>CM064330.1:59557435-62057435 GCA_032595735.1 Pelochelys cantorii
TGTAAAATGCCATTGTTGTAGAGCAACAGTTTAAAGATACACATCTTTAAATAGTGAATCTATATATTCAACTCACATAAGTTATCAATTATTTTTCAATGTTTTATTGAAATATATGATATAGAAGATTCCATGCAATTAAATTACACTGCAATTCAAAAGTTTAATATGCCAAATAAAGCACAAAACTGAAATACTAAGAATTCATTGGCCTCTAACAGTGATATATTTAATATAGGATACTTATTTTAGTTTCTATTTCAGAATTAGACATTCAAATTCTTTTGCATTTAAATTACAATACATAGGGACATCAAAGCACTTTACAAATATTAATGAATTAAGTCATATATCATCCCTGTGAAGTTGAAAAGTGCTACTATCCCCATTTCACAGGTTTACAAACTCGAATTAGTGAGGTTAAATGACATACCTATGCTCATTCAAAAAGTCCACAACAGAGATGGGGACAGATCTTCTGAATGTTGTATTTTAGTGGGAGACCCACCCACCATTCCACTCATACGACAAAATAGATCAGTTTTAAAAATCAGAATCCAAGCCTACAAATGTTAGTCTGAAGTATATTAGATTTGCTATCTAGGAAAATCTCTTCAGACCCAAAGTATACTTAATACAACTGCCAAACTCAATAGCTCTGTTTGAAAGAAAACACCAAACCCAAATTATCTTGTTTAGTGATATACGGAGAAAGAGAGAAAACTTAAGCCATCGTGTAAGAAGAAATCACAGAAAGTTTTATACTATATAAAATAATGGGTTTTCATGTCTTTAAACATATTGGACTTGATCCCGCACAGACAGACTACTGATACCACACAGTTTGCAAGGGACTTAGCTGAAAGACTGAGTGGATAGGAGAGGAAAAGGTTCTGAGTATGACTTTGAAGCTATAATTTATATTGAAAATATTGACTGTAGAAGCCTTTATATCCACAACAACAAAAGAGAAGGAAAAAATAAAATTTCTACCTCAGACATATTCTGTTGTACTTTGCATCCACCTCACTGCTCTTCTGTCAAAATTTTGTAACAAATTATATTAATTTTTAGAATGAGAAAAAGTGGACTATATAAACAAAATGTGTTATACTTACAATTAACATTGGGAATTGTCTGCATTTAGAACATTTTTCTTAAAAAAAAAAAAAGGAAAAGAAACATGAAAGTTCCCATTTTACATCAAGAAAGTGGGTAAGAAGTAGCTCTGTTTCTCACAGCTAGCATATTTAATGTGTTCCTGCAATTGCTCTGATATGCACTCATTCCCTTTATTGAACAGCAGGAGCCAAAATTAATGTCATCCTCAGGCAGTGTAAACTTTTACACCTTCACGTTTCTAAAATACTAATTTAATAAAAATAAGAGCTCCCCACATGTGAGCACAAAATATTTTGCAGCTCATGGTGTCCATTTTTGGATAGATATTTTTGTTTATATGGTCTGAATATAAGGAAGATAAGAAGCAACCTTGGCAAAGAGGGATTTAGTAATTTGGAAACAAAACTAGATTTTGCTGAAAAAGGAACTCTCTCTGAGCTACAGTTTTTTTTTTTAAAACTCCAGCAGAGCTTAGAAGGATTGAAACAGCAAATTCTAGGCAACAGGTGATTACATGAGTATTTGCCTATTAAACCAAAAAACAAGGAAGCTAACATTCCAAAGAGCTACAGTCCAATATGGAAAACATCAATCTATAACTTTAATTCAGATATTTTTATATTTCTTACTTCTCAACTATAGTCTGGCCGAACTAAAGAGATGGAGACTCTGAAGTTCTCCTGCTCCTAACCTACAGCAAGCCCGCAGTCTTCTTACCCCACACTCTGCCCATGACAGTCTCCAATATCCTAGCACTCTCTGAATTATCCAGACTCCCTAACAAAGCTCCAATGTCATGGTGATGGACTCAGTACAAAGCACTGAAACTTGTCCCTCAAGCCATCCCATTAATGGTAAAGGGACACCTTCTCCTCACATGCTTCAGAGAGATATGTGCTGAAGTGCATTGTTAGACTGGGTGCAGTGTGCTCAGCATCACACTTAGACTGAGGCTATAGAGACTTATATCTTAAGATCTCCAAGTCCTTTACAAATACTAACAAAGTAAGCTTCACAACCTGTGTGAAACACATATTCAGAGTCTCAGGTTTTGTGCATGTCTATGTGTTACATTTCTTGCAAGTGGCAAAGAGTCACTAATTTTTCCTTGGGATGCCCCCAAGCAATAAGACAAGTAGGGGAGGCAGACGTCTGTCCTTTGCATCCCTCAGAATAGAGGTGGCTTGGGGAAACCAGAGTTGACTGTCTTTAGGTTCTTGTAGTGAATCCATCACCGTGACATTTGAGCCTGGCTAGAGAATCTGGATAATCCAGAGAGCATTAGGATATTGGAGACACTCATGGACAGAGTATTGGGGAAGACGACTGGGGCCTTGCTGTGTGATAGGAACAGGAGAACTTCAGGGTTTTGAAAGCAAGTCAGGAGGAGATCCAGGAGCAGTTGGTTGTTGCAAGACACCAAGAGTCTGCAGACTTACTGGGGAAAGACTGGAGCATTCTGGATCTGCTGCCCATTAATTCAACATCCTGCACCATCTTATTAATTTCTTGCCTTCTTTCACTTCCTGCCCCATCACTGACTTGCTTCTTCTCACCCTTTTTCCCCTCCAAGTTAAAAAGTTGTGCAGACAGCAGTCCCCATCTCTGT
Organism: Pelochelys cantorii; assembly: GCA_032595735.1. Lineage (NCBI taxonomy): Eukaryota > Metazoa > Chordata > Testudines > Trionychidae > Pelochelys > Pelochelys cantorii. The sequence continues at coordinate 59,560,167 of CM064330.1, forward strand.
TTCCTACTTGTTTCATGAGCACCCTCACAGAGAGCATTCACTAACAGAGAAGATAATTTCCACATCCTGAGCACTGGCTTTGCAGTGAACTCAATGGTTAGGAAAACTGCTTGGGAAACTGTTAGAACCTTCTTGGATATATATCACTCCAGCAAAAATGTAAGCATGCACAACAGAGATGGGGGAAAATGAAAAAAAACATTTTACTGTTGTGACCACCACATTATTATTATTCCTTCTAGAGATGGAGAAGGTGAAGTTCAGGCAAATGAAGTGCCTTGCCCAGAATCACACAAAAATTCTGTGGCAGAGATATGAACAGCAGCTGGATCTCAGCCTCAGCTACTATCCACATGACCATCCATCCTTCCTACAACTAGATAATTTATAATTGGTTCAATAAAAAAAGCAGTCAGAAATCAAGAGGATTCAGCTTCACTAAAATGATGTCACGGTATTACACACCATATCTAATCCTCTGGCCAACACCAGGTCTAATTTGATTTAAATGTCAATGTCTGTCACGATCTGTCAGCCAGTAGGGAGGCTGGAGAAACTGTGTAAGGGAAAAAAAGGAGCAGCACTGGAAAGGAAACAGATTTGTATATAGCTACTCTCCGGCACCTATACACCAAGCTGAACAAGTAGAGGTGCAAGGAGATAACTGATTGTTGTGTGTCACTGGGGGAAACCTGGGGGGGGGGGGGGGGGAGGGAAGGGGGCAACCATAAGATCCAATATAGGACGCACTGGATTTTTATTTTATTATATTCAAATGAGACGGGCTAATAGGCAAGCAGCATAAGGGTTACTTAGGTGTGTAAATTGTGTTAAGTGAGGAATCTGAACATCATGGCAATATTTATTTATATATACACCATCTTACTATATATTTTAGAAATGTGCATCTGTCAGTCTGTCCATCTGTTATTCCATTTGTTCAAGAACTCCTCCTAACGATAAGAGCTAGGAACACTAAATTTGGTATGCAGCTTCTTCTTATCACAACTTAAAGCAAGGTAAAGATTTGGTTGTGCCAGTACAATGGGATGTGCCTGGAATTTGATTCCTTCTCATAAAATGGAAAGGGAGGGGTCTGGTAGGAGGGACAGGAATATCATAGAATGACCATGGAGGAGGGGGGGAACCAAGAGTCCTGAGATGGAGACTGGGACAGCTATAACCCCATTGGGCTAGCAGGGGTGGAGAAAGGCACAGTTATCTTCTACTGTATATTTCAGTGAATTTGTCTGTTTGTGTCTGTGTCCCCCAATCATGGGACATGCACCGTTCGTTCCCTCAGCTATACCCGCTGAAGCTGCAATGGACAGGCGTATCTCACCTGTCTCCAAAGCTGCTGGAGCTGTCTTCTTTCTCATGGGCAACCTGCATAAAGAAACCCTCATCTCCAGCCCCAGCTCAAAACAATGATTTAAGTCAGTGTTTCGCCGTGTGTGCAGCAGTTTCACTTTTGAAAAGCTGCTAGCGGGCACTTGCTGCTTTGTTTACAAAAGGTCCGTAGCCAAAGAGCCTCAGGCACCCACTGGCTCCGGTTCACTGTTTCCAGACAAGGGGAAGAGCTGTGGGAAGCGGCATGGCCCTAGCCGCTGCTTCCCCTGGCTTCCCTTAGCTGGAAATGGCAAACCGGACCCAATGCGTGCCATGAGGCTCTTTGGTTCCAGACACTTCATAAACAAGGGCCTGCTAGCAGCTTTCCCATAGTAGGCCCACAGAACACTTTGAAAAACATGGATTTAAATGAAGAAAAACAACTTATTTAAGGAACTAAGTAAATCTTATATATTTTTCTCTCTTTTTAAATATATAAAAGGTTGTGTGTTGCATGAGACAGCTCAGTCTATTCAATTTGATTGCCAGAAATAAGTCTCATTGAGATCTAAGTCATATCTGAGCTTCCAAAAATGTTTACGGAGGCCAATAGTAAGTACTAACATATAATTATCGAAATATCATTGTTCATTTGTTTTAGGCTTGCACTAAAATTTATTTGGGAAGATTAATTAACACATTTGGATGATATTGCTGGATACTAAGGAGACATACACTACTCTATCACAAATCCTTAGTTGCTTGCATTGGAAGCATTAGTAAGAATTAAGGTTTATTTGCATGGGGATAACATGTATTGCTATTTGTTGAGAAAAAAATTCAATGAAGACAGTAGATCGATATGTTTTTCTTTTGCTAAATGTAAAGTAAGATTATGAGGTGCTTTGTGAGGGGATACAGCATATTTAACTATAAAAAAATTATCCACATCCAATTAGATCAAAATTTGCACAGAAAAAAGTTGGTGATATATTAGACATTCTATGGACACTAAAAAGAATATAAGCTGAAAAAATTGAAGTCTAACTGCATTTTATTTATATCAAATGGGAGAAGGATGAAGCATCACGGAGAAGAGAAGTACACTAAGGATATGTCTACACAGTAGGGCTAAAGTCAATTTAAGCTACGCAGCTTCAGCTACGTCAATTGTGTAGCTTAAGTCGAAATAGTTTAACTTGGCTTTAGACACTGTCTACACAGCAGGAGTTCAAAGGAAGAACACTCTTCCTTTGACTTCCCTTACTCCTCGTAAAATGAGGGTTACGGGAGTCAGAGTAAGAAGTCCTCCAGCTCTACATTATTTTGAAATAAAGGCTTGAAGTGTAGATGCGTCAGTTATTCTGAAATAACGCTGCTGTATAGACATACCCGTAAGCACATGCCATTTCTGAAAATAGGAATTTCTCCTCCAGATTTTACCCCAAAGAGAGTCCTGTAAATTAGGTGTTGATACTATATGTTTGCTATAATCAGAAATTAATAACTCTGAAGGGCCTGCAAAGTATGTAGATAGATGAGACCCACCTGATACAACTGTAATAGCATATAAATAACACATTTAAAATAACAATACAATCAAATTAAGAGAACTGTGATGCTATAGTGAGTGGAGCCACATATAGCTGGATACCATCAGGAGCTCCTGCTCAAAACTAAAAGGTTGTGAGTATAGGCAGATTAAAAATAATACATACTCTCTCTTCTGGTATGTACTCTGGTGCATCTCAATAAATATCCAGTGCTTATTTAGCAAAGCAACAAGCATTCTGGAAATAGTAAATATAGTTAGATTATAAAAACACCTCTATATATCTGTGTGTGAGATGCTGAAAAATAAACCAAAAATCTCTACCACCAAAAATGCATAAGCATAGAAAGTATAAATTTGGTTTGGAAGTAACTGAGGGAAAATGTGCAACTGGGTGTTTCAAAAAATGGTTTCTGATTTCACTAAGTTCACATCTACTAAAAATTATCCAGACTACATGCATGTTATATTTTATTTGGAGTTTTCAAGCTAAGCTCGTAAAGTTCTGCAGATAGAAGACAACAGTACACATATATTCAGAATTAATGAAATTTCACAATGAACATTTTTGTGATGGTAAAAGCTCTTAAATTTCTAAGGGAAAGGTTTCTCTCCTGTGGACTTTCCAAAGCGCTCGTGTGAAGGTTTCCTTCAAGAGACTTCATGTATGGGACGGTATTCTGATCGTATCTAATGAACTGAAACTTTTGATAATCCATTGGGCTGCCACCATACTATTGCCCCTGTACTGGAAGCAAGAAGCCAGTTGCAAGCATACATTTCTAAAACTTTGATTGCTGACTTAATGGCCTTTTCTCTCATGAAGGATCTTTTAGGAACTTTGAACAGACTGGATTTAAATTAGTTTGCTGAATGTTCCCCTTTGTTATCTACCATATTTCTCCTTGGCTCCCAGAACATTTCTCTTGCCTTCTCTTCTCTCCTCCCCCCACCCCACTTCACATTATCATCATCTTACCACCCTTTCTACCCCCAACAGCTCTCCTTTGTTTTATTGCTCACTCTCTCCCCAGTTCTCTCTGCCTTCCCTTCCCTCTCTTTGATTATATTTTGACCTAATCTTTGTCCTTCTTTAATTCACTGTGCTCTCTACCTGCCAAACTTTTCCCCACCATCACTTCTGCTGGTCCAGCCGCTCCTTGTTCACCCTCCCTCTTCCCTTTCTCCTGTTCCCTCTGGAATGTTTGCATCATCCCATCTTCTCCACCCTGAAAACATCTCCACTGCCACATAAGATCTCTTCGCTTCCCTCTCTTTCCATCTCCAAACTCTGATGCTCTTAAGCAGCAGCTTCAGAAAATACCTTCTCCTCCCCCCACTCCCTCAGCTAATTCATCTTCCAAAAATCATCATGGGACACCAAGTTTCCCATTACCCAGTCCTGCCACATCTAACTTCTCCCCCTTTCCAGTCTCACTCATTCTCTTCCTTTGATCAAAGCAAGAGAAAAATCTTTGCTCTTCTCTTCTGTTCTCCTTAGCTGCTGATTACTTCCATTACTTTCTTTCCATCTCCTCTGACACTTGTCTTTTTCTCCATCACAAGGCCTGCCAAGCCAACTCCCAGTTCTGGGTCAACTCCAATGCCTGTTGCCTGTTCACTTCTGCTGCTGCTGAGCATCTTTGGCAGAAGTAGCATGATCATATTGATTTTCTCCAAGTTCACTTCTTCCTTTAATTCTGCCATCTTCTTAGGTACCTTCTCTTCCTTCAGTGAACCCTGGACCTGTAAATCCAGATGTCTTTAACCACTCACCGCCCTCCTAAAGCACTTTGATTTCTTCAAAGAAAATAACAAGATCTCACATGACCCACCTCCCCCCTTCATGTTGCTGCCACCATACCCCACACTCTTGTACTCTCTCCTCTTTCTTCCCCTTCTTCTGTTGCAGCCACTTCTCCTGGTTTAGTGACTACACCTATTTTATTAATCCCCTCCCCCTCCCATCCTAAAACTCTCTCATTCATTGTTTCCTTCCCCACATAGTACAACTGTACACTCATTTCCCCTATTTGCTGACCTTCAAACTACTGCCCAATCTCCAAACTCACTGGACATGCTGTCTACACCATTATACAGTTTCTGTCTTCAAATTTCATTCTTCAATATCTCCAATCTGGCTTCTCCTATTCTACATTCAACTGAAAATACTTTCAGGGCCTGTGGCTATCTTCATCCTTGAACTTTTTACACCATCCACCAATCCCTACTTTTTGAAATATTGTCCCACCCTGGGATTCATAGTTATTTCCTCCTGTTCTCCTGTCACTTCTCTAATCACTCTTCCAGTATCTTATTTAGCAAGTCATGCTTTCCCCCTCTTCTTTCTACGGGTCTCTCACGGTTTTATCTGGATCTCTTCCTCTTATTCCATCATACACTCTCTATACATGCTTTTATCTACAAGTGTAGCTTTGATTATTTTTATGTATAAAAAAAATCTCCACTGATAAGCTCTTTTATCCAATATATTATTATGGCCTGTGTTTCTGACATCTTTTTATGGGTGTCCAAATGTCATCTCAAACTCAGCATGCTCAAAACTGAATTCTTGAGCTCCCATCCATCCCTTTCTTCTTTAGTAACATAGACCACAGTCCCATCCTCCCTTAAGTTCATAAGTCTGATGTGTCTATAACACTGGCCTCTCTTGAACCTACCATGTCATTTCTACATCTCACCAATTTCCTCTACATAATGTATCTGAAACACAGCCTTTCTTCTCTATTCACAAAAACATTTTGCTGAAACTTTTTTCACTTTTCTATTAACTACTGCAACCTGCTCTTTTCTAGCTTTTGACTAGTGTAATGTTGCTCCTGTCAAGTCTATTCAAAATTATGCTAAGATCATCATCTTAGTTCATCACTGTGATCACATCAACCCCCTGCTCTTTGAGTCCCCTCACTGGCACCCTCTTCACCACCATCAAAAAAGACAACTTATTTTCTTTACCTTTAAGGCCCTTCACAACTTAGTCTCACCCTATCTTGCTGATTTACAAACTAACAGGGGAACTGACTTCTGCCTTGACTTCTGCCTTTGTTCTGCCAATGTTCCAAGACACCCACTTGTCAGCTTTTTCTCTAAAACATATCTATGCTTTCCCTGGTACTACCATTTATGTATGGGAAAAGTTGCATGATAAAATTGATACAGCCTCTTTATTGTCCTTTAAATCCCTCCCTCAGTACACTTTGCCATAATGGTAGTCTTAGCAAGAGAGTTTCCCCTTCCCCTTCTTTCCTCCCCTCAGTTAAAAGCACCAAATAATAACACATGTAACTTACAAAGCTGTGCCAATTCTTCACCATTCTCATCTACTTGTATGTTCATCCCCAGAACCTATGCTTTCCCTTGTTTGTGTCTTTAGATTGGAAGATTTCTGGAACAAAGTTTCTTCCCTCCCTCCCCCCATTTGTGCAGACTACATCATTAAGGGGACATCCTGAATCAGGCTTTGGGAGCTATCGTAATAACAAATTTTCTGTTCTTTATCCTCCCATCTCAAAATACATCTAGAAAATTCTGTCAAAAAATGAGGTTTTTTTTTACATAGGCACACACTTAAAAATCATAAAATGACAACATTGAAATTGTACAAGTGATGATAACATTGCCCTTGTAAGATTAATTACAAAACCACTCAATATTTATCAAATAAGAGCATATAATATCAGACAATGTTTTCTATAGCCATAAATATACATATAGCACCTTGTAGTACTAAATAGTATTATGTGAATGGCTGGTAAACTGAGTCCATTTACTTGTGGAGAAATTCTGCGCCAAACAATTAAAAATTCAACACCAGTTCAAAGTTATTTTGGCAATTTATTTCAAAATACCTGATTGCAAGTAAGTCTGCAATGATGCAGAAAACAAAAAAGATTCAGGAAATATTTTCTGACAGATTCCTTACTCGGCATTTTAATACAGAACAATAAGTAATGTATTTCCCATACCCCTCAGAAGCAGTGCAAAGACTTGGGGAAGTCAGGGGTTATGGAGGAACTACGGTAGAGGGGAGTAGTTGTTGTGAAAGAGCCTGGGAGTGAACCTAGAGAACTGCTGAGCGTGGGTGGGTAAAGTATGAAGCAGGGTGTATTTTTGGAGGAGTGGAAGGATTGTCAGGGAATTGAGGACCCTCCCATCCAAGCACATTCTCTCTCACCCCTACCTTTTCTCATTTAGTCATATACATCTATCCCTGTCATCATGTGTCCCTGCACTCCCATTCACCCACTTCCTTCCACCATTCTCATGGGTTTCTGCCCCCTCACTCAGCCATTTCTGCTCTCTCCAGCCCGATATGTCTCTGTACCAAACTCAGCCACTGCTCTTCCATTTGTCCCTGCATCCTGCCCCCATCCCCATGTGTCCGTGCACCTCCAATCACCCCCTTTCTTGTATACCCATGTCATGATCATGAGGGTTAGCTAGCATTCTGGGGACTAAGGGGTTAAATATGTCCCTTACCTAAACCAGGTGGCAGGCAGCCAACAGAAATGTAGGTAGGAATTTCAAACTGGGACAAAGGAATTTTTGGGTTTTTCCCTCCTTTGTCTCTGGGGCAGTTTCTCTCCTGCTATTGAAGGGGACAGGATGTCTCCCTCTAAGAAAATAGTCTTCACAGTCTATAAGTAGCATAAAGTTTAGATAAATCCGTTAGGTTTTATTGTTTGGGAAATGGGATCTGGTCTGTGCATTTAAAACTGGGTTTTGCTCTCCTTTGTAACTAAGTTCCTGGCCCATGATAAATTTCTCCTCCATGAGTATATTTTGTTACTGTTTCATCTAGTCATTATGCTTGCAACAGGAATATTGTGGTGATAATAAAAGTGCTTTCTCTTTTCTTTTTATTAACCTGGTATTGGTTAATTTGTGTGTCCTGGTTTGTGAGGTGAGATTTCTCAAGTAGTCTCTCCCTGGTTGCTTTATTAATATTTGGGTGGTAGCAGCGGCATTTTATTCCCAAAATCTAGGATGTTAAGATTTTTGGGGGGAAATTTTACACCAAAGCCTGGCAGATAAGGTTTTGGGGTACTTTTGCTGGCCCCTACTTCTGCATTTATCATGCCAGAGTGGGGAAGGAGCCATGACAACCCATGTGTCCCTCCACCTCCCTACCCTTGTGTCCTTGCACCTATACTTAGCCACTCAGCCAGCCTGTCCCTATGTACCCCTGCAGACTTCCTGACTTCCATGTGGTCCCACACTCCCACTCAGCCCCAGCCCAGTCTGTCTTCCCACTAGCCCTTCTCAATCCCAATCTGCAGCCCCCTGAAGTCACATGTGCCCTGCTCTGTCCATTCCTCCAATATCCTATACCTCTTCACCTGGCCCTACAGGTTAAGGGTTGTGAGGAACACAGCCTCTTCTTCTCCCTATCTGCAGGGTGCTGCACTCTGCCCTCTCTTCTGCCAAAAGGCATAACTGCAGTGCCTCTCCAGCAGAATGTATTGTCTACACTGGAAAAAAAATCTGCAGGGAGTCATGAATATTGTATGGATGCAGTGGCACAGAGGTTCCCCCTTGAGTATCCATTAAAGGAAATGTGTAAAAAGTATACTGCAAGCCACCCTCTAGCCTCAAATTTAAATATCACATTTCTATCTATTTTAACTCATTACTAGAAATACCTAACCTTATTACCAAAAGAGACGAGAGAAAAACTAGTTTGTTTGCCTTATGCATTTGACAGCACTGTGTGCTGTGTCTACCAAGTTGCACTGTTTCCTGTTCATAGTCAGTCAGGTACCAGTTCAGCAAGTTAACTTTACAAATGTACAAAAGCTTCAGAGGGGTGGCCGAGTTAGTCTGTAACAGGAAAAAAAACTTAAAAATCAACAAATAGTCTGGTAGCACTTTAAAAAGACTGACAAAACATGAGATGGTACCATGAGCTTTCGTGGACAACACTCTGGTCATCTAAAGAAGTGGGCTGTGCCCACAAAAGCTCATGATACTATCTGTATGTTTTGTTAGTCTTTAAAGTGCTACTTGACTATTTGTTGTTGTTTAAGTTTTTACAAATATAAGTAGTTGCCATTGAAGTCAAGTGTTTGCAGGATCAGGGCCTTCGTATTTCCTTTGTAGTTTGAGTTGGGCTTTTGAAACAGCAACAGGAGAGACGAAAATCATTTTTAAAAACAAGAAAATGAATTGATAGGGAGACTCAAGAGCACTTTAGTGTCTAAAAGTCATTTTTACTCTTATTATAATGGTAAACCATACTGCTACAAATAAGCCTTAAGTTTGTAGCATCATTAACCTGGGTGTGCACAACACCAATGTGATCTGGCTGTGAAAAAGGGAAATGTGATCCTAGGATATTTTAGGCAAAGCATTTACACTACAGATAAAGGAGTATTAAACCCATTACAGAAGGCACTGGCAAGATCTCATTTGGAATAATGTAGACAATTCTGGTCATCCAGCTTCAAGAAAAATAAATTTAACTGCAACAGATGCAGAAAAGAGCCACTAGAGTGATCATGAGATTGGAGAGCCTATTTTGTAACGAGAAACTTGGAGTCTGGGTTGCAAATGCAGGCAGCAGAGCTCAACAGCTCTGGAGCTCACTCCCAGTTGGTGTCTTTTGTTCCTAAAAGTCAGGCTTCAGGGTAATAGCTGGCCACTTGCAGGGATCAGGAAGGGACCTTTTCTCCCAAGTATATTCTGGGAGATTTTTTTATCGTCTACTTCCTCTGAAACATCAGGGATGGCCGTGGATTGAGATGGGACACTGCGCAGGCTAGTCCAGGACACTGAGGCTTTGTCTACGCTACAAATTTTTTTCGGCAGAAAATGTGTTAATGAGGGACTCTTTAGCATGAGTCGCAATGTCACTAGCATATTCTCTGCCGATTCTTTCTGCGCAAGGGGTTTTTGCGCAAAAAGAAGCAGTGTAGCCACTTCCGTTTTGCGCAAAACCCCCATTTTGCACAAGATCCTTATGCCTCTCCCTTTCTGCGCAAAACAGAAGCAGCTACACACTCTCTTTCTCTCTCTCAGATGCTGGGCATAAGAACAGGCATAATGGGTCCGACCAAAGGTCCATATAGCCCAGTATACTGTCTTTCAACAGTGGCCAATGCCAGGTGCCCCAGAAAGAATAAACAGAACAGGCAATCATCAAGTGAACAATCCCCTGTCGCCCATTCCCAGCTTCTGACAAACAGTGGCTAGGGCCACTATATCTGCCCATCCTGGCTAACAGCCATTGACGGACTACCCTGAATGAATTTATCTAACTCTTTTTTGAATCCTGTTATAGTTTTGGACTTCAGAACATGCTCTGGTGGCAAGAAGTTCTGCAGGTTGACTCTGTTGTATGAAGTAGACTTGTTTTTGTTTTAAACCTGTTACCTATTAATTTCATTTTCTGATCTGTAGTTCTTGCGTTATGGGAAGAAGTAAATAACTCAATTTTTCACACCAGTCATGATTTGATAGACCCCTATTATATTCCCCCTTGGGCACCTCTTTTCCAAACTGAAAAGTCCCAGTCTGGTTCTTCTTCATGTTAACTAATCATCTGTGGGGTCAGGAAGGAATTTACCCACAGGTCAGATGGCAGTGACTTGGAGGAGAAAGAGGGGCTGCCTTTCTCTGTAGCATGTGGATGCAGGTCACTTGCCAGGATTATCTCATTTAATCATTTATCTACCACTGCAGGGACCTCAAGCACCTTGATCCCTTCTATCTCTGCCTGTGGAAAAAAATCTTCTGTGGTTCTCATTTACTTTAGTCTCAAGTTGTTGGGTTTAGTGGGTGGGCGGTAAATCATGTTGATGGCTTGTGATAAACATGAGGTCAGACTCACTAGATGATCTAGTGGTCCCTTCTGTCCTTAAGCTCTAATAGGTATGTAGAAGTTCTATATCATGCAAGTCTACACTATGAGTTTTAAATCATATCCAGGAAAGCAACTCTAGTTCAAAAATAATCAATATGGTTTATGATCATACTACAGGGATTTTTTATAGGTATGTGAAAGGACTCAACTAGAGGGGCATTTTAATCACAGTTCTGCTGAACACGGTTCATTTCAAACCAGTTTAACGCTAATGTGAACAGGACTCTACTGGTTTTATAGTTCATCAGTTCCTGCTGGGCAATCTTACAAAGCCCAACAGAATCCCAACAATGGGCTTCATTCATTCATTATTGTAGTTTTCTGTCAGTATGTCTCCTTTTAGTAAAGTACTCTGTGATGAATCAGGACCAGGTGTTTTCAGAGAATGTTCTTCCAAAGTAGGTAGGAGAAACACAGAGGTTTGACATTTGCACTTATTTTGATTGCATGGGCCAAACTGGTCTTGAGTGTTACTTAGTAAAGGCTATTAATGAAGTATTAATCTGTCCCAATGTGCAACTCTTCAAGTGCAAAGGGAGGATGAGTGAGCATCTATCCCCAATTTTCTGGGAATAACTCAGTTTTAATGGCTTGTGCACAGCTCCTCGACAGTCTTCCCTAAACTGGTTCTAGTTTTAAAACACTGCTTTTGTCTCTGACACTCCTGACCTACAGATTATCAATTTCAGTACCAGGAGTCTACTAGCTGTAGAACTGAACATAGAGGATTTCTCACAATTTTGTCTTCATGATTACCTGTAGAAGAGAGACAGTCCATATAAGTTAGACATGCTATTCCTGCTGCTGTTCAAATGCAGACAGCCTGTAACTGCTGTGATGCCATTGTTCATCTCCTAACCACTCCTATTCACCATGGGAACTTCAGCACCATCAGGACAGGCAAAATGAACAATAAGAAGAAAGAAGGGAAAAGGGCGCACAGTCAGGACCATAAATGCTGGTGCTATTACTCTGATTGGCACAGTCAGTGTAGAAACACAGTTCTGCCAGGGAATAAGGCAGAGATGTTGGTGCAGGCTGCACTACAGAATGAGGAAAAACATAGGCATAGTTTGCATCTATATTTTAGGGGACAGTTCCAGTCAGGCCAAAAGGGCCATGCGCAGAGGGAAAAATTCCATGCCTGCCTGAGACTTGCAGTTTGGGGAAAACAACACTTCCCCCTCTCCCCCCACCCAGGCAAGAAGACTTGGAGAAGAAGACAGGAGGACAGAGTTACAATAAGCAACTGGAGCAGAAGAACCTGGGAAAAAATGGGTAGATATAGCTGGGGAATTAAGAAAGGAGAAAAATAAACTTGTAGGACTTTGTACAGAAGCGGGAGGAGAAAAACTAAAGAGAAACTAGAAGTGATGAGATGGGTTTTTATTCCTGACAGAATTCCTGGGGAATCTGGGGAAGCCATTCATGTTAGCATTTTTTAAAAGTGGCTAATTTGACACACCTTGGTCTTATTATCCCAAGTACGGAGTGTATAATAAATATCAGGGGGGAAAAAAAACCTTATGGACTATGATATGTATTAGGATGCGGAAAAGTCTCCCATGGGAAGTGGAAGAAGCCTCATAGTTTGGAACATTTATATAAATTTGGGTTGCACAAAGCACTCACTAGTATAATGGGGGGGAACAGTGCTGAAGTCAGGAGGATAACAATATCTAGATATGTTCTGCATCTGATTTTCTGGACCATTCAGGTGTTTAGCAGTAGCTAAGGAAGGGGAGATATTTTGATAGATTTCATGATCACCCAGAAAAAATTCTATAGTTGAAGGTGGGGGGAAAAAAGGGAGAGAAACATTCTTATGGTTATTGTTTTTCCACTAAGGATGTTACCAATATTTCTACATTCCAAGAGAGACTGAAATAATCTAGAGAAGTTCCACACACTATGACACTGAAATAAAGAGGATCTTAAAGGGGCTGTCACAAGTCCCAGCATCAAATTAAATGAAAGAAGAACAGAGTCATGCGTCCTTGGGGGAAAGAGTCAGAAAACTGTGAGGTTAGTGGCACTGATAGTGGGGCTAATAATGTCACATTGAAGAAGACATAAGACTAATATGAACCTAAACGTTGCTTATAGTGTCAATCTAGCAAAGATGAATTTTTCATGCTGCCTTACAGAAGTTAAAAAGCAGAAGCATTATTTTCATCAAGTAACATTTAAGTGAGAATCTAGCCATTTGGGCACTATTTTTCAGCATTTCAACAAAACAGCTGGATGGCAGCTAAAGCATGTGTCTAAAATGCAATTTCAGTTATTTATAGATGTAGGGAAGAAAACTATTTTGATTCTCATTTCTAAGGATAACACAGAGCTGTAAGCACACTCATATTGTAGATGTATTCAGAAGTGTATACTCTGAGCTTTTATCTACAGTCACAGCACAATCTTGAATGAATAGCTCAGAAATCAGCAAGCTGTGTTTTGTATAGATGTTCTAAACGTGGTTAATATAATCAGTGGGTTCAGGAACAGTGCTAAAAATCGATAAGGTGTTGGAATGTGTTGGGATTTGAAATACAGGTGCTTAAAATAATTTCTGCTTAAAGTTATAAAGGAAAGGCAGCACTGTCTAGCTGTTTAACCACAGAACTGGAAATAAGGAACTCTAATACTAATTGCAGTTGTGCCACTGACTGACTGTGTGGTCTCAGACAAGTCACTGTCTTGCTATGTTTCAATTTCCATAACTGTGGAAGGGGAATAATATTTTTAATTTTAGGAAGTTCAGATTGTAAATTCTTTGGGGCAGGTAATGTGTCTTATCATAGCCTCCTAAAGACCCAGGCAAATTAACAGTATTCTTTCTTCTTTTAATTGATTCCACTGTAGGTTTCTTGCAAGCAGTATCCCCTCTAGACAGTGGAAATGAGGACTATCAGTCAAATAAAGAGTTCTCTTGAACTTGGCATTAGACCTAGCTGCCATGTCAAAGGTGTAATGCTTGACAAAAAATCAGTGGGTTGCTCCATGTGGCAGCTTTGCAGTTTCTTGATACTAACATGTTTCTGAAGTAGACTGAAGATGCTGCATGTGCCTTAGTGAACTGTGCCTTCATGTTCAGAAGTTGAGGCTGATCAGGCAGCTGATAACAGAGGGAAAACATTGCATGATCCACTGAGAGATTCTATGAAACAAATCAGCTTGGCTTTCTATTGAGCTAAATAAGGCCACAAAGAGATGAGGAAACAGTTCAAAGACTTTGGGCCTGGTGTGGTAACAGAGCACAGTTATGGAAGTGTCCAAGGTATGTCTCCTAGGCTGTGTCTAGACTACACCCCCCTGTGACAGAGGGATGTAGATTAGGCACTTCGAAAGTACAAATGAGCCCAGGATTTAAATATCCCGGGCTTCATTTGCATACTCACGTTCGGTCGCTGTGCCGATCACGTGCCCTTTTGAAAGTGAAAGTGAAGTCTAGCTGCGGCTCTGCCGACAGCGGGGACCTTTTTTGGCAGATCCTGTACTCCTCAAAAAACTTCACTTTTGAAAGGACGCATGATCGGCACAGCAACCGAACGTTAGTATGCAAATGAAGCCCGGGATATTTAAATCCTGGGCTCATTTGTACTTTTGAAGTGCCTAATCTACATCCCTCTGTCGGCAGAGGGATGCAGTCTAGACGTAGCCCTAGTGTTGAGTCAATCTTTGGGAAGGAGACTGGTAGATTAATCAATTGATTCAGATGATGCTTGGTGATCACCTCCGGATGAATTTAGGATGTGGTCCCAAAATCACCTTTTCTCTTAGAGAGGATGTGTAAGTGAATTAAGCCAAAAAGGAATAGAGCTTGCTGACCCTCTACACTGAGGAACTGACAATCAGAAAGGTAATGTACTGAACAATCCAACAAAGGTTTGAACAGAGGCTTCCTGTGTTTTAAGACAATGTTGAGATTCCACATAGGAATCAGGTTTTTATCAGATGAGTAAGAATGCAAGAGACTCATGAGGAATCTTGACACTTCTGGAGGTCAGAAAACAGAACACAACTATCTTTTCTCTTAATTAAACTAAACACATTGAGGTTTTGGAGTCCATCACTATAAAGCACATTTTCTAGTCTTCACTGGCTCTTTTCTAAACCTTCTCAATTTATCAGCATAATTGTTCAACTGCAGACACCAGAACTAGACATCGTATTCCAGCAGCAGTTGCACCCATGCTAAACATAATAACCTCTCTACTCCCACACAAGATTCCTGTTATGCATCCAAGGAGCAAATAATCAATGTTGGCCACAGCAATGCATTGGGAAGCTCATGCTCAGCTGATTATCCACCACAAGATACAAATCAGGATAGATTCCCTCCTCCTGCAAGTACACGTCAGACCTCTCTTGTCCTGCACCCCTGGGACCAAACTGGTCCTGAACAATGGAGTTTGCCAGACAAGGAGAGGTCAAGGCTCCCTACCCGGCTGTAGTTTCTGCTTTCAGATGGGGGCTGTGCTTCCTGCCACTGCCTCCAGCCTCACACCGTTCCAGGCCTGCATCCTTCAGTGAGCCAGACTGGGACAGTGCCCAGATCTGCTGTGCCTCCAGCCCCGGCAGAGGCAGTGTCCCTCTCTTCCTACCCCACCAGGGCACCAGTCTGGGCTGCACACCCAGCTAACTTCAGCCCCGGCTGGGGCTGAGCTCCTTGATGCTAGCCCCAGCTGGGATTGCACTCCTCCATCACACCACGCCCCAAACGGGGCTGCACTCCTGGCCCCCGGCCTTTCTACCTCCAGTACTGACAGAGGCTGCAGTCCTAGCCATCAGTCCTGGCCAGGGATGTGCTCTTCCCCCACGCCAGCCCTGCTGGGGCTAGGTTCCCCACCAGCAGCCTAGCCCAGGCTAGGATTCTGAACCTGTTCACCCAGGGCTCTCTGGTCCAGCAATATCCGTGATCCAGATGCTGCCAGACCAGAGAATCCCGGCTTTTAGAGGTTCAACTTGTATAGCCTACATTCTTTACTCCTACATCTAGTAATTTGGAATGATATCAATATCAAGGCCTGCCAGGGATGCATTGAAAGCACAGGAGAGACAGACTGTCTGCTGTCAATTCCAGAGCCTGGCCCTAGCCCAGAACTACAACTGCAGGGAAAGTCCTACTCAGCCCTAAGTTATTCATGTTCAGGGAATTTAACTGTAAAGCTCTCATAAGGCCCTACTGACCATGATTTTTTTTCAAAATGTTATCAAGTGGCCAAATTTAGGTACATTTCTATGCATATCGCAAAAAGCCATATTCTTGAGATAAAAGTTACTCCTCTGTCAAAGTTCAAGTCCCTGCTCCTAAGCATACATGTGCTAAAGTTTCTCAAAGAAAAAAAATCACCAAAATATTTTTCCCTGTCCTTTTATCAGAAAGGACTGATTTGTTTTGGTTGAAATTTTGCAAAAATCACCACCCTGGAGGCACACATTAAACATGGAAAATTTCAGTCTCAGCAGTTAAAATCTGGCAAAGGTATATTAAACTGAAAACAGTCTTATAATGAGAATGTTGGATAACTTTAATAATAGCCAGTGACACCAACCCCACTTATAATACACTACACTACACACACAGACCCCTGAATTTGAAAGAGTGGCTACCTAAAATTCGGCTGTCCAAAATTTGTATTTAGATTCTAAATAGGGATTTAGACATTAATTTGGACACTCATTTTGAAAAAATCACAGCCATCATGACACACAGCCAATTAGTTCTGTACAAGGGTACTAAGTATGCATGCATACGTAAACACATGTGTATCGTACACATGACCAGAGCACAGGTGAATCAGTGCATTTAAATTTGCAGAAACTTAGGCACTTCTATATTTTCACAGAGATTTAGCATTCCTAGTTCCAACTTTGAGTTATACTGTCCTATATCTTCACAGAAATAGACACATTTCAAACTCTACTAATAAAGTTTAAGGAATCCCTGTACTGTACTATTATTGTAGTTTGAGATAAGCCCTAATGTGCAGTTAAGAAATGACATAAGATAACAGCCGTTATACTTGCAGTTTGTCTAGTCAGAAATCCTACCATCTTTATCACCTAAAAGAAGATAACAATTTCACGTAAAAGGACACGGCTCTTTAATAAAGCAGAAATGTTATTAAAAATAAGCCCATGTCAGCAAGGCTTATCAACTATATGATATAAACCTTAAATACAGTAACTATTTTAGAAAAAAATACAAAAGCCACATCAAAATGATACAAGGCAAACTCAAAAAATAAGGAAATTATTTCTAACAGACTGCAGAATACAGAATTATCTTTCTCTTCAACTCACCCCATTTTGCCTAGGTATTGCAGCTCACATGGTATTGCACAGTACTAAAATAATTCATTGTTCAGAGACCCTTATCAGCTGCAAAGCCAAAGCTGGAGCAGGGCCATATCAGCTGCAGAGCCAAGGCATAACAGAGTGGAGGGTGGGGAGCACAGATTGCAATATCTCCCCGTTCTTCTGCTCCTACAACAAAATATTAAACTCTGAATTTCCTTGGTGGTTTTTGTTAGGTGAACAGTTTATTTTTAAAACAGATCTGTAGTATATTAATGTGATAAAATGTCTGATACAGAACACGATTTTATAAGATGCTGCCAATAAGCATTTTATCCTTTTATGAAGGTTAATTTGTATATGAAACCTTGCCCAGTAAGTATAATTCACAGTAAGACTGCCTAATACTACACACAAAGGGCACGTCTACACTTGCTTTCACTTTCGAAAGATATGCAAATTTGGCACGAAATTTTCATATCTTCTTCTGATCTTTTTTTGAAAGAGGTTCTTTTGAAAAAGAAAGTCTAGACGTGATTCTTTTGAGAAAAACCCTTTTTCGAAAGAACCGTGTAAACCTCATTTTTTAAAGAAGAACGGTTCTTTTGAAAAAGGGTTTTTTTCTCAAAAGAATCACTTCTAGACTACATTCTTTTTCGAAAGAACCTCTTGAAAAAGTGATCGGAAGATATGCAAATTTGCATCGAATTTGCATATCGTCTTTTGAAAGTGAAAGAAAGTCCAGACGTGCCCAAAGATAGTATAGTAAGAATAATCTCCGTGCCTTTTGTTTTCTAAATCCCAAAGGAATACAAAGTCTAAATTCTTACCTTTTGTTTAGAACTTGAACAAAAACAAATACACTAAACAAGCAAACTATCACTAAAATCCAGCATTTGTAAGAAATAAATGATGACTATCATATCTACACTGGCAATTTGTACTCCAAAGCCTCAGTTCAACAAAATACTTAAGCACGTGCCTAAATTTTAGCATATGAGCTTTTCCATTCACTTCAATGGGAGTGTGTACATGCGTAGGTCCCTCGCTGAATTAAGGTGAGTTTGATATAGTGAGGTATTAAGTGCCCAATTCAGCAACACACTTAAGCTCATAACTGACTTTCTGCAAGAGCTTAAGGCCCACTTAAGTCTACAGGATTTAAGAGCATGTTTAAGTATTAATAATATCTAGTCCTTATCTATGCTTTTCATTAGGGGATCGGAGAGCACTTCATGAAGGAGGTTGGTATCATTATCTCCACTCTACGGATGGGTAAACTGAGCCACAGAGAAGTGAATTGATTTGTTCAAGGTCGTCCAGCAAGTCAGAGGCAGAGCCAGGAAGAGGAACCCAAGTCTCCAGAGTCCCTGTCCATTGCCCTATCCACTACGTGAAACTGCTGCTAAAAGAACACTTTGCTGAATAGGTATGAAGCTCAGTTCTTGCATAACTATTTTTCTGAACTGGAGCCTAAGCCCTGAAATCAAGGTAAAAAACAATAATAAAACTTAAAAGTATATAATGAATCTTTGTTTAAAGATGCTTCCCCCCATTAAGTTACAGCATACTTGGGTGCAGATACTGCTGTATGGTGCAGAAGACCAAGCACATGTGCTTTGCACACAACAGCAGGCATGTAAACAGGGACTACAAGGCAATATGCACCCTGTGCAAATGTGTGCACCATCAGCATATAAAGAACCCAAACCCTATGTGAACGAATTCTGTCATGGTAAAAGATGGGGACAAGATGGTGTCACAAAAGTAGAGAGTGGGGTTGCTGTGAGCAGGCTGCCTTATATCAGACTCTGCCAGATGTATTTCAGCAGCAGTCTCTTGGACAAGACCAACATCTCCTCTGCAAAACTTGATCCTGTCTCATTCAAGCTAGTGCCAAAACTTCCATGGACCTCAATGGAGGAGGATCAGACCTGACTTGCAGAAAGAAGTAGAAATGCATACCTGAGCCAGGTTGTACCCAACAGAATGAAGAAAACAGCAGCTATCAGCCTTTGAAAAGACACAACTCTCTTCAATTTCTACCAGTGCAGGATTTGGCCCATATCCACCAAGAGATTTAATTGAATGTAAGCAATAAGAACACATGACGTTTCTATAGTGTCAATACCAAAGAGATTTTATTATCCCAAATTTTACACAAGGTTGACAAGGTGAAGGCTAGGGCCAACATTTTCCAACCCAGGAACCCAAGAGTAGACACTTAAATATAGATTTAGGCACCTAAAATAAAAATAGCTTGATTTTAAAACAGGTGATCAACCTGATGCTCCCCAACTTGAAGTTAATGGCAGCTGAAAGGTATATACAGAAACTTAAAAAATCATAGATTTATATATAAGGCAGAGTATAAGTATAACATCCTTGGAAATGTTAGTCTAATTGCTTAGGTTATGGCATCATAATTTAGTCAATAGAAAACAGAACATTGCTAATGAGCATAGCCAGGACTTGTCCAATGAAAACCATCTCAGCCATTTCGAATCTGCTTAATTTACCAGAAGTAAAAAAAACACATAAGCACAGTAGACAAAATGCCAGTATTTATTTATGTTAATTAGCTTTTTATGTTGAAGTTTGGAAATGTAAAAAATACTGGAAATTTAAGAGACCAACAGAACGAAGTATTTTAAGAACAGTATATTTTCAGAAGACATCCAGTAAAACTGTGAAACCAGCTGATAACTTCCTGACCACAGCAGAACTATCAGGCAACATTAAAATGATCTGAATGCTTTCACTTTCAGGACTAATAAGGCAATACTCATTCCTTACTCTTTCTGACTACCTCTGCCAATCATGACTGCCCCCTGCTGACGATTTGGCTATTCTCTTTTTCTCACTTTGTACAACCTTTATTCATTTATAGCACTATAAAAAGATTAGATTTAATACAACTGTATAGCTTGGAAAAGTCTCTGTTCAAAGACTGCCATTTCTTTCTTAGGCAAGCTAACACAATTTTCATCTGCAAAGGGGAAAAAAATCCAACATGAATGTAGTTTGTAAATAAAAACTATAAAATTGGATTCTCAAGTAACCTATGGTAATTTACTTAGTAAATGTTAAGATTACCTTAAAGAAAAAAACCACAAGAACTATTTTTATACAGATATAGTACACACTTGTAAGAGTACATGTTAATTGTGTATTTAGAAGCAGTATATTACAACGGCCACAGTTTTTAAAATATACATAATCACTATGGAAAACTTAGAAAAATATTATAAAAATAGATTAAAACATATTTTGAAATATGTGCTCACTACCTGGAAGTTACTCCTTATTACTCATTCTCTGGTAAAAGTACATTTCCCATAGGAATTATGCAAATACATACATATAAATAGGCAGATGAAGTAAAGTTGAAATGATAGGACATAATCAAGCCACCTAAATGTAAATGTATAAGAAAGTTTTTTTTCCATCTCTTTCTTCAACCTGGGGTCATAAAAAAAAAATGCAAATACTAGAGCTGTTTGTGTAAAAACTCCATATAAAATTTCTAAAACTATTTAAACTTGAATAGCTCTAAAAATTATAAATGGAGATTTTTTTTTACACAGAAGAAAAAAGTGTTTGTGTATAGGGGATTTTATTTTATTTCCCTATTTTACAAAGGTTTTAATTACAATAACTGCTAAAGAATACAGGTTCTGATAGCATAGGTGCAAAATCATCCTGGCTGATCAGAAATGGGAAAGATCACACAAGTCTTTACTGGTGTATAGTAGGATGATAAACCACAAGGACAATAATCTTACTTCAATCATGCAAACATACAGCGTTTTTAAAGCACTTTACTCTCAACAGCCACTCTCTAAAACACAGTTTTAATTTTAAACCATGAAAAACATTTCAGATTCTATACCCTTAGCAGAAGTCTTTCCATGGTTTTATTATTGTTTATTGTGGGGCAAAAATAGTAATTGAATAGTTTTTTAACTGTATGTATTCGGGTCTTTTTACATCTATAAAACATGAAAGTATTTGTTAATGTTGATTTGCTGCAAGAACACACACATGCAGGGAAGAGCTATCAAAATTTACTATGTCTGTGGTAAGGAATATTGACGGCATTCTTTAACTAAACATTTTTCACTGAATGTTCCAATTCTTGTTTAGCACTGCTGGGGTTTTTTTATTTAGGAGATTAACTTTATTTTTAAACTTACGCTAAGAGTGATGAATTGATGACATGTTGATTAATGCATGGAACACTAAATGTGTATACAAATTGAAAAATAGTTTGATGGTTCAGTGGTACAAAAAAAGGAAATTTTACTGAAAAAGATTCTCTCTCATTGCATCATCTGAACACATAGTCAAGAACTTACTCAGCAAGTAGCTACCAATCCTTCCCACATCTAATATTTTAAGCAATTTGCCTCAATCTGATCAGAAGGCAAAGACATGAGCTTATAAATGTAATTCAGGAACTTGACTACCTTTCTTTTCTATATTTAAATAAAAAGCAACCTGGGTTCCATCTTATCTGGAATTTCTGCTGTGTGCCTTAAACATTTGTACATAAGATAAAATGATTCAAAAAGGGTTCTCAACTTCAACTGTACTCACGTGGGGGAAAGATACATTAATATCCAGTAAAAGTTTCAAAGGAAGACATTTTGCCATTTCAAAGTACTTTGTGAACAAAAAAATTGATTATTAAAGCTAAATAAGAGAGAGAAGTTCTAGCCATTTTAATGGATTTGGAATATGCTGCAACTGTCACCAAAAAATTAAGAGTTTATAAAAGTAAAAGATTCCCCAGCCTCATGTATAGTCTTTTACTGTTTAGAGAGTGCTACAACATTAACAATACAAAATATATTAACATCAAATTGTTAGTTTTATAAAAAACTAATATTAAAACTTTCCCAAAAAGACCATTTTCACACATAAACATTTGAGTTTTAACTTATTTTACATTGCTCTTCTCTCTCTTTGATCTTCCTCAGTATTCCGCTCAGTGTTAACTATTCTGGGTGGTCTCCCATCAGGATTCAGTGATCAGTGTCTCTTTCCATTGCTTGCCTTCTAGGGGGATTCGTATCAGCTGTGTTCTTACATGCATCTGACAACTTTATTAGCTAACTCAGAACATCTCTATAGCACATATACCCTTTCTCAAACAATCACATTTTTGTAGTTGACTCAGAACAAATAATTATATGAACACATCAGCTTTTATACTCAATAATAAGGTTGAAATGAAGAGAAATTCCACACAATGCACAAGTCGGAGCTTGGTTTTCATGTTTGGGCTCAAAAAAAAAAATCAATCCAGGATTGATTTTTGTGTATATATCGTTATTGTCAGAGGATTAATTGATGAATTTTTCATTTGATGAGTCAGGTGAAATGGGCTCTAAGGCACATAGTGAGAAGAATTCTAATTTACTTTGCTTCTTGGTACTAAGCAGCAAAATCATCCATCATGATACTTTATCATAATGTATTTGCTCCAAACAATGAACAGAACACATGCCATGCAAAAGTAGACTTCTATTAATACTGGATATACTACATTAAAATATGGTTAATCTGAAACAGTTTTGTAAATTTCATTTTATTTGTGTTTGTTGTATCTTTCCTGATTTTCAGATGTTTTAAAAGATAAACCTTTTTGAAATCCAGACATCTGGATCAATCACACCGGGAGTAATAAACTCTGATTATAGCTGAAAACAAGGCGTAACTACAACCTCTGGTTTAATTTACTGCATCTGGTACAAAAACATTTTTATAGCAGTATTGCTTTAAACAGCCAAGCAGAATTTTCAAACATAAAATCCCTCTGTAAGCATTTTCTAACTCAGTCATTGTCTATGATGCAGTAGTCTCTCTTAGATATTAAAATACAAAACTATTAAGAATTCTTAAAGCTCACCAAAAAGACCTGCTATAGTTTATTTACTAAAAACAATGGCCCAGAACCTGACTACAGCTAAGGAATATGTAGCACAATGCATAATACAGGTGGGGTTGCCACAAAAATTCCTCTGACCCTGGACTGGCTATGTGCTGCGCTGGTTTCCCAATGTTGGTTGCAGTAGTTCCTCTACTTGCTCTTGAGCTAGAAACAGCCCTGAAGAATCTTATCCTGCAGTCAGGTCTATCCACAATGCCCTTCAACAGAAGGTGAGAAGGTGATGGTTGAGCAGCTTCTACATCAATTCTGTGCCCCTCAAAGAATGCTTTGACTGAGGTCCTCTTTTGGCTGGTTATGCTTACTTTGGGGCAGGTTTGCACTAGCAGGGAGGTTTGCACTAGCAGCTGCATCATAGCCCAGGATGTGGACCAAAGTATCTGGGAGATAAAATTCAAGTACCTATTTTCACAAAAGACATTTTACTATTGCGGAAGAAAGAATAAACTGGAGAAAATATAATCTTGTAGCTAATGCATGGGGCCCAACCGCAGGCAGATCTGTTCCCAGCTCTGATACAAACTTCCAAGGGCATGTTACTTAGTCTGCTTGTTCCTCAGGCTTTTCATCCATAAAATGATTAGCACTACAGAACTAGAGTACTAATTGTTTAATATTTGCATTTTGATATCATTTAAGGGCCTTAATCAGGATCAGTGCCCCATTGTATTGGTGCTGTACAAATTCAATAGAAGAACAGTATTTTCCTCTTAAAGCTCAAATTTGTGCTTTCAGATCACATAAAAGGCACTAATAACTACAAATCATTACTAATTTTTCCTATTGAATATCTATATGGACACCTCTACAACAGCAATTTATAACAATTCTCACTATTATCTAAAATAAATAATTATACACTGTAAAAAATGTTCACTTATAAACCCTCCTTTATTTATATTATTATTCAGTATTTATGAAAGAGCTCTTCAGGGAAAACTCAAATGGTTGTAGTTTCTTCTACTTTGTTTTATATGTTTATTTAGGTTGCTGGTTTCTTGGGATGGTACCTTGCTTTTGTGTTTGTATGACACTTAACACAAGTGTTGTAAGTCCATGACAAGTGTCCTATGTACTTGTATGGTTCATACAAGGGTTCATACAAATGAAATATAGTAATTTGGACAATTCTTCTTAGAACTTAAAGATTATACCAACTTTTAAAGTTTCAATTTAGTTTAAAAGACCTTTTCAAGTATTACTATTTAAGTTTCAAAAGACAACAGCAACTTCAAACTTTTGCTGACACCTTTGAATCAACTGTGAACCATTTTGGAGGTATTTAACCATGTACAGTGGCTCAATAGGCAAGCCAGAGGACTAAAGTCAATGATTAAAAATTAGTATATGACAGAAACTGAGTACTACATTAGCTCCTAGATGAGTTAAGGGCATTCTTAAGGCAAGCAAATTTGTGAGCATGTTGTGTTTTGTGAAGGATGTAATTAGTCACAATGACAAGGTTTTTTCAGGGGGAGGGTCTCTTGTTCTTTGAGACTTGGCAAAAGCTATAAAGTGCCAGATTGGAACTTACAACAAGGAAGAGGATCCTGGCCCCTATATACAAAAATCTGACCCTTAGAGATGGAAATTATGAAGGAACAAATATTTCTGGGTCTTTAGAAGCTGCCATAGAACATATGAATGTCACATTCACCAGGTTATGGTATTACTAGTCACATGGCTTCAGTGGGTCAATGCTAAACAGTGGCCTCACGATTAAAAAAATATTGGTCTATTGTGTAAGATGTCCTACACAAGTGGCTATCCCTAAAATTGTACTTAAATACTTGCCTGGGGTGCCACTTGGTCTAGGGCAATCCCTGATTAAAGAGGAACCACCTCAACACGCCCCCCCCCCCCACATGCACAGAAAAGGGTGCAGTGAATAAGAGAAGACCACACAGTTGTGGTGATGACATATTATTAAAACAGAGTATTTACCTCTTTTGTCTTTTGCTTTGGAATATAAAAATTCTCTTAAAATTCACCCAAGGATTTCAACAATTATGGCACCATTTTAATTACCAGTAACCATCTCTCTCATCATTGGGTTTTATTTACCAAATTCACATTATTTCAGAAAAAAAATTGTTGCCATTTCTGTTAACTGTTGTAGCCAGACATGAACCCCATCTTGTTCCCCCCCAGAGAGCAAGAGAAAGGCAGTCAGCCTTTGATGCCCTGGGAACGCAGGGGTGCTGCTTGTCCCTGACTCTAATAAACAGAAACCAGACAGTAAATGGGCTAGCTGACGACCAGGGGGCCTCCTGCCGCCCTGATGGCTAGCACCAGTAATTGACACGCCTACACTGTCCCAGGAGAGGAATCTCCGCCCATCACATACTAGAAGTGCCCATTGTCTGCATTTTCCCAGGTGTGAATTATGCTTTGCATCCTTCGTGGGAAACTTGGCATTCAAAGCCATTTTCCCTAATTGGCCACTTGAGACCAGGAAGAAGCCTACGTGACCCAAGGGGTATAAAGATGGGTTTAGTAGCCCATCCCATTTGAGCTCCAATCATCTATACCTGCTGGCAGGTATTGGTTGTCTCCCGAGGTCTGTGGGACGCCCAACCTCGCCCTACTTCTTCCCGAGAGATTGAGAGAAAGACGCTGGCCACGCCAAGTCTGGAACGCAGGGGTGAGAATATATACCTGCTAGGTGTCTATTTTGCATGCATTTAATAAGAGCTCAGAGAACCAAAAGGGTTTCATGGTACCTGTAAGTGACTTATTAGTGTAATTTCTGTCCTGTCCTTTGTAGTGGCTGTGTTATCTGTAACACAGTAATAGCATTTAACAGCTAAGTTTACCCTGTAACAATAAAATAGTAACTGTTTAAGCTGTGACCTGACTCCTTCAGTTGCTGTAACAGAACCAAGCACAATTTTAAAAAGAACTCCAGCCGGTCATAAGGGACAGATATAGGGAGAGCTTGAGCGTTGGATCGTGTCGCTTCCAGGGGACAGATCCGTTGGGGCATCTCTCAGCCTCCCCAGGCTGCCCGCTGCGAAGGGATCGTGTATCCTAGCAGTCAAAATCTGAGGTGTAATAAGCTCTCCCTGTAAACTCTGGGGCGTCTGTCGGCCTGTTGGCTGCCCGCCGCGAAAGGATCCCGATCCTAGCGGTAAAGACACGGACGTTAAACTCCTCGGGGCACCCGTCAGTCTCACCTAGACTGCCCACTGCGATGGGGCCTTGTGTCTCAGCAGTTGAAGACTTGGGTGTAACATACACACATGCACTGCCCTGACCACCGGCTGACAACTGTCCACTGACCATTTATATGAAAACATCCTTGATATTTTAAATAATTAAACCTTCACTCAGCATCCTTGCAAACTAAAGCTACACTGAGTTTAATAATAGTATCAACCTGTGAAAATAGATTCTCTAGAAGTACCAATAATTACTTGCATGCTTCCTTTCTACAATCTGTTGCAAGTTGGGAGTCCAAAGTAATCACAAAACAGTGTAATTTACAGGATAACTAATTAACCTGTTTTGTTCAATTAACTTTCAAGCATCAGTAGACATGCTGACAGATTTTGCACATTAGAAGCACAAACTAAATTACTACTATTTGCATACTATTCCTCTGATTTTCCCAACCCTTTGAATCTGAACCTCTGTCTGCAAGTGATTATTAACAGAGTTACTCAAAACATCTCTGAGATGGCCTCTAGGATTCTGCACATCTTTTGTCCTTTAAAATTCATTGTCATGCCTAGGTTTCAACTCAGGCCAAAGTTCTCATCAGTTACATCTAGCCATGGCACACCACTTCTGCAGTGTACTCCCCCGTGGAATCCATTTCCAGAACACCTAACATTACCCTGATGCTTCCCTCAAGAGCTGACTATCTCTGGACCATTAATGGCTCTTGTTATTTAAATGTATAGTTAATAGTTTCCTTTAATTCTTTTCACAATAGCTGCCATCTGGAAATTACTTGGAACATTTTCTGGAAAAATCTCATTAAACATGAATACTCCAAGTTTCCCTTCCAGACTATCTTTAAAATTGTTGTTCCTTCCTATGAAGTTTCTCTTTCTGGCCCTCAAATAACCTCTCTACTGCACAGTGTTTTCAATTTTGCAGCTACATCAAAAACTTTACTAAAATTATTTACATACTCTACAAATACTCATCTACTAAAATTATTTTGCCATTTATTTCCTCATCTTCTTGAATAAGCTGTTAGCTTTTCCAATATTCTTTGTCTAATACAGAATCTGTAATAAAGCCACCATTTCCCATTATGTGAAAATAAACTTATGAGGCCCCAAGACAACACACACACACACACACAATCACCTATCACTATTGGATGGTTGGTTTACCTGTAGTCTCAACAAAATATGAAATATTGCCACAGTGAGGTGCAGATTTATAGCAGCATTTACTTATTAATGCTTTAATGGGTGTTTTTTGCCAGTCATCATTCCTAATACACTGACTTTGACTTAATTTTTTTCATGATTCAGAATCTGCAGATTATTTGCAGATCTTCTGCGTAAACTATTTTTGAGCTGTAAATTAGTATAGTACCATGTCAGCGATTTGAATTTGTCACCCGAAACTAGAAGTGAATTTCAAGTTCTGCTGTATTTTTTCAAGAAGCAAGTCATAGGAGCATATGGCTCTAAATTAGGGAAACCCAAAGGATGGCCAGTTCAGATCCAGCTTGTTTTTTTCCCCTTAAGTACAAGATAAAAATAGGATGATTAAATTGTACCTTCTAGATTAAAGAAAAAAATATGCATTTTATTTCAATAATGTATTAGACTAGTCAGACTTATGTGATAATCACCCTAATTCCAGTGTACCATGTCCTATTATGATATACTAAAACCTCAGACAGAACTCTTATTTTCTAGTAATATGAGGCACATATATAGTTTATAATTGTGCAAGGTTCTTCTAATTATAAACTAAGTACTTCTAATAAATTTAGAATATGAACTTAAGAATCTTTCAGTGTTCAGTACAGAGTGAAATCATGACAGAACTCCAAAATAAATATTATACATGCAATTATATCTAACTATTGTGTTCTGTCAGATACTGAATGAAGCTCATAGAGTGCACTTTCTTTTTTAAATCAAAGTTAAATCAAACGATCTTTTACTTATATACTTAAAGTAGAGAGAATTTCCTCCTGGATAGTTTGATGTAGATTATTTATATAATTTTCTCTGGGTAATGGTGGCCTTTTTCAGTTTTTAGAGAGACAGAAGAAATATTACAAAAAATGAATTAAAATATATATATTGCAATCTTTCTGCTTTCAGAGAGGAGGTATTCCTAAAACAGGTGACTATGCCTTGCTTTTCATGCTGTAACCACATCCTGTGGCTCATATCCACTGTTTTTCAAGTAAAAGAGCTGCAGAAATGGAGAACAGATCCATAGCTCTTTATTTGCTGCTCGTAATGGGGTAGCTGTCCCACTCCAGCAGGGAGAGGGTTAAAAGGAGGTCAGAGGAAGACTGCACAAACCTAGACAATCAAGGTGCAACTAGCGATGCCCAATTAGAGCGTGGCTGGGTCCTATAAAAAGGCTGCAGGACAGATAGGAGCAGACTCTTGCCCTGACAAGCAAAGGAGAAGGAGCTAAGTCCCAATAGGGAAAAGAGCCAACAGCACCTTGGAAAAAGCAGTGCTGGGGAGGCTCAGGGGGAGTCTAAGAGAAGCTTCAGCCTGATACCACTTTGATATAAGGGCTGAGTAGGTGCATAGGTCACCAAGAAATGGCCCAGAGAACAGGAGCAGTCAAGGGGAGTGAAGGAGGGCAGGACATGTTTGCTGCCAGAGGGTTCTGGGGTCAGGACTGAGTGTAGTAGGTGGGCCTTGCACTGTAGCACTACTTGTACTGCATCTTCTACTGCACCTTGCCACATTGGAACATGGACCGCGGCTTACCCTAGGGCAAGGGGGCTATACTTTGGGGCTGCAGTTGGCCCCAGTGACAGGTATAAGGACTGAGGACTGCTGAGGGGGGAAGTACAGAGTGGTGGGCACTGCTGGAGGGCAGTGTCCTCCTGAAGAAGACTCTGCAGTTCAGAGAACAGCAGAGTCAGAGACTGGAGATTATGGAACAGAGAGCAGAGTGATGACATGCAGGACACTGATGGGTGTGCACTCCAATCGACAGAGATAATTCCTGGTTTGACCAGTAGGAGGAGCCATGGTAGTGAGTACACCCCTGCCACACTGTCCGATAGATGCTATCCCATGTATGGATAAGCCCAGAGAAGTGAGAGAGCTGTTTAGCTCAGTGTGCATGCACTGTCCTCAGAGACTGCAGCAGGGCCCAAAACTGTAAGCATCCCATTTTGACAAGACACCCCAGTCCAAAACCTAATGCCTGTCAACCCTAGTCTCAAATGATATTCAAATATTGTCCAAAAAAAGCGGAGGAAGGGGACAAAGTAAGAATCACGTGGTATATTTGGGACTGATTTGAAGTAGATGAACCTAAAGCCATTGACTATATACTGTAGTTTGATTAAGAGGTCAGTCTTTGTGGGAAGCTTTGCTCAGAAATATTTCTTGTTCTATGTTGTGTTCACAAATACTTTTTCAGGAATGAGCCGTCAGTGTAGTCCAAACTATTACAAATTGCAGGTCATAAAAATTCTTCTATATGCTTATAGGGCATTCCCTTATAAACAAAAATAACCCCAAACCAAACCCACTGGATGTGATATGAAGTAA
The DNA here is from genome assembly GCA_032595735.1 of Pelochelys cantorii. NCBI lineage: Eukaryota > Metazoa > Chordata > Testudines > Trionychidae > Pelochelys > Pelochelys cantorii. The sequence goes on from CM064330.1 coordinate 59,589,902, forward strand.
GTCTAAGTCCAGACTAGACTGCGTGAACATGAAATGTACAACTACTGCCTTTATTTTTATTTTTTATTAGAGTAGACCCATATAAAAACACACAACATGAAACCAAGATATTTGAACATTACAATGCACATATGAAGAAGCTGCTAGGACTCAACTGCACATTTTTTTCATAATGCAAATTGTAAATATCCATAATTCTCAATTTTTAATATTGTAAAGTGAAGTTCTTCTCTGAAATGTGACTAAGATTGTATTTACACTGCAGCACGCTTTGGATTACAGGAGTGTGAATTGAATTGAAGTGTCCTCTGAAGTGCAGTGCTACACTGTAACTACCTTGTGTGGACACTGCTGTGACAAACTGAAAGGCGCCTAGTTTGTGTTAGCATACTACTCTCTTCAGGACTACATTAACATTAACTAGAAATCTCAGAGTTTGCATCAGCAGCATCCACACAAGGCAGTTACAGCACAGCACTTGCTGAATACTGTAATTCACATTCCAAACTATAGGGCTGTAGACAAAATGAAAATAGACTCTTTTTACCATTTATAAATGATACTCCTTGATATAGTGACAAACATTTACAATCTGATTTTTTTAACAAAAGGGGGGCCTGATTCACTTTGTAATAAAATATGGATTGTATGCATCAGAATATGGCTTGAACTGAAGTGGGAAAAATACATAAATTTCAAACTTTTTATTTAGCGGAGAGATGACTCTCAAAGACAGCTGGTAACGATAGGCTCAGTGCACAAAATTGTTCCTCGCAGACACAGAAAACACACATAAACAAACCATAAATGAAGACATATCCCTTTTTTTTAAATCATAACATGGCTTACATTGACATTGCAAAGGAATTAACATCTAACCCACCTAAAGCCACTTTGCTACTGATTTACCAAAAAAAGCAGAGATGCTATAGAGAAGTAAAACTTGGTTTGCATATAATATTATCAGCATTTGTTTGTAAAAAACATTAAAATACCAAGTGAAAAAGAGTAGTCTATTTAGCATCTGATGAAATATAACATGTTCAACAATGTGCAATAGACACTTTGGGTGAAAATTAATTTTACTCTATTAAGCTATGTTACTTAATATTTCTTTTCAAAATATTCTGTTCCTCCTGCTCCACTGCAAACTTCTCTTTTCAATGATTAATAAACTAGATTTTCTATACAGATTAATATTAAGTAATTAATATTAGTTTAAAAATATAAAAGCTCAATAAGTTTACACTGATTAAGGAGAGTTACGCTTCTGCAAATTACTCTTTTTATATGGAAGGTTACAACTGCCCAACAAACATGACATTTTACAAGTAAGAACAGTTAAGTTTTACAGCATTTCATTCAAAATGAAAATGGAAAAGTACAGTATGATTAATTTTGTAGGATGAACTCCAGCTACATAGTATAAATTACAATAACTGAATGTAATTATCAGTATGCAACATTAGAACATTGTCAGGTCAGATATGTAATTACCTATCTTCTTGATGAAATATCACTGTCATCCCCACAGTCAAAGTTAGCCACATTGAGAGCCCAGTGGTTAAGAGAATATGAAGAGAATTATCCCTGCTAAGCATTATTATTTGATTAGATTTTTCAAATTTCCCTCTCCCATTCTTTTTCAATTTTTGTTTAATGCTCTATTCTGGCATGAGCTACCTTTTAGGAGCTGTAGGATATATCTGGCTACCTTTAGAATGTGAGGATCATCATAATTGGAACATTAAGACTCAAGGGAATATAAAAATTCAAAAGAATGTTTCTAAAACTATAAAATTAAAAAGTATATTCATAAGTAAAACAAGGATTTTAAAAGCCTCTTTAAAATATGCTTTACACCCGCGTTTCTCAAACCGTGGGTCCCGACCCCTCGGGGGGTCACGAGCAACTTAGAGGGGGGCCGCGGTATCACAAAATTTGAGAACCCCGGTTTTACACAGTTTGGTTGCAACAAAAATATCATTAAGATGTAGCAAGTTGAACAATGTATACTTCCTTCTGTATCTTTATTTTAGAGGTACAGCTTACTAGTTAATTTTTTAGCAAGGATATTTACAGTAAAACAAGTTACCCATTTCATAAACACTAAGAATGTTAGCTGTTAGCTGGATAACTGTTTAACCAATAAGATATTGTTCATCAGCTCACAGTCCTGGTTAACCGCAGCAATCCCTCCTCCTTCACATGCTCTGCATTTAAAATTCAGACTGGCAGGAGAGCTCAGTCCCAGCCCACTGGTCTGAGTTTTAGATGAACAGAACACAGGGAAGCCATCTGCCACCCCGTGCTGCTGCCTCTGATACATGCAGGGCAGAGTACGGGAGATGGTCCATGTGGGGAACCCTCCCTTTTTTTTCTAGTTCAGGTTGGACCTCCCTGGTCCAGCACCCTCAGGATCTGAGTGTCCTGGATCAGGGATTTTGCCAGACCAGGGGAAGTCATTCTGGCCCCCTTGACACCAATCCTCTCCAGCCCTGTCACAATCCCTGGCCTCCTGGTCAGATCCCCCTTCTTGTTGGTCCCCACTGCTCTATTAGCCCCTACTGCAGCACCTGCCAGCCCCACCACACTCTTGCTGCAGTCTAGCAGCTCCACCACTTCTGTGCACCCTGGGCTCTTACTGCAGAGCCCAGCCCCTCAGAGACATAGCGAGGGTGTTATGCGACCGGGGGCAAAGGCAAAATTTGTGCCCTCCCTCCTCCCCCCCCCCTCCGAACTTGGCACATGGCTGAGCCCAACCCGGGGGGGGGGGGGGGAGGAGTAGTACCGTGTGTTCCCCCACCTCTTCCGGTTTGTGGCCGGGCCCCCACACACACTAACCCATCAGCAGAGATGGAGGAGGGTGGACTGGGGGCTGGGGGGAGGCTCCAGCCAGCAGCGGCGGGCGGAGGAGGAGCAGGCGAGCCAAGGGATGATAGGGGGAGCAGAAGGGGACTAAATTAGTGCCCCCCATGCATGGCGCCTGGGGGCAACTGCCCCCCACCAGCCCTCCTCGCTACGCCACTGCAGCCCCTGCTGCTGTGCTGGACTCCTGCTGCCCTACTGGGCAGCCCCACTACCATGCATGGGGCTTGCACCGCTTTGCTGGGAAGCCCCGCTGCTGCGTGTTGGTCTCTCGCTGCCCTGCAAGCCCGCAGGGCTCCCATGCACTAGCTCTCCACCAGGACTCTAGTCCTGGAACATCTGTGGTCCAGTTGCCAGACCAGAGATTCCCGGTTAAGAGAGTTTCAACTTGTACCATGAATAACTTGTGGTACACTATAGAGCCAAAAGCTACCTTTGGAGCAGGATCACAGCAGCCCTCCAGAACTTTAAAGGTGACAGTTGAGGAGAGAACTACCAAGTCCAAGGGAGAACTATCACTTTGCTGGCAGCTGCAGAATGTTAGATCTAGCATTCAAAGCCCACACTTTCCAACTGGTGGCAATTGGGCTAACAGGACTGACATTAGGGGACACTCTCAACAAGCACACCAGTCTTGGAATGGTGAAAACTTCTCACCACCTGCCTGAATATCAAACAGTTAAGGGACAATGTTAGCAACATCACAGCTTGGACTTATGTCATGACAGTTGATAAGTTCTTTTGGTTAGTCAGGAAGACAATGGAAAGGGTGTGACCCTCTCCATTGTCTTCCTGACTAACCAACAGAACTATCAGTCATCAAGACTTAATATAATAGTAAGAAGGTTAAGTTCAGGGAAATGGGCAAGGCCTCCAAACACAAAATGATCCAGAGAAGAACTCAACTTGCCCCTTTAGGGGTGGAGGAGAGGATCAAGCATGGTAGGAAGTTCCCTAGGAGAATTCTGCAAACTACTAGCAACATGGAGTAGTTTTCAAAAGTCTACAGGGAATTTTACAGAACTTGATTTTTTTGACAGTGTTGTTCAAGTTTTGTAAAATCTTTCTTTTTGTGCCTATATTTCCTGACAACTTTTAAAAGATAGAAACATGAGATTAAAAGTGCCAAAAGGCTATAAACCAGTTATTTGCATGAAAAAAGCAGGAGATTGAAATTTGGGCTGTATAAATTGTAGGTGGAAAAGATCTATTTGGTCACATTTCCATACAAATATGTGGTAGCAAAATATGTTATAAATTTAAAAATATTCTAGACACAATAACTTCTGGACAAAACTAAAATAAAGTTAGTTCTGTGGATGTTTAATTTTTTCAGGCATTACTCTTCTAAAACAAGTAGTAAACACTGATAACACTGAAAAAATTAAACAAGGATTATCAAAAAAACAAATACACAGCATAGTGAAGAAATGTGATCTAGTAGAATGAGCAGAGGACTAATATTTGATTTACAATCATAACTCTGGTATCTTTCCAGCATTGCAGAAATCACTTTCTCTTTTTTCCTATCTATAAAAGAGGGCTAATAAAATGTATTCAAGAATGTAAAAGGATTGTGAATATTTTCTGCTACAAAGGATAGTGTAATTTTCGTGACCCATTTATGCATAACATTAAGGAATATATGGGCATCATAAGAAGCAGAAAAAACTGACTAAAAATAGTTTAATCACATATAATAATGGAAACCCTGAGCTGCTTCAGGAGTATGTGGCACTGGAATTGGATATTTAGGTGGGGGGACAATTGCACAAATTCCCCAGGACTATTCAGAATTAGAGCATAGTACTTCAACTGGAAGAACAGACTACCATACAACAAGACCAGCCAGGAAAGGAAAACATTAACATGACAATATTTGTCAATACAGATAATTTCTGAAAAAATTAGATACATGTGGTCTCATTTTCCATCAATTCTGGGAGAAAGAAATAAAGTGCATAATTGTGAATAATGTCTTGTAATTACTGGAATAAGTCAGTATTTTCCCTTAGCCCTAAGGATTGTATTTATTTTTTCTTTGCATTGTTCTCAAAATTAAGAAGCCCCTGTACATACTAACGAGAAGACATTGAGACTGATGATGTCAAAAGTGGTACTGGAAATCTTGACACCAAAGTATTTTTAAGCAATCTCTCAGACCAGGATCAAGGAGCAAACTGAGAATACGGTCCTTGATTATTGAAAAACTATTAGATTCCAAACACCCAAGGCAAAGCACATATTACTAAATAGGAACATTATGAGAAATATTCTTACAAAAACCTGATACTGAATTTCTTCAACTCCTCATCTGCCATGTTCTCAAACTTTCAACTTAATTTACAAACAGAAAAAAAACCAAGTGTGTTTTTTTCTAAATAAAATTGATACAACTACACAAAAATAAATTCTAACTGAATTACGAACTTTTTCGCAGAAACAAACAGACGAGTACATTCTCTTTATAAGATTTTATTCCAAGTACCCCTCTTGAAGAACATGAAGTGATAAATATGACCCCAGATAGCTGCACAATTCTGGGTTTCTATACAGAAATTTTTACATTGGGATCTGCGTTTAAATAAATTGGGAAGATGTTCAATAAGTAACAATCACCGCTTTTTGAGACAAAGAAGAAAGAAGGGCCAAAATGTTACTATAGCAACAGCTACTGGCAAATCAAACCAGTATATGCAGGGTTCTGGACGTGACTTGGTTCTGTTCTCTCAACAGAGAAGGAGGAAGTCCATTTAGGGAATGGTTTGGACATGTTTGCTGTACAGTCAACATCCTCACAACCTGAAAAGTAACAGCAACCCATAGTGAAAAATTTGGCATAAAGGCCACCATGTACTCACTTCTAAAACCAGCATGGGTTTAGAAGAAAACATGTGTTTCATGGGTGACGTGTGTTTAAAAAAAAAAAAATAAAAGCCCAAACCCACCTTTTCCCTTTGCAGGCTGTTGGTGCCTTCAAAGGGATGTTTTCTTGGTTCTGGCATGCATGTAAATATAAATAATTAATAAATATAAGGAAGATACACATGAAAATTAAAAGCATTGTTTTGAAAACTTCCACACAAAACTTAAAACAAATAATTTGCAGACTCCATTAGAAATAATTAATTTTACCTAAGATCAAAAAGTTAATTTATTTTGATAATATCAAAAGCAAAAATAAAATAAGTTTCCTCCACTGAAGACTTTAGACTTGGTCTCAAACAATAGTAAAGCCCATAAACCACAAAATATAACAAAAGTCCACAAATAAATAAAATTAAAGCCCGCTTTAAAAAAAACCACCCTAAAAAATACCTCGTAGCTACAAAATATGTTAAAACCCCCAAAAGTAAAGCCCTATTAATCCATTGGCAAATGCTTGCTTCTTATAAAACCATATGGAAAAGACAGAATCACCAGCCAAGTAAAAGGGTTTCGTGGGGGGACCTTCTCCCCAATCCAAAACTGCCCCAGCCCTGAGCTCCCAGCCCCCAGACACCCTTTAGAGAGGTCAGGGGTGGGGCTGACGCTCCCCTCCCTGAGGACATTGCTGGCTGTTCCCCTTCGTCAGGGAGTGAAGAAAAGTGCAGTTTGCCACATTCCTCATTCTGGCTGGGGAGCACAGGGGCAGACAAACCTGGACTTGTCACAGCTGGGGACATGCACTCCTACCCCAGCTGTGCCTGCTAGAGCTGCAGTGGCCATGGAGAGATGCTTCTCACCTGGTCCCAAGCTGCAGCGGTGAGAGAGGGCCGGTGTAGTCCTCTCTCCCCAGGGCAGCCTGTATACTGAACCCCTTTCATTTTATGATCCAAAAAACAAAAATTCAGTTAAGGACCCAAGCAACACTGGGTAAATCTTCTAGTAGTATGTAAATATGTATGCATAAAACCTAATAGCTTTAAGTAAAAGCATGCAGTGTATATCAATCATTTATCAAATCAAAAAGCTGTATTCCCATTCATTTTTTCCCCAAGACTGCTTAAAAACCCCCAATGCCTCTGGTTAACATGCTAGGTAACAATGATACCAAGCTGGGAACAAGTGCTTTGGAGGATAGGATTAAGATTCATTATGATCTGTGCAAACCAAAGAAATGGTCTGAAATAAACAGCATGAGAGCCAATAAGAAAAAATGCAAAGTATTTCACTTAGGAAGTTATCCATTATACATACACCAAATGGGAAAGGACTGCCTAGACAGGAGTACTGCAGAAAGGAATCTGCGGGTCATAGGGGACCACAAGCTAAGTGAGTCAACAGTTTGACCTTTTTTTTTTTTTTTTTTTTTTGTAACAAGCAGCAGCAGCAGCAGCAGCAGCAGCAAACGTGTTGGGATGTATTAGAGCAGGAGTGTTGTAAGCAAGAGACAAGTAATTCTTCTTTTCTACTCCCTTAGAGATACAGCCTCAACTGGAGCAGTTTCCAGTTCAGGATGCCACATTTCAGGAAAGATGTGGACAAACTGGAGAAAGTGTAGAGTCTATTTGGCCGACTGAATGTGTGGGTCACTATAGTGGCTACTGCTTCAGAACTAGTTGGAAACTATGAGTGTAAAGGGGTACGTCTACACTAGCTCGTTAGTTCGAGCTAGGTAGGGTAATGAGGGCAACCAGAGTTGCAAATGAAGCCCGGGATTTAAATATCCCGGGCTTCATTTGCATGTTCCCGGGCGCCGCCATTTTTAAATCCCCCTTAGCCCGAACTCCGAGCCCGCGGCTACACGCGGCATGGACTAGGTAGTTCGAATTAAAGATCCTAATTCGAACTACCGTTACTCCTCATTCCACTTACCTAAGCATCTACTGGCCATCAGCCCCGCAGCATCCTCAGGGCAGGTTGGGATCCCTGCCTGCTGCAGCCTCAGAACATTGAAGATGCAGCCTGCTCCCTGCACGTGGCTCTCCACTCTGGGAGGGGGGAGAGAGGTTTGTGCTGCCCCCATCTTCCGACCAATAGGAGCTGAGGATTGGGCTGAGGAGATAACCCGATGCCTCCCCCCTCCCTCTAGAGTAGAGATTCACATGGAGCAGCCCATTTAAAACAGCGGCTCTGGGTCCTGGGAGGGGTGCCGCAGGCCAGATCTGGCCCGCGAAAGGTATCTTGCCCACCCTGGGTTAGACATTTGGAAGAAATTTCAGTGTAGTTAAGCACTGAAATAAATTCCCCAGGGAGGCGGTATATGTTTTTAAGAGCAGATTAGACAATCACCTGTCAAGGATGGTCCAGATAATTCTTAGTCCTATCCTGAGTGCAGGAGACTGGACTAGAAGAATTCTCCAGGTTCCATCCACCTATGATTCTATTATTCCCAATATTTTCAAGCCCTGGATTTGAGGGTTACACAGAAGATGCATGTTTCAACAACAAGATGCATGTGACCCTGCTAGACAGTAAACACACTTAGGGTACACAAATGCTTATCGCAGTGGTCCCCAACCTTTTGGGGCTGCCAGGCGCCTGGGGCAGGGGCCATGCATGCGCCGCGCGCCCAGGGCCCGGGGCGCAAGAATGGCTTGGGCCGGCCCTGATCACTCGGCGGGCTCACATAAATGCCTTAGTGGGTGCCGTGGCGCCCGTGAGCATTGCGTTGGGGACCACTGGCTTATCGGACAGTCGAGTCAACTAGTCGCTTCCCCCACTTGCTGCCTCTATCAGATAGAGGCAGCAAAGGAGGGAGAAGAGGGGGTTCTTCAAAGCAGCAGTGTTTTAAAGGGGCAATGCCGCATAGAGCCCGGGATCAGCTGTGAGGCGCTGCCACTTTGAAATGCCACCACAGTATTTCAAAGCGGCAGCACGCATGGAACCTGGAGTCAGCTGGGGAGTCACAAGTTGATCCCGGGCTCCGCATGGCATTTCAAAGCGGCAGTGCCACACAGAGCCCGGATCAGCTGGGGATTCCTCAGTTGATTCCGGGCTCTGCACGGAATTTCAAAGTGTGTGGAGCCCCAGGGTCAGCTGGCAAGTCCCCAGCTGATCCCGGGTTCTGTGGAAATGCCGTGCAGAGCCCGGGGTCAGCTGAGGAGTCCCCCACTGACCCCAGGCTCCATGCGCGCGCTTCCGCTTTGAAATGCACAAGAGCCCCCACTGGGGACTCTTGTACATTTCAAAGCTGGCACGCCACCTGCAGCCCGGGGTCAGCGGGAAGTCCCGCTGGCTCTGGACTCCACGTGGGCGCTTCCGCTTTGAAATGCGCAAATGACCAAGATTAGGAAAGACCTATGTGAGGAGACACCATGTGATTAGGAAGAGCAAAAATCAGTAACAATAATGAATTTGCAAAATAGATGGATACAATTTTCTTTAAGTAGCATTCCTAACATCCACATTGTAATATATTTTCTAATTTCAGAAACCATAGGATCAGATCAGTCCAGCAATTTATCTGTCTTAACATAGCACACATTTAAACAATCTATTTTTTTCTGTGGGCTAGAGGTAGTAAAGTGAGCAAAATTAATATAAAAAAAAATCTCCTTTTCAGGTTACAAAGACCTATGCATACTCAAATAAAGGTGACTAGCGTGTTCTGTAACCACTGTTCTCAAGATGTACTGTACATGTGATCCACTTCAGTGTATGAGTGCCCAGTGCACTGTTGTCAGATATTAGCTTAGTGGTACACATGGGCAACATATGTCCCCTGCTACCTCACACTGAAATGCAATGGTATAAAAGGCAGACCCTGACCACTTCCTCCTTCCCTCATTCCTTCTAACTGGACAAACTCCAATATATACGAGGAGTGTGGGTCATAGAATATATATGTGGTAACACATCTTGAAGAACATCTTAGTTCTTCAACTCTTTTTTCTTCTTCTAATGATTGTTCATATCCATTCCATTGAAATGCTCATGTCCATTCTAGCCTGGTACCTGTGGCCAGGTGTGAATGAAGCATACCGATAATGCTACCGGAGATGAATCTACGTCTTTGGGGTAGGTGTGTAAGTGCCCAAAGATCTGACCATTGTCCTAAAGTCTCAGGTTTTCATTGTCTTGTTCCAATAACAATGATGGCCGCTCACAAGGAAGTTCTTGCAAAGTTTGTTGGCCTTCATGAGGAACATTTGTGCAACCTAGTGGTTGATGCCTGAGCTCTATCCACAAAGTCATTGGTATCTAAAGCCACTTGAAGGGAGGTCTGGGCTACCAACTTTCCTACTTCATCTATCATAGTGAGGAATTCTTGTCTTGACACCTCTTGCAATTTATTCATAAATTTCAAAACATTGCCCCAGAAGCCAAAAATCATAACAATCCAGCAATGTCTGCTAATTAGAAATCCTGAGCTGTAAACCAGCTGGTGAATAAAAACCAACAAAGAATCTCAGCAAAACAACAAGGAATCCTGTGGCACCTTAACAACTAACAAATTTGTTTGAGCATAAGCTTTAGTGGGCTGGAGCCCACGTCACTAGCCCACAAAAACATATGCCCAAATAAATCTGTTAGTCTTTAAGGTGCCACAGGGCTCCTTGTTGTTTTGCCGAAACAGACCAACATGGCTACCCCTCTGAAATCAGTGACTAAAGTTTACAGCCAAAGAGAAGAATTTCTCTGCATCTTTTGATTTTGAAGTAGATAATTGCTGTGCCAGTACACTCTCTCATTATCAGCTGATGCTACCATCACCACCACCAGAAAGGGGTGCATGTAAAAACATTCAGCTTTTGGGAGGGAACATAATCCCTTCACATCAGGAAGATGGTGTTTTCCACAGTAGGTTTGAAAATAGCTTTGTGAATAGGGAGAACTACTTGAGAAGGCCCCTCACAGGCCAAGATCTCAACCAATCTGTGAGACTTCTCTTGAATGAACTTCACCAGGACATTAAAGACAAAGGCCACGCTCTTCAAAAGGTCTAGCAGAGGTGAAGAAGCCAAGGCTGGATGAGGTGGAGCCCCTTCCAATTCTTCCACAGGGGAGGAAGTTCACCATAACAGATTGGTCCTGTTCTATACACATCCCAGTGGCTTCCAGATGCTTCTGACACAGCTGATCTTAAAATCTGCTCCATGAAGTGGTCCCAGGAGTGTTTGACAACAACCTGGAGCACATGGAAATTCCAAAGATTTGAGAATGCCATTGATATGGCCCAGGAAACCTAATTACTTCCTAACTACACAAGTTTCCAGCCACTATACAGCTTCTGCCAGGTACCTCAGAAGAGAATGGTGGCTAATGCAACATGGCTACAACATGCATGTAAAGTTTGACTTTGATTAATTGGATTATTCTGACCTAGCAGGAGTTGCTCCTTTTAGAGTTAGGGATTGATGCTGGATGCCAAGTGAAGAGGGAATCAGTGAGATTATTGCTTTGAGAGGTTTGCTTTTGATGGCAGAGAAGTAATCAGAATAAGCAGCGGTGCTCATAGTAGCATAGTCATCACAGACTGCAAATCTTGACTAATAATTGTCTGTACTAGAAGAGAAGATTCTTGGACCACTGGCAAAACTGGAACCACATGACTTAGGAGGTTGAGCACCAAAGCACAACCAGAACCTGGAGTGGGAGTAATCAACCTAGAGTTGACTACACCCAAATAGTCTCATGTTGCTTCTGAGCCAATGAAGACTGTACCGCTGAGCCAGATGGTACTGCCTTAGGTATCAGTCTCAGTGGGGCAATGCTAGTGACAGAATTGACAACCCAGAGTGTGGAGATCACTGCTTGAAGAAGTGCCCTGGCTTCAAATGCCCTCTCTCCTCCTTCCCAAGATGTAAGATGGATGTTGGTGCCTGGAATCTTGAAGGTATCTGATTTGATACTGAGAAAGAGGAACTGGAAGAAGGTATCAGACAGGGAAACAACACAGAGTGTGCCCAATTGGATGGAGTATCCTGACTAAGCCAGCATGTTTGGTACACACTCCAAACAAGAAGATTGTCAGGATGGATTCACAGCTGCCTCCATTAAATCTTCCTACCCCTTTTAATTCTTGGTTTAAAGTCCCTGCAGATTTGGCATTTATGTCTGATGGGAGCCTCTCCTATGGACTTCAGGCACCTGGAGTGCAGATCACTAATCAGCTTCTCTCAGACAACGCAGGCTTGAAGCCTGGTGACCAAAGCCTGCTGCAGTACTGGATACCAGTACACAAACAGTGGGAACCAAAGAATTCAAAAATAATACTCCAATAAAGGAAACCAACCACTAAAACTATACTAACGTTAAAAGCTATCTAGTATAAATACAGGTAGAGCCTATGTAAACTGGGACTCTCTGGTCCAGGAAAATCCATGATCTGGCAGGACCACAGATGTTCCTGAAACTACAGAGCTATGGCAGCTGGGAGCCCAGCGGCAGGAGGGCTGACAGCTGGGAGCCCTGCTGGGGCTGGGAGTCCAGCTGGACCAGCAGTAGGGGGGCCAGCTGCTAGGAGGGGTGCTTGAGAGTGCGGACTGGAGGCCAGCAGAGGAGTTTGGTGACCAAGAAGGGGGGTTGATGCTAACTTCCACTGGTCCAGTAAAGTCCCTGGTTTGGGATTGGTCAAGTCCTGAGGGTGCCAGACCAAAGAGGTGCAACCTATATATACAAATGTAAAAGGAAAAACTTGCAGTTGCAAAATAGACTGCTCCATCAACTGTCATAGGTGGTAAAAAGGAACTAAGGGCGAACAGGAGCAGCTCTAGCCTTTGTATCATTGCATAGTAACATGACATAGGAGCGAAGACGTGCATTGCCCCCAAAGGAAACCACTGAAATTTCTAACAGTGAACTGAGTGCACACAAATACCTGGAGTGGAATGGACATGTGCAATCATTTGAATAGAAGTGATTATATTTAAATTTCAAGAGTTCCTCACCTTCAATCTGACACTTCCCAACTAGAGTACATTCTTCAACTTCAGCATCTAATTTTAAAGGTCAAAAAGACAAGCTAAGTCACCATAACAAGCTGGTTTTGTGATAGTTAATGTTGAGGGGGTTGACTTACTCCCTGCATTTGATCGGTGGTCCAGAGGACTTCCAGTGCCATCAGCCCTTTTGCTATGTTTTTGTATATATGCACATTTCTTATGCTTTTACTGAAGTCAAATATCTTGCTCCCCTCATGTCACCAATTAGCTTGACACACGACAGCATTAATTGTGTTTACAACTGAACAGTCCATATTTGAACTAGGAAGCACTATGGGATAATGTTGGTTGACTCTCTGAACACAAGCCTGTAGACATGGGTCTTAGTTGTGTCCATGCTGCACAATCAATAAGCCTGGACCAGTGCCAGAGCACACCTCTGACCCACATATGTAGGAAGTCCACAAACTTAAGTGCTGAAAATGTTATAGTGAGAGTTGGAAGGTTTTTTGTATGGACAGTTTGTGTGTGTGTGTGTGTGTGTGCGCGTGCACGCGCGCGCAGGGGGGAGACTTTCGGATTCAGTGTGAGCCTGGATTTACTATGCAGGGTAAATATCTTAAGAAAAGAAACCTTAAAAAAAAAAAAAAAAGACACAGATAAGCAAATATGACACTGTTTTTTCCTTACTTTTAAGTGCTTTATATTGCAATCTTACCTTCCTATAAATTATTTTGTATAACATTCTTTTTTGTTTTTCTTTTAAAAACAACAAACAACAACAAGACGACATTCCATCAAGTGGAACTATTTATTCAACAGCAACAGAACTCCATGATTAATACACACAAGTAGACAAAGGCTCCCTTGTAGCCTTGCCTCATTCCATAATCCCTATGAAACCTCATGGGTTGGATTCATTTTGGTCAATTTCACAATTACAGGGTTTTTAAAAAATGGCAAATTTCATGATTTCAGATATTTAAATATGAAATTTCATGGTGTTGTAACTGTAGGGGTCTTGATCCAAAAAGGAGTTGTGTGAGGGTTGCAAGTTTATTGGAATGTGTGTGTGGGGGGGGGGGAGACTTTACAGGACTGCTGCCTTTACTTCTGTGCTATTGTTGGTGGAGTTGTTGCCTTCATAGCTGGGCAGCTGGAATGCGGCGGCTGCTGGCTGGGAGTCCAGCTCAAAAAGCCAACTACTGCTAGTAGCATAAAAGTAAGGGTGATATGGGTATGGTATTGCCACTCTTATTTCTGCATTGCTGCTTGCAGGGAGCTGCCTTCAGAGCTGGGCACCAGCCAACAATACAACCACTGCACTCCAGTTGCCCAGTTCTGAAGGCAGCGCAGAAGTAAGAGTGGCACTACTGTGACTCTCCTAAAATAGCTTTGTGATCCCCTTGCAACTCCCTTTGGGGTCAGGACCCCCAATTTGCAGATGTTATTTCAATGCCAAGTGGTGGCTCCCACATAACAAAATATGCCATTTTAGTTTGTGTCCTTAATAGCAGCCTCAGTATAGAAGATAAAGATTGAAAGTGATGAATACTCAGTGACCTGCTTACCTCTAGAGGTGGCCCCTGCAAAGCAAGGGTGAGGCACATTGGCAGGGGTTGCGTATGCAGGCTTGCACTACTGCTGCCTGTGTTGTACCTGTGTTCAAGTTTGGGGGGCTTCACTCTTCAGGACAGATAATTTGGTACCTTTCACAAGCATAAAGTTTATTCAAAAAATTAAAAGTAAATCTATTACCAAAGATAATAATTACATCTGTGACAAATCACAGACTTCACAAAAACAAGAAAAAGTATATTAATGTTATTAGCATACTTGAGAGCATTAAAAAGAAGTGAAGACTCAAGTAAAATTGAAAACTACTTCCTTCTAGTTCAATCCCAATTTGTGAATTTAGAAGAGTTGTTTTTAAACTGTGGGTCGGTATGAGGCATGTTAAAGATTAAACATAAGAACAGCCATACTGGGTCAGATCAATGGTCCATCCAGCCTAGTATCTATCTGCAGACAGTGGCCAATACCAGATGCTGCAGAGGGAGGGAATACAACAGGTAATCCTCACTTGATCCCTCTCCTGTCAGCCACCTCCAGAGAAACAGAGGCTAGGGACACCATTCCTACCCATCCTGGCTAATAGCCATTGATGGACCTAACCTGCATGAATCTATCTAGCTCTTTTTTGAACCCTGTTAAAGTCCTAGCCTTCACCACATCTCTAGCAAGGAGTTCCAGAGGTTGACTGTGCACTGAGTGAAGAAAAACTTCCTTTTGTTTATTTTAAACCTGCTGCCTATTAATTTCATTTGGTGACCCCTAGTTCTTATATTGTGGGAGTAAGTAAATAACTTTTCCTTATTCACTTTTTTCCACAACAGTCATGATTATATAGACTTCTATCATATCCCCCCTTACTCTCCTCTTTCTATGATGAAAAGTCCAAGTCTTTTTTCTCTCTTTCCAAATGGAACCTGCTCCAAACCCCTAATCATTTTTGTTGCCCTTTTCTGAACCTTTTCCAATGCCAATATATCTTTTTTGAGATGAGGCAACCACATCTGTACTCAGTATTCACTGTACAAGATGTGGTCATACCATGGTTTTATATAGAGGCATTAATATATTTTCTGTGTTATTCACTATCCCTTTTTAAATGATTCCTAACATCCTGTTTGATTTTTTGACTGCCGCTGCACATTGAGTGGATGTTTTCAGAGAACTATCCACAACGACTCCAAGATTTCTCTCTTGAGTAGTTGTAGCTAAATTAGTCCCCATAATATTGTATGTATCATTGGGATTATTTTTTCCAATGTGCATTACTTTACATTTATCAACATTAAATTTCACTTAGTTTGGTGTGATCTTTTTGAAGCTCTTCACAGTCTGCTTTGGTCTTAACTATCTTGAGCAGTTTGGTATCATCTGCAAATTTTGCCACCTCACTGTTTACCCCTTTCTCTAGATCATTTATAAATAAATTGAATAGGACTGGTTCCAGGACAGACTCTTGGGGGATCCCACTAGTTACCTCTCTCCATTCAGAAAACTTATCATTTATTCCTACCCTTTGTCTCCGGTCTTTTAACCAGTTATCAATCCATGAAAGGACCTTCCCTCTTATCCCTTGATAACTTACTTTGCTTAAGAACCTTTGGTGAGGGACCTTGTCAAAGGCTTTCTGGAAATCTAAGTATACTATATCCAATGGATCCCCCTTGTCCACATGTTTGTTGACCCCTCAAAGAACTGTAGCAGACTGGTAAGGCATGATTTCCCTTTACAGAAACCATGATGACTTTGCCCTAACAAATTATATTCATCTATGTGTCTGACAATTTTATTCTTTACTATAGTTTCACCTAATTTGGCCAGTACTGATGTTAGTCTTACCGGTCTGTAGTGACAGGATCATCTCTAGAGCCCTTTTTAAATATTGGCATCACGTTAGCTATCTTCCAGTCATTAGGTATGGAAGCTGATTTGAAGAATAGGTTACAAACCACAGTCAATAGTTACATAATTTCTCATTTGAGTTCTTCCAGAACTCTTGGGTGAATTCCATCTGGTCCTGATGACTTGTTACTGTTAAGTTTATCAATTTGTTCCAAAACCTCCTCTAATGACATCTCAATCTGGGACAATTTCTCAGATTTTTCACCTAAACCAGTTAACTAGTTATCCAGTAAGCAGATGCCTTATCAGCATGTTTACTGGGTAACCAGGTAAGTGAAGGGTCTGCAGACGAGTGTGAGCAGAAGCAGCCCCCACAGCACCACAGTGAGCTGGGCTGGAGCAGCCCCCCTGCCTGTGGCCAGTGGTAGGTGGTTTTTACATCCCTAGTCAGTATCCCATTTTAATAGAATTATCAGGGCTGACTTTTTGGGGCCTGGAGCCAGGACCAAAGCCTAAGCCCTACCACCCAGGACTGAAGCCAAAGTCCAAGAGCTTCAGCCCTAGGTGGAGGGGCTCAGGTTACAGGCCCTCTGGCTGGGGATGCCCCCAGTCCAGGATGGTGGGCTTGGGCTTGGGCTTTGGCACTGTCACTCAGGACAGCTGGGCTCAGGCTTTGGTCCTACCTTCTGAAGTCATACGATAAACATATATTGTTGAAAGGGGGTTGCGATGCAATGAAGTTTGAGAACCTCTGATGCAGAACTTTAAAAAACCTGGTGAGACAGAGCTAGGAATGGTACACCTCACCATTATATAGGCTGAATTTCAGAAGAATAATTACCTCACCTATTACTACTGATCCTGTACTTGGTTATTCAGAAACAGTAGCCAGATTTCATCTAACTGAGCACACAATACTATAAGTCTATTTCTACACTATGGCTTTTGCCGAAGAAGCTATGAAAATGAAGAGCTGATTAGCATTTTGTCATGCTTCATTTGCATAATCTATTCCGAGCCGTTTTTGCGCAAAATCCTTATGCCTTCCTGGAGGTGGCATACAGATCTTGCGCAAAAAGGGGTTTTTGCACAAAAAGGAAACGTCCACACTGCTGGTTTTTGTGGAAAAACCCCTTGCGCAAAAACGTCTCAGAATAGATTATGCAAATGAAGCGTGACAAAATGCTAATCAACACTTCATTTGCATAGCCTCTTCCAGCAAAAGCCGTAGTATAGACAAAGCCTAATAGTTTTTCAGTTTATATTTGTTTCTACAAGATGACATCAACTGCATTCTTATGATTCTTTTTCTATTTACAGAGTTACTGCCTATTCTTAACAAAGTCTTTCAACAAGCATGTCTGAAGGAAAAAATAAACACCACCAATGTTAAGTTAAATCATAAAACAAGTTAAGTTGGTATGACATTTTGAAACTTTTCATCATCATAATTCTTTTTAATGTATAAAGTTATCAGGTTAAAAGAAAACAGTAACTTGAAATGGTACTTCTTTCATTCTGTGCAAACCAACATTTCTAAAAAATAGAAGTAAAATATGAATTCAGACCAAAAGTATAAGAAACTGGCTCACATCACATAAACTGAGTCACATAAAATGTTAACATTAATAAAGTTACAAATATTTTAGATACCTAATATTCATTTATCTCTCTATCAGCAAAAGTCATCTTGGGAGATACTAACTCTACTGTCAGAAATGTAAGATGATTATCAAAACTGGGAAAAAAATTCTTTGCCTATCCGCAAATTAAACATGACTGCACCATAACACAACCATAAGAATGTCTGAACTACAAAATTACTTTGGGGAGAATTCTGCTGTATTAAGTTCTTAATGATGAACACTGAATTCATAAAAATGAAAATAGAATATCTTTGCAAACTATTAATTAGAACAAATTGGCAGATGTAGTATAAAGTAAAACTGTTTTGAGTCTGTTGCTTACAGGTTTTTCTATATTAGAATTATTGTGAAATTCTGTATAATCTGATATTTAAGCATAGAAGTATGAGAAATTAGTTTCCCAGTGGAAATGTAAGTATTTTAGCAACCCAGATGGACTCCTGCATATGTCCCTTAATTAGGCTACTCTCTCTTCCTCCACTCCCACTTTCACACTGAACTCCTTTTCAAACAATAAAATTTACAAAAGACTCCAAGACAACGTAACTAGACAAAGAGAACAAATAATATAAAATGTTAGAAATGGTAAATCAGGATCAGACATTATAGAATAGAAGAACAATCATCACTGCCGAAAAGAAGCATCTGATTAAAATACAGCTGTATCCCCACAATGATTAGAAAGGCAACAGAAACCCAAAATATTATGACCAAAATGACAATAGATTTTAATTAAATTAATGACACTTGGATGAAGCAATTAAAACTTTTATTGGCTATGATTATTTAATTACACATAAACTACTCATTAACTAATGCTAACTTAATTATTAAATGTTTTCAATATGTTTGTTCAATAATGCAAGCAATCAGTTAAATGAATTCTAGAGTCACTTAAATCCCATCTTTGCAAATATTAGTGTTAGAGACAGTTAAAAAAATCAAGGAAGGTGATAAAACTTTTTCCATGAAACATGAATGTCAAATCTTGGAAATCTTAGATCTCAACCATGCATGACATGGAAGGTGCATATTCCACATAAGTAATTTTTATACTTCATGGAAAAGCCTAGAGAGATCAACCTTCAGGAACTCATTCCAGAATACAAAATCAGGCCACTCTCAAAGCTGGAGTCACAGTTGGGATTAAAAAGAACACAATTTCAGTCACAGAGGGTCATCAGATAAGCTCAATCTCCTGTGCACTGAAACACCAAGTACATTTGCCAGGTACAAAAGATGCATAGGGTTTAAACAAAATATTAACCTATTCGTCAAAACATCTTACGTCCTCTCTCTCTGCAACCAGGTCAAAGATGACATTAGGTGACATAACACAAATATTAAGGCCAATGATAACATTTAACGGGTTAACGTTTTAAAACACTTTAATGCAGGGCTGGCAAAATATGGCCCGGGGGCCGGATCCAGCCCGCAGACCACTGGATCTGGCCTGCAGACCACCCTGCTGGGACCCTCAGGCAAGTGTAGCTGCTGCAATATAAAACACAGTCCTTGCAGCTCTCTGCTCTGCAGGGAGGGGGAGGCTTTGTGCGATCTTCCCACCCCCAGCCCAATCCTCAGCTCTGATCGGCAAGAAACAACCAGCCAATAAGAACTGACATCAGCCAGTCTCTATTGGCTGGAAACAGCCAGCTAATCATAGATAAGAGTTTGGCCTGAGAGACTGGGGCAGCACAAACCTCTTCCTCCACCTGTACCTGAGAGCCAGGTGGAGGGAGCAGTCTGTATTTTCAAGCAGGCTGGGGCTGCAACAGGCAGGGAGCTGAGCCTGTCTTGGGGGTGCTGCAGCCTGCTGACCAGGAGACACTTAGGTAAACTCTTCCCAGCCAGCGCCTGCTTCTGGCACCTCAACTCCCTCCCCCAGATCACCATCCAAACCCTCTGCACCCCCAGTCCCAGGTAACAACTCCCTCCCAGATCCTGTAGCCCCTCTTACAGCCTCCCCAAGGCCAGAATCCTCTCCTGCATCCAACTCCCTCCCTGACCCTACAACCCAATCCCCGACCCAGGTCACAACCCCCTCCTCCACCCAAACACCCTTTCAGATCCCACACCGTCTCCTGCACCCCAGTCCCTTACCCCATGCGCCCTTCTGTACCCAACCTCCAACCTAGACCCCGCGCCCCCTCTACAGAAAAGTGCGGCCCTTGACCACTTACCAGAATCTTGGAGTGGCCCCCCACCAAAAATTATTGCGCACCCCTGCTTTAATGCGGCAAATCTTGTTAATAAGAGCATCTCATTGCTACAACGCCAACAAATTTTGTCATAGAAAGAAGAGCAATTAAAACTAATCTCTACCCAAAAACTTGAAATGAAGCTTCAATAATTTTCCCTCATGTATCAATAATACACACCCAAGCTTCATTATCTGTTCTTCCCTCCAAAGAAACCTGAAGTTTCACTGCCTTTGGCATTACACAGATTGGGGCTTCATGTAGCATACAATATAACAGGTTAAGAAATCCATGCCAATTTTTTTCCTGTCCAGAGGATTATTTCTGCAATATGGTACAACAAATGTTGTGAATAAGCAATATAGTACACCTGGACTATAAAAAAAAAGCCCTAAGTTTAATATCCCCAAATAAAACTTTTCCCCCTTCTCTTAATGTTGAGAAAAAAGGAAATAAAGTCTTATGACCCCACCCTGTCATGCTTTCAAATGTTTAAAATTAGTAATATGTTCAAAAATTTCATTTAACCACCACAGTAGATTTCATCATTATACTTTCATTTTCTTAGTTTTCTTGTTTGACATGCAAAATCCTCAGGATTTTTTTCTTTATGAAATTAGTGTCTAGGGTTCTTAATGACATTTTAACTCCATTAATTGTACATCCCCTGTTCAAATTTCAAGCAGAAGCATTAATTTCTCTAGTACATGTATGCTATGAAACCCAATTTTTCTTCCAAAGGGAACACAGCAAATTGCACTGGATGGGTGATAATGAAAAAGCAACACCATTTATTAATTTTGTATAAGATATCTTCCACCCTAGAGATTCCTTGGAGGGGAAGAACATGTCTGAATTCCACCATACTGTGCCACAGGCAGAAAGTGAGAGAAACTAAACAAGCACATCCTGAAGGGAGAGAAAATGCCTGCAGCAGCAAATGACCTACTACATACCTCACTAGCAAGGTTTTGATGTTCTAATTTGTTAATTTTAGGAATAAAAGAAATTACCAATTGTTTGTTCTAATAGATCTATTTTACTTTTAAAATGTTTAATCAAAAACAATATTGTTCAGAACAGCTATATATTTTCAGAAGATTATCATCCTAAGTAAACTTCTCTGACAAGTTCTTTGCCAAGTTTATTTTCTTGCATCAAAGATTGTTAAAATATTTAGGATGAACAATAAAAAAACAAATTATTGACATAAATTGCTATGCATTAATGTTCTTTTAAAATATTTTCCAGTCCAGTGCATAGTAAGCAAAAGGTAATTTTATTCAAATATGCATTCCATGGCATGAATAAGCAAGTACCCCTCTCCCCCCTGAATTGATAACTCTTAACTAATGATTGATTTGAAAATACCAACAGTGTATTAGCAATTTGCTATAATTATAAATACATGTATACACTGTAACTATATCTAGACACAGTTGTAGTACAGATACATTATATAGGTAGTAGAATACTTGTTTAAGAAATATATTGCAACTCACACTCACACACTCTCACACTCTCTCTCTCTCTCTCTCTCTCTCTCTCTCTCTCTCTCTCTCTCACTTTAAGGTTGATCCATTCCTTCAAAAATATTTAGGAAGAAATTGCTAACCAATTGTTAGTCTGTTCTTACAATAAGAAGCAATAGATTTAAAAGTATGTTAATGTTGCCTGATAATAAAAACCTATATAAACTTAATTATGCAACTGTATCTTTTATGCAAAATATATTCTATACATATTTATGTGCATAAATAAATTACAAGCAATAAAGTACATGAAAAAATAATAAATGTAGTGTTTTAAATATATATTTTCAGAAATATTTAAAGTTAACTGTATCCTAAATGGACAAATAAAGAATAAAGTACTGTTAAGATTATTTTCCATGCAGAAAAGTCTCTGATATCACAATATCACATACAAATATGTATAAAACAAATATTAACAAGACCACTCCAACAGGAAAACACAAGTGCCCAGACTTTTCAAAAACCATTTGAAAATACTAAGAACTCTTCAATATCCAGAGAGGTTTACCCAGCAGTTTGCTATGCTCAGAAATATAGTTTCCATTCTTAATAGAGTAATTGTGCAGAGCTGGGAAGACTTGCGTGAAATGATCTGATGATCTTTAAGAACTTTAATGAGATCACATGTTTGAAATGTGAGATACAACTGCAATTAAAACACTGAAACACAAGTAGTAATATACTATTCTGTACAATCTTTCCCAGATAAATTACCATCAACTGAAGAAATACAATACATGAGATTTTTTTTCTATGAACTGTTTGATCATGTGTGAGCAACTGTCAAATTGCTACCTCTTCTTCCTACTCAAAATACTTTTGAGAACCAAAATGTTGTAGTAAGAGTCTTTACCATGTCTTCTAGAGTTCTTAATGGCCTTTAAACAACATAGCATAATCACAAGCCCACACAGGTAACTTGTTATCTCTATGCACTCATTCATTTTAAGTGCCATACATAACATCAATGACAGATTATATTATTACCAATATTCTGGAAATTTTATAATAAAGTCTGTTCTTTCATCTTTGGAACATCTAAAAATTCTAATTAAGACCTCAATCCTGCAATCGGATCAAAGGCAGTCCACTGAAAGTTCTGTGAACAGATACCATGCTCTGCACCCACAGATCTAGTTGCAGGAATGTGGCTTTAGTCAACAGAAGTTTTGGGTATACAATAAATGCAGTGAGGTCCCAGATCTGAACATTCATAACAAAACCCTGCCAAAATGATCAAATATTCATGAAATATAGGTCTCTTTTGGAGATAAGAAACACAATCAATGCTATATTTATGAAAAATTCAGATTAAGCACCCACCGAAGTCAGGTTAAGTCACTGTCCAGAAGTCCTGGCAGTGATTTTACATTTTCCTTTAAGAAAAACACAATGCAAATATTAAATAATTAATTAATGAAGGACAGGACTCTTTCATACTAAACTTAATCATACATGATTTATCAATATTTAGAATTTTCTACAAAGTTTATTGAGAACCACATTTTATTGCAAGTCTTCTATTGCAAAATACTTTCCTGACAAAATAACACATAAAAATAGGAAGAAACTATGTATTGTAAATAGCACTTCAGAGTATAAATGAATGATTTCTTATGTATAAATTATTTAGCTCTCTGTGACCCTAGGCACCATTTTCTTTAAAATGTTATGTCCTATTCCTAATTTTTGCCAACATTTGTAGATGAGATACTTGACATGTTTCAAATATTAGCTAAGGTTGAAAAGATCAAGTTGTACTTATAGGACTAACAAGGGCATATTTGTAGGTGTATTATTCAACAAATAAACATAGTATTTTTATTTCAAGTTTGAGTTCAATAATCCTCATAATTACTTGACTAAAAAATAAGAACACTTTCAGAAATAAATATATGTACTTATGTAGTCAAATATTCTGAAATGGATTGATTTTGTCGGACTGTATAACATTTAAACAAAAGCTTTAAAATTAAAAAGTAAAAGAAAGGGAAAAATACAATCTCTAATCTTTTCTTTTTAAACATAAGCTACTCAAGAGTCTTCAACTAATTATTCCATTTTATTGATGGCATTTTTCCCTAGGGAAGTTATTTTAAAAGTTTAACCCCTGAGCAAGTCATGGCTTCTCCTGCCTTTGAAAGTGTCAAGTGCATTGATTATAACTGCAGGAAGCGTTACCTTCTACCCAGAGAATCTCACCCTGCTCAATCTTAAACACTATCTCTCCCCCAAAACGGCTTTGATTCAGCAATTCAGACCGTTTCGGCTGATATTAAAGGCAGAAGCACCACAGAAAAGGGATCAGCAGTTAAAACGAAATACAAAGGGGGGAAAAACAGATCTTGGATAGTAGCACAAAGCTTGAGAGAAAAGCAGATTTGAAAAAGACATCAGAGTGACTAA
The DNA here is from genome assembly GCA_032595735.1 of Pelochelys cantorii. Lineage (NCBI taxonomy): Eukaryota > Metazoa > Chordata > Testudines > Trionychidae > Pelochelys > Pelochelys cantorii. Next base: position 59,613,781 of record CM064330.1, read on the forward strand.
AAAAAGAACAACATGACAGAAATTAAACAAGATTTTTATGTCCTCATTCTATGAATTTAAACTCATCTCAACCTCTATTGAAATTCTGATCATACCTAAACCCCAAGGCTTTTGACATACTTTCAAAAATCCACACACCCCCTTTCTCTTTTCTCATCTCTGGAGTCATCGCTAGGTATCCAACAAGTTGGGGGGGTGGGAAGGGAGCAGAATTCTAATATGCATATGAACTAATGACAGGCCATTTTATCCTCACATTAAACTTTGTTGTTAAAATGATTATGAACTATTTTAAATATCCAGTGGATGTTTTCATTCTCATGCTTAGCCAGTGAAAAGAAAATTAATATGGTTTGAAAAATTCATCTCTTCAAGTCACATGGGCAAAAGAAGGCTCATAGTAATATTTTGCTCAGCTCAATGACAAAATTACAGCAAAAGGTGTTCTAAGATAGCTAGCTACTATGGCAAGCTATTCACTAGAACACAAGAACTCTAAACACATGTCTAATTAGTTATATATTCATCATAATTATAAAACTTAGAACAGGAGAATGTAGATACAAACAGCTATCACAACAAGGCTCAAACATATATGTATCATAGAAATGGTGCCCAAAATTCTGGACGGTAATTGGATTTTCAGAACTCCAAGAGGGTTCTTTTCCAATTCAGTCATGACAGGGCCAGAAGGTAATGATACATCTGCCATGATACAACAAGCAGACCTGTCTTCTGTCAAGAATTGAAATCATAAAGGAATAAGCTGTCGTTAACAACCTCTCTCCAAACACTAGAGCTGTCATCTCATTGTTTTCCTTTGCTGGTATGGGGGCTGGTGTGGGCTTCTACACCCTGTCAGTTCAAGATTACTCTAAGCTTTTAACCTTTTCTTGAATTTTTGGCTTAAGCAATCTTCTATGAAAATTATATAACAGTTTATACTGTGAGACCTATTAATGTTAATTATACCAATAGTAGACCTTATATCTATTTGGCAATGCTTCATTTCAGACCTATGTAACTACTTATGAAATATTAAAAGCTATCTCATTTCTATTAAAATATCATTGTCTTTCATTTTCACAAATTTAATAATTTATCATAATTTGTATTTACATATTTTAAGAGAGAATTTCACAAAACTGTATGTCCAGTTAGTTATATTCCCCTTAAAAAGTATTTACAGACAAGACTGTTGCAGATAACATGGATGAACTTTACAACAAATACTGTATACATTGCCTACCAGATTCTTACTCATTATTGAATGAGAATAAAATGTTATCTGCATTATTGCTCATTTAGCAAAATTCTATTTAAATTTCTGCATAAAAGCAGTAAGATGTTCTAATACATTTGAGTACTAGAATACTGTTTTACTTTTCTGTAAAAACTAATAAGAAAAACTATCAAAATAAATATCCAAATGTTAGAAAATTTTAATAATAGGAATATAAAGCAGATGTTCCCAGCAAGTCCATCTTTACTGTTAATATGAAAATTAAAATGAACTAAGCACAAACAACAGAACTACATTTTCAAAAATGTCAGTTCTCTAAACTGTAAATATGAAAAATGCATGTAAAACCATGAAACTTGTATTTTTCCATTTTGCCCTAAGAAACACCTGTTATGCACAAGTATATATGAGATTTGGGTGTATTATCTGTACACCATGCATTTCTTTGTTTGCCAGCCCAACTTAAAACAAAGCATCTCTGATGGAATAAATTTGTAATGCTAACATATAAAAATATGACCATAACTTAAAACTCTGGTTTCTCAATTGTCTAATTTTTGACAAGTTAAAGATAATGAAAGCATTTTCAAATCACACCAATTATTAACCAGAAAAGCTAATATTCTGCCCAGAAATGTACTCTCCATAAATCTAATCTGCTGGTTTGGATTAGTTAGTTCTTCCTCTCAACTAAGTCACAAAACAAACAAAAACCAATGCTACTGCAAGTAATACCTTTCCTTTCTTCTCACAATTTTCTTTTCTATATTGGGCTGGAAGTCCAAAATTAGTTTCAGTAATGAAAATCAAAATTTTAGGTAAGCAACTCTCTTTCTATTCCTCACATCCATGAATAAGAAGAAGCTATACTTCCAAGATGGAGTATCAAATAAAAGGAAGAGAGACAATAAGCATTAGGGAAACCAAAAATCAGCACTATTTTTATATTTTATCAGACATGGCTACAAGATTTCGATGGATAACGATAAGCCCAGATTAAATTTCTAGCCCTTTTTGGTGAAAAGAGAATCATAAAAATCATAGCCCTTTAGAGATCATCTAACCCAGTCCCCTCCAGTCATGGTAGGACTAAGTGTTACCTACATCAGAGGCTCTCAAACAGACCACTGGTGGACCACAAACAGTTTCCTCTAATCTCCCAACATAAGGTTTTCTGTCTGAAAATGCACTGGCTCTTGATAAAAAAAAATTTTAAGTGATATCAAAGAACATCTTGTATAACCAGGGTGAAAGATCCTGGTGTTGCCTATACCTCTCAGCTCAATTAGAATGAATACAGCTGTGAATGGTTTATTCTGTATTGTAATTGTAACTCACTGTCAATCATCTTTCCACTTAATGTATATACATTAATTTTAACTAAGCCCCTCTTGCTTTTGCTTAACCTTTTTTCTGTCCTCAGTGTATTCCACAAGGCCAACTCATTTTGCCTTCCTTAAGTAGATCTCAATGTATTTTTTCTATGCTGTCTTTAATGGCTCTTGATTCTTTTTCCCCTTCTCTCATCCTCTGCACACTTTTCTATTTCCCCACAGTTAGTTCTAACTCATCATATATTTTCTGTTTTCCTCTTCCATATCTCCCTCCAATGCTACTCTTCTCCAATATCACTCTTCTGAATTCCAATTAATCTTCCCCTCTCATATACATGGAGACTGGAAATTTAAATATCCAACGCACTTAATATCCAAAGGATTAAACCTACTAACTAAAGGCTGATAAAAAGATGGAAGCAGGGGCACTATATAGAGGCAATACAGACAACCACCCTTGGCTGCTGGGATTCCTACCAACGTGCTCTTCCAAGGCTATGGTTGGAGCCAGCCATTACAGGCTTGATCATTTTAAGGCCTTCTGCTCAATCCTTTCCCACTCCCATCCTCTAATCTGCTGGAATGAAGAAGGCACATTCTTTACCAGTTTCTTCTATCTCATGCCAGAGCCTCCTGTTGTATTTCCTCAGCTTTCTGGCTATGAGAACAGCATTTCTATTTACTCCACTTTTTTCCTTTTTATTTAATTACTCTGCTACTTCCCTACCCTCGGTGTTTGGGTGGTCCTCTCTTCTGCTTTTCCTCAGAGCTCTCTCAAACACAGGGAAACCTATCTAGTCCTTATGTGTGCCCATAGTCTGCTATAGAGCAAGATCAAAAACTGACAACTCTGTTCTATTATCACTTGGGCTACGTTTAGACTGCAGCCTCTTTCGAAAGGCTCTTTGAAAAAGAGTGTCTAGACTACAACCAGTACTTTCAAAAAAGCAAGCCACTTTTTCGAAAGAGAGTACCCAGGCAGTCTGGATGCTCTCTTTCAAAAAAGCCCAGTTTGCATTACATAGCACCTTTTTTCGAAAGAGCACTTTGGAAAAAAGATGTTATTCCTCATAAAACGAGGTTTACCGCGGTCGAAAAAACTGCCGCGTTCTTTCGATTTACTTTTGAAAGAACGCGGCAGCAGTCTAGACACAGGTAAAGTTTTTTTTGAAAAAAGGCCACTTTTTTCGAAAAAAGCCTGCAGTCTAGACATACACCCTTGGACTAGAATTGGGGTCATCTCTAAGAAGCTACGGAGATTGCGGTTAAGGTAAACAGGCCAGCACCCGTTTATGCTCACCTAACATTTAAAATGTTATTTGCACAAGCACTAGATCTAGAAATTTTTATTTTTATTTTATAATGAAAATTTAGATTCTGCAAAAGTTGTTGGAAGTCATCCATCCTAGTTTCTACTCACCATGAGTGGAATTTTCAAGCCTTTGATACCTATTATCCACAGAAAATTTATTTAGTATGTTGATGTGAAAGATATTACACTCCAGAGAATAAATACCTCCTTCTAAAGGACTATATATTTTCCCTATGAAGGAGACATTTTCTGCATGTGGTTTTTTTTTTTTTTTTTTTTTTTTTTTTTTTTGAAGACGAGACATCTATTTTGTTGCAAGAGTTAATAAAATATCAAGGCCAAATCAACAACCTGGAGTGGAAACAAAGTACCTGAATCAATCACTATCACAAGTTTCAGTTGGGCCGTTACAATCATTTTCTGATTTAAGTACAGGTTAAATTTCCCCCTGGTCTGGCACCCTCAGGACCTGAGTGGTCTTGGACGAGGGAAATTGTTGGAACAGAGGAGGTTAGGTGTCTGGGCTGTTGCCCCAGAAGAAGCTGGAAGCCTGAGCTCCTCCAGCCCACCTACCTGGCTCTGCTGTCCCCAGCCCAGTGCGCAAAGCAGCGGCCACTCCTAGGACTTTTTACCCCCCAGGTCACTGGCTCTGCAGGCTGCATGACACCAGACTGGCTCCTTTCCCATCCACTCTTAACCTCTGTGGCCATTGCTCTCTGGTCTAGGAAAATCTCTGGTCCTGCCAGACCAGAGATGTTGCCAGACTAGAGAGTCCAGATGAGAGAGGTTCAACCTGTACTTCCAACTCCCAGACACCATCTTGGCCCTCAAATTAATGCAGACCCTCTTCCATAAAAGTGACATCCATGAAAAGGGCATTTTCTCTAATATAATTTTTAACAGACATAAGCCTTGACTTGCTACACCATATTAAGTGCTTTTAGGAGAATTTTATAGGCTTTATGGTGCTTAATTTCAACATGCTTTCTTAGGGCTAAGGTGAAATATCTTAATAATGCGTTCACAGGAGAAATGTAAGTGTTTCATGATATGCGATCCACTTGAGCATTGAGCACATTGAAGCAATTCCCAAAAATTTTTTTCCATCATATACTTTGTCTCAGAGGTCAAAACAGAAGCCTCATACCTAATAATGTGTGACTGGCTATACTGAGAAAATTGATGACACAAGCCACACACTCAGCAACCTAAATGCCTTTGGAAGAACTGGATTTGAAAGGAGCCAGATTTGTGTAAAAATTCTGTCCTAACTGGATGTCTTTCATTCCCATTAAAAAAGATTAAAGTAGGGGACTATCAAAACACAATCCCATCTATTCTAATATTTTATAATCAAACAGATTTATTTAAAGCTATTTCATCTCAATATGTATTTACCAAAGTTTTAAGCAAAACCAAATGTGCAAGTGCTATGCTCTTTTTATGCTAATATCACTAATAAGAGGCCTTTAAATTGAAAACAAAATTAATAAAGATGACAAACTAAAAGCTTAAAGCAACAGATGTGTATTTTTGAATTCCTATGTCCTTATGTTGGTTATAAAGATTACGTGATCAATGAGCAAAGTATTTTAATTAAACTGTTTTGGAATTTTCTTGAAAAACAGATAAAGAGAAAAATAAATTCTCAAATCTTAAAATTTAGTAAAAAGTTATCGCCTTGATTAAAATCAAGATAGGCCTTAATTTGGTAATGAGCAATAACAATAATTAAACTTAAAGTAGAAATATCACCAGAAAAAAGTTTGGATCCTTATACACGATTTTCAGATGTTTACTGCAGAAAGTTTTAATTCAGTTAAGAGTGCGAATGAGAATTCTGATGTAGAAATTTTCCAAATACCGCACAAATTACATACTGTTTTCTTATATATTACTACATATCCATACCATTTTGCGTGCAGGGAGTAGGGAACATCATTTAGCATGCTGTCCACAAAAGTGTAAATATTTTATATTTTCAGGTATGAATATGTGAACCAGAATGAATCACATGTCAGATCTAATATCAGAATATGATTTGTTTTATGAGGAGAAAAAAAAAAAAAAACCCTTTGCACACCCAAAAACATTTAGTAGAAAATTAAGAAAGCTTGCAGTGGTTTATTTAAAATGATCATATTATTATGAGGTTAACGATAGACATTGGAATGAGAACACACAAATCTGATGAGAATTAAAAGTAGTCTTAACTAATTTCTGGATTGCCTTCTTTTATATTTATTTTTCTTCCTTAAAGGTTTTGTCACTAGCAGCCATATTATACCACATGGCAGTGCCACCACAAATGTCTCTCCTGCAGTATAAATAGTAGATAAAAGATTTTAAAAATAAGGAAACAAAACATCCCAATCATGAATAAAATTAGTTTATAAGAACACATTAAATATAAACTTAAAAATGTCACAGATTACTGATGATTGTTCTCTCTCTCACACACACACACACACACACACACACACACACACACACACACTTACTTACCTCAATAGCTCTCTTAATATATGGAATCTGTGTGCCACTGTCCAGATCTTCATTAATTATAAGCCTTCTAGCCCACTGACCTGCCCTGACAACACCACTACCATGAATTAAAACCATGAGTTTATCTGGATTTGTCAATGCATCCTCACTCATGAAGATAAAGCTCTTTGGCTCACTCTCAGTAGCATCTACCTGAAATTAAAAAAAAAAAAAAATTGTAACAAACATACTAAGAAAACTTAATAGCTGCAATTATAAATTAGTATTGGAATTTATAAATAAACATCATTATTACTATTTATTAGGTTATAATAGCACCCAATGCCACGCTGTGTTTGATGCTGTGCAAATAAAGAATAAAGGCAAAACTTGCCCTAAAGACCTTATGATCTAATTTAAAAATCAAAATAATACATTACAACTAAACACTTATCCAAAGTAGATTTTAAATTGTTGCATCAGATAGAAGTAGGAAGTATGAAAAACGTTAGCCTATAAAGGGTACAAAAAAGAATAAGAGAGAAAGAATTTACAAAATTCACATTATTTTCCATCAGTAAAAACTTAGTAAAAGAGGTATGTGGGAGAAAAAAAATTGTCACATCTTATTTGCCAGAAGCGGCAAAAATAGATCATATAGATAGAAGATATATGAACTGTGATTAGTCCTAGCATTCCATTTCAGTCCTCACAACATAAATAACCAATAATTCAAATATGAAACCGTACCATGAATTCATCCATTATAAACTTAAAAGAACAGATATCTACATACAAAACACACAAAAATATAGGAATCCAATTTTTGACTAAAGAGTGGCTTTGAGCTAAGGCATTGTGCTGCCCCAGGAACAGACTGAGAAGTAGACTGTGATTCAAAGGGCCACAATCTAACACCTGGTGTCCCTTTTTCTCTGGAGACTGTTTCAGTGTGTTTTCCCAGTTCTGTATCTGGGGTGCAGATCATTCAGCTTGAAGCACCAACAAAGTTATGCTGGCCTGAATGTTGAGGGAGCAGAGTCACAGATCATACTCATCCCTTGCTCCCTTCTGTCCACAAGAATAAGCAGCAGAGCAAGGGTAAGGATGGGGGATTGCAATGGGCTATGCTACCTCCCCAATTACCCGCAGTATCAGCAACTGACGCAGGTATGTAAGGGGGTACCCTGTGTCATCTTCCTTCCCTGTGCAACTATGCAAATCAGACCCACGTGTTTGGGGGCAGGATATAGCAAATCAATGACTACTGATGAAATAAGATGCTCTGCTTCTCTAGGAGAAAAATACAAAAGCTTCTGAACAATTAAGACACACCTAGAAGTTTTCTATTACGTCAGTTTGCCTTTTGTGAATGGATGTTTATCTTTGTTTCATCCTTTCAAAATTTATAGGGTATGGAGCTCAAACTTCTTAGTACAAGTAGTCCTTACCCACACAAGCAGTCTTATTGAAGTTGATAAGATTCATGCGGAATTTAGGATCACTCACCAGAGTAACGCTCAGAGTCACGGCCAAATAAAACTCCTAGTTTGATACTAACACCTTAATCCCATTGTGTTTCATACATTCTACCTCGACAGCATACAATTTTGGAAAAAAATAGATACTCGGTTCCCCAGTTTTAATACACAAAATATATCTCCCTTCTCCATCTTGTTTAGTTAGACAATAGGAGACAGTCCTTACCCAAAAGAGCTTGCAATATGTATGTACAGTACAGTAGCACTGTAAGGTTTCAATCTTGGCTGGAGCCTCTAGGCATTACCAACAACATAAAGAAAGATGGCAGCCATGTTGGGATTAGGACAAGTAAAAAATAAAAATTCTTAAATGAAGGTGAACTGAAGTTTTGCAGACAATTTGAACATTTAAGAAATTAAGATAAAACAATACAAACTGAAAAAGTATAATTGAGCTGTACATTTTACTATACTAATAACATGCAGTAGAAGACATAATATTAACTAGTTCACACTTCTCTAAATGGATTAATGCTGAACCGAGGGGAAAAACTCCTATTCCCTTTCTCAACTTAATTGCATTTGGAAACTTTTCTTCAAACCAATTTGCCTTCAAACAACAATAATTCATTAAATGAAGCTTTCACTAAGGAATACACATAAAGGTCACTTTTGTGCACAACCTCGCTTTATTGACAAATCATCCTACAATACCATTTAGTTCTAGTCAGAGTGAGACTGAATAAAGCAATTTGTATCTATTAACAATTTACAGGTTTAACGCTTAACTATGATCTTAAATGCTTTTTCATTTCAACAGATTAAATAAACTCAGGAAAACTCTGAATTTCAATTAGTTTAGTTTAACAATTAGAGTCAGTATTGCCATTCACATGAATTACAAAGTTAATCATTTTTGTTTTGTAGATAGGAACTTCAAATCTTCCTAAATTCAACTGGCATTTTAGAGGACATGCAATTTTTGACTGTGTTCCTCTTTTCCAGATTCTATTTTTAGTGAATTATATATGCTTTGCAGTTTTTTCTACACATACAGTAATTACTAGTTATCTAATGAGCTAATACACTACAGATAAATTAAGTATTTCAAGTTTCTAAACATTACTTCAATTTTTCCCACAAGTTAAAAGAAAAATTTTCATCTCAGAAAACCTCAGACAATAAAATAATAATAAATATGCACACCCTTTTTGCCAGCAACATAATATTTTGCACATACTTCATCAATATATGGGGTTTATTCAATAGTTTAGAGACTGTGTAGTATCAAAATATGCCTGAAATCTTCTCTATTTATTAAACCTAGCAATTTTACACCACACTGTCATGCAAGTTCATGAACAAGTTCAGTTTCAAGTCTTCCGGTAGCCCAAGCATTGTGATAATCTAGATTTTTCCTGAATAATAAAATAAATCCACTGGTTTTCTGAAGTTTTCCAGGGACATTTTTTAAATCTCTATATCAATATGAAATAATTACATGAAACATTAGGCTTTAATTTCTCTTAATGAAATTTTTAACTCTTCTAAAAAACACTAAAAAGGAAATGATGAGACCATTAAAATTGCTAAGAAACATTACAAAAATCTGTAGGCCTCTAGACCTATGAGGAAGAGGAATGGATGGAATCATTGATGTGTATGACTAGTGAGTGGAAGTAATTGTTATTGGATGTCAGAGAGAAAGAGGGTTATATTGTGAAGGGGTACAGGTTTGTTAACTTCTTAAAATGTCTGGAACGTGAGCAAGGGGTCTGAACACTAGGTTCTGAATAAAGCTGCCTAGTCCATTTTATTTTCCAGTCTTCACAATATTGAATCAGTAGGTTGTTGATTCTCATTCTAACCAGGAAAATGTGAAAACTGGTTATACAACAAAAAGCGTGATTAGTAGTTAGTGATAACCAAACATCAATCTGTGAATTCATCTAAGTTATGATGCCTAAAATTTAAGAAGATTCTTTACTTTCTGCTAGATCAATTATGGCCCTGAGTGAAATTTTGTCCACTTAAAAGGAAGAGTAAAACACTGCTGATTTTGAAGATACTGCAAAATGAGACTTTTTTGTGATATCTTTGCCAATGAAATAAAATTGTAATAATTAAAATTCCTGATTCAGGACTTCAGATAGTTGTAAAATGTAAGCTTAAATTAGTAATAACCTCTGTTCGATTTCAGCCCATACAACAGCAAAGATCAATCAATGATTATGCTATAAAAATAACAAATGTGATTTTATCATCTTTATGCTAAATAACAATTCCTTCAAAGAAGCACAAAATGAGCAATTTAAAGAAATTATTGAAATATTTCATCCTGGAATACACTCCTTTTGATTTAAGCTTGTAAGTCCATTAGTAGATGTTACACATGAAGAAACAAGAAAAAGTGAAAAATTAAAAAAAGACTATTATATATTTGAGAGAGTTTCCCTGTCTGTCTGTCCATTAGTTACATTAAGAACTAGGACCACTATGGAATACAGCTTCCTCTTATCATACAAATGCATAACTTAAAGCAAGGTAAGGGCTTGGTTGTGCCAGGAAAATGGGATGTGCCTAGAATGGGATTGCTTCTCATAAAACCACACAGGAAAGAGACAATCACCAGGCAGGTGAAAGGGGCTACCTGAGGATCTCCCCTCCCCCACCCCATCTGGAACTGCCCCAGTCCCAAGGCTTCCCCCCCAGGTGTCCTTTCGGAAGGTCAGAGGGGCTCAAGACCCCCTTCCCCCATTTGTACAAGAACATTACTAGCTGCTCCCCATCATCACGGAACGAGGGGAAAACACAGTTTACAGCATTCCTTGCTCTGGCTGGGGAGCACAAGGGGCAGAAGAATCTGGACGTGTCCTAGCTGCGGATATGCACCCTTCCCTGGCTCTGCCCACTGGAACTGCAGCTGACATAGAGAGGGCTTTGTCCCAGGCTGCAAGTGAGAGAGGGCTGGAGTAGTCCTCTCTCCGCAGAGCAGTCTGCATACTAAACCCCTCATCCTCATCCCAGAGTAATGACTGAAATGAAGCATATACACTTTCATTTTATTTTTCAAAAAATAAAAATTCAGTTAAGTGCCTGAGCAATGCTGGGTAAATCTTCTAGTAATGCAATATTAAACAGAAAAGTTGGCTGTGGTAATATCTGTTGGTAAAAGAGAGGCATACATAGAGCTACCCAGAGCTTTTCTTTAATCTTGAGAAAGATTCTCAGTGTGTCAGCTAAATACAAGCTAGAGCAGATTTTTAGCATATGTAATTAACACATACTGTAAGAGACGATTCAAAGAACACTCTTGCACCAGCATCAGCAATTGAACCCGACAAGCTGATGGCTTTCTTTGATAGGATAACGAATCTTGTGGATAAGGGAGAAGTGGTGGATGTGGTATACCTAGATTTAGTAAGGCATTTGATACGGTCTCACATGACCTTTTTATCAATAAACTAGGCACATACAACTTAGATGGGTCTACTATAAGTTGGGTGCATAACTGTCTGGATAGCCGTTCTCAGAGAGTAGTTATTAAGAGTCCACAATCCTGCTGGAAAGGCATAACAAGTGGGGTTCCGCAGGGGTCTGTTTTGGGACCAGTTCTGTTCAATATCTTCATCAACGATTTAGATATTGGCATAGAGAGTACGCTTATTATGTTTGTAGATCATACCAAGCTGGGAGGGGTTGCAACTGCTTTCGAAGATAGGGTCATAATTCAAAATGATCTGGACAAACTGGAGAAATGGTCTGAGGTAAATAGGATGAAGTTTAATAACGACAAATGCAAAGTACTCCACTTAGGGATGAACAATCAGTTTCACACATACAGAATGGGAAGCTACTGTCTAGGAAGGATTACTGCAGAAAGGGATCTAGGGGTCATAGTGGACCAGAAGCTAAATATGAGCCAAGCCAAGAGTGTGATGCTGTTGCAAAAAAGGCAAACATGATTCTGGGAGAGATTAACAGGAGTGTTGTGAGCAAGACACGAGCAGTCATTCTTCCGCTCTACTATGCACTGATTAGGCTTCAGTTGGACTATTGTGTCCAGTTCTGGGCACCACACTTCAAGAAATTGGAGAAGGTCCAGACAAGACCAACAAGATGATTATAGGTCTAGAGAACATGACCTATGAGGGAAGACTGAAATAACTGGGCTTGTTTAGTTTGGAAAGGAGATGACAGCGGGGACATGATAGCAGTTTTCAGGTATCTAAAAGGCTGTCACAAGGAGGAGAGAGACAAATTGTTCTCCTTGGCTTCTGAGGATAGGAGAAGAAGCAACTGGCTTAAACTGCAGCAAGGGAGGTTTAGACTGGACATTAGGAAAACACTTCCTAACTGTCAGGGTGGTTAAACACTGTAATAATTTGCCTAGGGAGGTTGTGGAATCTCCATCTCTGGAGATATTTAAGAGCAGGTTAGATAGACATCTATCAGGGATGGTCTAGATGGTACTGGGTCCCGCCGTGAGGGCAAGGGACTGGACTTGATGACCTCTTGAGGTCCTGTCCAGTTCTAGTGTTCTATGATTCTAAGCTATTATTTATAAGAAACCCAAAGATGACCACACTTACCTTCACATATCCAATAACCACCCCAAACACAACAAGAAATCTGTGATGTATAGGTAGGCCCCGGAGTACCCAGCTGATGCCCGGCTCCACGTTACGCAGCCCCTTTGAAGCGCCGGTCCGAAGCTTCAAATGGCAGAGCATTAGGAGCCAGAGATCAGCTGGGCATTCTGGGGCAGCCCCTTCAAAAGGGGCAGCACAAGGCAGAGCACAGGATCAGCTGGAGTCCCCAGCTGACCCCGGCTTGGTGCAGCGCTGCCCCTTGGAAATGCTGCTCTGGCGTTTCCAACAGGCAGCACCACAGGAGCCCGGGGTCAGCTGGAGTCCCAAGCTGACCCCAGGCTCCATGCACAGCTGCCCCTTTGAAGCTCCGCGGGATGATTGAGAAGAGTCTAGACAGTCTCTCTACTTGTTTGAGTTGAGGAGACCACTAATGTCAGATTCTCCAGGAGTAGATGGGGTATATACAGACCACTAATGCTGGGCCAGGAGATGGTTGTGGAAAACCTAGTACACCTCCCACTCTATGCTTGGAAGAAGGGGGAACACCTATCTGAGGTGGGTGCAGGCAAATGAACAATTTGTTCCAACTGCTGCACAATGCAGAGAGTCCAAATCCAGTTCTCTCTCCCCCTCTGACAGTCACTTAGTGTTCCCAGTATGGTGTCTTTTGCACTCTCAGCTACGTCAGCAGCAAGGCCCAGGCTTGGAACATTCAGTGATTTTGGCAGGCTGCCAAAAACTTCCTGAAGCAGTAAGTGAGAAGATAATTGTTAATATTTTATAGTTAAGACAAATCTAAAAGGAGTCACATGGGACAAAGAACGTCACTTTTGTGATCCAGAGGGATTCCCTATACCAAAAATAAAGGTCCTATTGCAAATAACGGGGGTGTAAAAACTTCTCAAAGCAAAGATCACAAGAATGCTTCATAATGCAAGTTGTTAGGGTCACTATTCTCTTCTCCTATCATGTAAATATACAAGGTAAATCATGGTACTGAGTCTGTGTACAGCTATAATTTTTTTAATTTGAGGACAGATGCATTACTATGAAATGTTGATCAAACTCTTGTGTATTGCATACACACCACATATTACTAAAAACAACTACTATACGAGGGTCTCTAGTCTCACTAACATATTTCAAAATTTGTATTTTTCCCTCTCCTCTGCCTGTAATGCTACTAACTCATAAGCTTTCAGGCCAGAAGGGATCATCATCTAGTCTGACATCCTACATACCAAAGACCACACAACCTCACCCATTAATAGACCCATAATCTCTGGTTGAGTTACCTATATCCTCAAAACTTTGTGACAACTTCAAGTTAGAGAATCCACCATTATTTTCCTGCCTTTAGTTCCCTCAGCACAACTGCACAGGTCTCAGGAGAATCATGAATACTTTTCAAAGTGACAGTTTTTGTATACCAAAAATATCACAGTTTTGAAGTTCTCATATCTCAGATTCTACCAGACTAGAAATATTTTCTAAGACTCAATGAAATTTATTCACACTAAAATTTTAGATATATTACAAAACCAGACAGATGGTTTTATATACTTCTTTGTGTATCAATGAACATGCAGCATGTGTACTGTGGGTCCAAGTCAGCACCTTGACTACACCCTGAGCACTGCTTCTCTCATCTGTATCTGACATCTAGATTCCAAACCTCTCAGTGGAGGGATTGTGTTATTATTTATGCATTTTGTAGTGCCAAGGAAATATCATCTCTGGAAAAAAAAATTGACTTACTGGGAGAGTTACTTTTTTCAAGTGGCATTCCTTTTCCAGTAGTTCATAGACATATCTAGTAATGATCTGCAAAAAATAAAAACAGAAGTTAAAGCACTTATGGAAACTGCTCATCTATTCATAAAAATCTTGAAAGTGGGCTAGTCCAACTGCTTCTTTTTAAAAAACAGTGCTTATTTGCTCTATGTTCTTCCCTAAACAAATAATTACAGAACACACACCTTTATGAAAACAGGTCCTCCTTTCCTCTCAGAATGTGCTACTTTTCAGTCCAAAGAAATCCTAACTGTACCTGTGACTCTATCACCTGCTGCTGTGTGAATAATTATGTAGCTCAAAACTAAGGATGATAACCAATTAACAAATACTCAGGGGTACAAAAAAGGCTCTCTTTTGCAAAGGAATACTTTTAAAACATTTTTCCATAAGCAGGGTTCCTTGAAACCGTCTTGAACCTGCAGATTCACTTCATGAGCTATGCACAGAGCAGATTCTTTAGTCATCCTGAGCAAAAGTTACCTTGCCATTTCAATTCACTAAGCAGGAGAGGGACAAGTCAAAAGGTGTTATAAATAGAAGAACTGAACCACCACCCCCTACATTGGGGGTGTGGAGGTTGAGGTTTGCATTCTCTAAGGAGAAATAAAGTTGAATTTTTAGCCTAAAATAAAGTGAATTATTTTAAAGATCCACCCCAAAAACAAAATTTTTCTAGTCACACTAAAGATTGAGGCAACAAGACTCTCAAATTTAACAAAAGATATTCTAACTTCAAAAGTTTGCCTAATATTCAGGTGACATTTTTTTTCACCTACATATAAAGGAAAGAAAACTTTCTATTATCAGTTTTTGAGTTAAATTTGGGAACAAACGAAAATGCTTTAGTCCAGATGGGAATGTAAAAATGGTTCTGAAGTAAGTGCCTGGATTTCATTGGCCAAAGAAGCAAAGAAAATATGGCAAATTCCAAAAGGGGTGTGTGTGTGTTCGTTAAGAAACTCATATGTGGCTTTCCTCCCCTTTTAAGACTCAGAGAACTACACTTAAATTCCAGAGTTAAAGTACAGGATAAGAGCGAAGTCCCAAAATATTAACTTAAGAATATCTGGGTGCAAACCCACCTGGTGTTCCTTAATGCAATCCCTCAAGGCCACAATTACAGCCATCCAAAGCACATTAAAACACAACAGAAACATAGCTGTAACAGAATTCTCAAGTATGGCATCTTAACAACACACAGTGAACTAAGCAGGTAGGAACCAGGGCATAATAAATTTCAATTTTAATTTTCCAAATGCACAATTACCAAATAAAGTTTCAGTAAAGTCTGAAAGTTTTCATTATGTGCACAAGAGCAGATGTAGTACACAAACATTTATAACAAGGTCAATGAATTAAATGTATTGATGAAAGCTAATTAAAAAACAAAACAAAAATGCTCTAGAAAAAGTCTTTACTAGGATTACATGATTTTTTATATTCTGTTCAAATATATTTATTGATAGAACACTCAAAAGCTTTACGGTTTTAAAGAAAATCAGTTACACTAAACATTACTATCTACAGGGAAACTGCATTAGAAGAGAGAACTTAGCTGTAAGCAATGAGTTGATTTAAGACATGTTTATCCCCAAAGCAGTATGTTAGGAACATGTATACAGTGTAATTCTACCTCCAGGGCCAAACTGTTTATGGTTCACTGAAATCAACTTCAGTATTATGCCAACAGTAAAGTAGTTAAGTTCCTGCACACTCAGATGCTGATGGCATACAGACGTTACACTGAGTATATTGATGATATGACCTCAAACATAGGGATTTTGTTTTTCAAGCTAAATCCTGTATCAACTTCCAGTAGCTATGAGAACTAAAAAAATTTATCAAAAATGCTCAAAGGACATTAAAAAAAACTGCTGTGAAGAAAAGCACATACATATATGAGACACACAAAAAAATCATTTTTCTTGGCTATTCGTTTTTGTCCATTCCTGTTTGTCCATCTTATCTATTTAGACCATCACCATTTCGGGGCAGGAACTATTTTTTTTTTTTACATGTTCTGAAGACTTCAGCACTATGGGACTCTGATCGTGACTGGGATCTTTAGGTATTTTTTAAATAATATATAACATAACATAATGCAAATCCTGAAAAGACAGGAATGTTAATGTAAACCAACTGTATAGATTGCAACAAAAAATTTAAAGGAATGTAAGTGTTTAACCATAAAAAAAAGTAATCAAATATATCATGGGACCACTCACATGCTTAGACATGTCCTTCTGTATCAGAGTCTCAAGGTAAAATATTAAAGAAGAAAAATACAAAACTAGACTCTACAATAAAATGAAGGTACACTACGATTTAAAGAACATTTAATAATAAAACAATCTGAAAAAATTTGCAGCCAAAAGTTTGACCGCATAGAAGAGAGAAGCCTTGGATAATGGCTCTTCTTAAAATAAAACCCTAAAATCCTAAAGTTTTAAATAATTAAACTAAATGAATTATCAAATACCCAAAGCAAAATACAACTGATCTGCTTACTAGTGAACTCTTCCAGAATACAGATAAGCAAGATACATTACACCTGAATGTTTTGCTTTACAACACCTACATACTCCAGAGAAATTGTTACAATATGAACCATGTCAAAAATCTATGCCAGAATGAAGTGCACTCTTGATAGCACACCCCCTTCCATGTTTTACTTTAGATCCAGTACATCATGAATTCTGTTTTCTCTTAGGTGCATTCCAATTTTCAAAACCAGCTTCAGCAAATCTACCCACCAGAATGTAACATGTAACAGCAAATCAGAGTCCAAGTGCATAGGAAAACAAAAAAAATAGGCAATAAGTAAATTAAAAAAAAGACCTTCCCAGACTTGTCAACATGCCGGTTTTGTTTTTAAGAAAATCCATTGCTAAAAATATAACAAATATACTATATGGGCCTGGCTTAGGGAATTGGAATAGGATACAGAGCCTTTCACCTCTATAAAACTTCAGAACGTACAAGTCCACTCAGTCCTCCTCCTTGTTCAGCCAATGACAAAGACAAATGTGTTTACATTTACAGGAGATAACACTGCTTCTTACTTACAATATCGTGAGAAAGTGAAAACAGGCATTTGCATGGCACTTTTGTAGCTGGCATTGCAAGGTATTTACATGCCAGGTATACTAAATATTTGTATGCCCCTTCATGTTCTACTACCATTCCAGAGCACATGCTTCAATGATGATGATGCTTGCTAAAAAAATGCATTCATTAAATTTGTGACTGAATTCCTTGGGGGGAGACTTGTATGCTCCCTGCCTTGTTTTACCCACATTCTGCCATATATTCCATGTTTTAGCCATTTTGAATAATGAACTAGAACATGTTGTTCATTTTAAGAACTAAAAGAAGATATCGATGTAAGATTTCTAAAGATAGCTACAACTCTGGACCCAAGGTTTGAAGTATCTTCCAAAATCTGAGAGGGACAAGAAGTTGAGTATGCTTTCAGAAGTTTTAAAAGAACAGCACACTGTTGTGGAACTACAGAACCAGACCACGAAAAAAGAAAATCAACCTGCTGGTGGCATCCGACTCACATAAATGAAAATGGAACATGCATCAGTCTTCATAGCTTTGGATTGTTATTGGGTAGAATCTATCATCAGCATGTCACCTGGAATGGTGATTGAAGCATGAAGGGACATATGACTCTTCAGCACATCTGGCACATAAATATCTCACAACACCAGCAATAATGCCTTGAGAATGCCAGTTCTCACTTTCAGGTGACATTGTAAACAAAAAGCAGACAGCGTTATTGTGATTCTATACCCCCATACTTTTATTGAAATACGTATGAATAGGAATATTCATAACTGAAATATGCTTGATGCAAACCAGGGAAAGTAACCTATCATTCAAAAGCCTGTAATCCCCTGAATGTGTATATTCCCCATTTGTGTGTATGTATTATTCTTATATGTTAAATTAGAAATATTATATGGAAAACTGTTTTATTAATTCTAGGTCTTTCAGTGAAAACCATTAGTGGTACTTAAGGAACTTAATGGCCTGGTGCTTAAGACAATGATCTGTAAAGGGATCTGACCATGCCAGCTGGTGCTGGAATCCATCTCAAATTCAGTATTTTTCCAGGATGGGGGAGAATTCCTGCACTGGGCAAATTCTATTTAAGGGATGGGAAGTAAAGAATGATTGGTCTTCAGCTAGCTTTTGGAACTGCCTCCCCACAGTAAGAGGATACACAGAACACTTAGAAAAGACCAGAACTGTAACAAGAGGACTAGAGGGCATTGTTGGGCCTGGTCAGAGAAAAAGATTAGCTCTGGCTTGTGAATAATCGCATGTAAGGTAAGATCTAGGATGAGAAATAATATTTGAAAAAACTTCTCTTAATGTATTAGGCTTAGCCGGCATGTTTTATTTTAGTTTGCTTATTAAATCATTTTGATCTGTCGGTTTTCACTTGTACTCATTAAAATCCTACTTTTTATACTGAAAGCACTTTTGTTTATTATCAAACCCAGTACAAATAATTGTTACAGGGCAAGGAGGAGAGAAATCAACAACTATGCTTATTTCATTATGAAAGAAAGCAAACTCTACGAGCTTTCTTTGTGCAAAACTTTTATAAAGAGTAAGATGGATTTATTTGATATTTTGGTACTATATGGGCTGCGCTGGTGCTGACAAGTCCCTGTAGCTGAGCCCTCCCAGAATGCAGCTGTTATCAGTATCTGTGGTTCTCTGTTAGGAGGCTTTTTACCCCAACACACTCCTTTTGCTGAGGAAGACCAGAGCATCTAGCCCAGCAGGACCGGATAGTGGGGCACCTACAAGCTCAGTGGTTTGATAAGCACATTAGGTCACAGTGTCATGGGGATCTCTGTGATCCAACCCACCACAATTATCTCCTGCACATGTATACAAACTTGTTTGTCTGAAGATACATCTACACAGAAACATTATTTTGAAATTACTTAGTCCGCGTCTACAGCCAGCAATTATTTTGAAATAATGTTGAAATACTATCAAGCTTCTTACTCGGACTCCTGTAACCCTCATTGTATGAGGAGTAAGGGAAGTCAGAGGAAGAGTGCTCTATTTTGAAATAAGTGCTGTGTAGATGTTCCCAATTTTGAAATAAGCTATTTCAAAATAAGCTATGCAATTGACGTAGCTCAATTTGCTTAGCTTATTTCGAGTTAAGCCCTGCTGTGTAGATGCACCCTACATGACTAAAAAAGCTAGAGGACTGAGGGGACATGCAGGCTCTAAAATTTTAGATTGTTTTATTTTTGAATGCAGTCTTTTTTACATAATTCTACATTTGTAAGTTCAACTTTCATGATAAGAGATTGCACTATAGTACCTGTATAAAATTAATTGAAAATACTATGCTTTTTCCCCCACAGTGAAAATACTCAAACAAAAATATAAAATGAACACTGTACACTTTTTATTCTATGTTGTAAATGAAATCAATATATTTGAAAATGTAGAAAACATCTAGAATATTTAAATGGTATTCTGTTATAGTTTAACAGTGTGATTAATTGCATAATTCATTTTTTAATTGCTTGGCAGCCCTAAGTTTTCATCCTCTCCAGCCTTTGCATAAGTTTCCAACAGTCTGGAAAGACCTGACAAAATAACTTTCAGGTTTATAGTAATAACGAGCTTTATAGTAATGTAACTCATTAAAAAATGGATCATGAAAGAAGGACACTATTCAAATTCAACCTATGTTTTAACTTTTACAACTACAGAAAATTCAAGACCAAATACACAAATTAGGTGTTTTCTCTCTAAAGCTTGAAAATAAACAAGTACTAAATAAACAAGTACCACTAAGAGAAAAACGTAACTAAGTTGTGGATTTTTTTTTTAAACAAGATTTGTTCCTTCATGGAGAATAAGCACTTAAATAACTGAACAAACAGTCTTTTTATCATATAAGAGGTCAGCCCACAAATTTTTCACTTTGCAGCATTAGGGCAACAATGTTCAATGAAAAACACAAAGTGAATTCCAACTGACTGCCCTGTGGCAAATCTCAAATAGTAGGACTGACTCAAGGCTTGCTACTATTGCTGTGATAGCTTTGGCTAAATAAACTTTATTTTGAACCGTAAGTGACAATCCTGCCAATAAGTAACAATGAAAGATGCAAAGGCACATTTTGACATACTGCTCTTGACATGGGCTTACCTCACCACTGGAAGCAAAAAAAAAAAACCCCAAAAAAACACACACCTAAAAGCTGAATGATCTTTCTAAAGGCTCTGTTCGCTGCAAGTTTTAAAAAAATCAATAGCATTTTTTAAATCCACAAAAGACCTCACTTGGATTATAGTTTGGATGGACAATTCATTAGGATGGAATTGACATCACCTCTAAGGGATTTCTTGCTTTTTCTATTGAAAGTAATTCAAACACCACATGGATGTGACATTCTGGATTCTGAGTTGACTGATCACAAATAGGATCTCAAGATCTTTTGAGAGAAATTTAAAAAACAAAACAGGGATTTGTCAGAAGCACAGCGTATGCTGTTGATGTGATTTGACCTAATGTTTGTTACATGGTCTTTGCTGACACCTGTTGGCTTATTTTTTGTTTATTTTTAAAAATCATACTCTTAGTGTCTTAAGCACTCTGTCTAAAGAAATGCCCAATACTCATCTCTAAAATGAATCAAATTACATGCATGAAAATCCTCACATCAAGATCTATTATTTTAGTTACAGTAGTAACCAGAGGACACCACCACAGTCGGATGTTATGCTAGATGCTATTCAAAGTCAAAGATAAACCAGGTCCCTATCCCTAAAGAACTTACAAAGACAAGACAGAGTGGAGAAAAGGGGCACAGCTAAATATAAAACAAGCTAAGCCCCTCAACCTAACCATCACACATTCGCCAATTGCTTACAGGAGTTGAAAGCAGAAATGGGTCCTGAAAAGTATCTTGGAAGCGGAAAGGGTAGTAGCCTTATTGATCATTCCAAGTATAAGGGAAAGGATTGGAGATAGCTGGGAGAGGTTTGCTAGACAAGCACATGACACAGTTGCTCAGACTGGCACTACTATCAAAGTAGAGCACTAAGAAGCTGGAACTACTTGATTTGGGTGGAAGGGAGGCAGTAGGTTAAAAAAGTGTTTTTTCACTTCTTGTTGATACAAATACTAGTGCATATTCTTAAGAATATAAAAATATTCTTATACCTATAATATGTGATATTTTGTTTTATGTTCCAGAACCTTTTTATATTTTGGCCATTAAATAATATTACGCCTGCTCTTTATTGCATTGAGCACCTAACAACCGGAGCGCAAATGTTGCTGACTTATTTGCATAGTTATAGAAGACACCTGGGACACTTACCTGCTTAGTGGCTGACAAAAGCCTGAAATTCACTTCTAACAGAAGCAATTAACTTTCTTGCTTCTTTTCTAGTCAATAGTTATCACATCCAATACCTTGAACAAAACTTCAATTAAAAAAAGATGAATACAAGAGGAAAATTTTGCCCCTCAGGCTCTCTTCTAGCGGTGTTAAAAAAGGTTAAAAAAACCCAGCTCTGACACCTTGATTGTCTTCCTTTTCCTCAGGAAAAGACTGCCCCTTTTCTATTCCAGATGGCAGAAGCCATCTAATGATGTTATTGGATTCTGGTGGTAAACTCAGGCTGGCAGAAAACTACAAAAAGCTCAGGATACTGCAAGTATCAAGCCCTGATGAACTTTAGCGAGTTACCATAAATAAGGAAGACTACCACACATATGACTAGGGTAACATCCTCCTACTTAGAATCTCAGGTGGGTTATCTAACTTAATGAACCAAAAACTTCCATATAACATGGCTTCACAAAAATCTACTTTGAAAAAGTTTAGTGATTTTTCTATTTTATTGCAAGAAGAAAATTTTGCAAGAACATGTGTTTCTGCATTTTTTAGATGTAAGTACACATAGTTTACATTACTTCAACTATTGAAATAAAAAAGTAAAGTATTGTTTACCTATGAATAGTTCATTAACTTGGTGACTAAGAGCATATAAAAGCCTCCACTGCCTAGATATTATGATTTTTAATTTATATACTACATTGTATCATAAATAGGATCACTGAATATAAATTCATCAGAAAGGACATCACCATGTAAAAATATGGTATTTGTAGCAAATCATTCAATTTCTTATTACAAGAATACAATACCTAGAATGTTCAAAGACAAATTTTTAAAAATCTCTTTTAAAGACATTATGGGACAAAGCTGATTGAATGAGAGGAAAATCTATTCATATACTTATTTGCAAAGAACTCACTCCAGATTTCATCCATGTTCATAGTGTTTTTTGTTCACTTTCCAGGGAGAATTCATACAAGTAAGTTCCTTTTCACAAAATGTTTGGGGAAGGTACAAATATAGAAGTTGACATACAGCATGAGCCCAGTGGCCTATGTAGTCTAATACCTTGTTTAATGTTGACCAGTTTCAGATGCTTCAGAGGAAGCAGCAAGAAACCTCTTACTAAACAATTAGGGAATAATTTTCCCATGAGGAAAATTTCCTCCTAACCCTTAATACTTCTTCCCTGAAGCACTAGGGTTTATATCTCATTAAAATACACAATTTTATTCATATGAAAAATTGATATTGGTGCATGTGGACAACATATTTGCATGCAAACTAATGTATTTGTGCTAGAACTGCATGCTTGACCAGCTCTATCCAAATTGACTTTTTGTGTTTGTGAGTGAGGGTATTAAAAGGCACGGAGAGATTGGAAGAACAGTTAAATGCATATGGCCATCATATGAAACAAACAAATATAACACCAGCATGAGCAACAGTGAGGATGGGGCAGGGAGGGAGAGAGAATGAAAGACAGGGGAAGAAGAGAGACTCATGTAGCATAGAGGGCTTTTACCGAGAAACAATCTGAATGTTTTTACAGCACCAGAATTTGCAGCAAAGCTGCTGAAATTTGGCCAGATGAGAGTAAAGTAAGAGAACTAGCCTCCAGGGTCAGCTGGTCTATGGACCCACCTCGATGCACACAGTAAAGACTATGCCTGGGGGGAGAATGTGGAGTCACAAATGAATAATCACTCAAATACATTCATTTTCCTGTTATCTTGTCTTCCAACTTCTCCATTTTTTCCATCCATCTGTTTTGCCTGGTTATAAACTAAAATATAAGCTCTTAGGGCAGAGGCTGTCCTTTTAACCAGTGATAGTATAATGGTTCCTTGATCAGGACCTAAAGGCACTACTGTGTCATAGGTAACAGCTACTGCTGCATTTGATTGGAGGGTGGCATAAGCTTTGGGCAGTTTCTCTTGCTGATTGCATTTCTGAGAACAGGAGCTTGCAGAGGGCAAGCAGCTAATGCAAAGGGACTAGGAGGTGGTGACAGAGGGCTTTGGGCAGCTGGAGGAGGGCTAGCAGCAAATGCAAGAGCAATTGCAAGCAGCAATTTCCCTCACCTCCTCAAAAAAAAAAAAAAAAAAAAAAAAAAAAAAAAAAGAGAGGCCAAGATTGATTCCCATGATGCCCTCTGCCTGTTTGAACTCCTGGTCTGACAGAAATTGTTGCTCCTGTATCGGAAAATGCCCCATTATTGTTATTTCCTTGATAGTCAAGAGGAGATGGATTCTTGATAAACGGATTTCCTTCTCTTGGTGGAATTGGGGAAGGGATTATTATTGTTCCTCATGCTAAGGTAGATATTGTTGCCCCCTCATTCTAATCTTTATTGTGTGTTATTTGCACAAAATAGAAGCAGACAATACTAAGACTGTTAACTACAATGGCCTTGTGCCCCAGCTCAGGAGAAACGTACCCCAGAAATTGTTGCATATTAAGGATTCATAGTCATGTCAGCTTCTATGTATGTATAAACAGCTTATTCCCCCAACATGATATTCCAAAAAATTATAGATCTCTCAAGTCAAAAATATGGTTACACTTCTGGATATAGAGCATGTCAACACAAAATGGTACTTCCAAGTATTCTGTAATTCAATATAGTTCAAGATTTTAAAACTATCATTTTTCAGTTTCCAACCCAATTTGCTTTATAATTACTGCATTAAGTGGACCCATTCTCTCTCAGTATTAGCAATCTTTAGTTCATGGGAACATTATGACCTTGGGTTATAGGTTATTTCTATGTCAAAGACTGATAGTCAGTTATATCACATTGAAGCCATATGAGGCCTGCCTTTTAATGTATATAACAATGTCCTCAATTTGGTCTCACAGGTGAGTGCTAAGAGACCTTGTAAGCTCTTTTTTAAGTTGGTCACCTAGCATCTCACAGCTGAAATTATACCTTTCTTAAAGAAACAGGAAGAACAGACATCTTTAATTTTTAGATACAAGTTGTACCTCCAAAACCCGGCATTCTCTGATCTGGCAACATTCATCATCCGGCAGGACCACGGATGCTCCTGAGCATATACCTGTTTCTTTAAGAAAGGTATAATTTCAGCTGTGAGATGCTAGGTGACCAACTTAAAAAAGAGCTAAGGGCAGGAGAGGGCCAGCCAGGGCTGGGACAACAATGTCAGCAGCCTGGCTAAGAGCAGCACGGGGCCAGAGCTCCATGGCTGCCCCCGGGAGCACAGGGTCGGGGCTGGAGCCCCACGGCAGGAGCCAGAGTCTGTGTTGCCTAGGGAGCTGGCAACAGCTGAGGAAACAGCCAAGTCAGGTTGGGGGTATGGGAGGGCAAGGCAGAGTGCCTGCAGGAGCAGCCTGTCAGCAGCAGGCAATGGGCTTAGGGGCTTCTCTGGTCCAGCAAACCTCCCCTGGTCTGGCAAATTCTCTCATTCAGAACCAGTAAGGTCCCGACAGTGCCAGACCAGGGAGATCCAACCTGTAGTTCTGAAATTTGAAAGAGCTTTTTCTTAACCACTGAGTCCAGACAGACATCTTTTTGCAGACTTAGTCAGGAATTAGTCCAAATATGCTGTATCTTTATAACTACAAATTTGTTCCAGAAAGAAATAATGATATATTTTATTACTTTTGAAATTTTGCTCATCCATGTAAAGCTGATCAAACATGCGAAGCCACATATTTGCAACTGAATATTCCCTCAGAACTAATTTCAATGCATCTGTTTTCAAAATTATTTAAAGTTTATCCACCTTTAACACTATATATTTGGAAATAATCTTCCTTATTAGACATAGCAAGAATCTAAACACTGAATATTTCTGACATTTTATCCATTAAAAACCACGTTTTCTTTAGCAAATTTGCTTTGAGTTCTCTAGCGCTCTGAAACACCTTCAATGAAAAGCAACAGGCACTGACCTAGAATTCAGGACAAACCTAGTTCTCTGCTGCTGTGCCAATGAATGGCAACGTATGTGACTCAGTGCATTTTTGTTACTTCACTTCTCTGTTTTCCCTTAACCTCTGGCTTGTCTATTCTGAGTACAAGCTTTCTAAGAAAGGGGCTACACAATGTTAATTCTGGCACTTCCTAACTTTCAATGCTCAACTTAGTAACCCAAGTATACTCTTTTAATGTAAATTTTTGCAAGCAATTTTCTAAGTATTTTTTACAAGGTAAAAAAAACCCTTTTATCTGCAATTGCCTCATCCCCTACTGATCCAAACATACACACATCTCTTTTCAGCGAAACAGCAGCATCCAATATGTTGGGAACCAATCTAAAACAAAACCTGTTGCAAAATGGTGTTGATGTGTCTAAAAGAAAAATGTCAAGATCCTAGGATAAAGAGTAAAGTGACAAGTCATATATGCTGCTAGAAACTATAGAAGAAATTGAAGGGACTCCAACTTGAAATCCAGTCAATTTTTAAAAATAGAATGCCCTCACTGATTTTGTACCAATTTTCTGTTTTTACTTATGACATTTAAAAAAAAAAAGTTTTCCTTCCTTTGTGATGCTGTAGGACTGTCAAACATTATATCATAACAAAAAAATAGCCTAACCAGAGCTCCAGACTGTGAGGAAAGCAAAAGATCTCACATCTTCCCATGGCCAATTCAACGATGAGGGGAAAATTCCTTCCCTGGCCCCAAAAAGTTATCAAACCACCCTTAATACCAACAGCATATCCAGAAACCTAGTTCTAACAATTAACTAATGTAGCACTGGAATTGGAATTTTGTAACTAATAAATCAGATATAATAAATGTATGTTATAGCAAAGGTTTGTATTAAACTTAAATACAAGATGTAGGCTTCAGACAGGCCAGGCAGCTTTGTTAACTCAGCTCCAGCTCTGTTTGATGGTAGCATGTTAAAGTGAAGGGATGGAATATTGTAATACATAGTGATATTAGTGTTACATAAAGCTCTGTAGTAGATAGAAAGAAGTTTAATGTTGAAAGACTTTGTAACTTTGTTAAAGTGACTAGAAGTACCTCTTTGTTCCATGATGCAATTCTGTAAATGTATTGTTTGTGTGAATGAGAGAGAGAATGTTTCGGGAGAGATAAGTGTGAAGGCCACTGCATGATCAAATGGTCAGAGGAAGAGCCGGAGACGCAGAAGCACCAAATAATCATCAACTAAGTGAAAGCACACTGAAGACGCAGACTGCTGGGGCAGACTGACGAACCCTGAAGCTAGTGGCAAGCACCCCTTGATAGGGAACCAATCACAACTTTCGCCAGAAAGACAACACCCAGGAGGGGTGTCGTCAGCATACTGTTATCAGATAACTGTGAGAACAACTTCTTCCCAAAAAGCACATGTCGTAGGAAGATTGATTGTGATGCTGAATGACCAATTACGACCTGACAAGGCAAAATGCATAGACTTGCATTGGAGGAATATCCTATAAAAGAAAGAGTGTCTTGTATGGCTCTTTGGGTTCTGTACTGCTAAGATCAAGACCAAGAGGAAGTCCAGACTGACAAGAACCCGGCTCCCTCCCTCGCACCTGACCTATCTGGCCAATTATTCCATCAGCAGGACGTGTACACGTGTGTGTGTGTGCGCGCGCGTGTGTACATGTGTGTGCGTGCATGCACGCTCCTTTGTTATATTGTCAATAAATGCCTTATCCCCCTGAAAAAGATCCCGTATGGTTCTTTTAAGCATAACACTAAAAAAGAAAGGAGAGAATTTTGATGAAAGCAACAGTAACAGAGCATCATATAGTAGCTCATATGGATGTGCAGGAGCAATTGGCTTCTGCAGCACTTTAAGAATCAGCCAATGAACACCACACAAAGGAGTTCCCCTGTTCCGCCTCTTCCCAGCTCACAAAGATGGGGGGCACATCACAAGATGAGATAGGGATTACACCTGCTACACAAGGGCCCAAGAGATGCCTTTCCTCTAGCAAAACCAGACAAAGCCCACTACTGCTGAAATGACAGCAACAGTACGCTTAAGAGCTGAAATAAGTGGCCTGAACTGCCTGAATATCCTGAGCAGAAAGAGGATAAAATATTGAAAGAACAAAAATTAAGCTTCTGTCCTATTTTACAACAGCCAGAGCATTCTTGTTTTCTGAGGGCATGTCTACACTTAAAACACTGGATCAGACCAGTTGAGCCAATCCAGCTATGCTCCTGAAGTGCTTTAATGTAGATGCTCTAAGCCAATGGGAGAGAGCTCTCCCGTCAGTGTAGTTAATCTGCCACCCCAAGAAATGGTAGCTATGTTGGCAATAAAAGATTTCCTGCTGACACAGAACTGTCTACATGATGGAGGGAGGATTAGGTCTGCACAACTAAGTCTCTCAAAGGTGTGGATTTTCCCACCCCTGAAAAATATAATTATACCAATATAGGTCTGCAGTAGAGACCAGATCTCCGCTTTTCTCATTTTCTCCAGAAAACTGCTGGAAGTTTTAAAAATCAGACCAGAAATAAAAATATAATCAAGACTTCTTTACACTGTGGCAAGCTGAACCTAAATACTGAAACCTAAAAAGGGCAGGCTTGACATTCTATGGCAGTATTAATTTAAATATAAAAATTATAAAGATCAATAATGGCATCCACAGTTTCTACTGAATTTATCAAAATGAACACATTTTATTTTACCATATGCCTGAGAAGTTCACATTGACAATGTGTAACTGCATTGCCAAAGTTGTCAGAAGAAAGCTGGAAGTTTTGGCAACTAGGTTAAAACAAGTGAAAACTTTCACAGGTAGGTTTGGAGTTCTGGCAAGCAGTTAATGCTTTTGGCTCCAGAAAAGAAATGCTTTTCTACTTTCCCTCCCATTTGCGAACAGGAAAGGGAACTTACATTTTTTGGATGAAGATAGGAGGTTTTTGGTTTTGACCTAACCAAGCTGTGACAGTGTCCACCTGATTCACTTCCCCTACCATATCCAACAACCAGCACATTAACTGGGTATTTCTGCTACACTGATCAGCTGACACGGAGTTTCTGTGTTAACATCCCACTGATACAAATGGAGCAGTTCCACATCTGAAAGCTACTTCTGGCTGAGTGAAGGTTCAGGAATACAATGCCTCACTAGCTTACATTTGGAAGATTATCTTCACAACAAAAAGGAACAGAACTCTCTTCTTTAAACTAAAGTTAACATTGATACATAATTCTAAATAAAGGAATTAATTCTGCTGTAAATTCCTCAGCTGTGAACAAATTATAAAATTTCAGATTCTTGATGTTAAAGAATCATCTCTCCACTGTTAACACTGAACTGGATAGGTGCATGGCAGTGAAGGGATTGAGGGGAAAAAAAAATGAGACAGTAAAATTATACTGATAAAACAAAGGCCATCCAGCTTACAGACCAATATGCCTAAACCAAGAATGAGCCAATATCATCAGGATCCCCCTAGGAGAGATTCTGCACAGCTGGTAGATCTTCTATAAAAAAAAATCCCTGTTCAGTTGCCTCTGGAATAGCAAAGGTTACTGTAGATCTGAAAATAGAATCATAGATTAATACCAGAACTGAAAGAGATCTCGAGAGGTCATCAAGTCCAGTCCCCTGTGCTCACGGCAGGACCAAGCACCATCTAGATCATCCCTGATATATGTCCATCCAACCTGCTCTTAGATATCTCCAGAGATAAAGATTCTATAACCTCTCTAGATATTTTCAGAAAACTGAAAAAAAAAGTGAAGTTTGCTGCAGTTCTGTTTAAGAACTGACCTTTTATAATTTTTCTACTTTCCAACTATCTAATAGAGAAGCAGCATGTTTGTTCACCTCTTCTCCCACAAATAGTGAACAGACTTCATATCCTTACTTTTCTCCTCTGTACAAAGAATGACTCTGCCATCTAGTCATTGTTAGGCAATGTGAACTATTAATATGACAAATAAAGCTTATTTTGCTGTGCAATATCTGCTTTATTAAAAGCACTAAAATGCCACGGTAAAACTAAATTTAGATAGCATGTTTCAAAAGAGAAAAAAAACTAAAATAAAATACCCTGAAGGGTGAAAGATTACATGCTACTTCAAATCTACCATGACCATGCTATGAAGCAGCTGAAGATTTCACACTTATTTTTCATCCTCAAGTCTTCCAACCACACGAAAATGGTATCTGCGGAAGTATAAGTGCCGACATACTCGATATCAGCCAGATGCAAGATGTAGGATAGCCAGAATGGCTCCAATTCTAATTGAGATAAAGTTTCCAAAGGTTTTATTTTAAGAAACTCATGACTAACCCATTGAAACACCCACCCTATTTTTTAATTTAAGTGTAGTAACATTCTTTAAATCAAAGCAACTTGCCAGTGGTTATATAAACAACCATCTGCCTTATTGTATCTTTTCTGTTTTTCACTGTTTTATCAATTTCAAAATGTAAAAACACATTTATCAACAATATAACATACTCCCATCTGGGTTTTGTGAGACGTTCATCACTTCTTTCAAGAAATGTGCTAACAATAATTATGAAACTATCTGTGAACCCTTCATACTGTCATGTCACTGAGATGAACCTACTGCCAATTGCTGCCTACAAACTAGAAGGGCTCACTGATGCACATCTGACAATCTCTTCAATAAAACTCTTTCCAAACATCAGATTTTCAAGAGTTGATTTAACATATGCAAATGAATCCATACCAGCTAAGACATGAATTTGTATTTAAATTTAAAATTTCCATTGATGCTATTTAGTGGTCTCCATTCTTTGAACAGCTGTTAGGCCAAAATATGACTAATTGTCTCTCCACCTTCTTTAGTCACCAAAAAAACAAAGTTCACATTAAAAAGACTATTAAAAGTTAAACATTTGCTGATGCTACAAAGCAAGTTTAAAAACGTTATTTAGAGAGGGTTCCCTCCCTACTATTATTAAAAGCCATTTGTTTGAAAAACAAGCTTTTTTATTTCAGGGACAGAAAAAGAGGGAGAAAAAAGGAATCTAATTGCATAAAAATGTACTATTGGGATGGTGCAGGGAATACAAGCTATAGTTAAGTTACCCTCCACTTTCCATTATAACACTCCCATTTTCAGTTACTAATTTTTCCAAACTTTAGCCATTTGGGATTAAATTAGCATATTACATGTCTGCCTCAGAAGGAATTTACATTTCAACTACAACAGTTCAGTCACATATAGGAATGCTGTTAGGAAAAAACACAGTGTTATGAAATGACAGACTGCAGGCTAAGCCAGAGCTCTGCCATACAGCCTGGTTGAAAAGGGCAATGGAAGCCAGCTGAGCCAGCACATGCCTCAGGGGCTAATAGGAAGCGGCTGTGAGCCTCATTAGCCAGAGGGCTAGATAAGGCAGCCAGAGGGGAAACGGAAGGGGGAAGCCATAAAGTGGCTAAGTGTGCTCCTCAGCGAGAAGGAGAGACTAGCTGAGTTTGATGCAAGAATGAGAAACGATGCTCTGTAACTAAAAGGTGCTGGGAAATTGGCACAGACAATAAAAGGCAAGGGTGATTGCACCAGAAAGGGTCTTCAGTTGATTTGTGGATGAAGAAGGGGTTCCAAGGCGAGGGGCCTGGGCAAGGACCTTGACACAGCATGTTAAAAAAAGCGGACAACTGTCTAATTGAGAAGCTCTAGCATCACTAAGTCTTGGGCCAGATCTTGAAATTTAGCAAGTGATGGTTTGTGTGTCAGGAATGTGCTTTTACTATCCCTGTGAAACTGGACCCAAATTTGGCTAAGTTTTGAGCCTCGGGGAGGGGGGGAGATGCAGTTCACGTATAGTAAGTAGAGACTTGTTAGAGCTTAGCAGCTTAATTCTCTGAACTGAATAATCTCCATCCCTCACAAACCGTCAAATGAACCTGCAGATGTTCCATCCGCAGGGCCAGGGCCGTCCTTAGCCATAGGCAGAATAGGCAGTTGCCTAGGGCACCAGTATTTCTGGGGCACCACTCTGCCGGGATGGATGGGAAGCACTGGGGCATGTGTAAGCAGGGGCTAAACTACTGCTTGCTATCAGCCAGCTAAAAGGAGAGAGCTGCCCTGTGGGTGGCTGTGCTCACTCCAATTGTTTAGCTCTGCAAGATAATTAACTGCTAACTGTTGATATGTAAATACAACTCATGCCAGGACGGGGAAGGAATCCAAGGTGTGGTTATGTAAATCCAATTCAGCCAGGGCTGATGGAGGATCAGTGTTGGAATGGAATGTGGTGTATTGTAACTAATTTGGGGCTGTTATGGGGGGTCACAAATCATGCCACCCCTAAATGTGGGAACTGTAAAATATGACACCAGTGCTTGCAGGAGAGACACCATCATTCTAAGAGGTCTCAGAGGAACAAGCCTCCCCCCTTCCAGAGCTGAGTGAATTGAGGATGGGGGGGAGAGAGGGAAGGAAGGCTTGAAGGCTGAGTCAGCCTGCTTCATGCCTGCCAGGTATGAGCTGTAAGACTGGCTCAACCTACTCCTTTCCCCCTCGTTTTAAGGACAGACCTAAAGCACACTCCACGAGGAGTCTTTCTGCTAGTCCAGTGGAAGCTGGAATCTTTTGCCAGCCTAGGTGGTGGCTAAAGAGTTAAAATCACTTAGAGCTGAAATCACCGGTTTGGCTGGGAGCCAGACCAATTGCAGCCAGTGGAGTGGCTGGTGGGAGCAGCCAGTGGACTACAGGAGCGGCACAAAGGTGGCCTAGCCTCAGGCTCAAGGAGGGGAGTCATCCGGATGATGTGTCAGGGTCTGCACTGACTGGACAGAGCTGTAAGTGGGGCGTTTGAAGTGGGGTACGGAGAAAGTTTGGGTAAGTGAACTCTGTTGTGGTATTTTCCCAAGATAATGCCATGTGACCTCTCTCTCTTTCATTAAAAGTTTCTTTTCTTCACTCAGACTCTGTGCTTGCGAGTGGAGAAGCATTGCCTCTCAGAGGCGCCCAGGGGTGTGTGAATTACCCAGGCTACGGGGTGGGGGCTCGAGCCAGTTCTATGTGAGATGGACCCCTAGATATTGAACCCAGCCCTGGTTGCTGCTGGGCCTACCCGGTGGAAGGTGTACACATGTAACAGCAGGGTTGGGTCCTAGAGAGGGCCAAATGCGCTGCCTGCAGCACAGTCTGAGGGAGGGGATTGGCTGCTGGGGTCTCTGGGAAGGGGAGGGAGTAGGGGTGGAAGAGCAAGTCAGGCACAGGGGCACCAGTTTAATAATCCCGCCTAGGGAACCATAAATCCTAAGGACGGCCCTGCACAGGGCATGCACATCCTGGGGCTCCAGAGGCTGAACAAGATTTTCCCTAAAATAGCTATTTGCTGAAAATCCATTTTTTCAGTCCTACAAAACCCATCATGGTTTGGACACAAACTCAGAGAAGTTTGGGCCCAATTTATTTTTCAAGCCCAAGATTCCCATTCACAAAATGGCCAAAGGAAGAGGAGAGATTCTTCAAAAAGATTATATGAATATTATTTTTTATAGCTGTGCTGGTCATAGATATCAGAGAGACAGGATGGCTGATATATCTTATTGGTCTAACATCTATTGGTGAAAAGGACTTTCACCTACCTTGTCTCTCTTCTGTTTGTACAGGTCAAACTATATTCTACTTTAAACACAAGAGTCAAAAGACATCGTCCAGAACTTAAACTGCAACATTATAAATTATACAGTAAATAATTCAAGTTATTGTTAAAATATTACAATGTAGCAATTTTAAACAAAAATACTTAATTTCTACTTGTATTTTTAATACACAGAAGAAAAATATAAATACACAAAACATATACCTCTCCAAGAGCTTCATAGCGCTTTTGGTTCCATCTATGTAAATCTTCACGGTAGTTAAAAACAAATGGCTCTCCAGTTTTTATATGCCTTAATTGCCCCTCTATAAAAGAAACAATAATATTAGATTTAAATTCACATTTTAAGAGTTTTAAAAGCAGGGGTAACAATTCACTGTTGAAAACAAAAGACTAAGTTCATATGAAAGCAAAACCATGTTCTTTCATATACCACATTATTTTTCCCCCTTCCCAATTACAATATAGGGCACTTAAACCAAAACAGACTGCGGCAATACCACCATCACTTGATTTAGAGGTGAATGTAGAGTACAAAAGATGACATACTGAAGTTTAGGTGAAAATTTCCGGAGCCCTGCCAGATACAAAAGTGGTATCCCCATCTGAAAAAATGATCCATGGATATCTGCAGATTTACAGGGCACTATAAATTTCAGCCTGTCAGCCTGGTGTGTAACTAATATTTGTGTCCTAAAAGTATGCTATAAATGAAGAATTATCAGCTAACCATCTGATTTGTACCAATCAACATGGTAATTAGATACCAACTATTAACCATTTGTACTCAATTAAATTGCACATGCAGGAAGCATGAAAGGTACATTGTAATTCAAAAAGTTTTTTTTAAAATTAAGCTCTTAATTTCTAAAATAGTTTGTTACAAATTTAATGCCTTAGCACCCCAATGCAATCAAGCAGGGGACCTTAGTTCAAGACACACTTTGAAACTCTTGCACCTTGAGTTAATAGAAAAATGATGCAGTATGTCCAAGAAGAATACCCATAACACAGCAATTTATTTTGCATAGCAACATTACAGTCTCTTAGCTTCACAGCTAAAGAACAGTAGCACATCCAAATACCCATGAAGGAAAGGCCTAGAGTGGAGATGACTGAGGAATAAAATGGCAGTCCACAAGGAAGTATACTTCTCCCTACTCCAGTCTACCAAGTATTTTACCAGTTATATATCAATTGAAGCATCAAAATAAAATGTTATGGCCACAAAAGGTGGTACAAAGTGATTAAAAACCAATATCTAAGCATATTATTCTAAAATGTTGAAATGTCTGACTGGTAGAAACATGGTTTATTAGCACAATTTTTCCTCCTCTGCAACATAAAGACAAAGACATTAGCTCAACTGACATTTCCTTGTGAATTCTAAGCTTTAATAAAGAATTCTGTGAATGCAAATGTTATTTAAAAGGAGTAAGATAAGTTCTGAAGACACCTGAAGCTTCAAATAAAATAGGAGTGTAAGCGACTAGTCGACTAGCGGATAAGCATATGCTTATCGGATAGTCGACTAGTGACTTGACTAGCCGCTCCCCACACCATACTGGCTCTGAAGCCAGTTCCACCCCACCCCAGCAGCATCTCTGAGGGGGGCAGGGGAGATAGAGGCATAGGAGGGACAAGGCACAAGACGGGAATCAGCTGTTTCCCGGCTCGTTCCTGGTTTCCGCCCCCCCCCTTGCTATGCTGCTTTTTAAAATGTATCAAGAGCCACTAGGCTCTTGATACATTTAAAAGGCTAAAGCGCAGCCGGGGGGACCAGGCACAAGCCAGAAATCAGCTGTCCTTCCTTGTACCTGGTCCTCCCTGCAGCACTTCAGCTTTTTAAATATATTAAAAGCTTGCCAGCTCTTAATACATTTAAAAAAGGCAGAGCAGCAGCGGAGTTAGCTCCCGGGGCCAGGAGCTAACCCCACTGCAGCTCCGCAGTTTCTCCCACTTATTGACTAGTTGATTCGTTGATTAAACACAATTTAACATCCCTAAAACAAAACATGTGAAAGCTTTCTGCGGTCTTCAGTGTACTTACCTGTATACTTACTCATTTAATAACAGAAGATGTTTGACTTTCTCAGTCCTTCTATTACCTCGATTTCAATATATTATTTTTTCTAATCACTAATCTCCAGGAAAGTGTTCCTTCCCAAGTTCACATCTAATATCTAAGGTTCCAATATCCCCCTCTTCACAGAACCACATAATCTAAGATGCCTACATTTTTAAAATTCTAGGATGCATTGTTCCTTCTTTGCTAGTTATGATTCAGTATAGCTTGTTTTAAAGTAGGTTACTGATGAAGTTCCTCTCTCCCTAAGGAAATCACAATCAATATCAAAGAACTGTAATTTATTTTCAAGTATTTCAAAAATCTTTGGAAATCCCATCTTCTCAATTTTACAAGGCAAATAAAAGTTGACTTGTCCTTCATAAATAGAAGTATACAGATTATATCAGAAATGTTCTACAGTGTATATACACATATGTTAGAAATATCAGAAGCAAACATGTCCCTTTTTGGTGATACCCTAACTAGAAGCATATGCTACAGTGTTTATTACTCCCTAAGGAAGTCATTCAGAGTATTATGTTAGTGATGGAACTTTTAATAATATAATGCTAAAACATCGCACCCCTCCCCATTCACATTTCAACCATTCTCTTTAAGCAGCCACATGTGCACCATTAGCTCAAGTCAGTAGAGCAGGCAGACAATAGTAGAGGCTGTACATATCTTTAAAAAAATCTGAGAAGTGACAGAGTTAACCCCTCCCATCAAAGAAAGAGCATCACTTTCATGACACTTTTAGTCTCTAAGTACCTTCCTTTGAAAGCCATCAGGGTATTAAAAAGCTAAGTGTTGCATAAATGACTATCTTTTAAAGGAAAGCTCTTTTTTCCCCCCTTAAAAGTGGAAGTTGTAAAATAGACAGCATTAGAAACTAAAGTTCTCTATTCACACAACAGACACTACATGGCAATAGGAGTGTACACTTCCCAGTCTGCCTAAATACAGGTTTTAAACAATTTTGTAGGGACCCCTTTTGGGAATCTGGTATTTGTTCAGCCTGCATGCCTATTTAAACCAGCACTTCTTATCTGAGATTGAGAATATGGGTACAAACTAGGGATGTTAAAAACCATTTAATTAAGTAACCATGTAACTGCTGAAAATTTCAAATTGTATCGAGTACATGATTAAGTCAGTTACCCACATCTTAATATCCTTATGGGAGAGTCTAAGGGGATTGTCTGTGATTCAATGGTAAGAGTGGTATAGTGATCCAGGAGCTCTTATTTTTTTCTGGCTTGGTTCTATAAATAATTACAGACACATTAGCAGTTTGTGGTGTTTGCCTTGTTTTTGACAATCTGCCTTGAGGCAGACACTCAGGCTATGTCTACACTGCAAGCCTCTTTTGAAAAAGAGTACCTAGACTACAACCAGTACTTTCGAAAAAGCAAGCCGCTTTTTCGAAAGAGAGCACCCAGGTAGTCTGGATGTTCTCTTTCTAAAAACCACAGTTTGCATTACATAGCGCCTTTTTTCGAAAGAACACTTTCGAAAAAAGGCGTTCTTCCTCATAAAATGAGGTTCTCCGCGGTTAAAAAAACAGCCGCATTCTTTCTATTCACTTTCGAAAGAACGCAGCAGCAGTCTAAATGCAGGGTAAGTTTTTTCGAAAAAAGGCCACTTTTTTCGAAAAAAACCTGTAGTCTAGACACACCCTCATGGTCATGACCCATTATAGACAGTGTAACAGTTATCTTTAAGGATAAAATTTTACTGCTTTAAACTATGAAATCCTAGCAAGGCTTCACAAGGTATAAACCATGTTCTAATAATCCACTGCTATACAATTGATAAGCAGAATCTTCACAAAGTATATTCTACTTACGTTCATTAAATGCATATTCAAATCCTTCAAGAGTATCAGGAAACTCAAGTGGTGGCTCATCTTTTTTCATCAGTTCATCCAAATCTATCCTAGACAATAAATCTAAAAAGGAAAAATACATCATAGTATGCCTGGCTTATTTTAGCAAGCATATCGGATAATATTTTATGTAATGCTTGGTTAGTATTGGTTTAATTAACTATGTCCAGTTCTCTCTTTTAGAAAGATCCCATTGGACTATTTATTTTCCACTCCTAAGGACATCTTGTAGAGTTCCACAAGGCTCAACACCTGTCTGTGCCTAGATGGCGGTATCTTAACTGTAAGACCGTTAGAGAAGACTGGGAGATGGTTTTGAAAATAATATCCCAACAACTCATCTCTATCTCTCCTATCTCAGGAGACTTTTTTTTTGCTCAGGTGAGGTCAGAAATTATATTGGTTGGTAAAGTCTTTGAAAAGTTTGGCAGAAATTGTTTCCTTATACGGAGGAAAGGTTGGAGAGAAAGGAGGAGAGCTCCTTCATCAAAGGATTTTTGTTGTGTATTTTAAAATCCTTCTGCTACAGCACCACTTTGTAGTAGTGTCCAAGAGAGCTTGCTTCCAACAGTATTTGGCTGGGAGGTTATGCCCATTTCTATCAGAACTGAATACCATCACAGTTCTCACACTTCCGTAATATGCTCTAGTTGGAGTTATTCTTATGGACCACACAGATTCAGTAAGGGCAGAAAAATACAGACCAATGACCAGTATAGGCCAGGTGGAGCGCATTACATTTGTTCCATATTCAGAACTAGCTTTCTATTGGTGGCACGTGAAATTCAAACTCATAATATAGTTAGTCCCACTTGGGCTGGGTTCTTGCCATCTAGCTGACTACCTGCTACTTAGGTATCCTAAGATTAGCTGAAGTACGACTGTTAAATGTCTTTAGATGTGAGCTTTTGGAAGCTTTGCTTAATCATTCATTTTTTAAAACTAAGAAATTCTAGCAAGACTTTACAAGGTACAATTCATGTTCTAATTTGTTATTATATAATTTCTGGTAGAATCTTCATGAAGCTCATTCTACTTACTTTCATTAACGGCATACTCAAATCATTGAAGTGTATTGGGAAACTCAAGTGGTAGAGGGCCTTAACTTGAACTCATCTCCATGTTGGTTCACTAGAGTTTAGGTTCAATGGATAGCAGGAGTTGGGCTAAGACTTAATACAGTACAAGCTTTGTTATCTGGCACTTTATTATCCAGGAAACTGTTAACAGCATTTGTCATAAATGGCAATAAAATTTCCTCTTCAGTTAATTGTAAAAATTCCAATAGCCATCCAGCATCATTTTTCAGTGCTTGAGGAAGCCGCATTTATAAACTTGTGACAGTAAATGCCTTTCTTGTCCTGCCTCTGAGTACAGTACTGTATAATACAGTGCCATCACTGGATATTATCCGATACATCCTGCAGCAGTGGCTAACAATACACCAGCAACAGGCAAAAGCAGAGAAGAAAACGTGTTGTTCTGACTATAACCCAGAAATTGGATCTAATTAGTTGCCTTGAAAGAGGAGAAAACAGGAGCCAACTGATGCAAGAATTTTGCATTAGCAATCTATGATATTACAGTGCAGAAGGCAGACCTGATGAAATTAGCGTTAAGTGCTAAGCAACTGAGAAACTCCATAGTTTGCACAAATCAAAATTGGAGCAATTAGATAACATACGCTATGAATGGTTTTCCTTGAAGAGTTCTGAGGGAACTCCAATTTCTAGCTCAATGTTGATTGAAAAGGCAAAGAACTCATATCAACAAATGGGAATGACCAAGACCTGCATTTTTCTGATGACTCTTTGGCATGCTTTAAGATGCGACATGGTATCAGAAGGCTTGATGTCTCTGGAGAGAAACAGTCTGCTGATCATGAGGCCACAGAAAGATACTGAGGCTACATCTACACTATGAGTTTTTTCGGCAGAAAATATGCTAATGAGGGACTCATTAGCATGAGTTGCGACATCATTTGCATATTTTCTGCCATTTCTTTTTGCGCAAGGGGTTTTTGCACAAAAAGCAATGTGGATGTTTTCTTTTTGTACAAAACCCCTTGCGCAAAAAGCAGCAGCAGGGGGAGGAACAGCTCAGTGGTTTGAGCATTGGCCTGCTAAACACAGCATTGTGAGTTCAATCCTTGAGGGCAAATCTGTCAGGGATGGTGCTTGGTCCTGCCATGAGGGCAGGGGACTGGACTTGATAACCTCTCAAAGTCCTTTCCAGCTCTATGAGATAGGTATATCTCCATATATTAAAATATGCTAATGTCATCACAACTCATGATAATGAGTCCCTCATTAGCATATTTTCTACTGAAAAAACTGGTAGTGTAGACATAGCCTGAGTGTTTTTTAAGAAGCTGGTTGGGGAGCATGGTATAACTCCAGAGAATATCTACAATGCTTATTAAATGGGACTTTTTTGGTATTGCCTGCCATTTTCAACCTTTGCTGGTACAGGTGAGGTTGGTGTGCCTGGATTTAAGAGGAACATCATTCCGCTTACATGTGCAAATGCTGCTGACACAAAATCAAGTTGCTACTGGTTTCAAAATTCAAGCAGCCAAAAGCATTCAAGGGTATTGTCCATCTGCCAATGGAGTACAAGGCACAGCCTAATGAGTAGATGGACAAGTTTATATTTTTGTATTGGTTCCACCATATCTTTGTTCCTGCTGTAAAAGATCACCTGAAAGAATGTGGTGTGCCAGTTATCTGGTTTTAGATAACTGTTGAGCTGACCCTTCTGAAGCAAAGCTTGTGTCTGGCAGTATTTTCAAAGAACACTTACTCAGCCAACAGATCAGGGAATTATTCAAAACCTAAAAGTCATCTACAGAAGGGATTTTCTGAGGAAGCGGTTCAACTTTCAAAGGAACAATCCAAGATTTTCACTCTCAGTACAGCATCAAGGACGCAGTCTTCAATGCAACATGTGCCTCGTCTGTTATCAAATCTACAATTTTAAAGAGCGTGCAGAAAATTGTGGGTGGAAGTGATATTTGTGAAGGGGTCCTCTGATGAAGAAGCATTTCAAGGCTTCAACGTAAGACCAAAAAGGAGAGCGCTACTGGAGATAATTCATAGAACCATAGAACACTAGAACTGGAAGGGACCCAGAGAGATCATCAAGTCCAGTCCCCGGCCCTCACAAGCAGGACCAAGCACCATCTAGATCAGGGGTCGACAACCTATGGCTCACAAGCCATAAATAGCTCACTTAGGAGCCAAATATGACTTGTAGCTTCAGCTTAGCTCCCCTTGATCTCCCCTCACCCGCAATTTGGAGCCCATGCTGGTGCTACAGTCTCATGCACCCCGCAAGATTGGAGCCAGCGCCAGCTTTCTGCAGGAGGGATGGGGAGTGGGAAGCCCCAATGCTCCACGCCAGAGATGGCTTGCAGTGAAGTGTGTGCTGCTCTTCCCCTTCCCACAGCAACGCGCACACTTCCTTATCCACCCTGCCTTCCCCCCATGCTCCATGGAGGCGGGACACAGGAGCTGTGTGGCCTTCCACTGCCTGAGAAAGCGTACTTGGCTGTGCTGGATGTGGTGGTGACGCACATTATGCATGCAGGCGCCAGGTGGTAGGAATGGCGGCTAAGATGGCGGTGGAGGATCCGGGCTTTGGGGATGAGGAACAGCTGGATTTCCTAAAGGAACAGCATGTGCACTTCTTCTAGCACTGCCTGCAGATCCTGCCCAAGTGATACTCATCCCTGGAGACTTGCAGATACCAGCAGAGCTGATCCTGCTTCCTCCCCTCCGGCCAGACACACACCCACACCCTGCTCCTGCCCAGACACATAGCAACACCCTGCTCCCGCCCTGACACCCACCAGCACCCTGCTCCTGCCCCCTGTCCTCCTGGCCAGACACCTACCACCTGCTTGCTCCTGCACCCTGCCTTCGCATTCTGTATGTGTGAAACTGATTGTTCCTTCCTAAGTGCCAAACTTTGCATTTGTCCTTATTAAACTTCATCCTATTTACTTGACCATTTCTCCAGTTTGCCCAGATCATTTTGAATTATGACCCTAACCTCCAAAACACTTGCAACCCTTCCCAGCTTGGTATCATCTGCAAAATTAATCATCATACGCTATATGCCATCAGCTAAATCATTGATGAAGATATTGAACAGAACCAGTCCCAAAACAGACCCTTGTGGGACCCCACTTGTTATGCCCTGCATAACTGATGTCCTTCAAAATGGAGACCCTACAATCCAATCACTAAAATGAAAAATAATGAAGCTGAAGAGTGGGTCAACGTGGATCAAAATCTAGATTTACAAAAAACCTGATAGACACTGAAATTATAGGGATGGCTGTCCATCTGAAGAAAAGTGAAGAAACCAAAGTCTCTTCGGCTACTGCTGCATAGTATTTGGAAACTTTGGTAAAGATTGCCAAACAGTAGTCACCTTCTTCTGCTTAGGAAGTCATGCAGATGCACATTATACACAACAATCAAGAAAAGGCAACTAAGTTGCAGGCAGGCTGACATCTGTAAGATGCTTCAAAAAGCTTCTACAGCTTGTGCCACTAGTGCAACACCATCAACATCGACAGCAGAAGTTGTTGATATTGATGACCCAGAGGCAGTAAATAACAGTACTGTATACAGTAATAGTAAAAAAAAGATGATGTATGATTATTTCATTTTTTCAACATTTTGGAGTTCAGAAAAAACTCAGATAACTGGCACATTTAATTAACCAGCAACCCCCAGTCTTCATTCATGCCAGATAGCAA
This sequence comes from Pelochelys cantorii, assembly GCA_032595735.1. Lineage (NCBI taxonomy): Eukaryota > Metazoa > Chordata > Testudines > Trionychidae > Pelochelys > Pelochelys cantorii. Next base: position 59,655,700 of record CM064330.1, read on the forward strand.
AGCTTGTGCTGTATCTATTTCACTTGAGCTAGTGAATAAACAACTTTCTAACACTGATGTCTTTTGAAAATTCTAAATGACGTAGTTGTCTCTAAGGAAGATTAAGTCAATGATAAATTGAACGACAAGCTTTGGTTTTGTAAGTGCACAAAATAATTATCTGTAAATGTTTTAAATTATGAAAAATAATATCCTCTCAGATAAATGACCCCCCCCCAAAAAAACCAGTGGAATTTCAAAAGATCTTTCCCCCAAAATCACCTTTATGCTGAGTAACAACTAGAGAACTTACCGTAATTATACTGAAATTTCTCAAAAGCTTTGGGGCTTTTACAGGCCTATAATAGAAATGTCTACTCTCATCATCATCATTTCATGAAAGAAATTTCTGTCAGCATATTTGTAGATCTCATTTTAATGCTGGCTTTACAAGGTGTACTGTTATTTCCTTTGTAGAAGAGTATTTAGACAACAATGATTTAATGCAAGCACTTGCAATGTGAGCTTATCCCCAATGCAACAGAAATTGTGTCAACGCTCCAGAAATCCAGTCTTTGTTAGCTGAGTTGTGGGAATAATATACACTATGTACTCCTACACTTGAAAAAGATCATCAAGAAGAGCACTACAGTTAATTAGCACTGAACAAAACAAACTATTTAATCTATTAAACCTTTTAGAGCCTATTCCTTTTCTATAAATATACAGGAATCTGTAATTGTCCAGTTGGTCCACCTGGATCAATGCCCTGGAAATATATTTTGTAATACCTATATTATAAAGTCGACATAAATATTCCTGCCCTTCCCAATGGCTCCTGAAAAACACCATCTAAATGGCATCAATTGTCTTCTCTAAAGACAATTTCTGCAAACATTCTTAACAGGTTATTCTCTTACCAACCACTGACATTCAGACTTGTTGGGCCTCCCTCTAAAGCAACTGAAACTGAACACTGCAAGAGACAGGATATTGCAGTGGATCGATCACCAGAGTAATCCATTTTGGTAACTCCCAGGATCCTTAACCACAGCTACTGCAAAGGAATTCTATTTTTATTTCCCTTTCCTTAATTTTAATAAATGTCTCTGAAATAGTTTGTAAATAAAGAAACCAAATAAGTTTATACCTTTTAGTGCAGTAGTTTTTTCTTTTTCATCCGGGCCTCCTTGTTGGAGCTGTGCCATGTTTATCCAAATTGTCAGCAAAATTAAAGTGATGAAGGAAAAGGACATCAATCTTCATAGGATGAGCTAAAAATCAATCATTGAAGTTAGAAACTAGTCAGTTCATTGATTTCTACTTCAGCAACTATCACATGTAGATAATTTATTAAATTGTATAAATTATATATATATATATATATATATATATATTAAAAAAACTTAATGGTATGCATAATTTCAAAAGTAAATTTTCTGCTAGAAAGGAAATTAAATAAATGTGATATACTAGTCACAGAAACCAAGTTAGGGTTGATTTTTAGCTTTACTTAAAAAAAACAAACCCAATGCATTTACTAATCCACTAACAGCAATACAATGCTTAAAATATAACTCCCTCATACAAATTAAGAAAAATAGTGTGGTCCCTTTATAAATCTCCTGCAATGACTGGTGAAGCATTCCATTTCACAGTGGTATTCCATTCAAGCCATTCCAACATAAGGATATAAGTATCAACCTGTTGCTCTTCCAGATTGCATATGGTTTACAATTACTGAAGATCAATGTAAGAAATAGAAGACAAACTAGAAGTGCAAATGACCAACAGCAACCCACAATCCAATTAGAATATTCCCATATTTAACTGCAATTGCCATTTATTGTCCTTGCTATATCACATGGGATTAGGTTTCACTACATTTACATACAGTGACTACAGTTAAATTACAGAAACACAGTTTAGAGATTGAGGGGTTGTGTACACAGAAACACTCAGAAAAAAATCAATCCAAAGTAACTAAAAGGTATGAATTGAAAGTGGATTTAATTAAACCACATTAAGCCCCAGTGTGCGCACCCTTCTTCAAAATTAAGAGTGGCCATACTTCAGTGAATTCCAAATTAAGGCCACTTTAACTAGGAATAGGTTCACATTGGGCTTAATGTGGTTTAACCAATCCATTTTAAATTCACACCCTGAGTTAATTCAGATTCATTTTCCTGAGTATCTCCATGAAGATTTCACAAAGCTGCTAACTGCATCACTCATCACAGTGTAATTGGCATTATGTTGCCACTGCTTACATGACAAGAGTAACAGCAGTTTGCCTATTGTTCTCCTCATTCTATTACATTTTTACCTCCAAAGTCTTCTTAGATGTGGCACAGCTGGTATATCCAAATCGAGATAATCAATTTCCTATTTTTCTTAATAAAAATTCAGAATTCTAAGTCTGCATGACCAAATGTAAACACTATTGAAAAATGCAGCCAAGAAGTAGTTTGATATATTTGATATACATTAATATATGCACTTAACATAGTTTATTTGGCATTAGTTTTCTGATGGGAGTTAAGTCACAGAGAATAAAGTGGCAGAAGGTTTTCTTGATGTGAATTGGGACACAGAACTGACACATTGTATAGCTCTTGATAACCACTACTGTTTAAATATGGGTTTGCAAGAAATAGTTATAATAGATTAAAAACATCTTTATACAATTTTGTTCCGTCAACTACACCAAGCAATTATCATATCTTCTTGCCTTCTACAATCCCAAAAGAGAATCCACTATGCATTAATAAAACTATAACTTGTCAAGTGTAATCTTTATTGAGTCAGCATTTCAAAACAAAGAACACTGGAATATTTTTTGTATACACTCTTGACTCAGTATCTAGAAATGATAAAGAATGTGTGTCCAGTCATAAAGTATTCCTTCATTTGTTTAGCATAAGAGATCATTAGCAGAAAAAGATAAATTACATTTTTCCATTTTCAAGAGAGGACTTTCAACACTGTGACCTATTTCCAGCCACATGAATTTGACACCAGGGAAAACATCAACATAGCAATGCAGCTTTATTTTTTAAAATAAAGGACTATGGGAGCACTGAACCTCACTGCCCCCAAGCTTTTCGGATTCTTGGTTACAGATTTCAATCACACCATCTATCTGATTTATCCTTCTCCACAATACCCATTATCATGGCTGTGTTTGCTACAAAAATGTGGTTCATGCAATTTGGAACCTTTTCCAATATAGGTTTGTTAATCTTCCTCCAGAGACTAATATATCAGACGTTGATACTACTCCTGACTCTCTCAGACTTAAATCTGCAAGCAGGAAAGCCAAGATAATTTCCTCTCAGTTTTGGTAGTTTACTATGATACTAACTAGTTATAGCAATATTACATCTGTAAGCCAATGTTGGAAAGTTAAAGGAGTTAGTTTTATTTAAACAATATAGAAACTGCTGTATGTTCTATCTTAGCAGATTTAGAATAATATGAACAAGGATGCCTTTATGGTCTCAAAGAAAAAGTAGCATCTAGTACAGTGGTTTTCAGACTTTTTTTTCTTGTGACCCAGTTGAAGAAAATTGTTGATGCCCATGACCCAACATAATTTGACTAGAATGTGGGCTCCAGGATGGGGCTGAGGACAAGAGCTTTAGGGTGGTAAGGAGGCTCTGGCTTTGCAGAGAGGTGGTCAGGATGAAGCAGAAAGGACCTAACTTGAGCAGTTTCCAGTCAGTGGTGTAGCAGAGGTGCTAAGGCAGGCTTCCTGCCTCTCTTGGCACCGCAGACCATGCTGCACCTCAGAAGTCACAAGCAGCAGATTCACAACTGATGGGAATGAGGGGCAACTGATCAGGGCAGGAGCAGTGTGCAGACCCTGTGTGCTTTTTTCACCCCTCACCTAGGAGCTGGACCTGCTGCTGGCCGCTTCTGAGACGCAATACAGTCTGTGGTCCAGGACAGGCAAGTGACCTGCCTTAGCATCTCATGTCACCTGATCATCCTGAGGCAAGAAGGAGAATTAGTGCCTGATTTTCCATGACCCAGTATTGGGTCACAACCCTTAGTCTGAAAACCACTGATCTAGATAACATGTTGTATCCTCTGGTTTAATGTATGTGTATTGGGGGGAGGAGGATGAGGAAGAATCATTTGCAGCAACGTCAAAGGTGGTTGTTTGTCAGCTAAGGAGTACTCAAATTCCAAAAACTGACATTAGGTCCAGTAATTTATTAAGCAAAAATGACCCATGGGAGATCACCATTCTTTTTTCTGATAAATCCCTAAGTTGGAGCAGTCTAATGTAAAATCCTGTTTAACTGGTTAACCAGTTAAACATATTGGTTAACTAATTAAAGAGGAAGGGGGCTAGGCTGGAGCAGTCCCCTCCACCTCCCCGCAAGCAGGAACAGGCCGTTTGCAGCAGGCTAGCTCCCGCCAGTTGACCTTAACCAATAAGCTTCATCTGTAACAGGTAAGGCTTGCCAGTTAACCAGTCACATCCCTACTCAAAATTAACTACAGTGCAAAGACAGCACCCTTTCAGTGCCTCTAAAAACTTTAAAGGTTCCCCGCAATTCATCTCTCCTTTTATCCAGGACACAGCTCAGATTCTGCACTTCTCCAGTTCTGGCACATTTCAACATGATTAATCTAAACAAGACTAACAAAATCTACATATTCTAGCAAACTCGCATACTTACCACATAAATGTAATGTTGCAAGCATAACAGCAACTTAGATAATTGGTAATAATAAAAAAACTAGGTACAGACATTTAGATATTTCCTGGAACATACATCTTACCCAACCAAAAAAATTTAAAGGATGAAATGCCTACAGCATATAGAAAGTCTGGTCTCGGTTTTGCAATATTTCCAAATAGACTATTTAAGCGAGAGTTCATTGAATATAAATTCCTGACAATTATTATGTGCATTTGTAGCAAAACAATTGTGATACCACATTGTATGTAAATACAACTATGGCATTTAGGGAAAAAGTCATTTTAATGAACATCTAAGAAGTATTAGAGCCAGAACACTTGATCAATGTGAGCACATATTTCAAAGAAACTACTTTAGGCACTACAGCTTGTGGTATGGTGTCTAAAGTAGTTTATACCTCCCAGGTCTCACCTAAAATAGGATTGTAAATTTTTATTTAACACAGGTTTGTTAAAACAATTACAGCATGTAGAGAAGTATCTGAAGACTTGTTACTGGTCAGGAAAAAAATTGTCACCTTTGAACATGTAATGAGGTTAAGTCAAAAAACAAATCGATCAATGAAAAGCCAACACTAGGGTAATGTCATATACAAAGGTTAGGTAAAATATAGGACTCTGGGTACTCTGCTCCTACAGATTCAGACTGGATTCATCTACTAGGTGAGGAGCCTGCCACTGAGCAAAGAATAGAAATCACCTGCCAACCCAGAAGCAAAGAGAGCCCTGTTTTGAATTCTGCTTTGGAAAAAAGACCATTTGCTGATTTTTCCAACTTAAAAAAAATAGTATCAGCTACTGCAGAGAAGACTTGATATTAGAATGAAGATAAAACAAACACACAGTATTTTATGCATTGTTTCGGCTAAACATCGCATTCTGTTGAATTCTTCATTGATACTTGTTTAAATGAAAAATGTGGGAAATTAGAAGAGAGGGTTATATTTCCTTTCTTTGAAAAACAGATGTTGATTCAACTAGAGTTTGTTGCTGTGCAAATGAATAGTGGGAAAATTATAAAGCCATCTGAATGGTTATTTATAGGCAAATGCAGGAATTGCAGGCTATTCTAGGTTTGAGTTTCAAGCCTAGGCTTATAGGTTAATCTTGTCAACTACACGCATCCCACCCTCCCTCCCCACTGCCTTTGTATGAGAAGCAGCAAGGGTGGGAAGCAGGAGCTGGAGCCCATGGCCGATTCTTCTGCCTGCTCCCCTCTTGCCCCCACTGCCTCTGTAGGAGGCAGGTGGGTCCGTGGAGCCAGCACATATGGGGAGCCTGCTTGAAAACGGCTCCCCAAGAGCATCAAATCCACCTGCCCACTCCCCCACCCCCCCCACACACACACTTGCATTACTGCCTCTGACAGAGGGGCAGCAGCACAGAGGGTGAGGGGGGGCAGGCTGGAGCTGATAGGCAAGGAGCTGCTTTCAGACAGGCTCCCAGTGCATGCTGCCTCTTTGTACTCACTTGCCCCCCACAGAGACAGCAGGGAGGGGCGGAGGCTGAGGCAAGCAGGAGCCAGTGTTGGGGGGGAGCTGGCTTGAAAGCCGGTTCCCCCCAGCACCATCTCCGTAGTGCCACCTTCTCCCTCCCTGCACTCCTGCCTCTATCAGAGGGCAGGTGGTTCCATGGGAGTGGAGCCACGAGTGCACTGGTTGCCGGCCCTGCCCCTGGGGACTGTCAAATAGACATGTAACCGCTAAGATTTCATGCAGTTAGATGATTATTCAATTACACAATATCTAACATCCCTAACTTGAAGTGTACATTCACAAATTTTACTAATTTTCTTGCATTAAGTATTCAGTTAGATTTGAAAAATCTGTTCTGACACAGATACATAACTTAGATAATCCTTTCTACAAATGATTTATGTGGCCTTTTTTGTCATGAATTGTATCAAGCACACCTTTGAGTTAGGGATGTAAAAGATTAACCAGTTACTCGAGAAGCATTAGCCTTATTGGCATGCTTGTCTGGTAACAGGTTAACCAGAGGGAAAGGATGAAGCAGCCCCTGCTCGTGGTGCAGCCAGCTGGATACGGTCCGCAGGACCCCTTCCTGGAGCAGCCCCACTGTAGGACCCCAACTGCTCTGCACAAGTCCTCAGTTAATCAGTTATATCATTTAACCAGTTAACGTTTTAAATGGGAATTACATTCCTACTTTAGTAAATTCCACCTGCAGAAATATTTAAAGTAAGGTAGCTACTTTTGAGGCAGGTTCATATTTATTTCTGCAATTGATTGTACATGCACAACCAACACACACTCCTCCCCAAAGGATACAATGTGTACTTTACAACTCTTCATCCCCAAAGTCTAAAATTTATAATACAATTCAGTATGAAATATATTTTGGATTCATTGCAAATAAAAGTTTTAGTGGTTTATCCAATATAAAGAGCTAAGAGGATGATGTTTCATCAGACTTCCTTTAATACAATAGCAGAATTGGGAGGGGAGGGAAGGGCACACAAAGAAATGGCTACTCGGACACAAAAACAAATTTTCTTCACACAAGGGAATGTGCCTATATATTTAACATCCACATTCATTGAGTGGTACTGGAAATTGGGTCATAGAGCTTCAGGTGTACAGTAGTGCTAGACTTCAAATCAAACCAGACACCCCACCGTGTGACTCCAACTACAAATAAAATCAACATTTCCATTCTAGTTTCAATTGTTCTTGCCTGTATACATTTAGTGAGAGTTGAGGTTACAAAGTTTAGCAGGTAGCAGATCCCAGTCTAAGAGTGGAAGAATTGCAATATACCACCCCATAGTAGGTAAAGACATGAAATTTAACTCCCAAAAGGATGCACTCAGAGAACCCAGAAAGAGGACACAGATGCAGGTAGTAACAGTGATATACCTGCCCTCAAGTCTGCCACCAGATCACCCTTGAATTCTGAGGCATGCAAAGAACAGAATCCATTGTGGAAGTCTGCTATGGAAAACACCTCACAGTTCTATTGTCCAGGTTGAACATCTAAAATCCGGGACACTCTTGTCTGGCAACATCCATGGTCCAGCAGGATCATAGATATCGCTAGACCAAAGAGCCCCAGGTGGCCAGGTTCAGAAGCACAGCCCCAATTGGGGCTGGAGTCAACAGGGCCAGCACCTGGGCACATAGCCCAGGCTGCCACTGTGGAGAGCACAGCCCTGGATTCGGCTAGTGCAGTGCGGGGGAGGGAGACCTGGACGCAACGGAGCAGGCAATACAGAGCTCAACTCCAGGCAAGAGCAGAATCCTACACCCAGGTAGAGAGACTGGTCTTCCCCTTGTCCAGCAAATTCTGTGGTTCGGGATCACTCAGGTGCCAAACAAGGGAGGTTCGACCTGTACTGTATCCAGCACTCAAATATTATGATGCTATGGCAATGTCTAAGATGGATAGCACAGAGATTTTACTGTATAACATGCAATTTAAGTAATTAGTATTATGAAAATTATACTAAACTAGAACATGTTTCAAAAACCTTGCATTTCATATTTGCACATATTATATTTTATTGCAAAATGATAAGCCTTTAATCAGCCAGAAGCTTCATCCAAAATACGTTACCACGGGAGATGAAAATAAAACCCCCCAAAACAGAATTTTACGGTAGAAATGTAATGATCATAAGTGGAGAGAAACATATTTGTCACCATCTCTTTTATACTTACATCATTCTCCTCTTCTAGATAAAGTTTAATGAAGGTAATTGAATGCTTGTGATAAGCATTAAACTAATAGCCTAAGTGAGACGCGCCACTAACCCACGTAGACTGCTTCAGAGAGGATGGGAGTTCATTGTTGATTTTATTTTCTTACCTTGACAAGATGGGGACTGCCCAAGATATTCCTTTTGCTTCAGGCTATGGACTAGTCACCAGAGAATATGCCTAATAAAAGCAGTTAACATGGGAAGGGCAAGGGAGATTAAAGGAAACAGGCAAAGGATTAACTATTTCCAGTGAGCATGATCAAGCAGAAGACTAGGTGAGAATTGCATTTCTAGACAAAAAACTAGCCTTCTGCACTGACAGAGGGATTGCTGCCCCAGAAGGTAACTTACAATAGCAATTTACTGTGTTATGCTGCTATAATACAGAGATTAGCCCTATAAAGTTACACAATCAAAATAAGAATTTGGGTTTTTATAGTTCTATATATTTATACTGCATCCATGACCATAGCAGCTGAAGAGCTGACTTCCTAAATCTACACGTAATGGTCATAACAAAAATAAAGTTAACTCAGAATTTGTTTGTAAAATAGTATAAGAAAAACATATTTCTCAAATGTACATATCATATCAGTATGATCTGTAGTAGTACTCTGTCCAATGTAATGCAAGATTATTCAAAGCCATGTATGACATGTTACAGGCAACACAAATTTCAATATTTAGAAATCAGATCTCAATAAAATCTGTAAGATATTGCAGGAGTGAGACAAAAGAAAGTTTCTTACTTACACAATAATGTGTGTTTTAAAATGAAAAAAGAAAGCAACTTTGAATGCTATAAAACTGTTGACATCCACTGAAGTCAACTCTAATCGAAAAATCAACTTGGTCATCTCTAGCATGAGGAAGTGCCCCAAATAAACATCACCCCCTACCTCTACCCTCAATACCCTGAACTCCCTCCCGCACTCCTTTCAGCCCCCAAACTCCCTACCAGAGCCTATACCCCTCACGGCCTCCTACAGCCCCACTCCCTGCCCCATCCCAGAGCCAGCACCCCAGACCCTTCTCCTATACCCACATTCCCTCCCAGAGCCTACCCTTCACACCTTCCTATACCCAAACCCCCTCCCAGAACCTGCACACTGCATCCCCTTCTGCACCCCAATTCCCTGACCCAGCCCAGAGCCTGCACCCAGCAACAAAACTCCATACCAAAACCTGCACCCCTCCCCCACCAAAATTCCTCCTCAGGCACGTGGGGGGGAGGATTTTAGGTGGGGTAAGGGTGCAAGCTCAGGGCATTCTGGACACCACTAACATTTCTGCAAACCTGCAACCCCGGGTTACACGCATCCATCAATTTCTGGCCAGTGCAGACAAGGCCTTAGCAATATGTAGGTTTGATGATGGGAGAGAGGGGGAAAATTAATTCCTGTAATGCCGGTCACCCCCACATTGATAGGAGCAGATAGGTATAAGGATTAAGATGTAAAATCCTGTAATTGGTTAAACATTATGTTTAACCAGTTAATCGATTGAAGGAGTGGGAAGAGGAGCCCCTGACTGTGATGGGCCCCGGAGGCTGCTGCAGCCCCCTACCAGTTAGGGGTTTACTGGTTAACCGGTTAGCCACCCTTAGTAAGGATTTAATAATTCCTCCACTTGACTTCACTCATACCATGCCTTTCAAAGTGAGAAGTCTCTCCAACTTTTCCTGTAACTTCACCACTTGCATCTCACAAGTGGTCCATTTTTGAAAGGCAATCAGGATCCCTTCCTGCTCAGTACCCTGATCCAAAGCCTAAACAAAAACTCAGTATAGTAACTCCCCATTGATCCATGGATGTGATTCCCTTAGTAGCGTGTGCAAGTGTTACTGCAAGGTAAAAAAAGGCTTGAACTGCTTCTTGGAAAGGGACTGGGGCTTTGTCTACACTACAGAAAGACTCCGCCGCATCCAGGGAATGCGTCTGCTCTTCCAACATTTTTTGCAGAAGAGCAGACACGCTCTTTCAGAAGCCCTGTAAACTCTTTATTTTAGTTCTGGACATCCAGCACTCTGATCATCTTAAGAAGTGGGCTGTGCCCACAAAAGCTCATGATACCACCTACATGTGCTGTTAGTCTTTAAAGTGCTACCAGACTATTTGTTGTTTTTTAAGTTTAATTATTTTTGTGTAGCTCCTGACTTCTTTAATATATATTTGACCAATAAATTACGCCCTGAGGCAAGGACCTGAAACCAAACTCAGATATGACAAACATTCTTTTCTTGGCTGGTGAGATAATCAAGCAACTTACACACTAACACACACGATTCTTGGTCACAACCTAGTAAGAATATATTCTGAATTACACAAGTACAACAGTACTATACACTAAAACAGTGGCTTGAAATTTTCTAGATTACTATACCACTTGCAGGAGTCTAATTTGAAACCCCAAATTTCACCTCAACTATAAATGACTTGCTTATACAATCAGACCTAAAAATACCAATTTTTCAGAAAGATTTTCTCTTTCTTACCATATAATAATCTGCTGGACTATAAATACTGTACTTTACATTTCAGTGTATATAGTATATAGAATAATATAAGCACATAATTGTCTACATTACATTTTAGTTTGTACTGATTTTACTAGTGGTTTTTACATAGCCTATTGTAAAACTATATTGTAAATATCTAGATGAGTTGATGTATGCCCTGGAGAAAAGTTGCAACTCAAAATGCTAAGGCTACTGTTGCCAAAACACTGACTTGGTGATTATGCTATAATTATTTAAATGGACATTAGTTAAATCACAAACAAGTTGTTACAGTGATCTTAAATGAGTCGTCATAAAATATTACATCATATCCCTCTATGATATCCATAGTTCAGAAAAATCTTTTTTATTCTTTGTCTACTTTTTGTATTCACGCATTTCGAAAATCAGACACTTTAGTTACTGTAAGTCCCACTATACAGACTTCAGAATGCAAGAAAAATGAAAATGGAAAACGCTTAAAAGTTACATATAGTATTAGTAATGTGATTTCTCTATATGTAAGTGTCCCAGATTTAAAGCTCAGAATCTCAGAATTTTGTAGTTTAGTCAGTTTCAGAACTCAAAATTCTTCCTGACAACGTAAGGCTCCAATTTTCTGATTTTGTGCGTCATATTGCCTCAAGCTGCTATAAGTTTGAGGTGAAACCTCTACATCTTGGGAGAAAGCAGAAAACATTTTCTGTAATAATGTATTTTTTAAAATGTATTTGAAGCTGCACGGATGTTTAGAATGAATGAATCCTATAGGTACAAGACAGCAAGCAAATAGGTCAAAGATGACAAATAAATGAATTGATTATTATACTCTGCAGTGTATCACATGTATATATCAGATACACACCACTTTTATATGGATCACTTCCCTTTCAAAGTAGCATTATGAGACCTTGGTTCATAAAAAGAGATATAAAGTGAACAGAAGCATAAAACAGCTGTCAATGGGATACAAAGGAATTAAAAAAAATAAAACTCTTTATCTGAGCTTACCGTTTAGCTCCCCTACAAGGCATTGTGAGAGGGAAACTGTCTCCATCTAGGATTTTGCTTTCCTGACACAACAGAGCTTTTCATGTAACCATCAGATTTGCCAAAGTCAGGACCAAGGCTAACCCCAAGAGATGTGAGTTACAGCACTGTAGAACCAATAATATCCAATCTTCATCTTCAATATGACGACTCTTCCTCAAACTGATAAAAGCACAGTGTGTGTAAAGCGCACAAGTTACAGGTTGAAACTCTTGCCCAGCGCTATCTGGCATGCTCACCAAGGATAAGATCTTGAAGATTTGGGATCTCTATTGGCAATGTGTGAATTGTGATTTTTCAAATTATTCTAAAATGTCCAAATTTAGGAGGATTTTCTCAGGGATGGCAAAAGGCACATGCATAACAGAGACTACCGCCTTGGGGAACTTAAAGTCCATATTTCACAACTGCTGGATGCCAAGTGTTTTTATATATGCTGCTAGAATTTTACAGACAAAATATTTTCCCTAGCCTTATTCTTAGAAACAGCTAAATCATTTTGACTGAGATTTAAAAACAAACAAACAAAAAAAACCACACACCCTGAGGCACAAACCTAGTATGGACAATTTCAGCCTGAAGCAAAAAGTTTGACAAACTTACAAGCAACTGAAAATAGTGTGTTGTACTAGCAAGTGTCAGGTAACTAACAGGCATCCTATCATTTCCATGTATAGTATGTACAACCACACACATTTTTGTAAATAGGATTTTAAAATGTTTTTTAAAAAACTAAGTTGTTTCTTTGTATCAAAAAATCTGTTCTCTAACTGAGGCATGACCAGAGGCGTAGCGAAGGGGGGGTAGAAGGAGCCAATTGCCCCCGGGCGCCACGCTAGGAGGGCGCCGGGCTGGCTGAGAGCGAGCGCATGCTGCGCAGGCTCACCTGGCATGGGCGGCAAGTTATATGGGCGTCCCGTCCCCCACCCCCCGGCCCCGGACCGTCCCTGCCATGCGCAGCGTTCAGTTGGCTCCCCCTTGCCGGCAGCAGCTGCCGCCATGCGCGGCATTTCCAGGTGACTGGGGAGACACCCGGGCATGACGTGACGTGACGGCCCGGGACTTTAAAACTGCTCGGCACCGCGTTGCACCACGCGGCCTAGCTCCTGGTTTGGAGTTGAGGGACTTCTGGGGCCCGAGCACAGACTCCGGCCCCGCAAAGTAGAAGGCAGAAGGTGCGGCAGGGCAGGGCAGGGGGAGGAAGGGGCTTGTGCGGAGGGGTAGGGGGAGGGAGAGGAAGGCACCAAGGGACAGCCTGGAGGAGAGACAAATGCCAGGGGGCCAAGTGCAGACAATGAGGAAAAGGGCAGGAGGGGAGGTGTCAGTGGGAGGGAGGACAGGGTGATGCTGGGAGAGGAGAGGGTAAAGGCACTGGGGTGTAGAGGGGGAGGTGCTGTGAGAAGGCGTGAAAGAAGGCGTGGGCATGAGAAAGGCGGGGATGGAGCAAGTCATGTGTGAGGGCACAGAGGGGCAGAGAGTGGTGAGGGGGTGGGCATCAGGGAAAAAGAGGGCAAAGGGGGCAAGGGCAGTGAGGGAAGGGGGAAGCACCAGGAGGGTGCAGGGGTAAGGGAAGGTGCAGGTGCCAGGAGATTCTGGGGGTGAAGCAGAAGGGCAGACACCTGCAGGGGAGGGACCAGCACCAGAGAAGAGAAGCAGGGCAGGTGTGTAGAGGGAGGTGTTCGGAGAGGGGATGAGGAGGGGTAGCTCACATGATCAGAGTGGGGCTACTGGAGGAGTGGGCACAGGGGGGAGGGAAGGGCTGGTGGAGGGCTGAGGGAAGGAGTCAGGACAGCAGAGGAGAGTGAGGAGTTGGGGGGCAGCAGGCACCAGGGGAGATGACGGAGCAAGGAGAGGAGACATGGCAGCAGAGAGAAAAGGTAGAGGTTTATAAAATATTTATTAATAACTTGCTATGCTGCCCACGGCCAGTTTGTTTGCGCCCCGCAGTGCAGTTTGGGTTTATGTGGGGATCAACACGTGGCCGGCGAGTGGGAGCCAAAACAAAGCAGTAGTCAGTGTAATGATCTTCTGTTGATATGCGTTTTAGTCGTTAAATTCTTGGACTGTCATTGTTCATGAAAAGTGCTGTCACATGGGCAGAAATCGGGTAAATGTTGCATTTTATTAATATCAGCAGAACTGACTTAAATGGGGCCTGTGTGTTGTGTAATCTTGCCTTAATCTTTGTATTCATGCCTGTCAGTGCGAGAGAAGTTATTTGTATATATTTGCTTGTATATGCAACCACACTTAAGTTGAGGTCCTCAGCATGTTCTGTAAGTATCAGTGTAGCCCCGGGGGCTTCCAAAGTTGAGTTGCCCTAGCTCATCCCTGACAGGTGTCTGTCTAATCTGGTCTTAAATATCTCCAGTGATGGAGATTCTGCAATCTCCCTAGGCAATTTATTCCAGTGTTTAACCACCCTGACAGGCAGGAAGTTTTTCCTAATGTCCAACCTAAACCTCCCTTGCTGCAATTTAAGCCCACTGCTTCTCATCCTAACCTCAGAAGCCAAGCAGAACAATTTTTCTTCCTCCTCCTTACGATACTCTTTTAGAAACTTGAAAGCTGCTCTCATGTCCCTTTTCGGTCTTCCCTTTTCCAAGGTAAACAAGGCCAATTCCTTCAGCCTTGCCTCATAGCTCATGTTCTCTAGACCTTTCATCATTTGTGTTGATCTTCTCTGAACTTTCTCCAGTTTCTCCACGTTTCCTGAAACGTGGCGCCCAGAACTGGACATGAGACTGGGCGGGTTAATTTCCAATCCTCCTGTTTATTCTTTTCCTAAGCCAGAAGGGCACAGTAGTTCTGATGGGGGCTCTGCAAGAAGGCAGCCCGCACTGCCCCCTGCCTGAAACCTTGTGCAGGTGTTAAACAGCTGTCCAGCCCACCTTAGAGGTGACTGCATTTCAGTGTGCCTGAAGCAACACTGCACCAGCAATGGACAGGAGAAAGGCTCCCGGGCATGACTTGCTCATGACTGCTTCAGTCCCGTTGATGGGCCTCAGCCTCTTTCCTTCCACTCCCCCGCTCTGCAATGGGGCTGTAGACTTTGAGGGAGAGGGGTGGAGGCAGGCAGAGGTGTCTCCCTGCAGCAGATGTAGACACATCTCTATATTAATCATTCTCTCATTGAAGTTTTTAGCTTTGTAGTGAGTCCTTTTACATGGAAACTTTGTATTGCGTCTTGGTAGAATAGTCCCTAGGACAAGTGAGGCAGAGACTGTCCCTGTGGGGTGAATGAGGTGGGACTGTATAAGGCGGAAGGTGAGCACCTCTGGGCAGTTGCAAAGGTTGGAGAGGGGATGGAAGCCGGATCCAAGATCAATGAGCCCTGGGAAGTGGGCCCATTGAAAGGAGACTGGACCTGTGGATGCCTTGGGGGTCAGCAGCAAGGGCCTGCTTTGGAGGTGAATGTGGCAGCATTGAGACACCACGCAGAAGCAGGCGCCACAGACACTAACTGCAGATTCATGGGACGGCTCTCACAGATCTTACACATGCATAAGATGATAGATCTGCAGGAGGGGGGAGCAGTAGCGTAGCGAGGGGGCCGGAGAGGTCAGTTGTCCCTGGGCACCATGCTAGGGAGGCGCCAATTTAATTCCATTCTGCTCCCCTTGTCATCCCTCAGTTCACGTGCTCCTACTCCGTCTGCCACCGGCAGCTGGAGCTTTCTCCCTGCCTCTCTGCTCCAAGCCCGACTCTCCTCCATCTCCACTGGTGGGTTAGTACATGTGGGAGCCCGGCCCAAACTGTAGGGGGTGGGGGAAGATGCGGTACAAGTTCCCCTCAGCTGTGCACCAGGTTCGGGGCCCTGCCACATGGCGGTTGGGGGGGGGGGGGGCGGGGAGGGGAAGGGTGCAAATTTTTCCTTTGCCCCCGGGCGCATAACACCCTCGCTACGCCTCTGGGCATGACATCCTTGAGAGATGGGAGAGAAGAGATTAATGGTATACTATAAGGGTAGAACTATAACAGAGTTTAAAGAGAAGCTAGATAAATTCATGGAGGTTAGGTCCATAAAAGGCTATTAGCCAGGGGGTAGGAATGGTGTCCCTGGCCTCTGTTTGTCAGAGGCTAGAGATGGATGGCACGACACACATCACTTGATCATTGTCTTCAGTCCACCCCCTCCGGGGCACTGGGCATTGGCCACTGTCAGCAGACAGGCTACTGGGCTAGATGGACCTTTGGTCTGACCCAGTTCAGCCATTCTTATGTTCTTATATACAACTCCTATTACTAGGAATATGAGTAATTCATTATTCAAAAAAGCAAAATTATCCCCCATTCTATATGTAGCACTCATTTCTGGACTTTGATATGCACACTGTTATTATAAAGTATAGATATCAGAAAGACAGTATGATACCCTTCCTTCATGTGAAAAGATTTATCTGTACTACATATTTCCAGATATTTGTATTCATTTCAAATCAGAGGATGGCTTTGTGATTAAACATTGAACTGGTTATCTGGTTTCAATTTGCAACTCTGTCCCTGACTTCATGTTTGTCATTCGTATCTTTAATATCTGTGTGTCTCAGCTCCTCATATGTGAAACGAAGAAAATAATATTTATAATCAGTGTTTGTCAGTGGTTCTTATACAATGGGGATGGGGCCATATACAAGTACTTAGACTGATAAACAAAAGATGTTGGTTTTGGCCATTTTCATTCTTTAGCTTTTTCCATCACCCTTTCATATACCTTGAAAAAATTACTATGTAAAATTGGCACCTTCTTATTCAGTGCTGTGTGTTTAGTCAAACACATACTTTCTTATTTTCGTCAAAATAAATGTATTAGTGATACAAAAGGTTAACCAGTTAACTGATTAACCAACGAGGGCTGGAGCAGCCCCCAACCCGCTGCAGTAAAGGTGCTGCTTCAGCCCCGTGGGGCCTACCACGGGCCTGCCCTGGGTGCACTGCGGGAATGGGGGCCGCTCCAGCCCCCCAACCCTGCTTCCCCTCCCCCATTTAATTGGTTTAACTGGTTAACCATTTAAATGGGATTTTACATCCCTAAAGTTTATATCATTTTTATTTTTTGTTAGCCCTGCACAACCAAAACAGCTGAAACAGAAGAGCTATATTTCCAATACACCTGTGCAATTCAACTGAAAACCACATGGTTGCAGAGATGACAAAACTCTATTAGCAGTGATGTGTGGAAGAATCTCATATCCCTAAGTGAACTTGCATCAATGTCAATTATACACAAAAAAAACCATCTGACTTACAAACTGAGCACAGTTGATCTAGGATCACTGAGACAGCAAACATGAAACCCTACGCTGCCAAACTTATCCATTAACTTTTCAGGGTAGAACTACACTTTAAATTACAGAAGGACCATACTCACGAGATTTTTTTTCCACACAATGGAATTCCAGTCAACCTCATTAAGTATCAAAATTCTAAAATGCTGAAGCCTACCACCTCCTTCAAGACTGTTGGTTATCAAGTCTCCCTTGTCGGAGACCAAAAAACAAGTATTCCATAGTTACTTAGAATAGTTATGAAACTCTTAACCCTGTCTTCACATCATCATGTTAGTCAAATTAGCTAATAATATGTAATATTAACTTACTCCTTGAACCAGTAAAATCCATTACATAGGAAAAAATGCAGAAGGTTAATTTCTAGTTCCTGATCTCCTGCTTGGAGAGTTGCCATTGAGTTCTCTCAGGAGTGGAGATTAAGGGAGGCCGAAATAGGGTTAACCTCCCTGAGATCCTATGGAATAAGTGTCAAGGGGTTCACCTTCTTAAAGGTATCCTCCCTGTCGTTCAAGGGTGTGCTCCCGTCGCTTCATTTCTCTAGATACTGAACAAGACTATGCAAGTTAAATGAATACTAAATTTATCCAAATTGCCCAACTGAGGCATCTGCCCTGGAGTTGAGAGAGCAAAGTAAGTGGTAGCATGACAGAAACAATCCATCCACTCTCTGTTCCTTCCCAAACCAAAGAACTATAACTTTATAGAAAGGCTTCCACTGAGTTTGAGAAAAGTAGAGAAAGACATGACAGAGATGGTACTCCCCATTTGCACACCTCCTCCAGCCACATTTATTCACAGAATTGAAGGGAATTACCTAACCTATTCCATTTAAATTCTATTGATTTCATAAAAATGTGCTAGTATTGTATTTACTAAATAATTTTATTGTACAGTACAAGTTAAAATAATTAGTAAATAGATGGTATTTATGGCCATTCAAAAAAAGAACCAACCAACCAACTTTTCAAGTGATGAAGAATGTCTTATGCCATCTGGAATCATGCAGCCTTTCTATTCTTTATCATATCTGATCAAGAGAAATGTTTTTTGCCAAAAGAAAGAACTGTTATTTGCTTTCTAAATGGTAATAACCCTAAATTCCATCCTCAGAGTTCAGTGTGGATAATTAGTTTCTGCCTATCTAAATTCTCCCGTTTCATATGGATATCAGTCTTCACTTCATTCCCTAGTGCATACTTGCACACTATCATCACAACTGCATTTCATCCTAGTAATAGCTTAATTCCTTTGGAGAGTAAAATATCTGTCACAGAGAAGCATTGTGTCAATTAATAAAGTCCATGGGTTAAAGGCATGATTTAAAGTAATGCAGGATAAAATAACACATTGATATACAAACAAAAGAAAGTATTTCTTCACACAACACACTGTCAGCCTTTGAAACCCTTTGTCAGAGGATGTTGTGAAGGCCAAGATACTAACAATGTTCAAAAAAGAACGAGATAGATTCATGGAAGATAGGTCCACCAATGGCTATTAGCCAAATGGGCAGAGATGATTCCTTAGCTCTGTTTTCCAGAAGCTGGGAATGGGCAACAGTGGATGGATCACTTAATTGCCTGTTTTGTTCATTCCCTCTGAAGTATCTGGCATTTGCCACTGTCAGAAAACAGGATACAAGGCTAGATGGACCGTCCGTCTGAGCCAGCATGGCCGTTCTTATGGCACTACAGAAAAACTATGTCTAAGCTATCATACCACTATCTTCTACAAAGGAAAAATTCAGATCTGTTCAAATGCGTGACTATATCACACACACAGTGACTACATACTCACATACAGGACACAGTACTAAAGTGTACGCATCTAAATATGTTATCCTCAAATGTATGACATCACTTCTGTGAACTGCCCAGGATTCTTTGGAATTGTTCACAGGATCTCAGTCTGCAATAAGGGGATGGGATTTGTAGAGCACACCAGGGTGTTGAGTAGGAATGTAGACATATAGTCAACTATACGTTAACTGATAATCCTAGGCTTGTCAACTACACACATTTTCTCTCCTCCCCTCTTTCTGCCTCTGTATCAGAGGCAGCAAAAGGGGAGTGGGAGAAGCAGGACTGGTGCTGGGGGGAGCTGGCTTAAAAGCGGCCTCTGCTCCATAGGAGGCAGAGCAGCCTCTGTCCAAGGGAAGACTGGACCCCCACCCACCATGGACAGGGGCTGCTGCCGGACCAGGCTCTGTCTGTGGCAAACCCAGGCCACTGCGGACAGAGGCTGCTTTGTAGCAGCCTCTGTCCATGGGGAGCTTAGACCCACCCTGGACTGAGGCTGCTGCCACCGTATCAGAGGAGCAGTACGGAATGGCAGGCAGCTGGCCTGTGCAGGGAGCTGATTTTTAAACTGGCTCCCCTCGTGGACTGGCTCCCACCTGGCACCCCATGCTGCTGCCTCTGATACAGAGGCAGCAGCATGGGGTGGCAGGGTGTTACCTGGGAGTGGGGCCGGAGCACACTGGCTGCTGGCCCCACTCCCAGGAACTATAGAATAGTTGAGTAACCAGTAAGAATTCATGTGGTTACTTGAGTATTCAATTACCCAATATCTATCATCCCTAGTGTTGAGCTCCAATTCCCTCTGTGTAGAGCTTGCTAGTGTACATTCATGTAAATCAATTTCAAACAGGGCTATTTCAATGTACACCAAGAACTCTTAGTGCATGCCAGAAGAATCAATGTAAGATAGTTAGGATGCAACACACTAATGTTCTCTGTAGCTCACACTCCACTGTCCAGAACAACATTTAGCAAAACCTCATGAATAGACGCACAACAACTTGGTCACATTTAAGAGGCACCAGTCTGACGGAAGCTGAAACGCGTGAGAGCAAGGGGAAATGACACTGATGGGCACTAACCCACCTACAGGAGAATAAATACTCAACCTGGAAAGTCAAAGAAACGGAAACTTCAAAAAAGTCAAAGGAGAAATACCTATTGTGGCTGATAAAAGGGACAGATACTGATCTAAATTAAAATTAAAAGCAAACCAAAACGGATCCCTTTCCTTCTACCTTTCCCTTTCTTCATTTCTTTACTCAGCTTGTGTCACCAAGTGGCCATCATAGCCTTCCTCAAGAAGAGAAAGGTAAGTCAAGAGTATTGGAAATTTCAAGAGAAATGGAGAATTTTAATGTTTATGTAAACATGAATGGAAAGACCACATACTTGATCTGTAAGCAACAGGTAGCTATTGTAAAAGAATATAGTATTCAAGCCATTTGAAAAATATTTTGAAAAAGAAACAAACATAACCATCTGTCACTGTAAATGTATAATTATTAGGATCCAAGCGCACTTATGTCATTTTTTAATATTGCAAGATACACACAAAGAACTGTGAAGACACTTAAAAATTAAAACAATCTTAAAGGCCACTACTTTGAGTCTGCTGTACCTAATACTTTTTTTTTTTTTTTTTTAGGAAATGAAATTTGCAAATGAACCTAATTGTTTGGAATTCAAGTTACTCTCTCCCAGAGGATAAACTACACCATTGATGTAAACTTTTTGTTGATATTGATTAATTTAGAGGTTTTTGCTGTGATCCTCAGTGATAGTAGTCATGAAAAGACGACTATTAGAGGCAGCAGCATGGGCAGGGGAGGCTGCCACAAAGCAGCCTCTGCCCGCGGCAGGCCCATTTAGGGCAAAGCCCAAGCTCACTGTGGGCAAAGACGGCTCTGCATTCCGCAGAGGAGCCTCTGTCTGCAGGGAGTAGATGGGGCTGAGGGTGGTCCCAGCTCCGGCAGCAGCCTCTGTTCACAGCCAGACCTGGCTGCTGTGAACAGGCTGCTCCAGCAGCAGCCCCTGTCTTCAAGGGGTCCCAGCTCCCCGCTGGGACCCTCCGCCTTCAGTGGCTGCTGGACCTGGTGCAAGCTGGGACTGAGTAAGCCTGGCTCAGTCCTGGCTCGTGCTGGGTTCAGGAGCTACCCTCGCTGCATCTCTGCAGTGGAAACGTAGTAAATGCCGGGTGGGCAGGAAGCCCAGCTCCTACTACATTTAAACTGTAGAGCTGCAACAAGGAGGTAACTCCTAGAGGATTCCTCCCTTATCGACTAATTGTGTAGTCAATAGAAACGTTTTGAGTTGTAGATTTCAAATGAGTGATCAGTCTTATTGAGTCAGGAGATGTATAGGGCATTGGCAGGAGCTGCATACCTGCTCTTGGGCTCGCTCACACTGAACCTGTGGACTACATTCCTGAGGTGAGAAAAGTAGATAAGAGAACCCAGAACCCAGTCCAATGTTCCTTCTAATTTTTTCCATCCATGTGCAGAATAAATTTTATGTGCACCACCACCAAAAAGAAGAACCTTGCTGTGGGTGATCTGATAATCAGCTGGGCTAGAATCTCTCCTGCGCAGCTGCACAAGTGCACAGCGTCCAGGGAACACTGACCCAGTTCCCTTTCTCCAAATAGAGCTACTGAATTCTTTTCCATCCCACTCACTCCTGTACTTAGTGATCTGATCTTCAGGTTCAACATGATAGAGAACAAGAGCAAGTCACCTGGCTTCAGACAAATCTCTTCACCTCTGTCTCATTTCAGCAACTTGGGAGGAGAGAGGGAACACTATAAGAAGTGGGAGAAAAGGAAAATAAAGAGTGTGATGAGTATGTCTTTCTGAGAGTAATTTACTGTAAAGTCTCTTTCATTCTCTTGCTGAGGGAGCAGGTTGGCACTTTTCTGAAGAGATATAACTGGAGTTGGCATGGAGATCAGGAAGACTGTAGCTTATCTTAACCTGCACAGTACTTATAGCAAAAGACGGGATTCAGAGATTAAATTTCTTGATGCCTTAAATGACTGCTTCTTGGAGCAGCTAGTACAGGAACCCACAAGGGGAGAGTCGATTCTCGACCTAGTCTTGACTGGAACGCAGGATCTGGTCCAAGAGGTAACTGTTACTGGACCGCTTGGAAATAGTGACCACAATATAATAACTTTTAATATTCCTGTGTTGGGAAGAACACCGCAGCGGTCAAACACTCTGGCATTTAATTTCAAAAAGGGGAATTACACTAAAATGAGGAAGCTAGTTAAGCAGAAACTAAAAGGGAGAGTAATTAAACTAAAATCCCTGGAAGCTGCATGGGAACTGTTTAAAGACACCATACTAGAGGCCCAACTTGAATGTATACCCCAAATAAAAAAACACAGTAAGAGACCTAACAAAGAACCACCATGGCTAAACAGCCATGTTAAAAAGGCAGTGAAAGAGAAAAGGGCAGCTTTTAAAAAGTGGAAGTCAAATCCTAGTGAGGAAAATAGAAAGGAACATAAACACTCCCAAATTAAGTGTCATAATGTAGTAAGAAAAGCCAAAAAAGAGTTTGAGGAACAGCTAGCCAAAAATTCAAAAAATGATAGTAAAATGTTTTTTAAATACATTAGAAGCAGGAAGCCCGCTAAAAAAGCAGTGGGGCCCTTGGATGATAAAGATATAAAAGGAGCGATCAAGGAAGACAGTGCCATTGCGGAGCTATTAAATGATTTCTTTGCTTCAGTCTTCACGGCTGAGGATGTTACAGAGGTTCCTAAATCTGAGCCAGCCTTTTTAGGTGACAAATCTGAGGAACTCACTCAGATTGAAGTGACATTAGAGGAGGTTATGGAATTAATTGATAAGCTGAATAGTAACAAGTCTCCGGGACCAGACGGCATTCACCCAAGGGTTCTGAAAGAACTCAAATGTGAAATTGCGGAGTTATTAACAGTGGTTTGTAACCTATCCTTTAAATCCACCTTGGTACCAAATAACTGGAAGATGGCCAATATAACACCAATATTTAAAAAAGGCTCTAGAGGAGATCCTGGCAATTATAGACCGATAAGTTTAACATCAGTACCAGGCAAATTAGTAGAAACACTAGTAAAGAGTAAAATTGCAAGGCACATAGAAGAGCACGAATTGTTGGGCAAAAGTCAGCATGGTTTCTGCAGAGGGAAGTCGTGTCTAACTAATCTGTTAGAATTCTTTGAAGGGGTTAATAAACATGCGGACAAGGGGCACCCAGTGGATATAATATACCTAGATTTCCAGAAAGCCTTTGACACGGTCCCACACCAAAGGCTTTTACGTAAATTAGGTGGTCATGGGATAGGAGGAAAGGTCCTTTCATGGATCAAGAATTGGTTAAAAGACAGAAAACAAAGGGTGGGAATAAATGGTAAATTTTCACAATGGAGGAGGGTAACTAGTGGTGTTCCCCAGGGGTCAGTACTGGGACCAATCCTGTTCAACTTGTTCATCAATGATCTAGAAAATGAGGTAAGCAGTGAGGTGGCCAAGTTTGCAGATGACACAAAGTTGTTCAGGACAGTCAAAAGCAAAAGGGATTGTGAAGAACTACAAAAAGATCTCAGCAAACTGAGTGATTGGGCAGCAAAATGGCAAATGAAATTTAATGTGGGTAAGTGTAAGGTAATGCATGTTGGAAAAAATAACCCAAATTACACGTACTACATGATGGGGTCAAATTTAGCTACGACAGATCAGGAAAGGGATCTTGGAGTTATAGTGGATAGTTCTATGAAGACATCCACGCAGTGTGCAGCGGCAGTTAGTAAGGCAAATAGGATGTTAGGAATTATTAAAAAAGGGATAGATAATAAGACAAAAGATATCATACTTCCCCTATATAAAACTATGGTACGCCCACATCTCGAGTACTGCGTGCAGATGTGGTCTCTTCACCTCAAAAAAGATATATTGGCATTAGAAAAGGTTCAGAAAAGGGCGACTAAGATGATTAGGGGCTTGGAAAGGGTCCCATATGGGGAGAGGCTAGAGAGACTGGGACTTTTCAGTTTGGAAAAAAGGCGATTGAGGGGTGATATGATAGAGGTATATAAAATCATGAATGGTGTGGAGAAAGTGATTATAGAAAAATTATTTACCTTTTCCCATAATACAAGAACTAGGGGACACCAAATGAAATTGATGGGTAGTAGGTTCAAAACTAATAAAAGGAAATTTTTCTTCACACAGCGCACAGTCAACCTGTGGAACTCCTTGCCCGAGGAGGCTGTGAAGGCCAGGACTCTATTAGGGTTTAAAAAAGAGCTTGATAAATTTTTGCAGGTTAGGTCCATAAATGGCTATTAGCCAGGGATAAAGTATGGTGCCCTAGCCTTCATAACAAGGGCAGGAGATGGATGGCAGGAGATAAATCACTTGATCATTGTCTTCTGTTCTCCTTCTCTGGGGCACCTGGCATTGGCCACCGTCGGCAGATGGGATGCTGGGCTCGATGGACCTTTGGTCTGACCCAGTATGGCCATTCTTATGTTCTTATGTTCTTATGTTCTAAGAGCTGCCAAAATGTATTGCCTTGAGAGCATGACACCAGTCCTCCAGGATTTGTCTTTATCGGTATTGGTTTCTCACTTCAGTTCTAGACATTGGTTATAAAGCCCTAAATTACTGGGAACCTACGTACTTGGGGAACTGTCTCTATGTGCCAGGAGTGGGCAAAATCTGGCCTGGCAAACATTAAGATCTGGTCCACCTTGGTACTCTGGGCTGCCAGTGCGACCTTTGGGCAGGCTCCCTCTCTGCTGTGACCCCACAAGCCACTCAAAGCAGACAGTGATGGGGCCAGTGTGTGCATCTCTGTGCAGTACACCCCTTGAGAGTGTCTCCACATAGTGCCCGCAACCCCAGCACAATATTTGCAGTTCTGGCCAATGGGAGTTGCATGGGCTGTGTTTGCAGACACAGGTAGGTCCTGGAGCCCCCTATTCCCACGATGCATGCTGTACACATGCTGGCCCCAGCAGCCTGTTCAAGGGTTCCACTTCACTGTTGGCAAGCAACTGCCTTGGATAAGTGCTTCCTGGCCAGATTTTGTACCTGGTACTCTTCCACCTTACCCCAATTCCTTGTCCTAGGTCACAACTTAAACTCTCTGTGCCCCTCCTTCATACAGGCCCCAGGTCCGCTCATCTTTCTTATAACCTTCCCCAGATCAGAATCCTCTACCGCACCTAACCCCTCTCCCAGACCTTACATGCCAATCCTCTACCTAGAGCTCCCTCCTATACCCATTTTCCATCCCAGATCCAGCACCCCTTCATTTTGTTAATATCATAGAAAAGTGTGGTGTTTGACCACTTATATATTCTTAGAGTGGTCCCCTGTAAAATATTGTGCCTACTCCTATTCTACGCCACATTGTTCCAGGTGAAAGTAGAAGAGGGGCTCATGCTGGTTTAAAGCCCCTTTGATTTAAAAGGGAGAGAGAGCAGTTGTCATGATTCAGTCCATTTCCATGACTTTGAAATGTACTCCCTCCCATGAATAGTCATTTAAGTTGATCTTTAAGTCTAGTTTCCTAGACCTATGGAGAAATGCAAAACTCACAAGTGTGGATGCGTACTAAGTCTGCTTATTTTCTTAGTTACTTTCAACTGTGGAGTTTGAGGTTCTGTGTTAAGGATTGCATTTAAAATATTTGTCAAGGGCTTCTAGGCCTTGGGTTGAGTGATGCTGTATTGTTCTGAACAAACCAAAATAAATTGTCAGAAGTGAGACAGTCATTCTCTTAGCTATCTTGTACCAATTCCATGGAAGGTATTGAAAACTAGCATCTTTACTTTAAATTTGAGGAATATTCCGTGAGGAGCCAGCATAGGGAGTAGGGTATTGAGATGAGTTGTTGGTGACTGCTGCTAGAAAGCTTTTTATAAGACACCCATTAAGTCTTAGAGTTATTCATTGTAAAGTGGTTTTTTTGGTTGGGTGTTTTCTTTTAATCATATCCTGGGTTGTATATGTTATTGCTTAACACTGGTCATTAACGTATTTGCTTTTGAAATGTATTGCTGCCCAATGAAATTTGCTTTGTCCTATGGAAAAAAAAAAGACACTATTTTCTGTGTTTTAAAAAATGTAACCTTAAACCATATCTGTGTTCTGAGAGTCAATTTCATTGGTTTGAATAGAGAAGAATTCCAGAAATACATTTTAAAAAATGATTATAAGTGGCTATTTTGGATTCAGATGGTTCCCTTTTTTCCACTAACTTCTAATATGAAAATCATTTTCTAATCAAGTAACAGTTAGAAACAGTAATTAAATCTACATTCTTAGCGCAAGTTGTACTGCCCTAACCGGGGCTCTCTGGTCCAGAAACAAAGCCTTGGGCCGACAGCCTGGTGGTATGGGAGTGGGGGAAATGGTTGGCATCTGACAAGTCCAGTCAGGACTAGCAGGCCAGAGGCAGGAGAGGGGAGGAAGGGCTAGCTGGGCCTGAAGTGGTTTGGTAAGGAGGCTGGTGGCAGGGAACTTCCCGTGGTCCTGCAAATTCCCTTGTTCAGAACCAGTCAGGTCTCAAGGATGTCAGACCAAGGAGGTCCAACCTGTATATTTTAAAGTGAAAGGTGACGCATTGACAGCCAAGGAAACTATATCATCACACAATAGGTAAGTACTGTCAGTGCAAGCTTCTATGTGACACAATGTTCTTGAGAAGTGTCTGTTTATTCCTTGAGTTTTCTGCTAAGTTTACCAGCTAAGTTGCTAGTTAGTGCTAGGGATGTTGTGTAAATGTATAACTGCTGGATTTTTTTTTTAGTAGTTACACGTTTACATACAGGGCTGTGGGGGTGGGGGCTGCAGATGGGAGCAAGGGCTTGTGGGGAGCTGGCTTAAATACTTGAATACTATATTCTGTGCCCTACAGATTCTCGTGTGATTTAGCTTTTAAGAACCAAACAACATAAACAAAACAGAGTGATTGTCCATACAGCCAAAATAAAATCATCTCAACAAATTATGATGAACCTGTCAGCAGAAAACTATACAGAAGCAAAAGTAGTATAATATAAGGAGAAAGAAGGAGAACCAAAAAATTAATACAACAAATTCAGTCAAGTAGTTACTGACAAACAACAAAAGCAAACACAAAGTTGTTCAAAACCAGACCCTTGAAGCTCATGTCTTCAGATAGTCAAGTTACCTTTTTAAAAAAGGAACAAGGAGCAGCTAATCTGGAAATCATAGCAAAGGATTCAACAAGGAGCCTATGAATTTCAAATCCACTTCTATTGGGTATTCAACAATGAAAAGCATACTCTGATAAATAAAAAATAATTAAAAACACTACATTTATCCTATATTAATGCTTGTTCCAAAAATATTAAAACCAATAGTAAAAAAAACCCCAAAAACAACTTTCACAAGTACTTTGCCTTGGAAGAATAATGAAGTTTCAGTCTAAACATCAAAAGTGAAAGGAAACCAACAGGTAAGCATCAAATCTCCAAGCAAACATTATTCTGAAGGCAAATTAGTCTTAACAAAAATGGCATAAAATAGTAGTAAAAAATACAGAAGGGGTTACAGAGTACAACAGAAACTCCTGCTCCAGTCTCTACTACAGCATTGCTCCTCTCAGTGGAATGACACCATCTACATGAGTGGACAGTTTTGCTCACTATATTCAGTTCTTATTCCTTTTCCAGAGACAGCATGCTAATATTTCTTTTGTTGTGAATTTCATAATAATTTAGACTGACAAAGTTACTTGCACGGAGATACAAGGTTCCCTATTTATTCACAGGTAAATTAAGGGCAGTGAGCAATAAGCTTCCCTATACTGATTCATCAACATACCGCTACCTGGACCAAAGGGACCATCTCTAATGTGAAAATACAGATTGGGTGGATGTTGAAAACAGTCAGTGGATTCTCTGCTGAGACAGCCACCTTCACATGTCAGGACAAGTCAACTAGGAACTGCATTAGACTGAAATTACTAGCCCTTTTCAGAAAACAAATAGGTATCACAGTTAAAGATGTTTAAATGTGTGTAATTAAGTAACCATAGAACCACTGAAAAATTTCAGCAGTTACACTCGGGGTGGCAGAAGGCTCCCTGTGAGCCAGTGCACACCGTGAGCCAGCTTTTAAACCAGATTCCCATGTGGACTGGGAGCTTTCATGTAGCCGTGAACGTTAACCAATGAGCTCAGGCTCATCAGTTAATTGTTTACATAGTTACACTTTCACATTCCTAATCACAGTAATAATTTTTTATTAGTGGGAATGACCAGCAATCTAGAAAAGGCTCTCTTATTACCACTGTCCTAAGCTGTTCAGTTCTCCAAGTACATCGTTTGTAATGTTCATCTTACAGCCTACATAAAAGTTAACATGTAAGATCAAGTCTTGCAAAACTATTTCCCAGTAGCCAGAATCCATTTAGTGAAAGACATTAAATTTTTGCTTTTCTACTGATGAAAGAGAACAAACAGCCTTCAAAATTTTTAAAAAGAAAATGAATCCAATCAGTTGTATTGCCACTCCTACTATGGAGCATCTAAGAATCAAAGCCATGCCTAGTAGCAGCAGTTTGATACTACTGTAGCTCTTGTACACAGCTTACCAATAACAGAACAGCAATTACACTGACGTGATCTCCATAAGTTTCACACTACTGTTGTCTGCCTTTCAGGAGGCAAGCAAAATAGAAGAACTGCTAGTTTTACTTCTGCTTCTTTCTGTGGAGAACAGCAGTTTGAGAGGCAGGGCATGATGTAGAAACTAAAAAGAAAGATTTTTTAATGGGATGCACACTACAACTGGCTGTTCAAAGAAAGGTTTGTCACTATTATACCCTGCATCAGGCCACTGCACCCATTGACCAGGTTAGTGCAAACCAAACGTATTGATGGTATAGCTTCCTTGTTGCTGTTGGTGCTCCCTGCACAATTCCACAGTGTTCCCGCAATCCCTGTGTCAACCAGTGCCCAATGTCAGGTGTCTCCAGTGCTTGATTACTTTCTTGTTTTGAGTTACCACAGCGTGTGGTTTTATTTCTATGAATTTTTTATGTAATAAAACTGCCATGTAATTTTACAAAATAAAAAACAGCATGTACACTTCAAAGGCAAAAGCACTGCGGGGAGCACAGGGCCAGCAGGGCAGTCCCCCACTGGTCCCATGCTCTCTGCAGCGTTTCAAAGCGACAGCACTGTTGTGGAGCCAGGAGTCAGCTGGGAACTCCCTTGCTAACCAGGGGCTCCATGCGGCGCTGCTGCTTTAAAATACTGCATGCAGCCTGGGGCCAGCTGGGAAGTCCCCAGGCTGCATACAGCATTTCAAAGCAGTAGCGCCGCATGGCACCCCAGGTCAGCGTGAGTGTCCCCAGCTGACTCCAGGCTCCACAGGGCACTGCCACTTTGAAATGCCACACGGAGCCAAGGGTCAGCAGGGGTGTTCCGATGCTGCTGCTTTGAAACATTGCGGAAAACACTGGGCCAGTGGGGGGGACTGTTGCTACACTTCAAAGGCGGAGGCACCCCTATCAACTGATGAAATAGACAATGCAAATTGCATCGACTATTCCATTAGTCAATTAATTGAAATTTAACATCCCTATCCGGGACATAGAACAATAACCATTAATACTGACAAATATTACTCAAGGGAAGAAAAATAATAGCTATTATTATTCATTGGGGAATGGTAGTAGTTGTATTGGAGGAAAGCACAGGTCAATATTTACTGTCAGGGGTCAAAAACTGGCAATAGTTCACCAGGAGCAAGTAATTACTATTTCTATGATTAAGGAGACCTTATGATTCATATTACTCAAGGAGAGAAAGATGACAATAATCAGTATTACTCTCAGGTAGAGACCCTGGAAATTGGTCTCTCTTGTGTTTTCTCTCTGCAGAAGACCCTGACTGTTGTGATTCTAACTTTGGGGGGAGCGGAAGAGGGAGGGAGAGCAGGCAGGCTCTGGCACAGTGATTTCAATTCTGTGGGTAAAGACGGGAGTAGAGCCATTTTTACTACTCCATGTGTGGAGAAAAGGATCTGCACATCTTTTTCCATGATTAGGGCATGATTTTTTTGACTCTGTCTGGACGGGAAAGAGTGGAGAAATCCAGTAACATCAAACAACAGGCCCATAAGACAGTAACAAACAGATTTATCAGAATCAAAGACACTTCGAAAAAGTCTTATGATTGTGAAGGAAATCTGCTAAATATGAACTACAGACAAATCAATGGAAAACTGAAGATGTGTTCTCCTTCTGAGTCTGCAAACAGACTAAACAGCTGTGAGAGTTGATAGTTGTCTCCACTCACCTCAAAAGACTTTTACCTCTTAAAACACACAATTTTTATACATGTATATCAGTTAAGGTTTAATTTTTTTCCAATAGTGTTAAACCAGTACAAGCCTTCAAGTGGATACTGCTATAAAGGTATAAATCCTCCATCCCATACAGGAACAGATGTACCAGTACAAACCACATCTACACTGGTATAACTATCGCAACACTCGGGGAAAAAAAAAGGTGGCTTTCAATATACTAGTATAGGTAAAGCAATACCACTTTTGTTTGAAGACAAAACCTAAATCAAATAACATTCTGAGAACATAATTTTCCAAACTTGAACGGCACAGCTGTTTGATTTGGACAGGCAATTACTTATACCAGCATACAAGTAAGAGCAGAAAGAATAAGAGCTGTAGAACTTGTCATCAATTTTTCCTTGCAGAATGAAACTGCTTTAATACAGTGTTACCTTTACTAAAGGCACAATCTTATAAATGCTTAAGAATGTGAGGAGTTCCCTACAAACTAATAGTGCTGCTCACATGCTTAAGTAGTTGTGAATATCAGCCATCATACGTATAGCCACCACACAAGGGCTATGTCTACACTGGCGCGATCTTGCACCAGAAATATGCAAATGAGGCTAAGCATGGAATATCGCCAAGCCTCATTTGCATATCTAATGAGCCGCCATTTTTTTCAGAAGAGGCTCTTGCACAAGAAGGAGTGTCTACACTGCCCCTTCTTGCGCAAGAAAAACCCTCTTGCGCAATACCGTAACACCTATTACTTTTCAGGAAGAATGGCAGCTCATTAGGTATGCAAATGAGGCTCAGCAATATTCCACGCTTAGCCTCATTTGCATATTTCTGGCACAAGATCGCGCCAGTGTAGACATGGCCAAGGAGGATATTCTATCCTTAATCTCAATTCAAAACTGCATCATAAACTCTTAGAAGCAGGGATTAGATCTTTGCTATATGTTAATGCACAAGACCCTGATGCCTAGGAAATGCCACAAATAATTATTTGCCTCATATCCATTATCAGGGGAAGCCTGATGGCCACATGCAACCCAAAAAGCATATCATTTTAGGGGCTTTGGTCTTCTCGTGGAGTAAGTTTAACACGTGGGCGTTCCACTCCGCTCTCCCCAGGTAAAGTTCTGGCTACTGCGACTTCCCCTATCGGTCGCAGGGCTCGGTGACCATGTAGAAATGTAGGGAGGGAAACAGAAATTCGGGCCCTCTCTAGGGTAGAGCAGGCTGCGATGGGGGAAGGGGGCGTCTCTGGTGCCTTGGGTGGCAGGAGACCCGGAGACTGAGCAACATGCCACTGGTGGAGCGGGTGGCGGGCTAGCTTCGGCCAATGGGACTTGCTCTTCTTGCTGGTGGGTGGAGGAGACCCCGGCTCCAGTGTGACACTGTCAGCCGCAGGCACCGCTACAGTGAGGCGAGGGACAGGCTGCGCCAGAGGCTCTCTGGTGAGGGGCGGCCCTGGCCCCTGAACTCTGGCACCCCGGCCGCGCGGGGAGAGGCTGGGCACTCGTGCCCCGGGCAGAGAAGCCGCTGTCACTGAGGGGGGAGGTGCCTATCGGTCTGACCGTGGCTCCAGCAGCAGCGCGGGGACGTGGCAAGAGACCATTCCCCTCGCCCCGCCGCGGCGGAGCAGCACGTACCTGGCGCCCCTTCTCCTAGAGGGGCCGGGCGCGGCGCGGCGCCGTTACCCGCAGATGCGCCGCCTCTCCAGGCTATTTCCCCTCCGCGATTCACGCCGCCGCTACCAATTTCGAGTTCCACTTCCGGGGTCTGTGGATGTGACGTCATCGCGCACCCGCGCGGCAGAGAACCCGGAAGTGGCGCTTCTAGCCACTCGCGGCCGGCTCAGGGAGGGGAGGGGGCGGGGTTTGCCGAACGAAGCTGGGAGGGGTGGAGCCTCACTCTTACGCCACAGGAGAGGGGCGGAGCCTCAGGACAGGGAGGGCGGGGTCTCCTCGCGGGCCGCGGTTCTTGCCTTTTTCGCACGGTTGAGGCGCTTGGTCCAGGGCGAGGCAGCCGAAGAGAATCCCCGTGGGAGCGCTGCTGGGAGCGCTGCCTGAGCGGGTCGTCCCAGCGCGGTGTTTCCCTTGCAAAAGCCTCAGGAAAGGGTTTGGCCGCGCTGAGGTGATGAAAAACGGCCTGGGCGGTCCCGGCAGGCCCGCAAGCCTGCGTCTGTTCGGGTCCTTTTGAAACTGACCCACGCGAGTGTGTCAGCCTGGCCGTTTCCCCTGTCAGCAGGGCAGCGTGTCCGCGGGGGCCGGCATCCAGGCCTTGCCAGGGAATGGTGCTTCTCGCCCTTGTGTGCATGCTCTGGGGCCACGGAACCGTTTTAAACTGGAAGGAATTTTGTGCAACCTGTAATAACAGTCTTATATATGGAACTGAAAAAATACACAACAAATAAGTACGGATAATAAAAAACAAATGTTAAACAAGGTCATGAGATCAACATTTAGTTTAATTGCTCATATTCAAAAACAAATCATATTTAATGTGTACAAAAATAAAGCTCAAAACCTAATATGCATTAAATATTCGTTACTGTTTTTTAAAATCATAAAATGTCATTGTAATGCAATTTTCTCACGGAACCCTTATTTTCACTTTGCGGAACTCCAGGGTTCCATGGAATACCAGTTGGGAAACACTGTTCCCAGTGGGATTGAAACAGCTGAGGAGCAACTGAGTTTTTGGTCTCCATGAAAGGGCTCTAGCTATGCCTGTTTGAGGGGTGGCGTGTACACTTGTTTGTCCTGTGTTAGAGCATATAAATGAAGTGGAAAGGGGGGGGAAAGGGAGTATAACTACAGAATGCAAGTTTTCTACAGTTCCTATGGTTTCCCCATTAAATCTGTTTAGTGGGTTTCTATGGAAATGCTTTGGCATACTAGATTTTAGTTTGTTTTGATTGATTTTTGTTTATACTTATCTTCTGTTTTACAAGCTGATGGCCAGAGCTTCAAACAGTATGAAGAAGCTGAAGTATAAAACAAAGAAAGGATATTTGGTGTGATAGAAGACTTCTCTTTTTTTTTTTTTTTTTTTTTTTTTTTTTTTTTTTTTTGACATTCCCCTCAAAATTAAATCTTTTATCTCCTCCAGCTGACTCACAAGAGGTGGGCAGGACAATCTTAGCAAGTAGAATGGCTATTAAAATCACAGAAGATGACTCTCACAAGCTGTAGTTAAATCTTCTATAGTGGTAGAACATTACAATCCTTCTGTCAGAGAATGTGCTTTTGTGTGGGATCATCCTAGGTACTAAACACCCTGGCTGCGTCTAGACTGGCATGATTTTCCGCAAATGCTTTTAACGGAAAAGTTTTCCGTTAAAAGGATTTGCGGAAAAGAGCGTCTAGATTGGCACGGACGCTTTTCCGCAAAAGCACTTTTTGCGGAAAAGCGTCCCTGGCCAATCTAGAGGCGCTTTTGCGCAAAAAAGCCCCGATCGCCATTTTAGCCATCGGGGCTTTTTTGCGCAAAACAATACCACGTTGTCTACACTGGCCCTCTTGCGCAAAAGCATTTGCGCAAGAGGGCTTTTGCCCGAACGGGAGCAGCATAGTATTTCTGCAAGAACACTGACAATCTTATATGAGATCGTCAGTGTTCTTGCGGAAATTCAAGCGGCCAGTGTAGACAGCTGGCAAGTTTTTCCGGAAAAGTAGCTGATTTTCCGGAAAAACTGGCCAGTCTAGACACAGCCCCTCAGTTTCCAAGCAAGTTAATTTGCTGTTGAGAACACCTCACATTAGTGGTTAGTACTTTTGTAGCAGCAAGCCTTAGTCTCTAAGTATACAAACATCAAGTACTTTATTTTATATGGGCCTGAATCCTATTCACATTATAGTCCTTTTATACTAGTCCAGCAGGGCAAAAGGGCTTGCAAATGAGTGAACAGTGTAACCTAATTTTGCTCTCTTTAGACTTTCAGGGAAGTGCAGAGGGGTCTTAGTCCAAATGAGAATCAGACCACTGAATTTATTAGACTTCTGCACAGTGCCCTATTACATATTTCAAGTGACGAGTTGCAGAAGAGTACTAGGGATGTCATAGTGTAGATAACTACACGATTAACTGATAACCTGGGCTAATTTGTTAATCCTGTTGTCCACATACTGAGGCAGCAAGGAGGGGAATGTATCAGCAACATGGAGGGAGGCTGCCATGAAGCTGCTACCATCCCATGCTGCTGCCTCTGTATCAGAGACAGCAGCACGGGGTGGCAGGCAGCCAGTCTGTGTGGGGAGCTGATTTTTAAACTGGCTCCCTTCACAGACCAGCTCCTGCCTGCCACCTCGTGCTGCTGACACCTCTGATATAGTGGCAACAGTGCAGGGTGCCAGGAGGCTCCCTGGGAGTGGGGCTGGAGCACACTAGCTGCCAGCCCCACCCTCTGGGACTATTGAATAGTTGTGTAACTGGCGAACCGCTAAGTTTTCATGTGGTTACGTGACTATTCGGTTATACTATATATAACATCCCTAAAGAATACCCAACCCATTTCCTCAAACAATGCAACACGGGAACTGTTAGTTCAGGTACTCCATTGGCTCACACGAGAATGGCTTTCAGGGGTTAGTAAAGGAAAAATCCATAAGAAAAGGGGAAGAAATCTCAATGAGGTTGTCAATACAGTTTTTTTTCCTCAGTTGTTCTGCTAGGGGCTTAGCATCCATGGAAGAAGCTTTGTGTATTTAATTCCAGATAACACCGAAATGTGCTAATTCATTTTAGCAAATGTAATTGTTAACTTTGCTGCAAAATAGGGTTTTGTTGGCATCTTTAGAGCATCCAAAAAATTCCTTTCATTCTTATTTTAAATGAAATTCACAATATTGTTAAATAGGTAAAATAAGGCTTCTTAACTTCAAACTTTTGAGCACTTACAAAAATATAAACAGTGGAGCTCTGAATAGTTCATAGGATAGATAGTGGATATAAATGTGACCGGTTTGGTCAGAGAGATCAGCCCATCAGGTGACTGTCTCAAGAGCATCTCTGTGACTAAACCCATTAGAGTGAAGCCCTTCACGTTTACATTACTAGGATGATTCTGACCTAAGTCTGTTGTGACCAAATGCTATTAATCTGCAAATGAGCTATTAGTGAAATCAGTTGGTGGTCTCATTCCATTGCTAGTATCATTTCCATGTAACAAATATAACTGCGACAAATAGCACTAATTAACATCCGTTTTGGAATTCTCACCAGAGAGAGACTTGAAAGGAAATTGAACTATTCTCTCAACTCATTGTGCATATGTCTTGGTCTGTGCCAGCACGTGAAAGGGCAGCATGGGGAAACAGACTGCTCCCTGCCCATACATCATCACCATATCAATTTAGGACTAGAAAGCTCTACATGGTCTCATTGAGTAGAGTTTCCTGCTATTGCTGGCAACCCCCTCATATATTTTCTATTCACGAACTTGTCAAACTCTATTTTAACACTAGTTAAACCTGTTCTGTGATGTGGAAAATGAGAATTTATGTACTTTATATAAATATATGCACCTCATTTTACCTTTTTGATATGAGCCTGCCTAACTGTAAGGAGTTAAAGGAGGCTGTTGGGGGGAAACAAAGCAGTGGCAAATGACAGTCTGCAGAACACTGAGGGCCCTTGGGGGAACAGTGAAGGAGTTATTGACTGGGGAATACCCCTGATCAGGGGTGGCAGGTTTGTAGAATTTTGGTGGTGCCCAGAATGGATCCAAATCCCTCCCCCCGACACCTACCTAAGGCTCTTGAAGAGCATTTGGGTGGGGTCAGGGGGTGGACTTTAGGAGGTAGTTTGGGTGTGGGAAGCGATCTGGAGTGCAGGCTCTGGAATAGAGTTTGGGTGCTGGATGCACGCTCTGAGCTAGGGGAGATGATCGGGATACAGAAGAGGGTGCCAGGTGCAGGCTCTGGGAAGGAATTTGGATATAGGAAAGGATTGGGGGTGCAGGCTCTGGGATAGAATTTGAATGCTGGGAGCAGATTCTGTGGTAGGGGGGTGGGGATTCAGAAGAGGGTGGGGGGTGCTGGCTCTGGGGAGTATGGGTACAGAAGAGGTGAGAGTTCAAGCTCTGGTGGGGGGGTGGGAATCCAGGGTGCAGGCTCTGGGAAGGAGTTTGGATGCTTGATGCAGGCTCTGGACTGAGACAAGGGAGGAGGGTGCAGTAGAGGGTAATGGGAACAGGCTCTGGGAAAGGGT
Organism: Pelochelys cantorii; assembly: GCA_032595735.1. Classification (NCBI taxonomy): domain Eukaryota; kingdom Metazoa; phylum Chordata; order Testudines; family Trionychidae; genus Pelochelys; species Pelochelys cantorii. The sequence goes on from CM064330.1 coordinate 59,692,294, forward strand.
CAGCAGGAGGGTGTTTGTGGTTCGGTGTTTTCCTGGGTCACCCCTCTGGCAAGCAACTTCCGGAGGGTGGGGGGCGGGTCAGGAAGTCTGTGCACCCTACTGCTTGCAGACAATACCCTTGTAGCTCCCATTGGATGCAGGGGCACTCAGTGTAGGAACAGTGCACAGAGACATGCCTCCTCCCAGCCAGGAGCCACAGAGTTGTGCTTGTAGCCACATGCGGAACAGCTGGGCAGAAAGTTCCACTGCAGCTTAGTCTCTTCGGCTACGTCTAAAGTTGTGTTAAAAACTTCTTGCGCAAGAGTATGTCCACACCTCAAAGCACATCGCAAAAGTGATGTGCTTTTGCACAAGAGAGCGTCCACACTGCATGAACGCTCTTGTGCAAGAAAGCTCTGATGGCCATTCACAGTTTCTTGTGCAAGAAACCCCTCTGGAGCGTCCACACTTACCTTTTTGCACAATTGCTGTAGCACAAAAGGGAGTTATGCCTCGCAAAAGGAGGTTTACCTACACCAGCAAAAGCCCTCTCTTCTGCTGTTTAACTGTTGATTTACTTGCGCAAAAGCGCATTTGAGGTGTGGATGCTCCATGGGTTTTTGCGCAAAAACAGCTGGTTTTGTGCAAAAACCTTGCAGTGTAGATGTAGTGTGGATGTGGGTTCAGGGGATCTGTTGATTATGAGGGTTTGTGCCATTTGAGATCTCCTAAATTTATTTACAGGAGTGTAAATCCTCGTGGGGGGGTGTCACAGCATGAGTGGGTTTCTGCAGGGATCAATTCTGGGACCGGTTCTGTTCAATATCTTCATCAGTGATTTAAATAATAGCATAGAGAATATAAGGTTTGCCGGTGATAACAAGCTGGGAGGGATTGCAAGTGCTTTGAAGCATAGGATGAAAATTCAAAATGATCTGGATAAATTGGAGAAATGGTGTGAGTTAAATAGGATGAAATCAATAAGGACAAATGCAAAGTACCCCACTTAGGAAGAAACAATCCATTACACACATACAAAATGGAAAATGACTGCCTCAGTAGGAGTACTGTGGAAAGGGATCTGGGGGTGGAATAATGGGTCACAAGCTAAATATGAGTCAACAATGTGATACTGTTGCAAGAAAAAGCAAACATGCTTGGATGCATTAGCAGGAGTATTTTAAGTAAGACACAAGAAGTAATTCTTCTGCTCTACTCTGCACTGATTAAGCATCTGCTGAATTATTGTATCCAGTTCTGGGAGCCACATATCAGGAAAGATGTGGACAAATTAGAGAAGATCCAGAGAAGAGCAAAAAGAATGACTAAAGATGTAGAAAACACAACCTATGAAGGAAGATTGAAAGAACTGGGTTTGTGTGGTCTGGAAGAGAGAAGACAGACAGGACATAATCTAAAAGGCATCTAAGTATCTAAAAGGTTGTTACGAGGAGGAGGATGAAAAATTATTCTCCTCAACCTCTGAGGCTAGGAAAAGAAACAATGGTTTAAATTGCAGCAAAGGAGGTTTACGTTGGACATTAGGAAAAAACTTCCTTTCAAGGTGGTTAAACACCGGAATAAATTGATTAGAGAGGTTGTAGAATCTCCATCATTTGAGATTTTTAAGAGCAGGACAGACAAACGCTTGTCAGAGATGGCATAGATGGTGCTTGTCATGAGTGCAGGGGACTAGACTCGATGACCTCAAGAGGTCCCTTCCGGTTCTATGATTCTATGACCCTCAAGTCCTTTAAGGTGTGGAGAGCTTCATCAAGTCCACAAAGTGCTTGTGACCGCTACAAAGCCTTTGACAGTATTCTAAACGTACCTTGAAAACCTTAATAGCTTCATCTGAGACACTCTTATGTTCACTGCTGTGAAAATAGACCTTGCTGCATTATCTGCTGCATCCAACGAAGCCTACAGCGTTCCCTCTACCAGGAGTTGACCCCCTAGTATAAAGGACATAAACTGGTCCTGATGTTCTTCCGGCAAATGTTCAATAAAATAATTGAATTGTCATATTTAACCATGAGTACATGATGGTTTGCTATTTTGAACTGAATGACCAATAGGATAGAGCCTCTGGTAGGTCCTTACTGTATGAGTTGACTTTGAGCAGTGCCTTGTTCATTCATAGCCTCCCCAGTCAGGAAATTTAGAGCTGGGTGAGAAAATAGGAAGTGCAGTTCCTTAGCTGGAACATAATTCTTTTTATCCACCCTCTTGCAGGTAGGCAGTGAGATATCTGGAGTTTACCAGACTACCTTAGCGGGCTCCATAACAGCTTCATTTATCAGAATGGCACTCTCCATAGAGGTCAAAGTGTGCAAAATTAGGAGATTAGGATGAGAATTTGGAACCTGCTATAAGGAAATTTGCTACAATTACAAGGAAGATAATCTGAACTCTCTCCAGTTTATCAACATCTTTCTTAAATTGTAAACACTAAAACGAGACACAGTATTCCAGGAGTGGTTATAATGCCAAACAGAGACTGGCATTGTAATATAAACTCCCTACTCCTATTTGAGATGCCCTTGTTTATATATCCAGGGATTGCACTAGTCCTTTTGCCCTAGCATTATAGAGGGAGCTCATGTTCAACTGATTATTCACCATAGCCTTTCTCTAGTGTCACTGGCTACATGTACGCAAAAAATAAACAAACAAACAAACAAAAAAAACAAACCTTCCTTCCCCTTCCCCCACAAAAAATAACAATGATCCGGTAAACCATTGACTTGGACTTGCAAGGCTCATACTACAGGGCTAAAAATAGTAGTGTAGACATTCCTGCTTGAGCTGAATCCTGGACTCTGAGATCTCTGGCTTCCCCAGCTGACAGGAAACCAGGCAGATTTCTTTTGTAACTCTATCCAAGCAATCAGGGGCAGGTTTCCATTGGAATCCTGCCTATGTTTCCGTGGAAATTTGTCAAAACTAAAACATTTCTGGGAAACATTTTGATGAATCATTTTCTGACAAAAAATGTTTTGTTGGAAAATTTCCAGGCAGCTGTAAGAGACTAAGCTACAAACAAACTGAAGAAATGAGAGAAGATTAAGATAACAGTGACACAAATATGTGGTTACATCTAGGCAAGTACACCTGTTTTTGAGTATTCTGACATTTTTGTTTAAAGTTTTAAAATACAAAAATAAACAAAAATGTTAATGAGATCAGCCTACCCTACTAGATCATCAAGTTGTGGCAGCCTGAGAAAAGGGAGCTGCCGAAGCTTCATGGAGGGCACATATGCGGGAACTATTTGGTGTCCAGGAGGAACACCTGCCCACATCTAAAGGACCTCCCCCCAGCCTACAGGGAGGGTCCACAGAGCCCAGAAAGCCAACTGATTACGTGGGACAAATAATAAAAATACAGGGATGGGTGTAAGGGTCAAAGGGCTAAAATGAGGGAACCTGATGGGGATACTGAGCAGAGAACCCCGGACAGCGCCCACTGCTCCCGGAAGGTCTTGAGAGAGCCAGCGGACGCTGCCCATTGGAACACTGCCCGGATATGTGAGCAGATACAGGAACGGAAATAGGCCCCACAGTCACAGGCCCCTCCCTCGGCCAACCTCTTCTCCCTGGTTTTATAGATTGCCAATTTGGCCATAGCCAGGAGGAGGTTGACCAGGAGGTCCCGTGACTTTGTGGGGTCACGGATGGGGTGTGCATAAATTAACAAGTGGGGGGAAAAGTGCAGCCAGAACCTCAACATGAGGCTCTGGAGGAGCCGAAAGAGGGGCTGTAACCTGGTGCACTTGAGGTAGATGTGCGCCAGGGTCTCCCTCACACCACAGAAGAGGCAAGTGTCGGGAATGGGGGTTAACCGCGCCAAGTACACACCAGTGCTCACTGCGCCGTGCAGAATTCTCCAGCTGATGTCCCCGGTGGGCCGTGGAACCAAGGTTGAATAAAGGCTGGCCCACCGGGGCTCCCCACCCTCTACTGATGGTAGGAGATCCCGCCACTTGGTGTCTGGGAAGGACACGAGGGTGGGGAAGTGGAGCGTGTGAAGCACGAGCATGTACTGGTGACTTTTTGATGCGGTTTGGAAGGGGACTGGCTGCATCATGTGCAGCCGGCTCGGATGATGAGGGTGAGATGGTCGGGAAGGTACATGGGGCTGGGGGCCGATGGAGAGATCAGGAGGGCCAGGGGTGAGGGGTGGGCGGGGTGCACCCTCTCGCAGGACTTTGTTTAGGTACACCCGAGCAGTGGGCGGCAAAGTGTCCTTCACCTCCTGAAGTACGCGCCAGAGAGTACGTAGGGTGGAGAGCCCCATGCACTGGGCAAGCGCCTGAGGATCCACCCAGTCTCCCCAGTCGTAGTCCAGGAGGTCTCCGACTCTGGTGACTTCTGCCAGGACCAACCTCTGGCACACCAAGCGGGACTCCGCCGCCTGCACACGTAGATGGGGGTTGTGTAGCAGGGGCTCCATGAGGAGGTCTTCCCCCACAGTGGTTCCCAAGGACCTGGTTGCTGCAAGCAGCTTCCAGGTCCAGAGGAGATCCTGGTAGAAGTCCGGCAGCCTGGAGAGGTCTCGCGGAAGACATCTCAGATAAAGGAGCTGCCGGTCATATCGGAGCCCTCAGAAGCGGCGAAGGAAAGCGTGCACAAGCGTGCTCCATGCTGGACTACCTGCATCAAATAGGAGTCTCTGCAGGGCCCAGAGGCGGAGGACATGAACCCGCATGCACAAACATGTCAGGCCCTGCCCTCCCTCCTCCAGGGGGAGATGGAGAACCCCTGCAGAGACCCAATGCAGTCCTGGCCAGAAGAACCGCAGCATTAGCTGCTGGTTACGGGCCAGGAAACCTGGGGGCGGAACCAGGGTGTTGAGACGGTGCCAGAGCATGGACAGGACCAATTGGTTAAGTACCAGTGCTCTCCCACACAGGGAGAGGCACCGGAGCAGTCCTGTCCACCTCTGCAACCGCCCAACCACCCTGGACTCTAAACCTTACCAGTTCTCCGGTGGAGAGGGATGCGTGGCGGAGAGAAAAATGTTGAGATAGAGCAGCGGACCCACGCTCCACCTGATGGCCTGAAGCGCAGGTGGGAGGGAGCCCGCCTGCCACCCAGCCCCTACCACCAGACCAGAGCTCTTGACCCAGTTGACCCGGGCGGAGGAGGCCGCCGAGTAGACGGCTTGGCAAGTCTCCACCCGCACCGGGTCTCCCGGGTCCTGGACCCCGAGGAGCACGTCGTCGGCATACGCCAACAGGACCAGCCTCGTCTCCAGCTCATGGAGCACCAACCCCGTCAACCTCTTGCGAAGGAGATGGAGGAAGGGCTGTATGGCCAGAGCGTACAGCTGGCCTGACAGCGGACAGCCTTGACGTACTCCCCGCCCGAAGCTGACCGATGCTGTCAGGGTCCAGTTGAGCTTGACCAAGCACTCTGCAGAGGCATACAGCACCTGGAGAAACCCCACAAAATAGGGCCAGAAGCCGAAGGCCCGCAGGGTCAGGAGGTACCTGTGGTCCATCCAGTCGAACGCCTTCTCCTGATCCAAGGACAGGAGGGCAAATAACAGACCGTCCCTACACCCGAGCTCTAAGAGATCCCGTACCAGAAAAAGGTTATTGAAGATGGTTAGGCCCGGGACGGTGAAGGTCTGGTCTGGATGGACCACGTCCGCCAGCACGGACTTCAACCTTAGGGAGATGGCTTTGGTGACGATTTTATAGTCCGTGCTGAGGAGCGAGACGGGACACCAATTCCTCAGATTGCGGAGGTCCCCCTTCTTGGGCAGCGAGGCGAGCACGGCTCGCCTGCACGATAAAGGGAGGACCCCACTCTCCAAGGACTCAGCCCAGATGTTAGCAAGGTCCGGGCTGAGGACGTCCCAGAACACATTCTAAGAACTTGACGGTCAGCCCATTCATGCCCAGGGATTTATTGATGGGCATGAGACAGAGGGCTTCCAAGAACTCGGCCAGAGAGAGAGGCAGCTCTAGCCTGTCCCAGTCGCCCGCGCTGACTGTCGGGAGTTCGTTCCAGAGAATCCTGCGGGTGTCAGCGTCGGTCAGATCCGGGGAGAAGAGAGAGGCGTAGAAGGCATGAGCCCTCTCGCGCATCTCCACCAGATCCATGAGGGGGTGCTATCCTCTGCCAGAAGGCATACGATGTGCTTTTTAGCCCCCCTCTTTTTCTCCAGGGCATAGAAGAAGCGGAAGCTTTGATCCATCTCCCGAAGGAGATGGATGCGAGAACGAACAAAGAAACCTCTGGCCCGAAGGTCCTCGAGGGCCCGGAGTTCCTCCCGCTTCTCCCAGTATGCTCCGCAGAGGGGCGGATCCTCAGGGCTGGTGGCCAGCCGCCTCTCTAGCTCTAAAACCTCCCATTCTAACTGCTCTATCACCGCATCCCTCCGCCAGCTGGCCCCCCAGGCATAGTCACGGCAGAGGAGCCACGTGCGCACCTTCTCCACATCCCACCACTGCCGCGCCGAGGGAAAGGCGCACTGCCACCCACACCAGGCCAGCCAGAACTCCCGGAAGGATGCTACGAAGCCCACATCCTCCAGCAGGCTGTTATTGAAATGCCAGTAGGCCGGCCCTGGCCTCTCCGAGGAAAGAGAGGCCCTCACGGTCACCAAGTGGTGGTCCAAGAAAGGGGCCAGCCGAATGCTGGAGGAGTGGGCCCGGAAGAGATGATGACGAGACAGATAAACGCGGTCCAACTGGGAGTGGAAAGACCGATGACCCACCACCTGGACCTAGGTAAACACCGTTTCCTTGCCCAGGTGGAGGTCTCGCCAGACGTCCACCAGGGAATGATGGTCTATTATCTCCCTGAGGACGTCCGCGGCGGCCAGGCACTGCTCGAGTCCCATACGGTCCCGCTCCTCGAGGGTGCAGTTGAAGTCCCCGCCTAGGACCAGGCACTCGCGAGGATCCAGAGAGCCGAGGAAGGCAGACGCCTGCTGATAGAAGCGGAGTCTCTCTGGAATGAACATCGGGGCATAGATGTTGACGAGATTTAGAGTCAGCCCCTCCATCCGAACCTGGAGATGCAGCAGGCGACCCTGCACGACCTCGGCGATCCCCAGCACCTCGGGCTGCAGGTTTGGGGAGAACAGGGTAGCCACCCCAGCTTGACGGGCCGACAGGTGGCTGAAATAAACCCTGTCCCCCCACTCCAGCCACCAGCTAGCCTCGGTGGCCGGAGCTGTGTGGATCTCCTGTAGGAATACAACAGAGTACCCCCCCCTTCCAGAGGAAGGAGAGTATCTGACACCTACGGAGACCCGACCCGCAGCCCTGGGTGTTCGAAGTGGTGAAGATGAGTGGCAGCATCGAGAGGGCTGGGGAAGATCCTCACTGGCAGGAATGCCAGCAGCCCCCATTGGGCCCCACAGCAGACTGTTTGTAGGACAAGATGAAAATCTCCCCAGCGCTGAAGGGTGAGAGCGACTTTGTTCTTGGAGCCACGGATGTCTTCCAAGAAAGCACGCATCTCGCCCTTCAGCGCATCTGGCGTTGGGGCCTCGGGTCCTCGAACGCCTTGGGGCCAGACCCCTCCGTGAGCCCAGCGACCCATCAGCACAGGGATGCAGGGCATCTGAGGTCCCTGCTGGGAAGACAGTGGCGGAGGGAGAACAGCCCCAGATGTGCTGGGAGCAGGAGAAACAAAAACCACCTCTCGGGGGCCAACGTCTGGGCTAAACGTGGCAACCCCAGGGGTGGCAGTAATAGAGTAAGGGGAGGAAAAGAGTTCAGGGAGGGGATCAGGAAAAGGAGGGAGACGAGGAAGGGGAGTAGGGGGAGGAAGAGGTGAGGGTTTAGGGAAAAGACAAGGACGGTGGGGAGGAGGAAGAGGGGTGGGAAGCTCAATTGGGAGGGGGTTTGAACAGGGAGCAGGAGGAGGGGGAGGGCGAGAAGCCTCAGCGGAGGAGGCACCGGGATGTGGTGCCTCCTCACCGGGCAGAGAATCGGTGGCAGCGGGAGGGGTAGTAATAGTCTCCCCAGCACTGGGTTCCAGTGCCACAGAGAGTGCAGCACCAGAGGCCTCAGCACTGGGGGTGATGGATATTAATGGGAGCTCCTGCCCGCTGAGAGTCTCAAGGGTGTCGGCGGCCGCGGCCGAAGTGCTGCCGATGGCCGGGCAGATGGTCGCACCCTGGGGCAACTCAGAGGCAGGGAGAAGGGATAGCAGAGTGTCAGAAGGGGAAGGAGAGTTTGGACCTGATGATCCCCCTCTGAGGCAGCTGGGGTCAGCCCCAAAGCCTCCACCTCCTGAGAGAGGAAGGCGAGCCCGCTGCCCGCCACCAGGTGGTGATCTTTGTCGGTGGCAAGGTCAGCGGCCGCCCCCTCAGTGGAGGTGGGAACAGTGGGAGCATCCTCCATGGACACCCCCTCTTGCAGGGACCCCAGGAGGGAGGTGTTCACCTCTCCCTCAACTGCTGCGGTCACCTCAACCGCTTCATGGTGCTGTGAATTGTTTGCGGGCTCAGAGGGTGGAATGGCGCCAGCGTCCACCCCCGTAGGTACAGGGAGGTTGTCCTCCCTCTCAGTGGGCAGGGTGGAACACCGAGCATGCTTTTGGCACCTCCCCATTGCAAGCTCCCATCCCTGGGAGGAAGAGGGCTGGGCCTGAATGGAGGAAGAGCCAGGGGACAAGGGCAGTGGTGGGAGGGCAAGGGTAGATGGGGGCTGGGCAGCAGGGGAAAGGGATACCTCCCCCTGAGGTAGGTCCTGCCCGAGTCCCGTCACTGACCCCGCCGCCCTCTCCTCTGCGGGCCCGGCCTTGCCGCTTTTGGCGGTGGCAGCAACAGCACCCGCACGCTCATCTGGGCCCTGCAGAACCCGAGCAGGATTGACGATGGTCACAGTTGGAGGAGGGGTGACCCCAGGGTCCAGACCGTCAGGGCCACCGGCGATGGTAGGGCCGGTGCCCTCCCAGGTGTTGGGGGTCCTGGGTGCCTCTCCAAACCAGGCTGGGGGCACTCCCTTCGGACGTGCCCCGTCGCCTGACAGAGAAAACACCGGGCCTCCCCCATGGTGTAGTACGCCCAGTACCGGGCCCCTTGATGGGGCACCAGAAATGACCCTTCGAGGGCTTCTCTGCCACATCCCGCTGGTAGTAGTTGGATTTGAACCTGCTGGCGAAAGGAAAGGATGTGGCGGAGGGTAGGGTCTTTACAGCCCAGAGGAAGGGGACTCAGGACTGACAGAGGCCTCCCCAGGGTGGAGAGGAAAGGCAATAGGGCGGCACTGGGGAGGAAGGGAGGAACGGAGGACAAAACTACCCATACGCCCAGGTCCTCCAAAGGCTCGAGGGGAACGTGGACTCCTCCCACTGCCAAACCCCTTTCCACTGCCTCCTGGGTGGCGGCCTCGGACGCCAGGAAGAATACCACCTTCCCGAACATCTTAGAGGCTGCCACCATGGCCGCGGGCCCCACCATGCGTGCCAACACCCGCACGTAGGTCTCCATGTGGGGTGAGGCCGCCACCAGGAGACAACAGACCCCGTGCCTGCTGGTCAGGGTGGGAAAGGGGCCACAGCCGCCGGGGATGGTATTCCGGGAGGCGGCTTGGGAGGCGGCAGGTAGAGGGATGGCGGCTACCTGGGCGTATGCCCTGGGGCCCGGGACACCGTTGCCCCCAAGGAACAGGGGAGTGGGAAGGAGGGGGGGCCGCGGCCAGCATGTGGGTCACGGCCGCGGAGCAAGCCCTCACCTCAGGAGGTTTTGCCTTCCGGGTGGGGCTCTTGCCCTTCTTGGTCCCCCGGCCCTTCCTACCCTTCAGGGGAGGTTCTTCGGAGGGGACTGGAGGCGCCACGGCATAAGCAGTCAAGGCCACATGGTCCTCGTCCATGTCCGCCCCTCTACCATGGTGACGGGGGGCCCGGCAGCCTCAGAGGGGTTGTCGTTTTTAGGGAGGGGTTGGCAAGGGTCGTCAGGGGTGTCACCGGACAACCCCTCCATTGTGGTCATGGGTGAGGAGGAAAAGGCAAAACAACAATTAGGGGAGAATGAAAAACACCAGAGGAGGAAACAATGAGGGCAGGGGAGGGGAGGAAGGAGGTTTACTGCTCCCTCCCACTAGGCTGGGATTGGGGTGGGAGGGAGATAATTCAGAAAGGGGAGGGGAAAAAGGAGTAAGGAATACAGCTCCCAGCACAGGATGGAAAGAGTGGCTCCTCTGGCTATACTGGAGAGATGAGGGGTAAATTATTATTTAAAAAACATGGGGACAAGTGAAACTGTGTGTGTGGTAACTAAAAAGGAGGGGGAAGCTCCAGCACCTAACAAAAGAATGGGGCAGGGGGGCACACAAGAAGGTGGATAGGACAAGCAGTGGATAGGGAAGGCAGGCAGTGAAGAGATGCCTCCTCAAGGGCGAGGTCGGGGAAGGGAGGAGGCACAGATGGGGAAAGGGAACCAGTGTGCCCACAGACGCTTGGGTAGCAGGCCCACAGTTCCTGCTGCAGGGCCCAGAAGAGTAAGGAAGTATAAGGAGGCAAGCAGTGGGGCCCAGAATGGAAAAAGGTGCCTACAGCAACTGGGGTTGGGAAGGAGCAGCAGCAGAAAGCAGGGGAACCAGGGGGAGGTAAACCACCCCCTGCTCCCAGCACCCCAAAAGACCCCCGCCAGTCCCCTCCCAGGGGTCCTGATGGAAGGTCCCTTAGTCCCTCCCCCACACAGGACAAGCTGTGGGGAGAGAGAACTCCAGGAGCTGCCCTAAAGCAGCCCCCTTACCTCCTCTGCCTCAGGGAAGGCAGCAGCTGCAGGAATGGTGGAATTCTGGCCTGCAGAGGTGAAAAAAAAACCCCAAAGGGACAAAATAGATCCCCAAAAAGATGGGAGATGTGAGGGGGGCCTCCCCCCACCCAAAGGCAGGGTAGCAGAGACCCCGCCCCCTGCACCCCAGCCACTAGCTGAGGCGAAGGGGGGGAAAAGCTGCCTGCAAAAAAGCAGGTGGAAGGAAGGGTCTTGGCCCAGAATGTAGGAGTAGCTAGGGCCTCCTGCCACAAAAAGCAGCAGCCCCCCTGACAGACACCCCCTCCCAAGAAGGGAGAAGGGGTGCATAAGAAGTGCAGCACCCTGAGAACAGGGTGCTGCAGATACGCGGGAGCTGGGTATGTGGCTTTATGTTCCCTGAGTAGGCTGTTAAAGACTATGGCCAGCCAGCCACTCCTGAAGTCTATCTGGCATCAGCCTGAATGGAGGACTAATTGGAACACCTGCAGCCACTTAAGGTGGATGTGTGCACTATAAAAACACTTCCCCAGGCAAAGCTAGGGGGAAGGAGAAAAGGGAGGGTATGGCTACACTAGCCCCCTAGTTCGAACTAAGGTGGCTAATGTCGTCATTTGAACTTGCAAATGAAGCCTGGGATTTAAATATCCCGGGCTTCATTTGCATGTTCCCAGGCGCCACCATTTTTAAATGCCCGGTACCTCGAACTACCTGCCCGCGGCTACATGCGGCATGGGCTAGGTAGTTCGAATTAACACTTTTAATTCGAACTACCGTTATTCCTCCTGCAATGAGGAGTAACGGTAGTTCGTATTAAGAGTGTTAATTTGAACTACCTAGCCCGTGCCGCATGTAGCCGCGGGCAGGTAGTTCGAGCTACCGGGCATTTAAAAATGGCGGCGCCTGGGAACATGCAAATGAAGCCCGGGATATTTAAATCCCGGGCTTCATTTGCAAGTTCGAATGACTACATTAGCCACCCTAGTTCGAACTAGGGTGGGTAGTGTAGCCATACCCGGACAGATTAGAGGAGAACTCAAGGAGAAGGGAGCAGCCCAGAGCAAGAGAACAGACCTGAGTGAGCTGATGTGAAGATTTGCTCCGTGGTATTGGGAATGAGGTACTGCAGGAGGGGTTGGGAAAGTGGCCCAGGGAGGGGCTGCTGCTCACGGGGCAAGGGCCAAGCTACGCTGCCTGCTCGGGGCTGCCCTCTTCTATAGGGTCCTGGGCCAGAACCCGGAGCAAGTGGGTGGGACTGGGTTCCCCCCAACCCTCCTGTCTGGCTGGAAGGGCCAGCAGGGACTGGAAAAAAGAAGGACACTGTACTGGCCAATGATGAAAGAGGCTCTGGTAGCAGGGTACCCTTGCTTTCGTGGCAGTAATTAGGGACACTGCAAGCCTCTGAGGCCCACAAGAACCTGCCAGGAAGCGCAGGGCCCACAGGGCTTAGCCCAGACTTTGCCACAAAGTATTCTAGGCCTTGATTCTACAAGGTACTTATGAATATGTGTAACTTTAAGCTTGTAAATAATCTCACTAAGGTGTGGGTAGACTCATTGATTATTAATGTACACACATACTTAAGTACCTCTTTGAATGGGAGTTCCTTGAAAGTAGAAGAGCAGACTCTTAAAATACTAAAATACATTGTTACATAGTTCATGCATAAACTTTCCTTTTAAATTGAATAGCTTTCATATTTCACACAAGTAAAAATTATAATGGCTCAGAAACAACGTGGCAAAACACATTGGGTTTTCTTTTTCTTTGCATGAAAATTAAAGCTAACTTAAAATAAAAAGTTGCAAAGACCCTTACTAAGAATTAAAATAAGCACATTGTATGGAAGTAAAGGGCAAATCCTTGGATGTCACTGCAGAGCAGAGAGTACAGATCAGCACATGTGTGCAAAAGTGACTTGAAACTCACCTTTGCTTTCTCCTCATCATGCTGACGCTTCATGCAGGGGACTGGCCCTGTACAGTATTAGCACTCTGCGAGAGACGCATTAACATATCCCTGGTAACAAAGGTCCCAAGGAGCTGAAAAAACAGTTCTGAGTTGTCACTCAGGAATGTCATGAACCCTTTTCAACTGTGTTAATTCTGTCAGGTTAGCTTAATATGACAGAAAGCCTTCTTGGTGATCCTATGACAAAGTGTTGGAAAGCACTCTTGTTGTGTGGCATAACCTTCCAGGTGCCCCACCATCAGTTTTCCCTTTTCGTGTTCCTCAAGAATACTTCTCCAACATTCTCTTAGGCTAATAACATCACGGTCATTGGGTAATTTATTAATAGGGACATGGTAAATCCCTAAATAAAGTTAAATAACAATTCAAAAGGTTCAAGCTCCACTGCCTTTTGTGACTCTGAGCTCTTCAACAGTCATTCTAAACTGGTGGGCTCTCAAACTTACCCAAGAGTCCCCTCTAAAGTTCAAAAGCGCAAACCAAGCAACAGTGCAAACAATATCCACCCACCTTGATCTTAATCAAAGTCTCATATCCCTCCCAGGATTTTCCAAGCTCCATGCACCATGTATAGCACTAGCCTTGTGCTTGCTCCAGAGTCTCCAACCAGGCTCTTTGGTTTCTGCTCTCTGCAACCTCTCTGCCAGGCAGTGAGAGCCCCACATTTGAGCACTTTCTCTTGTAGCCTTGTAATTTTGTAGGTAATAAGTTACTTAGTTATAATGAATGATTTTATAGCATAAGATTTGGATTAAACTTAAACACAAGATGTCAGACAGGCCAGACAGCTTTGTTAACTTAGCTCCAGCTCTGTTTGATGTTAGCATGTTCTGATGTTAAAGCGAAGGGATGGAATATTGTAATACGTTGTGATGTTAATATTAGGTAAGGCCTTGTAATAGATAGAAAGAAGCTTAATGTTGAAAGACTTTGTAAGATTGTTAAAGTGCCTAGAAGTACCCCTTTGTTCTGTGCAGCAATTGTGTAAATGTATTGTTTGTGTGAATGAGAGAGAGAATGTTTTAGGAGAGATAAGTGTGAAGGCCACTGCATGCTCAAATGGTCAGAGGAGAGGCTGGAGACTGAGAAGCACCAAATAATTATCAACTAAGCTAAAGTACACTGAAGATGCAAATTGGACTGAGGCAGACTGATGAACCCTGAAGTCAGTGGCAAGCACCCCTTGCTAGGGAACCCATAACAACTTTAGCCGGAAGACAACACCCCTGAGGGGTGTCGTCAGCACACTGATATCAGATGACTGCGAGAACAACTTCCAGATTAACATATGTCGCATATAGACTGATTGTGATGCTGAATGATTAATTAGGGCCTGGCAAGGCAAAATGCATAGACTCCCATGGAAGGGAAATCCTATAAAGGATGGGGTGTCTTGTATGGTTCTTTGGGTTCTGTCCTGCTATGACAGTGGAGCATCAGTCCAGACTGACAAGAACCTGGCCCCTTCCTTGCACCCGATGAATAGGCGAATAGGTTGGGCCGAGCAACAGACTGGTAACTAGACATCAGCAGGACATCAGCAGGATGTGCGTGCACACGTGTGTGTGTGTGTAAATGCATATGCTTTATTATATTATCAATAAATGCGGCGGGTTGCCTTATCCCCCTGAAAAAAGCCCTGTGTGCTTCTCTTAAGCATAACACTCTTGCTCTCTCTCTCTCTCTCTGCCCCCCTCCTGACTCTCACACCCAACTCTCCCAATTTCCTTCCTTCTAGGTCTCAGGATCAGATGACCAGACACAGGTGTACTAGCCTCCTCAAGCACAAGTGCCACCTGTGATACCCTTACCCATGGTGGTCTTTGCAGGCAAATTAGCATGGCTATGGGGTCAGATCATACTAATGATGTAGCATTACCCCAGTGAATAATCTGGCCCTTAAATCCCTATGGGTGCATCTACAGTGCATCCTTAGCTCGAAATAAGCCGCACAATTTGAGCTACGCAAACTGCGTAGCTTATTTCAAGTGTATTTTAAAATAGCTTATTTTGTAATTTGGCGCTGTATACACAGCGGCAAATTTCAAAATAAACCGCTATTCTGAAATGTCCCTTAATCCTTGTAGAACAAGGTTTACAGGAGCATCAGAATAGTGCATCTGTTAGTTCGAAAGATATAGCACCCCTGTTAGTTCGAAAAAAGACATGGAATAGCTATTTTGGGATACTGGAAGTATCACAAAATAGTGCTGCAGTATAGATGTACCCTATGTCTTTTACAGTTATCTTTCCTTCTGATGAATTCACTCTGCTGAAATCTCTATATTTAATCTCCTAGCCTTTGTCTGCTAAGGATAAGTGTAAATACGTGAGACATTTTTGGACCAACACGCATATTAAAAAAAAAAGCTAGTATGTAAATTACAGGAGCAATAAATGTATGAATGTCACTTTTAAAAATGAAAGTACTTTCCAGAGATAATTGAACTTTATGTATAATGTACAGACACTATTTTATGGGGAAAGTTATAGAAAGCAAGATTCTGTTGTACAAATATTCTTAATTTTAGATAGAAGTGAAATAGATGTAAAAATAAGCAGTTCTTTCAAGTATTACTTAGTGCTCTCCTTCAGGAAAGGCATTAAGTAGAAAATAAACAATCTTTCTAACAAATTAATGGTATTCCATTTAGCAATCAAAATTATAAACCTCCACTGCTCTTATTCAGACTTAATTCCACTCAGCAAATACAGATATTGCAAAAGTGCCTGCGTGGTACAAGTTATTTCCCCTTTTTGCTCTTCCCTGCCCCATTACAATTGAGAGTCAGTCAGAAGGAACTCCTCATATAGACTATGCTTGTATTCACACTAATGATTTACAGAAACTTCAGTTTCAAATACTATTAGTTAGGATTCTTAGATTTATGAAGACAGACTATATTTGCATAAGAAAAACATCCAAATAAGATACTGTGAACATTTTCAGACTTTATTCAGACAGATGATTCCGTCCATCTCTTTAGCTTTACTTCATAAAGGTTAAATATATATATACCTGCTATGGTAGATGTAACTATCCCAGAGCTTTCTACTGAGCTGCTATTGAGCGAGGAGGGTATTTCAGGAAGATACATCTTAAGGTTTGCCCACACACTTATTTTGGAATAAGGAAGGGTATCATATAAAGCATACTCTGGAATTGGTAACTCCTCACACTCTTAGCCTAGTCTACACTAGAGAGTTATTTTGAAATAACCCTCCTTATTTTGAATTTATAAGCAGACCATCTATGCTACCAAGCCTATGCTTTTAAAATAACAGGCTGGTTATTTAAAAATCTGTATTCCTGATTTCCTTGAGAAATAATGCTAATTTTGAAATTGTTATTTCGAAATAGTGTTAGTGTGGATGATCTGGTGCTACTAATTCAAAATAATTGGCCTCCAGAGGCTTCTCATAGCTGCACTTCTGAAAGCTTAGCCATACGTGGCACATCCACTGCTCCCCTTCTCCTGCAGAGCTTAAAACTCCAAGCTGCAGGAGAAGGACTTGTGCCACATGGATAGCTTTGCAAGCCCCGTGCCACACAGTAGCATCTGAGGGAACGATGACTGATCTCAATGCTCCCTCAGAGTCTCCCATGAATGCTAGCACTCCTGATGCTCCCTCAGCTGCCACTGGCCAGTGACACAGGAGAGCTCCGCCTGGACTGGTACGGAGGTCCTGGACTTCATCAAGGTCTGAGGGGAGGAGACCAACCTCCAGGATCTCCGCATCAGAAAGTGAAAGGTGGATGTCTGCGGCCGGATCACGGCCAGATCACTGCCAGCCTGGCGATGAAGGCCACAGCTGGACCCTGGACCAAGTCCAGATGAGGGTCAAGGGGCTCTGGCAGGCCTACCACAAGGCCATGGAGCAGAGCGGATGCTCCGGGGTGGCACTGCACACCTGCCGCTACTTCGAGTAGCTGGATGCCAGCCTGGAATGGGTGCCAGTCACTCCCCCGCCCTGTTATGGAGTCTGGCCAGAACACACCCGAGATCAGCCTCCAGGATGATCGGTCCCTCCTCCCAGGATGTCTCCCAGGCTTTGGACAAACCTGGGAAAGGCACTTCAGGTGAGTTCTGTAACTTTCCCTATATACAAGTGGGGGCAGGCAATGGGAGGTGAGAGGCTGCATGCTATTTACTCAGCCTACTTGTCTTGGGGGGCCTCACAACAGCCTGTGTATATGGGTGCACATAGAATGCCAGTCCAGAGCACTCAGCTCCATGATGCTCTCACACACGATCCCCATGGTCCTTCTCACAAGGTTCCTGGAGAGGCCTGCTTTACTCTGGCCTCTGTGGTAGGACACCTTCCCACAACAAGCCACCACTAAGGAGTCTGGGGTCATGGAACCACACAGCCATGCCAAACGACACAGGGTCATGCCCACACTCAGGCAGCATCCGCTCCCGGTCAAGCGCAATGATGTGGAGGAGACTGTTCCCGTGCATGGGAACCTGCTGGGGGGAGGAAGACAAGAGGACCCCAGTAGCACTGTCTCCAGCAAGCGGCATCTGCTGCTCTCACACACCTTCCCCTACACCCCCCACCTCCAGAGGGCAGGGATATAAGTTTTCTGTGTGCAGGATGCTGCCAGTGCTGGACCTGGCATATGTAGGACACAGAAGGCAGCTGAGCTGCCCCGTCCCCCTCTCCTGCCCGCAGGCTCCTGGACTGGCCAGCACCTTCCCATGCCTGCTTGTCCCCGGGCCATGGGTGTTGTGATGCTCCCCTGGGACATCTGTGCCCCTGCAGGAAAGTACACACAGTCTAAGCAACATGTGGCCTTCATTGAAGCACATCACCATCATCTGAACCGAAACCTTCAGTGTCAGCTAAGAGATGAGGGTTAGGCTTCATACACAGTGTTTCCTATGATGACTGCCCTTTTAACTTTTCACAACTAGGTTAGCTGTGAGCTTTGTGCATCCCCCAACTCCAACGCCATCTACCTGACTCCACAGGATCTGCAGGTGGAAAAGAACCTGTGAAAGCCTGATGAGGGAGCAGATGTCCTCGTCTAGGGGCTCGAGGAGGGCTGCTGGGAGCAGGCCGCTGACTGAGAGCAGGGGAAGGCCACCTGGGACCAGCTGGCACACCAGCACAAGGTCATGTGCTCCTCCCTCACCTCAGCGATGGAATGCATGGCCTTGTGCATGCAACGGACCACTAGCCACCTTATGGCTTCCCCTTCTAGCACTGCCAGGGCCCCAGAACACAGGGCAGTGGGATTTCTCAGGCAGCCAAAGCCTCCCAAATAATGAGAAGCAGGCACCTGTCCCAGACCCAGCCCTGAGCCCTCTTTCCCCTCCCCCATTCCAGGTTTTTTTCCCCGGTCCCTGTCCTTGTGGCAAGGCATGGGGGAAAGTCTCACCACAGGCCTTGCACAAAACTCTCCATCAAGGCCTCTCTGATGAGCACAGACCCTTGATGTGTTTTCTAAATGGTGCTGGTGTCCAGCTGCTCAATTCCCTGGCCAGACATTCAGCCTCAGCCCCTTACCTTGGCAGAAAAGTCTCCCCCTTGCTCTCTCACCGGCTGTGGAGCACATAGCAGTCTGCCACCACAAAGGGGATGTTGTGCTTGCTGAGGTCCAGATGGGTGAGGACACCCTGTGATTTCTCCTTTAAATGGCCAAACACACACTCCACCACCATGCACACTCCACCACTATGCTTCATCTCCTCAGCCTGGCACTGAAGTGCTCTTTGGTGGGGTCCAGGCGGCCCATGTATGGCTTGATGAACCAGAGGAGCAAGGGGCAGGCTGAATCACCCAGGATTGCAACAGGCATGTCCACCTCTATGACTCTGATGGTGCTGTTGGGGAAAAAGTGCCAGTGTGCATCTTTCAGAACAGGCAGGAGTTCTGGAAGATGTGGATGTTGTGCGCCTTCCCTGACCACCTGATGCTGATATCAGTGAAGCGACCTTGTGATCCATGAGGGCCTGTAGCACCATGGAGAAGTACCCCTTCCAGTTTATGAGGTCTGAGGCACAGCGGCGGGGGGCCAGGATGGGGAAGTCTACACCCCCTCTTCCCTCCCACCCTCGCAGTTGGGGAAGCCCTTGGTAGCAAAGCCATTGACGATGCTGTCCATGTTCCTCAGAGTGACGACCTTCCATAGCAACACCTGGTTGATGATGTTGGCTACCTGCAGGCTATCCCTGACTGTGGATTTCCACACGCCAAAGTGGTTCCCGACTTAGTGGTAGCTGTCTGTCTTGGCAAGCTTCCAGAGGGTGATGACAATGCACTTCTGCACGGGGATGGCAGGTCTCAGTCAGATGTCCTATCACCCAAGGGCAGGGGCAAGCCACTCAAGGAAGGTGGCCTTCTGCATGCAGAAGTTCTGCAGCCACTGCTGGTCATCCCATAGCTGCAGGACAATGAAGTCCCACCACTCCAAAGTGGTCTCCCACCACCAGAAGAGGTGTTTCGCAGTGTTCAGAGGATTGAGGGGCATGTGCAGCAGGAGCACCAGGACCTGAGAGATCAGGGCCTGTAGTCTGGGCTGGTCCTCATCCTGCTGGAGCAGCATGTGGGCAGTTTGGAAGTACTGCATCATGAGGCACAATATGAGGCTCATGAGCCTAGTGCTGCTTTGCAGCAGTTCTGGCTCCATGCTTTGAGTGCTGTGGCATTTGCAAGGACAACCAGAGCACATTGCATCCCTTCTGTGTCCCACGGGGGGAGGCAGTGGAGGAGTAGTGTGTGAGATGTGGCCATAGAAAGGAGCTCCTGAACGCACATGTCACAGCTTGCCTGACCAGGCAGCCATAGGAAGTCTCCGCCCTCCTAATGCCCTCCCCAGAGTACTTCTGGGGGCTCTAAATCTGAGGGAGGCTCCAATCAGTGTGGACACGCTATTTTAAAATAATTCTGACTAATTTCAATGTTACCCCGTAGCGGGGATACGCTATTTCAATTTTGCTAAATCCAGAGTTATGCCAATTTTAGTTCTCGAAATAATTTCCTAGTGTAGACATGCCCTTACTCTGGAACAAGAGTGCTTTTTTTCCAAGTTAGCTATTTCAGTCAATTTTCCTGTGCAGTCTATACAATAGATTAATTAGCTACTCTATACAGTAAAATAAATGTTGACAGAGTAGGACAGACTAATCCAAGTATGCTGATTGACCTCCACACACTTGACATATTATTAATATGGGTAGGATCATGTATGCCTCATTTGCCAGTATATAGCCTCTACCCTTTTAGGCAATTCCTCTAGCCACGTTTCAAGCTTTAAAAGCTTAGTTGTGGTTTTAAAAGTGAAATCCAAAGCACTTTTTTATGATGTATAAACACTGCTTCAAGGTTAAAAACATCAGCTTTTTCATGTTTATTTTTAGAGATTAAAATATTTTAGAAATCAAATAAAATAAACTTTAGAAATATGATTGCTTCATTTCCTTCTCTTTGCTGGTAGATTCAGGCAAGATCTTTGGAAGACTATGAGATGCAGATGTCATTTGAAATGGTCTAATGTTTGGTTTACGTTCCAAAAATGACCAGATGAGAAGAGAGAACTGCACTATGTAGCATCATTACTTATGTTTTGAAGTGATTTCATCAAGGTCATTTGGAAAAAGAGGTCACACTGGGTCCTGACTCTCTATTTGTTTGTCTCTATTATTGTAAATCAGGAGTAATTTTGAACAACTCAATGGAGTTATTCCCATAAAAACCTCCTGGGAGAGGAGATTCAGACCCATTGTTTGCTGATAGTAAGAACCAGCTCTCCTTGCCTAGGAAATGGAACAGGGAGGGCTACAGTTCAGGTCACAGCCCTACTAAACTATTGTTAGTATCGTCGAGCAAAGTAAGGGAAATGAGAACTCCATGCTTCTAATGCAGAAAAGCAAGTATAAAAAATGTCTGACTTTTTTACAATAGAGGAATCTTCATGAGATTGCCTTTCTAGGTGACCTCCAACAACAGCCTCAGGCATGTCTTAATGGTTTTTTAAAACTACATTTTTTGAAGGAGAATTTCAGATTAAAATACAAATTTTGACTATGGAGCCAGACATGAATTTTAGATAACACAGCTGTACAGGGTTTATAATTGAAAACAGGAGTTTACATTAGAAAGAAGCAGTAGAGGGAAAACCAGATTTTTCATTCATGGTTCACTTTTAAAACAGTTGTTGGGAGTATTGTCTATACTTCATAAAAGCATGTGTTCTTAAGCTTCAAATGCTGTTGGGAGCAATGTGCTTCTAAATCTGAGCCACATGGCATGGTGAATGAGGAGATTCTCTGCCTAAGTAGGGGCAGGATGTCTGAAGTAGGCACAGCTTATCTGGGGAAGCACTGGCCAACTCACCTCTGCTACAGTCCTTCAGAAGGGACAGCATGCATCTGCTGTACTCCACAAAAAGCTGGGTGCTGAGGTGAGAGACCAGGTCTATGGCATAGCCTTGTGCACCTTCCCCTTCTTTGGGGAACTAGCACTACTAACCTGAGCAGTCCTTTATAAAGCTGTGTTTGCATTGAACTAGGGAAGAGGTTTTCTGAACTTTGACCTCTATCCTACTGCACGCCGACATAGGGGTAGATACATTTGGACCTCAAAATGGTATTTGTACTATACTGGCAAACTTAGGCTAGAGAATGTCCCAAAGTAGTATTATTTATGTAATCCTTCTGCCAGATAGGGCCGGCAGCAATGAGGGCCGGGTTCAATATCTAGGGGTCCATCTCACACAGAACCGGCTCGAGCCCCCACCCCGTAGCCTGGGAAATTCACCCCCCCCCCCAGGCACCTCTGAGAGGCAATGCTTCCCCACTCGCAAGCACAGAGTCTGAGTGTAGAAAAGAAACTTTTAATGAAAGAGAGAGAAGTGACATGGCATTAACTTGGGAAAATACCGTGAACAGGGTTCAGAATCCCCCACGAGTAACCGTCCTAGCTCAAATGGATTGAGCAAGGTCCTTGGCCTCTCAGGTTCACTAGTCCAACAAGGTAAGGGTTCCATTCACTTACCCAAACTTTCCCTGTACCCCACTTCAAATGCCCCACTTACAGCTCTGTCCAGTCAGTGTAGACCCAGACACATCATCCTCAGGACTTCCTTCATAGAGCCTGATGTGATGCCACCTGTGTGCTTCCTGCCCGTCGTTACCGCCAGCCGCTTCGCTGGCTGCCTGCTACCGCTCCTACCACGTGCTGGTCATTCTCACCAGCCGCTCCGCTGGCTGCCTGCCGCTGCTCCTACTGGCCACCCGCCGGTCATTCCTGGCACCCGCTTCGCCAGCCGCCCACCGTTCCCGCCACCCGCTCGTGCCAACCACTTCACTGGCCACAATGGGTCTGGCTCCAGGCCAAACCAGTGACTTCAGCTCTTTGTGATTTCAACTGTTTAGCAAAAGATTCCAGCTTCCACTGGACTAGCAAAAAGGCTCCTCATGGAGAGTGCTTTAGGTCTGTCCTTAAAACAAGGGGGAAAGAGGCAGGTTGGGCCAGTCTTACAACTCACATCTCGCAGGCATGAAGCAGGCTGACTCAAGCCCTTTAGCCCTTTCCCCCCAACTCAGTTCACTCAACTCTGGAAGTGGGGAGGCTTGTTCCTCTGAGACCTCTTACAATGATGGTGTCTCTCCTGCAAGCATTGGTGTCATATTTTACAGTTCCCACTGTAAAATATGACACCATTAGGGGTAGCATGATTTGTGACCCCCACAAGAACCTCAAATTAGTTACAATACATCACATTCCATTCCAACACTGATCCTCCATCTTGGATTTGCATAACCACACCTCGGATTCCTTCCCCCTCCTGGCATGAGCTGTATTTACATATCAACAGTTAACAGTTAATTATCTTGCAGGGCTAAACAATTGGGGGGAGTGAGCATGCCCACCCTCAGGGCAGCTCTCTCCTTTTAGCTGGCTGATAGCAAGCAGTAATTCAGCCCCTGCTTACATTTATAATGCTTTGGTGAACTTTATGCTTTAAAAAACATTTTTCATTTGGCCTTCAGCTTCTTGTCTCCTCTGTGCCAAGGTATGTTCTATATAACACAGCATTTTCACATTATTCTTGCACACACATTTCTGTTTTAAAGAGGTGACTAGGCAATAACAGAACAACATGCTTTAGCTTCTAACTGCTACTCATCAAGATACAAGTTCCTCAACTTTCTAGCCATGTAATCTATAATATATAAAGGAGAATGTCTGTGTGCTAATAACTTGGACACTATAAGAGCTACTGCAACCAAATTTTGCATGGGATAACCTTTCATCCAGGAGAAGGTTTTAAGGTATTGTGGGAGGGAAGAGATGAGAGACCGACGCCTCTCCCCGGGGCTGCATGGAGCTTGGCAGTGCGGGGAGAAGCGGCTTCCCAAGGGAAGTGGCAGGGACAGTCACTCACTAAGGCCGGCAGAGGGACAAGGAAGCAGAGGGTGGGCTTGGGCGCTGGCGGCAGGCACACGGCTTCCTTCCCCCTCCCTCCCCTCAGGCTCCTCACCTCAGTTATATCAACTTTCCCGAGCAACGCCAGGTAACTCCAGCTAGTATATGCATAAATGGGATTTTTTTCAATAATCACTAAACAATCATTCTAATCATATTTAATTCAGCAGAAAGTGCTACACAAACTCTTTTCAAGGTGATAGTTCTTTATCTTCTGAGTCAAGAGGGGTTTGTATGAAATACACTTTTTTTAGATGTTCCATAATAGCTTTTTCCTCCTCTTCCAGGACTCCATCTTCTTTCATCTCCCATCTGAAAGAAAATATACGTTTGTTAATTTCCTTGTATTTTTCTAATCAGTCTAAAAAAGCTGATAAAAAATTCAAAATAGATACTTTATGTTTATTGCCAAATATATTGTGTTAACTGAAGTTTCTGAACCATATTAGATATGAACAGAAAAATCACACCCTATGCAAGCCTTCTGGCATTTAAACTGCCAAATCTCTGACAAGCTTCCTCCCGTGTCTATGCCCCAGCATTTTCCCTTTCAGTTTTATATCACACCTTAATAGCAAATTGACCAGAAGCAGTGTAAAACTGACAGAGAGAGGTGAAGCAGCTAACATGTGTTTTTGAGATGGAGGTTGGCAAATACTCCCCAGAGTTAATTACTTTAAAGAGAAAATCAGATAGCACAGGATTCTCTTTTCATGAACAGTATGGCCGGTCATCCTACTGTTAAAGTGGTACAAATTAATTTAAAGAGCCGCTTAACAAAATGGCTTAGTTTTTTTGAAAATGCCACATACACTATCACCTCTAGAACTGACACAAATATCTTCCCTTTCCCTCACAGGAATGCTCTTTTTAACCTAGATTCCAGTGCTACCCCCCATTAAAATTAATGGTAAAACTGCCATTGACTACAAAAGAATCACGATTGGACAACAGAAAACTGTAGACAGAAAATATGTATTTTAATTACCTTAATAGGTTTCTTTTTACTACATTCCCTCTGTGTCTGCATGCTTTTATTATCAGTGATATATTGGTTTGTTTTGAGAAATATTGTTCATATTTTATAATATTACCTTTCATATCATGATTAGGAACATCGGCAGGGAATGATTGTGCAGATAGTTATTTGTAGCTAGCACCATTCATATTTCAACATCAGTTATTGTAAGATACAAGGAAAGGTATTAAAACATATTTATTAGTCTAGTAAGCAGAAATGAATTTGCTTATGATGGGGCAAATTTTTACTAAAATCCCACAAACTACTCTACAGATTTTTTTTTTAATGTGATAACAATGTAAGCACCATTGTTTGGGTGCACCAAAAAAAGGACAGGAAACATTTGATATGGATTTTAATCAGGCCACAATTTTATTATACAGAGTAGTGGATTTACCTGGTGTTGCCCCTTGTGGGGGCTCAGGGTAGAAGGGGGGAAGATGCAGGAGTCAGAGCAGGGGGCTGGGAAGTATGGAGGGACTCAGGGCATAGGGTGTGAGGTGTGAGAGGAGAAGACGGGGGGTGGAGGACTCAGGGCAGGGAAGCATCAGGAATCAAGGTGGGAGGGGCCCAGAGCAGGGGACTGGGAGATGTGGGGGCTTACTGGGGCCATCTGTGGTGGTGATGATCACACTGCTCCAGCTGCAGCTCCTCCCAGGGGGCCAGGGTTGCACTGCCCAGCTCCCCCAGCTGGTGGTTACCCAAATGGGGGTGGGCTGTCTAGTCCCCCTGGCAGCTCCTCAGGGAGGAGCCAGAACTGGGCTGCTTGCCCCCCCCCAGTGGCCTTTTGGAGGGAGGTGAGCTGAGATGCCCAAAGGAGTACCCAAACCTCTTGCCCTGTTCTGTTCATTTTTCCATTACCTCCTTTTAAGTCCTTTTCCAGGCCATTTATCTGGTCTCTGGATGCCTTCCCTATAGAGTACCTGCACTTATTGGGTATGTCTACACAGCAGCGTTATTCCATAATAACTGATGTTATTCTGAAATAACAAAGAGCGTGTCTATACTGCAAGCCATTATTTCAAAATAATGGTGAACTGGAGGACTTCTTAGGGTATGTCTACATTGCATTCCTCTTTCGAGAGAGGAATGCAAATGCAGCTGAGCGAAATTGCAAATGAAGCGCGGATTTGAATTTCCCATGCTTCATTTGCATAATCACTTCCGGGTGCTATTTCGAAATACCCTATTTCGAAAAAAGAAACGCTGTCTAGACGCGGTTATTTAGAAAGAAAACCCTTATTTCAAAATAACCCTTAAACCTCATTTTATAAGGCATAAGGGTAATTTTGAAAGAAGGGTTTTCTTTCGAAATAACCGTGTCTATACAGAGTTTCTTTTTTCAAAATAGGGTATTTCGAAATAGCGCCCGGAAGCGATTATGCAAATGAAGCATGGAAAATTCAAATCTGCGTTCATTTTCAATTTCGCTCAGCTGCATTTGCATTCCTCTCTTGAAAAAGGAATGCAGTGTAGACATACCCTTACTCTGACTCCTGTAACCCTCATTTCATGAGGAGTAAGGGAAGTTGAGCATTCTTCCTTCGACTTCCTGCTGTGTAGACTGCACTAAAAACTGAAATAAGCTATTTCAACTTAAGCTACGCAATTGATGTAGCTCAATTTGTGTAGCTTAATTCAACTTTTGCCCGACTGTGTAGATGTGCCCCTAATGGCTTACAACCTTTTCTTCTTATCCGAAAAGGTTCTCTCTGACCCTTGCAGTCAGGAAAGAAAAAAAAAAGTACGTATCAAAGCCAATCTGGTACTGCAGATAACTGTTTTTCAAAGCATTTCTTGGAGTATTACTGGGAAAGACTTACATAATTAGCAATCTAATAAAACCAATACCATGCACAATTCCAGATAAACAAGATAACCATTGCCAAATTATCTTAACCACGGAGGAAGGATGATCTTGTGGCTAAAGTACACGATGGAGATTCAAGAGAGTTAGCTAATATTCCCAATATTATCACAGAATCATTTTGTAACTTTGGTAAACCACTGTGTGACGCCTTTTCCTCACCTATATAATAATATATTTTCATAAGGAGTTGTGATGTTTCATTCATTATTTATAAGATGCTGAAATACTGCCATGATGAAGTCTATAGAAATGCCAATAAATAAAATATACATTTTATTGATTACCACATAAAAAGTCAAAACAAATTACAAAAACTGTAAAACAGAGAAAAATTGCCTTTGCATTTCACAGACTGTGATATGTTTTATTCATCAGTGCCAAGACAGATTCCAGCTGTCAATAAAACCATTAATTGATTCTTGATTAAGCAGGATATTGACTAAATAAACTGCCAAGAAATAAAGCTAATTCTCTCTAAGAAAAAGCAAAACATAAGAAGCTGTCTGATGTTTGTTCCTTTCTGCATATGTACACATGCTTTATTGCAATTTAATACTTTACAAATCCTCAGCAAAATGATTATTGTAAACATAATCTAGAATGGGATGAAATCTTGTTATTTACTGAGTTTTTCTTGTGTAAATGAGCTTTGCCATGGTTTGACAAATTCGAACTAGCATGTCCTCACTACAAGGAAGCATCGAAATTAGTTAGAATTAGTCCAAAATAGCGTGTCTGCATTGATTGGAGCCTGCCTCAGACTTAGAGCTGTTAAGTGGTGGCCAGGGCCGGCTTTAGGAAGTGCGGGGCCCAATTCGAACAGTTTTGGCGGGGCCCCACCACCCAGGATTTTTTGTTGAGAAAAAAAAAAAAACCTCCCACACAACAAACCACAACCACACACAAATATCACATCAGAAGTAGATCTGATCAAAAAAAAAATTCCATCCTTTATTATGCAAAATTTTACACAAAATTAAATCAGTTGCCTTAAGTGTAGGTCAAATATTTTCAATTGTAAACTATCCAATCTTTTCAATAAAGTTTAAAGTTTGATTTTTAAAAAGTTACCAGAGAGTGTTGCAGTTTTCTGTTACATTGATTTACATTTTAAATAGCAAAAATGGAGTCTTTGTTAAGAAAGTGTCAGTTCTGTGGTCAAATTCCAGTCCTTAGTGAGTTCAGCACCAATGATTTCACTAGGTAATATGGTACCTCACCACCATTGCCTCCTTTGCACTGCCCTTCAACACATTGCCTGCATGTTGAGTCCAAGGTCAGTCTACACAAGATTTTATCAATGATTTTTGCTCAAGCGATCACTGAGACAAGACAAGGACTCTCAATTGATTCTAGTCAGCTCTGCCTTTAAATACTGGATGTAAAATGTCAGAAATAATTGAGGACTCCCAAATAGACTCTACACCACCAGAAATAAAACCTGTTTCCATCTTCTGTGACTTTCGGTTAGATGTGACTCACTATCCTCTGCTTAGTGTTCAAGTTATGGTAGACCCTAAGCCAGGTCATATTAAGTTCAGGTCTTTTACCTTTTAATCATACAATATGGATAACAACATTTCATTCTCCCAGGTCCAAGTCTTAAGGGAATTTCAACCCAAAAGAGCCAAAATTGATCACCTTGACACAGCAAGTGTGTCTACTGATCTCTGTGGCAAAGTAGGTATGTTTATATAAATAAGGTCTGCTCGTGAAGCCTTTTCCTACAGTTGATTAACAGATGGCAGTAGATAGCTCATTCAGACCACTGGCTGATAATAGTTAGTCACCCTGACCAGTCATTAACCATAGTCATGGACTCACCCTACTCTCCATTGTCTCTATGATTCTCTGATGACCTGTGACAAAAAAGGAGGGTGGAAAGGGAAACTGAAGGGAGAGCCCTCTCTAAATTCACCAGTCAAAGAGCAGTATTGCCAACCCAAAAATCACAAGGAACTCCTACACAACGTTATGAGAATGGTCTACAAATCATAAGATTTTTTAAAAATAAAACATGTTGGATTTTTATTGGCCTTTTGTTTGAGTATTTAGGGTTCATGTTTTAAAGCTTTCCTCCTTAGCTGTAAAGCCCAGAAGTATAGAGAACTTTTTTTAAATAAAAGCTGAGATTCCTACATAATCAATTGACTCCAGGCCTTTAGAAAAACACCAAATGTTTTGAGACTCATGGTAAAACAATGGAGGAATTCTTGTGCGCCCATGCTTTGACCACAGTATAAATAAAAAAAACCCAATATCTTCTCCACTAAACATCCTAATGAGATACTGCAAATGGTGAACTGAATTCAACAGCTCCTGATATGAACAGGTATCAACCTAGTTTTTCATATTTGAGATGGGTTACCAGGAATCATACATGACAACATGAAATCTTTCCACTCTCAAGTCAGCATATTCACAAAGTACCTATAATTTTGATCCATCCATTTACTACATAGTGAAAGAGAAAGGAGGGGAATTAGTGTAGATAAATGTTCAAATTTAAAAAAAAAAAGCCTGAAGGAATTAGGACTGGGCTCCTACATCTCACGTTCAGAACTGACTAGGACACTTATGACCAGATTTTCAAAGGTGTGTAAAGATCAGATAGATATCTTTGAAGATCTGAGTTGGCAACTGTCTCTTTAGGAGCTTAATTACCTTTGAAAATCTGAGCTTAGATTTCCAAGTCCAATTTTCAAAAATGACTTTACTCACTCAAGTACTTTTGAAAATTTTAACTGGGGGCCTAAAGAGACAAAAATAGACAAAAGGCAGGAGATATGGTATTCCTTTTAAAAACGTGTGACATCTATTTTAACTACATTTTATATTATTTTTCTCCCAGGGGCAACTGACCCCTCCGGCCCCCTCACTACACCACTGCCCCCCCCTCCTGCAGATCTATCATCTTATGCATGTGCAAGATCTGTGAGAGCCGTCCCATGAATCTACAGTTAGTGTCTGTAGAGCCTGTTTCTGGGTAGTGTCTCAGTGCTGCCACATTCACCTCCAAAGAGGGGGCTTCCCAAAGCAGGCCCTTGCTGCTGACCCCCAAGGCATCCACAGGTCCAGTCTCCTTTCAATGGGCCCACTTCCCAGGGCTCATTGATCTTGGATCCGGCTTCCATCCCCTCTCCAACCTTTGCAACTGCCCAGAGGTGCTCACCTTCCGCCTTATACAGTCCCACCTCATTCACCCCACAGGGACAGTCTCTGCCTCACTTGTCCTAGGGACTATTCTACCAAGACGTAATACAAAGTTTCCATGTAAAAGGACTCACTACAAAGCTAAAAACTTCAATGAGAGAATGATTAATATAGAGATGTGTCTACATCTGCTGCAGGGAGACACCTCTGCCTGCCTCCACCCCTCTACCCCAGAGTCGACAGCCCCATTGCAAAGCGGGGGAGTGGAAGGAAAGAGGTTGAGGCCCAACAACGGGACTGAAGCAGTCATGAGCAAGCCATGCCCGGGAGTCATTCTCCTGTCCATTGCTGGTGCAGTGTTGCTTCAGGCACACTGAAATGCAATCACCTCTAGGGTGGGCTGGACAGCTGTTTAACACCTGCACAAGGTTTCAGGCAGGGGGCAGTGCGGGCTGCCTTCTTGCAGAGCCCCCATCAGAACTACTGTGCCCTCCCAGCTTAGGAAAAGAATAAACAGGAGGATTGGAAATTAACCCGCCAAGTCTCACGTCCCCTAGGCAGGGAATGAGCCATCTACATTAGGCCCCAGCTGGAGTATCATGTCCAATTCTGGGCACCTGTAGCCAGACAGGAACCCGCCCTGTAACATCCATTTTTGCTTGCCTGGAGCATACAGGGCACACAGAGCAGTAACATCAGCATAGTCTTTGAAGCCTTGACAGCAGGCCCGGATATGCTGGCTGCTGTGACCATGGATGGCTGTAAACAGAGATACGCCGATTGCTGACCTCGAGGCTGCGAGAACTGCCTTGGCTAGCACCTATGTTGATACGAACACACACTGTCCGCGGGGGGGAGGAATCTCCCGCCGAGTAAAGAATGTCCAGTACTCACAATTTAGTTATCTCTCTTGCAAGTGTAAATTAAGTTGAAACTCCCTTGTAAGAACTGGCGTCACAAAGACAGACCAACACAATTTGGCATCTTAGATAAGAAAGAGGATACGAGCCCCTATGGGTATAAAGATGGGTCCAGCAGCACACTTACTCTGAGCGTCAATCTACCATCTGCCTGCTGGTTGGGTTAGGTAATTGCCTCCCGAGGTTCCATGGGGACGCCCACCTCGTATTCGTCTTTCCTAGGAATTGAGGGACCGGCCCTGGCTTGACCCGCTGGAGTCGAGAGGCACAAAAGGGGGTAAATATTGTACATGGATGTGTCCATTGTCTTAAGTGTACACATAGACTTAGAGCTCTTTAAAGATTAAGCTGTCACTTGGTACCATTATTTCTATTTTCTATCTTTATTTTCTTTGTAACCATTTTTAAGATATATATTTGCTAGCAGTTAAGAAATAGAGCAATAGCCATCGTAACCATATGATTTATAAGCTTCTTTAATAAACTTGTAACTGGTTAAGCTTTAACCTGACTCCTTCAGTTGCTGTAACAGAACCAAGCACAATTTAAAAGAACTTCAGCCGGTCATAAGGGACAGGTATAGGAAGAGCTTGGGCGTTTTGGATCATGTCACTCCCAGGTGACAGATCCATGGGGCATCTCTCAGTCTTCCCTAGACTGCCCACTGCGAAGGGATCCTATATCCTAGCAGTTGAAATCTGAGATGTAATAAGCTCTCCCTGTAAAACTCCTCGGGGTGCCCTTCAGCCTTTCCTAGGCTGCCCGCTGCGACGGGACCTTGTGTCCCAGCAGAAAAGACTTGGGTGTATCATACACAAACACACTGCCCTGACCGTCGGCTGACAGTGCCACATTTCAGGAAACGTGGAGAAACTGGAGAAAGTCCAGAGAAGATCAACACAAATGATGAAAGGTCTAGAGAACATGAGATATGAGGGAAGGCTGAAGAAATTAGCCTTGTTGACCTTGGAAAAGAGAAGACCAAAAAAGGACATGAGAGCAGTTTTCAAGTATCTAAAAGAGTATCATAAGGAGGAGGAAGAAAAATTGTTCTGCTTGGCCTCTGAGGTTAGGATGAGAAGCAGTGGGCTTAAATTGCAGCAAGGGAGGTTTAGGTTGGACATTAGGAAAAACTTCCTGCCTGTCAGGGTGGTTAAACACTGGAATAAATTGCCTAGTGAGATTGCGGAATCTCCATCACTGGAGATATTTAAGACCAGGTTAGACAGACACCTGTCAGGGATGAGCTAGGGCAACTCAACTTTGGAAGCCCCAGGGGCTACACTGATACTTACAGAACATGCTGAGGACCTCAACTTAAGTGTGGTTGCATATACAAGCAAATATATACAAATAGCTTCTCTCACACTGACAGGCATGAATACAAAGATTAAAGCAAGACTACACAACACACAGGCCCCATTTAAGTCAGTTCTGCTGATATTAATAAAATGCAACATTTACCCAATTTCTACCCATGTGACAGCACTTTTCATGAGCAATGACAGTCCAAGAATTTAACGACTAAAACGCATATCAACAGACGATAAATACACTGACTAGTTTTTTGTTTTGGCTCCCACTCACTGGCCACGTGTTGATCCCCACATAAACCCAAACTGCACTGCGGGGCGCAAACAAACTGGCCGTGGGCAGCATAGCAAGTTATTAATAAATATTTTATAAACCTCTACCTTTTCTCTCTGCTGCCATGTCTCCTCTGCTTGCTCCGTCATCTCCCCTGGTGCCTGCTGCCCCCCAACTCCTCACCCTCCTCTGCTGTTCTGACTCCTGCCCTTCTCACTGCCCTCAGCCCTCCTGCGACCTGCCCCCCTCTACCAGCCCTTCTCTCCCCCCTGTGTCCACTCCTCCAGTGGCCCCACTCTGATCATGTGAGCTACCCCTCCTCATCCCCTCTCCGAACACCTCCCTCTACACACCTGCCCTGCCTCTCTCCTCTGGTGCTGGTCCTTCCCCTGCAGGTTTCTGCCCTTCTGCTTCACCCCAGAATCCCCTGGCACCTGCACCTTCCCTTAGCCCTGCACCCTCCTGGTGCCTCCACCTTCCCTTACTGCCCCTGCCCCCTTTGCCCTCTTTTTCCCTGATGCCCACCTCCTCACCACTCTCTGCCCCGTTCCCCTCCTGACCTTCTGTGCCCTCACACATGACTTGCTCCATCCCCACCTTTTTCATGCCCACCCCTTCTTTCAAGCCTTCTCCCAGCACCTCCCCCTCTAGCCCCCAATGCCATTCCCCTTTCCTCTCCTCTCCTCTCCCAGCATCACCTTGTCCCCCCTCCCACTGACACCTCCCCTCCTGCCCTTTCCCTCATTGTCTACACTTGGCCCCCTGCCATGTGTCTCTCCTCCACCCTGTCTCTTGGTGCCTTCCCCTTTCTTCCTCCTTAAGGAAGAAGAACTAAGTCCTTAGTTCGAATTAACTGTTACACCTCGTGGAATGAGGTGTAACAGTTAATTTGAACTAAGAAGTTAGTTCGAATTAACTTTTAACTGCCGCGTGTAGCCGCAGGCAGTTAGTTCGGACTAGGGGGATTTAAAAATGGTGCCCGCCCGGGAACATGCAAATGAAGCCCAGGATATTTAAATCCCGGGCTTCGTTTGCAAGTTCGAATGCCTACATTAGCCTCCCTAGTTCGAACTAGGAGGCTAGTGTAGACATACCCTAAGGCCAGCCCTGGTGGTGGCTTGGCATGGCAAGGTGTCCCACCACAGGGACTGGAATAAGGCAGGACTCTCCAGGAACCTTATGAGTAGGATCGAGGGGTTCTTGTGTGAGAGGATCATGGAGCTGAGTACTCCAGACTGGTGTTCCATGTGCACACATGTGAACAGACTGTTGTCCGAACCCCCCAGGCTGAGTAGGCCAAGAGTAGGCTTGCCAGATACTTCATGCGAACAGACTGTTGTCCGACCCCCCAGGCTGAGTTGGGTGAGAGTAGGGTTACCAGATACTTTCATAAAAAATACTGAACGTGGCAGGAAAAAAAAATGGGGGACCAAAGTTGTTGAGCAACCTGGCAACCCTAGCCAAGAGAATAGTGTGCAGGTCTTGCAGCCTGTTGCCTAATCCCACTTGTAGATAGGGAAAATTATAGAACTCACATGAAATGCCCTCCCTGGGTTCCTCAGCAGCCTGGGAAATGTCCTGGGAGGGGGAGACCATCTCTAAAGTGAGGAGCAGGTCCTGGGTGGCAGGCATGATCACCTGGCAAGTCTCCTCCTCCTCCTCAGCCTCTTCCTCCACCACACTGCCCTCCTGCATGCTGATTCTGGGTATGTCTTGGCAAGACTCGATAACGATGGTGGGGGAGGTAACCAGCCCCCCTCCCAGGATGGCATTGCTGGTCATAGTAGTGGCAGGTGTGTGGTGCTGCCCCAGAGCATCTGCTCTGCTCCCTGGCTTTGTGGTAGGCCTGCCACAGCCCTTTGATTTTCATGTGGCACTGGTCGAGGGTCCTGGTGTACCCCTTCTCAGACAGGCTGGTGGCAATCCAGCCATAGATAGCTGCATTCCTTTTCCTGGTGCTGAAATCCTGAAGGTTGGACTCCTCCCCCCACACCTCAATGAGGTCCAAGATCTCCGCACCAGCCCAGGCCAGAGCTCCCCTGTGTCCCTGTGCAGTGGAGGCCGTGGGAGCAGCAGAAGTGCTGGCAGCCATTGGAGGGTCCAAGTGAGTATTGGAGTCACTCATTTCTGCCTGGGTCTTGGTCTCTCGCATAGGGCTTGCAAAGCTGGCCATATGCAAGAAGCCCTTCTCCTCTTGCCAGGACTTTGAGAGCTCCACAGGAGGAGGACAGCAGTGGAGATGCCAGGTGTGGCCAGAGGTACAACTGTGAGAGGCCTCCGGAGACCAATTATTTTGAAATAGCAGCAGTGGAGCATCCACACTACCGTTGTTTCAAAATAACTATTTCAGAATTAGCATTATTCTTCATGAAAAGGAGGAGTACAGATTTTGAATTAAGCAGCCTGTTAGTTTGAAATAACAGGCTTAGTAGTGTGGACACTCTGCTTATAAATTCAACCTCATTGGGGTTATTTTTAAATAAAGTCCTAGTGTAGACCAGGGCCTGGGCATTGCAACACTAAGTGCAGCAATGCCTAACTACCTTTAGAAATCTGGGCCAAAGCTTTTGGGAGGAGATTTTGTGTAGTGCTTTGCACAATTGGATCCTCATGTAAACTCCCGATGGGGTAACTTCAATCCTCATGTGAAGCTCAGCAGCACCAAAGCTTTTCAGCTTCACTGGAGACAATCCTCCTGTGATGAGGGTCTGGCTCTGAGAGTGACTAATGTGAAATGCGAGTGTTACAGGACACTGGCTTGGTTTTAAGTGTTTGTCTGAGAGTGTTTTGCACACAAGCAATCTTCATAGGCTTTTACTACAATTTTATTTGTGGGATTATATTGCTGTTCTAATGAGACAATATTACCTACTTATGTGGGGCACAAGAATAAGAAGAATACCTAATAGAAAATGAAAGTAAGTGGACAATCTGCAACTGACTTGAGTAGTTCTCACTCAAAATTAACCAATACATACTCTTTATGGGTACGTCTACACTAGCTCGTTAGTTCAAGCTAGGTAGGGTAATGAGGGCAACCGGAGTTGCAAATGAAGCCCAGGATTTAAATATCCCGGGCTTCATTTGCATGTTCCCGGGCGCCGCCATTTTTAAATCCCCCTTAGTCTGAACTCCGTGCCCGCGGCTACACGCGGCACGGACTAGGTAGTTCGAAATAAAGATCCTAATTCGAACGACTGTTACTCCTCATTCCACAAGGAGTAACGGTAGTTCGAATTAGGATCTTTAGTTCGAACTACCTAGTCCGTGCCGCGTGTAGCCGCGGGCACGGAGTTCGGACTAAGGGGGATTTAAAAATGGCGGCGCCCGGGAACATGCAAATGAAGCCCAGGATATTTTAATCCCAGGCTTCATTTGCAAGTTCGAATGACTACATTAGCCACCCTAGTTCGAACTAGGGTGGCTAGTGTAGACATACTCTATGGTACACCAAATTCACAGAATTTATATCAGCAACTATAAAATAAGCATCCAATAATGTTTTACGAATGTTTATTTATTTAGCTTAAAGAGATAAAAAGATGTTCACATAAAGGACCAGATGCCTAAAATATATATAAGACAAAAATGAAAGTAGCATTAAAATTATCTTTTAAACAAGAATTTAGCCAACTACTAAAAATCTCTTTTCCACCTCTTTGTTGTTTTGGGGAGCACACTCAGGCTATGTCTACGCTACAAAGATAAATCAGAAAAAGAAACACAATTTGCAGTACACAAATTGTGTATTTTTTTCCAATTTACTTCCAAAAGAGACTTTTCCGAAATTTGGCCCATCTACATGGGGCCAAATTTCAGAAAAAAACCCTCTTTTGGAACATTCCTTCTTCCTCGTAAAACGAGGTTTACAGGGATGCTGAAAAAATGCGTCTGCTTTTCCGACATCTTTTTTGGAAAAGCAGACGTGTTCCTTGGATATGGCAGAGCTTTTCTGGGATACCTTCACAGCCTATCAAACAATAAAATCTCAGTTGCTGATCCTGCACTCCAGTTTGATACCAGTCTAAGTAATTGTCAAATTCAGTGAAATTACACTGATGTAAAACCTATGTAAGGAAGAGAAGAATCAGGTTCCTGATATTTATCATTTAAGGACAAAGGGCATTTATCCATAGCTAGAATGAACCAGTGTCTTTAAACCAGTGTTTCTTAACTTGTGTTCCACAGCACACTGTTGTGCTGCGGAGGCAGTTGGAGGTGTGCTGCAGAGAACAACAGAGTTAAAAATGGCCGCCCTTAAAGGGGCAGGCAACTTTTTTTTGTTTTTTGCTCAATAAATTTTTTGCTTTGCTCAACGAAAAATCCTTGGTGTTCCTCATAAAAAAAATTATTGTTTGGTGTTCCTCAGTCTTAAAAAGTTTAAGAAACACTGCTTTAAACCCTTTCCAACTTAATTGGGGTTGGGGTGGTTCTTGTCTGAGATCTCAGTAACATATTTGGCAGCTAGTATGACAATACTGCACAAATCTTTATAGTAATTTAGCCTTGATCAAAGAGTCCCAGCAGAAATGGCTTTCATAACAAAGACAAGTCCAGGTAAATAATACATAGTCTAATTTCTCTGATCTCAGGACAAGTGGTCATGGCAACTCTAAATGAGAACAAGACCCCTAGCACTAAAAGCAGAACTAATATAATAAGAGGCACTTTTCAGAGGCTAGAATAGTTTGTGTTATTTATGTTTTACTGAAGATTCTGGGTCAGACTGTGCATCTAGATCTCCGTTACAGTGGTGTAAATCTGAAATAACTTAATTGATTTATGTGGGGGGTTATGCAGAATTCACATCAGTGCAAGTAAGATCAGAATTTAGTCCTCTGTGCTCAGATCAAACAGCTCAAATATAAGCTTTCCCTCCCTCCTGCAAAGACTGCAAAAACCACTTGATATGATGTTGGAAGCTGGATACCACTTCACTGAGACTTCTGAGTGGGAAAGAGGAACCTTTCATTCAAGCTACAAGAGGGATTGATTAAATGCGTCTTTGTTTAATAATAGATGAAACGATGGAAAACCACTTCCCACTGACTTAACTGCATGTAAATCTGGGCAGTGGTTGGGCCATCGGGTTTCTGAAAGGTCTCATAAAGAATGGGAACTGATCTGGTTGCACCTGTGTATCTGTGTGGGTGGGAGAGAAGCAGCAGAAATATTAGAGAAGCAGACTAAGAAAACAGCAAAGAAGCCACAGGGGCTGGAGAATCACCAGTGTAACCCTGAGAAAACTAAGGACATGTCTCTGCCCAGCCAGAGGAAAAGAAGGTTTCTCCCACCATGCTTACATTTTATCAGTAACATGCCCTTCTGGACTCCAGTCCTTGGGGGATGAATCAGCATCACCATGTTAACCTACTCTGCTTTTACAGCTGTGTCCATGGGTCTCTCTTCCTCCCACCCTTGAAGTGATTATCCCTTCTCCTGGCAAGCCTGACAAAGGTCCCCAGCATTAGGTGTGTTGTGGTCAAATCTCACAGAGGTTCTTGGTTTCTCAAGTAAGAAACACTTTACAAAAGCAATCCTCTCAATAGACTGATACAAGGTGCATGGCCATGAACAAAGTGCTGCAATAATTAATATGTTATTATCCCATTTATATATGACTCTACTGCCACAGTTCAGCACAGTAAAATATTAATATAAGCTTCGGTATAAGAGTATTGTGATTGCTTGCTTCATCTTCAGATTTATGATATGACTAGAAGACTTATCTGGTATTGCCCAGGTCCTTCAGGGAAGGGGGATGGCAGTGTGGGGAGTGTAAGATTCAGGGCAGGGCCTTGAGGATATGGAGGGCTTAGGGCAGGAAGCCGGAGGGAGACCTGTGCAGGCCAGCCCTGCTGGCACTCCCTGGTCCTGGGCTGGAGTGGGAGCCACAAAAGCCAGCCCTGCCAGTGCTCCCCGGTCATGGTCCAGGAGGCAAGGGTTGGGCACACAGGCCGGTGCTCCCAGGTCCTAGTTTGGAAGGCAAGAGTGGCTGCGCAGGCCAACCCCAGAGGTGTTCCCTGGGCCTGGGATGGGGAGTAAGGGAGAACCCATACAGACTGACCAGGAGATGTGCATGCAGGGCAGCCCACAAACATGGTGGGAGGTGGGATGCGGCTCCTTGGGGGAGGGTGCAGGGCTGCACTGGCTGACCCCAGCAGTGCTCCATGGAGGGGCATGGCAGTGGGGCCAGTGGGTCTTCCCACACTCCCCCCGGTCCATCTTTGCCGCTGAGGGCTGGGTGGGACGGGTTTGGGGGAGTAGGGCCACTTATCTGGGACAGTGGCTAGCAAGATGGTGAGTCCTGGCCCCAGCTGGCCACTCTCTTCTTTGTGCAGCAGCCCCCTGTGGTCACTCTGTAGTAGAGCTGTCCCTGTGATTACCCCCCTCCCTTTTCATCTTATAGAAAACAATTAAATTCCAGGCACATCCCATTTCCCTGACCTTGCTTTAAGTTAGGAGAAGAGGAAGCTGCATACCAAATTTGGTGGTCCTGGCTCTTACTGTTTAGGAGAAGTTCTTGAACAAATGGACAGAGTGACGCACAAATCTCTCCCTATATATACATATATAGTATAACATCTGACCATGTAAGTGGTTTTGGCAGCTATTTGTGGAAGCTACAGGTTGGACCTTGCTAGTCCGGCACCCTGGGGACCTGACTGGTCCCAAATGAGGAGATTTGCCAGATCAGGGAATGTCCCTCCCCTCGTAGCTGTGCTGTCACTGGGCTAGGGCTCCAGCCCCGCAGGACTCTCCCCACCCCGCTACTGCTGGGGCCGGAGTGCCATGGCCAGAACTGCACAGTGGGAAAAACTCCACTGCTGCCTGGCTCCACAGCTGCCTTGCTCCACAGCTGGAGCTGGACTCTGCGGCCGGGATGGAGGGATGGGGCTGGAGTTCCGTGGCCCAGGACAGAGCTTCCTGGCTGCTGCTGGGGCTGCGGTTCCCCGGCCTCTAGAGCCAGAACATGGCTGGAGCTCCACAGCTGGGCACTGGGCCAGAGTTCCCTAGCTGCTGCTGGGGTTGGAGCTCCCTAGATGGGGCTTGAGGTCCATGGCTGGGCAAGACTAGAACTCCCCAGCTGCTGGGGCCAGAGAGGTCCGCTGGGGCCAGAACTCCATGCCATGCCATCCATCCTCCCCAACATACACACACACTCTGGGCTCTCGGCTGAGTTGCCAGTGTGCCTTACAGTGCTCCTGCCCCGCCACCAGACCTCCCTCTTGCTGGGCTCTGTGGTCCAGGAATATCCGTGGTCCATGCCGGACCATGGATGTTGCCAGACCAGGGAGTCCCGGTTAAGGGAGGTACAAGCTCTACCTAATGCTATTAAACAGAGTGGCTGTCTTTTTCTTCTTCTCTTAGTGCATCAACAAGCCTCTTCAAACCCAGAAAGAAGAAGTGCAATAATTAATTTGAATTTTATGGCCTCTAGAGTCATTCTGAAACACCACTTAACAGGTCTGATTGATTCATTTTAATTAATCTGATTTGTTGCATATTTGTAGATAGAAGAGTTGTCTGCACAGAAAGAATGCAATTGAAAATGCTAATAGAACACGTTTTAAATAGTTCTGCTTGAGGTATAACACAAACAGAAAGAAGTATGGCACACTATGCCAATGAACGTTTGACTTACCCAAAGCAATAAAACAGGAAATTCTCTCTAGAATTATTGACTTCATATTTGTCAGTGCATTTCAGTAAAGAATTTGTAAAGTCTTTACATCAGTTCAAAAAAGTTAAATAAAAATATTGTATTGTCTATACATTATGTGGTTAAATTCACAATTACCTGATAGTATTTATTAAGTGTGTTGAAAAGACATTTGGTCTCTCTTTTACTTTCTAAATCAGTTGCATTAGTGTAAGTAAGCTCAATGTGTTATTACATAAACCTTAATGGACAACAAAAGTCAAGGCAAGAATCTGTTTGTTTTTCCAAAAGGGATGAAAATAATGTCTTTGTGTTCAAATGTAGGAAAGAATTCAACATTTACAACTCCAGGACTATCCAAAATGGAACATGTTTTTACAGCATATCACAAATTTATGACAATTGTTTTGGCAGTAATAGCTGGCACAAATTCAACCATGCAGTAGCCAGTTCAACTAATATAAATGTGAATGAAATTATGATCATGAATTGCTTACAAAATACTGGTTCCATCAGCTGAAAAGCCAACTTTCAAACTCTTTTATTTCAAATTGATAGCAACATGGCTTTTAGAAAAGACTTTCAAATATATAGTTGACACATATTTTGGGTTGGTTTAAAATGTTGTAAGATTAAATTAAACCAACAGTCCAAAAGGGACTAGAGGTATTTGAACCAACTCATGGTATAATTATTCAATATTTTGTTTGCAGCTCACATAACCATAATAAAATGAGTGTGTGTGTGCTGCAAATATCAATATTTTTTAAGGTTTAGGACTAGACTGGGAAGAACACATTGAGCAAAATTTCAAGCTCATTTGAGTCTAGGGGCTTTAAAATGGAAACAAATCCTTTGAAAAGTTCAAATAAGGTAAGTTTTTAAAGAGGCAAAGTGACAAAAATAAGATGTTTAAGCAATGCCTATGCCACCAGAAAATCATCACTATCTAGGGGTATGTCTACACTTGCCCCCTAGTTCGAACTAGGGAGGTAAATGAAGCATACGGAAGCTGCTAATGAAGCGCGGGATTTAAATATCCCACGCTTGATTAGCATATTCACGGCCGTTCGCCATTTTAAAATGCCGGTCGCCCGAATTAACTCGCCGCCTGTAGACGCGGTAGTCCGATCCAAAACCCTTCCCTTGAATTAACTGTTATTCCTCATTGCATTGCATGAGGAGTAACAGTTAATTCGAGGGAAGGGTTTTGGATTGGACTACCGTGTCTACACGCAGCGAGTTAATTCGGGCGACCGGCATTTTAAAATGGCGACCAGCCGCAAATATGCTAATCAAGCGTGGGATATTTAAATCCCGCGCTTCATTAGCAGCTTCGGTATGCTTCATTTGCCTCCCTAGTTCGAACTAGGGGGCAAGTATAGACATACCCTAGGAGACTAGTATTATCACTGGTAGATACCTGGGTTACTGCAGAAACCTCAACACATGATAAATAGAGATGACAGCCAGGAGAAAAATGCCAAGTTTAGGACTGGAAATAAGTATAGAGATCTGCCTGCAGAGATCTCCCTTGCAGGAATAAAATGTGTTCCTAAAACAATATTTTAAACAATTGTTTAAAAATCTTTTCAGATTAGCACTGTGTAACAATAAAGGTTATTGCTCCTAAGTAGCCTGTCTCCTCTTAGGATCTTTCAAAAGCACTTGTGAGTAACTTTAAGAAATAATAATTTATTTTCACAGGTCTGAAGAATTTGCATAGAATGTAAATTTTGTAAAAAATATATTATTTGCCATAGAAAACATTTAGAAGATAGGGCAAATTAAAATGTTAAAAAGAGAGATGATATTGATGTAAACTTAGGGTATGTCGACACCATGCAGCTTTTAGCGACAACACAGTGGCAGCACAGCCCTATCAGCTTGTGCGAACGCTGTTTGTTGGCACTTTTGCCAACAAAATATTTCCACTCCCTACAAGAGGGTTTCACTTCGTCAGCAGCAGAGTGCTCTTGCTGAAAAAGCAGAATTCATACTTTCACTTACTGCAGCAAAACTTTGTTGTTTATTTGGGGGGGAGGGAGGGGAGGAGAGATTAAGCACCCATGAATGACAAAAGTTTTGTCAATCAAGTACAATGGCAGGCAAAGCCTTAGAGCATGTCCACACTGGCCTACAGTCACACTAAAGGAGTAGTTTGGTCTACATTAATGCAAACTCAAGACTTTTAATTTAACACCTGAAGCATTCATACAGGAGAATTACTGTGCAGCACTTTGGTGTGCATGGCAATTCGTACCCTCTAAGTCTGAACTGTGGGGCTGTGTACAGATGCCTTAAGATCAGGAATTCTCAAACTTCATTGCACCATGACCCCCTTCTGACAAAAAAAAATACTACATGACTCCAGGAAGGGGAACAATGCCATATCCCACCAGACTCTGCTGCCCCAAGTGTGTGTGTGTGTTGGGAGGGAAGAGGGGCAATCCCAAGCCCCACAGTCATGGGCAGAGCCAAAGCCCAAAAGCTTCATCCCTGGGCACTGGCCTGTAACTTGAGTCCTGGTGCCCAAGGATGAAGCCCTGTTCTCTGACTCTGGGCAATGGGGCTTGGATTTCATGTTTGGCTCTGGGCTAGCAAATCCAATGCCAACCCTGGCAACCTCATTAAAATGGGGTTGTGACACACTTTGGAGTCCTGACCCAGAGTTTCAGAATCACTGCCTTAGATCACACATTACTGGGTACACCCAAACAAAGAAAAATATCTAACATTTCCTTCACATGCCCCTCTCCTGTATGTTGAAAACCTGGTTAATCTACTGTAATGGTATCCACGTATTTTTCTGCCAAATACAACACAATGTTTCAGTAGCCAGATCAAACAGTCATTGAACCCAGTTGCCCAGATCATCGCACAGGACACTGGGCGGGGGATGGAGTTCAGTTGGACAGTTGCTTCCCTACATATCCAAGTAGGGAGAGAGGGATTGTGACTGGGTGTATCTGTATCACAGTGACCCCAAAGTAAGTATTTTACAGTATCTTTTTAAAGTCCATGCATGGCAATTTAGCATGAATGCATTTAATAGATGATGACATATTTGCTCTACTGTCTTTTGGTTGCAGTATTGCGATAAAATGATGTAAAATACATAGATACTCCTATGCAGACAGTTTAGGTTTTATCTATCACAGATTTCCATGCTTTATGTTAGAATTTATTAAGGTGTTTATTAAATCTAAATTATTTTATTAGTTAATTTGGAAACAATTTTTAATTTTTGATTGATTTGTGATTGATAGCTGTGGTAAAAAATAAATAAAGATGAAAAAATATATAAAATTATTTAAAGCAAATGTCATTTGTGCCAGAGTAAGAATGCATAAAATTGATGTAAAATACAAGACTACATTTTTGAACACAAACAAATTTAGAGCTATTAAACCTATTTGGGGGCTTCATGAAGACTTTAAGGGTGCATCTACATTGCACCGTAGGTCAAAATAAGATATGCAATTTGAGCTATGCAAATTGCATATTTTATTACGATGTTATTTCAAAATAGTTTATTTTGAAATATGGCGCTATTTCGAAATGTTCCTTATTCCTCATGGAATGAGGTTTACAGGGACGTTGGAATAGCGAGCCTGTTATAGTTCAAAATAACGGGCTTGCTGTGAAGATGCAGGATAGCTACTTCGGGATACCTCCACCATCCCCAAATAGTGCTGCAGTGTAGATGTAGCCTAAAAGACAAAAAGCCTTGATATCTTCCAAAGACTGAAAAGAACAGTATTAAAAAACAAAACAAACAATAAACATGTATGAAGTTCTGCTTTAATTTAAGTATTTTATAGCAGTGGTTTTCAACCTTTCTTGACAACTGTACCCTTTTTCAGGAATCTGATTTGTCTTGCATACCCAGTTGTGCTAGAAGTTGGGGTACTGTCACACACCTCCTGACTGGCAGTAGTAATAGCAAACAGCAACTACATGGTTTCCATTAGCTGCACCCCTATTATAAAAACTGTTTCAGAATCCAGGTTTTATTTTACTTTAAAAATACTTGCTTACAAAATCAGACATAAATACAAAAATGTCACAGTATACTATTACTCAAATTGCTTATATTCTAATTTTGTCAGTATGAAATTTTAGTTTACTGACTTTTAATGCTTTTAATGTAGCCTGTTGTGAAGCCAGGCAAATGTCTAGATGAGTTAAGAACCACTGTTTTATAGGATTTCAAATAATGCTATATTTTGCACCTCATTATAGAAACATTTTCACAGTAATGTATTAGAGAAGCCCATTCAGGCCTTTATGTAAATTCATAAAAGTTTGGATTTCCATGTGCTGAGGATGACCTTTTTTTATTCTCTAAAATTGCAGTAGAACAATTTGCACCATCACTTGGTACTTTTAATTCATTAAATAATCCTAGCTCATAAAATCTTGAGGGCAGGCTGTATATTGGCGTGTGTCACTTTTGATCAGTTTCTGTGTTTAGAATTCAGTAATCTATGACAATAAAATTTATG
Source organism: Pelochelys cantorii (assembly GCA_032595735.1). Lineage (NCBI taxonomy): Eukaryota > Metazoa > Chordata > Testudines > Trionychidae > Pelochelys > Pelochelys cantorii. The sequence goes on from CM064330.1 coordinate 59,736,128, forward strand.
ATAAATATGTTGTTGACATATGTATAATCTATCACTCATTATTAAGACAGCCCTTACACAGGAATGTAGTAATGCCATCTATTATGGAAGTACATTAAAGAATTAAACAGAAGTACAGTTGTTGCCACTGAAAATTTAACTTTTCCCCATGGTCTCCAAGCAAGTACCGTAATTATTTCACAATGTAAGATGGAGGGAAAATCTGGTATCTCAGACTCTATTATGTGATAACCGATGTCAAATGATGGCATTTTAGTTGTATGTTTGTACCTTGGACAGTATGGAATATATATTTCCAATCCTCTATATGGCTGTTTTATTATCATTATTACTATTTGTCAAACAATATGCTTGATATTGGGCAAACAAAGTAGAAGACACAATTCAAACCTAAACTAAACCATACACAGGCATCATACAATTCAGACATCATATCACTGGTTAAATATTAAAACTCTAAGCACTGCAAGATTTTAAGCTTACTCTTTTTAATTTGGTGAGTTATTATTGGAATGATCTACAGAAGTACTCTTTTAAAGAGAGATTTGGATGAAAACAACAAGCACAATCTAGTTCCAGCTAAGTATTATGTAAGAAAACAAAACAAAGAGAGTGGGGAATAATATGAAAGAGGTGTTTTGAATTCATCTAAAATTCCCATTTATCTTTGATTACATGTTTCAGGAAATGTGCTATGCAATTGAGCCACATGGTTTATGCAAATATATCTTTATTACTAATTTTCTTAATTAAGTTGTTTTGCCATAATTTTCCAGTATTTTTCTTTAATAATTGATAAATGGAATATGACAGCGGTATGAGATAAACAACGGAAATATGCAATTTTTGTTCATAAACTAAATCCATCACTGTAAAGATGTTTATAGAAGACTATTTTTCATATGTGAGTGCTGAAGTTAAGAACGTATTCCAGACAGGAAGTACAGATGAACAAATGAACTGGTTAGGTCATATTTTATCAGTGCTTATAATCATGGTAATACAAACTCTGAAGTGTTGAAGACAACTTCTTTCTCAGAAGAGTAGGCAGATATTTCTGTTGTACAAAGAGCCTCCCACTCCTGCCCAAAGATACTAAATTTGTCCCTGTGGGCAGCACAGACCCTATTTATAATTATAAGGGGATTTGATTAGCCATTTGAAGAATGAAGGAGTCATTTGTGAAGATGTGACTAGTGCTGCTTTAAAATAAAAAAGGAAAAAGGCAAGTGAAACCATGCCTCAATGTCTTTTCTTCCCTGCTGTTTCAAAATGAAGTTAAAATGAAGGACTTTTTTTCTTTCTTTGGTCAGCTTCAGGTCTTTGGGATTGATCCTGCGGGCTCTCCACAGGTTTGTGTGGAAATCTCATTGAATTAAGTGAAAATTTCCTGAGGTTCACAGGAACCATCCCATTATCCATAAATATTTCATATCCTTCTATATCTGAAGTAGAAATTGTGGAGAATCTGGTCTTTTTGATATTTCTGGGGTTTGAGACTTCTCTAAGTTAAAAGAATATCCTTTGTGTGTTAATTTATTCAAGAGCCACGGGACTGAGGAAACAAGATCCTCATGGTGCATGAGTATATCATCAGCATACATGTTTGAATTTATGCTCTTTCTCAAAAACAGTAATATGGCTTCTATCATAACATCATTGCTAAGGGATCATCTTCACTAAATAAATAAAAAAGAAGGCATCTTCTTATTGTGCCCTTCTCAGGTGGAATGTAGAAGAGATATTTAAACTGTTCACAGAACAGTTATATGGACATTTCATCTAGAATAAAAATAGAAATCCAACTCTAAGTTTATTAAACACTGCCAATATAGCCATTCATCTATAATAATGGTATTCTCTGTGACTAACTGCAATGTATTTGTGGGGAAATCAGTATGATTAGATGCCTTATTTTCTATGTATTACCAGCTAATGAAGCATTTTTGGTGCATTATCTCCTCCTTTCATAAAACCTATTTATGAATATGAGAGTGGGCTTAGTGTCCTCCAGTCACTTAAGCAACAATGTCATCAATGATTTTCACACATTTAACAGTGAGCTGGGGAAAGTCTCAACAGCCAATGTCCAGTTTGTCATTTTTTTTAGCAATCAAAGTAATTAGAGTTATACATACATCTCCAAGAATCACTCAGGCCTCAGCCAGTTCTAAAAATACTTATTATAGTGTAGGCAATGGTAGGCTAAGAAAAATATTTACAAGTCTACTGGAACACCATCTCAACCCAGTGCTCCAATACTTTGATCAAATTGTATTTGGTCAAATTAATTTTCTGAAGTCCGAGATAAATATTTAAATTTCTTATTAAAATCTAGAAGTTCATTTATAATACATTTTTCTTTCTTGAAAATTTTTGTTTTAATTATTTTTGCCTGTAATTTCATTGCTTTAACTCTTTTAGATATTTTTCTTTAATTCTGTTTAGCATAAATGTTTCTGTCCTGAAAGAAATACAAAGTGGGAAACCTACTACATTCCTGGGAGTCTGTGCCAAATATATAGTAAAAAACAGATCGACAGAGCCAAAAGAGTACCCAGACATGAACTACTTCAAGACAGGCCCAAAAGAGAAAAAAACAGAATTCCATTTGTCATCACTTACATTCGACAACTAAAACCCCTCCAACGCATTATCAACAATCTACAACCTATCCTGGAAAATAACCCCAGAGGCCTTGGGTAAAAGGCCAGTCCTGGCCTACAGACAACCCTCTAACCTCAAACAAATTCTTTCCAGTAACCACACAACACACTTCCATCATAATCATCCAGGAACCCACCCCTGCAATCAGCCCTGGTGCCAACTCTGCCCACACGTCTACACAAGCAATTTCATCACTGGACCCAACCGCATCAGCCACCAAAGCAGAGGCTCATTTAACAGCACATCCACTAATGTGATCTATGCCATCAAATGACAGCAATGCCCCACTGCCATGTGTATTGGCCAAACTGGACAATACAACTGGACAATTCTTTCTACAGGAAAGAATTAATGGACACAAATCAGATATCTGAAAAGGCAATACACAAAAACCTGTTGGAGAACACTTTAATCTGCCTGGACACTCATTAATGGATCTCCAAGTCACCATGTTGTTTCAGGCCAATTCCACAAGCCAAATACACAGGGAAGGATTGGAACTGAACTTCATTTACAAGTTTAATTCTTATGCAAATGGTATGAACAGGGACATTGGCTGGCTCGCACACTACTTCCACATCCCAATGATTTAACCAACTAATCAAACAATGGAGGTGCTAATTGTTCTTACCAGCCTCTTGTAACCATCTACCCACTGTCTCTCTCTCTTTTTTTTCTTTCCCCCTCCTTTTTTCTCTTTTTTTTCCTCTCCCCCCCTTCCCTTATTTATTCTTGGATCTGGACTTCTAATACTCCAGTCATCTGAAGAAGAGGGTTGCACCCACAAAAGCTCATGATACCATCTACATGTTTTGTTAGTCTTTAAAGTGCTACTAGACTATTTTTTGTGTTTTTTTAAAGTTTTTAATATTGTAATGTTCTTGAAAAATGTGACTTTAAGCAAAATGCTGTTAAGCAAATCCAATTTCCACATAAGGAAAGGTACTGATGTTCTTTGGGGTTATAAATTTACTAAATGCTGGACTTTGATTCAGGCTCTATTGTTCAGCCCCTTATATGCTGATCAGAGTAGCTGAGCTGGTGCAGGACATTGGGAGAGAATGGGTTCAGGTCAGCTGTCAATTTATATTGCCTAATGGCAAAGTCTGTGAGCCAGAGTGTCACCCAGGATTATTTCTAGGGCTGTACAATATATGCAATATATTTAGGGCTGTTCCTAAAGTAATAATGTAGCCAGATTTCAATCTAAAACTCTTTACAATTTCTAATATTAGAAATCTTCTCTTTGCTTATTTGAATACTTGAATCTACAACCAAAAGAGGTGCTGTCTAAAAAAATCTAAGTTGTAAACATTCTTTGAAATTTGCATAGTACTTAAGAGAAACAGTAAAAATTATGTGATTTTATAAGGAGTATGGGTTATTTCAAAAAAAGGGTTTTTTCTCGAAATAACCGCATCTAAACAGCGTTTTTTAATCTCGAAATAGGGTATTTCGAAAAAGCGGCCAGCTGCAATTATGCAAATGAAGCACGGGAAATTCAAATCCACGCTTCATTTGCAATTTCGTTTGTTTGCATTTGCATTCCTTTCTTGAAAGAGGAATGCAGTGTAGACATACCCTAAGGGAATATTTATACTGCAGGATAAGGTGTAATTAAGATATGCAACTTCAGCTACGTTAATTGCGTAGCTGAAGTTGTAGTATTTTAATTTGACTTTTGGCGCTGTCCACACTGCAGGAAGTCAAAGGGAACACACTCTCTCTTTGACTTTATTTACTCTTCATGAAAGCAGGACTACCGGTATCGACCGGAGTGTCCCTCTGAGTTCGAATTAGCTGTCTTCAGTAGACCCGCTAATTCGAACCTGGGAAGATCGACAGCGGCAGTTCGATTTTCTCTGTTGTGTACATATATCCTAATTTATTTTGGGACATCTGAAGTCTCAGAATACATACTTTGGATTCCTTAACATAGTGATCCTGATTCTCTTGAATTAAGTGGGACAGAGGCCCCTTGAACAGGGATTCTCTATTACAGAGCAATGAATTCTAGGATGAATTAGATCCTAGGATAAGCTAAAGAAGCTTTCTGCTATTGACTGAAACATCAGGAGGAGTTGCTGGTTAACAAATCATTTCCCTCAAGATCGCAAATGAAGGTAAAAGGATGTATGTCACTGGAATCTCTATGGAGTTTTGGAGAATTATGGAATTGAGGGAGAGTCCTAGTCTTCTCTGAAATTCACTCATTTGAATTGAAACACAGCTACTTTGCATTTCAAATTTTCTCATACTGGTAATGACCAGACTTAGTTATTTTAGCAGAAAAATGAACTCTCACTCTCTATGAAAAGGTAGTGTTTAATATCATTGAGAATGTAAAAGTACAGATGTAATATATATAATCTATAGATTATATAATATAACCTATAATCTATATAAAATGTAGATTTAATGTTAGCAAAGTCACATTAAAAAGGTTCTTATGTTATTTCTTTGACTAAGACTTGTCAGTTTTCTTCATCTTCGTAGAAATGTAGACACAGGAATGCTTCTGAAATCTTAGAGAAGATCCTTTGCTGGGTTAATATTTCATATTTCTTATTGAAAGAGTGATCTCTTTTATATTGGTGTGTGCTGAACACATATTATTCCTATTTTCCTTGTCATTTTAATTGATAATATTGCTATAATGCCCAGTGATCTTAGTCAGGGTCTGGGCCCATTCTGCAAGGCACAGAACAAACACACATAAAAACACTTTCCCTGCCTCTAAGATTTTAGAATCTGAGTCCCCAATTTAGCAAAGCATTAAGCATATGCTTAACTTTTGAGCAGATAGTTTAGACATAAACTTGCAATGAAAATCCTTTGCTGAATTGTGACTCAAATGTGTGATCCTCCACCTCTATTCTTTTTTAAGATCCTATCCTGAAAAATAGTGACTGGTATAACGTTAGTCACATGAGTAGCAGTCCTAATGAATCAACTGGACTTCAGTCGGACTCTGCACAGGTGCAAGAGTTCAAATTGGCAGATTTCAAAAGAGGACTGGAACCTAACATAGCAAAGCTGAGCCAAACTCTTGGATTTAATTTTTTAAAAATGTCTTATCTTCTAAGACATGTCTTCTAAAAATGTCACAACTTCACTATACAATCACAATGTTTATAAAACATGAAGTATACACGTTTTATCTACATAGACATTTATTTCCTAATAATGGAAAATTCCAACACTAAAGATATATTTTGCTCATCACGGCTTATTCCATCTTCAGTTTAACAAGGGTCATGTTGAAAACCCAAAGTAAATACTTTTAAAAAAGGCTTAATTCTTCCAATTTGGTTACTGGCCTATGTGTACATTTCAGAAATATAAACACAAATTATATTTGCTGAGAAATTAAATTTAATAATTTGACAGCCTCATAACATAATGGAATAAAAAATTCATACTTTGTCAACAATGAAATGCACTTTCTTCATTTGAACAGAGCAGGAAATTTCTGTAAGTACTCATTACAATACCATAATAAAGATGAACAATTAAATACTTTGAATTGCTGTAGCATCTTGCTTTAGCACAGTGTTTCTCAAAGTGGGCCACAAGTCTGCTTTGGGAAAGCTGCTAGTGGGCCTATACCACTTACTTTACCTAAACGGTCTATAGCCATGGAGCTGTGCGGCTCCCATTGGCTCTGGTTCACCATTTCTATAGGCCTCTGTCTGCTATAAACTCTACCTCTAAACTGAGGAATTAACCCTGCAGAGCTGAAAAATGAGCTTCATAGTAAAATATTCAAAGTCCAAATAATAAAGCTGAACGATTGTACAAAATTAGCCTTACCACCATACAACAATCAGGAATCTGATATAAGAGGAATAGGAACTGAACACACTATAGTTTTATGAAACTACTTTACAAAAAATGTAGCTTTTAAAATAATAATTAGTCTTCAGTTATGCCCATCTGCTGCTGAACACAACTCAGGCCCTCGACCAATGTTTCAAATTTGCTGCTTAGGAGCCTGATCACCAGAGGAGTGTGGCTATTGATTGCGGTTCCTCTGGGTGTGTTGTCTGGAGTGATTGTACTCGAATGGCCTATATTGAGGATGGTTGTAATATGAGTCCCTATTTCTACTGTAGGGGGTGTACTGCCTCTGCCTGTACAGTGGTGTGTACATTCCTAGGGTACGCAGTGCGGTACATGAATTCTTGCTGCTGTGTATAATCTTGTCGGTGTTGGTCACAAACAGTTTGTACTTGTCAAATGGAAGGTCCTTCACCTTAGTTTGGAGTTCCTTAGGGACCCCTGCAGTCTGCAACCATGATGTTCTCCTCATGTCCACGGCTGTAGCAGTTGCTCTTACTGCAGTATCAGCAACATCAATTGCCGAGAGCAATGGGGTGAGGGTGATGGTGTGACCCTCACGGATGACTGCTCTGAGGATGGGTTTCTTGGTGTCTGGCACGTGTTTCATTAGCTCAGCTAATTTGGAGTAGTTGTCAAAATTATGATTGGCTAGAAGGGCTGAGTAGTTCGCTATTCTGAGCTGTAAGGTGGCAGAGGAGTACACTTTCTTGCCAGATTGGTCTAGCTTTTTGTGTTTTTTGTCCCTGTTATTTGGTTTAAGGTGAGAGGCTTTTGCCCATGGGCTTGCTGCATCTACCATCAGCAAGTTTGGATGGGGGTGAGAGAACAGGAAGTCCAACTCTTCAGAGGGAACAAAATATTTCTTGTCCTCCTTCTTGCAAATTGGCTGGGCTGATACAGGTGTCTGCCAGATGTCGTCAGACACCTCTATAATGCCCACATGCCAGGCCATCCCCCTGGTCATTCTGGGGGACGGGTTGGGTGGTAGCAATCTGCCTGGTGAGACCAGGGTCTTCTGATGCCTCTGAGATGTTAAAGAGGCAGATCTATGCTTCAGAGGTTCTGCTGTTTGATTTAGTGGAGGTTCCCCTGCAGGCTGTAAAGCCTTCTCAAGAAGGGTCATGTGGAACCTAAGCTCCTGATCCTTTCTCGCTCTGGCAGACAAACTTTGGCAGTGCTCACATTTCTGTGGGGTGCATGACTCCCCCAGACATTGAATACAGCAGTTATGGCCATCAGAGGCCGCATGGATTCATTACAGTTGTGGCATTTCTTAAACCCCTGCGATCCCGGCATACCGGAAGCTGTTGGTGTTCAGGACTGAGGGCTGAGAGGGGTGGTTCTTAGTTAAACCGTCAGCAAGCTTGTGTATAAAAAGCTCGCTGTTTTATGACTTCTTAATTTTCCCCCTTGCCTTTCTTCTTCTTCCCCCCCTTTTTTTTCTGCTTGTCCCCCCCCCCTTTTTTTTGTTAAAGTGGCAAGAATGTAACAAAACGATTTGTAACTAAATGAGGTCAAAATGTGGTCAAGAGAGTAAAAATATTTCTGTGAGGAGAGAAGTACCTGAAGCAGCAGGAGAGCTCCGTCCACAACCGAGAGCGGTAGAAGAGGAATTGAGGGGAGGGTGTTGGGCCACGTTCAACTGTCAAACCACCAGCAGCATGAGATGCCTGCGTCTAACTTCTATGAAAATGTCTCCGATCCTGTGGCTTCGGGGATGACCCATCACCTTATGTGGAGCACCCACAAGAACATCACCCGAAGAAGAAGTACACATCTTCAACATGCAGTCAGTAATACCTACTCGGTCTCTTTTCTTCAAACTGAGATGGGCCTCATTGAAACCCCAACAAAATTTAATGGAAGATTCCCATTGACTTCATTGGACTTTAGATGATAGTTTCTATAAGAAACACCTACTGATTTCTACAGAAGTCAATCATATCCTCCACTGGGAGAACATTTTTTCATTTCCTCAGCACTAAATAATTCAAATTTAAGTGAAAATATTATTTGCCTAATTGAACTATTCTAAGAGCTCAATAGCTAGTCAATTTTTTCAAATTAGATACCCAAAAATGTTTTGTACTGCTATATTTTCCTGTCTTTCAGTTATAGTACAAATACGTCCTCTTCAAAAAACCATAAAAATAATCCAGGCCTATGTCCCTCTATCAAAAATTATAGTTACTATAATGAAATCTACAAGTATCAACAAAAATTACTCTAGTACTTTTTTCTTCTCAGTTCAGCAATACACCCTTAACAGTAAATTCACTGATGTTGTGTATCAACACACTGATTTTAATAGCCTAATGCTAAAATAGAGAAATGAATTCCTATCTGAAGGGCAGAGATGGAGATATAATATGCCAAAAAAGGAGCAAACAGAATAAATTGGCTTGCTTGTGCTTTTATATACAAAAAACAAGAATTCCAGAAACCCTGAAGCTTAACAGCTGCTTCTTATTTTATTTTCAAAACCTAGTGACTGGTTGTATAACCATGTCACACTCCCCCAGAGGATTACAGAGGCCAGCTTGAACATGGAACAACCAATTGATACTGAGATATCACCTCAAAGAAGAATAACATAATCTAGTAGATAAAAATCTACATAACCCAACAAATCAACGTCAGACAAGAGAACAGGTGAATAAACAAATGCTGACAAGGACATAAAAATACATAAACAGCATCTATATGTCCACAGTATGCTCCCACAGTTAACAGTTCAATGTCTATTTAACTGGAGGACTGTAGTCCTTTACAAATGGCTGAGCTCTTTAGAGAAATAAATATCAAGTTTTTTGTATGTATGTGACTGAAAATCAGATTAAACTCCCCGTATAACACAGTTCAGTACTTACAACTCCTGAGAATATATAATCAAGATGCTACTCAAGTCCAATTAACACTTAAATCTAGAAATTAATATTAATACAGTGTTAAACTGAACCAAGTGAATGTTCAGAACCGATCACCTAACAAACCAAATCAGAACCATCATACCCTGATGGATTTGCTGTAATCAAAGTACTTATGAGTTTAATTGTATGTAAATACCGGTGGCCTGAGACTAGAGAAAAAGCAGCTCTCTATTCCCTTTTGTTGGAGAGCATGGATGACTATGATTTGAGAATGAGCTTTATTTGCATATATTTTCTACCAGAATTCCTCCAGTGATTCACTGATATTCCCTCCCAAATATAACTGCAATCACTATAAACACTCCCCCAAAAGTAATCTTGCCAGCCAATAGTCTATTAATTCAGTTCTCTACCTACTGGAATGAATGTTCAAACATGTATATGTATCATATCAATTTCCCCTCCCTTATCCACTAAACCTCACTCAGTTTGGTGTCACTAGGTACCATAGTCCCAAAGTCCTGAGGTGCACTTGAATAACAGGCTTGTCTGTCTACAGTTCCTTTGGAAGTGCTGCTTGGCTGTGAAGTGACTCCACCAGATAACCTTGAGGTACTGGAGGAAATTGAGGAAGACTAAAGAGACTGTTTGAAGTGAATAGGTTTCAGGCAAAAACGGCCTTGAAGATCCAGTGGGAAGACTAGGAGCATGGATTTGATATGGACTTCATTTTGAGATTTTTTTCATTATTGTAATAAATCCAGCCTAAGGAGGATTAAGTAGAGAAGAGTTCTTGTGTGGAGTTCTTAAGAGACCTAAAGAAGGGGGAAAAGAAGCAGAGCACCACATAGCCATCCCAGCTAGGAGGGAGTACTAGGGAGGCAGCCAATCCTATTACGTATGTTTTATTCCATTCTGAGGCTGTGTCTAAACTACATCCCTTTTCTCACAAAAGGGATGTAAATTAGACACTTCGAAATTGCAAATGAAGCCGGGATTTAAATTTCCTGTGCTTCATTTGCATAATGCTGGCCATAGTTTTTTCCGAAACGGGGCTTTACAAAAGAAAAATGGCTGTTTAGATGGGGATCAATCGAAAATAAAACCCTTTTTCGAAAGATCCTGTACTCCTCATTTTTTCAGGAGTTCTTTCGAAAAGCCCCATTTCGAAAAAAACGCGGCTGCCATTATGCAAATGAAGTGCGGAAAATTGAAATCATTTGCAATTTCGAAGTGTCTAATTTACATCCCTTTTTCGAGAAAAGGAATGTAGTTTAGACACAGCCTGAGTTCTTCCTTTCCTTTGGTGTTGAGATCATAAGTAACAAATTATTTCCTACTTCGATTAGATTGCAATTAGGTGGCTGTTTTGATTATGCCGGATGTCTCAATTGCGATTAGGTGGCTGTTTTGATTATGCTGGATGTCTCAGCAGCTTTTAATTCAAATGTTCAGAAAACATTATTTCAAGAATGAAAGGATATTGCTGGTGTGTCTCAAATAGTGGTCCACTGGTTCTATTTATGATGGCAAATAATTGCACACTATCACCAATGTTCCTGCTGATTTTTTCCATCCATGTGCAGAATCAATTTTGTTATGTGCACTGAGGCATGTGTACCACTAGTAGAAACACATGCTGCTGGTTGTGGGCACTGTGGAGGATCTCCTAATCATCTGGTCAGCATTTGAATCTCTCCTGGGCAGCCGCCCAAGCACCCAGTTTACAGGGAACACTGGCTATCACAAAGAGATCAACATTCAAAAGATTTCTTTCAATTTGAATTCTTTTGTTTGGGTGAGAAAAAACAAAAAAATCAGTTTAGTTTAAAAAAAGAAAAAATGAGAAAGAATGGCTCTCGCACAAAAGAGGGTTTTTGCGCAAAAAGGAGCCATCTACACAGCTCTTTTTGTGCAAAAACCTCTTGTGCAAAAGAGATCCGAAGAGGAAATGCAAATGCAAGCACGACATATCCAAATGAGCGCTCCATTTGCATTTCCTCTTGTGGAAAAGCCTTGCAGTATAGATGTAGCTTAGTGTGGGAATGGGAGACTTTACTGGATGACTTGAATAGTTCATTGTTTTGTCTGTACCATTCATGAATAATTGGGCCATCCAAAACTCATGTTGATTAAAATGCTTATACCACTCTACACCATCATCTACCTATAATTCTACCATGTGTGTATCCTCTGTCCAACAGACTGATTCAGGTAGATTCTGCTGTGACTGTCAAAATGGTTGCCAACTAGTGCCATCTGTAATTGTCTGTGAAACATGTACTTGGCTTCTAGGAACTGGCCTGGAACCACATTTCATACAGGCCTCACATGTAATGTCTTGAGTGACTGGAATAGATTGGACTGGTGACAAAGCTGAAAGCTTTCCTATTCCTTTACAAACTATGCACCTCCCAGTTCTGTACTTTTTCTAATTTGTGAAAATAAAAATAAAAACAAAATCCACAAAACTGCCAGCTGCAGTTTTATCTGAGTAGCTGCAGCTAAAATAGAAGGATATTTTTAATGAAAAACAAGACAAAAGACAATGAGACATGTTTTCCAATCTGCAACAGGTTCCACATTTTTTCTCAAATCAAACAATCCTCTTGTGACCTGTTTGTGGATCATCATGTGAATTTAATTCTAGTATAAAATACTGACAGAAGAAGATATTGAAACAGCTTTAATTTCTCATGCCCTTTCAATGAGGAATGACAGCTTTAGAAATAAAAAGCCCTAGGATCATAAAAATTGGCACTTGTAATGCCAACATCAACGGAAGACCTAATATTTCTGCTTCTGAAGCATCCACACCTCTGCTTGAAACCATTTCTAGAAGAGAGAAATGGGCAATGTGTAAAAATATTCTTTAGGCATCATTTTGTAGTATATTTTAAATTATTCCCCAGTATTTCAAAGGCAGAGATAAAATGTTGTTTCAGCCTACATTAAAGGTTTTAGGAGCTTAAGGACCATTGATGGCTCATGGAGAAAAGAATTGGAGGTTTGGTTCATCCTTATCTTATGTTTCTCTAAATCTTAACTTACCCCATGAATGTCTCATCTATTTAATTTTCTTTACATAACAATCGACCAACTTCCCCAAACAATTTCCAAAAACACACTGACCAGTATATCAGTATCTGGAATCCAAGCATATCAAAATAACACCACGTTCTCATGCCACAATGACTTTCTGATCTTCATGAATATGAACTGCAAGAACTCTGTGTATTTGTGTTATGACCTGGTGCCTCGTGTTGAATCTTGTGCTTGTTCTGTGGTACCACACACCCTTTAAACACATTTGATTACATGGAAATTTAAAGTAAGAGGACTTGAGATCCAAATATTATAGAAGAGGTCACTCAAGAGGAGAAATTTTAAGGAGAACTGGGGTAGTTGCCTTATGGTAAAGCTCAGTGAAGCCATTTTATGTATAACGGGCAGAGTACAAAAAATGGAGATGTTTGAGCGACACAATGATAAGTAGCTGTACAAGACTGTTTGTCACTGCAAAGCACAGAAGGAATGGTGGTGGTATAAGAGATAAAAAGGGATAAGTAGGAAAGGGTAGGATTGTGAAGAACTCTTATAGTTGGGGCAACATGAATGTTTCCCGAGCTTATGAACAGAAGGGCAGACTTTTTGATTCATCAGTCTAACCTGAGGAGGAAAATCATGACCACTGCTTGTAGTGGTCAATTGTGGAAGAACTTTGTACGTGCTAATTTAGGGGTGGTGAGGCCTGCATTCTCCCCTCCCCCCCTTTTTCCCTACTAATGATGAGCCAGAAGCAAGTCTTTGGGAACATACGCCACTTAAGATAAGCATTGTTGCCAGTATAGCAAGAACAAGTATTAAGATAAGGGTAAAGGGCAAGAATGCATAAACAATTCTGCTTACGCTAACGTACTGATCACGTAAACAGGGCCAAAGAACAAGTAGATCCAGAACAGAACCAGATCAATAACTAACAGCTAAGCAGTGTGTGTGAGGAGAAGGAGGGGTTACAGCGAGAAGTGGCACAGCTTAAGGAGGAACTGGACAGGGTTAAAGCTCTGTCCGGAATACAGTGAGCCTCCTTAGAGCATGCATGGAAGCAGACAGCAGAGATGGGTCAGAATCTGCAAGTTATGGCTGTCCGCTATGCCAATCAGAAGTATAAGTACAACCGGGACTGCCAGCCTTCTCAGGCGAAGGTCTGTGCACTCTGGTCCACTGATTGGGACCCCACCACATGGGATGGGGATATTTGGGATTCGGGGGGGGACACAGGGAGACCCAAGGCCATATGTTCCCCTGACCATTTATTGTGCAGGACAGACCCCACACAAAGTGACTGCTCTAGTGGACACTGGAGCAGAAGTGACTGTGATTCATGGGACCCCTAACCCACGGAGGGGGCAGCCCGTTGTAATCCAAGGTTTGGGAGGCCCTGACCTTCCTGCAGTTAAAACTACCCTAAGATTGGGAATTGGAGATCTTGCCCCCTCAGTCTGTCCTGTTGTAATTGCAAACACTGGAGGTAAATACATTCTGGGCATGAATGTGTTAAAGGGCCTGCAGCTCTCCCTACCAGGCGGACGTTTTGCATTTGGGGTCTGGGCACTAACCGTGGGAAATGCTAAGTGGGAACCTCCACCTCCACGCCCGGTGCATACCAAGCAATACCGTATCCCGGGGGGAACAGCAGCAATTACAGCCACCATTAAGGATCTGGAACGAGCGGGTGTAATCCGCCCTGCAGTATCACCTTTCAGTAGTCCTATTTGTCCTGTTAAGAAAACAGATGGCAGCTGGCGTATGACTATTGATTACTGGAATCTGAACCGAGTAGCACCCCCACTCACGGACGCTGTACCGGACATGGTTACCCTATTGGAACAAGCTGCCCAGTTTGGGGGAAGTTGGAAAGCAGTGATAGATCTCGCAAATGCTTTCTTTTCTATCCCCCTAGTCCCCAGATTGCAAAATCAGTTTGCTTTTACCTGGGATGGCCGGCAGTATACGTTCACGCAGCTCCCACAGGGGTATCTGCACTCCCCCACTCTGTGCCACGAGCTGATTGCCCGAGACTTAGATCAAATCCGTCCCTCTCTGCCCTCCGGTATCCAGTGCCTGCAGTACATTGATGACATGTTGATCCAGGGAGATTCCAAAGAGGAGGTAGCAGAAGCTTTGGACGCTATCCTGAACCACCTTAAGGAACGTGGGTGGGAGGTTAACAGAGATAAGATTCAAGGCCCCAGCGAGAATGTCAAATTCCTGGGCATAGTCTGGGCAGAAAAGCAGCGTGTCATGCCAGAAGTTGCAAAGAATAAGATCTTAAGTGCAGCTCGGCCCTCTTCAAAAGAGGAAACACAACGCTTTACCGGCTTACTGGGTTATTGGAAGGGCTTTATCCCCCACCTGCAGGCCATTCTAAGACCCTTGTACCAGGTCAGCAGGAAAAAAGACCACTTTTAAGTGGGGGAATGAGCAAGAAGAGGCTTTTCAGCAAGCAAAGGCAGCAGTAGCAACTGCCCTCGCTTTGGGGCCATGGGAATCAGGTCCTGTAGAATTGCAAGTCTCCGCCCAGGGAAACCAAGCTGCCTGGAGCCTGTGGCAAATAAAGCAAGGGAGTCGGGTCCCTTTAGGATTTTGGAGCAAGACTCTGACAGGGGCCAGTGCTAATTACACTCCCTTTGAGAAGCAGGTGCTGGCTTGCTATCTGGCATTATTAGATACTGAGCATGCCACTCAGGATCGGCAGGTGGTGCTGCGCCCCGAGCTCCCTATCTTGAGCTGGGTGTGAGATACAGCTGCTCCCTGGTCAGGTCGAGCTATGGCCAGCACTCTGTTAAAGTGGAGGTGGTACATCCAGGAAAGAGCTAAGCCTGGACCCTCAGGGGTTTCCCACTTGCATGAGTTAATAACACAGCTCCCAGAGGGAGATAAGGCTGAACAACCCAGCCCACAGCAGCCGCCTCCCCTGCAAGGATAGCAGTGTGGGGCTCTCCTTACAGTGCTCTGACCACCAAGCAGAAACAGTTTGCCTGGTTCACTGACGGGTCTGCCCGATATGTGGGGGGGTGCCCAGAAGTGGCGAGCTGCTGCCCTACA
Source organism: Pelochelys cantorii (assembly GCA_032595735.1). Taxonomy (NCBI): domain Eukaryota; kingdom Metazoa; phylum Chordata; order Testudines; family Trionychidae; genus Pelochelys; species Pelochelys cantorii. Next base: position 59,751,616 of record CM064330.1, read on the forward strand.
GCAGACCCGGAACATACAGATGATTAAAGAAGGTACATATGCAATTTGGTTAAAAAATTCTATAAAATTAGTTTGCTGTTTAAAGAGGGTTTTAAAAACTTTTAAGATCTCATTTTCATTCATCCTCTTTATTTTAAAAATACCATATCTGATTAGGGATGTAATAGTGTAGTCGATTAACCAATAAGCAAAAGCTTATCGGTTAATGCTATAGACTATACAATATGCCCCTCCCTCCTGCCAGTAAATTTTTTAGCAGGCTGGCCAGCAGCCCAGCTCCGTCCTGGCTTGCATCAGGTCTGAGACCTTCCCCTGCTGTGGCTCTGAATTTAAAGTATATTAGGAGCATATTAGCCCAGCTCAGTTCTGGCTCATTCTGGGTCTGGGAGCTCAGACCACCCCCACTCCCAGGACAGGGGTTGCTGCCACGCTGTGCTGCTGGCTCTGTATCAGAGGCAGCAGCGTGGGATGACAGGCAGCCAGTCCACGAGAGAGCTGTTTTTTAAACTGGCTCCCCTTGCAGACCAGCTCCTCCCTGGCACCCCACACGGCTGACTGATACTGAGGCAGCAGCATGGAATGGCAGGGGGCTCCTCGAGAATGGGGCCAGAGTGCACTGGGGACTATAGACTAGTTGAGTTACCGATAAGAATTCATGAGGTTAATCAGCTATTCAATTTACCAATATGTAACATCCCTATATCTGACCCATAAACTTTTGTAATTTAGTTCTAATTCTGTTGCACAAATTGTAAATTTACTATCCAGGTTGCAATTCTGACCCAGAGTCTCTTTATCCAAGTCTCTGGGCTTGCATGATGCAGATGGTAAAGAATGACTGAAATGCTCAGGTACCAAGCTTTGCCAGCTACCTACCTTTATGCTTGAATATTAATCATATTTTAAATTTAACTATACCAGCAGATTTACCTGGCATTGCTTGGAACCTTCTGGGCAGGGGCTTGGGGATATGGGGGGCTCAGAACAGGAGGCTGGAGATGTGGAGGTGCAGGAGTCAGGATTGAGAGGGCAGGGCAGGGGTCTGGGGATGTGAGGGGGTGCAGGAGTCAGGGTTAGGAGGTGAGGAGAGACTCAGGGCAGGGGGCAGGGAATCCAGGAGTTAGGGCAAGGGGCTAGGAGGAGGGAGAACTTCAGGGAGGTGGAGAGTTCAGGGCATGTACTGGGGGCAGTCACCAGCTTCTCCCCGGAGCTAGCCCAGGGCAGGAGTGTGTGTGTGCACCCTGCCCAACAGCTTCTTTCCAGCTTTATGCTGGCCCTCAGCACCTGGATGAACATCATATCCAGATACTCTAATGGCGCAGTTGTGGTGGCGGAGAAGGGGGTGCTCCTCAGGCTTTATTTTATTTTACTATGAATTTGGAAAACTTCCCAGATTATATCTCTAAAACTCAAATGTATACTCAGAAAATAAGGCTGGCCAGAATAGTATGCAGAACAGCTAAGTGTATTTGAAGTGGACAGACTTATTTATCTTTTAGATATATCATTGCTGGGTTATCCTCCTAAAGTGTGACTGCTGGCTAATAATGAAAAGCTGGAAAAAGTGTACTAGATGTGCAGAAACTAATGTGCACCACTACTGATCAATCAATTTGATAAACCACAACTCCTGGGTAATTTGATTTCATGTTGGTCGGAGATGAGAACAGACCACTGTTCACAAAAAAGAAGCCCTCCCCTTTTAAATGCTATTTCTATAAACTTACTTCTCAAGTTCGCTGAGAGTATTTATTTCTTTATGTGGTGGCAGTGAAGCAGACTGCTGACAACACAATACCTAGTGCAATGTACCCTGTGCAATAATTTTTCAGGTAATTTCCTCAGACACAAAAAACCCAGCCCACATTTTTTATACAATGCTAGTGTGTAATTTACTTCTGGATAACAAATTAACAATTTAGTCTTTTCTTTAACAAAAACAAAATAATTTTCCTCTTTTTTGATTGATTTTAACTGCACTATTACAATATTATCCAATACTACTAGTATCATGCATATTTCATTTTATTTCAGAGATAAAACATTTTCTAGAAGGAGGGGGAGGGGAGGCTGACACAAAATGAAACAATTCTTCATGTTAAAAATAACCTGCATGAAAACACAGTTGCAAGAAAGGTAAATTATAAAGTATGCATTTATCCAATCATTTTAAATACCATAATTACACAGACTGCTCATCAAAAGACTTTTAAGACTCATTAAAATTATAAAACATTTCTAATTAAATCCATATTTAAATGAAGTTTCTATAACTAATCTATGTGGTACATTAAATCAAACAAAAAAAGTTATGTGAAAAATCCAATTAATATAAGTTTTTGTAAGAATTAAAGCCTAATTATGGAGCAGTGGCATATTCTCCATAGTTAAGGCTGAAACTAGTTCTCCATTTCCAGTCTTAATTCCAGCCCATACCTATCCAAAAAGAAATCAATCTTACTGAAATTTTACATGCAAAATCATATTCCAGGGTACCATTTTTCTGGAAAGGATAGCAAAAATTAGACAAGGAGTCTTAGAGTTATGGGCACAGATTTTCAAAGCTATTGAAAAGATTTGGATGATAATTTCTCATTAATTTTAGGAGTCTAAATTCTAGGTGTCCAAATATCATAGGTGGCTTTGAAAATCTCTACCATAGTTCTTTTGATAAAGTACAGTAAAATATGTAATGTTTTTTGTGGGTCAACATACCACTAGACATGCCTAGAAACTCCATTTTTTTTTTTTTTTGGTGGCAACTGCTGAGATGCACTTTTATTGTTCTAAGGAAAAGAGAAGGCCAAAAATATATAGAGGGTTTTTTAATGTATAAAGGGCAATGTTCATAATATAAATCTTTGCTATGGCTCAGGACTACTTATTGGGGAAGGTATTGTTAAACATGATTAAAGGTAACAGAACAGGGTCTTAAAGACTACAGCAACAAATTAAGATGGTGAATTTGGAGGCAAACTTCTGTGCCATTCATGGACTACTCAGTCCACTTAAACCACCTTCACCCTTTACTCCTTTGAACAGAGACAGCTAGAAAGAGGACAGCTTCACTGTCATGTGAGCTAGGAAATGAGGTTTATTCTGGTGCCTCTAATTTCATGTGTATTTCTACCGTCATCCCTTAAATATGACCACATCTACCTTGGGGTTTAAGTGAAGGATGACATCCCTTTCGTATGTTTATGGAAGCTATGCTCCAGCGTCCACATGGGCAATATGAGGTGATCAGCCTTGGTGTCAACATTGATTAGATGATCTTTTACCATGACCAAGACACATCCTGAATCCTAACCTAAGATAGCTAAGCACTTCTTTGTAGCTGTTTATGGTGTATCAAATATGGAAGCCTATGCAGTGACTATGAAAATGACTGCTGGCAGGAATGTTAGGTTATTTCAGAAACAAAACACAAGTATAAACAACGAGAAGTCCTGTGGTACCTTATAGACTAACAGATTTATTGGAGCATAAGCTTACGTGGGCAAAGACCCACTTCGTCAGATGCACGTAGTGGAAATTCCAAAGGCAGGTATAAATATACAGGCACATGAAAAGAAAGGAGTACCAATCAAGAGGAAGGACAGAGATAATGAGGTCAATTCAGTCAGTGCCATAGGACTTCTCATTGTTTATGCAGATTCAGACTAACACAGCTACCCCTCTGATGCAAAACATAAGTAGAAGATCTGCCTTTTGAAAGGCAAAACTTGTTAGTGAAACAGGATCAAGACAAAGAAAAAAAACCTACAAAACAATGGAAGTAAGCTCTCACAGACACAAAATTATGCCAAGTAACTGCACAACTTTTCACTGACGACTATAAACAATTAGAATACAATCAAAAAAAGTGTGTGTGTGTGGGGGGGGGGGGGGAACCAGCTGATAAAAAACCAGAGGGAAGAAGTTACATGGGTTCTGATTAATAATATGATGAATTGAAAGAAGAGAGTGGTGGGACTAGGCTGCAATTCCTTATAACATCTTGTGTCTGAGCTTTCTGTATCATAATGGAGCTTATATATGACCAACCTCCCAAGCACCAAAGCTTTTGAGAGGGCTGTGGCCAAAGGAACACCCATATACATCTAAGACGATGGATCTGATTTGTGTAGGCAACATACAAACCATCAGTTTACAAATATCAATTACAGCTACCTATAATTTTCCCCCTTCCAGATACGCATGTTAAGCAATATTCTCTGGGAATATTTAAGTCATCTATTTTATGGCAGTGCCTCTTTTTTTCCTCCCCTTCAACTATCAAATTAATGACCATTACCAGGTCTTAACAAATCCAAAACAATTACTTTAACATGCTTTATTAAGCTAGCCATGATTAATATGTTAATCGGGCCATTCTTCCCAGATTGACTTCAAAACCCACATCAGTGAAACATTATTTAGATAAAGAATATGAAATTACTTATTACAAAGGTAAGTAGACTTAAAAATTGGCCATGCTGGACCTATTACCAAGGTCTTATACATAAAATCAAGTTCTCTAGGAACCTGAAAGTTTCAAGCTTATCTCATTTAGTGATATTGATTGGATAGATTTTTGGTGTGGCGCCATCTATGGTTTCTCATATCTGGAATGTAAAAAAAAAAAAAAAAAAAAAAAAAGCCAAATACTCCAGAGAGTATGGGTTCTAAGGAGCTTGGCAAATGGTATTTGGCAAGGTGAAGACTAGAGCCTTCTCTCCTGTAGATGAGTAAATCACCATATTGTTGATATGTGAAAACACCAAGCAAGGGAGCTTTCTGATGTCTCTTCTATATCACTCAAATATACCACTGCATTACTAAGACCAGCTTTCAGATACTTATGTAAATAGGCTGCAAATAGCTGTGTAACTAAGGATAGGAACATTATTTTTAATCTATACTTAATGCTTAAGTGAAAATATATTATAAAAGAAATGTAACATTTTAAAACAAATTATTGTTGGGCTATTTTGCATTCTGGCATTTCTAAACACAAAAGAAATAAGCAGCAAAAATGGTAGTCATCAAAACCTACTCAGAGCCTTTATTATACTGCCTGCTATAATTTAATGAATTTGCCTAACCATCCCCAGTTGTTCTGAGCTTCTGAAGGGAGCTGCTGGTCCCCCTAGCTCCTGGAAATATACACAGTACTTCAATGGTAAATAAACATTTGATTTTTAAAAATTATTTCCTAAAATACTTAACTTTAATTCAACAATATTTGTCCAGATATTGTTCCATCTGTCACAGTTTACACACAATGACAAGAATTACCACAATGCAGTATCTCAAAGAAACAAAATGTTAGCAGCAGTTTTAGCAATGAACACTTGTAGTAGACTTCATAAATTCCTCTATACACAGAAATAACTAGACCTTCTTGAACCCTCCTAGTGATTAATTAGAAAGCCTGTCTTACAGATTTTTCTCTCAGGTGTAGTAACCTTGTAGACCTTCCCATTAAGAACTAATAAATAAATGCTTGGTTAAGCACAAACAGGTTGATAGGCAGTGAAAAAGAGTGATGATCTTGGTTTTTATGCAAGATGTTTTTACCTTGTCATTTTACCTTAGAGGACAAAATAATACCAAACAAAAATAAAATTTTGAAATGCCAAGAATAACAAATTATTGAGAAAGATTCAGTCACTGTTTTTCCAATATGAATATAAAAGCTGAAGGAAAGCAGTACACAAAAGATATAGCCTTTCAACCAGGGTGCAGTAATTTCATAATATGCTTACACGAGACATGCTTAAAAAATCAAGGAAAGACATACCTACTAAAATAGATATTATACAGAATGCATGAACCACCAGTACTTGTGTCATAATATGTCTGCACACAGAAAGATAATGCTATAAAACATTTAACCTCCTAAAACATTCTACTTTTCAACGGTTTCCACATTATCACAATGCAGGATATGTCCCTTTAATGGAAATTTGACAGAATAAAAAATTTAATGAAACGATTGCCTATTCTCACAGATTACTTGGAATATTAAATGCAATAAACTTGCCTCTGTATTGTATGCATTATGGTAATAACCCATATTGGTTGCTAACTCTTCTCTTCTCTTTTTTACATAAATCTTATGAAGTAATATAACAAACAGGAACTTTCAAGATCATCTGAAATGGTATGATAATCTTAGCACTTTCAGCCTCTAACACAAGTTTTCTTAAAGTACAATAATCATTTTAAGAAGACTGGGGAGAAATAAATACATGATTAATCTTATACATATAGCTATGTATTCACTAATCTAAGAATTAAATAGCTCAGCTAGTTTAAGCCATATGATTTCCATATTCATAGATATGATTCATAGACTCAATTCTCTTACAAGACAAATCTTACAAGAGATTTGTTAGATGAGATAGCGGAAACTTTTTTTTAAGTATAGCACACTACAACTTTAATCTCACAACCGTATGTATAAGCAATGTGATACAGTCTTTAAATATACAACCTCAAATGACTTTTGCCTGGTTGGGTCTTCAGGTTTTTCACCCAGAACTTCCAGATCCACAGGACAGAAATCTTCAGATTGAATAAATCAAACAACTGGTAGCAAAAGGAGGCTGTTTTACTCTATGGAGAACAGCCCTTAAAGGGGAACATGACACAGATGTGGGAATGTGTGACAGGGCTGTGAGATGAAAAACACTTGCCATGTCTGTGTAAAATTGTTAATACCTGTTTTTGCAGGCATCAGGAAGCCAGTGACTCAATATAATAAAAAGATCTGTGATTACATTGTGATAGCTTTTATTCCAATATATTTAATGGCTTTAGAAACTATACATTTTAGAGTTGTTGCATGCATGAAAGGCTTTTAAAAAATATGGTCCAGATTCTCCATTTTACCAACATATGTGTGTGTAGGGAGATGAAAGAGAGTGGGAAAGAGGAATGCTATCAGGGAGTCAATTTAGGCTCCCTAATTTTCCAGATACTCTCAATACAGGCTAGCAAAGAGCCTGAGACTACAGTACATCTAGCACACACAACTAATCTGGCTTTACCCCCTTGACAAGAGGTCAGAATGCAACAAAGAATCTGGCCCTAAATCTACAGAGCAGTTTAGGAGAAAATAACACAAGGAAAGAAAAATTAAATCCGTGTACACAGTGAGATCCAGATCTCAGTATTCCTGAAAAATCTCTTCTTCAAAAAAGTAGAGTTCAGCCAAAAAGCTGGGTAAGTTTGTAATATTCTGCAAAATAAAATAACTATTCTGAAACAGCATGAGATGTCAGAATCTAAGTACATCAGCAGATTTTTTTAAAGTAAGATATGAACTGTGCTGTGCAGTGGTAAGAAGCACATACATTTAATTTGACCTGTCAGCTGATAGTTGAAAGGGGTGTGCCCATGCTTAAATAAACCTTCATGATGTTTTTACTAATTAACAGTTGTAAAAATCTTAGGGTGTTTTCAGCAAGGTTATTTCTTCACTTCTGCAGTTCAAAGTTCATCATTTTTCCTCCAAGCCTCTTACTGAACCTGGAATTGTGCGATAGTCATTACATTCTTGAATTTGTGACAAAAGTGCCACATTTTAACCCTTCTTCTGCTTTTAAAGTTTGAATTCTGCATTTTGACAGCTGAACCTGGTTGATTAATGCCTTCTAGGAATCCCTATATGGCTTGCCTGTTAGCGATCTAATTTTGTGCAGGAATGCTTGGGCTGGTATGTTGAACTGATTCACCACCCAGGTGGCTACATTTGGACTAAATGAGCTGTGAAGGGTTTCATCTCTGCCCATCACAATCTTCCTGCATGGAGCCCCACAGTATGCAGCCACTGCTCCGACATGATTTGTCACAACCCATCAATAGAAAATAAATTATTGCCATTCTCACTTGTCAATGGGCTTGTCTTCACTTCAGCTGGCCTAATGATTGGAAGCTCAAAGGGAACATTTCCAGCCTTTGTGGAGCATGATTATGACTGAGCACACTACTCCTCTATGCATCTTGGCCAGTAAAAACATGTAGGGAAAGCAAATTAATTGGATGTTTTGCACCAATGATTAGAGCATTATACATGAATACTACAGAAGCTTATATTAGGCAGTCAAGACTAGTTTATTCCTGACATTTATTTGCTTAGGGTAACATTATTAGTAACTGCTTCATTCAAGGTTACAGCATTTATTTCTGCAGAAGGAAACAATTATAATGCAAAGATGCAAAAATGCAAGTAACAAAATGACCTTGATAGGACCAGAAATCTTTTTATGATGAAGGTAAACTGAAAGTAAAAGAGATCTCAACTAGTTTTAGAGTCATATCTTTGTCAGATATTCTAAACAATTTTTTTTTGATTACCAAAGAGAAAGAGATTTGCAGAATGTGTGAGTGCTAAGTTCAGTAAACAAAGAATAAAAAAAAAATCAATAAGAGCTGTAACTGGCATCTTAGAACTAACCGCAGAAATATGCACTAGCTTTTCAGGCCATAGAAGAGAGAATGAGATAGAGAAACAGATATGGCATGATGTTAATTCAGATTAAATAACTGAATTCTGTGATACACTAGATAAAAGGGAAGCTGTATTAAAATATAGATAGAGGACATGTATTGGAGGATCTTTCCTTGATAGCTCTGTCTGCATTACATTGGCAAAAGGCTCTTGCAAATAGAATATCTGTTTTATTTGCTGTGGATAAATGGCAAATTGTCAATGTGTGCCAAGCATCTTCTAACAGTGTTAAAAATTGAGAGATGATGCATAAAAACAGGATGTATAAAAAAATTAGACTCTTCTATTTCCAATATTGGAAATGGCACTAATATTTCACTGTATTGTACAGAGGCTATGAGAATAGTAACAGATATTTATTAAAATATTAGTCTGGTATGGTCAAATATGGCCACCTAAAGCACACTTTAAAAATTCTGAATATTCAAAACCTACATTTGAATACATAAATTTGGCTATCACAATAAAGGTGCCAAGTTTTGCAAACTGGGACCTGAGAATTCAAAGAAGGAAATCATCTCTGTAAATGATGTATTTGAACAATTTATGACATTTCTCTCGCAAGAAACTGTATTATTTAAAAAAAATAAAAGCTGCAATGCTGCCAAATCCTGTCATTATATCATGTAGCTCACAATATATGGTGTTTTAGTTAAATGATCAGCCCCTGGAGTCATGTGATTATGTAAATCTTAGCTTTTATTTTAAAAAAAGTTTTTTGCTCTTATAGAAGAAGAAAAATTTGAAAATGTGAATCCTAATGACTCAGAAACCAGAAGACAAATAAAAAGAACCTAACACTTTTCATTTTTTTAAAAAGCTTACTTTTTGTACGTGAATCTTATGGATCTAGGACAAGACCCATGATTTTTAGTGTTTGTGATTGGCACTAGTGACATTGCAAAAGTCTATATTATATATAAGGCTGAACTCTATCATGCCCTGATCTTGAAATGACTCTGTGCAGGTGCAGAGAAGCACCCATCTGGACTCCATAGTAGAATCGGTGCCTAATACTCGATATGAAATGCTTTTAGCAGAGACAGACAGATCACATGGGTAGACTTTTAATGAAAAATGGCCACATTAATTGTAATCCATGGTCGTTGAAAATATAGAGGGAGGAATACAGTGGAAAAAAGGGAATGAGCAGAAAATTGTGAAGCAAATGTTAAATTAAAAAGCATCTTGAATCCTCTTCCTATTAACTAAGCATTTATATCCCTTATCCTGACACAAGGGTGCAGTGCAGCTCGTTCCAAGAGTTTTTTTCAGTTTATCTTTTCAGAAATGAAAAAAGTCTAGCAGTACCACATAAACAAAATATCTATTGTGCTGACTCTAGATATGCCATTTAATTCCAATTGTTATTGATGATCTTTTATATCTCAAGCATAAGTTCATCACCAACTAATCAAAATAACTGTTTTGTCACCAAAATGTAAATACATAAATATTAAATTATGTAGCCCAATTCTTTACATTAAATATAAAGAACTATGTAGTAGTATAGTATGTTATATATAATACCATACACATAAACTGAATGAAAACATTATTAAGGTTGCAAAAGACAAACACTCAACAGATAGGAATTGTCAGAATTAAGGTTGCCATTTCAACCTTAATTCAGCCCCCTTGTGTGTCTGTTGTATGATACATTCTTTAATAGCATGGTCACATTTTTTTCCCATGAGACCCTGCTTTAATCAGTGCACAGAATAAATGGTGTCAGTTAATGAGCTGCTTTTCAGTATTTCATTTTTTTCCTTCTTGGTCAATGTGTGGTCCCATGCATTACTTATTGCTCACTATTTCAAAGCCTTCTCTGAAGACAAGAATTATTCATTTCCTCATGGGCTTTCCTCTGGTGCTCATCACCACAGTATTTGAGTACTTCACAAACATTAATGAATTTATTTTCAAACACTCATTTGAGATGACTCAAAGAATAATAGAAATGTAAGGCTGGAATAGGGATGTTAAATATCGGTTAATTGACTAGTCGAGTAACTCATGAATTCTTATCAGTTGACTACTCTATAGTCCCTGGGGGCAGGGCTGGCAGCCAGTCCACTCTGGCCCCACTCCTGAGGAGTCCCCTGCCACTCCATGCAGGGTGCCAGGTGGGAGCTGGTCCACGAGGAAAGCCAGTTCAAAACCAGACCATCAGAGGCAGCAGCACAGGGTGGCAGTAGCCTCTGTCTGGGAGGTGGGGGGTGGAGGGAAGAAATGTGTTTAGTCTATAGCATTAACCTATAAGCTTTTGCTTATCGGATAATCGGTTAATCGACTGCACTATTACAGCTCTTGGCTGGAAGGAACCACAAAGATGTAATTTAGTCCTTCCGCCCCTGCACTGATGCTGGATTAAGTAAATCTAGAAGAGAGGCTAAAGCGACTGGGACTTTTCAGTTTAGAAAAGAGGATACTAAGGGGGGATATGATAGAGGTATATAAAATCATGAGTGGTGTGGAGAGGGTGAATAAAGAAAAGTTATTTATTAGTTCCCATAATAGAAGAACTAGAGGACACCAAATTAAATTAATGGGTAGCAGGTTTAAAAAGAATAAAAGAAAGTTCTTCTTTATACAGCGCGTAGTCAACCTGTGAACTCCTTGCCAGAGGAGGCTGTGAAGGCTAGGACTATAACAGAGTTTAAAGAGAAGCTAGATAATTTCATGGAGGTTAGGTCCATAAAAGGCTATTAGCCAGAGGGTAGAAATGGTGTCCGCGGCCTCTGTTTGTCAGAGGCTGGAGATGGATGGCAGGAGACAAATCGCTTGATCATTGTCTTCAGTCCACCCTCTCTGGGGCACCTGGTGCTGGCCACTGTCAGCAGACAGGCTACTGGGCTAGATGGATCTTTGGTCTGACCCAGTACGGCTATTCTCATGTTCTTAGTAAATCTGTCTGTCTAACCTGTTCTGAAAAAGTTCCATTGATGAGGATTCCACAACCTCCTTAGGTCACCTGATCTAGTGCTTAACAATTATTATAGACAGAAAGTTTTCCAAAAATCAACTTAAATTTATCTTGTTGCAAACTAAGCCATTTCCTTTTTACCCTTTACAAGGTATACATGGGGAACAACTGATTACCATCCTCTATATTGCAATCTTTTTTGCTATTATGTCTCTTCCCATCTGATTGCCTCTTCTCACAAGCTTTTTCTTCTCATAAACATGGCTCTAGTTCTTTCAACCTTTCCTGACAGGTCATGTTTTATAAAATTCTTTATAATTTTTGCTGCTGTCCTCTGGGCTCCCTCTAATTTCCTTCTTAAAGTGTGGTGCCCAAAACAGAACACTGTTCTCTAACTGAAGCCCAGATGGGCGAGAGAGATTAATATCAACAGTGTCTACTCATTTCAAGTGTCCAATTTAAAACATCAAGGACCTGATTTTCCAGAGGATGTAGCATCATACAGCATTTAACTTATTCAAAGAACATCTTCCATTGACTTGAGCTATAGATGTGAGTGTTCAGCACTTCTGCACATCAGACTCGCAGGTATCAAGTCAGGCACCCAGAAAATGAGGAACACACAATTGGGGTCCATTTGTGAAATGTTTATTTTAAGTAATTAGCATCCTTTAGGAATTTTGTGACAGAAGCAAGGATAGAATCCAGTTTTCCAAGGAAGCCTTCAACTGCCTTAGCTATCCTTTCCCTTCCTGCAGTCCCTTGCCTCATTCACTACACGTTCTTCCAGCTTAACAAAGACAGAGATGCTACAAGCAACAGCTTCCTTTCCTATATAATGCTGATTCACTCCCAGAGCAGCTCCATCCTGTTCACTGAATGAGGGATACTATGGGGAAAAGTATGCACTAATGTAATTTAAAGGCTGTATCATACAGTTGTCAAGTGTTGATCCAGTCCTCTCCGCAACAGTCTTCATGTGTTTGTAAGACCTTTTCCTATATCAAATCCAAGTGTGATCTCACTCCTCCTGTGAATCCTGAGCTTCATAAGTGTTCTTAGGCTAGGCAACACTTCCTGCCTTCTGCCTCCAGTGTCTGTTCTTCTTTTACATGCCTGTGGTCTGGCTCCCTTGCACAGAGAGACACCATCTTTCTAAAAACTGTTTCTGTCTCTTTTCTGCCCATGTGCTTCATCTGGGGAAATTCCAGGCCCCTGCCTGCCATCCTCCCTCAACAGACTTGTACAGAATTATTCAAAGTCAGTGGCCTGACCAGTAGAAAACCAATTAATCCTATGGGGGACATTCATTCAGAGTTGATGGCTGTCTCATTGTTAACCCTCTGAGTTGTCCCATATCACAGCAGGATAGTGTCGAGACCTGATTGACCTTGTCTCAACACAATCTGGATGTCTTAATCCAACATGGAGGGAGCAAGCAAAGTTATTATCAGTTGGTTTAAACTTCATTGGGTGGAATGTATGGAACAGCTGAAATAAATGTGAGAAAAAGTTAAACTACAGCATGGAAACATGTAGCTGAAAAGAATACAGGTTCCATCCAAATCAGGCACACGTCACCACCCAAAATAAAGGCACATGTGGCAAAAGAGTGTCTCTAGGTATTGTTTTGTGAAGGCTTATGTGTCTGGGAAAGAAAGGCAGCAAGATCAGAAAAGCAGAGGTAGTGTGGCTGTGAGAAAAATCTAGGTGCTTTAAGGCTGAATGTTTTCTAGAAAGGATCTGGAGCTGTGAGCAAAGAAAATGGTTCATGCTGTTTCATTCCTGTTGTGTTCAGGGAAACAGGACTTAAACTGCATTGTTTGTAAATAAAATAGAACTCCATCAAAGAAACTCCATCCTACATTTCTCCTAATAATGGAAACAACTGGCAGGATCCCAAATGAAGGAAAAAAACCCAAATATTGACAGGTGCAGTGGAATTTCAGTTGCCACTAATCGTAATTAAATGGCCCATTTTCCCAGTCCCATTTTATAAAGACATTTTAGCAATTAAATCATTTTGTGATAAATTAGGGGATTTTTTTTTACAATTTTATTTCTTTAAAAAAGGAGAGAAAAAAAGAGAAAACAGACTAATCCTGGAAAGGTTCAAGACCTAGACTAATCTTTTGTTTTCACTTTTGACCTGGGGACTGATTCTCCTTTCAATTTTCTTTTAAGTTTATATCCCTGTAATTCTCTTGAGTTCATTGGAGTTACTTTTGATTTGTTAGGTTAAATGTGAATAAGGTCCCTAGAGTGTTCAGATGGCAAGTCCCTACATGATAATATTTTTATATGCTACTTAATAAGGAAAGTTTATTTGTTTATCATGGTAAGTTGGGTAAATTGAACATGACTTGCCCCAATATCTATTAAATAATTGCTAGAGGAGAAAATTTATAATGGTCAGCACGTGAAATGCAATAGTCTAAATTTTCAAAAGTGACTACTGAATTTAGATGTTCAAATTGTAGCAACTTCTAAGATCTTGATTTTCACAGGAGAATTACTCAGCTCTTTCTGAAAATCAAGTATCTTGGAAGGTTTGGAGTTGGGCACCTAAAATCTGAGGAAATCAAAATCCTAAGTTATTTTTGAAAATTTAGGCCAATATGATGTGAATTTCATCACAACCTATAAGGACACTGTGCAACAGATGATGGGAGAGAGATAAACAATTGCACTAATATAATACATAATTAACTTAGCTAATGCAACTAATATCAGATGGCATGCTTATAAGAACACAGGAGTTGCTATATTAGATTAGATGTCTAGACTGTCTAATTTTGATACCCTACCTTCAGCAGTGATCAGGTACTTGCTCCTTGATAGGAAGGCAGCAAATAAAATTTCAAACAACCATTAATACAACTAGGGTACAGTTTTCAAAAGCACCTACGTAGCATAAAATGTGCAATCCTGTAGTGACATTTTTTTAAATAAAGATTAATTCAAACTGGAACAGGTGCAGAGGAAGGGTACTAGGGTGATCCAAGGAATGGAAACCTTATATGAGCTGACTCAAAGAGCTTGGCTGCTTTAGCCTAACCAAAAGAAGGCTGAGGAGGATATACATCAGAAGAATAAATACTAGGGAGGAAGAGGAGTTATTTACGTTAAATGCCAATGTGGACACAAAGACAAATGGATATAAACTGGCCATCAAAACGTTTCAGCTCAAAATAAGGCAAAGGTTTCTAATATCAGAAGAGTGATGATCTGGAACAGCCTTCCAAGGAAGAAATGGGATCATAAATCCTAACTAGCTTCACAACTGAGCTTGAGAAATTTATGTAAGGAATGGAATAATGGAACTGCCTATGGTAGCATGTGGCCCATTAGCAAATGCCAGTAGCAAAACCCCCAACACTGAGAGACTGGACATAAGATGGAAACAGCTCTGAGTTACTACAGAGAATTCTTTCCTAACTATCTTTCTTGTGGGTTTTGCTCAGGGTCTAACTGATCACCATATTTGGGGATGGGAAGACATTTCCCTTTTGATCAGTTTGACAGAGACCCTGGGAGATTTTCACCTTCCTCTGCATTATGGGGTATATGTCACTTGCAGGTTTAAACTAGTTTAAATGATGAATTCTCAGTAATTTGAAGTCTTTAAGTCATGAATTGAAGACTTCAATAACTCATCCAGAGACTAGGGGTTTATTTCAGGACTGGGTAGGTGAGGTTCTGTGGCCTGAAATGTGCAGGTGGTCAGACAATCATAACGGTCCGTTTTGACCTTAATGTCTATGATTCTACGAGAATTATATGCCTAAATTCTGTTTTCAAAAACGCCATATTAAACATTGGGGCTGTGTCTAGACTGGCAAGTTTTTCCGCAAAAGCAGCTGCTTTTGCGCAAAAACTTGACAGCTGTCTACACTGTCCGCTTGATTTTGCGCAAAAACACTGACGTTCTAATGTAAGAAATCAGTGCTTCTTGCGCAAATACTTTGACACTCCCGTTCGGGAAAAAGTCCTTTTGCGCAAAAGCTTTTGCGCAAAAGGGCCAGTGTAGACAGCTCAGATTTGTTTTGCGCAAAAAAGCCCTGATGGCTAAAATGGCGATTGGGGCTTTCTTGCGCAAAACCGCGTCTAGATTGGCATGGACGCTTTTCCGCAAAAAGTGCTTTTGCGGAAAAGCGTCCGTGCCAATCTAGACGCTCTTTTCCGCAAATGCTTTTAACGGAAAAACTTTTCCGTTAAAAACATTTGCGGAAAATCATGCCAGTCTAGACCTAGCCATGGTGTAGATCTCCAGGTAAAAGAAATCTCTCTGCAGGGGGCAGCAGTAGTACAAGCATCCACAGAACTGGTTCAGGCCTACTATCCAAAGCTATCAGATCTATCCAAAGATAGCATTGTGGACACACATTTGGCAGCCTTATCATGCCCATCCGTAATTTAGGCATAATGATCACACAAGAGAGTGAGAGACGTAATTGTGTTCTATCCCTCACTCCTTCCGAATTAAACACTCTTTGACATAAACCATGGGCTCTAGTCTATTTTTGTATAATGGTTAATGTTAGTATTGTTGTGCTGTTCAGCACCCTTCTACTGATCAAAGTCTCGCAAACAGTCCAGTGACATGCAGCTATCCTTTTTATAAATGCTACAATTGAGAGGCTGCTCTAGGTCAGTTTAGGCAGGGCCAGGAATAGAATACAAGTATCTATTGTATAGATTGATAGACCCAAAGCACATAAATTCATCACATTACTTTTAAGAATAAATACACCAAATCTGTGCTTTTTGTTATGCTGCCTGTAATTGTTGTATTAAGCGGATACTCACTGAACCATTACTTCTCTCTCTGAAACAGTTGTGTAACTGTTTGGCAAAGTGTGTGTAATATCCTCCCTTAACATGCTTGACTTTGCCAATACAAGGTTTCTAACATTTTTTAAAAAATTATGCTATATATTGGTGGCCTATAGGTGAAAAGTTCTGTTGCCATATGCGTATGTGTGTGTGTACACATACACACATTCTAAAGTCAGCAGTTTCAATAGGAAATTTGTTCCCAGATAATGCAGGTTTGGCAGTCCCTATATGAGACAGTTTGGCGGGTCTTGGTTTTAGTTGCCATGTGTGTAATGCTACCTTGGGAGGAATCATGGCTAGAGACAGAATCTACTTATGGGGTTCTGACTACAAGTTTAAAGTTGTTCTTCCTGGGTGTAAACCTCAAGAAAGGGCCACAGGATAACTGCTCTCTGTGCTAAACTGATCCAGCAGCTCCCGGAGTGGGCAGCTTGCTTTAGGGCTGTGCTTTGCAGCCTAGCACCAGCTCCGGCTCACAGCCACGTGGTGGCTTCCTGGCTGCTCCTGCCCTGGCTTTAGCTTCTGGGGAAGCTGATGGTGGCTGCCTGCTCTGTTCTTAAAAGAGCTGCGACTGGGCCCCCTTTTTTGGGGGGCTCATTTTTGCTCAACAACTTTTTCCCCTCGGCTCTTTGCGCTGTATCCACCACTGTTTTGGCTCTTCATCTGTAACGGGTTGGCCACCCCTGCAGTAAGGCTTTGTCTTCACTGCAAGTTTTTTCAGCAGAAAATATGCTAATGAGGAAGTCATTAGCATGAGTCGTGATGTCATCAGCATATTTTCTGCCATTTCTTTTTGCACAAGGGTTTTTTGTGCAAAAAGAAGTATTGTGGACTTTTTTTTGGTGCAAAACCCCCATTTTGCACAAGATCCTTATGCCTGTCCGGGAATTCCAGAAGTGCAATACTCCCTAACAGAATATTGGAGCACTACTATGATACTAACTACCTGTTAATACATTTTGTTATATGTGAGAGGGCACTGCCAACTGGATGCTTTCTGTGAGAGCAGGTGCTTGACTCTGGAGCATTTTTCCCTTCTTGATCAAAAAGAGCCCAGGTTTATTTTGCTACAAAGCTGCTCTAGGTGTTGTTTTGCTGTTCTAGTTTTGCAGCAAATCTCACCTTTCTCTTATTATTATTTTTTAGCACTTAAGCAAGGATTGAGATGAGGATAGGACAGGGGTTGAACTGTGTTATGTTTGTGGAGGCTCTGGGAAAGGCTTATGCCATTTTAATGTTTTAATTATTTTAAAAAATATTGTTCCTGTGAAATTTAAGTTTTTTAACGGGTTCACAGAATTGGGTCACTGACTTCTAGAATTTAAAAAAAAAAATCTAAAAAAGAAAGGAAAACAAACTACAAATATTGCTTCTTGCAATACACATTGTGATAGTTTCAAAGCAGCAAGAAATCCTTGAGAAAGAATATGTAACCCCAGAATTTCAGGCTATATTGTCATTTTCCAGAGTGGGATTTTCAAATAAGCCTATTAGAGTTGGACATCCAAATCCCTTTAAAAATTCAGCCTGCTTCCCATAAGCGTCACTGAAAATTGTAGGTTACTGATCTGTGTATGTGTAATACTGTTTGTGCATGTGCAAATGCATATATGTATGTGCACACGTGTCAGCAGAAACACACACACAAAATAAAACACATTAATATTTAAAACAACCATAAGTTTAAGCAAATGCTTAAATCAGCATTTTAAATGGTACTCATAGTTTTAGTAGTTATTCTGAATAAGGGCTCATCTATTAAGAGAGGAATTCATGACAATTCTCTTTTAAAGAATAAGACTGCCTTCTTTAATTATTAGACTGAAGATTTTGTAATTCAACATCATAGGCCCACTAATAATTTAGTCTAGAAGAAATTTGCATGTTTTAAATTAGAGACATTTTAAAACACCATAGTTAAATCTTGATTCAAAGAAAAGTTCTTTTTTGGATTAATTTCAGCTTCTATCAGGTGGCATTATTTTTCCAATAGTCTCTTACTCTACACTTCGCATTTGAAACAGCTTATGTCCAACCTATAATTATTTTCTTCTAATTAGAGTAATTCATGGTTAATTATTCAAAAATGATTCCCCTTCAAATTCAAAGCCATTTCTTGCCATGACACTTTTTAAAAGCAAGGTATAAATAAAATATTCACAGAATGCAAATTTTTGTAACAAGAGAATGCATATTTCCTTTCTTAAAAAGCATTAATATCTTTCTATAGTGATACAGATTCTGGTAATATCTATATTTTAGGCCAAATTTTCTGCTGGTGAAAATGGTACAAGAGAGAGTTTGGTCACATATGTATTAGCCAGAAAAGGTAAGCTAAACAGATGTCTTTGTTTATGAAAGTAGGGGAAATATTTTTATATAGAACACATTTAAAAAAGGGAACAATAACATAACATAAAATTAGACATAGTCCAAAACAATTTAGCATGACTGGACCAAATTGAGTATGATATACACCGTGAAGTAAGCAGGTTCACTTCCATGGAAGGGTTTGAGCCAAATCCAGGAATGATGTAAACAGTGGTGTAAATTAGTCAGAAAACAGCTGTAACTGTCAATATTGTGTAATTTGCACTGATGCAGTGTGTGTACATAATGGCAAAGGATATGTAAACAAATATTTTACATATTAAGGGTTGGCAGGAAAAATAATTATGTAGAGGGCTCAAACAGACCCTCCCCATCTTACTTTGTTATAGGGAAATATCTCAGCTCCTGGATTTAAATTGAAACCTTGTAAGTGTATACAACAATCACAGACTTCCAAAGAGTCACACCCATTTTTGCCAGGAGCTGAATTCAGTGTTTCAAATAGTACATATAGCATATTTTATCTACCCATTTTGGATGCCAAATTGTGCAAATTACACTATCTTACCACTTACACTCAAAAAGTAACTTACATCACCAGGGCTGAATGCAACCCAAATAGTGAAAAAGAACAACAGTATAAAGTAAATGGAAAGTTTTACCTGTAAACATACACTGTATTTTCTGGTAGAACTTTTCTGACTGATGTTTTCTGACAAACTTTGGGTAGTCTGTGACAGTTGCAAGATTCAAGAGTAGGTTACAATATTGAGGTACTCCTCAATATTTAATTGATATGCCTATCATCAGTTTTATATTTCATTTTTTCCTCTGACTTTACACACCATATCTTAGATTAGAGGCAAGAAAACAGCTTCAGATCTCATTTATTTGGATGATAATCCAGAATAATATGTAACATGAGTGGAAATGTACAATTTACAGTTACTTTATTAGCTTCAACAGAAAAAAAGAGAGTAAAATCTGTAGTGTAGTACTGTTTTCTAAATAAATTCCTATTTTTTATTTTCCTTCTAAAAGTTGAATATCATAGAACACCTGATAGTATTAACAGACCTGCTCTGTTAGCTTCATCCTTTGTACATGAAGCAGAGATGGCCTCAAATAAGCATGTTTTGATTTTGTCTAAACTTGAAATCAACATATTCTATCTTTCACAGTCTTGCCAACCCCTGCTGTTCAAAAAATCATAAGTCTGTCTTTAAAGTCACAAGATTATGTAAAAATAATAGATTTTTGTGTTCTTTTTATTTGCCTTCTGCTCTTTGAGCCTCTAAAGTGCACCAGGGTCACATTTTGAAGCTTTTCCCAAAGACATGAGGACTAGAAACTTACTTTTTCTTTCATAATAAAGGCTGAGATCATCACATATTCACTTGACTCCAGGAGATGGGGTTTTAAGCAAAACAGTAAAAGTTGAAGACAAACTATTTCATAATGTTTTTGCTACGACAGACAGTTATTTCTCATATACCAGTATGTGTACTTCTGATTTTTGTGCACACATACATTTACTAGAGTCCTGTTTACACTTGAAATGCTACAGTGGCACCACTGGAGCACGTCAGTGAAGACACTACACTGCCTCCTATCAGCATAGGTAATCAACTTTTCTGAGAGGCAGTAACATGAGTTTCCTCTACACTATAAAATTAGGTCAGGTTAATTAAGTTGGCTGGGGATGTGAAAAACCCACATCCCTGAATGGTGGTGATAAGATGATTTACCTCCCTTGTAGATAGTGCTCCATTGATGGAAGAATTCTTCCACTGACCAAGCTACCGCCTGTCAGGCAGGCAGATTATCTGTGCTGACAGCAGAATCTCTCTCATGGGGGTGGGCAGTGTCAGCAGAACAGCTGTGCCGCAGTAGCATTTTAAGTATAGACAAGCCCTAGGATGACAGAAAAATTCTTCCATCAACCTCATATTGTATATGCTGGGAAGTTACACTGCTATCTAACCCTGTGAGCTGCAAAGGCCCACTGCCTTCCTCATGCTCTCTTCTCTGAATTACAAGACTTATGCCCAGCTTATTTAGGAACAGAAACAATGCTGTACGACCTCAACTAAAGAACAAAACTATAATTTTGAATATCCACAATGGCATACTCACATAAACTGTCTGCAGTTGCTCCATGGAGAGAAACAATAAATAAAAAATATTCAAATAATGGATAATGATGAACAAGTTTTCTGCTTAAAGAATGTCTAATACATACACGCAGAGGCTTTCACTGAGTAAATTATTTGCTGCGAATTACTCATCTCTAGGTTTTAGAAAGGAAGCTCTAGCTGTTTTTTGATGAGAAAGCATACTTGTAGTGCATTTTGTTAATACAAGCAAACACCTGTTATTCAAATAGGTTGGTGGAGATATCCAGAATTCAGAAAAATTAGAATTTGCAGAAAAATGAAATTTTAATTTCAGAGAACAAAGCTTAATTTCAGATAATTTGGGTTTGGGTAATCAGAATCTACCTCTATTTAACTTTGGTGGGGAAACTTTTCGCAATTTGGTGACTAGGCAAATAGCCTCATCTAATCTCTAATCTCTTCCAATATCTCATGACACAGATAAACGTCCTATACCATGAACACCTCAAATCTAGTTTCCACTGTTTTTGTTCTACGATTGGTAGCTGCATTGAGTGCATGTCTCAGTAGGTTATGGATGATATAGTTGTCTCTGTGTCTTTATCCATTAATAACCTTGTAGATTTAGGCACAAATGTTAATTTGGCTTTAGAGGCCAAATGGGAGCCAAAGGAGGATGTAAAATTCTGCAGTGATCCTTCCTCAGAGGCTGTCCCACTAGGGAGATGGCTGACTCTTTTCCCAGAAGCTGGAGTCTTTCATGCTCCTTCCTTCTGCTTTAGTTAATGTAAATTACAGTTAGCCAATCTGCATTTGACAAAACACCTGGATCACTGTGGCTGTAATATCTAATACTCTATTTTTGCTTTACACAACACAGCAAATAAACCCAAGTGAGTATTCAGAAGGTTCTGAGGAAAATGAAATGATACTGCAGTTCTCACTAGATAGTTCTCACCTTTGTTAAATGATTAAAGATCCATTGTGATAATCAGAAGCATTAATTCAATTTGCTAACTCTTTCACATGTTTACATCAGTGGCTAATGCCTCTATATATTTCCTGCATAGTTTCTAATATTACTGAAAATAAGGATTTTCCCCCAAGAATGTTAGTTAACTCATTCTGATCTTATTGCACACCGCTTCATGAGTACATTTTTGTTTTGTGTTAACAAACCTTTGTTCTGAATTACTTAATACTGATTATTTCATTTCTTCTACTTTAATTAACCTGCATATTCCAGTCTATGATTCCATTTGGGGGCTGTGGGAGAGAAGGGAATCACCATCATTAATCAAATGCTTAGATTATGTTCTGAGATAATTGGACTTGCTCCTTTAAAAAGAAATTACTGCACAACTAAAAAATCATTAGCAGTTTTTAAACATATAAAAAGAGAATAAGTAATGTATTCTCTAATCTGAACCTTTAGGCTACCAATATATTTGGTCACAAAAGCTGTCTGCACTTCAGAGTACAGTAGCTATAATGTTTGCTTTTTGTCTGGCTGTACCAAAAGAAGGCCATGACTTTATCATTATTAGATATCTGGGACTACCTAGCAGATAAAAATATATAGGTCAAGTAACTCCATATCCATTTAATATCTACCTGGGGAGCTTTAGCCACCCCTTCTTTTTCCATCCAGGTCCCCCGGACAACCCATTGCCATCTCCCTCCTCACCCCAAGAAGGATTAAAATAGGCTATGAGGAAGGAGGGTTGTCTCCCTGCCATGTAAGTCATAGAAGCCCCAACACCCTCCCACCAGTTCTGCTTCTTTAACAAATACCTTATGTCCTTTACCAAGTCATTTACCTGGTTACTGTATCCCTCCCCTATGGAGTATTTGCACTGGACAACTGCCCCACTCTTACATAATGAGTTGTGATACCATAGCCTAACTCCCTTCCCTACTCCTCAGAGCAAAGCCCTCCCCAAACATTCTGTGGAGAAGGCAAGAGAAAGGAAAAACCCACTCCACTCCAGTCTGGTGGTAAGAAAAAAATTCTTTTCCAGACCCCTAGAAAGGAGTGACTAGGGAAGGGAGGGCATGTGGTGTCTGGAAAAGGGGCTTCTTCCAACCCAGGATTGTCCCTTCAAGTCCCAGGGTATGAGTCAGTGTCATCACACTGACCCACTCCACCTTTTGCAGCAGCCTCTGTGCCTCTTTCCCTTCCCCATCACCCACAGAGCACTATTCTCCTTCTCCAGCAAGTCAGACAACCCCCTTCCCACTCCCCCTCCTGCTTAAAGATGAAATAATTTTATAATAAAAATATGTTGAACAATTGTTCATTTCAAGCAGAAAATGCATATTTGATAGAAATTCCTGTACTGTGCACCATTTTAACCCAGCAATTACAGATTAGACTGTCTGCCTATAATCTATCTGCCTACAGTTTCTATATATGTAACCCATAATGCTTAGGTGGATCAATTGCCATCACTGCTCAATAAAGTTTACAGTTAAATAAGTAATTAAAGCATCAACAGACTAGCTAGTAAATGACTTTTACTCTTTTTTAATCTTTAAGAGCTATTATGTTACTGTTCTTGAGGTTTCCTCTATTAGTGAAGTATCCGATTATACACAATACTATGCTTTTCATAATCACAAATGCTGTAAATACATTACAGTAAGTGAAATGAAGAGTTATTATATTGTATACTCGGTACACATGTAATCTGATTTTGCTATTAATTTACTCCCTTTGTACACGTATATTACAGTATTTCGTATTTTGGTTTGGAGAAAAATGAAAGGAAGCAGGAAAGATCTGTTTATAGTAGGGGGATCAACAGACTCGTTGGACCCCTGGGCAAGGTGTGTGTGGGGACTTGGCTCTCTGCTCCCACAAATGGCAGGGTCTCAGGTGGAAGGAGTGTTCTGGAAGCAATTTAAAGGGCCTGGGACTCTGGCCACCCCTGCTCCTGTTTAAGCAGCAGTGGCAACCGGGAGCTCCAGGTCCTTTTGAATGGATGGGCTCCAGGGCAACTGCCTCTTTGCCCTGCCCTCCCACAATCAGCAGGCCTGACTTATACAAAAGAATAATATTAATGTAGATAATTGCTATATTCCCTGGAAACACTGAATCAATAAAGTGTATGTATCTATGTCTTAAGAAAAAAGATATTTGCTTAAATTGTCCTTTTATATTTACAGTTAGTTAATTACTTTACTTTGCCACAAATAAAGGTCATTAAAATCATCATGGAGCTTGATTTATATTTCAGAACTAACCCGTAAGTTGTACAATCTTTAACTATGTTCCATTTAACACATTTAATAGATGTAAAAGCTCACAAGTGATGATATAAAGGATAATTTACGCTTGCAATGCATTTTTGTCCAATTAATAGATTGCCTGCGTGTTGCATATTTTGCATGACAAAAGAGCAGAATATTAAACTGCCATTCATAATGAAAATGCACTTTGCAAATTAAAAGTGCCGAAACAGAATTTTTTCACCCTGTTTAGGAAATAAACAGTCCTTAACCAATTAAACTGCATTGTAATAATTCTATGATTTATTGCAAGTTGTTTAACTTTCAAAACTCGGCTAACCCATATTAAGGTCACAATCCATCATGTCTTGCTTGGAAAGCCAGCAAATAATGGCTGTTGTATTAGCTGCTTTTGATGATAGTATGAAAGAAGTATTAGCACTTGTCAACAAAACTGCTTACAACATAACATTAGCATGCATGGGCTGCTGTACCTATTTATTATTCTGGCAGCTTCACACATATTGTTACAAGCTTATAAAACATTTTGTCGGGTGGAAACCGAATGTACACTGTTTGGTTTTCTGATAGACTGGCAGCATAAATGTCTGGGCTGACTTAGTTTAGTTTAAGTGTAAATAGAGACACAAATTCTTCAACCTGTTCTTATTGATACTGAAAAGTGCTGAATTATTCAGCATCCAACTCTTCTGTTTGTGTCTATCACAGTTATCAATTACCCATCAGTCTTCTTGTCAAAACAGAATGGATTAATCTGGCTGAAAACAAGACAAATAAATGGATACTATAACAGGGGTGCAGGGTTGCCAAACTGTCAAAGGGAAATCCAGGCAATGACATTTGCCGTCAAAAGTGGGATATCTGGCTTAAGTGAGCAAATTATTCCCCTTTACGAGCCAAGAATGCACTTAGCTTACCGTAAGTAAATTAATCTGCCTACTTTGACTACTAATGCATTATCAACAGTGATAATAGTCACTGAAAATTTTTGTTGTATTGCTCAAATGCCTTCATGCTCTAATGCTTTTTGTGTATAAAATCACTTTAAAATAAAATTTATGTATACATACATAATATTATTTTATATTAATAAATTAAAAGAGAAACAGTTGATGAATGAATGAAGCCCTTTTTAATACAGTCACTTGTGATAGGTTTGGGCCATTTTATAGATTTCAGCTGATGAGCTATCAAGTAACTCCTTGAACAGATGGCCAGTGGAATCCATCCAACTTGTGTAAGCTGCAATCCCCCCCCTCCCCTTTTTCTTTGCCCCTAACATTTAACTCAGAAATCTCACTCGGCAACCTCTTTCAAACCATTCATTACTGTTCAAAAAGTTCACATATTCATGCCATTTCATTTGGCCTTTTGAGATAATCTAGTAATCTGACTCTTAATTTGGCATAGGTATAAGTGGTACTGATTGAGTCGTGTCAGGTTCCTATCAGAAACTTTTTACAAGAATTTTATCAGAAATTACTCTATTCTAGACCTGTTTTAAGTAATCAAAATTCATGCCTAGGGCCCTGAGATCATGACAGGGTCAAAAGCCAATAGATCTTGCAAACCAAGAGTTTACTCTCCGTTACTATTTTTAATCAGCAAAGTCAGTGCTACTATGCTGTATATATTTCACATATTTCATTGGAAACTCAGCTGCTGAACTGTTTACATTCACATAGATGGCAGAATTCTTTTAAAGTATCACATTCTTGATGTCAGTATGCTACACAAAGAAATTCTTTATACTTTGACTATAAATAAAGTAGCTACTCACTGAAGTCCAGGACAAAATCTTCTATTTCCATTGAAGAGTTTTGACAGATAGAAAACATTACAGTCCTCATTCCCAATAATTTGTATAATTCTATCAAGCCTGGTCTAAAATTAGCCCTTCAAGGTCGATTTTCTAAGCAATACATCCACACTACCAAGGCCGTTATTCCGGATTAAGGGGGATTTGAAATTAAAACTTTGTAGTCCTGTTTTTCACAAGGAGTAACACTATTCCCAAACTTGTAAATCCAAAATAACATTAGTGTGGACACACCAGTGCTGCTAATTCTAACTAATTAGCTCCCAGGAGGCCTTCCGCAGCTCCCCAGAGTGCTTCCTGGAGCTCTGAGTATGAAGCAGACTCCATTAATATGGACGTGCCACCTGAGAGTACATTCGATTCTTCCCCATAATGAGGACACAGAACTTTGAATTTGTAAGACTGGGTGCCCAGAAGTTGAATTTATTAAAGCTTTGAAATAATCGCTTAGTACAGACATAGCCTCACATGCAACTGCGGTCAAGAGTACTACAACATTAATAATATAGCATTGAATCATCTTCTTTTGCTCATGCAGCATTTAGTCAGTGTTTGATTGCAGAGATAAGTCAGTAGAGACAATAATTAGCAGTTCTTGCAAACCCTGAGAATAATAGACTTACAGTCCTCTGCTGATCTTTCTGTTTTTATATTTTCAAAAATCAATTTTATTCCATATGTTTCTAAGGCTTTAAACATTTTGAAACACAGTTCAATACATTTTGGATTGTTTGACGTAGCAAACATGTTTACCTTATGTAATAAACAGAATTATCATATTTTTTCATCACTATTAAGCACAAATAAGTCTAATGACTTTGGCACCAAAATGTTTAGTATATTTCACAACAAAGGTTTGGATTTAAAAAGCAATGAATCATGGAAAGTCACCGATTTATGAAGATTATGCTACACCAATATACAAAAGAGTGTAGTGGGGGTTCTGCAGAGTGAGTTTACCTCATACTCACGCCATCAGGGTGGGTTATGTTACCTGTGTGGCTCTTGGCATTGTGAATTGGTGCAAAGGGTTGCAAAACGATTCAAGGCTAGTTCATCCATCCCTCTGTAGATAGAGACAGAGGGGAGGGTGGCCCAAAGCTGAGTTGCAAACCCACATATTGTATTGTAACACATTTGGTTTGGGAGTCTAATCATACATTTTTAAGGATGTTTGCAAGATTTCACAGACTTTATTCATATTCATGATTTCAGTGACCACAGGGACAAAAATCATAGCCCTAAGCACAAACAAAACACTGTGGGCTTGCTTAATCTCTTGATATCAGGTACCAGTTAACTTGCATTTAACTGTCAACAATGGATCCTAAATTTAAAAAGTAATTCAAACTGTATGATTCAGCTCTGCAAAGTATCTGGTTAATTTTCCTACCTTTAACAACTTTGACACTGTCCTGTCAGGCTTGATAAAGACTGAGTAAAGGCTGCCAAAACTTCTTGTTCACTTTTCTTAAATCTGCTCTGTATCATCAGTAGCAGCATTATAAAAACCTGACCAAATTAATCCCAGACATAACTTTATTATCTGTTTCTAAATAAAGTAGTGTAGGGATGCTCCCCAGGAATATTTCAAATTCAATTCCTGTAAGAGAGACCTCACCAATCTGGTTTTCAAACAACAGTCTGGCTTAGCAAAAGTCTATTTATAATTATTTGTTTCCTCAAATACGAAACTGTCTTGTAGAATAGGTACTAACAGGAGCCGCAGCTATTATAGAAGTAACCAAATTACCAACTGAAAGATGTGTGGACTTTCATAGCAAAGACTTTAAAATCTAATGTCAGCCACTGAAAATTATAGTGGAGATACATCTGCAGTGAAAGCAGTCCCTCTTCCACTTTAGAACTGTCAGTGCATTCACTCTTTTGAGTCAATAAAGGATTATTTAATTTTATCCCAAGATCAGAGTATTTGTTTAACAGTTATTAACTTTTGAGCACTGCAGTTTCTGAATGAACTCTTGAAGTACTACCCATTTTTCCTTTCCACATTCAGTCAAAGAAGAAAAAGAAAATGTTTTTTTATTACCTCTCTCCTATCTCACTGGGAAAGTAGGAGGACAAAAATTCTAGCGTAATCAGTCTGTCAAATTAGCAATCAAGATTTTTCTTTATTTTTAGCCTCACTTGCACACATCTTTTTCATTGTAACACTGATTTGGTTTTAGTGAAGATGATTTCCAAAACTTATGACCTTGATTTATTTCTTTCCAAAGCAAATTTCTGATGTAGATACGATGACTAGCCTGCTATTTTAGTATTTGATCAAAACAAAGGAACCTATCTCTAGAAAGCTATCCAGAACTGTATTTTACATAGGAAAATGATACGATCTTCTTTAATTTTTATGCTGTGGTTCAGAACCATGAGAATAATTACAAGATACATATTAGATATATCCCTGCAGTCTGCCAACAAGTCCTTCTTCTAGTTTAGGCAGCAAAAAGCAGAAAGTGGAGTAAGGGGGAAGATGGGATTTCCCTTGGCATAGGAGAATTTCTGGATGTCACAAAATCAGTGTTGTTCACTCTACACTACACATTCCCTTGACTTAGGTGCCCACATTGTGGAGGAGAGGAAACATAATGTGGTGAAGAATACTATGCTCTGACCGCTCTTAAACAAAATGATTCATGGGGAACCATTACATACAAGTGTAATTTAGAGCAGCCCTTAGATTGCTATAATTCATACCAATAGCTTATTTGCCCTTATGGCTTCCCCAAGACGGTTAAAGGTGGAGTAGAGACAAATTTGCCTCTTGCTTGGCATAGCTTGACTCCATTGGAATTAAAAGTATCATCTGCAATAAAACATAGCTAATTTAGTGTCTTTACACTTAGGTCTCCAACCTAAGACTGTCAGACTTTCTAACAAGCTATCACAAATTCATATTACTTTGATATTTTCATCGTCATATCCAAAGATATTGAGTGGTCTTTATGTTGTTTATCATAATGTTGCAAAGTAATCTTTGAAAGGCAAATCAAAACAGAAAATTGAGGTAAGCACTAAGTTCTATGTTGATGAAGATGTGAGTGTGGGGGTATAGAGCAAACTTGATAAAAAATTGCCAAGCAGTCTATTGTCTTATCTTTAATGACTACTAAGTCCCTAAAATGCCTTACAAATGCCCCCATTAGGTTAACGTATTCATTTTCAGACAAGTGATCTTTCTATTGTACCAAATCCGCCAACACAACTATCTTAGCAATGTTTACACATGGTTTTTGTTAAGTTTAATTAAGCTTTGTTGAATCCTTTTCAACAGGATTAAACAGTGTTACAGAATATAAGTATGAATATTATAATAAACCTATCAGCCTGATGAAGTTTTAACTCTAGTCTCAAATTCCCAGAATAATTGGTGGCTCTCGGTATTAACTTTTATGTTGCAATTTGTAGAACCTGTCTCATTTAAAAACTACCCACCAAGAAGAGTTAATGGATCAACTAGTTAGATATGTGAAAATATTTATACACTATAACCTCCATACTTAGGGTGTCTCTAATTTAGGAACACCTGTGGTATGGACCCTAACAGGCAGAGGCAGAAGCTGCTCTGTGCTCCCGCTACTATTTCTCCCCATTTGGGGGAACAGCAATACTGCGACTTTGCTGGAGGCTTTTCCCCACTGCTTTGATAGTGGTGGGGGGTGGTGCCTGGGAGCGGCAGAGGATGCAGAGCACCAGGTAAGCACCCTACCCCCACCACTGTCACTCCCTCTCTGGCCTGGCAAAATCTTTAATTCAGCAAACTCTATTTTTCAGGGTTGCCAGATTAAAAAGGTTCAAGTGTATAACTGCAAGGCTAGGAAACATTTATAAAGTCATTCTTATTGTATATTTTGTTACTTTCATGTTGTGTGCGCAGTTAAACATATATATTTCCTATAAAATATTATTAATTTCACCCCACTGAAATTGCACATCTAAGTATTGACAATCATGCAGTGCCAATGTTAAAGTTAAATTAGGCACTCTTAATTCTAACAAAGTCATTTACAATTTAGCAATTAACACACCATTTTTCTAGAACTTTAGATAGGTCCCCTCAAAGGAATCTCTTTCTTCCTCATCTTGTAAGTTGGCAAGAGAACACACTTTCTCAGAGGACAGTAACAGGCTTTAGTGTTGTGGACTTACTATATTATGTTTTAACAAAGTTCTCCCCTTCTGTGGAGTTCCTTAGGTGAAGAATGGCTAAACAACAACTTCTAACTATGTCCATTGGAGCCCTTCTTCAGGCCTTTTGATTCTTGTAAGGACACCATCTGAGAAGCACTTGCTTCAGTCCCTACATAACTTTGAGCCAAAAATGAAACCTTTTCCATAGTTCATATGGTCTGCAGAATCTGAGGAAAGACTCTGCATTTTTCAAAGTCTGCAGAACCTTCCTCAGATCCTTTGCACCTTATCAACAAGAAAAGCAAGACTATAATGAAGAAAATCTCACTGATAATCACACTGAAAGTTTCATTCATTGAATTAAAATAACATTATGATGTAAACTTAAAGTAAGTTTATATTTTCAAAAATGAAATGAGCCACCAGTTTTGCCCCTAGACACAGTTTTTGAGGAAGAATGGTCGATGAATATGTCTGTCTGTCTCTCTATCCTGCAAAAAATCTATTTTAAAGGACACTCCCTCCCTCACATATTTTCTACTAAACCAATTTCTCTCTTTTTAATTACTATCTCCTCCTTTGCCAGTTCTGAAAACTATATTGGGTCAGAGCCAAAAAAAACCCCTGGCACCGTGCCTGAATTAAAGTAATTTTCAAGGGCTACATTCACTGCTCAGGATTTTTACCTTTTTCTTTACAATAAGATTTTCATTGACTTTAGGGGGAGAGGGGAGCAAATATCAATCTTAATAGCTAGCACTAGGGTGGTCAAGTGTTAAGTTTTCAACTGGAATGCTTGTTCAAAAAGGGACCCATTCAGGGCTGGATTACCCAATAGGCAGACTAAGCACGTGCTTAGGGCACCAGCAAAGCAAGGCACCAAAAAAAAAAAAAAGAGAGATTTTACGGTATAGTATTGTTTTCATTTTGAATTACATATGGGGGGGGGGCACTATAATCTTTTCAGTGCTTAGGGCCTTTAAAGGTCTTAATCCAGCCCTGGACCCATTTCTGTACTGGCTGGCATTACTGACCATGCTGGTAAAAGTCTAGTAAGTAGTGCAACAGAGGTCCAGTCCTAAGTCCGGCTTTCTACGTGCTCTGACTCTGTGCTGCTCCTAGAAGTGACTGCCAGGTTCTTGAGGCCCCTAGGAACTGGGATGGCCAAGGACTGGGAGGCGCCACATGCTGGCCTTGCCCCAAGTGCTGATTACACAGCTTCCATTAGTCAGAAACTGTGATCAACATGGGCAGCAGTGCTTGAGCAGGTGAGGTCAGCACACAGAGCTTCCTTGGCCCTAACCAACCTCCTAGGGACCCAGCAGCCACTTCCTGGAAGCTGAGGTAAGTACCACAAGGACCCCACATCCCAAGTCCACAGCTGCAACCCCCCCCA
Organism: Pelochelys cantorii; assembly: GCA_032595735.1. NCBI lineage: Eukaryota > Metazoa > Chordata > Testudines > Trionychidae > Pelochelys > Pelochelys cantorii. The sequence continues at coordinate 59,782,945 of CM064330.1, forward strand.
ACCGCAAGTCCCCTCTTGCATCCCAAGCCCCTCATCCCCATCCCTGAGTCCACACCTATACCCCTAACCCCACCCCAGAGCCCATCCCCAGCCAGGGCCCTGACCTTTCCTGCATTCCAACCCCCTCATGTCCAGCCCCACCTCCCAGTGGAAGCCCTCATACCCCTGCATCCCTGCACCCCAGCCCGAGCCTTCTCCTGAACCCCAAGCCTTTCATCCACACTCCCAATCATGAGCCTGCATCCCAGATGGAGCTCTCACTTCCCCCCACACCTCAACCCCTTGTCACAGCCTAGAGCCCTCTCCTTCACCGTGAACCCCTCATTTCTGGCCCTATCCAGAAAGTGCACCCCCAGCCAGAGCACTCTCACCCTCCTGCATCCAAAACTCCTGTCTTAGTCCAGTGAAAGTGAGCAAGGGTGGGGAAGAGTGTGTGGTGAAGGGAGGGGTTGAAGTGAGCAGGGAGTGGGGTTTCAGAGAAGTGGCAGGGCCTCAGAGAAGAGGTGTGGTAGCAATGTTCAGTTTTGTGTGATTTGAAAGTTGGAAACATTGGCTAGCACCAATATCTCTTGATTCTTTACACTGACTGTTAGTGAGCACAGTGCTTCACCAGGGACACTCTTTAAAAGTGACCATTTGCATGTTCTTAATTCTACAAGATTTGGCTGTTTTTTTGTTGACTCTCTAGTGATCAACATGGATACACAATGGCTGCGTCTAGACTGGCATGATTTTCCGCAAATGCTTTTAACGGAAAAGTTTTTCCGTTAAAAGCATTTGCGGAAAAGAGCATCTAGATTGGCACGGACGCTTTTCCGCAAAAGCACTTTTTGCGGAAAAGCGTCCATGCCACTCTAGATGCGGTTTTGCGCAAGAAAGCCCCGATCGCCATTTTCGCCATCGGGGCTTTTTTGTGCAAAACAGTCCTCCCCTGCCTACACTGGCCCTCTTGCGCAAATATATTTGCGCAAGAGGGCTTTTTCCCGAACGGGAGCATCATAGTATTTGCGCAAGAACACTGATGATCATACATTAGATCGTCAGTGTTCTTGCACAAATTCAAGCGGCCAGTCTAGACAGCTGGCAAGTTTTCCGCAAAAGCAGCTGCTTTTGCGGAAAAACTTGCCAGTCTAGACACAGCCAATGAGTAACCAGTCTCACATTCTCATCTACGATTCTCAAACACATAGCAACTGAGAAAAAATAATTGAAATCAATAGCAGTAGCATATGGCATTGGCTTTTTGTAACTGTAAAACACAAGGACTTAGTTTGAGTTAACTTTTGACTGCCGCGTGTAGCCGCGGGCAGTTAGTTCGGACTAGGGGGATTTAAAAATGGCGCCCGGACGGGAAGATGCAAATAAAGCCCGGGATATTTAAATCCTGGGCTTCGTTTGCAACTTCGAATGCCTACATTAGCCTCCCTCGTTCGAACTAGGGGGCTAGTGTAGACATACCCAAAGAGAGCTGAAAAAATGTTCTGACATTTCTGATTTTTTTTAAAAATTGCTTGTTCCATGAAACATTTTCATAATTCCAGTTTCCCCTCTAGAAACTCACACAGAACATTGGAACTTGTTCACTTGGGAATTTGTTCACGGGTCTCCCTCATGACATCAGTACACTTAAACCTCTGTACTCCGTGTGTAGGTGGCCCTCATTTGGGAATACCCATGGTACAGAGAAGGAAATGTCTCTGTCCACTGATGCTCCCCTCCTTCAGAGCTGGGGAATAGGCAGCCTGCAGAGCTGCTTCCTCTAAGGCTCTCCCCCACCACACTCACAGATGCAGGGGGTGTTGCCAGAGAGTGCCAGGGAGCACCAAATCTTGTAACCCTGGATGGAGCTGAGATCTGAAACCTTAAAATTATGACATTTTTATGAAAGCAAAAGATACTTTAAATATATATAAATTTCTAGAGTTCTCATGACATCCACACAGTTGAACTCCCTGTCTCTCTGGTTACTCAGCTCTGAAGGCAGCAGTGAAGAAGTAAGGGTGGCAAGGTGTGGCAAACAGCTGCCACTCTCTGGCCTCCCATCTCTCAAGGCTGTACAGAAATGAGGGCGGTAATATTGTGATCCTCCAGCAACTCCCTTTGCTGTCAGACCCCCAATTTGAGAAACACTGGTCTTTCCCATGAAATCAATACACTTAAAACTCTGTACTCCATGTGTAGGTGGGCCTAGTCTAGGAACACCCAAGGTACAGAGGAGGAAATGTTTCTGTGCACTGCTGCTCCTCCCTCACAGCTGGGGAATAGGCAGTGTGCAGAGATGTTTCCTCTGAGGCTTTCCATCGCCGCTCCCACAGATGCAGGGGGCCATGCCTGAGAGTATTAGGGAGCGCCAAGTCATGTGTGCCCCTGGGAGGAAGGTGGCAGGTAGGTGCACCCCCAGTGCCCTCTCATGCCCAGATCCTGCAGCACCTTCCCTGGCCCAGCAAAATTTTAAATCCCGAATATCCTGTTTCCCAGGGGGAAAAGCGCACACACACACACACACACATATAAAACAGATTTCACAGCAGATGATAGATTTCATACTCTGTGACTTGTTTTTCATTGCTGTGAATTTGGTAGTGCCCTACTTATGGGGAAATGGAAAAAGGGTGGTAGTAGTGGTAGGAAGGGCATTGGACTAATTAGGTGGTGAGGACACTGGTCAGGAGAGATTGGTGGTGTGCAAGGGGTTTTTCTAAGGTCTATAGGAATATTAGAAATTACATCTTATTCAGTACATTTTTGTAGGTGCACAGAAGTTGAATTTTCTCGAAGATTTTAGGAAGATCACAGAGAGAAACTAGAGGAAACTTCAGAGGAAACTGCATGAAACAGCTTTAGGCTGATATGGGATAATCTGCACTCTGTTTCTATGAAAGTCTCCTAATCCAAGAGATAGACTGTTTTAACCCTGGAGTATGAGGTTTGATATCTCTCCAAGATCTTATTTGTGTCAATGAGCTTCAGTCTAATGAGCACTGTCTACAATTTTTTATCGGTTCTGAATTTGCCAGGTTTCAGTTTTATTGCATGTCCTCTTGTTCTTGCATTGTGAGGCAGGGAGAACAGAAGCTCCAAACCTATCTTCTATATATTATTCATTAGTTTATATATATTCATCATGTCCTCTCTTATTTGTCTTCTATGGTACAATATTAATCTTTTCAATCTCTCTTCATATAAGGTTTTCCATACTCCTAATCTTTCTCATCACCCTTCTCTGAACCCCTCTTTAACTCTGCAATATGCTTCTTGAGACAGGAGCATCAGTACTGCAAAAAATATTCTCGATGAGTGGGAACCACTATTTTATATAATGGCACTATAATTCTATTTGTACTATTTTCAATCCCACTTTGTATGCACCCTAATTTTTTGTTTATCTTTCGACTGTACATTGAACAGAGGTCTTCAATTAGCTGTGCACAATAATGCCTAGGTCCTTTCCTTAAATTATTAATTTAAACCCAGTAAAGTGTATGAGTAGTTCATATTTTTCTCTCCATTATTCTGCATTTATGAACACTATATTTAATCTTCCATTGAGTTTCCCATGTATCTATCTTGGAGCACAACACAACCATTAAAATCAGCATAGTAATCAACATATTTATTTGAAAAACTCAAAAAATAATTCTGAACTCAAGAAGTGAAGTAAGTTTCATGCAGATACACTATGTATATTATTCACAGATAAGGTGGTCTAATGCCTGTTTAGGTGCAATTTGCAATGCAGCCATACGTATGGAGCCACTACGGTATCGCTAATGCCTGTACGTGCATGCGTGTGAGCACAAGCACACATCGGATGTGTCTACACAAGAACAGTTATTTCGAAATAACTGGCATTTTTTCAAAATAACAATGCGAGCATCTACACAGCAATTCCGTTATTTCAAAATAATGGATGGCTTATTTTGAAATCTGTAAACCTCATTCCATGAGGAATAATGCTTATTCCCAAATAGCTATTTCGGAATAGCAGTAGTGTGAGTGATCCATTGCTGCTATTTCAAAATAGCTCCTCCCCAGGGCCATTCAAAGTAATTACTCCCCAGTGCCTCCTTGGGCTCTAAGTCAAGGTAGCGCATCCACATTAGGGACGCTTGCCTCAGACTAATTTTGAGACTTCCCTGTAGTGTAGATGTGCTATTTCGAAATAAAATATTTTGGAAAAAAATTCTGAAATAGCTTATTTCAAAATAAGCATGCTGTGTAGACGTACCCACACACATTGACAATGTACAGTGACACTAGTACAGTCTTTCAAATACTGGAACTGATCCTACTCTGACCTAAATGAGAAGGAAGAATTCATTTGTGAAGACCAACAACCAGAATCATGAGCATGACCACGATTCTAATTAAAACAATTAAAATAATGATGCTTTGGTTTTCCTGCTCCCCAAATCCCTCCCTCAATCCATATGCTTTACCTAATATTTCAACACCAGAAACCTCATTCAACTGAGATTAACAAAGTGAGCTATGTGTTTAGAAATTAGAATGTATCTCAAAAGCAACAGGCTCTAGCACCCAGCCTTTTTAATCAGTTGTATACTGGTATTAGATAGCTTTAAATCACTTTAATTAAAAATAAAAAGCAAGCACATAGTAATACAGCCCACAAATAGCTTGAAATTTTGTTAGAGAACAGAACATAGAGTAATCATTTTTAACTGTGCTCTATTATATTATGCACATTAGCTTTAACTAACTAAATAATACAAAATCAAAGTAAACATATAACTCAAAAACCAAGAAACCTGCTCTCTCATTATCACTACAAAGATGATTTTGTGTAATTGTGAATTAATTTACAGGCTCATGTTAATATATACATTTTGTTCTCAATTTTAAAAAGTTAGGAAGAAAAAAATCATTTAAAATATTTTGTTTTCAGTCCTTCTCACTGTTACATTCTGAGACCTACTGAATGCCCCCCCCCTTTTTTTTGCATTCTAACTCTCTTCATGATTTCAGATGTCCATGTAAGAACTAGGAAAGAACAAAATAAATTATAAGCATTTACTAAATAAATTCTAGCTAAGGAATGAGATATGCAGTGCAAGCTAACAGGACAGCATTTGCAATTTAAAATATAATTTATGATAATGAAAATGTAAAGCAGTAGTTCTGTTTTATTTGGCATGGCAGGTTAGGAATCCCTGTGAAGCTACATTGAAGCAAAGAGTAGATTAATAATTTAATTTGGTTCAGAACTGTGCAAGTGGGGCACCACAAGCTTTTATTCTGTAACCAGCTGCTGACCCTAATATGGATCAACCAATTAGACATCTCTATTTAATTGTTGGATGACCCATCTAAAACTCACTAGGAATTTTCATTATAAACAACACTCAACAGCCTGAAAGAATCCTAGTTATCCCCCTGGTGGAGATAGTTGGTTTGATAGAAGCACACAAAGGAGTTCAGCAAACGGAAAAATTGCAAGATCATTTTAGGCTGTGTTCTGTAAAAGAACATCTTAATATAATGAGCCTTTTTTTCAATCTCCCTTGGCAGAGCATCAGCCCTCTCAGATAACCCCACACAAAGCAAATACCATTCGTCTGAAGTTACATTTGCTCCTTGTTATCACAACTTATGCCACTTAATTCATTATTCAACGAATTCACTTTCTTGTTTATTAGATGCAAGGTAGCCGCTCATCCCTAAAGGCCATGTATGCAAAAGACTGCTTGTAATCCTGTCACTTCAAACCTCTCTAGGCTTTTACTTTGCTTCAGGAATTAGGAAGAATGAAGCAAACAATTCAGATTTATTCATGCTGATATTAAATCTGTATATGATAAAGGAAAAAAAAGAAATGTTACAAATCAAACTTAAAATCCATTCATACCAATTGGTGGAATATGTTACTCCCTGTGTTTGTGAAAGGTAGCACATTCATTTCTGTCCTGTAGCAAACACACTGGATTATATCTTATGTTTTTAAAAAAATCTGATAAAAATAATTTGTTTCTCATACTGGTTGCTTCCACTGGAAGATATCTCAATCCTTCTCAAGTGCATTTGATATATTCAGTCTAACCTCAGTAGCAAAATAATCTGCTCAAGTACTGAAAGCTTGTATGGAACAATTTTCAGATTTGAAATCTATGGCATTTGAATGATAATTCTGCAAATTTTATGAAAGCTTTGACACATACGGCATCTAAAAACATACTGCTGCTGATTTTGAAAACCTTAGTTTATCCTGTGTTCTTTACTATTTTTCTATCTTTATTAACTGACTCTATTAAGCTTTTTGAATAGTATAAAACAATATAAGTATCTCAGTTCAACACATTGTGTGATAATCATGGAGATGTTTCAGTATTATTCTGTAACCTTATAGTGTTAGGATCATTAAAATGCAAATGGATTACTGAATTAAACACAGTTCCAGTATACTCTTAGTACAATTAATATTGTATAAAATTATCTGCATAATTATACATAGTATGTTACATAAAAACACTGTAAAAAGCTATCAAGCAGAATCTGGGTACAAAAATGGGAAGCACTGTACTGTCTCCTACATTTAGAATTATAATTGATGGTTTATTATTAGTACTTTTCTTGACTGAAAATAGACTTTTACATTTTATGCTTTTTTAGTCAGAATGCCGAATAACTCCTTTCTTATTTTTCTTAATTTTAGTATATACATTTCTTAGATGTAGCACCACACAGCTTTGTTCACAAAATTTAGTAGCAATATTTCCTTATTAGTAACTTAAATTACAAATTAACAGTTAGCAATTCAATGCTATTTAATCAATAAAAGCCACAAAAACACTGAAAAGTTCCAAAGCAAAGGCAGTTACATAAAAGAACAATAGACACCTTTCTCAACAGCATTTTAGAGACAGTCATTTTAAGATTTAAGTTGTCACTAATAAAATAGTTTCACAGAAACTTTTTTAACCTGCTCCAAAGGTAGCTTAAAGGAAACCCTTGCTTTAGAAATGTATATACACCATTTGTATCACAGTAATTATGCTATTGTTACATTGCACACTCACTGTGAGTATTGTGATGAATGAACTGATTCACCTAAACAATGAACTATATTGTAGATATATTCAGATAACAGATGAATGCCTACTATTTGGTTTAAGACAAAGCTACTTAAAAATCTGGTTTACTAAATATAGTAGAAAAATTAACTGATTTCTGACACTCAGAAATTAATATCACCAATCAGCAGTGCAAGGGCTTTTGTATGCCTATATTCAGGTGTCTGAAATTTTTGAAAATTATGAAAAAATTAATAGAGAATACTAATGAGATATATATAACTTTTCTGTTGACATCTGAGTTTCATAACTTTATTATTTATTTTACAACTCTTGAATTTTTGCATGTGGGAGATTTTAAAAGTCACCCAGTGATTTTTATAGTGCAACCGTATGCTAGATAAAGATATTTAAGCTGTCAGTATAAACTGCTTCTGTTTTCATTTTGCATTTAATTTCAGTGCCAGACTCAAGGCATAAATTTTTCATCACCTGCAATGCTATGAATAAAAGATTAAAAAAAGAACTGAGAAGAAATTCTAACACATGTGGTGCATGCAGCACATTGTGCAGACACAGTGTGCATAACTAGATGTTTAATTTCCATCATTCTGTCTACGTCAGGAATGCTATTATTTGGGTTAATACATCATGAAGCTAATTTCCAGTATTTCAACTGTGCAGCATTCAAGTTTACCTAGTATCCATTCAACCCTCTTGATATATGGAGTACAGATTCATACTAGAAGAGCCACATAATATTCAGTTAGCATAAAATATAGGATATCTCTGGCCATTGCATTGCATTGTTAAAATACTTTAGTAACACATATTCTTGTTTTATTAAAAAAATTAGTTGATGAATTGAGCACCTCCAAAGTTCAAACAACTAAGAATTATGAAAAAAATTCAAGCTTATTTCAATTCCTCACTAAGACTCACTTCATGTTTTAAGCCAAAGGATGTGACCAAATCCCAAGAGGTGAAGTTATCAGCTCACTCTTAAAACATTTTTTATTTAGCACTTAAGAATGTTTTCAGTAGCACTATGCATCTTCAGTTTTACTTTATTAACACTCAGAGGGCCTTGGTTGAAATTCTCTTCCCTTCCTGTAACAGTCCCAGCTGCAGCAGGAAATGTGCTATGCAATACACCTTCTTTTCAGCAATAATGGCTCGCCTTTCACTTGTCAGAAAATAGTTGAGATTCATAGGTTGACTTTCACATGGCACCAAACTTCAAGCTACACTGAAAAATTCAGTCTAATGCTGACAATATTTATATATAGACTTGTGCATAATATTTGGAAATAAATTGACATCTTTATACTACATCAGTTCATAAATAGGGATTTTGTATATCTAACCATGCTAATGACACTGTATCTATTATATATTTGAAAGATTTTGTGAGCCAGCAAATCTGTCTCTCTGTTTGTTCAAGAACACCTCCTAAACAGTAGGAATTAGGACCACCAAATTTTGTTTTTTAGCTTCCTCTTACCATAATTTAAAGCAAAGTGAGGGTTTGGTTGGGTGGGCGAGAAGGGACCTGAAGCTCCCTCCCCATGTCTGCGGGGATACATAAAACTATACTGAAAAGATACAGAATCATGCCCTCCCCCCATCCCCGGTCCAGGACTGCCCCAGGCCTGAGTCTCCCACCTCCCAGGTAAGGGGGGGCTGTCATTTCCCCTGCTCCCCATTCATAGGGGAACATTGCTGACTGTTTCTCTTTGTTCCATTCCCCAATTTGGCGAGGGGCACAGGGGGACTGAGGGGAATGAATTCCTTCCCCGGCTGTGTCCACTGGAACTGCGGTGACCATGAAAAGGTGCTTTTCACCTGACCCTAAGTTGCTGCAGTGAGAGAGGACAAGGACAGTCCTCTCTCCCCAGGGCAGCCTACATACTGAATCCCTCATCCCCAACCCTATCCCACAGCAATGATTTAAATGAAGAAAAACAAACATTACTTGACATAAGGACTCAAGCAACAATAGGTAAAGCCTCTAGTAATAATATATGTTTACATCACAACCTTTTATGCTAAAACAATGAAAAATAATGTTTTGGCATCAGGTAGTGTTGGCACGGTAGTATGGCATTACGCAGGACTCCAGTCTCCGAGTAGGGCTGCATGCTGGCCTGGCTGGCAGTAAGGCTGGGCCACAGCAACCCAGCAGGGGAAGCCCATCTGGGGCTGTGGCAGGTCGGCAGTCCAATTGGGGCTGTGTGCCAGCCAGCCGTGGGACTGGTGGGTGGCAGCAAAACTTTTCATATCCCCAACTCATAACTCCAGTCATCTGAAGAAATGGGCTGTGCCCACGAAAAGCTCATGACACCATTTACACGTTTCGTTAGTCTATAAAGTGCTACCAGACCATTTGTTGTTTTTTTCTGTAACAGACTAACTCGGCTACCCCCTGAAGTGCTTGGTGAAATGAGTTGTTGCTCTTATGCCATTTTCTAAAGCACAGGCTTAAATAGACACTAACTGGCACCTTTGTTGACAGTTCCAGCAGATGCACAAAGGATAGACTGGATATGAATATTAAACTAGCCTCTCACCCCTGAAGTGGTACCACTAGCGTAGGGTTGAAGCATATTGGTGGGGCTATGTGCAGAAGTTTGCACAGCGGTACTTTTTCTGTAAACATAGAACTTTGTTTAATACTGTCAATTTGGCAGCACTCACAGTGTTATTTATTGTTTGGCTATATGGAAAGAAGGGCAGGAGATATTTTATATGGGTTTAATCAGGCCACAACTCGATTATTAGATGTCTGGGAATACCAAGCAGATAAAACTAAACAGTGCAGATAACTTCTTGGTTGTTGAATAATTACCTGGTGGGCTTCTGCCAGCTCCCCTCCTTTTTCCTTCCAGGTCCATCCAGCCAATTCACTACTGGGGTCTCACTATTCACTTCCCCTTCATAGTAACATTAATATTGGCTATAAGAAAAGGGGGGTTGGCTCCACGCTATACCAATCACAGGAATTCCCAACCTCTCATAGGGTGTGTCTACACTACAGGGTTTTTCTGAAAAAACTTCCCCTGCATCTAGACTGCTGCTGCATTCTTTCGAAAGTAAATTGAAAGAACGCAGCAGATTTTTTGACCGTGGAAAACCTCATTTTATGAGGAATAACGCCTTTTTTCAAAAGTGCTCTTTCAAAAAAAGGTGCTATGTAATGCAAACTGTGCTTTGTCGAAAGAGAGCATCCAGACTGCCTGGTTTCTGTCTTTTGAAAAAGCGGCTTGCTTTTTCGAAAGTACTGGTTGTAGTCTAGATGCTCTTTTTCGAAAGAGGCTTTTTTGAAAGTATCTTTTGAAAAAGCCTCTTTCGAAAGAGGCTTGCAGTCTAGATGTAGCCCCACTTCCATTTCATTCCTTTAACAAACAAACACCTGCTGGATGTGTTGAAAATTCTTTTTACACTTTTGGGGCTCAGTCCTTCAAGTTGCTGAGCATTCAAGCTCTGATCCAGCTAAGCACTTAACATGTTTAACTTTAACCAACTAAGTTAACTAAGTTAAATGTGTTTCAGTATCAGGACCATAGTACTCAGCACTATGAAGAATTGAGCCATCTGACAATGGAATCTTGCAGTTTCTTGACTTAAGCTTTGAATGCTACAAGCACAGTTGTAATAGAATTCTTAAGAAAGAATTTTCATGGCACCATAGGTGTATATTGGTAACCATACCACAAAATCTATTACATAAGGTCATATATGTACAAATAAGAGAATATAAAACTTGAGAATTCAACTTTAACCGCACTCCCTAAGGAGTGTAGCATTCAAGGAGTTAAATTAAAAATTACTAGTGGAAGCCTGTAAGCCTGTGTTAGGAAATAGGAAGATGTACATGATATATTATGGAAAATAATATCTCTTTTTCTTTATCCACTATTTTAAATCAATATCAGTTTCAAAATACACTGAGAACTACAAGGACAGCATTTTTTTTTCCATATCATATCCTTGGGGAAACATAATTTTAACACATTCTTAGGATAATTGGCACTATCATGAATCTATAAAAAGTTTATAATTCAAGAGGCTGGGTGACAGGTATTGGTACAGAATTGTAAGACTTCCTCAAGTGTCTTCTAATCCTATGTTCTTTGTTTATAGTGGTGGTGGATAATGTAGGTAAGGGTTGTGAACAAAATGGAGACCACTGGACCAAGGCTGCCTTTGTTTCTAATAATTTATCCATTAACTTACTTTTTTTTCTAAAAGTAAAGAATGTGACATGATTTTTCAGTTGTATCTTGAATGAAGTTACGATAGTAATACTGCATATGCATTTGACCACTTGTAAATTGAACCCGTGGCCAACAGAGTTGTTGAGAAAATAGGTTTCAATCCCCAGCTTACTTGTTAACACTACATTTGGAATATGAAACCTGTAGGTAAGAGAACCCAATAAATAAGCAGATATAATGACCTATTGATGTATTTTTAGCCAATACTGTACACAATTGGTCTTTTCATGCCAACATCATTTAAAAATAATAACGTAGTTACATGCTACTTTCAAACAACCTTACTTGTGGGAAAAGCTTTCAAATTTCCCACAGCTTTGAGCCCGATAGTCTCAGTGTTAGTGGTTGTTTACACATATATGCTAACTAGAAGATTTATCCAGCATTGCTTGGGTCTTTAACTCAATTTTTATTTTTCTTCATTTAAATCATTGCTCTGGGGTGGGGCTGGCAATGAGGGGTTCAGTATGCAGGATGCCCCAGAGACAGAGGACTACCCCAGCCCTCTCACCACAATAGCTTGGGGACAGGTGAGAAAGCACTTTTCCATCACCGCTGCAGCTCCAGTGGGCACAGCCCAGGGGGAGGTGCATATCCCCTGTCTGGGTCAAGTCCAGGCTTGTCTGCCCCCTGTGCTCCCCAGCCAGACTGATGAATGAGCAAACTGTACACTTTCCCCTCACTCCCTGATGAAGGGGAATAGCCAGCAATGTTCCTGTATGGATGGGAGGGAAGGGGGGAGCTGCAGTGCTTCCTCATCCTCTCTAACAGGCTCCTAAGGGGTAGAAAGCCCAGGGCTATGGCAGTTCCATACAGGGGAGGGGCATGCCCCCAGCCAGACCCTTTCATCTGCTTGCTGATTCTCTTTTTTGTATGGTTTTATGTGGCCCTGAACACATGGGTGGGGGGGGGGGAAGGAGTGTCAGGCCCTCCCCTGAATAACCAAACCCTGACCTTGCTTTAAATTATGATAAAAAGAAGCTGTATACCAAATTTGGTGGCCCTAGCGCTTACCATTTAGGAGTTCTTTTTATGAGTCTCAGTATGAATTGGGGGAGGGAGGAGCTTCAGCCCTCTCTCTTTTCACCCCTTTCCCTCTCCCCGTCTGTTCTTATATCACCAGACCCTCTGGCTCCAATTGTAGTGATGGAATCCTGCTGAATTGATTGGATGGTAGCTACAGTCAGTGGTGAGAGATCAGACTGATTGTTTTGAAAGTTCTGTTTTATTTTATGCAATGTACATAGAGTTTCTTATTATGCGTAGTTGTTCCAATCTGGAATATAGGTTTTATGTAGGTACTAGTAATCATTTACTTAGTGTTCTTCCACTAAATTCTATTGTTTCCATGTATGTGATGAACTATTATATAATTTCACCTGCTACCTACCAAATTCACACTGTCATGTTACAGCAGTGATATTTCCCTATTGGCTTCCAATGACATTTCTGGTTGATTTCACAATTCCTCTAATTTACAATTTGGCACTTTGGGCCTTGCCCTCAGCTACAGTGGGTTTACAGAAAATTTCATATACTTCTAGCCACTCATTTGTGAACTACCTCTGAATATTCTCTTGAAGATTCCTAAAAAAGGATTAATTTAGGAGCTAGATTATTTTTATAATGTGCACCAAGAATCCTAATTCCTTGACTAAAGAGATCAGGAGCATAGAAACCAGGTGTTCTGAAATGAAGTCTAAGGACTTGTTTGTTCAATGGTCATTAATTTTCAGTGGTTTTAACTTTACCTTATTTTTAAACTCTGCAATATTTTAGGGCCCCAAGCATGTTTACTACAACAACGATAATTAATAATTTTATTTACAAAGTTCTCCTTACTGCTGGGTACTAAAGACTACATGAAGGACATTATACAACTACATGCTATAATGCATTATAATATATAGATCTGATTCATTTATGTAAATGAAAATACAAAAGTGCAACATAAAGTGTTAAGAAGTTGATAAAAATCATTTTTCAGTGTTACATGTATGCTTGCATACCTACAACTCAAAGATTTTCTTTCTTTCATAATACACTATAATATGGTTACAAGTGCATTGAAATTCATCTTGTTAGAATGGTAGTAATATATCCCACCAGGACTACTGTTCCTAGTAGCAATTTAAAATAATTATTGTGAGACTTGATGCTAGACATCAGGTTTGCAATAGAATTACAATGAGGGAAGTGTATTAGAGACAAAACATTGCTGGAAGAAAACTTCATAATGGCGCAATTTGGAACTAAGCCTCAATTTTACAGTAATAGATTCTCTTTATGATGGCACAAAGGAGTAAATGCACTTAGCAAATTTAAATCTATTATTAGTCATACTTTGTGGATTGCAGTGCAGGAAGGAGAAAAGAAATTAGCTTTTTAAGTATGTTTTTTATATAAAATAGGTTCTACTAAAAAGAGCATTATACAAAAAATCTCCTTGTTACAGTTCAGAAATACAGTAAATTTTCATAGCTGCAGGGAGTTATACAGATTAAAAATCTTTCTAAAATAGTTTTTATGCATTCATTTTCTAATTAGAAGTTTCTCAAATCAGGATCCTTTACATCATCATCAAAACACTTCTGATTCTAGAAACATACCTAGCAAGAAAGACAGTTAATTTGGTACTCATCCACACTGCTTACTATAAGTCTCCTTGTATGGAGACAAATTTGTAGTTCATATTAGTACTGTTCTGGTTTTATTTATATTACAATTATAGTGAAGACAAATCTGCAGATTAAAGTTTATGTGGCTGGTTCATATATTTAAAAGCAGTAAGGGGTTTTCATCAAACTCTTTTTAAAGGAAAAACAATGGAAAGGATCCCAGCATGGATTTTACCAAGGTTTTATACAGCACTAGAAAATAATAAAAACCTTCCTTGTGGAAGTTAAGTGAACAACTGTATTTTAAACTTACACTACATTTTTATTCCTAACTCCAAAAGAACTTACACATTTGCTGCATCTTTTATTTTGTGAATTACATTATTGAATAAAAAAAATGTGTAAATATCATTACAATGATTTTAATGGGTCCTTTGACATAGTTGTATCTCTTGAGTAAATACAAATCTTGTCAACACTGCAGACATCAACAAAATAACCAAGTCAGCCACATAAAGATATGATACAGCTATCCATTCACATTAGAATAGTAGTAACCATTTAAATGGCCATATTAAACTAAGTATAATTATAGGTAATCGATACTCTCTATCAACGCTCAGACATGGATGTGTAGAAGTTCTGCAGTAAGACTGGGAACCAAGCTACCTTTTACTGTGCTTTAATTTTTATCATTTAAATGGCCACATCTTTTAAAAACTGATTTATGGATAGGCACCTGTGTTGGCTTTAGCTACCTCAGTTTCACACTTGCCCAATTGGTACCGTACACTGAGAAGTTACTGAGACACTCCCATTTGGCTGTATTGGAAAAGGGACAGGAAACATTGGATGTGCTTTAGTTAGATTGTAACTTCATCCTTAAATGTCTGAGAGTACCCGGCAGACAAAAGTACAGTCCAAGTAATTCCATAATCATTTCAATATATATCCAGGGGCTTCCACCAGCCATTCCCCTTCCCTATCCTAATCCCCAACTAACCTGCTGCTGGGACCTCTCCCCTAAAACTGAGAGTTAAGGGGAGGCTATAAAGGAGAAATGGTTGGCCCCCTGCGGTACCAGTCACAGGAGCCCCAAACTCCCCATTGCTGCTCTGATAAAGAATATCTCCTTTAAAATCTTTACCAATTCATTTTATCTGATCATTGCATCCCTTCCTTACCTGGCATCTGTTCTGGACATCCATTCCACCTTTACACAGTGAGTTGTGATATCATAATCTAGCTCCCATTTCATGTTTGCCCTCACTAAGTGCCCCCCCAAACCATTTTGCCTTGACCAGTCTTGGTGGTGAGGGAAAAACTCATTACAGGCTACCTGAGAAAGGAGTGCATAGCACAATGCCCACAATGAATGCAGCTAATACTCCACACCTCCCATTGTCCAGAAATCTGGGTTATGTTGGGCTGCTGACCACCTACATAACCCAGACATGTCTTGTGCCCCAGCTACAGCATGGAAAGGAAAGGGTTAAGCTTTAAGAGAACATTGTGCACTGGAGCCCAGGAAGACTAACTGTAGGGGTTTCAGTGAACCCAGCCAGAGAGGTTTAGCAGGGGAGGGTGACTAGGTGATGAAGCAGCCCATGCTCCTAGGTACAGGACCCAGGGTGGAGGTGAAGAGGGTGCTAAGCCCATGCATGGGTGGCTGCTATGTTGCTTGCAGGATCAGGGCTCTAACATCACTACCCCTTCCCTGCCACTCCAGAGTTTAGTTATGGGACAGAGAGGCTTCCCTGTGCCACTGCTGTGTGGGACTTTGCACACACAGGGCTTCGATCCTCCTGACCAGCATGTTGGGCTTCTTGGCTTTCCCAGGGCATCGGCCCACCTAGAGGCTGTGGGGGAAGGAAGGAGCATACTGGCTAGGTTGTTGGTGAGATGAGCACTCTGACCAGGGATTGGTTCTCCACACAGTACCGTGCCTCGCTGTAGGTGAGAAGGGGTGGGGGGAGGATATGGAGGAACAGTAGGGCTGGAGGGGGGAGAAGGAGCAATGCAGAGAGAGGACAGCAAGAGGGAGAGCATATAAATTAAGCTCTATTTAAAAAGAAGGCCAGACTAATTTGTGTTATTCAGATGCTTACAGGTTACATGTGTAATAATACAGGAGCATGACTTATGCTAAAAAAGACTATTGTCCTCTGTTAAACCCTTGTTCATGCTACTGTAGGAGATGGATTCATATTTACATTAGAAATTGGGAAAGGATGATAACATGATAAATCTGTTCTTAATCAAATTATAAATTTGATAATCAGAGGGTTTTATATACCCTTTCTCTGAGCTGGAAAGGGTTATCTCTTGACATTTGCAGCAAAAATTGTTCTGTGGTGTTCTCTGCTTACAATCATTTGGACCTACCCCAAGATTATTTAATTACAGAACAGAAATTTGCTGTCATTGTACTGATGTTGGAAATTCATAGAGGAACCAACATATGCTTATCCTTTATTCTCTTTTTTACTAATGCGTATGTGTACTTTTTGTTTTCCACATTACTGTTGGTCAAGTCCTGAGAAGGTAGTTGCAGCAAAGCACCTTTTTCTTGGAATAGTTAATATACACATGCAAAGCTGTAGGATTATCCTAATTTGCATGCTATCTCATTAATAAATTCTCAAAACTGTACTAAAGGCCTTAAGGAGGCTTTCTGAAGGTAGATGATTATACTGGTAATCCTGAATGTGTATGGGATGCTTTTCCAGAGATGGTCCTATCTGCATAGAGTTTTCTGTCACATGATAGTTTCCACTATGGGCAACTTCTCTATGCTGTATTATTCAAGTTATGTGATATTGACTTTAAAGTAACATACCATCAAACGTATGTACATCTGCCCTAAGGACAGTTGCTACAATATATATTTGTCCTTTGCTTATTATGTTTTTAATTTCATAACTTATCTTGAGAAACTAATAGAATATAGTTTTCTCTGTTCAGTTCTTCTCCTTTAGACTCTTCTTTAAAACCCACTTTTTTTCTCATAGATCCCCAACTCTGACTGCATCCCACCTTCAAGCGGGAGGAACATTGTCTGGGCTTGCAGAAGGAAGGTATCAGTGCTGTAGAGTGGGCAGCAAGGGGGATAGAAGGAGATGAGAAACTGCTACAAAAAGTGAATAGTGGTTAGATTTGTGGTACTGATTCACCCCTGGGGAATATAAGAGACAGAAGGCTTTAAAGGTACTAGCCCTGGGTGTGGGAAACCTGGGTGTGTGCAGCAGACAAGGCAACATCCACCCTCCCTCCCCTAGAAGTATGAATATCAGGTTTCATTAGGACTTGCTGTGGACATTGCGCTAGTCACTCCTTTTTGAGGGGGCTGAGAATTTTTCCCTCACCACCATATTGGCTTCGGTGGAGTGATTTTTTTTCCCTTTCCCACAGCAAGTGTCAGAGAAAACATTTTCTGGCAAGAAGCAAAGTTAGTACACTATATGTTGCAACTTATTTTATAAGTGTTGGATGGTTGTCCAGCACAGGTGCTCCATAGGGAACGCAACCAGTGCCCAGATAACTGACCTTGTAAAGGACTTAGAAGGAGGTACCGATTAAAGGAACAGAATGGGGAAAAGGTTGTGGATTTCTATGATTGTAATGGAGGGAGCCAAACCCCTTTTCTTATAACCCACCTTAACCCCCTACGAGGAGGTGGATGATAAGGATGGTAAGGTCCAAGTCATGGGTTGGCTGAGGGATGTAGATGGAAACTGAAGGGAGACAAGTGGAAGCCCTGTGTAGTTATTTGAATAAACATCGAGTGGCCTGGACATCTAATAACAAATCTGTGGCCCGATTAAATCCATAGAAGTATCTTCTGTCCTTCTTTCAGTATAGCCAGACAATCAGCTCCTTTTCTAGTGTTCTAAACTGTGTGCTTGATCTTTAATTGACAATTAACTGCTACTGAAATGGTATTCTTTGAGAGGATATAAATTACTGCTTAATTACAACTTCTGCATCTCCTTTAAGTAGACTTGCAACATGATTCCTATAAATAAACTAAATTCAAAGAGCATTGAAAATATCACATTAAAGACCATATTTACCTGAAAACCTTGTTTGTTTATATAGCCTTTTTTTTTACAGCTGCAGAAAAAGAAAACCTCACACCCTTCAGGTGGCTCCAAGAGGAACATCAATAGCATCATTTACACAAGGGCTACTCAACACATGGCCTGTGGGCTGCATGCAGCCTGCGGGTCTCTTTGTTTCTGGCCCACGGTGCAGTTTGGGTTTACACGGGGCTCAACACGCAGCCTATGGGTGGGAGCCAAAACAAAAAGATAGTCAATATAATGGTCTTCTGTTGATATGCATTTTAGTCGTTAAATTTCTGGACTGTCATTGCTCATTAAAAGTGCTGACATATGGGTGGAAATCAGGAAAATATTGCATTTTATTAATATCAGCAGAACTGACTTACATGGGGCCTGTGTGTTATGTAGTCTTGCCTTAATCTTTGTATTCATGCCTGTCAGTGTGAAAGAAGCTATTTGCATACATTTGCATATACATTTGCATATATATGCAACTACACTTAAGTTGCGGCCCTCGGCATGTGCTGTGAGTATCATTGTGGCCCCCGGGGCTTCCAGAGTTGAGTAGCCCTGATTTACACAGGGCCTTTATCACATGCAGTGATACTCAACTTGGCATCTGCCATGCTTTCAGCCTTTCTGCTTAAAACAAAGTGCAGCTTCTCCCACATAGCATCCTGATTAAACAAATTAACTATGGTGCTGACTGCAAATGTACACACTAGAGTGCAGGAAATGAACAGATACAATGGCCAAGTCTGTATTTAATTTTAATTAAATTTCATTCTGTAGCTCAATTAATCCACATCTCCAAATGTCAGCAGGACTTAGGCAAATGGAATGACATCTGCTGCACTGCACACTGACTATAAAACCTTCACTACATGCTACAACTTTGGATGTGTACCAGGAAAAATGAAATACCTTTATTAAGTGCACAGCAACATATAGAATTTTAACTGCAAACCTAATAAAAGTAACATAAACAACCAAAGAAAATTAGATGAGGATACTTTTTCCGATCCATCTAATTAACATTGGTGACTAGGAAGTACAGCAAAAGGAAATATCTAGGTAGGTAGGTAAACAATGACTCACGTTATTTTCAAAGAGTTAGTGAGATTTTTAAAAAGTCACCTTCCATAAGATTTCTTTGGAAGGTACGCTGCTATCATATATTACGGCATTCAAACTACTTAAGAATTTCAATATTTTAATGTCCAAAATCATTGTTATTAATTATAACTACTTATTATTTGCATGGTAATAGTTCCTGAGGGCTGCAGTAAAGTTTCATGCCCTCCATGTGACATGGATAGAAAGGTGGGGCTCCTGCCCCAAAAAAGTGTTTACCATATAATATAAGATTCCATATGACAAGTGAGTGTGACAATCAGGATGAGGTAAATCATAGAATCATAGAATACTCGGACCGGAAGGGACCTCTAGAGGTCATCGAGTCCAGTCCCCTGCCCTCATGGCAGGACCAAATACTGTCTAGACCATCCCTGATAGACATTTATCTAACCTACTCTTAAATATCTCTTAAATGGAAGAGAATAAAAGAATAATGGTGATAGTTAGCTTGTATAACTATGTGAATTTATGTACATGCTTGATGGCTCTGAATCCTATTATCATAGTAAGCTTCGTGTTAGGTTTTCATTTTTGTTGTTGTTCAGCTTATTTTATTTTATTTTATACCTTTGACTTAGCCATCTAATCATCATCACAAAAGCTCATGATACCATCTACGTGTTTTGTTAGTCTATAAAGTGCTATCAGACCATTTATTGTTTTTTTCTGTAAAGACTTACTTGGCTACCCCCTGAAGCTTCTAGTCATCATTAGTTGGTTGATTTTTATTAAGCATGACAACAAAAGTAGGCACCAAGGAGGGAGATGACAGACCGTGAATGGGGCCTCCAATCTAGCTCAGAGAGGTGCTTCTATGCATAGGCAGTGGCATGGATGAAGATTGGGTAATAGCTTGATAAACAGAAAACTATTGATATCAACATTTCTATCCTGACTGATGGAGATTATTTAGAATCCAAAACCAAGGCCATGTAAAAATGCAATAACACTTGTACAAGTCTATATGAATACAAAAGGTCCTTTTTGTGGAAAGATCTGGAGAACTTGCACAAAAATGTTGGTGGTTTCCAAATATTGTTATTTAACAAGTCCGCTCTACAATTCTAAAATATGAAATACTGTATGATAATAGGAGCTCTACCACTTAGGCCTCAGCCCTGCAACCATTTGAATTCAACTGGATGTTTCAATGCATAAAGTTACTCATAAGTGTAAGTGTTTGCAGGATTGGGGTCTTATTTAAGCCTGTAAGCTTATTTAAGTTTGTGCATTTGTGTGACTCATTTAATGTGATAGAAGACATTATCAATTGTTGCAAGAGAAACACAGGGAAGCAACCTTAACGCAGCCCCATTGAACATATCATCATCAACAATCATGGGCTCAACACCCATTGGTGTCCGATGCCTCCCTCACTATTTCCTTTCATCTTTCCCTGTCCAATGCGAAGTGCCTTAGTTTCTGTAGACTAGCTCCGCACCAATCTACTATACTATATCATCTACCCAGTCTCTGTGGGGTCTGCCTCTCCTATTTGGACCATCCATTATGCCAAATACCAGGGTCTTAACTTTTCGCTCATCGTTCATTCTGCAGATATGCCCGAATAGCTGTAACTTCCATTGTATAACCTTCTGCAGTAGGTCATATGCATTACATTATAATAAAATCATATCACAGAGGAAATCTATGGCTGACCTAGAAATAACACCCAGTTTTACAAGGTTACAGTGTAGTGCCTTAACTACAAGAGAATATCCGTGTTCTTCTTACAACCTCTGCCTCATTCAGGGTATGTCTAGACTACATGGCTCTGTCGATGGAGCCATGTAGATTAGGTTTCTAGACATAGGAAAATGAAGCGGCGATTTAAATAATCGCCGCTTCATTTACATCAAAATGGCTGCCGCGCTGTGCCGATCAGCTGTTTGGCGGCACAGCACGGAAGTCTGGACGCTCCGTGGTCGACAAGGGAAGCTCTTGTTGACCGCCCCGTTATGCCTCATGGAATGAGGTTTACCGGGGCGGTCGACAAGGACTTCCCTTGTCGACCGCGGAGCGTCCAGACTACCGCGCTGTGCCGCCAAACAGCTGATCGGCACAGCACGGCAGCCATTTTGATGTAAATGAAGTGGCGATTATTTAAATCGCCGCTTCATTTCCCTTTTTCGAGTACACTAATCTACATGGCTCCGTCGACGGAGCCATCTAGTTTAGACGTACCCTCAGTGTCCATACTGAGTACTGAATAAAGCAGAGGTCCTGAAGAACAAATTACTATGTGATTATGTAAAACTGGATCACAGTATTTACTTGTGTAATACAAATGCATTTATGTATGTAACTTTCTAAAGATGTTAAAAAGAAAATGGTAAGAAAAACCCGCCACAGAAATTCCATCATGCAGAGAGCCATATTCATTGCCAAAGTCAGTAGGGTTTGAAACCAAGGCATCTTTACTTTGTGTTACATCATCAGTAGAATGGACATGAGAGTATCTTACTGTTTGCTAGATAGGGGTGAAATTTGGGGAATCCTAGATACTATTGCTGACTCTGGACAGGTGTGGTTACAAACTGCATAGCCAAATACATAGAATTTTCATGCCAATTTTGAAAGGAAATGGATACATGGATAATGGCCCTTGGTCTCCTCTCAGTTCACAGCCTAGCACTCCTTCCCACAGCTGCTACTGCTGCATCCAAAATGGACCTCATGCTGTGTGAGGCCTAGAACATGCACAGTGCAGACAGACAGTGATTGGAACCAGAGAATATAATTAGATGCAAACAAGTCTGGAGATTTTAGTAGAAAGCTCTACTGAGCATATGGCAAATAGTAATTTTAAGGCCTTATAACTTGTCAGGATATGGTAGATTTTCATGAGTCAAGTACTAGTAAAGACTCTAATCCTAGAATTATTCCTTCTGCAGAATTTCAAGTTTCTGCACTAAAACAGGAAGGCAGTAAACTCATCAAAGAAATGGTTGTGAAACAGTTAACATTAGCTAAACTACCAATTTTCCTCCACCTTTGTTTTCAGAAATATCTGGATTCTTTTACAGGTTGGACCACCCTGGTCTGCCACCCTTAGGACGTGACTGACAATAGGCTTTGCCAGACCAGGGGAGGTCCCCTGCCACTGGCCTCCCAGCCCACCACTCTCCCTGATGCTGGCTCCTTCTGGCCTGTGCCCAGCCCCATTGCTCCCAGGCTCAGGCTGCACAGGGGTCTGGCCCCAAGCTCCTGTTGCCAGCCTGGTTGGGGTTCCTTAGGGCTGGAGCTCCACAGCCGCCGGGGCTCTTCACCGTGCCACCTTCCTGCCCATAATGGGGCTCCCACCCAAGTCGACAGTCCCCTTCGCCGTGCTCCTGGACCCATCCCTGTCCCTGGGCTCTGTGGTCCAGGAATATCTGTGGTCTTGTTGGACCATGGATCTTGCCACACCAGATAGTCCCAATATAGGGAGGTACAACCTGCAGCTAAAAGACGCCAAACCAAAACAAGCAAAAAGTCTGAAGAAAATATGGAAAATTACTTTCAATGACTAAAGTCTGACAACGTTATAAGCAACTGAAAAAAAGTGGCTTATAGTGGAAATGTTAATCACCCTTCACTATAGACATTGCTATCAGATTCACTCATAGTAATAATAAATTATAGAATCATAGAACACTAGAACTGGAAGGGACCTTGAGAGGTCATCAAGTCCAGTCCCCTGCCCTCACAGCACGAACCAGTACCATCTAGACCATCCCTGGTAGATGTCTATCTAACCTGCTCTTAAATATCTCCATCTCAACAGTTAGGAAGTTTTTCCTAATGTCCATCCTAAACCTCTCTTGCTGCGGTTTAAGCCCATTGTTCTTGTCCTTATGCTTGTTTTGAGGCAGATCTCTTTAAGTATATATATTTTAAGAAAACGTAAAAATAAGGGCACAAAGGGACACAAAGTTAAAACATTCAATCGGGGCACTTAATTGGTATTTAATAAATTAGGAATAATTGCTCCAGATTTTCTCCATGTTGTGCCTATAAATTACCAGCACAAAGCAGGTGTAAACCTAGCAGAACTCACCCCTGGTCCTAATGATCAGACAGATCCTCTGGTGGCTTAGAACTGCCATAGTAGCTCCTACACTACTACCTTTTCTAAGTTTCCAGCATAAGGCATGACTTTAGAAAAAAATAGGAGCATAATCAGGGAATCCATATGTCTTGGCGGTCCCCAGTGACTGGAACAGCTCTTCAGAGCCTCTGAAAGCCAGTATGAAGTAGAGCTACTTTACACAGGCTTTTCATAGAATTTCAAATCAAGTGCAATGTCTCCATCCACATCTTCAAAGTTGTCAAAGCTAGGCACAGATACAGTGACAACTCCACTCCTTTGGCACAATGGAACTCTCAACAATACAAGTAAAGCTCAACCATGCAGAAGACAGAACTCAAGGTGCAAGACACATTTTTTGGCAAAGCTTTCTTTAATATAGAAACAAGTATATTTATAAAGAACAAAACAACACCTACCAAAATAAGATAGTCCACTGCACAATATTTGTCTCTCTGGGGAGAAGATGAGATGACAAACAGATGTGTAGTCACATTGCTTAAAGCTCTATTGGAAAGTTTTCAGCAACTGTGGTAATGAGCATGGTATAAAAACAAATGCAGAATAGAATAGACTAGAACAGAATCCCTGAGGCATGCTCGGGACTGGACCAGAAGCCAGCTAGAGTTAAAATCAAGCAGATGTAAAAGTATCTTAACAATAACTCTGCCCTCACACTCTTTCTTGAAATGTGCCAGGCAGAACTCACATGCAGTCTAGGATGTGGCCTTAGTATCTTTATTTCCAAGTGACTTCTCACTGTGGTTGAATCTGTACTTCAATAAAACAAACTTAGGTGCGTGCCTTGAAAAGATTTGGCCAAATGTACACTTCTTGAGTGGCTTCACTTGGTGTATAAATTTAGTGTCAGGAAACGTTCAATATTGACAATCCTAAAGACAGGAGGTTTCTATTTATGCACACAATAGTCACAATATAGACAGCAGCGGTACAAACTCCCCCACACTGTCCCGACAATGTGCTTTAATATTAGTCCTATGGGACTATGTCTATGGGTGAGAGATTAAGTCTCCCAATCCATTTAGTCTCCAAGGCCATGTCTAAACTAGGAAATTATTTCAAAATTATCAAAATCGACTTAACTCCAGATTTAACAAAATCCAAATAGCATGTCCCCACTACACAGAGGCATTGAAATTAGAATTATTTTGAAATAGTGCATCCGCATTGATTGGAGCCTGCCTCGGACTTAGAGCCCCGGAACCACTCTGGGGAGGGACTTGGGAGGATGGATACTTCCTGTGGCTGTTTGGTCCAGCAAGCTGTGGCTTGTGTTTATAGGGGCTCACGGACCTCGTGCTGCACCTCATGTACTTCCAGACTTCCCACATGTTGCTCCAGCAGGACGAAGACGAAGACCTGAAGGATGAAACCCAGCATGGACCACAGGACCTGCTCATGCAGCTCCTGTTGCTGTGCATGCCCCTCAATCCCCTGGACACCGAGGAATGCCACTTCTGGTGGTGGGAGCAACCAGCAGCTATGCAGCGATGGGACAACCAACAGTGGTTGCAGAACTTCTGCATGAAGAAGGCCACCTTCCACGACCTCTGCGAGTTGCTCACCCCTCAGGTTACAGGACACCCACATGCAACCTGCCGTCCTCATGCAGAAGTGCGTTGCCATCGCACTCTGAAAGCTCACCACACTGACAGCTAACACTTTGTTGTGAACCATTCGGGGTGGAGAAATCAACAGTTGGGGCCTTACTCATACAAGTAAGAAGGCCATCAACCACATGCTGCTACGGAGGGTTGTCACTCTGAGGAACGTGGACAGCATTATGTATGGCTTTGCCAAATAGGCTTCTCCAACTGCGCTGGGGGGGGAGGTATAGGCGGCACACAAATCCCCATCCTGGCCACTGACCACCATGCCTCAGACTACCTGAACAGGAAGGGGGTACTTCTCCATGGTGCTGCAGGCCCTCATGGATCACAAGAGCTGCTTCGTGGACATCAACATCAGGTGGTTGGGAAAGGCACACAATGCCCACATCTTTCAGAACTCATGCCTGTTCCAGAAGATGCATGCTGGCACTTTTTCCCCAACTGCGCCATCAGAACTGGGGAGGTGGACATGTCCATTGTGCACCCCTAGCTCCCCAGGCTCATGAAGCCATACATGGGCAGGCTGGACCCCACCAAGGAGCACTTCAATGCCAGGCTGAGCAGGTGCCGCATGGAGGTGGAGTGTGTGTTCGGCTGTTTAAAGGGGAAGTCCTGGGGTCTCCACACCCATCTGGACCCTAGGGTGCACCACATCTTCTCTGTGGTGGCTGCCTGCTGTGGGCTCCACAATCTGTCAGAGACCAGAGGAGAGACTTTCCTGCCAGGGTGGGGGGCTAATTCTGAATGTCTGGCCAGGGAATTGAGCAGCCAGACACCAGTGCCATTCGGAGAGCACATCAAGGAGCTGTGCTCATCAGAGAGCCCTTGAGGGAGAGTTTCACACAAGGCCAGTTGGGAGACTCTCCCCCATGTCTCTCCACAAGGAGCCCCAGCCTCCCCTCTGTGTGCCTTTCATTCCCCGCCCCTCCCTTCCCCTACCCTCCCTTTCCACCTTCCCCCCCTTCACCGGCAAAGCAAAGAATAAAGCCATCTTTGTGGAAAAAACAGGACTCTTTATTGGAGGGGGGGGGGCATAGAACAGGGGATGGACTGGGGAAAGAACCTGGAATGGGGGAGGGGAGAGGAGCTCAGGGATGGGGCTGAGAATGATGCCTGCCTCCAGGTAGTCAGGAGGCTTCAGCTGCCTAAGACTCCCACCACCCCATGTTCTGGGGCCCCAGCAGCCCCTGGGGAGCCTAGGAGGGGAAGCAGTGGGGGGAGGGAAGTGGCCGGTGGCCCACTCCATGCATGCGGCCATATGCTCCATCACCAAGATGAGAGAGGAGAACATGGTGTCATGCTAATACACCAGCTGGTCCCAGGAGGCCTTCCTCTGCTCCTGCTCAGCCCAGGTGTGTTTCCACCTTCGGAATCCTGTGGAGTCAGGTAGATGGCATGGGAGGTGGGGAATGTGCCAAGCTCACAGCTGGCCCAGCTTTGAACAAAAGTTACAAGGGCAGTCATCACAGGAGACACTGTGTATGAAGCCTAGCCTGAATCTCTGAGCTGACACTGAAGGTTCAGATGTTGGTGATGTGCTTTCAACAAAGTTATATGTTGCCTAGATAGTAGGCACTTTCCAGAAGGACACAGACCTCCCAGGGGAGCACTGCAACACCCACAGCCCAGGGAGAAGCAGGCTTGGGAAGGTGCTGGCCAGGCCAGGAGCCTGAGGGTGGGAGGCGGAGAAAAGCACGAGTACAGATTTTGAAATAAGTGGCCCATTATTTCAAAATAATGGGCTTAATAGTGCAGACACGCCGTGTAGGGGTAAACTGAGGCAGTCCACGGTATTCTGCTAAGAACTCTCATCTAAGTCCTAAATTATGAGGCCAGGCCTGGGAACGAACAGAGCAGGCAGTTAACTTAACCCTGGTCACCGTGGCAACCACATTCCAAGAGGGCCTCACTCTGATAAGGCCCTGGCTGGTACCATAACAAACCACGTGGAAGTTCTTCTCACTGTCTCCTTGAATTTTAGATACTAAGCCTGGATCTCAAGGACCCCACCAACGCGAGGAAGTAATCATCTTGTAGTAGACGCACCATAATTTCAGCAAACAAAGTTGTCATTAACATGTCTGTTTGTTTATGTTGGCTTATTTAGTTTGTTAGGAATAATTATTTGTATTATTGATAAGATGTTTAATTGGCAATGGGCGGAGATATTGTGTAACCTTTGTAGTTTATTGGCTTATGTGCTCATTACGTTTCTGCTGCTAGACCTATCAATTCACTTCCCCTCTGTCCACCTGCTGCCGATATAATGTAATGTAATATTTTGAATAACTAGTGCTCTCCAGGTTAACCCCTGGTTGGTACTCCACCAGCGCTAGTGTACAATATATCCTCAGCTTGTTTTCACCTGCATCCACCAGAGTGTTGAGAATTATTCCCTGCACTCCGTGTATATATTCAACCTAAGGGAGGTTATTTTGAAATAACAACCTAGTGTAGACCAGGGCTAAAGTCCCTGTTGAGACTGCCAGCAAGGTTGCCAAGTAATGATGTATACCTGATGTGGATTTCAGATGTCTTGAGGGCTTCTCTCTCCTTTGCTTTTGTGAGAAACAGCAAGCCAGAATTTTGACGAAACACTGCATGATATTCTAAACCGTAGCAGCAGCCATCAGCATGTAGAAAACAGAAACTAGTTTATTTCATATCAAAAGGTAAAAGAGCTGCCTTAGCAAAATCTATTCATGATGGTACTTCCAGTGCTGCTTCTTTTGATGTCCAAAAATCTGTTGCACTACATCCGCTGCTGTTGGTGTCACAGTAAAATTTCAGGTAATGAAGTAACCAGTACACTTAAGTTCTTTACATGCCAAGATGAGGAAAATTAATTTTAATGCTAAAAAATGAAAGAACTGATGCAGACGGTCACTAAATACTACCAGCTGCTATATAGTACTGGACTCTGCATGTTAAAGGAAAAAAAACAAGTGAGGAACAAGTTCTTGTAGTCCATTACTGCCTTGGGATAAAGGAAAATAACATAGGAAAACTAAAATGTTAATAAAAGAAGGACCGTCTCTATGATCACTATCATAAATATGACTGTTCAAGGAAAAAAAGATGTAAGAAGGCATCCCTTGAAGGAAAGCATGTGCCTTCCTAATGCATTGGTGAAACTGTTCATCTTTATGACAGTATATTGCACTAACTGGGTCAGTGTCTGAATAAGTTATCTGACATGCACCGTATATGCCAATCTTATATGTAAAAGCTGATAAGGGAAGATTTAATTTGCATAACAACATTTTTAATTGGCCTATTTTGTTTAGACATTAATTAATGCTTGCTCATTTTGACAAAGTTGCTTTTTTCAAGGAGCAGCTGAATACAGATCCATTACTGAACCACTTTTTTTGTTGTGGTGTTATTTTCTCATTTTATTTTAACTCTTTCTCTAAGATGAAAATCACAAGGTGAGATATAGTAACCAGCTACCAGTTACCTGTCTATAGCAGAATAAGAAGTCACGGTATACGTTTAATTCTGTGGCCATGATTTGTAGGACAGAGGTTCTCAAATGTTTTCTCTCCAGATCTACCAGCTGCCTGAATAACTCTACCCTTCTCATCATTGATACTTTGTGTGTTCTTATTAAAACTACCTGTCTTTAACCATCTGTTCACTGTTCTGTACAGATATAGTGTATGTAACCAAAAACAACCCCCTACATTCTGAGCTCAGTTAGGCTATGTCTACACTATTGTGCTATGTCAGTATACCTAAAGTATCCTGAAATAGCTATTCTGCATCTTTTGAGTGTGACCATTATTTCAAAATATAATGGGCTCGCTATTCTGATGTCCTTGTAAACCTCGTTTCATGAGGGTTAAGGGAGGTTTTGGAATAGTGCTTTATTTCAAAATTTGGTGTTGTGTAGGCAGCGCCAAATTTCAAAATAAACTATTTTGAGGAAAGTGTGCAGTATAGGCACACCCTTAGACTGGAAAGTTGAACCTGCACTATACAGTGATTGGAGGTGAAGGCTCCGTAGTGTAGCATCTTTGTATACTGAGTTCTTATCGGTTCATCTTATTGCCAAAGACTTAAAGCTTTGTCTGGTAGCCTATTATGAAAACATAATAAATAAAATAATTAATACATAAAATATACTATTACACAGTTTCTCCCATGTATTCCCAGCTCTCCCAGCAATGTCTCCCTTACCCCTGGGAATATGCAGATCACAGTTTGGGAACCCCTGTTCTAGCAGGTAAGTAAAGACAGAATTCTAATGAAGAAAAAAGAAAATTATAGGACATATCTTAAAATCAAACCAAAAAGTGGCCTCTAACTAAACTTAAGGAAGTAATAATCCATTTACTCACTTGCAATCCAGCTAGGAGGGATAAACTTATGTAACACTTCAGAATTTTTTTGAAATCCCTGACTTCAAATTAAAATGACATTTCAGAGACACAATGGCTCTCTTTTCTTCCTTAGGTTAAATAAATATTGCCCTAATTTGTTGACTCTCATATTTGTGGCCTGCATGCATAATATTGGATGAAAATAGGCCTGTTGTCCATTTCTAGAAGATGGAGGTCTGTGTCTCACACTGAGAAGCAGAACAGAGAGGGGATAGTAGGATTTTCATTCTGCATAGAGAGGGTAACAGAGATAAATTGGATTTTCTGACCAATCGTTGAACGGTGTATGGGGAAAAATTTCGTTTCTGGATTGTATATACAGAATAGGGTGGGATATGTTTTGGTCTCTTTACCATACCGTGAAGTTAAGATATGAAGAAGCGTGGTTCAGTCACTCATATTTATATTGAGTTTAACAGGCAAGATGTTGATGTGCCTGGCAAACAGTGAGTTGGAATTCATGAACTGGAAATGGCTTATGGTTTTGTCTGTGAGTCATATGTGGTGCCGATGGTTTGACAACCATACTGAAAACATAAATTATATAGGCGCTGTAGTTATAGAAAAGATTGTGGTCTATAAGATGAGCTGAGGGATGTGGGCAGTTATGATGGCAAGAACTCATGAATCCATACTTACTCTTCTCTTTTGGTTCTGTGAATCCTAATGTGTATTAGTTATTTTGTTTTAGGAATGGATTTACAACAATAAAAATAAACTAAAACTATACTTTTGCAAACAATAGCATCTAAAACTCTATTTAAAAATATAAATTATACACCTTTTGCATCAAATCACATTTTTGAGGATTTCAGACACAAGGACCACAAATATATTTTTGGGATGTCAGAACACTGGTGGATACTTATCTGAGCAAGAATAGTGCTTAGAGCTGAGCCCAAACACAAATCTTTGTTTCACTAAAGTCCAAGAGGTGCAACCACAGTGAGAATTTGGCGATTACATTCCAAGTTCTATTGACTACCTTACATTAGCAATCCACAACAGTGTAACTTTTCGGTTTTAAAGTTTAATGTATCTGAGAAGGATACCAGGGATGAGATTCTGGGTATCATGAATGTAGTCATTTACTCCTTTGTGTCCTGATTCAGGAAAGAATCCCTACTTAAACATCATGTCTAGACTGGCATGATTTTGTGCAAATGCTTTTAACGGAAAAGTTTTTCCGTTAAAAGCATTTGAGGAAAAGAGCGTCTAGATTGGCACGGACACTTTTGCGCAAAAGCACTTTTTGCGGAAAAGCGTCCGTGCCAATCTAGATGCGGTTATGCGCAAGAAAGCCCTGATCGCCATTTTAGCCATCAGGGCTTTTTTGCGCAAAACAAATCTGAGCTGTCTACACTGGCCCTTTTGCACAAAAGGACTTTTGCCCGAATGGGAGGGTCAAAGTATTTGCGCAAGAAGCACTGATTTCTTACATTAGAACGTCAGTGTTCTTGCGCAAATTCAAACGGCCAGTGTAGACAGCTGTCAAGTTTTTGAGCAAAAGCGGCTGTTTTTGCGCAAAATCATGCCAGTCTAGACGCAGCCCATGTGATTACGCCCTATTTTCAAAGTTAAAACTAAAGTTATGCACATAGTTAAGTGCTTTCCTGAATCAGGACCCTATTCTTCATTTGTCTGATGCTGGCATTGACGGATGAACATTAGGGTTCCAGGTCTTATTCACTCTCAGTTGTGTCCTTCCTTGATAGTTATTCCAGAGAATATTCGCTAGCACATTTTCAGCAATAAAGACCTGTGTTAGTTTATTTTAAACACAGTAACAAACTCATTTCTGTTGGGGTTACAGTTTAATATTATTGCTATCTCTACCATATTATTATTTTTATTCATCGAGTGGACACCTTTGCTTCTAGCACTCCCTTTTGATGTGAAAAATACTGCAGTCCTTAAAAAGCGGTTAAAGAACTGTCATACATATTGAGCATCATGTTACTAACTACAGCTTGAACATAAAACTTAACCCCCCCAAAATATCTATTTACAACTTCCCACTAATTTTTGTGACATTGTAAGATATATATTAAAAACAAGATTTTTATAAAATATCTCAAAGCCATAAGTTATAACAAAACACTACCAAATCAGAAATAACCTCACTACGGAAGATTTACAGAAATATCTTGGTTATATATCTTACCAATTTCCACCCATGTTCCTTGGACTTACTAATATTAATGTTTGGGAAGTGTCTAAAAGTGAGTGATCAGACTTATTTAAGTGATGGCTCTAATTTTATATCTATTTATAAAATATTGAAATAGGACAATATGCAGGATAAGATATAGATATAGATATCATCCATTATATGATCTTATTTTAATATTATTATAATTTCAGATTATATTATACCTTTAAATTATAAATTGAATAAATTACATATTATAATTATATTATAATTTAATTTTGGTATTGTGGCATATCCAGGGTTCCATAGGCTGGCTTATTGTTAGACACTGCACAAACATACAAGACAGTCACACCCTTGAAGAATTTATAATCTAAAATAAAACTAAAAGCAAGAAAAGCGTGGACTAGCATTTGGAGGGATAAAAGAATACGGTCTTAGCAGGTGAAAGGAACATGATGATTTAAAATACTAACTAGGTGCACAGCTTAGGGTTACAAGTAATTTATATTTTGTATTTTTAAGAACAAGAGAAATAAGACAGAGGGGGAAGGAAAGGAGAGACGAAGAATTCTGTTGCTGGAGATCTTCCTAGTTTCAATAAACACAAGACACTTACAGATTTAGTACCGAATCTCTTTTTTTCCCAAATATTTTGGCCACATTTTTGGATATAGGTAAGAGCTGTAGGATTTTGAGTTTCTGCATTGTGTTCTAAATCAATGAACTGTAACATGCAATAGCACCACTACTAATCTGCCTGCCATTGACTGTCAAACTAGTGCCATTCCTCAGAAACTCATGAAGAGTATCACAGACTGATGTGCAAAGAACAATTTTCAACTTCATACTATACAGTAGGTCTGCATTTTTTCCAACAGATTATATTTAGTTTGAACCAAATTGGAACTGGTTAGAAAATACCACACATACAATGATTCATAACGCTCACAATAGATCAAGCCATGTGTATTTCTCAATCTGACTGCATGAATCACCAACCTCTTTGGATCCCAGTACTACTTCATACAAATAGATCCATGAAAAGCCAATAAAAACAGAAGTGAAAACTA
Source organism: Pelochelys cantorii (assembly GCA_032595735.1). Lineage (NCBI taxonomy): Eukaryota > Metazoa > Chordata > Testudines > Trionychidae > Pelochelys > Pelochelys cantorii. The sequence continues at coordinate 59,815,379 of CM064330.1, forward strand.
ATGTAGTATTACTGTTTAAACATTTATTTTATCTTCAGCTCATAGCAACTGACCATAAACCAATCATTATTCTACAAACCAATTTTCACAATAAAAAGGCTCAATCATAACTTAGAAAATGCAATTGAAAAATTATGTAGGTCAGAAATGATGGCTTATGATCTACAGAGGCCTATGATCAGCATAGAATCAGCTAGGGGCAGTAAATCAAAGAGCTCCAAATATACGTACACACACCGAATTTAAGAGAAATAGGACAACAGACCCTCTTAAAAGTGTGAAAGGAGCTGGACAGTGTATTCCTGTAGCATAAGCCTGGAACTGTAACATTACACAGAAGGGCAAAATCATGAGTGAGTTACTCGAGGTATTTTCAAATGAAAATCCATACCATATCACCCCAATATCACTTGTTTATGTCACATTTTGGAGCAAAGTTGATTCAGAAATTTATTTTAAAATGCTAGTACTTGTGTTGTTGTTTTTATATACCTCTGACTCCTTAACACAGCCCAGGAGAATTTCTCTTCCTTGACAAGTGGCACATGGAAGCTTTTCAAAGTGCCTCAGTTCTGCAGCCACAGAGGCTAATTGCTCTCCCTAGGCAGAAATATAATTTTTATTTCCCCACCAAAGATAAAACACTTATTTAGTACCTGATCCTGAATTCATTCCTGCATGCTTGTTGAAGGCAGATTCTGCACACAAAATTCTCATTGAGTCCAATGGGATTGATGTATCCATAATATTTACAGTATTGGGTATCAAGTGTTCCACTCTATTCTTCTTTCCCAAGTACATTCTCGCTTTGTTTAGGAGAATGGGTTTGCGAAAAGAATGTCAGACTTCTAATGTATTAAAACAGAAGAATAATTTTAACAGATACAGCCAAAATGCATCAAACTCTTTGTTGGATAATATAGGCAGCTCTACCCTGAGAGAGGGATAGCATGAATCTTTTAAACCATAAATTGTCTTTACTTTGGATGCTTACAAAAAAATGAGCTATGAAAAAGCAATAAAATAGTCCATGTACAATTTGTTTGGAAGAAAATAATGTGAAATTAATAATTAAAACATTACTATTTATAGTTAATATAGTAATACCATTGTTATACAAAGTGCCTGCAAAACACAAGATGGATTCTTTGTCTCAAACTCATAACTTAAGATAAGAAGACACCTACAACACAGTATAAAGGTAAGGGATAGATGAGGAGAGAACGATATGACTACCTGGTCACTTTGGAAAGTAGTGGCTTGACAGGTGCCATATTTTAATAAATGTGTTTCTTTCATTTTATTAACTCTGTCATTTATTTTTCAATTTTAAAACTGCTACAGGCACAGTATCTGCAGACTCAGCTCTAACACAGAAAATGTGATGTTCTCCATACAGAAGAATATGTAAAATGAATTATGCAAATAATCCATTTTATTTGTATCTGTTCTAAGAGTTGAGGATTGCATTACTGATCTCTCTGTGGTCCTGATTCCGAAGTTGGATCTGCCCAGGCAGGTCTGCCCTTATGCTCATTAGAGTTCCATGGAGATCTACCAGACTTCACAGTTGTCCAGGTGAATCTAGTTGCAGAATCAGAACCTATCATGTTACATTAATATGTTTCATAGGCAGTCACATTTAGTTTCTCCCTTCTCTACCAAATAACTGTTCCTTGATGAAAGAGGGGAAAATGTTAATCAAATCTGTTCTTAAGTCTAATGTAAACACTATGGCTACAGCTGTACAAGAAGCACAAAGCATTATAAAATGGGAATTAAATTTCTATACACACGCAGTAAAACAGAAACATTTTGTATGCCTGAGAAAAACAACTCTAAAATAGTTTAGAGTCTGAAAATGACCACTTGACCTTTTCTAAACGTATTTCTGTACGAAGTTTTACAAAAAGCCTCTCAGTAAACTTCAGTTCATCTAGGAGGCAGTTTCTTTGGAAGTTCTCTTAATGAACATTCCTTTTTATCTCTATGGAAAGAGAGGATTACTTAAAGACAATATCCTTGGATTAGTATGCCCCCAATTTTCTCACACTCTCTTACCACCATATTAAAGAACCCCTGCAACAACACACTTTTCCACTGTGGCTTCCAACTCCACCCAGAACTTGGGAAGCAATCAAAATATCACTCATCTGATCAACAGGTGGAAGAACTTGATGGAGGCCAGTAGTGAAAGGAGGATGGTACCAACAGTAAGGAAAGGAGACACTCACCAAGGGACAACTTCTTGGAGTCTCTGGCACGCAATTGGCCAGCTGGAAGAGAAGGGCGCTTATTGGCTAGCATGGTGGGATAAATCCCAGCTTCCAGAATTTAACCAAATGTGGGGGCCATGTGGAGCCTCTATTAGATCATTTCCAGCCCTGTAATCCCTGTACTAGAACAAATTACATGCCTGGTATAGTTGATGGGCAGGTAGCATCCCTCCCCTGTGCTATAGTTATAGTTTAATAAAAGTTGCAGCTAGCAATATAATTCCATCCACATGGCAATCCTCATTTTGCTGCTGCATCCACGTCAAATGGTCTGCAGTGTGCACCCTAGAGTTGCCCTGAGGAAGCCATGTGGCATCAAGTTCTAACGCACCTACAAAAACACATACTGGAAGTCTTATGAGAGCTACTAAAGGCTTTACTTAATAAATTTTACAAGCTGAAATTTAACTATGCTACATTGTTTATAAGCCAAACATATTACTCTTTAAACAAATCATCAACCTCAATGAATAAAGTTTAAGTTTCTTTTAAGTATATATTTATACCAACTTAAAATAAAATATGCAAAATTATGGTCTAATCCTGCAAACACTTATACATAAGAATATTTGCAGGGTTAGTCTCTTAGAATCCAAGCATTAAAACAAAACCCTCTAAATTTTGTTTCACTTTATGCAGCTTCTATAGAAAAAAATTCCTGAAACATTAATCAGAATAAAATAATTTACAGACACCCCAAGGGAAGCAAATTAAACTTTCAGGTGCCTGCACAATTATTATAATTCCAACCTATGAAGATAAACTCTGCAATTACATTAATAAATATACATGAAAAAATGGTCAAAGCACTCATCAGATTAATCAACTTGATGCATGTTAAAGAAAATTATGTTTTGTTATAATAATTTTAGAATTCTGTATCAGTATGTGGATGCATTTTTATGCAAAGATTTAAAAAAATAACTAAGTAAAATTAAGTCACTCTGATTATGCTATTAACGGCACCTTGAAATCTATAACTCTGAAAATTATATTTTACAAAACACCTTTGAAACTGTAAGGTATAAAAGGTTATTACTCATTTATACCTTATTAGATGGTTCCCTTTTTTTCTATAACACTATTCATCTGGCCTCCACTTCATGCTCGAGTCATGCAGATTGGAGTTGACTCTCAATTACGCCAAGTCTTTCTCCAAAGATGACAGTCCAAATACAGTAGAGATAAAATACATCAAGGTTTAAAATAGGTCTGTTCAGCCCCAGTGCTGCTTCATCATGAAATGATATTATTCACTGATGCCTCTGCCTAGCCTAACATATGTTCTATTCACAGCCCGCGTCACTCTTCATTTGTAATTATTTCCTTTTTTTTTACCCCAATCTTATAATACTTTGCTTGGTTGAAGACAAATACTGAAAGGCAAAAAGAATATGATCATATGATGACCTGTTCCACGGTGTTAAATCCCTGTCAAGGTTTGATTTTAACATGGGGTATTGATGACAGTACATCAATTCAGGCATCATGTTCTGAATGAGACTATATTAATTATCACTTGAGTGCAGTATGCATGAAAGTGCTGTTTCATTGACTAAAAAGATTTGACTGAATAAAAATCTATTTCTTTTCTGGTTGCTTATGGATAAAGACATTTTTTCTCTTTGCCTTGGATGGTTCTTTATTAAATATGATATTTATAAGATTGTCTGAATAAATTGTCTCACTCAACAACAGATCTAGGTATTTTTAAACAAAGAAAATTATATGGGTTGTCTACTGTTGGCAACTATTTAACAATGTATCTGAGTTAATAGTTTAGTCAGATACTACATAATAAAATTAAATATGAATAACTAAATAGAGTGTGTATTACATGAAGGAGAACATAAATAACATAGGCTGTTTTTTAATTAATGAAAATCTGTATTTTAACAAGCAGAGAGAAAATTTCTCAATGGCCTAAATGACTGCTTCTTGGAGCAGCTGGTGCAGGAACCCACAAGGGGAGAGGCAATTCTCGATTTAGTCCTGAGTGGAGTGCAGGATCAGGTCCAGGAAATAACCGTTACAGGACCGCTTGGGAATAGTGACCATAATATAATAACATTCAACATTCCTGTGGTGGGTAGAACACCTCAGCAGTCCAGCACCCTGGCATTTAATTTCAAAAAGGGGAATTACACAAAAATGAGGAGGCTAGTTAAACAGAAATTAAAAGGCACGGTGACTAGAGCCAAATCCCTGCAAGCTGCATGGAAACTTTTTAAAGACACCATAATAGAGGCCCAACTTAAATGTATACCCCAAATTAAAAAACATAGCAAGAGACCTAAAAAAGTGTCACCGTGGCTTAACCACCATGTAAAAGAAGCAGTGAGGGACAAAAAGGCATCTTTTAAGAAGTGGAAGTCCAATCCAAGTGAGATAAATAGAAAGGAACATAAACACTGTCAAATCAAGTGTAAAAATGTAATAAGAAAAGCAAACAAAGATTTTGAGGAACAGCTAGCCAAAAACTCAAAAAGAAATAACAAAATGTTTTTTAAGTACATTAGAAGCAGGAAGCCTGCTAAAAAACCTGTGGGTCCCCTAGACGATCGAACTATAAAAGGCGCAATCAAGGACGATAAAGCCATTGCGGAGAAGCTAAATGATTTCTTTGCTTCAGTCTTCACGGCTGAGGACGTTGGAGAGATTCCCAAATCTGCACCGTCCTTTGTGGAAGATGAATCTGAGGAACTGTCCCGGATTGAAGTGTCATTAGAGGAGGTTTTGGAACAAATAGAAAAACTTAATGTTAACAAATCTCCGGGACCGGATGGCATTCATCCAAGGGTTCTAAAAGAACTCAAATGGGAAATTGCTGAACTATTATCTGTGGTTTGTAACCTATCCCTTAAATCGGCTTCCGTACCTAATGACTGGAAGGTAGCCAACGTGACACCAATATTTAAAAAGGGCTCTAGAGGCAATCCGGGCAATTACAGACCGGTAAGTCTAACTTCAGTACCGGGCAAATAAGTCGAAACAATAGTAAAGAATAAAATTGTGAAGCATGGAGAAGAACATAATTTGTTGGACAAAAGTCAACATGGTTTCTGTAAAGGGAAATCCTGTCTTACTAATCTATTAGAGTTCTTTAAGGGGTTAACAAACATGCGGACAAGGGGGATCCAGTAGATATAGTATACTTAGATTTTCAGAAAGCCTTTGACAAGGTCCCTCACCAACGGCTCTTGTGTAAATTACATGGCCATGGGATAAGAGGGAAGGTCCTTTCTTGGATTGAGAACTGGTTAAAAGACAGGAAACAAAGGGTAGGAATAAATGGTAAATTTTCAGAATGGAGAGGGGTAACTAGTGGTGTCCCCCAAGGGTCAGTCCTGGGACCAATCCTATTCAACTTATTCATAAATGATCTGGAGAAAGGAGTAAGCAGTGAAGTGGTAAAGTTTGCAGATGATACCAAACTGTTTAGGATAGTCAAGACAGAAGCAGACTGTGAGGGACTCCAAGAAGATCTCACCAAACTGAGTGATTGGACAACAAAATGGCAAATGAAATTTAATGTGGATAAGTGTAAAGTAATGCACATCGGGAAAAATAAGCCCAACTATACATACAGTATGATGGGGGCTAATTTGGCTACGACAAATCAGGAAAGAGATCTTGGAGTTATCGTGGACAGTTCTCTGAAAACTTCCACGCAGTGTGCAGCGGCGGTCAAAAAGGCAAATAGGATGCTAGGAATTATTAAGAAAGGGACAGAAAATAAGACCCAGAATATCTTACTGCCCCTGTATAAAACTATGGTACACCCACATCTTGAATACTGTGTACAGATGTGGTCTCCTCACCTCAAAAAAGATATTTTGGCCTTGGAAAGGGTTCAGAAAAGGGCAACTAAAATGATTAGGGGTTTGGAACGGGTCCCATATGAGGAGAGGTTAAAGCGACTGGGACTTTTTAGTTTAGAAAAGAGGAGACTGAGGGGGGATATGATAGAGGTATATAAAATCATGAGTGGTGTGGAGAGGGCCGATAAAGAAAAGTTATTTTTTAGTTCCCTAAATAGAAGAACTAGAGGACACCAAATGAAATTAATGGGTAGCAGGTTTAAAACTAATAAAAGAAAGTTCTTCTTCACACAGCGTGTAGTCAGCCTGTGGAACTCCTTGCCAGAGGAGGCTGTGAAGGCTAGGACTATAATAGAGTTTAAAGAGAAGCTAGATAATTTCATGGAGGTTAGGTCCATAAAAGGCTATTAGCCAGGGGATAAAATGGTGTCTTTGGCCTCTGTTTGTCAGAGGCTGGAGAGGGATGGCAGGAGACCAATCGCTTGATCATTGTCTTCGGTCCACCCTCTCTGGGGCACCTGGTGCTGGCCACTGTCGGCAGACAGGATACTGGGCTAGATGGACCTTTGGTCTGACCTAGTACGGCCATTCTTATGTTCTAATGAACTGTAGAATTGATTAAATTTTTTAAAAGAAAATTGCACTACAGCAAGACTTTGGAATTCCTCAGTGAAGTTTAAGTTACCAAAATCTACTACTTTATAGGTGTTTATTCCTCATGTTTATTCGGGAGCAGCTGAATAATTGAAAAGAGGTAAGACTGGATATTCAAGACTAAGGGTACATCTATACTGCAACACTATTTTGAAATAACTAGCGCTATTCCGAAATAACTTAATCCGTGTCTACACAGCAGGCAGTTATTTCAAAATAGTTTCAAAATACTGACAAGCTGGAGGACTTCTTACTCCAACTACTCTAACCATTATTGTACGAGGAATAAGGGAAGTTGGATGAAGAGTGCTCTATTTTGAAATAAGCTATTTCAAAATAAGATATGCAATTGACATAGCTCAATTTGCGTAGCATATTTTGAGTTAAGCCCTGTAGTGTAGACGCACCCTAAGTATCAGAAGTAGTTAACATAGCATAATAAAATACACATGATAAAGCAGAATTTACTTTACTCTTTATGTAATAGAAAATAATTTTTCTAATTTCTCACTTGCACTGCTTCTTAGGACCATTGCAAGTTGTTAAATTCTCACTGCATATAAAACATACCCTATGAGAAGACTCAGAGAAATAACCATGTTAGTCTGTACATGTTAGTCCTGCGACATCTTAGGCCACATCTACACTAGGAAATTATTTCAAAACTAGTAAATTCAACTTAATAACTCCTGATTTAACAAAGTTGAACTAGCGAGTCCTCACACAGGGAAGTCTTGAAATTAGTTTGAGGCAGGCTCCGTTAATGTGCGTACTGTACCTCAAACTTTGAGCCCCAGGAAGCACTGGTGAGTAATTAGTTCAAATTACTCCGGGGAGTAATTAGTTCAAAATAGCGGCACCAGAGCATCCACACTACTGTTATTTCAAAATAACTATTTCGAAATTAGCATTACTCCTGATGAAAAGCAGGCGTTCAGAGTTTGAATTCCGCAGCCTGCTATTTCAAAATAATGGGCTTGGTAGCGTGGACACTCCGCTTACAAATTAAACCGGGGGGGGGGGGAGAGGGTATTTTGAAATAAAGTCCTAGTGTAAACCAGGGCATAGAGATTTATTAGGGCATAAACTTTCATGGATAAAGTTAACTTCATCAGATGAATTGGAGTGGAAGTTACAGAAGCAGTATCTATAAGGAAGAAGTTGGTTGTTTTAATTAAGCTAATCAATTTAGGGTGGAAGTGGGTCATTCATAGCATTTGCTCTAGAGATGTGAATATTCAGGAAGGGGAAATTGCCTTTGTAATGTATTAACCAATTGAGATCCTTATTCAGTCTGAAATTAATAGTGTTCAATTTGTAAATTAATTCCAGTTCAGATGTCTCCCTTTGTAACCAGTTTTTAAAATTCTTTTGTAGAGGATGGCTACTTTTGAATCCATCACCGAATGGCCTGTGAAGATAAACTGTTCCCCTATAGGTTTATGTATGTTACCATTCTTGATGTCTGATTTCTGTTCAATTTGGCCAATATACATAGCAGAGGAGCATTGCTAGCACTTGATGGCATATATCACATTAGTGGATGAGGCCCTGATGGTGTGGCTGTTTCAATGGTCTATTCCTGCACAAGTTCCTTTCACAAACGTGATTGCTGCTCAGAGAGTGTGTCTGTCAGGGAAGACCTGAATTGGGAGTCAAAGGCACTTAACTAAAAAGTAATTGAAGCTAGAACTTCAAACTTGACTTCTTTTAAGATCCTTAGTGAAGATGGGAAAAAAACCCTTAAACTATACAAATTTGGAGAAAACTGGCTTCGTATTTTTCAAGTCACTGTGGATTACTTAAATATAGAATGTTCCTGCGTAGATGTCATATCATTTTCTATATTTATTGTCATAGTTTGGAATTTCCTACAATTATTTAAAATGTTAGAATGCTGGATATTTACTGAAACTCATCAGTTTTGAAATGCCACAGAAAGTTCTATATTGTAAACAATTAAGAAGTTGGTTTTCAGAGGTATTGAGAATCCACAAATCCTCAAACTTTTGTTGAAAAATCAGGCCTTACTTAAGCAACCTTTTGGCAGTTCAGCACTGAAGCCCTTAGTGCTAAGGACTTCTCAGATTTTAAATCTGCATTAAGCACTGAGGGTACGTCTACACTAGCCCCCTAGATCGATCTAGGGAGGCTAATGAAGGCGACTGAAATTGCAAATCAAGCCCGGGATTTAAATATCCCGCGCTTGATTTGCATGTTCCTGGCCGGATGCCATTTTAGAAATTGACTAGCCCAAAGTAACTGCCCGCGTCTACACGCGGCAGTGAAACGGGATTCCGATTTAAAGCCCCTAAGTTGAATTAGCTGGTAAACCTCATTGCAGGAGGAATACCAGCTAATTCGAGTTAGGGGTTTAAATCGGAATCCCGTTTCACTGCCGCGTGTAGACGTGGGCAGTTACTTTGGGCTAGTCAATTTCTAAAATGGCGACCGGCCAGGAACATGCAAATCAAGTGCGGGATATATAAATCCTGGGCTTGATTTGCAATTTCGGTCACCTTCATTAGCCTCCCTAGATCGATCTAGAGGGCTAGTGTAGACGTACCCTGAGCTGTCTTAATGAGGTTGAGTGCCTTAAACTAAGTGCACCCTTCAAGCCATTTTAATGGTGTAGAATTAAAAGCAGCCTTAGGACTCTTCTGCTTTTGAAGGAGATGGAGAGAACAGGATGTTGAAAAGCACTAACCAATACAAAGCTGAAGATGTATTGGACACAGTGTGGCAAGGGAGTGTGTGTGGAATGGGCAGAGAGAGTAAGTAGTAAATGAAAGTTGGGGAAGAAACAAGAGACAGGGTTGAGTGTCACTAGAGAGAAGAATGATGAAATGGCAAATGAATAAAATTACACTGCTCTGTCCTGTCTCCTTTTGATGCTTCTCTGTGAGAAACATATTGCCACTTAGGGATGGACTTGTAGTAGCAGACGTAAATCAATGAGCCATTGCCTTTTCCATCTTCTTCCCACTCGTTAATTTGTCTGCATACCAAAGTTCTTTTGACTAAAATGCCTTAGAATTCCTAATCTTAGAATTCCTAATCACTAAAAGCCATCTGTTTCAGCCTCACATTTTGATGCTATCTTCAGAAAAATGTGAATTGAATGAATGATATCACTCATTCAAATGAGAAGAGAATATATATAACCAGATTGATAGACAACAGAAGATTGTATAGATTATATAATTAGTAAGGATACAGAATGAAAATGAATGAAAGCAAATTGTGTTATGAATGGATGAGTCACCTCCAACGTTGAAAACGCATACTCAGCAATAAGGTACTTATAACTCTTGAAAACAAGTCAAGACTAAAAAATGGGTAAAATGTCATTATACCAATTCTGTAATTTATTAAAATCTTACAAAAATATAGTCTTTTTATATAACATAATAATGAAGACATTATTTTGCACAGAATTTTCTTTAAAAAATATTTTCTGAATAAAATTCAAAAGAGATATGTCAGATCTCTAAAACATAATCACAGAAAATGTGTCAATAAAGCTATATTCGTATCTGAATACTCCAAAGACAAAAATAAACCATTATAACCATTACAGCTTTGATCTCGTTGTTACTATGATGTAACCCAGAAAATTTTGATCTGTGTATAACACCTTATAATGTAGTTACTTGTGCAAAAATCATTCTCTCTCCTGTACATATATATATATATATATATATATATATACTTATTCTTACTTAGTATAATAAAAATCTCACTAGTCATGAAGGATTTACACTCCTGGGGACTGTTGAAGGGTGTGACTGCCTTGTAGCTCCTCTTGCTGGCTGAGCAAGGCCCTGCGGGCACACTTCCCTCTAGCTGCCTCTACTGGGAGCCAGAAATAAGCCAGCGATCTCTAAGAGTCATACACAATATTGCACTTTTCCTGGAGTGAAATTTATATAGCTTTTGCCAGAGAGCTTCCCTTTATGGCCAGGGGTCTGAAAAACCCTTCCCTCTTGGGGATGAGATGATTTTAGAACTGGCTCATATAGTCTGCCCGTAGATTTTAGAATCATTCCATTCTCCTCCTGGGGTTAGTTTTCTGTCAGGCTTCTCCATCCTTAGCACCAGAGGTTCATAGTTTCCTTTGTTGGCCTATGCTCATTACCTCAGGCCAGCTGTGGCTTTCAACCAGATTCTGCTTCAGCCCTCTCTTGTTAGTTTTTCCCTCCGTTCTCAGGGAAGAAGCAGAATATATATACAACCTATTCCTCATAGTTCTAGTTGGAAACGACAGTGGCTCTCAATCTTTCTAGAATATTGTACCCCTTTTAGGAGTCTGCTTTGTCTTGCAAACCCCCTAGTTTTTTCTCACTGAGAAACTACTTGCTTACAATATCAGATATAAAAATATAAATGTGTCACAGCACACTATTACTGAAAAATTGCTTACTTTTTCATATTTACCATACAATTATAAAATAAATCAATTGGACTATAAATATGGTACTTACCATGTATATACAGCACTATAAATAAGTCATTGTATAAAATTTTAATTTGTACTGAGTTTGCTAATGCTTTTTATGGAATCCATTGTAAAACTAGGCAAATATCTAGATGAGCTGATGTACCCCCTTGAAGACTTCTGTGTACCTCCAGGGTAGATGTACTTCTGGTTGAGAAACACTGTGATAGGAGACAGGGTATCCCTGTCCTCTACAAGCCTTCTAGCCTGGTCCCTTAAAGATACAGCAGTATTGGTTTTACCCACACAGAGACTATTCCCCTGGGACTGCATCCTTTCTTCCCATATCTGCATCTTTTATTTTCTTATATCTGTGGGGTACCAAACACTGGGGTTGTACAATGGGACAGGGGTGGAAAGTCTAACTTCCTTTAAGGGGATGGGCCACCGCTGTCACTGGGACTAACTCTGTTCTCACACTGATGTAAATCAGAATTAATTCCAATGAAGTTACATAACTATAAAACTGTTGTAAGGAAGATCAGAATCAAGAAGTTTGATCTGGAATATAAATTAAAAGACAAAGATTTAGGATTTTCTTATCTAGTCAATTTTTATTTTTCATATTTAAATAATTCCTGTTAATGCTTTGAACAGTAATGAACCAAAAGAGCAACCACACTGCTTGCCTCTCTCAAAGTGTCTCAAATCTGTTGTGTCTAGTCTAAGTGCTCCCTAACTTATTATAGTTATTTGCATTAAAAGTTTCAAGCAAAGTCTTATTTTCATCTCCAGCAAGGAACATAGTCCATAGAGCTGTTACATCTGTATTTGCTGTGACAGAGATAAAGGGTAACATATTTAACATACTGGGCCAAAGTCAAGCTTTGTAGATAGGGAGAACGTGGTAGATGTAGTATGTCATGGCTTTTGTAAGGCCTCTGATTCTGTTTCTCATGACTTTCTAATAAACAATCTAGGTAAGTACATCCTAGATGGAGATACTATAAGATATATAACTGTCTGGAAAACTATTCCCAGAGAGTTATCAGTGGTTCACAGTCAAGCTGGAATGGTATATCAAGGGGGATTCTAAGGTATCTGGTTCTGTTCAATATCTGCAACAATTATTTCAATAAATGGTATAGAGTACACTTATAAAGTTTGCAGATGATACCAAGCTGGAATGGAGTGAAATTGCTTTGGAGGATAGGATTAAAATTCAAAATGAAAAGAACATAAGAATGACCATACTGGGTCATACTAGATCCATCAGTCTAGTAGCCTGTTTTCTGACATTGGCCAATGCCATGTGCCCCAGAAGGAATGAACAAAAGAGGCAATAATCAAGGTATCCATCCCCTGTCACCCATTCCCAGCTTCAGGCAAACAAAGGCGAGGGTCACCATCACTGCACATCCTAGGTAATAGTTATTGATGGGCCTATCCTCCATTCATTTATCTCGCTCTTTTTTTTGAGCCTGTCACCATGAGGGGGTTTACTCCCACGGTCAAAGCTCATTCAGGCATCAGTGGACCTCATCATCATGAGTGGATGTATGACCTTTTGGGCATCCGACCTCCCTCCTCCCTTTCTTGTCGCCAATGTCCCTATGTGCTCCCGCAAGTCCCACACCCACAATTAAGTCTGAAATCTCCTGGATCAAGTCAATTGTCTTAAATGTTTACCTGGCACACTCTTAGAGGGTAGGGGGGGCTGGTCCCACCCCTACTCCAGTCCCCAACCGAGGAGCCTAAGAGCAGGGAAACCGGTCCACTGATCGGTTGGTGGGGACACGTCCCGCAACGCACTAACCCGCGGGGGAGCAAGGCCCTACCAGTGGCCTGACGTCCATTTCAGCCCATCCTGGGTTACTTCCTACCCTCTGGTGCCAGTTGGTCAGCAGTCGTGCAGCCCGTCGTCTCTTGCCAAGTGGTCGGTTCCAGCGTCATCAGCTCTACCACCATCCGGTTGGTCCAAGAAGCCCTCGCCTGTCTCGAGGGGGTTGCCAGTCCACTGCTCTTCTCTCCAGCCCACTCAGCCCTTTTTCTGCCGGGGCCGCCAGCTTTTCAAAGCCGGCACCATTCTTCTGGGACATCTGCGCAGGCGCCATCTCACTGGCCAGCAAGCCGGCCCCGAGTGCTCCTGAGCATGCGCGAGCAGCGGCCAGGGAACAGCCCTGGCACCGCCACTTAGGAGCCGCTCCGCAGACCCAGAACGCCTCCGCTCCCCGCTTGCTGGTGCGGGATTCGGGGAGTTTGGCCTCACAGGACCCGACACCTCATCCCAGAGCCCTATTTTAGTCTTGGCTTTCTCAACATCATTGGTCAATGAGTTCCAAGGTTGACTGGGCATTGTGTGAAGAAGTACTTCTTTTTATTTGTTTTAAACCTGCTACCTATTAATTTAATTTGCTGAAATAAGTTCTTATGTTATGAGAAGGAGTAAATTACTATGCTTTATTCGCTTTCTCCACACCAGTCATGATTTTATAGACCTCTATCATATCTCCCTTTGTCATCTCGTTTCCAAGTTGAAAAGTACACATTTTATTAATCTCTCCTCATACAGAAGCCATTCCATACTTCTAATCATTTTTGTTGTTCTTTTCTGAACTTTTTCCATTTCCAATATATTCTTTTTGAGATGGGGAAATCACATCTGCATGCAGTATTCAGGATGTGAGCATACCATACATTTATATAGAGATAATATGATCTGGACAAACTGGAAAATGGTCTGAAATAAATATGAAATTCAATAAGGACAAATTCAGAGTGCTCCACTTAGGAAAGAATAATCAGTTTACATAAATACAAAATGGGAAATGACTACCTAAGAAGGAGTTCTGAAGAAAGGGATCTGGGGGTCATGGTGGATCACAGTGTAACATTGTTGCAAAAAAGCAAACATCATTCTGAGATGTATTAGCAGGAGTATCATAAGCAAGACACAAGATACTCTATTCCACAATGATTAGGCCTTAACCTGGAGTTTCAGACATAATCTATAACACACTAGGATATAGATTATCCAATAAGTTCTTGGACTGCAATGGGGACATTTTTTTATTTCAGAAGGTTAAGAAAACTACTGGGGGAAGCTGTTCTTGATTTGATTTTAACAAGTAGGGAGGAACTGGTTGAAAATTTGAAAGTGAAAGGCAGCTTGGGTGAAAGTGATCATGAAATCACAGAGTTCATGTTTCTAAGGAATGGTATAAGGGAGAACAGCAAAATAGAGACAATGGATTTCAGGAAGACAGATTTTAATAAACTCAGAGCTAGTAGGTGAGGTCCCATGGGAAGCACAACTGAAGGAAAAACAACTGAAGAGAGTTGGAAGTTTTTTAAAGAGACATTATTAAGGGCCAAAAGCAAACTACTCCACTGCATAGGAAAGATAGAGAGTATGGTAGGAGACCACCGCGGATCAACCAGGAGATCTTATATGATCTAAAAATCAAAAAGGAATCACATAAAAAGTGGAAACTAGGTCAAATTACAAAAGATGAATATAAGTAAACAAGGGCAAGATTAGAAAGGCAAAGACACAAAATGAGCTAACTCTAGCTAGAAACATGAAGGGCAACAAGAAAATGTTCTACAAATATACTAGAAGTAAGAGGAAGACCAAGGTCAGGGTAGGCCCACTGCTAAGTGAAGAGGGAGAAACAGTAACAGGAAACTTGGGAATGGCAGAGGTGATTAATGACTTCTTTGTTTTGGTTTTCATCAAGAAGATGGATGGAGATGGGATGCCTAACATAGTGAATACCAGTGAAAATAGGGTAGGCTTAGAAGTTAAAATAAAAAAAGAACAAGTCAAAAAAATACTTAGAAAAGTTAGAGGTCTGCAAAATGCCAGGGTCTGATGAAATGCATTCTAGAATACTCAGAGGAGCTGACAGAAGAGGTATCTGAGCCTTTAGTGATCAGCTTTGAAAGATCAAGGAAGTTGGGAGAGATTCCAGAAGACTGGAAAAGGGCAAATATAGTGCCCATCTATAAAAAGGGAAATAAGAACAACCCAGGAGACTACAGATCAGCCAGTTTAACTTCTGTGCCAGGGAAGATAATAGAGCAAATAATTAAGGAATCCATCTGCAAACATCTTGAAGATAATAAGGTGATAGGTAACAGCCAGCATGGATTTGTAAAGAACAAATCATGTCACACCAATCTGATGGCTTTCTTTGATAGGATATCAAGCCTTGTGGATAAAGGAGAAGTAGTGGATATGACATATGTAGACTTTAGTAGGGCATTTGACACAGTCTCGCATGACCTTCTTATCAATAAACTAGGGAAATACAACCTAGATAGGGCTACTATAAGGTGGGTACACAACTTGTGGGATAATCATTCTCAGAGAGTAGTTATTAATGGTTCACAATCCTGCATAAGAAGTGGGGTTCTGCAGGGGTCTTTTTTGGGACTGGTTCTGTTCAATATTTTCATCACCGATTTAGATATTGGTATAGAGAGTATGATTATTAAGTTTGCAGATGATACCAAGCTGGAAGGTGTTGCAAGTGCTTTGGAAGACAGGATCATAATTTAATAAGGAAAAATGAAAAGTACTCCACTTAGGAAGGAGCAATCAGTTTCACACATGCAGAATGAGAAGTGACTAGGAAGGAGTACTGCAGAAAGGGATCTAGGGGTCATACTGTTAAACAAGTTAAAAATGAGTCAACAATGTTACACTGTTGAAAAAAAAGCAAACATGAATCTAGCATACATTAACAGGAGTGAGAAGTAATTCTTCTGTTCTACTTTGCACTGATTAGGCCCCAATTGGAGCATTGTGTCCAGTTCTGGGCACGACATTTGTTGTGATCAATGGTTTTTGGTTTTTGCGGGGTTTTTGCTCAAAATGGAAGTGGCTACACTGCTTCTTTCTGTGCAAAAACCATTTACACAAAAAGAAATGGCAGAAAATATGCTAATGATGTCACAACTTATGCTAATGAGTCCCTCAGCATATTTTCTGCCAAAAAAACTTGTAGTGTAGACGTAGAAAATGAGCGTGATGGGGCACCCCCTGCCAACTGATGTAAAACACACAGGGTGTGTTGTCTATGAGAACAGATATGGTTCTGCCTCAGATGAGGGGAAAGAAATGTGTACATGCATTGTGGACAGCCCTGAGTTCCAGAATGTTGATGTGAAATCGCATCTCGGAGCGTGCCCATCTGCCCTAGACTGTCTGCATGTCACAATGGGCACCCCACCCTCTTAGTGATGCATCCATTGTGATTACCATTGATGGATCTGGGCGATGAAAAGGCATGTCAGTGAGGAGGGTGTGTGGAGAGGTCACCATTTTAGAGACTGGAGAACTAGTGGTAGAAGTGTGAGGTATCTTGCAAAGCTGTGTCAGTTGGGCATATAAACATATATAAGAACATAAGAATGGCCATACTGGGTCAGACCAAAGGTCCATCTAGCCCAGTAGCCTGTCTGCCAACAGTGGCCCCGGAAGGGGTGGACCGAAGACAATGATCAAGCGATTTGTCTCATGCCATCCATCTCCAGCCTCTGACAAACAGAAGTCAAGGACACCATTCCTACCCCCTGGCTAATAGCCTTTTATGGACCTAACCTCCATGAATTTATCTAGCTTCTCTTTAAACTCAGTTATAGTTCTAGCCTTCACAGCCTCCTCTGGCAAGGAGTTCCACAGGTTGACTGCGCGCTGTGTGAGGAAGAACTTTCACTTATTAGTGTTAAACTTGCTACCCATTAATTTCATTTGGTGTCCTCTAGTCCTTATATTATAGGAACTAATGAATAACTTTTCTTTATTCACCCTCTCCACACCACTCATGATTTTATATACCTCTGTCATATCCCCCCTCAGACTCCTCTTTTCCAAACTGAAAAGTCCCAGTTACTTTAGCCTCTCCTCATATGGGAACTGTTCCAAACCCCGATCATTTTAGTTGCCCTTTTCTGAACCCTTTCCAAGGCCAAAATATCTTTTTTGAGGTGAGGAGACTACATCTGTACACAGTACTCAAGATGTGGGCATACCATAGTTTTATACAGGGGCAGTAAGATATTCTGGGTCTTATTTTCTATCCCTTTCTTAATAATTCCTAACATTCTATTTGCCTTTTTGACCGCTGCTGCACACTGTGTGGACGTTTTCAGAGAACTATCCACGATAACTCCAAGATCTCTTTCCTGATTTGTCATAGCCATATTAGCCCCCATCATATTATATGTATAGTTGGGGTTATTTTTTCCAACGTGCATTACTTGACACGTATCCACATTAAACTTCATTTGCCATTTTGTTGCCCAATCACTCAGTTTTGTGAGATCTTTTTGAAATTCTTCACAGTCTGCTTCTGTCTTAAACAGTTTAGTATCATCCTCAAACTTTACTACCTCATTGCTTGCCCCTTTCTCTAGATCATTTATGAATAAGTTGAATAGGATTGGTCCCAGGACTGACCCTTGGGGGACACCACTAGTTACCCCTCTCCATTCTGAAAATTTACCATTTATTCCTACCCTTTGTTTCCTGTCTTTTAACCAGTTCTCAATCCATGAAAGGACCTTCCCTCTTATCTCATGACAATGTAATTTACACAAGAGCCTCTGGTGAGGGACTTTGTCAAAGGCTTTCCGAAAATCTAAGTATACTATATCTATTGGATCCCCCTTGTCCGCATGTTTGTTAACCCCTTCAAAGAACTCTAATAGATTAGTAAGACATGATTTCCCTTTACAGAAGCCATGTTGACTTTTGCCCAACAAATTATGTTCTTCTACGTGCCTAACAATTTTATTCTTAACTATTGTTTTGCCTAATTTGCCCGGTACCGACATTAGACTTACTCGTCTGTAATTGCCAGGATCACCTCTAGAGCCCTTTTTAAATATTGGTGTTACGTTAGCTATCTTCCAGTCAGTAGGTATGGAAGCTGATTTAAGGGATAGATTACAAACCACAGTTAACAGTTCTGCAATTTCCCATTTGAGTTCTTTTAGAACCCTTAGGTGAATGCCATCCAGTCCCGGTGATTTGTTCGCGTTAAGTTTTTCTATTTGTTCCAAAACCTCCTCTAATGACACTTCAATCCAGGACAGTTCCTCAGATTCATCTTCCACAAAGGACGGTGCAGATTTGTGAATCTCCCCAACATCCTCAGCCGTGAAGACTGATGCAAAGAAATCATTTAGCTTCTCCGCAATGGCTTTATCATCCTTGATTGCTCCTTTTGTATCTCGATTGTCTAGGGGACCCACTGGGTTTTTTTTTAGCAGGCTTCCTGCTTCTAATGTACTTAAAAAACATTTTGCTATTGTTTTTTGAGTTTTTGGCTAGCTGTTCCTCAATCTTTTTTTGCTTTTCTTATTACAGTTTTACACTTAATTTGACAGTGTTTATGTTCCTTTCTATTTATCTCACTTGGATTGGACTTCCATTTCTTGAAAGATGCCTTTTTGTCCCTAACTGCTTCTTTTACATGGTGGTTAAGCCACGGTGACTCTTTTTTCGGTCTCTTACTATGTTTTTAAATTTGGGGTATACATTTAGTTGGGCCTCTATTATGGTGTCTTTAAAAAGTTTCCATGCAGCTTGCAGGGATTTGGCTCTTGTCACTGTGCCTTTTAATTTCTGTTTAACTGACCTCCTCACTTCTGTGTAATTTCCCTTTTTGAAATTAAATGCTGAGGTGTTCTTCTCACCAGGGGAATGTTAAATGTTATTATATTATGGTCACTATTCCCAAGCGGTCCTGTAATAGTTACCTCCTGGACCTGATCCTGCGCTCCGCTCAGGACTAAATTGAGAATTGCCTCTCCCCTTGTGGGTTCCTGTACCAGCTGCTCCAAGAAGCAGTCATTTAAGCTATTGAGAAATTTTATTTCTGCATCTCTTCCTGAGGTGACATGTACCAAGTCAATATGGGGATAATTGAAATCCCCCGTTATTATAGAGTTTTTTATTTTGGTAGCCTCTCTAATCTCCCTTAGCATTTCAATGTCACTATCACTGTCCTGGTCAGGTGGTAGATAATATATCCCTACTGCTATATTCTTATTATTGGAGCCTGGAATTACTATCCATAGTGATTCTATTGAACATGTTGATTGATTTAAGATTTTTATTTCATTTGATTCTACGTTATCTTTCACATATAGTGCTACTCCGCCACTCACACGGTCTGTTCTATCCTTCCAACATATTTTATATCCCGGTATGATTGTGTCCCACAGATTTTCCTCATTCCACCAGGTTTCTGTGATGCCTATTATGTCAATCTCCTCATTTAATACAAGGTACTCTAGTTCACCCATCTTATTAGTCAAACTTCTAGCATTTGTGTAGAAGCACTTTAAAAATTTGCCACTGTTTATTTGTCTGCCCTTTCCTGATGTATTAGATTCCTTTGTATGTGGTTGTTTGTCTGTGCTGGCCCCTTCTTTGTCCTCTCCCCTCCTCTCTTTCTCAGTACAGCCTAGAGAATCTCTATCAATGGATTCTCCTCTAAGAGAAGTCTCCATCCGATTTACTTGCTTCTCCACACCAATCGGCTTTCCCCCATCTCTTAGTTTAAAAACTGCTCTACGGCCTTTTTAATGTTCAATGCCAGCAGTCTGGTTCCATCCTGGTTTAGGTGGAGCCCATCCTTCCTGTATAGGCTCCCCCTCTCCCAAAAGTGTCCCCAGTTCCTAATAAATCTAAACCCCTCTTCCCTACACCATCGTCTCATCCACGCATTGAGACTCTGAAGCTCTGCCTGCCTACCTGGCCCTGCGCGTGGAACTGGAAGCATTTCTGAGAATGCCACCACAGAGGTCCTGGATTTCAGTCTCTTTCCTAGCAACCTAAATTTGGCCTCCAGGACATCTCTCCTACCCTTCCCTACGTCATTGGTACCTACATGTACCATGACCACCGGCTCCTCCCCAGCGCTACACATAAGCCTATCTAGATGCCTTGAGAGATCCGCAACCTTTGCACCAGGCAGGCAAGTGACCATAAGGTTCTCCCGGTCATCACAAACCCAACTATCTATGTTTCTAATGATTGAATCACCCACTACTAACACCTGCCTCTTCCTAACAACTGGTGTTCCCTCCCCCTCAGAGGTATCCCGAGTGCGAGAGGATACCGCAACATCCTCTGGAAGGAGGGTCCCATCCTCTGTTCCCATTGAATGCTCTGCTCCCCTGAGTCTTTCATCTTCCTTAAGAGCACTGGGGCTCTCAGACTGGAGATGGGACAGTACTACAGTGTCCCGGAAAGACTCATCAACATAGCTCTCTGCCTCCCTTAGCTCCTCCAGTTCAGCCACCCTGGCCTCCAAAGCCCGAACTCGGTCTCTGAGGATCAGGAGCTCCTTGCAAAGGGTGCATACATAGGCCACCCACCCACAGGGCAGGTAATCATACATGTTACACTTGATGCAATAAACAGGATAGCCCCCTCTCTGCTGCTGGGCTTCTGACTCCATTTTTCTTATGAATAAGTTTAAGTATAAACTGGGCTTCTTTTTAAATGTCTGGAAAATAGATTATTATAAAAGTTATGTTTAAAGAAGGTCAGAAGAAACTAGCACCCTCTAACCTCCCTCTCAAAACTCCCTGTTTGCTGCTCCTGTTCGCAAGCTCCCTGGTCGCTGACTCACAGCTTTATAAAGCCCTGGTAGCCCCACCCCCTGACTAAGGCTCAGCCAATTAACAGAGGCTTCTAGATTTCAAACCTTTAGAAGCTCACAGCTTCCAGCTGCCAGCCACAGCACACACTCCTTCATATGAGCCATGCCTCTAGGCAGCACATGTGTAACCTCACAAGGGGCACCACAAAGGTGGCAGCTACCATGTGCCCAAGGATCTGAAGGCATGTACGGGCAATCGTGAAGGGGGTTTGAAGGACTTCATTGATAAGGTCGCACAGAGTCTGGAAACGGTGTAGAGGAAGGTAGGCTCTGGGTGTCACAGTATCTAGGGAAGCCCCAATAACTCTATTTTCTGGGTCTGCTCAAGAGTGGATTTTTGAGTGTTTATGAGTAGACCTAAATGAGAGAAAGTGTCCTTGATCATGTTTGTCACAATCAGCATTTGCTGACATGAAAAATCTTTGATTAAGCAGTCGTCGAAGTAGGGAAATATAATGACACCCTGTCTCTTGAAGAACGCAGTGGCCACAGCTATGGTTTTGGAAAATACCCCATGGAGCCATAGAAAGTCCATGAGAGAGGACTTGATACTAGTAGCGATTGTTGCCGACTGTAAATCTGAGAAACCTCCTGTGTGGGGGATGTATCGTTATAGGAAAATATACGTCTTGAAGGTCGAGGGCTGAGAATCAGTCCTCCTTGTCCAGTGCAGGTATAATGGTTCCCAGGGTCAACACTCTGAACTTGTTTGCACAAACCTATTGAGCTTCCTGAATCCAAAATGCGCCTCCAACCCCCTGTTTTCTTGGCAGTTAGGAAGTAGTTGGAATAAAACCCTCTTCCTTGAAATTCAGGCGGGACTGGCTTTACTGCCCTTGATCTGAGTAGTTTTTGTACCTCTGCTTGTAGAAGGGGCCTCTGAGAGGGACCCCTGAAGAGGGTTGGGGAGGGAGGTTGGGTAGGGGGCATAGAAGTGAAGGGAATTGAGTAGCCAGTACTGATGATCTCAAGGACCCATTGGTCTGCAGTAATGAGAGCCCACTGGTCTGTAGTAATGAGAGCTCAGGTGGTGGTGGAATATATGAATGGTATGCACTGAATCATTGGGGTGGCTCCTCAGACCCTTGACCACATCTTCAAATTTGCTGTTAAGTCATGGTCGAATGATTGGTGGACGACTGGTTGTGTTGTGCTCTGCTTCTGTTGGACCATTGCTTAGGTCTGTGATCATATGGTCTCTGCTGCTGTCTCTGGTAGGTGGTATCCCTTGGTGTCTGGTAGGGAGTATACCTGCATCTCCTGTTAGGAGGTGTGTACATGCCTAAAATGCAGTGTGAACATACCTAACATATGGGAGTCCTTCATTGAATGGAGGACTTCATCTGTCTTGGCAGCAAAAAGTTGGTTCCTGTCAAACAGGAGGTCTTCCACCTTAATCTATAACTCCCATGGGATAACAGATGATTGCAACCATGAAGCCCTGTGCATGACTACTGCTGTTGCTGTAGCACTGGCTGCCATGTCGGCCATGTCCACAGACACCTAAAGTGCCATTTGTGCTATTGACTGACCCACCTTCATTTGCTCAGGAAGATCTTGTAGAAATTCCTTTATCCTGGTATAATTTGCATGATTGTAGTTAGTGAGGAGAGACTGTAGTTCAGTATGTGGAATTGGAGAGTGGCAGAGGAGTAGACTTTCCTGCCAAAGATGTCTAACCGCTTATGCTCCTTATCCCGCAGCATGGATTTATATTGTGGCTGTCTTGACCTGTGGTGGATTGAGTCCATGACCAGTGAGTTGGGCTGGGGGTGAGAAAAAAGAAAATCCACGCCCTTGGCTGGGACAAAATATTTTCTGTCTGCGCTATGATTGATGGGAGGAATGGAGGCTGGAGTTTGTCATAGTGTCTCTGATGGCTCCATAATAGCCTCATTAATCAGTATTTTAGAAGATGTAACCAGTTGAAGAATTTTGAGTAATTTGTGTTGTTTTTCTTGTATTTCCTGCAATGAAATATCTTGGGACTGAGCAACCCATTTGAACAGATCCAGAAATTGTTTCAGGTCATCTGCAGGTGGGGAGGCTGATGAGGGGAAGACGACCTTGTCCGAAGATGAAGAGGACTGGGGAACCGGAGAGGAACTATGCAAGTCTGAATGAGGCAGGTCATCATCTTCATCCACTGGCTCAGCTTGGGTAGTGACAGAAGATGAGTGTGGAGGACAAGGCAGAGAAGACTGTGTAGTAGTGGCTGGACACCTTGTTGCTGCATGTGTTGGTGTTGATACTGTCATCTCATATGAACAATGACAGTGCGAGGAGCGGGTGCGGTATTGGTTCCAGGGCTCTCAAGGAGGCCATTGGGGTTGGAACTGCTATGGTGGATACAGACAAGTGTGGTTAAACCACGGATGCTGTGGGGGGTGGTGTGTTGGTTGATGCCTAGTGCAGCACCCTGAAATGACTGAATCCATTGGCAAGGAATGTTGTGAGAAGAACCTGTTCTCCTGTCTGGTGCTGTGCCTGGTGCCCAGTGATGATGGTGTAAGTGAATAGGAAATATGCTCAAAGGATGGTCTGTGTGGACTAGGCTGTCGAATTCTAGGAGAATGTGGTGGTGAAGGTGCACTCAGCACCGATGGAGATGGTGCGCACAGCTGCGGTTTTCAGTGCTGCCCGTCAGTGGTCTTGTGAGAAGCCTTTTTGGGCTCTGGTGCTGGAGTGTGCTTCAATTCCAACTGGCAGGAACTGGAGTGTTGGCTCGGTACTGAGAAGTCCATCAGCACAGGAGGTAGTGGCACATTGGCTTTCGTTGTGCCTATCGAGAGGTAGCACCAATTGGTGTAGAAGAGGTGTTGCTTTTTGACTCTGCTCCCTTTTAGGTGCCATTTTCCGCTTCTCCATGGTGCCGAAGGTAGACAGCAGCGATGAACGGGCGGCACGGAACATGGATGGTAAAGACTATGCTGGAAAGCCCCAGGACATATGGGAGATCCTTGATGGCAATGAATTTGCCCTCTTATGAGGAGTTAGCAGCTCTGAGAGTTCGCTGGACTTAGCCTCTGGATTGAAGGGATTTCTCCCTTAAGAGGTTTTTGAGCCTCATTTCCCGGTCCTTTCTGGCTCTTACCATTATGTTCCGAGAGTGTAGGCATTTCTGAGCCACATGGGCTTTGCTGAAACACTTTATTCAGGAAGAGATATGGGCACTGAGTCTGTCCAAGATTCACACTTTAAAATCAGAGGAGCCTGGTATATTGAGAAGAGAAACGTTAGGGGTCCAGAACTTGGTCAAAATCTAAAGAGAAAAAAAAAGAGGGCAAACTTTTTTTGTTTGTTTTTTAAACTAACTAAAACTGATTAACACTAACTATAAACTGACTAAAAGTAGTAATGAAACTGCAAACTAACTACTCTATTTTTATCTTTCCAGTCAGAAAAACAGCATTGCTGAGAGACTCTGTCTTCTGCCGAGGATGGTAGAAAAGGAACTGAAGGGTACCTGCACCGCATGCACATGAAAAAGCGCAAGGTAGCGACTGCGCATGTGTGATGCAGGAAGGCACTGCTAGGAAACAATCTCACCACTAGGACACACTGAGACCTGAGTGGAGCATCCCACAAGAACATCACTTGAATGAGAAATTTAAGTTACTTTCACCCCAGATGTGGTGGAAATTTGAGCAAAACTGGAAGAAAACAAAGACTGATATAGCTATGATCTAAAGTGAATTCGTCAAAGCCTATGCTGAGGCCATACTAGAGACCAAGAGAATTTTACTAATCAGCCACCTCTTAAATGGCCAAATGGCATCTCAAGGAGTTATCTAGGGCATTTATTCACTTAATCAATCTTGCATGCCTATAGTCTGCATCAGAGCTGAGCACCATGTACTGAGAAGAACTATCATCCTACCTTCACCAAAAAGATCAACCACATTCAAGAAGGCGTCTCAAACAGCATGGATCTGTTTTACTTATACCCACCAACCACCAGCACCCTTGCATTCCCAGAGTTCAGTACACTCACTCATCAAAAAGTTCTAGACACCATAAAGGAGTCTCAACCCAAGATTTGTGACTCTGACCTGCAACACAACCAGTCTCCTGCCAATCCAAAATGTGCTGCTGACATTGTTTAATAGTGCCACCTGATGGGCTATGGGAATCAGCAGGCTGATACTTAAGCTCAGTAGCAGTAGTCCATTGGCTGCTCGATGCATTCCTAGCCTCCTACTGCATTTGGTACTTTCCTTGCCTCTCCAGCCTTACTCCTGCTCCTTCTCCTTGTCCCAGCTCACACCTGCTCCAGCTCCTAGAGGAGATCAGCATATGGATGAAGAACAGCTGGCTAAAGCTGGACATTTCTCTCTGGACTCTGATGATAGGACAAGAAGAAATGGGTTTAAATTGTAGCAAGGGAGGCTTAGGTTGGACATTAGGAAAAACTTCCTAACTGTCAGAGAGGTTAGACACTGGAATAAGTTGCCTAGGGAGATTGTGGAATCTCCATCTCTGGAGATATTTAAGATCAGGTTGGACAGACATCTATCAGGGATGATCTTCTAGACAGTGTTTGATCCTGCTGTGAGGGCAGGGGACTGAACTTGGTAATCTT
This sequence comes from Pelochelys cantorii, assembly GCA_032595735.1. Classification (NCBI taxonomy): domain Eukaryota; kingdom Metazoa; phylum Chordata; order Testudines; family Trionychidae; genus Pelochelys; species Pelochelys cantorii. Next base: position 59,840,833 of record CM064330.1, read on the forward strand.
TTGTGGTCCCTTCCAGTTCTAGTGTTCTATGATTCCATGAGCAAGACAGAAGTGATGGTTGTGGATGAAGGAAAGCACTTTGTAGAATTCACAGCCATGGCACAGTCTCCTTTAGTTGAAGGCTCATACCCATAATTGGTCATTTAAGTCCATATTTTAGGATTACTCCTGGATGATGTGCTGTCACAAAGCTTTCACATAGCAGCATATGCATATACTACTTTCTATCACTGGCTGGGTACAACACAATATCCCATCCTGGCAGAAGATGACCTGGCTTCAGTTTTACACATCTTCAGCACCTCAGACTACAGCAATGCAATTTGCCTGGGATGAAGCCTTCAGCATGTAGAATACTCGAACTATAAAGAACTCTGCAGCACAATTGTTTTGGATCACAAGTTACTGTGAGCACACCAAACCTCTCTCCCACTCAGTACACTGGCTTCCCCAAAATTTCAAATCAATTCAAGATCCCAATACTTATTTTCAAGGCAGTCCTTGACTAGAGCCCAGGATATCTAAAAGTTTGCCTAAAAATCTGGGATGAAGACAGTGGCAAACAACTACATTTCTGTGGCACACAATGTTTTCTGTAATAAGGGTACAGCTCTTGCATTCGGGGGAAAGAACTGTGGAATGAACTCTTGCAGGAACTAAGGACTTTCACTAACCTTGCCACTTCAAGTGCAGGGTATATTTCTTTGACCTAGTTTCTCTAATATTAAACATGTATCAGTATGTACATTTTAAAACAAAACAAAAACCTCTACCAAAAGAAGATACGCCACTATACATACTTCTCTCCCAGGGAGCAGATGAGAGAACAAATAACATATGATAGATGTTAGTGAAGTTGGCTACTGGAAGGTGTTCAGATACGGTGATAAACATAGTATGAGAAGAGAGGGTTACTCACCTTTGTAACCTTAGTTTTGCCAGTTAGTGGTTGTGTGCATGGAACCCAGTCAGTAGTTCGAACTATTATTTCTTAGTCCGAACTAAGGGAGGGTGTCAGTTAGAGGTTTCCCGCCTTTTCTGAGTGATTGCACACGGTACTAGTGCTTTGCACCTCGTCCCAGGCCATTGCACCCGGCTCAAAACAGCTGCACACGGCTCGAATTATTATGCACACCACCCGCAAAAGAGTGCACTCAGCACCATTGGTGTTTTCCCGCCTAAAGGTGCTTATATACCCTAGCCAACATTGGTTCGGGTTCCCAGTTCTGTTCGGGTTCCGGAGTGTGTGTGTGGGTTCTGTGGAGTGTCTCTCACTGTTTTGTATGAATGATAGCTGAGTGAGGGAGTGTGAGGGGGTGAGAGTGGATAGCACAGTTCGTATGTGAGTGGAGGGGGATATATTTGTGGGGTTTATATTCCCGTGGAGAATTCCTGGGAAAACCTTTGGATCCCATTGGATTACCCTCGGAGAGCGGAAGGCCTTCGAACAATAATCCACTGTCCGTCCACCGCCTGCCGAAGGACCAGATCCTGAAGAACATCGAGGGTCTCCTCACTGTTCCTCTGTCACGGCTTCCAATTAGCCAAGACATAGAGGTCATGAGCTCCTCGCTGATCTGTGCCTTTTTGGATGTAATGTATAGTCCTAATGTTTAGGGGTCTTTACTATCTGCTTTGTCTTCAGGGATAGGGAGGTTTATAGAGAGTTGTCATATTCTGTTCAGTTCTGTATTCCAAATTTACAATATATGGTTTGGCCCCAAACTGAGACTTGGAGTTTTATTCGGAAAAGCACGCGCCGGTGATAGATACGGCCACGAGTAATCGGCCTCGGGCAATCTCTTCTTCTGGGACCTGGGATATCTGTCACTTTTATCATAGGTCAGGGAGTGTCCTTCTAATTGGATTTGGGAAATTATTCGTTACTGCGTCCCAGGGTAACACCTTGTGCAGTAATGGAGGTTCTTTGAGATGGTTGTGCCTGTGGGTTCTCCACCTTAGTTATGTGGGCGCTGCTGCGCACATAGACAGAGAGTTTTGGAAGCAGTACCCTCCAGTAGGCTGTGCATGCGGAGCAGACAGTACGCATGGTGCCACTACTACACATGCTCAGCCAACTGTCCCCTCGGTTCATTCTCTGCCTCGGAAGGAGAGACTAGCATGTCCAAAGCAGAGCGGAGGAAGGGCAGGTGGTGGAACACCCACAGGGACAGAACCTCTTGAAGAACCTCTTTGAATGCACAAGGTGAATAACCCTCTCTTCTTCTTTGAGAAGTGTCCCTGTGGGTGCTCCACCTTAGGTGACTATGAATCAGTACCCGTGATTTGAGGCGGCCACTTCAGTTAGTTAGTATCGTGCACAGCAGCTAGGACAGCATGTCCAAACTGGGTACTCTGGTAGAGTTAATTGTCCAGACCATAGTGTCTAATGAATGTATGGGCAGAGGACCACATTGCTGATCTACATATGTCCATGATCAGAATGCTGTGCAGGTAGGCTGTAGAGGCCACCAGGACTCTTGTTGAGTTTGCGCGTAGGTGCAATGGAGGAGCTTGGCTACAGGTGGAGTAGGCCAGTTGATACAAGCCACCATCTACGTGGATACTCTCTGGGTGGAGATTGGCATACACAGAGATCTCTCTGTGGTGGGGATAAATAATCTGTTTGACTTGTGGATCTGTTTAGTTCTGTCCAAATAAAAGGCAATCACCCTGCAGATGTCGAGAGTATGCAGTGCAGCTTCTTTGTTATCAGGATGAGGCTTCGGAAACAAGACAGGTAAGTTTATGGGCTCATTGCAGTGGAATGGAGTGGGAACCTTCGGGAAGAACTTAGGATGAGGATGGAGAACAACTTTGTCCTTATGGAATACCGTGAAAGGAGAGTCCACAATGTGAGCACCAATTTCACTCACCCTCCTGGCAGATATGACGGCCATTAGTAAGACCACCTTCTTAGAGAGGTGGAGCATGGAGCATGTTGCCAAAGGCTCAAATAGTTTATGAGTAAGAGCCCGAAGGACTAAATTGAGGTTCCAGGCTGGAACAGGCGGCCTGGTAGTCGGGTAAGTACTTTGTATGCCTCTTAGAAAATGCTTGGTCGTTGAATGGGTGAAAACTGATTTATTATTGATGGGTTGATGAAGAGCTGTAATGGCTGCCAGGTGGACCTTTAAAGAGCTGAATTAAAGGCCCAACTCCTTCAGCTCTAGGATGTATTGTAGAATGCCAGGCTGGGTCTAGGCCTTTTTGTTCTGACCACACTGACAACCTTTGCCATTTATAAAAGTAAGGTTTTCTGGTTGTTATTCTTTAACTGGTCAGTAAGATTTGTTTGACCTGATCAGTGAATGTTACTTCTCCTGAGGTCAGCCATTGAGGAACCATGCATGGGGATGGAGTGCCAGGAGGCATGGATGGTGAACTCACCCACCTTCCTGTGTTAGGAGATGAGGAAGCAGCGGGAGATGCCATGGTTGTCTCTTGGGCATCTGAAGCTGGTAAGTGTACCACGTCTGCCTTGGCCACTCTGGAGTGATAAGGATTACCGTGGCTGTGTGAGATCTGATTTTGTTGACCACTTGATGGAGGAGCAGAATTGGAGAGAAGGCATAAAGAAGCGATGCATTCCATTGTATTGTAAATGCATCCCCCAGGGAGTGCGTGCCAATGCCCGCACAGGAACAGTATTGTGGACACTTCTTGCTGTCATTGGTTGCAAACAAGTCCACTGTGGGAAACCCCCAGTGAGTGAATAATTGATGGCAGATCCTGGAGTCCATTTCCCATTCGTGATTGGAGTTTAAATTCCTGCTGAGACTCCTGCTGAGATCGGCAGTGAGAATGTCCTTGCCCGGCAGGGAGGAGGCTTGTAGGTAGATGTTGCGTGCTATGCACCAAGTCCAGAGATGGACAGCCTTCATGCACAGACGATAGGATTTTATCCCTCCCTCCCCCGTCTGTTGAAGTAAAACATTGTCACTTGATTGTCTGTAAAAATCTGAACTGTGCTATTGCATACGTGATGTAGGAAACGTTGGCATGCATAGAATACCACCCTGAGCTCTAATACATTTATGTGCAGGTTGCATTCTTGTGGGGATCATTGTCCTTCACTCGTGAGAGGGCCTCTCCAACCCAGGAGAGAGGTATCTGTCATGATGGTCGTGGACAGGGGATGTTTATGAAAAGGTACCCCAACGCACACATTTTATGCATCTGCCCACCATTCCAGGGAGCATTTGATTCTGGTTGGGATTGTTATCAGTTTGTTGATGCTGTTGAATCGTGGCTTGTATGCCGTCTTCAAACAATGCTGTAATCTGGCATGCAACACTATTGACTTGGCTGCTGCCATGTGTCTATTAACTGCAGACAAGTCCTTGCTGGTACATATGGACTGGCTTGAGCCAGTGATATGAGGTCCTGTATAGTCTGAAACCTTTGTTGCGGGAGAGAGGCTATGGCCTACAGCAACTGAGGTGAGCGCCAGTAAACACCATTCTGTGAGCTGGCTGGAGTTTTCACTTGGAGAGATTTATCTGTAAACCAAGATTCTGAAATAGAATCCAGGTTAGAGAGATTGTACTTTGTGCCTCTTGACTTGTGCTTGCTCTTATCAGGCAGTGGTCGAGGTAAGGGAATATGGAAACCCCTTGTCTGTGTAAATGCACAGCAACAACTGCCAGCACCTTTGAGAAGACCCTTGGAGTTCTGGAGAGTCTGAATGGTAGCACTGCATATTGGAAGTGTGTACCGCCCATTGTGAATGTGTGGTATTTGAGATGTGCTGAGTGAATGGATACGTGGAAATATGCGTCCTGGAGGTCGAGAGTCGACAACCAATCCTCTTTGTTTAAGGCAGGTATTATAGTGACCATCTTGAACCATTGTGGTCGTATGTATCTGTTGAGCTTCCTGAGATTGAGAATCAGTCTCCAACCCCCCGACTTCTTTGATGTGAGGAAGTAAAGGGAGTAAAACCCTTTTCCCTTGTAACAATGTGGGACAGGTTCCACAGCCCCGAGATGGAGGAGGTGGTCGATCTCCTGGAGGAGAATGTTCTGGTGACATGGGTCCCTGAAAAGGGATGGGAAAGGTAGGTGGGAAGGGGAGGAGTAAAGGGGATACTGTATCCATTCTTTATAACATCCCGTACCCATCTGTCGGTTGTGATGGAGGACCATAGATGATAGAAAAGTGCTAGATGTTGATGGAATAGGTGGATAGGATGGGGTCACCTTAAGCAGAAAGGTGTTACCAGACTAGCAACCTGAGCTTCAAAATGTTTGTCTTGAAGTTGATGGCTGAGTGGTGGAGGATTGGACAGGGGTGTGCCTCCATCTGGTCTGGTGCTGCCTCCTTCTGTTATCAAATTGTCTTTATGCCTGGCTAAAAGGCAGAGGTCTGTACCTCTGAGTAAAGCTTCTTTCCTGTTTGCGCTTCACTGCAGAGATGTAAATACCTAGCATCTTCAAGGTGGCCCGGGAGTCTTTGAGTGAATTAAGGGAGGTGTCAGTGAAGAGCTTAGATCCCTGAAAGGGAAGATCTTCTACTGTGACCTGCGAGAACAATAAGTCAACCTCATGTGGTGTGACATAATATTTGCAGCCTGACCTCTTCCAGACTGGTGGTACCATTGCTGGTGTCTGCCAGATAGCTTTGGCAGGGTCCATGAGGGCTGGATCCATGGGCAGGGGCAATTTAGTTGCCAGGGAAGTGTGCAATATACTGGTTAATTTGTGCTGAGTCTCAGGGAGGTTGTCTAGGGAGACCTCAGGCATGTCTGCCACTCTTTTGTAAAGCTCTTGGAATGACTTAAAATCATCTCCTGCTGTAGGAGGAAAGGGCATCAAGATACTGTTGGGAGATGATGATGAGAGGTGTGTTGGTGGGTGTGAAGAGATGAAAGACTCATCGTCACTTGAAACTGGCTTGTCCTCCTTGAGGAACACTGATCTGTCCAATGATGGTATACAGGTGGCCCTACATGGTACTGGTGGGGTTAGTTGAGGCTGTACCTGTTGCAGTTACTGGGCTCTATAAGGGGCCTCAGGGATCCCAGTATGGCCAGTTGTCTGGCATTGGCAGCCACTGGGGTGATTGCCATTGGGGTAGAGCTTGCTGCACTTTCTTCTGCTATTGCAGTTAAGGTTGTTTAGGTGAGGAGTGCCTTCATGTATGAGCACTGAGAGGCTCGTCGTCTTCATCACTCAACAGTGGTAGTGCTGAGCCAGCAGGAGTGGACAAACCTGTTATATATGGGCGTACCGTAGTGGTCCACCCCAGACCAGGGCTGCGCATCTCTTTTCGTGTCCCTGGCAGGCTCAGGGCCAATGGGCTCTTGGGGGGCTTGAGGCTGGGCCATGAGGGTGGAGAAGTATGGCAGTGTCAGCTGCACAATCAGGTGCAGCTCCTGCAGCTTTAAGAACTGCCAGGAGAGGAACTATAGATTTGTGATGAGTGTGGATGGAGTGGCCAGCAGGGCACCTGTGTTATTTCTTGGAGGCCTCTTTTTTCGACAGAACTCCCTCTTCCGCGTTCACACCTGCCTTTTTCCGAAAAAAGCTTTTTTGGAAAAAGCATTATTCCTCGTAGAATGAGGTTTAACACCATCAGAAAAAGCCCTGTGTTATTTTGACTTTTTGTCGAAAGAGCACAATTGCAGTGTGGACAAGTATTGTTTTTCCGGAATAACGACTGATATACCGGAAAAATGCTGCAGTGTAGACATACCTTTAGTGTTCAAACTCACCTGCTTACTGGGGTTTGCTTTTATTGTTAAGTTAAACAACAAAGTTTAAACTTTCTTCTGTTCCATTCTGCATTAGACAGACAGCATCTATCCGCCAACATTTATGCTTCTGTATTAGAATGAACAATAATACTGAGAAATTATACCTCTTAAATTGTAATATACCTCTGCCACTGGAAATGACTTGAATATTTGTCAAGCATCCCATATTTTAGTAGGAGGGAAGGATTCAGGCTGACAAGAACCTCATGCATTTGATGCTATTGATGGCTCTGCATCTTAAAGGTGACACAAAAGCTAAGAGAGACACTTCCATACTTTTTATCCTGCAAGTTTTTAATTTTCTTTAATTGTTACATTAAGCAAGAATTAATGCGATGAAGGCTTGTTCCTCTACCCTCTGGACACAAACAACTCCCATTAACAGCTTGGAGAACAGGGCCTCAGTTCATATTAGAAAGGAATAGAAATTCTAAGATTTTTTTATGGTGCCTTCCTATTTTTTCAACAAACTACACAGCTAAATTGGTTTTCTTATTTTTGAATGTTCTGGGTATACTTTTTATCCCTCCACTTAAAATATCTGGAGACATTGAGCCTTAAGAGGATAACACAGGCAGATAATATTAAAAGTTATTTTTACTAATTATGCATATCTTTTTTATCCTGTGAGAGAGGATAAAGTTTGACTATATGATCTGAATACAATTAGCTTGCATAGCAGATTTATGTGTATTACAGGATTTTTTTAATACGACTGTGATCTTGATGGATACATCATTAATAAAATAAAAGGTTTTTTTAAAAATATGTATTTTGGCTTTACCACAATTTGACCATTCTCACATACCTTTTTTGCAAATATAATGTAACTTTATCTCTGAAATAAGTTCTTCTTTGCTATTTACTTCTTAAATGCAAAGAAAAACAATCTATTCTCATTGGAGTTAGTGCTTTTTTGTTAATTCCTTGAAAGATGGATGTGAAATCTGTGTGTTCTAACTAGGCCAATGGTTGACCCTGGTAGGGAAACTGAAACCCTCCAATCTCCTACTGGCTTGCTCACCACTCTATTGGGAGTATTAACAATTGCTTTGGTTGTGGGAGGTGGGGCATGAGTCCATTCCTGATTCTCAGTCAATGACAGACTATTCCCCCATATTGCCCCTCTCTGATATTCTTCTTGATTGAGGGTTAGCAGTAAATGCATCTTTTACAATTACCATAATTTTTATCACAGTAGCACCAATAGGTCCTCACTGTACTTGATGCTGTATATTCATGATGCTATATCTATTTTGTTGGCACAACCATAGTGTAATTAGTTTGTAACAGCACATATCTGTAAGTGAATAGCAGATTTCTGCTTGAAAACGTTCTACCTAACCAAACACTAGTTTTATATCACAGCATATTCTATCTTCCTGGGTTTTGCCTGCTTCTAGAACATTTGAAGGTAACTGCTAATTTGTTGGTAGTTTCAGGTAGGTTATTGAAGACTATGTATAGTGAATGTCATTTCATAGCTCCAACTGTGATGGATGTTTGTGGCTTCTGTTGCAACTTCAGGTCTGTCAGAATTCTTAGAAGTACTGCTGTACTCCCAGCATATCCCGCATACTGGAGGGAAAGGCAAAAGGAGCAAATGGGCCATTTTCTATAATAAAAGTTAGAATATTGCAAGAAATGTTATTATTGTGTATAAATGTAAAGAATTCTCATCTGAGCTTAGTTTCTGTGGGTATGTCTATACTACAGCGTTATTTTGAAATAGCTTATTTCGAAATAACGCGCCTAGACACAAAATGCTTTTTGAAATAGCGCGTCCATACTGATAGGACGCTGAATTGCATTTAAGGCTAGACAGAACCGGTTCTGGCAGGGCATCAGGTCAGAAGTTACCCTGTGTGGCTGCTGCCTGAGGCTATCTGAGACCTGTACTTAAAGGGACTCCCCCAGACAGCTGGTTCTAAGGTTTCCCTGCTTCCTTGCCTACCTCGCTGAGGGACAGCAAAGCATTTTTTTCTCTGCATGCTCTGGTTGCCCTCACTCAGGACACCACAGCACTCTGCAGCATGGAGCCAGAGCCGCCCCTGGGCACTCTGGTGCTTCTCCTGAACCTGTTGCTGCGAGCCTGGCAGCACATTCTGCAGGCAGTAACAGCCTCCCTGGTGTGTCCCACTGGGGGCTTGTGCCTCATTCCTCCCTCATGTCCTTCCACTTACCCCTCCCTAACCCCCCTTCCTGCTGTACAATAAAAGACACGTGTTCATTACAACAAAGCCTCTTTATTAAACAAAACTGGGGTGGGGGGGGGAATGAAACTGAGATGAGACTGGGGAAAGAAGGTGGGAGAGGGGAAGGGGAAACCTGGGAGGAGGGACCTGGCAGGGGGAGGCAAGGGGAAGAAGGGGGAGGAGAAGCTCAGGGTTGGGGGTCTCGCTGGCCCAACAGTCTCCCAGCACCACGGGTGTGGGGGCCTCAGCATCCCTGGGGGTGTGGGGAGGAAGAAGCGGGAGGGGGAGAAGGAATGGGAGAAGGAGCGGTAGCTGGGAAGGCAGCAGGGGCTAGAGAAGCAGGAGGCAGCAAGCTCTGCCCCAGGGTTGATGACCACTTGGGAGGCACGGACCATCCTGCACCCCAAGATGTGGTCCACGGCATCAAAATAGGGGCAAGGGTCTGGGTCTCCTGGTTGGGAGCTGCCCCCTGTGGCCCTGGCATACGCCTGCCGCAGCTCCTTTATTTTCATGCGAACCTGGTCCTCGGTTCGCATGTGGCCTTTGGTGGCCAGGCTGGCAGCCATCTGCCTGTAGATGGTTGCATTCCTCCTTTTAGTGCGGAGATCATGGACGTTGGAGGCATCCCCCCAAATCTAAATTAGGTCCCTAATCTCCGCACTGGACCAGGCAGGTGCCCACCTTTTCCGGCCCCTGGCAGGCTCCTGGGAGCTGGCAGACTGCTCCTGGGGAGCGGTGGAGGGCTGGCTGGCACTGGCTGCCTGGCTCATGCTGGGGCCACTGGGTCAGGTGCAGCGACTCGTGGCTCTGGGCTGGCAGGCTTGGAGCTGGCACAGGCACTGTGGCCAGAGTCTGCCCCTTTAAGGGCTCTGGGGATGGGGGGGGGGGAAGAGGAGTTTTCTTGGTTGTGCCCAGAGTGGTCACCAGGGCACCCTGGGAAGGGCTGGAAGCCCCCTATTTCGAAATAAGCATTTACATGGTGCTTATTTCGAAATTGGCACTATTCCTCGTGGAATGAGGTTTACCAATTTCGAAATAAGCCCACCGCTATTTCGATTTAATTTTGAAATAGCGGTTTGGCTGTGTAGATGCTGGTAAAGTTATTTTGAAATAACGGATGTTATTTTGAAATAACTTTGCTGTGTAGACATCCCCCCAGTGAAGAAAGAGTTGACCTGGACATTTTAGTATGTGGGTCAAATTGCATCTACCTAGAAATTAATTAGTGAAGCACCAAATATGGAATGTTGTAAAATAGAATGGAATATGACCAAGTTTATTGTTGGATGACAGATAGGGCAGTGTTTTTTCTTATGTGATTCAAATTGTTCTCTTAGGCCCCCATTCAGCAATGAATAGTATGTAGGTGTAGATGGCTACTCATACAGACTCCATTGACTTTCATGGAACTCCATAGAGCCATATGGGTCATTTTGCAATAAGGGCCTAAATTATTATAATCACATAAACCATAGCCTTCATAGTGTCAGCACTGATAAGAGCAACACAACTGTAATAATAAAGCACTGTTTCTGTTTCATAGGAGAACATATTTTCATATGAAAACAATTCCATTTCAAGCTTCCAATGGATAATTATTGAAAATGCATTTTTAAAATCTTAGAAAATATGAAAAATAACATAATAGAATCCTTTTAAGTACACTTTAGCAAATGGAGGCATGTCTATACTCTGAAAATTCACACTAGCGGGCAATGGGTAACTGGGAGCAACCCTTATAATATCTGTACTAAAAATCACAATTTACAAGTGTACTTTCTGCTATGCCTTTGTAATGATGGTTTTGGAACATGATGGTCTAGAGCACTGGCATCCAGCATTTGCAGAAAGAGGACCAAACATATTATTTCAAAAAGTCATAAGGCCATAATCAATACTCAGAGATATATTCTTTGTGGTTGGGTCTTTTAGGCTCTGCCACTATACAAACAAATAATAATAATTGGCTGCTGGTTCTCAATTTCTCCCCTTTTTTTCCTCTCCTGAGCTGCTTAGGTGGCTGCACATGGGATTTGTTTTCATGAGTAAACAACCTGTGAGTTTTACACTTCATTAACCAGGAGAACTTTGTGTGTTCAACATCAGAGCAGTGAGATCTTGGGAAAACCTGTGTGGCATGGTCATAGGATGAGCTCATCTAAAATCATGTGAGAATTTACAAATGAAAATATGAGGACAGTGGCTCTTAATCTTTCCCTTGTCAATAACTTCTCCCCTTGAGCAACATAATTATAATAGATTAGTCATGCACCCCTAAAACATGTTTGCAGGTCAGGAACCCCACACTGATAAATGGTGCATTAGGGCAATTATGAAAATATTACAGGAAGACCCCCAACTCATGAATAGGTTGTATTCCAAAAGTTCATTTGTTAGTCTGTTGTTTGGAGTTCCAAATGCATTTTCCATAGAAAAAAATGCTATAAATGATAGTTAGATTCCCAGACTAGCCCACAAAAGCCTATTTAACCCATAATGTAGCTGAAATACTGTATAACTGCAATGAAAAATTGTAGAATTTTTTTTTATTTAAACTTGAATGCTGGTGCTTGAGGAAAGGCAGGTTTAATTGGAGGAGGATGAGGAAGTAGTTGGAGATTCTTGAAGAGGACTTCTGGGCAACCCGCCTAAGGCTGCACCTAGCCTCTGTTCACCAGGAAGTTGCGAGTAGTGCAAACAAGAGGACTCCAGAAGAGCAGGGGTGGCCATGAAGCAGCTGGAGGGAAGCAGTGGTTTCCCTTTCCAAGTACTACCCTACATCCACTGGCTGCTCGACTGCCCCCTGCTCCTCTGGAGTCCTCTGGCCAGCACTTGCACTACTTGCCACCACCTGTGCTTCTTGCCTGCTTCATGAGGCTGCAGGTGAGCTTTTGTTTGTATGTGCTGATGTTCGTAAGTTGGATGTTTGTAACTCGGGGAGTGCCTTTATTCCTATGTTGCTCAGTGTTGGCAGGAAAAATATTAAGAGCCACTATCCTCATATTTTCATTTGTAAATTCTCTCATGATTTTAGATGAACTCATCCTATGGCCATGCCACACAGGTTTTCCCAAGATTTTACTGCTCTGATCTTTGAATATACGAAGTTCTCCTGGTTAATAAAGTGTAAAACTTACAGGTTGTTTACTGTAAACAAATAAAAGTAATTTTTACTGCAGAATTTTAGACCATAAGAATAACATCAAGAGGCAGTGGAGTAAATTACTGAGCAAACTCTTCAATGCAGCATTGAGTATCTTATCTAATATATTCAGTAACCATCATTACAGCTGAATAGTTCTATACTTCATATGTTAAAGAGCAAAATTTAGCAGATTTCTTCAATAATCAATGTATCATAAGATAGAAATAAAAAACAGGACTATGTAGCACTTTAAAGACTAACAAGACGGTTTATTAGGTGATGAGCTTTCGTGGGCCAGACATAGTCCTGTTTTTTTGTTTCAGCTAGACTAGACTAACACGGCTACATCTCTGTTACTAAGATAGAAATACACAATGCAGTTGAAACTCTCCACAAGAAATTCAATAAAAAACCAAAGTTTCTATTTTGATACCAATAATCTTCATGTTATTTGTACCAGTCACTTGAGAATCCGACTGCAGTTTTACAAATGGCTTTCCTCATTCTGTACTATGGGTAGCTGAATATGGAGTTTTCATAGCCCTAAATATGGACTTGAGTTGAGCTGAAAATACTATAGAAAGCCACCTTGTGTATACTGAAATTTAAAATGGCTGTATTTTTTACAAAAATATAAAAAATTTGTAAGTAGCAAGGGTGACCTCCAGTGTGCAATAGGTTTATGCCACAGCATCTTAAAAATAATATATACTGCTTTGTTGGCCCACTATAGATTATGAGTGCTTTACTAGATCAAGTATAAATTTAATTTCTTGCATAAAAGATAAGACTGAGTATGACATTTATCTTCCACTTTTAATTGTGATTTTCAGGTAGGAGCATTTACAGCCTGAAAGCATTATACTGAATAGCAAAAGAAAAGGGAATTGTATAAACAAAGAAAGTGGGGGGAAAGTGTGTTTCTTTGCAAATGTTGAAATGCAGATTATGGTGATCTAACTTTTTTAGAAGTCAACATAAATTTAACGTAACATTTATAATATTGTAAATTGAGGAAGTTTTTAAAGGAATGCTGCAAACATTGCATATTATGCTTAACATTTCAAATTACACAATTGCTCTCTATGGAAGAATGTAACTATTAAACTATAGAATACATTTACATAGTACCATATATGAACTTGAAAATATTCCAGAGTTCAGGGAATAATAATCTTATATTTCACTTATACTAAAGAGTTTTACCTATGAAAATCTAATAGCTTACCACAATGTGTAATATAATCCATATTAGTCTCTTATTCTGAATAGTTCTCAGTACAAAAAATACCTAAAGTCTATCATTCCAAAACGTAATTCATTATGCTGATCTTTTCATTTCAGAAAGATGAGTCAGCTGGATATCTTTGAATGAAACTTCAGTCAATCAGATATCTTTAATGAAACCATAATAAAGATAATCAAAATAAATTAAAATAGTAAGAACATTCTTGCAAATTCTTTTTTCACTGCCAACTTCAAAACACAATTTACCTTTTGCTAGTTCATTTTAATTTTTTTATAACAAATTCAGAAGTTTTTTTAAGCTAACTGCAAACACACAAAAGATCTAATTATGGGTCCCTACTGGTACTACTGCCTGTCAATGTAAGTGTTTTTCAGGGTCTGCCAATGTTTCCATTACACCTCCCTACTTCCAGAGGCTTATAATGTGAACATTAAAATTTTGCTTCTGTTTGATTCTTGGCATTCTGTACAAGATATGCTAAAATATTTTTTTTAATGAATTCAGTAACAGTTGAGACATTTTAAAGCTATAACTGTGGTGGAAAGAGTAGAGAGCTTAAAGCTTTTCTTGCATTGATCATTTAAAAACATCTTACTGTTTCAAAAACCCAAATGTTTCGCACTGGTAATCTTAAAATAGGTGAGGGACCACCATTACAGCACGTGGGCCAAATCATATTTGCCTTACTCAGTCAAGCACGCATCATGAAGACAATGAACCCATTTTCTTGACTAAGATTAGAGGGATTTGGCCTTGTAGTTTCATTGATATGCAAATTATGGAGCAGTAGGTAGGCTTTGAAATACAAGATATAATTCTCTTTCCTTGGATTTGCTATGCATTATCTTGTCAGGTATTTGTGCACTGGTTACTATCATCATCATCGCCCTTCATGCCCACTGGCATATAGGGCAGCAACAAAAGTCCTCCACTTCTGTCTATCTCTGGCCAGCCTCTCAATAGTGCCCCAAGTGTGATTCATGCTCTTCATTTCTACTTCAATGGTCTGGTACCAGGTTGTCTTGGGTCGTCCTCGTTTCCGCTTCCCTTCAGGGGTCCAATGCACAGCAATCTTTGTGATGGAGCTTCCATCTTTCCTGAGCATGTGCCCAATCCATCTTCAGCATCTTTCCATAATGATTGTAGACATGTCATCTTTTTTGCACCGCACAAGCAGGTCCTGATTTGAAATTATTCTTGGCCAAAAAATATGGAGGATCCTCCAAAGACTTCTGGTGTGAAAAGTCGGCAATTTATCAAGGTCATACGCTAGCATCTGCTAACATTCTGATTCATATAATAGTTAGTGTTGATAAAACTTCAGTTTGGTATGGATGCTGTACTGTGATGACTTCCATACAGCATTCAGACTCATGAACACATTTCTGGCTTTTACTGAGTCCGCTCTGGATATCACTTCTGATGCCTCCATCTTGCCTGATAATACTTCCTAAGTATGTAAAAGCTCTCTATGATAGATAGGTCATAGCCATCAATCTTAACTGATGCTGGTGTCTCAATATTTAGGGTCATGACTTCTGTCTTCTTCTGGCTAACTCTTAGTCCGACCTGTTTTCCAAAGGTGCAGTCAATTTGTCTTCTCTTGCATATGACGATGTGCATGGGAGAGCAACACAAGGTCATCAGCAAAATCAAGGTCCTCTAATGCGGAGAAGACAGTCCATCTGATGCCTCTTGGCTCATCTTCTGTTGTAAGCCGCATAACCCAGTCTATGACTAAGTTAAAGAGCACCAGAGACATGACGCATCCCTGCCTTACTCCAGTCTTAAACTTTGAAGTGTGGATCATTGTTCCCCACGCTGCATGTGAAATTGTTATAAAAGCTCTTAATGAGCTGTACAGCTTGTTGTGGTATTCCATATGATCTCAGAATATGCCAAAGACTATCCCTATGAATGCTGTCAAAGGCTTTTTTGAAATCAATAAAGTTGACGAACAACTGCCTCTGCCATTCAGTGCATTGCTCAATGATGTTACGCAGTACAAAAATTTAATCTACACACCCCCATCCTTTACGCCAGCCAGCTTGTTCTTTCCTCAGTGATTTATCAACAGTGTCTACAATCTGCTGAATAATGATCTTAGCAAGGATCTTGCTTGGCACTGAAAGGAGTGTGATGCTGCGCCAGTTGTTACAGTCATTGAGTGCTCCCACTGGTTACTAAGGACTGCTTAATTATATGTTGATACGTAATGGCCACTGGAACTGTTATGGTGTAGTGTGTTGATAGTTTAAAAGGAGGAAACATTTTAAACTATATTTAATGATGATTCAGCATATTGTGTCAATATGCAGATTAGGGAGGTTTTCAGTATGCTCTCATTGTTCCAGTCATGCTGGGAAAAAGACAAGATGCAACGGATGGGGTTTAATAGGGCAGCAACTTTATTCACTTACCGCATTCTGGGAATACTCGGTAATAAATCATACAATGCAGGTTGTCATTCTTTCCTTAATTGTTTCCACCTATTTGGGAAGGCTGCTACCTGCCCTCCCCATTCTCAGTCGGGTCTCAGCAATGGCCCCAGTGCCTTTTCCACATTTAAGAATTAAGGGGATCTGGAAAAAGGGGTAATATGTGGAGTCTCTCTGCTGTGCTAAACTCCATTTGCTCCATTCAGTCAAGTTTCTCCTTCCCATCCTCATAAACCAATTCAAATAACTAGCAGCCTTTTTTCTTTTTTGGCTTGATGGACAAAAATCTATCAGTCAGTTACCGTGAACACATTTTTTAAAGATTGGTGACTTTTGTCAATGAAATGCAGTATTAAATTAATTACTATACTAGACACTAGGTTTTTTGTTTTGTTTTAAAAATGTGATTTTGTTTGAGTACAACTTAAAGTTTAAAACTATCAACACATATTAACTTTGTCTCTATAGTTCTCTAAAAGTATGAAAAAGTCTTAGATTTCCAGCTCCTCAAGAAAGAACTCATCTCTTCATATATTTGCAGAGCAATTTATGCAACTAGGCAACAATTTTGATATGGGCCTCAGAGCACAATAGTCATTTACATTCCAAATAATAACAACAGTAATAAGTAACAGATTGGATTAAGGGAAACATTTCAGTATTACATTTGAATTTCTTTGATTATATGGGAATAAAACAAAATCAGACGTTTTTCAATCCCTTAACATAGCAGAAATTTTATTTCTCTAGAATTATTTCTATCTGTGGCACTTCAAATTAACTATAAATTAGACTTAAGTCAAGGTAAAACTGATGTTATGAATTGAGGATGCATTTTTGCCTGTTCCCATAATGCATATGAGACCCAGTTCTTCTCACAAAGACACAACTCCTATTGAACACAATGGGTCAAAAGCAGCAATCAATATCTAGGCCCAATTCAACACAGTAGGAGTTGCAGCAGAATAATGATATAGAACTAGGGTCACTGCATTGAATTACATATCCTGAATTGTTTATTTCTCTTTAATTGATGATACATATATATGCATAAAAGATGTAAGGGAAAATGAAAATTATGAGTATGCTCAGATACCATATTAAAGCATGAATTAAAATATATCCTGTCAAGCAATTGAAATTAACATACAAACTTACTCATATTTTGTTTAAATTGTACATAATATGAATTACAGTTACATAAAATGGATATAGTGTTCTTTTTGTGTATCAATCTCTCAAGTGTCAGTTTTCCAGTGGTGTTAGATATTCTTTGATTTTTGAGTAAGGAGGGATTTTTTGTGTGTGCTGTTTTGGTTTTCTGTGTTCTTCTAATGCAGTGTTTTGGCAAACTCAGCAAGTTTCTTAAATGAAGATTTTTTTTTCTCTTCTATGCATCTGGAGACCATTTTAATTCACTTACCAGCTAAATCCTCAAAGGGACTGGTGTATATGGTAACACAGGAGCCAATATCCCAGCTATCAGTTTTCATACAGCCAGGCTGGACCTTTACATTACTGCTGCCCCACATTTATTGTTCCTTCATTGTAACTGTCAGCATTTGCTGACAGCACATTATGGAGCACATGGCTACAAAGTCGGTATCAATCAGTCCATGATCATGCAGATATAAGTAGTAGACTATTGATAATGGACCTTAAATCAGATCATCATGGCGTAGGCAATAGATTCTTAAAAGGCAGCAACCCTGTGGGATCGCCGTCTTGCCGGCACCTGTTACAAAGCGCACAAACTAAGCTTTTACTACCAATCAGCTACAACTTTCTAGGAATCAATTTTTAAAAAACACCATTGCACTAGGTAATGTATTCTGAAAGTGGAGGTAGCAATTAATACAACTTTTCACTATACCGCCTTTAAATTACACGTAGTAGAAATATTACACAATACCTGCCATTACACTAATGTTCTTTTCCTCCCATTGATAACAGCAGTTTTGCTGTGCTTTGAAAATGTCTTACTTCAAAAGCACTTCAACTTGATATGGCCATTTAACAAGAAAAGTGAGAGAATATCTGTAGTTTAAAGGAACTCTTCACCAAATTGAAAGCGCCATGTTAAAAACAAAAGGATCTAATTTGTCCCAGACATAAATAATAAAACAAAACAAGAGTTGCATGCAAATTTAGCAACATAAAATTTAGGTGATAAACAGAATGGAGCCTGGCTTCTTGTTTAGTATTCCTTAGTTATCACCATAATTGCTGCATGTCTGTCATCACTAGGAAAAGAAAAAAGTGTCTCTCTCTCAGCTGCTCCCCTGCTTGTTTTGTTCGCTGTATTCTTGTAAAGTGGGAGAAAATAAGTGTCATTTAATGAATAGTGCTATTCTTTGTCTGACAGCTTCATATCTGTTAGGTGTAGGAGGCCTAGTACTTTCCTTTTCTGATAATGTTTTTGACAGTGTGCTAAATTCCTCCCCCAAAAGGCCGGCATATATATTCTACTAAAAGGGGCTTCATCTATCCTGAATGGGTGCCCTCTTTTAACCCCCTTCAGCTTCTGTTCTTACATTAATTGAGCTGATCAGATTGAGCATATGAATTTGTCTTTGATGTATTCGTATGTTTAGTTGACGCTGCTCGCTTTCTCATTGGCAGCGGACAGAGCTCTCAGACAAATAGGACTGTTGCCATGGTAACAAGCAATAGCTAGGGATCTCTTGAAAAATATTTTTATTTCAAAATTCAAACTGGAAAATTCTCACTGGATATGGTTCTCAGTTCTAAACGTGTCATGTCTAATGATGAATGCAATTAGGAATCCCACCAGTGTTTTAAATAATAAATTAGGCTAATTTTCTAGGCCTGGCATGATGACATACAAATAGTAAAAAGGCATCTTTTCTTTTTTCTCCATGACAAAAGACTTATTAATGACTTTTGTTCTTAGGATTTCAAAATTAATAGAATGTTAGACTAATGATACTGCCTTTTTTATGTGCAGAAAACCAGAGGCCTAGAGGTAAACTTTTTTTTTAAATACTTCAAGCTGCTCTGATATTTGGTTATTCCATATAAAAGCAGGTAAAAAAAAATCCTTCTACAAATGTTGAAAGCTGTAGCAGTTGGTAAATCTCAGAGGATAGAAAATGCCTATAGCCATTTTTAATTACTGAGCATGAAAAAAGGATGGATGTTGAACATAAGTTTTGTAGGCCCCTACAATCTTAGAATACCAGGATTTTAATTCTTAAGATCTCATTTGAAATACAAAAAAACAATGAAAAGAAAAAGGCTTAACTGTAGAAAAGGACTGATGATTAGACTAGGATGATTAGTAATTAAAATACATATTTTGTATTATTCTAGCTGCTATTATTTTCCCTAGAAATTAGCTTCCTGACTTCAGCTTTTAAGATACTGCCTGTCAATGCAGAGTAATAGAGTTTCAGGGTTCTGCCTCAACATGTAATTATACTACAATGAAACCCATTGATATTATCATCTTTTATGCTACTTCCAATTAGTCTTGTTCAGTCTTTAAGGGTCAATCCCCTATGTCTTAGTATTGAGTTAAATGTTAAAACTCAGAACATCTATGATTTGATGTCAATTACAAGAGAAATGAGGTTATATTACAGAGATTCCATTTACATTTATGTAGTAAATCTGTGAATTTGATAATGTGTATGTGGTCTGACTAATCATTACCCTGCGTCTTACACTGGGGGGTATTTGTTGGGCTGGCTGGGAAAAGAAAGCAATTCTTGATGATTTGGGTGGAGAGGGATGTAAGGAAAACAATTCTTGGGGGGAGACATGGAACTGCTAGAAAACAGGCTGGGGCTAACTCATCACCCAGGAATGAGGAATTTTAAAGGGTCAGCTTGTACTGGGATCCTTTTATTCATGGAGCAGGATCGGCAGTACCCACTATACTCTAGTGCAGTGTTTCTGAAAGTGTTCCACGAAATCACTTTGAGAAACACATTAACTGGCCACTCCGGTTTGTTTATTTACTGGCGCCATGGCCATAGAGCCTTGTGGCTCCCATTGGCTCTGTTTCATCCTTTGCAGCCAAGGGGAGCCGCGGGAAGCAAATGTGGAACACTTTCAGAAACACCACTCTAATGGTAAATATACTAGGTTATTAGCTATATCTCCTATGGACATTATGCTAGTCATCCCATTCAGGGGCGCTGTGAAGGAATTTTTCTCTTTCGACCATATTGGCCAGGTGCAGTTGGGTTTTTTCACTCTCTCACTGCAGGTTCAGTTGGGCCCTGTTCATCTAGAACATGACAGGTGGTAGGTCATATGCTTCAACTTATTATTTAAGTATATAGTGATGTTCAGTGCAGGTATTCCATAAAAGAAAGCATACAGTAATGGATA
The DNA here is from genome assembly GCA_032595735.1 of Pelochelys cantorii. Taxonomy (NCBI): domain Eukaryota; kingdom Metazoa; phylum Chordata; order Testudines; family Trionychidae; genus Pelochelys; species Pelochelys cantorii. The sequence goes on from CM064330.1 coordinate 59,860,976, forward strand.
AATGTCTTCGGAGAGGTGCTCGGTAATTGAGCGAGCTGGCAGTAGTTGGGGACTCCTATGACTGGAACAGCATGGCACCAAACTCCATCATTTTAATCCATCTTACGCTTCCTATGAGGGGGGTTGTTGGTAAGGTCCCAGCAATTGATTCCCTGGATAGATCTGAATGGAAGGGAGGGAGCTACTAAAGGCACACCTCCACCCTGATTAATTAAGGGACAAAACAAGGGAGTGTTACCCGCACTGTGCATGTTATCTGCTGGACAGTCCCAGACATCTAATAAAAATTTGCGGCCTGACTAAACCCATAGCAAATGTCTTCCTTAGGCGCAACCAGACAAAATCTGTAAATCAGAATCATACCAAAAAAACTGATGGCATGGTGAAAAGAAACTTAAAGAAATACTGGAGAGAACACCTGTTGCTCTGTTAGGTGTGTGAGTCTTATGTATGAATTCCTTACTCTCTGGATGCTCTGAGAGAAAAAGAATAACTATATAAAACATACAAGTGGAAGAAAAAAATAGTTCCAATATTCCATCTTTTATTTGTTTTAGAAGAAAAATGTTTTATATAATGGAGTTTTAAGTAAGCTAAAGAGAGGATTTGCAATACAATTTATAATATAATTAGCAACATATTGTAGACATAAGGTTCTGCATGGTAATCCAACAGCATGTTATATGCATGGAAGTCAATGAAGGTCTTATTATTGACTTGAATAATGCCATCATGTATTACTCTGTTAAACCAAATGAAAGCAAAATCCCAGGCTCATCTGGTTAGTAGATTTAAGAATGAAGTCCTTCTCTCTACAGCTAGTTGTCCACCCCAGTGACAGATTTATCAAGTGTAGATTTGACTGGTGAAGTGATTAAAAAATATAGCATTTCCAATTCTTAACACAGAAGGTAGAGTTAATAGGAACCTACTTTATGATTTTGTTATAAATAATGATTCTCTCCCTTTATAAAATGTTTGTTGTGAATTTCTATTGCTATTCTTTCAACCATTGCTCATCTCTCTTTATTATTTCTATATAGATATGCATAATCCCCCAGTATTATTAAGATGCATAGATTTTATATTTTAATCTCTTTCACTTACTTGCTTTTATCTGAACAAATGCTAGAATTATACAAAATACAAGGCTGGGGAAAGTAGAGTTTAACATGGCACCTTTCAAAAGCACCAAGTGTCACCCATTGTTGTGATACATGTAAACATTAATAACAATAGTTAACAAGGGAAAGATGAAAACCTAACTTATTTCATTTTCACTGAGAAGGTTCACAAAATTACATTGTATAGCCATTTGATTCAACAGTAATCAGAGATCATTACAGTCCTTAACAATCATTAATTCATCTAGTCATAGGTGTTAAACTAACTTCATCAGTACATAAGAGAAAGGTAAATTTAGAGCTTTAAAATACTCTCACGGCATATTAAACAGGGTGGACCTTTGCCCATCTTGACAGAAAAAAGGAGCTTCCCCTTTAATTTTATGAGTGGATCATTTCCCCTTTAAGGCCTCCCTGCCATTACTGAATCCTGGAAGAGGCAGAAAGCACTTCAGCTGGACTGGGAATGCATGGGCTTGCCCTCTGCCCCACTGATGATGAGAAGATCAGTAGTTATTTTGGCACTGGATTGTGCTAGCCAAAGCTCTCTTTATATCCAGTGAAAATATTCCATAGATAATGGATACAGTGATCAGATAAAATGGATTGGTAGAAGACTTAAAGATAAAAGACTCATTAAAAGGATTGAGAAAGGGAGTTCAGGGCTCCAATGATGAGTGTGGCCAGGAGTTGACCCCCTTGACTTGCCCTACTTATCAAGGGGAGAGAAGCGGGATCCCAGCAGGGAGTTGGCTGGGAATTGAAAGGGAAAAAGGGATGCTGATGAAGCCCCAGAGTTGATTATGGAATTTCCTGCACTGTATAATTTTGTCTACCAGTTACTCCCAGATATTAAAGACTAAAGTTTTGACCTAATTAAAAGCACATCCCATTGCTTCCTGTCCTTCCAGAATAGCCAGACAATGAAAGTCATATTTGAGGAACAGGAAAAGTACGTTAGCTTTTTTAAAAAAATCTGAATAATATATTTCTCCTTTCACACCGTATCCTTTAATATCCTAATTCTTCAGAACTAAATCTGGAAGTCTCAGTAGGGGAAGACTGAGCAGAAGCCAAAAGGCCCTCAAAAACTACATCATGCTCAATATTAGCAATATATAACAGTTCGTAATCCTTAAAGTACTTTAAGGGAAAGAAAACAGCAACCATTTAAATTGATTCCATGTCAGCAGAAATCATGTATATCCAAAAGGGACATGTGAATGCTTTAGCAATTCATATTATTTTGACTTTTTTAAACAAAAGGAACAAATTTTTTTAAAAAAATAGTAAATATTGAATAAAATATTTAAATCATGCTATAGATCTGAGGAAAATAAGCATTGATAGCTTTAAACCCAGCATATTATGAAACAATATAAACCGTCCTATAGCGTGCGTAGTATGAGATAACTTGACCTTAGATTTTAGTCAATTAAACTAAGATTGTTAATGTTATATCAATATAAATGTTTAATTTGGACACACAGATTGTGGAAAATTACATCATGCATATTTATTGACAATTCTGGTTTTCTGAGAGACTGTAATTCAGATGGTTTGAATTTAGTTTTTAATGTATTCCTTGTTAGATCTTTCAGGCCAAGGTTCATCCCTACTAAAAATAGTAAGAAGCATTTCTACAGTAGGGACTCTGTACTGTTGCATCCTGAAATATAGCTCTGTAATTAAGAGAGACAAGTATTGTGATTTGTCAATTGATTTTGAAAAGATTAAAACACATGAACGATTTTGTTGCCTTGTATGAGATTTTGTACTATAGTAATACAGCTGTTTTCTTATTTCCCATTTCTACAAGATTATACCGTACCTGATCTAAAGCCCTTTGAACTTAGACCCATGGTGAATACATCCTGCTACAATGGAATAAAATAAACTGTCTCTAATAAAATAAATCCCATTCAATATTCAGTGTAATAATGAAGACAAATGGAATGACTTTGCCTTCTAACATATGATCACTGGAAAAATTAAATCCATACCTGAATTAATTCCATCTAAACAACCTTTGAAAATTCAAATACTAAGAAGATAATGAAAAAACGCAGCATTCAGACCAGAGAATTTCAAGAGATATCATCCCCAAAGGTGTTAATCTACATCACAGCCTAACAAATATTAATATAGTGGGATGGCAGTTTCTAAAGGTTTACTTTCTCACAAATAATTTAATATTTCAAAATATTAAAAATAATATATTTTAATTCTTTTTCTTAAACCATTCCAGTAACTTAGTTTATACCACAACTGAAGAAGCCATCTGCTCTCTATGTTTCTATTTTAAAGATGAAACTCATTTTTATGCACAGGGCCAGCCCACAGCATCACTTCAGCCACACGTGAGCCCTGAAATAGAACTTAAAGCCCCAAATCAGTAAACCTCTTAAGCACTTGCTTAACAGTAAGCACATGCTTATGTCCCATTCAAGTCACATGCGGAAGGCCCCAGTAAACCACAGCAGTTAACTTGACTTCAGTGGGACTTACCTTCTTTGCTAATTTAGGGACTAACTGATGCATAGGCTTTACACTAGTCCTTTGCACAGGAATGAATTTCAATTTTCATTATTATTATTAATTATTATTATTATTATTATAATTTTATTTATTTTACATTGCAAACATAACAAAAACTTAAATTTAACAATTTTGAGTCTGATTAGAAAGTGCATTAATAAAACATCTGCATAACAATTTTTCGGTGTGCTGTATATGAATTATTATATAAGTAATATAGAAATGGCTCAAATATTTATTACTATGAAGTATTTATAACTAGTGTACACTTCCTATTTGGTAGACTATTCAATAATCTTTGTAATCTATACTCATACTTTATACTACAGCTGTAGCAATAAAATGACTGAAACTGTATTTCTCTTAATATTTAAATAATATATTAAAATTTAATTTTCAGCACCTGGAAGAATCTGTTTGTGTGCCAGCAAATGAGTTAGTTGGGCCTGGAGCTCCTATACATATGGGACTAAAAGACAACCTATCACAAATAATTACTAAAGCTAGAGCAGCTGTACGCCCCACACTAGTCATTCGAAAACCAGGTCAAAGTTGCATGATTTCTCCCCTCCCCCCCCCACCATTTTCAAGGGTGTCTGCTTATAAATTCTGTGGTACTTATCTTTTTATTTTTCTATTATTTTAAAATTACTCATTTTTTCTCATAATAATTGCAATGGGCCATTAACAATGTTAGCATTCTAAACACTTAAAAAGAAATTAAATACATCTATTTTATAGATTATAAAATATGGAATTATTGTGAAAATGCATGTATTTGTTGATTCCATTAACAAAATTATTCTTACGGGGTTGTTATATTCTTTTTGAATAACACATAAGCAGAAACTGTAACTTTGTAAGTTATTACTGATATATAATACATGCACAGTGCTACTATGTACCTCAATGATACTATATACTATTTTTAACAAAATACAATGTCATCTGGTTCATGTACAAAAGAAAGATTATTATAATAGGTTTTCATCTATTTTATGTTAGTAGTTTTCAAATGGAAAGTGAATATTTCTTTTAAAAGCATTTTCCAAATTATGTGCTTTCAGACACACTCTGTTTTTTCAAGTGTCAACGCCTTTCAAGAAGTTGCTTTCTAGAAACCATTACCAACTTTATGATTGTGAAGAACTGACGATATGCCATCTTTCTCTTATCTGCCCTTTTTTCAGAATTTTGGCTAGAATATATTTAGAAAAGTATAGTTCATTTCACCATTTTTCTGGGACTCCCATTTGTTTACTGAGAATCAGCTAATGTGAAAATAAAAATGAAATCTGTACTTAAAAAATAAAGCAAGGAGGACAAACAAATTCTTGTACATAAAAATAAAAAGTTCTATAATGCAAAACATATTTTATACTGGTATACACAGAAAGTAAACTTTTGTGGAGATGCACCATGCATTTATATGCTATTACCTTCAATCATTTTAATGCAAGTCTTTCATACCACCACCATGCTAACAAGGCATCCAATTTGCTAAACAATGAATACTGAAAATACGTTGAAAAGGTACAAATGACTGTCCAAAGAATGACACTGAAAAATATGAAGTAACAGCTCTACCTCAAGATAAGCCTCACAATTAAAGAGTTTTAATGAAGAGAGCCTTCAAAGGCTAAATCAGGAGGCATTGATTAGATTGCCTCTAACTTTGTGTTTTGACACCTTCGTCTTTCGTGGCATTATATTGTCTCTGTGCATCTTACAAAGGAAGCATTTTACTAAGCCCACACATGAACAAGAGACAGCAGTGCTTATAAAAGAGACTGTCAAGGGTGTGAGCCAAAATGGGTCTCATTTGGATTTCAAGTGAAGAAAACTCCTAATGCATTTCATTACAATGTATGCGAACCTCTGAAAAGAAGGATGGATTGGGATTCTCATCCCTATTAATTTATTGAAATGGATTCAGTTTTTTTCTTGTATATCAGGAGAGACCATGTGTTTCAAGTAAGGTAACAATATTATAGCCCCAAATAACCAAATATGCTATGATGCAGTATGCCATTCTGTGTGAGATTAAGAGGATGCAATTTTCTTGATAATTGGAATTTGGGGTTAAAAATAAATCCTACAATAGAGTGGCAACAAATAAATATTCTTTGTTACTATCAGTTTTAAAGATATGATCAAAGAGCAGTGCAACACAGGGACTGATTCAGTCTTTGTTACCACAGCAGGCTTTTTCCTATTTCAAATCATGACCCCCCCCCCCCACACACACACACAACTACTGTCATTCATACACTGCATGTTATTTCACTGAAGAATTGTGTTTATGATGTATTTAAGATAACACCAATAAAAGTTGTATTTTATGAAAAGACAGCAGAAAGGAAAGGAAATAAAGTAAAAACATTTCAAACACTGGAACATATAGATTTACTTAACTCCAACAGGATGGCAACAGTTACTAAATCACCTATTATGTTATTCATAGTAAAAAAAAAGTTTATATTAATACTTATATTTGCCTTTTCCCCTTATAATGTTGATAATAAAACTTACAATATGCTGTTAAAAAAACTGCAAAACACTACATAACAATGCCATGGTGCAAATCCCTTATTTATGCTAAATAATGTTACAAATATACACTATTAAAATATAAGACATATGCTCTCATTGTTTTTAACACCATTAACATTTAGAAATGATTGATCATGCTATACCAATAACATTCAGTGAGTTCAAAGCTCATCTATTTTTTATGTAAATCTTACAACCTGCTAGTTAAATTAAAGGTTAAATATACATAAAGTCTTAGAATAAAATACAAAGTAGGTGTTTCATATGTATGTAGTTCATATGTACAGCATACACACACACAAAGAAAAATGGTACTACATATATACTTTTAGCTCCATTTATGAAAGCTGAAAATTAAAAATATACCAAGCCTTCACCTATAAGGTTAATGAATATAATACATAGAACAGTAAGTAACTATGCATTGCTTATTTAGTTTAGAATTACAGCATAAACTATAAAAAATGCCAATGAAATAACAGAAACAAATATAGTGTTTCAGCTGTCAATAAGCATTTTATTTCAAATTGGAGAACAGTACTGTCTAGTTAATTTAATGTAACGTATTTTAGTAAAGATTGTGTGTGTGTATATGTATATAACTTACTTGCATATGTACAACCCGGGTAAAAATGAGCACATCAATTTTATACATATGCATACAATACATGTATATACATATACATATAGTACAATCCCAATTATCTTAAATGTTTGGAGACATCAACATTTGGATAAACAAACTTGTGCATAATGGGGGAGTTAATGGGTAAGGATTCACGCCTAGGGATATAACCTAGATTTTATGAGAGGAATTTTGGATTAAAGGGGGTTATGTAAACAAGTTTTAGCAGCATATAGTTATACAGATTTATATATTATTCACACAAAACAAATACAAATAATGGCAATCACAAATCACAAATAAACTTAATTTCCAATTTTTAATGATAAAGTTTGCAAATGTCCATGTTCAGTATATATAAAACACACATAAGTTTTATTTTTTTTAATTTTGAAGAATCGAAATTGAATTAGAATGATGCATGTTCCATATTTTATCTTGACAGCTCCTGTATACTCAAGCAGAGCCCTTTAAACACAAACCTACAGCAGGTTACTTGTTGAATAATGTATTTCAAGTACTTAAAATTACTAGGGATTTGACTAAGATCTGCACATGAATATATATTTTGGACTTAATTTTCTGTATTGGCATTTCTTCAACTGCATATACTTGGAATTCAACAGTGACTTCAGTTAATATTAGGCTTTTCCAGGACATAACAAAGGTAATAACACTACGTTTGCAATATAAACTTTATGACATTCTGAATAAAACTGACAAGTGTAAAATTTGATCCATAAACTAAGTGATATACTTATGTTAATTCACCTTTTAAAAGATATTATGTGTTGCTCAGTTTTTTTGACAGGGCTCCCATTCATACTGTAGACATGTTGAAAAACAGTATATTTTCTCTCAATAAGAAAAATCACTTTATCCACTATCATTCTCAATCTGTCTCAATAAAAAAATCAATCATCAAATGCTTGTTTCCAAGTTCTACTTGTTAAACTGCCAATTTATGCATACTGTTCAACTCAGTTGAAATTCATTCAACAGCACTTCTCTCATTTACACACGCAAGCACAAGCACGCGCACACACACACGTACTTTCTACAGAGCTCCCAGCTTTGGGGAAGGAATAGGGAGAACAAAACTTTTTATGTACATAATTCAATATTTAATTGAACATCTAGGGATTTATGTTCAGATGAAGTTCAGAACCATTATTTTTAAAGGAAAAGCAAAACAAAATTCTTATGCAGTTTTCCAAGTACTAACGGTCTGACTGATCCCACTGACTAAGGCAATTTCATCGGTTGTCTAAGTGGTAGCAACGTCAACGTCAGATATGTGGTTATCTTTTCATCTTGACCTATTCTCGAATGTAAAAATCAAATGTGTGAAGGACATTTCACTGACCTGTTATGGCCTCTGCAACTCTCTAACACAATACTAGTATTCCTTATATAAGTGCCACATTTTGGATAAAAAACATTTAATCAATGATGCCTTTGCGACATCTGGCGGTGCTTATTATATATAAAAATTAGTTTTGTTTTTTACAAACCTATCAGTACTTGAAATTCCAGTCCAAAAGGCTTTGATACCCCCTAGCGGGGGGACAAAAGCAATCTGGTCTATAAAAATACAACGTGGACTACCATGAATCCATACAGTGCAAAAGGTCACAAATCTTGAGATGCAGTGACATCATGACAATAAGACACTTTCTAGACAGAAGCTGACTCATTTTGAATATAAAAAGGACTCTGATCAAATGCTCCCACACATTTAAAACTGGAGAGAAAAAATAGTATGCAAAGCACTCAATGCAGATGCTTAACTCTGGAATTGAAGCCTACGTTCAGTTTTTACAATTAAAGGACACTACTGCGATGCTCGACAAGTCTATTCTGAATTATCTAAAAGCCACACTTCTATGTTACTTGTAGCTGCCAAACAAATGTGAATAAGGAAAAAGAAAGTAGCTGATTCACAGGGTGTCTGGTTGTATGTACTATCCAGATCTTTTTAAAAATGTTAATACTGTTGAACTGGAGCTTGTCCTACATGTTGTAGTCTTATTATTTATAATTTTAATAAATCATGGGACTGCAGCAATATTTTATGCATGTGGAAAATGGTCTGTGTCTTTACCTTTTTGTTACTTTTCTGGAGTCTTTTCACAATCCAGAAGGAAAAACTCATTTCCATCGTTTCATTACATTAGCCACAGGGATATTTGGTGTTGACACTGGGAAACTATGACTTTGCTAATTCTAGCTCACCAGGAGAAAACAGCATAGAAAATAGAAAAGTTGGCTTTCCATTTATTCTATAAAGTTCTGAAGAAGTAGACAACATAAGGGCAATAAGTTCAAAATCTAAAATGGACTCTTGCTGATTTAATGTTTTCAGACTGCTTTTTGAATTCTCAACAGAATATTTACGTTGAATGCAAACAAAGCAATTTAGAAAATGTTCCCCTGTGTATGAAGTGATATTTTCTTGATTCTGGATATAATATTCAATGTTCAGCACTTTACATCTTTATTATTCAGGAACTGGTAATATATAGTTTCTGGAATGGCTGTTTGCCTTTCTGTATTGCAACAGGTCTGGAGTATATGTAACTGAAATTCAAGAAAAAAATGTAATAACTCATAACTGATGCAATTTGACAAAATCCACAAATACTATATCGAAATTGTCACTGAAAATAATAACATTGAATGTATGTTTATTTAAAACTTAGTATTTACAAGTTTTAAAACAAGGTTCCTAGCAGCTGAAGTTTGAGAACTATTGTGATAATGGTAAAAGGTTGCTCACTACTTGGATAGACAGATTGAAGATGCAAGTTATATTTCACACCTTTAATATCCGGTAAGAAAAAAAAATTAAATGTACTAAGTACTACATGGTATATATTAACAAAGACATTCTAAACTACAGAGGCCAGTGAGTTTTCACACCATGATAATTCCTAAGTCAATTAGTCAGCAATGAATTCAGCATTTTCAGAAAACACTAGCATTATCATAATTCTTATAAGGATTTCTTCTCAGGCCCTAATCCTGTAAACACTATGTGCATGTTTAACATTACATATCCAAAAAAAGTCCACGGAAGTTAATGGACTACTCATATACATTACATTAAATATGTGACTAAGCATTTGTAGGATCAGGGGCTTAGTCTGAAGGAAAAAGATTATTTACTCAGCAGTAACTAGTACATGAAATTTCTGCATGCCATAACAGGTAATAGTATACAAGGAGGGTACCAAGTTAGAGAAAATTCAACAGTGAAATCAAGACACAATAGAAGTAATGTCAAAAAAAAGCCTCCAGAAAAGGGATAGACTCCACTTTAATCAAAGTGAACAAGATGATGACACATATAATTAATAAGGTTTTGTGGGAGTATCTAAAATATATGCTGGGGGGAAAAGAGAGGTGCTAAAGAGCACACAAATTAGACAACTGTTAAAAATGTCTGTAATTCAAAGGTATCTTTGTATCCTTTAAACGGTAGGACACAAAATACAACTAGACTAATGACAGGTAAAAATCAGAAAGGAAATTTCTCTGAAATCAGCAAAGTGAGATTAGGGTCTTAAATAACAGCAAGTACCTAGTTAGAAACAAAACACACACACAAAAATCAAATGTCCATATGCTTTCAAATGTGAAAAGCTTAGAAGCTTAAACAGATTAGCAGTGGTGAAGGACCTTGATAATATAAGACATTACAGAAACACACTTGAATGACGATTGCCACAGGGGTATTGTAATATTTGGGTACAAACTATGCAGGCAGGACAGGTTATGCCAAAGAGGTATAGATGAAGTGCTATATTTAACAGATTTCACAGAATCGAGTCAGATAAAAATGTTATGTAGAGAGGATCACTCAGTTGATTCTGTAATGATACACATTTCAAGCTGTAAGAACACAAATATGCTGGTAAGATTAAACTACTGGCCTTCAGACTAAGAAAAAAAATTAATTGCCCAATGTGAGAGATCAGAGACACAGAAATGTTTAGCAAAATGATAAATAATGAAGGAGGATTTCATGGCACAATGGGAAAAAATTTAGAGAAGCAATTTCTCAACACTATAAATTATTGCTTCTTGGAACAGTTAATTTCAGAGAACATAAGAAGAGAGGCTAATATCAATTTACACTTAAGTAGAAGTTAGTGTAAGAGATAACATTAGCTGAGACACTAAGTAATAGGGACCATACTATAATTAGGATGCCTGGGAAATAATTCTTTAATCTCCTCCATACATTTATCAAGCTCAGTCTTCAGATAAGTTATATTTTTTGCCCTCACGGCTCTCCTTGTAAGGCCATTCCAAAACTCCACTCTTCCAATGGTTAGAAATTTTAATTTAATTTTAAGCCTACATTTACTGAGGACCAGTTTATGTCCATTTGTTCTTGTGCCAGTATTGCCCCTTAACTTAAATAACTCCTCTCTCCCCCATTTTTATCCCTCTGATGTATTTATAGAGAACCATCATATCTCCTCTCTGACTTTGGGTGGGGATTTAGGCTAAATCAATCAAGTTCCCTAAGTCTCCATCTATAAGCCAGGTTCTTAATTCCACTAATCATGCTAACAGTGCTCATCCGCACCTGTTCCAGTTTAAATTAATTTTCCTTAAACAGAGAAGACCAGAAGTTCACTCACTGTTCCAGATGAGGTGTCATCAGTGTCTTGTGCAATGGTAATAATAATGTCTACTGAAAATATCTTGCCTGATGCATCCTAGAAATTGACATCACATTCGTAGCTCATGATCAAACCCATAAACCTTTCCTTCTCTGTTATTTCCGACTGACACATCCCCAGCTTATAGCAAAAATTCTTGTTAATACCTCCTCACATTTTGTTATTCACAAACTTCATTAACAAACTCCCACTTCTTGTGCCAAGATTAATACTAAATATATTAACAAGAGTGGTCCCAGGATGGATCCTTAAGGAATTCTACTAGTAACTAGCCTGGCATATCATATTTCAACATGATCTGTTGTAGTCTATTTAACCAGTGTCTTACCCATCTTTCAATTCCCATATAAATCCCAAACGTCTTCAATTTAACTAATAATTTCCCATATGGAACTGCTTTACTGAAATACACAATAATTAGTTCCACTGCATTTCCTATAAAATCAAAAAGAGATGAGACTGCTCTTGCACCTCAGTACTGCTCAGAGAGCAGTGCAACCGCCCTCAGCACTTAGAAACACCAGGAGAACACAGCATGGCACTCCAGCAGTGATTTAAAAGATCTAGGGTTCCAGGCACCACTGCTGCCACAGTAGCAACAATGGTGGCCATGAGACCCAGGCCCTTTAAAATCACATGATTTCTTTGATTTAGTCGTCACCATAGTGGATCATGGAGAACTAGCTACCCTTAACCTGTTTTTTTCTGGTATTATGGATTAGGTACTATCAGAGATTGAAACATCATAAAAGGGAGTTCTGGAACAAACCAATAAATTAAAAAGCAGTATATCACCAGGCCCAGATGTTATACATAAAAGAGTTCTGAAGAAGCCTAAGATTAAAGTAGATGAGCTACTAGCAAAAATATAAAGGCTAGTAAGTCTTAGATTTGTACCTGGTAAATTGGTTGAAAGAATACCATGGTTTAATTTCTGAAAAGTAAAATCATGCCTCAGTCATTTATTCGATTTGAGTGTGTCAGTGAAGCAGATGAAGCACTGATTCACATAATTTATTGCAAAAGCCTTCTGAAAAGGTCTCACAAAATGCTATTAGAGAAACTAAATATTCAAGATTGAAAACTAGCTAAGAGACAGATAACATAGCATAGGAATAAACACTCACTTTTATGACACTGGCACTGTTTAGTATATCTATTAATGTTCTGAAAAGGGGGATGAATTGTGATGTGCCAAACTTGCAGAGGACATAAAATTATTTAGCTCGAGCCTAGAAAAACACTGAGAAATTTCAGTGACTGGGCAACAAGATACAATTCAGTGTTAATAGATGCCTAGTAATGAACAGTGGAGGGTAAAATTTGAATTACTCATATAATTTATGTGGTTCAGACTTAACTGTATCAAGTTAGAAAAAGAATCTGCACATCACTATGGAAGGCTCAATGAAGATGACTGCTCCATATTATTTTAGGCTGAATAAGGAAACGGATAGAGGATAATAAACTAAGTATTATCATGCCAATAAATAAATATTTGCTCTCATCTAGAACACTGTGTGAAATAATAGTTACTCCATTTCAAAAGGATATTGCAGAATTAGAAATGGTACAGGAAAAGAAAGCCAGAATGAATAGAGACATGGAAAAAAATCTCATTTGAAAAGAGATTGAAAAGACTGGGATTATTTACATTAGAAAGGAGATTAATGAGAGGAGACACAATAAAAGTACATAAAATAATAAAGAGAGGGAGATGAAATATAGCTTCTTTTCTTCCTGTTTCATAACAAAAAACAAGCGGACATTAAATAAAATGTAAAGGTGGCAAATTAAAAAAATGAAGGAAAGATTTTTGTACACATTTCTTAAATAGACTAGAGTTCTGTGCCACAGGCTGATAGTTAATACGAAGACAAAAAAGAAAAAAATGTGGAGATGATATTAAACCTCATGTTTCAGGCCAAAAGTCATAAAGCCGTAATCTGTCTATTACGATTTACAGCATTTATTTTTAGATTACTAGGTACTAACTGTGCAGAACGCAAAAAAAGTTATCTTCCTCTACCACAGCATTCAGAAAATCTTGGATAGCAGATTTGCTTTGGATGGCAAATAGTCTAGTAAATCCAGATGGTCTAAATTGAGCTGAGGTCCTCCTGTTGTGAGGAAATTGCTTGTTGTATTTATGAAAAATACTGGTAAGATAAGGATGGGCTGTCTGCTTACCTCCAGAGTCTTGAACCTCATCTTCTCTATTAGATTTTTAGCCAGTGGTGCTCACTGAGGTTGTCAGAAGCTCATCTCACAACCTGAGTTTTGCAACTACGTTCCTCCTGGCTGCTGTGGGCCAGTGGTGAAGTACAAGATACTTTGCTTGTGGAGATTGTTCATGCCTCTCTCATCGAGGAGAGGCTGCCTATTGCTTTGAAAGATGTATTGGTGTAGGCTTTGCTCAAGAAGTCATTATTTGACACTGACCATATAGCCAATTATCAACCAGCACCACATCTTCCCTTCTGTGAGCAAGATTGTGAAGGAGGTTGTAATGAAGTAACTCTAAAAGTACCTAGACACCTTCAATTTCTGTGACTGTAATGAATTGTGGTATAGATCTGCCTTTGGCACAGATCATGTTGGTTAGTGATCTCTTCCTGGTAAAGATCATGAGTCCAGGTGGGTACATTAGCTCTGTCAGCTGTGTTTGAAGTTATTGATTATGAAATGCTATTGATTTGTCTGGATCTTGGTGGGAATACTAAATCTTAAAACCATTCTGATGGTGCAGAATGCAGAAGTTCAGTTACTGAGCAGGATATCTTTCTGAAAGCACATGATGTGTGCTCTGGCATCAGCAATGACTCTCTATTGAACTTTAAGGTATTGGTAAAATGGGGATAAAAATACCTCTCTACATGAGGGGGTATTGTTAAGGCTGGAGCTCTAACTTTAAATCTGTTTATTATACTTTGTGGGTATTAGTTAATCACAGAAGAAGAAAATTTATGACACACTACACAGGGATTTACACAAGTTCCATTAACATACATGGTAGTTGTAGGTTAATTCTCCACGAGAAACACTAAATATTTACTATCCCAATTTAATTGAATGTATTTTTCTGGTTTAATATCCTGTTTTTTAGTAGTCAAGGAAACAACAAGAAAAAAATGCATATTGTGGAAATATACAAATTTGGTATGACATTCCACGATGTCTTTCTCACTTCCTATATGGTCTGTCTTGTGAATATGTAAGACACACGGCTGGCATATATATTTTTAAATGTTTATTTCCTTAAAATGCTGTAATATATCCTTTAAAATCATGTGGTCATTTATTATAGTAATCTCAGAGTTTCATTTTTAAAACCACAGAAACATCTAAAAATTATTTTACCTGATAAATCTTTTGAAGACCAAGGAGTATATGGTATAAACACATATTTAGCCACTGTACTGTACTTTTGATGTTTGTGCATAATTTGCAATGGCTTTAAAAGTGCTAATGAGAGATAAGGAATAATAGGAATTATATTTTGAGGGAAGAACATGGCTCTTGGTAATACCTCCTCATGAACCATTAAGCCCTATTGGGTAAATATCCATCCAGAGTACTACCTTTCTTCTATGAATCTTAGACACAACAGCTGTAACATTTCTGTAACATTTCTCTCTCTCTCTCTCTCTCTCTCTCTCTCTCTCTCTCTGGTAAATTGTTTAATAGTATGAGAAATTAGACAGATCCCCATTTTTTAATAACAATAATGCATATTTGTTTCATAACCTACACCTGTTCCAGTCTGGTGTAAACCTTTGTTACCAAATTACAAACTCTTGTAAATATGGGCTTATAACAATATACCTTTGGGGAGTATTACTATAAAATAGCACAACAATCTTCAAATAGCTTAAGTGCAACATTCATAAAAGACAGAGAAGTTATGCAAGAAATAAAACCTTTAAAATCATATTTATTAGGTCACTTTCCAATGTTACTGATCCTGATCAGATTTAATGGCCTATTTATATATAGCATTCTTAAATATCCTCAAGTCTCCAACAAACAAATGCATTACTTTTTTTAGGCTTGCCTAAAAAGCGACATTATGCAGGCTGACCTTGACATTAAAATTAAACAACCACCCTCTCTCTGATGCCACATTGATGTATAATCTAAGGATACATTCTTATATATCAACAGATGTTAAAGGTCAGTCACCATACAAAAGCTACAGTAAAATAACTTTGCACTCAAATGACTATGGTTAGTACAACAAAATCATATATTTTTAATATTGATAGTTCACTGTTGTTAAATCTTATCTACTGTTAATTTAGCTGTGAAGCTCAGCTTTGGAACTGGAAAACACCAGAAAACAGTTCTTTTGAATGATAAAGTTATTAAGACTATTTATGTTTTCCTGTTTATAATGAAAGGTAATATATTAATTACTCCACATTATGTGGAAAAATTCATGGTGGCTCCAAGTTACTAATCTTAAATCACTCCAGAAAGCAGATGGGCCTGTACTCTCCTCATTTATAGTGTCAAATGTAAACATTAAAAGACTTCGGGGTGGATTTGAATTGTACTGAACTGCCACAAAATAAAGCTGGATTTTGTTGTTCAAAGAAAATATATCTGTAAGTATATTTGCAACTGCAGAGTAGAAAATACAGGATAAAATCTAAGATGTGTAAATTAAGTATGCTAATAGCATAGTCCTCCAGGGAAAACTCCACTGTATTGGATCCTACATGTGAAGTAATGACTAACTTGTTCCGTTAATTCTGTTACTTTTTGGAACACTATTAACAGTCATTCAGTCCTTCCTCTTTTCCATTATAAGAAAGATCCCAGACAATCAGAACACCAATCATTACAGAGGAGGCAAAACTAATGAAAGACAGATTCCACACTCAGCCCAACAGGAAGTTTTAAAACTTTCAACTCCCAAAAAGAGATGCCAGGTATCCTGTTTTCAACTACATCGCTTGGTCAAAAAGGGACCTTGATGGCTCAAGTCAATACTGCCACTGAAAGTCTTGGTGGCAGTGCAGCTGTCTCCCCTGGCTCCAAGTGGCTCCTGGAAGTGGCCGGCACATCTGACGCCTAGACACACGCCACGCCCATCTGAAGTACTGGCACGGCAGCTCCCATTGGCTGGGAACCGTGATCAATGGAAACTGTAAAAGCAGTGCCTGCTAGCACAGAAAGCCCCCTGACCTCTCTGCCTAGAAGCCAGAAAAGTTGGCCACTTCCCACTGGAGCCTGCACCCCAACTCCTCTCCCCAATCCTGAGCCCCTTCCCACACCAAAAATCCTTCATCCTTGGCCCCACCCTGGAGCCCACACTCCCAGATGAAACTCATACCCCCTGCCTCATCTTAATCCCCTTAATTCTCACCTTAATCCCATGCTCCAAACCCCTTAAACCCCAGCCTTGACCCCCCATCCTGCACTCCCAAACCCCTCAGCCCCAATCCTACACCAGAGCCTGCACCCTAGTCAGGTACCTCACCCCTCCCATAACCCAACCATCCCGCTTAAAGTGAGTGAGGGTGGGGAGAGCAAGCAATGGAGCAGTAAGCGAGGCCTCAAGGAAAGGGTTTTGGGGCAGGGGACAGGGCAAGGAGGCTAGAAAGTTGGCAACTCTACTCCCAAGACAGTTGGGAAGCTCCCTAATACAAGTCTAGGTTCAAGGATGTAGAATGGCAGATGAAGATGGACTGAAAAAACTGATTTTACAGGCGATTAATTTTCCCTTGTGGTCCCACTTCTCTCCATCTTGTGGAAGATTCCATACAAACAGCAAACATAGAATGTAGACCTACAGAAACACGTAGACATACTGGCTTGGAAAAAACCTGTAGCTAAATTTGCCTTGTTATCTATACTCACCTAGTAAAGGGTAATGAAAGTGTGTGAAATTGTGTGAAGTGGCCCTTCTTTGGAAAGAATGGAGTCTTACCTGTTTGCAAATATGAGAAGTTTTTACAGACTTGCAGCACAGAAGACTGGTCCCACTAGGGGTTAAAGACTGGAACCCAAAGTCTATCAGACCCTCAAGAAGGCTGAAACTTGAACTCAGAGAATTTCAAGCATTATTAAATACAATTTTTTAAAATGTTTTGCTGAATGACCTGGTCTCAGCTTGTTGTGCTCCCCTGAGCCTGGCTCCCAGCTTCCATGGTGAAGCACAGCAACCCAACTGGGATGACAGAGTGGAGCAGGCTGGGGCTGGGTTGATTTGCTTCCCGTGGCTCTCACCACTACTGGTGAGTACAGGAGTGGGCCCAACCCCTGCTGCAGGCACCAGTTCCCTCTGGTAATCTCCCCAGCCACCCTGGGGCCCCCAAATCCCTGCCCCGAACTGTCCAATGGAAGGGATAGCTCTGACAGTGCCTTAAGGTGCACCAGGGAACCAGAAGGGCTTACATAAACCAGGAAATGTGCAACACATTAGTGTGCTTTAGAAATTTCACTCCTGTAGTACTAGAGTTGCCAGGTGCCACCTAGGAACCAAGGGACATGTCACATTTGTGGAGAGCTGCTCAAGGTGAGTGCTCCCTGGAGCCTGTAACTTGAACCCTCTCCTGCACCCCAATGGGAAAGGGAAATAAAAAATAAAAAACCACAAACTGTTGTTTAAAAAAAAAAGGAGTGATTTCAAGCCCGACATTTTACTCAGGACATTAAGGTGACTTTATATCTTATTGACCACTTATTTGAGAAAAAAAAATGAGAAAACCTTAGACCTTGTCTACATTAGAAAGTTTTGTCTCTTAACTGTATTGGTAGAGTTAAAGTGGCAACACTCCCCATGTCACTAAATGTGGACTCAGTTATTCCAGTATAAAAATGCTTACACTATTAAAACTTATTCTGGGTTAAGAAGGAATATGCTATAATCTATACTGGTTTATATTATACAGGAACTGTTGTGGTGATTGGGATAGAACACATCAGACAAAGAACAGCCCTTGTTAGAGACTGTTATAAAGGCACATATAACAGCCTGGCTTGATTTCGGCATCTAGGTATCACAGCTCCTGGTTTTCATGCCCTCCTATTCTTTATGAAAAATTGGCTCATGAATATGCATAACTTGAAGATGCTTTGTACATAACAGGTCATGCAACTTATTTTAAAAGTTACAGTCTGCTGAACCTGTATATCCTATTTTTGTGCATGTATCATTCTTGTATGTGATGTTAGAAATATTAAGTATGAATTTGTTTTTAATTCCAAATGTGCTAGTGAGGGCTATTAATGAGTTTAGGAACTTAATTGCTCAGTACTCAAACCAATGATCTGTGAATAATTTTATTTTTCCTGTAAGTCCAAACTGTGGTTGGTCCTAGAAAGACATGTGACCATGGAATCCATCTAGAATCTGCTACTTTTCCACGGGGATGGGGAAGACTGAAAAAAGGGTTTCTACCATGGGTGAAAGTCTATGTAAGGAACGGAAATGAATCAGGTCTCTGTCTTCAGCTGGCTTCAAAATTGCCTCACCACCCTAAAAGGATAGGCATAAGGAGAGCTGGAAACAAAGAACTATAGCAAAAGGGTGAAGACAAAACTTCTGGGCCCAGCTCAGAAAAAGATCAACCCTGGCCTCAGATAAGAATAACTGTCTTCTAGGGTAAGATTTTTTTAATGTAACAAGTTTCTTAGTGTATTAGAATTAGCTGGCATGTTTTGTTTATTTTGGCTTAATAGTTTACTTTGATCTGTCTGTTTAAACTTGTAATAATTTAAATCAGGAGTGGGCAATAATTTTTGACAGGGGGCCTCTCCAAGATTTTGGAAAGTGGTCAAGGGCCGCACTCTTCCGTTATATTAATGGGGGAGATGCAGGATCTGGGATGGAGGTTGGGTACAGAAGGGAGCTTGGGCTAAGGAATTGGGGTGCAGGAGGGAGACTGGAGTCTGAGAGGGAGTTTGGGTAAAGAAGGCAGTTGTGACCTAGGGCAGGGGACTGGAGTGCAGAGGTTTGGGATGTGACCTAGGGTAGGAGGGGATTGTGATCTGGGGCAGGAGATTGGGGTGCCAGATCTGGGAGGCGGTATGAGTGTAAGAGGGGAACAGAGGGTTTGGGTATGTTGAGTATTGGGGGGAGGCAGAGGGTTGGGATAGGAAAGGGCTAGGGTTCCAGAAGCAGGCTGTGGCCAAGAGACTTACTTGCCAGCTGCCAAACTAGCCTGCCTACCTGCAGAGCTTAGGCTTGCAGAGCTTAAAATGTTTCCCAGCCAGCCAGCCTGCCTGTTTGCCTGGCCATGTGCTTCACTGAATAACTGAGCCAAGGAGAGGGGGTGTGGTTCTTTCTGGCTGCCTGTTATTCCAACAAGTAGCTCCCACTGGCTGGTTTCTGGCCAAAAACCGGCCAATGGGATTGTGCTAGGGATGGGGCGGCTCCTGAAACTTCCCCCCTCTCCTCCAGTTTTAAAACAGAAACGGAGCCCTGCAGCCATGTTTCTGCATGGTGTGCAGGGCTGCGGGGCAAGCAGGGGAGCCTGCCTGGGGCTCCCTGCTGCCTCCATGGGCTGGATTTGGTGGCTTGGTGGGCTGGAACTGGCCCGCAGGCCAAATTTTGCCCAAGCCTGATTTAAAATCTATTCTGTATACTTAATAAAACACTTTTGTTTATTATTAAGCCCAGTGTAAATAACTGTTGCCTAAGGTGGAACAACCAATGTGAATAGCTTTTTCCTTGATAAAGAAAGCAGATTTCTTTAAGAGTTTTCTCTGTGTAAAACTTTACACAGGGTAAAACAGATTAGGGATTTGGTTGTTGGGTGCTGTCCATGGCCTTATAGATGAGCAGTCCCAGAAGGGAGAGAGTTGATTACTTCAACTCTGTTCCTTGGCTGGAGGAGACTAGAGCTTCTGGTCCAGCAGGACAGGATGGTGGGGAGCCCCAGACAGCAGGAAGGCAGGCTCAGGGTTTGTCTACACAGCAACCTTATTTTGAAATAAGTAGTGTTATTTCAAAATAACGTAGTCTGCGTCTACACAGCAGTCAGTTATTTTGAAATAATGTTGAAATACTGTCAAGCTGAAGGACTTCTTACTCCAACTGCTGTAACCCTCATTGAATGAGGAGTAAGGGAAGTCAGAGGAAGAGTGCTCTATTTTTAAATAAGTGCTGTGTAGACACTCCCAATTTTGAAATAAGATATTTCAATTTGCAAAGTTCATTTCAAGTTAAGTCCTGCTGTGTAGACATACCCTAAGTTGCTTGATCAGTATACCAGGTGACAACCCTAAGGGGACTTTTGTGATCCAACCCATCACATTGCTAACTGGGGCAATGAGGCCTCTCTAAGGTCCTTCAAGGCCATACTTACATATTATTGGAGACATATCAGTTTGTACTTTTGTACCAAGTTGCATCTTGTTTTTAAATCAGAACATCTGTCTGGTCATTCTTATCTATGCTCATTCCAAAGTCATGAGCAATATTTCATATATAGCACAAACTTCATAAACAATAAGAAAACATTATGCTGAGAATTTAAAAGCTTTGTATAAAAATGTCTTACTAGTTGCCATTTTATATACTGTAATAAATTTAATGTTGTGCAGAAAAAGGGCTGGTTATCTTTAAATTTCTTATCTTGAGACTAGCGACTACATTAAGTTCTATTTTTAAGGAATGAAGAGACAATAAAACCACATGAAACAACAAGTGGTATAATGTTTAAAAATCAATTTAAAAAAGAATGAGTAATGAAAGAGAAAATTTACTTTTTAAGAAGTGCAACTACTTAACATTTTGAAAGCTTTGTTTTGTACTTGAGAATCAATAATAAAGTCTCTGATTTTTTTATGTGCCATTTAAAGAGGTTTGACTATATACCATAGAAATGCTTTACATTTTTATCCAAATCTACGTTTAAATTATTCATGTAATTATTTCATGAAAAATCATACTTTTATTGCTAATTTCATTAACAATTTCATAGCAAGAGTTTGGCTGTATTTAAATAGAGTTATCAAATTCTTCTCTACTACAATTAAAGAGATTGTTTCCATATTATCATAGTAGACAGTTTTTTGCAACAACAAAAGTTGATAGCCATCAAAATATGGGCAAATATACATGGCTATCAAACTTAACTTCAAGGAATACTTCTCTGTAATCCTGTGAGGGGCCTTGCCAAGCCCACACTAGACGAGGGGAAGGGGAGCATGCCTATTGGGTAGAATACGCCCATCCCCTGCAGCCCTGCTGGGCATGCTCCCAGTGCAGCCCAGGTATAAAAGGCTGCAGAGCTGCTCAGTTGGGGCTGACCTCTGGAGGGGAAGGAGCTACTGCCCGAGCACTGGAGCCATGGCCGCGGCAGCCGGAGCGAGAGACGCCGGACCAGCTGCCCGCACTGCTACTGTCTCCTGGCTGAGCCCAGCTGCAACACTGGCTACGCCATGCAGCCCTCCTAGACGCTGTTGCTGCACCAGCCACTGCTGACCCCGACACCACACCTGCTAATGCTGCTGCTGCCGCCAGACCAATATCTACAGGTGGGACTGCTGCTGGCCAGGGGGATGGGGTAGGAAGCAACCCAGGGTGAGGAGCAGGAAAAGCCCCAGTGGGCTTGGCGCGTTTCGGGGAAAACTCCCCGCTGAGCCAGTGGTGGGAACCACCCACCACTGATAGGGCCCTGGGTTGGGGCCGGGTGGAGAGGGAGGGCATTTGATGGACTAGGCCGCTGGGCCTGCATTTGATGGACTGGGCCGTTGGGCCTCTATTTGATGGACTAGGCCACAGGGCCTGCATTTAAAGGACTAGGCTGCTGGGCCTGCATTCAAAGGACCAGGCCTCAGAGCTGAAGGGTGCGGGACTAGCGCTCTGCCACAAATCCCAATGGCAAAATATATTCTTAAAATATATCACCATTAAAATAAAATACATCAATTCCATATTCTTTCTGAAAAAGGTGATACAATGTGACAGCAAAATATCCCGTAAAAATTTTTGTCAATAAAATACCATTGCACCGAGATGAGTAGTGTAAAGGTGCTAGAGTTGAAGTGGAACATATCAACCTCAAAAACAAATATACTCACATTTCTGGTTTAGGAGCTTTGTAAATTCACAGTAGATAACATGGATGATATGATAGATTGATAACTATTATAATAACCAGTACATTAGTAAGTACAGCACAATTACTTTATGATCTGGTATGTATATTTAAATTAATACAATGATGCTGATTTACCATTACATTATGCCAATTTTACATTAATATTTCTCTATTGATTTAAATTGAGCTATACTGGAAGTGATTGGTAATTCACACCTAGTAGGTGGGCAATTGGGGAAATCAATTAAACGATGATTGGATGCTGAAGTTCAAAACTCAAGGATATGGAAGAAAGAGGGAGATCACACCTTACTATGCATACAAATCCTACCTCCTGCAGATAATGGGGGAAAAGCAGGGGCTCAATCCGCTGTTGGGGCACTGCCTTCCCTTCCCTTGGAGCATAAAGAATTCATTTTGCTAGCTTGGAAACCCATGCGGTAAAGGAGATAAAAATCGAGGAGAAGTGAGTGGAGTGGTGTGAAGAAGGTACACATTCTCCTTATACCTCTCCCTCAGAGATCAATTAAATTTAGGTCTTGTCTACACTGCCATGTTTTTTTACCAAAACCTGCCTTTTGGTGACAAAACAGTGAGAGCATTTACACTGCAATGTGGTTTTTGACAGGAACAACTCAGTTTTGGTGACAAAAAATTTTCAGCTCTGCGGGAGACTTTTGTCTTTTCCCCTCCCTTTTATGTCAACAAGGAGCCAGTGTGAACTCTGCCATTTGTTTCATCAAGAGACTAGCTTCCATCAGTATCCCACAATGCCTGCCCTGATGGCTGTGTTCAGTGTTTTGTGATCTCTACTGCCCTGTGGACATGCACTCCCTCCCCTTTCAAAGCTCTGAGAAGTATCTGACAGCTAAGCGTGCTGCTCCATTTGGGGGAACATAAGAACATAAGAAT
This sequence comes from Pelochelys cantorii, assembly GCA_032595735.1. Classification (NCBI taxonomy): domain Eukaryota; kingdom Metazoa; phylum Chordata; order Testudines; family Trionychidae; genus Pelochelys; species Pelochelys cantorii. The sequence goes on from CM064330.1 coordinate 59,884,479, forward strand.
GGCCGTACTGGGTCAGACCAAAGGTCCATCTAGCCCAGTATCCTGTCTGCCGACAGTGGCCAGCACCAGGTGCCCCAGAGAGGGTGGACCGAAGACAATGATCAAGCAATTGGTCTCCTGCCATCCCTCTCCAGCCTCTGACAAACAGAGGCCAAGGACACCATTTTATCCCCTGGCTAATAGCCTTTTATGGACCTAACCTCCATGAAATTATCTAAACTCTATTATAGTCCTAGCCTTCACAGCCTCCTCTGGCAAGGAGTTCCACAGGCTGACTACACGCTGTGTGAAGAAGAACTTTCTTTTATTAGTTTTAAACCTGCTACCCATTAATTTCATTTGGTGTCCTCTAGTTCTTCTATTTAGAGAATTAATAAATAACTTCTCTTTATCGGCCCTCTCCACACCACTCATGATTTTATATACCTCTATCATATCCCCCCTCAGTCTCTTCTTTTCTAAACTGAAAAGTCCCAGTCTCTTTAGCCTCTCCTCATATGGGACCCGTTCCAAACCCCTAATCATTTTAGTTGCCCTTTTCTGAACCCTTTCCAAGGCCAAAATATCTTTTTTGAGGTGAGGAGACCACATCTGTACACAGTATTCAAGATGTGGGCGTACCATAGTTTTATAAGGGGCAGTAAGATATTCTGGGTCTTATTTTCTATCCCTTTCTTAATAATTCCTAGCATCCTATTTGCCTTTTTGACCGCCGCTGCACACTGTGTGGAAGTTTTCAGAGAACTGTCCACGATAACTCCAAGATCTCTTTCCTGATTTGTCGTAGCCAAATTAGCCCCCATCATACTGTACGTATAGTTGGGCTTATTTTTCCCGATGTGCATTACTTTACACTTATCCACATTAAATTTCATTTGCCATTTTGTTGCCTAATCACTCAGTTTGATGAGATCTTCTTGGAGTCCCTCACAGTCTGCTTCTGTCTTGACTATCCTAAACAGTTTGGTATCATCTGCAAACTTTACCACCTCACTGCTTACCCCTTTCTCCAGATCACTTATGAATAAGTTGAACAGGATTGGTCCCAGGACTGACCCTTGGGGGACACCACTAGTTACCCCTCTCCATTCTGAAAATTTACCATTTATTCCTACCCTTTGTTTCCTGTCTTTTAACCAGTTCTCAATCCAAGAAAGGACCTTCCCTCTTATCCCATGGCCATGTAATTTACACAAGAGCTTTTGGTGAGGGACCTTGTCAAAGGCTTTCTGAAAATCTAAGTATACTATATCTACTGGATCCCCCTTGTCCGCATGTTTGTTAACCCCTTAAAGAACTCTAATAGATTAGTAAGACAGGATTTCCCTTTACAGAAACCATGTTGATTTTTGTCCAACAAATTATGTTCTTCTCCATGCTTCACAATTTTATTCTTTACTATTGTTTCGACTAATTTGCCCGGTACTGAAGTTAGACTTACCGGTCTGTAATTGCCCGGATTGCCTCTAGAGCCCTTTTTAAATATTGGTGTCACGTTGGCTACCTTCCAGTCATTAGGTACGGAAGCCGATTTAAGGGATAGGTTACAAACCACAGATAATAGTTCAGCAATTTCCCATTTGAGTTCTTTTAGAACCCTTGGATGAATGCCATCCGGTCCCGGAGATTTGTTAACATTAAGTTTTTCCATTTGTTCCAAAACCTCCTCTAATGACACTTCAATCCGGGACAGTTCCTCAGATTCATCTTCCACAAAGGACGGTGCAGATTTGGGAATCTCCCCAACGTCCTCAGCCGTGAAGACTGAAGCAAAGAAATCATTTAGTTTCTCCGCAATGGCTTTATCGTCCTTGATTGCGCCTTTTATAGTTCGATCGTCTAGGGGACCCACAGGTTTTTTAGCAGGCTTCCTGCTTCTAATGTACTTAAAAAACATTTTGTTATTTCTTTTTGAGTTTTTGGCTAGCTGTTCCTCAATCTTTTTTTGCTTTTCTTATTACATTTTTACACTTGATTTGACAGTGTTTATGTTCCTTTCTATTTATCTCACTAGGATTGGACTTCCACTTCTTAAAAGATGCCTTTTTGTCCCTCACTGCTTCTTTTACATGGTGGTTAAGCCACGGTGACACTTTTTTAGGTCTCTTGCTATGTTTTTTAATTTGGGGTATACATTTAAGTTGGGCCTCTATTATGGTGTCTTTAAAAAGTTTCCATGCAGCTTGCAGGGATTTGGCTCTAGTCACTGTGCCTTTTAATATCTGTTTAACTAGCCTCCTCATTTTTGTGTAATTCCCCTTTTTGAAATTAAATGCAAGGGTGCTGGACTGCTGAGGTGTTCTACCCACCACAGGAATGTTGAATGTTATTATATTATGGTCACTATTCCCAAGCGGTACTGTAACAGTTATTTCCTGGACCTGATCCTGCACTCCACTCAGGACTAAATCGAGAATTGCCTCTCCCCTTGTGGGTTCCTGCACCAGCTGCTCCAAGAAGCAGTCATTTAGGCCATTGAGAAATTTTATCTCCGCTTCTCTTCCTGAGGTGACATGTACCCAGTCAATATGGGGATAATTAAAATCCCCCATTATTATAGAGTTCTTTATTCTGGTAGCCTCTCTAATCTCCCTCAGCATTTCAATGTCAGTATCGCTGTCCTGGTCAGGTGGTCGGTAATATATGCCTACTGCTAATTTCTTATTATTAGAGCATGGAATTACTATCCATAGCGATTCTATTGAACATGTTGATTCACTTAATATTTTTATTTCATTTGATTCTACATTATCTTTCACATACAGTGCCACTCTACCACCCACCCAGCCTGCTCTATCCTTTCGATATATTTTATATCCCGGTATGATTGTGTCCCACAGATTTTCCTCATTCCACCAGGTTTCAGTGATGCCTATTGTGTCAATCTCCTCATTTAATACTAGGTACTCTAGTTCACCCATCTTATTTGTCAGACTCCTAGCATTTGTGTAGAAGCACTTTAAAAATTTGCCACTGCTTATTTGTCTGCCCTTTCCTGGTGCATTGGATTCCTTTGTATGCGGTTGTTTGTCTGCTCTGGCCCATGGTTTGCCCTCTCCCCTCCTCTCTTTTTGACTACAGCTTAGAGAATCTCTATCAATGGATTCTCCTCTAAGAGAAGTCTCCCTCCGATTTACGAGCATCTCCGCACCAATCGGCTTTCCCCCATCTCTTAGTTTAAAAACTGCTCTACAGCCTTTTTAATGTTTAGTGCCAGCAGTCTGGTTCCACCCTGGTTTAGGTGGAGCCCATCCTTCCTGTATAGGCTCCTCCTCTCCCAAAAGTATCCCCAGTTCCTAATAAATCCAAACCCCTCTTCCCTACACCATCGTCTCATCCACGCATTGAGACTCTGAAGCTCTGCCTGCCTACCTGGCCCTGCGCGTGGAACTGGAAGCATTTCCGAGAATGCCACCATAGAGGTCCTGGATTTCAGTCTCTTTCCTAGCAGCCTAAATTTGGCCTCCAGGACATCTCTCCTACCCTTCCCTACGTCATTGGTACCTACATGTACCACGACCACCGGCTCCTCCCCAGCGCTACACATAAGTCTATCTAGATGCCTCGAGAGATCTGCAACCTTCGCACCAGGCAGGCAAGTGACCATACGGTTCTCCCGGTCATCACAAACCCAACTATCTATGTTTCTAACAATCGAATCACCCACTACTAACTCCTGCCTCTTCCTAACTGGCATTCCCTCCCCCTCAGAGGTATCCTCAGTGTGAGAGGATACCGCAACATCCTCTGGGAGGAGGGTCCCAACTACGGGATGGTTTCCCTCTGCTCCCATTGAATGCTCTGTTCGCTTGAGACTTTCATCCTCCTTAAGAGCACTGGGGCTCTCAGACTGGAGAACAAAGAAAGAACAAATGCTCCTGTTCTGTTCTGTTAGGAACACAGCAGCAGGCAGACTACTGCTGCAGTGGGGAGGCATGGAGAGACTGCTGTGCTGCTTTGACATTGCTCAGCATGGAGAGCTCACATAGCTATGAGGGAACCCCAAGAAGTACAGGGATCACCTCTGCCTTTCCACAACACTGCACTGTGGGATGCTTAACTACAGTGCTTTGCTCTATCTATTTAACAGGGTGCTAGCAATGTTGCCATGAAATGTCAACAATGGAAGGCAGAAAAACTGGCTTGACTGGTTTTCACTGTTGGCGATTTTTGCATGTCAACAGCACTTTCGTTGCCAATCTTCCCAGTGTAGACATAGCTTTAGAGAGAGAAGATAATTTTGCCCTTGGGTGGGTTGCAAAAGAAAGGAATAAAGTCTTGGCAAAGATGGTCCTAGCATCCCACTTATCCTAGGAGATCAAACCATACCGCCTAGCAGTATGATGTGGAAAAATCTCAAGAGTTTTCATTCCCCGGGGCTCCAGCTGACAGGTTTTGGGAGTAGGTGAACCAGCCCCATATTTTGTCAAATAAGTGCTATAACCTGAGTTATGATTCTAATCTTAGATCAGTGTTTCTCAAAGTGGTCTGCGAAACTGCTTTGAGAAACCTGTTTACTGGCTGCTCTGGTTTGTTTGCTTACTGATGCCGCGGTCACAGAGTCTCACAGCTCCCATTGGCTCTCTTTCACCCTTTACAGCCAAGGGGAGCTGTGGGAAGTGCTGTGGGTCCGACCGGTGCAAATGGTGAAACTGAGCCAACGGAAGCCGCAAGGCCCCAGGGCCACAGAGCCAGTAAGTAAATAAATCAGAGCATCCGGTTAACAGGTTTCTCAAAGTGGTCTTAAATCCTGGTCCTCTCAATCTAATTTTATGGGTCTGTTCACACTGTAGCACTGCAACAAACCTGGCAGTCTTCTCTCCAGAGAAATTCAGTACCATCACAGTAAAGAATGATGAAAGAGAAAAGAGGTATATTTCCCTTGCTCTTTACATGTTAGAAAACTCTGCACTTCTGTATTTACTTTAATGAGTATTTTCACTCCTATTTTATGCATACTAAAAATTCTACAACTTAAAAAAATAAGGTTAAAAACTTACACAACTAATTATATGGTTGTTATTGCAATAACTACTAAGTTTATATATCTCCACAGAATTGCTGCTAATTGAACATTTGTACACAAGAAGAACAATTTTAAATATTCTTCTGGTTTTCTATAACTGTTATTTTTTAGGGAATGTGAATGCAATACCTGCAAACTCATTATAAACAGCACTACAAGATTGTGTATTTGAGCTAAAGCTGAAAGAAAAAGTTTAAGAATGTTTGTAGATGTGTCTAATTTGACAGTTTAGTGTGCTGGATGTGACTTTCACAGTCTGTTGGCAGATTGTAGGAAAGCCATCACACCTGTGACTTGGTCGTTGATTAATGAGTCTTTCAACTCATTACTACCATCTGAAGAAAGGCCGTGACCTTTCCAAGCTTCACTGGTTTATTCGTCCTCAACTGCAGTCCTACCAAGGTATCTTCCATAGAGAAAATCACACCTGGTTAAAGCTAATGAAAACCTCAATATGTCATTTTCTAGACAAGTCAAAAAGCATGTAAAACTAGACAAAAGATGTATTCAAGCAACATGAATGCAGTTTTGTCATAACCTGTCAATCTAGAGACTAACATAAAAGAAGGTTTCCTCAATGACATTTTTCATAGTGACAATTCTGAATTCTCTCTTTACCATACAATATAGGACACACACCACAGTTTCATGCCTTATGAACAGAACAAGTTTGCTGCTGGAGCCAAGAAGGAATTTGGTCAGGCAAATTGGCCTTTTTGAGAACTTGTCAGTAACAGCGTGGGTTGTGCATGGCAGGTTCAAAGGCCATCCAAATGCAGGAGATCATAGCACCTGTTGACACACAGCCTACCAACATGGGAATGGCACCCTTCAGTCCCTCAATCTTGCAGCATCTTACTTTCAAGTGGCCTTAATCTTGGTCCCACTTAACCATAGTGTTGAATATCAGAGGGGTAGTGTTAAATGACATCCCTATGTGAAGATGCTAACGTAGTAGGCTTTTTTACAGTGACTTGGCTCAGTAACAAAGGTGAAGAACTGTCTTTTGGCTAAAGCACTGGTCTGGGATTCAGACTTTCTCTGCAGCTCTGGAAATGGTGCTTCAAGCTCTGTGTCTCAAATTCTCTATGTATTTAACTGAGATAATAACATTGAATCATTATATATCACTAGTAGCACTTTGCTAACTAAAAGCTAAAGAGTGAGAAGGAAGGAACAGCTTGATGGCAAGCCTAAAGTTTTAGGCTATGTCTACACTGTAGAGTTTTTCCAGGATACCAGAGGTATCCTGGAAAAACTCTGCCGTATCCAGGGAACGCGTCTACTCTTCTGAAATTTTTTTGGAAGAGCAGACGTGCTTTTTCAGCATCCCTGTAAGCTTCATTTTATGAGGAAGAAGGCATGTTCCGAAAAGGGTGGGGGTTCCGACATTTGGCCCAGTATAGACAGGCCAAATGTCGGAAAAGCCTCTTCCAAAAAAAGAAGCGGAAAAAGCTATGCAAATTGCAGTTCGCAATTTATGTAGCTTTTTCCAGAAGAACAGTGTTGTGTAGACATAGCCTTAGCTTGCTGCTATGCCTACTTCTGCCTTTTCTTCTTTCTCTCACAGAGGTGGAATCATAAACCAACAGCGCAAGTGGGTGTCTAAGTAGTGATAGTCAGTCCACAGGAAGGATAAATGTGACACTTTTCACTAAAGAAGCAACATTAAGCAACAGGAAGTGGATCAGGCTTGAAAGAAAAGAGGATTAGTGGTAGAGGAAAGACTGCATCTATTAATAAGGAGAGGGGAGTTGAGTATAAAACTGAGTCAAAAGGCAATCCCGATGTGGTTCCAATATGGAAAATAAAACAGGCCCTGCTATGAGGGAATGATAAGGGTAGCTGTGCAAATTGCAAAGGAAACAGATGAGATGTGAAGCTTCATAACAATTAGATAAATACATATATTATTAATATCTATACTAATAATTTAAATTGACCTAGCATTTTTCATTTAAATATTAAAGTATCCAATTTATAAATGGGAAAAGTGAGGCAGAGTGAGCCAATAACAACAACAAAAAAAATTCAACTGCTAGTTATATACTTTAGTGACTGCACCAGGCCAGCTCCACCTTAATGCCCTTCTCAAAGTAAGGCAGATACAGTCAATACATTGTTTCTTTTGTTTTCCCATGGGCAGGTATTATGTTCTGGTACTAGATGCAAATCAGAAAACAAGCTAAGTTCCAGACACTCTCCTGGTTCCTTTGCTAGAAACAGTTACCATAGAACATATCCCAAGAATAAAAAGGCCCCATCATAAAAGACTTTTGACATTCCTCTTTGTAACAGAGTTGGATCAGTACTTGAAGGTTAGATACGTGAAATCACATTAACTATAGCCAATCCGGGACTGACAGTTCCCTCTCTTTCTAATCTTCAGAGGGGGAGATATTGTTTTATACATAAATTGAAGGTTGTGCAGATCCAGCAATAACTAGAAAAATGCATGAATATTTACACAGAAGTAGGACAGAGTTATGGGATGAATTGTGCCCTAACTATGGGACTGTTACAGAGCTATAAATGATGTTACTGGTAGGGCACACGCTTGTGACTTAATTCCATTTCCAAGTATTCACTGTGACATTCTTAGAAATATGTAGAATTGATGAACTGATTGGGCATGGGATAATCTCAACTAAATGAGAGAGTTTTTAAGAAGAGATTCACTTTGTTTGTACTAGGCATCAAACAATACAACACATATATTTATTTAGAACATGGTCAGCCACATCCACAACCATAATGGGCTTTCATATAATGAACATTCACCTAGAGATTACAGATGTTTCATCCCTATGTTATAGCCCAGGCCAAGCAACTTTATTACTGACAATTCACTAATGCCATTTAACTATTTAGTTCCACTTGTATTGCTCCATGAAGGAGCTAACTGACAAATATATAAATCTACTGCAGGGCAGACAAGGTAGAAGAGCTCACAATTTATTTCAATTTGGACACACTGTGATTCATATGGGAAGGGAGCAAGGGATTAAGAGTTTCTGTTGTTCTCAGGAGAAAATATGCACTACAATCTACGTTGGTCAGGCAGATTGTAGCATAGTGTCATAAATACCGGGATATGGACATTCTCAACCTACATATCCAGTTCTTCTTAACACATTTCCTTTTATACAGGAAGGGTATAAGAGTGCAATTTAATAGTGACTGCTATGCCAGGTAGATCTTATTTAGTTAAGGGCATTACATATCGTAAACTGCAAATCTTGTATAGTGTTGGAGTCATGAAGATTTGACACAAGCTACTTGATATCAGGACTCACCCATTCACAGGTGCATGGTGGGATGCCACACACGATCCAATTACTGGGACTTATGGATCCCAGTGATCAAGACAATAGGGATTCAGATAAATACAGGAATTCCATAGCTGTTTTGCACATGGATAGTAATGTTTAACCTAATTGCCTTTTATATCCTCTAATTTTTCTTTGTGGTATGCCAGCAACTATAGGAATTTTTTTGAGGGGGAGGGAATATTATGTTTGGAGTTATACAATAGGGTGCACTAGATGGATCTGTCTAGCCTTGAAATCTATGAACTCCTTCTCCGCTAGTGTTTCTCCTACAAAAGCAAACTGTTAGTGAACATACCACTTTTTTTCCCCTGTCCTTGATATCTGTACTAATTTTTTCAGATCCAAATATCTTTTGAGATATATCACATCTTGAGTTAAACAAAAAAGTGCATTTAGAAGCACAGCTCACCTCGTTGACCCACCTTTCAATTTCAGTACTAAATGAATTTTTCAGCATGTTGCTAAATTGGATTTTAAAATAGCATTTTCTGGATATATAAATGATCAACAACACAATAAACATTATAAATGTAAACATTTTCATAAATAGTTCTCCATATGTCTACCATTCACAACAGATGGTATCTGTGTATCCACTAGATATACATGATGCCTTCCAATAATTCAAAATTTTAAACTAGAAAAACACTGTATACTAGTTAGAGTGTAAATGGTTAATTATTTCATCAGATCACCAACTCTTGATTGGGAAACAAATACTGCAACTTTACCCAGCATCAGCTAGTATAATGAGACCAGACATATGTTCAGTCCTTATGAAACCTAATCCAAATGTTTTCCCACTAAGAAACTACTGAGGCTTTGTTGTAGACTCTCAGATTAACATGGTCTTCTTGGTCCCAGCAAACCAGCTCACTATCTGGCATAGGCTCTAGCTACCTACAGGACAATGTAACTGTGTGATAAGCCTCTGAGATGGCTTATGACTGGGCTTCAATCTTGACTGGGCTATGGCACATTCTGGTATCCTAACTGAGCTATAGTTTCCATCAGTTTGGCAGCAGATACTAGTGCAACCATAGGCATCAGCCTCTAGATTTTCCAGGGGGTGCTCAATCCCCCACTGTCCTATGTCCCATTCCCACTCTGTCTCTTCCCCCAGGGTGTTCCATATTCCACTGGCGCCTCCCTGTTATGGGGAGATACAATCAAATGGGCAGGTCCTGTCCCTCACCTCATGTCCAGCCCCACTCTCTTCTCACTCCATGTACAAGCGGGAGGGGGGGGGGAGAGGGGGAGCGCTTTGTCCTCCTACTGACCAGCGCCTCCCCCCAGCATATTCTGCTACTATCTCTGGTGGGCAGGAGCCTCAGGAGAGTAGGAGGGAGCTGCTTTTAATGCCGGCTCTTCCTTCCTGGTAGCAACTGCCTGAGAGAGTCTGGCCAGGGAGGAGTCTTCTACTCCCTGCCTGTGCTTAAGTGCTGAACCCACCTCCCCAGCCTGGCTCTCTCAGGCAGCTGTCACGCAGGACTGCAAGACAGCATCTCAGCAGCTGGTCTGGAATACAGCTGGTCCCACCCCTTCTACTCATGACATCTGGGCCATATGATGTCCAGCCCTGCCCCTGCCCTGCCTCTTCCTTCCACCTGCTCTTCCCTCCCCAAGCCTCCAGCATTCCATCAAACAGCTGGTGGCAGCAGGCAGGAGACTCTGGGCAGATGCAGACGAGCTGGCTGGCAGGGTCCACTGCTGGTAAAAGGCACTGGGCAGGGAAGGAGAGACCTGCCAATGGATGCTTGGCATCCACTTTTTTTATTCTGGGGCAACCACAGAGCTGGCATCAATGAGTACAACCACACGGTAAAATGAGCTCCTTTGATATACTATATAAACAGCCACATGTACCACAAGCCCACCAACCAGTTGAAGATATCCAGGTAGACATGACATCTGAACTCACATCTGAGAAGTGGCCCTGAGCAAGGTGAAACATCCAATGTCCTCCTGTAACAGCTACTTCCTGTTATGTATCTTGTGTATCATGTTGGTTTATTAAACATGGTCAGGTTGTTGACCCCTCTTCAAATTTTTCTGGATAGCACAATAGATCACACTAACACTAGCTCCTCTGTGGTTGCTGTCCGCTGGCCAGCTACTAGCCAAGCAAACTTTATTATAAACAAAGAATTTGGCAAGTCAACCACCAGCTGAATACGCTGGACCTAACATCAAATCAAGGCGTGGGCCAACTTTGTCTAATAAAAATTATATTGTTTGTATATTTTTCTACTCTCATTTATTTTTCCCTCCGTACTGCTATCCTTTTTGACCAAAGTGATTTGGGGTGAAAATTCCCTTTGCCCATACCGCTTCTCACTCATGTGTAGCTTGTTTATGGAGCAATGGCTCATATTGCTTCACTCAAAAACAGCTTAATTATTTATGTTTATCCTGAACGAAGGGCAGCTATTATGACCACCAGCTTAAACAAGACTTCACCCAACCATGAGGAGAACAGTTGATTATATCACAAATATGAAAACAATACAACTGTTCACATTTACAATAGCATGCAAATTAGCAGTTTTATTTTCTAAAATAAATACTAAAGAAACCTAAAAGTATTTCTTTTAATTTGTGTGTGTGCGTGAGCAAGCATATGCTAAAATCTGAATGGAGATTACTTTTTATGAGTGCTTTAAAAAAGCAAATCCTTTCAACGGGGCCATATTTTCAAGTATATAAAAGGTTGTTACAAGGAAGAGGGAGAAAAATTGTTCTCTTTAATCTCTGAGGATAGAACAAGAATCAATGGGTTTAAATTGCAGCAACGGCACTTTAGGTTTGACATTAGGAAAAACTTTATAACTGTCAGGATGGTTAAACACTGGAATAAATTGCCCAAGGAAGTTGTGGAATCTCCATCACTGGAGATTTTAAAGAGCGGGTTAGACAAGCATCTGTCAGGGATGGTCTAGATAATACTTAGTCCTACAATGACTGCAAGGGACTGGACTAAATGAACTCTCAAAGTCCCTTCTAGAGCTTAGGAGTATATAATTCTGTATCACAAAGAGTGCAAATGTATAGGATATACAGACAAATGTTCAAAAAGACAATGGGTTAATACGTTTGCCAGGGTAAACAATTGAAATCAACTAATCATTTAGCAAAATTGCAGCAGATACTTTTGCTATTGAAATTTGCAATAGTTCAAAGCTGAGAAATGTATCAATTAAATAGATTGTTAAATTATAATTAGAGGCTGCAGTTCTAGTTCGAATACATATTTTATGTATTAAAGCTAGGACATTCACTTTTGCAAATCAAAGCTCTAAAACAGTTGTTCTCAAACTTTTTGGCTCAGGGCCCACCCTTGTCAACACAAGCCTTTTCACAGTCCACCAGCTAATCACCCATGATGACAAAATGAGTGCGGGTGGCAGTGGGGTCTGGGATCGGGCTGGGAGGTAGGGTGCAGGAGAGGGCTGGGGCTGGGGGAGGGTCTGAGTGAGAGAGAGGGTGCAGGAGCAGGGTGAGGGTACGGGAGTCTGGGAGAGAATGAAAGAGGGAGGGAGAGAAGGAAGGTGTAGGAACGGGGTGGGGATGGGGAGGAATGAAAGGGATGGATGGTGCGAGAGCAGACTGAGTGGGATGTCTGACAGAGAGGAAAGGAGGGTGCAGGAGTGTGGTGGGGCAGGGGAGGTCTGGGTGGTAGGTTGGGTGCAGTAGTAGGCTAGGGCTGGTGGTTTGACCAGGAGGTTAGATTCAGGAGAGGGTTGTGGGTGGGGCAGCCTAATTGGGAAGGAGGGTGCAGGAGCCGGGTAGGAGTGTGGGGTCTGGGAGGAAGATAGGGTGCAGGGGTGGTATGAAGGTGAAGGGGTCTGGCTGGGAGGTAAGGTGCAGAAGCAGGTTGTGAGTGGGGGGGTCTGGGTGGGAGATTGGGCGCAGAAGAGGGCTGGGCCTGGGGATCTGGCCAGGAAGTTGGGCGAAGAAGTAGGTTGGGGGGGCTTTGTGGGAGGGAGGGTGCAGAAGTGGGTCAGGGGTGCAGGGGGGGGTGTTGCCCATGATTCTGGCTAATTGGAGCAGTGGGGAAAGCCTCCAGATGGGTGGTTTCCTGAGCTGCCATTCCTCCCAGCTGCGGGGAAGGAGAATGGCAGCTCACGGACCCACTTCCCCCTCCTGCAAGCCCGATTCAACTTATGGGGGGGAGCACATGGAGTTGGGGGAGCACCACAGCAGGCTCCCTGCTGGGCTCAACTCCCTGCTGCAAGTTGAGCCCAAAGCCCATGGCCCACCTGTAAAATGGTGAGAACCGCTGCTCTAAAAGCACATAAAAAGTGTTGTGTATTTATGTCATGTGAAAAGGGAAAAGAGCAGTGTGCATGTAGGACTTTTCTTATACATGTGAAAATCACAGACATGTATAATAAATTAGTTTAATATTGTACATCATTTACTATTGCATATCATAACACCTCTATTACAACTGAAACCCATATGTCCCCTCCTATTGTTAAGAAAACTAGGTCAAAGTTTTTATGAAGGCCTGATCTGTTAATAGGGTAAACAGGGTTATCCCCTAACAGCCAATTAATTAATCTGGCCACTACTTGCAGGTTCAGGGACAAAACTTGTCCCCATCTCAGTTAGTCAGTAACTAGGTTGGGGAGATGTTTCCCTGGTAAATGAATCCCCAAAGCATTTTTTGCTCACTTTTTCCTACTGGAGGAGAATCAGCAGAGCATACTTAGTTAACATAGTGTCAGATGGATCGCATTTAAGCTTAAAAAGGGAAACAGAACTGTCCTCACTGTGGACAGCTTGATGAAAACATGTATCCTCATTGTACAGCAGCAGCTGATAAGGGAATTAAAATACTACAATTTGTTAAAGAACATGATAGACTATAATACTGAAAATAGTATAGTGGACTCATTTTAAATAATGTGTTCAGTTTTGTTCCCCTCATCTCAATAAAGACACAGCAAGGACACACGAGGAGTAAGGGATGTTTCAGAATAGCACTTTATTTTGAAATTTGGCATTGTGTAGACAGTGCCAAATTACAAAATAAGCTATTTCAAAATAAGATAGAAATAAGAGACACAATTGGTGTACCCCAAATTGTGTATCTTATTTCAAGCTGCAGTGCAGTGTAGACGCACTCTTGCTGAACAAGTCACAGTTTCTGCACAGCCTGGTCTAGAACTCTGATCTATCACTTTGAAAAGTCACAGATCACCATCATGTCAGCTACAGAATATCTCACTACATGTCATTAGCAGCAGGTACCTTTAACCTATTCATAGACTAGCAAATAAAGGGTAACTCTACACATATAAAATGAGTACATACATATTAGAAAGGAGCATCCATTTCTCCAAAGATATCTTACTTTAATACAATTAGAGCTCAGAAGCAGCTTAGAAATACCTTAAATATATAAGGAAGAAGATTTACCATGCATACTTAAATTGTCCTGAACCAAGGACAAAATTACTATTTTTGTTGTATCTGATAGGATAAGACATAAATGCTGCACACACATCCTACCTGAAAAGGATTTACAGTATTTTACTGTAAATGTACACCTCACAACAGTTGGTGTATTTTAAGAATACATTGGTTTTGCACTAAATATCCTTCCTTCCCTTTCATTAAACACTGAGTTTTTAAAAGGCAAAAATATCATTTTAAAGAGGAACTGTTAGGACTCAAGTAAAATTTGTGTTGAATTATTTTAAAATTGTTTAAATAATGTTTTTGTGCTATCACTCACATTTGCTGTGACATCACTGAATTTAGACCTTCATCTATTATTTTAACAAGCATTCCCGAGTTCTGTACCACACAGCTGAAATTTATATGAGTATTATACAAGTGGAAAAGCAAAGTATTGTTCTTATTACCATGTAAAGTACTGCTTGTGGACAATGGCAAACAAATTCTGGTATCTTAATCAAACAACCCATGGGCTTTTACCATTTGACGTAAAAATTGTAAACTGTAAATTACACATTTATCACCACAAACCAAATCCAGAAAAAAATCTTTTGGACAGTTGCGACTCTAAAATTCTATAGTTTAAAATTATATTTCCTAATTATTTTACAAGTCATGTCAAAATTAACTTTGTATGATCCATTTTAAAGTAAAACCAAAAACTGGAATCTTTAGTCAACCTATATAAGAATCTTATTACCTGTGTGCCAGCAGTGCCCTGAAGGTCATTTGATTCAATCCCAGATAACTTGGCAGCAAGACTGACCAATCCCAGTTCCACTCAGTAATGGCTGACTGTTGAGGTATGGAAAGAAGCTATTGTTAGTTATTAATCAGCGTTAATATGATCAGTAAATTAAAGCTCCAGCTGTGATAGACTAACTAAGAAGGAATGGGGGTCTAGAACAAGGACTTAGACAGATGATATCAATCATGTATACTGAAGAAGGTTTTATTTCCAATAAGACAGCAATTAATTTATAAATTCATTTGGGGATGTGGCCATTATTTATAAAAAGATAAATCAATTTTTGAGTCGTTATTCTTCCAACTGTTAATGGCATTTTGCCCAGACACTTTCTCTGAGAGCTTGACTCTATTTGAAAAGCAAAATAATTGGCAACTTTTTATGTATTGAAGCAATTTACATTTTCTACGGTCAGCAAAAAGTTTATCAAGAGAAAGAACTTGATGTAGCTGGAATTCATGCTGTATCTTAATTAGTGTGAGATATTTTACTTGTCTATTGTTATATAAGGTATTGCAGTCACCAGATGTTTATTATAAATACTGTAAATACAGACAATGTAAACTCAGGTAAATCCCTGTTGCTTATTTAATTAATAAAATCTATCCTACAATAACTGTATGGAGACAAATGACTATGTACAACAATATCATGCTTACAAAGCAGTACTTTGCTGCAGTATAACATTAACATTTTTAATAATAGTTCAGCCAAACAGGAGTAGTGACCATAATACAATTAAGTTCAATATACTTGGGAGAGGGATCATTCTAAAAATTAATATGGTGAAACTAAATTTGTCTAAGAATTATAAAAAATGAGGAAGCTAGTCAAAATTGGGGAAATTAAAATCCTTATGATTCTGAATGGAGGCTACTTTTCCATACCATAATAAATAGTAATAGGAGTTATGTAAAACCCTAAACAAAAGAGGGAAGGCAAATACTCATATATATTTATATCATACATATAAGGCTAAAAGACAAGGTTCAAGAGCTTATTTAAGCTATGCAAGTATCCTTCAACAGAGGGGCAGGGAGGACAACAAGCTTGCCAGGCCCCTGGGCAAGTTGGGGTGGGGGACTCTGTGCTCCCAGAAAGGGTAGGGTCTTGGGCAGAAGGAGCAGGGCTGGGGGCAGCTAGCCTTCAGAGCTGCCCAGAGTGAGCCACCCTGGGTACCTCCTCCCCAGTGCTGTTGACCCAGGGATGCAGCGACTACTCCTGTGGCAGCGGTGGCCAGGACCCCCAGGCCCTTTTGAATTGCCCAGCTTGGGGCCACTACTCCCTTCTGCCCACCTCCATCCATTGGCAGGCCTGTCCAAAAGAAAATGGAAATTCAGCCAATGAAGTCAATAAGAAGTAGTGTAACAAACTGTAGCAGTCAGAGATTACACAGGGACTGAACAAAGACATTAACTGGATGGGCCATTATATACAACACTCAAATGACATCATGACTATTAGACACTTACAGCCCTCTCTACTAGCCTCATTTAGCACGGACACCATAAGTGACAGGGTTTTTTTTTCTCCTCTCCCATTTTGCTCTTTTTCTGTTTTAAATTTTTGAGGTTTCTGTGCCTCTTGCTCCACTCATCTGTAGAAATGGGTTGTGCCCATGAAAGCTCATGATACTATCTATATTCTTTTGTTAGTCTCTAAGGTGCTACAGGACCATTCGTTTTTTAGTTTTTAACACAGCTACCCCTCTGAGACTTTGTAGCAGGAAGAATTTCCCATAAGATTTACAGGGTTCTGCATGCCCAAAAAACCTCTGGTGCTACTGGAAACAGAACAATGTTCTCCAAGGTTCCTCTTCTACCCAGTTGCTTTAGTTTCAAACCGGTCCTCCACCTTTCTTTTGCACCGTCCTTCCTTCTTTCCATTCACACACAATGAAAGTCAGGGAGAGGGAAGGATAGAGAAAAGAAGAATGGGAGAGAGGGGCAGGGAAAGTGAAAGGGAATAAATGAGTAAATGGGGAAGAAGATGAATGGTGGAAGTGAATGTCTGATTAAGAATAAATTAGGAGGAAAAGACTATCAGGAGTGAGATGAGAGACAGAATGAGTTAATGAAGAGGAAGGAAAGAGAGCAAAAGAGGGAGGCACGGAAGCAGGAAAGACAGTGCTATGTTCTAACTGTAAACTCAAGTAGTCATTCATTTTAAACATCGAATAAAAAAAGAGAGGGAATATTGAAGATGAATGAAATTAGAAGGGCTAAAAAGACAGGATTTGAAGAATGAACAGAAAAAAGAATGTAAAAAGCAAGAAGAAATTTTGGAAATGGAAGAAGGAGGCCTGAGAGAGAATTTGTCAGTCTGGTGGACCTAAAATAAAGTAAAGTAACAGAGAAGGAATAAGCTCAACTGAGATAAGCTAAAAGCTTTCTTTGAAGCAGCTTTCACCACAGATCTGCAGAGGAACTGAATGGTCTGAGCCTTACTCTTATAAGGCAGTAAAGAAGAGACACTGTTAGGCTACATGTACATTGCACATAAATAGCTTATTTCTAAATAACACATCTACACTACATGGAAGCTATTTTGGAATAGGCATTATTCTTCATAGAATGAGGTTTACAGATTTCAGAATAAGCCACCCGTTATTTTGAAATTATTTCAAAACAATGGAATGGCTGTGTAGAAGCTCGCATAGTTATTTTGGAACAACGGCCATTATTCCAAAATAACTTTGCTGTGTAGATATACCCTTAGGGAGCGTCTACACTGCACCTGTAGGTCGAAATAAGATATGCAATTTGAGCTATGCAAATTGCATATCTTTTCTTTATCTAATTTTGAAATAATTTGTTGACAAATTTCTAAATAAACCACTATTCTGAAACGTCCCTTAACCTTCTTGGAATGAGGGTTACAATGACATCAGAATAGCAAGCCCGTTATTTAGAAATCCATTTCTAAATAATGAGTTGTTCAAAAGACGTGGAATAGTGCTCAGTCTAGACGTATCCTTAGAGATTGACATTTCAGGACAAGTCATAAAATTCAGTGTAACAAGTTGCTGCGAGTAGATGATAAACATGAGGAGATTTGAAGCAATGTAAAAATAAACTGGTTGAATTGTAAACAGTGATTGTGCATTTTCTCTCAAATTAGCTAGGACTGGATGATAACAAATGTGAATAATCTTTAATTAAAATGCTAGGGTTGATCCTGGGGTTTATAGAGCAGCAAACGTTATTTCAGGATCCAGTAAACTTGTGAAAATATTATTAAAAAGAATTATTAAACCTCTTGATGAACATGATATGTTGAGGACAAACTAGCATGACTTCCGAAAAGGAAAATCATGCCTTCTAACGCAATGTTTCTGAAAGTGTTTCCACGGTATACTTTCAGAAACACTGTTCTAACTTAATTCTTTGCATAGGTCAACAAAACAGTAAATAAGAGTAAATCCATTAATATAGTAAACTACTTCTTGTTAAGGACTTTCCATAACAAGAACTTACATTAAGGATATGTAATCATGG
The DNA here is from genome assembly GCA_032595735.1 of Pelochelys cantorii. Lineage (NCBI taxonomy): Eukaryota > Metazoa > Chordata > Testudines > Trionychidae > Pelochelys > Pelochelys cantorii. Next base: position 59,902,548 of record CM064330.1, read on the forward strand.
GGTGAGAGAAAATTGTCTTGGATTAGAAAGTAGCTATAACACAGCTACTTTTGTCAAGTTTCATAATGGCTAAAAGATAAAAGAGTGTGGCCCCAAAATCTGTCCTAAAACCATTGCTGTTCAATGATGTGGTAAGCTATGTGACGAGAGAATGAGGTAGCAAAGCTTACAAATGAGACAAAATCAATTGTGTTACTCAAGACTACAGAATCTGGGAGAGAAAAACCAAGGAGGCTGATGAAATTCAGTGTTGACAAATGTAAGGTAATGCACATTGTAAGGAATAATTTGAACTATTCATACATATTTTTGTATTCTATATTAACTGTAGCCCCTAAGAAAAAAGACCTGGCAGTCACGGCAGAGAGCTCAATATAGTCCTCTATTCAATATAGAAACAGAAGGGGTCCATAAATAGATGATGAAAATGTTAATAGTTTAAAAAAAACCTACAACAAGAGTTGTATATGAAAGGAGACTGAAAAGTCTGGAACTGCTTTGTTGAGAGGAAACAAACAAGAGAGGACAGGATGGAGTATATACAATAATTAATGGAAAAAATAGAGCCTCTAAGTGTTATGAGAGTGCACAGTCACACATCTGGTTGCAAAACCTATTCTTTTTGAAGATTCTGCAGAATTCAGCATTTTTTCATTTTTCCATTTTGCTGCATGCAGGTACCAGACACTTTGTTTTCTGTCCCCTTGCTTTATCAATAATACCCTTCAGCTGCAACTTTCTTTCTAGCTTTTCTTTTTTAATTGCGGACCAGAAACCTAGAAAGCTGGAGTGTGGAATCTGTTCACCTGAAGAACACAGTGAAAATATTAGTTGAACATTTTTTCATTTACATCTATTTTTTAATATGGGCCCCTAGTCAAGAACACTTGTAGAAAGCAAATATGTCAATAAATATTTTGTAAAGGATTATTTTCTATACATTTTCCCCATTATAATCTTTAGGTAGTTAAGGAGACCACTCTCCAAACCTTTCTCCTCTGATGAATGCCAGAAAGTGGGAGCCTATAAGCCACTGAAGTGGATTGTGCCTGGCAACACTCTCCAGGCAGGCCAGCATATCCTTCTGAGTTACCTGCTCCCTGGCTAATTTAGGCTTGATCACAAGTCTGTGCACAGGGATGGAATTGTAAAAGAAGAGGATTTTATGGGCACAGAGTAGAATCATAGAGCTGGAAGAGACCTCAGGAGGTCATCATGTCCAGCCCCCTGCCCAAGGCAGGACCAATCCCAACTAAATCAACCCAGCCAGGGCTTTGTCAAGCCGAAACTTAAACACCTCTAGGGATCTCCACCACCTCCTGAGGTAACCCATTCCAGTGCTTCCCCACCCTCCTAATGAAATAGTTTTTCCTAATATCCAACCTAGACCTCTCCCACTGTAACATGAGACCATTGCTCCTTGTTCTGTCATCCGTCACTACTGTGAACAGCCTTTCTCCATCCTCTTTGGAACCTTCCTTCAGGAAGTTGAAGGCCGCTATCAAATCCCCCCCCCCTCACTCTTCTCTTCTGCAGACTACACAAACCCAAATCCCTCAGTCTCTCCTCATGGGTCATGCGCTCTAGCCCCTTAATCATTTTGGTCGCTCCCTGCTGGACCCTCTCCAGTGCGTCCACATCCTTTCTATAGTGGGGGGCCCAGAACCGGACACAATACTCCAGATGTGGCCTCACCAAAGTCGAATAAAGGGGAATAATCACTTCTCTGGATGTGCTGGCAATGCTCCTCCTAATGTACCCTAATATGCCATTAGTCCTCTTGGCTACAAGGGCACACTGTTGACTCATATCCAGCTTCTCATCCACTGTAATCTCCAGGTCCTTTTCTGCAGAACTGCTACTTAGCCATTCAGTCCCCAGCTTGTAACAATGCTTGGGATTCTTCCATCCCAAGTGCAGGACTCTACACTTGTCCTTGTTGAACTTCATCAGATTTCTTTTCACCCAATCCTCTAATCTGTCCAGATCACTTTGGATCCTATCCCTGACCTCAGCGTATCTACCTCCCCCCCTAGCTTAGTGTCATCTGCAAACTTGCTGAGGGTGCAATCCATCCCCTCAGCCAGGTCATTAATAAGGATGTTGAACAAAACCGGTCCTAGAACCAATTTCTGGGGCACTCCGCTAGAAACCGACTGCCAACCTGACATCGAGCCATTGATCACTACCCGCTGGGCCCGACAGTCTAGCCAACTTTCTATCCATCTTACAGTCCATGTATCCAATCCATATTCCCTTAACTTGCTAGCAAGAATATTGTGGGACACCGTATCAAAAGCTTTTCTAAGTCAAGGTATATTATATTCACCGACTTTCCCATATCCACAGAGCCAGTTACCTCATCATAGAAGCTAATCAGATTGGTCAGGCATGACTTGCCTTCGTGAAACCATGTTGACTATTCCTGATCACTTTCTCCTCTTCCAAGTGCTGCAAAATGGATTCCTTGAGGATACCCTCCATGATTTTTCTGCAGACTGAGGTAAGGCTGACTGGTCTGTGGTTCCCTGCATTGTCCTTCTTCCCTTTTTTTAAAGATGGACACTACATTTGCCTTTTTCCAATCATCTGGGATCTCTCTTGATCTCCACGAGTTTTCAAAGATAATGGCCAAAGTCCACTTTTTATAAGCTTCCTTTTTGTGTTTTAGCTCCCCAAGGACGTCCCTGGTAAGCCAATCTGGTTGCCTACCATATTTGCTTTTCTTGCTGTGCATCGGGATGTTTTCTTCCTGTGCCTTTCATAAGGCTTCTTTAAAATACTGCCAGCTCTCCTGGACTCCTTTTCCCTTCATGTAAGCATCCCAGGGAATCTCACCCATCAGTTCTCTGAGGGAGTCAAAGTCTGCTTTTCTGAAGGCCAGAGTGTGTATTTTGCTACTCTCCTTTCCTCCTTTGGTCAGGATCCTGAAATCTACCATCTCATGATCACTGCTTCCCAGGTTGTCACCCACCTCTACTTCCCCTACTAGTTCCTCTGTGTTTGTGAGCAGCAGGTCAAGCTGCGCATGGCCCCTGGTTGGTTCCTTCAGCACTTGTACCAAGAAGTTATCCCCAACATTCTCCAAAAACTTCCTGGATTGTCTGTGTATTGCTGTATTGGTCTCCCAACAGATGTCAGCGTGATTGAAGTCCCCCATGAGAACCAGGGCCTGTGATCTGGAAGCTTCTCTCAGTTGTCCGAAGAAAGCCTCGTCTACCTCATCCACCTGATCCGGCGGTCAATAGCAGACACCAACCACAACATCACCCCTGTTGCTTCCACCTCTAAATTTAAGCCATAGACTCTCAACAGTCTTTTCTCCCTCTAAGTACTGGAGTTCCGAGCAATCATACTGCTTTCTTACATACAATGCAACTCCTCCTCCTTTTCTCCCCTGCCTGTTCTTCCTGAACAGTTTATACCCTTCCATGACAGTGCTCCAGTCATGCGAGTCATCCCACCAAGTCTCCGTTATTCCAATCAAATCATAGTTCTTTGACTGGGCCAGGGCTTCTAATTCTTTCTGTTTGTTTCCCAGGCTTCTTGCATTTTTGTACAAACATCTTAGATAGCCAGTTGATTGGCCTGCCTTCTCCGTTCGAGTCAGGGGTCCTCCTTTGTTGCTCGTGCCTCCTTGTGTTTCTTCTCCATATCCGACTTCCTCGCTTATCTCAGGGCTTTGGACACCATCCCCCAACGAACCTAGTTTAAAGCCCTCCTCACTAGGTTTGCAAGTCTGCCCGCAAACATGCTCTTTCCTCTCTTGGTTAGGTGGATCCCATCTCTTTCTAACAATCCTTGTTCCCGGAACAGAGTCCCATGGTCGAAGAAACCAAAGCCCTCTCTCTGACACCACCTGTGCAACCACGCATTTACTTCCTCAATTTGATGATCCTTACCTGGACCTTTTCCTTCAACCAGAAGGATGGACGAGAACACCACTTGCGCTTCAAATTCCTTGATCCTTCTTCCCAGTGCTACATAATCTGCTGTGACCCACTTAAGGTCATTCTTGGCTGTATTATTAGTTCCTACATGGAGAAACAGGAAGGGGTAGTGATCCGAAGGTTTAATCACTTTTGGAAGACTCTTGGTCACATCCTGAATAAGAGCTCCCGGTAAGCAATACACTTCTCCAGACTGCAGGTCTGGACAGCAGATGGATGACTCAGTCCCTCTTAGGAGGGATTCCCCTACCACCACCTTCTTTTGAGTGTGGTGGTCTTCGTTTGGGGGTGGTGTCATGGAACCCCCATCTCTAGGCCTACACATCCCATGCCTTCCGGTAGATGGTGTTCCCTTCTGATTTTTTCCCTGAGAGATCCCTGCCACAGCATTCTCCACCACAGTGCCTGTGGAGAGAGCCTGAAAGCAGTTATTTACCTCTACATGAATGGGGGAGACCTGAATCGGCCTTCTTCTTCTAGACATTACATGGTGACAGTTTTCTTTCTTGTCCTGTACTGCCCTGACTGGGTCTTCATCCTGCTGTGTCTGCGGGATTAAACTCTGCCTTCTATCGAGGAAGTCTTCATCCTCTCTGATGGAACACAGGGTTGATACTCGGGCCTCAAGTCCCCTAATTTTTTCTTCCAAAATGACAAGCAGCTTGCACTTAGTGCAGATGAAATCCCTTCTTTCTTCCGGAAGGAAGACAAACATGGCACATGCTGTGCAGGTAACAACAGCAGACCTATCACTATCCATACCTGCCCTCCTTCTGAGAGATTCCTCAGATGTTATTCAATGCCTCCTTGAAGGGCAGGCGTGTAGCAAAAAGATTTTAAAGAATCTTGCCCCCTTCCCACTCCCTCTCCAAACTCCCTGTTAGCAGTCCCTGGTCACAAGCTCCATGGTCGCTGACTCACTCCTTTATAAAGCCCTGGACTGCCTGATAGCCTCTCCCCCTGATTAAAGCTCAACCAATGAACAGAGGCTTCTAGATTTCAAACCCTAATTAGAAGCTCACAGCTTTCACCTGCCAGCCACAGCACATACTCCATGGGGGGAGGGAGGGGAGAGAAGGGGAAAAAAAACCCAAACAGCCAAACACAAGCTCAGCAAACAGCAAGAAACCCCCAAACACAAACACACTCTACGGACAGCCACTTCCCTCAAGTGTCCAGTATTAACTTCCTCCTTCACCAGGAGAACTCCCTCTCCAAACTCCCTGTTAGCAGTCGCTGTTCACAAGTTAGCAGTGGTGCAGAATTCAGCAGCTCTTGTTCCTGAATTGACTGCCACTATGCCACAGAATATATGGAATCCCAAGTAAAGACCAAATTAGCACTCCTATTTAAGATCTCATAAAAGAAAAACTAAAACACAGTCTTTGGAATTGAAAGGTAACAAATATAAAACTGATAGAAGGAAATACTCTTACACAATGCATAATTAGCTCACTAACAAAAGATAATTGTGAAGGCCAGAGGCTTAGTGGGATTCAAAAAAGGACTCAACAGTTATGTAGGTATATGCTTAAATTATATTCTGTTAAAAAAAAAAAAAGAGAAACAGATCAGTGATTTATAAACTCTCATGCATCAGTGCAGAAGTCAAGCACTGACTGATAGATTTAAGAAGAAATTTCATATTGACACAGAATAATTGTCCATTATGGGTTTTCTTGTACTGTCCTCTGACGAATTTGGTAGTAGTCATGTCAGAGACCAGATAATAGATTAGCCTGACTAATGGTCTATTTCAGTATGGCAATTCCTATATTCATGTGTTAAAAGTAATTTTTAAGGAAATAAAATAAGGTAAATAAATTCTACTTCTTTAATAGTAGAACTAAGTTCAGAAAGCAAGTTGAGTAAGTGGCTAATATGTTTGACACGTGACGCTTTCAGGTCAGTGATCCATTAATTACTTTTATTCAAGTGCTAGGACATTTTCCAAGTTCTGAAAAACAAACTTCATGATTAAATTTCTGAAATCTAACACAGTCCAATATGAGCTATCTCTTGTCACCAGCTGATTAATGGAGCTCTGGAACTCTATCATACAGCAAAAGAATTCTGCCCTGAATTGTCAGTATTTGAAGGTCTTATTCTATTCTCTGTTAATGAATGTAGGCAAGAACTGTAACTGATAAAACAGTAAACAGTAAAAAACATTATGCATTTCAACTTTGGATGCAGTTTAATTTTTCCCCCAGTTGTCTAAGATAAGTAATCCCTTTCTTGAGTTGTCTTCATTTAGGATATTTACAAAGACTTCTGGAACAAGAAACATATACCTAAAACTAGTTCATCTGTCATCAAGAACCTCAAGTTACTATTCATCTCCATCATTCACACCATTAACACTTTCTCTGAAATACATCACCTGGATTAAATATCTATTATATAATATATATGTTTTAGAAAATGGCATATACAATGGAACTGAAAGGGTATGTCTACACTACAGCACTAATTCGAACTAACTTAGTTAATTAAATTAGTTAATTCGAAGTAAGCTAATTCGAATTAGCGCATCTAGACTTAAAAACTAGTTCGAATTAGCGTTTTGCTAATTCGAACTAGCATGTCCACATTGAGTGGACCCTGAACCGAAGTTAAGGCTGGCCGGAACCAGTGCCGGCAGGGCATCAGCTTAGGACTTAGAGCGTGGAGCTGCTGCCTCAGGCTAGCTGAGGGCTGTGCTTAAAGGGACGCGACCCTCACCCCGGACAGACAGTTCTCAGGGTTCCCCGCTTGCTTGTCTACCTCGATGAGGGACAGCAAAGCAGTCCTGTCTTGGAGTGCCCTGAGTGCCCACCCTCGGCACATCACAGCACTCGACCATCAGCCCGGCTGCACTTGCCGCAGGCTGCTATCTGGGGGGGTCATTCGGGGGGCTGTCAGGATCCAGGAGGCCCTGCAGGAGAGCTTCCACCCCAAGGAGCCCACAGAGCCACCCCAGTCCTCCCCATCGGAGGCTCATGCCCCATTCCTCCCTCACCTCCTTCCACTTACCCTTCCCTAGCCCCCCTTCCTGATGTAAAAAATAAAGGACACGTGTGTTCAAAAATAGAAACTCTCTTTATTTAACAAAACTGAGGGTGGGGGATTAACCTCTGGGGAGACTGGGAAAAGGAGGTGGGAGAGGGGAAGAGAGAGGGTGGGAGAGGGGAGGTGGAAACCTGGGAGGAGGGAGCTGGAAGGGGGAAGCCAGGGGAAGAAGGAGGAGGGGAAATCTAAAACTATGGTACGCCATATCTTCAGTATTGTGTAGAGATGGGGTCTCCTCACCTCAAAAAAGATATTTTGGCCTTGGAAAGGGTTCAGAAAAGGGCAACTAAAATGATTAGGGGTTTGGAACTGGTCCCATATGAAGAGAGGCTAAAGAGACTGGGACTTTTCAGCTTAGAAAAAAGGAGACTGAGGGGGGATATGATAGAGGTCTATAAAATCATGAGTGGTGTGGAGAGGGTGCATAAAGAAAAGTTCTTCATTAGTTCCCATAATAGAAGGACTAGAGGACACCAAATGAAATGAATGGGTAGCAGGCTTCAAACTAATAAGCGAAAGTTCTTCTTCACAAAGCAAATAGTCAACCTGTGGAACTCCTTGCCACAGGAGGCTGTGAAGGTGAGAACTAGAACAGAGTTTAAAGAGAAGTTAGATAAAGTCATGAAGGTTCGGTCCATGGAGTGCTATTAGCCAGGGGGTAGGAATGGTGTCCCTGGCCTCTGTTTGTGGAAGGCTGGAGATGGATGGCACGAGACAAATGGCTTGGCCATTGTCTTTGGTCCATCCCCTCCGGGGTACCTGGTGTTGGCCACTGTTGGCAGACAGGCTACTGGGCGAGATGGACCTTTGGTCTGACCCAGTACAGCCGTTCTTATGTTCTAAGCTCAGGGTCGGGGGTCTCACTGGACCAACTTGATTTTCATGCAACCCTGCTCCTGGGTTCGCATGTGGCCTTTGGTGGCCAGGCTGGCAGCTATCCTGCCCTAGACGGCCACTTTCCTGTGCCTAGTGCGGAGATTGTGGACGTTGGAGGCCTCCCCCCAAACCTGGATGAGGTCCACGATCTCCGCACTAGACCAGGCGGGCGTCCGCCTCTTGCGGCCCCAGGCAGGCTCTTGGGAGCTGCCAGCCTGGTCCTGGGAAGAGGGAGAGGGCTGGGTGGCAGCGGGTGGCTGGCTCGTGCTGTGCCAGGTGCAGGGTCTGCTGGCTGGGTGCTGGCAGGCTTGCACCTGGCACGGGCACCGTAGCCAGACCGTGGCCCTTTAAGGGTTCCGGGGCCGGGAGGGGGGCAGACGAGTTTCCCTGGCTTGGCCCAGAGTGGCCACCAGGGCAACCTGGGAAGGGCTAGCCTCCCACTAGTTCGAATTAAGTGGCTACACAGCCCTTAATTCGAACTACTTAATTCGAACTAGGCGTTAGTCCTCGTAGAATGAGGTTTACCTAGTCCGAATTAAGCGCTCCGCTAGTTCGAATGAAGTTCAAACTAGCGGTTTGCGTGTGTAGCGCCTATGAAAGTTAATTCGAACTAACAGCTGTTAGTTCGAATTAACTTTGTAGTGTAGACATACCCAAAGATAGCAGAGGTGATATCTTTACCTGACTATCAAACAAAATTATACTGAAAAAAAGACAAGAGGCAGCAGCACAGGATACCAGGCAGGAGCCAATCCACAAGGGGAACCAGTGGATAGAGAGGCAGCAGTGCAGGGTGGCAGAGAGCTCCTGGGGAGTCAGGCTGGAGCGCGCTGGCTTCCAGCTCTGCCCCTGGGCACTACAGAATAGTCGAGTAACTGCAAAGATTTCATGCAGTTACTTGACTATTCAGTTGACCGATAACTAAAACAGAGGCAGCAGCGTGGCATGGAAGCAGCTCCTGTCTGCGGGGTATCCCAGCTCCCGCAGACATAGGCTGCTTCAGCCTGGGCGTGGGCTCATCGCAGGCAGAGGCTGCTTCTCAGAAGCCTCCCCTGGACCCCCTCTTCCTTCCATGCTGCTGCCTCTGATAGAGCCTAGGCTTATCAGTTAATCATATACTCGACTACTTGCTTACATCCCTAGTATATTACAGGCCACTAAATTTCACCCAATTACACCTGTATTAAGGACAATAACTTCCATTTGGCTGAAGACTATTTTTCAGAAAGATATCCAGTATTGAAGGCTTCAAGAGATGAAGAATCTTCCACTTTGGGGGTGGCTTTTTGCAGTGGTTTATCACTCATATTGTTATAAATATGTGTCTTTCTGCCCAATTTAAAATTTATCTGGCTTCATCATAGGTTGGTGTTAGGCCTTCCTCCACTAAATAAATAGCCCTTTAGTATCTGTTTTTTTCTCTCTATGAAGGTGCTTGTATGCTGTAAACAAATCAACTCTTGATTTTCATTTTGATAAGGTAGAAAGGTTGAAAGGTTGAAAGGTTGACAATGATTACTCTTCAAATATTTTTGTGTCTCTTTTCTATATGCTTTCCATTTTTTAATATCCTTTTTAAAATGTAAACATCAGAACTGCAAGCAATATTCCAGTGTCGATTTCAGCAATGCCACATCCAGAGATAAAATCATCTCCGTATTCCCTTGTTTTCTCACTACTCCCTTGCTTATACACACAAAGATCACATTAGCTCTTTTTGCCACAGCATCACGTGAAAAATCATGCTGAGCTGCTTGCCCATTGATGCCTAAATCCTTTTTGGAAACATTGCTTTCTGGGACTGCTTCACTGTGTAAGCATGACCTAAATTCCTATGATAGTAATTGAAATTTTCGAAAACTTTCACTAACCTGATCCAACATATTTGTACAATATTGGTGGTGCACCTGGAGAGGGTTGAAAACAGGCTGCTCTTCTTCGCTCCTCAATGTCAAATTTGAATGTTTAATGGGTATTATATCCTCTTCAGAATTCTCACAAGACAACAGCTCTTTCAAATACCCCTTTTAAGAAGAAATACAAGTCAATGAGTACCACCACTCCTTGACTGCAATAATCTGGTCAAATTCCACATATATATTTACATAGACTCTTTGTGCAGGAAAATCATTATCAGATCTCTCCCTCCTCCCAGCATTTTCTTTTCCCTGCCTCACTGGTTCCCAGTCTCAGTCTTCTAGTCTTGCTAGTCCCAGTATGCCCCATAACACTTCATCCGACCTCATTTTCCCCCCACCCTCTGTCTTGGGTTTCTTTTCCAGTGACCCGACTCAGTGTCCTGGCACAGCAAACTTCTGCTCCCTGCCAGCACCCGTACCTAGTCTTCTCCCCAAGCTTCCCACACACCTATAGGTCGAACTCTTGTCCCCCTTTCAGCTTCCTCCTGAACACTGCCAGGATGTCAGTTGAGATAGTAGTAGTCACTGAAAGCACTGAAGAGACAGACTTGCTGGCTCTCCATTTTAGTTCCTGACTCCAATCAAACCCAGAGCAACAGACAACAGCATTTGCAGGTAAATGAGAATTCGGTACAGGAAAAAGTAACTCCAGAGCGTAGGAGTATGGACATTCCCTCCCCCCACCCACCCCCCGGTGCAAAAAAGTAGTAATATTGATAGGCGGAATAGTTAGACAGATGATACAAACAGTGAAAAGACTATAGCTAATCTGTTCAGTAAATACTACTTTTTGGTTTGTGGGACATACTCCTATACTGAGAGGAGTTCTGAGGTTGACAGGGGATGCTCTCAGCATTTGATTTAGTGGGTCCTGCCACCAGACCTGCCAAATCAAATGATGGAAGATCGACCTCTGAAGCGCTGATATTCACAGAAGTGAAGACAAGCCCTATAGCTAAATTGCAGTGCACAGGATCTTCCAAACTGGAATACTCCCAATACAAGTCAGAGGCTCCCATAGTAAATGGGGCTACAATTACATATCCAGACCAGATCTAAGAAAGCATCATCTCTTGTTGGTTCATTACTAGTTGAAGAAATTTGTCTGCTGGCATCCAGGAAAAGCTGGGTCACACCATTATTACTAATATTTGTTCTCTGGTTTATATCTGGGAAGTCAGTCTTCTATAATGACACAATTTTCAATAGTATTTTACTCTCCCATAAAATCAAACAAATCTCCATAAAATCAAACAGATCTCTGTTCATATCCAAATTCCACTCAGGACATGGGGCTAGAGCAGACCCCAAATACGACCTCAATAGAATCTCTTTTTACAATCTTCCCCCAAACTGATTTGGAGTCAAACTGATTGTGTTTCATTAAATCTATCACCTTTTATTTCTTGTGTCTGCCATATCATTGATGTACAATGCTCCTTATTTTCTTATTGTAACACATCATTCATGTACAATGGTACCTCACCACATTTATCTTTATTTCTTTCTCTAATGAGCAGCACATATCCATCAATGCCACTATTCCAGTCACATCTGCTAGTTCCACCATATTTCTGTTACCTTTATACTATTTGGTTTTACATCTTGCACCAGTAATACTAATTCCACTATTATGTTGCCCAGGCTTTTTGCATTAGTAGGCAAACATCTCATTAAATAGAAGAATAATTTTAAAAACTGGCTTGTAACTAGGGTGTTGAATTCTAAAGGGACAAATGTTGAGAAATTAAGTCAGTAAAGTAAATGGGACTGATGAGCACATGGCCTTAAATGTGGAGGAGACCTGAAATTTATTAAGTCAAAGGTGCAGAAACTATCTGAAATTTTTGTCCTAAGCATGCAGGGATGGCTCCAGGACTTATTAAATAAAAAATCAATTTTAAGAAGGATATTAGAAGTAGCAAAGATCCTAAAAAGAATTAAAAACATTGATCAGAAAAGTAAACTGTATCTTGGAGGTCGAAAAGCATAGGGATAAAATGAGTATTGCCAAAAGTCAAGCTTAGTTATACCTTGAAACAGAAATTAAAACCAATGGTAAGAGATTTTTTAGCCATATAAGTAAAACTTATAGTTGCTTAAGTTTATACATTTTTAAAACTCAGAAAAGGAGATGGGCTAGTCATGTAGCGAGACTGAGAGATAACATATGGACAGCGTGTATACCCCATTGGTATCCATGAGACGTAAAAAGAACAAGAGGAAGGCCTCCAGCACATTGGGTGGATCCTTTATGGGGATTCATGGGAGAACATGGATGAGAATCGCACAAAACAGGGTGGCATGGAAAAGTTGCGATCTGCATCTGTGGCGAGAATATTTGCATTGATGAAATCACAGATCTTCCAAGTATAAGTATAACTAGAAGATTTACCTGGCGTTGCTTAGGTCCTTAACTCAAATACGTTTTGTTTTTCTTCATTAAGTTATTGTCCTGGGGTGAGGTTGGGATGACGTGTTTAGCATGCAGGCTGCCCTGGGGAGAGAGGACTACCCCAGGCCTGACACAATTGAACCCTTATAATAAGAGGAAGTTATGCTTTAAGTTATGATAAGAGGAAGCTGCATACAAAATTCGGTGGTCCTAGTTCTTACTGTTTAGGAGGAGTTCTTGAACAAACAGTCTCACTGATGGATGAACAGAGAAATGCACATTTCTAAAATTTATAAGAAGATATATGGTACGAAGAACAAGAAGGGGCAGACACTATGGAGTGAGGATGGATTAGAAATTAGGGATAATCTAAAATACAATATAGACAATATGACTACAAAACTATTTTTTTCAGTTTTTATTAAGCATGCTAATGTTGAACATGGGGACAAAAGCAAGATGGTTAATGAGAATGAATGTATAGAAATGATCACAGATGAGGTGGAAGCAAAACTCTGAAAGAGTTTAATGCACTCAGATTCAGAGGGGTGACAGGGGAATGGATAAACTGAATCCCAGAATACTGGAAAAACTGTCATATAAAATTGCAAGTCTGACAACAAAGAATTTCAATATATTTGTTAAACCAGAGGTGGTATGATAGGACTGGAGAATGGAAAATATAGTACCTATATTTAAGAAAGAAGGAAAAAATGAACCAGTCAGCTATAGACCTGTTAGTCACACTTCAGAAGCATGAAAGACTTTTGAACATATGTTAAAGAAAAGAATTGTTAAAAACATAATGGTAAATGGAAAATGAGATAAAATACAATATGTGCTGATCATTCTAATCTAACCTGATATTCTTCTTTGGAAGACAACTGATTTTTTTAGACCAGTGAAATATGATATGTCTAATCTATCTCGATTTTAGTAAAGCATTGGATATGGTATTACACAGGAAATCATTAATTAAAATGGAGAAAATGGAGATTAGTACAGGAATTGTAAGAAATTTTGGTTCACAGCCTTTGTAAAAGTTCCTGCCTCTGCTTTCTCCATTTCTCTCTTTAAGCAATCAGAGCAATCACAGAGCTAGTCACTGCTTCCCTCATTGGTTCATGGCAGTTAGATGTACACATATTAATGTTAAAAATTAACAACAACACTTACATATTAATATGTTAATAAATGCTTAATTTTGGCAATTCTTATGAGTTCTTAGCCCAAACTGTGGTGGGACTTTTGTTGCTTGGCATAATGGGTGAAATCAAGAAGACAAGCATCAGAAAATACAGCTCATGTTTGCTCTAATAAGATGTTCATCTTGGAAAAGTGAATAAACTCTTGGGGTGTGTAGTTTATTCCGAATCTAGGTTGAAAAAGCTTATTTTGAAATTTGGCGCTGTATATACAGCACCAAATTTCAAAATAAGGCACTATTCTGACAAATCCCTTAAACCTTGTGGAATGAGGGTTACAGGGATGCCAAAATAGTGTGCCTGCTATTTTGGGAAAAAGTGGGAGCATTTAGAGACGTGCTGTTGCTATTTCGGGATACTTCTGGTATCCTGATATAGCACCGCAGTCTATACGTACCCTTGGAGAGGAGTAGTGGAGCCATTACCAATAAAAGTTTCCAGTAAGCAACTTTTTTTTTTTGTCACCCAAAGATGAAGAATATCTGGAAATTAATTCTGTAAACAATGTCTCTCCAAGAAATTGATAAGTAAGGACACACTGCGCCTCCATCTTCTCAATGAGTAAACTCTATAAACCTTTCTACCGAACCTGTTTAGTTCCAGATACAGGAATGGGACTCTTCAAGAACCAAGGAAACTTTTACACTGTGACCCAGATTCTTAAGTGCACTTTACCTCTATTCATACCACTGAGAGGCAGGGATGGGGGTGTGTTAGCAACTTTTGAATTCATTTAGCGAGTTACAAAATATTTAAAGTTGTTTCACAGCTACATTGAAGAAATATTTGAGCCTTGCCAGGGTCCTTCCCCATTGAAAAGTGAACTTTAAGTTGTCATATAAATACACTCTTCACTTCCTTGTATTCAGCTGTTAGCTGGTATTGAGATATTCTGTTAAACAGCTTCTGTTTTTTACTCCAAATAAGGCAAAATTTCAGTGAATTCTGTGCATATGCATACTTTTATACATACATAGTAGCTAACATTTACAAAAACAGATGCATAAAGTTGGGATCTGAAGTCCACATTTAGGCAACTAAACAACTGACTTGATTTTCTGAAGTGAAAAGTGCCCGGCTGCAACTATTGATATAATTTGAATTTAGGTGCCTAATCACAGAGTTAGGAACCTGACTGAAGACAGTCATTTTTGCTTAAATTTGCAGTCTCATATATTATGTTATATGCTGTTGCTTATAATTACAATCTGAAAAATGATTACCCTAAGTACAATATCAGAAAGCCTGAGATATTCCTTTTATCTTTTCTTGATTCTATGTGTTGTAATAAACAACTGAATTTGTTTCCAAATGGTTAGCATAGGTTCTCTTATATTAAAAATGATTTAACTACATGGGGCTTATATAGATTAAATCAGTCTTTCATTTTAGTGAATTTACTTCACCACTACAGTGGTGGGGTTTGTTTGTTTTCAAATGAGAGGAATTGACTTATGATGTTTAATTCTACTTCCCACAGAGTTAGATTTTACATCGAAAGCTGATTTCCTTACTATGTTCTAACTCCTAAAAAAGATTTGTGGTCTACACAATATAAATCTGAAGCAAGTTTATTAACCATGCTATTGTTAAAATACATAAATAAAATCTATAGTGTTTCCTGTAATCTTTACTATACAAATGCAGAAAAGCCTAAACTGAATTGGTTCTATTACAATGCAGTATTGAGTTTGATATTGACTTGAAGAAGCATTATCACCTCCTTGACTAACCCTTAGCTGCCAGCAGACGCTGCCTCAGGCCAGTACACACCTAATTGCTCGGTAAAAAGGCCGTTTCCCTACCTCATTGAGCCGGATGATGTGATAAATTTGCCTCAGGTACTCGCTGCCACCTGGTTTGTGGCAGATATCCAGGACCATCATGTTTATTTTCTCCGCAGTCAATTCAAATGCAATACCTTCCTTCTCTAATACTGCACCTTCTTCTACTGAAATAAAGGCACTAAAATAAAGAAAGCATACATATATCACTATTGTAAAGTAAAACATTGCTAAACCACAAAGTGTTAATGTAAGTCCACACATAATAACATTTGTAAAAATTTAAATTGTACAAGAATGTTGCTATTTAGATACATCTCTGAAATTAGTATGT
Source organism: Pelochelys cantorii (assembly GCA_032595735.1). Lineage (NCBI taxonomy): Eukaryota > Metazoa > Chordata > Testudines > Trionychidae > Pelochelys > Pelochelys cantorii. The sequence goes on from CM064330.1 coordinate 59,918,062, forward strand.
TTTTGAATGTTGAGTGCTTGAAGTATATTTAAACCATAAACAGTTTTGTTATCTCTGTATTCTTATCTATAAAATATTTTCATATTGGTGGAATTGATGAAATTATTGTAATCAGAAGAATGAAAATATAAGACTGTCTTTTTTAAAAAATGCAAGAATTTTTATATTCTCTTAGCATTAAAAATATTTTTGTTACTAGAAACAGCATTAGTATTCAATCTTTTTCACATTTTTTTGCCTGTCATTGATTATGTTGAAGACTTATTAAAGTGTCAGAAAGATAGCTATTCCACCAAATATAAGTGAGAAAAATTAAATCTTAGTCTGTTTTCCACTGATTATTCTTAAGTAGCCTTTTGCCACTTGTTGACTTTTTTTTAAAACCTATTATTTTCCTCCTTCTCTGCCACATGAGTCTCAAAACTAATTACTATGATGATTATTTGTTTATTTTCCCTCTGTAAGAAACATAAACTAATAATTATGTGCTCACTCGGTAATTAGCTGAAATGCATCCTTATCAACTGTAAGCATCATCTAGGTCAGAAGACCTAAAATGTTGGCGTTTGTAGCACAAATATAACTTGACACCTAGCTATAACATTAGACCTTTACTGACCGCATCATGCTTGCTATATTCATTACCATGTTCACACTAAGATCCACAACATAAACATGCTAAATGAAAACCAAAGTTTTCATTGTTTAGGTGTCTGAATAAAATTTGTTGGGGGTGCATACAGCTGTAAATTGCAGTTTACTGTTAAAATATGCCATACGTGCAAAATAAATTCTGCTGAAAGTGGCTGTTGATTTGAAGTCTCGCTAAAACGCTACACAGCTTCTGAACATTAATGGTGATATTGCTTCCACATGCATCTTCAGATCTTCCTACAGAGTAAATAGTTTGAAAATATAAACTTATAATTTTGTTCTTTGCTAAACAGAAGTAAATACTACTATCTTGTTATGACATACTTTTATAGAAAATGTAAAAAAGAAATTGCTTTTTCGAATTAAAGTATATTTTAAGGCTGGTCTTTTGATGCTGCACATAGATACAAACTGAATTTCTTGTTAAACTTCTTAGAGGTTGACATTGAAAAAGTTGAGGCCCTCTGACAAAGGAGTGTATCAGTGTCAGCACCCAAATTGTATCCTTTCCTGTCCATCACTGTGCAGGTGAAGCAGATGATTGGATTCAGTCAGTGCTATGATTAATGAGTTCCTCTCTGGATTTGGGACTGCCTATCAATCATGTCATTAGGGAGAATGTGCCCTGAAAGAGGCAGACCTCAGCCAAGGAATAACTGCATTCATCTTAATCTGTATATGCACCCAGTCAGCCAAGTCAGGGTCACCATGATGAAAAACAATAATCTTCAACTCGACAAATTACTTTGCAAAGACAGACGTTTCTTTACTTTTTGGGCAGTGTGTTCTCCAGAATGTAACTTGACTGTTTACAGCTCGGGTGTTACTACAAAGTGAAGGTTGTTTAATGAATAGTAATGTTTTCAGGCAATATACAAAACAGACAATGCATAGAGCTGCCACAGTAGTTTTAAAAAAATCCATAAAAGCCAAGTTAAGTGTATGTTCAACACCTGAAAAAAATCAGAATAATGTTGTATACAATCAAAACAATAGTCTTGTTTAACATATATGATTTCACATAAAAACACTATATGCTTTTGCTTACAAAAACATTATGGACGTCTTGTTTATGTCCTGAGTGGTTCAGGTACACAGAAACTGGAAATTGTGTGTGTGTGTATGCATGTTGCAGTTGCTTATGTATAGGTTTTAATTGTACACATATAAATATGGGTGTACATACATACGTATATACACCGTTTTAACCATAGGATGGCTCCACAGTGTTTTATTGAAGATTCTTTCAGGTGACTTATCTCAAAAGAATCATTTTGAGATCAGGATCATGAAAGATCCTTTTTTAGTTTAGCAAACTAAACAATTCTACATGGAATATTTCCTTCTCTCTGCTAATACTTCCAATGTCCTGCTTCACTGGATCTGTTTTACAAATTGTTTTCATAAATAACCTTTGGTTCTACATTGAATATATCAACTATTTAGTCCCAAGAGCAATGATTGACTTTCCCTTTCAGGCAGACTAGCCTGGCAAAAATTTAGACCCTACTCCTACCATGAGCCTCATGTCAGCAGACCCCATGCACTCAGAAGAGTTCCACTACACACAGGGACCTTTTCATGCAGAGCTGAGCATGACTGGAGACTAAGAGAGTAAACAATGGCATTATTCAATTCACTTGAGTCAAAATGAGTAAAAATATTTTGACTACTTACTCAGCATCTTAATGAAAGAGAGAACCATTGCCCAAAGCCAGATATATCGTGTGACAGCTATTAAATACTTTTTTAAATATTAGGAAAGTTAGTATAATATTATACCTATATGAATTTATGACTAATTTTTCTAATTAAGCAGATATAAACAAAAATATGAAGGGCACTGCTATTTGAGATTAGGACATAGACATGAGTTTAAATTTGACTTCCATTGCTTTAAAAAGGGGTCTATAATTTCAGTAAATTATAAATTGAATTCTGATATGATTATGGTCAATGTTAGTCTACAAATTTTACAAAGTATTTTGCCTTACGACTGCTCTCATGGATTGCCTCTGCCTTTAATCTTTTCATCATTGTATTAAAACCCGTAAATTAGTATGAAAAGCAAATGTAAAGATTTTGAAGATCAAGGTCAATGAGGATTTGTGTGATACTATTACCGCTTATTGTTATTCTTGCCAATTGAATACCCCCAGAAAAAAAATGCCATACCTCAGGCTATGTCTACACTGCAGAGTTTTTGCACAAAAACGGACGTTTTTGCGCAAAACCTCAGAGAGCGTCCACACCTCGAGTGTGTTTTTGTGCAAGAAAATTTACAGTGAATCAACAGCACAGAGGGGTTTTTATGGTATAGGTATTCCTCATTCTACGAGGAATAACTCCTTTTTACACAAGAGCTCTTGTGCAAAAAGGTATGTGTTGACGGGAAACAGGGTTTTTTTGCATAAAAACAACCTAGAGAAATAAGCACAGGTGCCGTGGTGGCCGTTATGCTAATGGCAATCAGAGCTTTCTTGCGAGACAGTGTCCATGCAGTCTGGACGCTCTATTGTGCAAAAGCGTATCACTTTTCTTATGTGCTTTTGCGGTGTGGATGCGCTCTTGTGCAAGAAGTTTTTATGGAAGATCTCTTCTGCAAAAAGCTTCTTGTGCAAGAAGCCTGCAGTGTAGACATAGCCTCAGTGTGGTACACAAAACCTTTTCATTTACATGGGTGACTCAAATCTGAATTACTATATTGTTTGTATGGATGAAATTAATGACATCAAACTTACATAATATATATGAAAAAGAAAAATCATTTTACTTTCAGTAGTCAACAAATTTGTGAAACTCCTGTAAGTTAATATCAGAAAACTAACTGATAATATTTTGAACAATAACACATGCCACCAAAATTAGACAATTTTCTTCCATAAAACTATTTTTTGATAAGAGACAGCCATAAATTTATTTAGATCCATTCAACCCATCCAGATACCTTAGCAAGGTTTCAGAACATTGGCCCTTGATGATATTTGCCTCAAACAGTTGGGTGCCTTCCCTGTCCTGTTTTGATATGCCCGACTTATCCTCAGGGTTTGTTGCTACAAAGTGAAATATGCTTATTTTTTAATCATAGGAAAAATATAAAAAATTGTTTAAAGACACTAAGTCCTTCATAATTTAATCATCATAGCAAAATTCATTTACAAACATACCATATTATCCTCCAGTTAGTGTACCTGTTCACATAAAAAGAGATTAGAATTTAAATTGTCCTGTATGATCACTGTGATAATCAGAAATCTCTTTGTGAGTAGACTGTTCTAATGAAACAACTATGCTTTACCTTTTTACTATGCAGTTGATTTCCACAAATCCTTTAACTTAGAGAATTTAAAATCATTGTTCACCTGTATTTATCTGATACTATTATGAACTTTTGCAAATAGCTCAATGAAAGAAAAATATCATCTGAAAATATTAAATTCTTCTTACCAGTCAGTGCTCAATTTTCTTGCTTTCAGCAACTGGCTTTCAATCCAATTTGGTCTTTGTTGTTCTATACTCTGTATAACCTTCTGCGTTACTTGTTTAGGACTACTTTTCTGTTTTCCCACAATACTTTCCAAACACACACGAACTAAATTCAGTTTCTCTTTGCTCCATCTGTCAAGCGTTGCACCTGTTAAAAGTTCTGCTGTGTTTCCATCCTCAAAGATCCGACATATAATTACAATCAAGTTCCAGACAAGAAGACCAGCTTTCTTTGATTCAACAAAGTTTTTTGACATTTTCTTCTCAGACAGAAAAAAGAAGTATTTAATTGGGGGAGGCAAACATGCAATCACGGTAGGTAACTTGCTGATTACAATAGATACAGCTTGAGCTGCAAGTCTCGTGAAGCCTTTAAAAAAAACAGAAAGAAAGAAAAAGAAGAGAAAAAAAAAGAAGGTATGATTAAGGTTAATATTCTGGTTCTATCAGAGTACAGTTATGAGTGTTGTGTGATGATGTCTAATTTTTTAGTGAAAAATGTCTAAAAAGATTAAGAGCTCGAAAGTGTTGCTAGACTTCTACTACATTCTACTATATATTAATCTTTAAAAAATTATTTAAATGAGTTCCTGTAATGACCTGAAAACCTAAAACCAAGACAATTTAGAATAAAGATTGCTTCTCTATTTGTAACTAGTCCTGTTGTGCTCAGCTATTATAGCACAAATAATAGAGCACAGCCCACATATTATAGCATATCTAATAGAAAAAAAAATTTAAAAGACAATCTTTCTAAAAGCGCACCAAAACACTGAAAATAAAGTTTTCAGCTACCAATTTAGGAAAAAGATTGGATGGCTAACAGTTTGCAACTACCTTGAATCATACTTAGCCATCCAATCTTTCTCCTAAATTGGTAGATGAAAACTTTATTTTCAGTGTTTTGGTGCGCTTTTAGGAAGATTGTCTTTTAATTTTTTTTTCATTTTTTAATTTTTGTCTTTTTAGTCTTGGGGGGGTGGAGGAGGAGGAGGGCGGCCTGCGGGGGGTGCCGTGAGCCAGAATTGGCAGGGGGGAATAGCAAGGGGGCCATGAGACGCGTGGCGCGAAGCCAGGTAGGCCGTGAAGTGCATCACGGAGGCAGGCGGGCCGGGTGCAGGAGGTGATAGGGACAGCCTGCTGGTAGGTCTGTGAGCCGGAGCTGCCGGGAGTCCGTGAGCAAGAGCTGGTGGGGGCGGGGGAGGGAGCTGGTTGGCGGGCTGCCAGGGGGGCTGAGACCCGGAGCTGGCGGTACAGAGGCAGGTGATCTGCCTCTTCGGGGGGAGCCAGGTGGCAGAGCACGCGTGCACACACCTGCAGGAGCTGCTGCAGGAGCTGGTAGGGACAGCCAGTGCATGTGCAGGAGAGGCAAGGCGCATGCGCAGGAGGGGAAAGTTGAAAATCCCGTGAAACAGACATACAAGAACGGTGACGACTTAATAGAAAGATTGTCTACTAAAGATCACTCATTATTCTGAGTGAAATGTGACAACTGTTTGACTTTAAAATTGCTATTTTTTTTTTGTTTAATTTGCAGCGTAGGGTAATGTGGTAAATCTCTCAGAGTCCTGAAGTGTATTTGTAATGTTTACTTTTTTTCCCTTTCCTTTTTCAGATCCACAATGTCTTCACGTATCAGTCTGAATCTGCAAAAGTGACGAGGAGTCCTGTGGCATCTTATGGACTAACAGATTTATTAGAGCATAAGCTTTCGTGGGCAAAGACCCACTTTGTCAGATGCATGTCCTCACATCACTCATAACTATTTGCTTCTGCAACATAAGAAGTCCTCAACTTACAAAAGGGTTGTGTTCCGAAAGTTCATTTGTAAGTCCATTGTTTGAAAATCAGAACTTCCCAAACTACCTCACAAAGCCTATTTAACCCATAACGTAGCTGAAATACCGTATATTTGCAATGAAAAATAGCAGAAATAGTTTTTTTGTATTTAACATTGAATACTTGAATGGTTTAATTAAAGGGCGAGGAAATAGGTGGAGATTCTGAAGGGGACTTCTGGGCATCTACCAGATGCTACCTCACTCTCCCACGGGCTCTATGCTGACCCCAGCAGCCAGCCCCATCTCCTGGGACACAGTAAGCAGTGCAAGCACAGGCCGTAAGACTCTGGAGGAGCACTTTAGAGACTAACAAATATATATAATCATCAGCTGTTGTGGGTAAAACCCACTTCAGCAAACAAATTGGAATGAAAATAACAGAATCTAAGACAGGGGTGGGCAAAAAGGCATCTGTGGGCCTGATCCAGCCTACCAAGAGGATTGATCCAGCCCATGGAGGTCCTGCCATTCCTCTGCCCCCATGCCAATCAGGGCCTAGGGACAGGGGTGTGTGTGGCATTTAGAGGCAACCCTGGTGGTTGACTCTAAGCGCTGCACTCCAGAGGGCAGGGAGCAAGAGACTTTATCAGGTGTGCTGCCTGCTCTGAGATGCTGCTCAGCTGGTGGGTGACTGTAAGCGCGGTGCTTCCTTGTAGGGCGGGGGCAGACTTAGCATGCTCCTCCCGCCCCCAGGCCCTGATTGACCTGGGGGCAGAAGGGGAGCATGAGAAGTCTCCTCCCACTGCCGGGGGCCTGGGTGCCTAGAGGGAATTGCCAGCTGTTCAGAACAGCTGGTGGTTCTCTCTGGAGGGGTGGGGACAAAGACTTCATGCGCTCCCCCATCCACTGACCAATCAGGGTCTGTGGGTGGAGAAGCAGGGAAGTGTTCTGACCCCACTTCTGCCTGAGGCCCCGCCCCTTCTGGGACAGTCCGGGGCCACTTCAAAAATTTCTGATGTGGCCCTCGATCAAAAATTATTGCCTACCCCGATCTAAGGTATGTATAATAGCAAAAGCAATTATCTGTCAATTGTAGGACCCATGTTAATGAAGCTAATTAAGGTGGCTGGATATGTCCCATTCATTGCTTTTGATGTGAAAATGAGAATGTCAAAGGCAGAGGAAACTGACTTGTACAAGTGACATCATCAGAGGATCTAACCATATAAGCCATAACATCAGGGGCTCATACAACAGCACATCCACTAACTTGATATATGCTAGCAATGCCACTCTGCCACGTATACTGGCCAAACTAGACAGCCTCTGTAACAAATGGACACAAATCATACATCAGGAATAGCAACACATATAAACCTGTCTGGGAACATTTTAACCTACCTGGACACTCAATAATGGATTTAAAAGTAGCCATTCTTCTACAACAGAATTTTACCAACCAATTACAGGGAGACATGGAATTCATTTACAAATTTGAATATATAAAATGAATATATTAACTGGTTAATGCACTACAAAGCCAATTTCCCCTGCCTTTGATGACGTGGGTTTTACCCACGAAAGCTCATGATCCGATATATTTATTAGTCTCTATGATGCCATAGGACTACTCATTGTTTTTAGTGTAACTGAGAATCACGTCATGATTTTAGTACCAATCATTTTTTTATACAGGTCAAACCTCCCTTGTCTGGAACCCTTGGGATCTGAGTGATTCCAAACAATGGAGTTTGCCAGACAAAGGGAGGTTAAGGCTCTCCACCTGGCTGTAGCCTCTGTGTCTGGCTACGGCTGTGCTCCCTGCCGCTGGCCACTGCCTCCAGCCCCCTACTGTGCCAGTCCTGACCGGGGCTGTGTCCCCCACCACGCCAGCTCTAGACAGGGGTCGGCCCCACTGACTCCAGCCCTGGCTGGGGCTGCACTCTCCACTGCCAGCCCCAGACAGAACTGTGCTCCTGGCTACCAACCATTCTGCCTCTAACCCTGCCTGGGGCTGCTCTCCCCATCACCAGCCATGACCAGGGTTGTGTCCTACTCCCGCTACTCACCAGCCCCAGACGGAGCTGCATTCCTAGCCGCTGACCCTGCTGCCTCCAGCCCCGGCTGGGGCTGAGCTCTTTGCCGTCAGTCCTGGCCAGGGCTATGCTCCCCACCACCAGCCCAGACCTCTAAAATCTGTGACTCTCTAGTCGTGCTGGACAATGGATGTTGACAGACCAGAGAGTCCCAGATTTTAGAGTTTCAACTTGTACTTGCAAATTTTAAAATTAAATTTTTTTTCATCACAGTTGGTCAAAAAAAGTACTTGAAGGAATCTTTGCTCCTTATCTATTTTAAAAATTGTTTCTATTATTATCTATATTTACCATGTTACTTTACTTATTTTAATTATGGTTAAGTGAAAAACAGTCGCAAATTATATGCTAATTTCAGTGCTATATAAATATAAATCAATTATAAAGTGATAAATAGGGTTGTAATGTTTCAACCATAATAACATATCTTAATTAAAACTGTGATGACTATGAGATATTTACAACCAATGAAATATAAAAAGTTCACAGTACTTTCTTCTGGTTGAGAAACAAAATAAAATAAAACAAATTCCTGGTTTTCATCACTAAGAGATCATCCTAGGATATTTTGAGCCCTATTGTACTATACTCTAGTGCTATGAGATTTGTGAAAAGACTTAAAATAAACATACATACTTAAAAACAAAAAAGAGGTATGCAAGGATGTAAATCCCAAGTTATTGCAGTATTAACTTAATAAAGAAGAAAAAATGTACTGAATTATAACAATTTCACTAATACTTTTCTTAAAAAGTCAGGAAATTTGCTTGCAAATTACAATAATGTTTGTTGTAAAATCATATCACATATCAATTCTAATTCTTCAATTCTGACGTGTTGTCATTAAATGGGTAATAAGTTCTTCTGACAGGTTCATATAAAAACACTATTTAAGTGTCACCTTACATTTCCCAGATTCTTTTCTCTTCATTTCTCTGGGTGTATAATTCCACTCCTTTGGAACGGTCTTCAGCAAACTTTCAGGAACTATTTGCTTGTGTTGATAGGTTCCATAGTTTTCTGTTGCCTCCCATGAATGCATCAAAGAAATTATCTGCTTCACTATACCCTTGACTGAATTAATCAAAGTCATCTTCAAACATCTGATAACCTCTGGCTCTGGTTCACCACAACTAGACACTTCAGGGGGGAAAAAAGCAATTAAACATTCAATATGCAAACAGCCATTCTACTATTAGAATGTCAAAAATAGATGTTATGAAAAGAAGAGTAACAAAATTATGATTCACAACAATTTCATAGTTACAGTCCTATAACAAATCAGAGAAGCATTACAAAATTAAAAGAATATGTCTTGTATGATGTAATATTACAGGAGCATGCATTTTATAGTTTAATTTCCTTATTTACATTTCTTTTTTGTTTTTGCCTTTCATTTGAAGTTAAAAATTAAACTTTTTGAATTCATACTGTCCCTTTACATGCTGCATATATTTTTAGATTGTTGTTAATGGAGCAAGTTGATATATTTTTTATTTACTCCTTTAACTCCCTAACTAGATCATCAATAATATTGCTTAGCTATGCAGAAAGAAGGACAACAGACATTTGACATGGGTTTAATCAGGCTGCAACTGCAGGTGGCATTGGGTACAGGCTTTTGAAAGGCGAATACACCCATCAGGGCAGGCAAATTTGCAGATTACCATTCAAGGGGCAATGCAGTATGTTCATCCCACAACATTAAGGATTCGGTAGCAGGATCCTTCACAGAATGACCTGCACATAACTTGCTGGTTTATCTCCTGGGGTTTGGTCTTCAAATAGGCTCTAAGACACTATCCCATTATAGCAGACTTCCGATAATCCAGCACCTTTGGGACCCAGGGGGTGCCGGATTATCGGATATGCCAGAGTATCAGGAAGTACTCCGGCAGGGGGGCTGAGATGGGTCGGGGGGGGGGGGTCGGGCGGGGAACGGCGTGGCATGGGGCGAACCAGGTGCTGGTGAGGGGCGGTGCTGAGGGACCAACCGGGCAGCACCCCAGCTGCTCTGCCCGCCCTTCCCCAAGTCCGCCGCTGGTCAGTTTCAGCAGCGGCAGGCTTGGGGAAGCCGTGGGGCAGAACAGCTGGGGTACTGCCGGGTTGGTCCCGCAGCGCCGCTCAGGTGAGGGGCGGCACTGCGGGACCAACCCGGCAGCACCTCAGCTGCTCTGCTCTGCACCGCTTCCCCAGGTCCGCAGCTGGTCAGCTTCAGCAGCGGCAGCAGCAGACCTGAGGAAGCGGCGCAGAGCAGCTTCAATTGTCCGGCTGGCCGGAGCACTTCCGGGTTCCAGTTGGTGCCGGACTATTGAGAGTGCTGGACCACTGGATGCCGGACAATTGGAGTTTTACTGTACTTTATTATCTTTCCTGGATTCACACTGGCGTAGCAGATATCTTGCCTCACGTTCACATAACAGGTTTTGGAAGCTGGCACCAAGAGCCAGCCCAGAACCTGAGTGAATTCCACTAGCTACATGGAACCTGGAGGTAGGATGGTTTGCAAGGTAGTATGAAGAACCACTGTCTGCTTTCAGATGGCAGAGCTATGGGGACAAGTCTTAACAAATTCATGCAATTACAGGAGCAGAAAGGCTGGTCACCTAATTGCCCATTACAGAGCAGTGGGTGCACAGGGTTGTGGGCAACCTGTCAACTGGCATCCCAAGCAATCTTGGAATCATCTGTCAGATGTTACATTTGTCAGGGGCTATATGGTTATCCACATCCACACAGCAGTCTTAACTCAAAGGTTGCTGGCAGGGTGAATTTCAGTTATTCCATCCAGCAGTCATGCAGACACATCACCCCTGACAATCTCAGGAATCTAAATGGCCTTTCACAGAGCAGCATTCTTAAAAGCAGTTTTGATACATTCAGGATCTGCAAGATAATGCCTGGATTAAAGAGGGGCACTGCTGGGTACAGGGACACAGGAAATTCTGACAACTGGACATTGATTTTGGAAGCATGCAATACGTGTGTGCAGCTTCATAGGATCAGTCACCATTGTGTTGTGATGCCATTCCAGGCATTGGCAGACCGGCTATAAAGGTGTTGGTGTGTGTCTGTGGGCACAGGATTATTTTTCTTATGCACGTGGATAGATGACATTGTGTCTTTATGGATGGGCAAGCAGGGTCCAGTGGCAGGGCAAGTTTGTGTTGGCATGGAAGGAGAAGCATGTTATTGGATCAGCTCATGCCACTGATGCTCACTGAGTAGCCCATCAGAGGCATAATCTACAATGTTTAGGTTTCAGTGTGAATACTCCATGGAGATGAATGAATCAGTTACTCTGAGGCCGGGACTACACTAGGAGTTTAGGTCAAATTTAGCTGCATAAGGTCAATTTTCTAAACAATGATCCACACTACCATGCCTGTTCTATCAACATTAAGGGTCACTAAAATTGATTTCGGTACTCTTGCTTTTCATGAGTAGTAGTGCTAACTTTGACTTCGTATGGTCGACTTTATGATAGTGTAGATGCAGCACTGAGAAAGTTGACATCTTGGCCTCTTAGATGTATTCCATAGTGCCCCACTATGACTGCTCTGACCAGGATTTGTGACTCTACTGCTCTCCAGGTGAATAGGAAAAGCCCCAGAAAACTCTGAATTTCATTTCTTGTGTGGACAGCATGGCGAGCACACCTCAGAGCAGGCAGCACACCTGAACAACACACCTTGCCATGAGTTCAAGCCCCATAAGCTTCAATTCCCAGGGGAGCAGACGAGCACCAGCATGGAGTGTGAAGGAGATCTTGGACATAATTAAGGCAGGGGGTGAGGAATCCATTCTCGTGGAGCTCCAAACCAGCAAACAAAATGGAAATATCTATTTGAAGATTGCAAGTCCACAGTGGAGAAAGCTGTTTTCAGTTTGCTCAGTTCAAGGGCTTGCATGAACAACATATCCATGGAATCTGGAGATTCGTCCTCTTCCTGGAGTGCCAGGCATACTTTCTCAACATACTCCATCATTAGGCACACCCAGGTAAACATCATCATCACAATATTTTGATACACAACAGGATCCATGAGGATCTGCTATGGCATCTGTATGGATAACCAGGGCCAAAAAGGGCACAAAAAGACTGTTTCATGTTGATCTCAAGCAAGGAGAGGAGATCAACAAGTAGAGGAGATCTCAAGCAAGTAGGGAATAGAGGAGCGGATTATAGGATGCTCATGACATGAACCCAGAATCACCCACTGCACAGTTTTGGTCCCAACATGCACCAGCAGAATAATGCAGAATGCAGAGAGGCAGGGGCACTGTGGGATAACTATCCACAGTGCATCACCCTCCAAGTCAATAGCAGTTTCTTTTCTGGGGACATGTTACTTCAAACTGCATTGAATTCTTGTGCACAGTGCAGACATGGACCTCTGATTTTACAAAATTGGGTGGTAAGAAACAACCTTAATAAATTCAACCTTATCTTATAGTGTAATATGGCCTTAGAGGTGAAGGTCTATGCTAGATACGTAGGAACAGAGAAAGTAAGCATTCAACAGTTATAGGAGGTGTTTACTGCTTGCTGCCTAAACCCTCGCAGATCAGGAACAGCCCTCACCCCCCATGGTCAGAGGCAGACACTTTTGAAAATTGGACTTCTGCTGTACCCTATTTTTCTACAACCACTAATACTGTATCCATCAAGATATCCAGTTTCTACAATCCCTTGATGAGATAATAGACCACAGAACTAATAACAGTACATATCTGAAAATTAAGATTAAACACTGGCTTTAAAATGATTATTTCACTAATTGTTTTCATACCTGACATATTGTATAAGCAATCCCAAAGTTGCTCTTTTTCCATGTAGCTCTCAAGAACACTACCAAGGGATTTGGGTGATAAAGTGCAGTAAGACAACACTGTAAAGATTGCTTCAGTCAAACTGGCCTCTTTGTTATTTATCTGTTTTATGGAGGAACTTTGTTCATCACATTTTGATACTTCAGTTTCTTGAAAATAAATAAAATAACAGAATTTAACAGAATTTCCAATTAATTTCAGCTATGGAAATAAAAAAGTGTCAATCAAATCAAACTGAAAACTATATTTGAACTACATTTCAGAACACAATGCAATTTACAAACACTGAAATCTTTCACATCATAACATATGATTCATTATGCCTCCTTAAGTTATACCTAAGTCATTAAAATATATCAGAAGTACTTTAAAATACAGTGTACACTTACTTTAATTCAAAATATATTCAAAACCTAATTAGAGTTTGATTATCCACTAAAACAGGAATGATCAGTACAGTGCTATTTCTGTAATATAATAATATAAATCAATTGGTTAATATGCAAATCAAATGACATGGCAGTTGCAGGACTCTCTCAAACACTAAAGCTTTGGTTTTTTAATTTCTTGTGATAATGAAAAAAATTTATCTGGCAAGATACTCAGACCAATATTTCCAAAAGTGACTAGTGATTTCAACATCTGAAAAGGGGTTTTATTTTCAGAGACATCAGTGTTATCTGAAAATTGGAATATCTTTAAATTACCCAAACTGGGCGCACTAAATCTCTGACCACTTTTGAAAATCTTGGTCTCGGAGTTCTGTATCACTGTGATTCACTTATGTGAATATGGATTATTTTTATACAAAATGGGGGAATATAAGGTCTCAAAGGAAGAGTTGGGAAATCATGCCTTACTTCTCAACCCAGTTGCAGTGTAAGGTACTTGAATTCTCCTATGAGATATGAGGCATTTCTGAAATTCAGTTTCCTGTGTGTGAGATCGAAGTTCTATCCACTCCCCATCCTTCTCCCATTTTAGAGAATTGTTCTTGGGTACTACCGCTTTTTTGGATAGTTCTTACAAACAGGCCACACAAGAAGAAGCTTCCTAATCTTTCCACCTATAACTAGGAATTATTATGGGGAACTTTGTCCTGTGCTATATGCAGGTCAGACTAGATAATCTCAATAGTTTCTTCTAGCCTTGGAACCTATAAATCTATGAACATCTACACAGCCACATAAGGAGAGCGGGGACTACAACATAGTCCTATGTATTTGTGCAATACCTCACATAATGAACGCAATGGCATTATGATTATACAAACAATCATCACCACCCTCTATATATACCTGAAACATATACATACTTATTTACATATCATTCATGCTGACTTTTTTTGCTTTTTGAGCATAAGAAAAGGAAAAAGTTGAGAATTTTTGTAATTTTTATTCCTCTTTAGAAACTCTGTATCACCCATGCTGTGAAGATAAAGTTCAGGTAATTTGTAGGCAATTATGGAAATTACTCCAAAATCTGAAATTATAATTTGGTTGTATTTTAACTGCTGAATAAACAATAATTCTGAAGAAATATGTAAGATTTTAGGCTGCACTAAGAGAAAAACCAAAATCTTCTGTCTTTGCTATGACCAAAAAAATAGCTCTTGATAATTCTGGTTTGCTTTATACAGAAAGCTAGATCAATCACACTTCTACAAATATGTAGTGTTATTAAGACCATATCAATTTTTCTGGAGAGTTTTATGTGTAAAAAGTGCACTGTTTGAAATGGTATTTGAAAAATGTGCTTGGTTGATCCGTACTGTATACTATTTTATAACACTTAATGTTTCTTTCCTATAAAATACCAAATTTGTAATGTAAAGAATGTGGTCAGTTGTACAGCACATATTTAATCAACTGAAATTACTCTAGAATAAAAAGACTATTACAGGTTTCAATGTTATGTAAAGCAACAGTTCATCAATGTTATTGTAGTTGATATAGTTCTGCAGCATACACAAACAACATAATTTCTAACTCAAAGCAGCATATATTCTCCTGAAGCTCAAGGGGCTGGTCAGTCAATAGATTAATAAATTCTGTCACTTCATCCTTGTGATAATGAAGCAGCTAGTAAAATTCAATAGTGGATAACACCAGGGTAAGAATATTATCCTGATCAAACATTTGTCAGTCTTTGTACAAGATGACAGGTATTTGAATAGGTAAGCGAATGCAGTTCAGCACTCAATAAGGAGCATGACAGAAGTTGAAGCAATGTTGTGCTTCTGACAAATGTAAGACTACTTTAAAATGACAGAAGTAAATTATGTTATGTTTAATAGTATGTGGACCTAATATTTTCTGTTTGATAAGTTATGAGAATGTTAAAAACTGATTTTTAACAATAAAATATAGTTCAACATTATGGCGAACATTATGCCAAATCAGTTGCTACACAATAAATTATTCAGCAATTTGATTCCTTTATTTGAAAGCTACTAAAGAGTTAGATGTGATAATAATGTTTATTATTTTCAAATGCAGTAATAGCACAATAAAAATGAAAGCCTGTGTAGAACCATTTTTTCACTTGCTTTCCTATTTCTCTCATAATTTACATACCTCTAACTATTAAATATGAGGAAGAATACAGTTGCAGTTTACAATAACATAAACACACACAATTTCTTAAGGAAAATCTCTTAGAAGTTTTTCAATGTTGAAAGCAAGTGATCCTTTAGAATCCTAACTCCAAACAGGGGAGTTTTTTTCCCCAAACAAAATCTATTTAAAGAAGTTTTGGTACTCAAACTCCGAAAAGTTCAAATTCATTAATTTCTTTAGCAAACTGATTTGAAATCATGAAAGTGGTCTATTTTATCAAAATGCTATCTGCCTTCAAAATATGAATGTTCAGATTGACAACAACTCTTTTAGGAGAAAGTGATAAAGGATTCTTTTCCCTCACCCCCACTTTTCAATATTTGTCCCACTGCTAAATAGATGAATACTGATACCCATAATTGGCTGAAATCCTTCCGTCAATATTCAAGTAGTGAAAAATGTAGCAAAACTCACAAATGTATCTGCATTCCTGCTGCTATTCTTACAAAGCACAAATACTTACTTGAACTTCTCAGTAAAATTTTCGCTAAGAGGCAATCCTGATGTAGCAGTGTTTCCAAAAGTAAGTTCCAATTACAATACGGTTGGGATAAGAGCAGTTTCAGTTGACCCTGGGCTGCCATTTCTCCGGTTGATGGAATCCTTTCAAAACATAAGATAAAGACAGAATAATGTAGTTAATTTATCTATGAAATTAATAGCCTTAAAGTGCAGATGTAATGCTAACTCCTTTAAATGTCAATTCCTCCCAGATTACTCAGAAAATGCTTTCATGCTTGCTTACTTTAAGGCTGCTCAAGGAAGGAATTACATTTAATCTCAACTAGCTAAAAGCAAATTAACATTTGGTAGTCTGCCAAGTTTATAACTGATACAAAGTAACCTCACTTATCTCTTTCGTGGAACCATGTATGTTCTTGTTCCATAAGGCAAAAATGAATTTTCTTGTGCTTGAATAAATTTCAGGTTATTATATTTGAGTACAGTATTACATTAATTGTTTAGCATGAAGCTATAAAATGTCTGAAATCAAGTATAAGAATTGGATAAATAACAAAACCAATGAAATTGTAAAAGGAGTATGTAATGGGGCATTACAGGAGCTGTTCTTTCAGTGGTAAGTATATTTTTCTAAGTCCTGCAAAATCCACCTGCAAAATGAGATTGCACTAACTGGTATGCCAACAAAGAGCCCTGCATAGATAGTGGTTCAAATCTGAGGTCATTTTGATCACAGATTTCCTCAGATACAATCCTTCAAAATTACCTATTTTAAAATATTATTTATCTCTCAAATAGCTGAGTACTATGGTTAGGAGCCAAACAAATTTATATTTACTGATTTAACTTGAGCTCCACTAATGAACACCACCAAGCTCCAGCTTCAAAATGCAAAAATTAATAAGTTAATTGATTTTTTCTGATTTTACAATGTGATGTACCTAGCAGTTCCAAGCAACTTTCCAAATTGGAGCTTCCATCTCTCCCATTCTCTCTGCCTCAGCTGACCCCAAAAGTAGACCCAAAGCTTCTGGCTCAGTATGACTGGTGGAGGAATGACCCTCAAGACTCTTGCTACTCCCCTACACTGCAAGGTAGCTGCTTGCTCCCCACTCTGCTCTCTGGCTTCCCCGGGGCAGTGTGTTGCACTGTCAGGATGTTCAGGTGCCAACCCTCCTGGGTTTCGCTTCAGTGTCCTGGAGGTTGTTGAACCCAAACTGGAAATTGGCTAAAAGTCTGGTGGCGTGACAGGGCTAAGGTTGGTTTCCTGCCTGCCCTAGCCCCATGCTGCTCCTGGAAATGGCCAACACATCCCTCCCCGTGCCTCAAGTGACTGCTCTGCAGCTCCCAATGGTTGGGAACCGCAGCCAATGGAAGCTGAAGGAGTAGCACCTGCAGACAGGGACGGCACCCCTGCAGGGGCCCCAGGAACATTCCGGACACTTCCTGGAGTGGCACAGGGCAAAGACAGGAAGGGAGCCTTAGGTCATGTCTAGACTACATCCCTCTGTCCCCAGAGGGATGTAAATTAGACATACCGACATTGCAAATGAAGCAGGGATTTAAATCTTTCGTGCTTCATTTGAATAAAAATGGCCACCGCGTTTTGCCAAGTCAGCAGTTTGTCGGCAAAAAGCGGCTGTCAAGACGGGGATTGGGCGACAAAGGAAGTCTTTGTCTCCCGATCCTGTAAAACTCGTTTTACAAGGCATAAGGGATCGGCCAACAAAGGCTTTCTTTGTCGCCTGATCCCCGTCTTGACAGCCGCTTTTTGCCGACAAACTGCTGACTTGGTAAAATGCAGTGGCCATTTTTATTCAAATGAAGCACGGGAGATTTAAATCCTCGCTTCATTTGCAATGTTGGTATGTCTAATTTACATCCCTCTGTTGCCAAAGGGATGTAGTCTAGACATACCCTAAGTCCCACTGTGCTACAGACTGGAACTTGGAATCACTTGAGGTAAGAGCTCCTTAGCCATTGTTCCTACACAGACCCCAGTAGTCCCCTGCTCCAGCACTAAGTCTCCTTCAGGAGACCACACCCCTCATCCCTTCCCATACCCCATATCCCTCCTGCAGCCCAACCCTCTGCACTAGGTCTGAGCCCCTTCCTGAACCTAAATTCTCACCCAAAGCCCACAGCCCCTCCTCTAACCCAACCCTCAGCCCAGCCCTGAAATCTCAGCCACACACAGACTCTCTCCCAGAGCCACTTCCCATTGCACCCTAAACCCCTTCCCTCGCCCTCAATCTCCTGTTACACCCAAACTCTTTCCAATAGCCCATGTTCCCTCCTGCATTCTAACCCCCTGCCACATGTTCAGTCCAGAACCCCATCCCACACTCCAAACCTTTTGGCCCCAGCTCAGAGCCTGCATCGCTTTCCTAAACCATTGCCCCATCTCGGTTGGGGTGAGTGAGTGATGTGAGAAGAGTTGATGGAGTGAGCGAGAGCAGGACCCCGAAGAAGGAGTGAGGCCTCAGAAAAGGGGTGGAGCAGGGTAAGAGTGTTTGGATTTGCGTAATTAGATAATTGGCAACCCTGTCAGGATTGTGAGTGGGAGCCATGCCCGCAAACCTTTCCACAGTGAGGAGGAGCAGGAGTCACCGCCGTAAGAGGTGGCAGGGAAGATTATGGGGCTGGCTGCCACTTGCTGATGGTGCACACAGTGCAGACGTCCCCTGCACATTGCAATGCCAGGAAGGGCAGGGAAGGCCCAGGACAAGAACCAGAGAGAAGAGGAGGTGGAGCAGCAGGATTCCTGGTTCAGCAAAGCTGGTGGAGGGTAGATTTCCAACATTTGAGTGAGCAGGGGCTGCCTCCCACCTGTCAGCTTGCTCCCTGCTCCAGGCAAGGAATTCAGAAGGTGGGTGGTTTATAGATATCAGAGGGACGAGGTTCTGGAACAGACTCCCAATAGGTGCTGTGGAGGAAAACAATTTAAAGAGGGAGCTGAACATATTAATGAGTGCAACTGTATGACAGGAATGCTTCTCATCAGAGGGAGACAAGTTAAACAGCTCTGGGTCTCACTTCCATTTTATATTTTATGTTTCTGAAAACCCATGCTTCAAGACATCACCTGGCCATCTAGAGGAATCAGGAATGGATTTTCCCCACCCTCCAACATAACCTGTGAGTTTTTTAAAAAAATCTCCTTCCTCTGAAGAATCGGAAAACCATGGCTGGAGATGGGAAACTGGATGGGGAGGGGCAAGGCTCTGAGATGGCACCGAGCATTCTCTTTCAATTGCTTTACTGGTTGTTATTGTCCTCATGCTTAGGGTCAAAATGATTGTTACATGTGGGGTCAGGAAGGAATTTTCCCCCAGGTCAGACTGGCAGTGATCATGGGATTTTTCATCTTCTTCTATTGCGTGGGGATGCAGGTCACTTGCTAGAATAATCTGGCTATATCTCACTAAATTATGTTCTAACCATTGTGGGGCCTTGGGCACTGGTGAAAATCAGTCTCTTCTATTCTCTGCCTGATGCATGTAATAGTCTAGTCTCCTTTGAGCTGTAATACTTTGGTCTAATTTCCGTTGTTGGGTTTGTTGTAAGGGTGCAGAATGGTGCTGGTGGTTGTGATATACAAGAGGTCAGACTAGATCATCTGATGATACCTTCTGGCCTTAAACTCTGTAACACCAATTATGGCTAATTTCTGACTCACCAATTTTGGTTCACTGATTTTTGGTCTCATGCAATCTTGTTTGCTAAGCATGATGGCAACACAATTCCAGTAGGCCTTTCTTGGGGACTAATTTGCTCTTTCTTTCACACTTTTGCACCTTTCCCCACTAACATTCATTATTATAAGACAGTGTTTCTCACGCTCAGGTCTGCAGACCCTTGAGAGGTCTGCGAGGCAACTTAAAGAGGTTCCCTCTCCTTCCCTCCCTGTGCCTCCTGGGTCCGATGGCCCAGAGCTAACGCAAGCTTACCTCCTCTAGTTCCACACAGCTCCTGGAAGTGGCCTCCAGGAGACTATGGCCCCTACACATATGGGCAGCCATGGAAGCACCACATGCTGCTCTGCTCGAATGCCAGCTCTATAGCTCCCATTGGCTACGAACCGCAACTAATGGGATATGCAGGAACAGAGCCTGTGAGTGCAATGGATGCCTCACTTGCCACTCATGCACCTAAGGGCTGCAAGGATCTAGTGGCCATTTCTTGGGAGCTTTGGCCAAGCATTGAGCCCTCTCCTGCACCCCAAACCACTCATCCCTGAGCCTGCACCCTCACCTGGAGCCCTCACCCCCTTCTGAACTCCAACACCCACCCTCAGCCTGGTGAAAGTAAGTGAGGTTGGAGGAGACTGAGTGATGGAGGGAGGGGGAATGGAGCAAACAGGGGTAGGGCCTCAGAGAAGGGGTGGGCTAGGGAGAGGGCCTTGGTGAAAGGTTGGGGCAGGGGCCCCTGAAAAAAATTAAATCAAAATGGGGGGCTTGCGATTGCTAAAGTTTGAGAATTGCTATTATAAGTTATTGAGACTTCTTATGAGCTTTCACTTTCACTACCATTAGGGTAAAGCTGTTGGTACAGTTATTACAACAAGTCCCCCACCTTTCCCTTTTCTGTCAGAGTTGGTCAGCTCTGACAAAGATATTGCCTTTTGATAATAATCTCTTAATCGACACAGGGAGCATTGAAAAATCTTCATTTTAGAAAACTCAGTTCATGGCTAGCCATTCACAGTCTTTGTTTAATCTTAAACAGATAGTGTCAAATTTACAGATGAATTGTAGCTCTGCAGTTTCTTTTTGAAGTCTGTTTTTAAAGTTTTTTTGTGAATGGCTAGACAACTACAAAAGCAGTTTCTCCTCTCTTGCTGTTCACACCTCCACATCAGCTGCTAGAAGGGGTCTCATCCTGCTTGACTGAATTGACCTCGTTATCTCTAACCTTACTCTTGATTGGAACTCTCTTCTTATGCCTGTATATTTATACCTGCTTCTGGAATTTCCACTACATGCATCTGACAAAGTGGGTCTTTGCCCGTGAAAGCTTATGCTCCAATAAATCTGTTAGTCTATAAGGTGCTACAGGACTTCTCGTTGTTTTTGCAGATTCAGACTAACACAGCTACCCCTCTGATACTTGCCTTTCATTGTTGACTGATTTAAAAAAAAGACTGTTTAAATGTGATTTTAAAATCAATTTTGCACAGTTTAAGCCATTACACTTATTTATTTGAGCTGAAATTGTATGCTCAAGCAGTTGATGATTTTGAAAGTGTATTCACTGTACATGTAAATTTTATGCACATAAATTTTACCTACAATAGCACATTAATTACTAATGCACCCGCGCAAAAACTATACATTCACAGACGTTATGTACTAGTGCACATACAAAACCTTCTCTATCAGATAAGATCTTTTCACCAGAAGCAAGATTTTTCTGTATTATAGTCTGTAAGGGAGAAGGATTTATGTGCAGCTGAACATAAATATTACGTGCCATTTATGTGCAGCAGCTGGCACATAACCCCGAAGAGTTACTGATGGAAAAAAAATCTTTGTCAGCTGCTGCACTTTTACCTCTGTGGGTCAGCCACTGCCCATCCCTCATTCTCCTGCCTCATCAGTCAACTTTCCACCTTCATTTGGGCATTAAAACTCCCGAGAAATGAACACATCTAAACCTCTGTTGTTCAGTCAGGGTTATAACACACCAAGTATACCAGTCACAACCCAGAGAAAGCAAGGAAATGAAAAGTTCTATTCTATTCTGCACAGTTATACTGTGCTCATCACTGTAGTATCTTAAGCCACATTCCATTACCTTCCCTCTAAGCCAATGTTTCATAGAATCATAGAACACTAGAACTGAAAGGGACCTCAAGAGGTCATCGATTCCAGTCCCCTGCCCTCATGGCAGGACCCAGTACTGTCTACACCATCCCTGATAGATGTCTATCTAACCTGTTCTTAAATATCTCCAGTGATGGAGATTCCACAACCTCTCTAGGCAATTTATTCCAGTGTTTAACCATCCCGACAATTAGGAAGTTTTTCCTAATGTCCAACCTAAACCTCCCTTGCTGCAGTTTAAGCCCATTGTTTCTTGTCCTATCATCAGATGCCAAGGGGAACAATTCTTCTCCCACCTCCTTGTGACACCCTTTTAGATACCTGAAAACTGCTATCATGTCCCCTCTCAGTCGTCTCCTTTCCAAACTAAATAAGCCCAATTATTTCAGTCTTCCTTCATAGGTCATGTTCTCTAGACCTATAATCATTCTTGTTGCTCTTCTCTGGACCTTCTCCAATTTCTCCACATCTTTCTTGAAATGTGGTGCCCAGAACTGGACACAATACTCCAATTGAGGCCTAATCAGTCAGAGTAGGACAGAAGAATGACTTCTCGTGTCTTGCTCACAACACTTCTGTTAATCCCAGAATCATGTTTGCTTTTTTTGCAACAGCGTCACACTGTTGACTCATATTTAGCTTGTGGTTCACTATGATACCTAGATCCCTTTCTTCAGTACTCCTTCCTAGACAGTCGCTTCCCATTCTGTATGTGTGAAACTGATTGTTCCTTCTTAAGTGGAGTACTTTGCATTTGTCCTTATTAAACTTCATCCTATTTACCTCAGACCATTTCTCCAGTTTATCCAGGTTATTTTGAATTATGACCCTATCCTCCAAAGCAGTTGCAACCCCTCCCAGCTTGGTATCATCTGCAAACTTAATAAGCGTACTCTCTATGCCAATATCTAAATTGTTGATGAAGATATTGAAGAGAACCAGTCCCAAAATAGACCCCTGCAGAACCCACTTGTTATGCCCTTCCAGGAGGATTGTGAACCGTTAATAACTACTCTCTGAGAATGGTTATCCAGCCAGTTATGCACCCACTTTAGTAGCCCCATCTAAGTTGTATTTGCCTAGTTTATTGATAAGAAGTTCATACAAAACCACTTTGAAAAACCTTCTAACTGGCTTCTCTGGTATGTTTATTTACTGGCTCCGCGGCCATGGAACCTTGCAAATCCCTTTGGCTGCAAAGGGTGAACCGGAACAAATGTGAACCGCGAGGCTGTGGAGCTGGTAAGTAAACTAGAGCTGCCAGTTAGCAGGTTTCTCAAAGTGATTTCACAGACCACCTTGAGAAACACTGTTCTAATCATACACCTTACCATTACCACAAAAACTATTTGCCTCAGACCATGTACGGTAAGTCTGCCTCTCAGAACTTCCTTTATCAAACTCCCCACAGCCCAAAACACCATTATGTCAAGCATTTATAATGAACAGTACTGTAAGTGGTAATTTGGTAAAGAGGTATTGTGAACACACAGTGTTCTGATTGTACTGTCCGTGGTGTATGGTAATTATGGGAATGGTACGTGGCTGCGGGTGGAGAAATACCACTAAGGGGTTTCAAGGTCATTTTCATGTTTTTGTGAGTTTGTGTCAGGTATGCTGTTTGTGTAATAATACTAGCTGCTTGATAATTATGTTCATTGTATATTACATTGTGTATGTACATATAAATATATATATATGTACACACACATATATATATCATTTGTATATGACTAATATCAATACACACATACTCAAATTGCAATACAATTTGCACCAAACAGAAAACCTTGACATTTTTACATCAATTAAAATACATTTTCAGGATTAATCTCTTCCAATTTTAATAACTGTTCTTGAAAATACATTATATTTTATCAATAACAGGCCTTTAACACAGACATAAAAGCAACAAAGCAGGAATTATATGACAAGAAAGGTAAAAATAAAAAAATACTAGTATTAACGACATTTAGCGCTTTGACTTATGTGTAAATTCTACATTTTCATTAATTCAGCAAAATTACAGTGGCCAGCCTCAGTTTTGTTTATCTTTATGGCTGGTTTTCATATAGCTACAGAGCACTTTTTCTACCACTTATTTTAATTGCCCCCCAAAATATGAGATCAGTGAGGAGTTTGGTCAGTTGGGCATGTGAATATTACTATTTAAAATTACTTAAATTAAATTTAAAGGCCATTTTTAGAATATTTGGGTAGAAATAAAGCTTGTCTGTCATTGACCAGATGGGAAGTTATTATGTTGCAATATACTATATACACCAGTTCTTGGCTCTTTAAGCCTCTTGCAAATTGAAATGTACAGTGGTGTGACTCACTCAGAGGAAAAATAAAATGTTGCAGACATTCCCTACAGCCACTATGCTCACACCAATAAATGCACTGAGAAGTTTTTGCATTGGACATATGGAGAGGCATATGTTCTCTCATCCTCCCAGCTCATGTAGCCGTGAACATAACACTAGCCTCATAAAAAGAGACTAAAGGTAAACTATATATAAATATAATATATTTAAATTTTCAGTTTTTTAATAATGGAAGAAAAGAGACGAGTGATGATTTGCAAGTAGTAGAGTTATAAGTCCATAAAACAAATCACTAAAAGAACATAAATATTCATTAAAACTAGTCACTAAGTAGTTTTATAAACAAATTTGTTATTTTTGTTGGAATCTAGCATGAAAAACCAAAGTGTAAAACTGAACCTTCTATTAGACAAACAGAAGTTAACAATGATTATTTTTAAGAAATACAAAACAAAAAATTTAAAGTCAAAGAAACATAGTATAAATGAATGTGTACATGTATCTGGAATACCTAAAATAGTAAGCTTTCTTCTACCACAGGTTACCTCTAAACATAACACGTTACTATCAGATTTACACAATTTCTCAATTTTTCGTATCTAACTCCAGTATAGATATAAGCTACCATAAGCAACATACCATATATCACACTGAACATCACTTCCGAGATTAACAAATGTTTCAGTTGCATGGATTCTGTATTTTCATGGAAGAACCAGCATCTTAGCCAGGGCAAAATTATAATGATTAATATTTGTTCTGAGATAACTGTTGCATCCCCCATGCTTTATAAAAATTGATGTATGAATATTCATAACTCAAAGATGCTTTATGCAAAGTACATCATGTGACATGTCATTTAAAAGTTGTAATCCACTGAATCCTTTTTGTGTGCATGTATCTTTCTTGTATGCAAAGTTAGAAATATTAACTGGAAACCAGTTTTAGTAGTCCAAGTGTACTAGGAAAAGCCATTACACATAGTTTAGAAACGAAATGGCTGGATGATCAAGTTAGTGACCTGTAAATGGTTTTGTTTCTCCTGTAAGCCAAACTGTGGTTCTCCTACAAAGACATGTGACCATGCCACCTGATGTTGGAACCCATTTTTCATCTGGTATGTTTCCACTTAAGGTGAAAAAAATTTGAACTATATTAAAAGAATTCCTGCCTTGGGCAAAAGAGATATGAAGAGGGGAACCAAGCAATAGGGGATTGGTCAGATGCCAGGAGAGCCCCACTTATAATCCAAGATGTCTGCTGGAAACATCTAAGACAATAGTGGGAAAGACTGGGCCCAAGCCAGGGTGCTGCTTAGCTTGTGAAAGAGATAATTAGAATACTTGTAGAAATTTTCATGTAACAAGTTTTTTAATATATAGCTGGCATGTTTTGTTTATTTTGTCTTAGTAACTTACTTGGATCTGTCTGTTTTTACTTGCAGTCATGTAAATCCTACTTTTTATAGTTAATAAAAACACTTGTTTTTATCAAGCCCAGTGTAAATAATTGTTTACCTGGGGGAGGGGGACAACCACTGTGATTGATAAAGAGAATGAACTTTAAGCTTTCAATGAACTTATACGATTTCTTCATGTAAAACTTTTATAGAGAGTAAGGTGGATTTATTTGGGGTTTTGGCCTCTTTTGGGGGCTGTGTTCCTGGCCGCTGGTGCTCCAGAGTCCTGTGTCCTTTAGAATCACCATCAGAGTGCCATGTGGCAAACTTCAAAGTCCAATGCCACACGCTGCAGCTGGCTCTGATGGAGGCGGGGCGGGGTGGGGAGGGAGTACTGCATCATCCCCTTCTGCCTGAGGCTCCACCCCTTCTGGCTGGCCTGGCAATCCTGTTGGCTTCCTTGGCTGGAGGAGACCAGAGTTTCTGGCCTAGCAAGACAGCACAGTGGAGCACTACTGTGCCCCAAATTAAGTAGTGTCCTATGCTGCATATCCTTAGTGCTGGCTGAGGGCAGTGCCAGCTCAAGCAGCCCCAATCTCCTGCCCCCCAGCTTCTGCTCTGCCTCTTGCTCCTGGAGGCCCAATTCTATGACCTTTTGACTCCTGCTCCACCTCCTGGTCCTGGCGGCCCAACCCTTCACCCTCAGGCCCCTTGCTCCACCTCCCAACCCCAGTAGCCCAATCCCACAGCCTCCCAATCTGCCTCTTGGCCCCAGCAGCCCAATCCTCCAGCTTTTCACCCGGTGCTTCATTTCTCGACCCCGAAGGCCCATACCGTCAGACCCTCACTCTGCCTCCCAGCCCCAACAGCCTTAACCCTCAGTTTCCAGGTCCTCTGCTCTGTCTCCCAGCCCCAGGGGATGAAATCCTCAGCACCCACGATTCCAGTGGCTCCAATCCTCTGGCCCCACCCCCTGCACCACTCTCTCTTCTGCCTGTTCCCCCAACAGCTTCCCTGATTTGCTTCTACTCCTGCAGCCCAGAGCACAACTCCGTTTCCCCACGCAGAGTTGCTGACCCACTTCCCGGCAGGAGATGGGGGTTCAGGTGCTTGGGTTGAGTAGGGCACCAGAAGTCATAACGATGGCCCTGACTACAGTTTTCTAGTCTAGTCTAGTAATTTGAATACTTTTTAAAACTCTTTATTATTCACACTTTATATATGATATTGGAAAGAAGAAAACTTTCAAATGTAAATATACTGGGCAAAATATTCACAGCAAAATTGAGAATTCTTTGTCCCTTCTACGAATCAGTGTTGCACGGGATTTTGTGAGTAGGTGAAAATGTTGTTGCCAAGGATAAGTACTAAGTGTTTTTAGAGTCTAGCCATATGGATTATCTCCATGTAGACAGCATGGCCATGCTGCTTGTGGGGGATTCTGCCCTCTTCTTAACTTCCTCCTATTTTCCTGCGCAGACCTGCCATGGAATTCACTTCCTCAGTGTATAGAGAGATGCAGACTCCCACCATGTTATTATTTTTATCCCACACAATGACAATACATAAGTCCTGAGTACTGTTACAGCAGCTTTAAGCCACTCCTCCTTTAGCAAAGCTGCTCTAAAGACCATGTGTAAAATCCTGATCCCAATGCAGGTAGTGAGAATTTTGCTGCTGACTGAAATGGGCCATATGTAAGGGACTGCAGGAGGAGTTTCCTTACACAAGAGGAATCCTTGAGTAGAGTAAGAGACAATAATAGCTGCTACACTACACTCCCTTTCTTCCTGAAAGCAGTGCAAGGTGTGATAAGGGCATCTCTTTACCCTGGTGATCTATGTCATAACTGGCCCAGTATGAGGAGATGGCCCAGTATGAGGAGATCACAACAATGGTGATCTTGGCCACGGTCTTCACTGCAGCAGGCCCTTCCATGTTAGCATAAAGTATTTTAAGAATCGAACCAGATTCCTTTGTCTTTAATTTATCATGTTTTAGACATAAAAATATATATAAATATACAGATTTGCAAACATCTAAATTATGAAAAATGAACTAAAATATCCTTTTTTGGGGACAGTATGGGGAAAGAGGAAAAAGGATTGGGAGAGAATCAACAATGGGTGTGTAAGTATGTTGGGACCAAAATTAGAAATGAAATGACAGCACAGCTTGGAACATATGCTGTGTGATACTTGTCATTATATGCAGTGAAAGAGAAATTATTCATTTGCTTTTAAACATGTAGCAAGTTCCCTAAAATCAAATATAACCAATCAGTGGAAAATACTGGCATATTTTTCAAATTGTTATTTAAATATGAAACTTACTTTTTTGAGCTAGCCTTCTTAAGTTCCTCCTAAATTATACTATGAAAATCACACCCGTGCTGAATTACTTTCTTGTCAACTACTGCATATTTATATGTTCATTAAAACATTAAACATTGAAAATAATTCAGATATCGAACATAACATAAATACACAACTAAAGCGTTACAAAATGCACTTACAGATCATGGAAATTTAAACAGAATAGTTTTCATTAGATAAATCTTGCTTGACAAATTCATAAAAGTGCTTATATATTGTATCAACTGAATTTTAACTACAATATTTATCTAGGAACACTATCAGCACAATCTCACAACAATATCTAACTAGAAGTACTCTCTGGCGTTTTTTCTTATTTATATTAACTAGAAATACTCACATAAGTAAAGATGGACAAAATGGTGTTATGCAAGATAGCCAGTATAGTGGGTGACTGATACTTGGTTTGGAGAAATCTGACGGAAGTAGCTCACCAAAACCATTCTGAAATGTCCTGGAAAAATAAATAGTTTTGAGTTTAAAAAATCTAAAAATATCTTTAAGAACAAATATGAAACACCAGAACTAAAACCTTTGTTTCAAAATTATTTGTGTGCTTCTATTTGATCAGATGTGAAGTTGAAAAAATATTTTATTTCTTACATATTTGTGCATTTTTCACAGTTCTGTTTAATACATAATTGTCTCTAAAATATAGACAGTTTAACACCCTGATTTTGTTATATAGTTATTCTTAAATAGTCTCTTTTCAACATAAGATTATGGGTTGAAAGTTGGTTAAAAACCAAACTAAGTAACTTTTTTGTCAATTGTTTCCCTTACCCTTTTCTTTATAGATAATCAGTAGGGCATTTTATCAAGATTATGACTCCACACTGCAGGGCCAATATTTTCTGAGGTGATGATGACATATCTTTACTAGACATGCTACCAAGATATCGACTTTGGATTAATTCAGGCAAATTTGGGGTCCAAATCTTAGGCCATGCTTTACTAGCTCAAAACAGATGGAAAATTAACTGAGACAAATAGCTAGGATTTCCAATACAAGGAGAATCTCTGATTGCTGTAAAGATGGCATATATTAAAGCAGCCTTGTGACTGCATGAACACACGACTGGGGAATGAGTCCCTTTGCTTCCTCCCTTCTCATAGAATTCACAGAATCATAGGGCTGGAAAACACCTCAGGAGGTCGAGTCCAGTCCCCTGCCCAAAGCAGGACCAATCCCAACTCTCCTTCCCCCATCTCTCATGTGTGTCAGTGCAGCTCCAGCATACTTGACAGGATGTAGCTCCTTCTCTCCACCCCATGGCCTATATGGAATTCTCATTTCAAACTTTCACTTCCAATTTTTAATATTTCTTTTACACATACACTCTACTGCATTTTTCTCCATCTTAAACTGTTTCTCTCTAGTCCTTGCTATTTTATAAGAAATAGGTGGGATTTTCTAAAATGACGTACGTGTACCAGATGCCTGTGAAAATCCTATTCAATGTGATCAGTACTATCTTGCAAAATCAGTCATAATAGATTCATTTTCTCTCTGAAATAACTCTATTAAGTCAGATCCTTGTTGCTAAGTGCCCTTTGCACTGACCCAGAAGTGAAAAGGCACTTTAAGCCACCTTCAGCAAATAAGGGAAGATTCTCATGGGATAAGTGAATCTTTGGTTGGCATAAAACTAGCTTTATACCACCCTTAATTTAGCATATGGGACAGAAGGGGGCATAAGCTAGTCAGGAGGGGCCAAACCCCGTGAGACTAATATAACTGCTACAGCTGGCTGACAATGGCCGCAGAGCTCCACCCCCTGCGGCAGCTAGGGAGCGCCAGGCTGGGGAGTCACAGCTGGGCAGGCAGAAGTGGTAGCGGGCTGGAGCCCTAGCAAGAGGCAGCAGTTCAGCACGGGACATGTTGGGAGGGACCTCCTCTGGTCTGGCAAATCTCCTCATTCAGGACCAGTCAGGTCCCAAGGGTGCCAGACAAGGGAGGTCCAACCTGTACTTCGTTTCAAATGCTATCAAAATTTCCATATTGTCTCTCTGATTTGAACAAATGGATAATTAATATCTGAAATTATAACTACTGCTACATCACTACTGTGTGTGTATTTAAAAAAAAACCCTAAAGAAATTAAAAGAAGTGAAGGCAGCCAGCACTTGGTTTCTGTTTAAACCTCCTCTACACCACAATAGATGCTCCCCTGCAATGCTCCAAGTCCAAGGATAATATAATACACTATAATTCTCTAAACCGAACAGTACTGGTAGTTATCAATAACATTTATTTTTTTGTATTGAATTAGAAAGTAGGAACCCCAGTTATGAACTACTACTCCTATTACTCAATTATAGATATCTAGACTTGTCCTCCTAATCCAGAAAGAAGGATCACTCTTCCCTCTAAGTTAGTAGCTCTCAGCCTTTGCAGACTAGTGTACTCCTTTCAGGAATCCGATTTGTCTTGCATATCCCAAGTTATATCTCATTTAAAACTACTTACAAAATCAGACATAAAAATACAAAAGTATCACAGCACACCACTACTGAAAAATACTTATTTTCCATATAATTATCAAATAAACCAATTGTAATATAAATATTGTACACACATTTCAGTGTATAGTATATGGAGCAGCATAAACAAATACTTTTCTGTATAACTTTTTAGCTTGTCCTGACTTCTCTAGTATTTTTATGTAGCCTGTTTTAAAACTAGACAAATAGCTAGATAAGTTGATGGACCCCAGAAAATCTCTCTGAATCCCCAAGGGTTCACGTACCCTTGGCTGAAAACCACTGCTTGGTTGAAAACCACTGCTCTTGTTTAGCATATTTTATAGATTTGGGTGGTTTTGTTTGTTTAAATTCTATTAAAATTCCTTTTCCCAATTGCCTACAGAAAGTTTAGAGGTGCACATATAATGTAGATAAACTCACTCCCTGGTTTTTAGTGACTCCACACTCACTTTTTAAATACAATTCCATTGAGAGAGGTGAATCATATCCCTCATTTTGAATTTCTTAGGAAGAAGGGGCAATGACATCAATTAAGGCCTAATCTTACTCCAAAAAATAATCAATGAGAGTTTTGCCACTGACTATAATGTGAGCATAATCAAGCAGCTTGGAGTGGAAATGGTGTCATGTACCAAGCCAGATACGCGACAAAAGAGTAAAGGATCATTATAACAGTAACATTTAAGCTTCCTCAGTAACATACATGTTGTCTTCTGAAGGCTAAAGAGAAGACTGTAAAGCAGATAAAGGAAAATACCAATATTTTCACAAGGAAACTACAGAAGTTTGAAAATGTTGGCAATGTCGAGGACAATAGTTTACTCTTTGTAACTGTATACTGAAATATATATATATTTTCTAATTTAGCCAAAAGACTGCTACCCCTCTTGAAGAATCTGTCGTAACTGGAAATAGCAATTATTTATATTGATGAAAACAGGATTTCTGAATGGAAATCATGATTGATAAAGTCTGTATCGTAATAAGAGGCCATGTTTTCTTTGCTGATAGTATATGAGCTGTTGGGGAGATTTTTGGAATACAGCAGTTTGTTAGATACAGTCCTTCAGAGCCCTTTTAATGTCAAGCAGGTGGCACAGACTTTGGATTCTGAGTTATGAGGTTGGGGAGAGCAAACATATAGGCAGATTTCAAAACTGATGTGGAAACCCACGATTGCTTTATGGAAGCACGTTGTCTAAATGTAACATCACCTTTAAATATTATAAAGAATGAAGTGTCTGCTAATAATGCAATAATCCTTTGGTGCCAGCAGTTCTCAGTGTCCACTGCTGGCAATGTAATTCTTGCCAGAAAGAAAATGTAACTCTGTGCCAGACAGTTTAATTCAACTGCTCTTCTGACAGAAGTATACTAATAGCTAGTAGAAAAGTTGTTTTGACTATAAGATATATTAAGGCAGCTGCCTATAGTCTCTAAGCGGTGGATAGCATCTGTGAGAGTATATAATACCACAGCAAAATCCCAAGTTACAGTAGTTTTATTCTTCCTTAGAGTATGACAAGGTGAGAATTGATCTTGCAAGCTTCAATGCAGGTGTGAAATGAAGAGATGCCTACAAGATACTAATAGTGTTTCCTTGTAGATTTTGAAGGATTTGGTAAGATAAACAATTTAGAATTATGGATAATATGCAGTTGTAGTTGTAACTTGTTTTTCTTAAAAAAATAGAAAACTTCCAAGTGCTAAAATGAATGACAATTCTTTTTTATTTATCATATTGGACAATGAAGAAAAGAAAAGAAAAGAAAAGAAAAGAAAAGAAAAGAAAAGATCTCTAAATACTCCTTTCAGCAATTATGCTATCATCCTGAATTTTTAATTTGTAAGGACATCTTCTGATGTCTAATACACAGTCATACGAAGGGGGGAAATTAGATCTTTTCAATCAACTTCAACAACAGAGGGAACTGCTGACTCTTTTTCAGCATGAGACAAGTGAAAACCATTCTGTTCTGCTTTGAGCTACCCTAAGTATATGACAGAGGGCAGTCTGTTTTGAGGGATGAAGTGGGACTTTAGTTGGGCATAGGCCTCATGCTGGCCTTCTGAATAGGTGAGAATTTTACTCTGTAAGCAAAGGAGGGAATTAAGGGTACAACTGAATCCAGTTATCCGCTGCCCTATGAAGATATACATATTGCCAAGGGTTGCTAAAAGCAAATTCTTGTCATGTGTGAAAAATGTGAAGGGATTTCTACATATCTGAGGGTTTCAAAACATCATGAGAATGTTTAGCTGAATATAACACTTCCCTGATGTGGTTTATGGATATAAGTGCATATCTCAGCTCTCCAAGCAAATACAGATAGTTATTACTATCACTTGGGTATGGTATGTTAGATATATCATTTTGTCAAATTGTTCACATTTAATTGCTGTGATGTGACTTGGCCACTTTGTAACATGGGAGGACTCACTGGAATCTACTTTAGAAGCAGGCAGGTTGCTCTGTATTTGGGCTTATTTACATTCTAAGAGGGTAATCCATGAAGAATGATCTGTGATTGGAACTAGTTTTAGTGTAGCAATAGTTGGAGACTCAGAAGGGAGAGAACAAAACGTTCCTCTTGCGGCTGCTACATTGATAGAATGCTCTTTAACCAGATCATTTTGAAATGAAGCTAATGAACTGGATAAGAGTTTGATAGAGTTCATTTAAATGAAATTCTACTCTACTCTGAAAATATAATTTATAAATTTTGCATTTTGTGGTAAACTGCACAATGGTACAGGTGTTCTTTAAACCATCTGGAGGATACAAACTTTGGGTTCAATCCTGCAAATTGCTGAGTGCCTTCCAAGAAGTGCTGAATGACCACAACAACTTTTGAAGACTGAATGGTTTACCATAAAGGACAAAATTCTGTGATGTATGGTTTGAAACCCATAACTCTCTATCTGGGTTTTTTTTGTATTAATTTGATCGTCTGATAGATTTTGTACTTTTAAAAACAATTGCCAACAGGTCTCCAGAAATCCAGTCTGTATTTATAGTATTTCCTGTTGTTTTTAAAAAAGCAGACTAAATAAACAAATGTCATCATATGGCATCCTATTGACACCCACACGGCTCATCAGCAGGGTTGGAACCTTGAGATTCACTGCACAGACCTCTGCTACTTGAGCTAGTGGAATATGTGATAGCAGCAGGAGTCATCCTCTACAGTTGGACAAGCAATGAAAGTCGAAGAGAAACACCATTTGCAAGCAGGTTTCACAGATATTTGCTGACAGCAGAGGAATGGTGACACTCAGGAATCCTATATTCCATTCCAGCCTCTGGAGGGGAGTGCTCTCCAGTTGGGCAAAGATTCTTCGGCCAGTTTCTGTCAAGCCTAGCCTTTTCTGCCTCATACCCTGCCTAATTTGTCCCTGTTACAAGCCTTTAGTCCCAGTTTCCATTCCTCAGGCATCTCATCCTAATCCCAGTTTCTTTGCCCAGTCAATCCTACTCTCCTCTGGGTTCTTTTCCTAATTACAATTTTCCCTGAACCTCCATTTTCTTCCTCCCCCTGAACTCAACCTCAGTCTCCTTTCTGAACTAGTCACAGATCCCTTTTAACAGTTTCTTGTGTTAACTGTCCCTCTCCTCCCCTGCCACTGCAACTGGATCTTAGTCTGATCCTTTGGGTTTCTGATACAGTCCCAGTCTTTTTTCCAGTTCCACGTCCCAGTCTCTTTGCCAGTCCCTTCAAGTTGCTTGTCTGATCTGTCTCTCCTCCCCACATGTTGCTAGTCCCAATCTCCTTCTGCTGACAAGTCCCAATCTTCAGGGCTGATTTTCACCTTGCACACCCCTAGACACAGCATTTTCCGCACCCCCTGCCTACAACTGACCTTTGTGGGTTTTTTTAGATTAAAATTTGAACCCACTTTTAGGTGCTCCTAAAGTACCAGTATCTCTGGGCACCTCTTGAAGAATCTGTCGTAATTGGAAATAGCAATTATTTATATTGATGAAAACAGGATTCCTGAATGGAAATCATGATTGATAACGTCTGCATAATAATAAGAGGCCATGTTCTTTTGTGCCTAACTGGAAATCTAGCAAAGTCAGTCTCTATCTCTCCAACCTATTTGTTGTCTGGTGGCAGCCAACCGGATCCCAATCTCCCCACTATTTACTTCATTGATTCCCATCTCGCATTTTCTACCTTCATGGCCCCCAGTCTCAGAGTTTCAGCTGAATCAGTTCCAGATGGGTCACTCTCTATCTCTAGGGGTATGTCTACACTTGCACCCTCTTTCAAGAGAGGGATGCAAATGAAGACATTTGAAATTGCAAATGAAGCTGGGATTTAAATATCCTGTGCTTCATTTGCATAATTGTGTTATGGCGCTATTTCGAAATAATAGATGCTGTTAAGACGTGGTTATTTCGAGAGAAAACCCTTCTCTCGAAATAACCCTTATTCCTCATAAAATGAGGTTTAACAGTTATTTCGGAAGAAGGGTGTTCTCCCAAAATAACCGCATCTACACCGTGTTTTGTATTTCGAAATAGCGCTATTTCAAAATAGCGCCATAACGCGATTATGCAAATGAAGCATGGGATATTTTCAGTTTATTTTATTTTATTTTATTTTGCAATCATATATTTTTGTTATACTTGACCAACCTAAGACACAATTTTAAATTCCCTAAAATGCCATATATTAGGAAGCTGTTTCCAGTAACTGCTAGGAATTCATCCAAACCAACTATTGGACAATTGACTGGGATAAAATTTCCTGCCTTCAATAAAACCCTGAGTAGATCAACATTCTCTCTGGGGAAAGATGATAGAGATATCAGGATTAGATTAAGTCTGGTTAGTACATGAGAACAGGATGCTTAATTGAATAAAAATAATTCTATGTTGCAAGTTTGGCCTTTGTAATCATGAGAGTCATAATGTTATCATTCTTGTATTGTTCTTAAGGAGGTATACTGCATAAAGGAGAGACACACCTCTTTTCTCTCTCGATAAGTGTTTAAGAAAACTGAACAAGCTTTCATGGGAAAAACCCACTTTTTCAGATGAGACGATCTTGATGAGATGTTTTTGACAGAAGTGATTTGGGAAGTAGCATTTTTTGTAATAGAGACTAAAAATGAGTAAAATTTCAAATGGATATACTAATTGTAGAAAATAACCATTGTAATGTATTGGCTATGATCTCAAAATTTAAGGAGAAGCTACTGTTTTACTAAATGAGTTCATATTTTTGGTACTGGTGTTTTATATTTCATTAGAAGATAGAACTTACATTTATTTTTAATCTATAATGTCTAAAATCAGATGGTATCAACTCTACCTAGAAATCTGGGGTTTTTTAGTTTTTCTATGGATTTCTTTTTTAAATTATAGAGGTATGGAAATGCTAATTCACATACATTGATTTAGGGATCTAAACACTGCCTTTACTGTTTCCATAGTTCTCATGAGAAATTAGTAGTTTTCTAAGGAGAGCTCAGATAAATCATGGGATCATCTGCAGAAAGATATTCCTTTTTGAATTCCTAGTACATTTTTGTGATCTGATGGCTATAGCCAGATTTTGAGTTACAGTGTCATATAAAAGGGATCAGTTTTCAATTGATGGAATGGGAACCAAGTTAGAGTATGGAATAATAATTCTCACTTCATTTGCCAACAATTCAGCATCAATACTTTACAGATTTATTGTGTATTTCTTTGTTACTGGATTCCAATTAATCTAAAATGAACATTTTTATTAGTTGCCCTTTTAAAATCAATATTAACTTATTGATTTCTGAAGGCTTTCACATATATCTGCAACAAGCTGATGTTCTAGTTGTCTAGTTGGCACAAGATGGAGATTTAGAAGTAAGGAACTACAACTGGAACTAAGAAGTTGAAATATTTATCTACTGTTAAAGGGGAATTGACATCTGTTGTACTAGCTTTTAATATTTTCAGAGCACATTGGATGTTGGGTATGTACATTGTTTTCATCTTTGTTGTACAAAAAACCTTGGACAGGTATTGGACCAATTGAAATGTTTCTTTCTTTAGCAAATAGGACGTAGGTGATAAGTATTTTGCAAACCTCTGAAGACCATATATCATGCCTAGACATTTCCCAGAAGAGCAATGCTGAGGCACTTTCTCAGAGATTTTCTGGTAGAAATATACAAGTAGTCATTTATGAGATGTACTGTCTCCCAATTCTTATGAAAATCTGATTATATATTCACAAAATCAATTTAGGCTTGCAAAAATTAGTCACGTCTGCTTCATCTATTTATTGCTTTATTTACAATTAATTTTACCCAATTTTTTTAAAGAATGAATTAGAAACTACCTAACATAAGGACATTTTTATTATATAGCCAAGAAAATAAAGAAAACTCATAAGAGATCAATATTATTTTATTTCAAATCTATGCATATCTCTAATTTTGTTAATAGTAAAACTTTTTTCATCTTGTGAAGTATGTACTCTTCATTGACGAGCAAACTGAGCGAATTTAATAAACAAACTCAACATGTTAAATTTGTATGTAATCTTGATTGTAATTAGTGGGTTAAATTTATTGAGAGTGTCACTTAAAATATATAAACACGAGGATCCACAACAAATTAGCAGGGTTGTGTTATGTCTCTTCCATTGGAGAGACAATCGTGAGTGATTGGCACTCAACCATTGTATGTCTATTTGGGACAAAAAGATATGATCTACCTGAGAGAAGACATTTCTTCCTTTTGCTGAAGTGATGGTGGATTTTGGAAGAAATGGAAAATCACCAAAAGGCAGAACAAAAGAAGCAGGTGACCCCAGCAGGAGTTTATAAATGGACTCACATGGGAGAAATGGGTAAGAGGGGAGCCATTTTGCACCAGATTAAGACGCGGACAGGATGTGTAGGGCAGGAAAGAATGAAGTCACAGAAACTAGGTAAGGGCTCCATAGAACACTAGAACTGGAAGAGACCTCGAGAGGTCATCGAGTCCAGTCCCCTGCCCTCATGGCAGGACCCAGTACTGCAACAGCCCTTCATGAGAAGGGGATATATACCTTGCCTCCCTGACTTCTTGGATCCAGGTGGTTCCCCAAGGACTCACCAGGGAAGGGTGAGTTACAAAGTGAAGGACATTATGTTTAGGATGTTTTATTTTTGTGTATGATCTGTACTCCCTTCCGCTTTATTTGTTAAGAGCATAAATCTATTAGATTGAACAAAGTGTGTGTATTGACTGTCTGAGTATGTCTATACTACAGAGTTTTGTTGGAAAAATGGCCATTTTTCCGACAAAACCTGAGTTACATGCACACAGCCATCACATTCTTCTGAAAATAAATCGAAAGAACAGAGGGGTTTTTCCAATGTTGGTAATCCTCTTTCTATGAGGAAGAAGCCTTTTTCCGAAAGAGCTCTTTCAGAAAAAGGTGTATGTGGACGGGAAAGAGAGAGTTCTTTTGAAAGAAGAGGAAAGAGGAAAAAGTACAGGTGCCCTGGTGGCCACTCCATCCATAGTAATCACAGCTTACATGCAAGATAGCGTCCATTCAATGTGGATGCTATCTTTCGAAAAAGCAGATCACTTTTTTCGATGCGCTTTGGCAGTGTGGACTCTCTCTTTTGGAAGAAGTTTTTTTGGAAGGTCTCTTCTGAAAAAAGCCTGCAGTCTGGACATAGCCTCTTACAACTACTACATGATTCTGAGAGAGTTAAACTGTAAGCCAGAAGCTCTGGGCAGGAGTTCTGGGAGTGGGGAGTCTGAAGGATCAGCAATGCATTCAGAAGGGCTAGATGTCTGTCAGCTAAGGGTCTAGCACGCAAACTGCAGGGATGCCATATGGAAAGTCTGCACTGCGACAGATAGCCTAGGACCCTGAGATGGGGTACTGGCTGAATTTCCTGCAGGCTCTATGGGTTGCAGATCTCCAAAGCACAAAGGTTCAGATTCCCCACACCTAGTGATTGGCTAAGTAGGATCTTTTATCTCTAAAAGAGTTTTTGATCTAAAGGAAATCAGTTTACTATACTGAAATTTGTTATATTATTAAAACATGTGAGGTTTTGTGATTCTGAAACCCAGTGTGTATATTTTAATATACAAGTTAGTCCTTCTCATTCTTTATTGATTCTTTCTGTTAGAGTTCTTGAATTTTTCCCATTAGTAATGACTCCCTCCTCCTATTCTTTCCCATAGTTTGTCTACTGATGTAATAAAATTAAGACCAATCTCACAAACTCTTGGATGTTTTTTCAAAATTTGGGGTCTCATTTTAATATCTGGCTCTTAAAACAATCTGGATGAAATCCTGGCCCCACTGATAACTAACATGTAACATCAGTGTAGTTCAAGTCCTAGTTTGGTTAGCAATTGTGACTTCTAAAGATATTTTTTTCTAAAGTTAAGTTTTGTACACACTTGTTCTTTACAAGTATATTTGAGATTTAGGGTTTGTCTAGACTACAGGGTTTTGTTGACAAAAGTTGTCTTTTGTCGACAAAACTATACCTGCATTTACACTACCGCCGCATTCTGTCAACAATAAGTCGACAGAAAGCGGCAGTTTTGTTGACAGCGGTAAACCTCATTTTACGAGTAATAACACCTTTTTTCGAAAGTACTCTTTCAAAAAAAGCACGATTACAGGCAAACTGTGCTTTTTCGAAAGAGTGCGTCTAGACTCTCTTTCAAAAAAGCGGCTTGCTTTGTCAACAATACTGATCGTAGGGTGTGTCTAGACTACATGTCTCTGTCAACAGAGAGATGTAGATTAGGCACATCGAAATTGCTAATGAAGCAGGGATTTAAATATCCTGCACCTCATTAGCATAAACATGGCCACCGCTTTTTTTTGGAACGGAGTTTTTAAAAAAAAACGGCAGTCTAGATGCAGATTTGTTGAAAATAAAGCCTTTTTCGACAGATCCTGTATTCCTCAAAAAATGAGGTTTACAGGATCTGTCGAAAAAGGCTTTATTTTTGACAGATCCGCTTCTAGACTGCCATTTTTTTAAAAAAAACCCTCCGTTTCGAAAAAAAGCAGTGGCCATATTTATGCTAAT
Source organism: Pelochelys cantorii (assembly GCA_032595735.1). Lineage (NCBI taxonomy): Eukaryota > Metazoa > Chordata > Testudines > Trionychidae > Pelochelys > Pelochelys cantorii. The sequence continues at coordinate 59,957,456 of CM064330.1, forward strand.
GAGGCACGGGATATTTAAATCCCTGCTTCATTAGCAATGTCTATGTGCCTAATCTACATCTTTCTGTGGACAGAGAGGTGTAGTCTAGACACACCCGTAGTCTAGATGCTCTTTTTTGAGAGAGGCTTTGTCGACAGTATCTGTCGACAGAGGGATGCAGTCTAGATGTAGCCTTAGTGAAGCACATCAGCTTCCTATGTGTCAAGTAATCAGATAATCAATTCAATGAATTATTTCAAGAAGTCCAATAATTCTAAGAAGTCTGGGAAAATATTTCTAAGAGTGAAGGGCAATTAGCAGACAAAGACCAGAGAAGATACAATGGCTGGAAGCTGAAATTAGAAAAATTCTGTATGGAAATAAGTTGCAAGCTTGTAACAGTGAGAGTGATTAACTTACCACGGACTACAGTGGATTCTTTACCACTGAAAGCCTTTCAATCAAAAAAAGATATCTTTCTAAAATATTAAGGTCAACAAGAAATTTGCACTTAATACAGGAATCACTAAGTGATGTTCTATGCCCTGTGTGATGCAGGAGGTCAAACTGGATAATCTTTTTTAGCTTTTATGAATCTATGCGGAAGTATGATGTCCACAGACTTGTTCCAAATCCCATTAAACTTGATTAAAAAAAATCTCACTGACTTTAATGATCTTAAAATAAGGCCTATAAAGATTAATTGAAGACATCAATGAAGTACAGGTTGGAACTCCCTGGTCCGGCACCTGACTGGTTCCAGATAAGTGATTTTGCTGGAGTAGGGGAGGTCAATTCTGGACCCCTGCCACCAGCACCTCTGGCCCAGACACTGGCCTCCCATCTAGCTCCCCATCTTCTGCTGGACCCGCTACCCTGCTGACTCTGCTGGGTTGTCACAGTTGCCGAGGCTCTGGGATCCACACCCTGAGGCTCCCCGGGCAGCCACATGCACCAGGCACCAGGGCTCCATGGGCAGCCTCATGCACCGCACTGAGGCTCCCTACCCCACTGCATGCACCACACGCCGGATCTCCCAACCCTGCTGGGCAGCCCCTTTGCCATGTGCTTGGTGGCCCCTCCGTCAGCTGCCTGAAAGCAGCCCACTGCCCTGCCCGTCCTGCAGGGATCCTTGCTGCTGGCCCTCCACCAGGACTCTCTGGTCCTGCAACACCCTTGCCAGACCATGGATGTTGCCAAACTTGAGAATGTCGGTTAAGAGAGTTTCAACCTGTATCTAGATCAGGGGTTCTCAAACTGTGTCCACTGTTCCATTTACATTTTAATCAAAAAATTGTCTCGACGACCATCTACACTTCCACTTGCAAGTTAAATAAGCAACAAGGTCATTTCTAAAATATTAAAATATTACCCCCATACTTACTCATAAAGATTCTTCAAAGGTGAAGTTAAAATAGCAAGTGCAGAGAGCAGACTGTTGCAGTAGTTATGTATTTTATAGATCTTGGTGTCTTTCTCTTTATGTGGATTCAAAAGTTCCTGCACTGAGCTGCAAGTTGACCACAGCATATTTTCAGTAGATATTAAAATCGCTGAGATATCAATTCTGTTGAGAAAAAAGGAGTGAAAATGTCAGCCATGGAAGCACTCTGACAGTGAAATCTCACACAAGTTATTAATGCACTTTCCTACAATACAGAAAATAAAAACACCTTACTTGAAATGGCTGAAATTGTTAAAGGCTCTCTGCAATAATACAGTCTACAAACCAATACACAATCAATTTCTGATAAGAAGAAAGTATTTTATTCAATTCTCTTAATAAACAATAGTTGATATAGCACATCACAATGAAGCCATATTTCTGTCTCTTCCACCCCTGCTCCTGCTACTCTCCAGAATAATCCCTATTAACATCCATCCCTCTGCCCCTGACCCACAACCCCCTTCTCACTGCCAGAGTTGCTAGTTACCTGCTGCTTCTCTCTTGTCACCTTCTAGCCCCCAACCACACTATCATTTTCCAGTCTCTTTCTCCCACTGCTCCATCCTCTCCCTCACTCATCAATATCCCCCTATTCCCAATTTCTTTACATTGTATAGAAGCACATACTTTACAGGCCTGATATGACCAATCTCTACCACCAGATGCTATATAAATTTTGTAAGAATATTATCAGGAAAGGTGTTTACATGTTACTTCCATATTATATGTTGGTTAATCCCACATGATATAGAACCTGATGTTATGGGCTTCCCTTTGCCTCACTCTCCAATTTCTTATCATACAGACAGAAAGCAGAACATCAGAAGTCCAAGTGCAGGCAATTCAATGTTTATTGGGATTAGTTTCAAGCTATATCCATAGCTCTGATGATTCAGAGCCTTTACCCATGTCCCCATTTCCTATTTCCAACTCCTTTTACTTAGCAGGCCCAAATATACCTCCAGTGAATACCATAAATTCTTAGAATTTATGGTTATGTTCCATTTTGGAAGACCATGAGTCTGGAGACTTGGTGCTACCTCTTTTGTATATCATGGGAGAGGTAAGAGAACAGGCTGTATTCTGGTCAAAGCCAGGTCTTTCCTTGGCTTTCAGTGTTTCTTATCCCTCTTCCCTCATTCACCTTGACCCTTCCAACTAGTTGCTTGACCTTTGCTTGGGAGAAGAGTCAGGCAGCTTTCAGTGTATGCTTGTTCATTAAACTCCCAACACATCCAGTAACACTTTTAACTCTATCCCTTATATTTTCTTTATTATACTTTCTTTATTACACTAACAAACCCATCCAGCTAGGCAGAAGCAACACACTGTCACTTTGTTCTCTGTTCACACATATTCTGTTCATTAGTAAGGATTAAGAGTATCAAAGACCAACCCAAAATTCTATTTCAGACTAACAAACAGGCCTAATAGTAACACTTGAGCATGCAGAAATACAGTCTAAGAGTGTATCCTAGTTATATTTAAGGCTATAGAGTGACCTTATCACAGAGCATTTAGTAGAGGATTAAGCCATAAATGTGCGTTCCCAACTCTTCTACAGGCTTTGAGACCTTGGTGAAGTCACTTTGGCCCTCTTTGCCTCAGTCACCCCATCTGTAATATGGGTTTACAATACTTCTTTAACTCACATGAAAGTTGTAAGACTTAATTCACTGGCATTTGCAAAGTGCTTTATGAAATTCTTGGATGAGCACATTTGAAATCTTCAGTATCGTGAGCAAATTTTAAATCTCTGTGTTGCCTTTCTGCATTTACAGCCTTCAGCAGTTGTGTGAGTCAACTGTCCTAGGTGGATTCAATGTTCATGCAAATGATTTTAATTTCCTTGAGACTAATTTAAATCTCATGAACACCAGAATCACCATGGACCCTCCCACTTTCAGAATAAAAAAAGAGGACAAGTTTTAGTAAAGAGCAGGGGGAGCGAAACAGCTCATTTACTAATTGCCCTAATCAAACAGGAGAATGGAAAGGAAGGAATAAGGTATTGGAACAAGTTTATTGCAGGAGATGCCTGTCCTTTTATTGCTTCTGGACAAAGTCCTCGGTTCAGCAAAATTTAGGAACCTCATAAGACAGTTCAAATGGTGCACTTGCCTGTCCTGGAAATGCCAGAAGAGTAGAGCCTTTAATTCATGGATCAATCCCTTGGCCCTCACCCAAAGCTGCAACTCTTTTCTGAATTTCTTTTTGTCTGTTCAGTCACAGCTGGACCTCTCTACATCAAGCTTCATGCATCCTGGCCACTTATGTGGCAGCTTTACAAAAGAGGGAGTTATGCAACTCCAATTATATACTGCATGATCACATAGTACTTGGAGCCTAGCATATACTTAAATATTCAGATGAATTTTATTAAAATAATCCTTTTAGGAATTATAGACATTTATACATTTATTTTGATATTCACAAATATTTAAATTCAGGCGAATGACAACAAAACAATACATCATATCCTGAGAACACATACACTTTAACCACAAAATACTCCTGTTAATCATAAACACATTACCTTATCTGTGGAGTTCTCTTGTAACTGGGATGGGCCTGAGAATATCTGCAGGCCAGCACAGCCAAAGATTTCTCCAGCACTTCTTTTAGAATCTCCTGGGCTAATTTGGGGGGTAGAATAGTCCACAGATCATGATGGAGAGCACAGCAGAAATAATGCCACATCTGGACAGAGAATGAGCATCTTTCCCCCTGGCAAAACCACCACACATTAAACAACAGAAACACATCTTCCAAAATGTCAGATTGGTACCTGTGAATCTAATTAGTTCAGGCTGAAAGGAAATAGCTGAAGAGTTTGAGACACTAGATGACCTAAAAAGATTCTTGACAAGATGTAAAACATCTTTATTGACAAAGAAACACATGTTTCGTTTCAGTTACCAAACCAATACTCTACCGCAAAGCCAAACCACAAACATGTGACCTACTATATCCTTAATTCACCTACTTCTGACCTATTGTTTTAATTTTTCATTAAAACTATATACAATATTTTGTAATCACTAAACTAACCAGATTAGTTTAATATACTGGCTACCTCATCTTAAACAAGAACCAGAAATTACTTGAGTAGTATATCTATTTCCCTGAATCCATAATAGGCACTGTCAGATTTCTACGAATCTTAGGTTGCATGTAATTATAATGAAAGAACAGCAGGGAAAAAATATCCAAACAATGAATCTCCTTATTATACATCTGCAAGTGACATGGGCTGTTGAGAAACATTTTAAAAGTATTTTGATATTTCACTATTGCATTTTAATATCAATACTAGAAAAAAAAACCTATAACTGACCGATTTTTAAGACAGTTTTAAGGTCTTGGCAGATGTTCTCATGCGGCTGAAGCTGTACTGTACTTATTTTATCCAAGCCAGATCAACAGCTTTTTGTAATTTCCTGATTTCCTTATATAAAATAAACCTTAACTATTATGGTTAAGTATATTGAGATCTCTGCTAAGAATACTTCCTAGACAAGCAATGACTCAAACGTTCATACATTTTTTGTAACTGTGTGCTTTGTTATCTTATGGTCTCCTAATTATAAAATTCACTATTCTAGAATGCTTCCAAGAGGTGATCAAATATACAAATATTTCTATTAAACAGTCTTTTTATTTCTGCAAATATACCTCTTGCATTCATATAATAAGCTCACTCTGGATAGAATAATTAGCTTAGTTTCCATTTCTAATGGAATGGAATGCTTCTTTTGGTCAGTTTTAGGTCTTCTGACATGAAATTAAAATTAGAAAATAATTTTAAAAAATGCTGGTCTCACACAGAAATAAGACTTTCTACATTAATTTTCTATTTGGGATAGCCTTCATAATGTTTTCTTAAGTATATGGATGCTTGAGAGTCTTGTTAATTGTCTAGGAGCCTATAAGCCTCTTTTCTGAGCATAAATTTATATTATTTACACTTATTATTATATAATATTTTTAACATAATATAATCTTCAAGTGTTAAATTTAATAATGTATCTTTTCTAATGTTGTGCCTTTAAAAAAAGCAATAGGGTTTTGGTTAAAGTTTTATATGAGATCCATTCCCTTTTGCTGACCTGTTTTTCTGTTGGTTGCCATTTATAAGATATGCTACTGGTAAACATCTGTTATTTTTGATAATTTTGTACAATGTAAACAGATGTGAGCTTTTATTTCGGTTATGTATCAGGAAACAAGCAGCTAGGCTTTATTAAATAAGCCACTCAATATTTCCTTTGAACAGACAATTCTTTATTCTTTGATTATTAGAAAATGTAAGTTCCTAGAATTGCAGCAGATGTCAGCTACACTAAAAGCTTGATTCTAAAATGTAGTCTGGAGAGCTGGCTTAGTGCATAGTGGATGTTCAGTGTTCTCCATCAGTGAGATACTGCACTCTAAAGGTACGTCTACACTTCAGGGCTTAACTCGAAATAAGCTACACAAATTGAGCTGTTAATTGCGCATCTTATTTCGAAATAGGGAGCATCTACACAGCACTTATTTTGATTTAGAGCACTCTTCCTTTGACTTCCTTTACTCCTTGTACAATGAGCGTTACAGGAGTCGGAGTAAGAAGTCCTCCAGCTTGACAGTATTTTGACACTATTTCAAAATAACTGCCTGCTGTGTAGATGCGGACTAAGTTATTTCGGAATAGTGCTAGTTATTTCGAAATAGTGTTGCAGTGTAGACGTACCCTTACAATGTTAAATGCTTTACAGTAATAATGTACTTAGGCTTTGGTTCATCTCTCACATGTATGGGCACATCTTGATTCTTTACTAAACTTTAACAAGTTACAAGTCCATATGAACAGACTAGAGCCCATAACCTACAGCTAAGATGTGACTGTCTGCTTTTCTTTTGATCCAACCCACCACTACTTTCATATCAGTTGGATTAGGGAATAGTTATAATATTTGAAAACTTAACTATTTTTACCTTCACTGTATAGAAAAGCAGTATCACTTAATTTTATAGAGTATATATAACTACGGACTCCCATATTTAGTTGGGATATTTGGAGGTTACCATTGTAATTAATAAATAAATAATAATAATAATAATAATAATAATAATGTCTATAGAAAATGTTGCTCCATGTAATCACAGAGTGCCACATTCTGCCAACCTTACTCATGCTGAGAATGTCTTTCTTTCCATATAGCCTCATTTTCTTTTGTGGTGTGCAGTAATTTATTATTGTGAATGCCAGAACATGGTGGATGGCACAAGCAGTGGGAAAACAGGCAGGGCAAAGTCCCATTCCTGTGAAAATCTGAAGGCCAAGCATCCATTTGAACAGGAAGGGAACAATCCCTGAAATCTCCGGTGTGTAAGGCTTAGTATTCTTCCTGGTCTTTAACAGGCTGCATAAAAACGGGGAGGGGAAGGTTCCTTCCTTAGACACTCCCCTTCTGATGCATACATCCATAAAGCAAAGGTACAGACTGGCCCGTAATCTGGCAGAAGAGAGTGGTTTCTGCTGTTTGTGAATTTTAACAGAAGATATACAAAAGATGTCAAACTGTCCTGAAGATTTAAGAGATACAAGCCTCCCACAAACTAACTTCCTATGTGCCTCAATACTGACCAGAGGAGCAAGGATTATTCAGTTAGTCCTTGCTGTGTTTGCTGAGACTGCTAACAATTGGTGTCAATTATGATAGTGTTTTTTGTGAGGTAGACAACTCTTTGCTAGTTGTAACTGGCCACAATCATGTGATGATAAGTTTAGACTTTTACCAGCGCATACCAGATCTCAATCAGGGTGTGTCTACACAGCAGGGCTTAACTCAAAATAAGCTATGCAAATTGAGTTTTGTCAACTGCGTAGCTTATTTTGAAATAAGGAGTGTCTAAACGGCACTTATTTTGAAACAGAGCACTCTTCCTCCGACTTCCCTTTCTCCTCGTACAATGAGGGTTACAGGAGTCGCAGTAAGAAGTCCTCCAGCTTGACAGTATTTTGACATTATTTTGAAATAAATGCCTGCAGTGTAGATGCGGACTAAGTTATTTCAATAACTCTAGTTATTTCAAAATAATGTTGCTGTGTAGGCGTACCCAAGAGATACTGGGCTCTATACTACTGCCAACTTCCTTCACCATCCAGACTATTTTAAGAAAAATAAAATTGGCTTCTTAGTACCATCCTTTAATAGTACGAGCCATGGAAAGTAACATTTAATCAACTGGACTCTCCAGATCCTCACCATCAAAAGAGAAGGTACAACACAATGGGTCTTCCTAACTGGTTTCCAAAATGTAAATATCTGATGCTGCAGGAAGCCTGAGAGATTGTAGAGTCATGCGCAGAATGATATGGCAGTTGTAACAAATTGCTGTGGATCCCAGTTATTATATATAATAAAATTACAAAATGATGCAACAATCACATCCAATCAAGCATTAAACAATATGTAGTCTATAATCAATAGAATAGTTCACTAGAAGGGGGGGAAGAAACAATATCTTCATCTGTAAGTTTTAGTAATTGGCCACTGACTTTCTTTCACTAAAATAATTAAATTAGAGTTTATGAGTAGACTTGGGATTTCAAAATTCAAGCAAAAGTCACAATAGGCAGGTTAGAAACATATGGCTGGATTCGATGGACAAGGATACTGGTCACATGTGCTATATGAGCCCCTTACAAGTCCACAGTAGGGGAGCAAAATGATTATGAATGACCAACGAGAAATCTATTAAATAAGAAAAAAACCGTATCACATGGATATGTATTGGGAGGGAAAGAACAAAAAAAACCCCCAACCCCTATTCTTATAATAACCACAGGGCATATTTAGTGAAGGAAAAGATTTGCATTGTTCTGGTATTGCTATTTCTTTGAATCTTATACTGTATAAGCATCAACCTATTAACCTTCTCTTCTTTACCCCATACAGGTACATTTATTAGGCAAACAACATGAGAAGCCTTATTTAATTACCTCATTGATTAATCTTAGGTCTTTTAACTATATTTTACTAAATTATTCCTAAGAAGATATTTACATACAGTCACAGAGTTATTTTAAAAATATATCCCAACAGCCCTTTTTGCACAAGTAGCACAGATCTTATGTTTCTAATTAGTCAGAGAGCAGATAAGCAGTAAAACACATTTGTGTAAAAGGGAGGGATAGTAAACTTAAGCTCACACCTCATAAAAAGCTTTGTAGTCATCCCAGTGGTGGCTCTCAGCATCCTGTAAAATACTTGTAGCACAAACTCTGACGCAGTAGTTGGTAACTTGAAACTGGAGAATGCTGATGAATTCCTGATATCCCTGGACAGGCACTAGGAAAGGGGGCCTGTTCGGAGGGAATGATCAAAGAGGCAAAGATTTAAGGCCTGTGCAGTAGGAGGTAAAAATCCCCCATACTACAAATGGTTTTGATTATTAGTTATCAATCATTCATTTCCTCTTGGTTCTGAAGTCTAAGCTCACATTCACTTTCAAAAAAATCAGGTCTTTGTTTTGTAAGCTCTTTGAAAATGTACATCTGCTGTTCCACAAATATGTATTTCTGTTCCAGGAAAACTGCATTGTCGATACATCATTCAGAAGTAAAAGTATTTATCCCTATTATTACAAATCAGAATGTTATTTTGTCATTCAATTGTCAATGTTGTTGGAAGACACTATGCACTTGTCATAAGTAACTTTTATAAAGCTAGCATATAAACAAGAGTCCCACAGACTTGTGCTTTTTCGTAAAATAAAAAGCATAATTGCATATATATCACAATGATATGATCACAATGATCACAAATTGCTTTGACATGCACACAAATAGAATGATTTGGGCAATATTTGGCGGCAGATTCTCTCATGCACCAAAATACACTCATTGCAAGGGATGGGAGAATGTTAGGCATTCAATTATGGGTCTCCGATTCTGATATTACCCTGACCCAACCCTCGGCTGCACTGAGTCACTACAGCTGGGTATGGTCCTGCAGTTCTCTACTTATACCTGCTAGAGGGGAGCACAATGCCCATACATCTCCATCTCATCTCATCACACATTTCCATCCTTGACATGCCCCCATGGAAGGATGTGTAGAGGAAACAATGGCTTTAGAACCAGTCCCACCAATTTACACCAGTGTACCGATTCTCTTCTTTGACCACCGGAATTCTCAACTGGTTGGTAACTCCAGCTTATATCCCCCTTTGCCCCATTCAGGCAGAGCAACAGAAAGAGAATAAAAACAATGAGGAGTCCTGTGGCACCGTAAAGACTAACAAATTTATTTGGGCATAAGCTTTGTGGACTGGAACCCACTTTGTCAGATGCATGCTTTTCATGCATCTGAAGTGAGTTCCATCCTATGAAAGTTTATGCCCAAATAAATTTATTAATTTGTAAGGTGCCACAGGACTCCTTATTGTTTCTGCTGAAACAGATTGACATGGCTACCCTTCGGAAACTTGTCACTATGCCGGGAAGAAAATAGAAGCTGAGAATTTAGAGTCTGCTTTTAAATTCAGTTGTGAATCATAGTGTCCAAATGCACACAAGATACATTTAATTAGAAATCAAAATCATAACATTTTTACTAGATATGGTCAAGCTGGAACTGTGAATTCAAACCTCTTCAAATTTCTACTAGGGTGTGCATCAACCTTTAGATCCCATGATTTTGCACCTGCACTTTATTTTGACTCTAGGTCATATTTCAATCTGCAAGGAGCCTGTTTTCCAGCTCCAATTCAGACATGACCAGAATCACACAGGATGACCGATGAAGAGATTCCTACAATTCTGAGCCAAATCTCCCAAGAACAACTTATATTGTTTCAGAGCCATCAAGTCAAAGTGTTAGCCCTGAACCTGAAGCCTTACCCAAACTTGCTCTAGATCCCAATGCCCTTTCTTTGGCCTATCTATAATTTTATCCAGCTAAGACTTATTTAATTAATTTTTACCCTCTGATAAAAATCTATTGGAGAATATGTTCAAGGTGCTCAACACAATCTTCATGATGCCAAAGTACAGGAACAAATATTCATGTTGTCAAAAATTACATTTTTAGCATTGTTTTTTATCAAATTAAGCTGTTGCTACAAGGTACAAATGAAATGGAACTCTTCTATTCATCCATGCCATCATGTAGGGTAGACAACCATAATATTGGTGTATTTGTTTAAGGTTAAATAAGCAAAGAATTTGCTTTGCATTGCCTTGCCAAGTCAGATCTTGAAGACAAAAATCAACGTTTGTAATAACTACAAACTAATAGTTATTAGTTACTAATATGCCTAATCTTTTCTAAATCGAGCTACTAATATGCCTAATCTTTTCTAAAAACAGTTCAAATGGTACTTTAACAACAGGCAACATTTTGGGTATCTTTGCTGGAATTATAGATCATACATTATATCACTGAAATGGAATCAAAGTTCCATATTATCTATGTTGAAATAAAATATATTTGAAGGACTCACTTTTTGCTGGTCTCTCTCATTAAATTATCATACATCATAAAATGTTGAAAGACATGTATTGCTGTGGAGAGAATAGCGTACAAGTTTTGCAGTGGAGCTTCAGAGGGAACTTCTTTGCTTCTCTCCTCCAACCTTTGCAGAACAGCTGTTGCTACTTTACAGCAGACCTCTACAAAGTTTTCTCTAATTTCCTGAAGAGAATCATCTCTGCATGCCAGAGCCAGTGGAAGCACTGTGTCAAGTTCTTCCATAATGTCAGAACAAAACTAGGGAGAAATAAATGTAGCATCAAGTTATTTGTACTCTGACAGCACCATGTAATTTATGTACAGGGCAAAATTCTTGAATAATGAATGCGCACAAAACAAATCAGACTTAAACATTTATTTATAATATAAATACAGTAAAAGCTTTGTTATCTGGCATTCATGGAGAATGGGAGTTGTTGGTTACTTGAATGTGCTGGATCTCAAGCTTATTGCTCTGCCCCTATCCCCTACCTGGAGGAAACCATGGTGACCAACCATGACCCTTGGTAACCCTTCCCCTTGAGCACAGAGCTGTCCTAAGTGGCAGGCAGACAAGTGGGCCAGCTGCCTGGGAGCCCGTGAGGCAGGCTGAGGGGGAAGGAGATTTGATGATGATGATGGGAGCTGGTAGTGCTGGCTGTCATAAGACTTGCAATGGTGAGAGGCATCAAGCTTGGCTGGCTGTACAAGTGGGAGTCAGGTGCACGGGCACCTGAAAATGCAGGGGCGTAGTGGCTGTGGGTAATGATGGTTAGCCAAGTTTTCTGAATATTCAAGTGCTGGATAACAAGTTTTTACTGTGCAGCAAATATAACTTCACAGTCTTTGTGCTGTATACCAGCACAGTTCTTGCTAACAAGTATTTAAATATTTAATTAATTAACATAACAAAAATAATGGATAAATTGGAGTTATTTGAGTTGGCTACAATGTCAGATATGAAATAATGCTCCGTGTAGGCCCTCTCATCATATATATTTAATAGTGTTCAAAAGATAAGACTAGTGCCTTCTAAACAGGGATAATTCTTTGAGCTATTATATCTTTTTTAAAAGCAATGCTTTAATGAATTTCTTGCTGCTAGTTACAGGGGAGACACTGTCATCTTCTAATAAGTATTGTTCTCGATAAAGCCATTTTTCTAAAAGCCTGTATGCTCCTTTAACAAAATATTCAATAATTCTGCTTAGTATCAATTGCTTTCTATCCTAAACTGGTAAAACACTCACAAAAATTACAATAATAAAAAGCTTTCCTATATTATATAACTATTTAACCATTTAACTAATGAACATATCTGACATTCTAGCCGAATCAAAGAATTCCAGTTTGGCCACAATATTAGTTATGTTAATTAATTAAATGGCATGCTTAAGGAAAGGAAATCTTTTTTTGAGCAATGCTTCAGATTTTGCAAGCATATCATCATCAAATTGGGATAAAGTGCCACAGACACTATATGGTTTTGATCAGAATGGTTTTGAATACTTTTTATGCCAAAAAAAAAGTCAATTTTGTTTAGTGCAGAGTACATGTTAAAGTAAAACAATGTTTAACATTGTATTGTAATACCTTTCACTTTCTTTTTAACTCTCTATATGTACAACTTGGAATATTAATGGCACTGTAAGCATTTCAAAGCTTGGATGGCAAGCAACCTTGACATTCTGTTTCCCTGAAAATTTCAGATCTTTGGAGACCTACCTTTGCAATTTGTTTTGGTTGTTCTTCCTTGTGGACTGTTCCCCAGGACTCCCTCATTTGCTGGATGTTTATTAGGCTCATTGTATAGACTGTAGCTGAAGACTGTTCTTTCTGCTCGTGCTGAAGAATTTTAGTTGAAAAATCTTCAATTGCTATTGTTATACAGTGTGCCACAGAAGAAGACAGGCCATTAAATGCATTCCTCCAGCTAAAATCCAATAAATTAGTCTGAAATATAAACGTATGTAACATCAATCCAAATTCAGCAATGTGTGTTACTACTGCTATAGTTCTAATCTTATATGACTACTAGTATAAAAGTTATCTAGAGATACTCTGTCATACTGTGAAAACCATTCACATATCTTAGAAAGTAAGACTCACAATGAACTAACATTACAAAGCATATGTATTCTTGACACAGATTAATATATATAGTAATGTTACATTTAAATTGTCATTGGATTTAATACAAATTTAATTCATAAAAATCTATTTCAATAAAACTATCTTTATTTGAGTAGCAAGCTACACTTTACTTATCACATAAAGCAACCTTTAAATGCAATATATTTGATAAAATCAATTACATTTTATAGCCATTTTTTATAGTTTGCAACATCAGACACCATGCAATATTTTCTCTTACTTCCTTAGCATGCTTATAATGCAAAACTAGCAAATCAATAATGTGAATGGCAAACTGTTTAGAGAAACTAGTTTTGGCATACTGATGCTAGACTTTGTTTCTTTATTAGAGAATACTAGGACTGGAAGGGACCTCGAGAGGTCATCGAGTCCAGTCCCCTGCCCTCATGGCAGGACCAAGTACTGTCTAGACCATCCCTGATAGACATTTATCTAACCTACTCTTAAATATCTCCAGAGATGGAGATTCCACAACCTCCCTGAGCAATTTATTCCAGTGTTTAACCACCCTGACAGTTAGGAACTTTTTCCTAACGTCCAACCTAAACCTCCCTTGCTGCAGTTTAAGCCCATTGCTTCTTGTTCTATCCTCAGAGGCCAAGATGAACAAGTTTTCTCCCTCCTCCCTTTAGTACTGCATTTGGCCACAATTTAACCTAATCTAGATCACAGGAGTTCATAACCTGGCCAAAAATTTAGAGACTTCTGAGGTGGGTCTAAATAATGTCATGGGCCATGCCCAGCTCACATTAATTCTGCTTTGCACTGCTCTGATGATGTAAAGTCAGCTTAAAGGTGGCCAATAGTGACCAACTGATACTGTCTCTAGTTTAAGGGCAATATTTCAGTACTTAAACCTAACCCATCTCTGTTAATAGGTGGTATAGCAGGAGAAGGGAAGAGTCAGGACTCCAACAACTCTAACTTCTCTAATAGCTAATTGTGTGCATATGCTAAGAAGAAATTAGGCGCTGTAAGCAGCCAGAAATTGGAAAAGCACTCACATTGCTCTAACTTGCATCAAGGACTTAACTGATCCCACAGCCAACCCCATAATCTGGGGAGTACAAATGCAGCATAATCCCATTTTCTTCCCATTGTCCTCAGTTCCTGTGCTAGGTGCAGTTCAGCTAGATTAAAATACTTTTTATAAAGCTAACATTCAAACATAAGTCCCATAAACAGATCCAAAGTGTATTTCAACAAACTGTTTGAGTCCTAAAATATGGTATTGATTAAAGAAGGAGCACTTCTGAGCAATGCTTGACCTAGTATGTCTTTTTAGACCTCTTAAGTCCCCTAAATTCAACTCCAATATTTCCCTGGTAAACAGAAGGCAGACCAAGCCACAATCCTGTATGTGCTTTACGCAAGGCTTACTGCACTAAATGACTTGTAAAGGAACTAACAAACCCCAGCATCTGCATGATCAGATTCTAAGATTTCAGTACATTTGTCAGCCTATGGTGTATTCAATAACATATGGAATATTAAATAAAGACTTTTATGTTTCTGCATGGTTTCATGTTTTTTTTTCTTTGTAATGGGATTTTGGTCTTCTGATGTTAGCTTTGTTACAGTATAACATGAAAAAATAATAAAAAAGAATATCCTCTTTGTCTCTTCACTTACAAATTTTGTACAGGATTTTTGTTTTTTCCTGAGCTGAGACTCTGCAATCTAAAATTAATTGTAATATTCAAACAATTAACTTCTGGAAACAGGCATTTATAATGAGTATGCCAACAGAATCTATACTGGTGACAGAGACAAAAAGAAAAAGAAAAAAATCCCTATAAAGTGCAAGACTCTTTTTATACTCACCTCTTTTACCTGAAGTAACTGTTCAGGAAGCACACTGGTTTCATTTGCTCTAGTTTCCCCTATTAAAAGCTCCCCACTAGCTTTCTTCAGAACTCCTGCACAGTATGATAAAGGGGATCAAAGTTAAGATTAATTCTGTAGAAAACTCTGCAGCCTACAACACCTTCTGATATATCAATATGTAGTATAAAAAAATGCAACAAGATGTGGTAGAATACTAATATTGCAATGAAGTTGAATTCAGGTTATACACAGCTCCTTTTATATAACCTGATGAAATCCACATCACATTGTATTCATATTTTACACATATGCATAGATAACATAAAATATCATTCCTTTTGTCATTAATTCATTTTTATACTGATTCTGCAGTGACCTATTTCTAAGGAGAATAGATAACTTCAGAGCAGCTGTGTAAAAATTAATATCTATTCTTTGTTCAATAAATTAAACAAACTGTGTGGCACTATATATTTTAAACATTCTAATGATTTTAAAATTCTGACACAATAAGAATAAAATGACAGTTAATTAGTGCAATTATTATTTCCAAAATAATGATCAGAACTATAGACTTCTTTTGAATGAATAATTTTGCCAAAGATTTAATCTGGAGTAAAACAACAAACTGTGACAGAGGTCACACACTGGGGACTCAGTTCTGCAAACACAAACATGAATTGCCCCATGTAGGTATTTGAATGTGTGTTTGTACTATCGATTGCTTAGATTTATATGCCCTGGCCGTGCGCTGGAGCTGGAGGCAGGCTGTGGTGCTGTCCCAGATCAAGCTGCCAGGCAGCCAGCACCAGCTTCCCCAGGGCTAGAGTTGGCATCATCTGAAGGTTCTGAGCAGCACTAAACATACTACCAGTCCTGAACAAGTAAACAAAGCAAATTAATTGATGATTTCAACATCCTTCCCTTTCTTAATATACAATTTACATCCAACATGGTATTACTAATTTACTATATCTTATGTTAAATTAAAGACAAGAAAAAAAGAGCTCTAAATGATAGGAAAGATGCTATCGAGCATAGCTAAATAGTGTTGTTAAGAGCATATACAAAAAAGTCTTCTGTAGCTTGAAAGCAATGGCAAAATATATGCTTAAAGATTGGGGAAAACTTTTCCATTGAAGAAAATGTCTAATTTGTTGAGATTCTTAGACTCTCGTTTGTCTAAAATGGATTTTTCTTTTTCTGTAGATGGTATATCCTTTGAAGGAAGGCATCTTGCATATGCTCTTAAACAATGTTGCATGGCTTAGAATGACTTCTTCAAGTCCTGTCTTGGGTTGTGTTAACAAAACTAGTTCCAGGGGAAAATAGATTTTTATTTGTAGAAATATGAAAAGTTAAATTGGCAGATTAGAAAGATGGACAACAGGAACCAGGCCACCTGCTTCACCATCTTCCCAGTGCTGCAAGTAGTTTTCTGTTATGCATTTAATTCAGCTTATTTTTAAATACAGTATGTGATGGAGCTTCCAATGCTTTCCTTGGGAGATTGTTCCAGATTGTTAAGAGTTTCATCTCAGGATGTTTCTTGTGATATCCAATCTACCTAGGAATAATGAGCTGACACTGAGAAAGAAAATGTGTACTTCCTCTTACTATGTTAGATATTCATCTAATCATACTGTTGACACACTTTCAGTGTCAGAAAACTTACATTCTCTTATTGTCATGACTCCAGCAAGCAATATATGTAATTCACTCTTTTAATCTTTTAACAAAAAGTCAAACTGAGTAGTCTCCACTTACATTGTCCTTTTCAGAACTCCCACCACTGACCAGAAGCAAACACAACATTTTGAAGTAGCAGCTCCTCAACCGGTGTAAACTGTCATGGCAGCCAGCTGACAGTTTTATGGAACTATGATAATTTACACTAGTTAAGAATCTGCCCCTTCAGACTATAGCAGAGCTGTGCAGTGAGGGCCAATTGCTTGTAATCTGATTTGTTTGCATAAATATTCCAGAATTGCTGACATATCTCAGATAAAAACTTACATAAAGACTTACAAACTTACATATGTGCAAATTACATACCACTATCAAACTTAAGTCTTTTGAGGTTTCTCCCTCCAAGATCAGACTATTACAGAGTAAACCTTCTCCAGACCCAAGTGCCCCTCCCCATCAATCCCAGCCAATTTTTGTATTCTCCTTTGTCTAGGTCATTTCTAAAGACTGAATTTAACAGAGATCCTTTCACCATCTTTTAAACAGGTTCCCTAAGTTTGATATTTATCTGTTTATCATAACTCTTTGTGTAAAGTCCTTTGCCACATGACAGTCTTCACATGCAAACCAAGTTGTATTATTTTGAGATAACCTTCAAAAAACATTGTATCAAATGACATATTTAAATCCAAACTCTCTTCAGCCATCAATTTTATAATTCTATTATAAAAAAGCCATGACCTTTTTCGGTATGACCTGCTTTTTATAAAACCAAGCTGCTTATTTGTTTAATTAAGTCCTAGAGGTTTAGCTATATGGTCTCTCATTTGTCCCATTATTGTACTGAGGATAAAGGTTAGATTTACTAGACTGCTCATTTCATTCCTTTCTTTTTCTTTTTGAAGATTTATAAATTACCTAGGTTTTTCCCAGTCTTTCAGGGTAGATTTTAATGGCAGTAGGACCATTATGATCACTTACTTAGACATCCTGCATAACACATCATAGAATTTCACAACCAAGATTTTTCTATGACTTTTCAAAATAATTGTTAGTAAGGTAAATAATACTATAATCAAAAGCACCCACAGGTTCAATTGTCCATCTTTTTTATATGGATTCAGGCAGGATTTTTAACTCCACTAGAGATAATAGATTCTGAAGAAAATGAAAAATACCAACAGAAACATTATTTATAAAGAAAGAAAAGCTTAAAATGTTTTACTAATGATAGATTCGAAGTCCTCGTAGACTGTGTGTTCCGTTACAGACTTCTAATTTGTTCTAGCAAACCAAACAGAGGAAATATACATCTGAAAGTAAAACTCATATGTCTTTCTAAGTGGAAATTCCATTTTCCTGTCAGTATGTTCCTTTGGAAAAAAATATTTACTACAGAAGCTATAGCTGCATCTACCTTTGGGACCAAAGCAAAGATCATATTAGTCTTGCTGAAGTCTGTACAACTTCAAAAGCTGTCTATTAAGATGATGAACCTTGTAAATTTGATCCTCTTTTCCTTTTATTATGCTTTCTAGAAATGGATGTAAAGTAAAAAATTTCTTCTTAAGCTGTGAAAGGAAGACCTTTGCAAATCTTTTTGGTCCCCTGAGGCAAAGCTTGTAAACCTAAGGGCTTGACAACTTTGCCCAGGGTGTTTCAAAGAGCTCCACTGGAAAAAGCTTTTTCTTGGCACTCATTATCAGATCTGTCCAAAGTTCACCTTTCTCACTGGAATGGAAAAAAGGTGAGAGAAAGATGAAAGTGTGTTAGATGCTTTTGATTTTTTAAAAGTCTCAACAAGAGTCTTCTGAAAATCAGAGGAAGAGAGAAAACACATCTTAAAGATGGAAGAAAAATGCAATTTGTCAGTGTATTCTTCAGTCTAAATAAGGATCTCGTACTTTTCCCTGAATGCTACTGAATGTTCCAGGTTCCTCCAAATAGAACACATCTCTTGTGATGCTGAATGTACTAGGTATGTCTGAACACTGCAGTGATTCCAATGGAATGTAAATAGATGAGACCATGTGTGATGAAAGACCAGCAATGAAAGGGTTAATTATATCCAGCCCATGCTAGAGAACTCTGATGGCCTACATTTTCCTGACACCATAATACTAATGTAGGAAGGAAGAGCAGATCCATGGAATAGTGAATATATATTCTGCAGCTGCTAGGAAAAATCCTTCTTCTTTTCTCAACAGGATAAGAAATGTAGACAAGTCCTGGTGATATACTACAATCTGATGCACAAAGTGCTTTCACGTTTTATTTTTAGTGGTTTCTGAAAATAACTTTCCTCCCAAAATGCTTTGTGGCAGAAATTTCTCATGCTTTTTTGCCTCTCAGAGGTATACTGTTTAGCAAGTTTAAAAGAGAAATCTATATATTGTTGAGTTGTTCGTGCATGAATCAAGTATTTATAGCTATTAAATCATTTTTCAGATTCTTTATTTATGCCTGGGTAATTTAAGTATATTTTGGATTTGAGCTTAAAACACGATATGTATGTAGTCCTCAGTGAGGAACACTTTCTTTTGCACTGTTTGAAAATAAAGCAGCGAAGAAGTAAACCTATGAAAAATTTAAAATGCATACTGAAAATAAATTATAATAGAGAATTCAATACATAGATCATTTTTGTTCATCAATTTGAAACAATCTGGGGGATTTAACCTATTGAATACAGATAATTCCAGATACAGAACTTTCAAACTGAATTCACAAAACTGTCTAGATCATCTCAGTGCAATTGCTACAGTCATCTCCCTACAGAGTTCACTTTGGTTCAAGTGTGTCTCTTGGTGCTATTGTCTGCCAGGGGGTTACTATCAGAGAGTACTGGTGGGAAGTACTTCCCTGTAACATCTATTTTCAATTGCCTAAATTGATCTTCTGAGGTTTCCATTGTGCACTCTGTAAAGAAACTTCTCTTGTTGGCAGCTAGAAGCATGAACTACTTGTATTTCTTTTCCTCACTGTTCTTTTTTGGTTCACAAGCAACCTCCTACCAAAGCAGAATCTGCAGAAGAGACTACATCCAAGCAATAATGCTATGAAAAAGTATGAAGAGAAGCCCAGGTGGCCACCTTGCAAATTTCCAATGTGGAAGCCTTCGACCTCTCCGCCCAAGAAGCAGCTATAGTACTAGTGTAATGAGCTTTACAAACCCTGGGAGCCTCTTTACCCTTAACTATATACGCCTCCCTAATACAATCCCTTAACCATCTAGCTAAGGAACTCTTAGAAGCCATTTGACCCCTCTTAAGACCCCCTAAGAGTACAAACAATCTGTCAGAAGATCTGAAATCTTTGATTCTTCTGAGATAAACCCTAAGTGTTCTTCTTACATCCAATTTATGCAGCCATTGCTCTTTGTCATTGCTGGGTCTAGGGAAAAATGAGGGCCAAGAATCCTTCTGGTTTAGATAAAACTTAGATACCACCTTTCTCATAATTTTTTTTTGCCAAACCATCCAAAGAACTACTTTATTTCTGATGGAACTTTACAAATGTTCTAAATATCAAATCTGAGGTTCCCATGTGATATTCTGAACAAAGAACAGCTGAACTTGTTATTGCAACAGCCAAAAAATGTTCAGTTACTTCCTGACATGACTTAAATACAAGGCTGAAAAGGGCCACGACGGATAGCCAAGAGGAAAAAGAAACATGTGTAGTGCCTCACTCAGTTTGGTGTCTGGGAAAACATCACATCATTGGGATATTCATTATTTATTGCACAATTCCCAAATTACCTAAAGTGCTAGTGTAAACTCTCAGTGAACTAACACACAAATTCTTTTCTAAGCCCTTTAATAGGAAAGAAGATACTTCCAGAAAAGTGTACAAGATGGTTGTAACTCTTCCTAAGTCCTATACCACAAGTAGGACATCTCCCAACCTAAAATAAAGTATTCTTGTTAGGCATGTTTAAGCAGTCCTTCTAATCAAGACTTTATCAGTGAGACAATGATCAAGATTAATCAGGATAATATAGGACGCTGAAAGACAATATCTTATTTCCTGTCTGGATTCTTGGCAGAAAGCTGAAACAACTGCAAATATAGTTCTCATTCTCCCATATCAAATTATCTTTTAGGTAGCCATTAATGGAAATGTCTTGCAATACAAAGTACAGATAATGCCAACTAATGTTTTACTTCACAAACACTGTTTTCTTATTTCTCTGGCCATGCTGGCACTTCATATTTCTTTCTAGTAATTCATGTACTCCAGCACGATTTTCTGACTAAATCCAGATCACCTTCAAATAGCAAGTCTGAAAATGAAGGTGTGCTAGCCAGTTACATTGCCCTACTCTGTAATAAATATATCATCACATTTGTTAAATGGTGACCAAAATTTTGTACTTCCTTTGGAACCAGAGGCGCCTCCCACACCAAGAAGCTGACATTGCAGCTGATTTAATGACACTCATCTGCTCAGAAATGGAAGCTAGAGCCACCACTTCAGAGACAATGTCAGCATAGACACAGTGATTACAAATAAGTGGAAAAATTCAGGAAAGGGAAAGCTCAAACCGTTCAGCATCAACCATTTTATGTAAAGGTAAGGTCATGCATAAGTGTTTACAGGGTCACAAGCCTAAATATGCCTCGTGGAAAGCAGAACATTTCCTTGTTAACATTCCTTCTATCAAAATATATATTATTCTAAATAACTAGAGAAAAGGTGTTCCTGGACAAAATTTTGTTAAACATTATCATGTTGTTTTCCTATTTTCAGAGTTTCTTAGATTAAATATATTTGTATCCAACAGAACAGAAACAATATTACTGACAATTAATGTAGTTAAGACAAAACATTTCCTACTATCAGGGAGAAAGTATGATAGATTAAGTGGGAAAAAACCTCATTCCACATTGAAATCAATAGCAAAAACTGAGGGCTTTGAATATCATTTGTAAGTGAGCTTCAATACATAATCTAAAAATACATCCAGGTTAATTTAGTATTTTGCAATACAAAATGCTTCCATTTCTTTATTTTACTGACATAATGTCTAGCAGTTTCAGGTTAAGAATTCATTGCTCTACTCCGTTCACAAGTTGTATTCCTCTCTATTCTTTCTTTTTTCCATGCTTCTTCATTTTAGTGTTCTTAGACCATACTCCCAGAATACATTTCTTCCCAGCCCACAGCTTGGTGCTGAGATACTGAGCACATGACTCCTGCTATCCAATGTATCTCACGGAATGCAAACATACAGCAATTTATTTTTATAATCCTGCAAATTTAATTTAATTTGGAATTACATATTACCTTGAACATTTTTGTTCTTCTCAGTGAAACAAGGCAATGAGAGAATTTCTGCAGAAAGTTCTTCAATTCTTTCTTCCATTGACAAAAAGAGTTGTATAAGCTGAGAAAGACATTTGAGTTGATACAATGTTAAACAGAAGTTCCTTCCTTTTCTGAGGTATTCTTGGGTAGCTGTCCAAACAAAAAAGTCATAAAATGTATTTTATTTCTTTGCAGATGTTATGTAAAATATGCTTATGATAAAACTAAATTATATCAAACACTTTATAAAATCAGTCTTATTATTTGTCATGACACATAAGAACCTAATTGTGTCACCTCCTCTTTTAAGGACCAAGATCCCTGAATTCAGCAGTGAATGAGAGAAAAGATAGTGTAAAGCTACTTTTCTGTTTCTCCAATTGAGGAATAGGCTGGGAGCTCAAAAGAGAAATCAAAAGGTTACTCTGAACTACAAGAACCAGAAAAGTCCCCTTACATTGTATCAGTGTGCCAGACAAGGATCACCAAATAAGTTGCATTGGCGCTCCTGTACCATTTCTAAACATTGCATCCGAGTGGGTGGAAGAGAAAGAAAAGAGCAAGTGATGTAAAACCAGCCACATCAGAGAAATCCCCTATTTCCATCTTTGGGCAGTTTTCTGCAGTAGCAATTACCTTAAAACTTGATTTCTCCATCAAGCAAAATTCTATTCTATTTTATTCCTTGCTCTTGATTACGACCCTTTGAAAGTATTACAAATACTTGTAATTACAAGTATTACAACATAATACATTTCTTGTACTGATCAGATTATGGTAGACACCATAATTAAAGAATCATTAACACTGAGCTCATCATAATCCATAAGATAGTCACTCAGTAAACATCTTGGCAGATATTCGTGGTTGCTTTTTTCTTTTTTGTCTTTCTCTGGTTTGTTTCCAAAGGAAGATAAAATTCACTAAGATGCAACATACTGTAGATGAAGCTTTTTAAAATAACATTATGATGCATGCAGCTCAACCATTGTTTGCAAACATTAAAATTCTTTTTTAATTTCTTACCTTACATAAAATACCATTTAAAAATTTTCTTGTTTTCTCTAAAGTAAATGCTGCATCTTATCGGGAATAATGGCAAAACATACAAGAAGGCCTTAAGACATATGCCAATTTTTCTTTATAACATATATTTATTTTACACAGTAGCATCTTCCAAAAGATGTCATTTTTTAGTGTTGACAATATTGTCTAAAACTAAATATCAGGAACTTCAGTCCCCATATTAAAAATCAGCTTTTGCTACTGGAGTTCCTTCCTCATAGTCCTTTGGTATTTCTCATTTGCATATATCATATTACAAAGTAACAACCGAACTCCAGATTTCACTATTAGCTAATGTAGGTGGGGCATATTCTAGCTAAAAGTTTTAATTCAGAATACATTTTTAGCAGACAAAAACATTGTGTTGCAACAAATTGATTGAGCAAATCAAGGAACACCCCTTTGCCATATATTAATGGTTTGGGACATCACATCAATATACTGTCACTTCGCAAGTCACCTTGTCAGTTTAACACTCTGCTTGCACAATACAGCTAATGAATATGACATATGAGTGAAAAGAGACATCAATCTAACTCTCCACAACCCTAAATATGTGGGGTTTGAAAACAAGTCAGACTGTCAGTGAACAAATATCAGCAAGCATCACACTCATACAACAGTTATTTTTTCCAGAAATTGAACATTTTATTTTCAATGGCTAGAGCTTGAAACATATAATCATGTCACATCAACCAGAGAACCTGCTTGAGCATGAAGCCAGACTACAGAAGGCTGTATGATAGTTTTCATTTTGTTTTATTCAATCATAGTTTTTAAAAATATTTAAGATTTTTGTTCTAACATTTGGAACTTAACATTTCAAATAACGATGAAAATGTGCATGATGTTGTGTACCAGGTCCTTTGAGTCCCCTGTTATAGGACTCATGGTCCTAATACACTCAGGAAAGGAGCAGCCAAAGTGGATTTTCTAGGCCTGCCTTGAAAGGCTAAAGGGAAGCAGCCAATCAGATCACAGAAGGCTCAGCTAAAAGGAGCAGTAGATCCCTTTGAAGCAGAGATGATTGGAGTTCAGCTAAGAATCCAAATGTCGCAGTTTGGGAGTGTTCAGATTTAATAAGAATATATGAATGGCCATATGGGGTCAGATCAACGGTCCATCTAGCCCAGTATCCTGTCTGCCTAAAGTGGCCAATACCAGATTCTCCAGAAGGAGGGAACACAACAGGCAATTCACACATGATCCCTTCCCTGTCACCAATTTCCAGACAAAGAGAGGCTAGGGGCACCATTCCTACCCATCCTGGCTACTAGCCATTGATGGACCTAACGTACATTAATCTATCTAGCTCTTTTTTGAACCCTGTTAAAGTCCTAGACTTTACCACATCTCTAGCAAGGAGTTCAACAGATTGACTATGCACTGAGCAATGAAAAAAATCCTTTTCTTTGTTTTAAACCTGCTGCCCATTAATTTCACTTCATGACCCCGACTTCTTATATTGTAGGAATAAGTAAATAACATTTCCTTATTTACTTTTTCCACACCAGTCATGATTTTATAGACCTCTATCATATCCCCCCTTAGTCTCCTCTTTTCTAAACTGAAAAGTCCAAGTCTTTTTAATCTCACTTCATATGGAACCCGTTCCAAACCCCTAATCATTTTTGTTGCCCTTTTCTGAACCTTTTCCAATGCCAATATATCTTTTTTGAGATGAGGCGACCACATCTGTACGCAGTATTCAAGATGTGGGCGTACCATGGTTTTATACAGATATTTTCTGCCTTATTCTCAATCCCTTTTTAAATGATTCTTAACATTCTATTGGCTTTTTTGACTGCCCTGCAAGGTCTTTCTTTTGAGCAGTTGTAGCCAAATTAGTTCCCATCATGTTGCACGTACAGTTAGGATTATTTTTTTCCAATGTGCATTACTTTACATTTATCAACATTAAATTTCATTTCCCATTTTGTTGTCCAGTCACTTAGTTTGGTGAGATCTTTTTGAAGCTCTTCACAGTCTGCTTCAGTCTTAACTATCTTGAGCAGTTTGGTATCATCTGCAAATTTTGCCACCTCACTGTTTACACCTTTCTCTAGATCATTTATAAACAAGTTGAATAGGATTGGTCCCAGGAAAGACCCTTGGGGGACACCACTAGTTACTTCTATCCACTCTGAAAACTTACCATTTAATCCTACCCTTTGTTTCCTGTCTTTTAACCAATTATCAATCCATGAAAGGATGTTCCCTCTGATCCCAGAACAATTTACTTTATTTAAGAGCCTTTGGTGAGGGACCTTGTCAAAGGCTTTCTGGAAATCTTAGTATACTATATCCACTGGATTCCCCTTGTCCACGTGGTTGTTGACCCTCTCAAAGAACTCTAGCAGATTAGTAAGGCATGATTTCTCTTTACAGAAACCATGCTGATTTTCCCCTAACAAATTGCGTTCACCCTATGTGCCTGACAAGTTTATTCTTTAATGTAGTTTCAACTAATTTGCCTGGTACTGATGTTAGATTTACTGGTCTGTAATTGCCAGGATCACCTGTAGAGCCCTATTTAAATATTGGTGTCAAGTTAGCTATCTTCCAGTCCTTAGGTACGGAAGCTGATTTAAAGGATAGGTTACAAACCACAGTTAATAGTTCCACAATTTCACATTTGAGTTCTTTCAGAACCTTGGGTGAATGCCACCTGGTCCCGGTGATTTGTTACTGTTAAGTTTATTAATTTGTTTCAAAACCTCCTCAAATGACTCCTCAATCTGGGACAATTCCTCAGACTTGTCACCTAAAAAGAATGGCTCAGGTTTGGGAATCTCCCCAATATCCTCAGTCATGAAGATAGAAGCAAAAAATTCATTTAGCTTCTCGCAATGACTTTATCAACTTTGAGTGCTCCTTTAGCATCTCGATTGTCCAAAGGTCCCACTGATTTTTTAGCCAGCTTCCTGCTTCTAAAGTACTTAAAAAACATTTTGCTATTACTTTTTGAGTTTCTGGCTAGCTGTTCTTCAAACTCCTTTTTGGCTTTTATTATATTTTTACATTTAATTTGACAAAGTTTATGCTCCTTTCTATTTTCCTTACTAGGATTTGACTACCACTTTTTAAAATATGTCTTTTTATCTGTCTCTGCTTCTTTTATTTTGTGCTCCAATTTGGGGCTCTTATATAGAGATAGGGCTGAACTGTGAATTTTATATCCAGATTTAAACTTCCCCTTAATTAAGAATAAATGCTTTAGCATTAGCAAGTCCATACTTTTAAAAGTTGGCTAAAAGGAAATATCATATTTATATTACTACTGCTAGTAGTGCTGCTGTTGCTTCCCCTTCACCCACCCTGAAAATATAACAGATAATAATATTTGCATCAATAAATTGCCACTCTTGGTTTTTGTGCTTCCAGCAGAACACATGCCAAAACCCTATTTTTTTCAGCCTTGGTTGAAAATATATAATTAAGCATAACAGAGTATAACTAATACAGTGATGTCTGTGTGAGTCTGCAAACAGCAAGAAACAACAGTTCTCAGAAGTGAGAACTGTACCATGCATCTCAGTGATCTCATCTTAACTCCAAGACCTATTGCTCTCGGGAGACTCATACTGCTGTTCTAGTCTACTGAGAAGAGTAGAGTCTACCTGCCATTGCCACTCAAGGGAAGGGACAGAGCAATAGAGGACCTGTAGGGGTCAATTTAGGAAGAACTCTGTACATGTGAAGTATAGGGGTGGTGAGGCCTGCATTTCCCCCCCCCCTTTTTTCCATTCCCCCTGCTTCCCTACTACTGATGAGCCAGAAGCAAGCCTCTAGGAACATACGCCATTGTAGCAAGAACAAATTGTAGATAAGGGCGGGAACATAACAATCTTGTTTACCTAAATGTACTGATCATATAAACAAAGTCGAAGGACAAGCAGTACAGCTGAACCAGACTGTAACAAGCAATGAGTAACCCCTGGAAATTTCCAAACTGCCACAAACAAGGTAGAGACACAGTATTTAAAGCTGCACCAGAGCACAGCAATTTGGACCTCACCAATGGGCTTTGGGTACCGGTGCCTTGGAAGCTGAGACAGTCTCCCACTTCATCCGCAGCCGAAACAGGTTCCGTGGTTAGCCAAAGGGATGTAAGAAATGCCACTTTTCCTATCATGTTCTTTTAGTTAAGGGGCACAGCTGATAGCTGTCAGGAAATAAACTGCTTGTGTTTGACAGATACCTGTGTAGCGTTTTTTGTACTTTGAGAACCCAGTGTCGGACCTGAGACTCACTCTTGCCGGCAACAGGACTCCATGTCACAATGTTCTTGGCCCTGGATTACTTTAATCTAGAACTTCATTAACACCTGTGTATCAAATCAGGTGCTCCATATCATATTACCCTCAGCTCTTCAATGAGCAGGAAGTAACAAATTCCTAAAAGCCAATACAAAACATTAACTCTTTCACAAACATTCCATACAATTATGCTACTCCAAAACTTCTTCCCAAACTCTCAGAAGAGAACTCTAAACATTTTTTTCAATCTCAATTGGCATTTAAAATACATTTTTAACTGGACCTTATAGACAGAATTCAAAGTTTCCCCTCCATGCAAACCGTTAACAAGGTGGAAAAAAATATTTAAATATTAGCTAAGCTGCACTGTATATGTGAAGCGATATCACCTGTATATTTTTTTCTGATCACCGCATATTGTACTGTAAAACCAGCATTTTTTTCTTTTAGTTTAGAGGTTAAATATGTGCGACAGGAACCCTGACTCTCCTATGATACTTAACAAAACAGTAACTGTAGAAAGATGTTTGTAAATTTCCTAACCAATATAACTATATTTCAAGGAAATAGGAGGGACTTAAATTAATTGGGACAGGAAATGTTATCAAGAAATAGAGAGGAAAAGGTTGTCTTCTTGTACCTTATGACATATAAAAAACAGGACTATGTAGCACTTTAAAGACTAACAAGATGGTTTATTAGTTGATGAGCTTTCGTGGGCCAGACCCACTTCCTCAGATCAAATTGTGGAAGAAAATAGGCATGACCATATATACCAAAGGGATACAATCAAAAAAATGAACACACATAAAAAAGGACAAATCAAATTTCAGAACAGAGGGGGGACAAATGGGGGGAGGTAAATGTCTGTGAGCTAATGATATTAGAGGTGATAATTGGGGAAGCTATCTTTGTAATGGGTAAGATAATTAGAGTCTTTGTTGAGACCCCGGCGTAAAGTGTCAAATTTAAGCATGAATGACAGTTCAGAGGTTTCTCTTTCAAGCCTGGTGTGAAAATGTCTTTGAAGCAGTATGCAGGTAATCAAGTCATTGAGACAATGCCCTTTCTGGTTGAAATGGCAAGAAACTGTTTTTTCTTTGTGATACTGTCTGATATCCGTTTTGTGTGCATTGATTCTTTGGCGAAGCGTCTGAAACGTTTGTCCAATGTACATAGCAGATGGACACTGTCGGCACATGATGATATAGATTATATTTCTGGATGAGCAGGAATATGTGTTCTTGATCTTATAACTGAATTGGTTAGGTCCAATAATGGTGTCAGCAGAGTAAATATGTGGACAAAGCTGGCACCGGGGTTTGTTGCAAGGAAAAGTCCCAGGTTGGTATTAGTGTGGTATGTCCTGTGGTTGTTGGTAAGAATCATCCTGAGGTTAGGTGGTTGTCTATAGGAGACTATGGGTCTGTCTCCCAGAGCCTCTCGGAGTGTAGTATCCTGTTCTAGTATAGGTTGTAGTTTGTTGATAATATGTTGGACGGGTTTAAGTTGGGGGCTATAGGTGATAACTAGTGGTGTTCTATTGTTGGTTTTCCCAGAAACCATCTACTTCAAGACAGACCCAAGAAAACCAACAATAGAACACCACTTGTCATCACCTATAGCCCCCAACTTAAACCCGTCCAACATATTATCAACAAACTACAACCTATACTAGAACCCTGGGACTTTTCCTTGCAACAAACCCCATTGCCAACTTTGCCCACATATTTACTCTGCTGACACCATTATTGGACCTAACCAATTCAGTTATAAGATCAAGAACACATATTCCTGCTCAGGAAGTAGCTCCCTGCTGCTTGACATTACAGAAGTAGATAGAATGATAGAAACATGGAACCAAAGACTAAGAATATTATGCAGCTAACAGAAAAGATCCAATATTTGGAAGTTGAAACTACACAAAATCAGACTAGAAACAAAGTGAAAGTTTGTAACTAATTGTTAGAAAATCTTGCAATGAATTTTTAAGGTTGTGTTCTAATTCAAGGGCAATTAATTCAAGGACTTCTTAAGACCTCTGTTATATGGACACTCAGGAATTAGAATTTACTGTGGTGCCCTTTGGCTTTATAATCTATAAATGGAGAAGAAGGGTGGGGATTAAGAATCTAGAAACAAGGATTATTTACTCTATATTAACAGTGGTTCTTCAACATGTGTTGCCCACATGTATTCAACTTCTTATGTCCACACATTTACCCTAGTGACACCATCACAGGACCTAACCACATCAGCTATATCATCAAAGGCTTGTTTACATGCACATCTAACTACTGTGATATATGCCATCACGTGACAGAAATGTCTCTCTGCCATGTACATTGCACAACCCAGACTATCTCTGCAAAAGAATAAATAGACAGAAATCAGACATCAAGAATGGCAACATACAAAAGCCAGTGGTGAAAAATTTAAACTCCTTGGACACACAGTTACTGACTTGCAAATTGCCATTCTCAGGCCAAAAAAAAAAGCCCACCACCTTCAAAAACAGATTTCAATGAGAATCTGCAGGTGAGCTGAGATGGAATTCATATGCAGATTTGACACTGTCAAAAGAGGTTTAAATAGAAATGTGGAGTGGTTGTAATGTTGCGGTAGGTAATTTCTCCTTCAGGTACTCTCACCTCATCACTGTTGGAGATGACCCACATCCACTCAGATTTAATTTGCACTGATGTCACGCCCCATCTCTGTATCCCTTCCTTTTTTCTTTTCTTTTCTCTTCAAGGTGCTGAAGAAATGAGTTGTATCTCACAAAAGCTTATGCCCTAATAAATTTGTTAGTCTTTAAAGTGCCACTGGACTCCTTATTGTTTTTGCTGAAACAAACTATCACAGCTACCCCTCTGAAATCTGTCTTTTATACTGCAAGATAAAATGTTGTGAAGAGCTAAAGTCTGCTAATGATGTGTCCGAGCAAACCAACATCCAGGCTATGAAATGGAGCAATGCTGGGTGCAGTTGTATCCAGTAGGATGAGGTGTTCAATGAGGCCATATTAGGTCTCAGGGCCTCTTGTTCTTCCAGGAAAGCAAGTCTTCACATAAACACCCTGGAGATGAGAGCTGTTAAATTTGCAGGCATGTTTTCATAATCACATCCAATGCATTTGAAATTCGGCTGACAGGCTTGTCAAGTCCAAATATCAAAACTCTCTGAGTTGTTAGCGTCATTTGGACTGTATCCTGTCTGATTTTTCACAGTACCCTCAGTAATTGGAGGGTAGGCACATGAGTCCCAGTGACTATGGGATCAGGAAGCAGCCTGCAGACAGTCTGGGGCAGAATCTACAACACTTACTGTTCTGGACTGATGAAAAGAGATTTATTTTTGAGTATCCCTTTGTGGAAGATGTCTTATAGAGTGGACTCCTTGAGTAACCATTCATGACTGTTTAAGTATCCTGGACTGACATGGTCTGCTAGGGTGTTTTGAAGATCTGGGAGGTGTGGAGATGCATGTGAAATGTGGTGACTGATGCATCAATCACAAAAGCAGATTGCTTCCTATCAGAATAGATCCTCTTTACTTGTTTATATAATACACTGCTCTGATGTTGTATGTCAGCACCTGTACTATGGTACCCAGTGGTATTGGAAGGAAAGCTATGCCTGCTAGCTTAACAGCTCTCATCTCCAGGGTGTTTATATGAAGACTTGCTTTCTTGGAGGGACAAGAGGCCCTGAGAACTAATGTGGCCTAGGTGAACACCTCATCCTACTGGATGCAACTGTCACCAGCATTTTGCTGGGACGAGAAAGAACATGGTACTTCATGTCACAAGCCTACATAGTCCTTCTACCAATCTAACAAGGAGAGGAATTCTAGAGGAATCATGAGCAACACATGCATGTGGTGTTTGCCTTGTGGATATACTGATCTCCATCACCCTTATATGGAGCAAAACTCAAGCCAGGTAAATTGCATCACATAGGTGCGGGAGATCTTGTGCTCCATGATCCCGAGACAAGTCCTGGCTGAGGTCTTTGGGTACTGATCAATGAGGCACAAAATGGGTGAGGAACATGTTCTGTGGCAAGTGAGTCTTTTCAACTGTGGAAGCTAGTGCAGCCCCTATCGACTCTATAAACTGAGCAGGGATGAGAAGGTACTTCCTTCTTTTGACTGTGATGCCCAGAATTGCAAAAAGATTCAAGATTATTTGCACTAGTTGTTGATGTAACTGACCACAAATGTACCATCAAGGTAGAAAACCTTCAGGGTCATGGGAAGGGAAACACTCTATACTGGAAATGAGGACTGTCCCACAAGAAACCTGAAACATTTTTTTAGATTGAGGAATTGCAGGATGGAAATTGGCATCACAGAAAATGGCATCTTTCAAGTCAAGAGTCATGAACCAGCCTTGAGGGTCTCAGGTAGATGCTAATGTCACCATCCTGAATTTAAAGTGATGGATAAATTTGAGTTGTCAGAGATCCAGGTTAGGGCATCAGCATCCTTTTGGGTCTAGGAAATAATGAAAAAAAAACCCACTGTCCTGGAATTCCACAGCTTTGAGTTGCAGAACACAGTCAATTTGCTTTCTGAACAAAATCTGATGAAAAATGTCCCTGAAGAGAGATAGGAAAGGGGAAGGAAGAAAGAAAGGAATAGGAAGGGATTGGAACTGGATAGAGTATTCCTTATCTTCTGTTTCCAGGATGAACTGGTCTGAGGTTATTTAGTGTCATGCCTGTCAGAAAGAAAACAGATAGTTTTCATATATGGAAAACATAAAACGCAGATAGTGCAAGCCACAATCAATTGCATAATCAATCCTGCTGGCAAAAGGTTAATGTAGAGTATATAGTGGAAGAGGAAGTGGCAGGTTGTTTCTTCCTATGTCACCTCTGCCTATTTCTTGGAAGCTTTGACAAGTTGCCCACAGTAGAATGAAGAGAATTGCTTCTGCCTCAGCTAGTTCTGGGGTTTATACGGTCTCCTCCTGGGAGATACAGCATATAAACCCAGAAAGCATGAGGGAGTTTTCAAGGCCTTAAATATGTTAAGGGACATATCAGTGTTCTTGTTAAAGAGATCATAACCCTCAAAGGAAAAGGGTAATCTTTCCAAGGCAACAAAGGCATTATGTTGTGTGACTAGTTGACCGTCCAGGATTGGGGACTTGACTGTGCTCCTGTGGCACCCTTGGTCCCAATTCAAGAAGACACATTTAGTCAAGAGCTATAATGGTTTGAAATTATCATCTCTAAGCAGGCCAAGAAACATTTCTTAAATGTCCTGAATTTTTTTATCCTTTCGCCTACAGCTATATGGCTCCAAGCATCAGTGTTTATGAAAATAAACCAATGTATCAATTTGAAAATCATTTGCTTATCATCATTTTTATAAAGGTTAATTGTGTGGTACAGATTTAGTAATGGTAAAGGCAATGGCTTGTTTGACAATCCTAATGAATGAGGTTATCAGTTTTTCTGAAAGTCAGCTGGAGGGCAAGCTTTACACTCACTGCACCTTGATCATGGTCTAGTGACAATGTGATAATAAGACCTTGATTCCTGACTCTGAGGGGCAGTGAGAGCCTGAGGGTCATCAAGTGTTGGTACATAAAAGAGCTTTTCATATTTTTCCCATACGCCTCAGAAACCTCCAGTACTTTTTCAGCTCTGTACTCTTTCTGTCTCTTTTCTAAATCTGCCCTCTTCTCCAAACCCCTTTTTAGAACTGCACTTCAGATCTGTCTTAGACTACTTTTTCATCCCCACCCTACTCAATCTCCATTCTCAGATCTCCATTTGTCATTCCCACACACACACGCACTTGCCACTGACACCAACCACTGCTGCCTCCATTCTGGAACTCATGTACAGGCCTCTAATGGCCAATACCTATAGGAGGATGGCAGTTGCTGCACACAAATTACCTGGAGAAGCAAGATCCTGGATGAAATGTCACCAAATCCATGACATTTGAGAGCCCAGAGTATATATATAGGCAAAGGGAACCAAATTAACTATGAGCCGCCACTGTGACATGGCTGTGAAAAAGGCTAATATGGTCTTGGGATGTATTAGGCGAGGTATTTCCAGTAGGGATAAGGAGGTGTTAGTGCCATTATACAAGGCATTGGTGAGACCTCATTTGGAATACTGTGTGCAGTTCTGGTCTCCCATGTTTAAGAAGGATGAATTCAAATTAGAACAGGTACAAAGAAGGGCTACTAGGATGATTCGAGGAATGGAGAACCTGTCTTATGAAAGGAGACTCAGGGAGCTTGGCTTGTTTACCTTAACCAAAAGAAGGCTGAGGGGGGATATGATTGCACTCTTTAAATATATTAGAGGGATAAATACTAGGGAGGGAGAGGAATTATTTAAGTTTAATACTAATGTGGACACAAGAACAAATGGATATAAGCTGGCTAGTAGGAAGTTTAGACTTGAGATTAGACGAAGGTTTCTAACCATTAGAGGAGTGAGGTTCTGGAATGGCCTTCCAAGGGAAGTAGTGGGGGCAAAAGATCTACCTGGCTTCAAAATTAAACTAGATGGGTTTATGAAGGGGATGGTTTGACAAGATAACATGGTCTTGGTAACTAATTGACTAGTCATTATCAGTGGTAAATAGGTCAATGGAGGGATGATAGGGGTTACTATAAAGAACTTTCTGGGTGTCTGGCTGGGGAGTCTTGCCCACATGCTCAGGGTTTAGCTGATCGCCATATTTGGGGTCGGGAAGGAATTTTCCTCCAGGGTAGATTGGCAGAGGCCCTGGAGGTTTTTCGCCTTCCTCTGTAGCAT
The DNA here is from genome assembly GCA_032595735.1 of Pelochelys cantorii. Classification (NCBI taxonomy): domain Eukaryota; kingdom Metazoa; phylum Chordata; order Testudines; family Trionychidae; genus Pelochelys; species Pelochelys cantorii. The sequence continues at coordinate 59,991,477 of CM064330.1, forward strand.
GGGGTACAGATCACAGCTGGAGGATTCTCAGCATCTTGGGGTCTTCAAACTATTTGAGGGCTTCAATATCTGAGATATAGGGGTGAGGATTATTCTAGGAGTGGGTGGGTGAGATTATGCGGCCTGCATTGTGCGGGGGGTCAGACTAGATGATCATAATGGTCCCTTCTGACCTTAAAGTCTATGAGTCTATGAGTCTATGAGTCTATTTTATGGGCAGCCCTAACTCTAGCATTTCTTAACTTTTAAATGCTTGATTTTGCAAACTTAGCATTCTTTTAATCAAACACATATTAGATGTTATTTCAGCAAATGAAGTTATGTTAACCTTTAAAAATATTTTATTATTTGGCTGTAAGCACAACTTCGCCCTCCATTTGTTTTTTGTTCTGAAGAGAGATTCCACCATGTACTAGGATAATGATACAATCTGAGGAAATGCACATTATTTGAACTCCATGTATCTGAAATTCCTGAGAAGCGGCTGAAAGAAAAATTCTTTCTTTGCAGATTCAGTCCATCTATTCCTAAATATAACTTCTGATAAACTCTTCTCTGGGTCTCCAATAAGAGTATCAACAAAATAGTGAAGAAAGATTTTTTAAAAAACTTAAACAAATCTCAATTCTTTCTTATCTATTTTTCTGGAGATCTTTGTTAGGGAACTCAGAGATATGCATTCTGAGGTTTCTCAGGCCTTATGTGAAGGAATAGTGTGTTGAATATTTAACAAAGAACTTAACTTATCTTTTAATTGTTTCTCAGATGTTTCAATCAGGATCCTTTTCTCTACTATCTGTGATGTCACAAAACTAGTATTTCAGCACCAACTTCCATAAAAAAAGGTAGACATAAATTCCCAATTTAAAAAAAAACAAGCATGTGTGTGTTGTGGGGCTATTTCAGTATGTTTTAAAATAAGTGAACATTTCAGGTCTTAGTCTGATATCATCAAGCAGCAATAAATAAATAAATAAATAAATAAATAAAAATAAAACCAATCCCTCCGTGCGCAAAAAAACCCACAAAACCCACAAACAGAAACAAAAAGCAAGCCATTTTCCTTTTTTAAAGTCACTTTTAAATGAGCTATGAAAGTGCAGTGACTTCCACCACCTCCAAAATGAAATAGAAAAGTGAACCATTCTTCATGGAATATTCTAAACCCTTTTCTTTTTATGACAAACAACTAGCCCTAGTTATCTGAACTCCTGCTTCTTCCTTGCTAGTCATAATTTTAACTTGTCATCTTTCAAAATTCTCAGTGACAATGGTTGTTTCTTTCCATCACATCAATCCGAGGTTTACATTCCTTAGGAATCAAGTATATTTAAACATATTTTTTAACAAATAGGTTAAAGTGACAATGCTGACCATAGAGGGCCTATGTACAAAGAATAAGCCATGTTTCTTCATTGTGAAAATGAGGTTTTACAGTACTCGTATACAAAAATCCTCAAAAGTCAAAAGGCAATGATGATTTGTGTAAACACAGAGAAAATTGAATTCTTGTGCCATCTGAAATATGTGATAAAAGTACTGCCATTAATGTATTTTTCATTCCTATGTGCCAAGTTTTAGAATGAAGACATTTTTGGGTTAACTAACTGAAAAAGAAAAAAAGCAAGAGCACGCACAATTAAAAAAAAACCCAACTCATGACTCAACAATTTTCTTCGAATATGAAAAACATTTTTATCCTAAACTCTCCTAAGAGGAAAATGTCCAACTTAAACTTTACTGAGCTTTGCAAATAAATATAATTTTGGCTTAAAATAAATATAAGCAATTTCAGTATAAAATATATATAATTTGGAAAGTTGTAAGCACCTAAAAATAGAGGCTTAGAAAGAAACCTTAATTATAGAACAGAAATACCTACAATTCAGGTTTGCAAGAGAGTATTGTTTATCTCAGCCATTCCAAGGGACAACTAGTGGTCCACAAAACACTTGCTTGTGTCATGCTGAGAGTGAGATTTGTATTATGGCATGGCGCTCATGTTTCCTGGTGCTAGACTCCATTAAATGAGGATTAAAAAAAAGTTACGTTTATAGTATCATTGTTCCATCTATATAACTGTTGTACTTATCTAAGGATGTTTTACAATTGAGAAAGGAAGTGGTCTTTTGATTTCAATATAGAGTTAATGCAAACACATTTGATTAAACTAACTCATCATAAATGATAAATAAATGATAAATAAATCAATGAAATATACAACACCAATATAGTAGGAAAGAGAAATTCATTAACATTGAGACCACAAACAGCATTTGTGACATCAGAGGGTCCATTATATTAAAAAAAAACCCTTTCTCTGAATAATTTAAACTGAATACAGTGTAGAGACTCATCTTACTGCACGTAAATCCTAATGATAGAATTTCAAAAAGTTATTGATGTAGAGGAATACCAATCAGGTTTGTCTATGCCAAAAGAAATTATAAAGGAAAACTAATGATCCACATGGATTCTCCTTGCAATAGTCAAAATAAGCCATCCACACTTCAAGGTTGTTATCCAGCATGTATTTCCTATAACATCTCTCAAACTATTAATGTCAGTCTAAACCTCTTATTTCTTTTGCATGTCAGGGTGGAAATTTCTTGAAGAACAATGTACCAGACCAACTGGGATCTCTCTCATTAGATATACAAATATGAAATTAAAAATTCTATTGCACCAGATGAAGTTTAGAAATGCCTGTATCAATTCTAAAACAGCATATATATTACAGATAAATAAGAAAAGGAAGTTTCAAAGGAGTACAAAGCAAAACCACAGAAATCCTAGTCTCTGTTTAGGTGTATATCTACGATCATTACCACAAGAATAAGAGCGTCTCCCAAATATTTTAAAAACAATATCAAAATTTTTGCATTTACTTTACTATTTACCAAGATTAGCCCTTACTGTCTTGAAAGGCAAAGACGTGAGAAATAATGATTTATTAGATCTCACTTAACAGTTTACACCTGCTAATTGGTGTTCCATTTGTTTTGCCTGGTGTGAAAAAGATGGGCACTAATCAGAGGTGTGCTTATGTTCTGCCCAATATTAGTATATTAAGTAGCTCATGAAATAAGGTACCCAAGAATTTGAATGGAAGGCAGTGCAAAAGGAGTCACCACCTGGTCCTTTTTCCTTGGCACATCTGAGCCAGAAGACATGAGAATGAATGAATGAATTGTGAAGAACACTCTATATTGGAGAGGAAACAGTGAAGCTTTCCATATGCCTATTTGCAGATGAGAGAGAAAGGTTATGGGGATGCTTGAGAACAAGGGGACAGAAGTGAGTGTGAGCTTTTTCGTTGTAAATGTGCTATACACTTCTGTTAAGAGCACTGCTTCTAGAGCCACAGACAGTAGCCTTCCAACTTTAGCATCAGCCTCTCAAGTAGATTTCTGGGATTTACTTTTAAGTTGTCCCTCATTTTTCAGCAAAGCGATGCTTATGGTAAGCAAAATCTTGCATTGTTTAAAAAAAAAGTAAAATGAATCATTTTGAGTTCCCCAACTTTTCCTGTATTTGAGCAGCAAAAGGGAAAAGAGTTTCACAGAAGGTCTTAAGTAACAGGGTACAGCCGCACATAGTTACACACACCTGTCTCAGGAAAACAGGTTTCTGTTCTTTCAAAGAACAACAATAACAACCACAACCACAATAAGATCAGTAAAGAAATACCACATTTCTACCCCATATCTCTAATCTGGAGGGTTGTGTCTACATAGCAGGGCTTAACTCGAAATAAGTTACGCAAATTGAGCTACTTTTTTTTTACATTTTTTTGGCCTTTTTTCGAAAAAACTTCCCCTGCATCTAGATTGCTGCCGCGTTCTTTCAAAACTAAATTGAAAGAATGCGGCATTTTTTTCAACCGCGGTAAACCTCATTTTATGAGGAAGAATGCCTTTTTTCGAAAGTGCTTTTTCGAAAAAAGGCGTTTTTGAATGCAAACAGGGCTTTTTCAAAAGAGAGCATCCAGACTACCTGGGTGCTCTCTTCCAAAAAAGTGGCTCGCTTTTTTGAAAGAAGTGGTTGCAGTCTAGATGCTCTCTTTCAAAAGAGGCTTGTAGTCTAGACGTAGCCTTACACAGCACTTATTTTGAAATAGAGCACTCTTCCTCTGACTTCCCTTACTCTTCGTACAATGAGGGTTACAGGAGTCGGAGTAAGAAGTCCTCCAGCTTGACAGTATTTCAACATTATTTCAAAATAACTGCCTGCTGTGAAGATGCGGACTAAGTTATTTCGAAATAATGTTGCTGTGTAGATGTACCCGAAATGTAAGGCAGAGCACTATGGGTCCTTCAAAACAGCCAAACAGATGGGGGAAGAGTCAGAGAAACTGGACAGAAACACAACTTGCAAAAAAGGATGCCCCTCAAAAATACAAGAAGGCAAAATAAAAACGGTACATAAACATAAAGATGGAATCAAAAGATAATCTCACTTAAATCTTTAAAAATACATAAAAGGTTATAAAGCTAAAATAGTGACCTATCAGGAAAATTCTTCTTTTTGGACTCTTAAGATATGTGTGGAGGGTAGATGTCTCCAAAAAGGATCAAACAATAAAATATTGGTCCGAAAAAAGCATTAAAAAACAGTAGCTAAAATATAACAACAGCCTAAATGCAAATAAAGCAGCAATTTAATAAGCAGAACTAACATTTTGCCAAAATCTGAAATGAAGAAGGTTAATAAAGCAAGAGAATCTCCACTTATTGATAGCTATGCTGTGTATAGGGAGATTTTTAAGGGGTACATTTAAAAAGAAGTGTAGAGGAAGAATCATGCATAAATCCCATTAACAATAATGTGTTTCTCTGCTCCCTGTGATATTAACTTTTAAGTGACGCCATAACTATTATAACAATCTAACATTCATGATAGTATTCATTGGCATACTCTCCTAAACCCAACTAGTATATAAACTAGCATTTGGTAATGGTATATTCAGTTTTATCACCTTAGTCACATTTTTTTTTATGTTGCACTGTGGTGTATAATTTTTTAAATAACTGTAGGTTTAAAAAAATAGTGTTGCTGGATATAATCATTAATTTTGTAAAAAATGTAGTATTTCTGCATAGCAGGTGTAATGCATAAGATTACACAGAACTAAATTATTACAAAGAATGCCAGCAGTTTTCTATACACAGTACTTAACATAATTATAAAAAAATCTTCATTACTGCATACTGGCATTTTTAACAGCTTAATTTGGATAGGTTACAAGATACATTCAAATCACACAGATATAATTACTGCAAACTCAAGAAGCTATAAAATGTTCCCAACCAAATCCCTTTGACCCTGTTAATGTCTGTTCCTTGTTAATCTAAGGCAAACATTGTTTGTTGTATGCATTTGTTATAGAATATGAAAAAAAAGAAAGGAAATCCCTTAACAGTTGTTATTGATTCCAGCATTTACAGACTGAGAGTTAAGTGCTGTTTACAAAACAGAACAGATGCAGATGCTGACAAAAAGGTAAACAATTGTTGCATGGCTTACTGCCAGTCTCTGAGACGATATATTAAACTCCAAGTGAAGCACATTTCCCCTATGGATTGCACTTATTGCCACTTCATTTCCTGTGTGCTCTGTCTCTCCGCTGCTCTGCCTGGCACTAAGCTATTTCTAGTTCTTCGGTGACCCCTGAGGCCTAGTGCTACCTCACACAGCCATTAGTGAAGGGAATTGCATGTGTCTGACACGGCCTGAAACCAATTACTTGATATTTTCTTCAGAATGATGCCCAACTCTGTTGGGAATGAGCAATCATGAAATAATTTACCTCCTGATTTAATTTTTTCCTGCACAAATTAGTTGTAGTCTGACCTGGCTATACAGAGCGGCCTGTGACATATCTCTGTCTTATCAAGATTATACTTGAAATGATGAAGGGGTGGGGGTGAACAGAACAGGTTGGGGACTCCTGCTTTAAAAAGGCATTGACAAGTTTATCAGATATACTGATCACATGTACTCTCTGCTGATTGAAACTGACAGAACCATTCAGAACTATCAGCTCAGCAGAGGAAATCACAGAGTGTTATCAGAGTGTTTATGTTTTTCTAAACACCTGTCCATTATTAGTTCCCTTTAGTTCCACTGAAACCTTAGGATGCCAGCAAAATCTCCAAACAAAAGAACACCCCACAGTCAACCCTCCCTCCCACATATCAATTTCTGATTTTAAAGCCTACATTGTGCTTATTTTTTATCCTTATGTAATTTCTTTTAAAAATGGCCACAGATCTGAAGAAAGTTTATATTTGCCCAGTATGCATCGGCCTACATGTGTGACTTTTATTATTGCTTATTCTGTAAATCCTTACTATGCATAAGTCACAGGAATCTAGTAAAGTGAGGATTTCAACTTATTAAAAACATGGAAAGCATGTATAAATTTGCATATGTTTAATCAGAAAAGCACATCTAGCATAGAAAGAGATGTCACTGCCAACTATAAACAACATCCGTAAAGACTACACAAATCTGTTGAAGGAGATTCGCTAAACATGAAGCTTTAATCAATTCTACTCCATAATGTCTTCCCAATAAAGTGAAAAAAGATTTTCTTTTCATTATTGAAAGCTAATTACACATTGTATATCGAATATTTAGAAGCCTTTTGTTAGCATTCAGTTTAAAAGTCTGCCACAATAAAATTTCACTACAATTGAAGTGTAGTTCAGTGCTATATGCACAAGTACTGTGATTTTGAGCATATCATCGCACCAGTCTCATTCAGCTTTATTTATATAATGAAGACAATACCCATCTATCTCAAGGGCATGTCTACATTAGGAAATTGTTTTGAAATAATTAAATTTGAAATAACTCCCAAAATAACAAAATTGAAATAGCATGTCCCCACTCCAGGGGAACCTCGAATTTAGTCTGAGGCAGGCTCCATTATTGTGGACACGCTACTCGACTTAGAGCCATAGGAAGCACTGGGGAGTAATTACTTCAAATACTCTGGGGAGTAGTTTTTTTGAAATAGCAGCAATGGAGCATCCACACTAATGCTATTTTGAAATAACTATCTGAGGAAAGCAAGAGTACAGATTTCAGAATAACCAGCCCATTATTTTGAAATAACGGGCTTGGTAGTGTGGACACTCCGTTTTATTATTTCAAAATAAGAGGGGTTATTCTGAAATAACCCCGTAGTATACACTAGGGCTCATAGGCCTGTTATAAGGATTAGAAAACATTTATAAAGTATTATGAAAGTAAAAATTGATCAATAGTTATTATTAGTAATAATAGTTGAGTTTATACTTCATAGAAAATCACAGCTCTGTTGTTAAGGTAGAGTTGAGCATGCATTGACTGTGAGGATTCAAATCTCTTTGTTGTATGTCCCTAAATTCAGAGCACAGAATTAATTTTTCTGATATCTTACAAGAAAATCAATTAATTAGTTTATAAATAAAAATAATTAATGAGTCTTTTGCAAGTTAGCACCCAGTTTGAGATCATTTTTTTTCTTTTTAACAATCTTACTAATGAAACAACAGACTCTTCCAAATATCCAAATAGTTAACACTACACTTACAAGTTTATGTGTTTGTTTTTAAAAGTATTGGTGGTGATGTTTGGCTGTTGTTTTTCATAATTAAAAGTGTTTACTTCAGCAGAAAGCTGAAAAACATGTTCTGTTTCAGAGAATTCCAGTAAGAACCACCCTGCTTCAAAATGTTTCCATTTCCAATTGTTCTCAGTGTGACTCATGCAACATGTTGCCTTTTAGCAAACTTAGCCACTGTCTCAGTTCACCAGTTCTTCAAAATTTTCTTCTCTGCCTTTTGGGATTACAGGAAACCACCTTCTTCCTAGAAGGCAGCTGGGATTTGTTCACATGGGGAACATTATTAGAAGAGGCTATTTTTAAAGATGCATCTTAACTAAGGGAATCATATGGCTTCATTTCCATTGAGAAAAATAGGAGGGCAGCTAATTTAAAAAAGTTTCTTTCAGTCTCTGCTGAAGGAAAAATTTAATACTACCAGGTTTGTCACATTATATGGTTTCACAAATCTCATGTTGTCTATGCCCAAGGTCTACACTACAGCCAAAGGTCGAGTTCAAGTATTCAATTTCAGCTACATAAAAAACATAGCTGAAATTGACATACATTAAGCTGAGTTTCAGCACTGTACTCACAGTGGGTGGTCAAGGGGAGAAATGTTCCTATCACCTTCCCTTACTCCTCATGAGAAACAGAAGTTCTGATGTTGATGGGGGTGCCCTCAGTGTTCGATTTAGTGGGTCTTTACTAGACCCGCTAAATTAAAAACTAGGAGATTGATCATCGCAGTGTTTATCTCCGTAGTCTAAAACTGGTGGATTTTAGACAATTTTGCTTATAAATCATTCAAAAAATTAGGCTGATAGTAAACTGTAATTTGAATAGAACTCACAATACAAAGTAGTTAATAACCTTAATTAACTCTAAATTACTTTAAAAATGTGCACATTGAAAACAAATCTCTCAATCTTCTGCATTACAGAGGCAACTTATGCTAAAATTAGACTGTTAGGAACTTTCAGCCAATCAAGAGGTTCAAGAATGTGCTCATTTCTTTATGTTGTCTATATATGATACTGTGTTTTCCCTAAATAACAGATGGAAATGATCCTGTCACTGTTTGCTTTTTGGAAGGTAACAAAAGCATGCAATGACAGCTTTTATTATAATAAAATAGAAATCAATCTAAAAAGAGGGTATATTGACTCCTTCCTGGTAAGTAATATTCAATTTTCTTCCTCTTGCCATTTCATAACCTTACTTTGGCAGAATCACCACATTTCTTATAAGCATTTCTGGAAAGAATATATACAAATTAGAAAGAAGTGTAGATATTTATAATGTGTGCAGACATTAAATTTGAAGAACTGCTGAAACAACAGGATTGCTCACTGGAAATCTATAAAGTCCTTACAATGTTGAATATAAAGAGTTGGATTATATTCTCATCTTTATGTATATTGGCTTTATGTGCATAAAAAGTTTCACGTGTATACACACTGATATGAGATTATAGTCTTAAAACACCTTTCTCTACATGAACTAAAAATTCTTCTGGTAGACTCATTATGGAAAAACTTGGACTTCCTCATAGCCTGTTTAGCAAAAGGAGCATTTAACTGAAACTGTCTGAAATTTAAAAGGTGTTAATTGACTGATGGAACCCAAATCCCAGACAAGTTCACAACAGTGTGATTGGACACCATTTTGGAGGTTGAACCAAATGTCCCCAGAATTTAGAGCATGAGTTGACATATTTTGAGCACAAAGGCATGTTTGCTGGGAGGGCTATATCCTTGCTAGGCCAGACACAGAGGGAACATCTGCACTTGATACATGTAGTTAGATCAGCAAGTAATATTAAAAACCATTAAAATAAACCTACAACTTTATTTTTAAAATAAATTTATTATTAAAAGCTCTTGATTGAAGACAACATATTTTTGCATTTTCACACTTCGGTCAATGTGAGAAACAGAAGCATATGCTAACTGAACATATGACATCCTCTCTGTTGATGTGTCAAGCCCTTCAAATTTAAATATGGCTTTTTTTTTTGCAAGATAGCAATACTTTGTGAATAACTAAATTGAATCTATCCTTTAAAATATCGTATTTACTATGTATATGTGTTTAGAAATAAAGGGGATACATAAAATATACCAAACCTAAACAGCATCTCAGTAAGCAATACCTAAGTAAGTAGAGCTCAGGAGATGGTAGACATAACTGTTGGAAAGAGTCATGTAATGTTTTTCTTTTCAGATATACCACTAGAGCCTTTTTAGGGAAAATTCTTTAAATTCTGTCTTCTCTTCTCTTCCACATTTCAACATGGTTTCCTTCACATAACTATATATTCCCAAAAGAAAAAGAAACTAATTTAATTATCCCATTTTAACTTCTTTGTCACTATCTCTTTGGTAGATTATGATATTACATTTCATTACGTTATATCTATTAAAGAGTACTATTATATATAAATCTCAAACTGACCCTTGACCACTCAAGCAAAATCAGACTTTCATCTTTTATACTTGGGAGGAGAATGCAATAATTATGGGGCATGGTGAGTTAAATGTTCTTTTCACCCTTAGGAAAAACAACTAGGTGTACTGAGGAAACATTGAGAGGAAGACAATTAGTTTGCTAACTGTTGCTATTTTGAAGCAAAACAAACAAACAAAACAACAATAACAAAAAAAAGTAAAATTGAAATTATATTTCCTTCAACATCTATAGAATTCAGACAATTGACTTGGGCTAGAAAGACAGACACAAAATTTAGTATCTTCCTCATTAGCAAAAATATAAAATATATAATAAAAATTAAAATTGCATAACTAATTGCACAGTGCAAATAATTTAGAAATTATTCTATATTTTTTCAAGTAAATCAAAACAAATATAACAGTAATAGGAACCGTGAATAGAGACATATTTTCATTATGGCAAGGGGTCAGTAATGAGATTCCACTGTCAGTCTTACATTATGTGCTTAATATGTAATTTATAATGTGCTTAATAAGTGATTTGAAGCAACAGCTCTAAAAGGCAGGAAGAAATTCAGGCATGCTACCAGCTTCGAAATTCTGCCGTTCAAATGACAGTTCAATAACAACTACTGTTATCTTACCCCCTAGTAACAAACTTAAAAAGGTACAAGCATATTGCTTTTGTAAGTTTTAAGGAAATGTTGCACTCCTGCTAGAAACACGTTTGTGGTCCGAGAGTATTATGTTTATACAGCCTTTAAGAGAATATTTTTTTTGTTTAAATTTCAACTCTGTATTTTCAAGCAGATGGTTTTATTTTCTGCTCAAAATTACATATTATTTTCATTTAAGCTATGTGGTAGAAAACACACACTACTTACAAGGATAATAATAAATAATATGTGAAAAAGATCTCACAAAACACATTATTTCCTGCATTCAATGCAAAGAATCCTATTTTGTTCTCTCTGAGTAGTCGAATTTGTTTTCGGATGTCAAAATCCTGTACATTTTCCAAGGAACAAAGGTAGTTGCAGAAATCAGCATCAGACTTTGTGCACTTATTATTTTCCTATTACAACTATCAGCCTATGCTTTTTGCCCTGTTCATTAAATAAACAGTAAATATTACCTGTTGAAAATTCTGAATCTGAAAGTTAATTCATCTACCAATAGAAAAATTAAAGTAAGATACATGAAAAAAGACAACTGAGCATCTGATTATAAAGGAAATGAAAAACTAGTTGCATTGTTTTATCTAAAAAGTCATAGGTTATGTTCAATCCAATTTAGAAAAGTGTTTTATCTCATTGGAGTGAAACTACTCATATGCTTAAAGTTGAGTACATACACAAGTGCTTTGGGACTCTGATTGGTTTCAAGTATTAATAGTTGAATTTGAAAAAAGATCACCCACATTTTCTGATATTTAAAACTCCAGAAGTTTATAATCAAGCTATTGAACAGAAATCCTAGAATTTTAATTCACAGCTTTTTTTCTCCCCATTTTTTCCTTTTGTAAGTAACTGGGAATCAAGCTTCCTGCACCCATAGAATCCACAGAAGTTAGGGGGTGAGGGTTCTTAAGTTGCAAGGGTTCTTTGCACATACGCCCTATTCATTCCAACAATCCTTGTAGTTTTGTATAACCTCCTGTAGCAGTGCTCCTAGAGCCCTACAATCACTATAGTGTTATTTTGTTCTCCCCATACCTCAAAGCCAGGCTTGCTGAAAATATGCTATATGTGGTAAACCCCAAACTAATACAATTAATTTATGTCTATGCTTCTTAGAGTGGAGACATATTTAGACACTATTAAAGTTTCTACACTTCTACATGAAACAGAATTTGTAAGCTTATTTTTTCTATTCTTGGTAATAAATTGCAGCAGCTAAGATCAAAACAGCTTGTGACAGAAAGTAACAAGACAATTTGTTATTTTCTTTTAGAGTGCCCAAAAGCCTTTCATACCAAAATGTAGTGGTACTAGTGTGGCACAAGAACTGATGAAGAAAAGGGGAGTCTATAGAAGACCCATATTTTCAGACAATACTAACATTGATTAAAAAAAAAACTCTTGAAGCTTTTTTGTTATTTTTTTTTTAAAAGTCTTCAGCTTCTTTACACAAATTTGACGAGAGTGGGAGAACCCCCATACACTACACTACACCTTCACAATCAAAATTCAAACCTCTCCAAATATAGCTTGATTATGACAGTTTTGCTGCCAATGAACTATAATTGTTTAACAAACAACACACACACACACACACACACACACACACACACACACACAGAGTTTTCAATTGTACTACCCACATCCATATTTAGGAACCTAAATAAAAGTGGCTTATGTTCAGACACTCAGAGGAACCATAGATCGCTTTGATACTTAGCAGCTTTGGAAATCACAAAACTTTCATTTAGGTGCTAACTTTAGGCAACCAAATTTGAAATTTTGTGTGTATTAAAGATTGATTACTTATTATTCCGAAATAATGTGAGTGTCTACACAGCAATTCTGTTATTTTGAAATAAATTCAGAGTAATGGACAACTTATTCTGACTTCTGTAAACCTCGTTCCACGAGGAATAATGCCTATTCCAAAATAGCTATTTCAGAATAGCAGTAGTGGGGATGCTCCACTGCTGCTATTTTGAAACAGTCCACCCCAGGGCCATTCAAAATAATTAGCCTCCTGGAGCTCTAAATTGAGGTAGCACGTCCACATTAGGGAAGCCTACCTCAGAGTAATTTTGAGGGTTCCCTGTAGTGTAAACATGCTATTTCAAAAAAAGCTGTTTTAGAGTATTTCTTCTGGAATAGCTTATTTTGAAATAAGCGTGCAGTGTAGACATACCTGCATTGGTTATCAGAGATCACTGATCTCAGCAATGCTTTGGGAGATTAAACTGATTGAAACACCATTGTAAATTCGTGTGACTTACTATTGTTATCATTTTTGAAGATTCATGTGGAATATTAGTTTCCATTGCCTGTGTTTGAAGTCTGGAATTTGTGGTCTGATTGTTTATCTATGGGAACCTACAAAACATAAACCCTCATTAGAATTTCAGGAAATCTCAGACTGAGAATATATTATGGCAAATTCAGTTGACTGGCTTGTGAAGAGTAGCATATTAAATTTGGAGACTAATTTTTTTAAATATGATATATAAGTATTGTGATTGTGTTTTAAGATCTCAATACAATCTTCACGAGGAAGCTATTCTTATGTGTTTCCATTCTTCCTTGGGCCATTTGGCTCTCGTTCTCTTACCTCTACTCTATCTTCTTGTCACTATTCCCAATTGTCAATTTTAGGAACATAGACCTTCTTATATTCTAAGAACTCTTTCACTGGAAAAGCTCAATGAAAGTTTGTTACATTGTTTTGAGATTTTAAATGGCAATTTATACTGTTTCACATATTATGAAAGGTGTTTTTTTCATTTAAAAACAAGCAATGTGATTTGCTTTTCAACTAATATATTACAAATGTAGATGAAGTATGTTTTCTTTTATTAAACATACAGATGTAAATTGATATACAATGAACAAACATGTTATTTTCCAAATTCATCATACTCTAATTGATAGCTGAAAAGGTCAGGAACCATCCAGTTCCACCAGCTACTTCTGTTTTCCAGCACTGCCCACTGTCCCTCAGTGTATTCCAGACCAGCTCCTCAAATATAGCCCCATCTCAGGAAACCCATGGAAGCAGGTTGGGCAGCAGAAAGTAGGGGACAAACAGAAGTGTCCAGAGGACACAGAGGTAAGCAAGACTGTGGGAAAGTAAAAGGATAAGTGAGTCAGGCCAGGAAACTGCAGGGCTGAAGAGTTAGGGTATGTCTACACTACCACCCTAGTTCGAACTAGGGTGGCTAATGTAGGCATTCGAAGTTGCAAATGAAGCCCGGGATTTAAATATCCCGGGCTTCATTTGCATCTTGCCGGGTGGGCGCCATTTTTAAATCCCCTTAGGTCGAATTCCGTGCCCGCGGCTACACGCGACACGGAGTAACGGTAGTTCGAATTAGGATCTCTAATTCGAACAACCGGTACACCTCGTTCCACGAGGAGTAACGGTAGTTCGAATTAGAGATCCTAATTCGAACTACCTACTCCGTGCCACATGTAGCCGCAGGCACGGAATTCGACCTAAGGGGATTTAAAAATGGCGCCCGCCCAGCAAGATGCAAATGAAGCCCGGGATATTTAAATCCCGGGCTTCATTTGCAACTTCGAATGCCTACATTAGCCACCCTAGTTCGAACTAGGGTGGTAGTGTAGACATACCCTTAGGCAGTGAGGTGGGAGTGGAAATGGAAATGATACATGGCAGAGTATTTGGGAAGAACACAATATTGATATTTCTGTGTCAGACATTAACACATCCAAATTTGAATCACCATGACAATGATGCAGAATTAAAGGACTAAGCAGGGCTGTAGGTATCATGGGTAAAAACGGCGATGATGGTTACAGTCAGTGAACGAATAGGGTAATGAAATTGCAGTAGGGTTTGAGTAGGGCTATGAGGGACAAGAAGGAAAAACAGACTTCATGAAAGAAGAACCCTGCAGTGCCTGGGAAAGTTGAGCCGGATGAGATATCTTATGTGATAATGGAGAGTCGAGGGTATGCACCATGGCACTGGCTCATAGGGTATGTCTACAGTGCATCCATAGCTCGAAATAGCTTATTTCATATTTTGGCAGTGTCTACACAACACCAAATTTCGAAATAACCCACTATTCCAAAATGTCCCTTATTTCTTGTGGAATGAGGTTTATAGGGATGTCAGAATAGCAAGCCCACTATATTTCGAAATAACAGGCCTGCTGTTAAGACACGGGATAGCTATTTCGGGATAACGTCTGGTATCTCGAAATAGCACTGCAGTGTAGACATAACCATAGAGACTTAGCCACCAGTTGCATTGCTGCCTCAGCATCTCCACTGTACCAAATATGGGCATCATGGGGAGCCTCTAGGACATGGAGGGCAATGGTATACAGAAATTCAGTTCTCCTCAAACAGAGGCCCTTGGATCACTACCATACTTTTAAGTTCTGCTATCTTTATATAGTCCCACTCCCTCCCTCGTGACAAGCCCCTCCACAAAGTACACATCTCTTTCAGCTCTCACTCCCAGTGCAGACACCCAATTACTCTGTTACACTCAGACTAGGGATGTTAAATTGCGAGTAATTTACTAATTGAATAGTCGATGCATTTTTCATCGACTATTTGATTAGTCAATAGAGCGCCTCCGCCTTTGAAGTGTACCAACAGCCCTAGAGCTGTTGCTACTCTTCAAAGGCGAAAGCGCTGCGTAGAGCCCGCGGTCAGCTGGGGACTCCCCTGCTGACCCTGGGCTCTATGCAGCGCTGCTGCTTTGAAATGCTGCAGGGAGCCCAGAGTCAGACTCCTCCCAGCATTTCAAAGTGGCAGCACCGCGTGGAGCCTGGGATTAGCTGAGGACTCCCCTGCTACTCCTGAGCTCCCTGTCACGCTGCTGCTTTGAAACGCCATGGGGAGCCTGCTGTCAGGCTCCTTGTGGCGTTTCAAAGTGGTAGCACCACGTGGAGCCCGGGATCAGGCTCCTCATGGCATTTTCAAGCAGCAGCACCGCGTGAAGCCTGGGATCAGCTGGGGACTCCCGCACTGACCTGGGGCTCCCTGAGGACCTGCCACTTTGAAACGCTGTGGGCAGCGCAGCATCAGGGTTCTTGTGGTGTTTCAAAGTGGCAGCCACGCATGGAGCCCGGGGTCTGTGGGGGAGTCCCCAGCTGATCCCAGGCTTCACGCGGTGCTGCTGCTTGAAAATGCCATGAGGAGCCTGATCCCGGGCTCCACGTGGTGCTACCACTTTGGGCTCAACGTGGCGCTGCTGCTTTGAAACGCTGCATGCAGCCTGGGGACACCCCAGCTGACCCTAGGCTACATGCAGCGTTTCAAAGTGGCAGCGCCACACGGAGTCCAGAGTTTGGCCCCAGGCTCCATGCGGAGCTGCCACTTTGAAGTACCCTCTTCTCTTCCCCTCCCCTTGCTGCCTCTTTCTGATAGAGGTTGCAAGGAGGGGGGGGAAGTGACTAGTCGACTCGACTATCCGATAAGCATTTGCATTTACTTATCGGATAGTCAACTAGTCCTTCGCATCCCTAACTCAGACATAAATCTTTACTCCAACTTCATATTCAAAAAAACAATAAATACTTTACATGAATACAAGTACATAAGCATATGCTTTGTAAATACAGAAAACATATTAAACTAGCTGAGCTCAGATTTCAAGTTTGCATGTGAAGATGATTTAAAGAAAATGAATATGTGAAATGCTGTTGGTTATATGTTGAAAGTGCAAGAGATTTTTTTGCAAAGGAGAGGTGTTTATAGGTACCTTTGGGTTAAAGTATATGAATTAATGTTACTTTGAGTGTTTTGACAAGAAATGCATTGGAGAAACCTTAACAGATTTTTTGAGTGGCTCCACCCTATAATCAGATTTTTAAGAAGTGGGCCTCATTACCTTGTGGCTATCTAACAGGCCTTCTCCACCTCTTGCTGGTGGCATCTGCACCCCAACACTCCTCACCCAAGAGCCACTCAGACGAGGCAACCAAGATGACAGTCCTCCAGAGACCAAGAAGGGCGAGGAGAAAATACTGATCAATCAGGAACCAGCAGGCCTGTGAAAAAGGATTGCCTGTAGTTGTCTGGGGCAGAGTTAGGTGAAAAAGGGACAGAGAAGGAATGCTTCAGAGCTAACCCAGACAAGAGCCTTGCTCTAACTTTTAGAATTAACTAGCTTGCATTTTGAAGGTTTTTTTCTCCCCCTCTTTGTTTAAACAACACAGACAGTTGAGTCCTGAGTTGCTATTTTGTTACTTGATTGTTTAGAAATTGATGCCAAATTATGGGACTGGCTGCCTTGCTCCAAGCAAGAAGCCGAACCTTTGAGAATATGATGGGGAGCACCTGCAGTGACACTAGTGGAGCATCCCTGCCTCTTCCATATTGATTTTGATCCACATATTGTCACTGACTCACATTTAATAAAGTGAATTCTAATTAAGAATTTTAAAGATATTAATTATCTAAGCATTCAAAATATGACTTGTAAGTATGGTAAAAGCCACTAAATTGCTATTTCTGTAGAGGATGCTGTTCTTCTGGCAAGCCTATTGGTAAATGAAGAATTAAAAAAGTAGGAACTTCACACACTTTCAAATAGTGTATGTTAGAAAAAATACAACTAAAATGTTAAATTTCAGCATTAGAATAATCATAATAATAAATTTCGAAAAAAGAAAATTAAACAATTTTTATATAAGCAAATCAAAGAAATTACACACTTTTAGGAAAATTTAAACATGTAATATGTAAGGTTTTTGTTTAATTTAATATTTTTGAAGTTTCTTTGATTAAAAGCAAATAATTTATAGGAGTACTTATTTCTTCATCCAAAAGGATACTAAAGATTATGATGGATTGGTAAAGCCTGATTTAACTAACTTAACATTTTTTTGTAAATAAAGGAATCGGAGAAAAGATCCAAATGGTAAAAAATATGATCCACATTTAATAGAAATCTAGGCAGTAAGAGAGGGAAAGGGCAGATAAAGCAGGGGAACAGGACTGAGCAAGAAGTCAAAATGGTCTATCATAAATTATACTTCCTTGCATTAGATACTAAAATATACCAGGAAACATAATATTTGATTTTACTATATTTTAAAATAGTTTAACTTCTACAACATTTTAAGAAGCATATTTTAATGCTAAAAGATTGAAACAGCATTGTTATAAAACTCAAATATAAAGAACTTAATACTGATGCTTTTACTAGTTCATCTTTCTGAATTTTCTTTGATTAAATAATAATCAATATTTTTTTAAAAAGCTTTTAATGTTAATTTCAAAGTAATATTTCTGAAAGCAAGTTGAAGTTTCTTTAGGGACAAGATCACATTGTCTTAAAAGCCCACAAATCTGAATGCAGCCTGAGCACTAGGGGCTTGATCCTGCACCATTCAAGTCAATGGGAATTCTGCCAGTGACATCAATGGAAACAGGATCAAGCCATAATACAGCTGCACCTACTTTCCCTAGACAGGGAGACCAGACGCCTCAACCCCCAAAAGAATGCTTCATTTCAATTCCCACTCTTCCAGCACTTCTCTTCAATCACACTCTCCTTCTTCATGAATAATGGGGGAAGAAAAGTCCATTACAATATTCTGCAGACAACTGATGCAACAGAGTATGACAGCAAAACTGATAAACCATTATTTCACAAATAAATTGTTATATATGAAATATTTGAAAGCTTTATAAATCTTTTAAAGCTTGTTATAGCTTGCCCTTATTTTCCAGACAGAAGTAGTCCATCTATATTAAATTTTGTAAGGTGCTAGTACAGTTTCATTATTTTCCTTTTTTCCTTTTTTCTCCACTCCTATACAGTAGGATCAATTACTATAGTTGTTATCAAAATCACATTTCCCTCTGGGTGCACTTAGTAAATAAAAACAAGAGTCCCAATCGAATATCCTAGATTAAATTATCCTGATGGTTTGAAATGTGCTGGTTTGGAGGTTCCCAGAGGGCAGAGGCAGCTTGCATCAAAAACATAGGAAACACATTGGCAGAACTGTCACTCAGCTTAGAAAGCAGTGAATTTTCTCTCTCCCCCCTCTCCCATGCCTCCCTCCATTCTTAGTGACTGTGGTCTTTCCATGTCAAAATGAAGGTCATTGCCAAGGCAACCTGGTACAGCTGTACAGTACTTGACATACGGATAAATGGTCAATTTTACTCCCAGTGTCAGTGGTGACAGAGTGATGTCCTAGGCCCTAATCAAGATTTAAATATGAGCTCTCATTAGTATAGTCCACTTAGAAACTAAGGGCTCATATACACTTCTGGTAATTTAACAAAAAAGCTATTCTAGAACAAGAGGGTTTTGCACAATGGTTTTGCATGAATTGCGGCACATGCTCTGCAACCAGATGATGCCTTTCTTGCAATCTTTGGCAGTCAGGGAGCCATTGCCATACATGAGTGTTGTTCACCTGGCTGAAAATGATTTGTGAGTTTGGAAGGAGGTTGACTTGATCATTAGGGAAAAAAGAGAGATTTGGGGCAAATCCAGGATCTTTTCTTAGGAGTGATTATAAATTGACCTGAAATGCTGCAACAGAGGGTGTGTTGGGAATCACCAGGGCTATATGGGTTGACAAGGAGCGAAGGCATATGAATCAGGAGATGCCTAAATTTGTATGTGAAAAAATTACCCATACAAAAATCATCCATCAGAAAATATTGCACAGTATTTCATGGACAATGGGCTATATACCTAACCAAGTAGGGAGAAGACATATTTTTGGCCAAATTTCAAAAGTGAATTTGTAACTTTCTGGGAACCCATCTAGTAATGAAGCAAAGGTAACCAAGTCAATTGTTGCTGTCTTGTGGCAGGTGTCCAGTGAAAGTACTCATTCCATAAGGGGGTACAATTTTCTGATAAACTAGCAACAAGTGAAGTTGGGAGAAGCTGAGGAAGTGGGTTTGGGACTCCTATATTTGAAAGAACTGGAAGACAACCCCCCTTTCCAGCGCCTTCAGAGCCTCATACAAGGGGAAGAGGTGGAATGTGAAAGGGTGTTGTCTTCTTCAAATACATGCAAAACAATTAAGAAAAGAATGGACCTGCACTGTATGGTTTATTGCAGTGTTTCTCAAAGCGGGCCGTGGGCTCACTTTGAGAATGCTGATAATGGGATGCTCTGGTTTGTTTACTTAACAGCTCTGAGGTCACGGCTGCGGAGCGTCATGACTCCCATTGGCTGCAGTTCACAAGGGGAGGGAATTGGGTTTATTTAGTCTGCAGAAGAGAATAGTGAGGGGGGATAGCAGCCTTCAACTTCCTGTGGGGAGGTGCCAAAGAGGATGGAGAGAGGCTGTTCTCAGTAGTGATGAATGGCAGAACAAGGAGCAATTGTTTCAAGTTACAGTGGGGGAGATCTAGGTTGGATATTGGGAAAAACTATTTCACTAGGAGGGGGGTGAAGTAGTGGAATGGACAAAGCCCTGGCTGGGATGATTTAGTTGGGATTGGTCCTTTTTTGGGAAGGGGGCTGGACTCGATGACCTCCTGAGGACTCTTCCAGCCCCAGGATTCTATGATTCTATCACCCAGGCCACTGCTTCCCGCGGCTCCTCTTGGCCGCAAACGGTGAACTGCAGCCAATGTGAGCTGTGAGGCTCCATGACTGCAGAGCTGTTAAGTAAACAAACCAGAGTGACCCATTAGCAGCTTTCTCAAAGTGGCCCTGGGGTATTTTCCATATGAGTTAATAATGCCTCACTCATATCCCATGCATGGGAGAGCAACAGAAATGATTAGCAGTCTAGAAAATATGATTTACGAAGGAAGACTGGAAAAACTGTGTTTATTTTGTTTGGAAAAGAGAAGACTGAGTGAGATATCTTAATAAGAGGACAATAAATTGTTCTTCTTAACCCCTGAGGACACAACAAGAAATAAGGGGCTTAAATTGCAGCAAAGGAGATTTAGGTTAGACATTTTCAAATACTTCCTAACAGTAAGGGCAGTTAAGCATGAAACAAATTATCTAGGGAAGTTGTGCAATCTCCATCACTGGTGATTTTTAAGAACTAGCTAGACAAACACCTCTAAGGGATGGTCCAGTCAGTATATCGTCCTGCCTCGGTACAGAAGGCTGAACCAGATAATCTACTGAGGTTCCTTCCAGTTCTGCATCTATGATTTCATGTTCTAGACAAACTGCTGTTATAGAATGCTGGTGAATCATATTATTTTCTACAAGCTTGATGTCTGACTAATGAACTTGCAGACAATGCACAGTATAGACCATGATGTATATACAGAATAAGATTATGAACATGACAACCTGTAGGAATAAATGCAATCATGCACACATGCAGTGGATTCATTTTATGGGGCTGAGGTGCTAGCAATTTCCCATACTGTGTTCATACAAGCTACACAGCAGGGCTTGAATATGGACCCATGAACCTTATTTGGAGCACTCAAAATACAGGTTATTTAATTAACAGCAAATTAATAGTAAATAATAAAAACAGACATTTCTTTCAATTAATTTTCTTGAAAATAGAATTACATTTAAAAGCCTCTAATGGTGACCTGAAAGTTGAGTCCCCTTAATGTTCATGTCCCTGGTGATTCCCTCAGCTGCCTACTCTATTCCTATGGCATTTTCAATTTCTTCCTTGGGTTAACACTCAAAAAAATTCCCATGCAGTGCAGAAAAGTCTCATATCATCTTTTTTCTACAATGATAATAACAGTTTACAACCAGCCATAACCACAGCCTCTGATTTTGCACCTGAAAAAAAATCCAACCCCCGCCCCCCCCCCAAAAACCCCACAAACAAAAAAACCCAACAACAACGACCATAAATCTGTATTGTATGGAAACAAACAGATGTGTGTACATTTTGATAGACACAACTACTTTCCCATATATTTTGCAGGTGCAAAAATGAAGTCTGTAGTAAAAAATGTGACCTTTCCCATCTTTTCAGAAATCTCTGTTGTTGGATTTTATGGAAAGTTAGTGTAACAGCTATAAAACAGAATTCTAAGATTTGCTTTTAAGTAATTTCATCTACTTTTTAAAAAAAATTAGCAGCCAAAAACAGTGACAAAAAGATACTAATGGATTCACTGACACTATAATATATATGGGAATCTTTCACAGGAAACAATAAATTCAAAATAGAGCAAATAAACTTCAGGATAACAGAAGAGATATGCATTTTTACAGATTTGTGCAAATTAGGCTATTTTAAATCTCACTCTGCCTCGGTTACATAAATGCTAGATATAATTATTTACTCTCTACAGAATACTGGAATTCCAGGGGTCTCATCCTTTCCTGTCATTTTTATCATGTAAACTATTTGAAACTCTTCACTGGCTCATTTTTGGCTCCAAATTCAAGCTTCCTTTGAGCTCCTTCATGGCATTAGAAGTGCCCTTACCTATTTAACAGCTCTTTTCCTGTTTCCTCACATGATAGTGTGCATTCTTTCTTCTGTACTTCTCCATAATCCATGTTCCAACCTTCCTATGTTCACTCACAAGGCCTCTACCTTCTCCATATTTCAGTCTCTCTTGAAGATGCACTTCTGTCTTTCTAGCAATGGAGTTTCTATTTGGTTTTTACTGACATGAAGATTGATTTAATAAAAATGAACATAACCTTATTTTGTTGATACCTGGTGAACCAGCACCTGGAACACTGAGCTTGTGTGTTATACCTTTTCCCCCAAGCACCATCTGTTTATTTGTATGTCTTTTGTAAGACTGTGAGCTTCTCATCTCTAGAAAATACCTAGCCTGCTGTGGATGCTATTGTGAACAAACACCCAATAATTTCTACTTACAATACCACTCAAAAACTGTGCATGATATTACCAATTACATAGAAAGGGTTTTCATTTTATATATTTCCTTTTTTAAAAACCTTGAGTACTCCCTTTGAGAATAAGGTTATCAGATTCACTAACAGTGAAACAAATATATAAAATACCAAATGTCAACAGTGGGATCCTCTTTGCTGTTGTACGTTGCTTTTGAAAAACATGAAATTACCAATTATAAGTATGGTAATTTATACCAATTTAAAAAGCATTGAAAAATTATTAAAAAAATAATAAGATGTTTTAGAGACAGTCTGCACAGTAAACCTTTCAGACCAGTTATGTGGGTTTGCATGTCAGCTATTTTATAATTAAATGTATTGAGTCTGTGTTGCTGCAATCTAATTTTTTAATTTTTATTTCAGTCCATTCAAAGTAACTCTGGGGAATAGAATGGTTCTTTTACTCTTTTCAGATTCCATAATTTGTAATCTCATATCTACTAACACAATCTATTGAAATTATCATGTTAGTTTTTTAAATATTCTAACAGGAAAGTATTACTCAATGATAATATATTGCACTTTTGTACATACGACTGTAAAATAATGTTCCATTTAAAAATTTTGGGGTCACATTTCTGATGTCTTCAATAATAGAGCTACAAGAATACTGTTAAATTAGAATTGGTAATTTCATACATATTTCATAAGAAATAATCAAACAAAAGAGAGAAAATGGGAACACAAACAAGGTATACAAAAATCTAACCAAAATGAACATAAAAATGTCACTAACCCAAAGCATGAACTGTTCTTCTGTGCTTCTTTGAAATCTTGCTTGTCTTAATTATATGTAGAGCATTTTCTTTGAACTGAAGTTCACAAAGTCTTTCAAGAAGAATTGTTATTTCTTCTGTGATGGTATCCAGATAAGTTTCATTAATAAACATCAGCGTTGAGGAAGGATCTATAGTACCACTTAGTATATACAAATCCTCTTTTATCATTGTGCATAGTGTAGGTATTGAACTTTGGTAACCATGCACCACCTTATCAAAGTTTGTTTCACCACAGCTAGATAGAACACAGTTCTGCAGAAGCTCCGAAACCAATTTATTCTGTATGTTTTGGTACTTAGTTAGAACTTCTGATTCTGGATATAGAAACAAAAGTTGCTGTATGCATTGAGTTTTAAACTGTATTTGCTGTTTTAAAGTAACAGTATTTGTTTCATGAGGACTCTGAAGTATATTTACTAAGAACCGTCGAAGGTGTAATCTCACATCATCCCAAACAGATTTGATGTTCATAGATGAATCATCCTCAATGGCATGAAGGGAAGCTCTGGATGTTAATTCAAAAGATGTCCCACTTGGAGTACATGGAAATGAGACTCCACACTGACTAGAGAGATCCAGAAGAAAGTGAAGTATCATTTCTTCTTGGTTTTGTTCATTCCTCAGCAAGCTTTGCTAATAATGGTAAATTATATAGTATTTAGAGATGTTGCATGAATAACTGTTTACAAAATTAACTGTGTGTTAAAGATGCAAATTATTTTTAATTGCAAACTATAAAATGATAATTTCTTTCCAATTAACTTGATTTCTCCAATTCCCTGCATGTTAGCCCAGGCACAGAGTATAAATTCTCTTACCAATAAGGAGCTATAGGATAAAAAGTAGTTTTTTTCTGTTGTCACTTTCTGTATAAAATGGCTATCTGTCTGATTTTGTTCAATTAAATATTCCCTAAGCAATGACAATTATAAATAACTACAATATACACAGGAAAACTTTCAGAAATGCAAACTTAATTTCATAAATACAATAAGATGATGTCTACACTGACATAAAAGGTTTTAAAGTAACCAAACCAACAGGTAGGAACATACATTAACTTTTCTCCTTTATACTTTTCTAAATAGTATTCATTCTCAAGGCATAGGA
Organism: Pelochelys cantorii; assembly: GCA_032595735.1. Taxonomy (NCBI): domain Eukaryota; kingdom Metazoa; phylum Chordata; order Testudines; family Trionychidae; genus Pelochelys; species Pelochelys cantorii. The sequence continues at coordinate 60,015,921 of CM064330.1, forward strand.
TAGATACTAGAAAAAACAAAGACTGATGAATCATATCCCATAGGAGCTGCCTACCATTGGCAGACACTGTAATACAAAATCTGCAGCAACACGAAGCATGGAAGAACATCCATAGTATCACTGGCAGAAAGTTTTTCACTTAAGTACTTTGACAAAAAAATGGCTTTTCACAAAATGTTCATGTTACAGTGAAACCTTTGATATCTGGCACTCTGTTAACCAGAAAACTGTTAACCTACCCCCAGCCACAATACTGACACATCTTCAGGCACACAGGCCTGGCTTGGTTTATCATGATTGGCTTAACCATTTTTTATTTAAGAAGTACTAATCATTTTTAACTCAAAATAGAAGTGTGAGACCAACTGCCTCACACTACAAAACTACCAATATTAAAAACCTGACTTTTACTATTATTGTCCATTGGTTTTTCCTAGGTTGATGGGGACCCTCAGATAACTGGAATTTTTAGATAACCAGAACGCCCTAATCCCCAAGCGTGACGGATTACACAGGTTTTACTGTAATAGAAATTTTCAAAGGAAAAAATTATTTTGTCTATGTAATTAGAGAACAAATAATTTTTCACTTAATTATTTTCATAGTACAACTGGACAGTTCTCCCAGCATCAGCTCTTCCAATTGCATGGAGCCAGCCCCTAGTTTGTGGTCTGTCCAACTTCATGAGGAGTAAAATTCAGAATATGTCAGCAAAACATTTTTTATCAGAAAATGCTGAAAAAAATATTCCTGAAAGGGATCAGTTTCAATGAATTTTCCATTTTGAAAAAAATAATTTTGAAGTTGTTAAAATATCCTGTTTTGGCATTTTCTAAATGGAAAAATGTCAATGTTGGGGGGATCAAAATGAAATTTTACTTCAAATGTAAGTTAATTTATAATAAAAAAGTAAAAAGGAAGACATTTTGACCTGATCAAATTTATTTGAGGGATTTTCAGTTCACAAACACTTCTGAGATGTGGATGTTTTGTCCCAATTTTGGATGGCAAAAATATTAGAAATCTTTAAGAATTCTCCTGAGATAGGAGAAAAATTCTTTTCTACCCAGCTCTGCTCTAAAAAGCTACATCACCACTGCGGACCTATTTTGAGACACCTGCAGTATCCCAAAATAGCTATCCCACATCTTAACAGTGTGCCCTTTATTTCAAAATATAATGGGCTCGCTATTCCCATGTCCCCGTAAACCTTGCTCCACAAGGAGGAAGGGATGTTTCGGAATAGCAGGTTATTTTGAAATTGACTCAAAATAAGCTACACAATTTGTATTGAGATACAGGTGCAGGGTAGATGCACCCAAATACGTGTGTGTGTGTGTGTGTGTGTGTGTCCTAACTTAGATAATATTGATTAAAAAAAGGATAGACTGAAGAAAAACTAAAAAAACTGACCAGGTAACATAACTTCTCAGCTGATGAAAAAAAGAAAACAAAGGAATAGTACAAATCAGCCAACCATATGCATTTATAAAGTGAATGGCATCACAATAATGTTTGTTTTTTTCCTCTCTCCCTCTTATTTCTTGCATGATGATTTATATGCACTCTACAGACTGACAGTAAGGGTACGTCTACACTTCACGCTTATTTCAAAATAAGCTATTCCGGAATAGTTATTCCAAAATAGCTTATTTTGAAACAGCACGTCCACACTGCAGGGAAGCCTCAAAATTAGACCAAGGCAGGCTTCCCTAATGTAGATCTGCTATCTCGATTTAGAGCCCCAGGAGGCACAGGGGAGGAATAACTTAGAATGGCCTTGGTGAGGGGCTATTTTGAAATAGCAGAAGTGGAGCATCCACACGACTTATTTTGAAATAGCTATTTTGAAACAACAGAATGGATGTGTAGATGCTTGCATTGTTATTTTGAAATAATGCTAGTTATCTCGGTGCAGTGTAGACGCACTCTAACAGAACAAATACAGTGGATAAAATATAGTTACTAAAAGAAAGTCTGAGGAAATGAAGTTTAACTCTATAAAATGCCGGGCAGGCTCTTAATACATTTAAAAAGTAGAAGCACAGCTGGAGGGACTGGGAGAGAGCCAGGAATCAGCTGTCTCAGCTTGCATCCAGTGCTAGACTATGCACCTCTGCTTTTTAAATGTATTAAGATCCACCAACGATAGCTGATTCCTGGCTCACGCTCGGCCCCAGCTACACCTCTGCCTCCCATACCCCCCAAGACACTGTTGGGGGAAGCTGGCTTTTAAGCCGACTCGCCCCCAGGACCGGCTCCTGCTCCCCCCTGCTGCCTCTCTCTGATAGAGGAAGCAAGAGTGTGGGGAAGCGACTAGTCAAGTCACTACTCGACTACGCAATAAGTATATGTTTATTGGGTAGTCAACTAGTCGCTTACGTCCCTATAAGGAACAGGAGCAATAATACACAAAGTTTTTGTCCTACAGCAGATGGAGAATTACCATCAATGATCTATAAGAGTAAGATAACTAATTAAAAGCTTTCAAACAAGAGATCATTATTAAGTTAATTGAGCAATAAAATTCAATGCATGCAGATATTCACTGTGGACATAAAAGGTCAGATTGTAAAACCGTGTCTTAAACTGAATAGTCCCTTACACCACAAGCGATTCCACAGATTCAATGGGACAATTTATGATATAGGGTATTACACATAATAAGAAAATAACTGTCTGGCACAAAGGGAATCCCCCATGTACCCTCTTACACTTCTAGTCCTATCTCTGCATTAAATGGGGTTGGATTTTTTGGAAAGAATGGGGGAGCTAGGATGATAAAACTGTTCTCATTAGTGTTCTTCTAAGATTATTTCTCAAATATTAAGGGACCATCTGCAATAAAGTCAGTACAAGAAAAAAAATGTGTCCTACGCTCTATTTTTCTGAATAATTAATGACTTCTCATCTTTCCTGGGGACAAATCCTGTTCTCTTCTCTGTGGTGAGTCAGAACAGCTGTACAGCATAAATGAAGATGGAGGAGCGTGTTTTTGGAAAGTCTGGAAAAGTAGCAGCAGAAGAACTAATGGATGCATAATTGTAAATGAAGAATTTCTAGACAAAGCATTTTTCCATCAAAAAATGTGAATTTGTTTCTGAAGCCCAGGATGGAATTTCTGATTAGACAGAAAAAGGGCAGATGTACCAATAGCCCAGTGATTAGGGCACTCACCTAGAAAGTACATCTACACAGCAACATTATTGCTAACTAGCATTATTTTGAAATAACTTAGTACGTGTCTACAGCACAGGCAGTTATTTCAAAATAAAATTGAAATACTGTCAAACACCCAGACACGAACTCCTTCAAGACAGACCCAAAAGAGAAAATAACAGAACTCCTCTTGTTATTATCTACAGACCACAACTCAGACTCCTCCATCGCATTATTCACAATCAACAACCCATCTTGGAAAATGATCCCTCACTCTCAGAGGCCTTAGGAGAAAAACCTATTCTTGCTTACAGACAACCCCCTAACCTGAAACGCATTCTTTCTGATAACCATGTCACAACCACATCATAAGCCTCCAGGAACTCAGCCCTGCAACCAAAAAAGATGCCAACTCTGCCCACATATCTACATTGACGAATTCATCACTGGAGCAAACAACATAAGCCACAAAATCTAAGGGTCATTTGACTGTACATCTAGTAATTTGATCTATGCCATCAAATGCCAACAGTGCCCCTATGTTATATATATTGGACAAACTGGATGGTCTCTGCGGGAAAGAATCAATGGACACAAATCGGATATACGTAAAAGGAACACACAAAAGCCAATTGGAGAACATTTCTGCTTGCCTAACCACATTCTGACAGACCTGCAGGTGGCGGTCTTCACACAAGCCAGCTCTTCAAGCCAAATCCACAGGGAAAGCTTGGAATTACAGTACATCCACAAATTCAATTCACATGCTAATGGACTCAATCGAGATATGGGCTGGTGGGTACTCTACCACTGAAGGTGCTAACAGCTTTCTGAGCGGTATCCTTCCTGTCTCAGCAATCTATCTATTAACTTTGATCTTTACCTGCTTAGGTTTAAGTACCCATTCTCCAGATACTTAATGATGCCTTGTTTCCCGTCCCCATCCCACTCCTTTCCTTTTTCCTTTCTCTTCCCCTCTCCTATTTATTTCCGGTTTTCATATCTCCTACTCATAACTCCGGTCATCTGAAGAAGTGGGCTGTGCCCACGAAAGCTCATGATACCATCTACATGTTTTGTTAGTCTATAAAGTACTACCAGACAATTTGTTGTTTTTTTCTGTCAAGCTGGAGGACTTCTTACTCTGACTCCTGTAATCCTCATTGTACGAGGAGTAAGGGAAGTTGGAGGAAGAGTGCTCTATTTCGAAATAAGTGCTGTGTAGACGCTCCCAATTTTGAAATAAGCGAGGCAATTGACGTAGCTCAATTTGCGTAGCTTATTTCGAATTAAGCCCTGCTGTGTGGATGCACTCCAAGTTCCAAACTGCTCTATCTGATTCAGACCAGGAACTTGAACCTGAGTCTCTCACGCATCCCAAGTGAGTGCCCTGAGCACTGGGCTAGAGTATTAGTCTCTCTGGTTATTATTTAGACCAAAAGGGGAGAGTAAGAGAAACAGAGATATTGACTCTATTCAAATTATGGTTTATATTCACTCTTGTGAAACTACAAAAGAATAAAGTACAAAATATACTACATTAATAGCAGAAAAATAAAAATAAATATTGTAGATATTATATACAAAAACTGCAGATTTTTTTACCAAGGTTTTAAGAAATTCAATCAATTCTCCTTGAGGTGTAGAATATGGTTTGAGGGAACTGAAACAGCAGTTATTCAGCCAATGAAGGCAGTCAGTTGTGTTTTGTAACAGTTCATCAGTACAAGTCTCATTTATTTCTGATTGTAGATCTTTAAGGCATTGTTCCATGCTAAAAACAAAAACAAAAAACAAGCATTCAAACTTTTATTCTATTATTTAAAGATGAAAGGTTTTTATATAGCATATCTTTTCAAGAAAGGAAAATACTTTAAATGTATATAACATGATAATATAACATATCTGATATAAGGTTTACAAGTATTAAGTCTAATTCTAAAGAACTAACATTTCTTAATGGAGTGGGACTAGATCTACAGTAAATATTCTTAGGACCAGAGAAAACCAACCTTACTCAAAATAAATTTCACTTTGATCCTCAAATATTCCCATATTTTCCAGTAAGGACTACTTGCAAAGTAAGGCATTACTCAACATAAAACTGACTTGATTTGGCCCTTCTGGTTAAATGGATAAATAACACTGCTCTACAGCCAAAATGCTTCTGAAATAAATGTAGTCAAACTTTACTAATTCTGGGTCACTGAGAACGAAAATGATGCTTAAAATTGTTGATTGGCTCTAGTTTTCAAGATATGCTATTGGGTCAGTATATACGACCCTTGACTTGGGAATGGCGGAGGATAAGTGAGTTATAAAGGGAAGGGATCTCAATTTAAACCAGAAATGACTAAAATACATCTTTGACTGGATCTATGAATAAATCTATGACTGGGTTTGGACAGTACTTGCTTTTTAGGCAAAACAATGAATGATGCAATCTGAAGCTGGTATTGCGTCATACATGATATGAATTGCATCATGTTATTCCTAGAAGTCATGGATGATGCAATCATAATGAAGCTTACATCACTCTGCTGAACAAATTGCCCTATATCAGCTCTAGAAATCATACAGTGTCGTGCTCTCTTATTTGTCAGTGTTTGATTTTGCAAAGGGACACATTTCTGTTTAGCCAAAGCGAGCAGAGATGCCTCGTACTTGTGTGAACAGTGCAGATAACTTCTGCTATGTTTGTGGTGAAGTGACTTTTGCATCACAAAAGCGCAGTATAACCACTATGGTTAAGAAAGCCTATCACCTTTATTTTGGCTGCAAAATTGGAGATCAGGACAAGAGGTGGGCCCCACACATATGCTGCAACACTTGTGCAACAAATCTTCGCCAGTGGTTGAACAGGAAAAGGAAATCTATGCCTTTTGCAGTGCCAATGATTTGGAGAGAGCCAACAGATCATACCAGCAATTGTTACTGCTGCATGGTGCCTCCAGTTGGGAAAGGTGTGTCAAAGAAGAAAAAGTGGACTGTGCATTATCCAAACATTCCATCAGCTATACGCCCAGTACCCCACGGAGAAGGACTGCCGGTTCCTGATGCACCAGAATCATTCTCACTTGAATCAGACGAGGAAGAGGAAGAGGATGAAACTTCTGGTCCTGAACCATCAAGGTCACAGAACCCACATTTTCTCCCATCCTCCTCCTCTGAACCACACCTCATAACACAAGGTGAACTGAATGACCTTGTCAGGGATTTGGAACTACCCAAGAGTAAGGCAGAGCTGTTGGACTCCAGACTACAGCAGTGGAATCTCCTGGCAGGTGATGTTAGGGTTTCCATGTTCTGTGACAGTCAAAAGGATCTTGTCCCATTCTTTTCCAACGAACTGGAGAGCAGTGAGCGACGAGCACGGCGAGCGATTTCACCAGGATATTGCAACAATGGAGAAATGCTATCAGGGCAAATGGAGCCCATCAATGCTTGCAGACTATTGCTGGACAGTGACAAGAGATGCTCCATTTAATGAATACAAGAGACAAGCCAAGAAGCGCTGAGTAGACACTGAATAGGACTAAACTATGTACATAATAGTTTTTTGCCTTTTGTTTCATAATAAATTTATATAACCCTTCTGCTGATTTTTAAAGTGTTACATAAACAGGACAGGTGAAATATCATCATGTAAAGCAACCAGAAACACATGAAAAGACCTAGGTTTACAATTTATGATTAAAACTCTACTATCTACACAATATACATAGATGTAAAATGTAAAAACTTAAATATCTTGGAAACAGTAGCCAATCAGTTGTTTTAATTGTCATATTTTAATTCAGCACATCAAAATACATAATAAATAGCACATTTTATCTCTGAAGCAGACGACTTTTAAAAAATTGTAGACCAGTGTAATATAAGTAGAATCAACTACTGAATTCACAGCTAAATGTGTCATTCTTCTTCAGCAATCAGCAGCTGTTTTATAACATATCATATACTGTAGTAGGGATGTAAGTGACTAATCGACTAGTTGACTATCTGATAAGTAAAAGCTTATCGAAAGTCAACACACCAGTCTACTGGTCATTTGCCCCCCTTTGATGCCTCTATCAGAAAGAGGCAGCAAGGGGCAGAAGAATAGGGGGTGCTAGGGAGCCAGCTTAAAAGTTGGTTCTCCCTAGCTCCAGGGGAGGGGGGGCAGGGGTGCAGCAGCAGCAGCATTCCATCCCTGAAATGTACAAAAGCCCCAGTTTCAAAGATTGAAACGCCATGTGGAGCCTGGGACCAGTTGACTCTGGGCTCCATGCGGGCACTTCTGCTTTGACATGTACATTGACTGAAACGCTGTATGGTGCCCGGGGCCAGCAGGGATCTCAAGTTCCATGCGGCATTTCAATCTTTGAAATGCACAAGAGCCCCTACTGGAGCTCTTGTGCATTTCAAAGCGAAAGTGCCACATGGAGCCCAGACTCAGCGGGGGACTCACCACTGGCCCCAGGCTCCATGTGGCATTTCAGTCTTTGAAATGCACAAGAGCCCCTGCCTGGGGCTCTTGTACATTTCAAAGGAGGAACACCAGGTGGCTCTTCTGCCTTTGAAATGTAGCAACAGTCAGGCAGGCTCCTGCTACATTTCAAAGAAGCAGCACCCTTATCGATTAATTGAATAGTTGATGGAAATTCCATTGACTATTCAAATAGTTGATTAATCTAATTTTAACATCCCTATACTGTAGCAGTTACTTACAGACCACTGATATTTCACTGAAAAACTTAAAAATATCATTTCTCCTAGTAAAGCAAATATTTTCTTTCCCTTGTCCTCACTAGAATATTTGAATGAAAAATTAAATATTTGTTCATTAGAAGTTGATCTACTTCTGTTTCTTACTCTTATCTAAAATCATAACCTTTTTTATTATATCAGAAGTGCTTGGAGTAGAAATCATTAGCATTTCAGGTTGGGAGAAAAATAGCAGGAACAAAAACAAACTTTCCATTTCTATGAAAACATCCCCAAAACCAGAAAAAGGAGGAAAAGCAAGAAAAATGTCTCTTAGAAATAACCATGTTTAGACAGCCATTTCCTAAATCAAATACTTTTCAACATTTCCTTTAGTGTCTATTATTCTATAATAAAAAAATATTAAACATCAGATTTTGGTCTTACAAAAGCAGAACCAGCAGTGATGTAGATCAGTGATATTGGGTGAACTAACCTTGTTGGTATTCCAGTCAGCACCGTAGCTATATTCCCTTAATGAGATGGGGATACACCCATGTTTATCCTTGTCTACTTTACTGGTGTGGATCCCAAGATCTGTTTTATCAGAATCAGCCATGATTTTGATTATATAAATGTTTTCAGTTTGTATTATCTATAGAGGATTCTGTTTATTTTGTTTATTTATTTCAAGTTAATTTATTGCTGGTAAAGGATGCAAATGTAAATGTAATCCTCTATTTCTTGTAGCTTTTCTACTGTTGGTTCATGCAATAGCTAGTCAAACCTGCATGTAACTGAAGCTGGGAGTGTCCCAGCCTGTGTAAATGCTAGTGAAAGTGTAAGACAAAGAGTGGTTTAGAGCTCCTCACAGCAGCACAGTGAAAGAGAAAGCCCAGGCTGGTCAGCTAGAGGGCTCTGTGGTATACCCTCAGTTTCAGGTGGCAACCCAGGAGAAACCTGTTACACCCCTACTACATGAAAGCAAGAAAACCTAGTCCAAATTTTCAGTTTGTTCTAAAAAGACAGTTATTAAATGGCATAAAAAAAATCAGACAGTACTAACTTAGGCTAAGTTAGAAGTGAACTAGAAATCACAGGTGAAAGGTCATTGCTGTAACTCACTCAGGGATCATGTTTTTATCTTTAAGTTTTGCTTGGAAAATGTGTTTACTTTTTTAATTGATCTTTTTCATCTTACATTTAGCAAATATTTCAATTTCCCTTCTTCACTTATTATGCAGCATATCCAACCTTTTTTCATCTCATGCATTGCCTTATTTGATCAGCATCAGCAGGGCTGCCAGTGGGAGGGGTATCATGGCAACAGCAGCAGATGGAACCCTGGGCCCTTTAAATCACCATCAGAGCCCCACGCAGTGTGGTCCAGGTGGCATTGAGGGCTGACTGGGGAATGTTAACCCCTAGCTCTGCCTCTTTCACAGAGATTCCACCCCTGCTGGAGGCCCTGCAGCCAAGCCCTACCCCACATTGCCTAGAGCCCAGCGAAGTCTTTTGACAACTATGGGCAACAGTGATAGCACCAATGTCATCTCACAGCTCTGGGAATTGGGTTTGTTAACGTGTATTTATTTTTTCATTGTATTTTGGGGTAGGATGGAAAATGACACATGAAATGGCAAAAAGAGTGATAGATACACAGTAACTAGACATTTGTAGTTTCTTTTAAAAATAATAGCAAAATTTATTTCCTCAAAAGATTTCTGGAACCCAGATGATACATATTATCAATATATCTTCTACAGACTGAACCTCTCTAATCGGGTACTCTCTAATCGGCATGATTTTAGTTAGCTGGATGTCCACTTATCATAGTTGTGGCCAAGTTTCCTGCAGTCCCTAAAGTTTGGTTACAGTCAGGCTCCCAGTGTTCTCTGCTGTTATTTAGCTCCAATTCACCCCTAAATGTTTTCTAAGAGCCAAGTAAGCAGAGAAAATATAGACCTCCCATCTGGAAATTTCTCTAGTTCAGCACTGGTCAGGTCCGGAGGGTGCTGGACTAATGAGGTTCAAGCTGTACAATAGGTTAAATTTGGAACTTCTTCTATTTTTCCCTTTAAAATAATTCAAATCAATAATTATATCAGACTGAATAAAAAAGAAGCCCACTGCAAACAGGGAGTGTGAAAGACTACATTAATTGTTGAGATACTGTCAAATTTTGGAGGAAAGATAAAAATAAAAATATATTAGGCAAAATATGTTCCTATGTTTCAGAAAAAATCTTCAGGTCACTTAAAAATCACAACATTTTAAATGTGTCCTTTTACAACAGTTTACTCTTACACACTATATTAGTAGCAGCTCTGTATTAAAGATTGTGAGAAAGTGTATTGTAATATATTTAAAAATACAAAGTGAACAGTTCAGAATATCTACTCTATTCTATGAAGATGCCAAGTTTTAAACTGCATCGCCATAAGAAACCAAACTCACTGACAACACCCAATTCAAAACTATATGCAAGCCCATTTAAAATGAATCATGTGTGGGTGGTCTATAAAATACACTACATAAAAAGGTGAAGTAAAGGTCTTTTCAAGAAAACTCTGAGTATGAGCAACTTTAAAATTAAGTGCACTGAAACAAATATCTTCTGAGCATCAAAGGGCCTTTTCATGAGTGCAAAGGACTTTCATGAAAAATAATACTTCTTTAACTGTGGCCCACTCAATTTCCTGATGGGATAACTCCATCCATGAATAGCCATTCTGAACACAATAAAAGATTGACATGTATCTTTTCAACTTGTGTGAACTGTTCTCAGGACTCTGAAATACAATGCCCTGTCCATACACCTTAGCTCCTGGGACACTATATCAAATACTTTTATTTATGAGCCTGATGTGTCCCATTTAATGAAACCTAACAGATTACAGCATTGTGAATTGTAAAGACTCAGGTGTTGTAGACTACCTAAATCAATTTCAATTAGGTTAAATCAGCTTTCAGACTAATCTCTGACATCTGAATCAGGGCAGTAGCCGATGAACTACAAACCATTAATAGCCTAAAGCCTTCCCAGGACCAGATATTTTAGCAATTTGTCCTAACACTGATAACGGGATTAGGCAGACAAATTTCAGTGGACCTCCCTGCAAGGAACAAATAATAGTTCAGTTCAATTTATTTGATCTTTTTATCCCAATAAACTAAACATAATTTTTTGTCTAAAATTGTAGACTTATAATAAAATAATATGCACTGGATAAAAACTTTTGCATATTATTTAATTCATATCATGCTATAGAGAAGCAGTATCTCAGTATTACTTTCCCCTCCTGTTCTTTACAAGGTTGACACTTTATACTATTAGTACTCCTTCATTTATAGCTCTTTAATCCACTGTAGAATTATATCACTCAATAAAATATTTAGGAATTAGGTGACGAATAAACAACTTTAAACATTCTATGCCCATTTTTATACTATAGAAAGAGCTAAACTTAAATATGTAATGTTTTTTTCAAATGATCAAAGTAAACAGGCTGTCAGGCTTACAACTGTTCTGATAAAAATGTAATTAAAAGCTAGCCTCTTACACTAAATCTTATGCCAGGAATGAGCACCTGTAGCTGTGTCTGTCCTATCACTGGGCAGCCTATGAGCACAGAACTCCACTTGCTTGATTGAGGAAGTCAGATGGCTAGCTCTTAAACCCAGCAGCTGCAGAGTATCAGTGGCTGCTCACTGCATATGGATTCGCTGTCTCCCTGTGGTTACTACATTCCAAGTCCTTCTCCAACTCAGACCCTCCTCTGTATTCACCTTTGTTCCAGCCTAGACTCAGTCCTGCTCCTGCCTTCCCTGGCTCCAAGTAATACAGTTTTAACTCTCTGCTCCAATTTCTGGCTGTGGCATTTGGACTTTGACTATGATTCTTACCCTCAGCAACTTCTGGTTCTCCCTTCCTCCGGCATTTGCATTCTAACCCTGGGCCCTGACTCTGCCTAGAGCCTTGGTTCTGTCATTTGAATGCTAACTCCTGTTTTCACCATTAAGCCTGACTCCTTTTCTACCACTAAGCAAGACTGCCTGCAACCCTGTCTCCTGCCATTTATTTCAGTCTAGAAGAAAAACAAGTTTCCAGTGTCTTAATAAGGGGATCTACTTCTCAATCTTCTAAAAATATAAAATCATTAAACAAAATTTGTATTTAAGTATGACACAAAATTATCATTTTATAAGTTAATAGAAGTCATATAATATGAAGTACTGAATTTAAAAAGGAAACTTTTTATTAATCATTTAATTGCTTTTCGACTAAAGACAAAGTTATAACTGTAATTAATTGATTAATATAGAATGTTTTAGTGTAGTGTATTAATTATACTATACTAAAATGAAATTATACCTTACACACACCCCAGTCCTCCAAAGACTTTGGCACATATTTAACTTTATAACTATTCCTGTGATTCTGTTAGTAATCCCACTGATTGGGGTTGAAGGGCTAGATCCTGTAAACTTTTAATCAAGCCAACAGTCCTCACTCCTGTGAGTAATCTCAGGGTACGTCTAGACCAGGGATTCCCAAACTTTTTGTCACAGGGACCAGCAAATCCATTCACGAACTTTTGGAGGACTGGCAACATTCATTTGCATATTTGCATATTCATTAATCAAATGATGAATATTCAAATAAGTTGTTTCTGGTCCTCCTAAAGCCCCCAGTGCCAGCTTTAGAAAAGCTTTTGATATAGTCACCCACAATATTCTTGCCAGCAAGTTAAGGAATATGGATTGGATAAATGGAGTGTAAGACAGACAGAAAGCTGGTTAGACCAGGGTTTCCCAAACTTTTTACTTTAGTTGGAACCCTTTTTTTTCAGTACTGTTTTTTGTAGCCCAAAAATATAAACACATAAAAAACAAACTGAGAAAATACCAGACATATAACATGTCTGGTATTTTCTCATTAGGTAAGTTTTATTATTACTAGATGTATCAGTTTGTAGTTTCGAACTGCCTGGCTGCTAAATGCGCTCAGGCTGCATGAGTGTGTCTACCAGCCAGCCAGTTCGCAACTACTCGAGGGGGTGTGTGGGGGGGCACAACAGAATCCCCGGGCTGGACTCATTCATGCTTTGTGGGGGGGGGGGGGCAGCGAGGGGCGGCAGCACCCTGAGATCTGCATATGGCCGGGTCAGTCCCACTCCCCGCCGGCCGATTCGCTCCCCCGCTCCCCACTACCCCCGCTGCGCCTCCGGCCAGCCCCACTTCTCCCAACCCCCTCCCGGACAGCTAGTTCTCCCCTGGCTAGCTCTGCTGCCCGCATCCAGCCCTGCTTCCGGCAGCCACTTCTCCCCCCCCATCTTCCCCGCCCAGCTCCCTGCCCCTGACCTCACGCCCCCTGGCAGCCCTGCTTCCGCTGGCCCCCCCAATCTCTCCCGCCCAGCCCCGATGCCCCAGGCAAGCCCTGCTTCCGGCGGCCGCTTTTCCACTACTCCTCCTCCCGATCTCCCCCGGCCAGCCCCCCAGCCAGCTCTGCTTCCGCCGGCTCCTCCCCCCCCAATCTCCCCAGCCCACCCCAATTCCCCCATCCAGTGCTGCTTTTGGTGGCCTGCTCTCCCCTCCTCCTCTTCCTCCCCCTTCCCCCCCTAGCTACGCCTCTGCTGGGAGCTGGAACATCCGGCTGCAGACTCCGCCCAGGCCGGCCGAGGGCTTGGGGAACCCGGCGCCACACGGGCACTCCAGGAGCCCGGAACACCCTGGCAACCATGCTGAGGCCTGGTATTTTTTTCCTGTGGCCCGGTACCGGGCTGCGGCCCATTGTTTGGGAAACGCTGGTCTAGACTACATGTTTCTTTCGAAAGAGATCGTCTAGACAGCCACAAATTTGTCGAAAAAGTGATCCGCTTTTTCGAAAGAGAGCACCCAGGTAATCTGAATGTGCTCTTTCGAAAAAGGGCGTTCTGACTCGTAAAATGAGGTTTACTGCTGTCGAAAAAAACGCCGCGTTCTTTCGATTCAATTTAGAAAGAACGCGGCAGCAGTCTAGGTGCAGGTGAAGTTTTTTTTAGAAAAAGGCCACTTTTTTCGAAAAAAATGCTGTAGTCTAGACAAAGGCTCAAGGCTTCCAGGAGAGTAAGGATTATTTACAATCCAAAAGGTCACAAGAGTGGGCCTTTATTCTATTCTTTTATATGAGTCTACTATTGCTTAACAAAACAAAAACACAATAAACACTGAGGGCAAAACTTTCAAATGCACCTACATGAGTCAGGCCCCTAAATCCTATTTCCTTTTAACAGGATTTAGATGTCTAAGTCACCTAGGTGCTATTGCAAATGTTATCTCAAAACCTGTTCAAATGCAAATAGAAAACAGTAGCTGAATTACAAATAATTAAAGAATGGACTGAAATATGAAAATAAAAAAGAAATTTAAACTTTAGTTTAGCAAATAATCTGAAAGTTCAACTGACAAGAATGCTTTTATAGTGGAAAAAAAAACATATTTGAAAATCACATTTCTTAGTTCTTTATTCTGAAACTAGTACCAGCATCATCTTAACATTTCTGACAATGGAGAATAGACGAGAGAGAGTAACTTAGTGGCAAAAAGAGAATGCAAGGATTGCAAATCTTTGCGCTAGCAACTTTGCCACCAGCCTGTTCTGGTCAAGGAGTTCCAGTGCCTGCATGTGTGCCTTAATCTGAAAACTCAGACTGAGACTTCCTAAATCACTCAATGTTAAATCATCACACTCATTGGGGTAAATTAATCGTATTGAAGGATGATTTTTAAAATAAATGTGTCACTTCTTGACAGCAGTGGAGATTTATGTCATGTTTAGCTGTAACGTCAGTCCCAGGAAGGAACTGCCAAGGTAAGCTTCACCATACTGATATATCTCACCCTGACCTGGAGAAATCAATCCTAAAAGTAATAGTTCAGTTTCTATATCCAATGCACTATTTGCTATGAGTACCAAATAGTCATTACTGAGGCTGAATTCTGTGAATTCTACAGTTACTTTTTGCAGGGTGACTCTAATGCCCTCCCTAACCCTCAATGTCCCCCAAATTATCTGCTCTGTAGTTTGCATCAGTCTTGCACAACACTTACAGAAACTAAATTCACTGCCCCTTTAAAAGAGACAATACCCAGTAGCTTACTCCTTTGACACTCATTTTAACCAATGCACATAACTGATTTATATTCAAAGTAAAACTAGTTTATTAAATAATGAGTCATATAAATCCATTATTATTATAAGTCCATGGCTGAACAGATAGTTTGGCCTGGACTCTTCTCAGTCTGCTGAGTTCCTTTTTCTCCTGGGATAAAGGGTGTCAAAATGGCTTTCCTCCCGCTTCCTTATATCTTCCCAAAGTTAATTGACCTTGCTTTGATGGGAAAAAAAGCTTCCTGGGAGTTTAGTTCCCCATCCCCAATTAAGATTAAGAGGCTGTCTTGCCTCACTTACTCTCTTGATGGTTTTATTTATCTTATAAGTATATGTACCCAAATGAAATTAATGGGTAGCAGGTTTAAAACTCATAAAAGAAAGTTCTTCTTCACACAGCACACAGTCAACCTGTGGAACTCCTTGCCAAAGGAGGCTGTGAAGGCTAAGACTATAACAGAGTTTTTAAAAGAGCTAGATAAATTCATGGAGGTTAGATCCATAAAGGGCTATTAGCCAGGGGGTAAGGAATGGTGTCCCTGGCCTCTGTTTGTCAAAGGCTGGAGATGGATGGCAGGAGACAAATCGCTTGATCATTGTCTTCGGTCCACCCCCTCTGGGGCACCTGGCACTGGCCACTGTCAGCAGACAGGATACTGGGCTAGATGGACCTTTGGTCTGACCCAGTATGGCCATTCTTATGTTCTTATTGTCTTATGATTAGATACTAAGAGGATTGATATTAGAAACAAGTTTTTCAATTTGAAATTACTGATGTAAATATGACCCAGATGAATAATGGCTAAACTCATTACTAGCTTTTAGAGAGAGACAAAGTGGGTGAACCTGTTCTATCTTTATGTTGCTGTGACACTGGGAGAGCCTTTCCTAGACTTGAAGAAGAGTCTGTGTGGCTCAAAAGCTTGTCTTTCTCACTAACAGATATTACCTCATCCAGCCTCTCCAATATCCTGGGATTGACCATACTATTTGCAAGACATTGACTGTTTGGTGGCCACTATGAAATTAGCTGGCGGTCTTAGGCCAGTTTATAAGGAATCAGTTCACACATTCCAAAGAGCACTGCTCTTTGTAGCCATAATATATAGACTGAATGGGAATAAAACTGAACTCAAAAACTCTGGCTCAATGATGATCCTTTCTTATAAACTAGAAGCACATTAATTAAGTCTAGCAGGTAAGGAATACTCCTTCTGTTTTTGTTAAATAGAGGATGATAATACTATCATTCTAGTATTTTTCAAAAGCATTAATGTCACAAGAAGTATAATACTGGAATAGTAGATGACCACGTAATAATACAGAAAATGAGAGATGACTTTTCTCTTTGGTCCAAGTTACCAATATCAACATATTACTGCCTTTCCCATTCATCCAGTGTGCCAGGACTAGAGGATTGTGAAAATGGTATCCCCAAATCTCTGAACACAGCTTCTTGAGATTTTTTTTATCAAGATGCAAGGTCTTTGATAAAAGTGCCCTAAAATAACAAGGATATGATGATTTTTCCTGAAAATCCCATAAGGTGGAAAGCCCTGTAGCAAACTATTCTCAAAAATACACAAAGGGAAGGTAGTCCCTGGGTTTCTCTTGGAGCGCAACTCAAGTTAAGTGCACGTGAAAAACATCCTGCAAGAGTACATAGCTTAAGCCCCATTACCTGGGAATGGAAGGGAATCCTGTGAGAAAGCAGAGCCTATAGTCCAGCTCATGTCTCCTCTCTCTCAATATTTGCTAGGTATCATAAGGCTAGCATCAGCAACCAGCAGAACTGACAAATGTTATATCAACACCCTGACAGAAAATGCTTTCACTATATATGGTTTAGTTTTGCAATTTAAGAATTTTGCTGGATGCTCATACAGCAAATATGGACCACTGTGACCAGTTGTGCAAGTAAAATAAATTTCTTACTAGTATGGGAGGGGGGAACATACAACAGCTAAGAGGGAGCATGTCCATATGACTCTACTCCACCCCCAGCCTGGGGCTCCTACTCTCTTCCTCTGGATCTTGGGGGTGGGGGAGAGACTGGAGATGGTATACAATCCTGAGGAGCCTCTGAAAGTTCTGCTGCTTTTCTTGCTCTGCCTCTGCCACCAGGGAAAGGAGCAGAAGCTCCAGCCCCACTCCCTGCCCTTCCATGGAGCCAGAGAACAGAGAGAGAATTTCTTTTGGATGTGGACCTCCGTACAATCATCCAGGCTTTTGTCATTGGAAGAGCAAACCAAATATATAGTTTCTTCCTGGATCTCCATGTTCAGATCTTATAGAAGTTGAAGCTAGTGTGAAATAAAAAAAAAACTACCCGCTTATTAATGTGGTGAGCATATTACACAAGTACTCTGTAATTGTACTGGCTGTCAATTGACGTCTGGGTGGAGTGCTATTTTTGATCTATCTAGCCCTAAAAGGTTTGAATCTGGGCTATGTCAGAAACAACTTTGATTGATGAGACTGCCTACAATGGCATGTAGCAGCTCTGCGACTACTAGTAGAAAAGAAACCTAAAGGCCAGTGATGGAACACTCTATGGGAAAAATTCTGAGTTACAACAGAGAATTCTTTCCCAGGTATCCAGATGTTGGGTCCTGCCAAAATGCTCAGGGTCCAACTCATCACCATTTTTGGAATCAGGAAGAAATTTCCCCGTTTTTCTTCACCTTCCTCTGTAGCACAGGGCACAGGTCACTTGCAGATTTGACAATGAGTAAATGGTCAATTCTTTGTTACCGGATGTTCTTTAAAGCATAATTTGAGGACTTTAGTATCTCAGAAAGGGGTTAGAGATCTACTACAGGAACGAGTGGGCTAGGTACTGTGGTCTGCAATATGCAGGAGGCCAGATTGGATCATGATGGTCCTTTCTGATCTTACAGCCTATGAGTCTATGCTATTACAGAATCTGTGATCAGAGGAACTCAAGCTAACAATCTCCTACTTTAAAGAGTATTAGAGGGGGAAGGAGTGTAGTGGAACAATGTAGAGAGAAGCTGGATAATGGCACAGTATTTTCCATGAAGCATCTTGGACTCTGGAACTTACTCTTCTAAACTCCCATATCTAATTACAGCCAGGTCACTGTTGCCAATTTTTAAAATTAGGCCTTTAGGGTGAGATAAGCAGGTTACTAACCTCTGACTGAAGGTTCTTTGAGACGTGGGTGCCTATTCTGTATTTTACTGTGGATTTGCACATGCACATAATGTTCCCAGAGCTAGAGAATTGGAAAGAAATTTCAATTGGTCTGTGCCTGTGTACTGGCTCACATCAAGCCTCTGACTGAGGGGATAAAGGGAGGAGAGGACTGACCATCTCTCTAGTTCCCTTTCTATTATAATCAAAGAATATCCAAAGCAGAGTAGAAGGAGGGAGGACCAAACATCTTGAAGAACCTCCACTTCTTTGAGTGGTGGGCTGGACTGTATTCCAATGTGAGTGGTTGACAAGCAGTATTTTAAGTAGGAGGAGGGTGTGAGGAAGTATAGCTGGAAGGACTACTGTCCCAATGGAAGCATCAGCAAAGGATTCCTGAACCTAGCCTGCTGCGTGATGGCATACTGAGATGTGAAGGTGCTTAGCTAGTTTGATTAGAACTATCAGCAAAACAATGGGAATGTTTGCTACAGCTAAGGCACACTGTTCCAAGCACCATCACTGGTGGCAAGAAGGAACTGAGGAGGGAGGGGCCAGGGAGAGTCCTATATAGCATTCCACTCCAGGGAGGTGCTGGGAATCCCATTTTTTGTTCTGTTTATAACACAAGGAGAAAAATATAACAAAATACTGAAAGTATTTCAGCTGTTGTTGATAGTGAAACATAATTGATTTGTCATGTCATACAATTTCGTAAAAAGTGTTCTGTTGGAAGGCCATAAATGAGTGTACAAGCGATTTACACACTTTTAGATCATAATTTTCACATGCTGCTCTATTTTTTAAAAATATACATACTGTATACTATTATGTTTATCCTCTAGTGTATGATAAAAACATAAATCTATCTGATGAAAAATGGATTGTATTCTAATTGAATCAACATAACGCACAGAGTAGCTCCCTTATCATACTCCTCGCAAAGATCAATGGTAACTGGAACATTATTTCATTCCATGTTACTGATAATATATTAGCAATAAAATACTCTTTTTAATTTAAAAGTCACATCAAATTGTAGTGGTCAATTGCAGAAGAACTTTGTATGTGCTAGTTTAGGGGTGGTGAAGCCTTCATTCTTCCCCCCCCCCCTTTTCCCTACATCTGATGAGCCAGAAGCAAGTCTTTGGTAACATACGCCACTTAAGATAAGCACTGTTGCCAGTATAGCAGGAACAAGTATTAAGATAAGGGTAAAGGGCAAGAACGCATAAACAATTCTGTTTACCCTAACGTACTGATCACGTAAACAGGGCCAAAGAACAAGTAGATCCAGAACAGAACCAGATCAATAACTAACAGCTAAGCCCTACATCAGCACGTAATGAGTAATCTCTGGAAATTTCCAAGCTGCCAAACAAGGCAGGAAAACTGTATTTAAGGCTGCATCAGAGCCTAGCAAATCAAACCTCACCTATGGGCTGTGGGTACCGATGCCTCGGAAGCTGAGACAACCTCCCACTTCGTCCGCAGCCTACCCGGGGTTCCAGGCTTGCAGGAAGGGACGTAAGACATGCTGCTTCTTTGTTATATTGTTCTTCCATTTATGGGGCACAGCTGTTAGCTGTCAGGAAATAAACTACTTGTGTTCGACAGATACCTGTGTGGCGTATTTTGTACTTTGAGAGCCCAGTGTCGGACCTGAGACTTACTCTGGCCGGCTACACAAATGTTGTTCATCTTTTGTTAAGTTCTTTTCTATTCCTGAAATTGACATTTTACAGATGAAAAATAACATCTGGTAAATTCAGGGTCTTATTGGTTGAACTGCTATTGTTGAAAAAACAACGGACTGTAAAAATTCAGAATTCTACAGCAAAAGAATGGGTGGCTTTTATGGCTATCACACCACAGTATAACACCAATCCAGAAGCCAAAAAATCATCCTTGCCTCTCTCTTTTGGACAATCCACAGTCCATAGCTGCAGGCCCCTCTAATTTGTGGAACTAGAATTGCTAAAGACAGACTCAACTATTCTTGAGGATGTGGGGGCTTGAAAAATGTAATTTGACATGAATGGATATAATATGAAACAAAGGCCCAAACAGCTGTGATCTACTTCTGTGTCAAAATGTGGTTTTACCCCTCACAACACACCTTTTAAACTGAAGAGGTAATAAAAGATTGTCAAACACACCTGCCAAATGCTGATGGTGGCCTTCCTGAATGTGTAACACATCATGCAGAGCAACTCAAAACTGCAGATACTTATGACACAGTAAGGACTTCAACTGAATTTTTCTGAGTATGACCCCAAATTCCAGTGATGTCAACAGATTGGGGATTAGCGCTATGAAGGTAACTGCAATTTTACAAAAGCTTCAGAGGAGTAGTCAAGTTAGTCTGTAACAGGAAAAACTTAAAAAACAACAAATAGTCTAGTAGCACCTGAAAGACTAACTGTAGATGGTATCATGAGATGGTATCATGAGCTTTTGTGGGCGCAACCCACTTCTTCAGATGACAGGAGTATTAGCATACTGTCTTAGCATTAGCATACTCCTGTCATCTGAAGAAGTCTATTTGTTGTTTTTTAAGTTTTTCCTGCAATTTTACAGCTGCTAGATTTTCATTATTGTCATTATTTTAAGATTATCACTATCACTGACTCTTGTAAAGATTAAAAAATCTACTATATATTTGAGAGAATTTCTGTGTTTTGTGTGTTTCTCTGTGAGTCTGTTTGTTCAAGAACTCTTCCTAAATGGTAAAAGCTAGGATCACCAAATTTAGTATGCAGCTTCCTCTTATCATAACTTAAAGCAAGGTCAGGGTTTGGTAATGCCAAGAAAATGGGATAGGTGTAGAATGCAATTGTTTCTCATCAAATGGAAAGGGAGGACTGTAATAGCAGGGACAGTTATACTGCAGAATAACCACAGGGGCGGCAAGCACAGGGGAGTAACACTCCAGAATGACCACAGAGGGTTAGCAAACAAGTGCACCCCTGCAGTCCCAGAGAGCTATGGAACAGCTGATAGCTGGGCAGCCTAGCTCGCACAGCCCAAGCCCAGCCCAGCGGCTGAGCACAGTGGTCCCTGTTGTCCCCCGGCAGCCCTGGGAAGCAGCTGCCAGATTCCCTGACCCCCGCCCTGACTCCTGCACCTCCACCCCTTGCCTTGAGCCACCTTACATCTCTTCCTCTCAGCCTTCTCTTCCTTTCAGCTTTCCCACATCTCTCCCCTGAGCTTTCCCACCCTTCCCACCCCTGACTTCTGCACCCCCCCACACACACCTCTAGCCTCCTGCCCTGATTCCCCCCAAATCCCCAAGCCCCTACCCTGGCTCCAGTACCCTCCTCCACACCTGTAACCCCCTGCTCTGAAGGACCCAAGCAATGCCAGGTAAATTCTCTAGTAAATCATAAAAACAGAGTGAGGAGGTCTATGATCTTGGCTAGCAACCTGATATAATATGTAGCTCAGGGAGGACTTAGTTTTCTGCTAGATTAACTTCAGCAGAAAAAGAAAGAGCTGTAAAATATAGCTTCTGTGGGTATATATTATAAAGGATTGCTTCCTGAATAAGGTGGATAGTTTTGTGAGCAGTGGATAAAGTCCTCCTACCCAGGAGGGCCTCATTATTAAGTTATACAATCCTAAATCACACTTCATCAAAGATATTCTCTGAAGTCTCAGAAATGCTTTCTTTAGCACAGTTGGATCCCTGCTGCATACTTCAGATGTACAAGGGATAATAGTACAATCGTTACTCTTAAAAAGATAGTATTTATCCAGAGTTATATCTAAAATTCCAGTTATTCCTCAAAACAAGAAATCTCTGTTGTAGCAGTGGGTAAATGTTATTTTTCTAAACAGTGACAGGAGTACTTGCCAGACCCAGAATCTTTCATCCAAGAATCTCCATAGATTTTACAAATATTAATGTATTTAGCCATACCACAACTGTGGGGAAGATATTCTTACTTTACAGAAGTGACAGTTAAGACACAGAATTATTAAGTGACTTGTTCATAGAAAAGTCCAAGCCAGAGCAAAGATTAATTCCTGATTAATAGCTGCATTGTGTGTATCTTTTTTGACTAAAATATAACAGATTTACCCATTCTTTGTAATGAAACATTTACCACAAATGTTTTAAAGTGTACTCCAAAACATATGTAGATTAAAAAGTCTTCTGCTATTATTGCAATATGAAAATTTTCTTTAGAATAAGTAAATTAATGGTTTATTTATAATGAACATTGATAAAGTCACTTTCTTCACTTTAGAACAATGTTTCTCAAAATGGTCCGCAGATCCACTCTGAGAAACCTGCTAACTGGCCACTTCCATGTGTTTATTTACCAGCTCCGCAGCCACAGAGGCTCACGCCTCCCATTGGCTCCGGTTTGCCGTTTGTAGCCAAGGGGAGCCACGGGAAGCAGCGTGGAACGGGCTGCCACTCCTCGCAGCTTGCCTTGGCTGCAAATAGCAAACTGGAGCCAATGGGAGCCACAAGGTTCTGTGACTGTGGAGCTGGTAAATAAACCAACAGGAGCAGCCAATTAGCATGTTGCTCAGAGTGGATCTGTGGACCACTTTGAGAAACACTGCTTTAGGAAGAAATATTTAAAAGAAACATTATGGATTCAAAACATAGATTTTATTAAAATTATTCTATGATGTTAAAGACTACCTTTATATTCTATAAACTTATCAAATTGTATAGCTCTTTTACCAAGAAATAAAATAAAAGCAAACTTCAGTCTCAACCCAGCCCCATGTCTGAGGTCTGAGAACACTGAAAATGTATATTCTCTCGATTTCTGTATCACAACAAATTGACAATTTTTGAGTTCTGTGAGGATTCAAGCTATTAATATTACCTATACAGATTGAAACAAATAAAAAAGTAGCTAATATCTTCTAAGGCATGAAAAAGCCCCACAAGTGTTGGCTGAATTAAGGCAAAACCAGTAGTGAAGTAACTTTCAATATTCTACAATATCACCACAAAAAGAAGAAAGAAAATAAATCTTAAAAATGTAAATGGCTTACTGATACATTGGACAAAAAAAGTTTAAAATATTTTACCTAGCAGAATTTTTCTTTATTTTCTCATCAATGTCACTGAGGATTTGTTGAAACTCCAGGTCCCCAGGAAGAATGTTTAATAAACAATCTAAGTTGGAAGAATCAAGAGAATATTCACCTCCCCACTCCATTTCCAAAACCTGAAATAAATGGGAAGGAAATAGCAAATATAAAAATGGGATTAACTTATGAAAAAGCAAGTTTTATTTTTAATATTAAAGTACATAAAAGTTTTCATTTTCTGAATTTATGCTTAGAATAACATAGAATATGTAATTATAAAAGGAATATTAAACCAATGAAAAATAAACAGTCAAAGCATGACACAGGCCACTGCTTCCCGCAGCTATTCTTGGCTGTAAACGGTGAACCAGAGTCAATGGGAGTTGCAAGGCTCTGTGGCTGTGGAACCAGTAAGTAAACAAACTGGAGCAACCCATTAGCAGCTTTCTCAGAGTGGATCCACGAACCACATTGATAAACACAGCTGTAGAGGAGTAGCTTGCAGTATATGTAATAGCTAATACAGTAGTTTAACCGTAATCCTCAGTTTAGCAAAAAAAAAAAAAAAAAATCAGTTAATATTTTTCACAAAGGTAACAGAATAATTCTTTATAAAACAACTTTGTGATGCAGAAGAAAGTTTGTAACTATAATGCTTAACAGACTTCAGCATTGCAACTAAAAAATGACATCAGAAAATTCCAAGAACAAAATTATGAATGCTAGTGTCTGTAGGTTAAACAGTATCTTTTAAAAATAATGATGAGTGTACTTGCTATGTGCACACA
Organism: Pelochelys cantorii; assembly: GCA_032595735.1. NCBI lineage: Eukaryota > Metazoa > Chordata > Testudines > Trionychidae > Pelochelys > Pelochelys cantorii. The sequence continues at coordinate 60,039,924 of CM064330.1, forward strand.
CATTTTCATCCAAGTATCTCCATTCCATCCAAATATCTCCAAGCATAGCGATAGCGATAGCGATAGCAGCTACTAGCTTAGCGTACACGTTTCTGAACCTCAGCTTATATATGTAGTTAATTAAAAACAAAACCAAATAAAAACATACCTCTCCCAGAAAGCAAATATATTAAAAAGTCCAAGGAAACAGGATTTCCATTTTTGACTAGCTTATATGCTTCATTCCACACATACCTCATCCATTGACCTATCCACAGGTATCCAACCAATCATAGGAATGTTTACATTTGATGCAGGGCACTACCAGCTCTTCTTTCTCTTCACTAATTATCATACAGAAGAATAAGGATACATGTTTTGCAACCAACCATGACTAAACACTTCAATCACACAACAAAGTAAGTAAAAACGGGAATTTCCCAATAAGTAGTATATTTGGTAAGAAATTATTAATAGTATTGGATTATAAGCATCAAGAGACCATAATACAAATGTAAACAGAACATAAATAAGTCAATAAGTAAAACCATTTTATTCATGTCTTAATATGAATTTTCAGAAGCCTTTCTTTCATTGCTACCTTCGAGCACTTGGCAGCTGATCTCTCAGTGACCTGCTGCACGATATCTATCCATCTCCTTGCCGGTTGGCCCCTACTACGATTCACCACAATTCCTTCCATGACAACTTTCTTGACATTATTTCTATCTCTACACCTGATGGGACCTAAGTACATAATTTGTATCTGTTTATTTCTTACAGCAGGGTGTGCTTTTCTCCAATAATATTTCTAACATAACCATTCATCTTTTTTTCACCCATGAAATACGAAAGTGTCTGCACCAGTACCACAGACTGAAGAGAGCATATACATATAAAAATGCATATTTTGACAACAGATTCTTTTACAGTCTTGTGTTTTGTATGTCTTTTTTTTATTAAGAAAGGGTATGTCTACACTACAGCGTTATTTAGAAATATCTTATTTCGAAATAGTTATTTCAAAATAGCTTATTTCGAAATAACGCGTCTAGACACAAAATGCATTTCTAAATAGCGTTTTGCTATTTTGAAATAGCACGTTCACACTGATAGGATGCTGAATTGCATTTAAGGCCGGCCAGAACCGGTTCTGGCAGGGCATCAGGTCAGGAGTTACCTTGTGTGGCTGCTGCTGGAGGTTATCTGCTTTAAGGGCTCCAGGGAGAGAGGGAGAGAGAGGATTTTTCTTGGTTGTGCCCAGACTGGCCACCAGGGCACCCTGGGAAGGGCTGGAGGCCCCCTATTTCGAAATAAGCATCTACACAACGCTTATTTCGAAAGAGCAATTCCAAAATTGGTGCTATTCCTCGTGGAATGAGGTTTACCAATTTCGAAATAAGCCCTCCGCTATTTTGATTTAATTTCGAAATAGCAGTTCGGCTGTGTAGATGCTGGTAGTTATTTCGAAATAACGGCTGTTATTTCGAAATAACTTTGCTGTGTAGACATACTCAGAGATATTATTTTATGTAGCAGGTTCAGTGCTGAGCAACCAAGGTCTTAAAAACTAAGATCATGAGTTATATTATATGGAAAAGCTAAATTTCATAGTGATTTCCCACCAAATCTTAAATTTCTGAGCTTTGGTTATATTTATAAAATGAAGTCAAGATTAGGGTACATCAGAAACAGTTACACATGGAGACTATGATTCTTCACGAGAATGAGAACTCAGAGACAAGCTGCAGCAGGTGTAGTGGCAGCAGCAGGAAGAAAAGACATCCCCTGGGTGGAAGGCTGTTAAGGTAACAGTTGTCAATGGCTCTCAGCTAGGTTCTAGTGTAGTAGGACAACGCCCTGGAGAGGGGGCAAGGAAAAGCATTTCTGATTGTTTAGTGAATTTGGGTATTTTTTCAATATTTGCTTTAGAGAAATTCTTAGGCCTACCCTGGGGCCCCACTGGGTAAATAAGGAAATACAAAGCAGACTGAAGCAAAAAGTCCTCTGGAGTCAGACTAACTATATCCAGGTCTCCCCTACCCTTCAAAAAAGAAATGCTGAGACCAACAAAAACAAAAGGAGGTACCCTGCCACATGTGGGATTTGATAATGAGACTGTCCCAGGGGGCAAGGTAGTTTGTTCCTGAGAATGAACAACATGGTGAAGGCACTACTGTAGGAGGTGCTCTGGGATGTGGCCAGCATTATCTGCAAAGGATCACAGCAGAAGATCACATCAAGTCATATCTATTAACATATGAAAGAACCACCCTAAACAAGGCCTTACTGTGAGACAGGTGGGTCAATATCATTGCTCCTTTCTTGTTTGGGGAGGCTTAAAAGACCTATTATGACATGGTAGGGGAAGCTGCTAAACTATTTCAAATTGAAAGTTGAGAGCAACTACATCCATAAGGGCCCAAAGATTTCACAAGTTGAAGCACCAGGAGAGCAAAGTGCCAGCTGTCCAACCTGATCCATCTAATATGAAGTGTCTGAATCCTGACACCTGCAGTACAGAACACATCACAACACTTTTGCCTTTGGACAGATTCTTGAGGGGATTTCCACCAGACCTACAAGGGTGGACTGGGCAAAATGACTCATTTACAATGATTTGGTCACTATTGTAAACAGGCATTTAATGGCCAGAGAGCTTTCTCTGACTACTGGAGAAGAGATACATCTGACCAAGCAGTCAATCCCAGCCCCAAAGGCCTGGATCACTGAAAGTTTGTGGAGGAGGGACACAAAAGAGCAACCAGAGGTGGGAGAAGGCTGCAGTGTTACAATAGCCCAAAGCATGGAGGATAACCAGTGGCAGGTATAGATGTTATATTTGCGGAGAATTAGGACATATTGCAGCTCAAAACTCTAACACTGAGGAACGCACAGAGTGCAATCTTGGTGATAGTGTATATCTATGCAATCTAATCCACTTTCACTTCATATGACCCCAAATAGATATACATGGCCAGTTAAAATTAATCGTATACAGACTGTTGCTTTAATGAACTGAGGAAGTGCCTATAGGACATAGTCATTTTGGGGGGGATATTTAGGGGCAGATAAAAGCCTAGATAGTATCCTACAAAAGTTCTTTTAGCCAGGAGCTAATAGTGATTTCGGATACTACTGTACCTCCTGCCTGGAGTGCCAATTGTACAGCCCACAACTTAAACTAAGGGCTCCTTTAGTACACCTGCCTATTATTCAAGTCCCATTTAATAGGCCCACTGGAGAAATCAGCCAGGGATCATCAATTTTGCGCAGGGCTCCAGACAATGCTATCTGGCACCTAGATGTGGTACCCCAGCAAAACACAATGTCCAAGACAATAGCAAGGAAGTTAATCCAAGTACTGAAGGAGATTCTGACAGATTAAAGGAATACCTTGATGTTCAAATTAATGAAGGACCTGTCTGCAATGCTTTGAATACAGGCCCTACAGACCTTGGTCTACCACCCACAAACTGATGGCCATCTCAGATGCTACACTGAAAAGCATAATATGAAAAACAGTGACTAAAGATGGGAAAAACTGCCATCTCTTCTGCCTTACAACCCTTCCTATTGTTTGTGATAAAGGCATTCACTGATTTCAGTATTTCAAAGGGGCAGCGCCCACAGCTGATCCCCGGCTCAGCTGTATAGCACTGCCCCTTTAAAACGCCATCTCGGTGTTTCAAAGGGGAAGCGCTGTGGAAACCAGGGTCAGCTCGGGGCTCCCCAGCTGATCCCTGGCTCTGCGCAGCATTTCAGCAGAACCTGGGATCATCTGGGGACTCCCAAGCTGACCCCAGGTTACGCGTGGCATTTCTGCGGAACCTGGAGTCAGCTAGGGAGTCCCCAGTTGACCCCAGGTTCTGGGGAAATGCTGCGCGGAACCCGGGGTTAGCAGGGGAGTCCCCAGCTGACCCCAGGCTCCACAGCGCTTCAGCATTTTAAAGGGGCAGTGCTGCACAGCTGAGCTGCAGATCAGCTGTGGCGGCAGCTGCCCCTTTGAAACACCACCTTGCTTAACAGATAATCAACTAGTCCTTAACATCCTTAGCTGAGGGTTTTTCAAGAATCTCATAGCCCAATTGTTCAAGAGTACAAGCCAGATGGTACCATGAGATTCTGCAATGAATTCTGAAGACTAAATGAAGTATCCCAGTCTCAGAGGAGTAACCATGTTAGTCTGTAACTAAAAAAACTTAAAAAACAACTAGTGGTCCTGCAGCACCTTAGGGTATGTCTACACTATGGGACAAGGTTGAATTAAGATACACAACTAAACCTACATTAATTGAATGCTTAAGTAGAAGGACCTTAACTTGACTTTTGGCGCTATCCACACTGCAGGAAGTCAAAGGGAGAACATTCTCCCTTTGACTTCCCTTACTCCTTATGGAAGTAAGACTACTGGCATCGACTGGAGTGCCTCTCTTCGTTTGAATTAGCTGTCTTAACTAGACCTGCTAATTCGAACCCTGGAAGATTGACAGTGGCAGCTTTGATCTTTTTCTGTAGTGTAGACATACCCTTAGAGACTAACAAAACTATAGATAGCATAATGAGCTTTTGTGGACACAACCCGCTTCTTCAGATGACAAAATCTTCATTTGTCATCTGAAGAAGCAGGTTTTGCCCACAAAAGCTCATTATACTATCTATATTTTTTGTTAGTCTCTAAGGTGCTGCAGGACCATTCATTGTTTTTTAAGTTTTTGAAGTATCCCAGGTACATTATGGGGAGAGGTATAGCAAAAACTCAGCTGATTAAGGTAGAGGTAAAGTTGGTCACAACTGATTAGAAAGACAAAGATTAGGGCATTTGTATGACAGTGATATATTACAAGTAAGAACATAAGAATGGCCATACTGGGCCAGACCAAAGGTCCATCCAGCCCAGCATCCTGTCTGCCAACAGTGGCCAATGCCAGGTGTCCCAGAGGGAGTGAATCGAACAGATAATGATCAAGCGATCTTTCCCCTGCCACCCATCTCCACCCTCTGACAAACAGAGGCTAGGGACACCATTCCTTACCCATCCTGGCTAATAGCCATTAATGGAGTTAACCTCCATTAATTTATCTAGTTCTCTTTTAAACCCTGTAATAGTCCTAAGCTTCACAACCTCCTTAGGCAAGGAGTTCCGCAGGTTGACTATGAGCTGTGTGAAGAAGAACTTCCTTTTATTTGTTTTAAACCTGCTGTCCATTAACTTCATTTGGTGGCCCCTAGTTGTTCTATTATGGGAACAAGTAAATAACTTTTCCTTATTCACTTTCTCCACACCACTCTTGATTTTATAGACCTCTATCATATCCCCCTGAGTCTCCTCTTTTCCAAACTGAAAAGTCCTAGTCTCTTTAATCTCTCCTCATATGGCACCCGTTCCAAACCTCTAATCATTTTAGTTGCCCTTCTCTGAACCTTTTCTAATGCCAGTATATCTTTTTTGAGATGAGGAGACCACATCTGTATGCAGTATTCAAGATGTGGGCGTACCATCGATTTATATAAGGGCAATAAGATATTCCCTGTCTTATTCTCTATCCCTTTTTAAATGATTCCTAACATCCTGTTTGCTTTTTTGACTGCTGCTGCACACTGCGGGGACGTCTTCAGAGAACTATCCACAATGACTCCAAGATCTCTTTCCTGATTAGTTTTAGCTAAATTAGTCCTCATCATATTGTATGTATAGCTAGGGTTATTTTTTCCAATGTACATTACTTTACACTTATCCACATTAAATTTCATTTGCCATTTTCTTGCCCAATCACTTAGTTTGGTGAGATCTTTTTGAAGTTCTTCACAGTCTGCTTTGGTCTTAACTATCTTGAGCAGTTTAGTATCATCTGCAAACTTTGCCACCTTACTGTTTACCCCTTTCTCCAGATCATTTATGAATAAATTGAATAGGATTGGTCCTAGGACTGACCCTTGGGGAACACCACTAGTTACCTCTCTCCATTCTGAAAATGTACCATTTATTCCTACCCTTTGTTTCCTGTCTTTTAACCAGCTTTCAATCCATGAAAGGATCCATGAAAGTAATTCGATAACAGGGTGATTCCTTTGATGGATCTGATAAAACCCAGAGGCTTGGACATAGTAAAGTAGACTGGTGTGGCTGAAGAAGCTTTTGTGGGTCTGAGGACAGCCTTCTACAGTAATCCTGTGCTAGTAGTCCTAGACTTTAAGAAGTTCGTGTTACAAATGGATGCCTCTAAGGCAGGGTTGGGGAGCATTCTTTCTCAGATGGTAAGAGAGGAAGATTATCACATCTTGAAACTCAGCAGAAAACTCCTTCACAGAGAAAAAAAGTACATTCTAGTGGAAAAGGAATGGCTTGCAGCAAAATGGACCAGAGAAACCCTCTGGTATTACCTACTTGGATGACAGTTTACCCTAGTTACAGACTACTTCCCCAAGCTGATGCATCAGAACGAAGAGAAAAATGCAAGAGTAATAAGATGGTTCCTGCTGCTACAACCCTTCTATTTCAGGGTGCCACACAGTGCAGGAATCAGGCATGATAACGCTGATGGTTTATAAACAGAATACTATTTCTTGACTTGAGTAGCCCAAACCTATTGTGTGGAGCAGGAGGTCTTGGGTTTTTTACTTTTTGCTTAACTTCTTGGACCTAACTTAGAGGCCCACAATGTAAATAAGGAAAAATAAAACCAGAGTGAAGTCAGTCTGATTTACTCCTGGTCCCACACTGCTCAAAGGAGAAACACTAAGGCTGACAGAATCAAGCGGGTACCCTGCTACAATATGCACACTTGTGAATCTATCCTCTAAAACTGCTGACAACTTCTAGATAAGCAGTACACAAGTAACTCCTCACTGAATGTTCAAAACCAAGACTATCAAGACATCTCAATGGATGAAATGGACCCCGAGAGACAATGTATTGACAATGTAAAGACACTATTTCCTTTAATTCTCAAAAGCTACAAAAAGTATAAGGGATTTCCTAAATGCTGCCATCTTCCCCTAATAAAGCCTTTTTGACATCTCACAATACTTTGAGATTCCACTTTTGGAAACGTGTGCTGCAGAACAGGCCAGCGTCTTACCTGTGGAAAATAATTACGTTATTAGTTGGTGAGGATCAGTATTATAGCTTATGACTCAGAAACTCTTCCTGCTGATGTTATTGCAATTAAAAATGTAGCCTTAAATGGGAGATAAAATGAAAAACACTCTTCCAAATACTTGAATTGTGCATCCCATTAATGCTGACAGCACCAAGATGAGTGGGACAGGCTTGCCAACCAGAGGGAGAATATTAATCGTTCTTTTAGGGAATCTTGAGACAGGGAGGTCACTGAAAACTCAACTGCCCATTAGTACATGGTGCAGTGGCAGAGGAAAAACTGTAGTCTAAAATAGCTCAGGGAGAGCAGATTGTAGTGGCACATTATCTACTACCAGTAGTGAAAACTTTCTATTTTTATAAGTAACTGCCATGAACCTGAACTTGGCATAATGCCTCTTTCAGGAGCTATACGGGAAGCACAAATCCAACTATCCACATTCCAGCTGTCACGGAAAGTGTGTCAGTCTAGCAGGGCCAGCACTCAACCCTCCAGCTAAGACCTTCTGTTTCTTCCCCTGTCCTGGTTGAAAAAACAAAACTGACCAGAGTTAGCAAATAAGGTTAAATAAAAGCATAAAGTAAAGGAAAAAGAAGAAAACCTACAGGCAGTATGAGTCAGGATATCGGTCTCACTTCTGAGAGCCTTGGCAGTATCAGTTACCTCAGAATCCACTAGGAGTGGAGTCCCCTCCTATTAATGCTTCCTCCAGTCTTGGTATGATTTGTATATGTGTTCTAGCCTAAAGCAGTTCCTTAAACCCTTGAATGTTGATGAACCCTTTACAGTAACATTTCAATATATCTATATCTATATATCTATATCTATATATATATAGTTTTCTGGGTTGCATTAAAGTATTCAATACCTCTGCACAGTGAGCTGAGTCAGACTGTCAATGTCCCATGACCCAATCAGCAAAGATGAAACAACTCCAGAATGACAATGTCTTCCTGTGTTAAAGTCTGGCAACACTGGTAGATATTATGGAAGCTCATGGATCAAGTCAAAGCCGTCAAAATAAATGTTATGCCCTGTTATATCTTTCACTGCAGTCATGGGGTAAGGCAGAAAATCACAGTGCAGTTTCTACTCCATTCAAAAAGAAACAAGTTTTATTACTAAGCTGCTGTCCTTCTTTGCTCTGGAACAAAATTGGGGATCGCTTTGCTTTATTACTTTTTGCATAGAAATTTGATTGATGGATATCTTCAGATCAATAGACCATAGCAAAGTCTACTCTTTCTGGGTTTATTGTCTGAGGAGTAAGTTGTCTGTAAGTACATTCTTTTTGCCAGCTAATTGGAGAAAAGCCGGTTCTATCCCAAGAGTTAGATGCCAGTATAAAGGGCCACTGCTTCCCAACAAAGTGGCTAGGAGTGAAAAAAATCCCTGCTTGCTCATATAAAGTATTAATATCATGTATAAATGTACAGTAACTATTTTAGCTATTCTAAAGCCAGAAGGGACCATTAAATTATCTATTGTGGCCTCCTTTGTACACAAGGCATAAAATTTCATCCAGTTACTTCTACACTTTGCCTGATTACTTATGTTTGACTAAAGCATATCTTCCAGAAAGGCATTTAAGTCTTTATTTGACTTCATGAGATGCAAAATCTACCAATTACTTTAATAGTTTGTTCCAGAGCTTAATCACCCCCCACTGTTTAATAACTAACACCTTATTTTTAATCTTCTGCCTTTAATTATCAACCATTTGTTTTTTATGTGCCTTTCTGCACAAGTTTGGACAGCCATATAGTCCTCAGTTTTTTCTTCCAGCAAAGGTACTCAACAATTAAGTCACTTCTTCATCTTCTTGATAAACTAAACAGACTAAGCCTCTTATGTGTCTCTCTATAGGTGTGTTCCACCTATGCAGTAACCTTTATCAACCAAACTTGTAATCTAATAAAAAAATGAAATCAGGTTTGTCTGACAAGATCTATTTTTCATACAATCATATAGATTATCATTATTTATTTTCCCATCTTTTAATTATGCATTGATCGAATCCTTTATCAACTTTTTCCATTATTTTTCCTGGGATTTATGTTAGGTTAATTGTCCTATAACTATTAAAGTCATCATGTTTGCCCTTTTTGAATATTGACACATTAGCACTCTCCTAGTTTTTTGGAAATCTTGTGTATTTTAAGATTTATTAAAAGTTAGTATCTGTGAGCTAGAGGTATCCTCAGTCAACTCTTTTGGGATTCTTGGGTGCAATTTCTCCAGATCTGCAAATTTTACAATGTTTATCTTTAGTAGATTTTGTTTAACATTCTCTTTAGTTACTAACTGACTAGTACCACATATCCAATGATTAAAAGCAAAAAGAACTTTCAAGTCTACATTTTTGGTTGAACATATTCACTGACTGATAACTGTCAGATTTAAGAAATGAGCCTTCCAAATTCTGATTGGATACTCTGGTGATGACTGATGGTAATAGTGACTGAGAACTGACTCCTAACATATAAGGGCCTTGAATGGTTTCCAGGGTGATAAATCAGAAGTAAACTCTTTACATCCAGAATTTAATTCACTGCCAACCAAGGTTGCACAGGTTTTTTCAGAGGTTGGATATAAGGTGTCATGTAAACAAACTAGTCTTAGGGGAAAAAACTCCCTGTGGGTAAGAGTATGGACTGGCAAACATGCTCCAATCTTTTGTATGGAACCTATTATCTGAATGAAAGGTATTTTCTCCGTAGGCATGGAGATTTATTTGCTCAGTTTATTGTCAGACTTAGTGACTGAAATCTACTGCATTTGTTTTCTAGGATTCTTCCAAAATGTATGAGTGTGAGCCTGCATGAACCAAATCAATTTTTTGTCTTCAACCAGTTGGTTTGCTCAACTCTTCTTCTTGCATGAATACCAAACACAATGGTTCCCATGCAGACACTGAATTCTACAGATCATTTACTGTTCAACACATTCCTCATGTGAAAAAAAGTCATTTTGTAAACATGACAGCTTAGTTTTCATTTATGCATTTCTGTAAGACTCCTATGTCATATTTGTTCAGTGTACTTGTCAAAACAATGTATTTGCGCCTCTCTGTCTTGCGTGATCTACTTGGCTTATGGGGAAAAAAGCAACCTTTGATTGTTCCATTTTCAAACATCATTGTTTAAAATCACCAGAACTAATAACTCCAAAATGGAATTCTAAATAGCGTTCTGTTATTTGACAAAGAAGAAAAAGAAGAGGAAAAAGAAGAAGATTGCAGAGAACAAACATGTATTTGTCAATTCTTAAAAAACAGAACAAAACAAAAAAAACCCACCTAATCCAGGATTTTATTAAAAATATGTTTTCATATACATGCAAACATTAAACAAACCCAAGATGTTTTGCTAACCAAAATAGTCCCAAATTTTCACCAAGGTTTTTACATTTAAGGCTATCAAGCAAGTCCTGTTTTGAAACTTCAGATTCCTCAAACTTTAATTTTCTCTGTTGGTGATTAATTTAGCTGTTGCTGTTTAGTAGATATATTATTGTCCGCCATCATACTTACCTTCATTATTACAATGCAATAATATACAAAAATATAACAAATATACATTATACAAGAACATATGAGGCAACTTTTCTTAGGCAACCTGTCTTCAAACACCCTTCTCTAAGTCTCCTGCAATGCAGTAACTACGCTTCTTTCTAAATTGGATAAGACCACCCACCAACACTAAAACAGCGAATCTGTCAGTTCATTCAGTGTTTACTGACAGATATTACTATACATAAAATCTATTGCAGCAGATTTTTGTAGGAGTACTTTCATTTTAACATACATGGCTGAAATTACTTCTTTCGTAACTGTATTCAGATATAAGGTTATATTCTCACTATGGTGTATATGATGACACACATTCAACTCATTTTTAAAATACAGCTTTTATTTTTAAAAAGGATAAGTGTAGCATACTTTGAATATACTGGAGAGCAATAAATGGACTACACATTGCATTATCAAGTCATATTTAGAACAGGCAGATCTAATGCAGTTTTCCAATTCTGTCAATTTACCTAATAACCTTGAGTAATTCAAATAGGTTTATTGATTTATACTCTTTATAGTCTTCCATTCCTTGCACCATAGCATTTCCACTGAGACACTTGTTTGACTTGGATATCTAAAAATGTCACAGAATAGTTTCAATTTCACTTTGTCTGGAGTTGAACCATTAAGTGTTCTGAAACAGATAGCATTAAAGTAATACGAAATAAAACCAGAAACAATACAGGCTAAATACAATTTTAGGCTGAAATTTTCAAAGTAACCTACATGAGTTAAACACCCAACTCCCATTGGAAGCTAATAGAATCTTGTTAAAGTATAGGTTAAAGTGTTAAACTACATACATTTTCAGAGTGATGGTAGAATTTTAACATGAATTAAAAAAAAAAGAATAGAAACCTTTAGTCAACATTCTTCAGTAAATTCTGAGAAGACTTTGGGAAAGTATTCTTTAATGTCTAGAGGCAGGCTTTGAATTCTCAAGTGTTTTGTGTATATTTACTGAAAAGTGTATTGTCAGAGAAGATTTATAAAAAATAGTGCCATTTTGGCAGAATTCAGAATCCCAGGTTTCTTAGAATGCTCCACTGTCTATATGCATTAGTGTTAAAGATGCTAATCCCTGGTCTACACTAGGGCTACGTTTACACTGCAGGCTTTTTGCACAAGAATGGCTGTTCTTGCGCAAAAAATTGCGGAGCGTCTACACTGCACGCGTGTTCTTGCGCAAATAAATTTACAGTAAAACATCAGAAAAGAGGGCTTCTTGCGCAAGAGTTATTCCTCTCCCCAAGCGAAATATGCCCTCTTGCTCTTGCACAAGAAGGCAGTGTGGACGGGCAACAGGGGTTTCTTGCGCAAGAAACCCCTACGGCTAAAATGGCCATCAGAGCTTTCTTGTGCAAGAGAGTGTCCACACTGCCATGGACGATCATGCGCAAAAGCGCATGGCAGTGTGGACGCATTTTGTGCAAGACTTTTTGTGTGGACGCATTTTGTGCAAGAACTCTTGCGCAAAACAGTTCTTGTGCAAGAAGCCTGCAGTGAAGACGGAGCCTACAGCTTTATTTTGAAATAATCCCCTTTAGGCTGAATTTACAAGTGGAGCATCCACACTACCAAGCCCGTTATTTCAAAATCTACTTTTCTTGGGAAATTACACTAATTTTTAAATAGTTATTTCGAAATAGCATTAGCGTGGATGCTCCATTGCCACTATTTCAAAATAACTACTCCCCAGAGTAATGAAAACTAATTACTCCCCAGTGCTTTCTGGGGCTCTAAGTCGAGGTAGAGCATTCACATTAACAGAGCTTGCCTCAGACTAATTCCAAGGCTTCCCTATAGTGGGGATACGCTATTTCAATTCTGTAAAATTGGGAGTTTTTAAGTCAAATTTAGTTATTTTGAAATCATTTCCTAGTGTAGACATGGCCTAAGTTCTTAACTTACACATCTGTAGCATGTCTACAAAAAAAGAAAAAATATGTATATATCTTATGGTTAATCGTTTTACTGGAATTCAAAGATAGCTTTTAGTAAATTGCAAACATGAACTGAAACTCGGGATCTTAATAATTAAAAAAAAAGAATTAGTAATAGATGGACTGTCAGAGAAAATGAGTGGGGAAAAATATATTTTGGAAACAGAGCTAAATTCTGAATACGCCAACTTTCAATATGCCAAGGCCTAAAACATAAGACATAGTAAGAGACTTCTCTAAAATAAGAGCATGAAGATTAACAAATATTAAATATATTTAAATAAATGAACCCCAAATAATATGTAACAGATACCTTTTTGTACTGCTTCTAGTTCCTGATTTCATATTTTGGATGTACATAATTTGTAGAGCAGTAACAAAAAGTTAAATATTAGATTTGTCTTTACTAATTACTTCTCAGATTAAGAAAATGGACTAATGAAAGGTATTTTATACCAATAATTTATTTCAGTTTAGCTGTGATCATTTTAGCTTCTTTACTGTCAGCAACACAGTCTTTTTTTGGTTGCAGAACAATTTCTACAATTTTTATTCTAACTCAGAAATTTGCATGAAGCATTTTAGCTCAGATCATAGACAATGACTGGCAATTTATTTTTTGTACACTACCTCTAGTTCTTACATTAGAATAAAAATACCTTCCCTTGGTTTTATATGCCTAAGAATAAATTCAAGTGGAGGAAAAAGGTATTTTTATGTTTAGCATGGCAAAAATCAGTGATTTAAAAAACTCTAAACAACATTTTATTTGCTTATTAGCCCAAATATTAATTTAATCCTTTACATTGTACATTTCAACTGGAGAATTTTATTATTAGACTTGTTTGGTAACTATAATGTTATAGGACTAGTGCATCTGAGTTCACCAACCAAACATGCTTTAACAACATTTATATTTCTGTAAGGCCTAGAGTCCTCAGCTTTCTAAATAACGGTCCCCTTCGAAAAGGTATTATGATCTAAGACAACACATAAAAAGGTGGATGAGGTAAATTGGCACAGTCAAACTTTTACAAAGTTTTTGTAGCAGTTTAAAGAGCCTTTCAATCTGTGGCTTTCATTCTTTTTTAAACTTGAAAAATGAAAACATACAAGATTTGCAGTTTTTAGCTCTTACTTAGAACAAGACATACTTATTTTCAAACGTGACATTGTTAAATGTTGTATTACATCTCATATCACTAATATTTAGTCTTGCAAAATTATTGTATATTTTGAATTTTATGTATGAAAATTCTATACACACACACACACACACACACACACACACACACACACACACACAAAGGAATTATGAGTTAAATCTGAATTTTGGCATTAACTCAGTTATCAAGATATTCTCCAGAGAGTAGTATTTTATATTATAGCACAAACTAAAGTATGTCAGCCTAATCTTTCTGGACCAGGACCATTAGTTTAAAATTAATATAAATATTTTAAATTTTACTAAAGTAATATAAAACTTCCTTGCTATATTCTGCACACAATTTCATCCAATACAAAATAATAATATAATAAAAACAATTTTCATTAGCATTTTTTAAAACTGTCAATATATATATGTATGAAGAAAAAAAATGGGTGTATTTGAAACTGCAGGATTACAGTTATTGGTACAAAAGTTACTTGAATCATTTGTATTTTTCATGACATTACTGTCTGATAATTATTTCTTCACTGAACTCCTGCCATTGTAGAATGGAAGAGAATGAGAGAATTAACTTCAAGATATTTCTTTCCTCAACTAACAATTCTGAACATCTTTCTAGATGTGCAAACGAACCTACCAGCTACGCAGAAGAAAAGATACCATCTATGACACAGGAGTCAAGAACGTATCTGCCAGTGACTCTAGGTATGACAAATTCAATGTAAAATTCCTACTGTTGTGGGCTTCACATCATATTCTGAATATTTTACTTTTTATAAATGGAACAGAGGTCTTACACAAAAATTGATTGTAAAAATCAAACTTTAATAAAGTCAAAGCCTTTCAGCCAAATGTGTGTATTAAAAATCCTGTTTTAAAATGAACTGCTGATAGATGCTAGATAACAAAATATAAAAAAAGGGAACTTTAAATATCTGTCCAGTGAACATTTCCTTTATAGGCATCACTGTGTGAGTATGAATGATTATTTTCCTGTAATTTCACTTCCATTTTTCTGCTAGCTTCATACTTCTTCCAACCCCAACTGCATCTCCTCAAATGTTTCAAAACATTTTCAAACCTGGTGACTGGCTGCATATTTGGCTTTTCCCAAGTTACCATAAAGTAAATATCCAGCAACATGCAATATCTAACTATGGGACATGTATAAACAAGCAGCCCCTGACCGCTACCAACTGCATCAACATTAACCAACTGAATTGAGAAAATTAGTAACTAAACTTTTCAGCCAATTCTTGTTTTTGTAAAAGCTGAATAAACCATAAGGATTGCAACAACCATCCTATATATCTCAAATGTTTTGATCATCTTCTTTTTCAATTATCCTTATTAAAAGTAGAAAAGGGATGTCTATGATTTTTTAACTCTAGCAGGTGACTAATAATAAATGTGTGTGTAACTTTAACTCACATAATTTATCTATCACTTAACCTAACATTTGGGCAGATTACCTCAAACATGTAGTCAAAATGTTAATTTTAATCTAGGAGTGATTTGTCCCTCTCTGCTTCATCCATTTGTTGGAATATAAAAATATCAATTGCCACTAAGATTGACAATCTATTATTTAGTTAGTCGTAAAAGTAACAAGGTCTGATGTCTTCCAAAATAATTAAGCAAAGCTGATAAGGAATTATTGGTTTATTTGATACGATTTAACAAAATTGATAATTAGATTAACTTAATGATTTTATAGTAACCTGCTTCCTTTTCATTTGATTTTGTATGTATTTTATTTTAGGTTTGCATACTTTTCTTAGTTAAATATATATATTTATATATATATTTGGAAAGCTGTGTGGATTGATGTTTTTTTCCTTACTTGCAGCACTAGGTTTTGACAAAGTAAATGAGTGAAGAGAAATGTACTTAGGGTGGGTAGCAAAGACAACTCAATAAGCCATCCAGTGGTCGTTCACTGAACTTGCATCTCAATGTCCTCATATTTCCAGTATATTAAATACTTTTTTAATCTAATCCGTTCTCTACTGCTACTCATTATTAAAATTTGAACTGATCACAAATTTGGGACTTTTTTCTCAATGCCATATTAATAAACTAAATGATCAATCATGTTTCATATACTTTTCAATATAGAACTCAGGTAGCAATCTTAAAAATCAGCTAGCCCATCCTAGAAAAACTAGGTGGTAATATTCATATGTCTTCTGTATTTACCATTCCTATTTTGATTATAAATATTTGCCAAAAATGTAGGTTGACAACAAATTATTGTTTTTTTTAATTACTACTGTGTTGTGTCTAATTTCTACAGCTATTTCCCCAAGGGGTCCAGTTCTTGAATACATTTGACAGGTCCACCTTCAGGAAGCTAAAGGTTTTTCCAACGTATCATGCAGTGCTGCAAATAACTGTATTTGTTTTTAGGTATAATATTTGAATAATGAAAGCTTTGATTTTCTGAAACAAAGGACACTCAAAAATTTCTGAAATGTCAGAGTTCCAGTAATATGGTGAAGTAGCTTCTCTGATGACTGGGTTTATAAAACTTTACACCAACTGTAGAGGATACACTACACTGGTATAAGACCTGCGGCACAGCTATGTGGCATAGCTAAGGTCAGCTGATGTGGACAAATGGGGCACAGGTTAAAAACTGCTGTCGAGATGTCCGGGCTCAGACTAGAGCCTTACCTCTAGAGACCACTCCCCACTCACAGGTTGCCAAGAGTTCAGGCTCCAGCCTGAGTCCAAATGTCTATACGGCTATTTTAAAGCAAGGCATCTCAAGCCTTGTAAGCCCTAGTCATCTTACGCAGGCCAGCCTCAGGTGTTAATGGCTATGTAGAAGTACCCATAATGACTTCCTAAGGCCAACTGGCTTCAAAGGGCACGTCTACACAGCAGCGTTATTCTGGAATAATGGATGATATTCTGAAATAACTATGCGAGCATCTACACAGCCAGCCCATTATTTCAAAATAATATCGAAATAACAGGTTTATTAGTCAGGATTCTGTAACACCTATTAAACGAGGAATAACGCCTATTCCAAAATAGCTATTTCGGGACAGAGTGTGTGCAGACAGAGGAACTGACGTTATTTCAAAATAAGAAGCCTCCAGCCCTTCTCACAGGTAGGGATGTGAAGGAATCCCCAGCTGATCCCGGGCTCCACCTGGCGTTGCCACTTTGAAATGCCACAAAGAGCTTGATGCCAGGTTCTCCACAACATTTCAAAGTGGCTGCGCCGCAGGGAGCCCGGGGTCGGCGGGGAAGTCCCCAGCTGAGCCTGGGCTCCACATGGCACTGCCGCTTTGTAATGCCATGAAGAGCCTGACACTGGGCTCCCCACAGTGTTTCAAAACAGCAGCATTGCATGGAGCCCGGGGTCAGTGGGGGAGTCCCCAGCTGACCCCTGGCTCCACACGGTGCTTTCACCTTTGAAGTGTAGCAACAGCCCTACAGTGTGTGTAGACAGAGGCGCTGAAGTTATTTTGAAATAAGAAACCTCCAGCCCTTCCCACAGGTAGGGATGTGAAAGAGTCCCCAGCTGATCCTGGGCTCCACATGGCGCTGCCACTTTGAAATGCCACAAGGAGCCTGACGCTGGTCTCCCTGTGGCATTTCAAAGTGGCCATGCTGCAGGGAGCCCGGGGTCAGCGGAGGAGTCCACAGTTGATCCCTGGAACTGTTGCTACACTTCAAAGGAGGAGGAGTCCTATCGACTAATCGATGCAAAATACATGGACTATTTGATTAGCAAATTACTTGCAATTTAACAACCCTACCCACAGGTGCCCCACTGGCTGCTCTGTCCACACTCATCAAAACTGTGTAGTCTCCCTTCCCCTGCAGCCCTTAAAGCTGCAGCCACAGGGGAAAGGGTTTGTGGAACACAGGAGGCCCTGACAGCCCTGAGCCACCCAGCAGCTACCAGAGCAGCATTTTTGGCCACCATGAGGAACCCTCTTGCTCCCACTGAGCCCTCCTCTGGCTCCTAGGAAGCTGGCAGCCAGCTCCCAGACCCTGCCCAGGAATGGAAGAGGCATGTGCTTTCCTGGTCTGGTGCAGAGATCCTGGACCTCACTGAAGTCTGGGGAGAGAAGGCAAACCTCCAGGATCTCTGCACCAGATGCAGGAATGCAGATGTGTATGGCTGGATGGCCAACAATCTGGCCACCAAGGGCCACAAGCGCACCCAGAAGCAGGTGCGCATAAAGGTAAAGGAGCTAAGGCAGATGTATGCCAAGGCCATGGAGTGCAGCTCCCGCTCTGGGGAAGCACCACAGGTCTGCCCACACTACACACAGCTCTATCACATCCTAGGAGGCAGTTCAGTCCCTTCCCTTGCCCCACATGTTGTGGACTCAGACCTGGAGATACCCATCATCCCCCTCCTGGGGGGCACAGCTGGGGAAGAGGAGGAGAAGCCAGATGAGGCCAGAACCATATACATGCCCATGAGCCAGGAGGTCATGCATGCCCTGGAGCAGTACCCCCCCCTTGCCCCCGCCCCCAGGATGTCTCTTGGGCATCATCTGAAGCCAGGGAAGGCCCATCAGGTGAGTGTCATTACTTTCCCTAGGCACACACATGTGGAGGTGGTGGATGGTGAGGTGCTGCTGTGTGCTCCTTGCTCAGCCTTTCTGGCCTGGTGACCACACAGAAGCCTGTGCACATGGGTGCATGTGGAGCACCAGTCCAGGGCGCACAGCCCCAGGAGGTATCAACAGAGGGTCCTTCTGCGCTTGCTCACATGGTATCTGGAGAAGTCTGCCATACCCCTGACACCACAAGCCACCACTAGAAGAAGGCTGGGGACATGGAGACACATGCATACACATCAGTGCTGCACCTGGCACACAGGCATACCCACATTCTCGGGGAAGCATCCACCTCCAGTGCGGCAAGGTTCAGGAATGTCTGCCACTCATACACACCTCTCCCCAACACCTTGCTCCCCTCTTCTCCAGCAAGCAGGAAGATAAGTCCTCTCTCTGTGGGACACTGCCACTGTTGGACCCGGCCTGTGCAGAGAAAAGATTTTGCTATCCCTCCATGAGGCAGGCAAAGGTGAAGAGCCTGAGAAATAGCTGTACAGGGCGTCCCTTTAAGCACGAGATTCAGATAGCCTCAGGCAGCAGCAACAGGAAGTGACTGCTGTCCTGATGCCCTGCCTTAAGTGTTTCTGGGTGGCCTTAAATGCGAGTCAGCATCCAATGAGTGTGGACACTCTATTTCGAAATAGATCAACGCTATTTCGATGTGCATTTGCTGTGTAGATGCTCTATTTCAAAATAAGCTATTTCTGAGTATTTCCTCCAAAATAGCTTATTCCGAAATAAGTGTGCAATGTAGACATGCCCAAAGAGAACACGCTCAGGATTAAAAGAGGCTCTCTCTCCACAGTACAACCTGAAGCAAATAACGAAATTTCAGTTAGCAGAGGTTTCACTAATTAAAGCTTGGCAAAAATCAAATGTCCTGAATAATTTTCCCACAGACCTTTTGCGAATGGACCCTCCCCATTCCTGAAAAAGCCAAAATACTACCTGAGACCCAGACTTAAAAGGTCTCATAACCCGCTCCCCAGCCACAAAAAATTAAAATGCAAAACCTTGTCTCCCCATTAAGAACAAACTCTCCCTACCTACTCCTCCAGACTTTTGAACACAGATGCACCCAGATTAGCCTACTGTGAAATTGTGCCCTTCCATATGGCTACAAGAAGAGATCTAGATTACTGCTTGCATTAGCAGCTGGAACAGATGTCAACCTTCTCCATAGCTGTATTTATTAAAATAAAAATATTTAATCAGAAGCCTGTCCACTGTCAGTTAAGTAATTTCCTATAGATGGACATTAATGGATGTCACATGAAGCTATCAAGAAACTGGAACAGGATGGATAAAAAAATCATTTTTAATTTTTTTAAATCATTATTTTTTTAATTTAAATGGGATTTTTTTTATTTAAAGTGAATTTTTTGATTGACTTATATCTTAATTAAAGCTAAGATATCTCACCAACAGATAAGGATTATAAATTCTAATTCTATAGTACGAGATAATGTACTTAGATAATATTCATGTAATGTTTAAGAAAAGTTTTGTAAATGAGTTCCAGTAGTTCATGGATTAGGGACACAATCTTATGGGGTTCCAGAGGCTTTGGTATAGATTATTTAGGTCAGTCTTTCTATCTACCCAATGGGATTCCAGTGTTCAGTCTAAAAGATACCATCAGATATGCTTAGTTTTTCAGTTCTCAAACTGTGGATTTGTGTCTCCAGAGATAACATGCTTGCTAACAGCAAAAATGGTTTTAAATAAATAAATAATACATAGAAGTGAGAAATAACAGACCTCAACCCTATTGTCCCTCTGCAAATTTGTATACACAGAGCCAATCCCTTACCTCTCTCTAAAAGTGCAAAGTTTCAATAAGTTCAATGAACAGAAGATTGCTAGGAGCAGAACAGATCTAGACAAGAAGTCTGGAGATAAATTAGAGATGGGAGGGACAGGCTGTTTGAGCAGCATATTCCAGAAACCTTGAGGTCTTCTGAGCAAAGTCTTCATTGGTTGAGATCTACCATACCATTCTCTCACTAGAAGGGAAAACCTATAATGGCAGCAAGCCGTAAGAGAGACCCAGTTTGGGAATATTTTAATGAAGTTACTCTCCCAATAGGTAAGACAGGCATACGTGCAAAATGAAAACAGTGCAACAAAGAAATGCAAGGCCTGGTTGCCTGAATAAAACAACATCATGAGAAGTGTTCCTTCTCAGAAGGAAGCTGCACTGATGATGAAAGGAACATGTCTGAACATGCAGGATCTTCAGGTTGGTAAAAAAAAATTATTTCATACTTCTTTCTTAAAGACTGCTTGTCTTCCTTCTGAACTATTCTTGAATTCTCATGTTTAAGCAAAAAACATAGTTGTTACTCTATGGTGTTGCCGGCAAGAGTAAGTCTCAGGTCCGACACTGGGTTCTCAAAGTACAAAGGATGTTACACGGGTATCTGTCAAACACAAGCAGTTTATTTCCTGACAGATATCAGCTGCGCCCCTTAACTAAAAGAACAACATGATAGGAAAAGCGGCATTTCTTACATCCCTTCGGCTAGCTGGGAACCCCATTTCAGCTGCGGATGAAGTGGGAGACTGTCTCAGCTTCCGAGGCGCCAGTACCCAAAGCCCATCGGTGAGGTCCAAATTGCTGTGCTCTGGTGCAGCTTTAAATACTGTGTCTCTACCTTGTTTGTGGCAGTTTGGAAATATCCGGGGGTTACTCATTGCTTGTTGCAGTATGACTCAGTTGTACTGCTTGTCCTTTGACTTTGTTTACATGATCAGTACATTTAGGTAAACAAGATTGTTATGTTCCCACCCTTATCTACAATTCGTTCTTGCTACAATGGCGTATATTCCTAGAGGCTTACTTCTGGCTCATCAGTAGTAGGGGAAAGGGGGGAGAATGAGAAAGGGGGGAGAATGCAGGCCTCACCGCCCCTATACTTCACACGTACAGAGTTCTTCTGCAAATGACCCCTACAATGGTACTATCATTTTTGATATATTTGATAAAAATAAATAGCTGAAATAAGCAGATCTTCCTTTTAAAATTTCACCTTCACAGTAGTACTGAGTGTCAGTGAATGCACTGAGTAACAATAAATGAGCAGAATGATAATAATAATTACATAACTGCATTGACTTATTTCGTTAGGAGAATCCATCCTCAACATATGGGATTCTGAAGACTATCCACCTTCAAGACCACCATCATTTTCTATAGTCTCAGAGTTATCTGCCAATGATAGTGTTTCGGTCATACCATGTATTTCATGTAGCCACAGTAAAAAAAATCTCCATCATGCAGAAACAACCATAGATAAGTTTGTGATAAGAAGCAGCAGATTTCAAAAAGGGGTAATTGATGAAAAAATTGCTCAGTTTATTTATGCAACAAACTCTCTTTTCTGTATGACTGAGAACCCAAACTTCATTAATGTGATTCAGTCATTACGGCCAGGATGCAGTCCACTCAACAGACCAGATGTCACAGGCAAATTGCTGGTTAAAGTACATGAAAGAAAAATTGAACACTATACAAAAAGTCTAGAGGATAAAATTGTTAACTTGAGTCTTGATGGGTGAAACCATGTCCACAATGATCCTGTTGTATGTGCTTGAGCAGGAGTGGCTAAATTCCAGCCCATGGGCTGGATCCAATCAGCAGGGTTAGTCCCTGATGGGCCCCCACCTCCATATTTACCTGCACCTCCACAGGTATCGGAAGACTGCAACTCAGGTTGGCTATGAATTGCCATTCATGGACAATACGAGTGGTGGAAAGTGCTGTCCCAGTCCACAATGCTTCCCGACACTTGCATTGGCTATGAATAGCGATGTTATGTCCATACAAAGCACAAGACATCTTTTATAGGGGAGAAGGCAGTATGCCGCATTTATTGAGAATACAACAGTAGCATATGCTTTTTCAGTCATACACACACACACACACACAGCATGCACACAGTCCCGCCTGTCGATGTTATAGTTACCAGTGCAGAGTCTGGATCAATCTAGTGGCCAGCCAGATTGATTGCAGAGGGGAGCCAGGCTCTGTCAGTCGCGATCCGATGCTCCTGGAGTCGGTGGCAAGACGAACCCAAAGTCCCATGGCAAAGCACCCCGCTCTTATAGTCCTCTTTTCTCTGTTGAAGTCTATGGATTTCGCTGTGTCAGTTTGTGACCGGTTACTCCTTAATTGGTGTTATCTTTTGATGTTATCATTCCAAAACACCTCCAAGAGGGTCATTCTGTCCTGGATTGAGTTAATCAATTGTCTTTAGGGGTGCCAGCTCCACCTTAGAGTCGTCAATTTGCCCCTCCATGGATACGCGCTGATGGTTCGCTGGTATCAGTAAGTCTCTCACCCCTGCTCTCTTGACCACCTGGCTTTAACAACGGCCTTCATACCTTATCTTTTTCTGATGCATACATTTCCCATTCACACGAACAGTCTTTCACGGAGACCTTCAAAGGTGTACAAACAGCAGTGTTTTACATTGAGCAATAAAAAACATTGTAAATTAAACCTTACTAAATCTTATAATCAAAACAGTTCACATTGTGGCCCAGGCCTTCAACATTCCTCTAATCTTATTAACATAGACACAATACAAGATCCTGTCTTTTACTTACTAAACCTTAAAACAAAGAAAGCTTGCATACTAAGCCTTAAAACAAATAAATGTATATTTAACTAAAGGGACTGTCCATGCCTTAACATCGGTCTGGCAGGATGAATTTAAGTCATACATTACTACATTATTAAACCTGAAAATATATATATATATATAAAATCCCACTCCTACAGAGATTCGCAGCCAACAAGAGCTGCAATCCTCCGATGCCTGTGGAGGTTCAGATAAACATAACAGCAGCAACCCACCAAGCCTTGCGGACTGCTGGTTTTTTATTGCCCACCCTTGTGCTTGAGTGACAACAGAAGAAGGGAATGTCTTCCTTTCAGAAACAATTGAAACCTCAGGAAAAGCACACACAGCAAAATGCTTACAAGAATTTGCAATAAAAGCTATAACAAATTGGGGGAAAAAAATCAAATATCTAGTATACAGGTTGGTCACAGATGATGCTTTAAATGTATCCAAGACAGAAGAAATTTAGAAAAGAGATTGAAGAGAGTCCCAAGCTAATAACATATGGTTGCAGTGCTCATTTTATGTACCTCCTAGCTAAAGACTTCAGTGTTCCAGAAATAAAGGCTAATGTTGCAGAATACGTTGGTAATAACCACTTTGCAGCAGCTGCTTTGAAAAAAGTGGGAGGAGCCAAGCCAACTCTCCCACAAGATGTGTGATGAAACTCAGTAGTGGACTCTTTTGAGTACTATATCAATAACTAGCCTAATCTGATGACAATTTGTGAACAAAATTGTGAAAAAATAGATGGCATTATCACAGCAAATGTTCTCAACATTGAGCTTAAGAGAAATGTTGAACACATGCTGAGTACCCTGAAGCCTATTTCTTAACAAAATGCAGGGAAATAGCTGTCTTATTGCTGATGCTGTTGAAATTTAGAAGAATCTAAAGGAGATCTTAAAAAGAGAAATATGCAATGACAGAGTTAAATTACAAGCATTAAAACAATAAATGGGAAAAGCACCAGGGTCAAACCTTAACTGCTGAAGACGAGGAGTTGGAACATAGGCATCCAATCATTCCTCCATAATGCCAACTATAATAAACTTAGAGTATGTCAAGACTACATGCTTTTTTCGAAAGCCTCTTTCAAAAGAGAGCGTCTAGATTGAACTAAGTGGATCGAAAAAGCGGCACCCAGAACCAATTCTTGCAGGGCATGGGGGCAGCCTTTACTTACGGTGCTGCTGCATGCCCTTGCCACCAAACTTATTCCTGGAGAGGCGATTTTAGAGGCTGGACACCAGTTCAGACTGATGGGACCGTCTTGTTATCGAGCAGTGGGACGACCAGGCTTGGCTCTGAAACTTCCGTATGTGGAAGTCCACATTCCAGGAGCCGTGTGCCTGGCTCGCCCCTGCCCTACAACGCCAGGACACCCACTTGTGGCCCACCATTCCCCTGGAGAAGTGGATCGCTATTGCCCCTGTGGAAGCTGGCTACCCCCGACACCTACCGTTCGGTAGAACACCAGTTCGATGTGGGAAGGTCTACCGTTGGGGGTAAGTCACTCTCTGGGGACAGTCTATGCGGGGGGCAGAAAAGGGCAGAGGGAATGGGAGATGGGGTGGGAGTGTTAGAAGGCCTCCTGGCCTCACCCTGCCCTGGTGCAGGAGGAGGTTCACCTGGGGGGGAGGGGGCGCTCCTGGGGTCTTGCAGGGGAGGGGGTGGGGGAGCACCTCTCAACAGCTCAGGCAACCCCTCTAATTTCCTGTTATGTGTGTGTTTCTATGTGTCCCTTTCTGCAGGTGATGATGGCCATCAATTCGGAGCTAGTTCACAAGACAGTCTGCCTCAGAGACCTGGATACCATCGTGGCTGGATTTGTGGGGCTAGGATTCCCAAACTGTGCCAGAGCACTCGATGGGACTCACATCCTGATCCACGCACCACCCCATTGAGCAGCCCAGTACATAAATAGGAAGGGCTACTTCTCCAGGGTGCTGCAGGCTCTGGTCAACCACGGGGGACAGTTCACGGACATTTGAGTCGGGTGGTCAGGCAGGGCACATGATGCCCGCATCTTCCGCAACTCATACCTGTATCGCAGGTTGTAGGCAGGGACACTCTTTCTACAGCGCAACTTTGCAGTTGGGGATGTGCAGATGCCTATGTGCATCGTGGCCGACGTAGCCTACTCCCTTATGCCCTGGCTCATGAAGCCGTACACTGGACACCTGGATGCAAGCAGGGAACTGTTGATCTCCCACCTGAACCAGGCTCGCTTGCAAGTGGAATGTGCCTTCAGGGGTCTGAAGGGCAGGTTTAGGTGCCTGCTCACTCGCCTGGACATGGGGGAACGCAATATCCCCGAGCTGGCTGCCGCCTGTTGTGTGCTGCACAACCTGGTGGAGAGGAAAGGGGAGGACTTCCTCCCAGGGTGGGAAACATGGGCTAATGTGGAGGGAAGGCAGTTTGAGCATCCCCGGACAGCTGCCATCTGCCAAGCCCACCAGTCGGGATTGAGAATTCGGGAGGCCCTGAGGGAGAGATTTTCCCAAGGAGCCCAATGACTTTCCCCAGGGCCTTCCAAATGTGGGCTTGCTCCTTGCCCCCAGAGCCTTCCCCTCCAAACCCATTCCTGCCCCACTTTGTGGACACAGAGAGACAGGTGTGATTTTCAAAATGGTTACAATGTACTTCAAAGTTCTAGGTAGCAAACAGTATAACTCTTTTGTAATGAAAAATAAAGTTTTCTTTAAAAAAATTAAAGTGCTTCCCTCACTCACTGATGGGAAGGGGGCTGTAAACCTGGAGGGGGAAAGGGGGCTGCAAACCTGGAGGGGGAAAGGGGTAAGGGTGTCTCATGGATGAGGATGCTGCCTGGATGAATAGCTCGTGGTGCCTCGGCTATGGGGGACTCTGAGACGGCCTGGCATGCGGCCTGGGACAGTAGGGGGCTGGGCAGGAGGTGGGGTTGCACCTGGGTCTGGGATGGCAGGGGGCGAGGGGGGGGAACAGGGTGTGGGGGGGGCAGGGTGAACAGGAGGAGCAGGAACAGGGACAGGACCTGGGAAGGCCATCGCCTCCCAGATAGCAGCACAAATAGCAGTGCGCTCCTGGACAAACTCGTGAGTCAGTTCCAGGTATGTGCGCCAGTGCCGGCGGTTTCCATGCAGCCGTCTGGGTGGTGGGACAGGTGTGGCTCATCCCGACTGGATGACTGGTCCGGCTATGGAGGACAAGAGGGAAAAGTAGTTGGTCATGTTTGTTCACACTTTCCCTGAGAGGACATACACTCCTTCACAGCAGTCAGTGCCTGTCC
This sequence comes from Pelochelys cantorii, assembly GCA_032595735.1. Taxonomy (NCBI): domain Eukaryota; kingdom Metazoa; phylum Chordata; order Testudines; family Trionychidae; genus Pelochelys; species Pelochelys cantorii. The sequence goes on from CM064330.1 coordinate 60,066,182, forward strand.
TAGGGTCAGAGGATGCTGATGTTCTCTCAGCAAGGCCTGGTATGGCCTCACTGGAGCCCAGAGGGTGTGCAGGCCACCATCCTGCCCCCCCTTCACACATACACCATGGCCAAGCAGCACAGACAAGTGTCGGGCCACAGTTGGGTTCCCACAGGTTGCAGAGGGGCCTGGAGCTGCATGGCTGTCCCAGGGTCCCCGGGTCCCCAATCCATGCCTGCACCTGGCATCACTGTCTGCAGGAGCAGCTGGTGCCTCACACGCATGCGAGGGTAGGATAACCCTCCCTGCGTTCGGCCATGTGTGGGGCCCCCCAGGATGTGATCAGCATGACACGTCACAGTACCGCACCATCCCCTTTGCTCCCACCTCCCCTGCCCTGTGTGTGTTGGACCCTCACAGCACTCACCTGATGTTCCCTCCCTGGTGTCCAAAGACATCTGGGAGGCCTCCTGCATCTGGGGGACCAGCTCCTGGGTGAGGGTCACTATACTCCTGGTGTCCTCCTCCTCCTTATCTTGGAGCTGCTGGTCCTCAGAGATGTCATCCTGGAGCTGTGGCCGCTGCTGCACGGGTCTCTCCATCCCTGACTCAACAACCTTCTCCCGAGACAGAGGTTCCCATTCCCCCAGGATTCGGTCCAGGTCCTCATAGTAGGCTCAGTAGTGTGCTGCTTCCCCAGAGCTAGAGCTGCACTCATGGGCCCTGACATACCCCTGCCGCAGTTCCTTGACCTTGGCAAGCACTTGGTCTAGTGTACGGGGGGTGGTGGCCTTTTTTGGCTACACCATCTGCCATTCGGGCATAAATGTCCGCATTTCTCCTCCTGGACTGCAGGGCCTGCAGAGACTCCTCCTCGGACCAGAGCTCCAAGAGGGTTTTGATATCGGGGCCAGACCATGATGGTGCCCAGCATTTGGTGCCCCTGGTTTAGTCCTGGGATGTGTCCCTGGAAGGGCCAGGGTGGTCTCGGGGATCTTGTGCCTGTGACATGGCTGTAAGTGGGCCTACCAGGAACAGCCGAGTGGTCAGGGTCCTGCTTGGAGCTGGCTTGGTGCCACAATGCTTCTCCTGGGTGCCTGTGCCTTTAAAAGATGGCTACAGACAGGAACAATAGAGGTGAAAGGTCTGGCAAGGAGTGTCCACCAGGGCTTTTTCCTGGAGGCCTTTATTTTTTAAAAAAATGCTTCCCTGAGTCTACACATACCTTTTTTCGACAGATCTCTGTCGAAAATGGCGTTATTCCTCGTAAAATGAGGTTTATCACTGTCGACAAAACTGCCGCGTTCTTTCAATTTATTGTCAACAGAATGCGGCAGCAGTCTACACGCAAGTAAAGATATTTAGAAAAAAGGCCACTTTTTTCAAAAAATCCCTGTAGTCTAGACACACCCTTAGAATTAAGGATGAACCATTCAAGAAATATGTTTGCTGATGATGTTTTAAAGAAAACCACGCTAGAGAACTGGTGGAAGTCACTTAAACACTTGGATTCAGAGTCTGTTCAAGTGATAATCTCACTTTTAACAGCAATAGCTTCTTCTGCCAGTGTAGAAAGAATATTTTCTTCCTTTGCACTAAGGCTATGTCTACACTACGCTGTTTAACTCTGCCACGTCCAGGGAACGCGTCTGCTCTTCCGCTTTTTTTTTTGCGAAAGAGCAGACGGGCGCTTTCAGAAGCCCTGTCTTCCTCCTCCTACGAGGAAGAAGGGCTCTTCCGAAAGAGGAGGCTTTTCCAAAATTTGGCCCAGTGTAAATGGGCCAAATTTTGGAAAAGCGTCTTCTGACAAAACTATTGGAAAAAGGTACGCAAATTGCAGAGCGCAATTTGCATACCTTTTGCAGAAAAAAAGCGGCAGTCTGTACATAGCCTAATTCATTCCAAATTGAGAAATTGTTTGGGACCTGAAAAAGCAGGCAAGCTTGTTTCTCTTTTCTAGATTATGAACAAACAGGAAAATGAAGGGGAAGAAAATGGAATTAGCTGCAGAAGCCAATATTTTAATTTTCTCATGTTCACCTGGCTAACATAGGGTGCGTCTATACAACAGGGCTTAACTTGAAATAAGCTACGTAAATTGAGCTACATCAATTCCATAGCTTATTTCAAAATAGCTTATTTCAAAATAGGGAGCATCCACACAGCACTTAGTTCAAAATAGAGCACTCTTCCTCCAACTTTCCTTATTCCTCATACAATGTGGGTTACAGGAGTCAGAGTGAGAAGTCCTCCAGCTTGACAATATTTTGACACTATTTTGAAATAACTGCCTGCTGTGTAGATGCAGACTAAGTTATTTCGGAATAGTGTTAGTTATTTCAAAATAGTGTTGCAGTGTAGACTTACCCATAGTCACTTTATTTTTTTTTTTTAATATTTCATTGAACTATTTTAGTTAGAAACAATTTTAACAAAAACAAAACCTGATTTTAAAAAACTTGAATGTTTAACTAAATTAAAAAATTAATATGCTTGTTTCGTTAAAATATTATATGTTTGCTGTCGAAGAAAAAATTCCAGAATCCAGAATGTTGTTGTTTTAGTTAAACAACAAAATGTAAATGTCTGTCTGGTGATGTTCTCCTCCTAATACAGCATAGCAAGAAAGACCTCCAAATATTAATGAATAATCTGTTGAATTAGAGATAGTTCAAACAATTTTATGAAGACAGAGCAAGTAAATAATACATTTTTTTCAATGCTGAAGAGCTCCTATAGACTGTTGGAAAGTGTAGTCAAGTACCTTCTCTCAACAGATCATGAAGCAAATAGATGCTATGCGTTAACAAAGATTCTCTGAGGAAACCTATGAGATAGTATAGGAATAGCTCCTCAAAAATACTGATTTTATTTTCAGTTTTTCTTTTGTATTTACATTTTCTTGAGACAATGGCTACAAAATGCATACTTCTGTATTTCTTATATAAAGGTTTCACCTTATTTAAAATTCAAGTTTAAAACGCCACATTTTCCACATTTGAAGAATTAGGTGGAAATATGAATTGCCACCATGTAGTCTGCAAGCAATGCAAACCCCCCACAGTTTTATTATTTTGTATTAAATATTTTAAGTGAAAAATCTTTTAAAATGTCATTTTCAAGTATATAATTCATAATTTATGAGACATGTTGATAGATATTCCATCCTTTGGACCTATTATGATAATGGGATTTTTACAATGCATACATTACTACAGAAAAACCCTTAAAAACAGTGGAATCCTATGTAGAATCCATGCTACAAATACATATTATAGCGTATAGAACTCTGACGAACTGAAAATACGTACATAAAAAGTTAATAAAAGCATGTATGCATATTATTTACTCTAAGGTGGAAAAGTTGTTAATGGGGATTAGCATCTGAAACCAAAGGTAGTATATCTTACCTTGACTTCTCTCTACTATTGACTTTGTGTTAACTAAAACCAGCAGAAGATAAGGAAGAAACTGTTGGAGCATCTGAACACTTTTTTGCTTTACTCTAAACTGAAATACTGATATAAGGAAACCAATGTTTGGTTTTTGTTTTTGTTTTTTTTTAAGTTAGCACTACAATAATAGTCATGTGTCTGCAAAATGTAATTCCTTTTAAAAAAATCAAGCTCGCCCCCTCACACACAGGACAATGAAAAATTGTGACTAATTATTTATTTTAAAAAAGACTATTTTTAAATGGTCCAGCAGTAATTACTGGTAGAATTAGGCAGGGAAATGAGATTTTGAAATACTTCCTATCCTGAAATGAGACAAAAAGGAAAAATCTCAAAAAAATTAAAAAAGCAACAGCCAGATAAAACTCAGATCTCATCAACCAAAATGTTTTGTTAATGTGAAATGCTGCATTTAGTTTTTTACCTTTTTCAATTTAACACTGCTTTTAGTATAAATTCACTGAAATTTCTAAACAAAACTTTTAAATAAAAAAAAATCCAAAATAAACTGAAATAAACTAAACTTGTCAGGATTTGTGGTGTTTATCTTATGGCTAGCATTGTTCTGTATTGTGTTTCAAAAAAGAGGAGATACTGCATTTGGCAGAAAAGGACGTATAAGCATTTTAACTGTATTTATTATATTGCAGAAGGGGCATCAGATGGGAATTTCACCCCTCTCTGGATTCCCCCGATACTCTTTTTATTGGACATGTCATGCCACTCCCTTTTGGAATAAAGAAAAATGCACCCTGATTAAATTGCTTCCTCTCCCTAACCCTTCACCTCCTACCAAACTGTCAGTTACATACCTATCTCCCTTAAAATTACATATGGAAAGACTGGAACTCACTTCAGGGAGCTGATTCCACTTCTCAAATACAAAGTCTGGAACATGCTCTGTAGGGGAGGACTATTACAGGGGTCTGCATTTAGTTCAACTGATCATCTGCTGGGGAATGTCATTTTAACCCTTGAGAATATCACCTAATCCCTCATCACTAAACTAGTAAAGAATGTAAAATCTGTTTTGTGGGAAGAAGTCTGTGGCTAAGTTCAACAAACCCCACTGGCATTATAGCCTTCTGGATTGGAAGGGAACAACGTAGCCACCCAATTAAAAGAATACTGGTCCCTTAGGGCCACCTGGCATACAACCCTGGGGGAATGCACACTGAATCCAGTGTATCCTTACTATTTAGGGAGTGGCTGGAGGGAACTGGATCTCAGCCACCCTTCTATAGTCAGGATTTGGGGGTGAGTGTAAATGGAAATGGTCCTGAGAACCAGTAAGGCAAGTTCAGGTTGGAGCAAAACCCACCTGGTTTCTAACGGGGTCTGAGGCATATAATCCGCATATGGGGTTGGTGTCGGCGGAATCAGGAAACACCTGGGAGGGATGGTCACAAGAACTACCATCCTTACAATGTACAGAACCAACACCCCTCTAGCACTGAGCGGGAACAGGGAAATAAAATCTGCTGAGAGGGATAAGCTGTAATGGCCAGGCCCTGGAGGGTGGGAGATGTGTGGAACGGGTGGGTTTTGGACTCAGAAATTTCTCCCTGCAACTGGGAAACTCCACTAATCAAATCTGCATATCAGCCATGCAACAACTGAACATAACCAAACACCTAGCGATACCAATTAACTCAACTAATATGGTATCAGAACCCATATGGATTAATTGGGACTTTTTGACACAATTGCTGAGGGAACTCCAGGATGAGCAGCACTGTACATAGATTCCGGAAGCCTGAGACTCCTGGGGAATGTATGCATTTCAAATATCAACTGAATTGCCTGAAGACTGTGCTTAGACTAATGTGGCCTGGGACCTTCGAACAGGCCTAATGAACACTCATTCGCTTCTTAGTTCTATTACTCATGCTATAGGGTTATTATTTGTACTAATTGTATTGTTATTTGTATTAATGGGATGTTTAAAGTTATGCGTTGCCTTAGCCAAACCCTGGAAACCATACTTGTAAAATTCAATAACCCTTCCATTTTGTGACCTGCCTTTCCTACTTTCCCATAGCATGACTAGTGGGGCGCCTTGGCCCTTCTTTGAAGAGAGTGGGGGAGTGTTGGTGTGTGTAAGGATTAAATAAGGGGTCTTGGTAGTTCTGAACATAGTAATGGGGCATGACCCAGGAAGACATTGCTTCTATTGATGTATAGACTTGCTTTGATTCCTCCTTTCCTGCTTGCTCAGGATAGATAAGCATGCAGCTGTACCAAGGATGTAACTTTTAATGAATGCTCTATGTGTTAATAATATTACTTTCCTTACCCTCTTATCTGGTCCCATTTGCCCTAAAACATACTCAGGGTCACATCTCCTTCCTCCTTGTAAGTTGCTGATTTAAAGAGCTTTGATTTGTGAGAACTGCTTATATCAATTAAAAATCTGTAAACAATAAACAGGGGAAGGTATAATTATATTCATCATGTGATTATGATTATATGGGTGTTCACATTACTAAATTAGAGCTTAAAGGGTGATATAATTGATAAGTGTATTTACACACTAACAAAGATAAAAAAGTGTACCTGTGGTTAATTTGTTGTTCACTCGGATCCCAGGGTTTGGAGGGTTCCAAGGTAGAATGAGTATCTGAAATAAAGGAGCAGGGCTGGCCTTACCATAAGGCAAACTGAGGCGGCCACCTCAGGTGCCAGACTGAGGACCCAGAGTGTACAAAATTGTGTCTGCTGCTGGTGCATATGTATTCTCTCTGCAGTACCATGAGAGGAGTAGAACAGGAAGAAGGCAGAATTGAGACCTTTCAAAGTGTTGGCCCAAATGAGGGGGCATGGGGGCGTCATTTGAGCTCCCCGCCTCAGGTGCCAAAATGTTGTGGGCCGGCCCTGTAAAGGAGACACCGAATATTCCACCAAACTGTTCCTGATGTGAGGAGAGAGCTGGGGCGAGTCCTTTATCCTCACAGTAGCCCCAGAGTACCCTTCTTTACCCCAAACCTTGGCCAAACCTGGCTCCACCTTCTAGCCTGTATTTACAGCCAGAGTGCTCAGATCTCTGTACTGCAACCTTCTGCTTCAGCCCTGAGCCCCTCATACCTGGCCCTACCCCTGTGCACGCACCTCCAGCTGGAGCCTTCACATTCTTGCACCCTAACCCTATGTCCCAGCCCTAAGCCCCTTGTCCATGGCCCCACTCCAGACCCATCACCCCCATGTTGGTGCACATAAAATTAATTCTGCACAAGGGCAGGAAAAGTTAGACTGGACTTGATGCAAATGGGAGTTGCGGGGGAGAGGGGGAAAGAAGGGGTCACAAAGTTATTTTGGGGAGGAGTCACAATATTGTCAGCCTTATTTCTGCACTGCCTTGAGATTGGCTGGAGTGCAGCAGCTATTGGCTGGGTGCCCAGCTCTACAGGCTCACTTCTGGCTCATGCCGAATCCCAGAATCCACCTCCTCTGTGGCTCTGCATTGGATGCAATTTAGGAGCTGGCATGCAGGCAGGCTAGCTCAGTACCAGCATCAACCCCTGCTGCAGTTCTGCAATAACAGTATTTATAGTATTAATGCAGAGCCACAGCAGGGGTTGATTCTGGGACCCAGCCCGAGCTGGGACTGAGCTACACTGCCTGTGTGCCGGCTCCCTAGTCACCTAATAACACAGAGCCACAATGGGGGTAGTTGCCGGGACCTGGATCCAGATGGGAGTGAGTCAGCATGCCTACGCACCGGAACTGTAGCAGGGGTTGAGGGACTGACTGCTTGCAGTGCTAACCCTTATTAATTAATCGTGTAGTTTACAACATTTTTGTCCACTACACAATTAATGAATTACATGCTTCTTAACATCCCTACTTCATATCCCTAGTAATCACCAAACTCCACAGAAACAATTTTCATACTATTTGACTGATTGGATAATTTTGCCCTTAAAGCATATTTAATTAGGGATGTTAGCTACTGGGTAATTGACTAGTCGTGTAACTGTATGAAATCTTTGCGGTTACACAACTATTTGATAGTCCCTGGGGGCAGCGCCAGCAGTCAGTGCACTCTGGCCCCACTCCTGGGGAGCCTCTGCTACTCCATGCGGCTGCCTCTCTATCAGAGACAGCAGTGCGGGGTGTTAGGGGGATCTGGTCTGCAAGGGGAGCCAATTAAAAAAACAGCTCCCCACGCAGACTAGTTGCCTGCCGCCCCACACTGCTGCCTCTGACACAGAGGCTGCTTCATGGGATGTGAAACAATCTCTGTCCATGGGGCGGTCAGGCCTGCCACAGATTGAGGCTGCTTTGCAGCAGCCTCCTCTGCCCTCTCCACTGCTGCTGTCTCTGATAGAGGCAGCAGCATTGGGGGGAGGGGAGGGACAGGTGGCACCGCGAAGCTGGTGCTGGGGAGAACCAGCTTTTAAGGTATTATATTAATGATACTTGTCATAACGGGGCACTGGCCAGGTGGCATCTTGATGGACCTTTGCTGTGCACTGGATGGTGAGAGAAGTGTTCTAGTTTCCTGTGTAGAAAGAGGCATCCTTCATTTCAACCCCTGTCCTTTCACAAAGAAAGATGTGGAGGGAAATCTGGGGCCTTCCTACTTTTGATCTTAGGTGGATATTGCAAGAGAGGCCTTGCAATAGCCTCTTAAAAACTTATCTGCCTTTGGAAGACTGAGGTGTGACCATGGTGTGTGTGTGTGTGTGTATGTGTGCATGTGTGTGTAGGAGCCATATGTGCCATTCATACACTAGCTGTGTTATGTTGTATTTAATAAAATATATGGCTTGTGCTCTAACCCCACTATTGTGTGTGGGCCAATCATTGTCAGTTTGAAGAATCACCAGACCCACTGCATTCATTTGGAAAATGGATCTCCAATACCCTTCAGCAGATGACCTTTCATAGATTTACTACAGAAGATGTTCCAAGAAACAATCTGAGTCAAATCTTAATTCCACTGATGTAAGTGAGAGTTTTACCATTAATTTAAATAGGAACAGCATTCGGCAATATCCCTTTGTGAGATTAGCATAATAATGTACTTGGCCTCATATAGTCTAACAGTTTATCTACTGTGGGCATAGGCTATCCATCAACTGTAGAGGTGGCATTGACGATATGGTTCTCATCTGTTCTCACCACAGAACTGGGAAAAGGGTAGATATAGTCCTCCTCTGTCTTAGGCACTTGAAAAGTTTTTGCACTCTTCTTAGTGGGGAGTATCCTTCTGAACCCTGGAATGGCTCGAAGCAATTTTGTGAGTTCTCTTCCTCAGAAGTCCAGGGAAAGGAGAGTAGTACCTTGTCCTCTGCAGATAGAATATAAGTCTAACAGTGTAAAAGTTACCAGTCCCAGTTCTAAAATAGTTTGAGGGGCTGGATGATTTAGGAAAAGATCCCAGACCTGAAGTAGGCCTCATGGCTTGGAGTATGTCTCTGGCAACTTGCATTCTCATTTTGAACAAGCAACAGATACTGAACTTTTCTTTAATGTGCATCTCTCCTAGGCACAACAAGCACCGAGTGCAGAGGTCACTATTCAGGATAGCCACTCCAAAGAATAGCACTTAAAGCCTTGTGATGTCATAGCACCAGATTTACGAAACTAACACATAGCTAATTAAACTATTATACCTACCTACCTACCTGAGTACTACTAAGATAATACTAGCAATTTACAAAGCACACAAAGAAATCTTTCTTTAGTTCTTCAACTAGGAGGGGAAAAAAAAATACATAGGACTCTCGTAGGGTTGCCAACTTTGACTGAAGCTCTTCTAGGAGATTTTATTTCCCAACATGGCATGATGTCACTTTCTTAAAATATCCTATTAAAATCTCCTGGATTGCCTTGAATAGTCACTGGAAGACAGATGCCAACTCTGAGAGACTCCAGGCCGATCCTGAAGGAACAGAGAGGGATGAGAGCAGCACTGCCTTTAAATAGCTTTGGCAGGAGAAATGAGAAGGCATAGGTAGCACACTGTTCTAAGACCATAAGAATGGCCGTACTGGGTCAGACCAAAGGTCCATCTAGCCCAGTAGCCAGTCTGCCGACAGTGGCCAGCACCACGTGCACCAGAGGGGGTGGGCCGAAGACAATGATCAAGCGATTTGTCTCGTGCCATCCATCTCCAGCCTCTGACAAACAGAGGCCAGGGACACCATTTCTATCCCCTGGCTAATAACCTTTTATGGACCTAACCTCCATGAAATTATCTGATGGGTTCCTCTACACAATGTTCTCCAGCTTCGGCATGCTCACACCTGAATGGAATATGCACCTGCATCTCAATGGAATATGCATCTCAAGAAGAAGAGCATTCTATTTATCTTAGTTATATATTGCAGAAGGTTTTTTTTTTAAACACTTAAACAATCATAAACCTTTAAATTTTATGTGGAAAATTCCATAATCACACAGTAAGATTATATCAAATAATACCAATACACAATATAATATCAAACACAAAAGACATTTAATTCATGTATTTCAGCATCGTAAAGGACAGGAGCTCTATGTTTAGAGAAACTAGGGAGTTGGGGCCCCCTGCTCACTATGCTCACCAACTCCCGATCTCGGCTGGGGAGGGCCCAGGACCAAGGCTGCCCAGCTTAGGGATGTTAAACTAGATTAATCAACTAATCGAATAGTTGATGGAATTTCTATCAACTATTCAATTAGTCAATAATGCCGCTTCTGCGTCGAAATGTAGGAAGAGCCCGCCCGGCTGTTGTTACATTTTGAAGGTGGAAGTACCCTGCAGTATTCTGCCTATGAAATGTACAAGAGCCCCAGGAGGGGCTCTTGTTCATTTCAAAGACTGAAATGCTATATGGAGCCTGGGGTTAGTGGGGGGCTTAGAGTCCCACGCTGGCCCCAAATTCCATGCGGTGCTTCTGCTTTGAAATGTAGAAGAGCCCCAGAGGCCCTGGCTCTTCCCCTACACGCCCCCCGCTCTCTCCCCCCAGCCTGTCCCGGATCTTTCTTGTACACCCGCGCCTGCCACTAGGCAGGGCTGAGCCGCAGTGCACCAGTCCCAGCTCTCTCTCCAGCAGTCCAAGAGGGCAGGCCAAGTCTGTGCCAGCCCCTGCTCTGCCCTTGACCTAGGGCATGTGGGAGGGGGCGGAGGTGCAGGGAGGGGAAAGATGGGACGGCACCTGCCTCCCTGAAGCACCAGAGAGGGGGAGGCCATGCATCTCCTGCCCCACTCAGGAATGCAGAGGAAAGAGGCTGCATGGTGCCCCCCCGAGCACTGGGGAGGTGGAAGGGAGAGGCTGCGCGACTCCCAAGGCTGCATGGCAGCTTCCATCCCCCAGCATCGGGGAGGGGAAGAGTCTGCACAGCTCCCAGCCCCACTGGAAAGGAGGAGACAGGGAGGCTGCGTGGCAGCTCACGGCTTCCACATCCCCACCCCACCCCCTGGCAGCACTGGGATGGGGGAGGGGAGAGGCTGCACCATTCCCAGGGCCACGCAGCTCACAGCTTCCCCCCACCCCCAAAAGCACCAGGGAGCAGAGAGACTGTGAGGTGGTTCACAACTTCCACCTCCCCAGCTGCAGCAACGCGCCACTTCTGCTTTCCCCTGTCCGGACAGAGCACGGGGGTGGAGGTCTGGGGCAATGCACCGCTTCTGCCTTCCCGCTGCAGTACGGGGGAAGTGAACTGGGGCAACACACTGCCCCAGCCTCATCCTTACTTTGAGGGCCACGGAGGGGTGCATTCGCATGCTTCGCACCTACCCTACATACGGGCCTGAAGGGTTTCATGCTGTGTATGAGGGTTGTTTACGGGTATTCATGATTGTAGAATACTTGGAAAATGAAAGCACTACACAAGTACTGTATTATAAATTTGAAGATTCTTGGGAGTCAACACTTAAATGTTTTATAGATGGTATTGTGGGTCCAATTGTTAGTTCTGCCATGGACTTTTGCACTTCTATGTGACTTTTGCACTTGATTTCTCTGTGTTAAAGTTTTCCCACTTGAAAAATTGGGATGATACTACAGGCTGAACCTCCCAAATCTGGGACTCTCTGGTCCGGCAACATCCATGGTCTGGCAGGGCCATGGATGCTGCTGGACCAAAGAGCCCCAGAGGAGGACAGGCGGCATTTGGGGAGCCCCCGCCCTGGCTGGGAAATCACTGGGACCATAAGAACATAAGAATGGCCGTACTGGGTCAGACCAAAGGTCCATCTAGCCCAGTATCCTGTCTGCCGACAGTGGCCAGCACCAGGTGCCCCAGAGAGGGTGGACCGAAGACAATGATCAAGCGATTGGTCTCCTGCCATCCCTCTCCAGCCTCTGACAAACAGAGGCCAAGGACACCATTTTATCCCCTGGCTAATAGCCTTTTATGGACCTAACCTCCATGAAATTACCTAGCTTCTCTTTAAACTCTATTATAGTCCTAGCCTTCACAGCCTCCTCTGGCAAGGAGTTCCACAGGCTGACTACACGCTGTGTGAAGAAGAACTTTCTTTTATTAGTTTTAAACCTGCTACCCATTAATTTCATTTGGTGTCCTCTAGTTCTTCTATTTAGGGAACTAATAAATAACTTCTCTTTATCAGCCCTCTCCACACCACTCATGATTTTATATACCTCTATCATATCCCCCCTCATTCTCCTCTTTTCTAAACTGAAAGTCCCAGTCACTTTAACCTCTCCTCATATGGGACCCGTTCCAAACCCCTAATCATTTTAGTTGCCCTTTTCTGAACTCTTTCCAAGGTCAAAATATCTTTTTTGAGGTGAGGAGACCACATCTGTACACAGTATTCAAGATGTGGGCGTACCATAGTTTTATACAGGGGCAGTAAGATATTCTGGGTCTTATTTTCTATCCCTTTCTTAATAATTCCTAGCATCCTATTTGCCTTTTTGACCGCCGCTGCACACTGAGTGGAAGTTTTCAGAGAACTGTCCACGATAACTCCAAGATCTCTTTCCTGATTTGCCGTAGCCAAATTAGCCCCCATCATACTGTACGTATAGTTGGGGTTATTTCTCCCGATGTGCATTACTTTACACTTATCCACATTAAATTTCATTTGCCATTTTGTTGTCCAATCACTCAGTTTGGTGAGATCTTCTTGGAGTCCCTCACAGTCTGCTTCTGTCCTGACTATCCTAAACAGTTTGGTATCATCTGCAAACTTTACCACCTCACTGCTTACCCCTTTACCACCTCACTGCTTACCCCAAGTGATCGGAAGTCCTGGCCCCAGCTGGGGAACTCCTGGCTGGAGTAGAACCCTGGTCAGGAATCCCAGCAAACCACTGCTGGCAACGGGGCAGGATGACGAGGCAGCTTCTGCCGGGGAACCCCACAGCTGAAGCAGGGCTGGTGGAAGCAGGTGGCAGAATCTCCAGTAGCAGTGGGACCAGCCCGAGCATCAGGGTTGGGTGTCCAAGCGCTTCGGCTGGGGAACCTCTGGCAGCAGCAGGGCCAGTGAGGCCAGGCAAGCAGCAGGATGAGGAGCCGTGCCAGGCCAGTGTTAGGGAGGCCAGCAGCAGGGTAGGGATCCCCAAGGAGAGAAGCTTGGGAGCAGGGCAGCCAGTAGGAAAGCACTGACCTCCCCTGGTGCGAGACAGATCACGTCCCGAGGGTGCCAGAGCAGGGAGGTCCAACCTGTATTTCTTTCTCTCCTTTGTCTGTCCTTGTGTACATAATCAATAATTTCTTCACGGTAGTGTCTAATAGTATATGAGTGCCTAGCACAAATGGAACCCAACCTCAGTTGAGGGACCTATATGTTACTGGTCATAGAAATAATAAACTACAGGTTCCACCTCCCAAAACTGGAACTCTCTGGTCCGGCAACATTCATGGTCCAGAAAGATCATGGATGTTCCTGGTTCAGAAAGTCCCAGTAGCCTAGTGGCAGGAAGGCAATCCAGGAGCAGGGTTGGGTTGACAGCAGAACGGGGCAGGGTCTGGAGCTGGCGGCAGCACCCAGCGGCACTGGGACAGAGTCGGGTACAAGCCCCAGCAGTGCAGGACCGGGCCGGCGACAACTCAAGGCAGTATCAAAGTGGTGCTAGAGACTGCAGGCTGCCGCAGGGCAGAAGCCCGAGCCCTTTGCAGCCCATAGCAGAGGGACCAAGGCTGGGAGCAGCCCCCAGCAGCATAGGGCCAGAACTCCAGGTAGTCTGTGGAAGCAGGGCCAGAATCCGCAGGCTGCCACAGAACTTGGACCAGAGCCCAAGCCCTCGGCAGCCCCCAGCAGCACGGGGCCAGAGTCAGAGCCTGTGGCAGGCCACCATAGTGCGGGCTGCTGGAGCCCAGCAGACAGTGCAGACAGGGCAATGGCAAGGGGGCCAACAACCCAGCAGGCAGCCTGGCCAGGGCTGGAGGAAGTGCCCTCTCCATTTCCCTCCCCACAAGCTGGCAGTGCTGAGAGTCAGAGGCTGGGGGCTGTGTAAGAGACCCTTCCCTGGTCCAGAAAATTCTCTAGTTTGGGACTTTGATGCCAGACCAGGGAGCTGTGACCTGTACAATAATTTATTAGCTGAATTTGATACATAGTTTGATTGAAAATATAGAATGCATATAAGGATACTGGTTGTACCAACTTGGTCTTCTAAAGTAAGCGATATGCCATATTTATCCTTTATAATTTTATTTATTGCAATACATATTAAATATGTCCTATTTATCAAACAGATTGCATAAAAGAATGACTAAATACCTAAACATGCATACAATGTACACTTTATGTTTTCAACAACTAAACATTCAGCTGACTGAGTCATAGCAGTAATTGGAGATTTTAAATAATATCTAAAAGTAGCATAAACGATTGCTATTTAAAAATAATATAATTCCAGTCATGGAAAATTAATCTATAAAACAGACAACCTATTAGAGTTCATTTTATGAAAAAATAATTAAGCTACAAATTTCTTACCAAAATTCAGCTCAAAAAGAAAAAGGAAATCTCATGACCTGTTCCTTCAATTCCTAATCCCCAGTTTTATTCCCTTTGAAGTACATTTGCCGGCTCTATGAACTTGAAAGAAGGCTAATGTGTTGTTGGTTAAGTCTTCTCAAGGGAAGGACTGAATTTCTCCCTCAACTTTCCCTCAACACTAACACTTTGGGTGGGGTAAAGTCAGAAAATTCATTACTATAACTACCTTTTACCATATTTGCTGCTTAACACATAACAGTGAATCCAACAATTAGAAACCATCGTATCAACATAGTTACCATGATCCAAGCTGCAAATAATAGAGAGTGTCAGTGTCAATTTTGCTTTCTCACACTTGCTTCCCTTCACTTCATCTGATTTTAATAATCCCTGTCAAACCACAAACAGTTGAAATTACCTTCTTGACACAGAAGCTTTCAAGGAGGAGACAGAATCTCAACTTTCATTTAGTAACTACAAAAGAAATCTGTCCAGCTGGTCAAACATTTCCACTCTTGACAATCTCTGCAGTAAAGCACACGTTTTAATTTTAACTGAAGCTGCCAAGATTTTGATATGAGTTTCTTGTTTAGTACAGATTGACTCTCAAGATTAGCAAGCCAACAACCATAGTTGTGTTAAAAGTAGCATTTTCTTACTAAAAAATAAATCATAAACTGCATCTAACAGACTAAAGGAACATGCAAGAGATAAAAACAACAAATGGTCTGGTAGCACTTTATAGACTAACAAAACATGTAGATGGTATCATGAGCTTTCGTGGGCACAGCCCACTTTGTCATGGCTCCTTCCCCACTCTGGCACGATAAATGCAGAAGTAGGGGCCAGCAAAAAAGTACCCCAAAACCTTGTCTACCAGGCTTTGGTATAAAATTTCCCACCAAAATCTTAACAACCTAGATTTTGGGAATAAAACGCTGCTGCCACGACCCAACTATTAATAAAGCAACCAGAGAGAGACTACTTGGGAAATCTCACCCCTAAAGTACAAACCGGGACATACAAATTAACCAATACCAGGTTAATAAAAAGAAAAGAGAAAAAAAACTTTTCTCATCACCACAATATTCCTTTGTAAGCATAATGATTAGATGGAACGGTAACAAAATAATATACTCATGGAGGAGAAATTTACCATGGGCCAGGAACTTAGTTACAAAGGAGAGCAAAACCCATTTTTAAATGCACATACCAGATCCCATTTCCCAAACCATAAAACAATAAAACCTAACGGATGTATCTAAACTTTATCCTACTTACAGACTGTGAAGAGTATTTTCTTAGAGGGAGACATCCTGTCCCCTTCAATAGCTGGAGAGAAACTTCCCCAGAGACAAAGGAGGGAAAAACCCAAAAATTCCTCTGTCCCAGTTTGAAATTCCTACCTACATTTCTATTGGCTGCCTGCTACCTGGTTTAGGTAAGGGACATATTTATCTCCTTAATCCCCAGGATGCTGGCTAACCCTCATGATCATGACAAGCCCCCCAAATCGCAGATGGTGCTGGACAGCTTCTGGCCACACTGGCTGTGATTTCTTCCTGGAGATCTGAGATAAAACGTAGGAAATAAGTACATGCTCACCATACTAGACCATTGAATATATGAAAAGTAAACAAAACCCCTCCACAACTGTGGAGTACCATGCCGGATATACTGAGAGTGTCCTAAGTAATTGAGTTAAAAAATGCCTCTTGGGAGAGGGCATCGGCCACCTTGTTAGAGGCTCCCGAAATGTGCTGTACAACAAAGTCAAAGTCTTGGAGTACCAAACTCCACCGAAGGAGTTTCTTATTGGTTGTTTTGACCGAATGAAGCCACTGAAGAGCAGAGTGGTCAGTCTGTAGATGGAAGCATCATCCCCACACATACGGTCTTAGCTTCTCTACAGCATACACAATCGCATAGCACGCCTTCTCTGAGACAGACCAGTGACTTTCTCTTTCAGACAATTTTTTGCTGAGAAACACGATAGGGTGAAGTTGTTGATTTGGTCCTTCCTGCATCAGAACTGCCCCCACACCCCGCTCAGACGCGTCTGTGGTGACAATGAAAGGCTTGTCATAGTCTGGGGCCCTCAGTACAGGGTCAGACATAAGAGCTGCCTTGAGCTGGTTAAAAGCTTTCTGGCACTGGCCAGTCCACTTGACTCCGTTAGGTTGGTTTTTCCTAGTTAGATCTGTTAGAGGTATGGCGACCTCACTGTAGTGCAGTACAAATTGCCTGTAATACCCGGCCAAGCCTAAGAAGGATTGGACCTGCTTTTTTGACTTGGGGGCAGGCCAGTTTATTATAGCCTCTACCTTAGCCTGTAGAGGGTTGATAGTTCCTTGACCCACCTGGTGTCCAAGGTAGGTCACCCTGTTCAAGCCAATTTGACATTACCATCTACATGTTTTGTTAGTCTATAAAGTGCTACCAGACCATTTGTTGTTGTTTTTCTGTAAGGGTATGTCTACACTACAGCGTTATTTCGAAATATCTTATTTCAAAATAGCTTATTTCGAAATAATGCGTCTACACACAAAATGCATTTCGAAATAGCTTTTTGCTATTTCAAAATAGCACATCCACACTGAGTGGACACTGAATCACATTTAAGGCCAGCTGGAACCAGGTCCAGCAGGGCATCAGGTCAGGAGTTACTTTGTGTGGCTGCTGCCAAAGGCTATCTGAGGCCTGTGCTTAAAGGGACCCCATCCTGGAAAGCCAGTTCTCAGCTTTCCCTGCTTGTTTGCCTACCTTGATGAGGGACAGCAAAGCATTTTGTCTCTGCTCGCTCTGGTTGCCCTCACTCGGGACACCACAGCACTCTGCAACATGGAGCCAGAGCTGCCCCTGGGCACTCTGGTGTTTCTCATGGACACGTTGCTGCGAGCCTGGCTGCACTTTCTGCAGGCTGACATCCGGGAGGTCCATCGGGGGGCTGTCAGTATCCAGGAGGCCCTGTGGGAGAGCTTCCACCCTGAGGAGCACTAAAAGCCTCCCTGGTCTGCCCCACTGGGGACCTGTGCCTCATTCCTCCCTCATATCCTTCCGCTTACCCCTTCCTAACCCTCCTTCCTGATGTCAAATAAAATACATGTGTTTTCATGAACACAAACTCTCTTTATTTAACAAAACTGGGGGTGGGGAATGAAACTCTGGTGAGGCTGGGGAAAGGAGGTGGAGAGGGGAAGAGAGAGGGTGGGAGAGGGGAGGGGGAAACCTGGGAGGAGGGAGCTGGAAGGGGGAAGCAAGGGGAAGAAGGGGGAGGGGAAGCTCAGGGCTCAGGGTTGGGGGTCTCGCAGGATCAACTTGATTTTCATGCAAACCTGCTCCTGGGTTCGCATGTGGCCTTTGGTGGCCAGGCTGGCAGCTACCTTGCCATAGACGGCCGCGTTCCTCCATCTAGTGCGGGGATCATGGACGTTGGGGGCATCCCCCCCAAATCTGAATAAGGTCCATGATCTCCACCCTGGACCAGGAAGGCGCCCGCCTTCTCCGGGCCCTGGCAGGCTCCTGGGAGCTGGCAGACTGTTCCTGGGGAGCGATGGAGGGCTGGCTGCCAGTGGCTTGCTGGCTCATGTTTTGGGGCCGCTGGGTCAGGGGCAGTGACTGCTGGCTCTGGGATGGCAGGCTTGGAGCTGGCACAGGCACTGTGGCCAGAGTCAACCCCTTTAAGGGCTCCAGGGAGGGAGAGGAGTGTTCTTAGTTGAGGCTGGAGTGGCCACAGGGCACCCTGGGAAGGCTGGAGGCCCCCTATTTCGAATTAAGTGTCTACACAGCACTTATTTCAAAATAGCTATTTTGAATTTGGCGTTATTCCTCGTGGAATGAGGTTAACCAAATTCGAAATAAGTGCCTCGCTATTTTGAAAGAGCGGTTTGGCTGTGTATATGCTAGTAAAGTTATTTCGAAATAACAGCTGTTATTTCGAAATAATTTTGTTGTGTAGACATACCCTAACAGACTAACTTGGCTATCCCCTGAAGCTCCAATGCAAGAAATGATAAATGCACATTATGAATTAACCACTCCCACACATTTAATTAGGAAAAAAGAAGAACATAAAAGTAGTGGTTGCAGAAGATTTCTGATCATTTCGTATTTCTAAAATGCACTAACGAAATAATGCTAAAACTCACAGACATAAACAATGATTTAAATCAAACTTGTAAGAAACATAGACGTTATGGTTTCATCCTCTTGAACAACAGTCTAGGAAAGCTGACAATGAAACAGTGTTCCAGAAAAAAAAGGTTCTACAAAATCATATAGTCTGCAAGCTTTTTCCCCCGACTGACTTGTCTTCAAAGTGAACTTAATAGCACACCCACTGTTTCACATGTATCAAGTTTAAAAGTAATTCATTTTACTGTTGAACCACTACATTGCATAACCAGTATTCTAATTAGAGTTTATGAGAGTCAGTTAGAGCATAGTATGAAAATATACATGAGGAAAAAAAGTAAATTATAATACTAAGCAGCAATGGGCTTCTGGATACAGCTGATCAATAATTTTCTAACAAAACATTTTTTTCCATCAGAAAACAACAAAACTAAACCAAAGCTGCTCATAGATTCACAGATTCCAGGGCTAGAGGAAACCATTGGGTCATCTAGTCTGACCGATATAACACAACCAAGGAACTTTCCCTTTCTGTCTTCAGGAAAAGGTTAGTTTTGACAAATTTCCTGTTAAAAAAATATTTGAATGAAATTAGAAAATTGTCAATAAGTCTCGTTGTTTCAGAATGAAAAACTTATATTTTTGGCTTGAAACTTTTTTTTAATTTTAAAAATAAAGGTAATTTTAAAAAAATCAAAATCATAACTTTTGTTTTAATTGAACCAATTCAATTTTTTAATTTTTTTGAGAGTTTGACTTTTCAACCTGATTTGGAATGGGAAAAATATTGACATCTCAAAAATTTTCATGGGACAGCAAAATAGTTTCCTGCCTACCTCTACTTTTGAGTAGTTACAGAGTCTAGGTTCCCTGACACACACAAAAAAAACCCCACAAAAAAACACCACCACATTTTGTACAAAGCTGTATCAGACTTTAAAGCGTAGTTAGCCATTAGGAAGCAATTTAAAGGAACTAAGGCTATTTGTCTGGCTGTGACTAAAGAAGGATAGAAGACATTTGATATGGATTAAATCAGGCCACAACTTTACTATTAGATGTCTGGGACTACCCACCAGATAAACTGTACAGTGCATGTAGCCCCCCACCCCTTTTCTTTCATAAGCAACCTGGGTTTAGGTTTTGCTTTTACTAGTGCTTCCCCACTCCCAGGAGTGGAGTGGATCATTGCTGGGAACTTACAATCCCTGGGGGGGTGGGGATGGGGGTTCAACCAACTTCCCCCCCCTTTTCCATCTAGGTCCATCCAGCAAATCCATTGCCAGGACCTTACCAACTACCCCCCTCATAGGAAAGGTAAGCTGGAATATAATGATAGGGGGTTGGCTCCATGCCCTACCAGCCATAGGAGTCCCCAATTACCTCCAGCTTGCTCAATTACTGAGCACTTCTCCCCAAGTCCTTTCCCCGAGCCATTTACCCATTACTGTATATCTTCTTTTATGGAGTACCTGCATTGAACATCTGTTGAACACTTAAATAATGAATTGCAACATATTGCCTACCACATCCATCATGTTCTTCATTAATAGAACTCATCTGAACCTGCTGTAAGGAAGGTGAAAAACCCCCAACTGCACCTGGCAGTATGGAAAGAGAAAAATTCCTATCTTGCCTCCTCCCCCGTCAATAGGCCAGCTAGCGGGATTCCCACAGCAGATATAGCCAATAACCTGGTATATTTATCTTTAGGAGATTATGCTCTTTATATAGTAATTAAACTTCTAAGACATTATCTGCTCATACACTATTGTGATGTTCAGCATTATTCAAAAGAAAATAGTCACATTTAGGACAACTGCTATGGGTGGCATGCCACACAACACTTGAAAGGGTTAATTAAAGTGGCCAGATAGGTCAATTAACTCCTCAAGCTTCACCTGGAGAAAGAGCCAGGGACTAATGAAATGATGCTGGACAGGAATAGGAGGTGCCTGTATAAAACCCAGAAGCTAAGAGCAGAAAGGAACATCAAGAAGATAGGTTGCAGTCACTCTCTGAGATAGAGTTGAAAGGCTGGTGAATCCAGAGAGAGGGAAACCCAAGAAGGCAGGAAAGGCTCCGAGAGAAAGCAGTAAGATAGGACAATGCAGGAAAGGCTGTCAACGGGTCGAGGAGGGGAAAATAAACAGCTACCCCAGGGCACAGCTATTTAAAAAGGGCCCAAGGCTCCTGGCCGCCACTACCACAGCAGCACCAGGCATTTGGGGACCTTTAAATTGCTAACAGAACCCCCAGTGCTGGCTGGGCAGTGCTGAAGGGCTGGTTGGGGGAGGCTAGCTCCGGTCCCTTCTTCCCCACCCCTTCCAAGGGTCCCCTCCCCCCCACCTTTCTCCCTGGCTCAGCAATTCTGTTGGCTGTCCTGAGTGTAAGCCTGGGCTGCTGACTGTAGTGTTGTGAGAGCTTTGGGTTTCCCTATGGGCACTGGGGATGCAACACTGACAAGGCAGAGGACAATAGATATCCTGATTTGTTATAAAACAAATTTGTTTGTTGCATGCCCCCTGGAAGCGGGAACCATGGAGTGACCTGTGCAGAGGGTTGAATCACAAAGAGAAAGTTGTGGTTCCCAGAGTGAGAGGATGAGAGAACAATAGGAGAGACACTGCCAGAGAAGGGTGCAATGCCTGACCAGAGCTAATCCCCTGGATGAGGTGCCACTAGTCATGAGTGAATGCTGTCACATACTGGTATTTCTGCCCTTTGTTTCTCTTCCTTCACCACCCTTTCAAATGTTTTCCCTTTCTCTTTTCCTTCCTTTTCTCCTACACTAGCTTCCCAATTCTTCAGTCTTGACTCACAGCTCTTTTTCCATTCTATCTGTTAAAATGATCAATCACAAAATAGTTAATGTAGGCATTTGCAGTGTCATCATTAGGCTTAGAATTAATTGTAAAAGATGGATGGAAGCAGGGGAGTTCACACCTCCCAGAGTTACTGTTTCAGGCTGTAGATACAGGCATACATCACTGAATTCTTAATATTTCTTTCACATTTTGAAAGTGATATTTGCAACCATGAATATTAGAAATTTATTATTTTGTTTCTTAAATGAATGCTTGCAGCCTGTAGAATCTGAATACACCACATTGGCCATATCAAATGGCCAGGATCTAGTTCTGTACCCATCCAGGAGTAAATAGGAATCATCCTGTACATACCACTGGGACAAGTTCTTCTGTAAATACACAATCCTTACTAAGGGGAAACTCCCATTTAAGTCAATGACCTATTCAATAAATATGTCTACTTTTAGCTGTTAGGAAAGCACATCAACCACGATATATTACCTATTCCCATGACAGTTCACTCCATTAATTATATAGCTAACTCTTCTTAGTCTGCCTTCAAGATGGTCTGCAGCCACTTTATGAGTCCTTAAATATTCCAGGGCGGTGTTTGTTTTGCCTATTATTTCATGGATTAAATCTATTGAGTCCCTATTTTATATTATGTCATTACTTGCCATTCATTATGTGCAGATATGCATTTTTCCAAGGAGTGAGGTCACAGTCTTTTCTGTTGCATTTGATTATCCCTTACAATATTTGATATATGACAAGTCAATCAATGCCATTGTAGCCCTTTACAAAGCAAGGCATGTGTACTGATGAGTTCTTTGATAGCTGTTGAGTCCAATGGAAACTTCTTAAAGACACCATAATAGAGGCCCAACTTAAATGTATACCCCAAATTAAAAAACATAGCAAGAGACCTAAAAAAGAGTCACCGTGGCTTAACCACCATGTAAAAGAAGCAGTGAGGGACAAAAAGGCATCTTTTAAGAAGTGGAAGTCCAATCCTAGTGAGATAAATAGAAAGGAACATAAACACTGTCAAATCAAGTGTAAAAATGTAATAAGAAAAGCAAAAAAAGATTTTGAGGAACAGCTAGCCAAAAACTCAAAAAGAAATAACAAAATGTTTTTTAAGTACATTAGAAGCAGGAAGCCTGCTAAAAAACCTGTGGGTCCCCTAGACGATCGAACTATAAAAGGCGCAATCAAGGACGATAAAGCCATTGCGGAGAAACTAAATGATTTCTTTGCTTCAGTCTTCACGGCTGAGGACGTTGGGGAGATTCCCAAATCTGCACCGTCCTTTGTGGGTAATGAATCTGAGGAACTGTCCCGGATTGAAGTGTCATTAGAGGAGGTTTTGGAACAAATAGAAAAACTTAATGTTAACAAATCTCCGGGACCGGATGGCATTCATCCAAGGGTTCTAAAAGAACTCAAATGGGAAATTGCTGAACTATTATCTGTGGTTTGTAACCTATCCCTTAAATCGGCTTCCGTACCTAATGACTGGAAGGTAGCCAACGTGACACCAATATTTAAAAAGGGCTCTAGAGGCGATCCGGGCAATTACAGACCGGTAAGTCTAACTTCAGTACCGGGCAAATTAGTCGAAACAATAGTAAAGAATAAAATTGTGAAGCATGTAGAAGAACATAATTTGTTGGACAAAAGTCAACATGGGTTTTGTAAAGGGAAATCCTGTCTTACTAATCTATTAGAGTTCTTTGAAGGGGTTAACAAACATGCGGACAAGGGGGATCCAGTAGATATAGTATACTTAGATTTCCAGAAAGCCTTTGACAAGGTCCCTCACCAAAGGCTCTTGTGTAAATTACATGGCCATGGGATAAGAGGGAAGGTCCTTTCTTGGATTGAGAACTGGTTAAAAGACAGGAAACAAAGGGTAGGAATAAATGGTAAATTTTCAGAGTGGAGAGGGGTAACTAGTGGTGTCCCCCAAGGGTCAGTCCTAGGACCAATCCTGTTCAACTTATTCATAAATGATCTGGAGAATGGGGTAAGCAGTGAGGTGGTAAAGTTTGCGGATGATACCAAACTGTTTAGGATAGTCAGGACAGAAGCAGACTGTGAGGGACTCCAAGAAGATCTCACCAAACTGAGTGATTGGACAACAAAATGGCAAATGAAATTTAATGTGGATAAGTGTAAAGTAATGCACATTGGGAAAAATAACCCCAACTATACGTACAGTATGATGGGGGCTAATTTGGCTACGACAAATCAGGAAAGAGATCTTGGAGTTATCGTGGACAGTTCTCTGAAAACTTCCACACAGTGTGCAGCGGCGGTCAAAAAGGCAAATAGGATGCTAGGTATTATTAAGAAAGGGATAGAAAATAAGACCCGGAATATCTTACTGCCCCTGTATAAAACTATGGTACGCCCACATCTTGAATACTGTGTACAGATGTGGTCTCCTCACCTCAAAAAAGATATTTTGGCCTTGGAAAGGGTTCAGAAAAGGGCAACTAAATTGATTAGGGGTTTGGAACGGGTCCCATATGAGGAGAGGTTAAAGCGACTGGGACTTTTCAGTTTAGAAAAGAGGAGACTGAGGGGGGATATGATAGAGGTGTATAAAATCATGAGTGGTATGGAGAGGGCCGATAAAGAAAAGTTATTTATTAGTTCCCTAAATAGAAGAACTAGAGGACACCAAATGAAATTAATGGGTAGCAGGTTTAAAACTAATAAAAGAAAGTTCTTCTTCACACAGCGTGTAGTCAGCATGTGGAACTCCTTGCCAGAGGAGGCTGTGAAGGCTAGGACTATAACAGAGTTTAAAGAGAAGCTAGATAATTTCATGGAGGTTAGGTCCATAAAAGGCTATTAGCCAGGGGATAAAATGGTGTCCTTGGCCTCTGTTTGACAGAGGCTGGAGAGGGATGGCAGGAGACAAAGCGCTTGATCATTGTCTTCGGTCCACCCCCTCTGGGGCACCTGGTGCTGGCCACTGTCGGCAGACAGGATACTGGGCTAGATGGACCTTTGGTCTGACCCGGTACGGCCGTTCTTATGTTCTTATGTCTCCTCCCAAATATCCCAATCTCCCATCAGCTCTCTGCCTGGAGAGTAGGCTGACAATATTTCTCTAAACTGAAAAAACGGCACATAGGGCTGAACTGATGTTGCCATACATGCCACCTAAACATCTCTCCATGCCCCCAAATAAGCCAAGTAGCAGACATGGGGCAGGGAAGAAAATACACAGATATGGGTTGGGATCTGGGCAGCAAAGCAGAGTGTGATTATGTGAGTACTTTTGATCTTAGAACCTGGATGAAACTATTAGATATAATCCAGCTAATATTGTGATGACCCTTTTGGGGCTGAAATAGCAGAGGGGAAGGAAGAAGGTTGTGGATAGTGGAAGGGATCCAGGAGACTCCACAAGAGAGGTGGGAGTGGGGGAGGCCAGGATGTGCAGAAGCAGATGACTGGAGGTGAAATGGAGAGAGAATGAGGCTGGTTGGGGTGAGTGGAAAGGGACAGGCTGGAGAGGGCTCCAGGGACTGGCCCTGTAGGGTGCTGGGGAGGACACAAGGCCTGGGTTGGGCCTCCAGGGATCACTTAGGGGCAAGGGATATGAGTTTGACGTGGGGGGAAGTATTCTGGGGACCACTCAATGGTTGTGGGTTACCGGGGTGGGGGGAGGGACTGCAGCAAATGGGGGTGGGTGCCACACTCAGTGCCCCTGCACAAGTAAATACTGCAGGACCTCACCAGGCACTTTCAAGCTGTGTTGAATCATGGCTTCATGGCCTGGACTAGCCCCGCTATCTCCAAGAAAAACACAGAAGAATTTGAATTAAGGCTCTGACAATGCTGTCTTCCGATTGGACTGTAGAGTAAGCATGTGAGTTGAGGGAAAGGGTGTAGTGGAGACATATTAGGCTATCCATGAAGGTGTGGAGAGACATGCTCCCCGAAAACATCACTGTTTGCCATCCTCTCTTGTGCTGCCGCCGGTGGGGCTGTGACTGCACAAGCAGCCACCCAGGGACATATTGCCCAACCTCTTGCCCTGTGCTGCAATGTCCTGCATTGGGGAGCAGTTATGACTCCACGTGGTTCCAGCTTCTGCTCACCTTCAGCCCAAGCGGTCCACTGAAAAGTGTCTGGTGGTCCAGTTTTAACCCATGGACTACTTACTGACTACTCCTAATGTAGAAGAATCTTTAATGTACTATACCCTTAGGGTAAGTAACTAAGCATATAAACAATTTATAAACTAATATCATAATAATTGCTATGTCTGTCTATGTACCATATGACAAGAGTGAATATACAGTATGCTGACACATACAGAACTACATTGCACTAACCTATTCACATTGTACAACATAATCACGCAAAGTATATTCAGAGTCCAGATCTCCCTATTTCTCTATGATTATGTCAAGTTCTATAATGGCTCACCATGAACAAGTTCACTTTTAACTTTTCTTTTAACTTAAAAAACCCCTGAAATTCAAAGTATGCAGCTGTTATATGGTTCTCCAAACAAGTGTTTAAATAATAAAATCTCACATAGTTTTGATTAGAAACATCTGACCTGTATGTCAAAGAGTTTTTAAAATGTACAGTTATCTTTCATCCTTTACCTCTGGTAGTGGGAGAACTGTGTTTTGAATATCATAGCTCGTGCCATACATGTGTAATCATCACATTAGAATTTCATAAACATATATAATTTATAACAGGTCAATCTTGGAAAATATCCTTTTTGTGAGGTGCATATGTACGAAGTACAGTACCTTCACTTAAAAGATTTTCTTTGTAACAGCATCTTGCGATCTTCAGTTTTAACAGACTTCTTAAGGGATCATGTTGAGTTCCCTCAGCATTACCGGAAATTTTTCAATAGCCCTGTGTAAAAACAAACAAGTAATAAGATTACCTACTGGTAGCATTTTAGGAATAAAAAAAACTTTACAAGTAAGTCTTAAGCACATTTAAATGTTACTAAAACATGTTGCAAGAAAGAGAGAAACTTCTTATTTCTCAATGATAAATCGTTAAATTTATCCCTGTCCAATAGCATTAAGTTAAGTGCTAGTTTTAATTTTGAGTTTCTTCACTTCTGATTGTATATGCCTCAAATGTCTGTGTGATTGGGTGTAAGTCTTCTCACCAATAACTTAGTCTGAATCAGATTTAACTGGTGGGATCTACATAAGTGAAAAATGGCTACTGCTGCTTGCTATAGACAAGTTCTATATATCTTATTCATCAACTGAATATTCTATAAATACAACTCTGTGAAAAGAAGCTTCTTGCCTCTTTCATGTCAAGTAATTTTAAAAAATGAGTAAAAATTATGGAGAGTTTTAAAAATTCATTATTTTGTATAAAAGAATGGAAATTCCTTTTAGAGTGCTCTCCAGGAATGATCAGCTGTGGCAATGTAATAAACTCACAACCAATAGCTGCAATGTAAGCTGGGAATCACTAATACCACTACAAACCCTAAAAATTAAACTCCTGCCTAAATATGCATTTAACAAGCAGACCAAAACTACTGACGAACCCATTACTGTCTCTTGGGTACAAAAACAGTATTTTTTTTAAAGAAATAAAAATGCAAAAAGCTGTACGAAAAATGACATTAAGGTTGTGACACCAGAGAACAAAAGCCAAGAAATTTAAAGTTAAGCTGACACTCAGTCCTTAAATCATGCTATTGTGCTTCTTTTTAAAAAGCAACAATGTGAGTTAATGACAAGTTGTCATCCTTAACTTTGAATTGCCTGAAGTTTGTCATTTTGGTGTTTGTGTCACAACCTTAATGTTATTTAAATGTAGTTTTTAGTATCTATTATTTAAAAAGGTCTACTTTAAGACAGCAAAAAGCTTTGATGGAATAAACCTCAAAGTACACAGTACTGCTGGTATACCACTTCATTAGAAGTAGTGCATAAAACATATGCTGTTGACAAATCTAATTCATTAAAGTTGAGATAGATGCACTTTAAAACAACTGGCTGGCATCATTATCTACAGTTCCTTTTATAAATTATTCCTCTTTTTTCCTTTTGACTCAACTTGTCACTGTTCCCTTTTCAGAGCGTGAATGTTATGCCTTAAAATTCAGTACTTTCAACATGTTTAGACAAGTCATAAGTTAAATAAAGTACCTTATTTACTAAAAATGAATTGTATAAGCAGAAAAACTTACACAAATTATTTCAGTGATTTTAACTAAAGACTAGTAAAATTAGTTTAAGTATACCAGTTTCAGATTGATCAATAACATAAAATAAAAATGTATTGAATAGGAAGAAAGAATTAAAAAGTAAAAGAGACAGAGTCATTCTGGCAGCCCTGTTGCATTGCCATGCAGATGATTTGGGCTTAGAACTGAATTGTGCTCTGCAAGAGAGAAATCAGGCATATTGCAATGGTGACAGCTGACTGACACACTTACTTTTAAAGGGAAATTGCTAACTGCATTACTCTTAGAAAATGAAACAGTGCAGCATTATGTTGATTGTCTGGAGAAAGCTTTGAGCTGGCAAAGTACACTTAATCAGAGAAGAAAATTTCTCACATATTAACTACAGTACTTCCTTTTCTGTGAATTAGATGTTCAATTAAAAGATGTTTAAATAAAATTAGTTGTTCATCCTTCCTTGGACAAAATGTATGGCTGGCTACAAAGCTCCTCTGAAAGGTTCTTCAGTGAGAGAAATGCACTTTTAGTTTCTCCAAAAACTACATAATGCTATACATAACTGGAAAATTATTATTGAACCTATATATTAGAGATTTGTGGTTCTGCCTGTGGGTGAGTCCATCTGTGTCTGCCTGTAAGTCTATTTGTTCAAGAACTCCTTCTAAATCAGATATCCGAAAAGGCAACACACAGAAACCTATTGGAGAACATTTTAACCTGCCCGGGCACTCATTAATGGATCTCAAAGACACCATGTTGTGTTAGGCCAATTCCACAAGCCAAATACACAGGAAAGCCTTGAAACAACTTCATTTACAGAAAAAAAACAACAAATGGTCTGGTAGCACTTTATAGACTAACAAAACATGTAGATGGTATCATGAGCTTTCGTGGGCACAGCCCACTTCTTCAGATGACCAGAGTTATGAGTTTAGGATGTGCACACCCAAAATAAATAGGAGAGGGGAAGGGGAGGGGGGGGAGGAAAAAAAAGAAGGGGGGTGGGAGACAGGGAGCTAGAGCGAATCAGTAAGTATTTGAAGATTGGGTAGTTAAAAAGAAGCAGATAAGAATCAAAGTCCATAGATAGGATCCTTCCTGACATAAGAGTCTACACAAAGAGCTGTTTGCACCTTCAATGGCTGTTAAGTTGGTAGTGTCCCAACCAACTTTCATCATGATTGAGTCCATTAGCATGTGAACTGAATTTGCACATGAACTCTAATTCCAATGCTTCTCTGTGGATCTGGCTAGTATAACTGGTTTGTGACAAGACAGCTACTTAAAGATCTTTTAAACAGTGATTCGGAAGATTGAAGTGGTCCCCAATAGGTTTCTGTAGGTTTCCTTTACATATATCTGATTTGTGTCCATTGATTCTTTCCCGCAGAGACTGTCCAGTTCGTCCAATATATATAGCAGTGGGGCACTGATGGCATTTGATGGCATAGATCAAATTACTGGATGCGCAGTCAAATGACCTTTTGATTTGGTAGCTTATGTTGTTGGCTCCAGTAATGTATTCGCCAGTATAGATATGTGGGCAGAGTTGGTATCATTTTTGGTTGCAGGGCTGGGTTCCTGGAGGCTTGTGATGTGGTTGTGTGGCATGGTTGCTAGAAAGAATTCATTTCAGGTTGGGGGGGCTGTCTATAAGCAAGAATAGGCTTTTCTCCCAAGGCCTCTGAGAGTGAGGGATCATTTTCCAAGATGGGTTGTAGATTGTGTAGAATGTGCTGGAGGGGTCTGAGTTGTGGACTATAGGTAATAACAAAAGGAGTTCTGTTATTTTCTCTTTTGGGTCGGTCTTGAAGTAGTTCATGTCTGGGTACTTTTTTGGCTCTGTCAATTTGTTTTTTCACTTCACCAGGTGGGTATTTCAGTTTTAGGAATTCTCTGTAAAGATCCTGTAGGTGATTGTCTCTCTCTGTGGGGTCGGAGCAAATCCGGTTGTATCTTAGGGCTTGGCTGTATACAATAGATTGAGAAATGTGTCGGGGATGGAAGCTGGAGGCATGAAGGTTAGCGTAGCGGTTGGTGGGTTTCCGATATAGGGTGTCTGAAGAAGTGGGTTGTGCCCATGAAAGCTCACGATACCATATATGTTTTGTTAGTCTTTAAGGTACTGCTAGACTATTTGTTGTTTAAGTTTTTCCTCTTAAATGCCATCAAGTTTGGTATGCAGCTTCCTCTTAACTTAAAGCAAGGTCAGGGTTTGGCTGTGCCAGGAAAATGGGATGGGTGTGGAATGCCTGGAATTTGATTGTTTTCCATAACATGGAAAGGGAGAGGGCTGATAGAGGAGGGACAGGATGTTGGGGGAAAGGTGTCACAGAATTGCCACCTTTACTTCTGTGTTGCCTTTAGAGCTGTGCAGTCAGAGAGTGGCGGCTGTTGGCCAGGAATCCAGCTCTGAAGTCGATGCCCCACAAGCAGCACCACAGAAGCAAGGGTGGCGATACCATACCATATCACCCTTACTTCTGTGCAGCTGCCTGCAGAACTGGGCTCTCAGTCACTAGCCACCAGTCTCTGACTGCCCAGCTCTGAACCCAGTAGCACAGAAGTAAAAAAGTGGCAATACCATACTATTCTTACTTCTGCAGGGGCTCTGCCTTCAGAGCTGGTTTCCTGGCCAGCAGCCACTACTCTCCAGCTGCCCAGCTCCGAGGCAGGGCCACCATCCCCAACAACAAGAATTAAGGATAGTAGTACTGTAACCCCCATTCCCACAATAACCTTGTGATCATTGCACAACTCCTGTTTGGGTCAAGATTCCTGCAACTACAATACCATGACATTTCAGATTTAAATAGTAAATTTCATGATTTCAGCTATTTAAAATATCTTATGACCATGAAATTGATTAAAATAGACCATGAATTTGGAAGGGCCCTAATTACACTCCATTATTATAGCTGTACAAATGTGCTGAATAACTGAAGATTTGTGATATCATTAGTGTTTTAAAAACACATTAGATTTAAACTAGGGGCATTTAAAACAGATCACCACCCAAGCCCTCTACACCCTCTACCCCAAGTCACAACTACCGCCTAGACCCTGCACCTGCTCCTACATTCCCCCCCACCCCGGCCAGAATCCTCTCCTTCACCGATAACCCTCCCGGACCCTGCACCCCAATTCCCTGCCCCAGGTCACAACCTCCCTCCTTCACCCAAATTCCGTCTCAGACTCCACACCCTCTCCTACATTGCAGTCCCCCTCCCTGAACTTCCTTCTGCACCTAACCTCCATCCCAGACCCGCACCCCCTCCATAGAAAAGTGTAGCCTTTTACCACTTACCACAATCTTGTAGTGGCCCTCCATCAAAAATTATTGCCCACCCCTCATTTAGACACAGAAAATATTGAGATTTTTAAGGCATATCAAACACTGAGATTTAAATATGGCCATTAATATTGTTACTTTGAATATACCATTTCAGTTGGAGAACAGTAAACTGATATTTTAACAAAACTATATAAAGTACCAATAATATTACAAAATCAGTGTTAGGAACATTTTCAAGTTAAGAGCTATCTTAATAACCTACACTTCAATCACGGGGATTGGAATTGTAAGTAAGTCAAAGGAGACAAAAACGATTAAGGTTATATAGATCTTGTCCTCTGATAAAATAACAAGAATTTTTACAATGTATTAACATGTTAGTTGCATTTAAGGGTGGAAAAGTCTTCCTCTTCCTGTGGAGCTTTTGCATGTTGACATATTTTATATAAACTAAGGATGTTTTAAATTGCCATAATATTTCATTATACTGTATAAGGGAAAAGTGTATGTATTTGAGGCACTTATTTAAATACTGTTTAAATAGAGATTGATCACAGGAATTTTGCTTATCTATAAAAATAATCAAGAGGAGAAAACAATGATGTTTCGGCTGAAAATTGATTGGGTGTAAATTAGGTTGATATATAAAGGGAACAATGAACATTGTCTCGGAAGAACCAATACGATATATTTTTCAACAGTGAAAATGAAGCTATAAATATCTGGTTTATAAATAGGTAGCACATAAACCATATAGAAATTATTTCAAAATTATAAGGTGCAAAAAAACACCTGGGGTGTTTGTAAAAGTGACATGTATTAAATAATATGACAAAAACCTTGCTATACTGTATGGCCTTCAGGAGTCAAAGAAAATTATTCTGAATATTCTGCCACACACTACAAAAAGTAACTAAGAATTGATATATTGTCTGTCTTCTGTAATGAGGAAATTCCTAACTTCTACTGTAAAGAAATGTGCTAGAAGAGACATTAATTAGATAAGAATGAGGTGGACACTGCCAGAATTCATAAGCAAGCATCCTCCTCCTCCTCTTTCCAGACCAATACTTAGGCTTGATTAGCTTCTTTTCCATCAACATATTAAACAGGGACAAAGTAAACAGTAGAAAAAATATATTTATGGTGCTGAAAAATTTACAATATTTTTAGAAATCTAGATTTCCCAAAAGCGACAAGGAGTCCTGTGGCACCTTATAGACTAACAGATGTATTGGAGCATAAGCTTTCGTGGACAAAGACCCGCTTCATCAGGAGGTTTACAGGATCTGTAGAAAAAGGCTTTCTTTCTCGACAGAACCCCCTCTAGACTGCCACTTTTTGCAGACAAAGTGCTGAGTTGGCAAAACGTGGCAGCCATTTTTATGCAAATTAGGTGAGGGATATTTACATCCCTGCCTCATTTGCAATGTCGACCTGCCTAATCTGCATCCCTCTGCCGACAGAGGGATGCAGTCTAGACATACCCTTTGTGTCTAGCTTTAGCCATCTCCAGCAAGCATCACAGAGCTTTTGGGCAATGAGACAGAGTTGGCCTCCTGTTGGGTACTGCTCCCCTGGAAGTGCTGTTGGAATGTCTCTTCCGAGATATTTAGAGCATCGAAGGTTACTGGCTTGACCTGGGCATAGTCCTGAGCCGTGATGGGGTCTAGTTTGCGGTGTGCAGGGCTGGGCTACTCCAGTCAGTTATAGGGCCAGCACAGCCATCCACGGTTCCTGGGTCCACTGGGCTACCAGAGCCACCCACTCAAAGGTTTCCAAATAAGCCTCTGGGTCATCATCAGACCTCATTTTGGCAAGCTTGATGGGAGCAGGTGCAGACAGCTCTTTTGGATTGTGAGTTGCAGAATGGAGGCCACCTGTTGCAGAAGCTGCTATTGTTGGGCTGCTAATTCTCCAATTTCTATAGAAGCTGCTGGTGGTTTGTGTTTTTCAGCCACTCACTTCAGCAGTGGCTCCATCTCCCTTCATGGGCTGGTCTCACACACGTCTCTCTCTTTATTTTCCTTTAGTAAGTCCCTTCAGCAGGGCTAGGGTTATACCCACATTCTCCACCACTTGTGGCCAGGTCCCTGATGGCTGAATACCCTAGTGGCTAGGTTGCTGAGTAAGCAAGCTGAAAAGGTGGGGGGAAGTAGGGGACACTGGTCCCCTGGTCAGGAACTCTAGGAAACTTAAGCTTGGGGCATGGTGCCAAGAGTACAGATTTCACTTAGTTAGAGCTTCTCAATAGATTCTCCCGTTTTTCCAGAGGGGTAGAGTGGGGCTTACTTGCTCCTGTAGCTGCTGAGTGGACAGGCTCTGGTTTGCGTCTTTAGACTGCTGAACCAGGCTCCTGCCTCTTTGCTACTCAACTCCAAACTGAGACAGGCTCCTTCCTTTTCTCCTCCCTCCAGGCCTAGCATTGGTTGCAAGTAAAGTGGGGCAGAGCTAGAGGCTTTCTTTATCCCAGGCCTTCCTTTCTCCGCTTGCTCACAATCACATAGGTGAGAAACCAGGAAGAAGCACGGGAAAGGAATTTGGATCATTAGTTTTTGTAGATACAGGAGACCAGTCTCATTAAAGTGAGTTATTTTATGCAAGAAGTACAATATATTATGAGATAAGAGACATTTGACTACTATAATCATAACTCAGGCAGGCTGAATATGGAATGGGAAATTTTTTTTATGAGAATCCTGAAGACATGTGAAAGCATGTCTTTAGTACAAACTTTTTAAAATTAGTAGACTGAATATGATGCAAGTATATACTTCATGTTCCTTAACATTTTCATGTAAAGAGTAATTATTTTACATCGTTACATAACAGTGTGATCACTGTAGTAGCATAGGACCATCATGTATGTAATGTTTTGATGACAAATCTGTTCTCTTGATCCCATACATTTTTGTGTCAAAGTGAGAACATAATCCTGTATAAAAATACATTTAAAATAAAAACAAAAACTAGAGAACTTGATAAACACATAATGATCTAATTACCATCACATAAAAACACAACTTCATCACTATTCAGAGGATAAAATTACTTCCCTTTTTAAACTAATGCATTGCAATTTCAGCTGTCTAATAATTATAAATCTCGGAGCTAAAGGAATTAAACCTGAGAAAGCCCCAAGCCATTAATAAACCTCCATATTAGGTCACTTACATCTTTTGAGTTTAGATTCAAGGTATCTTTCTTTGTTGATGTTATGTAGTGCAAGGGAAGAGGTTTGTTTACCGTGTAACTGGAAGTGTTATTTTAATGAGTATCCTGGCCTTGAGTTTACTATTTTGTAGGCTGTGTTGCCTATGGTTTTGTTTTCTAGTTTGTGAAATTAAGTGCCTTTGCAGCATCCCTATATAAAATATATATATTAAAA
Organism: Pelochelys cantorii; assembly: GCA_032595735.1. NCBI lineage: Eukaryota > Metazoa > Chordata > Testudines > Trionychidae > Pelochelys > Pelochelys cantorii. The sequence goes on from CM064330.1 coordinate 60,100,357, forward strand.
GGGACATGACGATTAAAATTTACCTGAAAATTAGGTTCATTTAAAGTCATCATAGCACCACAATTTTGTTTTCTACATTTCAGCAGAGATAATTATGTTAAAAAATGTACTCAGTTCTACTGAATGTGATAAGTCTTCTTCTGGGGAGCAGGAAAAAGAATGGGGCACATTTACTATTCCCTGCTATATTTAGGTTTTGACAGCAGGGAAAAGAAAACAGATCTACCTGACTGAATCCAAGGAGAGAACAGGAAGTGACTTGACCAGGTGAAGGCACTGACTCACCATGCACACAAAGCAAAGGGGAAGGAACTTATACCAGAAGAAATTCTCTTTCCTAGTCACTGATGAGCAGTGCCCACCCTCAGCATCAGGCAGGACCAGTTTCTATGATCTACTGTGTGTTAGTGCTTGCCAGGCTAGTCACCTTTTGTTAGTTTGTTTTAAAGGTGGGAGGGATTGGAAAGTAATTTTTCTTTCCATGATGAGACTGGCAGAGTGGATGTTTGCAACTTCCCCACAACAGGTCAGGCAAAAAGGTTAGGTCAAGATGTTTCAACTTAGTAGACAACAGGTATGGCAGGTGTCCTATGCAGGCACTTGTGTGAGACAGATAAGGTTCCCAAATTAACAGAAGTTGGAAGTGGATTTAGAGTGAGATATCTCCTAAGGAAGCTAGAAAGAGGAATTGGGGTGCCTAACATCTGGTACTGCAGGGAGACATGCTCCCTCTTTTCTGGGCGCCCCTCCCTTAACTCGTATGAAGGGAGGGTTGTGGAGTCCTAGCAATAGACCTGATTGGGAAGGGGGAGGAATGATGGTAGCCCTCCCAAATAGGTGCAAATTATTAAAGAAAGATGATCTGCACAGTACAATTTACTGCAGCCTAATTAAATCACATCCATCTCATCTTCTCTTTATTTTTACATGGCTAGGAAAATAAGCATGCACTCCCCTTTGCTTTTTGCCACCCAAAAAGCAAAAATCTACAAGTGAAACTGGTAGACTGACCATAACTGATTTTTTTTGTCCAAGCTGAGAGAAATGCAAGGAGTAAGGTTGAAAACTGAAGTTTTCTTTAAAGCACTGAGGTTGCAAAGTCACACACTCAAAGTTAGGAAATGCCTGAATAAAGGATGTCTAAACAACCATACTTCAACCCCACTGTACACCTAAAATATGACTAGGTTTAGAAGGATTGAATCTTAAATCAGAAAATGTCAGTTTCATTGTACACACACACACACACACGCACGCACACACACCCTCCCCCCAACAAAGTATTTCCATCGTCGGTGTTTCTCAAAGTGGTCCATGGATCCACTCAGAGAGAGCTGCTAACAGGTCCCCTTGAGTTTGTTTATTTACCGGCACCGCAGTCATGGAACCTCAGGGCTCCCATTGGCTGTGGTTTGCAGCACCCCTTGGCCGCAAATGGCCACCCGGAGCCAATGCAAACCAGGCCCACTAGCAGCTCTTTCAGAGTGGGTTTGTGGAACACTTTGAGAAACACTGCCATAGGTAATAATCAAAATGTACAGATAGGCAATGTAAGAAAAATACTGCTTGAGAACTTATTAGAGTTAGATTTAAGGAGATTTTGAATATTTTGACAAATGATATTGACAATTTCTGTTTAACTGATATAAAAGCTTTAACTTTTTGAACTTTGACATCTACTGTCATTAAATAATCAACTAATTCCTGCTGCAATAATCCATAATCATGTTTAAATTGATAAAAATGCTTAACCCCCCTATTTTTTTTAAATGATGTGAAAAATTAAATTCACTAATATCAGAAAAATTTGAATACTGTCAATGTTTATTTTATCAAAATTAAAAAAAAAAAAAGAATTCTGCCAAGCCTAATTATGATACAGTCTTACACAATACCTCTACTGCACCCATTTTGCAGGAGGGACAGCACTTAGGGATGGATAACTATTCAGTCTTACTTTTTTTTATCTGAATCAGTGTGTGACTCCATGTTTTATATATTACACAATATCCAAACCTTCCACTCAAAAATTAATAATTTCCTCATGGGCTTTCTTATTACACTCATCAATGTACTAATCAAATGTTTCACAAATATTAATTAATAATCATTCCAATATCTCTCTAAGAGGGGTAATTTCACCCTTTTCATTTGGGGAATGGAGGCACGTAAAAATTCAAGGTCAAAATCACCCCACTAACTTGGGGTGTAGAATATGAGATGCCTATAGACTGACTTTTCAGAGCACTTGGCATTTTATACATTCAGAGGAAAGCTTCTACTGACCTCAATTGCAGTTGTGAACACTCAGAAATTCTGCAACTCTAGCTCCAGGTGTCTCAAGTTTGGCACCTACAAAATTAGAAGACACAATTAGTGGCCACCTAGGAAAAGTTTGGTTTCAGGTGACTTGCTCTGAATCAAACTGGTGGAGGGGAGCTCCACGGAGCCAGCACGCTCGGAGAGCTGGCTTAAAAGCCGGCTCCCCACATGTATCAGCTTCCACATGGCCCCTCTGCTGCTGCCTCTCTATCAGAGAAGTGGGGGAGCAGTTGACTGGCTTAAAAGCCAGTTCCCCATGGACACTGGCTCCCACCTCCCCCCGGACTTGCTGCTGCTGATACAGAGGCAGCAAAGGGAGGGGAGTGCGTGTAGTCGTTTGGATTAACCGATAAACCGAGGCTTATCTATTTAATGGATGCCACTTTAATTTTATATTGCCCAATTCTGTAATCAAAATGTGCAGTACTAAATCAAACCCCACACAGATATCTAAGCACATTACATCAACACTATTTTCTTCATTGCCAAACTCAGAATCAGAAAAAATTACTTAAAATTAGTTTGATGGGATCTATTTTATCTAAACCCTAGTTGATTAGAATTCTATTACCCTCTTTTAACTCTTTATTTATGTAGTCCCATATCAGCCACTCCATTTCCTGGCCTAGAACTAAAATTAAACCAACAGGCTTATAATTACCCAGGTCAACCTATTTATCCTTTTTAAATATTAGCATAACAGTAACTTTCTTCTAGTATCCCGGAATGTCCCCAGCATTCCAAGACTTATTGAAAAATCAACATTAATAGTCCAGTGAGCACCTAAGCCTGCTCTTCTAAAACTCTTATTTGCACCTGGTTATTTAAAAGTATTTTTTTTATACTTACTATTTAACATTCTCCTGAGAATACCATTGAAAGAGTGTTATCATCATGACTACTAGGGACATTAAATTTCGATTAATCAGCTAATCAAGTAGTCAACGGAATGTCCATTGACTAGTCAACAAGGAAGGAGGGGGGCATTTGCTATCCCTGCTGCACCTCTGCTTTTGAAGCGTAGCAAGAGCGTCCACGGGAGTGCAGTGGGGAACCTGAGAGGAGAGGCAGAGGTGAAGTGGGGGACTCGGCACAAGCCAGGAATCAGCTGTCCTGGTTCATGGTGGGTCCCACTGCTGTGCCTCTGCCTCTGAAATGTAGCAAGAGCCACAGGCTGCACTTGATACATTTCAAAAGCAGAGGCACAGCTTCTGGGACTGGGCACGAGACAGGACAGCTGATTCCTGGCTTGCGCTCAGTCCAACACTGAGTCTCTGCCTCCCCTACACCCCTGCGGAGACAGTGCTTGAGGCCGACTTAAGCCAGCTCCTCCCAGCACTGGCTCCTCCTCCCCCCTTGATGCCTCTATTAGAGGCAGCAAGGGTGGGGGGGAGCGACTAGTTGAGTAGTGACTCAACTATCCAATAAGCATATGCTTATCGGGTAATCGACTACTCAACTAGTGGCTTATATCCCTAATGACTACATCATATTTTCCCTCTGCAAATATAAAACAGAAATATTTATTGAACACTTTTGCTATTTTCCTCCATAATTCTATCATGTCCATCTAGTAACAGACTAAAATCAATTGAGCTAGCTAACATTAGAGACACCTAGCATTTATAGAGGACTTGCATTTCCAAACCAGTCAATCAAAATTCATAACATCTCTTTTGAAGCAGGTAGCAGAGACTGACTCTTCTAGCAGAGAATCAGAGGCAAAGAAGGTACGTGATTTGTGATGATAGGATGCACGAGAGGTTAGCACAGAATAGGAAAAAGACCCTTCCACTTCACTGTCCTAATTAGTTCCATTCCATTCTCCTAACTCAGGGGTCAGCAACCTATGGTCCCGAGACAAATATGTCTCTTTTGCAGCTCCAACTCAGCCCCAGCCCCAGCCCCTCCCCCACCCCCTCCACAGCAGGGAGCCTGCAAGATTTTAGTGCCAGCACCCGGCTTCCTGCGGTGTATGGGAGAGGAGAAAGCCCCAAGCCTCCCCGTCGGATCTGTCTTGCAGAGCGGAGCCAGAAGCGGCTGCGTGCACAGTCACTTCCCTTCCCCAGCTGGAGTAACAGCAACGCAGGGATGCACTTCCTGGAGGCTTTCCTCGCTGCTCCCATTGGCCTGAATTTGGTCAATAGGAGCAGTGGGAGGCTGTGCTTGAGAGCAGGGCGCAAAAGCAAGTAAGTGCTCCCCCAATCCATCATGCACTGACCCTGTACCCCACTCCCTTAATCACTCCCTCCACAAAAACCCCACACCCTTAGCCTGGTCCTGCCTGCTTCGCCCTGGCCAGACACCTTACCCCCCGCCTGTTCCTATACTGCCACCGCTGAGACCCCGCACCCCCACCACCTCCACAGAGACCCCACACTCCCAGCACATTCCTGCCCCCTTGGACAAACACCCTACCCCCAGCTTGCTCCTGCTCCTCTCCCCTGGCCAGACACCCAACCTCCCACCCAGACCTCGCACCCTCAACCCCTAGTGCACCCCACTTCCAACCCAGTTCCTACTCACTAGAAGTCCTGTCCGACACATTGAACCTCTCATTTCTGGCCCCATCCCAGTGCAGCCCACAAAATCCCTGGAACTCCAGAAGAGTTCATCTATGCTGAGGCCTTGAACCTCAGTCTTCCCTGCCCCTTCCCCCCACGGGGCTTCTGGGAGAGTTGGGGTTTTTGTTTTCTTCTCATTTGTGGTCCCCCTCTGATTTTCTGTGGGTCAGTGGCCCCCAACACAAAAAAGTTCCTTACCCTTACCATAAATAAAGACAATGTTGAAACCTTTTGTGTTGGACATAATATTTTACTTTATTTAAAATGAAGCCTGGCGAATAAGGCCTCAATGGGGAAGGGGGTTACCCCCCATTTGGCTGCAGGGTCCTGTCCCCGGCTCCAATCGTGGGGCAGGCCCTGCAGTCCAGCACCCATCTTGCCACAGGAAGGGCTAGGGGAGGCCCCACTTGTGCTGTGGCATAGGTAGGAGATGTCACAATCTGGCTGTGATGATCCTGCCCCTGCCCCTTGTCCAGCCACTGCTCCCCAGGTGCAGCAGCGCAGCCCTGGTGAGATAAGGTAATCTAGCTCCAGGACTCCCCCCTCCACATACTCTATTTCCCAACCCCAGCATCCTGCCCTGCCTTTCTGCATCTCCCACACACCCCAGCCCTCTGCCCTGAGCCCTTCATACACCCCAACCCTGATTCCTGCACCCCCAACAGCAGAAGTCTCATTAAATAAATAAAGTCTGTGAGTACAATGTTTCATTTATGCTATTATTAAATCACGTGAATGATCAATAATATTAAGTCGTATATTTGCAGTCAGGCAAATGGGCATTCTTATACTGGCTCTCCATTGACCGCTTCTGAATTTTGCTGTAGTTTGGCTCTCTGGTTTGCAAAGGTTGCCGGCCCCTGTTCTACCCTAATGCACCGTCCTTCGTGCACGGCATCACCACCGCTCCCTGGCAAAAGGAATCGACCGCAGGGACTGCAGCCTGGGGTCGCGCCAGCTGCGCACGCGGCAAGGAAGCCGGACACCGGCCCCGGACAGCGCAGCCCGAGCGCCCCAGGCTGTCCGCCAAGCGCTTTAGTTATTACAAGCGGGGGGGGGGGGGTGTCTAACGGGCAGTCACAAGGCGCGCCCCGTGGCGGGGGCTGCCAGGGAGCCAGGCCCGGGGGCCAGGAGAGGAGCTAGCGGGAGCCGCGGTCTGAGGGCGCCTCGGGCCCCGGGCGTGGCGTGTGGGACACCGCGGCCCGCGATCTCCCAGCCCCGCCGGCGATACGGCAGCGCCAGGCTCACTTACCGGCCGGGCCCGCTCGCCTCCGTGTTTACAACCCCGCAGAGCGGGGAGCGTCGGTGACAACGTCCCGGAACAGCCTGGACCCACATCCGGGGGCGGGGCCAGCGACCGCTGCTGGCGGGAAGGAGGAGGAGGCCGGGGCTGGTGTAGGGCGCTCGCCCGCCCGCCACCGCCTCCCGTAGCGACTCCGGGTCTTGCCCGGCCGCTGCGGCGCCGCCAATGCCAGCGGGCACCAGACAGGTGTGGGATTCCCCCCTGCCGCGGTGTGACGGTCGCCAGGGCGGGGAAAGGTGAGCGTCCCGGGCGCTGGGGTGACCGAGCGTGGCTTCCAGCCACCGGCGGGGGGAGAAAGCTGGGAATCCTGCATCGTTTGCAGTGCGTTCCCCCTACGGCCGGGAATGCAGTGCAAACTATGCACCGATACCCACGTTCGTGCTGTCCCGTTGAGTGCGGCTGCTGGTTCATGTTTGAAAACCCACTTGTAAGCGCCACCAACAGGCAGACTCCTCCCCTCCCTTTTTAGTGCAGCCTCCCTTGCCTAGGACAGCTGGTTTCACTTTGCTTATTATGGCCCTTTGCTCCTCCAGTGGCGGAGTCCCTCTGTCTAGGCTAGGGGTTTGGTTAGGTAACAGGCAGCTTATGGAGCAGCCTCAACTACAGACCTTATTGACAGATCTAACTCAATTCTTTGTGGGCAGGTTGGCACACAAAGGGGAAGAGCTGGGGGCATCATGCAGAGAGGTCTCAAATTCCTGGTCTGTCAGTGTCTGCCCCTGTGTCCAGGAGCCCAATCAACGTGCATGTATTGTGTTGCCAATCCCAAGCATTCAAAACTAATGAATCAGCCTCCCACTTCCCAGAAAAGGAGAATGGCTTTTTGAAATCATAGATACAAATTAGGGCTGTTAATTAATGTGTTAATACCACAATTAACTCAGAGAAGGATTAATGTGTTAATTTTTTAACACATTAATCGCAGGTGTTAATACTGCACTGCCCCTTTGAAGCACTGCTCCGAACCGGCACTTCAGAGGAGCAGTGTAATGCAGAGCTGGGGATCAGATGGAGTCTGATCCCCGGGCTCCCTGCAGTGCTGCCCCTTTGAAGTGCAGCACTTTGAAGTGCGGGAGGTCTTTCCAAGGGGCAGCCTCCCTGAGCCTGGGGTCAACTGATCATAGGCTTCCACAGCACTGCCCCTTGGAAACGCCAAGGTGGCCTTTCCAAGGGGCAGCACTGCACAGAGCCGGGGTCAGCTGGGGACTCCAGATGATCCTGGGCTCTCACAGTGCTGCCCCTTTGAAACGCCACCTCAGTGTTTCAAAGGGGCAGTCCATGTGATTATTTGCATGATTAATTGTGATTAAATGTTTTAATCACGCAATTAATCGTGATTAAATTTTTTAATTGTTTGACAGCCCTAATAAAAATACATTTGTGATCTTTTCATTTCAAATCTGGTGTTTGAGGTCTTTGGATGAACTTAGGGCATATTTTCTAGCTTTTCCACAAGCCATGAGATCTAAAGTCTTCCTTTAAAAAAAGAAAAGGAAGACTGGGATTGTTTTCTAATACCATGCACGAACAAACAATCATAATCTACTAAGTCAGAGCAGCTGCTGTTGATACAGGTGCATGAGGCATCAGTTAGTAAAGTTCCCAGATCTGGCTTAATTCTAATAATGGGACTGGGACTTTTCAGAAAAAAAAAATCCCCAATTATCAGGAGACTTGTGATCAAATCAAGAAAGTTGGCATCACTGATATCTAGTCAGTTTCACAAAATGAGTTAATAGTTTCAACAGCTTATCCCTATGGAAGAGACGGCTCTGCACACACTTCTCCCGGCAACAGAGACATTGCAGTAGCAGCAGAAAACCTCTCTAGCTCCACTGCACTACCAGTGGGTTTTATATCACCCAGGGCTGGTGGGCGGGGGTGGAAGACACAAGGGAAGGAATGCATAGAGACACTCCTCCCAACTCCAACTAGAGGGGAGTGCCCCCTGACCACCTAGAGGATTTGAGGACTAGCCCTTGCCCTCAGGTAAATTGAGTTTGGGACCCCTGATTGTGTAGGTTCTCAGCATTGTCTGGGATCCTCTGCTATAGGCTACTATTTTCTTTCTAGTGTACATTAATGATACTTAGTAACAATTTTTAAATGGTTATATTTTGTAGTATCTCAAAGTAACATTGCTCTAATAGAATCATTTTACTAAGTCTTTAATTTTATCAAAATATTTGGAAGAAATAAAATGTTCAAAGAAAACTGTACAAACAATACATGCATATAATTTCTTTTTTCCAAACATTTATAGATGGAAAGTACTGTCCAAAAATGGAGAATCCAACTAACTGGATTTAAGAAACAAGAAAAGGAAGCTCTAGTTAAATTACTACTTACACTGGACTGTGTTTTTCTTGATACTGAGGTGAGCATATATCTTCTCTGTTTTCTTCATTAACTCCACAAAAGGAAGCAGTAGATAAAACAGACAGCTTCAGCTAAATAGGCTGGATAATGGCTTAGATGTGAGTCTGTGCTAGTAGCTAAAAGATTAAACTTTTTAAAAAATCACAATTTTTAATGACACTTTGTTTTTCTTTTGTTAGCAATACAGAAATTGCACACATCTTATAGCAAAACAGCTTTCCAAGAGTGAAAAGTTCTTAGCAGCTTGTGCAGCAGGTGAGTAGCAAATTGTGATATCCTCTTTTAACTGTATCAGTTAAATGAAGAAATAACCTAATTAACTTCATAATTGTTCTTATCTTTGCTAATAAAGACTTTTGCTCAGTCTTAGATTTGTTTCCTCTCACCTTATCTCTTCTCCTTGTTTGACTGACATCAGGAAGTCTATTCTTTAACCAACAATTACTTTTTTGTGGGGTAACAGTTAAGACTCAAGTCACAAGTTATTTATTAGCAAATAAAAGATTGGATTACTTGCTATTGGTAGCATACAATTCTGATACTAAACTTCATACTTAACATTGACTCACAGACTGCCAATTTCTGCCTGCACAGCAACCCCTGTGGCCAAAAGAAAAGCCCACTAATGCTGTACCCCAGTTTTACACCTTTGCTCTTTTCATACTTATGGCCTGATTCTGAAAAACCTTATTCAAGCAAGGCTTTCAAGATAAGACCTCTATAATGTAAGATGTTTTTCATGTAGGGCTTCCTGGAAGGGCTTTATGATGATTACAGGCTACGGTTATGGATAGGGATATTAGATATCAGGTAACTGAATAGTCGAGTAACCCCATCAAACCTTAACGGTTACTCAACTATTCCATAGTCCCCAGGGGTGGGGTTGGCAGCCAGTGCAATCCAACCCCACTCCCAGGGAGCCCCCTGCTACTCCATGCTGTTACCTCTGTATCAGAGGCAGCAGTGCAGAGTGCCAGGCGGAAGCTGGTCCACAAGGGGAGCCAGTTTAAAAACCACTTCCCCATGCAGACCAGCTGCCTGCCTCTCCATGCTGCTGTCTCTGATACAGAGGCAGCGGCGCAGGGTGGCAGCAGCCCTGTCCACAGGGAACAGGGACTCCCCATAGACAGGTGCTGCTGCTGCCAGGGACCAGGCTCTGTCCGCACTGGGCCTAGGGTCGCCACAGACAGAGACTGCTCTGCAGGAGATGGAGAAGCCTCTGCCCACGGGGAGCTTGGACCCCCGGCAGATGGGGCTGCTGCCACGAAGCACCGGCTCTTGCTCCCCTTTCCTCCACCCCCACTGCCTCCAGTTTGACTACTCGTTTACATCCTTAGTGATGAATGTAAAATTTGCAATGGTAATATATTAATATGTTACCATTTCAAGTATCAGCATCCTGCTTTCTTTTCATCATTCTTGTGTCATAAGGGGCTAAAGTGTTTGTATAGAATATACTTAGTGGTTAGATGTCCTAGTTGTATACCAGGAGGCCCCATTATATTATGGATTATACTAGGGGCTGTACATACATACAACAAAAAGATGGTCCATAGCCCAAGGGGCAAATGAAATTTAATGTCGATAAATGTAAAGCAATGCACATTGGAAAATATAATCCCAACTATATATACAATATAATGGGGACTAATTTATCTACAACTACTCATGAGAGAAATCTTGGAGTCATTGTGGATAGTTCTCTGAAAACATCCACTCAGTGTGCAGCGGCTGTCAAAAAAGCAAACAGAATGTTTGGAATCATTTTTAAAGGGATAGAGAATAAGAAAAGACCGACTGAACGTGTAACTTCTTTGGTTATAGAACATCTTCCTGTCAACCAACTAACCAGACAGAGAGAACTTTTCACCCATTTGATGTCATTACCTGCTGTGTCAGCCAGTCATTTGTTTCCACTTTAGAGAGGGCATGCAGACCTTCAGTTTATCAATGATCTAAGTTCCATAGAGTCTATGTTAGCTGTAGTTGGTCAGTGTTGCCAGCAAGAGTAAGTCGGAGGTCCGACACTGGGTTCTCAAAGTACAAAGACATGCTACATAGGTATCTGTCAAACACAAGCAGTTTATTTCCTGACAGCTATCAGCTGTGCCCCTTAACTAAAAGAACAACGTGATAGGAAAAGCGGCATTTCTTACATCCCTTCTGCTAGCCGGGGAACCTGTTTCGGCTGCAGATGAAGTGGGAGACTGTCTCAGCTTCTGAGGCGCCGGTACCCAAAGCCCGTCGGTGAGGTCCAAATTGCTGTGCTCTAGTGCAGCTTTAAATACTGTGTCTCTACCTTGTTTGTGGCAGTTTGGAAATTTCCGTGGGCTACTCATTGCTTGTTACAGTATGGCTCAGCTGTACTGCTTGTCCTTTGACTTTGTTTACGTGATCAGTATATTTAGGTAAACAAGATTGTTATGTTCCCACCCTTATCTACAATTTGTTCTTGCTACAATGGTATATGTTCCGAGAGGCTTGCTTCTGGCTCATCAGTAGTAGGGAAAGGAGGGGGAATGGGAAAAGGGGGAGAATGCAGGCCTCACCACACCTGTACTTCACACGTACACAGTTCTTCCGCAATTGACCCCTACAGTCAGTAGTGCCTTCAAGTAAGGCAATCATCCACATGTTCAAGATCCTCTAAAAAGGATTCTTCAAATTTCTCGCCTCCTATTTTTGGCTTCCATCAGTTTAATCATCAGTTTCATACTCTTGATTTTACTGAAAACCAGTCTAATATTGCTTTCACAAATGTACCATGGTAGTGTTCCTCCAGTGAGGATGCTACATCCTCAGACACTTCATACTGATATAGCAGTACCCACAGCGCATTAGCTGATAAATAGACTGATTCAAAAGTGGCTGCAAAAGTCTCTGTAAACACAATGTTAACTGCCTTTTGCTGCTCTAGTAATTTTTCAATAATATTTCATAAGACATAATGGATTGTAGATCAACCTCTGTCAAGCATATTGGTTGTCTGAAACATTTTGATGTGGCCGATACCAGTCTCTGAAACTTGATTAAGTGGAACATCATTGTTGCTGTTAGTAGTTGATCAGATTCTGAAGCTAGATCAGCACTTCTAAATATACTTATATCCAGGATGAGTTTAAGGGATTTCTGAACTAGAACATGATCTAAGATTGCATTGTTACCAGAGAGATATCAAAATGTGTATTTATGGCAATTCCTGTTCTGAAACCACGTAGCATTAAAAATAGCCCAGATGTTGACACAATAAATGTAAATAGCCTTTTTTTTTAAAGTAACTGTGTAAAATTCTGTCAAACTTTTAACTCTTATGAAGTTCACAACATAGGCCTGGAAACTAGGGGTGCCGAGGTGTACAGCACCACCACATTGTACACAGAGTCCCAGCTGCTGGCCCTAGCCTTAGATCCTTGCTGCCAATCCCTTTACTGAATATGTTACCAGTAAGACTGATGCTTATCGGTGAATTGGTTAACATTTTACATCCCTAGATTAAACAAACCCTAATGAATGCACACTATTATCTGATCTCTCTTCTAGTAAGCTGTGTGGCCCCTGTACAAGTTCCATCTAGTAGTCCCATGACTAGTTCTTATGTTTGTATTTCCTAAAATGACAATATGATTTGAAAGTGACTTGCTTGATAAGTCATCTAGCATGGCATTCAAGAGTTTCAAAGATACAATTCTAGTCATGTCTTTGAGTTTTGCTTGAGGCATTCCTACCAATTATTATTTCCCATAAAATATTTTCTCAAGGATGCCAGGAAAATTACTGTAATTGTGTTATATATAGCTCATCTCTAGCACTATTGCATTGGGGAAAGGGTAATTGGTCCATGCTTGAGAGGTGGCCCAGACACATCAGAAAGCCTGTATAGCAGCATGAGAGAGTGTAGCTGGTTCGGTCTAATGTAGCAGCTGTTGAAGGGACAGAGAATGGGCAAGTGTTACGAAGTCTCCAGAAGAATTTGGGCAGCATGAGAGGAGCTCTGAGCAGTTCCAGTGTGGTACTTTCCAATTTTCATTGTGCATTCTTTGTTGTGTAACACAGACCAAGACTATTTTATGTCTTAATTTTCTGTATCAATTTGATTTATTAGGGTGTATCCACAATATGAAATTAGGTTAAATTTATTGAGGTTGACTTTTAGCATCTGATCTTGTGGTCAAAGGTGCATGTCCTCATTAAGCATATGTGGTCAATGGAGTGCATCCTCACCACAACGGCTGACATCGACTCTAATTACGATGCACTGTGGGTAGCCAGCCCACCTCCCATTTGAATTCTAGGTTAGGCTCCCAATGCTTCATGTGACAAAAATATTGTCACGAGTGGTTGTGGGTACATATCATCAGCCTCTTATGATGCACTTATCTTCTCTCTCCCTCCCTGCTTGAAAGCAACAGCAAACAATCATCTTGTGCCCTTTTTTCCCTGGTTATCTGTGCTGACACCATAGCACAGCAAGCATGGACCCTGCTTAGCTGCAAACTGCTAAGGCATGCATTGCAATCACCTCGCGCATTATCCTACAGTTTTTCCAAAGCCGAACCAGGAGCTGCCTGTGCGAGGAAGAATGTGAGGAGACCATGAACACAGTCATGCAGGGACATATTGAATGAACCAATTGTCATACACTGGCAGCAGTCAGGATGTTGACACAGTGTAACACTGATTCTGGTCCCAGGAAACAAGCGTCAGACTGTTGGAACCACATAGTTTGTTCCACAGTTGCATGTGACCAGTGGCGACAAAACTTTTGCATGTGTAAGGCCACTTCCATGGTGCATCAGTATCAGAAATGAAACCCCCTCTGACAGTAGAGAAGAAAGTGTTGATAGGCCTGTGGAAGCTTGAAACGACAGATTGCTATAGGTCAGTCAGCAATCAATTCACAATGGGTAAATCTACAGTGGAGCCTGCTAGGATCCAAATAGTCAGAGCAATCGATACCCTTCTGCTAGGAAGGATAATGACTCTGAGGAACTTGCAGGACGTATTGGATGACTTCACCATGGTGGGGTTCCCTAACTATGGTGGAGCAATAGATGGAATGCATATTTCTATCTTGGCACCAGACCGCCTTGACAAAGAGTACATAAACCACCACAAGACTACTTCTCAATGGTGTAGCAGGCGCTGATAGATCACAAGAGCCATTTCACCAACAGCAATGTAGGATGGTTGAGAGAGGTGCATGGTGCACACATCTTTAGGAACTCAGATCTTGTCAGAAAGCTACAAGATGGAACTTCCCAGATCAGAAAATTACCATTGGAGACATTGAAATGCCAATAGTTATCCTTGGAGACCTAGCTTATCCTTTGCTCCCATGTCTCATGAAGATGTACACAGGCAGTCCAGACAGGAGTAAAGAGCAGTAAAACTTCAGGATAAAAAGCTTTCTATTGTTGTTGTTGCTTGCTGTGTGCTATATTATATCTGTGAAAATAAGAGGGGAAAGTTTCTGGCAGGGGAGAAGGAGGAGTTGAGGCAGATCACTTGGCAGCCAATTATGAGCAGCCAGATGCCAGGGCAATAAGAAGAGCACATTGAGGTGCACTGCACTTCAGAGAGGCTTTGAAAACCGGTTTCATGAATGACCAGACAACGATGTGACAGTCGTGTGTTGCTTGTTACCAAGCTGCCTCCTTTTGTACAGGTTCTGCTCTGTAAACCAACCCCTGCCCACCCCCAACGCAGTTGGTGCAATGAATAAAGACCCTGTTCTGAAATCGTGCATTTTTACTTAAGATGGAAACATAGGGAATACAAACATAACTGAATAGAAGAGGAGTTGCAGGCATGGGTAGAGCCTGATAATGGAGTAGTGGTAGCACAAGGACATGTAGCTTATTACAGTCATCCTGTGTAGCAATAAAAGTTGTGGGAATGACAGCCTTCTGTCCCAGGAGCCAGTGCTTGGAGTTGAGTTAAAGGCTTCCTGGGCCTTCTCCCTTCCACATTCTAGGATGTCTGGGAGAGGAGGTTATGGAACTTGGTGAGGAAGGTATGTGATTTTTCAGAGGGCGTAGGGGGGCTCTGTGCTCCATCTGCTTTTCCTGCACCTCTACCATGCGCTTCATCAGCTCTATTTGCTCCCTTGTGAGCATCAACATCTTTCCTGTGTCTTACACACATGTTACCTGCATGCTTTCCTGTCCTCCTGTTTGGTGTGGATGACCTCTAATAGCATGTGCCTCCATGCATTCAGGTATGCCCTGTGAGTGCAGAGGATTGCATGAACTTGTTGAACATTTTATCCCGTATCAGGTTTTTTTTCATCTTCTCCAGTAGTTAGGCTCCAGTAGTTCTCCTCACACAGCAATCAGATCCAAGATCTGCAGTCCTTGCTGGAGCTCATTTGCAACCCTAGGCATTCGTAATCAGATGTGCTACTGGACTCACCACACTAACCAAATAGGAAATTAAATTAAAGAGTTCCTGGGGCTTTTCCTGTATACCTGGGAGTGCACCACAGTTGAAAGTGCTGGCCAGAGCAGTCACATTGGGGAACATCTTCCAGAGTCCAAGAATGTCAAATTGAACAGCGCTGTGTCTGCACTACTCCAAATTTAAACTCAGAAGGTTAAATTTAGTGCTACTGCTCTCATTGCCAACTTTAAAATCCCGTAAGGGTGGTGTCAACTCATTCATTACAAAATTGACATAACGTGCCTAATGTCAACATAACTTCTTAATGTAGACCAGGCCTTATATTTTTCTGAAACATGAAGTTACATCTTCTATAATATAGGCATAGCAATTTTCTAAATCACTTAGTGCAGACTACCTGAAAATTGAGAAACATTTCTGTAAACAATGATCATAGAACACTAGAACTGGAAGGGACCTCGAGGTCATCGAGTCCAGTCCCCTGCCCTCACGGCAGGACCCAGTACCATCTAGACTATCCCTGACAGATGTCTATCTAACCTGCTCTTAAAATTTCCAGAGATGGAGATTTCACAACCCCCCCTGGCAACTTATTCCAGTGTTTAACCACCCTGACAGGAAGTTTTTTCCTAATGTCCAACCTAAACCTCCCTTGCTGCAGTTTAAGCCCATTGCTCTTGTCCTATCCTCAGAGGCCAAGGAGAACAATTTTTATCCCTCCTCCTTGTGACACCCTTTTAGATACCTGAAAACCACTATCATGTCCCCACTCAGTCTTCTCCTTTCCAAACTAACACATGGTACAATAGGCAACAAATCAGAACATTACATACGTGGCTCAGACCTAGTTTAAAAATAAAAAAACCAGATAACTTTGTCCCCCAAAGTGAAATATGTACATTTTTTAAAAATCACCTTTTGCTATTAAAGGTAGTAACAATATTTGGAGCCATAAGATATGATTTTTTTTTTTACTCCAGAGTAATAGTCATGCTAATTATCTGAAGTATCTTAGCAAGTCAACTCTTCGATAAAGACGGATAGGCCACCTATTTATGAATGGTACTTAAATTTTGTGAGTGTTTACATGGTTTACAATATAAATCTTCAACTCAGTGCATTCTGAGTTTTTTTTTTATTTTTGGCTCAGACCACAGTGGATGAAATAAAATGGGCTGTACATTTATTCATGACTGAAATCTTAATTTAGTGATAAATTCCACTACCCATCTCACCAAGCATTATTATAAGGACTTTGTTCAAGCATTACTTACTGGTATAGGAAGGACTGGAATCCTTTCAATTCGCAGAGTGCACTTTGGTGACTGTTGCATTTCTTCTATCAATGGATCTCCATTGTCATGTATGGTCTAGCAGTATTTCTGCTCTCTTCATCATAGAGTCTTCCAATGTACTATTCATATGTGTTGGAGGCTTCACACATGCCAGCATCTCCCCAACAGGCTCTCTAAAGCTAGCCTGCCTCTGCAGCAGAATCACATTTGTTTTGCAGCCATTTAGGGTCTATACCTCTACAGAGGAAGGTCGGGATTTGGATGACAGTGTAACTTCAGAACATACTTACATGTGCCAGAGCACTGCTGAGGTTGGAAAATATAATAGGGTGTGACCCAGAAGAAGCTACAGAAATTTAGAGTGAACACAAAAATTAGTCAGTGATACCCAAAATAATAATAGCAAAGGTATGAGTCTAAGGTGTTGTTCCCTGAGATTGAAAACCATTACAATTTAAAAAATATAGTGGCATTCAAAGACCAAATGTAAGCTTACTGGCTGCTTTCAAAAATTACATGGGGATGTGCATATTTTCAATTAATTTCTTTAATTAAGCCATTGTGAACTCATGGCACTTATACAACAAAGTTTATAGCATTGATTTTTTTTTTTTATTTATGGAAGTCTATAAAGATATGCTTTTAATATATGGAGAGAGTTCTATTTTTTCAGTTTCCATAAAGGATAAAGTAATGCAAAACTGTATTTTGGTCTTGTTACCACCACTATATTTGTTACCACACAGTATATCTTCCAAAAGAACACAAAGTATGCTTCCCGCCTTATATAATTTTGCCCATAGTCATTCCTTAGTAATGTCCAATATTGCTGAATATTGCCTTTCTGCACATTTTTGGGTGGGGCGTGGGGAACATGCATTTTCTCCACCTTTTCATGGTAAAACTGTTGTGAGAACTATTAAATGCAGTAGATTCTAATCCCCTTCAGTGTTTATCCTCACACAGAGATTTCCAACAAGCATACCAATGTGGATAGATTTTTAATTATGTAGAACCTATTGAGTAAGAATTGGTGACAAAGGGTTTATTAAGCCTAGGTTATGTTCCAAGCACCTTTTTGTCTTTCCATTAGATGTCCGCTGGCACCCGGTGCTAGTTCCTATAGAAATAGCATCTGTGCTTCTGCGGTGAAGCATTTTACCAGTCAACCCTGCTGTTCGGAGAAATTGATTAGGATCACACAATTAGTCTGTTTCACTTACTGTATGCTGTAAGCAATGTTTTCAATACACAATTTCTGATGTGAACTTGAAAGTAAAGAAACATTTAGAAAAGAAGAAAGACCATTACCTACAGAAAAAGAGAGTCAGAGGAGGTGAGGCCAAGGGAGAGGAAAGTATATGGAAAGGAGAGAGATTAGAGTATTATTCTAAAATCATTTCCCCCAATATTGATATCCACTAAACTTACACAATTAGAAATGTCTAGACTTGCAGGGTTTAGAGATGGACTATGTGCTTTTAGCATGCTAAAAATTTAGACAGGTTTGTTAGCTGGTAGTGCAGGGGTATTTATGACTTCAAATAAGAAACTAGCACTTAATTCGTACATCCAAACTGATTAGAAATGATTTGAAAGAGTTGTTGCATTTTCTGAGTGCACCAAATTTCTGTCCACAGTCAGGAAATCTATTTGATAGTGTATTATAAAGTATCAGATAAGACTACTAAGGCTAGGTTATTATTGGACAAAAGACACTGGAGCAAAATCTAGAGGGGAAAATTAATGTAATGATTATTCTTTTTTATCTGGGGTTATTTTATTCTGTAAGAGCTAATAGAATAGTGTGTCATTAGAAGAAAACTAAGCCACCATGTCTGGAGACTGTGCAATTTCTAATGTTAAAACATTAGGAAAGGAGAACTTTTGGAGTAGAAGGAAAAATTGTTTAAATGTTTCTTAAAACTGTAATGTGGTATTTGAATGAGAGAGCTTGAAGCTAATTTTATATTTGATCTTCATTTGCCATTTGTCTACACAAAAATTCTTTTGTGGCTGACAGTTCATTTGCTTTCTAGGAAAATGGATACTAACTAAGGACTACATAATTAATAGTGCCGAAAGTGGCAGATGGCTTGATGAAACAACTTACGAATGGGGATATAAAATTGAAAAAGACTCCCATTATTCACCTCAAATGCAATCTGCACCTAAAAGATGGCGCGAAGAACTGACATGCTCTGGTGCTCTAGGGGCCTTCCACAGATGGAAAGTTGTCCTCCTTGTTAAAGAAGGTGATAAACGAAGGGATTCTATCGCAAGGTAGGATGACACTACTTAAAGTTGAAGTAATGAATGATAAAATAGTTGATATGGCTGAATTATATTGTTGTTTTTCCTCTCCCATCCCAATTAATTTGATCCATAACAAGTCCCAGTGCTTTAGTTTAGCATGACATACTGTTCCATTGCTGGGGTTTTTTCTCTTCTTGTTTAGTTTCTTTTGAGTTAATACTATTAACACATTGTTGACTATAGCACTTATGGTTTTATGCATATTTAAATAAATTACATAGGAAGACTTTCTTTTCTCCCCTTCCTGATTTGTTCAAAGCCATGTCATAAGAGTTCATTCTCATTAGCAGTCTTCTTTTTTATTTTTCTTTGGTTCCTAAATGAAGTGTCTAGAACCATATTTCATTTGTGTAATGCCACTAAAGCTCTCTTTGAGTTATGACATTCTACCTCTGTATCTAGGATTTTAACAACTTTGATTAATGTTTAGCTCTGAAAATACCGTTCAACTGTTTCATTACTATGGCATTTTTAGAATAAGGGCATCTAGGTCTAGTTTCATTTTTTTCCCCCATCACTACTTTTGGTCCCTCCAAAACTATATTACCTAATTATCTAATATACTCCTGTTGAACTTGGAGAGGCAGGGAGTGTGATAAAATGTCAAAGAATACAGTTTGATCTGTGATTATCTCAGCTTATTGTAAAATCACCCTCCTTTTTTCTTGGATGGCAGCTTTGTTTTTTATCATATGAGAGTGGCAATCAGAGAGGAAAACAAGACTGTCTCATATGGTAAGAGTAAAATAGTATGTTATACACTTGGTAAGATTGGACATATTGTAAAGCCCCATTCTGGACTGACTTAGGCCTTTTTTATGTTCTGCTCATGCAGCAGCTCCCCAGTGGTATACTGCTACAGCCTCAGAACTCAAAAAAAAAAAAATCGCATCATGATAAATAAGGAAGATTAAAAAGGAAGAGGACAAAGATGGTAAAGGAGGGGATGGTAGAAGAAAGAACTTAAGAAGAAAATGAGTTTAAAAATGCTCAGTTGGCCGCTACTTTCACATTTTGTGTTTTAAAGCAAACATCGTCTTTAATATTTCAAGACTTACTTCTGAAATGGATGTTTTAATAAGGTTAAATGATCTGAAAGTGGCCATTGTGCCACATCTTGCTACTGATAGGTTCTGCAGCTAGGTGTTTAAAGGATAGAAGTGAATGAGAAGGGATCTTAACGCTCAAATGAACCTTCTATTATGAAAAAGTTTCTACAAATTGTACTTCCCTGGTCCGGCACCCTTAGAACTTGACTGGTCCCAGACCAGGGCAAATCAAAATCAATGTAGTGGGGGGTGGTCTGCTTTCCTCTTAACCCCCCAGGGCCTTCATTTTTCCTCAGG
The DNA here is from genome assembly GCA_032595735.1 of Pelochelys cantorii. NCBI lineage: Eukaryota > Metazoa > Chordata > Testudines > Trionychidae > Pelochelys > Pelochelys cantorii. The sequence goes on from CM064330.1 coordinate 60,120,281, forward strand.
CAGCTCTACTGCCACCCAGGGCTCTGCTCTCCTCACAGCACCAAGGGAAGGGAGCTATACTTTCTCCCCTGTGACTTAGCTGCTGCCCGACGCTCTATGCTCCTGCTGGGGTTCCACTCTCCCCACAGTGGCAGGGGAACCCACAGGCATCCAGAGCTCCATTCTGTCCCCAGTTGGTTCACTGCCACCCGAGGCTCTGTGCTCCCACTGGTGGCCAGGGGCTCCACTTTCTCCCCAGCAGCAGAGGTGGCCTGGGGGCTCTGCTACTGCCCAATGGCCCCACACTCCCCCCAGCACCTTGCTGTCGCCTGGGGCTTTGCGCTCCACCCCAGCAGCTTTGCTGCCACCCGGCAGATTTCACACTCCCCCAAGCAGCCCCCCTGCCAGCTGAGGCTCCGGGTTTCACCCAGCGATTCCACACTCCCCCCACATCCCACTGCCCCACGGGAGCTCCGCACTCCACTGAGCCACTCTGCTGCCACTTGGTGGGCTCTGTGCTCCTCCAAGTGGTTATGCGCTCCCTTCCAGCACCCCGCTATGGCCCAGGGGGCTCAATGCTCCCCTCCAGCAGCTATACTTCTGCCCTCTCCCTGTGACAGGGAGCTCCACCTCCCTCCCCAAAGACTGAGGGCTCTGCGTTCCTTCCGGCAGTTCTGCTGCCCCAGGGCTTAGTCTCGGGCCCTCTAGTTTTGCAACACTCCTAGCCCCAGCCCAACGGCTTACCCTTGTGAGTGCTTTCATGGGGTTACGTGATGATATCAGATCGGGATGTTGTCAGACCAGGAGGTCTGGATTAAGGAGTTTCAACCTGTAGTAGAATATAGGGGATAATGCCTACTCCTCATGTCCATAAAATTGGTTTTTTAATTAATATTTTTAAAAAAATCTCATTCCACTAGCCAGTTAACCCATTAGTGTATCAGGTGGTTATTGTTGTATTACTTGGGTTGCTGAAGGAATTCAGCTGTCAGTCTCATGCCCCAACATTCAATATATGTCAAAAACTTTATGATCTGCACCTTCTTGAGACTTATTGTTATGTTATCGTGGTGTGCTAAAGACTTTCCCTTCCTTACACTAAGCAAGTTTTAGGTGAATCATCTGAAGCAGAAAGACTATTTTCCAACTGGAATTTTAAACTAAATGTGTTTTTAAAAAAAAAAAGTCAATCAGCTGTTTAAAATTGCATATATAGTGGTAGTAAAATTGATTTTCTTGATGAAGAGGTTTTATAGTCCCATTTGAAGAATGGTTTTTATATTAGGTAGTAGTCTGACATGTCAGCTTGGAGAGGGGTGTTCAGGACTGCAGCTTTCTAAAGCAGATTGAAGTCAAACTTACTAAGCAGTAGAGATCTGAAAAATTTCAGCTCCTGCTCATAAGAGACCAATGTAATTCCCCTCTAGACAAAACCCCATATTTATTCTTTATAGAGGGCCTAAGCTCCTTACAGGTTTTATGTAGCTCTCGAAGTCTAACTCAAGGCACAGGCCATAATAACGACTAGTCTTTTCTCCTCAATCTCAGAATACTAGAACTGGAAGGGAACTTGAGAGGTCATCAAGTCCAGTCCCCTTCCCTCATAGCAGAATCAAGCACCATCTAGATCAGAGGTGGAATCACCATCTAGATCTATCATGCCTGATATATGCCCATCTAACTTGCTCTTAAATATCTCCAGTGATGGAGAGTCCACAGCCTCGCCTAGGCAATTTATTCCAATGTTTAACCACTCTGACAGTTAGGAAATTTTTCCTGATGTCCAAACTAAACCTCCCTTGCTCAGTTGAAACCTATTTCTCTTTGTCCTATCATCAGAGGTCAACCAAAACAATTTTTCTCTCTCCTCCTTGTAACACTCCTTTGGATACTTGAAAACTATTGTCATGTCCCCTCTGTCTTTTTTTTTTTCCAAACTAAACAAACCCAATTCTTTCAGTCTTCCCTCATAGGTCATGTGTTCTAGACCTTTAATAATTTTTGTTGCTCTTCTCTGGACCCTCCAATTTCTCCACATCTTTCTTGAAATGTAGTGCCCAGAACTGGAAACAATACTCTAGTTGAGGCCTAATCAGCGTAGAGTAGAGCGGAAGAAATACTTCTGGTGTCTTGATCACAAGACTCCTGTTAATGCATCCCAGAATCATGTTAGCTTTTTTTTTTTGCAACAATGTCACACTGTTGTCTTATATTTAGCTTGTGGTCTACTAGGACCCCTAGATCCCTTTCTGCAGTACTCCTTCCTAGACAGTCGCTTTCCATTCTGTATGTGTGAAAGGGATTGTTCCTTCCTAAGTGGAGTACTTTGCCTTTGTCCTTATTACATTTCATCCTATTTACCTCAGACCATTTCTCCAGTTTGTCCAGATCATTTTGAATTTTGACCCTATCCTCCAAAGCAGTTGCAACCCCTCCCAACTTGGTATCATCTGCAAACTTAATAAACATACTCTCGATGCCAATATCTAAATCGTTGATGAATATATTGAACGGAACCGGTCCCAAAGCAGACCCTTGTGGAATCCCACTTTGTTATGCCTTTCCAGCATGGTTGTGAACCATTATTAACTACTCTCTGAGAATGGTTATCCGGCCAGTTATGTACCTACCTTACAGTAGTCCGATATAGGTTGTATTTCCCTAGTTTATTGATAAGATCATGTGAGACCATATCAGATGCTTTACTAAAGTCTAGGTATACTACGTCCACCGCTTCCCACTTATCCATAAGACTTGTTATCCTATCAAAGAAAGCTATCAGCTTGGTCTGATTTAATTTATTCTTTACAAATCCATGCTGGCTGTTACCTATCACCTTATTATCTTCATAACATTAACTTAGGTTACTACTAGACTGAAACCTCTTTGTAAGTGTATAATCATCTTGCATTCAGAAACTGTGGGGGCCATGGCAAATGTTTCCTCTAATTTTTTCCATCCATGTGTGGAATAAATTAAGTGCACCAAGGCATGTGCAGATATGCACCATCAGTAGAAACAAATGGTGCCAGCTGTGGGTGCTCTGCTAATTAATTGGGCTGTATTTAAAGATCTCCTGGGTGGCTACCCAAACACTCAGCTTATAGGTAACACTGGCTATGACCCCATTTCAAAAGATGCAGAACCATTAACGCCTACTTTATTAAGTTGTGGATGGTTTCTTCTTTCTTAGCAGGGGGAAATTAAGCTGTCCTGTGCCCCCCTTCTCAAGCAAAATGTGTTAAGTATTGCTTTAATGGCAGAGAATATGAACAAGCCAGTTTTCTTCTTGTCAGGGACAGTAAACAGCTGTGGTTCAAGAACATTCCATTACAAGTTATCATTGTTCCATTTTCTCACTCTGTTGCTATCATACAGTTGACTACCTCACCTAGGCTTACCAGATCAGGCATTCTTTACAAAATGGGAAAGCTTTTCTTCCTTCATCTTCAGTGCCAGTGTTCTAGGTAGGGATGTGAAAGTATAACTGTACACAGTTAACCAATGAGCCTTGTACACAAAAGATAAAGGTACACACAAGACCAGATTTCATTCTCCATGATACATTTTTCATGTCTATGAATTTGGTAGATCCCACACTATTCTTAATAGCAGTGTTGGCTTGTTTTTTCTCCTCTGATTTTCCCTGAATTATGACTAACCTAGCTGGTACATATATAAGTAGGCAAGACCAGGACATTTTGTTTTTTAATTGATTTTTTTCTAGTATATGCAACCACCAATTTAGAATACTCCCTTTTCTCCTCACCCCTTCTGTTACCTGTCATCTTTTCTTAGAAATATAAATTGTAGTAGTGCACCTCTGGAAGTTGTGTATGGGGAAGCAATTACACATAATGGGCCAGTAACATTAGCTGACCTGTCTGGGTATTATGTTAGGTGGAACTAACTGTAGTAGTGACTCCAAATCATACAGTATAGGTCTTTTTTGTGTAAGTTCTAATTCATGGGTAAGGAAAACAATATCCCATTTTCAATAAATCCCTCTTCATTTAGTTAAAGATCCACTAATTATCTTGCACTATATTTTAATAAACCATAGCTATATTGATACTAAGTTTGAGTTTTATAAAAGTGCACTTGTTAGAAGCTTCCTAGAAGACGAAAGAAATTAGTACTCCATTCTAAACTGAAAAGACAGTTCTGTCTACTTGGGTTACCTGCTTATTGCAGGGCTCTGAAATGCTAAGTTAGCCTGCTATGGAAGGAAGAGTGACTTAATGCCTGCCCATTTTGTATTAATTTTGGATGCATTGTAGCTTGTGAACATTTAACAATGCTTTTTAAAACAAATTATTTACAGTATATACATACTTTAAACTGTTTTAGAGTTCTAGAAGCTGGAAAGGCAACTGTCTATCCACCACAAAAGGCAGTGAAAGCTATAACTCATGTATTCACTGATAATAAAAGTGTCACCACAGAGAGCGAAAAACATCTTTTTGAGGCATCATATTATCCTGTACAATATATAGGGGACTATCTTTTTGAGGTAAGTAAAACATTTTTAACTGAAATGAATTCTTCATTAATACTGCTACATTGATAAATCACTGGGTTGTAATCAATAAACAATAGAGGAAGGGATTCTATCTACTTAATTTTTAAAAAAGTAACTCCTTTAAAAATTCTTTAATGATTTTTAAATAGCATATGCTAAACTGGTTTTAAGTATAATTGAGAAGATTGTGTGTATCCATGTTTTCCGTTCTGCTTTTGTCTGGATCAGATACAATAGCACCCTCTTTCTTTGTGCACACAACTGGCTAATGTCTTCTAATTGCTGTTCATTCACTGCTGTTACTTGTAAACATACTGTTACAGGTATACTCTTTGAGCAAACTGACCAGGAATCTCATTGGGTCTTTCTGGTCTGGCTTCATTGGAATTGATTGGTCTCAGTGCTACCTTAGCTATCTAATTATCCAACCAATCTAGTGATGTTAGATCAATATTTCTGAGCTGTTGGAACTGGTATTCTTTGAGTCTACCTCTGTATAGGCAAATTCTCCATCCTCCTTCCATAAATGAAGTTAGGACTGTGAGGAAGAGGGGATTTAAGGAGGTGGAAGAAGGAACTGAGACAGCGGGAGCACAGCACTTCTGTAACCTCCCCCTTAGAACATTCAAGAACAGTGATGGTGGTGGGGCCCAAGAGCTACAAGAAGATTTGGTCCATTTATGCCAGGAATGTGCATGTGCAGAAGACTCAACTTACAAGGAAGCAACCTTCATTTTATCTTGTTTTTTGGTCGAGTCTTATCCCTCTTAAAATGGTGTGTCACTAAAATTACTTGTTTCATTTTGACATTGTGGTGCTATCTCCACAAACTTGAACTGAAATCATTTTTCTTGATCTTGACATTGTGACAATTGTACATTTTAAACTCATCTCATTTTTGCATTGTGGACTAAAGGCATACTAGGGTTTTCAGAATTTTGCATTAAAGCTTCCTATAGGATTGGCATTATGAACGCTATTTCCTCAATTGAAACAAAAAACAGGACTACGTAGCACTTTAAAGACTAACAAGATGGTTTATTAGGTGATGAGCTTTCGTGGGCCAGACCCACTTCCTCAGATCAAATAGTGGAAGAAAATTGTCACAACCATATATACCAAAGGATACAATTAAAAAAAATAAACACCTATGAAAAGGACAAATCAAATTTCAGAACAGAAGGGGGATGGGGGGGGGGAGGTAAATGTCTGTGAGCTAATGATATTAGAGGTGATAATTGGGGAAGCTATCTTTGTAATGGGTGAGATAATTAGAGTCTTTATTCATACCTAAGTGTAAAGTGTCGAATTTAAGCATGAATGACAGTTCAGAGGATTCTCTTTCAAGTGTAGTCTTAAAAGGCCTTTGAAGCAGGATGCAGGTAATTAAGTCGTTGAGACTATGTCCTTTCTGGTTGAAATGGCAAGAAACTGTTTTTTCTTTGTGATCCTGTCTAATATCTGTTTTGTGGGCATTGATCCTTTGGCGAAGTGTCTGAGACGTTTGTCCAATGTACATCGCAGACGGACACTTTTGGCACATGATAGCATAAATTATATTTCTGGATGCGCAGGAATATGTGTTCTTGATCTTATAACTCCCTTGGTTAGGTCCAATAATGGTATCAGCAGAGTGAATATGTGGACAAAGCTGGCAACGGGGTTTGTTGCAAGGGAAGGTACCAGGGTTTTAGTGTGGTATTAGTGTGGTATGTCCTGTGGTTGTTGGTAAGAATCATCTTGAGGTTAGGTGGTTGTCTATAGGAGACTATGGGTCCTACAACGTTTCCTCAGCTGCCGTCCCCTTTTACCTCTTCTCTACTTACGCTACATCGATGACATCTTTATGATCTGGACACATGGCCAAGAAACACTGGAGACATTCCACAGAGATTTTAACAACCTACACCCCACCATCAATCTCAGCCTGGACCATTCTACACAAGAGATCCATTTCCTGGACACCACAGTACAAATCAGCAATGGAAAATTAGACACCACTCTCTACAGAAAACCCACTGACTCATACAGTTACCTACATGCTTCCAGCTCCCATCCAGAACACACCATACGATCCATCATCTATTGCCAATCCCTTCGATACAACCGCATCTGCTCTAATCCCACTGACAGAGATCAGAAACTTCAGGATCTCTACCAAGCATTTATAAACCTCAACTACCCACCCGGAGAAATAAAAAAGCAAATTGAAAGAGCCAGACGAATACCTAGAAACCATCTACTTCAAGACAGACCCAAGAAAACCAACAATAGAACACCACTTGTCATCACCTACAACCCCCAACCCAAACCTGTCCAACACATTATCAATAAACTACAGCCTATACTGGAACAGGATACTAAACTCCAAGAGGCTCTGGGAGACAGACCCATAGTCTCCTATAGACAACCACCTAACCTCAAGATGATTCTTACCAACAACCACAGGACATACCACACTAATACCAACCCTGGTACCTTCCCTTGCAACAAACCCCATTGCCAGCTTTGTCCACATATTCACTCTGCTGATACCATTATTGGACCTAACCAAGGGAGTTATAAGATCAAGAACACATATTCCTGCGCATCCAGAAATATAATTTATGCTATCATGTGCCAAAAGTGTCCGTCTGCGATGTACATTGGACAAACGTCTCAGACACTTCGCCAAAGGATCAATGCCCACAAAACAGATATTAGACAGGATCACAAAGAAAAAACAGTTTCTTGCCATTTCAACCAGAAAGGACATAGTCTCAACGACTTAATTATCTGCATCCTGCTTCAAAGGCCTTTTAAGACTACACTTGAAAGAGAATCCTCTGAACTGTCATTCATGCTTAAATTCGACACTTTACACTTAGGTATGAATAAAGACTCTAATTATCTCACCCATTACAAAGATAGCTTCCCCAATTATCACCTCTAATATCATTAGCTCACAGACATTTACCTCCCCCCCCCCCCATCCCCCTTCTGTTCTGAAATTTGATTTGTCCTTTTCATAGGTGTTCATTTTTTTTAATTGTATCCTTTGGTATATATGGTTATGACAATTTTCTTCCACTATTTGATCTGAGGAAGTGGGTCTGGCCCACAAAAGCTCATCACCTAATAAACCATCTTGTTAGTCTTTAAAGTGCTACGTAGTCCTGTTTTTTGTTTCAGCTACACCAGACTAACACGGCTACATTTCTATCACATTTCCTCAATTGTTTGGCACTGGCAGATCAGCAAACTACACAAACATGTGCTTAATGCCCAGCGCATGAGTAGTCCCATGGAAATCAGTAAGACTTCTTTCTTGCTTAAAGTTCAGCACACATTTGAGTGCTTTGCTGACGTAGCAGGAATGGTACCTCCAGAGCATCTCTTCATGGCAGGGCACCTTCACTACTCACTAACTTTCCACAGATTGAAATATTTAAAATCAGAATTTCCTTCTCGAGTCTAACACATTAACTCTTCCCACATAGTTTCCAGTAGCTCTGCAGACCCAAATCCTTTTCTCTTGGCTGAGGGATTATACATCTTACTTTCCAGGACTTGTGTTGTGCTTCTCCCTTCTCCTTTTAAATTGCCCTCCACCAGTTCCACCTGAGCTGACAAACCTTTAAAAAAAAAAAGAAGTAAAAACAAAAGTTTCCTAATAGTTCTTCCATGCATCTCCATTGGAGTGCTGTCTTTCTGCCTCCCTTCACAGTTTGGAGGTAAGATCATACCACCCTACCCCTTTTTCACCATGTGTCTCAGGGGCTTCTGCAGGAACCTCTTTGCTTTCTGAATAATTTTTGATGAGGGAAGAGGTACTTTATGCAGTGTTCCTTCTAAGCAGAGCACTTGGGAAGCTACCCAGAAGAGATTCAAATGCTGCATAGATGATCAGCAGAGTGCTCACAACCAGCATCATGTGTTTCTACTGGTGGTGCACATCTACACGTGTCTTGGTGGACGTAACAAAATTTATTCCATGCATGGAAGGAAAAAAATAAGGACAATTTACCTTATGTACTACTTTTTCCCCCAAGCCTTGTCCTGGTTGGCTGAGAGAAGAACCTCAGCCCACAGAAATTGCATCCCTTAAAGAGACAGGTGCCAGGGTTTTCCTAGACACTCAGCTATTGCCCTCAGACCACTTGTTCTTCCCCAGTATCTATTCTAGAGCTCCGTGAACAGGATTTGGCTGGCCACATTCCCCTCTACCTCTTAAACTAGGCAAACCTCTTTGTTACAGCTGAATGGCATCAGAGTGCACAGCACCTTTCAGGATTGGGCCCTAGTTTATTATTCCCTCAAAGTGAATATCAAATTCAAATGGTTATAAATAGGGCCCTAACAATTTCACAGGTATGAAAAATATATCTCAGACTGTAAAATAAGTCCTGCCCCATGAAATCTGACCTTGAAATGAGCAGGCTGGAGAGGGACGGGACCTGTTCTTCTATTGCGTGGCTGTTGTGGGGAAAGATCAGACCCACCTCCACAGGCAGTGCTGAAGTGAGGGCGGTATACCCCTTTGGCTCCTTTCTGGGCTCAGGCCACCCTAGTTCAAGGGCTTCTGTCTGCACATAGCTCCTGCCAGGGCTTGGTGTGCCTGAACTCTTGGATTTCTGCTTCTTCTTATCTATGGCTCTTGCCCGGGCTGCTGCTCCACCCCTCCCCTAGTGGCTGGGGGGCTGCTCAGGTTCCAGCTGGGGCTTAGGCTTCTGCCCTTTGCAACTCCTGCCAGGCTTGGGGATCTGAGCTGGGGACTGTCATCCCTTGCATCTCTAGGCCTCCATAGCTCTTGACTGGCTTGGGGCTGCTCCCATTTTCCCCCCACCCATACATGGCTCCATCCAAAGCTTGGAGTGCCTCAGCTAAGGGCTGTTGTCCCTGACGGCTGCTACCTGGGCTTCAGGTTGCTCAGTCTCAGGGCTTCCGCTCGTCGTCCCTCCCCCACCAACACCTGTCAGGGCACTTTTCAAATTGTCTAGGGCCAATTAATCCACCACTGACCCTGACTAACAGCTAGGATCCCACAGCTGGGGCACTCTCTGCAGTACTGAAGAGGCTGGATTTACCTCTGCCTCCAGGAGCCTCCCAGCTGGGAGGGCCAGTTACAGGATTGCCTTATTCTCTTCTGTGCTGCTTTAAAAGCCCACCTCCGAAGGTAGCACCGGCAGTTTCCTTCTGGGCTCTGAAGGCAGCACAGAAGAGCATATGGAAATCCTGCAATCCCCCTACAACAGCTTTAGAACCGCGTCTCTCCCCCCCCCCCCGGCCTCCCTCCAACTCCTTGGTCCACAGGATCCCCACAGTTACAACGCCATGAAGTTTCAAATGTACATTTAAAATCATGAAATTGACTAATTTTAAGATCTGTAGCCATGAAATTGACCAAAGTGAACTGTGAATTTGGTAGGGCCCTAGTGATAAAATAACAAGGAGTATGGCCAAATTTACAGAATAGAGCAGGGCTTCTTAACCTTTTTCTTTCCAAGGCTCCCATCCCCCAACATACTATAAAAACTCCACAGCCCATCTGCATCAGAATAATTGGTTTTCTGCATTTAAAAGCCAGGGCTGGCAGTGGAGGGTAGCAAGCAAGGCAATTGCTTGGGGTCCCTGAGAAGCTACATTACTCAGCTTCATCCCTGAGTGGTGGAGCTCAGAGCCCCAGGCTTCCATCCTATGGGATGAGGCGTCACCTTTCCGTCCTGTGCCTCAGCAAGTCTAGTACTGGCTCTTCATGGTGGACCCCCTGAAAAGTGCTGAAAGTCCCCCCCCTACCTCCAGGGTTCCCAAACTCTTGGGTGAGAACCACCAAAATAAGGGACTCTATCCTGGAAAGTAGTTACTCTGAAAAATATTTAGGGGTCATAATAGACAAGCAACTCAACATGAACTTCCAATGTAATGCTGTGGCTAATGTGATTCTTGGAGGGAGGTGATTTTTACCTGTCAGTGTGGCATTGGTGACACTGATACTGGAATATTGCTTGCAGTTCTAGCCTCCCTGTTTTTAAAAAGAATATTGATAGTTTGGAAAGGAAGCAAAAGAATGTCACAAAAATGATTTGGAGACTGAGAAAAATTCTGTGCAGTGAGTGACTGACTTAAGTTCAGCAAAAAATGTTATTTGATTACAGTGTAAAAGTACCTATACTGGAACAAAATATTGGGCCTAAAGGTCTCTCATCTAGTGGAGAAAAGCATAAAAGAACCAATGACTGGAAACTGAAGCAAGACAAATTCTAATCAGAAGTTGGGCACAATTTTTGAACTGTGAGGATGATTAATGATTGTAACAAACTACCAAGAGGAGTTGTGGTTTCTCCATCGCTTGCTGTTTTCAAATCAAGACTGGATCCTTTTTAGAAGACATGTTTTGGCCAAATACAAGTTATTAGTCTTAATACAGGGATAACTGGGTAAAATGCAATGATCTGTGATATTTAAGAGGTCAGACTACATGGTCAAATGGATCGTGCAGCCTTCAACTGTGTGAATATGGGGGAAAAACCTGTTCATTGTTCAAGGACCACTTTATTGGGGGAAAGAGGGGCTCTTAAATTCTTTTCCCAAATTGCCAAAAGTAATTAATTCGCTTCTACAATGTGCAGCAAACTTACCTTTTTCGAGATATAATACAACATTTTTTATATTGATCTGTAGCTTTGAGAGGTAAAAGTCTGGAATATGGGGTGAAATATGCAATTCTTGAAGCCAAAAACTGAAACTTTTTATAAACATAAACATCGCCTTTTATTAGTTGCCTGCTTATTACTGTGTGAACTAGTCTTCTAGTTCTTACTGCTAGCATTGCTGCTCTCACTGAAGTATAAGGATGAACACATCCCAACTAGCTTGTTTTGCAATAGGTACTTTCACTTCAGCTCCCATTCTAAAAAATTGGCTTTTGGGAAAGGTGGGAGGAAAGGGAAGGAGACAGGCGAAGATAAGTAGTGCCACAACCCTATTTATTCCATTAGTCTTATTTTAGAATAAGAGTGCCTTTATGTCTGGATCAAGCTAATTCAAAATGAGAGAGCCCATCCTCACAGAACTAATCTGGAATAGCTATCTTTTAATTTCACACTCTATTTTAGTCCAAAATAATGTTATAATAAACTTTATAAAAGAATATATGCAAAAATATCTAAAGAGGAGAAAAAAGTATTAGAGTTGTTTCAGACTTCTGTCTCTTTATATGCAAGTTAATACATCTTTTGACCTACACAGAATGAAATACAACATATTACTGAAGATATCCAAATAAACCATCTTTTAGCTGAACAAGAATCCAGAGATGCAATATCTGATATGCAACTTACTGCAATGAAAATTGCATTAATAAAGCATATGTATTTTGCCCAGGTAAGAAAAAAAAACAGGACTGTACAAACTTTTAATTGTAAAAATGTAATAAAATTCTCCCTAGATATATTTGCCCTTCAAGTACAAATGTAACAAAGATAACATTAGATTTCTTAACATCTGCAGAAATTGTAACTTGATATTGTAATTTGTGAAATTTAAAAATTTTGTACTCTAATTAGTACAATACCATCTTATTACCAAATTTAGATCCATTCTGTTATGAGGTGATCAATATGTATCTAGTGAAGAAATGATGGACTGTATGAAATAGTGGTAATGCCACAGATTGGTCATTTTATTTAATTTTGGTTTTTAATGGTCTTGCAAAACAGTGGATTGTCTTTTAGTCTTCCTATGACTGGCCTTTAAATAGCTATATTTATGTTAACATGTTCTTCTCAAACCCGAAGATATCTCTGAACCAGCAACATTTTACTAAGATTTATAAAGAATTCTTATTGCTCTGTGGAGTTTGTTAGAGAGAATAATATTCAATGCATTTTACCGTTTTAATAGTATCACTGATTTAATCATTAAGTTCAGGAAGAAGTAGAAGGGATATCGGTGCACTGGATGAGAATTAACAACTTGAGGTTCATGGATGATATAGTTATCATCGAGGAAGATGAAGAGAAGTTAGCAAGAACAGTGCAGGTGCTAAATGAGGAAGGGAAGCGGTACGGACTGATTATGAATATCGATAAAACAAAGACAATGGTATTTGAAGATAAGGAAGGAGGAAGGAAGATCAGTGTAGATGAGATCGAACTAGAGAATATAGAGAAGTTCACATACTTGGGGAGCAACATGACATATGATCTAGACTGTAAGAAGGAAGTAGTGAATAGAATAGCAAGAGCAAGTTTGAAGGTGATGGATTAAGATCTGGAAAAGCAAAGCGATTAGCTTAGGAACGAAGCTAAGCGTCTTGAAAACGTGTGTATTCAGCAGCAAGTTGTATGGATGTGAGACATGGGTGATAACGAAAGATTTGAAGAGAAGGATATTGGCATTTGAGAGGAGTTGTTATAAAAAGATCCTGAGAATAGGATGGATGCGGAAGGTCACCAAAGAGGAATTATATAGGAAGATACAGCTGAAAGAGAACCTACCGCAGAAGGTTATACAGCAGAAGCTACAGCTATTCGGGCATATCTGCAGAATGAATGACAAGCGAAAAGTCAAGATCTTGGTATTCGGCATAATGGATGGTCCGAATAGGAGAGGCAGACCCCACAGAGAATGGATAGATGATATAGTAGATTGGTGCAGAGCTAGTCTACAGAAACTAAGCCACTCCGCATTGGACAGGGAAAGGTGGAAGGAAATAGTGAGGGAGGCATTGGACACCAACGGGCGGTAAGCCCATGGTGGTGGTTGATGATGATGATGCAAGTAAGGACATTATTTCACATTTAGAAAAGTGAGCAATTAATTGTTTTGAGTTAGTACAGCAAATATAACCACCATAATATATTGATTGCAAATTGTTATTTAGTAGTTTTCATGTATTCCCTGATACAGAGAAAACACATTAATAAATTTAGACTTATGGATATATGTGTCTTCAGGATCAGGTCCATGGTATATATTAATACACTTGTCTTACAATTATGCGCGAAAGGCTGTTGACAATGTTAGGGTTGACAAACCCATACAAATAAGGAATAAAAAGTTAACCCTGTGCCAGTCAATATCCAATGCTCTTCCACCCACAGGCACGTGATTTATCCTAATCACAACTACCATACATCACAGACCATTCACTACAACCTTACCTCTGCCCTCTCTTACACGAAGGATGTTAAAGACTAGTTGACTATCCAATAAGCAAATGCTTATCGGATAGCCAGTTGACTAGTCGATTTCCCCCTCCTTGCTGCCTCTATCAGACAGAGGCAGCAAAGGGGGAGAAAGACAGAGTACTTCAAAGGGCAGTGCCACACAGCTGATCCCGGCTCAGCTGTGCTGCGCTGCGCTGCCCCTTTGAAACGCCAAGGTGGCGTTTCAAAGCAGCAGCACCACCTGGAGCCCGGGGTCAGCTGGGGACTCCCCAGCTGATCCTGGGCTCCATGCGGCATTTCCATGGAATCCAGGATCAGCTGGTGACTCCCCAGCTGACCCTGGGTTCTGGGGAAATGCTCCACAGATGTCACGGTCAGCTGGTGAGTCCCCAGTTGACCACAGCTCTGAGTGGCATTTCAAAGCAGCCGTGTAGCATGGATCCCAGGGTCAGCGAGGGACTCTGAGTCCCCCGCTGGCCCTAGGTTCCATGCTGCACCGACGCTTTGAAATGCACAAGAGCCCCCGCTGGGGACTCATGTACATTTCAAAGCTGGCATGCCCGGGCGCAGCCCAGAGTCAGCAGGACTTCCCGCTGGCCCAGGGCTGCAGGTAGTGTTCCGAATTCCTCCTTTGAAATGTACAAAAGCCCCTACTACTCAACTAGTCAATTAATTTAACATCCTTATCTTACACATCTCTTTACCAGATTATTTTCCTTAATGGTAATTGCTGTGGATGTTTGGATGGACAGATGGTTGTATTGGGAGGTCATTTACCAAAGAGTTGTTCACAACGATGGCTGCACTTTTTGAATGTCCATTAATAGGATGATACTGGTTGCCCCTAGCTGGATGTAACAATGAATTTACATTTATATCTAGTTCCTTTTAACTCATAGGCTCCCAAAGCACTTTACAGAATAAACACTAGTGTATATACCATATCTCAACATAAAATCGGCCATAATGGGTCAGACCAAAAGTCCATCTAGCCCAGTATTCTGTCTTCAGACAATGGCTAATGCCAGGTGCCCCAGAGAGAATGGACAGAACAGGTAATCATTAAGTGATCCATCTCCTGTTGCCCATTCTCAGCTTCTGGCAGAAGCTAGGAATACCATTGTTCCATTGTTGAGAGAGCCATTGATGGACCAGTCCTCCATTAATTTATATAGTTTAAAACAAAAAGTGGAGAATGATGCATTAATTCAAATTGGTGGGCAAGTTAGATTTGAAAAATAAAATTGCCCAGATTATTGTTAACTCAGGAACCTCTTGCTAAAGCCTACTCTTACTAAAAGTTTCATAAGAAGTGTACCGTCTCCTTTTATAGAAATACAACTAACTAGATCTCCATGTTAAATTTACCTAAATATATAATTTTAACATTGTAGCATGTTTTGCTGGTCATTAAATGATACTATTTTGTCATTATCCAGTTTAAGGATTTTCATTTATGCCCTTGATTTACTTCTGTTTTACAGACTATGAAACAGAAATCTACTCAAATAGACCAAGAGAATGGATGTGGTAGAAAGGTAAGTACCTTAATTCTTGATTTCTGAAGGTGTAAGTTAAAGTAGCTTAACACTTATCCAATCATGTTCACCGAATCAAGAGATCTGTTTTTGGAGCAGGTTTTTCAGTTGATAATTTTTCACCTCTCCCAGAATAGGGATGTGAGTGAGTAGTCGAGTACTCGACTACCCAATAAGCCTAAGTCGAGTACTTGACTACTTGCTCTCCCCCCCCCCCTTTCTGTCTCTGTAACAGAAGCAGCAAGAAGTAGAGACAGGAGAGAGTGCGGGGGGGTGGGGGCTGGCTTTTAAGCTGGTTCCCCCCCAGCACTGGCTCCATGGAGTCACCTGATCCCCTCCAGCAGCACCCGGCTCCTACTACATTTAAACTGCAGAGACTCAGCAGGGCTCGCTCCTGGATCAGCACAAGCCAGGCAGAGCACTTTCCCTTATCATCTAATCATGTAGTCGATATAAATTATATTGACTAATTGATTAGACAATTAACCACCTCTTAACGTCTTTATCTCAGAAAGGAACTGACAGTTGCAGGCATTGGAAATCGCTGTGGGTTCCATCATGGGGGTGATTATGTGTGGCACCCTCTGGCTTAAGAAATTTTGTTGTGTGGAAGTTTCCTACCAGAAGTCACACACACGAGTGAAGACTTCCTACAATATGTACCTTTAGGCTCCATCTTTACTTACAGTGTTGTATATAGTATATTCTGTACACCTCCAGGACAGGTATAAATAGCCGTATAGATGGTGAGATGCTGCTTAGGTGAGTAAAGATGCACCAGAACCTCTGGTTCTTCTTCGAGTGGTCCCCGTGGGTGCTCCACTCATGGTGTCGGGCTCGTCTCAGGACGAGCCCGACACCATGAGTGGAGCACCCACGGGGATCCATCTCGAAAAACCATCATTACTGCACGAAGGTGAGTAACTTCCTCGTGTGTACCCTACATGGCTTTCTACATGCCGAAGCAGTGACTCCCTTATACGACTGTTTTTTAGCAGTGTAGCATCCTGCTGCTGGAGAAGTCCTTGTGGTGAGGAAAGGCTCCAAGCCACTGTTTCCCCCCCTACCAGAGCCTTTCACTGCCATGCATAGCTACACACTGCAGTGTGAACATTTCCTGTGATTCAGTGCAACATGTAGCTCCATATACCCTACATGCCAGTGTAGATGAGGCCTTAGAGAGTAAATAGAGAAAAATTGCTGGGGCCTTAATAACAATTAATAATTAATAATAAAAGACTCCATCTCCTGAGATGGTAAGCATATCCTGCAAAGTACTGAGTGCTCTTAATGGGAGTTGAAATCAGTAGGGGTTGGGAGCAGTGAAGCCCTTGCAGAAGACATTCAGTATATCTCTGGATCATGCTACAAATTAGGGACCACTTTACATTACATTACATTACAACTGCTGTTTTCTGTAAAATAATTTCTTACCTTTATTACTTTACTTTATTATGACATGAACGAAATTACATACATTTTCTATAGATTCATAAATGTTTTCCTTTTGTATCTAAAGGGACTGAACTTTTACTTGCCTCTCATTTTTCTTTTTAAGATAGTTCTGTGTTTATAAATCTTTTATTCAGCCATTCTTTCTAGGCAGTTATTCACAAATAATTTCATTCCTAGGTTGAAAATACTGATCTCTCCAGAGGTATATTGTGTATAATTGAAGAACTAGTAGAAGGACACTTCTTTACAGATGCAATCACAGAACTTGCTGCCACTCAAAAATACTCAATTCCTACTGTGCAACTTCTTCATTCTCTTCTAGAGCATATGCTGCAGGTGAGAACTAAAGGTTTGGGCTTTCACAGTATTGAACGGGAGGGAATGTAAAAACTGTGGTATTAATCAGATACCAACAGTATATTTTAAAAAAAGAGATACTGTCTTCATCCTTCATTTCTTTAACCAACGTTCCCTTAATCGTTATTTCATCAGAGTATACTGTCAATATATTTTTGATAAAGTAAAAAAGGCAATGGATAAGATCTGGAAAAGTAAAACTATTAGCTTAAGAATGAAGCTGAGCATCTTGAAAATGTGTGTATTTAGCAGCATGTTGTACGGATGTGAGACATGGGTGATAACGAAAGATTTGAAGAGAAGGATATTGGCGTTCGAGAGGAGTTGTTAAAGAAAGAGCCTGAGAATAGGATGGATGCGGAAGGTCACCAATGAGGAATTATATAGGAAGATACAGCCGAAAGAGAACCTACTGCAGAAGGAGTTACAGAAGCTGTAACAGAAGTTACAGCTATTCGGGCATATCTGCAGAATGAACAACGAGCGAAAAGTTAAGACCGTGGTATTTGGCATCATGGATGGTCTGAATAGGAGAGGCAGACCCCACAGAGAATGGGTAGATGATATAGTAGATTGGTGTGGAGCTAGTCTACAGAAACTAAGCCGTTCAGCACTGGACAGGGAAAGATGGAAGGAAATAGTTAGGGAGGCATCAGACACAAACGGACGTTGAGCCCATGGTTGTTGATGATGGTAATAATGAAAATCCCAGCATATCATAAAAGATAGAAAATTATTCACATTGAGTAAATAGTTATGAAAAATATATTTATCGGCATTACCTCATTTAGGACTATACTGTTTGTATGTATGAAGTAACGAGTTATAACGAGTATAGTGAGTTACATGTTTGTATCATCTGAGACTTTAATGTATATTATATATAACTATTTTAGGACCACATGGAACACCTGTGAATAAAAGCAAAATGCTTGTGCATGTACTTTCACTCTCATTTTTTCTCCAGCACAATTTATTTAAATAATTGAAAACAATCAGACACCAAACAGTATTTTTCATAAGCCTTATTAATGTAGTATCCATGTTACTGTTAAATATTGTCCTTTAATGTAAATGTAACAACAGTTGCAGAAAGCAAGTGTGAATAGTCAGATTGAATCTTTTCTGCACTTTGAGAAACTTCTGGATCTTCTGTAATTTGGTGTAAGAAAGCCATGGATATTGAGCTGACTTAAAAGAAATCTTGCCTAAACAATGCCAGAGTCAAATGTATTTATCAAATCTTGAGTCAAACCAAAAATTATTCTTCTCAAATGCAATGTAAGTCATTTGGGTTGGCAGCAATAGAAATCTTGGTCTCTCTGGATAGACTAAAGATAATTGGAAGGAAACAGGTAAGGATTGGAAAGAATTGTAAGTTGGTCAGAAAGTGTTAAGCAAATAGTGTAATGTGCACTTTTTTGCAAAATGAGTGACTTGCACAAATAGGGGTCTGAATTGGTAGTAGCAGGCAAGACAATGCACAGGAGGTTGTACATTAAAGTAACTGCATGCACACTTACACTGCATTATCCCTATCCCTAAAAGAGATGAAAATCATTGGTATAAACTCTGGTGTAAACTAGTTTCTATTAGAGCTGAATACCATTTTGGTTCAAGTTAGCCTTTTTTTTTTTCTTTTTCTGTGCAAATTACAATATTTTGTCTCTTACATCGCTCCTCCTCACCACACAATATTAAGTCAACATTTGTCAGCAGTGTATTTGAGTTTTGGATGAGTTTAAATTTAGAATGAGTGTAATTAACACAAATTCTTCACAAATTCTTATTTTACTTTTTATTTCTTATTTTTAAAACAGGGAAATATGGACACAGTATTCTCTGCTAAATTTTTTCACATCTTATATATGCTTCTTCAACTTGATCCTCCTTGGAAGTCACCTTCCATGTTAAGATATTATTTGGAATTTTTTCAGTGTCCTGTATGCATGAGAGGAACATGGTCTCTAGTAGAGATGCTTGTGAGGTAAGATGTGGTTGGAAAGGGTTTTCTTTGTTTGCATGTTCTCTTATTTCAAGTGTGGGGCATCCTTCTAAAAGCTTAGCAAAATGGAAGAAATAGTATCACACTATTTTTTAATTAAAACATTTATAGAATTTACAGACATGGGGAAGCTCTTATACTGAGGTCACTTTTTCAATGTAATGAGTTCATTATAAGTGGAGATTTTCTATAGGTAGAGTAGCATTTGTACATTTTAGAACTTTTATTATACATTTCATTTAATCTGAGCTAACTGAAAATGGCTGTCAATGGGAAAAATTATACATTTTTTTTTGTTTCTCCCCTTGTTTACATTTCTATAATGATTTGAATATTGTGTAGCTTTTTGACAATCTGAATCATGTATTTTAGTACTGGGTTTTGTATATCTATTTTCCTGCAAATAAAACAGTACAAATCATATTTTGTCAAATATGCAGTTTCATGCTACATTTTGGTTTTAAACATGAAGTTTGCAAACTTGTGCATTGGTCTTAATTAATCAATATACAACTCAAGTCATTGCACAGCAGCCTTTTGGGTTTCTCCTTTTCCACTTGATAGAAGGAGAAATTCAGGTTTCTATGATTTTTGTAAGCAGACATTGATTAATTCCATCTCTGAAAGAGGGACTATACCTCAGTTCATCACTGTGATATCTTCTCTAGTTTAACATTTTTTTAAATACATCAATCCATATTCTCAAACAATTGTAAGTATAAAGTGTTGTTACACTCACATACAAACTCCATTCACTTACAGGTAAGGTCACTAAAATGCACATATTTCATCTTTAAATCACCAGTTCAAAGCAGCCTTTATAATTTGTCTTAGTGTGCATTTCAGTAGTATGATGACTGGCTGTTGATTACTTCCCTCCACAACAAACTCCATCGTATTTCCTAACATATAGCCAGCCAAAATGCACATTCCTCTGCACCACAATCAAACACACAACTCATCCATCAAGGCTACAACTGTTGTAGTGTGGAAACCTCTTCCGGAGGTTTGCAAAGAAGACATGAGCTGCATGTATTCACAGCCTTGTTGCATTCCTAGTGTACTGTGTGGGGAGTTACCAGGAGGGGAACAAAGGTAAGTGAGTTTGTACTGCAATCTTCAGATGAGAGGGTTATGCATAGGTAGACAGGGTCAGTGCAGCAAGCCTAGGATGGGGAGCCAAGTCACTGTGGCAAGCCGTAAGAGTTTGAGTTGTCAGATGCTAGTACCATAGCTGTGTAGCATGCCAAAACTCTGGCTGTTTAAGGAGTCTTTGATGTGGTCATGTTTTCCTACCTCTGTCAAATAATTTAATACTAAAATTTCAAAGTTGATAACACCATACTTTCAAGTACAGACTGAGGAAATAGCTGGAAACTAAACTGATTAGAAAGATTGGTGTGATTTATTCTTTTGTGGGTGGATGAAAAGGAGGAGGCAACTCCTTGTATTTAAAAGTCATATGTTATGTGTAGGGCTTGAAAAAGCAACTTGCTCAGAGCTAATAGTAACCTTTCCAGGGTGTGAGTGAAGAGGGAAAAAGTTCAATTAGTGTAAATTGACAACTAACAATTTTGTATCGGAATTCATTGCAAAGCACAATTCTCAGAAGGCTTCTGCCAAGAGAAGGAAGGCACTCAAACTCCGAATGACATCAACAGACATGGGATATTGAAATAATAGATGGGTTATGCAATTCAATGTGAGAAACTTAAACTAATGAGGTTTTAATTCAAAAAGAAACCAGAAATAAACCCATTAATGTTCAGATACTAAACAAATCTGAGAATTTGCAATATAATTGTTGATAGAGCTCTTCAAATCTTTGGCACAAGACTTAATTGCAAAAACCCACAAAATGATTCATTGTGTGTTTTTCTGCAATTAAGTCTTGTGCCAAAGATTTGAAGAGCGCTATCAACAATTATATTCCAAAATCTTAGATATTTACTTACTCTGCTGCTGTCAAATTCTCCCAAAAATGTAAAGTGGAAAAGATTTTCTGCTCTTGCTCCTAATACAGTTTGTCATGTTGTTAAATTGTGAAGTTTCATCAAGGCATGGCTTAAATAATATGCAAATAGGATCTAATCATGGAAACCGTTACTCACCTGAATAAAGGTTTAGAGGCTCATACTATATTTTGAAAAGTGCTAGGCAATCTTTTTTTGAATTAAAGCCTTTTCATAAATGTAACAAGAACTCTGCCCCTCCACAAGGAATTCCCTTCCTCCAGTGTGCAAGGAAATGTGCTAAATGCAACAATAATTTACTTCGCACTATAACCCACACCTTTAATTAAATTTCTCTCTCCCCCCCACCAGAAAACACACGAGCTCAAACGCTTAATCAATGAACATGCCAGCTCAGAATATATATTTTAAATATTGCTCAAAATCTGGCCTTAAATCAGCAGTGGTATTGGTATGTAAATATGCATTTACTTGCAGTATATAAGAAATACAAGTTAATGTCTTTTAAGTAAAAATTAATTTGAGTAAAATCACCCTGTACATTGGGCCCCAGCACAAGGTTTATTGATCACTTAAATTGTATTTAAGGCTTCAAAATAGAACTGTAATGAGTAGTGCCTTGCATTGGCCCTTTGTACACTGGTAAGTTCAAGCTTTTTGTCCAACTAACTTATTGTTTGTTTTTAATCCGAACATAGAGAAATTTCCTCCTAAATTGATATTGTATATGCCAAGTTCCATCCTGAGCAAGCTTTTTTGATCTAGTTAAAGAATCCTTAAGTTATTCTCATTTTCATGTTCAACTGACACACCAGTAATGGGGTCACTGTTTTGTCACTTTATTAATTAAGATTATTTCTGAAATGCTGATATGATTGCATTTATAAAAACTCACAAGTATGTTACTGTAATTTTGGAACTAAAATGTCAGAATTGCCTCGTACTTATTAGTCAGTAGATCATTTGAGACTTAAAGATTTTTCTGATGCTTTATTTTTCAGATCTTGCCTTTACTCCAAAAGCTTTTGTCATACAGTCTCTGTTTCAGAAAAAATAAGTGAACAGAAGGTGTTTCACAAAACATTACTCAAGTTTTTCTTTAATTTAGTGAAAGCAGAAGTACAGGCTTTAACCATAAGGTAAGTTTTATAGGAAAATACTTTACATTGTTTAAAAATTCAAACCCTATTCTTAATTCTCAATGGAATTGTACTGTATCTTTACTCACTGTCTCTGAAATGCGATGCTATCCTCATAGAGGTTTGCAAGTGGTGTTTGGCCATGGTCTTGTTAAATGTTTCCTATGAAACTTCGCATTTGTCTGCCAATTTATAGCTACCTTTCATTATTGTAACAAATATTCTGCCTGCATGTTAGTATGGAGAATTTTGTCTAATTTTTTCATATTATTTTCCCATTATATTATATGTATGGATTGGTGTTTATTTTATTTCATAAGGGTGATAGTTTTAGCTTTGAAGTTCTTAGATTTTTTTTTTTAATGTTTAGCAAAATTTTATGTGGAAGACCTTGCACTTAAAATATGCATGCTATCTATTCTTAAATCTATAAGCACTTGTATTATCTCTCGTCTTCACTAATCAACGTGAATGGTTGTATGATTGCCTTATACAGTAAAATTTTTCCTTTTTTTCACCTGTAATTATATTTATATAATATTAACACAACATTTGAATTCCTTCAGTATGGCTGTCATACCCATCATTATTGTACATATATTATTCATCAAAAATGGTGTATGATCTTTCTGTGCTTAAAAATTACCAAATCTTTGTATGTTTTGACAAGAGACATGTTAACTGTCTAGTAACTATAGTAATCAGATTGGCATAAAGCTTTAAGTTTGTTCACTTTCTCTTTTTCATGTATAGATTGTGTGAAGGGGCCAATTCACAGCTTCTGCAAGTTATGCCACAGACAGTTCTTCTGAAGACCTTTTGGTTGAGAAGTGAAACCTCTGTGCTTTTTACCAAACAGACAAATATTCTGGTAGACTGGGTCATACATTCCCATCGAGAAAAGTACAAAACAAATGATGTGAGTAGGATTCGTTTTCTTAAAAAAAAAAAAAAGTAATAACCAATGTATTTTTTTTAAAAAGCATTTATTTCTTCACTCCTTTCTAAGAATCTACATTCAAGTATCAAAGCTGCTTGTTACATCTTCCTTTTGTTGTGAAGCATGCTGACTTTTTCTTCACAAAAGGAAATGAACTGCTCTATAAGGTACTCATATATTGATCTGTTAAAAGGAAATGTAATGGAATCATGAGTAGTTTGCTGGTTGCTCTCAGATGTTAATATGCCTTTACCAGCAGGTGCTACTGCAGTCTGTAGCAATATAAGGTTAGGACACCCTATCAAATAAAGTATGACCAATGAGGTAATTATCTTATTTTACAATGAAAAGTACTTTTTGGAAAAAACTCTATTCAGTAAAAATTACCTGAGGGATAAAACAAATGGGGTTTTGTTGTTTTTATACATGGTTTTTTTAACCTGAAACTTTTTCTGTTCACTCACCAGTTTTCTTCCCAATCCCTTGAGTTTCCTTTACTGTTTCTCTAGTTCTTTTTCATCCAAACAGAATGGAAGACAACATAACTGCTGTTCCATGGCATGCTGGCCAGCAGGACAATGACCTGAACAGAAACTGGCTGTCCTCTACATCACCCCTCTCTTCCTAAAGCCTTTCTGAAGTATCTTTGCCTATTCAATTCCCATAGAAGTACAAACTAGAACACTATTCTTTGCATTCTTTGAAAATGATTGTGAAAGTATAGAATAAATTGGCAACACACATCTTTCAGCACTATCACAAGGCAACTAGGGAAAATGAAGTATTGTAGAAAAACACTTCCAATGTTCTGATCTTTATAGTGTGAACAAGCCAGAAAGGTTTAAACACATTGAAAGCTTTGCTCGGATTACTTTAATTATAACCAGTCAACTTACCACTTTTGAGAGATGGTGAAACAAGCCATGCAGAAATGGAATATTGTCCTTTATCCATGGTCAAGATATATACATATGCATACATATTTTCCATGTGCCTAGATGTAGGCTTTTAAATCTATATTATCATCTTTAAAAATGGCATGAATTTTTTTTCAAAGGTACTAAGCACCAAGAAATCAAATGTCTAGTTGACTTCAGTGGAAATTCAACAATGCCTGAAAATCAGACCATTCTTTTAGGTTTCTGAGTGTAAATTCTGGAACCTAAATGTAGCACCTGTTTCCTTTTTTAATCTTGCCCTTTCTCCTTTTCAAAAGTTCCATCTTTTTAAACCATGTTTCTTCCATAAGTACAAAATTCACTTGCAGACTGACTTCATTATAATTGATTAAATATTGATTATATATTGCTTAAAAAGAAACAGAAAATTTTTGATAAGACTGAACTGTAGTATCAAACATATACAGAATTATGCAATAGACTCAAATCTTAAACAAGACTTAAACAAGTCATTTGGCCTTGTTCCACAAAAACATGGTTCCCATTGCTGTTCAATTTTAGTTTTATACATTTCGTCATATAACATCCCAGCAGATGTGAAATCTGGCCTTTAAAATGCAGCTATATTATATTTTTCCCTGACAAACTACCATGTTGTGGTGTTTCATTTTGTTTGTTTTTTTTAAATAGCACACATTCCTTAGCTGTGCCTGTAATGTCTTTGCCACACATTTTTACCAAAAATGGGACCCTGTAAAAATGTTTTGTTAATAATCTCGTATGAATAAGTTACTCCCTGACATAGGCAAAACTCTCTATTATCCCATTCCATGATTTCAGTTTTGAGCTATTGTCTGCAAAACTTGTGTAGCAAATTTTGTCCAAATAGTCAGTTTTATATCCCTTAATATAGATGAAATAATCATTTCAAAAGAAATGCCCACAGGCAAATCCTCCCCATCAGTACATAGTTAGCTGTGTCTCTCTCTTCAGTCTCTTTATTTTAGAGATACAGAAGGAAAATTTGGCATGTTTCTATAGCATTGAGCTTAGCAAATAGGGGGCAGAATTCCCCTTCTCTCTATAGACTTATTTTTTTGTTTGAGGTAGGTACTCTATTGATACAGTAGCAATAATATGTACTGCCATGCAGAAACATGGGTTAAGGAATGACATTGGTATTCATATTGTCTGTGATGTAGAGCAGGAGTGGGCAATGATTTTTGAAGGGGGGGACAGAATTTTGGTAACTGGTCAAGGGCCACACTTTTCTGTGGAGGGGGTGCAGGTCTGAGACAGAGGTTGAGTGCAGAAGGTAGCTCAGGCTACAGGAATGGGATGCAGGAGAGAGTGTGGGGTATGAGAGGGAGTTTGCGTGAATGAGGGGGTTGTGAGCTGACACAGAGTTGGGGTGTATTGTCTGGAAGAAGGTAGGGGTGCATGTAGGGATATTAGATATCGGGTAATGGAATAGTCATGTAATCGCATGAAATCTTAGCAGTTACGCAACTTTTCAATAGTCCCTGAGGGTGGGGTCGGCAGAGGCAGCAGCGCAAGGTTCCAGGCGGGAGCCAGTCTGTGAGGGGAGCCAGTTTTAAAACCAGCTCCCCATACAGACCGTCTGTCTGCTGATACAGAAGCAGCAGCACAGGGTGGCAGCAGTGTGGGGGGTCCGAGCTCCCCGCAGACAGAAGCTGGCCGTGGACAAAGGCTGGTCGCCAGTAGCAGCCCCTGTCCGTGGAGGGACCGAGCTTCCCACAGAGAGCGGCTGCTCCAGTCTCTTTCCATGGGGAGCTTGGACCCCCATGGACAGGGGCTGCAAGGGGAGGCAGGAAATGTGTGTAGTCAACAAGATTAACCGACAAGCCTAGGCTTATTGGTTAATCATATAGTCGACTACACGTTGACATCCCTAAGTGCAGGAGTGGATTTTAACCTGGGGGAAGGGTGCGGGAGACAATGCAGAGGCTGGGAGGGAGTTGTGGCCTATGGGAGGAAGGTTTCACAGAGTTTGCGTGGTGAGCTGGGGCAAGGAGTTGGGGCAGGAGTGGCATGCCAGAGGTAGGCTCCAGCGGGGAGGTTATTTTAGGCGGTTCCTGGTCATCAGCCCTTCAGGGACCCCCAAGGCAGGCTCCCTGTCTGTCACAGCTCTAGGCTGTTCAAAATGGCTGGAGGCTCTCTCCATGTGTTGCTCTGTACTGTGCTCCCCTGGCAGGGGGTAGACTTTGCACGTTGCCCCCATCTCCAGGCCAGTGATCACCACTCCAGCCAGGGACGCACGGTGCCTAAAGGGAGCTGCCAGCCATTTTGACAGTGTTAGGGTGCAACAGGCAGAGAGCCTTCCTTGAGGTCTGGGCGGGATGGGCTGTGGGCCAGATCAAAAGGCTTGGCGAGCTAGATCTTGCATGCCCCTGATATACAGAAATTATTTAATTATTGATAGCCAGAGAGGGTGGAGAGATACATGCCCTTCAGCTAAGTGGTATGCTGTGACTCTTGCTGATCACTGATGAAAACATAATGGGGAAAAAAGATGGAAAAACAATTGTATTGTGACTGTACTGAACAATTTTAGGCAGAGCTAACAGATCCTTATGTAAGTGGTAAAAGTGATGTGATCTTTATTTTAGATATCTAGAATCTGCTCAGAAGTTTCTATTTGTGATACAGAGATACACTTGAACCTCTTTAATCCGGCAGCCCTGGGAAACAGGAATTTGCCAGGCCAGGGAGAGTGCTGCAGAGTCTGGGGTAGGGCGCTTACCTGGCTCCCTGCTCCCAGAGGCACATGTGGTTCTGCACCCGCCACTACACCCAGCCACTCCCCCTGCTACTATGCAATCAGCAGGAAAAAGCCTCAAGGGAAGCACATCGCTGCCCTGCTGTGCCCCCAAATGGATGGAGGGAGAGCATCAGTGCACGGAGTCGCTTCCTCCTCTGCCTGCCAGGCTCCATACCTGGTGTGTTCCTGAATAAGGGATACCCAGAGTACAGAGATTCATATGTATTGCAACAAACTAGGGAGGAGGAAGGCTATAAAAGGCAAGCCAGATTAGGGATGTTAACTATCGGGTACTTGTGTAAAAGTACATCCGCTGGAAATTTTAGCGGTTACACCTTTACACACGGGGGCTGGGGAGGCAGGTGAGAGCCACTGATTGCAAGGAGCCGGCTTTTAAGATGATAGAGAGGCAGCAGCACGAGGAGCAGGCAGCGCCATGGGAGCCAATATGCATGGGGAGCTGGCTTGAACACCACTTCCTGTGTACACCACCTCCTGCTCCACCACTCCCCTGTGCTGATGCACCTCTGTCAGAAGTAACAGCATGGGCACGGAGGGCGGGCAGCTTCATGGGAGCTGGCTTGAAAGCCAGCTCCTCGTACATATCGGCTTTCCCCTCCAGAGGCAGAGGCAACAAGGTGGGGAGTGTGTGTAGTTGATAGGATTAACTGATAGGCCCAGGTTTATTGGTTAATCATCTAATCGACTACACATTGACATCCTTAAGCCTAAAGTAGGTTAAGTAAGGACATTTATGCTGAAATTCAAACTCTTTCAAATGAATTGGAGTGGAAGTAACAGAGGCAGGGATTTATATAAGAAAGAAGTTGCTTGTATTAATAAGGCTAATCAAGTTAGGGTGGAAGTGTCTTGTTCACAGCCTTTTATTCATCTGAACTGGGTTTTAACCATGAAAGCTTATGTCCTCATAAATCTGTTAGTCTGTAAGGTGCCACAGGACTCCTTGTTTTTGCATATACAGATTAACATGGCTATCCCACTGAAACGAAAGGAAGTATTTCTTCACACAATGCACAGTGAACTTGTGGAACTCCTTGCCAGAGGACTTTGTGAAGAGAAGGACTTTAAGGGTGCATTTACACTGTGGCGCTAGTTCAAAATAAGCTACACAATTTGTCATCTCAAATTGTGTACCTTATTTTGAGCTTATTTAAAAATACACCGCTATTCCGAGAAGTCCCTTAATCTTCGTGTAACGAGGTTTACTAGGATTCCAGAATAATGCGCATGTATGTGCATTATTCTGCGTATGTAGATGTACCCTAACAGGGTTAAAAAAAAAAAGCAGATAAATTCATGGAGGATAAGACCATCAATGGCTTTTAACCAGGATAGTAGGAATGGTTTGTCAGAAGCTGGGACTGGGCGACAGGGGAGTAATCACTTGATGATTACCTGTTCTCGTCATTCCCTCTGACTTGTGGCATTGGCCACTGTCAGAAGACAGGATACTGGGCTAAATAGACTTTTGGTCTGACCCAGTATGACCGATCTGTGCAGCCAGCATGAGGTTCTCCTCTTGCCTTTTGCCATGCCTTCCTTCTAGCTATATTGGCCTATGTTTCTTGCCACTGGACCTACTTATTGGTCCTCTCCATCCATAACTTCAATCATAAGTTCACCTTGGAAACGCTTCCTCTTGCAACAGTCCAAGGAGATATGTTGGCCCATGCTTCTGCTACAATGTAAGTGAGCTGTGGAGGTATTGAAGCCAGTAGAGGTTGAGGGGCCCAGAATACGTGAAGACACAGAAGGTTATTGATTGGAATAGCTCAGTGCAGGAGTATAGAAAAAGCCTCATCAAATTTAAAAGACATAAAATGATACTTTTCCAAACTGAACTGCAGTGTGATGTTAGAGAGATGCATCAGATCATAAAAACTCCTTGAACACAACCAAGTTAATCACAGTGAAAGAATTGTAAAGACAATCAGAAGTTAAAAAATCAAAGCTGTTTTTTTTTTAATTGCAGATTACAGGGGATGGCGCATCAGTGGCCATGCTACAAAAGCTTTTCTATAATTTCAGGCCCTCCACATTTTGGAGGACATAACAATTCTGTGGTTCCTGATTGGCAAAGGAAAATATTATTCCAAGCAGTGTATGCAACTGAAAATATCCACACACGTAGGGACTGAACAGTGTATCTATGAGTATAGTAGTAGGTTGGTCAGCTGCTAATGTGTCCCTAGAAAATATGTGCTTCCCTGAAATGTGACTACCTATCTGGATTTCCTGCTTCAGGAAAACTTTTCAGATGTTACTACCTGGGATTAGGTCAGAATTCACAAGGGAATCAACATGATGCTGTGTTAGCGCTCCATGTTAGCTATAGCCTGTTACAATTGTATACAAACTAGGGATGTGAAGGTATAACTGGTTAACTGGTGGGGCTGAAGCAGCTGCCAGCTGGGAAACGGAGCAGCCCCTGCCTGTGGGGCATCCTGTCCTTCCCCACCCCCGCTTGTCCCCCTTTTATTGGTTAGCCAATTAAACAGGATTTTACATCTCTAACATAAACACACCAAACTTCACAGCCATCCTCCTAACCTCTACCTCTCCTGACATCTGGCATATTTTTGGACAAAATTTCAATAGGCCATGCCCCCGAGTTGTATTTTGAACAAATGATTAATCTGTGGACTGCATAGACCTTCTTTAACTAAGTGGACTAGATTTGTAAATGTCCACCTTCTCCTAACATGGTTAACTGGATTCAAGCAGTTTGTTACACCACTGAGTATTACAGAATGGCATACTAACAGGCATGGCAATGTAAAGTTATTTTTTAAGAAACAGAAATGCATTGGCAAAAATCTGGGCTTTTCCTGTAAAAATTCATTTTCAAGACCTCTTTTTCTCTAAAAGCGGCGAGGAGTCCTGTGGCACCTTATAGACTAACTGAAGTGTTGGAGCATAAGCTTTCGTGGGCAAAGACCCACTTTGTCAGATGCACGTAGTGGAAATTTCCAGAGGCAGGTATAAATATGCAGGCCAGAATCAGGCTAGAGATGACGAGGTGGATCCAATCAGGGAGGATGAGGCCCACTTCCAGTAGCTGATCTGGAGGTGTGAATACCAAGAGAGGAGAAGCTGCTTTTGTAGTTAGCTAGCCATTCACAGTCTTTGTTTAATCCTGAGTTGATTGAGTCAAACTTGAAGATGAACTATAGCTCAGCAGTTTCTCTTTGAAGTCTGATCCTGAAGTTTTTTTGCTGCAGGATGGCTACCTTTAGATCTGCAATAGTGTGTCCAGGGAGATTGAAGTGTTCCCCTACAGGTTTTTGTATATTGCCATTTCTAATATCTGATTTGTGTCCATTTATTCTTTTACGGGGGGACTGTCCAGTTTGGCCGATGTATATAGCAGAGGGGCATTGTTGGCATATATTACATTAGTAGATGTGCTTACCAGATAAACTTACCAGACTCTGAGATGGATTCTGTTGCTTCCATGTCTGCGGCAGGCTGTTCGTCAGGGAGTTATCAAAAACTTCCTCCAAATAGGGTCCCAAAGATGTGCTGCTGCTCCTTCTACAAAGCCACCCTTGAGACTGGTTTCAGCAACAGGCTCACTTCTCTGTTCTCACTCCTGCCTGATGCTTGCCCCCATCAGTCCCCATTCGGGACCAGCAGGGCTGAGCAAGGTCATTGTGCACCCCTATTGGCTCTGCACTCTGTACAGTGGCCAGCACCTGATCAAACTCATAAAATGGGCTTGTGAGCAAGTTGCCCAAGAGGCAGTTCATGTTCCTGATTTTCTTGTACTCAGTTGAGCTGCTGAATTCATTCCTTGCATTTGTTCACACATCTGGTAAATTTGCAAACTGCCAGCTTCTTCACTTTTTTGCTGGAATGTGTGGTCATTCCAGGTACTCTTCCTCACTGAACTCCCATTGTGTAGCTGGCCTCACACCAAAATCTGGATGTACTCCGATGACCATGAAGCAGTGTGGTTTGCAAAAGACTTCTGTTCAGTTGAGTGCTATTTTTTTAAGCCAGGTAAGAGAAGGCATGTGAGATAAGTGCTCATTTCGGAGTTTTTATACTTTTCTGTTTTCATTAAGTCATAGAAAAATACATCTCATTCTGGCTTGTTTAGGGTTACGGTTATTGGCTGATTAGTCAATCATTAGCCTTTCATTAGCTCACTATTTTTATGGGGTTGTCCTTAGGAACATCTTCATTTTATGAATATGTAGTTAATGTCTATAAGTATTAGGACTGTAATTCTTTGACAATTATATTTCCTTTGCCTTTGTGACAAGAGTGGTGTTTTAGTCCTCTATTCAGTCCATCTTCAATTTTATTAGGATCTAAAAGAAAACAGAATTCTGCCCTCAAAGTCCACGAACTCTTATGCTTTTATATAAAAGGCTTTTTAATTTGTAAAAGTTTTTTTTTACTAGTAAATAATTCTTTGGCTTTAACTTAATTATTTAAGTTGCTTCATCAAAACAATTTTTGGGGAAAAAAGATTCGTGTCTTCCTGAGTTGGTTAAGAGATCTACTTGCGTACTGTGTAATTATTTTTCCATTTATATAAATATTCTATAATTAAGTAGCTTTTTTATTGGTAATTAGTTATATTAGGTTAGTACATAAAGTGTTTGATCATTTACAAATTAATTATATTAGGAATGCTAGGAGCTTTGCCTTTAGTATGCATTTCACAAAGGTGTGTGCCATTTTAACATTTAAGAACTTGACTCAGATATACCAAGCTGTCATTTATTTTAAGGTACGAAAATCATCATTGATAAAAGGTATCTTCATCATATATAAGATTCTTGCTTTCAATTATATGATAAAACTATTCATGAAAATAGTTCACTAAATTGCACAGGGATTCTTACAAGTATAAAAATGTTAGGAAGTAGAGCAGCATTGTACAGTAGCAGTATAGATTATTTTAATTCTTTGGTTTGAAGTTTTCTATTATGGTTAATAAATAGGTGCTATATAGTTGCACAGTGATTGTTGCTACATGATAGTAATTTTCATATTTAATTTGGAAGTTAGCTGAGACTTTTACATGTGTACTTTTTGTATTTGTACACATCACATGTATATATCACTACTAGAATTCAGTTTTATACTTGCTATTTTGGGCAGTTTGTATTTAAAATAATTTCATAAATTTTCATAAACATTACTTTTAGTGGATTAGGATATCATTTTCTTTATTTGCATTCTCTTCAAATCATTAACTAAACAGAAGTGCTTCGTTTATGCAAATGTTGTTTTATCACGTCAGCCAACTGAATGTATGCCAGTCCTGCCAGCTGACGACATAGCAGTAAATTTCATTGTCAGGATTCTGAGAATACAGTAGGCTTTCCTTGGCAGTGGACAGAGGTGAGATACTTAATTGTGGAGGAGTTGTAGCTGCAATTTGTGCATCTGCCAAATTGCTCTGCAGCTCTTTGCTCTCTGTTTTGCAGAACACCATTAACATATGCTCTATAAGCAGGGTGCTGGAATCATGCCAAAAGAGGCTCCATGTGGTATCTGCACTAGATTAAATCCCTGGAGTGGCAGGAAAGATGGCCAATCAGCACCCTTCCCCCACCACTGACCCCTACTGACCAGTAGGAGCTATAGATTCCAAGGAGCAGTGGGAGAGACGACCTGGTGTCCCTCATCAGCAAGTGTCTCCTTCTGTCACTGCTGAGGATGTCCCCTTCCACTGCTGGCCTCATCAGTTTAGGTAGATGACTGATATTTTGCTCTCTTAGCAGTGGTTAGCCCCTCTTAAGTGTTGAGATTCATTCAACCTTACCCAGAAAGAAAAATCAGAAAACAAGTAGAATGGAGTGGTGGCTGAGGAAAAAGAGAAAGAATCAGATATCTGGCTCTAATCCTAGATATTCTCTAGTCTACTTATGTGACCTTGGGAAAATCACTTAATCTCTCTTCAATAATTCTGGTTATCTCAGTGGTCTCCAAATTGTGGGTTGCCTCCCCATAAGGGCATTGGTACCCCAGGATAAATGATTGTGGAAGGGGATATAGAGCAGGGCCCAGACCAACCCCCAGAAGGTGGGGAAGGAGTGGCATGCAGATAAATTTCATTAATGGCAAGAGGGAGTGTGCACCACTGGCTAATCTCCTGTATTAATGCTACTGGGTTACCTCACCAGGTTGTTGATAGGATTAATTAATTTACTCTTGTACATGCCATAATTTTGCTGAACAATATGAATGTAATTTTTCAAGTTGAAAACATGAAAGAGAACTAATTAAAGGAGACCGAACCATGCTATTTTGTTTAGTACAGGTTTTTTGCACCAGACCTCACATGTAGGGTATGTCTATACTACATGGCTCCGTTGATGGAGCCATGTAGATGAGGGTTGTAGACATAGCAAAATGAAGCGGCGATTTAAATAGTTGCCGCTTCATTTACATCAAAACGGCTGCCGCGCTGTGCCGATCAGCTGTTTGTCGGCACAGCGCAGGAGTCTGGACACTCGGTGGTCGACATCAGAAGCCTTTGTCGACCGCCCCGGTAGACCTCATCCCACGAGGGAAATTTCTATAAAAGTAAATAAGCAGCTTAATTTAAGTAAATGTACAACTTGAACTTGTGCATTTAAACCCAGACTTAACACAACCCCTTTTGTGTGGCTGTAAGTATTGATCTCATTTTACATGTGGCTTTTTTTTTTTTAATACTGTAAAGCACTTTCTTCTGAGTGTTCAATTGAGTTGTAATTAATGACATGTTAACTTACTAACCTACCTGCAACATGTACATTGTCAGAGTGGATTTTGTGATTGTTACCAACACATTATTTCTTTTGGTTTATTTTGGTTTTGGTATTTCATAAGGCTATTTTACAAATACTGCATATTCTATTTTAGGCCTTCAAAGATGAAGTAGCTCTCCTACTAACTGGAATCCTTGGAACTATAGTAGAATATTGGATTCTTTCAGGCTTCATGATGGACAGAAATGTGTTGCATCAAGTGGCAGCTGACCTAGCAAATTACATTGCCATTTCATGTGATGGTGAGTGTCTAGGATATATTCTTTTAAATGTTAGTCTCAGATTTAAAATCCTAATTGAAATTCCTGTTAAACTATTTTGCTTGTACTGTGCATTTTCATTGTCCAGGTATTTTTAAAAGTAAAACAGCAATGATTGACTCTTGTCTCTGACTGATGCAAGGGCCAATTTTTAATAGGCTTTCTTGGTAGATTTCTGTCAGAAAGTTTTGTTTCCATCAGGCCTGAGTTGCAGAATTGGAGCTCTGCTGCAGATGCTGTCACCCCAGGAAGAGGTTCAGAGTCTGGAAGGCTTATTGAGATCTTATCATAAACCGTACTTGCTGGGATTCCACTAGGGATGTAATAGTATAGTCGATTAACCAGTAAGCAAAAGCATATTGGTTAATGCTATAGACTACACATATTTCGTCTCCCCCTCCCTCCCGCCAATAAATTTTTTAGCAGGCTGGCCAGCAGCCTAGCTCAGTCCTGGCTTGTGCCGGGTCCGGGACCTACCCCTGCTGCAGCTCTGCATTTAAAATGTATTAGGAACCAGGTGAGCAGGCAGCCTGGCTCAGTTCTGGCTCACACCGGGTCTGAGAGCTCAGACTCCCTCC
The DNA here is from genome assembly GCA_032595735.1 of Pelochelys cantorii. NCBI lineage: Eukaryota > Metazoa > Chordata > Testudines > Trionychidae > Pelochelys > Pelochelys cantorii. The sequence goes on from CM064330.1 coordinate 60,154,651, forward strand.
CCCTCCAGATTGGCAGCTGGGTCTGTGAGGGGGAGCTGGTTTTTAAACTGGCTTCCCTCGTGGACCAGCTCCCGCCTGTCACCACACACTGCTGCCTCTGATAGAGAAGCAGCAATACGGAGTAGCAGGGGGCTCCTCAGGAGTGGGGTCGGAGTGCATTGACTGCAGGCCCCACCCTCAGGGTCAATAGAATAGTCGAGTAACCGATAAGAATTCACGAGGTTAATCAACTATTCAATTAACCGATATTTAACATCCCTAGATTCCACTAAAGACATCTCTGCTAGGTCAAATTGTTTCTTCAGCTCTTGAGAATCATTAAACTGGACCATCTTTTGACCAAGAACTTTTTAACAAATCTAGAATTCCCATGTCCATGCGCCTTAATGGAAAAGCACCAGTATTCCAGCCCACGTCCTCAAATCAGTTAGGGTACGTCTACAGTGTGGGCTAAAGTCAAGTTAAGATACACAGCTTCAGACACAACAAGAAGTCCTGTGGCACCTTATAGACTAACAGCGTTATTGAAGCATAAGCTTTCATGTGCAAAGACCCACTTCGTCAGATGCATGTAGTGGAAATTCCAGAGGCAGGTATAAATATACAGGCATAAGAAAAGAGTTCGAATCAAGAGTAAGGCTAGCGATAACGAGGTCAATTCAGTCAGGGAGGATGAGGCCCACTTCTAGCAGCTGATGTGGAGGTGTGAACACCAAGAGAGGAGAAACTGCTTTTGTAGTTAGCTAGCCATTCACAGTCTTTGTTTAATCCTAAAATGATAGTATCAATTTTGCCGATGAATTGTAGCTCTGCAATTTCTCTTTGAAGTCTGTTCTTGAAGTTTTTTTGTTGCAGGTGGCTACTTTTAAATCTGCTACTGTGTGTCCAAGGAGATTGAAGTGTTCTCCTACAGGTTTATGTGTATTGCCATTCCTTATATCTGATTTGTGTCTGTTTATTCTTTTACGTAGGGACTGTCCAGTTTGGCCGATGTATATGGCAGAGGGGCATTGCTCGCACATGATTGCATATATTACATTGGTAGATGTGCAGGTGAATGAGCCCGTAATGGTGTGGCTGATGTGGTTAGGTCCTGCGATGGTGTCGTTGGTATAGATATGTGGGTAGAGTTGACACCGAGGTTTATTGCAGGGATTGGTCCCAGAGTGGGAGTTACTGTGATGTGGTGTATAGTTGCTGGTGAGAATTTGCTTCAGGTTGGCGGGTTGTCTGTGGGCAAGAACTGGCCTACCTCCCAAGGTCTGTGAGAGTAGGGAATCATTGTCCAGAGTGGGTTGTAGATCGCTGATGATGCGTTAGAGAGGTTTTAGCTGGGGACTGTAGGTGATGGCCAGTGGTGTTCTGTTATTTTCTTTGTTGGGCCTGTCTTGTAGCAGGAGGTTTCTGGGTACACGTCTGACTCTGTTGATCTCTTTCCTCACTTCCTCAGGTGGGTATTGTAGTTTCAAGAATGCTTGGTGTAGATCTTGTAGGTGTTTGTCTCTGTCTGAAGGGTTGGAGCAAATGCAGTTATACCTTAGTGCTTGGCTGTAAATGATGGCTCATGTGGGATGGAAGCTGGAGGCATGTAGGTAGGCATAGCGATCCATAGGATTTCAGTATAGGGTGGTGTTTAGGTGGCCATCACTTATTTGCACTGTAGTGTCCAGGAAGTGGATCTCTTGTGTAGACTGGTCCAGGCTGAGGTTGACGGTGGGGTGGAAATTGTTGAAATCACAGTGAAATTCTTCCAGGGCCTCCTTCCCATGGGTCCAGATGATGAAGATGTCATCAATGTAACGTAAGTAGAGGAGAGGCGCTAGTGGACAAGAGCTGAGGAAGCATTGTTCCAGGTCGGCCATAAAAATGTTGGCATATTGTGGGGCCATGCGGGTGCCCATAGCGGTGCCACTGGTTTGAAGGTATAAATTGTCCCCAAATCTGAAATAGTTCTGTGTGAGGATAAAGTCACAGAGCTCGGCCACCAGTTGTGCTGTGGCATCGTCAGGAATACTGTTCCTGACAGCTTGTATTCCATCTGCGTATGGAATGTTGGTGTAGAGAGCCTCTACATCCAAGGTGGCTAGGATGGTGTTTTCTGGAAGATCACCAATGCATTGTAGTTTTCTCAGGAAGTCAGTGGTGTCTCGGCGATAGCTGGGAGTGCTGGTGGCTTAGGGTCTGAGTAGAGAGTCCACATATACAGAAAGTCCTGCAGTGAGCGTACCAATGCCCGAGATGATGGGGCGTCCAGGATTTCCAGGTTTATGGATCTTGGGTAGTAGATAGAATAACCCTGGTCGGGGCTCTAGGGGTGTGTCTGTGTAGATTTGTTCCTGTGCTTGTGTAGGATTAAACAAAGATTGTGAATGGCTAGCTAACTACAAAAGCAGTTTCTCCTCTTTTGGTGTTCACACCTCCACATCAGCTGCTAGAAGTGGGCCTCATCCTCCCTGACTGAATTGACCTCGTTATCGCTAGCCTTACTCTTGATTGGAACTCTTTTCTTATGCCTGTATATTTATACCTGCCTCTGGAATTTCCACTATATGCATCTGACGAAGTGGGTGGGTTTTGCCCACGAAAGCTTATGCTCCAATAAATCTGTTAGTCTATAAGGTGCTACAGGACTTCTCATTGTTCTTGCAGATTCAGACTAACACGGTTACCCCTCTGATACTTAACTTCAGATACATTAATTAAAAGCCTTAACTTGGCTTTTGGCGCTGTTTACACAGTAGGAAGTTGAAGGAAGAATACTATTCCTTTGACTTTCCTTACTCCCTCCTGAAATTAGGGTTACAGAAGTCAGAGTATGAAGCCTGTTATTTTGAAATTATTTTGAAATAACGGGCTTGCTGTGTAGACGCGCACTCTATTTCAAAATAAGCAGGCAGTGTAGACATAGCGTAACTGAGTCACTGGTCAAGGAATCAAAGTCCTTTTTGGCTTACCATTTCCTCCAAGAGTAAGGCCTAGGGCCTTGAAGCAAAATATCACAACACGAACAATGAGGAGTTGAATGGCACTTAAAAGACTGACAAAATGAGGGATAAGTTTTGGTGGCCTGGAACCCACTTCATCAGATGCATGAAATGGAAACTTTAGTTTGGCAGGTATGTATACACATGCTGCATATACACGTGTTTCGTTACTCTGCAGAGGACCATTGCTAAAGAGGTCAACTAAATCATGATGAATGTGACCTATTCTCAACAATTGATGAGAAGGTGTGAATACCAAAAGAGAGAAAATTACCTTTTGTAGTGAGCTAGGAGCTCTCAGTCTTTATTCAGACCAAGTCTGATAGTGTCATCTTTGCATATTAATTCTAGTTCTGTAGTTTCATGCTGAAGTTATACTCACCTTCCACAAGCTCTTACTCACAAAAAGGTACCATGAATGGACTCCCTTCATATTACCTTCACTCAGAACAGCAGCGAGAAGTCTAGATTATGGTATAGGTCCATCTCCTCCTCCTCCTCGTATAAGCAATTAGCATTACTACAGTAGGGCCTGCTTCAGTGTAGTAATACAGATGGTGGAAGGCATTTCTAGTCACCTGGCTCCAGTTATCTTTAGCCAGAATGGTAGGTACAATAGGTGATGCTGCTCTGATACTTTCTGGAGTTTCGGGTGATTCTTCAAGTGCCTTATCCAGGTATGTTCCTCTAGGCACATGCACTTCAATAAAGCACTCAAGTTTAGATTATTTTGGCTAGTAGTGGCTGTTGGGGGAATCAGTCCTATTCCCTGAGTATTTTCATTCCTCAAACTGAGAGCTGCCCTAATACCAGCCCTTGTTCCTGGTCCCCCAGTACCTACCACATGCACCGTCATCCCAGCCTCGGACCAAGCCTCCGTGCCTCTGGCGCAAGCTCCTTGTCCAATGCTTCCATTACTGCTGACGGGTCCACAGACTGCTCAGTGTCTGCAAACCTGGACATCTCAATGGTATCCCTGGACTTTGTGGGGGTTTCCCATGCCATCCCAGGTACCATGCTCAGTAGCCGGTACATGGATGGCACTATTGGTCAACTCAGCCTCCTCTAAACGCTTTCTTGCGGGGTGGGCACCTTGGAAGCTTCAGGTGCAAGTGAAGCAGGTGGTTGAGATGCAGACGTCTGTGTCCCCTAGTCCTGAGGAGATTCCCTGGGTGCAGGCTGCCGCCACCTCCTCCTCACCTGATGAGGCTAGCATGGCACCCCCTGTGGTGGTGCCCGTGTATGATGTTTGGGCCTACCAGGAGTTCCTCAAGAGGGTGGCTGCTAACTTAAATTGGCAGATGGAGGAGCTTGAGGAACCTGAGGATTCCCTCTTTGGGTATTAGAACAAGTATCCCTTGCCAGGGTGCCCTTACCTCTTCACAATGGGGTGGCCAACTGACACAGCACTGTGGCATACATCCTCCTTCATTTCCCTGATATCTAAACAGGTGCAGCACAAATTACTTCATCCCAGCTAAGGGGCACCTCTATTCCTACCCAGCCCCCGACTCCATGGTAGTAGAGGCCATTAACTACCAGAAGAGGCAAGGCCAGCCCAGAGCACCCCAAAAAAATAAAGAGTCAAAGAGACTTGACTTATTTGGGCGAAAGCTGTATTCATCCTCCAGCCTACAGCACCAAGTGGCGAATCACCAAGCCCTCATAGTCCACTATGAGAGAAACATGTGGCAGGCTATTACCTAATGTGAGTTTTCTCTTTTGGAGGACTCAAAGACTTTTAGACATTGGCGGAGGAGGTGGCAATAGCTGCTCAAGCTGCACTCCTGGCTTCCTCAGATGTGGCTGACCTGGCAGCTCGTTCCATAGCTTTGGACGTTTCTGAGTGGGGGGTGTCATGGCTGCTTCTCTTCGGCCTCTTCCCTGAGGCGCAGCAATCTCTGCAGGATCTCCCCTTCGATGGGGCAGCTCTGTTTGCAGAGCAGACAGATACTAAACTGTTTTTTCACAAACTGGCCAGGCTGGAGTGCCCCCCGCCCATTGATGCTACAGTCCCCACCTGTCCACCAGTTAAACATTCACATCCCTCGTTCCAGCCCTTTTCCTCTTTCTGAATGGTGTGAAGCTGGATCTCAGCAGAGGCCCATAGAGTTTCCACATAGCTTTGGACATATTCTGTTATAAACACTGTAGAAAGATTAAGGCCAAATCCTGGAGCTTCACAGAGAAGTCTGAGCTGCCTGTAGGCTTCCCAAAAATCTTGTAATGGAGAAAAGGCCATTTCCGGAAAGGAAGTGATCCAGTAAAAACATTGCTGTTCTAAATTCCCTTGCTCTCTCTAATGATGATCCCTTACCAAAATAATTGAGGGTATATTTACACCGAATAAGAGACCTGTGGCATCTGGCGTAGATCAGGTAACTTGGGCTCATGAGGATTACATTGCAGAGCTCTAAAATTGTAGTGTAGACACTGGGGCTCGGGCTGAAGTTCAGATTTCTCACTCAATGAGAGAAGAGGGTCGTGGAGTCCAGGCTATAGCCTGAATCTGAACATCTACATGGCAGTTTTTATGAATTTGAGTCAGGTGACCTAGACTCTGAGAGTCAGTGCTGGGGGGTTTTTAATCAGAATATAGCCATACCCTCAAAATACTGAATTTAATAGTAAACCTTGTTACTTTAACCAGACCTTCATTGTATATAAATGTAGCATCTAATTGTTAATTTGGAGAGGGGAAAGCATTCTAAATGTCTTTATATGAAATTTGTAAAAACAAGTGATAAGTTCGGTTATAAACACTATTGAGTATGTTTGGGGGATATTGAATACCAGTTACATATCTGTCAGCATCATAACATACATCCAGGATTTGTTACTGCATTGTGTTGTTTTTGTTCTATGCCTTCTTGACTCGTGTTTCATAGTTTTTGTTTTATTTTGATATGGATGGTATTTATATTGTCCCATCTAAAATTCTGAAGATTATCACTAGTGTAACTTCCTTGAATAAATATTTTCTTTTTCAAAAATCTTAATATAACTGTTATCCAAATTGTATCAGGGATAGTATTTTATTTTTTTGAAAAAGTAATTTAATATTTTAAGCAGATTCTCTTTTTAAAACCCAATGAGCAGTGTCATAAAAACTCAGTTTGTTATGGGATTATGTGGTATTTTCCCTGTATATTGGCAGTTTTGATAATTTAATTTATGAATCAGCCTTAGTTGGAAAAGAAATCCAGAAAGGGCATGAACTATGACTCACTTTCATTGATTATGGCTCATGCATTGTATCTTTAATTTATTTATTTGTTTAATTTTTTCTTGGCCTAGACTTTTCAACACAGGAATTAAAAATGTTCGTTTGTTCCATACCATCTCTCTGGCTTCAAATGTTTGTTGCAGAAGCAGTCTTTAAAAGTTTATGTTTACGGAGGAATATTACTATTTCTGCTGAACCTCTTTCACTTCACAAAATAGTAAGTAGCATTTGTACTGCTTGATGCTGAATGGAGTTCTGGAATGTAATATGCCTAACAGACTAATGAGATGGAATTCTGGAAACAGTTCTTGTTTGCTGCCTTCTTGCCCTATACCACAGTCAGAGGAGAAATGCATTGCTTGTGTGGCATTCTAACCTTGGAGAATCCAAAGCATTTTAAATGAAAAATATTAGGATTGTGTGTTTAGCCACAGTTGAGAGCATAGTTCAAATATGATATGACTTTTTTTTTCTTACCAACCCGTTCTTAATTACAACTGTCTTATCAAGGTAGCAGCCTACACCATCAGATAAAGTGAAAAACATGAAAAATTATCTTTTTCATTGCATTATTATATTTTAGGCATAGAAATATGCTCAGTTTTGTGTGATAAAATCAATGCTGAAAAAAGGCATTTATTTCCTTTTTTTTATTTTAAAGGTTATCCACTGTATTGTTTCCAAACACTACTTTGTTTGATGATTCAAGGAAGCAGTGTTTCATCTGTATTTTCTGTTAATGTTCCATCCTTTGCATGTGTCAAAGTTGCTACCTTCACATCACAATTTCTGGGTAGGGATTGTCAAAAATGTCTTCAAAGGATATTTTTGGCAGGACAAGGATAGGACAGGGTGAGAGGAGAGCAGAACAGTGCAGTTCAGCTACGTTTGATCCTTTACTGGAGTAAGTTTAGAATGCCTTTGTAAAGCTCTACCTTGTGCTGGAGTTGGGAAATCACCCCCGTCTTCATGGCCCTCCCTTAAAGTGGAGAATCAGTGCCTAAAACCCTAAATTCTTGAAGGTGGATTCAAAGTCAGACAGCTTCACAAATCTATACAGAACAGTTGCCTTTAGTTTACATATAGATATAGAAGAATTCAAGATCGATTGGAACTTTTTTATGCAGTGTTGACCATAAATAGTCTTTAAGCAGAGAACTGAGGAAAGACGTTTGTAAACTGACAAAACAAGCCAAGGAATCAACATAAGAGCTAGCTGTAACATATATAATCAACACATACACAATAGAAGATTCAGCTGATGTTTATATAATGTGGTCAGCGTTACTAAGTCTTCATATGACAATTGCACAAAACAGTAAATAGAAACATTTTTTCAGTGCGTAAGTCAAATTCTCATTTTTTTTTTGTTTGTAATTTTTTTATTGGCTTCTGGAGACCCTTTCTGCCACTTGAAGTCCTATTGAGTAGTATATTGCTACCTAAGCTGTCCCACTTTAGAAGTATAAACATTATTAAATATTTTTAAAGTAATGGGTATAGTAATGTGATTATGGTAGGAGACTGTTTTAAGTAGAGTGAATGCAGCAAAGGATGGAAGGGAAATGAATTGCAATTTCTAATTACCAGTTAAGCAGTATTCCTTTTTCCCTAAACACAGTCATGAAAATTGTAACCATCATATTACTTTTGCATCAGGTTTCTTCCTATTTGCCTGCTTTAGGAGAAGTAGGTATGTATGAGACTGGGAAAGTACAGAAAGTGAAGAGAAAGAAAATAGGGCAATGGTCTTGCCCTGAGTCTCAAAGGGCATTACTGATGCTAAATGGTGATAAGCAGAACCAAGCCAAACTGCTGCCTGATCTACCGTAAGTAATACCTATAACATCACCAGTTTTATTCTGCTTTGGGGGACAGCTTCTGACCTGACACATTTCTTGAACTTTATGTGACCTGTGTTGTTGTCTGCAAATTACTGTGAGTGGCAGAAAGCTCCATTTTAAACCTGTAACACCTCTGGGTAGGTTTTTCCCTCTCTCAATGTGTATGTAAATTGATGTTTATATATGCTAGGGAAGCATTTTATATTAATGGGAAAATGTAAATATTTATAGATTTATTTTTTAAATTAGATCCCTGTATGAAAACCATGTACTTTTTCAAATGTTTTTAAAATACAATTAAGATTAATTTTCAGAAAGACACTAACTCTGAAATTTATATGTATGAAGTATATATATGTTGTAGCAACATTAAATGCATACATATGTTTAATAATTTTTCAAAAATTAGTGTAATAAATATGTACTTGTCATTGCTTGATTTCCTTTTAGTGAACTGATCTTCAGTAAATTCTCTCCATTATCAAAGAAATTAAGAATAAAAGCAGAAGTTGAGGGGTCACACACCAAAGAGAATCGCCACCCTTTGGATGAAGCGATGCACTTTTACAAGACTAATATTAAAGGTATTGTGTACATCTAATTTTATGTTAAACATTTCACATGGTTAATATCAGTACTTTCAGGTTTGATATAGTTGTCCTGATGAATGCTGAGCTAAAGAGATGGCCCAAGCCCAAAAAATACTTCCTTGTGTATCATATTTGTTGTTCTCAACATTTATTTGAGAGAGAAACCATTTCATTACATGGTGAAATAAAGCTGCTTTCTTTCCCCCCTTCCCTAAATATTAAATAGAGTGTACAGCTTGTGTGAGCTCATTCCAGTCTTGCCCGTCTTACTTTGCTAATCCACCTCAACCTGTACTTGGTAGGATCAACGTCTTCTGATTTGAAAGTATAATTCAGTCTTCATCTCTTTCAGACCTAGACATTTTGTGAACAAAGACTGAGAAGTATGCTATGTTGCATAGCTGTGTTAAGCATATGGACGGTTTTCTTCCAGGCATTGAGCCCAGACTATGAAATGCATTTGGCTTTTAGTCTTAACTATACTGGAACCAAGTACCTTAGGATGAAATAGCCCTGCAGTAATTCACTCAGGCCTCACTTACTATACAAATTTAATAAAATGCACTGTACGCAACTCTGTACCTGGCCAGAATCCCTTGCTGGAACTGCTTTTCTTTTTTTAATCTGAACCTTACCTATGATGTTTCTAATATAAGTATATCTATCATGTAGACACTCAGAGGAGAACTGAAGTAAAACTAGCTACAAAAAAAGCCCTCATCAGTCAAAGTTTTGTATTCAGTGGATCACAAATAATAAAGGACAAAAAAAACTCACCCCATTTTGGGATTTTAAATTTAAAAGAAAAAGCTCATCAGTAACAGAGCCAGACCATGCATTTTAAAAATTGGTGCCCTTTCCTTTTACTACATCTGTAAGTAAAATTAATGTGAATGATTGTATGCTCCCTATATAAAGACAAAATGAACAAGAGGAATAGGGCAGGAAATGGTCAACATTTCGTCTTCCCCCATCTCGCTTCCAAAATGTCAAATAGCATCTCAATAAAAAATAAAAATTCTATGGAAAAGAACTAGTAGGGATCTGACAGTTGTACTTTAATGTGTGCTTTAAATACAATAAAAAGATACTGTCTAGGCACTATTGTATAGATTGAGAAAATTAGCCTGATATATATTTAATTTACAACTTGTTTGCTATTGCATCTTCAGTCAGCTTGTGCCAAGATTTTGCTCTGGCTTTTGTTCAGATATAAGTACTTATTGATGACAAATGTATACATACAGTAGGCCTGAAGTTCTTACCATGTATACATTAAACTGTGTGTTTAGCTGTAAATAGCAGTTTAGTTTCTTGTTATTCAGTTTGTCACCCTTGTTTCAGCTTTAAATGGTACCTTGATTTTGTGGAGGCTTTTCCCCCCTGTGGGTTTTTTTTTTTAATTTATTACAGTTTCTTCACTCCCCTCCCCCCATGCTATGGTAGCCAAGTCAGACAGCCTATTGAGAAACAGCAAACCATCTGTTAACGGATTTGAAATTCTGAATTATACTTGAATGTGTAGAGGCACTCGTGCTTAGCCAGAAACATTCATTTGAATTAAGCTATAAATGCGGTGTAAAAAGAACCATACATTTAATGTAGGTTCATGAATAAATTTTAAGGGAGGGCAACTTGCATGCTAAACTTTTATTGCTTGAAAACCCAGTATTTTGGTGTTCTGTGATCATTCGGTGCTTTTATAGTGTGATTGAAGCTTTAAACCTTGAACTGGGGCGAGATAATTCCAGTGTTAAACCTTTTGCAGTACAATTTCATTGCTGGATCTGTGATGGAACAGAAGCTCTGTGGGTTTTTTGAATTTTTTTAAAAGATGTTTAAACAGGACAAAGGAAAATCTTACTCATTATTGAATTTTCTGGCATGCAGCCAGATCTCCTAGTTCCATGCATGTTGATTATTTTCTTTAGTTGCTATCTTGCCTAGTCTAGTATAATCTATTAATTTTTTATGGTAGGAGAGACAGCCCTGCATATAGCTTGCATAAGAAACAAAGTGGAGAGATTGATTCAGCTGCTCTCTTTCCCTGGAACAGACATTAATGTTAAAGGTAAGCTTGTTGATTATAACTATTGAACCAACATATTAAATGAACCAAATAATAGTATTTTCATTTTGAAATGCAAACATTCACCTTTTAGAAATAATTAAAGAAAATCTTAATTAATTTAATAATGTGGAGTCAGGACTTAAAGCATAGGTTTTATGAATAGCTAACTTATTACTCAAGTTCAGTCATGTTTTCTATTAAGACATAAATTAAGTCTGAACAATTTTCCATGTGTTTTTGAATAAATTTCTTTTTATTATTTTTAAATGGTAAAATAGGATCAGACTTCAAATGAAAATATAAAAAGGTAAGTTTGGTGCTATTTATCAGAAAGAAAGTAGTGCTGTTTAACCAATCAGAATTATAATACTATGAATAGTTTACTATTACTTTTGCTCTTTTAAAACTTCCCTTGATTTATAATTCAGACTATGCTGGCTGGACGCCTTTGCATGAAGCCTGTAACCATGGTAGCACAGTATGTGTCCATGAAATTTTGCAACGTTGTCCAGAGGTAGACCTGCTCAGTCAAGTGGACGGGGTGACTCCTTTGCATGATGCACTGTCAAACGGACATGTAGAAATTGGCAAGCTTCTACTTCAGCATGGGGGTGAGTGCATTTATGCTAAACTGGTTTTAGGATTTTTCCATTGTTAAATGAGTCCATATGAAGTTCATAGTATCTTCCTTTGCTGATGGATAAAATCAATACTATTTTGAAAGAAATGTTTAAAATAAACTTTTTAAAAACAGTTTGATCACTGTGGACAAAAACCTTATTTTTTTCACTTATTTAGATTATCATAAAAATGTGAAATTAACGTAACATATATCCCTGATTTCTAAATTCTTTTCAGTGTTTGAGTGGTTTGATTGTTTTTGTTTGTTTAAAATGTTTTATACTCCTATGATGAGGTAGTGAGTTATAGTCTGAAAGATTACAGTGACTGAACATGAGAATTACCCTATTATCAAGCAAATTTACAGATTTTTTTTTTTTTGTCTTAATCCGGATTGCAATGACTTCTATAGAAATTTACGAGGCTAGTTTTCCAGATTATGTTTCTATATTTAAATGAAAATTTTGCTTACTATTTATGAAAATGTATTCTTCAAAGATAATCAGTTTGACAAACTAGCTGAAGAAAGGACTTTTTTTGTAATAGTGATAGTTGCTATTTAAGGGGAGGGGCACCAGTGGAAGGGAGAACATTAGTTTAATATGCATACATTGCTCCCAATATAATTTACAATGCATGCTTTTAATATTTTTTTCTTTAGTGACAGGATTCTTAGATCATGTCCTTATAAATGTTGTACCAGCTGAATTAACGTACCATGTTCATGAACAAAGCAAATGCAAAAAATGGACTGTTTTAAAAAAGACAGTTGCGCTCTCATCTGTTAAAATAAAGATTTGTGTTGATTGTACTGTTCACACCTACTTTGTGTCCATCTAATCTCTACGCTATATCCTGTGTCCAAATCTTTGTGATAGTGATCATTCTGCATATAACCACATAAAGCAAAAGAATGCACTGTATTTAGATGGATTATAACTTAATTCAGCTTGGTTTCTGGCATTATAAGAGTTCTTTATTTACAGTCTTCTCCTGCCCCCTAAAGGCTACTTCTGTGTCTGTTGGGCAGACATCATCTCATAATCAATACATTCCTCTGCTTTTCTGCCTTGGTATGTTTGTTGAGCTTTAGTGCTATCTTCCCCACTGACCCATGCATCTGACATGCCAAGCCAATACCTGCCCTCCTTTAAATTGGTCTAAGTGATGCAAGAGCCAATATTATAGTAAGCCCCAGTCTTCAATAGAAAGTGGCACTGCACTGACAGATGTGGGTTTTTTCCTGGGCCTTTGTGAAGTATAGGCAGTGGATAATCCTCTTGTCCTTGGGGAGATCTACTTGCACTTGCATTCATCAAGGTCTTGTGGCAACTGTACTGACTGTATGCAGCCTTATCTTTGCCTTTGTCAGATTCTAGATTTTGCCCTGTCAACCAGTTTGACATCACCATGGTGGGAAATGTGTTATACATTCTTCATAGATTTACTCTTGTTGGTTGTAATTTGGAGCATTTCTGTATTAACTTTCATTTTTCATTTTTTCGCTCTCTTGCTCTCACTCGCTCTCTCTTGCTCTGAGTCAGGTTTTTCTCCAAAAGGTTATTGTAGCTATTTTAGAACAGTGTATTATAGTTAATGCTGCTTTAACTAAATAAAAATACTCTAGCTACTGTGGTTAGATTTAGTGGTAGAATAATTTTCTGTTGAAATTAAAACTGCAATTTCTTTTTTAAAAGATAGGCTAATAGAGAGACGTTATGTTAAAGAAATGTTGCCATTTTATAGCAACCAAAATTTACAGCTTAAATAAGCAGTCTTAATGCATAACAGGTGGTATTTTCAACATATTTCTGGTCTGGCCATTTAACGTACTCTTGATCAATACATTTGTAAAATGTTACAAATTGAACAAACTATCTTAGTAATAAATATAGGGATTATTAAAAGGAAGAATCTGACACAGTCTGAAGAGCTAACGTGTTAGCCTACTTAAAGTAAATTGAACACAGTTTAATATAATACCTAATGTCTGTATTGCAGAGATTGGTAACAGGTATTGTAACTGAGATCTTGTCTATACTTACCAGGAGATCAGCACTCTAGGGATCAATCCCCCATGTGTAGATTTAGTGATTCTAGTAAAGACTAGGGATATAACACTATAACCAATTAACTGATAAGCAAAAGCTTATAGGTTTATGGTATAGACTGCATGCATTTCGTTCTCCCCTTCTCCCTGCCAGTAAATTTTTTAGCAGGCTCGCCAGCAGCCTGTCTCAGTCCTGGCTTGCGATGGGTCCGAGACCTACCCCTGCTGCAGGCCTGCATTTAAAGTGTATTTAGGAGCCAGGTGGGTGGGCAGCCTGCCTCAGCCCTGGCCCACACTGGGCCCGGGACCTACCCCCGTTTCAGCTCTGCATTTCAAGTGTACTGAGAGCTGTGCAGGCAAGCAGCCCATCTCAGTTCTGGCTCGCACTGGGTCCGGGAACTCAGACCTCCCCCCCAGACAGGGATTGCTGCTACCCCGCACTGCTCCATCTCTCTCAGAAGCAGCAGCACAGGGTGACAGGCAGTCGGTTCGTGAGAGGAGCTGGTTTTTAAACTGGCTCTCCTCACAGACCAGCTCCCATCTGGCACCCTGTGCTGCTGCCTCTGATACAGTGGCTGCCAGCCTCACTCTGGGGACTATAGAATAGTTGACTAACCAATAAAATTTCAAGAGGTGACTTGACTATTCAATTAACCGATATTTAACATCCCTAGTAAAGGCCCTCTAAATCAACCACTGATCATGCTCCTGTCAACTGCAGTACTTCATCGAGAAGTGTAAGGGAGACACTGCAGTAACTCAGTCTACGGTCAACTCACATAGCTGGAGTTGTGTTCCTTAGTTAACATTGCCCCTTAGCGTAGACCTGGCCTTAGTATTTAGTAGCTGAGAGGAACCTGGATTCTCATCTTGCTATCTGACTTGATGCATGACTGCAGACAAGTTACTTGACCATCTTGTGCTTTAGCCAGACCAACAATAACAGAATGTAAAATCAGGATTATGCTAACAAATAGATTCAGCATTTGGGCCCAGCTTCCATAAGGGTACACCAAATAACCGATCACTAGAAATCCTTACTGAAATTGACTAAATTGCACCTTGAGTTCGTGGGAAGATAGGGAAGACATTGTTTGGCTTACCAGAAAAAGGAGTATATCATTTTAAGGGCTGGGGGGAGAAAGCCAGAGATGTTGCTGCAAAGGCAGAATGGGTCAACATTACACGCTGACTCAGGGACCAGAAAAACGGGGGAGATGATAAGGGCAAACCCAATGCAAGAAGCTTCTTTTTCCCTGGACCACATGAAACAGTATCCACTCTGCCACCCATTGAAGTGGCAAACTATTAGGTTTGGTTGGGACCTGCTGTGGGCATTGCACTAGCTACTCTTTTCTTGGGGAGCTGGAAAGAAAAATTTCCCTCACTACCAGATTGGCCCAGGCAAAGTAGAGTTTTCTTCAGCCTCCACTCAGTGAATTGAGGGAGTGGAATTTTTCAGGGTGAGTAGAGAAGAGAGTTAGGCTAAGATTCCCTAACTCATTATGTAAATGTGGGACAGATGTCCAGTGCATAGTGAAGAGATACAGTTGTGGAAGGGGGGTCACCTTCCTTTGCATCATGGCTCACAGGCAAGTTACACTAATAACTTGGTGTTTTTTAAACCATGATTTGGGGACTTCAGTAACTCAGCCAGAGTTAGGGATCTATTGTAGGAGTGGGTGGGTGAGGTTCTGTGTTCTGCAGCGTTTAGGAGGACAGATTAGATGATCATGATGATCCCTTCTGACCTTAAAGTCAATGAGTCTATGATACAGTGATCAGACAAATGGTTTGGTAAACAACTTAAAGGAGGTGTTTGCTAATGGAACTGAACGAGATGGAGTTTGTGGTGCCTATGCCTGACAGAGCAGTGAGCCAACCTCCATTCCTTTAAGCCCATCTTAACCCTTATTTAAGGTGAGGGAATGATAATGTCCCATCAGTTCATTGTCTGGGACCAGGATGCAACACAGGGGATGGAGGTGGGCTGGCAGAACCTCCCAGGTAGATTATTGAAACGATCACGTACTGTATACTTTTATCTGATGGGCAGTCCCAGACATTTAAAGTTGTAGCCTGATTAAACCATGTACATGTCTCCTTTCCTTCTTCCAGACATCCAATATTATTTTTATGAATACAGTCAATTAAATTTAAAACAAGATGTATTTTTTCCTTTTCTAAATATTTTGCTTTTCATATAATATATCAGATGGTAAACCAAAGCTTTTATAATTCTATATGAAACTAATTAGGCATTTGATTTGAAGTTGCTTTCTAATATGTCTTTGTTAGAGAAGAAACAGGCTACCCAGGAGTGGATGGGGTAAATGGACCACTTTATTGCCGATTCACGTTTACCTTGGACCCTCAACACAATGTTCTGAGTGGCAATAATTAGGCACCAATTTCACTCCTTTATCCATGTTACTATGTAGATTCACATGTCTATCACTACTTCCCCTAAATCCTTATTTAGTACGGTTAACTCCTATACAATGAATATTAACAGGCAGGTGATGAATATTATTATGCCCACTCCTAATTACTGTTTAGAGAATTTCAACACTTTTCTACACTAAAAACTTTCTGATTCAGCAAGTTACAGAGATTACAAAAAATGTGACAAAGTGAGAAGACAAAACAAAGCAACAGTGTTCAGTGCAACTATTTTTCTAGGCTGCAAGAACAAAGGGGGGAAAAACATGCTCAAAGGGCAATGCCTGCTCAGGCTGGACTGCTTACCACTAAGGTATAGCCATTCCAGACCCCTGTTAATTCTTACGTATCCCAACAGTCTTGACTAGGAAAGAGATTATAAACAGAACCCCTACATGCTCTCCCTCCCCAGTAATAGTACTGCTCAGATGTTGTCTTCTAAAAATGCAATTACTATTAATATTTCATTTTTTCCTGCAGGACCACTGCTTCTACGGCAGAAGGACTTTTATGGAAAATTGCCACTGGATTATGTGGAGTCCCTATCAGTAAAACAAGAACTTTTGGATATTGTCCATCCAGAAGAGACTGTCAAGGACTTCCATGAACGCGTGGAAAAGGATTTCCACAGCCAACAAAGAGAACTTTGTTTAATTTTATTTAATAAGATGTTGCTAAATTTTTGTTCAGTTTATAACTTAACTTCACCCTCTCTTTTACCTTTTAAAGAAGTAGCGCACTTAAGTTCACTTCCATTAGGGGCTATTAATGGCTGTAAATTGAAAAGTAGTTATCTTACTGATTGGTTAGTAGATCGTTACCTTAGAGAGCTACAGACTTTCCAGAAACTACCAGAGTTAATTCAGGAAATATCTGAGAATCTAAAAAAATCTTATGGAGAACAAGTATATCCCTTACTGGCAACACTAGAAACTTTGGCAATGGCAACTCAGCTGCCTGCTTTTCATCTTTCTAACAATTGAGACTAATTTTCAGATCAGTTCCATTGGTTCAATTGTGATAGTTTATTGTGGACACTGGGCAAGATTCATTCTACCTAGGTACTATTTGCTGGAGACTGCTTGCCCTTCTGGCACATTAATGTTCTGAGCCAAGACTTCCATAGTTCCACTGAAGGGAGCTGCAACTGAACTGAATCCCTATGGTTACCGCAGTAGAGGAGAGTTCACTTGCACCTATCAAACCCTCTTTTTTCCCATGCTGGCACATTTTCCGTTATAGGAAACCTTGTATCAGAATTCTTGCTGGTTTCTAAGGATGTTGTCCCTAACATTTATCTGATTTAGACACCAAAGCTGTTTACTCTTTTCCAGGGTGTATAGATAGATACACCTGTTGGTCTCATGTGACTGACTTTCTGAATATTTGTCAAATAAAACAAAAATGGAAAAACTATTACCACAATCCATTTTCCTATCTTCTTATCCTAGGAAATACATATTTTTAAAATGTATTTAAAATTAGCCAAGAAGTTACTTTTAAAAATTAGTATATTTATTGTAACACTTGACCAATACTTCCCAAATTGACTTGGTAGTCAAAGTACCTTGACAAAGTTCATGCAAATGAGACACTAAACTTTCTCATATTTTTCTGTAGCATTATGATGCTCACTCCCAATGATCAGCTTGACTCAGATCCTGGCAAATCTGAATAGGGAAGGGTTAAAAGTAGCCATGCTTTCTTTCTTCATGGTGTCCAGATTCCTAAGGCTGCTGAGGCCTAGTTTGGTCTCCAGCATAAGTTATACAACCGCTGCTCCAAACTAAGATGGCTTGAAATAGCCTTATGTAGGTCTGTATTACTGGCAAGAATGGCTAAAGCATAAAATGCTGTGAGGAATGGGGATGGTATTTGTGCAGAACTGATGCTTTCGTAGCCAGGGAACTCATCCTGTCAGGATGTGACAGTTTTAAGTTCAATTCCATACAGTTTATTTGAGGTTGAAGCATCAGCCTCCTTAAAAATTGTAGCCCCATTAATATTAGGATTCTGTTCTCAGTACTAAGAATATATGAATACTATACAAGATAAATCCTCTAAATTGATAAACTAATCCTCTAACCTAATTTAGGATTGTGTGTTTATACAGTATGATATTGTCTGTGCTTAGTAATTAATTACATAGAAGGGATAAATCCTGCCCCCTCCTCCAAATGTACAGAGGCTATTCATGTGAGAGAACTGAGGTGATTCTGGTTCATAAGAGGAAGAGATGAATGGGGACAAAATTTGTAGAGTCATATGCTGCCTAGCAAGGGGGAGTTGAGAATGAGATGGCAATGGAGGATCTGCCAAAATACACTCCCCACTGACTGCTCTGCACATATCCAGTGCCCAACTCAATTCAGGTAGGAATGTGGGGAGAGAATTTGCCAATAAAGGAAAATACAAAGAAAGGATGCTTGCTGAAATGGTAGGACAAATTATAATTAATTAAAAGATTAAGAATAATCTAAAATCTTAATTTTAGAAGGAATAGACTCATTAATTATGTTTCAGTTCAGTTCTTTTCTAACAGCAATGAATAGTGTTAAAGAAACTAAAAGACAAGGTAATAATAGCAGTTTTTGGAATTGGTATCACTTGACTAGAGGGAATAAGTTACATTGACACAGCTGGTACATTAAAACTTCCATTTAATCTTCATGCAGTGGAGATATGATCTCAGCAATAAATCCAATGATGATGCTCAGGCTAGTCTGGACTTGGAACCAGATATTTATTACAAATGTTCAATAGTTATTTATGACTGATTACTTGTATTAGGCATATACAGAGAGCAAACTGTTCTAGTGAGGATAGAGAGTTGTCTTGGGTTAGATTTGTTTGCTTTAAGCAGTTTAACTTTTCTACTCTCTGATACTTTACAGTAATAAAACTTAATTGTAAGTGAAATGTGATACTTGTAATGCTGTGGTAAACAGGCATAGTAAGAGTGTTCTTATGTACACACCTTGCAAAGAATGCAAAATATGTCTTTAATTTGTGGTATTTTATTAGCTTTATAAAAATAATGAATTTGAGATTCAATTAAATGTTCAGGTCAGAAAGCCATAGCGACATCTTGTAAGTGGTTGGTTCAGATTTCAGAATAAAGGAATCTTAGATACGGAGATGAGACACTTCATGACTTTCCTTTGAGCTGTTGAGAGAATTTCTTACTTGCTTCCTTAAACATATATTTCCCACAGCTACATGTTATTTTGTCATTTTGTCAGGGTGACAAAGAATAGTACAACTACCAATTCTAAGACCTGTTTATATATTAAATGTATTTCAGGTGCATCTATATAGCATATCTGTAGAACTACCATGATCAGTGCTCTCTTGCAAAGCAAAACATGGGATGTGAGAATCTGAACTGTGCCTGTAAGACAGTAGGAATTATGGTGGTTTCAAGCCATCTTTGCACCACCTGCACCTTGCATAATTTAGACAGCCCTGGTGGCCCTGTCAGAGTTATGGCAGCCTGTCCTTAGCTGCCCATAGGCCCAGCACTGCCCAGAATTACTATATAGAATTACAAGGTACAACCCTGCCCCCAAAACCCTGCCCCCAAGGCTTTTGAAGGGTGGCCCCTGTGAGCTACCTTAGAGCTCTTTTCTCTAGTTCCTGCACCACAGAAATTTTTTCCCAGCCAGAGTCTGAATACAAGGACTCCATCTCCCACTGGTTAGGGCACTCACCTGAACATAAGAATGGCCATAGTGGATCAGACCAATGTTCCACCTGGCCTAGTATTCTGTCTTCTGACAGTGGCCAGTGCCAGATACTTCAAAGAGAATGAACAGAACAGGGAAATGATCAAATGATCTATCCCGTTGTTCATCCCAGCTTCTGGCAATCAGAAGTTTAGGGACATTCACTGCATGAGGTTGCATTCCTGATCAATTTGGCTAATGGCCATTGGTAGACCTATCCTCCATGACCTCATCTAATTCTTTTTTTAACCTAGTTACATTTTTGGCCTTCAACATCCAAGTGGCAACAAGCTCCACAGATTGACTAAACATTATGTGAAGAAGTATTATTTCCTCATGTTATTTTATACATACATTGGGTAATGCTGGTTCTTACGTTATGTGAAGGGGTAAGTTACACGTCCCTATTTACTTTCTTAACATGGTTCATAATTTTATAGGCCATTAGACATCTTTTCCTCCCCTAAGATGAACAATCCAAGTAGTTTTCATCTGTCATTTGGAAGCTGTTACATGCTCTTAATCACTTTTGTTGCCCTTCTCTGTAGCTTTTCCAATTCTCATATGTGGTTTTTGGAATGGGATGACCAGAACTGCACACTCAAGGTGTGCTTGTATCATGGATTTACATAGTGATCTTTTTTTGTCTGTTTCATTATTGACTCCAAGGTTTCTTTTAGCTTTATTGATTGTCACTGTGTGTTGAGCAGATTTTTTCAGAGAACAGTCCATAGTGATTTCAAGATCTTTCTTGAGTGGTAACATCTAATTTGGGATTGTATTTTCAAATGTGCATGACTTTGTATGGTCACTAACATTGAATGTCATCAGCTATTTTGTTGTCCGGTTTTGTGAGATCCCCTTGTAACATTAGTTTAAAGTCTTTGGTCCAATGAATATTCAGTTAGTTATATAAAATGAAACAGCCTCAGCAGGAGAAACTGCAAGAATCCAGTCAACCAGTTATTGCCATCCAATAGCCTAACTAACAGTTGAGGTACTCACTTATCACACAGAAGGTTCAAGTTCTCGCCCCCAATTGAGAACCTGGAGCTCTCATATCACCCTACCACTGAGGTGAAATGTGACCCATTGCTTTTGTGAGTGGTACCTGCATTTTTTTGATAATATACCCTGAAAAATCAAAATGATTCATTCTGATAATGTCCAAATACATCTTTTCAATGCTTGGATTTTTTTTTCATTTAGACTGAAACAATTTGCTGAAATTGATAATAAATTTAAAAAAATTGTCATAGAATCATAGAATACTAGAACTGGAAGGGACCTTGGGAGATCATCAAATCCAGTCTCCTGCCCTCATGGCAGGACCAAGCACCATCTAGAAGATCATCCCTGACAGATGCCTATCTAACCTGCTCTTAAATATCTCTAGTGATGGAGATTCCACAACCTCTCCTACACAATTTATTCCAATGTTTAACCACCCGAACAGTTGGGAAGCTTTACTTAATGTCTAACCTTCCTTGCTGCAATTTAAGCCCATTGCTTCTTGTTCTATCCTCAAAGGCCAAGGAGAACAATTTTTCTCCCTCTGCCTTGTAACACCCTTTTAGGTACTTGAAAACTGCTATCATATCCCCTCTCAATCGTCTCTTTTCTAAACTAAACAAACCTAATTCTTTAGTTGCTATCATGTCCCCTCTCATGCTATCATGTCCCCTCTCAGTCTTCTCTTTTCTAAACTAAACAAACCTAATTCTTTAGTTAATCCCAATCTACATTCCTTGGTGAAAACTACTGTCAGTGTAACAAGTCCATTCAGGAGATCCAGGATTTTTTGATCCCCTTTACACCAATCTGCCCCTTACCTAGTAAGGCACTCCCCCAGCATTGACACAGTGCTCTGTATCTGAATAACAATTAGCTGTAAGGTTAGCACAAAGAAGGAGGTGCTTTTCTGCAACTGTCTGACATTGCTTTGCTTTAACTCTACCTTACATGTATTCAGGAGAGCAAATTCAATAATTTTATAATCCTTTATACAGGCAACCCCCATACTTACAACCTAATTGGTTCCTGGAGAACTGTCGTAAGTCGAACCTTTCTTTCCCATAGGCACAATGTTATAAATCAGGAGTGGCCAACCCATTCTGGGCAGAGAGACAAGATAGCAGTGGATCCAGCGTGAAAAGCCGGGGCAAAGTTGTCGAGGAAAAAAAAGACTGCCCCTTTAAAAGCAGTCTCCAGTCACGTTTGATTGAGAAAAAAAAAGTGCTCTAAATAAGGCTCTGCCCCTTTAAGTAACCGCATTTAAACTCATTTTAAGGCTTTTTGGCCACAGCAGGCTCCTGCCGCCTGCTGCCATCTTTATTTCTGCAGCTTTCATGGCCGCGCCAGACGGCTCCACTGCCTAGGTCAGCACAGGGAGCTGGGAGGAGAGGGCCATTTTAGGGGGTGGGGGGGGAGGGGGAGGAAGAGCGGCATGCGGCTCGCGAGCCTCGGGTTGGCCACAGCTGTTATAAATGGTGATTCCATTCCTGGAACCCTATTTCATGCCCTAAAAATGCCTATGGAAGCGGAGGAAAAGTAAATAAAACCTAATATATGCCTTTACGAACATTTATTAACTTAAAACAAACATTCAGTATGAAAATAAAGCACAGAAAATACCTTCATCATCTTCACTTGGGGAGGGAAATGGTTATTGGAGAAAAGCAGAAAAGGAGGGGACTGGGACTGCATCTGGGTCATCTGGATCATCAAAATCTAATCTTGCAAGAGGAGGAGGGCTAGATTGGGGGAGCTTGGTTGAGATAAAGTTCGTTTCTGGGGGGCTTTTCTCAATGGACTGCACTGCCCGGGGCTTCTTAAAATAGGAATGAGGTTTGGACTGAAGACACCTTCTTCTTCTTCTCATAGAAAATCTCCCTGTAGCAAGCGTAGGCATTCTTAATTGTTTAAATGACCTTCGAACTAGGTTTGAAATTACGATTATCTGTCTCAAAAATTTTCAGCACTGATTCGAGACTCTGGAACGCCTCCGAAAGTCTTTGAATGATAAATGCTGGGGGAGAGGGAGTCTCAACGGTAACCTCTTCTTCAATGACCCTTTGTTCTTAGATTTCCAAAAGATCTTCATTGGTGAGCTCCTGAGCATGAGAATCCAACAACTCAGTCACATCTTCAGGAGAGACTTCGAGAGCCAGTCAATTTGCCATCTTGACCACAGATCCAGTGACTTCTGCTAAAGGATCTTGAAAGTCCTCAAAATCCTGAACAAATTCAGGGCAGTTTCTTCCAAACTCCCCTGAAGTTGGATTCTGAGACAGCATTCCAGGCTTCTTTAATGATTTTTACGGTATCCAAAACACTGAAAGACTTCCAGAATTCTTTGATTGTTGGTCCACCTTCTTTGTCAACTGCTTCTATCAGCCTCTTAAAGGTCCCTCCAAGATAATAAGCCTTGAATGAACTGATGACTCCCTGGTCCATTGGTTGAAGCTATGCAGTCATGTGAGGGGGTAATAAGAAAATAATCTTGATGTTCAGATTCACATCTTGAAGAATTCTGGGTTGGCCTGGAGCATTGTCCAAAATGAGCAGTGCTTTAAATGGAAGGTCATTTTCAGCACGATGTTTTTGGACCTCAGAAACAAAATTATAGCTGAACCAATTTTCAAAAAGAAATGCAGTCACCCAAGCTTTGGAGTTTGATTTCCAAATGACTGGAAGGGTGCCCTTCACTAAACCCTTAAGAGTCTCAACATGGTAGACAAGCATCAGTTTCAATTTGCAGTCCCCTGCAGCATTAGCTCCCAACAACAAAATCAGTCCATCTTTAGCTGCTTTGAATTCAGGCATTGACTTTTCTTCCTTCGCGATGTAAGTCCTCAATGGCATTTTCTTCCATTAAAGTCCGGTTTCATCGACATTGAACATCTGCAAAGAACAATAGCCTTCCTGTTTGATGATTTTGGCTAACTTCTGTGGAAAATCCTTTGCTGCTTCCATGTCAGCACTGGCTCCTTCTTCCTGGATTCGAATGTTATGCCAATCAGTTCTCTTCCTAAAGCGGTCAAACCAACCCTTGCTAGCATTGTAAGAGTCATCTTGGATGTTTCACCATGCTTATTCTTAAGCGCCTTGAAAAGACTTTTAGCCTTAGCCAAAATAGTCACTTGATTGAGAGGCATATGGAGGAGCTGCATCTGATCATTTATCCACAAAATTAAAAGTTTTTCTATCTCGGGAATGAGCCCATCATGTTTTCTAATCAGTGTTGTTTGCATTGACCTTGTACTCTTCACTTCCTGTAGATATTTAGTCTTGTCCTTCAAAATCGTACTCACAGTTGAATCAGACAATTCAAATTTATTACCTAGTATACACACTTTCATGCCTGATTGGTGAAGCTTCAAAATTTCATGTTTAATTTCCAAAGTGAGGACTTTCCTGGGCTGCTTCATTGATTTTCCACTCTCTGCATCACTTTTCCTTTTCTCAGACATGGGGTATGTCTACACAGCAAAGTTATTTCGAAATAACAGCCCTTATTTCAAAATAACTTTCTTAGTGTCTACAAAGCCAAACCACTATTTCGAAATAAATTCAAAATAGCGGAGCGCTTATTTCGAATTCGGTAAACCTCATTCTACGAGGAATAATGCCAAATTTGAAATAGCTATTTCGAAATAGGGGGCCTCCAGCCTTCCCAGGGTGCCCTGGTGGCCACTCTAGCCTCAACCAAGAACACTCCACTCCCTCTCCCCTCCCCGGAGCCCTTAAAGGGTAGACTCTGGCCACAGTGCCTGTGCCAGCTCCAAGCCTGCCAGCCCAGATCCAGCAGTCACTGTCCCTGACCCAGTGGCCCCAAAACATGAGCTAGCAAGCCACTGGCAGCCAGCCCTCCACCGCTCTCTAGGAGCCATCTGCCAGCTCCCAGGAGCCTGCCAGAGCCCAGAGAAGGCGGGCGCCTTCCTGGGCCAGGGTGGAGATCATGGACCTTATTCAGGTTCAGGGGAGATGCCCCCAACATCCATGATCTCCGCACTAGACAAAGGAACGCGGCCGTCTATGGCAGGATAGCTGCCAGCCTGGCCACCAAAGGCCACATGCGAACCCAGGAGCAGGTTTGCATGAAAATCAAGTTGGTCCGGCAAGACCCCCAACCCTGAGCCCTGAGCTTTCCCTCCCCCTTCTTCCTCTTGCTTCCCCCTTCCAGCTCCCTCCTCCCAGGTTTTTCCCCCTCCCCTCTCCCACCCTCTCTTCTCCCCTCTCCCACTTCCTTTCCCCAGTCTCACCAGAGTTTCATTCCCTCCCCCCCAGTTTTGTTAAATAAAGAGAGTTTGTGTTCATGAAAATACGTGTATTTTATTTGATGTTAGGGAAGGGTAAGTGGAAAGACGTGAGGGAGGAATGAGGCACAAGCCCCCAGTGGGCAGATCAGGGAGGCTCTTAGTGCTCCTCAGGGTGGAAGCTCTCCCGCAGGGCCTCCTGGATACTGACAGCCCCCTGCTGGACCTCTCGGATGGCAGCCTGCAGAAAGTGCAGCCAGACTTGCAGCAACGCGTCCAAGAGAAGCACCAGAGTGCCCAGGGGCAGCTCTGGCTCCATGTTGCAGAGTGCTGTGGTGTCCCGAGTGAGGGCAACCAGAGCACGCAGAGACAAAATGCTTTGCCGTCCCTCATTGAGGTAGACAAGCAAGCAGGGAAAGCTGGGAACTGGTTGTCTGGGGGTGTCTCTTTAAGCACAGACCTCAGATAGCCTCAGGCAGCAGCCCCACACAGTAAGTCCTGACTTGGTGCCCTGTCGGAACTGGTTCCAGCCGGCCTTAAATGCGATTCAGAGTCCACTCAGTGTGGACGCACTATTTCGAAATAAGCTATTTCAAAATAACACCGTAGTGTAGACAGACCCATGGTGAACACAAAACACACTCAGTTGCATTTCCTGTTTTGTGATGAAACGTGGATGACGCTGTCGTAAATGTGAGCTGCAGACGTAAATTGGGGGGGTTTTAGGAGCTCTCTCACATGGGGAAAAAATGGTCATAAATGCAGGGGGTTGTAAGTCAGGTGGTCGTAAGTTGGGGGGGGTCTCCTGTATATCTAATTCTTAACTAACACTATATTTCTAGTAAATTCATAGGAAAAACTTGTGAATTAATAATTACAGTAAAATGAGACCTACTAAGTTGATGAAAAGTAATTTTTTCCCCCTCTCTCCAATAGTGAGGAGATTCTCTATGTCCTCTTGAAGTTTTGAAGAAGCAGTTTTCTTGCAGACCCTACTTTGTCCAGGGGAAAAACACCCTTTGTCATGGTACCCTAGTAGGCTGCCCTGCTGTCCTGTCACTAGGTCTCCCTGAATGCATTTCCCATAGGTATCAAATCATGTCTTTACCTCTTCTGAGATGGAATTCCACAATTCACCCACTCTTAGATTGGTTTCTGGATTATAGCCCCTTAATATCAAGTGTAACTAATTTAGCAGGTTTAACTGGGGTTGGATCCTGCATGGGTTCTCTCTTTTTGGGAGCCTGTGACAGCATGTATCTTCAGTGAGACAGAAACAGCGTCTTCAAAACAAAGCCCGATTTATTTTGTTGAAAAGGTACATGGCACTTAAAGATGTGACCTACACACACATTCCCTTATCTAAGTGTAGCCTCTCAATCCAGATCTTGGCCAGTCTGGCTTCTTCTCATTTGAGAAACCACCTACTTTTTGCAGTCTTCTCCCTCTGGTTCAGCAGGCTGTCATCCTCAGGCTACCAATCAATAAGTTTAATATTTAACACCAGTTAATTGCTTGTTTTATAAAGTGCTGTGCAAACCTATCATGGTGTGTAAGTAATACTAGCAGGCTGTGCCCCGTGCTTGCTATGCTTGCCAACCCTCCCCTCTTCCTAGTGGCTTTCGTGGCCAGAGAGCATGCTGATGTCATTCTGCAGGTTGGGGTGCAGGGTCTGGTCTTGGATTTAGAGTGCAGGAGAGGCGCTAAGCTTCGGGCAGTCAGTTGGGGTGCCAGAAGGGTTCTAGATGCAGGCCTGGGGAGGGTGTTTGGATTCAGGGGTGCTCAGAGCTAGGGCAGGGGCTTGGGGTGCAGGAGGGGGTTCATGACTGGGATAGGGTTTCAGGATGTGGGCTCCAACTGGGCACTGCTTATCTCAGGTGGCTCTTTGGTGATGGTGCAGTGGGGCTAAGGCAGGCTCACCCCTGCCCTGGCCCTGGCCCTGGCCCACTCCCAAAAGCAGTCAGCAAACTCCCTCCCAAGTTCTGTTGTACCCCCTCTCTGCTCTGTGGAGATGGGATACAGGGTGGGAGAGGGAGCACCTTGACATCAGAACCCCTCTTCTCTCTTCCTTGCAGAGCACACAGGAGGCTCCTGGGAGTGGGGGGAGGCAGCTCCAAGGCAGAGGGCAGGAGGTGCACAGCAGTAGGGGGAGGGGCAGCCGAAGTGTGGGCAGTTGATAGCCTCTTGGCCAAACCAGCCAGGATCACCTGTCAGAGGATCCAAGATCTAATAGTAGATCCCGATCTAGTGGTTGGTTACCACTGCTTTTACGGTTTCTCTTTAGCTTGATGCTATTGAATGTACAGGAACGTAATGTCAATAGTATTTAAGTTGGGATTATAAAGTATTGTAATATTTTTTTCTTAATATTATTTTGAAAACAAGCCCAATAAATAGGCTAACTTGAACCTTAAATCCAAATAGCTTTGATTCAGATGATTTGAGGATGCTTAGATATGGGTGTGTAGTTAGTTGCATGTATCTTTCTGATGTATTAATGGCAGAAATAAAACATACTTATGAGCAGTATTATATTGATGTCTGCATTTGCAGCTAAGTCTTAAATACAAATATTAGGGTCAGAAATTGTCAATCCTATTTAATAAATGTTGAGAAAATGTCCATAATTTGGATTGAGATCATAGTAGTCTAACCACCAGATATAAAACATTTACACACGTTGTTGAAACCATTGAAACAAGTGCCAGTTCTTCAGCTAAGGTAGAATCATGATGGGGAGGGGAGGAGGCGTGTGTCTTTAAAATGAGGCCTTAAAAAATTCCAGCCTGCTTTGCATGGATGTTAAAGATGACATGGTGCTTTTAGTAAGGTGAGAAGTTTGCCTTCATGTCACTGACCAAAACATTTCCCTTTCCCCTACTGTTTCCCCCAGTGTGTTGTGTTCAGTTTATTACCTCCTTACTCACCCTGCTTTATTTCAACAACGCTGGTACATATTTAATGCATAAAGAGTGATGGACTCTTTTTCAACAAAAGGGACAGTAAAAGTGTATAAATTGTTTTATAATGATTATATAGTCTTCAATATTTTCAGTACTAGCTTAATTTTAAATGTGTAGAACTTAACTATATGTAGCATCTTAACCTAGCAGCTCATTAATACACAAATGCTTTTTCCTCCCATTTAATCCAGTGTGGGTCAAGATGAGTTATTGTAAATAGTTTCATCGCTAAGCACCACTATTAGCATATGTAGGCTGTCCTGAAAACTCAAAATGACACCTCTCCTTAAGCAAAATTCCCTTGTCTTGGAATTTTAAGGCTCCAAGACTAGTAATGCTACACTGAAATAATAGAGTACCTGTAAGCAACTGTGGTTTAAATGACTGATTAAATTACTCCAAAAATACATGAGTGATCCACTAGGATTGAGACCCTTTTGTCCCTATCTGTTTAAACTTGATAATACAAATAAGGGGAGAATGGAATATACTTGTTTCCTTTGTCAGTAATGCTAGAAGGAATTACTGTTGTTGACTACTATAGTGGAAGAGATTACTGATTAGGAAGGAAAAGGGAAAAGATGGCAATACTTAATGTTTTTTTGTTTGAACACTACATTAAGATAAACAGAATCTGGGATCTTGCTTTTCAAATTTGTCCATTCAAACTCTCCACCAGTTTTTCAGATGCATTGGCTTCTGAAAGTTGATTCATCTTAATTGCAAAAGAATTAAAAACAAAAGGATGTTCGAGTAGCCAGTCTCTCAAGATTGTGTGCATACTCACTCTGAGGTTAACAAAATTTTCTCTGTCACCACAGTCCCTTGTATATAGCTAAAGGTTAGAATAATGTTTCTTCAGTTTCATCTGGAGAAGTGGGTTGTGCCCACAAAAGCTCATGATACCATCTACTTCTTTTGTTAGTCTCTCAGGTGCTGCAGGACTATTTGCTG
This sequence comes from Pelochelys cantorii, assembly GCA_032595735.1. Lineage (NCBI taxonomy): Eukaryota > Metazoa > Chordata > Testudines > Trionychidae > Pelochelys > Pelochelys cantorii. The sequence goes on from CM064330.1 coordinate 60,183,379, forward strand.
TTTAAGTTTTGTTAGAATAGTGAACAGTAATTCTCATAACTGAACTTCTTTTATGCATTTCTTAATTTTCAGATATTCAGGTTGGTAATAGCTCACAGTTTTCTTTTAACAGCTGGTACATTTAATTCAACCAATATTGCTGTTGAATTTACAAATAGGGCATGTTTTAGTCAGACTATATTTGGCAATAAGACAACAATTATTGTTCTGTTATGTCTTTTTCAGAGAATCAAGAGCTATTCTATCGAAAAGTCATTAAAGATAAATATAGAGCTGGTATGATGTAATGATTTGGTTTTGAAGCTCTTTTTAGAAAATAAACCATTATTTTATATCTATATCTAGATATAGATTTTCAAATTATAATTTTTGTTTTTCTAATACTCTCTGTGCACTAGTTGCCCATTTATTATTAATTTGGTATTTTTACTTCACATTAAAGATGTGCTGCTAGCACTCTATTCCTTACAGGGTTGTTGTTGTTTTTTTTAAATGAGGTCTTATATTATATAGATGAGTATTTTGGGGACATTTAGGGTACATGCAGAAATTTTCCTCAGAGTGATTCTTATTTGTCAGTTTGAGAGGGTCAACCAATCATTAGTTTAAGCCTTCTCAAAGCAGACCTTCTCTGTGTGAGGGACATACTATCTATAATGGCTTTCAAACTGCTAAAGATTGAACTTTTTCATATGGATACCATGTGGCTTGATGATAACATATCTTCTCTATCAACTCCTTATGATTTTAGGAGTGTTCATAGAACATGAAGAATTACTTGTTCCCTAACGGGTCTTTTCAAACTCAACACAAAAGAGCAGGGAGGGAACTGATAAGATTAAATGATGGGTACACTTATCAAAGGCTCTACCATAGATGTATTTATAGGGAGTTCACTACTGTTATTAGATTAAGGGTCTTTTTTCTTGTCAAATCCAGAAAAAATGCTTTCAAATGCATATTGTATGACAGCAGCATCAGTTTTAAGAGACAAAGCTTTGAAATGGTTTTATCAAGTTTGCCTATAGCGAGTCCTAGCTACCAGTAAAATTGCTGAATTACTGTTCTGTTAAAGGGTGCTCTCTCATGCCTCCACAATGGAAAACAGGAAAGCAACTATGCAAAAGAAACTTTACACAGGTGTACTGTCTAATTTGAAAACTTTTAATTTTATAATATCTCCTGACTTTTTTTTTCCCCTAATGCTAAAAAATCTGATCTAAAACCACCTAACTGCCAGCAAACATCAGGGACAGACATATCAACCAGAAACACAAGTGTGTGTTGGTAGACTACCCACTCTGTAACTATAGCATACATAAGTGATATACATCTTTCTTTAGTTTCTCAGTAAACTCCCTTTACTTGCCTTCTGCCTGCCTCCGTTATCCCAGCCAGGATTTTGAATTCCTACACACATCACATTTTTATAATGTAGTGGGTATACATGGGGCTTCATGGAGCTGTATAGACAAATGGCCCATGTCCTGAAGAATTTACAATCTTAGGTCCCATATTCCCCTCTGCTTCCTGGGATTACAATCATAGAATCATAGAACCATAGAGCTGAAAGAGACCTCAGGAGGTCATCAAGTCCAGCCCCCTGCTCTAGGCAGGACCAATCCCAACTAGATCAACCCAGTCAGGGCTTTGTCAAGCCGAGACTTAAACACCATTCCAGTGTTTCACCACTCTCCTAGTGAAATAGTTTTTCCTAATATCCAACCTGGACCTCTCCCACCACAACTTAAGACCATTGCTCCTTGTTCTGCTATCCGTCACTACTGAGAACAGCCTTTCTCCATCCTCTTTGGAACCTCCCTTCAGGAAGCTGAAGGCTGCTATCAAATCCCCCCTCACTCTTTGCTTCTGCAGACTAAACAGACCCAGCCCCCTAATCATTTTGGTTGCCCTCCGCTGGACCCTCTCCAATGCGTCCACATCCTTTTTGTAGTGGGGGGCCCAGAACTGGACACAATACTCCAGATGTGGCCTCACCAGAGCCGAATAAAGGGGAATAATGACATCTCTGGATCTGCTGGCAATGCTCCTCTTAATGCAACCTAATATGCCATTAGCCTTCTCGGCTACAAGGGCACACGGTTGACTCATATCCAGCTTCTCATCCACTGTAACCCCCAGGTCCTTTTCTGCAGAACTACTACTTAGCTGGTTGGTTCCCAGCCTGTAACAATGCTTGGGATTCTTCCGTCCCAAGTGCAGGACTCTGCACTTGTCCTTGTTGAACCTTATCAGATTTCTTGTGGCCCAATCCTCCAATTTGTCTAAGTCACTCTGGACTCTATCCCTGCCCTCCAGCGTATCTACTTCTCCCCCTAGCTTAGTGTCATCTGCAAACTTGCTGAGGGTGCAATCTATCCCCTCATCCAGGTCATTAATAAAGATATTGAACAAAACCGGTCCCAGAACCGAACCTTGGGGCACTCCGCTAGAAACCGACCGCCATCCTGACATCGAGCCTTTGATCACTACCCGCTGGGCCCGGCCTTCTAGCCAGCTTTCTATCCATCTTACCGTCCATTTATCCAATCCACATTCCCTTAACTTGCTGGCAAGAATATTGTGGGAGACGTATCAAAAGTCTTGCTAAAGTCAAGGTATATCACATCCACTGACTTTCCCATATCCACAGAGCCAGTTACCTCATCATAGAAGCTAATCAGATTGGTCAGGCACGACTTGCCCTTTGTGAATCCATGCTGACTATTCCTAATCACTTTCGTCTCCTCCAAGTGCCTCAAAATGGATTCCTTAAGGATCCCTTCCATGATTTTTCCAGGAACCGAGGTAAGACTGACCGGCCTATAGTTCCCTGGATAGTCCTTCTTCCCTTTTTTGAAGATGGGCACTACATTTGCCTTTTTCCAATCATCCGGGATCTCTCCCGATCTCTACGACTTTTCAAAGATAATGGCCAAAGGCTCCTCAATGACATTTGCCAACTCCCTCAGTACCCTCAGATGCATTAAGTCTGGACCCATGGATTTGTGTACGTTTAGCTTTTCTAAATAGTTCCTAACAGGAACTATTTAGGAACTTTTCTTTACCCATTAAGGGCTGTCGATCTTCATCCCATCTTGCGTCACTTAGCGCATTAGTCCGGGAGCCCACCTTGTCCGTGAATACAGAGGCAAAGAAAGCATTGAGTACTTCAGCTTTCCCCACATCATCTGTCACTAGGTTACCTCCTTCATCCAGTAGGGGCCCCACACCCTCTCTGATCACCTTCTTCTTGTTAACATGCCTGTAGAAACCTTTCTTGTTATCCTTCACATCCTTAGCCAGTCGCAATTCCATTTGCACTTTCGCCTTCCTGATAACCCCCCGGCATTCTCGAGCTATACATTTAAACCCCTCCCTGGTCATTTGTCCAAGTTTCCACTTATTGTAAGCTTCCTTTTTGTGCTTAAGTTCACCAAGGATTTCTCCCATAAGCCAATCCGGTCTCCTACCATGTTTGCCTCTCTTGCTACACAAATGGATGAGTGCCACCAGTCCCACTACCTGAATTTCTGTAGGCACTTCAGGTGGGGTATGGAGTTGGCGTTTCCAATCAGCAGGGGACCTACCTCTTCTTTTGCCAGATTTTCAACCTACTCCCAAAGCCCTTGGGGAAAATTGGCCTAAATTACTGTAAATAGTAGCTGCAGTAAAGTCCGCTGTTTGCCTCTATGCTGATTTGAACCCCCTTCAAGTAGTTTTATGGAATTCCATGCAGAAGTAAAAGTGCCTCATCTCAGCCACTGGCACTGTCACCTTCCTTAGCCCTATTATGTCTTCACATTTACTCTGGCATAGCAGGGCTGATTCTGGTCCATTCTATTGTGGCTTATATGTATTTGTAATTTAATTATAAGGTCACTTTGTCCTAAGTGAGAGAGTTTTATCAAGTTTAGCTTTCTAAACTAACCATTTATTGTCTGTGGATGATGCTGTAGCTGAAGTTAAAAGGTAAGGGGTTTGGCTTCAAAGGTTGGCACATTTGCAAGTCAAGACCCGTTATCAGAAGTTCCTATGTGACTTTGATGCCTAAGTGTCATTGACAGCCCATGGAACTTTGGCGCTTTTGAAAATTTTAGGCTTAGGTCTGTTTACTTTTGATAAATGATACACGTTAAATAGATTTCATTAAGACTGTATGAGAATATGTCTGTGGATTTGAGATTGTGAAGTCAGTGTTTGAAAAACATCAAATAACATTTGGTTTACTAGAGTTCATTTGTACATATGATTTAACATCTGAGATGGGGTAAGCATAAACCAGTAACTTTTGCATTTAGTACTTTTGTACATACCAACTTTAGACACAAGATAAATAGCTGCTTTTTTGTTATTATAAGGATTTAAAATATAGGATAAAAGGTTGCTGTTAAATGACTGTGCTGGATGTTTTCTATATAGGGGTTTGTGAATGAGAATTAAAATATCAGTATAACAACACAGACCCTGTTGAGCAGCTATAGTAATGTATGTCATATTTCAGCAACCATTTTTAAATGCAAAAAAGAGTTTAACTTCCACAGCTGAGATATAGGCAAAACCTAGGAAATTCAAAGGTAAACCTGACAGTTCTGTTATTTGCTTTTTAAATTGGTCATTTAATTTAGTGCTAATGAAAAACAAGGTATAATGCACCACGTTGAACCGAGAGCAGCATGGGCAGATACTGTGCAAGTCTCCACACACAGATCTTTCAGTGCACCTAAAGACTCATTTGCAATGCCCTTCTCTTATAATCCTGGTTACTTTCAAGTGTGCCAGATTGTGAGGTGGGTCTGTGATTTAGGGTATGTCTAGAATACACAGGTTTTTCCGGGATACTGTGTCCAGGGAACACGTTTGCTCTTCTGCTTTTTTTTGTAGAAGAGCAAACGTGCTATTTTGGAAGTCCCTGTATTCCTTGTTCCACAAGGAATAAGGGGGCTTGTCTGACATTTGGCCCAGTCTAGACGAGCCAAATGTCAGAAAAGCCCCTTCCGATAAAAGAATTGAAGCACATTTTGCATAGCTTTTTCCGAAAAAAAGATGTAGTCTAGATGTAGCCGTAAGGATTAAGAGAGACCAAAACTCTTGAGTATCTGTGTCTGAGATTTAAACCCCTGTTTTCCAGCAGGGCTGCTGGTATAACAGTTAAGTTGCGTCACTATGACTTTTTTCCTCTCTCTGATTTATCTCTGGTTGGATTAAAATCTAAATAACATCCATAATTTTGCATATCCTCACATTTGACTGTGCATCAGTTAAAAATGTTAATTATTTAAGATTCTATTTATTTTTAAATGCCATTGTTTTGGAGCAAGTTGAGGCAAAACAAGCTCTGTGTTGCTCTCTAGTGAAAGGGGCCAAACTGCAAAAATTACATCACTTTGTATGTTGACAATAGGACCTAGCAAAAGAACAAAAAAAACTACAGTGTGAAAATCAGCTTTCAGCTGTGCAGAATTAATTAGAATAACCGTCTTCTATCCATCCTCCAAATGTTCTTGCTTTGATGTGAGTGTCTTCTGGAAACCTAACACTCTTTACAAAGCACTGCTTTCCTGGTTGGTGTGGGTTTTTTTGTGTGGGCTCCTCAAGCATTTCCCAAAATAAAATGCAGATATAATTTTATTCTAGTTACTCAAAAGCTCAAGTTCTTCCCTTTCACTGGAGCACAGCCAGTTTCTGTAAATTAGTATACTTTAGCAGCAAAGGGCCCAGCTCATACTTTAATGCATATACACTACAGGAACACCTACACAATCTTTATTAAAGATTGTTTCTTCCATTTATTTCCCAAAATGCTACCAATAGATCCTTAGTTACAGTATTTTTTTCATTTCTATAGTAACTTTCATATGGTAAGAGCCCCAAATGCTTCAGAATCTGTGACCACTGCTTAAAGTCAGCCACCTTTAAGCAGTGAAAGTGAGCTGCTAAGTACCTAACCACAATGGAAGGAGAAATATCTTCCAAGGATGGGGAGATGTTATGAAAAGGACTATAAGGGCTCTAGTCTCCATGGAACATGTGCGGTTTTGTTTTAAGATTTCACATGAGATCCACCTGGCAGCAAATTCATAGAATAATTTCTTTTATTATTTGTATTACAGTTGTACCAAGTAGCCCCAGCTAGCAGCAGACCCTTAAGTGCTCTAATAACACAGCTCAAATGTTCAAACTCGCCATAACAAAGGGGAGTAGCAAACAATTAGAAGAAATGAGGAAAAGAGGATGAGGATAATGGCAAATGTGAAAGCATGTTTACACAGGAAGCTCAATTGTCTTGTGTCAGGAAGCTCAGAGGAGGTAGATCAAGATGGCAGATGAGGGTCTGAACTAGATTTTTAGTGCTGTAGACAAGAAGAAGAGGTCAAATTTTAAAGATACTGTGGAGGAAAAAGTTGAAGATTTCTGTAAGATAGAGATGTGCAGCATATAGAAATATAAGGGAGTCCATGATGTAGGTAGGCATGCTTGAGAGGGAAGATGGCAGTGTTCAACGAGGCTAGGTCTACACTACAGCTTTTTTCAAGAGAAAGCTATGCAAAATGCACTCTGCATTTTGCATACTTTTTTCCGATTGTTTTTTGAAGAGGCTTTTCTGAAATTTGGCCCATCTACACTCGGCCAAATTTTGGAAAATCTCCCTCTTTCAGAAGATCCCTTCTTCCTCCTGGAACGAGGGGACAGAGAGACAGGGCTTCCGAAAGAGCGCGTTTGCACTTTCGAAAAAAAAAAAGAGCAAACGCGTTCCCTGGACACGGCGGAGTTTTTCCAGGATAACCCGGAAAACCCCCGCAGTTTAGAAGTATCCTGAGAGAAAAGTGGAAGTGCAAGAGTGCTTGAAAGGAAGACAAAGAGCGCTGTTTAAGCTGAGAGTCAGACACATAAGATGTAGGACTGGACTAGACAGCTCCAGGAGTTAAAACTGAGACATTGGTTTAAAGTTAGTAGTGAAACTGTGTGAAGAGATGATTGCTGAAGAGATTAAGTGAAAGAGAAGAGAGCCAAGGATAGAAAAGAAAGGGAAGTGTACACACTGAAAGTGATGCTGAAGGAATGACCAGAGAAGTTAGAGAACTGTGAGCAAATGGAGAAGTGGCAGCTGAGAAAGGAGCCTCCTGTGCCCACCCCCACCTCCCCCCCCACACACACACACGCTGCTGTGTCTGTATCAGAAGCAGCCGTGCAGTGGGAGGGAGGGGAAGCAGCTGCATGGGAGCCAGTATTTGCGGGGAGCCGGCTTAAAAGCTGGTTTCCTGTATTACCAGCTCCTGCCTGTCCCCATGCTGTATTAGAGACAGCAGCATGGTAGTGGGGATACAGCTCCGTGGGAAGAGGTATGGTAGACTTCTAAGCAGGCTCCTCACATGTACTGGCTCCCACCTGCCCCACTCCTATGCATTGCTTCTGATACAAGGGCGGTGGGCGGGGGAGGCAGCCCAGTATTTTACCGTGCATGTAAACCATTGAGCCCAGGCTCATCAGTTAACCATGTACATGGTTACAGTTTCACATCACTACTCCCAACCTAGAACAGTGGAAAAAGTAGGGCTTGCAAGAAAACAGCTTCTTCAGAACTTCAGGAGGACTTAGAGAATCTGCTCAGTACTTTAACAATACCAAGGGGTATGTGATCAGTTTCTCATAGGTACAGCAGATCTTGTTCATATATACACACACACACTAACAATTCTTAAATGATTTCTGCTGACCTATTTGCATAGATGGGATAGAAGGGGAAAGAAGGCCCTGAGATTCCTTTAAGGATGTCCATCTTCTTCTTGGGCTTGAGGACCAGGATGTTAGCTGGGGCAGGGGAATTTCCTAGTTAAGGTGGATTGAAGAAAGCAGTGGAAGCCCATTGGCTCCTGTACACCCAATGTGTTAATCGGCACCCTGGACAGAGGAAAGCATTTTGTTTTGCGGGGAGGAGGGGGTTGAGAATCAGAAGGAATGTTTCCCTTGCTGACCAACTGGCCTGGGCTTAGTGGACTTTTTTGTTTTCCTCTCAACGGCCCATCCCTATTGAGTAAGTTAGGTTGTAAAGATCACGGTGGTGCATCTTGGCAGGTGCTCAATGCCAGTCATCATTCACTAAGGGGTCTGGTTCCATGACAAACTACAATTGGAAGCAAAATTTAGAGAATGCGTCTTTGAAGAGAGTATGGGAACTGGGATTGAAGCTCCTAGTTGGTGTATAGCAAAGAGCCATTCCCTTGTATTTTTTTTAAGCATCTTAGGGGGGAAAAGGCAGTGGGATCCCAGAAGGAGTACTTGAGATCAAGTTAAAGGTGTGGAAAAATGGACTGAGATTAGCTTCCCCCTGGTGTTATAGATTACAGAAAACAAAATCACCTGCACCTAACATGTTATTGCCAGATAGTTTCCCACATGTGTTTAATGAAATTGCAACCTAGTTAAACCAAAATCATGATATATTGTCTGTGTTCCTGCAGAGTCCAAAACAATCTGTTACTTGAATCATATGGTATAATAGTTTCAGGTAATTTCTTTCTAAATTAATATAGCTAGGAAACTTAATCATGCTGATATTCAAGGTTCCCATTTATTTTATAAGAACTTCCAGCTGGTTGTCCCTTCTTTGCCATTGGTCAATGCACAGCATTGTACCTAAATTCAATCACAAAGTTACATATATTGGAATTAATATTTGCCTATTTGTTTTCAGTGTGGTTTTTTGCCCCAAAAAGTTTCTCTTATCAACTTTTAATCTAAAAGTATTTTTAAGAGCAAAGTTTATAAAATTATGAAAATCTATTCAATAGTGATACAATTGTACTATTGCCTTAGCTATAACATTGAATGTCAGCTTATTTGATGGCCGCAGTAAATGTTGTTGTTCTTGAATGCTCTTTAAACAGCTTGAAATATAATAAGCTAATAATTGTGTAGTCTTTTTCTGTGAATTACCTGGTCTAACTTATTTGGAATTTGACTGAGAAACAGCAGTTTTGACTTGGCTCTCTATTGATCTTTTATCTTAAAAGTAACATTATGTTTACTTATTGCTAGACCACTAGAGGCTAAACTATTTAGGATTTTCTACTTGAATAATCTGACAAATATAAAAACAAGTTTTGACATAATTGGATTTTTGTGTTGTGTTAAACTTTACTTCCAAGATAAATGTTATATTGCCATCTTACTAGGGCTCAGTTTAAATCTTTTTAGAAAAAATCCCAATTTTATTAAAAAATATGGCTATTCTTTAGGTGATAAATTCTGTAGAACTATGACTCTCTCAATAATATCCAGAGGTAAGCTAATCTCAGAGCAGTAAGAATCTATTATTAATACAATAACAGTTCATGAAATGTGCTTGTCAGTTTTTAAATGAATGTTATTGAGCTGAAATCTTCATTTATAAGTAAAACTTAAATTCACTGGATTTATTGCTGTAATTTAAGGTATAGGTATTGCATTTATAGTGCTCTGTGTTGCAAAAATAATCTACCTTGCCTGATGCTCTGATCTTGTCCAGATTCTTTTCAAATCCCTTAGTTCTACCAGCAACAGTATTACATGGTCCTTGGTTTTTTTTTTTTCATTTTGGCCTTTAAGGGTCTTCATTATCTAGTTTCTGTAGCTCTCTATTTCCCTATCATCGTGCGCTTAGCCTTGGACATCTTCCACCTGGTTCTGTAAGTACTCTTGTAAAGATATGTTTTCATCAATCCTGTTAATGACCTAAATATCTCTCAACTCTTTCCATGAGCAATCAAAGCTCCCTACTAAAGGATATGAAGATTGGTTGCCTTTGTGCTTTAGCTATCTTAAGATGAAGTTTTATATTAAATTGTTCAAGATGTTTCTATTGTCCTGATACCTGTTAGTGCAGTCCTGCTTCCCACAGCCTTCTCTGATCTGACACCATCCTTCTACAGAGTTAATCTGTGGTAGAAGATGGGGTGGGGGAATGCCTCTTCCTAGAACCTAACAATCACCATTTTTGAAAAGGAAGTGGCCTCTGCTTCAATCAGCTGTTTCTTGAAAAGCAGTCTGGAAATCACCTCACCAAGACTGGCGCATTGGCAAAGAAAAAAATTGTTTCCCCTGTAAACTTAGCCTCTGGTAGCAGACTAGATTAAGGAGAAATAGAAGGATGGTATACCTGTTTAGAGTCAGTGAACATATTCTTGAGACTAAACTCTAAAGTTTTATATGGATTATTTTGGATTTAAGTGATTAAAAAGGGTAAAGTAGGGTTGTGGTGGTTTTCTTATGGAAGGGAGAGGAGATACCTCATTTCCCTATTTTTTGCTGTCTATTCTAGAAGAAATGTGGTTTTCCTGTTATCTTTATAGTGAATACCTGTTGGTAGTTTTAATCCCTTTCCTCTTCCTCCTCAAAGTATAGCACATCATCATCTTACTGCCTAATAAATACCCGTGTATAAAAATGTATTGTTATAACGTGCAACCTTCTTAACTGCACTAATATTTTAACTCTATTACTTACTGTAGAATATACACATTTCTTATTCAGAATGTTGTTGTACATACAGGCTAGCACTTTTCTGTTAGCAGTTCTCACAGTAGTGAGAAACTTAAGGTACTATCAATCTGAGTCACTAGCAGAGCTAAGAATAAAGTCCTCCTGACTGCTAGTTTCCTGGCCATATGTGATGCTAGACTGTATTTCACCCTTCGTACATGTTTTGTGAAACCCCTTTGTTTGACCTAATGCAACATCCCTTTCTTGAAAAAAGTACTAAATGAGTGATGCAACTATATTTTTCCTTCTTTGTGGCAGAAATGAGACATTTTAGACCAAACCTGGTGAGAAGTTTTTGGTTATGTGAATGGAGAATTTATAAAAGTTAATTTTTTGGTAAAATGTTACTGTACAAAAGTCATTTCTCAGAAATGCTATGATATAATGTGAAATAATCTTAACAGCTGTAGAAATTAGATATCTAGAATTAATCAGAGATGCAAGTCAAAACTATTCTCCAAAAGGCATCCTGCACAAAGCACCATAGACAACTTTGGCTATGTCTAGACTGCAAGGCGTCTTTCAGAAGAAGCTTTTCCAGGAGAGATCTTCTGAAAAAACATCTTCCACACAGCAAAAACGCATCGAAAAAGCAATCTGCTTTTTCAAAAGATTAGCATCCACACTGAAAGTATGCTTATTGCATTTAAGCTGTGATTACTATGGATGGAGTGACCACCAGGGCACCTGTGCTTTTTTCCTCTTCCTTCTTCTTTCGAAAGAATTCCATCTTCCTTGTCTACACACGCCTTTTTCTGAAAGAGCTCTTTCAGAAAAAGGCTTATTCCTTGTAGAAAGAGGTTTACTAATGTCAGAAAAAACCCTCTGTTCTTTCGAATTTTTTTTTTGTCGAAAGTATACGATTGCAGTGCACACACAGGTGAAGTTTTTTCGGAAAAACCATCTGTTTCTCCAGAAAACCGCTGTAGTGTAGATATAGCCTCTGAGAGCAAAAATGGCAAGTCAGTGAGAAATCTTGGTGAAGCACTGGCTTTAAAAATTTTATCATGGTAAAGCATGGACTTGCAGCACTTCAATAGTGTTGCTTATGTACATTTTGTTTGCACCATGTGATGGACTGAAGCATTAAAATATTAAGTGGTAATTCTCTACTTTTCATTTTAATCTGGAAAAATGTACTGCAGTTTTCATTCAGCTCTAGTCCATGCTTCTTCCAGCATATAAAATTAATGAGAAAACAAGAGTACAGGTCACCAAAGAAAAATGCTGCCAAATCTCTAACATACTTAATACTGACAGCATGTTTTTGTTTAATGATCTCATTGTACATTAAGCAGTGGAGGCTGTTTAGATAGGAAAAGGTGCATGCTTTTTAAGGGCAAGCAAGCTGGAGAGTGACTTTTTGCTACGGACCAGGTCAGCTGATGGAGGCTGACCCATTTGTCCTCGCCCCCTGCTGCCCAGGGGATAGGGAGGATTCTCAGACCAGCCAGGTCCATGTCAGTGGAGCAGCACCTTTCCTTGGAAGTGGAGAAATAGCCTGTATTTTCAGAATGCACTCAGGGCACTGTAATAATTGCTTCTCCCTCCCACCTCATCAGATTGGCTAATGTAAAGTGTATGGGGTGGCGTAATCTTCCCTACAGCAGGTTTGGGGGCTTTGGCAGTAAACATGAAACAGAACTTAAAGGGTGACAGCCTAGCCCAGTTGTCCCCAACTTTTTGGGGCTCCTGGGGGCGGGGGCCGTGCATGTGCCACGCACCCCGGGGCACAAGAATGGCTTGGGCCAGCCCTGATCACTTGGCAGGCGCACATAAATGCCCCGGTGGGCGCCATGGCGCCCACGGGCACCGCGTTGGGGACCACTGTCCTAGCCTATGTAAATGTGGGACAGCTGTCCACTGTACATATTCCATAAATCAATGGGTTGGTGAAGGAGTTAAAGCTATTCTTTACAAGGAGCAGAAGCCATAGAGGTTCTCCATACACGCACACACACACCCCTCCATTTAACCCACATTTGAAGGGGCAGAAGAATAGCAAAGAGGGGACATTGATAGAAGCCCGTTCCCTATATGCTTATGGAATTACTCACACTTTCTTAAATGGCTCAGTACCTCACATATGAATGAAGTTAGCAGCTCAGTAAACCACTTTCCAGTGTAGCTGGACAATACTGTAAATGTTCATAAGGTAGACATTACCACAGAACTAAATATTAGAAATGCAGAATAGGAAATTGCACAACATCTGATGATACCGACTACAAGGCTTTCAGTACAACAGAGAAAGTCCACACAAATGGATAAGGGGACAAATTTTTTACAGTTTATCAAATTGAAAGCTATTTCAAACAAGAGTCCCATCAATAAGAATGTTTAAGTATGGAGAAGTTTTTCATTAATTGTGTATTGTTCTTCAGCAACCAACAGTGAAAGGATGGGTATAGGTGCATTTTAAATAGATTCCTATAACAATGATCTAACTGAAGCACATTTAGGTCAAAGCCTTTCCATAGAATGGTAAGAGGAGTGGCATTTTTTCAGGCATGTTATACAAACAAAAAAGATCAAAATAACTATTATAGGAAAACAGTAATTAGCAACATATCTTTACAACAAAAATAAGTTTCCAAATTAGTTCTCATGAGCAATGCAGTTAATTATTTAGGCACATATATACACATTTCCCTGCACACACTTTAACTGCAATAGTAGTGCAATACAATTTTCTTTGCAATCACAACATAAGCCAGCTGCTCTACAACATATGGCACAGATAATTTCTCTTGTGGTTACAGTCTTGCAGTTCCTACTCAGTCAATACTCCCAGTAATGTTATCGGGAATTTTGATAAAGGATCTAACAATTAGGGTTCCAGTTATTGTGTATTACACACCTAGGTGGGGAGTAACTTTAGATATAGAATTCTCCATGCAGAGATATGAGAATATATCCCTAGGTATTATTTATACAATGGCTGTTAAAACATTTGAAATGTAAATTGTGTGTGTCATTTAATTTCTAAAATAGACTTTCATGTGTTATGGTATGTCTCTATTAAAAAAAGAAATAGAACTGGTATCACTTTTACCACACTGAATTTTTCTTCTACTCTGCATGTCATATTAATAACAGGTAAGATAGTATGCAATCAAGTATTTTAATATGACCTTGTAATTAATTAGAAAGGAAAAAAATTGTATGTGCACAATTGTTCATAACTGGATACCTGGAGCAATATTGATTTTCTTTGGCAGAAGTTTCTTTACAACTGAACTATGTACTTCCTTCACTAAACTAGTTAGTACAAATTAATATTAGTGGTACGTATAAAAAGTAAGATATGCAGTCAGTTATAAATCTGGCAGTATTTTTATATATGTATTTTAAAGTCTCATAATGGAATGATAGAGGCAGGAATCTCTTCAATTAATGGAGCTCCAATAAGAGATTTGCACTTGGTGCATTTCTCATCAGTTTATAGGCATCCTGAGTCAGTCTGAATACACTGCACCAGAAGTTAAGAGGGTCTAAAAGTAGTAGGTTCCATTGCACTCTTATTTCCGTTGAAAGGTATAAAACAAAAAATTGTAATGGAAATATGTTGGTTAAAAATATTAATGTTCAAATAAAACTGCACTTACATTTTCAAATCTAATTTATATTTTTGGCAAATTTAATCAGCATGACTTGAATATTTAATAGTTTTACATGCCTTCTACCATCAAAAGATATTACGCATCTACCACTTAATTTACATTAGGTACTTTTATTGTGTTATGTCCTCAGTCACGGGCTTTCCACACAGCATAACCCATATGTGAAGGCTTCATTAAATTTGTCTGTACAGTATTACTATATTTTCAGTGATAAATGCCTTTGTACAGTATTTACAAATTCTCTCCATTGTGATTAAAAAAGCAAATAAATAAAAAGCTTAAGGAAAGTAATGCTTTCTAGGCCATGGGCTTTTTCTTTTATCTTGCCTCAGCAGATGTTAGACTCCTCAGTAGATGAAGTTGGCTAGCCAGGATTGTTTCTCTTCCTCTTATTTGGGCTGTGACTGGGATCTTGTTTTAGTTCTTGATATTGCACCTGTTTAAACAGAATGTTCAGAAATAAACTGGTCAGGTGACCACTCACCAGCAAAGAAAGAGCACCAAAAACAAGAGGCTTTTATTTTTCTTCTTTGGGCAAATTACTATCCTACCTCAGGCTTATGATTTTTGCACCCCAGCTGCAGATCCATACAAGTGATAGATGTGGAGTAAGCAGCAAAATCAGTATTAGAAAAATCTTACCAGGAAATAAAAAGGGTATTAATGAAAACTAGTGAAGTCTGTGTTTTCCTCAAAAATTATTACACTGAAAATAAAGGAGTATCCAGTTGAAAAATCAATAAAAATTCTCTGCAGTCTTTTATTTAATACATTCTCCAGTAATGCAAAGCTGACACTATTATGATAGTGCAACTCCTATTCACACAGAGTATGAATTTAATCCAGCATCTGAAAATGCTGAAAGCCTAGCCTCTTGCTCTACTTAGACATTTATAAAAACATCATTCTGCAACACTTAACAGTTCATGTAAGATCCCACACCACAATATAAGTGCACAAGCTTCATAACATTTTTAAAAGGGCGACCTCATCACCTATAGTAAATAAAACAAAAAATTCTCACCTTAGAAAAATAGGTGGTAACAACAACTCAAATTCACAGTGCTGTCACAAGGTACTGGGCAAAAGAGCCTAACCCTGACTCTGCATTATTGAATTTTCTTTCATTATCTGATATCCCCATTTCCTCTCTTCAGGGGCTGATGGCCTTAGGCAGCAGTACTTCCTAAACAAACCCCAGCACTATGTTACTCTGGTGATATTTACAACAGCCCCGGTGGTTGGATAACAGCAACTCCATCACACACTACCATTTCCCAAACCGTTTTTTTTTAATTAACTGATTGCCCCGAGGATCCCACAAGCCACAACAGTGGCAAAAAATAGTATAAAACGTATAGAAGACTCACCAGCCTGTTGATATTTTAGACCATAGAAATTAAAAGTCAAAGTCAAAACAAAATGATTTTTCTTATAATTTTAAAACTAAGCCATAGAATTAATAATCTAATGTTAAACCAACAACTATATGAGAATTTAAAAAATATATACACACCACTTGTACATCTGAGGGAACTCTGGAAAGGAAGTCAAGTAGCTCATTGTTATCAATCGCATATGGACTGCGAAGTTTCTTAGTAAATTTATTGATGCCTGAAAGAGGGATATTTCAAATATTAAAATCTCTGGATTTTTTATACCATCGGTTATTAAAAACATTTCTGGCAAACTTCTGACAAAGATTTTAAGATGCATTTCATAGTCTGATTTTTAGCAATCACTTCGTGAACTTGTATACTCGGGCCTGGCCTATATTACAAAGTTATGTCAATGTAAATTGACTTGAATCCACCTAGTTATGGGATGTGTCTACATCAACAGTTGTCTCCTGCCAACATCTGAACATCATTACAGTGATGCAATGACACCATCTTCCCAACTGATGCAAAGCCACAGGTGACCTATTTTAGAGTGAAATGGTGTGAGTATAAATGCTGCACTACCTATGTCAATACTAACTGCACTCCAGTAGCTTTCCCACAGTGCCCCTAATTCCTGCAACAGTGGCCACTCCTTATGGCTATGGAGTTGAAATTTGTGACCAAAGACCAGAAGCTGTGCATCACCCACTCACCCCTCCTTTTAAAACTTCCTGTGTTTTTAAAATTTATTTTCCTAACTGCCCCCACCTTGAGGAATACACCTACCAGCTCACTGTGTGCATCAAACCTACCAGCACCAGTCACAACCACCGACTGCTGAGAGCAGGCAAGAAATTCTGGATCTATGTGGCCTATGGGAGAGAAAAGGCTGTGCACGCACAGCTATTGAACAGCCATAGAAATACTGACATCTATGCGGCAACAGTGCCACCTGAAAACAAAGAAACTTTCCCTGGGATACCAGAAGGCAAGAGAGGGCAACAATAAATCTGTTGTTGCCACCAGACCTGCTGTTTTATAACAAACTTCATGCTATACTTGGTGGTGTGCCCACCTACACTCTACAGACTACCCTGAACACTTTGTTTGCAACCTCAGATAGAGACCTGTGTTGTGAACAGTGAAGAGGGGACAGATGGAGTGGAAAGGGATCATTTTAAATTGTTGGACAAACAAAGTAACTATTTAAAAAAATTACTAAAATATTTAGCTGAGAGTAACACAAAGTGGTAGGCCAGTTCTTATTGTTTCTCTGGCTGCCAAATCAAAGACGTGGCTCCCACTATTTAGTCAGAGGGTTTCTTTTATGTACTTTAGGAGACATCATGTTTAAGACTAAGAAAACTAGTCACAATTATTAAACATTTTTATTATTAAATAAAGCAAAAGAAAAATACCACAAGTCCCTGGTGATTTCCATTACAATCTCTTCATCTCTGCAGAGAGCTTTAAAAGAGATTACACCCTGTATAGTAAACCACTCCTGGGGGTGCTTTTCTCTTGAGTTAAATCCAAAGGAAATTGTTTCCCAAAATTATTGTTTTATTTTTATTAGATACATATATTTATGTAGGGGCAAAATAATTTGTTTAAGGCCCAGTGGATTTTGTTTATTATTAATAAATAACTAGACAGTTTATAACGGGTGAAAATAAGCTATCTTTTAAAAGGCATGGAAGACAGGAGAGATTCCAGAAGACTAGAAAAGTGAAAATATAATGCCCATCTATAAAGAGGGAAATAAGGACAACCCAGGAAATTACAGACCAGTCAGCTTAACTTCTGAACCAGAAAAGATAACGAATCCATTTGCAAACATCTATAAGATAAGGTGACAAATTCGTGCTATTTTTTATCGAGAACAAATCATGTCAAGCCAACCTGATAGCTTTCTTTGATAGGGTAACACGCCTTGTGGATAGGGGAAAGTGGTAGAAATGGTATAGCTAGACTTCAGTAAGGCTTTTGATACAATCTCGCATGATCACCTTATAAATAAACTAGGGAAATACAACCTCGATGGAGTTATAATAATGTGGGTGCTTAACCGGTTGGATAACTATTCTTAGAGAGAAGTTATCAATTGTTCACAGTGATGTTGGAACTGCAAAACAAGTGGATCAGTTCTTGTTCCAATTCTGTTCAATATTTTCATCAGATAATGGCAGAGAGCGCACTTACAAAGTTTTCAGATGTTACCAAGGTGGGGGAAGGGAGTTTTGTAAGTGCTTTGGAGGATGGGATGACAATTCAAAATGATCTGGACAAACTGGAGAAAGTCTGAGATAAGTAGGTTGAAATTCCATGAAGACAAATGCAAAGTACTCCAATTTGGAAGTAACCATTGCATACATACAAAATAAGAAACAACTACTTAGAAAAGAGTACTTCAAAAAGGGATTTAGGGGTCAAGCTAAATAGGAGTCAACAGTGTGACACTGTTGCAAAAAAGAAAACAACATTCTGGGATGCATTAACAGCAGTATTGTAATCAAGACACAAGAAGTAATTTCCCCCTCTATTCTGCACTGATTAGACCTCAGCTGGAGTACTGTGTCCAGTTCTGGGCGCCATATTTCAGAAAAGATGTGGCTAAATTGAAGAAGGTCCAGAGAAAAGCAACTAAAATGATTAAAGATCTGGAAAACATGAGCTCTCAGAGAAGACTCAAAGAATTCGGTTTGTTTATTCTGGAAAAGACAAGACAGAGGAAACATGATAATAGCTTTTGATTACCTGAAAGGTTGTTACAAGGGGGGAGGGAGACAAATTATTTTCCTTAGCCTTTGGTTAGACAAGAAGCAATGGGCTTAAATGCAGCACGGGAAGCTTAGGCTAGACATCAGGAAATACTTCCTGTCATAGTGGTTAAGCTCTGGAATAAATTGCCCATGGACATTGTACAATCTCCACCATTGGAGATTTTTTTAAGAGCAGGTTAGACAAACATCTGGGCGGTATAGTCTAGATGGTGCTTGGTCTTGCCATGAGTGGCAGAGGTCTTGACTTGGTTTCTCAATGTCCCTTACAGTCCTATGATTCTAAATCCTATGAAATCTTTCAATGTATATAAAGTTTTTCCTGCCAGGCGACAGAATGATGTATTTCTTAGTATTCAACAAAGGCACCAACAAGTTTGTAATGACTTATAAAATTAAGTTGTAATTTTATTAATGCTATTTTTGCATTACTATTGAGGCCTTTTCTACACAAGGAAGAGGACAGGGAGGAGATGTGGCAGGGACCACACAGAGGCAGGATCTGTTTGAAACTCCGCTGGAGTCAAGCCCGTTATGCCAGGCAAATGCATATGAGCTGATGACAGGGAAGGGAACTAACCTAAAGTGGTATGGTAGTCTTATTACACATTTCACATCAGAACAGGTATTGTGCTCAAGTTTGCTCTTCAATTCTTTGCTTATTGAGGTAGGCAAGAGGGGCCATGCAGAATACCTTGTTTATCTACATAGGGATGTCTCTTATCTTTGTGGGAGATGTCAGTGAAGCTTTCATGGAGGCACTTTGCAATTCTATTCCAAAGATTCCTAAGGAGTACATCCTTGTTTCTTCCCCCGCAACAGGAGACCTTCCCATACCACTCTGCAAGTCTGGCTGGCACTGCTGCAGTAAACAAGCTAGCCACATACAGAGCCAGCTGGCTTTGGGACATCAATTGCAGCTGAGTTCTCTAGGCCTTTGTCATCCTCAGCAGTCAGATATCAGCCAAAAAAAATCATCCTCAATGAAAATAGTGCCTTTATTCTCTGCACTTTTCTTAAACCCCTATCCAGAGAGGGGTGCCAAATAATGAAAGCTTCAGCGCAACAGAACACTCACCAGGATTTGAACTGCTGAGCAGTGCTGTAGTGAGATGCTAAAAGCTAAAGTGACAATGAAAATTTCACACTAAAGATATTATAGGGGATAGCGTAGGAGTTCATAGAATCATAGGGTTGGAAGAGACCTCAGGAAGTCATCGAGTCCAAGCCGCTGCCCAAAGCAGGAGATTTAGCTTTCCCTTTCCATTGTGACTCTCTATCAGTGCTGTATCTGTCTGTTTTAATCAGTAGCCTCTGGCATGCTGGCCTGGAATGTCTGACCTTGACCAGGAGAAAGAGAAGATTGGAATAGAGAGCAGGGGAGGGAAAAAGACACAGTAGCATTAAGAAGCTCACCAAGATACAAGTTTGCTCAGACGTGGTAGAGAAATATTGACCCACGTGCCCAAAGATCCTGGATGCAGCAGCCTTTCCATTCGTGGCAGAATACCATAGTCACAACTTCCTACACCCCATAATATTCCAGATGGCAGCCTAGTCTAAATCCTGATACACTTTCCACTTGCTTGTCCACTGCCAATATAGCTCTCATTTTGGTGTCTCTGTATAGACAGATACTGGAGTGTAGCTTGTCATATCCAACAGTTCTGAAGCCACTGCTAAAAATCCTAAACCTGCATTACAATGAGATCCAATTAATTGGCCCTCGTTTCTAAGGTCCTTAAATAGGTGATCCAGCACATGGAGCATCTCCATAAACACCAGCAGCAGCCTGACATTTTTCTGCATTGTCCCCATCAACATCTGGTTGTCGTGCTTGAACATCCCTGCATCTTCCTCATCACAATCTTGGATGTGGTTGTACTGGTTCAAGTTCTGCAAGCACAGGAGAATCATGCATCCTGTAGTAGCAACACTCATGAGAATGATGCTGAGCGGTGAAGGATCCATGTTTCTGCCAGAGAGATGGCAGAGACTAAAATGTAGCAGACAGGGCTGTAGGAATTTTTTTAAATGGTGTAAAAATTATAGGATGTGGAAAGTGCTTCAGGATGGAGCAAGATACATGATGGTAATTTGCCTAATCACTCCCAGAAATACCTAAGCAAATCACTGGTATCCCACAAAGTACTGCAAAAGTGTCCCAAAGGGCATTTGGGCTAGGCAGCAGCAAAAGGTAACCATCCATGGTGAGCCACATTTCACACAGTGGGTGGATAGGTGTAGAACCAACAGAAGCACAAACCTGCCTAAGCAATATACAAATATCAGCAACTGTTTCCCAGTACAACTTGCATTGACCAAACTTTGTAGTATGGAGATTGTATCAGTCTCTAAATGTGTTCTTGAAGTATTTTTTCCTCAGTACTCCCTCCTTTAATTTTAATCTTGGCAGTAACACCTAGAATTGATTGGAATTTTTGAGATGGAAGATTTTTCTATGAGAAAAATTCCAATTTTGTCAAAAACAAAACGTTTTGTAGTAACATGTATACATTATGACAACACTACCTTGCTAGTCACGTTTCAAAACCTGTCTGCCAGGCACATTTCAGTCAAAACCTGCTTGGTTTCCTGCTAGCTTGCCTGCCCAGCTCCCTGGCAGGTGGTCTGAAGAACTGCCTCAGAGATGGAACCCCAGAGCTTCTGGGGTTGACAGCTCCAGGGAAGTTCTGCAATGATACCAGACCCAGGGCAGCTGGCTGCCCAAGTTCTGGAGGCTGGGGAGCAAGCTGCCTAGATAGCTGGGGATGACATCCCACAATATTTCATTCAAGAAACACTAAAAGATGAAGTTTCTAAAATAAGCAATGTGTTGCTGGGGCTAGCAGGCTCCCTAGCTCTAAGGCAGCCTCAACTCTGAATATTTAGGGAGAGTCATGGATCTGAGGATCCTAGAAGCCCCAGAAACTCTACTACTTCTGGTTACAAAACTGCATGTTAGATTTGAACCAGCAGCCACTCCAGATCCTGAGGAGCATATTTCACTCTAGAAATATATTTTGGTATTTCTAAAATTAAATACTGCAGGAGCTGAGTTCCACAGAAAATTTAGTGTCTCTGCACCAATTGGGACAAATTTTCTGAACACTCACATTACTACAAAATGAAAATTCACTGTCTGTGTCAGCTCTAGAGGCAATTGTTAAGTTTTCTGCTTTACTTTACAGTAAATCAAGGTAATAATCTTTACGTCTCTGCTTCAGAACCCCTGGGCCATATTCAAGCTCCTTTTGCAGTTTTGAGGGATGTTAATATATATTTTGACTTTGGAATACTTTTAGAATGCAAGGTTTGATAGTTTATTTTTCCACAAAATAAAAGATGTACTAGTTTACTCAAATCAACAACCAGAGTTCAAAGGCACCAAGCACACCTTAGAAAAGCTAAGCTAAAACAGCATTTCCAAATTACAGTTGCTATTACATCATAAGATACCAGGCCTAAAACACTCATGCCCAAAGTATGTCCAAACAAAATATGTCCAAAGCAGAGCCCACAGTGGCATTAGTCTCCCAGATCACATTACCCCAGTAAGCTGGGACATGAACATGGCCTGCTCTGGTTCTGGGATATAAAATGATTCAGTTTTTCTTTCAGGCGGCCTTTGCTGGTAGATCATCTATGGAAATTTGGCCAGGTTATAAAATTTCATGCCTTTAACAGAATGTGTATAGCAGAACAGCAGTGGGGCTGTTGGCCCTCCACAGAGTGAATCGATAATCCTACACAAATCGCCCAGAAGTGCAAGGCATGAGGAGAAGAGAAATTTGCACTCTATGGGAGTGAATTTGGTAACTGGTGTAAGTTTTGAAATTCTAGCTCTTATTAAAATTATTGAATAGAGAATTTTAACACTCAGTCACATCCATCTGAGGGGACCCA
This sequence comes from Pelochelys cantorii, assembly GCA_032595735.1. Classification (NCBI taxonomy): domain Eukaryota; kingdom Metazoa; phylum Chordata; order Testudines; family Trionychidae; genus Pelochelys; species Pelochelys cantorii. The sequence continues at coordinate 60,205,591 of CM064330.1, forward strand.
ATCCAGCATGGAGGCACTGAGAAATCAAGTGTCTAACCAAGATATTCTAAAACTGGGGGCAGTGGACCACCTATTTGTAATTCCATCAACAGCTCACAGACCATATAGGACCAGTTGCTTGTTGGTAGCACCAGAAGAGTCTGGACATCTGTAAAAATAGCTATAAATAAAGATGTACAACCCTAGGATCCTCCTTTTAATTTTACCTCATAAGAGGAGTAAGAGGCAAGAGTCACTCTCCATGACTGGAGGCTGCAGCTGGACAAGAGCTACCACTGCAACTGAAGCATTCAAGAAGGGAACCAGGAACCATGGAAAAAAGGAGTGGGTGAAGCAGAGGACTGACACAGGCTGTGGTGGGGAACAGAACAGGAGAAATGCAGAATGGGTGGGAGGAAGCTGAGAGCAAGAGGAAATGGTGTGATTAAGCCTTTTCAAAATGCTTAAGATGAAGCATTTTGATAAAAGCTAAAAATACACCAATAATTTCCTAACATTACTCTTCCATTTAGGCAGCTGTATTAGCCACAGTGGTGCTACACAATTTTGAACAGAATTAGATTGCAAGTGGACCATAAGAGACACTAGACAAGTTTGAGAATTCTAAGTTTATGTAGAGGAAAAAGCAAAGAATCCTTTGGAACAGAGAATTTCAGAGAAAAAAGTCTGTGGGTGCAAAAAAGAGAAAGATTTAGTGATGCAGATACTATCTGACATCGCATGGAGGACATTTCTTAGGAGAAGAGTTAAGAACATAAGAATGGCCGTACTGGGTCAGACCAAAGGTCCATCTAGCCCAGTATCCTGTCTGCCGACAGTGGCCAGCACCAGTTGCCTCATTAAACAGCAGCATGGCCACATGAATTTGCAAAGCAACTCAAATTACTTTCCTAGAGGTGACCAACTATATTTCACTAAAAAATGAAATAAAAATAAGCTTTTATCTTTAAATGCAGAAAAAAATGAATGGGAAGATAAGTTGAATATACACCAAATAAAGTGAAAATGTGTGTGTTTTTTGCAGAGTTCCATTTCAAGAGCAGTTTTCTGGACTTAAGCCAAAAGTTTAAACTTCAGTCAAAGGTCTATGTGGGAGAAAAATGCAATTTTGTAAAAAACTAAAAGACTATACCTCATGCCAAGGCAATGTTAGCAATAGAAAAGTGAGAAATCAGATGAAATCCTTGAACAGGAAACTCCTCATTCCTGATGCTTTCATTTATATAGATTTTTCTTAACTGCTCCCTATTTCTTCTGTGTTCATAGCTCATCAACTACAAGCTTTCTGAACTGTATAATCAGTTTTGGTGTTGGGCCTTTTAGTAAAGACTAAAAATATTCTACCTTCATCCAATTTGCTTCAAATTTTCTAGTCTTGATTTAGGTATAATAAACTATTTGAGGTCATTTCTGTGATTTTGTGTGTTGTCATTGAGTCTGAACATTGAATTCTCCAAGACACGTGTATTTTCAGGGGGGGAAAAAGCTAGTCGCTCCCATAAACTTAATTGAGACTATTTTCTCTGTACAAGGTGTGTACTTATAGAATGCAGGTACAGCTGCAACAGAGGTGGGGGTTTGTGTTAAAAATATATTAAAAACATTGAGCAATCTCTGTAACTGGTATATTATAGGTAGCTTTTCTAAATCAGTGCAAAGAAAGCCTAAGTGAGAGGTTAAAGTGTCTCAGAAAAATCCCCCAAACTCCAACTCCCTTTTGTTCAGTATCCACCAGTAAAATAGCATATATGTTTTTGTTATCCTAAAGGTGACCCTTTAAGCAGGTGTCTAGGCTTTACATACACTTTCACAAGATAAAGTGCTGCAGCAAAAACATATTGTCCTAAATGCACTATATAGATTGAAATGCCCCTGTTTGTGTATAAGTGGTGAAAATAAATCAGAGTAATATCTAGACAAAGCTACACTTTGATATATGAAGAATCCTCATGGCTGCATGTTTATAGTATACTGAAGCCTAGAATGCCAGACAAGAAAAATGCATTTTGCAGGTGGGCCTAAATCTTTACACAGTTGTGATTTTTAACTAACCTGTCTGTTTCCATCATGGAATAGCTTTGTGACCATAAATACTGAAAACTACTGACAGTATAACTCATCCCTTAAAAAACAGTTTGTTCTAAGTGGCACAGACAGTTAAAAAAAGGCTTTACTTACCCCAGACAAGGACAATGTATCTCAGTGGAATGAAATACAGGATGACTGTGAACACACAGAGGGCAACAATTGCCAGCCAGCTTAAGAATGGGACAGTCCAGTTGAATGTACTGAATGAAAAATTAACATAAGTCAGAAGCCTAATCACTTCACAGAACTAATAAGAGAACAAATAATGGGCAGATAGATTACAGCTGTAAATGGAACAGTCTTCAGCAGTGTGAGGACTGTATGCATGCATGGATGCTGAATATGTTGGAGACCTGGGACCCCCTGAGAAGATGAAACTGGGACTTAGAGGTACAAGTGCCTGCATGCCACTGAAAAACCAGTGCTTATGGCGTTGAAAGTTCCAATACTTTCCCCTATATTTGTCACAGACCTCTGTCCTCTGTTCATTTGCTCAGAATCCAAGGAATCCCTCCACCCTTAACTGGAATGAGATTATACAGCCCTGTTTGGATCATCTGATTTGACTCTCCCCTGTGTTCTGCATGAAATACATGGTCAGAGAAAGAAGCTAAAAGCTGATCAGAGGGCACTTCTTTCTTAAACACATGGCAGCACTCTCCATCAGTGGTCATTTAATCACAATGGGGGAGGACTGAGTGAACAAACGTGTGTGTACAAGGTAGGCAACTCTTTCACACAACTGCTAGTGGGTTAGTTAATTAGGTACAATGGGTAGTTTTGCTGAACGAGTGGCAATATAAGGAGGAAAGGAAAGGGGAAAAACAAACAGGACAGCAAAGGACAGAAAAAAAAGGGTGGGGAGAGAAAAAAAGGGGCAGGAAAAACAAAGTGGTTAAAGAGAAATGAAAATACAATCAGGAAACCACACTGTACCAATCTAAGAAAAATGGGAAAGGGCATTATTCATTCAAAGATAAGGGAGGGGGGGGAAAGAGGGGTTGGGCTCCAGTAGAAGTTTCAGGGGAATGGGTTGATGCAAACCTTCAGATTAAAAAACCCTTCAGTGTGGGTCCTAGATCTCAAAGTGTAATAAAGATCTGCTGAGCAGCCTGAGATATGGGGGGAAAGGAAATGCCAGCCAACAAATCTGGAAGCAGCTTTGTTGTGGGTCCCCCACCCTGAAGTGCAGTGAAAAAATGAAAGTCAGGAAGACCAATTAAAAAAAATCCCAGGGGAACTTTTGTTCAATGGAGTTTGGTTAAAAGGAATTGTTATATAAGTTACAACCACCACAAGGATGCTCTCTGGCATTTGCTTTCCCATATGTATGTTTCTGGCTCTGAACCAATTGACAGTGTCCCTTTAAATTATTATTGCCAGATATGTACCTGGATCATTTTGGCTAAATGTTTCTGGCTTCCAGAGTTAAATAATTACTATTGCCTGGATTGCTAGCTATCATTTATTATGATCTCTGGCTTTTTGGTTTTTTGTCTTTTTCTCCCCAGTAATTTTGACTTGTCTCCAGAGTGAACATTATGTAAGTGTCAATTGCTGTAGGATCACTCCCTAAATCTTGGGGGACACCTGCTCTTTTTCCTTCTTCTGTGTATATCTGGGGTGAACAGAAGGTTGAGGGTCTGCTCACATTCTTGTGACTTGCATTGGGTGCTATGGATCACAAACACCCCATATGTGGGAACACTGGCTCCTCACTTAGCAAACCTCCTTATGTGCTGTGTTAGCACTGTATTCAGTACAATTTTCCTTTTACATTTTTAGGAACAAATTACAAAGATTTATAGGAAGTGTCATTAATCACACTTGTTTAGCAAATTATGTTGCTTTCTTATACAATGGAGCAAAAAATATTAATTCCAAAATTTTCAAAAAATAATCATCAAGATAACCTCCCTATGCAGCTTTTTAATGAAAGTTTTTTCCAAAAGAGGGCTTGTTTTTAAAGTTTGCCCAACATGAAGTGTCCGTGCCTACCTCTGCTGGTGTGTGTCTAGCCTGATATAAAGTTGCCAAGTGCACTTTTAGGCATATTTTCCCATGGGAAGATCTCTCAGGTTCTTCTTTTAAAGTCTTTGTTCTGAAATTCATAAACTACGATTTTCTGTAACAAAATTCTCATAGAATCACAACATTTAAGGCCAGAAGGGACCATCAGATCAATCTAGTCTGACTTGTTTATCACAGGCCACTAACGCCACTCAAATCCCACACTCTAGACCATCTTGATTCTAAAACACTGTCTACTAGCGTATAAAGAAGTGAAGGAAAGCAGCATTTGAGCTGCATACTGACCACTTGTCAAAATACCATTACCTTCTGATTAACTTCCCACAGGAATATTTATTTTGTGGCTACATCACTGTGCACATATGGCAGTCTCATAAGCATGAGACACAAATGACCACATATGCTAGATTCACCAAACTTTGTACAGTGATGTGTGAAGCCTGTATTTTTGTACCCAGGACAGTATTCACAATGAGGCAGGAAAACAATAATTACACTGTCACCCTGATCTCTAGATTTCATTGAATGTACTGCCGGAACCCTACAGATAGAGGCTGTTGAGGGGATGATCTGAATCAGTGCAGCACCCTACGTTTTTAGCTGCAAATATTCCATCGAAGGGGGAGGGAACGTGTACCTGACGTTCTGCTGGCAGAAGTCCAGGATGAATTTAGCCCTGTCTTTTAGTTGAGAGAATCTTTATGGAATGTTTCTGGTCTTAAATAATAAACATTAAATTACTCATTCATTTAACATGCCAACCATATACCAAACTTTCTGTTATGGGCCAGCATCAATCACATGCAAACACTGCATAATTTTGTTTTCAAAAACAATCCATACATATGCTGTATAGCTTTAACCACTGCTTATTTTTTTTAAGATTTAAGTATGTTAATTGTATTATGTTGAAAGAATATAAAAATTGCACATAAAATAGGGTGAGAAACGGAGCTATATAAAACCTTACTAGTAACAGAATATATGTGTATATTTAAAATTTCTGAAATATTTATTTAGGTCTATTTATTTGTTTTATCATGACTTTGTATTGCTGTTTTTAATGTCTAGGTTAGAAAGAGTGTTATGTCTCGACAGAAAGATAGTCTTATTTCTTACTTCAAAGCCACAGTTCTGATTCTTTTCCAATTCATATATTTCTAAATTCTACAATTAAAATGACAGGACTTTCATGCATCCAAGGGCCAGCATAAAGCAAAGTAAATAATGATGAGGTTTAAGCAATACATCATCCAAAACTGCCGTCCTCTGCCAAAAGAATGTAACATTTTGCAGCTTGGTTGGAGGAAAAAAAAATGTGAATACCATCAGAGAGCAATCCAGCACCAATATGTCAGCACTCACTTCTTTATCCTTTCTCCAAAGGAAGCCACTTCATCAAGGACATTCTGGACACTGATACACACCTCCTGGATGGCATAAAGTTTATTCATAAATCCTTTTTTTTCACTATCCTGAAAAATAAAAAAGGAAGTTGCAACAATAATTGAGTGAAAACTTTTTTGACCATAGTCATTGTCCTAAATATTTCTGAGGTAAATCTTAAAATCATACATATTACAGACATACACAGAGCTCAACAGTAAAAAGTCAGAATTTAGAAACTCTTACCACATCTAGACTACACATCTGCTTTTTTGGAAATTTTTTTGAAAAAGCGGACGCACTCTTTTGCCATCCCTTGTTTTATGAGGAATAAGGGATGTGGCAAAAGAGCACTTTTTTTTCTGAAATTTGGCACCATGTAGATGTACCAAATTTTGGAAAAGCCTTTTTCAACAGTAAAGCAGAAAAAGATACGCAATTTGCATATTGTAACTTGCGTTTCTTTTTCTGACTTACCCTTACATTGTAGACCTACACTTAGATACTACAGTTCTTTCCCTCTAGGCTGTCTACGCAATATTCAAAATATTAACTGGGTACACAATGGAGCATAGCTTAATTTGCCATTGTAACCGTTTTCTAAATACATATTTAGAAATTTAGAAATATGTATTTAGAAAACGGTTACAATGGCAAATTAAGCTATGCTCCATTGTGTACCCAGTTAATATTTTGAATATTGCGTAGACAGCCTAGAGGGAAAGAACTGTAGTATCTAAGTGTAGCTCTACAATAAGCCAGCTCTCTGGCTTATTATCTTGAGGATGCCAATTTCATATCCTGTGAACTCTGGTCACCGATAAGAGTCAGGCAGCTATATTACAGCTCAGATTTCTGAGCTCACTTTCTTCAGTCAATGTGGGTTTCCACATTTTGAAATGACAAAAACTCCTTTGGAAGTACGGGGAGTAATGAATCAGACACACTTCAGGTCCTGAGGACAGGCTGCTGACCTCAGAAGGTAACCTGTCAAGTTCCATATAAGATTTTCCCCCCTTCTCACACCATCAGGCAGGTATTACTTTCAATTGTATTGACACACAGTATTGGGAAATGCCAAATTAATCTGAATGTATTAGGAAGGTTTGCAGCTCCTCCTTTCAGGTCTGAATAGTATAGGCACACAAAGAAATGCTTGCACTGGTGGCCCCCGCTGCACTCACTATGCTGCTCTCATCCATTAACATTCCAGTAAAACATATAGCCTGTTAGGGCATCCTGATACACCCACATAACGGCAGGTGCAGTCTCCCCAGACAAACGTCTGTGCACTATTCAACAGCAGACAGACGTGTTTAAATTGTCAGGCATATCAGTGACCTCAACAATCAGTCCAATGAATACGGTCAATGTTCCTTTTGCCCCAAGTGTCATTGTACATATAGTCTACAGAAGGTGTTGCTACAACTATCTTATGACATGCACTGCACTGTATGCTGCTTCAGAGGCTTGTAATGAGTCAGCTACAAAAAGAAAGATAGATTCTGGGAATGTCCAGGAAAGGGTATTCCATATAGTAGTTTGATTACTTGCATAGTTAGGTTTCCAAATTGTATTGGATTTTGATTCAAAGAGCAATTAATTTATCTACATAATAAGAATCCAGGATTATCACTTCATGTTGTCACTGTGAGGCCTAGAACATCTGCACAGTCAGTTTGTGTCTAATATCCTGGGACCAACATGACTATGACAAAGTGGGTCAGGCAATATCTTTTACTTGGACCAACTTCTTGGTGAGAGAAACAAACTTTCAATCTTGCCCAATTTTGGAGAAGAGCAGCTCTGTGTAAACTTGAAAGCTGCAGTTGGTCCACTAAATATTACTACCTGACCCACCTTTCCTCTGTACAGTCAGTGTGAAGCAATGTCAATAGCTATAAGCCTGGTTGAGAGTTCTTGTTTTCATCAGAATAAAACCAGGTTCAACCAGCACTGAGTCTAAGGCCATCCAATTTTTAAGTTCTCAGATGTGTGTCTTTTACTCTTTATGGATTATACCCTTTGGGGGGAGGGGGTGTTTTTGAAAACTAGGAATCATCTCTTACAAGTCGTTATAATGCTGGTTTTACTAAGAGCAATGTTTTGTCAGATTTTTCTTTTCCGCCTGAAGAAACAGTCAGCTGAACAGATGAAACTGAGTACTTACACACCCAAAGGACCACTCCTCAGGACGTAATGTTCCACGTTGATACTCTCCTCCCCAGGAGAATTCCCACCCAGTAGCTACATAGCATCAGATCCACATGCCATCAAATTCTACCACTGAGAAATGCTGCATGTAACAATTCTGCCACTGCAATGGCAAAAAGTCATTTTCTTCTGGCCTCTCTCAGAACACTTGTGATTTGGATGTTTGTAAGTAAGCGCAATATATTAGGCTGAGTCACTGTCATCCTGCCTAGAATGTATTTTCTTAAAGTGTTTTATTTAAAAAGATGCTTTTCAAGGTTAACACAGTTTTGAAAAGCAAAAATTTTGGGGTAGATTTTTTTAAACTTTAAAACACCTTCCATGACAAAACTACAAATTAACTATTTATTGTATCTGACCCAAAACCACAGAGCCCTGCAAATCTATGGATATCCACAGCTCATTTTTGTGGATACACATGTGCATGCACATACATTTTATATTTGTGCAAGACTTTACCCATAGGTAATCAAATTGCTCTGTGTTGCATTCTATCTATCTATTACTTTTTCCATTAATGTTCAATAGTTTATTAGTAGAAAATACTTTGATATATTTCCTTTAGTGTCATTTTCAGTTTTTCCTTATAAACCAGTTTGGATAGGGGACATCATCTAGCATTTAAACATCCAAAGGTTCTCAAGAGACGATGGCTCAAAAATTTCAGTGTCAAGATTTCTTCTGAAGATGTTAGAAGAATTGAGACACAAAACATGGGTTGGCTATAATGCAGTAATCATATGAGGGATATATATGGCAAAAATATTGCTAATGATTTAACGTACTTTAAAAGCTGTAAATATAAAACATGTATTTACATGGGTCACAAAAGATGTAAGCTATTTTGAACCCACTTATAAGAGTCAGATTGTATCCTCAATTTGTGAGGTTAATAATGAACTGCTGTTCGTTGAAATAATGTATTAATCAAGCAAAAATATTCTCTGATGATCAAAGTCATTGAAATAAAATGTGTCCCAAGCTATACAGCATTACTGAGTCTGAGTGACTTCCTAGATATTTATTTCATTCTTTTCTAGCTTGCCATTGACAGCAGTAATTCACTGCAGATACACTAGAGCGCCTTTGGATTTACAGTATATCCAGTGTATTTCATGTAGCCAGAAAATGTAGATTAATGTTTAACTTTTCATATCACTACAATGTCATTATGAAAGAAGTCTGCACTATTCACTCAAGCACTATTGGATGAATATCAAAAAAAAATCTGTTTTTAATATAGGAGGAAATAAACAAATCACACAAGTCATAGCTGCTTTCTGCTCTTTATACTATATGTAGTTCTGCTTCTTTGGTTTACATTCTCAGATGCTGCTCTTGTTATAAATGTGTCTTGATTTATAATCAAATTATGTGAGAAACGAATTATATCAATATAATAAAAAATGCCCTTTGTGACATCTCCAAACCTCAGCAGTGATTACTTTAGGAGATCCTCTGGCTATTTTTCTTTACAAATATTTTACAAGACAAACTTGTACCATTTTTGAAAGCACATCTGTTTTAAATTACTCCCTTAAAACAGAGAAAGCGAGAGAATCACCATTTCTTCCCCCTACCTTCTGAGCTCAAAGGAAATTTGTTGACATATTCTGAGGCAGGCATAGACAAAACAGCACAGGAAAGATGAGGCGGTCAAAAGGATCAGAGTTTGGCTTTGCTTAAACTAATTCCACATGCCCCTGCTCCAAAGATTTGTAGAGGAATATATATGGCAAAAATAATCTGGGATAGGGAAAAGCTGCACTTATTTTTTTTTCCAGTAAGATGCTGTGTTAGCAAATAGAACATATGAGCCACCTTCAGTGAACCAAGGTCCTTAATAATCCATTTTTCAAACACTACTGGCATTTCCTTTCCAGACAAAGATAGACCGTGACAGGAATCAATTTCATCATTTGTATGGCTACAATTGCCAAGTTTCTGGAAATAATTGTCATTTAAATACTGGATAACATTTATTATATGAAGCCAACAACAGTTTTATTACTTTTTAATTTCTATGATTTGTTTGTTTGCAGTAGGCTTAGGGTAACTCAAAAAGCAAGATGTTTGGCGAGGGATGGGCTTAAGAATAAACCACAAGAAATGTGTCAAATTAATGCTGATGGCCTGACTTGAATTCATAAAAAGAAGGGAATGAAGAATAAGGACTGAGACTATTGTCTCATAAATTGTGGTTTACAGTGGACATACTGCCTGGCAAATAAAACCACTTAGCACTGATACTGTGATTTTCAGCCATCTTTCTATTTTAGATATAGTGAAACTGATGAAGAAAGTTAAATGAGCTCTCCCAGTTCACACTGCTGATCCATAGGAGAGACAGACAGAATATAACACAGCTCATCTGCATCTGATGCCTTACCACTGACCCATACTTCCACTAGCATATCATAATGGGGTGATTTAAGGAAAGAACAATAGTAATAGCACCGTTTTTTCCCCTGTGTTAAAGTGCAACACTGAACCATGCATTTTTTAAAAAGGCAAAGCATCAAAAATCAGTAGGCCAGATTCTTCACTCATGTTGCTGTTAATCAGGAGTAGCTAATGAAGTGAATTGACTCAAACACATGAAGAACAGGTTTTAAGTGACAGGATAATGTTTTTAACGTAGAAATCAAAGCTCTAAATAAGGTTTAGTGGATACATGCCCTTGTCATAGACATAACATGACTACCTGGAATGAGTGGGGCAGGTTTGGAAACAAGACTGATATGGGTGAAGTTAGAAAGAGGAGAAAAGAATCATAAGTGGCAGTAGGCAATTTCTAAGTTTATAGGTGGGACTGTGGAGGGGAGCAGGAAGACAGAGCATCTCTCATTGCCTGAGCCTTTCAATCCACCTGCTCCCCCAGGATAAGGAGCAGCGAAGTGTGTGTTCAGTGGTTATTTGTACAAAGGCTGGTGATAAGAGGAAGCAGACTGGCCTGTAATAGATAAAACAGGAGAAGGGGAAACTAAACTATCAATTGTATACTAAATGCAAATCTCCTAATTGTGCCAGAGGGAGCTTTTTATTAACTTATTCAAGAGTTGTGGTAAAGACAAACATTTAATTCTTTAATTCAATTTAACTCTAATGCCTCTGTCCCACTGAATTACCAGTTACTGCAGAAATACAGTAGCTATCAGTGGGGACTCAATCTGTGACCTTCAGCACTAAAACCAAAGGTCTCAATAATTTGAGATGAGAAAGAACTGCTTTCTCTGAGAAATAGCAGGAATACCATCTGCAAAATCCTACTAGCAGCCCTATGCCAAGTCATGGGTCTCCCCATTAATATACAAGGTTTTAGAGTTGACTTCTTCACCCCATGAGGAGTTTCTCATCTTCTCTGCAAATGAGAGACTAGATTTGGGTCAGTCTCAGTAGTAGAGTAGTTGCAATATCAAAGCAGACGACTCAGTTTAAATGCACTTGTAAATGTCCATTCAGCCACCTGTGAATTAGACCCATGTCAGTTGGGAATGCCTTAGTCCTTTATTGGCAGGAATTGTTAATGCCTCCCGTAGGGAGGTCAAACAGACAGTTATTATTGCACTATGCTATGGCCTGGCCTTGGCTCAGAAAAACTGTCACTAGGGATTAACAACCTCACCAATTACTTGCCAGACTGAAACTTTCTGCAGAAGATCACTGAGAAAGTGATAGCCTGCCAACCCTAACAGTATTTTATCTCCTCCAGTTTTTCTAAACCAGAATCAGTCGGGCTTCAGGAACTGGACATGGCACACAGACGACTCATTAGCTTTTCATTTCCCCAGGGAAATGAGAAGTAGTCAGGCACCCACAATGATACTACTAGATCTAAACAGACTGTGATGCTGTTGGCCATGAGATGTGGCTGATTTGTCCTCAGGGACCTGACGGGGCTCTGGACCTGGCTTCATTCATTATTTTTGAAATGATCTCAGAGGCTTAGAATGTTTTAACTGCTCCTCTCCCTTACACTTGTCACCTGCAGAGTACCATCATGAAATAATTTTGTCATCCCTCTTGTTTAACAAGTATGTGAAGAGATTGTGAGATTCTTTCAGTGGCAGTTGAGAGAGTTTAACAATTCACAGAATCCAATGCTGAATCTCCTAGCTAGTGATACACCATCTCCTGGTTCTTTTTCACAGCAGCTAGCTGGAACCTGAAAAGAGGTATCAGATACCAGTATGTGTTTCCCATTTTGACTAAATCTTGCTATTTCCTAGCCTTAATCACATAAAGGGAATTAAGATACCAACAAAGAGGGGGAGAGAAACTTAATATATTTCAATTTATTTTTCACATTACATAATACTTTAGAGTTATTCCAAAAGAGACTCCTATCATGAAGCAACGTTCTGGACTTCCTAAGCCAGCCCTTCGGAGTCTACTCTTATATGAAAGGCCAGAATCAACTGACATTATAGAATGGGAAAGTCCCGAATCATAAGTTGCGTAACTCAGCCAAGAAAGATGAAAAAGGAGAGCCTTATTATAGTCATACCTACCATGAAAATGAACCATTGAGGCAAACTTTGTGTCAATGCTAGCAAAGAATTAATATTACCTGATCATCAAAACCACATTAGATAATAAAAGCTTGATTTTCAGATTGTGGTCTGCATTTATGCATTGCAACTTTGCACAATCACATCAATGACTTGCAATGTTGGTGAACTGATACCCTGTAAGCAAAAATGCCAAATGTTTCACCCAGAAAGTCCATTCACTGATGTAATTCTGTATACGCCAGTTCCATCAACTGCACTTATGGGTATTACTGCACAGACTGTGGCTATGTCTAGACTGCAGGCTTCTTTCAGAAGAAGCTTTTCCGGAAGAGATCTTCCAAATAACTTTCTTCCGAAAGAGAGCGTCCACACCGCGAAAGCACATCAAAAAAGTCATCTGCTTTTTTGACAGATAATGTCCATTCAGTGCGGACCCTATCTTGCATTTAAGCTGTGATTACTATGGGTGGAATGGCCACCAGGGCACCTGTGTTTTTTCCTTTTCTTCTTCTTGCAAAAGAACTCCCTCTTCCGCATCAACACACGCCTTTTTCTGAAAGAGCTCTTTTGGAAAAAGGCTTCTTCCTTGTAGAAAGAGGATTACCAATGCCAGAAAACCCCTCTGTTCTTTCGATTTACTTTCAAAAGAACGCAGTTGCCATGTGGACATTACTCAGGTTTTGTCAGAAAAACGTCCATTTTCCCGACAAAGCTCTGTAGTGTAGACATACCCAATGTCTGCATGTATAGCTAGCTGCATGTGCAGAGATTGTGGCCTTAGTGAAAGTCAAAACTTGGGGCAGCAGGCCAAATGACTAATAGCACTTTTTCCTTCTGGAAAAGTAAAGCAAAATTACTAACTAGTAAGTGTTCAATGTTTAAAACTGCACAAACTAGGCAAAATGCAAACAAACATACATACAAAAACATCATCACAATCTGCTCTGCCTCAAACATACCATGCAGAGCTGATAAAAATCATTTTGAATCTTCTGTTGCGTGTCACTTTTTTGGCATTTCTACCCATGTTACAAATTATACTTTTTATTTGTGAACTGCTGCTACTGGGAATGTAAAAACTGCCTAAAGTAGCTAACTGGTTAACCCCTGGCCGCAGCTGGCGGGGAGAGCGGGGGGGGGGGGGTGGGCTGCTGTGACACTGGCCCCACTGCAGGTACAGACAGCAGGAGTGTGGGGGCTGCTTTTCTGTGGGTGGGGTCCTGCTGGTTTGGCTACCATGGGTGGCTGGGCCCTTTGGTTACCTGGTAAGCATGCCCAGAAGGCTAATGCTTACTCAGCAACTGGTTAACCATTTAACATTTTACATTCCTAGCTGCTATGGTAAAAAACAAATACAAATTTAACAAAATTAAATCAAGAACTACACTGATAATCTAAGGAAACTGAACATTCTGAGGGGTAGCCGTGTTCCTGCTTTAGCAAAAACAATGAGGCCGCCTTTGGCACCTTACAGACATAACACATTTATTTAGGCATAAGCTTTTGTAAGCTGGAACCTACTTCATCAGTAGCCTATGGAATATGGTATTGGAGTGTTGCCTAGCAGCTTTCTGTTCATAATTTGATGTATTCATCATGATGACTACAGCACCTACTTTCTCAGCCTCTTTGATACAGTGCAAATAAGTGATGGTCACAGAAACACCACCCTATGCTGAAATCCTTCTGACCGCTATACTTACCTACATGCCTCCAGCTTTCATTCACAACACATCACATGATCCATTGTCTACAGTCAAGCCCTAAAACAGTCCATTTGCTCCAGTCTCTAGGACAGAGAGAAACACTGACAGGATCTCTATCAAGCGTTCTTAAAACTACAATAACCACCCAGGGAAGTGAAGCAACAGATTGACAGAGCCAGATGGGTACTCAGAAGTCACCTACTACAGGACAGGACCAACAAGGAAAGTAATAGAACACCATTGCCCATCACCTACAGCACCCCAGCAAAAGCCTCTGCAGCACATCATCAAGGATCTAAAACCTATCCTGGAAGACGATCCCTCACTCTCACAGACTTTGCGAGGCAGGCCAGTCCTTGCTAACAGACAGCCCCATCCCCAACCTGAAGCAAATACTGACCAACAACTTCACACTACACCACAGAAACACTAACCCAGGAACTAATCCCTGCAAACAAACCCCATTGCCAACTCCATCCACATATCAGTGACTCCATCGTATGACCTAACCCCATCAGCCATGCCATGAGAGGCTCATTCATCTGAACATTTACTATGTGCTATATGCCATCATGTGCCAGCAATGCCCCTCTGCCATGTACATTGGCCAATCTGGACTTTGTCTATGCAAAAAAATAAATGGACACAATCAGAGATCAAGAATGGTAACATTCCAATAACCCGTAGGAGAGATGGTATCTCCCTAGGCACTGAATAACAGAGTTGAAAGTTGCCATAGTTGAGGAAGAAATCTTGAAAACCAGGTATCAGTGTGAAACCACAGAGCTGGAGTTCATATGCAAACTGGTCTGAAAAGAGATTGGGATTGGCTAGCTACAAAAAGTAGTTTTCCTTCTTTTCTTTTCAGACCTCATCAACTGTTGGCAGTGGACCACATCCACTCTGATTGAATTAACATCATTAACACTGGTCCTCTCCATAGTAATGTAACATACTCATCTTTGCATGTGTATATATACACCTACCAAACTGAAGTTTCCATTTCAGGCAATTGGTGAAGTAAGTTCTAGCTCATTAAAGCTTGTACCTAAATAAATTCGTTAATATTTAAGGTGTTAAAAAAAGATTTTAAAGACAATTTTCACTCATCTTAAATATCAAGATTTTCTTGGCAATTCTTTATTTTCTCTCTGCCCTGCCCTGCCCCCCCCCAACCCACACATACTATGACCAAATATAATTTAAATCTTTTCCTTCCTTAATCCTACTTTGATTGTATGCTTTAATTCAACAGAGGTAACACACCAGCTATAACACAAAAACAGTAAAGCAGTAGTGCCAATTAATAATCTGACATGCCATTTTACTCAAAAACCATGTAGAAGAGAAAAATAAACAATCCACTTAAATTTTGACTGAATAATGCAAATGCTGGCCAATTTTGATGCTCATGACACATTTATGAAACACAGTTTTCAAAAATATTCTAAAACAATATAATACTTCAAGAGGACCAGAAAGTTTATCTGTTGATTGCATAAATACTTAGTTCCTTATGTTTTTTTACTACAAACAGTGCCAAGAACAGGTATATCCAGCCTTGGGGAACATTGACATTCGGTGCCTAAAATTCTAGGAGTCTGTTGTGTGATGAATTATTGTGAGAAAGGGAGTCTATCAGGCATCCATGCCTACAGTACAAAATGGAAAATCCTGTGATTTTCTTTCTGGCTCTCCTTTTCATTTTTAAATAGGAAAAATCAAATCCTCTATTCTAAGTGAAACTAAATGAAGCTAGAACTCAAACTATTTTCTCTTTGGCCTACCTGTCTTCTCTTTTAGTCTAATCCACATCACTTTCTCCTTTGTGAAAGTCCCACAAAGATTAAGTCTCAGGTCAATAAGGTTAGGCCAATATGCGGTCATATCTGTTATTGGCCTAACCTTTAAAATATTTTTAAAAACCAGTTTATTGTAGATGGGAATATAGGAATGATATATATCTCACTATGGCGGATAACAGTATTGTCACCAAGCAGGAGGACAATCTTTTTTGTATCTTAAATGCAGTGCCATAACTAGCTAATTTTGCGCCTGAGGCAAGAATATAAAATTGCGCCCCCCTCAGCAGCAACGTGCAGCCTGACATGTAAACTGCGGGCCGGCCGATGCTAATGGATGAGGGAGGGAAGCGGCACTGTCTTAAAATAAGTAGCTGTCTTAAAATAATTAGTTTTCTATATTATTTTTCTGTGCCCCCTCAGCTATGCACCTGAGGCAAGTGCCTCACTCGCCTCCCCCTTGTTATGGCCCTCTTAAATGCTTGTCAGGCTGTAAAATTATTGGGATTAAATAAAAGAGATATAATCGTCTGATTCTGGTTACTGTTTGGAAAGTGTGTTATATGACTATAGAACAACAATTAGCCACAAATGGGCTTTCCTAACAGAAAATCTAAAACATCACTAGGATAATGCCATCAGCTCTGCAAAGCAGTGAACCCAGTGAGCTCCTGTAAGACAATTTAAACTTGTATCCATCCTAAGTATTTTCCCCAGGACTGTAGTATCTAGAGGTCTCAAAACTCCCTGTGAGGCAGTGAAGTAGTATCCCCAAGTTACTGATGTGAAATTATGGCAAAGAGAAAAAGTAAAATCTCCCAAGGTCACTTACAGCATCTAGAAATTTAACACAGATTTCTTGATTCTCAGGCTTGGTCTTTAATCAGAAGCCTATTCTTCTGCCCCAGATTCAAATAGTTCCCTCCTATCCTTTATTACCTTTGGTAGTAGAATCTCCCTTTGGTGGTGTGAGCTCTGAACAGTCTTCCATAGCACCTTAAACACCTTGGCATTCTGGAGGTATGGGCTGTCTTCAACACTAAGGCTACGTCTAGACTACACCCCTCAGAGGGATGTAAATTAGATGTTTTGAAAGTGCAAATGAAGCGGGGATTTAAATATCCCACGCTTCATTTGCATAATCGCATCATAGCGCTCTTTTGAACAAGCGCCATTTCGAAAGTAAAACCACAGTCTAGACACAGTTCTTTCAAAAATGGGGCACTTTTTCTCCTCAAAAAATGAGTACAGGATCTTTCGAAAAAGCGCCCCATTTTCAAGAGAACTGCGTCTAGACCGCGGTTTTACTTTTGAAATGGGGCTTGTTCGAAAGAGCCATGATGCGATTATGCAAATGAAGCACGGGAAATCCCCGCTTCATTTGCACTTTTGAAACGTCTAATTTACATCCCTCTGCTGAGAGAGGGGTGTAAGTCTAGACGTAGCCTTATTTACACTGAGTTAGAACCTAGCCTTGAGGAGCTGTGTTACTGAATAGGATTGGCCCTATCTACACTGATTCCCAAGTTTCAGGTAACATTGTATTTGTTAATATAACTCCTCAAGGTTTTGTTCTCATGTAATGTAAACTTTTAGCAGAGACAAACCGAAAAAGTAAAGCCACAAAGGAGTCACAATTTAAAACAGGCAACAACAGATCTTGCCAATGTTACTGGAAAGACGTGTACTTGCACTACGAAGGGCCCCTGATGTTAGACTGACTGGGTGGGATGTAGGGAAAAGAAAGGGCACAGCAATCCGCCCTGAAATTTCTTATGCATTTAAAGGGGACTGGAAAAGAGTTGAGCAAGGAAGGGAAACAAAACAGACTGGGGATTAGGTAAGCATACGAAATTTTGGATACTAATCCAAATCAGACCTCCAAGACTTTTGAGATTCAACCTTCACTCACAGGAATATTCAATAAAAATAATGAACTATTTGATTCTGAATGTTTAAAATAATTTTGAGTAACTTGTCTAATCATAAGAGTCATCTTTCAGTGTACATCTCTCCACTATGTAAAGAGGAAGGACTATAAACTGGCATAATTCCAGCAGAACTACATACTTTTAATCACAATTGTGAAGTACGTAGGATTAAACATAGCATGGAACATAATTTTCATTTTCTTTTTGAAAACACTAGAATGAACAAGGCTATGGAAACTAAATAGTCAATATCATCATCATACAGATTTAGGACTTTTTAACTCAGACTGTGCTTTGAAGATGTACTGTGTCTTGAAAGTCCTGTATCAATAAGATATTATAATTTTATAACTCTTCTGAGTAATTCAATTAATCGGAGATGAAGGTTTTAGACTCAGTTATACCTGGACCTGAACACCCAAGAGAGGGGAGTCTAAAAGAAAGCTGCTAAATGCTGCTGCTGTCTCAGAGATCTGTTGCACCAGTGAGAGGACAGCTTAAAGGATGCTATCACTCCTGCAATAGGCTGAGCAAATGCAAAATGGTGGTTGAATGTGGTTTTGGGCATTTAAAGGGAAAGTTTAGGAGTCTACTAACTAGATTAGACCTCAGTGGACACAACATTTCTTTTGTGGTGGCAGCCTGCTGTGTGCTCCATAATATTATGTGAGCAAGGGGGAAAGTTATCTGGCAGGGTGGGAGGGCCGAGAGTTTGAGCAGCCAGACACCTAGACAATAAGAAGAGCACAGTGTGGGGCAGTGCAAATCAGAGAGGCTTTGAAAGAAAGTTTTGTGAACGGCCAGTTTTGAGAGTCATGCATGTTGCTTTCAACAAGGTACCCCTACATTCAGTGTGTTTGCCTGTAATCCGCCACCACACAACCGTAATACAAGCAATAGTAACTGTGTTTAGAGATCATGCCTTTTTGTTTAGAAAACATAACAGGGACAAAAAAGAAGCCCATGTTGTGACCCTAAAGTGCGGGGAGAGAACTAAAAATGCAAGGAGGACAGCCTTTTGCCTCACAAGACTGGAGGTTGAGTGTGAGGCTGTCCTTGAGATTCCCTTCCATCTCTCCCCATGTCCTGGGTCCCCTGGGAGTGGAAGCTATGGAACTCGGCAAGGAGGGATAGTTGTTCTACAAGGGATGGCAGTGGGAGATCCTCTACAAGCGTGCTGCCATGTGCTCCATCATAGCCATCAGGGATGAAAAGACATTGTCCTGGTGTATCACGTGCAGTTCCCTGCATGCTATTCTCTCCTGCCGCTCCGTTATCCTCTCCTCCAGTAACATATTCCTCCACTCCATTTGCTCCTTAAACATATCTTCCATTTTTGCCTGTGGATTTGTACGAGCTGGACAGCTACTGGACCTGGTAGGGGGAGCCTGCAAGTGAGATGGGAAATGGGGTCCGGTCATGCCGGCAGGGCAGGGTGGCAGGTCACAATGCTTCCCTTCCCTGTCAGCCACACTGTGCTTCTCAGAAGAGTACTTCTTTCCCATCCTGCAGGAGCCTATGGGTGGGAGGGCACTGGTGCCAGAGGCTCAAACCATTCTTGCAGCAGAGACAGCAGCTAATAGTTTCCCTTCCTTCTTCATACAGGTTGCCATGCGAGATATCAATCTTCCCTGAATCACACAGAGTAATTGGGAGCGTATTCTGACAATGTGGCCAGAAACCTGGGCCTTATGCTGCAATGCCTTGTGCTACAGTGATGCCAGACCACTTGCTTCTGGCTTGGCATGAGAAGGTGTCTCACTATGGAGGACAGAATAAGGCAGGCCTCCCCAGAAACCCTGTGTAAAGGATCACAGAGTTCCTATATGAGATTCCTGCTCCATCTCCAGACATATTATGCTGTATAGTCACAGAGTATGCCACACATCACATCTAATTGCCTTAAACCGCTTGTAGTAAGAAAAAAAATTGTGAACTTAATGGAAGTATCCTCACCAGGATCAGTGTTCAACTGTGAGATGTCTTGAGAGGAAGGGATTGGCTCCAAAGTGATGACAAGTTCTTGGCTCGCACTACTCGCCATTCTTCTCATCCTCTTCCTCCCCCTCCACCACCACACTGTCCTACATGCTTCTGCTCCTCCCCATGTGTCTTGGGAGGATTCCATGGTCTGGCATGGGAACCTGGTTAGGTCTCCCCTCATAGATTGCATGCAGCTGGTCATAGAAATGGCATGTTTTTAGCCATGCACCAGACCATCCATTTGCCTCCTTTGTCTTGTGATAGGATTGCCTCAGCTCTTTTCTTTTAATCTGGGACTGCTGGGGATCTACGGAGTATCCTTTCTCCACCATGCATTTTGCAATCTTCATATAGGTATCGGCATTTTGTTTTCTAGTTCAGAGCTCTGTGAGAATGGATTCCTCTCCCCACATCTCAATGAAGTCCAAGTTCTCCTTCACACTCCATGCTAGTGTTTTTTTGTGCCCTGGGAACTGGAGCTCATGCAGCTGGAACCCATGCTGCTCAGGTGTGTTGTCTGCTCTGAGGTGTGCTCACAATGCTGGCCACATGGGAAATTAAATTCAAACTTTCCTGGGGCTTTTCCTGTTCACCTAGGAGCAAGTTCTAGCCAGAGCATTCACAGCAGACTCTGGAATGCCTCCTGGAGGAAAAGAATGTTGACTTCTGCAATGCTGGGTCTACACTACTGTAAATTTGACCATGTAAGGTCGAATTTTATGTTACTCCTCATGAAAAGCAGGAGTACCAAAATTGACTTCAGTGGCCTTTAAAGTTAACAGAACAGGCATGGTGAACACATTGTTTAGAAAACTGACCTTATGTGGCTAAATTCAACCTAAACAGCTAGTGTAGAGCAGGCCTCAAACTGAGGGTCTCATGCCACAGGCACTTTTTAATGTGTTGTGTGCCACTTTTTGCAGCACATGATGTTAACATGCTATGTGGCTGTATATATATTACTACAATAAATGAAAAAATAGAATCACACTATTACTGTGGCTCTTTTGGGTAAAGTGAATTGCTAATTTGGCTCCTGAACCACTGAGGTGCGAGTATCCCTGATCTATCTGAAATCCCTCAGAAAACTTTCTGCAAAGAGATGGATGCCCAGAACAGAGATCTCACACTGAAAATATTCCATGATATGCTGGGAGTAACAGGCCCAGAGAGGAGTTTTAGGAGGCATGTTGTCTGCCTATTGTCAACTATATCAGCAGATTGAATCCAGTTAAGGAGCAGGTTGAAGCTAATCTGGAGTGAAAGAATGCTATGAGGTGTTTGTTACCTTCTTGAGGCATTTCCCCTTCTACTTTCTGGCCTGTTTGTGCTAGACTAGAGGCACTAAAGAGTTACTGTCTTATCCTGCTGAAGGATGCAGGACTTTAAAGGATTAATTAGCTAGAGCTGCTTCAGTGTTGAGACTCTATCCTACAGCTGCCTATCTATGTGCAAGAGAGACAGAAAAAAATACTTGCGCTCTCACAGAAAACCACTGATGCTGTTTTTATTGGTCTACCTGGCCATTCTATAGGAGGTCAGAGATGCTGCCTAGCATAAATCTTTCTTGGGGACAAAGTAGGCAGTCCTCCTCTAAAAAGGAGACCCTGCACTTGCAGCAGCATACGGTCCTCCTTTTGTTCCTTCTGCTCCGGACTGCTGGGTTTGGCTGCTTTAAGTTCCTGGGGACAGGTAAGGCTAATTTGCCATGAGGTGGGAAGCAGGGGACAGAAGAGGAAGGAGAATACATTTAAGGCAGATGGTAACGTTCTGAAAATAAAGCTGTGAACTCTTCCCCTGTAGCAAGGGACTGGCACTATTTGACAATCCACTGTCAGGTAAAGGATCCAACAAAAGCTGGTGGAAAATGGGGTGAATTTTCATGACTTTTTTCAAGAAAAACATTAGCCCCTCTGTTTTTTTGGAAAATTTTGAAATTTGACATTTCCAAGCTTTAGAATTATCAGGCTCGCTAAATCTACAGCCTTGTTGTGCAGCTAATATGCCACAATATGATTTTACTGTGCAACTATTTCTAGGGTATTTACATTATATCTCTCTCGTGCACCTATTTGTCCATATTCACACAATGAATTAAAGTCTGAGTAAAAACTAAGTAAGATCTTCAGGATTTGAATTACAAGTTACATGTAAATTTAAAAAAAGTTGCTTGCAAGCAAACATTTACACAAACATCTATTTACTTCTTTAAACAAACAAACATTATACCCATTATAACTTGCCAAAGCTTTGAGTGTGCACAGTATGAACACACATATTACAATACAAAACCTTGTAGAAAAACATACTAGACTGTTTTCAGTCACCTTATGTGCATTTTCTTTTGAGTAATGAATAATGAAACTCTCTCAGTTGAAGTGATAATGAATGTGAATGTCTCAGAAGGCAGCACAAAAACTGCTGCTACAATTAAATGCAAAATCCACATGATTAGTGCAACATTAAAAACCCGCACTGAAAAATACAAATGGTAAAAATAAGACGTTAGGTCACTCTTGGTAATGTTATCTAGTCCACATTGCACTCATTATGAAGCATTTTGGGTTACTCCTTATGCTATAGGCAGTAAAGCGCACATTCAGCAACTTTACAGAAATCTAGTATACTGGAACGAAGTAGTATGCGTGTGTATTTCATTTTCTCAGCTTTCAAAAGAAAATAAGTAGTAAGTGGCACTACTCAGGGGCTCCATTTAGCTGCCAACTTTCCCACAACTCTCCCAGATTATGTACTATAATTTGAACAAAGAGCTATGGATGTCTGAAGGGCTTCTGAAAGTTGTGAGGACTGGTGGGCCTGCCAGTATTGGGAAGAAGCGAAAATCTACAGAAGAAGAAGATTTCTACAGCTTTGGCTTTTGAGTATATCACACTGGGTATGATTCTACAGGATGTCAGATTAACTGTGAGCAAGAGTGAACTAGTAGAAGAAGGGGTCAATTAAAAGTTTGATAGTTGATGAAAAAGCACCCATTTGGATCACATTATAGACCCAGAGGACCTGCAGGGGACTTTGCATGAAGTGTCACTTTCAAAGGTGAAGAAAGACCAGCAGAAAGATCTCCAGATCCCTAACAAGGGTCCTTTCTTTTGTATTCTAAAGAGTTAAATCCTAATCTTCTCTTATTTCTACAAGTGTCTGTACAATCATATTTTTGGCCCAAGATTTCACACAGGGGGGTGTCTGCTCCCAAGGCCTGGATGGGGATTTCTCAATTATCGGTGACTTTGGCAACTGCCCCTCTGCCTCCACTTCTGCAAGGTTGCCATCCCTGGGTAACAGAGAATGATGCAGATCACAATAACAAGATACAGTATTTTTACAATGCTTTTCATTAAAATCCCATGGGTTTTGCCAGTGAAAGGGATGATTGGGCCCCATTTCTTCCAAAACAGAAAACTCAGCTTATTTTAGTGAGACTCACAAAAAGAAAACATCACCAGCCACAGAATGTGAATTCAATGACAGCTCTCATCTTCAACATTTGGCAGGCAGTTTTTGTATTATTTATTGTCTAGTAAATAAAGTTTAAATGTTTTTCAGCCTTGGTTGCAAACTATCTACCCATTTGCAGTCCGACAACAGCAGGGAATAAAAGCTGTCATCATCTAATGTCTTTTTTCCTCCTCTGTGTGCCTCTTTTCCATAGATTTCATTATTACTACTGGATCTGCACACATTGTCATATCTAGGGCACAGCAGTACTAAGTAAACAGGGAAGAGAGACGTGAAATTTTTATAATAATTGAAACAACTGGATGGGATGATATACTGTACTCAGTCTTTCCCAAATAAAACAAAATCAGGAAGAGACCAAGTGCTATTCCTCCAGAAAATGATCTGCACTTTTCTAGTCTGACAGTTTGAGATGAAAGGCACAAACACCTCTCATATGTTTATCCTTCACTGCAAAATAGTTAGGAACAGACTGCTGAATGCAACTAGATCAGGGTTAAAATAGCTTTTTAAAGAGGTCAGATTTATGTTACATTATTTTGGTAATATACAGAACAGTTTTAAGTTGATTACTGTTGAAAACATGTGTTGATTATTCCTCATAGTAACAGGATGGCTTAAGCACTAGATGCTCATGGTAAGCCAACCTTAGTAAACGGGCACATATGAGTGGGATCAGGTATTTCACCTTTAAGAGCAGGAGAAAGCTTCAGCTAGTAGAAGGCCTGGAAGTCAGAGAGCTAGTAATGGTTCAGGGTCAGGGAGAGTGGATTCCACATGAGTGGGGGCAGGGGGGAACAGACAGGCTGCAGCTCTTCCCTGCTTTGGCAGCCACTCACAGTATAGTACTAAGTGCAGAACTGGTGGGAAAAGAGAAGCCTCAGGATTTGTTTGGTGTTTTATGCCAATAAATTAGATCCTGAGAAAAGGCGCATTACTGATCAAAAAGCCCGCGTATAATTCATTTAACTAAGCCCATTATGGGGGAACTGAGACAGCGCTGCTACAAAGAGGCTCCAGGAGGGGAGTGCTGGGGAGAGGACTGACACTCATGCAGTCTGTTGAGGGCACAACTGTGAGCCAGGTGGCGGTTCTAAATATTGATAGCTGGTATCTGATGGCCGAGGATCTTTTGGTTGTTCGCCATGCAAAGCTCTCACACAAGACAACCAAGTGCTAATGGGAAACTTGTGGTAGTAGCATACAACTTGACCAATGATGGCATTGTAGGAGAGAGGTTCTGTGTCTGAAGGACATTCTGACCAATTTCAGTCAATGGGACTTGGCCACGGGCTTCAGTGAAGCCAGGATTTCACTCTACCTTTAGATTAACAGGAAAAGCGCTTAAGGCCAGGACCTCTGTGATTACATCTACACAGAAAATAAACAAAAGCAGTGAGACTTAGAGCCAGAGACAACTGATTCAGGCTCACAGACTCTTGATAGGGTGCTAAAAATAGCACTACAGACTTGCTTGCTCTGCCTGGAGCCTGGGTTCTAAAACCTGGGGATGGTTTCAAAGGCCAAGTTAGCCAGAGCAAGAACAACTGCATTGCTAATTTTAGCCCTGAAGCACAAGCACAGCATGCCCAACTCAGCTGAGCTAGGGCTCTTAGGCTATGTCTAGACTGCAGGCTTCTTTCAGAAGAAGGTTTTCTGGAAGAGATACTCCCAGAAAAACTTCTTCCGAAAGAGACTGTCCACACTGCAAAAGCGCATCAAAAAAGCGATCTGCTTTTTCGACAGATAGTGTCCATTCAGTGTGGATGCTATCTCACATGTAAGCTGTGATTGTGATGGGCAGAATGGCCACCGGGGCACCTGTGCTTTTTCCTCTGTCCTCTTCTTGCAAAAGAGCTCCCTCTTCCTTGTCCATACATGCCTTTTTCCGAAAGAGCTCTTTCGGAAAAAGTCTTCTTCCTTGTAGAAAGAGGTTTACCAGTGTCATAAAAACCCCTCAGTTCTTTCAATTTTTTTCCCCCGAAAGAACACGATTGCGGTGTGGATGTAATTGAAGGGTTTTTTTCCCCCCAAAAACCGGCCATTTTTCTGAAAAAACTCTGCAGTGTAGACATACCCTTAGACTCACTATCACAGGGTGCTTTTTGTTTTGTTTTTCAGTGTAGATGTACTCTATAGAAGCTCTCTTTGAAATGGTGCTAGTTACATGTGCAAGGCTATTGGGTAGACTCAATGTATCGAGGACAGTATGGTGCAAACAGAAGAGGGTTAAATTCATTAAGAAATGGTGAAACTTTCCCATTAAAATTGGTTAGTACATCAAAGATATAGAAAAGTACTTGATCTTTAAAATAAGAAAATCAATGAACTGGCCCCTGGAATTACAGATCAATACACCTAACATCAAGACTGGTAAACTAGTTGAAACAATTAAATACAGCATTATAAAAAACCTAGATGGGCACGATAGATTAGAAATAAATCAAGTATGATTTTTAAAGTAAAACTGATGGTCTAATTTATTGCAGTTCTTAGAGTATAAAGAAAATATTGGAGAAAGGAAAAACAATTGATAATTATTTTGGCCTTTTAAAAGCTTTTCATGTAGTCCCTGACAAATAGGCATCAAAGTAACTAAGCAGTCAGGGATGAGGTGTAAAATGCTTACTTGAATTGGAAAATGGCAAAGAGACAAAATGAGAGCAGGGATATGTGGTCAACTTATAACATTTCATAAAATTAACAATAGAGTACCACTAGAGTACCACAAGAGTCTCTATAATTAATTGTTATTAATATATTTATTAATGCTCTGGAAAAGGAATGAAGATTGAAGTAGCAAAATTTGCAGATAACAGAATTATTTAGGCTGGTCAATACCAGAAAACACTGAGGGACCTAACAAATCTAAATGAACTGGCAACACAGTGGCAGATTAATTTCATTGTTGACAAATCAAATTATAATCATGTATTATAATATTATTATTATATAAATCAATTATATGCCCTGGCCTGGAATACCATGTTCAAGTTTCATCTTAAAAAAAGGCAGAAACAGAAAGCGTGCAGACAGCGGCAATAGAAATGATTAAAAGCACAGAGGAGAGATTGAAAACACTGAGCCATTTTAGTTTAGAGAGGAGATGAAGGAAGGACAAAAATCAAGATCTACAAATGAATGGTTTAGTGATGGTGAACTAGGCACTCCTAATTACTCTGATTATACTATAAAAAGAAACTCTCAATTAAATAGAAAAATACATGTAAAGCTGATAAAAGGAAATTATTTTTCACTTAATTCACAATTAACCTATGGAACTCACTGCTAAGACAGCAGAGGGAAAGAACGTAGATTCATAAAAGTATTTGATATTTATATTAATAAATGAGAACATTCACTCCCGAGTTAACTATTCTGCTTAAAATATTTATAATCCCACATGCTTCCTAAAATAACCACTGACTGTCAGGAAGTAGGAAGACATACTCACTTTTGGAAGGTTTTTCCCATACTGTCCAGTATAGAGTCTCTCTAGAGAAGGTTAAACTATCTAATACTGGCCACAGACCGAAACAGGATACTGGACTAGACAAATCACTAATCTGATCCATCATGACAATTCTTAGACTTCTAAATGCTAAGCTTGTTGTTTTTCTGAAATGGCAAGAAAAATATGACCAAATTAACACACATTTCTTTTCCCCCCTGCCAGGGTAAAAATTGTTGCTGTTTTTTATTTATTTACTTTAAGGAATTTTTCCATAGTCTAAATGATATTTTCTCAAATTCATATCTTCACATATCCATGTGAACTTTAGGTACTCATTCTCTGTCATGATTAGGGCCACAAAAAGGTTTGGGGTGATTAAAAACTACTGTAAAATAATAATCCAAGACCTTGAGTTTTTGGACCACATTCTGTATTGAGTGCTTAATGCAGCTACTTGTTCTACTGCCATGAAGACAGCATCTAAAATGACATCTAAATATACTGTAGCATCAGATGTGTATATTGGGCTGGGGAATCATTAGACTATGAGTTCTGCTTTTACCTCAGTTGACGACTAATTATATTTCTGTGCACTTTACAGACCAAGTTTCTGATCAAAGCATCATACCCCAGTCGTAGAAATCAGTTCAATAGTATCTCTCCTGTTTCTGTAAATGAGAAAGCAGTTACACAAGGTCACTTTTAGGCAGAACTGAGAACAGAACCCAGCCTCTAATATAGCAGATCTAAGCTTAAGCATTCATCCGCTGGCCACACAGTCTTTCAGATGTCCAAGCTAAATCTGTGTGCTTTGGTTAGGGCTATAGCTAACCACAACTCTCATTCCCAAGATATGGATACAACCAGGGCTGGTCCTAACCAATTGGCAGCCCCGGGCAAATTTCTTTTTGCGACCCTGACAACAATATGCTGTGTTAGCCCGAATATTCGAAAAATGTTCTTTGATCCTTAAGTTTGCATATATGGTAATGAAATATTCTAAAGAAACATTTTCAAATTATTTTTATAGCTATATTAATTATTAAAGGCAGTTAAGGTTTGGTCTCGCCCTGGGTGACAAAGTTCCTTGCTACGGCATTGCATCTTACCTACACCTACACCCTTCCGACTGTTGGACGAGGTGCACTGCTGATACCACTTCTGAAGAATGAGAACTTATCCAGTGTAGTTGATTGATTTGCTCTTCGAAGAAAGGTAACAAAAAATTGCCAGAGTGATTTTTATGCAATTAATAAGGTTCCTAACCTTCCAGCCACGGCTGTTGCCTTGCACGCCCTGGGCTCGGCTGGGAAATACAGACACTAGGGGAAGCTGTCCAGAGACGTGAGACTCTCCCAGGAGTGTCTCATGGGGAGGGAGCCACAGATGCGGGGAGCCAGAGGTGGGTTCCCAGCACCAGAGTCAGAAGCAGCCACAGTGCAGGGCAGAGTGCTGGGCAGGGCGGGCAGGGCAGTTTTGCTGCCAAGAATGTACGCAGAATTATATGAATATGTAAATGCCCTGATTATTATTATTGTATTTAAATGAGAACGAGTATGGAAAATGTAAGACCTAAAGTTAATATGTTATCTGTACATCTTGTGTAAAGAAACCAGAAAATATATGTATTAGAATGGATTGAGATCAACTGTCAATCACTGAGGTTGTCAATCATTGTAAGCTGCCATAATGGTAAAATGTTTTGGCACGTAACACACGTATGACACGTCCACCAACTCTCCTGTTGGAATTTGAAAATTTAATGTATGCACTTGGTATGTTTTACTTAGCCAATCATTTCAAAGTTATGTAAATTAGTATTTAGAATGAGCCAATCGATTTAAAGTAAAATGTTATGAATATGCATGAACCCACGCAGCAGTTGGGGTGGCGTCGGGTATCTGTGCATCGGGTTAGGCGTAGTGTAAGAGAGTGAGAGAGGTCCAGATCTTTGTCCTAGGTAAAGAGTATGAGAGAGGTCTAGTACAGCTTTCAAGAATTGAGTAATGCGGAAGGCTTTGCTCCTTTCTTTCTTTTAGGTAGCTTAGACTTAGATAGTTTAGTATTATAGAATAGTTTAGCTATCTATAGTATTATAGAATAGTTTAGTCATCGTGTCTGTTCGGCAGGCTGCGTCGCGGTTCCGCTTATCGGCCGTCATCGCGTCTATTCGACAGATGTGTCGGTGATTAGATTAGGGTTTTACTTTAGGTTAGATAGAATAGGATTATTAGAGTCTAGCGTCCATCGTCTGCTCCGGCCACAACCGAAGAGCGGGAAGAGGACCAAAGACCAGACGCATCTGCGGAAGGTAGATCGGCCGTCTTCGAAATCTTCCTTAGCGCTTCGAGGGATCGCACAGGCTGTTCCTCTCCAAGGGCTTCAAATTAGCCTAAGGATTGAGGTCGCCTGACCAACGACCCTGCCAACGAGGGACTCCTGGTTGTTCCTCGCCCGAGGCTCTCAATCAGCCAGAGGCTTGAGGTCACCAGCACCACCACCATTGTCCTGTTTGCGCCGAGGACTCTGGTAATTATAGTAATTAGGGGTAACCATAGGAGGACTGCCCTCCATGGTTATTTGATGTATGTTATTTAAATTTGTTTTACAATACAGTCCTGTTGTTTAACTCTAACTATTTGCCAGTTTTTATTGACTGCGCCTAAAATCTACTGATATTACGACCGGTGATAGACCCGAGTAGTGAGGACCTTAGTCCATCCCACGAGGATGTGAATTAACTGTAGCTCCCCGCTAACAAGAAAACATGAAAATATTTGGCCAAAGCTCATGTAATTTTTCCCATTATATATACACAATTCATTGTGTTATATTTCAATGGCCCCTTGAAAATGGCGACCCCGGGCGACCGCCCAGCTCGCCTACCCCTAAGACTGGCTCTGGATACAACTCATGATTCCTGATAGCTAACATGCTACTTCAGTCTAGTAAATAGATATTTAGTCAATTTCTAAAATGTTTGTCAAGCCCCACTCCAGTGACTGGTCCAGAGAGGAGAAGACGATGATTCCTGTAGCCAAGTAGTAGACCTCCCATGATGGAATGTGAAAGTCCAAGACTTCATATCCTGCTGATGAGCTATGTGGGAGAATCTTTTGGATGCATGTGACAGAACGTGGGTTTTTTTAAATTTCTTTCGTAAAATGGTTTAATTTGCCCAGTGAGAAGCCATCTTTTAAAGCAGATTTTATAGTTTAAAAGCTTTTAACAACATCCATTATGGTGAAACATGCAACCAAGTGCAGGTGTTGCATATTATGGTCATTTGTGGCAAATTTTGATTGCTTGAGCCACATTGGCATGTTTGAAGTTTCACAGATCAGATAATAATATCTTAACTTTATTAAGACACATTATGTATATACACGTGTACACAATATATCTACTTGATTCTATGTATGCTAATTCTCTACCGAGCTAGTTAAAATTTCCACATTTTAAGTCTAACCACTCTGTGCATGTATGCATACAAATTAACAAGTCATAATTTTTCAATGAGATTTCAGAAAGTGGCATTTGATCTTTTCTCCTTTTATTCTTGATTTTTCACTCTTTAATGTCTACATTACTTATGTGCATCCCGATTTACATGGTTAATGCATTACAATTTCTTAGCATATGTTTAGTACTATTCTTTTTAGCCTCTATGTTACAGCTATCAATAGAATACATTTATTTTCTTTTCAAAGCTCCGTATAAATTGTTCTTGTTTATTAAATTAGGTTTTCCAGTCTTTCAGAAAGAGAAAGTTAATTGAAATGCTATATGAATTTATTCTGTTCCTTGTAACTGATTACTTTTGAGGATTTTTCTTTCATTTCCTATGGGTTTTTTCCCCTCATTAAAATATTTCATGTAACATTCAGACATACACATGAAGAGAGCCAGATTCTGAAATTCTACTCACTGCTTCCTAAGTGAAACACCAAAAAAGTCAAAATTTCCTCTTCATTTTACAAATACAGAAAAACACTTCCTTAAACCAGGTAAGAAGCAGCATGTCTTATTTACTGCAGAAATCTACTCAAAAGTTCCTACAGATGACTGCTTTCTGAATCTTCAGGAGGTAGCCGAGTTAGTCTGTACAGGAAAAAACAACAAATGGTCTGGTAGCACTTTATAGACTAACAAAACATGTAGACGGTATCATGAGCTTTCGTGGGCACAGTCCACTTCTTCAGATGACCGGCCATTTGAAGAAGTGGACTGTGCCCACGAAAGCTCATACCACCATCTACATGTTTTGATAGTCTATAAAGTGCTACCAGATCATTTGTTGCTTTCTGAATGATAGAAATTCTATTGCTCTGATTTCCTTTCTTATATTCCAATTGTAAAATCCAGCTTTGTTAAGTTATAGAAGCTTGCTGCTCATCACACATCATTTTTATACCCCTCTTTTTTTTTTACCCTCAGCTGTTGGCTACCTGTTTCATCAGCCCTCCCAGCCTGACCATCCATTTAAGCTGCATATTACTCAATCATCTTTCTCCAGGAGAACTGATTAGTGCCTAAGTGATCAGAGTGCTGGCTCACCTGTTAGCTTCCAGCATTTAGTCTCAGTGGGTTTTACTGTGAATGACTGGATTATGAACACATTTCACATTTTCTTAAACCATCTAGGCAAGTGATCGTCACAACCTATGTTCTAATTACAAGTAGCATAATTAATGAGATAGTATTCTTTCCCCTTTTTGTTTTGCAGCCAGAAGAGGGATATGTTATTCATTGGGAGCTGGATCAAGCCCCAAGAACACAATACATTATTAGCACTTATTATGCCAATTATATTTTACATGTATAAACAACTGTGCTTTTCTTTCACTGGAAATGAAGGGGAAATTGCATTTTAGCCTTTGTTTGCAACTTATCTTTATCATAAGAAGCACTACATAAACCTGGGATGGATGTTTTCCACACATGCGGCCTTTCTATGGCACCTGAGAGGAGCAAAGGGGCTGCAACCAGAACACAGCAGCAACGCTGAGAGATCCTGCAGGAGAACTCTGACCTGGTGTAAAGCAGTCACAGCAGTTTCTTCAGCCACACAGCTCTGCTATAGCCTTATTGCGACTTAAGGATATAGAGAGGATACATTTCATTCTAAATGTGTAAGCCTCAACTCTTCTGTGAGACAGATTGATAGAGTTTAAGACCAGAAGGGACCACTAGATCTTTCTACCATAGATATAGCAAGCATTATGATTTCTTTGGACTGATAGGAAACTGGGGATAAAAGATTTAATGACTTGCCCAAGGTTGCAGCTTTAGTCACTGACACAGCAAGGTGTAAAACCCAGGATTCCTGACTTAGCCCTAATCTCCTAACCATTGAGCCCTGTTCCCTCCCACCCTTTAAAATTTGCCACTTCCAGCTTTGAAATGGATTGCACTTTATTACATGGTCCTGTAACATTTGGTAAGACATAAAAACAATTTAAAAGACAAATTCTTCCAACCCATGACAAGAAGAATGCCATCAGAGCATCCTCACTTGGTTTCTATTAGAAAGTTTCCTCTCCAGTCTCCACCAGAATCTCCATGTTACATGGATATATGTGAATACCTCACAAAAGTCACAGCCAAATATAAAAAGTATGTGAAGATTTTTTTAAAGGGGTAAGATTTTGCTTGGTAGTGGTTTGTTTTGTGTTTTGAGAATTGTGGATTTGTTTGGATTTTTTTTCTGATAAAAAAAAAAATCAGTTCACAGGTTCTGTCAGAGTCCTTGCTTCAAAGTGAAGTGGATATGGCAAAAATTGCTTCTTCCCATTCAGAAATAGGGAGCTTCACATTCACGGGGAATGAAAACTTGGGGTGAACCTCAGGGTTCTCTTGAGCTTGCATCTTCTCCACAGAATTCCATAATACTACCACAGCCAAATCACCAAATCGGCCCACCTACGTAATTCTTTCTGTACTGATGTTTATGTTTTTTATTCCTGTTACTGAGAAAATATTAATATATTTCTTTGGGGGAATTCAAGAGCAAGGCTTATTCAAAGCACTAGATCAAAGACTTCAGAAGTATCTAGCGTGCAGAGCATTTTTCCCCAAGTACCTGTAAGTGACTGGGAAATACCCCCATTGTATTATGCTAATATGAGGTGAATATAAGGAAGTTCCCTTGGCAACCTGAGATAGCAAGTCCTGATTGGATGCAGTTCAAGTGTTGTGTAGAAAATCTCTCCTCACTGAAGGGAGAAGGATTATTTTTTTATTATTAATTATTATTATTATTAAGAGGTTTTTGTTCAGGAGGAAGGGGAGGGAGCGACTGGGATTTCTTTTTCTCTCTCTCTCTCTCTGACTATGCTAAGAATGAGATTCTAGGTAGACATAGACAGCCCCAGAGGCTTAGCCTGCCTTGAGATCTTAATCAGGGGGCAGAAAAGAAAAACAACTAGCGAGGTCAAAGAAGGTGGGGCACAGATATTAGTGAGACTAAGTAAGTGTCTTTGAACAAGCTTAATAATAATATTTGGAGCCATTAGCTGAAGGACCAGAGTTGCAAGGGTAACTAACTGTGCTCTCAAAGGCCCAAGTGAAGCATGAAGTTCAACTGATGGCTGACTGGTGGCAATTATTAATAATATTTTCCTTGTATACAACTATTCATCTCACTGACTGATTACTAATTTTTACTGTTAAAACAATGGCGAGAGGCCCCTTTCAGAATTTGGCTACCATTATGCTAAGTACTCTACATGCATACACTAAAAAGAGTTTAAAAACTCCAAAGGGATTAAATTCTGCATAACCCTAGTGACTATTACTCAGCGAGCTTTTCTGTAGGTGTTTAGGTCTTTCCATTTTTATGATTTTCCAGTATGCACCATGAAATTATACGACCAAATGGATTGTAGGTTACCATTGCAAAGTTTTTTGATTAGTGTTTTTCTCCTAAAATTCTCTCAAGTTATGGAAAGAAACAAATAGATGAAACTGTTGTTACCCTGAAATGGCTTTTGGGATGTTTAAAAGGTTTGTGTTCAATATTAGGTTCAGTGTGCTGAGGAGTCTAAGGGCTTAAAGTCTGGACATTAGTTCGAGGTTACTGATCGGACTAAGGGATAGTCCCTTTGCTAGTTCGGATTAACTGTTGGTTTGAACTAAGGGAGTAACTGCCACTTGGCATTCCCGCCTTTATTCAAAAATCCTCTGCACACGACACCATTTTGGCTCTGCACACGGCCCAATACCTGTGCACTCAGCTCAAAATCGTTGCACTAGGCACCAATCTCTGTGCACTAGGCACTAAAACTTATGCACACGACCCTCTGGGGATTTTCCCGCCTAAGTGTCAATATAAACTGCTTTTGAGGTTTGTTCGTGTTCTTCGTTCATTCCATAGGTTCGTGCGTGGTTCCTTAGGTTTGAATGGTGTTCGTCTATCCTGTTTGTTTGTATGACTGAGGTGAATGAATGATTGGATAAGTGTGGATTACTGCCTGGAAGGCGCTTGTCTGTGGGAAATCCCAGGCATATGACAGCCTATGTCAGGGAGACTCTGAAGAAGTCAAGGCTCAGACGGAGTGCTGAATCCTGTTAACCTGACCGTGCAGACCAGTGACCAGAGCAGTGTCATCGAGGGATCGCCTCACTGTTCCTCCGTGGTGGCTCGCACTGAGCCAAAGCGTCAAGGTCGTGAGCACCCCTTCTTCTGTGGCTTATTCACGATGAATGTACAGTATATTCCTGTATCGGGGTCTTTCTTTCATTCTTTACTTCTGGGTTAGGGTGGACTTGGTTAAAGCATTTACTTGTTGGCTATTGAAATTCTTATAATATATGGTTTGGCCCTAAACTATGTCTCTGACTCGTTTGTAAAACCAATCAGCCGGTGATAGATACGGCCTCGGGTCGTTCCCGTCTTCTGGGACTTGGGACTTTAACATCATAGATAGCCAGAGCGTGCCAATTAGACCTTTTAAATTAATCGTTACCGCGTCCCAGGGTAACACTGTGGAATGTTAATATAAAAACAGAATAATCTGTTTGGAGTTATTATTAGGATGCAGTATATTTTAACTTTATTTACACATCTACTTTGCCTTACTGCTACTATGAACATGTTTTTAAATTATAAGAAGTTTCTAAGCCATGATTTAGTGGTTTAAAGAGAAAGAAATTTAAATTTATGAAACGACAGTGATGACTTAATATTGCAAATTATAGTTTTTAGTACAGGTAATTTAGCATATCAAATCACAGTTCTAATTTATTCTACAGAGCAAAAGCAGGAAAGATTGTACCTGAAAAGGGGGGTGGGGAGGAGAGGAGGAAATCAAAAGTCCCATGAATACCAAAGCGGGGCTTCTGATTTTAGGTTTTACCTGATATACTGCTATAATACTCCCAACACACAGACACA
This sequence comes from Pelochelys cantorii, assembly GCA_032595735.1. NCBI lineage: Eukaryota > Metazoa > Chordata > Testudines > Trionychidae > Pelochelys > Pelochelys cantorii. The sequence goes on from CM064330.1 coordinate 60,240,572, forward strand.
CACACAGACACAGACAGACAGACAGACACACACACACACAGGCTGCTTGTATCTAAGGGCTTATCTATATTGAGTAATGTGGACTACAAAACTGATTTTTTAAATCCATTAATATGTTGTACATTAATTGGTCCACAAAGCCCTACTGGTGTGTACTTACGGTTCCCTAGCATGCTTCAATGTAGTGCTGATCTAAACAGATATTTAATTCAGATTACTTTAATGCATATGTTATCGTACATAGACAGGGAAAGCCACAAATCCTCTGATTTTTAGACAGCTAGATAAACCTCAAAAATTGATAAAAATTACTTCCAAAAATGAAAACAAACACTAAAGAACAAGTTATACATAAGTCCTAAGTATTAATAAAAAGTAACCCGCCAACCAAAGCCTGTACTTTATAAACACATGAGGTCTCTGGGTATTATCTTCTGAAGCACAATTGTCTTTTTGCTTTTGTTATGATATGCTTCTGTATATCATCAACCTAGGAACATAGTGCCTAGAAGCAAGGTACAAAGTATGCATGGTACTGACATCTCTGAAAAGAAAGAATGACATTAAGAATGTCGAGGTTAAGGAGGTAAGTTTGAATGGCTTGTATCCTTGAGTATGCCCTCTTTTCCTCATTCATTGTTGAGCAAGGAAGAATATTACAAGAATGTAATCTTTCTTCTGTTTAGCTTCATCCTTGGGAAAATACACTACCTTTGATTTCCCAGCAACTATTGCAAACCTCTTTCTTTTAAATGGCCTTTTGACATTTATCCAAAACTCATCTAGGACCTATAATTTAGGCACATATAATGGAAGAGACAGATGTTAGAAGTACACGAAGGCTTTGATTTTTAGCACACTAAAGTTCCAAAGATGGCAAGCTTTTTTATTCCATGATTCTCTTTTGAAAGTGGTTACATTACATTCTTTAGGTATTTTTCAGCTGGGAATCATGAAGATTTATCTCTTCAACCTTTTTTCACCTTGGTGTGAAATTGACAAGAAGTATGGAAACACAGTTGTTGGAATGGGGAAACAGGTAAAAAATAAAAATATGAGAATGTCAAATTTTCAGCTCCTGACACTGATTTTTGGAGTGCATTTTGATTAAAAAATAATGGCCAAAGGCTCTTAAATTGAAGGCTGTGTGGATTGTTAATTGGAATAGTTGGTGGACTGATGAGATCATTTTAATGTATAGTAAATTAATTTCTAGTGAGCATTTTGTAGACTTTTAAACAAAATAGATGCATTTTAGGTCAGAATGTACACACAGATGTTATTTTAAATGGTATATGCATTATTATGATCTGTGCCCCTTGAAAATCCAGAAACTGAAGGATCCTCAACATTTCATTCCTTCTAACTCCAAACCCATAGGAGCCTCTTTATGGAGCTGGATGGGGTCCTGCATCTGAATGTGGAGAGAAAGAGTCAAAGGATTGCCCTGTGGTTGGCCCTAGATCTTTAGCCATTTTTCCCCCTTAAATTTATTCTGTTCTTTTATTATGAACAAAAAACAAACATTAAATTACAAGGAGCATTACCCTTTAGCATTTGAAAACTGCTACTGTAATTTGTTTATCTCCAGTCTTTTGATACCTTTTCAGTTATCCATGAATTTCCAAAAACAAATGTCAGTACCACAGTTAAGATTCTTAGTGACATTAATAACCTAAAAAGTATGCCATTCTTAATTATCATATTTACTTATTTTCCAACTTTTCCCTTACCTAATCTTTAACAAGTCTTCCTTTCTTTTTACAATTCTATAGGGTTTGTTTTCAAAACTTTTTTTTTTTAAACGAGTTCTCAGTGCCAGATATTTACAAATAATTAATTTTGTTCCCCTCCTCATGTATTACTGCACCTAATTTCTCTTGAGCACTTCCTTCTTCACTGTTGCACTTGTTAGAGTCCTTCTTACTCCCCTTAATCCTTTTGGTTAGCAAACTAATCAGTTTAGGCTTTTAGGGCAAAAATAGGGGCAGGAATCAATCTGATTTGGTCAAATCCTTTCCCATTTCAGGTTTGCTTTAACCTCAGGTTTTTTTTTTTTTTTTGAGAGTCTCTTATCTCACATTCTTTGCTTTCCAGAAGAACTGTAGACTTGCTTTCCTGAAATCTAATATCCTTCATCTGCTGCATTTTGTAAATTTCTTAATTTACTGGACTCAGGTCACTTAATCCTAAATTTTTTTTTATTTTTTTCGCCTTCTGAATAAGTTTCAACAATAAGTAAATCTGAGCTGGCTTTTTTCTGCTTGAATATTCCACATTCTGATTCATTGTCTTCAACATTTTTTAATAATCTCTGAGTTTACATTTCCTGCTGTATTTTTGTCCAGTTGATTTCTGGATAGCTAAAATTCCCTATAAGCACACTGTCTTGCAGATTAAGGTCTGGAATTGTTCAGTCTCTTCCTCTACCTTTCCAGGTGAACGATAATAAATAACTACTGTCATTTTTGCCTTTATTTACTTACTTTCCTAAATAAATGTCTTCACAATACTACTTTCCAAAATGTCATTTCCAGGAGCAATTAATACTTTTGGCATATAACACCACTCCTTGTCTTTTACTTATTAGGGATTAGTCACTTTATGAGGTGGAGGGGAAGTGATGGAAAGGGGGGAGAATGTCCTCTCTGAGCATCCACATACTGGGTTGGCACATTTTGGCCCTATTCTTTCTGTATAGGATTTTGAACATTATTAAAATGAGACCAAAACATATTAGTATGCAATATATATTAATATTTAATGTTAAAATGAGACGTCCAGGGGAGAGGAGAAACCTCCTTATTTCTGGCACCTCCAGTAGTGTTTCATATAGGTTTAGTAGGTCAATATTAAAGTTTTACTGATACTCATCAAGATTCAAAGGAAGCATTATTGTAGCCAGACATGAACCCCATCTTGTTTCCCCGCCCCCCAGAGAGCAAGAGAAAGGCAGTCAGCCTTTGATGCCCTGGGAACGCAGGTGTGCTGCCTGTCCCTGACTCTAATAAACAGAAACCAGACAGTAAATGGGCTAGCTGATGACCCGGGGACCTCCCGCCGCCCTGATGGCTAGCACCAGTAATTGACACGCCTACACTGTCCCAGGAGAGGAATCTCCGCCCATCACATACTAGAAGTGCCCATTGTCTGCATTTTCCCAGGTGTGAATTATGCTTTGCACCCTTCATGGGAAACTTGGCATTCAAAGCCATTTTCCCTAATTGGCCACTTGAGACCAGGAAGAAGCCTACGTGACCCAAGGGGTATAAAGATGGGTTTAGTAGCCCACCCCATTTGAGCTCCATTCATCTACACCTGCTGGCAGGTATTGGTTGTCTCCCGAGGTCTGTGGGACGCCCAGCCTCGCCCTACTTCTTCCCGAGGGATCGAGAGAAAGACGCTGGCCACGCCAAGTCTGGAACGCAGGGGTGAGAATATATACCTGCTAGATGTCTATTTTGCATGCATTTAATAAGAGCACAGAGAACCAAAAGGGTTTCATGGTACCTGTAAGTGACTTATTAGTGTAATTTCTGTCCTGTCCTTTGTAGTGGCTGCGTTATCTGTAACACAGTAGTAGCATTTAACAGCTAAGTTTACCCTGTAACAATAAAATAGTAACTGTTTAAGCTGTGACCTGACTCCTTCAGTTGCTGTAACAGAACCAAGCACAATTTTAAAAAGAACTCCAGCCGGTCATAAGGGACAGATATAGGGAGAGCTTGAGCGTTGGATCGTGTCGCTTCCAGGGGACAGATCCGTTGGGGCATCTCTCAGCCTCCCCAGGCTGCCCGCTGCGAAGGGATCGTGTATCCTAGCAGTCAAAGTCTGAGGTGTAAAGCTCTCCCTGTAACTTTTGGGGTGCCTGTCAATCTCCTCCAGGTTGCCCGCTGCTAAAGGACCCCAGTCCTAGCAGTTGAAGTCTCGGGTGTATAATACACACACACACACCACTCACTGCCCTGACCACCGGCTGACAATTATCTATTCTTCTAATAAAAAAAATAAGCAGCAGACCGGCTCTTGCACAAGAGGGGGCTTTTGCAGAAGGAGGAGCAGTGTAGACAAAAGCCCCTTGCACAAAAATGGCAGCTCATTAAGTATGCAAATAAGGTGCAGCAATATTCATCACCATGCCTCATTTGCATATGTTCTTGTGCAAGAGAGCTCAATGTAGATGTAGCCCCTCTGTTCTAAAACAGATATATTTCTATTCTTCCCCTCCTCCTCCTTTTCCTATAAATTAAAAACAGTGCAGAGCAAGTATTTAACATTTTATTTAAAAAAAAAACTTAATTCTTAGACTAAGGTTCTTTGTACTATATGTCAGTTTAGGGCAAATTTTCATAGGTTGTTAGACTTTGAAAAACCTTATTTTTACTAGACATGACTACACAATAAAGCTATTACTATGCAAACCATGCCACTCAGAATGCACAGGTGTATGTTAAACTTCGGGAAATATCTGTCAGCTATTTTACCATCTCCCCATATGTTTTGGATGTTGATCTGTGACATCTGTTTATAGACACAGTACAGCACAACGGTGCTGGAACATCACAGAATGAACTCCATGACAATTTTAAGTCATTATATACTTTGGACTAAATTAAATCAGTAATTAAATAATTAATTAAATAAATTAAATAATACAGCCACATACCAGAAGAGGAAGTAACTCTTGGAACTACCATCTCTCTTATCATATGGTTACCATTATTTAAAGTTTTAATCAAGAAGTATTTCAAGGACAACAGAGAACATGCCTGCACTTAATTTTGAGTGACAGCTAATATGGTGCACTAACAGTGTAAAAGAATACTCGTGGTGGCCACATATACCAAAGTTAAAAGCATTACAACATTCATAAGACATCCTAATTTTAAAACACTTAAGTATATTTGCTCTACAGCTCATGTTAAATTATTTTAATTCAATGTAAAAAGGCTTCAGTATTACTGATGCAGTTCTGACTTTTCAGATTATTAAAGAAAAATATATATTAATCATTTTAAGTAGAGTAACATCAGCTTCCAACCAGACTTTTTTCATAACCTCATGTTACTTAGTGGCCATTAAATATCTGTTAGATATTTTCACACCAATGGATTACGTACATTTTGTTTTTTTAAAAGTCATTAGCCTTTGGAACAAAAAGAGTTTGCTATTTTATAGAGTTTATTTCCCCCAATCACCATCCTAGACCTTATCACCTATTGACTTGAACTAAAAAAACAGAAGGGAGAAAATAAAAGAAACAAAGCTAAAATATTTAACAGACATTTTACTGATGTTTTTGAAAAGTGTGAAAATAATCCTGTTACATTCTTTAGCTCAACTACTTACAAATAACTTATCTGTAAATCAAGTAAATCTGTCAGTTGTGCAAGTTTATTTTTCCATGTGCTATCTAGAGATAAGCAGGTCTGTAATATTAGATTTCCGCTGACATAATTCTGCATGAATTCTGATCTGATTTGGTATTACGTGGTGCAAAAGGTGACACATTTTCTCTAATACAGCCCATTCGAAAAGGAAAGAAATTGCCAGTATATGAAATCTGAGGAGTCTGATTCAAAGACTGGGGGACTCTGAGGTCAACTCAATGGAAAAGCAACTTGTTCGACTACCCCAGGCACTAAACACTGTGACAAGCAAATGTAATACCCATGGTAGTTACTCAGTTAGAGAATCAATAAAAACATTACATTATCAGACTGCCGCAGCTGTATGTTAGCCTATCACATTACTGTGTCTGTTCCGAAAATGCTCAAACATGCATTTACTGATCATTGAGAGAACAGATACCACCCCAGTGTCTCAGTTGCACCTCATATTTAAAAAGGAGAGTGCTGCAAGGAATTTACTGAGCATTTATGTTTTTCCATACAACACAATGAATTATAATTTTAAAAGTAATACACATGTAGGAGTATATCTTTAGGTAGATCAGGAGAATGGATATCTATTGTACTCAACTGTAAAACCATTATTCTTTCACTGGTTTTGACTGTGAATATGGAGGAAATAGGGTGTGTATCAGATGATAAATGGCACCAAAATGTCAAACAGAAAAATCCATAACAATTTTGCAACTAAGGCCATATCATCTCATTTGCCATTGGAGACCATGGAGTAGGGAGTAGGAGGGGCTGGGGTTTTTCCACCCTCTCCAAATCTGCTCCTTAACATGCTTCTCACCTCCTTTACCTGGGAGTGGAAGCTGGCCAGTGGCTATTGAAATCAATCCCGGAAACTTGGTTTTTGAAGAAAGCACAAGGTCTCCAGACATCACAGGAGTGATGAGTCAGGTTTAGAGACTAACTTCTGCTGGGGTGGATGGAGCAAACCACATCCCCTCCTTTATGAATAAAATTATAAATACAGTCTTATGCAGTTTCCTAGGCCCTGCCCTCTGTAGGGGACGATATAAGCTCTATAGTTACTATACACACACACAAGATTAGAAGGCATAAGGGGAAATCTGGCAGTCCAGTCTACTTCCTTTTCATGGTATGGAGATAGATCTCTCTCTCTCTCACACACACACACACACACACACACACACACACACACACACACACACACACACACACACACACACACACACACACACACACACGAAAAGGAAGTAGACTGGACTGTCAGATTTCCCCTTATGCCTTCTAGTCCATGGAAGTTCAGCAGCTCCTAAGACTGCTCCCTACTGCAAAAAATTCTACCTTCATAGACAGGACAGAACAGTACAATGCTAAATTTGTCTTTCCAAACCACATTAGTCTCTAGGTGATTTTGTACTTAGAATCCAAACAAAATAAAATAAAAGCATAAATCTATCTACTACTTTGCATGTAAAACCACCAGTAACAGCTATTAGCATTATGTAAATAATAAACAAATGTGTCCTGATACTGCAGAATCTAAACAGCATATAAAACATACAAATTGTGAGCACAAAATACATTTTGCAGAATATTTGTTCACATTCTCATATTTTTATTAAAGCACAGCAACATTTGATTGGATATGCTGCCAAGTTCTGCTGTTAGGATTGCAGCTTTTTGTTACATGCCTCTCAGTGAAATGAAAAGCACATCAGATTCACAAGCTAGATTTTCACTTATGATATGCCATAAGCCTTATTGGCATGCTTCAAATGAAAAACTGGAGTGTGATATGCCTTCCATTTCTCAGAAAACCATGCTGCAGTGTATGCTAGAAACTGCTCCATTCCATGTGAGTTTCAGCCTTCTCTCCCACTTATCTTAATACTGTGTCCATACAACACTCACCCCTATGTTAGCATGTTTGATCCCAGGCTAGAAATTTCTGAAGTACTTCACCAGGGGCACTCCTGGTGTCTGGGCATGATCCTGCCATATTCTTCATCCCCTGAAGCCTATTAGCTGGCCCCTGTGGACCTTCTGTGGCTCAGTCACACAGCCCAAATCCCTGGGTACATCAAATTCTATTAGATATGTTCCATGTCTTTCAGTTATAACTAAAATGGTCTGGTCTTAATTCCCTTTCCACAATTAACAGAGCAGGGGTTTGCCTGCCTACCAGCCTGCCCTTGATTACGGCCAAAAACGGGGTCTGACTGGGTTCCTTTGGCTGTGGCCTAGGGCTCATTCTTTCCTAAGCCATTGGCTCTAACCAAGAACTGTGTTGCTAAGCAGCAAACAGCTCCTTTTATTTCCATCTGCTGGGCTTTGATTGGTTGTTACTGGTTCCCAGTCCTTCTACCTGCTGGAGAACCAGATCTCATAGTGTACAAAATGGTTGATCCCAGAATGCATCTCTAGGCAAGCCTGAAATTCTACAACCCCATCACTCTTTTCCTCTCAGAGAAGTATTTCTTGAGACTGGGTGGACTTCCACATGGGGATCGAGAGGACAAAGACTTAGTACATCCATCATAGTTCCCAAAGTTGTGCCTCAGTTTTACAATGTCTCAGATTTGTCAGAGAATTAGATTAAAGATTATTTTATGTTCTAGCCTTGTATTTGAAAAATAACGGCTTTCCGGGTGCTCAGTTAACGGGGCTCAGAAGATTCTCTCCAAGCTGGAGATATTCATCCAGGCTGAATCTACCACTGTTCCCAATAGGTTCTGGGAAAGGCTAAGGTGGAGGATCATAAAAGAGTTTAAACAGAAATTTGTGTGTGTATCTAGGGCAAAATGTTCAAACTTTAGTGTTAATATGACCTGCCTGAAGTTACACAGGTAGAAGGGGCTGGGACAGAGTCCAGATCTCCAGACTTGCAGTCCTGTGTTTCAACCTACACACAGTCTCAGAAGTTCCACGAGAGTAAAAAATGTCTCTTCCCATTGGTTTCTAAACTGCCATGATAAATGAATGCCCTCTTAGTGATTTAGGAGTGAAACAATTATTTGGCCTGCATTCACATTAAGGCCCAAGGAAGGCCTACCCATTAAAGTGTCTGTTGAGCAATGAGGCAAATAAGTATTTCCCTTCCCTTGAGTCACAAAAGAGCTACTGGAGACATATCTCTAATACCCTTTTCCCTGAGTAGTTTAGTTAAAAATTAATTCTTTCCTAGACTCAAAGGGATTTCACTATGCTTAGATAACCTAGGAAGTAATACTGAAAAAAAAAAATCAAGGGTAAAATTATATCACATTTTGTAACGCTCACATAATTTAGAGATGGTCATTTGATGTAATAGCTTATTGAATTATACTTGGATTACTTAATAAATGAAGACTATTACCTATATTATATTAGTCACAGGTGAAAAAACTATATATATGGATGAGTGTAATCTATTCAATAGTTTATAGACCCAAATTCCCCCAGAGACTATCACACATGCACATAATATTCTTGAGTGTTGAACTTTGCATATGGATGAATAATAGATAGATATCTCATATATCATTTGCATATGAGTTATCTGTATGTAGTTAGTGGTACACATTCTGACCCCAATTCTCCAGTCACTCCAATGACATTAACAGTCATTCCAGAATTATACCGGTATAACTAAGATCAGAATCTGCCTCCACAGTCACTAACAATTGAGGCAGCTTCTCTCAGTTGTTCCACAAAGAATATACTGAATTTCTGAACTATGTCCCAGATACACCAATACCAGGCCAAAACAGGTGTGAATTTTTCCTTTTAGAGGAGGTGCTCATGAAAAGATCCACATGCCCTAGGGTAGTTTGAAGACCTGGGAGAGAAAGGACCCATGGAATGGAGTTAGGGAGGAAAATTCCATGATTGTAGTTTGTGTGGATGCAATGGCCACAGAACCCCTGCACAGGGTCCAGAGGAAGACACCAGCTTCTAATCTAGCCTGCAGACTAAAGTAGCAGACACAAAAGGACCACAGTACTACCACACCCTAGTAGTAACTTCAAGGTAGTGACTTCTATCATCCTCTCCTGTGTGAAGAAAAACTACATAAAACTCATTTGGCTTGTCCGATTTATGGTGATTGTTCTACTATTGCTGTAAATGAATAACAGGCATACAGAAAGAAACATTTACACTTTTATTCCAGACACATACATTTTTCAGATCATTCAGTCACATATATTAAATAAGTGTATGCATCCTAGCTAACTTTTCAGATGATAACAATATCATCTATAGCTACAATTTTGGCCCGAGGCTCAAATAGGCTAAATATGCTCAAACACATACATTTTTTCTTGGTTAAGTGTTACACACGTAACACCAGAATCAAACCACAAGTGTATCTGAAGATGTTTCTATTCAACTTCAGAAAAACCCCTTTTCATCTGCTCCCCTATTTTTTTTAATGTAGCATTTATTTTATAGAAAAATAACTGCCATTTTGACAGATTAGATTTTTTTTTTTTTTTTATCATAACAGTTATTTCCTCTTCCTCCCTGGATCTACTCAAGATGCACAGCCATTCTTCTGAGGCAGGTTACAAACATGTTTGGACTTGAAAACAAAGCTGGTATGTCTAGGCAGCTATGATTAAAAGATTACCCAGGACAATTATGTTTCATAATAAGAGCATCAAGTTATCTTTGTACTTGATAACATTGACTTAGAACTGCTGAGATTATTTTTCCAAAGTACAAATGGTTGAAAGAAAGAAGCTGAAACTGCAAATGAGCTGAGTATTTTTAAAAAGCCTTTTAACTAATATAGTTAAAATCTAGACTGCATATTTTCCTCTTAAAAATCTGAACTATTACTACTAGTTGGAGGCACGATTCTGCAAAGTACTGAGCTAGATGTTCACCTCACCTTTCTGTCCCTGTGAAAAGCATAAGAAACTACATGAAAAGCACTCCTAAAAAGTCTTAAGTCAAAGAAAGAAATCTTTACTTCATTACTTAGATGACCATAGTATGCATATTTACCATTATCTTAATACTATAGAACACTGTAAAAAGCCATTTTAGTTTGTTAATAATGTGACTGAGTAATTTAACTAATCCTTATTTGCTAATATTTGTATTAACCACAGAATTAGAAGAGGGTAAAAAAAAATCAGATTAAAAAAACCTGTAAATTTGTGATTAGCACAGGTTTAGTGAAAAGTTCAAAACATATGGAATGTTGAATGCAGTGTTATCTTTTTGAAACATGAGTATTAAATTTATGACAAATGTCTGAACCAAACAGCAAACTACTACAACATTTTAGTTTTTAAAAGCATATTAGTAATACTATTAAGAATGCAGTGTCCAACTGTTAAACAGTAGATTGTAACTGATATAAAAGTACACTCATGATTTAAGTATTAATCATATTTCAATTGAAAACAAATGTTAATGTCCTCTAGTTAAAAAGAGCTTTAGGCATCACATGACCTTAAATCTTTAATCTTGCCTGACTGATAACTTGCAGTGCAAGGTGAAATAAAAATGTAAATCGGGAACAAAATCAAAATAAGGTTTGAAGAAACAAGTAACAACCTAATTCCACCTCTACTTTTCCAACCTTAAGCTCTATATAAGTACTAAAAGTCATTATTAATAAAAATATTTTACAAACTATTATTTTAGCTAATTATAAACATTTGGATAGTTATCAGTCTCAATTTATCACTTCTGTGATTCTGCAATTTATATAGGGATGTCAAAAACAGCCTTCCACCACACTTCCAGTAACTTATTTCAGTGTGTGCCCACACGGACCTCATCAAGCAGCCAGTGAGTTGCCCTTTCATTATGAGTAAGTGACTAATACCTATATTGGCTCTAAAGAAAGACACTTTTCATGATCACACAACAATCTGCTAAATGAAAACATATGAATAAGCTTAGGCAAAGCCTGCCAGGGGTCTTTACTGAATGGAAAACAGGTGCGCTATTTTTGTGCCATGTAATACCCCATTTACCCCCAAGTCCAAAGGTTACAGGACTAATAGCTGCCTTGTGGTAATCAGGGAAAGCAAAGACACTGGCCATGGTTAAACATCTGGGACATATTTCACATACTTGCAACATATGCTTCAGGTTCAATTAAAGTGAGGCTTTGGCACATTTATTAATCTTTTTACTTTTATCCTGTAAGAGGACCCATTGGCCTGATTTTACTATTATACCATATGAGAAAACAGAAGTAATGACAGCTGGAGGTCAGTACCTGCCAGTACTGCAAAATGTGCATGTTTTCTCAGAATTTCATTATGCACAAAACTTTAAAATTATCAATCTATGAATTAAAAAAGGAGCATAACACTGTGTCTTTGAATTCAGACATGTCAATATTAAAATCTTCCTCATCTTCATCAACAAACAGTACATGATACAACCAAAAAGAAGGAAACTGGCAAAAATGCTTTTTTATCTGTTTTATAGTTTAAGGTCTGAAATAAAATGCCCATTCTAAGATTAACTTATTCACTGTAAGGTACAAGCGTTTTTATTAAAAAAAAATTATGCATGCCATTTTCTTTTCCATTCAAGCTGTGATATTCATGATAGTATATTGAATTACAAGAGCTCAAATAAAACTTACATATTAATGAAACATGACTTTGAATGTATAGAAATCAACTCACATGCCTTTCGTATAAGAAACACACTGATCTTAGGTATTCAATAAAGATTACCACTGAATTCACACAGTAACATAAGCACTCACCTTCAGTCACTGTTGGTAACTATATCTGTAAGTGTGTTAGAACACTGGTGTCAGTTTCAGACAGCTAAACACTAGATTACAATTGGTACAGCTCCAGAGATTTGGTGTTATTTCTAACCTGGTATGTTTGGCATGTAGTTTAGATAGACAGTAAAAGGCTTTTTAAAAATGGCTATTTATTGCTTATTTAATAACTCAAAAAAGCCTGACAACTAAATGGTAAATAAGCAGTACTTTCATTGCAAGTACTGTATGTTGCTAATTGATCAGTTATTCACATTTCCAGAATATGTACACTGTACTACTAGGATGAAGCTCTTATAGTTGCTTTAATAAAGCAGCAACAAGCAAGGGGAAATGGCTATAAATGGATGGCAGATCAGTGTTTATCAGAAGAGAAATGATGATTCAGAGCTAGCATGTTGAGTTAAAATACAAGCTTTTTACACTTACATGATTGACCTTTGCAATAAATCATGCATTTTAGTGCCAGAAGTATATTCTCATATCATTTAGCATTAAAAACTAGCATGTGTGTTTTGTAAAAAGAGATTGTTATTGTGTTTGATTATTCTAAAATGATGTAGCTAACAATTTAAATGATATACAGAAGATTTTCACATAATATCTTTCTATCACTTCTCAAGTGTTTGAGCTAGCAATAGAATGAGGATATACCCATTTTCTATCCTCTCTCAAATCTTGGGGTAGCTAACGGAAAAATAATCATTCAGTGGATTAACTAATCACACTGAATTTTCTGACATTTCAAATACTTGCTGCCAGCACAGGAGTTCTTACAGTGGTATATAACTGTACATCTTAACTAGAAACAAAGGTCAAGGGCATAAATTAAGATACACTATTTTTCTCCTCTCTCTCAAAAAAAGAACTCATTGCTTTACTACAACAGAAATAGGAGAACATTTATGAAGGTCAAAATTGTCTAATTCAAAGCTGTTGTAAAATAATCTGTATTTATTCTCTTTTTACATATCATTTTTGGCATGAAAATTACACAGACAACAACAAGGCTGTTTTACTGCACTCGTCTCTCCATCAAAGCTATCCTGCCAACACTAGCCAATGCTTCAGTGGTGCAAGGTCATTCTAATTTCCTCCCTCTGGTTTTTCCCTCTCCCCAGGGGACAACCAATCCAAACAGTCCCATAGCTTGGCTCAATAAGATGTGGAAACAATCTGTTATTTACTGTGGTTGCAATCCTCAACCCAACCAGCAGCCCATGTACTGAACCACATTCTCAAAAGCTGAAAGATCCGCAACAGTCTCCTAGCTTGCTGGGCCACAATACCAGCTCCAAATCAAATGGATGTCTATGAGACTTATGATTATTTAAATGTCATACAGAGTGCAGAACATATTAGCCATTCCTCTACCAAGTATTTCACTGAAAATTACAGATGGCACTATCCCATTTTCAACCAGTGTGGAATTATTATTTTTACACCATTTCCCCCACTAAAGTGCAGTGCTATTTGTAATAGCAAAGACAGGACAAATGTTTGTCCTTCAAAAACAGTTGTCACTGCAGTTATCTACACAAGAGCTATCAAGTTCCAGACAAGCTGAATTATTTTTGTTCCTGGCAGAAAAATATTTGACCCAGCTCTGGACAAAAAAAGAAGAGGATTTATAGTCCTCTATCCCTTTCTACAGCATACAGTAGCATTGTTAGGATGATAAACAGCTCTGTCCAATTTCCTGGACTAGAACACTTCAACTCTTTTTTTAACTGTCTGTAAAAACAGTGTCATGTCTAAATTCTCCCATCCCTAGGTACCCAAGTGCTAGGAAAGATAATTACCTTGTCATCTTTGTCATCCTCTTCTTCCTCGTCCTCTAGCATGTCCTCCACTACCTACAGACAGAAACAGTAGTAGTTGTCAGTATTTAAAAAGGAAGAACTTCGTTCTGTCAATAGTCAACCTTTTGTAGATGAAAACTTTATTAACATTTGCAATAAATGAACAGAAGGAAAATGTACAACTACAAAAACATTTGATCTTGTGATTCAAATTTAAGAAGGGTTATAACTTTAATTGACCTACATTAGGGAATAAGACACTTGAAAACCTCTACCTGTATAAAATGCTATCTTGACAATTTAAGTATTTAAAAGGTAATTCAAAATTCACTCTAGGATATTTTTAACTAAGGAATCCTTTTTTATCCTTTTACCAATAGCTTTATTGGTAGCTATGAAATACAATACAAGTGCTTATTTTGGATTTACAGCTAACACGAGAAACTTACATTTTGAACTTAATTTACATTGTTCATCTGGAGGGATAGTATGTTTTCAGTCCCAAGAAAAAAATTCATACTAGCTTGCTTCTTTATAGCAGTGGCCCACAGCAGTGACCCAGGTTGCATGCTGTATTATCATCAACACAGTGTTACCTAAAAGTGATTTTGTACTATTCATATACACAATATACCGCACATGCATCTCTCCTTCGTTATATACCTACCACATATTACTTTGTGTTCAAGGCACTTTACTCACATTAATTATTGATCTTCATCATATTGTTGAGAGATAAATAATTATTATAACCATTTTACACTCTAAGAGAAGAAGTGCCTTTCCCAAAGGCACATAGAGAGTTAATGGCAGAACCAGATTAGAACTCAGAAATTCCTGCCTAATAACCCCATGATCAAGCCTCCAAACTATAGGCCAAATTCTCTGCTGGTATAAGTGGTGGTAGAGTTGTACCCCTTTTACATCTAGACTGCATTCTAAAATTGAAATAAATATGCAATTTGCGCATCTTATTTCGATTTTATTTCAAAATAAAGCACTATTTTGAGATATCCCTTATTCCTCGTGGAACAAGGTTTACAGGGATGCCGAAATAGCACGTCCATTATTTCAAAAATTATTTCAAAATAGTACATAACATAAGAACGGCTGTACTGGGTCAGACCAAAGGTCCATCTAGCCCAGTACCCTGTCTGCCGACAGTGGCCAGCACCAGGTGCCCCAGAGAGGGTGGACCGAAGACAATGATCAAGCAATTTGTCTCCTGCCATCCCTCTCCAGCCTCTGACAAACAGAGGCCAAGGACACCATTTTATCCCCTGGCTAATAGCCTTTTATGGACCTAACCTCCATGAAATTATCTAGCTTCTCTTTAAACTCTATTATAGTCCTAGCCTTCACTTCACAGCCTCCTCTGGCAAGGAGTTCCACAGGCTGACTACACGCTGTGTGAAGAAGAACTTTCTTTTATTAGTTTTAAACCTGCTACCCATTAATTTCATTTGGTGTCCTCTAGTTCTTCTATTTAGGGAACTAATAAATAACTTCTCTTTATCGGCCCTCTCCACACCACTCATGATTTTATATACCTCTATCATATCCCCCCTCAGTCTCTTCTTTTCTAAACTGAAAAGCCCCAGTTGCTTTAACTTCTCCTCATATGGGACCCGTTCCAAACCCCTAATCATTTTAGTTGCCCTTTTCTGAACCCTTTCCAAGGCCAAAATATCTTTTTGAGGTGAGGAGACCACATCTGTACACAGTATTCAAGATGTGGGCGTACCATAGTTTTATACAGGGGCAGTAAGATATTCTGGGTCTTATTTTCTATCCCTTTCTTAATAATTCCTAGCATCCTATTTGCCTTTTTGACCGCCGCTGCACACTGTGTGGAAGTTTTCAGAGAACTGTCCACGATAACTCCAAGATCTCTTTCCTGATTTGTCGTAGCCAAATTAGCCCCCATCATACTGTACGTATAGTTGGGGTTATTTTTCCCGATGTGCATTACTTTACACTTATCCACATTAGTGGATATGTTTCTTGGACGTCTTGCAGTCTAGACGTACCCTTACACCAAAAGGAATTTTATCTCTATATTTGTACATACACAAAAGTCAAGACGGAGCTGTAAATACAAAAATTGAAAATTCGGATGCATTTTACATTGAGTTGTTATAAACTAAAACTATAGCGTACAACAGCATTAGAGTTGAGAAAATTACAAACCATAATTCTTTATTATAAAGTATAATGACAAAAGAGGATATCACATTAGAAACTTACCTAAGGAACATATTCTTTGCTCTGTAGGAGGACACGTAGACATTCTCATCAACTATAGATATTCACTCACCAGAGTTTCAGGTGCTATAGTGAAGCAAGATTGCTATTTTGACCTGCAGTCCTGGAAAGGTGCAAAGCAACCTCTAACTCAGACTCAAATCTAACCCTTAATCTGTATGTCAAGTATATAAAGCATATTACACCCAGTTAGTAATGTAAACTGTTGACTAAGATATGAATTTTACAAGAGGAGTCTATTTTCTGTCAATAATTTACCACTGAATTAATAAATTAAAGACAAATAAGGAAGCTCTTGCCCTAAGAATTTAATAATTGTGATCATATCTTGCATAAATACAGAAGGTGAGAAAAAAAGTACAAGAAGCCTTCTCCCCTTTCAGCTCCCAATGCAGGGGCAGGATAAAATGCAATTTTACACATATGCACGCTGTACTGATCAGGCTGGCCAGGAAAGGCAACCCTATCTGCTATACCTCAGGAGAAGGTGCAGAGTCAGAGCTTCCCTTTCATATCAAGGATCTGTGATAATGAACCCCATCCCCTCAGTCGCCGCCTTAAAGGCACAAGAACATTCTAAATTTGTCATGTACCATTTAAAATAATAGGTATAGACTATTTCTTTTATAATCTTTAGTCCAAAGAGTCAACAATAATGGACTGGATAAGATATTTATGGCTTAGTGTGAACAGTGATCCTGCATTAGTGCAGGGGGATTTGCTAAACAATCTACAAAGTTCTGTCTTGCATTTTTCTACAATATAAATACTAATGTGTCTGCAAACTGTCCCATATCCAGAGAGCTAAAAGTACACTAGCTAGAGTTCTGAGACATGCTCTATTAAGTCCTTGACCAGTACTAAAACAAACACTGCCAATCCAAGGGATAAGTGATTAATCCAGTGACTGAGGTCTCATGAACCACTAGGTAGAAATGAGTATGCCGTAACACTGGGCGGCTGAGATCCACAGCCTCCCTGTGGTATTCATTTTAAAATACTAGCTCACAAGAAAATGGAACACTCATGCATATCATTCTGGCCTGATCTGAGTGACCACTAGCTTGTGAAGCTCTGGACCTAGAAACAATGTTTTATGCCATTAGAAGCACTAGCTTTCAGATTATATAAAATGTTAAAACTAAATCTAGTGGTTTGAGAGTTTATTAAAACAAACAAAAATACAGTGTTTTCTAGACATAGATCTCAATCACTTAAAGGAAGGTAAATATCAATATCCTGATTTTAAAGATAGGGAAATTGAGACATTAAGCGATAAAACAACTTGCTCTAAATCAGACCAAAGGCTTTTGGAAGAGTTGGAAACAGAATCCAGGAATCTCCAGTATCAGGTCAGACATGAAAATGTGGGCACTGAGGGATTGCAGAAGCCCTACATTATGTGTACGGCAATTGCATTTAAAAATGTAAAGTTGTGATACAACCTGATGAGGAGGGAGACAAACAAACAAAAAAAAGCTGCTAAGGACAGAAGTGTCAGCTTCAACTCTCTGAACAGTTAGCTTCTTACTGGTTCTTACTATAAAACTTATAAACATTTAATCTATGGAGAGATTTTTGTGATTAATCCCCTAAAATAATCAAATCTATCCTCTGAAACACATGTTTATTATCTAAGTTAATTGCTTAAATAAATGTTTAAAAATATTTATATAACCCTTATTATCCCTTAGCACTTGCAAGACCAGAATAGTTTCTTTAGAGATCAGTGTCACCATTAAGGATGACATTCATCCCACCCTGAACAAAGTTCAAACAGAGTAGGTCTTAGTGCAGAAATTTTTCAGCTGCTAGGAGTGGAATTTACCCTTCCCAACAAATAGCCTTCGGGGCTGTAACAGTCCATCTAGAGCTTCTAATTTATTTCAGGGTTATTGCCCGGAAACACTATATGCTGCACCTCTCAGAAGTTCAACACAGAAATTGCAAACCAGTGCGAAATGGGGGTGGGCAGAGGAGAGATGTGGGCAATGTAGCTTTCACCCACCATTGTGTTCTCACTCTCCTAGGCTATGCTGGGGCTGGAGAAGCCCCCACTGAAACCGACAGAACTTTTAGTTAACAACAGCCTCTGTAGAGTTGCCCTACTATGGGCTACAGTCCTGCATATTGTGGCCCTCCTTCTGCCACATTCCAGGGCTTGAGAGCAGATATGCAAGAGAGAGTCTTTCTTCAGTTCCTGCACTGGAACGATCCTCCCCTAGCCAGTTATGGTGCTTTTAGGGCCCCTTTGCACCACTACTGCTCTTTGATATAGCACAAAGGAAGCTGAGCTGAAGGTGAGAACCTCACTTTTCCTTTTTCAGTCATTGGCCTCATGTAAGTTTATCTCCTATGACTCACAATGGGGATGCTGACTACAGCAGCCCTAAACAAGCAGGTATGGAGAACAGTCCCTCAGAAACGATGTGTGATCACTCCAATCGCATCCCTCTGTCCTCCTACAAACCCACCATAGGCCTTAATGAGGTCCTGGCACGGGACCTCTGCACCTGAGAGGATTTCACCCCTAAGGGTGAAGTTCTGAAAAACAGAGTAAAGTTTGAAAAAAAATTAGCTAAGCCATGCCCTCATCACACCGGCTTTCTCTCTTAGGGTGCGTCTACACAGCACCCTAAACTCGAAATAAGATATGCAATTTGCACTATGCAAATTGCACATCTTATCTCAAATATATTTCAAAATAGCTCATTTTGAAATTTGGCACATCTACACAGTGCCAAATTTCAAAATAACACGCTATTTCAAGCCATCCCTTAACCCTCATGCAACAAGGTTTACCGGGATGGCAAAATAGCATGCCCATTATTTCGAAAAATATTTCAAAACAACAGGTGGCTTGTGTAGACACTTCCAGTATCCCAAAATATGCATGCACTGTAGACATACCCTTAGGGTCTGGCTACATGCAAAATTCCACCAGTGTAACTAATATATGAAATACATTCAGTTTAATTAAACCAATACTCAAGGATACGTGGCAACATTTAATTGAATTGTAAATCTCTACAAATCAGGGTTTACAATGGAAATGCAGACAACAGCTTAGCTGTCACATTGCAAATATTGACAGACAGTTTAGAGAACAAACACTCTTATTCTATAAACTCAAAAAACAACAGATGGTCTGGTTCGCACTTTATAGACTAACAATACATGTAGATGGTTAGTCTATAAAGTGCTACCAGACCATTTGTTGTTTTTTTAAGTTTATCCTGTACAGACTAACTCAGCTACCCCTGAAGATTCTTATTCTAAATAATCAGGAGGACAATATTTCACACCTATCCTGATTTGCATCCAAGATCTAAAAGAGCATTACAGACATTAATAATACTAAGCCTCTCAATGCTACTACAACCTAAAGAGTATTATTGTATTTACAGCCAAAGAAGTTTGACTTGCCCAAAGCCAACCAAGAATCGAACACAGGTCTCCAATTTCCAATGACTCCTGTTTAATCAGAAGACAATCTCTCTCACCCAATGTTATTCCATCCTATTTTCTCATTCTGTGTTAGTCACATCATCAATTAAACTAAGCTTTAGGAGTGTCAAATTGTCTGGAAATGAAAAATGATTTTACTCAGTTATTGTATCAAAATAAAATGTAATAAAACTACTTCTATCTCTCTGGGCAGCATAAATTATTCTTTATGGCATAGGAAGCTTTGACCCATGTTTTCACATCATGAAACTTTGAAAGAAGAGTTAGAAGAAAAGATGTAGAGTGAAAGCATATCACTACAATGATATTGTGTATCAGGAGGAATCCAGACCCTCAAGTTTGCTATCCAGAATTGAAACAATGAAAACAGAATCCTTATAATGATGTGTTATATAAAGAATCTGCCATCTCAAGTCTTTTTTTTTTAAATACACTTAAGAACATCCTATTTACACAGATGTGTAAAGCAAGGATTTAGAGGATCATTACAGCAAATGCAAATTCAATGTATTCCAGCTTTTGAGTTTAAACACAATACCAAGGATCAAACCAAAAGTAAGAAAAAGGATTTTTTTTTCCTTTGACTAGCTGGCTGCTTTTCAAATAAACCTCATATGTGCTACTTCAGGCTTTAGCAACACAGTACAGTAATCCAGATATCTAACAATATTATGCTTTTTCAATGAGAAAATATTAAAGGGGAAAATAATTTAAGAGGGGAAACATAACAGTTAAACAAAATATCAGTTATTTTATAAAAAGTTTTAAGAAAAAAAAAATCTCAGCTCAGCCCTAGGATACTCACTCTAAATTATGCTTTCCGATACCTTGCTCAAAATCAGAGTAGTATTAATCAAACAAAGGAAGGGCACTGGGGAAATCAGAAAGATCTAATGCAAGCAGTTAAAAGTGACATGACCTTCTGTAATGTCACTTGTCACAGACTTATATGCCACATACTGGTAGAAGGTCTTGAAAGAACCTGATTCTTGGTACTGTTCCTTGAATGTAAGACTAATACAGATGACATTTTAAAAAACACACGTAGACGGCTTCAAATATGGAATGTCAGCTACTTTATGGTCAACAGTAAGAAGAAGGTATTGAAAGGTTGCAAAACAAGGCCCTTTCTGTACTAAACAAGGTCCTTTCTGTACTAAATAGTTTTGAACAGTAAATATTTTACAGAAAAATTCCACACAGAATAATTTGTCTATAATGACAGATCACTCCTGCCCCATTGCCACCTTCCACAATGTAAACAGAATTCCGTTTGCAAATGCTAATTCAAACTGTGTTGTTGGAGCACTTGTTCCAGAGAAAAAGAAAATTGTACTAGGATGCACTCTGGTAATTAATTACTTCTTTAAGTTACTCCTTTTAGAGTTAAAAATCAAACTATGAATTCGTTAAATGATGGCATTTGGGAGGAGGTGGGGACCATTTAATGTAACATCTAACAGCAAAATCAATAATATAATAGTACAGATTCTAGTTATTTACAACCATTTTAGGTCAGAATTAGAGTGAAGAATAACTCAACAGTCCCAAAGATGCTTAAAAATGTCTTCTGAAATTAAAAAATTCCACACAAAGTACATTAACTGCTTGTATAATGTTTACAGAATTATTTCTTGCTTTTAGAATACTCGTGTACTTTCTAGAAGCAAAGTTACAACATGATCAGCGTAAATGTATAGTAATTAAGTGTATTCATCTATAACCAACTTTTCTACAGCTATTCCAATGGAAACAACTGTTTGATTTAAGGGGTATCTTGAGACCTTTCCAAATAAGCAGTAGCATGATGTTCTTTTACTCTAATACACAATGCGAGAAAATTCAAAAGGTAGAAGAACCACAGTCATCCAGATGTGTTTAATGACTGACCTCTTAGTATAATTTAAAGACCCAATCCTATGAAGTACTCAGCAAGTCCTAAAAAGGAATAGATGCCCTGAACGGGTAGTTGAAGTGTTTGGAACTTCTGAGTTGCTCAACACTTCAATGGATTAGGATTTAAAACAAATTGTTTCAAACTAAAAACAAGTAATACTCTAATTTATTTGGTTAAAGTGCCCAAATACTTGCAGACACTAATATTTTGACATAAGGTATTACCAACCAGGAGCCCGCTCCTGTTTTCATTGAAATAAAAGAAAACAGGACTGGGTCCCAAAAGAACATTTCCACCCTCAAGATTGTTAAGAGTGGTATTCTTCAGCACAGTCTGGAGTTCATTTAGATCATTATATCTCCAAGTAAAGTAACTACAGCATGTGTTTGTGTGTCGTTGGATTTACAACACTTCTGTGTAAATGTAACAAAATTACTGAATGTGTCTGGATTGAGGAGGATGCACAAAACCACTCAGGCTATTTCAGGCATCTTCAAAGTACCCAAGGTCAGACTGAAAACTTTCTTAGTCAGTAAGCTGGTTGTTATGTGTTTATGTTGTCAGTCATAAAAGGACACCTGCTTTTTTAACAAGGTTGTTGAGGAGGAAGGAATTTTTCAAAAGACCTAGTTTAATTAAAATATCCATCTATTGCATATCATATTTATAAAGAAAATGCACTAACAGATTTTGATTCAAAACTTAGTGTATCTGAAACACAACTGAACTTATGGTAGCTCCTGAGTTTGATTCACACCATTGAAGATTTGACCTTGAAGTATTTCATTTACAAGAGTCATCAAGATAGCTGAACTACTAGATGTAATAATTAGTGTGATAAGCTTGCCTGTAAGGCAGAATATATTGTAGTATTTTACTAAAACACATCCTGGTTTTTACAGATACAATTATTTTTTCTTGCAGAGTACATTTCCTTGGTTCATACTGTAATTCAGTGTCTGATTCTTGACAGGAAATGTGACTTTAATATGGCTATCAGATGCCTTTTAATACATGCTACTGATTACATGCTACTGGTTACATGCTACTGGTCCTGTAATATCAACAAAATAATTTTTATTTGCAATGTAATAAATTTCTTTGCAATATATTTGGGAAAAATATACTTTTTTTACACAAGAACATGTAACTTTTTGCTTATCAGCTTAATATGCACACAATATTCATTTGCTAATGTAGTAAAAGACTAAACAATTTTCATATAAAATATGACATCAGTAGAAAAGATTTCCAATGCATTTCTTTAAATATTTGGATTTCAATGTTTTCAGGAATTTCAGCTGATATTTATGTAAAGTATTGAGAACAGAATACTAGTATTTATTTGAAGTATGTCTCCATCTAAAGACTTCAGAAGGTACCATATATATGTGTCTCATATGCAAAATCTGATCTGTTTGCTTTTATGATTTTTTTAACCAGTGGAGCAGACAAAAATATTTTATGTTTGGCTAACTATAAATTATTTACAACACTTTAAAACACTTGTAAAGAGTAACATTTTTTGTTTAAAAATGATCACCTAGGAGTTTAAATAAAACATTTGTAAGAAAAAGGTTTATTGCATTTATCAACAGAATTAAAATGTAATTGTCTTAAATTTGATCTTTTTTTCAGCTAGTGCTGAGTTTCTAGTAGAACAATACACCACTCATACACATGCATATTTAACTATAATTAAATCTGAGTGGTGCTAAAACTTAGGATATTTAAAGTTAGGGCTGCCGTCCCTTTTCAGTGAATAAAAACAGCATTTTTGCCCTGTTATATATATTTTATGCAATTAGTATATTCATATTAACTAAATGGTTCTTAGTTTAAGAACCAAGACATTTTGGAGTTGCTACAGTATTAAATCAAGCCAGTAGTTATGCAAGTTTGGACACAAACGAAAAAACATAAGACGACATTTTATACAAAGGAATGGCTATGCATTTTCTAAACAACTATATAAGGCTTCACAGGGAAAAAAGGTAAAATTTCCCTTAAAATTATTCCGTTTTGGGGCTAAAAGTATAAACACCTTCCTAAAATGAACATTTCTGGGATTTGTTTCCCCCACCTGTAAGCAAAAGCAAATGAAAATAATCTAGGATTAGAAAAAATGTCTAAAAAGCATGGTTGGGCTGAGACCTTTGCCCGGTAGTGAACTTCTATGGCAGAGATACAGTATAAAACCCTGAAGGCAGAAAATCATAATGAAAGCTAAGATAGCTTCCTTAATGGTAGTAGCAGGAATAGCCAACTTTAATAATGAATTTCTTTTCATTGTAGAAGAGAAATGCTTTATAACCAAACTAATTTTTTATGTAGTGTACTGTGTGATTGCTAAATTAGTGCATAATGTATTTGTAATATTTATAGCACCAACATTTAGTTAACTAACGTTTATGTAAGATTTATGTTGATTTTTTTCATTTCTCATTTAATGGCAGATTACGAAGAGTGTTTCATAAAGATAATTCTCCATTTAAATTCATCAGGGCATTAAATATTAAAATTATGTTTCTGATGCAATCTAGAACAAATTTGTCCAGCTTCAGTGATTATTTGCATTCATAAAAATTAGGCTTGATTAATAAAATTTAAATGCTTGATTAAGCTGACATTTTCATGTCTCAGTTGTGATATTAAAATGAGCCCTTGTTCTGTGGTCTGGTTAGGTAAGAGAGAGTTTACTTTTCTTCTTTATTATATATGTAGAATATAAGGAATAAAAATTTAGCTCCATAAAAAGTGCAATGTTTCTCAGCAGATTGCTGAGTAATCAAGCACATGTTCCCTGTGGTCTTTATATTCTGACAGAGCCCAAAGTGAGTATATAGTATACTGATTTTAAGAGGCTTTTTTGTTGTTGTTGTTTAGCCTATCACTGTTCTGTTGAAAGTATAAGCTGAGAATATGTTGTATTTTTGTAGAAGTCCACCCGCATTCAAGGAGACAAATTTCAGGAGAAGACTAATTTTTGAGAGAACACCTTTGTGCACTTTCCTGAACTGATGACAGAGTTTTGAATGCTATATGTCTCAAGCAGAACCAACATCAGGGCTAGTGTCACATCACATTGTACAGTATGTAAGAGAACTAGAGCATCCTATTGGAAGATAGCTAGTTATAGTTGGTTTACACCATTGTCATGTAACCCTAAACTGAATTACAGCTAAAGCAACTCTATGTCCCTTGCCTTTGTGGGATTACAAAACAAAAGTGAGTTATGAAGCATAATGAAGATGAAGAGCACTAGATATATTGCTTGATGGCCAAGCAGTAGTAGTAAAAATACTAGTTCTTTGCTTTCCCCCTTTTTTCTCTTCTCCTTGAGAACACCAAGTGTTCTCTCATGGTGCCATGCTCTACTAGTACATGCAGGCCTAAAACAGATTGCAAGTGTAGAAAGAGATCTTTTCTTTCAATACATTTTCACATATAAAACTAATCAGACTGCATCTTGGAAAAACTTCCTCAAACCCACCCACAAACCCCCGGAGCATGCTCACTATAGCGTTAGGGCTTGTAACAGGAAAAACTACATTCACATTGGCCACACAACACATTATACTTGCCATGAACAATCTGTTGAGCTGGTCTCATGCAGGGTCAGCACTTCATATCAGTGAATGACTCAGTGCAGCTGACAAGGAAGGGTGGGCAGCAGGGTAAAAAATGTACCAGAAATAGGTGTCACTTTGTTAGAAAACCAGAAGGAGACTGAACAATAGAGAAGAAATGATTTTGCTAGGTTATTTTTAAGTTACAGAGATTTTGGAATAGAAACAGAATGAAAAGGAGTCCAGGAGCCAACATTAAAGGACAGATGCTGTTGAATCCCAGGACAATGTGAAAAAGTGAACCTTCATCTTATATGTATGTGCATTTTCATAAAGATGTTTAAGGAGAAAAATATTAATAAACTGAAAAATATTTTAGTGGAGGAAATATTCAAGGACATAGTTATTGTCAGGAGACTGTGTAGTGTTTCTTTAAAGGAAGCAAGAAAAACAAGGAGGCGGCAGTTAGGGAGGGTTTCATGCAGAATCCTTGCAGTGAAAGAAAAGCACTTAGGATAACACTAGTTTACTTTGAAGAAAGCAATTCTTTCTACGAGTCTTTATACTTGTCATGATACAATTTAAAAAAGTTTACTTAGTTTGTATGCATCAAAAGTACTGCTATGCAAGCCTAGTAGCACTAGTAATTCACACCACAGCCTTAGCAAAAGGAAACCATTACATTTTGAAGATACCTGAAATTAATGCCCAGAAGTCTACCCCTTTTATTTTTATTAAAGTGCATCAGCTGGACAAAATTATCCTCAAAGCAGATGACCTGCAGAAATAGTGATGCTCATGACCCATCTGCATCTATAACTTATTTTGTATTCATTCTTCTTTATGCACGCAAAAATGGGTGCAAAAATGTAGTAAAGAGTGCAGTGTTAAAAACAGCTGAACAATGGTTGAACAGGATTGCTTAAAATGTGGAAAAATTGTTTAGAAAGATGGGAGAACAGAGTGTTTCTTTAAATATGTGGAAGCTCTACATTATAGGGCTAACCTTAGCTGTAGCCCACAAAGGAGGCTCCCTAAAGTAACAAATTTGCAGTGGTGAAATAGTGAATGTTCTTCTGGAAAAAAAGCTCCTTTCAGTCTCTGCACTCAGTCCACTAATTTGGGTAAATTCAAGAGTTTGGCTGCCCAAACAGTGGTGTCCAAGAAATTGAGCTACTATTGTGTCTCCTTAACTCTCAGCGAAGGTAGCTCTTCCTCCTCCAGCCACTCTCCCTTCCTGGTACATTTTTGCTTTGGTCTCGCTTGCTGTATGTTGGTGGCAGCTTCTGGGATTAGAAGACAACACCAGAGTTATCCTTGATATTGGATAGGGCAGGGGTAAGTACCACCATAGACAAGAAGCCTAGCCAAAGCTGGCACATGTGTTGGTGACACAGCTAATGGGGCAAAGAGAGGGAAGTCAGTCTGCTGTAGTGACCTTGGTGCATAATGAGCACCTGGTAGGGGATAAACATGGGACAGCCACTGTAGAGCACCTGGACATGGGATGAGAATTTAGATCAAATAAACTATGAAGAAAGTGGGACTTTGTCACTTTAGAGTGACAGTGCCCTTCCAACTGCTTTCCCATTATATGGGCTCCTTTCTGATTTTTCATCAGGTTTCTCTTGCTGCCAACTTTACTCTGGGATACCTTGTCTTCTTTGGCACTCAGTCACCACAAGACTACTCTTCTGCTCTGGACTCCTGTACCTGGAGAGGTGCCCAGTAGTCCAGGATGAAAAACTGTCAAGCTGCTACCACACAAAATGGAAAATATGAGTTGCTATGTTCCAACACAGAAGCTAAAGTAAGAGCTGAAGTCCCACCTCCTGTCTCATCACAGGGGAGAGATGTAAGGAGATTCATCATCTGGAGAACAAGGACAAGGGAGTATCACAAGTGCACTTTTGTGGGACTTACTGAGAAACTCATTATTAAATAAAACCTATTGATGTCAGATGGAGTTGAGGCTAGGTGATGAATTAAAATTGGGGAGCATACATATAATTTTGCCAAGAACACCCAAACATCTAGCTCCAGCCTCGTCTGCTGATGCTATGAGAGAAAAGTTCCTTCTTCAGTGTTGGAACATAGTAACTCATATTACCCAGACTAGCCCAGTGGCATTTTAGTCCACACCAGACTTACAATATTTGCACAGAATCTGTGGGTCTTTTGAGCAGAGACTGACCAGTACCATATGGCAAACAATGATAAAAAGAACTAGAATTTGATCTGTCTAACTCATTTTACTTTTGATCCAAGACAGGACTTACCGTAAATTAGCATATATAACCCGCATCCATGTATAACATGCACTTGTGCATTACCCACGGTTTTTCTTTCATGTGTAAAAAAAAAATCTTAGATTACCCGCGGATGTACATAACCTGCAGGTAATGAACTGCAGCTGAGGCCGTTGAGTAATAAGTACTACCCTGTTACCGGTATATAAGCCCTACGAACCACACCTTTTTAAAACTTCTTCAGTTTATAACAAAATATTTGTAAGGATGCCTAACCGCAAATCATATACAGCCAATTTTAAATGATCTGTTCTGACATACGCAAAAGAAAATGGCAATAGAGCAGTGGGGAGAAAATTTTCCATCAACAAAAAGTCTGTTCAGGAGTGGAGAAAAGAAGCAAAGATTCAGAAATTAAATCCTCGGAAAAGAGCACCCTGAGGAAAGAAAGCCAAGTGGCCAAAACTAGAAGAAAACCTGGTGAAGTGGGTTCTTGCACAGAGAGATAGCCAACATGCGGTATCATGTTGGTCTTGTCTTTTAATTTGAGTAAAAATCAGCTTGTATAAGACGCGGGCATGTATACCCCACGGTGGAGGGGGGGTTGGGGTTTGTAAAAACGTGTATAACCTGCGGGTTATATTCGCTAATTCACGGTGTTTATTAAGCACCAGACTAAGTGGTAGGTTAACTTTGAACGCAAATGATCTGGGTGTGTCTTGTAACAAAATTCTTCAACTCATCTGACAAGAGAAGAAAGGGTTATGTCACAACAGAATACATGCTAGAGTATTACAAATGGTTGGCACCTACAAGATCAGAGAAAATGCTTCCTCTTCTGTAAAAATATTCTAAGAAGGATGACTTAAGGTTGATTTATTTGTCATATCCAGATGACTATTCAGCAAATTATTTCATTGATCTGCAGCAGAGTACGGTGTTTTATACTTCAACTGGTAAGACCATTGAGATTGCAATTTTAATACCCCCTTGCTCCACACTGAAGACCTTCTCAGAAGCTACTTTTTAAGGTTCTCAATGTGTCTGATGATTTTTCATTCATATTAGACAAGTTTAAAGAACAGTTCTTTATTAATGCATGGAAATTCATATGCTGTTAAACTTCTAAAAGTTAAAATCACTAATTAATAACAAACATCCTTTCGTCTTACAATGTACAGAATATTTGGTTGACATCTCAAAGCATTTTAAAAAGGTGGGTGATATGCTCAGTTTACTGATAAGTACAAAGTGACTTGACTGAGGGTACACAGCAAGTAACTGAGAGAACCAGAAATAGAACCCAGATCTTCTGATTTCCTTGACATTCTTTATCCAAAAGACCACCTTGCTTTACTAGATCAGTTTATTTTTTCATTGGGTAGTAATATTTGGTCAAACTTCCACATGATGTGTGTTGGTGAGCTCAGTTAAGACCATCACATGCAAAGATACGTCACAAACCTTGAAAGCCACATGACAAATCTGCAGTTCTTAGTGCATGATGGTTTTCAGCCATCAATCTCAATGAATTACAAATGATGTCCCATCTTCCTCTTGATAAACTTCAGAAGCTCAGATAGATAGAAGCATGCATAGTATTAGGAAAGAACATTACTAGAGTCAGTTGAAATTATGTTGAGCTTTGTCTGAAGATTGAAGTCAGCAAGCTGACTATTTTGAGCTGCATCAAGTATCTACATCAGATGAGATATCAAATGTTCATTATTTTAGTAGGATGGCTAGATAGCTAAGGGTAAATTTTCACACGAGCAATATGTTTTTGATGGAACAATCACATACGTAATTTTTAAATTTTTCTTTTCAGAGGAGTTTTCATTTTACCTGGGTATACTACCATTTAAGAAAAAATATATTTACATTTACTGGACATTTTTCATAAATTCAGATTTTGGACTTAATGCATTTTGCCACCCTGCGTCCCAAATCTTTAAATGACCCCAGTACTACATATGTGCAATGGCAGGATAAGAGATCTGCAAACTTCACTTTTTCCACTAGTAACTATAATTGCAGCATTGTATACTGCTTTTGTGACAGCAAAATGTTATATCTACATCAATTAAAGGAAAAAATAATATTTTACATGCAGAATCCCAAAATTGTATGCACAGTGGAAGATTTGTACATCTAAATCAAGCAAACAGAAAGTATCATGTATGCTTCTGTAGGCATACTTTTGAAAATCTGGCACATATAAGTTTATCATCAACATATGTAACTGTAAATAAATCTGCTGCTTTTTATTGCAAATACTTGAGTGTTCTGAGTTCCTGTATTCAGCTGAAGAGGAGATGGGAAAAAGTGTATATGAAAAGCTCACATGCTACTGAAAAGCTACTAAAGAAGAATAAAACAGACTGCAAGTATCTCTCAAATATGCAATAAGTCTTAATAATTTTGCACCACATATTGTAATTTCAGTAACTAAAAAATTGTCAAACTTTTGGCTTTTAAAAACTTTCAACAGGGCTACCCACACAACAATTTTTACAGAACTTTCCTAACCAGTAAAATAACTAAAAACACATATGCCAGCTTTGAGGATGGAGCTTGCTTTAATGGACTTTCAAAATTAGTTTCAACAAAAGTAGAAACATTTACTGAACAGCTGGAAAAAAAAGTTCAACACGGTTAGGAATAACCGTCCATCAAGCATCATGAACTGAAATGTCTTTGAAAGGCCATCGTATTTAAGTTGAGAAATTCCGTTTTTTAAACAAACTCCACTTTAAAACCTTGTCTTAGAGTAAATTAAAAAATAAGTACAAGTATGTGCTTAAAGTAGTAAATACTTACTGTATCATGTTGCCTATTATCTTTCCCTGACAGGATCAAGAAGTAGTTCCATGCCAATAGTAACAGCAAAGCAAGTGGTATCATGTAGATCTCAAAGTTCCAAACCACAAAAAGAAAAAGCTAGAAGACAGAAGAGAGATAAATGTTTTAACACTGAATTTATTTACAGTGATGAGTTAAGTATAAATAAAACTAAACAAAAACAACACTACCTCTGAACACACACCTGGAAAGATTGGTTAAGGATGTGGCTGAATGTGCAACCACAACCACCAGTTTGAAAGTTACTACACCTCTGAAAATCAGCTGTGACAAACATCTTGAAATAAAACATTAAATTAAATTTATACAAAGAAAAAATAAATCATTCCAAAATGTGAAAACAATTTGAACAGCAATTAAATACATATCACATATTGTTTCCCTCTACATATTACATATCTACATTACATATCAGAAATACCTTAGTACATATTTTTTATCCTGGAGGAAAAAAGCAATTCTAGGGTTTATTGAGAGACTTTTTATGGCTCGTCTTAAAATACTAAAGAAAAAGTGAACAAGATGACACTGGTACATTTGTTTGTTGAGATCTTTCTCTTCTCTTCCTGCTCTCACAATATTTTAAACACACAAGAATTAAAAAAAAATATTTGCCTGGTTTTCATCTCACATGACAAAAATAATAGCTGAAAACACAATGGAAAACAATACTGTTGCTGAATCTGCTCTCAGTCTTCAGTCATCATGTACTGGTAACGCTACATGCTTTTCTTCCAAAAACTACAAGACACTGCCTTAGATTTCTTCTGCTTTCTAAAATTAATCAAGGGCGCTGTTCCAGAACTATGGTGAACCCAAACCATAGTTACTAGACTGAAATTTTAAAAAGCCAAACAAATAGCTCCTCCTGTTTAACTCTATTATTTCCATTTGATCAAGAACTAAAAAAGGCATTTAATTATCCCTTAAATTGAGGATTTGTTGAATAGAACCGTAACATTGTATCATAAAAAACATTGTATCATAAAAAACAAATGCAAATTCTAGTGTAAAAACCTACATTTAAAAACAAATTCACAGTAGCAGATCACCTAAATTGCTGCCTTCTTTGCCACTAAATGGACTATATGTGAATGTCTCGGAACACTGTAGGACAAGGTTGATAGTTAATGAGATTTTTGCAAATCTCCCTAGCCTTCATTTCAAATCTGGTGACCGTTAGATCGAGAGACATAATCTTTCAAGAAAAGTCCAGCGGCATACGTCTCTGTAAAATAAAAACATCCAGAATTGCACCTGGTGACCAGTGTCATCTATGGAATGTAGTGTGCTCCTGGTCTTCAAGGGTAGTCCCAAGCAGAATTTGCTGAAATAATGCACTCTGATCGGAAGACAGATAAAATTAACTATGGCAAAGTCCACATCCAGAAATAAAGGGTGAAATGAGTAAAAACATTATTGGTTATTGCTGCAAACTCTGAATCCCTGCATAAAAATGAAAGGACTCGCAGTTTGGGTCTCTTTGACACGAGCAGACAGAGTAGATATACATGGTCATCTCCTCTAAGTAATTTTCCTGGTCCACCAGGATTGCTTCTATCTCATCTGGACTGAGATTCAACCAGCTCTCTCATTGAAGCGCCTGTCTCAGTCGGGCACTCGTAAAGCAAGGGCACTACATTTGCTATGAAAATAAAATGAACAGCTATGGAAAAACAGGATAATGATAGTACCGCAGCTCAAACTGCCTCAGTACCTCCCCTCAGCAGAAAAATACAACAAACAAGACATGTAATAATTTAGAAACTCTCAATAATAGAAGGATTTTTAGATAGATGATCAAGCCCCAAAACTATCCAGAGCATAATGTGAAAAAAATAACGGTGATTTTTTTAATTTTCCACAGAAAGAGCATCTTATAATTTTTTTTAAAAAGGCTCTCTGTGTGAATATATTCCTTTAATTTCATTTCCTCCAGGAAAGAGAAGGGAAGCTACATATTCCTCCATTAAACTAGTACAGATAATACAGGAAAAACAGTTGGAAAAGAGGATGAAGGATCACTGGGCCCTATCCACTAAAACATTCAATTGAACATGGACTGCATCTGCTATAATCTCTTTTCAAGAAATAATGTATTCTCTAAAGCTTAAAAGAAAAAAAAAACTTCATTACTACTGAAACAAATGGACTATTTTAAGGGAGGAGTGAGTGTCCCATAGGTTATAGTTTAATATAGCTGCCATTTGCTACATAAGAGGGATACATGGGAGGGTTTTTTCCCCTTTCTTTCCCCCTGGAGACAAGGATTTCAAGAATTACAGGAATGAACTGGTCATTTACATCACCTCAGTTGATACCCTTAGTGAGGGATAATATGCATAAAATTATTATTCAATGACACACGTGATTCTATCCCTGGTGTACCACACTTCAAAAAATAATTTAAGTTGGAATATTGAATATCCCATTCTTCTGCAAACTATAGTATTTTAAAAAGAAATCTCATCCAAAATGATTAACACTTCCCACTGTTCAGGAAAAAAAGCCTGCCCTTTCAGGATAGCAGCTGTGGATCATTAGTTTTCCAGTGATGAGATGCGTTTGATGAGTATTTTTTTTTTCTAATTAAGAGATGAGATTCTCTATTGGACTCTCTCTTCAGACAGAAGTGAAGAGAAAGCTCCCTGCCTATGTGGAAAGGCCATATCCTACAGAACAATTATTTTAGATGTCTTTATCTACTCCCTTTCAATTTCATTTTTTTTAACTGAGCCTATATTTGCACCCAAGCCTTCATAGCCTTTACTCATTTGTCACACAAGCTTTCCACTACCATATTACCCCTATTTCACTATAATTACAATTATTTCAATCATTTTACTACTATGAAAGGAAACTCTGAAAAACAGGCATGTCCTTGATACTATGGCCCATGTGTTCAGGTACAGCTGAAAGTGCAGGGAGGGAAGGTGCAAACATGGTTATAAATTACCTTTATGCTCTCTAAACCTGGGTTGGCTATGCTAGGCTAGTTCTCCAGGATAAATTACATTAGAAAACTGAGGTTAAGGCATGATCATGCAACCTTCATTAATAAATGTAATTTTTACTCCAATAAAAATTTTCATTGATGCAAGTGATATTTCTCTCATAAGTAATGGTTGTATTATTGACACCTAAGGACTTACTCTGTATGAGGTTTGGGGTCTTTGCTACAGCCAGGAACAGAGCCTATGTTTGTGACTCCAAGTCCTGTGCTTTATATAGAACATCATTATTTCACCCTTTTTAGCTTAGAAGTATTATTGAGGGTATTATTCTCATCTCATGTTTTTGGACTCTTGGATGCTCTCTCAAAAAATGGAAAGAAAACCTGCATAATGTATTGCTTGGATCTTCAATTATGTGCTATAAATGTTGAGGCTTCAATGAAATAGTGCATGTTCTCTGCACTGTAAAACACTTGAAAGAATTGTTTTAGTTGAATTTAGCCTGTAGTCTGTGTCCTGTTCCATTGAAAAACAAAAATAATTAAAAAAAACCCAACAAAAACAGAACATAGAGAATTGAAGTACTGACTTTTTGGTCAATTCCCATCTCACCACCAGTGATATTTTTAAAAAGCATTTTCTTCCATTAGATCCCATACATCCTGCAAGTGTTAATGTAAACATTATATTTGAGTCAGAGAACACATAGTGGACAAAATCAGATAGGTGTGCAGAAAATGTTTTATAAATAGTTTCTCAGTCTGATTACCTCATCACAAGGTGTAGGAAAAATTCAAGAGGTCTGAACCTTAGTCACATCGTATAAACCTACAGTATGCAAAAGTAGCTTGGAAAAGAGTGAAAACATGATGTGATAGATAAAAGTATCAGGAGCCAGGAGGAAATTGAGAGCTTTTCCTAGCCACCCCACTTTCAAATTTGCAATCTGACCTTGAATAAGCCACAGCCTCTTACCTCAGCTTCCCCCATTTAAAAATACCAGGAAAGTGTTCTAGGTCCATTAAAGAGCTATAAATAAGCACATCTGAGGAAGTGGGTTCCAGCCCATGGAAGTTTCCATCCAAACAAATCTGTTAGTCTTTAAAATGCCACAGGACTCCTCACTGTTGTTGCCTCTCTAGACAAACAACTTTGGTGTGGTATACAAAAAAAAGTTAATATTATAGTTCCTATTTCTCAACAGGCAGGACGGTTTTGGTCTTGGTTTTTGTATTAT
Organism: Pelochelys cantorii; assembly: GCA_032595735.1. NCBI lineage: Eukaryota > Metazoa > Chordata > Testudines > Trionychidae > Pelochelys > Pelochelys cantorii. The sequence goes on from CM064330.1 coordinate 60,275,004, forward strand.
AAGTCAATAGTTATAATGCATTTAAATTCTTTCAAGTAACCATGGTTTGACTACAGCTATTAAAAAGCAAGTATAAGAATTAGATTCGACTCATTTGACATATTTCAACCCACTCAATCTTCTTTTGAAGCATCTCTATAGCTAAATGGACTTATTTCACCTGAACAACCTCAAAGATGATGCTATCATCCAATCATAACATAATGTAGGCTACCTGTGTCTTGATAAGTTTGTCAGCACCAATATAACCTGACAGCTAGAGGCTTGAAAGATTTTTATTTAAATTTAGATTTTCCCCCCACTTACAACTTGTACTGACATTTCACATCATTTTATAGAAGTCAAAGATGAAAGTGCTATGACTTTTTTGAGGATACTGACAGTATCTCAAAAAAAAGTGAGCCTCAGAGTCTGAATACGAGCATCATGTTAACAGTTTGTGAATTACCGATGTAAAATTCATGCCACTTATTACTTTCATTTAGCAAAAGTTAGGTAAAAATAAAAATGGCATATTTACAAGGAAATCTTCACAAAGTGTTGACTCTCTCTTGGGTCACTTTCTTTTTCACTGATGAATTTTTGAGCTGTATTAATGCAAGTTGCCAGGCAGAAAATCTAAAGCTTGGTTCATTGAAAAGATCAATGTATGCAGGTTCTACTGCCATTCTAGACTGCAGTTCAATACATATTTGTTCTCTCAGATTTACAAAACACGCAATTAAGAGAAATCGGCATTACTGTGCCTAAGACAAAACATAGTGGTATCAAGTAACCACTGCTCTATAAAGCTACATTAGGAACTAGATCAAAGGAATGCCTCAGAATAAAGCTATTAGGTTCACTGCACCCGGATCCTTTTTAGGGCTCCATTTCCCCAAAAGTCTCAAATTTTCTCTTGAATGACCCATGTCTTCTCTGCAACATTACCTAGCATAATCATGCTATACATTAATTATATTAAGTGTTAAAGTGCTTTTAATGCCTCTCAATTTGTTTTTGTTTTACTTTTCCATATGCACCTTAAACAGAGTTACGGTTTTCAATGCAGCACTGAAGAGGGGGTAATGACTGCCTAAAAGATTCAAGACATTATATAATTCAGTTATATCCCTATTAAGTGTCTGATCTTTCTCTATGCACACAAAATACTGCATTTTAAGTCTTCCTTCATTACATATACCTTCTGGGTTTAAGATCAATCTAATTCTTCTTGCCTCTTGAACTTTCTCAATCACTGTTTAAAACAATTACAGAATTGAACATGCTATTCATTTCAAAATGCCTTGATACAAAAAATAACATTTCTGTACAATACACTTTTGCATTTTAGACACATTTTCTAAACACAAATCTATTTCACAACATTGTCTCTATTTTTACACAGGAATTTACTGCTTTAAAATACAGCAGGTTCTTTACAATTTCAGGTTTTGCGCTGATAGGAGGAGGTACTGAATGTGGAAAGGTACTAAATGTGTATGACTTTACTACACATGCAAAATGAAAGTTTCTTTCCCACAATAATCCAGGTGAAAATCCTTATGAATTACTTAGCTATCTCTATGGGCTCACTGCAATAATCAAATATACATGATCAATATGTATAACCATTTTACGACTTAGCTACACACAAAAGTTGCATTACTTTGTCTGCTTTAACTATATTGGTATAACTCCAGCCCAGCATTCAAAGAGAATAAACTAATCAGTACTAGGCACTTTTATGCCAGTATAACTGTGCCCACACTAGGAGTTGTACCGGTTAAACTATTATACAATCACACTTAGGTTTGCCAACTTTCTGAGTGCACAGTATTAAGGACCTCTGTCCTGCCCCTTCTCCAATACCCCACCTCCACAACTCACTCCATCCCCTGTCTCCCCAGTGCTCACTCTCCCCCACCCTAACTCATTTGCCCAGGGCTGGGACAGGGTGTTGGTTTGAGAGCTCTGTCTGGAGGTACAGGCACTGGGGATGAATGGTTTAGGGTGCAGGAGAAGGCTTTACGCTGGGTCAGGGGATTGAGTGCAGGGGGGTGAGGGCTCTGGGTTGGGACCAGGGAATTTGGAGTGTGGAAGAGGGTTTGAGCTCCGGCTAGGAGGTAAGGGCTCTGAAGCTGGGTCAGTGATGTGGGGCTTAAGGTGCAGGAAGAGGCTCACGGCTGTAGGCATGGGGTGAAGGCTCTGAGGGGTGGAGTTTGGGTGCAGAAGGCAGGGGGGTGGGAGGGTGGGGTCCTACTGGCACTTACAGCAGTTCTCAGGAAGTGGCTGCCAGGTCTCTGAGGCACCTAGGCACATGGTGGGTGGCCAGGGAGGCTCTGTGCACTGATTTACTGCCTATAGGCACTGCTCCTGCAGATTCCATTGGACACAGTTCCTGGTCAATGGGAGCCGCAGGGATAGCATCTGCAAGCATGAGGGCAGCACATGGAGCTTCCCTGGCTGTCCCTGAGATTAAGGGCCCACAGGCACCTGCCAGCAACTCCAGAAGCCCATGGTAGGAGGGACCCTCTCATAGCTCTGAGCATGTACAGCTGACTGGTCTTTTAAAGATCCAGCGAGCAGGTCCCTTTTCGACCCATCATTCCCGTAAAAAAAATTGGATGCCTGGCAATCTTGATATCACTCCTAACCAAAAGAATGATGCTGGTACATCATTATATGAGTTTAGTCCAGCCCTCAGTTTGTGTCATCTTGCTGTTGTAACTACTTTGGCCTGGCCTACACTTAATAGGCGTCCCACAGACCTCGGGAGGCAACCAATATCTGCCAGCAGGTATAGATGATTGGAGCTCCAGTTTGTGTCATCTTGCTGTTGTAACTACTTTGGCCTGGCCTACACTTAATATATTTATGTTGGTAAAAGCAACATACAAAGAGATACAATTATACCAATATAACTGTGCTCTTATACTAATAGAGCTGCATCCACATTACAGAGTTTTGCAGGGTCAGATATACTGGTATAGCCTTCCAAACTTTTCTAGTTTAGACAAAATTTACCATAATAATGTTGGGTGAAATTCACTGTTCTCTCCCAAAACTTTTGTAACTGTGTGGAAACTCAATGGGGCTGATTCAACTTCAGGCAAATTGTACAAATGCACTCCCCTTCTGTGGCCATTTTCCCAGTAATATAGGTCGGAGGAATCTTGGTGAGTTCCTTCTTCAGGCTATTGAAAAAGTATTTTTTTTTCAATTCAACTATAGTCCAAGCTTCATTTAAATGGCTTGTTAGCTACTCAGTTCCCTCTGCCTGGTCAGTTTCATATGCCATTTTATCTTCACTGGCTTTTTCGCCAAGCCCCAAATTATAACCTACTACAGAAATCCTTCCCATAGCAATTCACTGGCCCAGTGGGCCTTGATCCCCAAACATATTGCTAGGGACACAGCAAAACTACACAGCATTTCAAGACAGGATTTCAATGTACAATTATGGAATTACAAAATTATAGAAAACATCACTTTGATTCTTGAAGGATAGTGCTCAATTTCTCTACCTGTATCTCAAATAACCCATGACTATCTAAACATAGAGAAATAAATGAAATATCTGCATTTCTTTTCCCTGAATAAAATGAGTTTTTTACTTCCAAAAGTTACCATATAAATGTACACAGGATAACTTCAACATACATTTACATTAATTAAAAGCCTTTATTATTACGAGAACAAACATGTTCTAACAAAGAATCTCCAAATGTACAGAACAGTTGTAATTAGGATTCAAAGCCATCAGGTTAAGAGGAATGTGGACAGTCTAACCCTTTCTTTGTAGCTTTGTTTTAGTCTGTACACTAAGATATTTTCTAAATGATTGGGTACCAAAAATCATAGATCATAGAATACTACAAGTGGAAGGAATCTCGAGAGATCATCAAGTCCAGTCCCCTGCACTCACGGCAGGACCAAGCACCATCTAGATCATCCCTGATAGATGTCTATCCAACCTGCTCTCAAATATATTCAGAGAAAGATTCCACAACCTCCCTAAGCAATTTACTCCAGTGTTTAACCACCTTGACAGTTAGGAAGTTTTTCCTAATGTCCAACCTAAACCTCCCTTGCTGCAGTTTAAGCCCATTGCTTCTTGTTCTATCATCAGAGGCCAAGGAGAACAATTTTTCTCCCTCATCCTTGTGACACCCTTTTAGATACCTGAAAACCGCTATCATGTCCCCTCTCAGTCTTCTCCTTCCCAAACTAAAAAGCCCAATTCTTTCAGTCTTCCTTCATAGGTCATGTTCTCTAGACCTTTAATCATTCTTATTGCTCTTTTCTGGACCTTCTCCAAATCTTTCTTGAAATGTGGTGCCCAGAACTGAACACAATACTCCAACTGAGGCCTAATCAGCACAGAGTAGAGTGGAAGAATGACTTCCTGTGTCTTGCTCACAACACTCCTGTTAATGCATCCCAGAATCACGTTTGCTTTTTTTGCAACAGTGTTACACTGTTGACTCATTTAGCTTGTGGTCCATTATGACCCCTAGATCCCTTTCTGCAGAATTCCTTCCTAGATAATCACTTCCTATTCTGTATATGTGAAACTGGTTGTTCCTTCCTAAGTGGAGTACTTTGCATTTGTCCTTATTTCCCTCAGACCATTGTTCCAGTTGTCCAGATCATTTTGAATTATGACCCTATCCTCCAAAGCACTTGCAATCCCTCCCAGGTTGGTATCATTTGCAAACTTAATAATCGTACTCTTTATGCCATCACCTAAATAGTTGATGAATATATTGCACAGAACCAATCCCAAAACAGACCCCTGTGGAATCCCACTTGTTATGCCCTTCCAGCATGATTGTGAACCGTTAATAAGTATTCTCTGAGAACAGCTATCCAGCCAGTTATTTACCCACCTTATAGTAGCCCCATCTATGTGATATTTCCCTAGTTTATTGATAAGAAGGTCATGCGGAACCATACCAAATGCTTTACTGAAGTCTCAGTATGCCACATCCACCTCTTCCCCCTTATCTACAAGGCTTGTTATCTCATTACAAAAATTTTAAAGTAACAAATAGTCTTGCAATACCTTAGAGACTAACAAAAATGTAGATGGTAGTCTCTCAGGTGCTGCAAGACTATTCATTAATTTTTTTAAGTTACAGACTAACATGGCTACCTTTCTGAAACTATCTTATCAAAGAAAGCTATCAGATTGGTTTGACATGATTTATTCTTTAAAAATCCATTCTGGCTGTTACCTATCACCTTATTTTCTTCCAGATGTTTCCAGATGAATTCCTTGATTACTTGCTCCATTATATTCCCTGGCAAAGAAATTAACTGGTCTGTAGTTTCTGGATTATTCATATTTCCCTTTTTATAGATAGTCACTAAATTTGCCCTTTTCCAGTCTTCTGTAAAAATCTTATTTTACAAATATTATGTATTTTACTCTTAAATAGGTCTCTTGGAGATTCTGCAGGCCTAATTTTCAAATTAGCCTGCAGGATTAGATTAGTTGGACATGTAAGTACAAGGCTGCCTATACAAACTGGTTACATTGATGCCCAGGAGAATTTGTTCCTGCAAAGTACTGCTTTTCCAAATATAGCCATTCATTCATGCCCCAAATTTTATATCATTCACTTTCCTTCTCCCTCAAAAGAGAAGTAGCAAGATCAAGTTTTTATACCCAGGAGAAATAATTCAGTTACTACTATACGTGGATTTGTTTACATTTCTATTCATTTTTTAAAGTTTTGAGCATTAGGCCAATCCTGCAAGGTGCGGATTAGGCCCAATAAGAGTTAATATCAAAGTAATTTGAAATAATGTGGATTTATTTTAATTCTTCAGGATCACCATCCTAACTTAGTGAGCTCTCCATGATGATTTTCATCAGGCTCCTAACTCATGACCTGCTCTCATTTACTGTTAAACACTGGCCTAAAACACTGGCTAGAACTAACTGCTAAACAAACAAATCTTCAGCACTGTTTGTTCTCCATTCTCCCAAAATACTTAATTGGAAAGTCATTCAGAAGTTGTTACCGTTTTTGCTATATTCCACTGTAAACACATTTTAAGGAATAATAATATATTTCAGTTATCTTACCACCCTTTATAACATCATCTCCCAGTCCGTCTTTTAATTTTCTCCTTCACTAATTTTAAGTCTTATTTCCTCAGTTCTGGAAAAAACTTCCAGAGTTATATTATCTTCCTGAGTTAGTATCTCTAGCAATGTCCGTATGTTTCTCTCTGCAATTCAAATATTAATCTTAGGCTGATTTAAGAGACTTCTCCTTATAGTATTTTAGTCTTGTTTATATAATGCCTAAAGGGGAAAAATATTTTTCTTGATTGATCTGTTAATTTAATTCTGGAGATTTCTATATGTTTGCATACTAGAAATAGATTTCTCTTCTATGTTTACCAAAACTCTAAACACTCTTGTATTGAAAAAGCTGCTGTAATAAGAAGTCAACAGGGAATACCAGTTTTGACAGCAAAGCAAGTCAGGCTCCAACTGTTCAAACAGTCTGAATTCTATAGTAAAAAGAAAAAAAATAAAAAGAAAAGCCCTAAGCCAAGGCTACTGAGACAAGCAGGCATTTTTAGATCACTTGTAGGATGACGAATACAATTCTACAATGCTTTCTTTAAGGAAAATGCAACAAAACATAATACTGTAAGCTCTTTCTAAGCTGGGTTCTCTTTAGGAAAATGCATAGATTTAGAGGAAGCAAAAGTACATTCAGGTAGAAGTAAAAAACACGAGTGCTATAAACAAAATACTGACATCTGTTATTAACATAAATGGTGGAAATAATGTCCTATAGACTTTTCAGTGGACGTATTTACCACTGTACCAGAAAAGGAATGGATGACAGAATTTTGTTAGTATTTATTTTCCCATCCAGAGGTTTGGGAGTATGCCCCTCCAAAAACAACAAGTTAAGAACAACTAAGATATTAGGTATTAACTATGACTTAATTTTCCTTCCTTGTGCCTTCACTAGACTCAGTCCCCACCCACCTTTGCAGCAAAAAGGGACTTGTGTAGCCCTTGCACCACATTTGGAGACAGGATGCATGTTCAAAGCCAAGAAAGGAAGGATCAGAGCACAGTTCACTTCAGTGATCTAGCATTCTTCCTGCTGGTACTGTAACAGGGTCAGCTACCTCTTGGGCATCCCCTCCTAGCCTAGAATCACAATATATGCAATCTGCAGCCATTCTCTCTCTTCAAGACCCTTAAGAACTCGCTCACTTCAAACAGTAGCTCAAAAAGTCCCCTTGTAGGGGTTACATTTGTTAAGTCCTCCAGTATGTACTGGCTAACTTGTCCCAATCTTAATTCTACGTTTCACTCCTGGAAGTCCAAAACACCACCCCCCCCCCCCACACACACACACACACACTCTCTCTCCCTCTCTTTATCCCAAGTTTCAGCTAGATACAGCCCCTGCTCCCTGATGGGCTCTCTTCTATTTCCCAGCTACTACTGGCTGGAGTTTGCTTTTTTCCTTAGGCAATTTCAAATGGTACCCTCTACCCCACTGACTCAGGACCCTGCAAGAACCTTTTTGCTCCCTTCTGTGTGTTCAGACACAGTTCCAGTATTCTGGGCTTCCCCCTTTCAGTGCAGTTTCCTGCTGCTTTTATATGGCAATCAGCTAATTCTTCTCAGGTTGGGCTTATTCTGTAATCACAGCAACTTAGTGCAAGCTGTCCAGTCCACAGAGCAAGTCAGTCTGTTACTGGTATAAATTACAGGATCCCTGGGCCCAGGCTTGTAGGAGCTAGCAGTGGCAAAGGGAGTATGACACCACTTAACTATTCTCATCTCAGATGTATGAAAGCCAGCTGCTTCTGAGTGTTAAGCTCTGTATCATCAGAATCCCAATTGCACTTCAAGGGACTATTTGGTGTCTGGGAGGTGGGCGGGCATTAGCCCGCCCACATCTAAAGGACTTCCCCCCAGCCTGCAGGGAGGACCCACATAACCCAGAAGAACCAACTAATTACTGGGGACAAATAATGAGAAAACAGGTACAGGTGTGAGGGTCAAAGGGCTAAAATGAGGGAGCCGGATGGGGATACCGAGCAGAGAACCCTGGACAGCGCCCACTGCTCCCCAAAGGTCTCGAGAGAGCCAGCAGACGCTGCCCATTGGAACTCTGCCCGGATACGTGAGCGGATACAGCAACGGAAATAGGCCCCACAGTCGCAGGCCCCTCCCCTGGCCAACCTCTTCTCCCTGGTTTTATAGATTGCCAATTTGGCCATAGCCAGGAGGAGGCTGACGAGGAGGTCCCGCGACTTTGTGGGGGCCACGGATGGGATGTGCGTAAATTAACAAGTGTGGGGAAAAGTGCAGCCAGAACCTCAACAGGAGGTTCTGGAGGAGCCGAAAGAGAGGCTGTAACCTGGTGCACTTGAGGTAGATGTGCGCCAGAGTCTCCCTCATGCCACAGAAGAGGCACGTTTCGGGGGTGGGGGTGATCCGCGCCAAGTACACACCCGTGCTCACCGCGCCGTGCAGGACTCTCCAACATATGTCCCCGGTGGGTCGTGGAACCAAGGTCGAATAGAGGCTGGCCCACCTGGGCTCCCCACCCTCTATTGATGGTAGGAGGTCCCGCCACTTAATTGCACTTCAAGGGACTATAGAGAGAGAGTCATTCTGAACAGATTGAGATAGCAAGCAATGGAGGACAGGGCCTTGTACAGATGAGAATGAAGACTATTCTAGTTGCGTATATTTGGTAATGGCTGTGATACCTTTTGTGAAAAGTCTTTGTGAACGCCCACATAACTGGTGCACATACCAATTTAGCTTACAACTATTAATTGCTGGGAAAGGTGGAAATTAGAAGCAGTTGGACTTTTAAAATGAAATATGTTCACCAGGTAAAGGAAATATGTGCAGACAAAAATATAAAGAGCTTGCTTAGCAAAGCCAAGTAGAAGGCTAGTGTTTCCTTTGGGCTTATTACTAAAGGAACAACATGACATTTGGGGAGAGTTAAGCAATGGATGCTATAAAATAAGTAGCTGTTATAAAAGTTTGTGTCAGGTGGGGACTGAATGGAAAGCAAAGATGGAGAACAACCATCTGTGGGGAGAAAGAGGAAGAAAGCTTGGTGGTGTTAGGAGAACTGGGAAGGACAGAGATTAGAAGAAAACATGTCATGAAAATAGAGATATAGTTGTATTATAATCATGCTGACTAACTCTTAATTTTGGCAAGAGATCTTATATATTTTCAATTCAATTTGTTAATGTTCACTCTCATCAACTTGTAGTCCTGCTCATTCTGCTGGGAAAAATTCTCTTCCCATTCATGCCACAGACACAGCAGGAGAGCTCTAAGAAAGAGATCAGCAATAATTTATTGGTGAATGCTGGTCAAGGAGACTGACTTCGTTTTGTTGGGTTTGTTTTCCTCACTATATTGCATCAAGCAAGCAGAAATGAAAGCTGATGATCACAGCAGGAAGAGTGAAATAAAGCTGGAAACTGCTTCCCACTGTTTTTGTTCAAGCACTTAAAGTATTGCAGAACAATCCTGTATTTTTGTACAATTACAAAACAATCTTGCCATTCCAATTGCTTCTTCATAATGAAACTTATCAATGTGTTTTTACATGAACTAAATTAAATCAAGTATAGAAAAGACAGGTGTGCACAGGCTGATTTCCCATTTTTTAGGGGTTTTTTTAAGGCCACCAAATGTTGCAATCTAAGCTGGCTTCCTCTTTACAGTCAGCTTTCTCTGCTACATTAGCTCACAGGGAGACAGGCGTGGCTTTGTGCTCAAAGTATATGACACTTTGCTGAATCCTGCTCACCTTTCAATAGTTCACTGTTTCAGCTACATTACACACTTCATGTATTTATACTTTTTCATTCCTGACAGGTTTAGTCATACTTTGTCATAGAAATGTTAGAAGACATCTTACTCTTATTATTTATGCATTTATTGAACAAGCTGCACCATCAATAACATTGTATTTAGTTATAATTTTAAAGTAAATCTTATAAAGGTGGGAAACAGAATGCACAGTAGGAGCTGACTACAAAATATAATGGACCCTTTCTTCCTAGCAACTGACTTTGTAGCATGGACAGCATCTTTCTAACAATGTTATTTTTATATATATATATATATAGTCAAATAGGAGAAAATTGTTATCCTTACAAGACATCAGGAAGTTGAACATTTCAAAAGCTTAAGCAAGCAGAGTCTAAAATTGGGGGTTTTGTTTTGCTTATATACAATATTTGTTAATTCAATGTCAGGATTATTTCAGCCAAACCAGGACATCTGGTTATGGTACAATGAGGGGCACTGATAGTGCCCATTATATGCAGGTTGTCTAAATTTGCCATTATAAAAGATTCTTGCAATTTTTTGAGAAACTTTAACACCTTTCTGTTTAAAGCAGGCTTTTGAAATTCAGCAGAAAGACACACGTGGCCAGAGGAGTACTTTTTCTTTATCCCATTAAATTACAGACTTAGTGGAGTTAGAAATTGTTCAATATCACCGCTCGTATTCTCTGAGGTGCTCTGATTCCTGCCAAAATAATACTTGATTATTAACGTTGTAGTCTAAAGCCTGAACCGATACACTATCTGGAAATCCATGGAGCATATAGATAATGTGGAGATCCTGTGGAAAAAATTAGTAAGAGATCATATAATTGAATACTGCATCATAATGCACATGAGGGATGAACTAAGGTTGCACAGGCAATCTTCATTCTAGAATTTCCTAAATTCTGGGTGATTGATTTTGATACTTGAATGTTCTCTTATAGTTTTATTTGTTTTTTGATGTAATTTTCTAAAACTTTGAAAAGCAAAGTTAAACAGAAATTCAGACTGGGCATTGTCTCAATGACCTCACTACATGTATATTACTTCAAAGAGACTTTAACACCAGACTACAAAGGGAAACCTCAGAACTGTCATTCATGCTTAAATTTGACACTTTACGAATGGGCCTTAATAAAGATGCTAACTACCTTACCCATTACAAAGATATCTTCCCCAATTATCACCCCTAATATCATTATCTCATAGACACTAACCTCCCCCCCTCACCCTTCCTCTGTTCTAAAATCTGATTTGTCAATTTTATATGTGTTCACTTTTTTTTTTTTGATTGTATCCCTTTGGTATATATAGTCATGCCAATTTTCTTCCACAATTTGCTCTGAGGAAGTGGGTCTGGCCCACGAAAGCTCATCACCTAATAAACCATCTTGTTAGTCTTTAAAGTGCTGCATAGTCCTGTCTTTTGTTTCAGCAAGACCAGACTAACACGGCTACATCTCTATTACTGTAACTGTAGGCTGTTTTCCTGTAGAACAGCCACTAGAGGGCAATGAGATGCACTTTGCCAGCTATTTGCTAGATAGCAGGGGAATGCTGAGACTCAACAATACAATTCCTGGTTTTGTTGGGGAGTGTTCTCTATTGGTTATAGATTCTTCTGTCCTATTCCTCCACCTTCTTTTTGCGCTGTTTTACTCCTGTCTTCCTCCCCAGTTCTTGATCCGGTAATTCCCAGCTGATCTCCCTTCAGCTTCTGCTTGTCCTGTCCAGCTTCACTCCTGATCCTGTCCTACATCCCTGCTCATATTCTTCTCCTCTCTCTGCTCTTATTCTTCCTCATTCTCTGACTCTCACCCTTTGTGCCATCTGATCCTCCCTTGGTCCCTCTCCCCACATCTTCTTTCCTGTCCTCACTTCCTTTCTTTGCTGCTGTCCCCAGCTGTTGCCCCCCTCCCTCCAGCCTATTCTTTTCCTTTCCTCTGCTATTGTCTCTTTCTCCATCCTTTCTTATTAGGCCTCTGCTCCTAGTCTCCTACAGCCTGCATTACTTCTCCCTTTCTCCTTATCACCTCACATTCAAGTCAGGATCCTTCTTTTTTCCCCTCAGTGTTGCAGGACACCAGCAGGCAACACACAGAATGCAGAAGAGATAGCTCCCTGCTCTCAGTTCCTATGCCCAAAGCAATAGCAGTCCTCAGGAACTGGGAGGAGCACCTGCAGGGAAAGTCTTGCTCATTTCCTGGAGCCCCACACTGGAACATGCTCAGTCACTCTGCCAAAGGGACATGGCCAGTGAACATGGACTCTTTGGGGAATATAACTAAGATCCTATAGTCTGTACTGTGCATAGGTTTTTAAAAGGCTCATAAATTGGCCAACTCTGAATATTTTCATGGGTCTGACAAAAGACACTCCCTTCACACAGGATGAACCCCCTACCAACTTTGAAGTTCCTAATCCAAATATTGGAGTTGCTAAAGTTTCACAATTAATTGGCTGAAAGTATTTTAACATGGGCAAACCAATGTATTTTCCTCTAGCCTTGTTTTCAGAAACTGATTTTTTTTTTAGCAGAAACATCTGAAAAAAGTTGGAACAAAGTTAAAATTTGTCAAGAGTTATAAGCAACTAAGAGCAGAGTCTCATAATGCAAAGTGTTAAACAACCTTAACTACAGACAGCACTACCACCATCATCTGTAATAAATATTAGACAAAAATAATGATTTGAGATTAAAAGGGTTGGAAAATAAGATCACAGGAGGCCCACGTTAATCAAAAATACGTTCCTCTAGTTTCCAGTTTTTACCGAGCTATTATATCAAAATAATGCAAACCAGGAATGTCCCTTTAGATATCTTCATAGTGTTCAAACTCCTAAATAACATACATGCCAAGCTCATTTCTCCAGAGCTCACCTTCTGAGCAAACCTGTTTCCTATTCCCTTTTCTAAGGCTTTGGAGTAACAAAGCACAGCAGCAACTCATTGTCTGAAGTCTGACTCCACAGTCTTAAGAGCACTACTGAGTAGGGATCAGGAACGCAAGAGAACAGTCAGGGGCACCAACCACACACACACACCCCATTATAGAAAGCAGTGAATGAGCCTTAATGAAAACATTTAAGTAACAATCATCTTTCCTGCTTCTCTTTCTCTAAAATGGAAATAATATACAAGCACATACAGTGAAACCTGTGTTATCCAGCATTCTGTTAACCAGAAAACTTTGTTAATCAGCACTGCCCCAGCCACAAACTGTCACACCTTCAGATGCACAGGTCTGGCTTGGTTTACCATGTTTGGCTTAATTTTTTATTTAAGTACTACTAATCATCTTTAACTCAAAATAGAAACGAGAGACCAACTGCCTCACACTACAAAACTACCAATATTAAAAACTTGAGTTTTACTATTTTTGTCCATTGTTTTTTCCTAGGTTGATGGGACCCTCAGATGACCGGAATTTTTAGATAACCGGAACACCCTAATCCCCAAGAGTGCTGGATATCACAGGTTTTACTGTAGTTATATTTTCCTACCTCTATTATGTGTCTTTGACAAATATTGTAGGCTAAATATTGTTCTCAGTTTCACCTGTCTGGGACTGAGTCTCCATTGCTTTGGACCTTGTGTAATCATTTAAAGCTGTGAAATGGGAGTGTAAAATACCACAGATTAGAGCCTCACACCCTTGGCACACTTCCTCTGTACAGGTATAAAAGACTATAGAAAGTGTTAGGCAGAGGAAAACTCAGGCTCATATTCTCATGTACAGGTGAGAAGAGCACACAATGTAGCTTAGGAGTGATGGGTGAAGAGGACTTTTGCAGGCCCCCATTCCTCCGCATGAGCTTTGTTGACTGTTAATGACCCCATGAAACCAACATGGCAACTTGGGATGGATGGTGCGTACACAAGGCTCAACTATACCCCTTTTCACTTGCTATAACCGCTATACCCTCAGGAGGGAGATAACGATGCACAAACCTCTAGACTGATTCTGAACCACTAGGGCATGGTGGGGTGATTTTCCCATGGCCAACTATGTTGCTTTAGGGCCACTTCGTACCGAATAAGTAGAGTGATGTGGCTGCACTGCAGGGAAAATCTAGGATTAATACCTTTAGATTCATCTGTGATACAGCATAAGTACAGAGTGGAACAGGTGTATTATACGGTACTGATGTAAGTGATACAAGGTTTTGTGGAAGTTAACTCTGGTCCGAGCTACCTGCAAATTTTCTTTGGAGGCTATACTTTGACCCCAAGTCTGACACTTCTCCCATCTCTCTCTGCTTAACTCACACTATTATTTATGTTGCATCGTTGTATGGTTCCAGACAGCTGTGTCTTTGATACTCAGCTGTATTTTTTAACATTTGATTAATCTGTTTTCCCCTTACTACCTTCCTCACATGCAGAGGGATTATGTTAAAGAATAAATTAACAGAATCAGGAACTTGCAGGCAGTTAAAAGCCTGCCCAAAAAATCAGTTGAGAACAGTAGGAAATATCGGCATTGAAAAAGCCTAGAGCTTTCATTTGAGGCTATTTTAGAGCATCTTTCTGTAATTGCCTTCTCCAATTTTAAAGAAAGGTTTGCATTAAAAAATTCATATCGCTTTATCTGAAGGGCCTTTGTCCTTTAAAAGCTTCTAAACAGATTTGTGTGTCTTTTCTAATACTTGATATTTCAGAATGAAAAAAATTAAGCCAAAATTCTTAATTTTTGTTGTTATGGCTTCATTCCCAGTTAATCAATATGTGGTTACTTTTGAAAACTAATATAAACATTTCAGGAAAATACCATAAAGAAATGTGTAAACACAGATTAAATTCCAGGTTTAGTGGAAAAAAAAAATCAGTGTTTCACCTTCTTTGTACTATATGGGCTTTGTCAGGCTACAAGCAAACAGTCTTGTTAAAAACTTGGTTGAGCAGTCTTTTTTCCACAGTCTGGTGAGTATGTAAAACTTTGTGTGTACTACCTCAGGGTCATATATTAAGGCACTATCGCATTTTACTAGTCAGTAAAATAAGGGTCAACAGTTCAAAGGTCTTAAGGATTTATGCAAAATCTTAAGGACATTCCTACAGTGTACCTTACATTAAATCCTGCTACAACATTCTCACCATAATGAAGTGATGTGAACCAAATAGAGTTTGAGATTTCTATGCAGAGGGGAGATTCAGTGTTGGGAATGTATACCAGAACTACATATCATTAGGCCACCAATAAGACTCCTAGTAGTGCATACAGTCTGCATGTGTTTAAGAGGAGATTTTAAATTAGTGTGAAAGATATATACCTACATATTAAAGATGTTATGAAAAAAATGTATTGTGTCATGACCTATTGACTAAAATACTGCAGGTTCTTATTTTAAAATATATCACCAGTTATCAAAAGAGACTCAAATTAGAACACTCTCCACATACAATAAAGCTTTTTTATTGGCACAAATGTCTCCAGATTTGCCATATCTGCAGTCCAAGAGAATATAGTGAAAGGCAACAGAGAACAATACAAAGGGAAATAAAAGGCAAGAAAGCAAGCAAAAAAATCTGTTTCATAATTATGCTACAGAGTATCTTATTAGCGAGCCCCATCCTAACCTGCTCTATCACATCGGCATTTGACATGCTATTCTAATGGATGAACAGGTATTTGAGTTTTGACTTAATGGCACCATCTGAAAAATGTGACAACTCCCTAAGGTAAAATTTAAGATACTGGTTTTCTGCTGAAGCAAGTGAACCCTAATTGCAGATGTGGATTTCAACGTCTCTTTCTATCCAGGTTCTTATACTATATCCATCCGTGGAATCTCAGAGCATTCCAAAACTGGGAAATGTCTGTCAAATTTATTTACTCTCCCATGAACACTTTGGAAAGTATAAAATATGTGTGTGAAAAGCTTCTTTGAGCATGGTTAGCTGGGGAAGAGGCAGACTGTTTAAGGCATTTCTGGTAGATTGCACAAAGCACTACAAAAGATTTTATAGGACTTAACCCTGTACCAGAAGAGGGTCCAATGGACAAAATAACCCAATAGGCCTTTTCTCATCACTAGCATCTATGATTCAAACAAACAACTCCAACTTTTAATTTATCAAATATGGACAATGCCACCATAGTGGATTCCCTGTGGGAGAGGCAGGGGACCCCATACCCACTTCATGAATGTTCAAAGCATTTTTCCGTTTGATGAAGCTCCTTTGAGCAGGCAATACGTACAGAGCTTTTTCAACACAGTAAACCAATTCAGTTTTTCCTCTTTACTTATTTTCTGGGGAAAAGGCATGTAGCTGTAATATGTTAGTGCTTCATCTATTAACTACCTTTTTCATTTTCTCTCTTTCATAGCCCTCATCTAGGCACTTCCAAATCCTCACATGGGCATCACCAGTGAAAGAAAAAGCTAGTAAAATTTTCAAAAGATACTGACAATTTAAAACCTAAGTCCCATTTTCAAAAATGGCTGTGTCCCAGATCCTCAATGGGAGTTTGGAGGTACCTAATTAACTCCCACTGATACCAACTGTCATCAATGGTCGTTAGGTGCCGAAATACCTGTGAGGATCTGGGATTCAGGATCTTAACTCACTGAGATGCTTTTCAAAAATGTACACAGCAGTTTAGGAATGAATTTGACTGAATTATAGTATTATGTTACTATATATTTTTGCTGCCTTACTAGCTCTTCTATTTGCAATATTTGAATTTACTAATGTATTTTTTGATATCTTCATTACACTCAGTCTACATCAGTGGTGGGTAAAATATGGCCTGTGGGCTGGATGTGGCCCAGGGGCACAACGGGAGCCTCAGCCAGTCTCCTGTTCTTCCTGCCCTACCCTTGCATGTTGCTCAGACCAGCAGCTGCAGATCCATGTGTACATCTGAGCACTGTGAGCTCAGGGGGAGACATTCTCTACATTAGACTTTTCTCCTTAAAATGTCTCACCAGCACAGATTTGCCCGTGGTAACAATGGTGGAAGATTTAAGAAGCCAAGCCATTGTACCATGTCTAGACAACATAATAGTTAAAACACTGGCAGCCAGTTTATACAAGTGCTCCCATCATTGCTAGTATTTCAAGACCTATGTCTTTTACTAGAGGGTGACTGTCAACTAGCCTGAAATGATGAAGTGGAGGTTACCAGGAGACGCCAGCAGGTCACTACTAGTGGACAAGGCCTATCCCGTAAAACCCAACACATTTGATACCTGAGTGACACAAAGAGGATAGCATACCCCTCTGTGACTGGGGAACAGATATATTTTTAGTTGACATTAGGGAGAGAATTGTTAAAAAATCTGGAAACCTGGCTGAATCGGAGGTAAGTAACCCAGCGATCTGCTGGTGCTGCCTTGTGGTAAGTGCCCAGGGCAAGGACTCATTCCACAAGGTATCTAAGATCCATGATGAATTTGAAGTGCATTTAACGGACGACATCCCCTAACAGAGATGAAGAAAGGTGTCAGTTTCCTAATTTCTGGTACAGTAAGGAGAAACCCCCCACTTTCTCCTGACCCTCAATCCTCCCTGAAGGGGGAGGGTGGTGGAGCTCAGCAACAAGAGGAGATCAGCTGTGGAGAAGTAGGAAGCTGATGGCAACCATCCACCATTTGCAAACAATTAAGGAAGGAATTTTATGCATTTTATGAATTACAGTGAATAGCTCTCAGATAATTAAATATAAATTTGTATCCTAATTAGAACATATCCATTGCATCCTGTCCCCCCAGCCCCCATAAGTCCAGGACAAAACACAATCCTTTGCAATCTTAGTGCAGGGTATGGATTAGGGCTGTATCTGGACTGGCAGGAATAAAGGGTAGAAGGTGGCCCCTTCAGATGTCCCCTCTTCCCTTAGGCAAGCTCTACACTATAGACTTTTGTGTGCTGCAATTCGCATAGCTTTTTCCAATTGCTTTTTCCAGAAGAGGCTTTTCCACCATTGGGCCCCATCTAGACAGGGCCAAATGGCAGAAAAGCCACCTCTTTTGGAGGAGCCCTTATTCCTCATAGAATGAGGTATACAGGGCTCTCTGAAAGAGCGCGTTTGCTCTTGCGCAAAAAAAAGCGGAAGAGCAAACGCGTTCCCTGGACATGGTGGAGTTTTTCCGGGATACCAGAGGCATCCCAGAAAAACCCCGTAGTCTAGCTGTACCCTCACAAGGGAGATGGCCACATGGACAGGCAGCATTCCTGAGCTCTCGTGGCTCAGGTAACTCACTGACCCTGTGCACCAGGGAGACAATACATAAATCCCATCCCTCCAGCATGAATCCCTTCTAATTCCTGGATTAACTGTTACCACACGAGATCAGAGAAGGGTACTTTTTTGGACCAATTTATGGACATTGAGCTAGTTGCTAGTTTGAGAGCTGGGCACTATTTTCTCCCCCCCCCCCCATATACACACCTCTAAATTGGCCAGAGTGGGGTGATTTTTTCAGTTTACCACAGAAGCACAGAGACCTAGTGGTGTAAGTCAAGAGGAAAGGTTCAAGTTGTTGCAACTTAGCAGGTATCCAGATCAGGTACTCATTTCATAGAGCCTCAGTTCTTTGATAAATCAGAATTGGCAACAGATTCCCTAAAGAAGCGGAGGGTCCTAATGTCAAAATATGTTCCCAATCCCCTGATACAAAGAGAAGGTGGTAGGGTCCCAACAGTAGACGGGCTCAGTTGAAGAGGTGGTGTGATGAGTTGATGGCAGAAAATTTAAATTGATTAATTTAAATTGATTAATTTAAATCAAAGTGATATAAATCAAGGATATTGTTTTGCATGTGCATTTTTTATTTACTAAAGAAGGGTTGATCTGGATGGTAATCATTAAAACATGTTAATTTGCAACCAATCACAGCCTTGCACTGAATGTGGTACCACTATTTCTATGCGGTAGGATACACTAGATCCCTACACATTCTATTTTAGAAAATGATGAATGACATTTTTATTTACCAAATGATGAATAATTTTCTTATTTGTGTTAAGTTGTAATTTGGATAGAAATTTTAGTTCAGTTAAAGTGCACAAAAACAACATTTTAAAATTATGTTTATTAGTTTTATAAAACCACCTGAAGTGTGCTGGATACATAAGACAGGAAAAGTAAGTTTATCAAAACCTGTGCTACATTTAAAAGTAACTGATTTTCTAAGCAAAGGAAGTACCTGTATTCAGTGACTTGAACTGATTGATTCCAGTCCCCATGCATTCCAAGTTTTAGAGCTAGTAGATCTCATTTCAGAGCTAGCTTTTACTCTGATTGGAAAAGAAAAATAAGCTCACCTGCTTTTTCAACTTCCAACCATTTCCTCCACTTTGAATGAAAGAGTCATTTAATTGAACTAATTGAATCAACTGAAATGAAGAAAACATTTTCTCTGCACCTGCAGAAGAGGACACTGTTGTTAAAAGTTATTTGTAGCACTTTAACCTACTCTGGTACCATGTGCTTAGCAATGCGTCCCACCAATTCAGCAGTCTGACTTTTTAAAATTTTGGCAGTAAACATTTATTTTAAAATATTTCTATTTCATTGATATATTAATAGATTATCCTAAATTCAAGCCTTAACATAGAGACTGCATTTCAAATTTGATTTTAAATTGATTTATTTAAAATATTTTTAAAAAAATCAGATTTAAAATTAAAAATGTTTGATTTTTTGAAAGCACCAATTTTAAGTCACCCTGGTAAAAACGATGAAGGAATGATGGTGATGTGCACTATATAAATTATAGCTGGGTAGCTCCCAGATGAGTCAAATTAATAAAGTTGCAGCATAATTAAATCACGAGCCTTGTGTCTCAAGAACAAAGAAGGAAAAGACTGAAGCTTAAAGTAGACAAGACATTGTCTGGACATGGTTCAGTAAGGGAGTTAAAAAAAATTAGTGGCCAGTTTATACTTGTGTTCCCAGTGGGGCGGACAGAATTGCCAGAGGCCTAGGCAAGGAAGCAGGTAGTCAGCTCTGTGCTCCCCAAAGGGACAGGTCTGGCGCAGCTAGCCGTCAACACTGCCAGGACCAACACCATATTACTTCCTCACCAGCCAGCCCTCAGAGCTGCCTGAAGCATGCCGTAGCAGCAGCAGCGGCAGCTAGGAGCTCCGGGGTGGGATGAGAAAGAGGGTACAGGGGGGAGAAAAGGGGCAATTGCCCCAAGGCTCAGTGATTCAAAGGAGCCCAAAGCTCCAGCCACCACTGATGCAACAGTAGCAGTGGCTCAAGTGCTGGGCCCCTTTAAATCATTGTCCAAGCACTTCACCAGAGTTCAAGGCCGTGTGCTCCAAGGAGCACTAAGGGCTGAGGGGGAGGCCCACGCCATTTTCCAGGCAGCGCTGTTCCCCCGTGGTCCTGCCCCTTCCACTCGAGTCCCAGCTCTTTCCAGGGGTGTGGAGATGGTGCCCCACACACATCTTACTCCAGGGCCCGTGATAGCTGCTGGCCCTACTGTTAGTATCAGTGGAACTATGTAAGTAGTAGCTATACGAATTTTAAAGAAAACAATCTAGTGAGAACAGCTGACACCATATTCTTAAGGGCCATATCCCATGTACAATAAGCCTCGGATGAAGGACTACACTGACTATACAAAAGGGTGTGTGGTATTGTGGTAACACATTCACTGAGATGGTCACCTCTTACTTCCATGCTCCAAGATACTTAGTCCTCTCAGTATGACTGTACAACCACCACCAGATGGATTTGAACCTAGGACCTCTGGAGTTCAGTGTAGGAGCCTCTACAGCTTAAGTTATAAAGCCAGCTAGCACTCAGCCTAGGCTATAGGCTCCCTTGTTCCTATCTCTCGCTGTAAGTGGTCTGCATTCCACTACATGGGATAGTGACCAACGGTAGGTGTGTGGGTTACAAGTGCACACAGGGCGGGTAACAAATAGCTATCAGGAAAGATGAAGAAGGAAATCAAAAGAAATACAGCTAAAGAAAAGAGACCACAATATTGACTGAGAAAGAAAAATCAATCGGTGCAAAAATGTATTCACATACAATAATTTTTGAAGCCTTTTTAAAATATTTGTATTTTAATCATATGTAGATGTATTCTTATGTTACAATGCTAATCAGCCCATGTAGTTATAATAAAATAAGGGCAATGGCAAAACATCATCTAATCACATCACTTCTTTCATGCTAGGCATTTTAGCAATATATTATTCACCACCACACCATTGGAATTTTGTGTGTGTAAATAGCTCTTATTCAGAAATTGACTATATATAATGAATTATATGTAACGTGCCCAATTATGAAACACTTTCTTTAATTAAACTATTTGTTTAACTTTAGTGCAGGTAGTGTTGGGAGATGGAGCTAAATTGATATTTTAAACATTGAAACAAAAGAATTAGCTGTTAAATTATCTTCATAATACATTTTTATTTCTAAATGATATTTATTAGTTTTGTAAAACCTTTCTCTATGGAGCTCTGACAGCAGCCTTAGACTACTACAACCTTCTTCTTTTCAGCAGTACAATTCTACTGTAATCTTAAGAATCAAAAAGAATATAGATCAATTTCCACAGTAAAAGTTTAAATAGGTGAGAGCAGCAGCAGCATGATTCTTCAAGCTACATATTGCAAAAGCAAGATGAATTGGGGAAAGTTAGCAGAGGAATATATTTATAAAACAAATTTAGCATATACATTGACAAAAAATTTGGAGAAAACAATTTTCTAATTCAAATCAATCAAGAACCAATATTTATCACTTGCATTCCCTCTTTTATGAAGCCTTTATACATAATTGATCATCTGCAAGAACCCTGTTTCCATGTTTAAGTCCCTGAGCCACTTCTACTGTGCTGCCTAACTTTAGACACATAAATAACCCTTCATCTCCTCCCCCACCCCAGCTCTTTCTGCTACCTCGTTTCTTGATCCCTGTGGACAAACATCTTGCTACACGGGACCATAAGCTGGTTGAAGATGGTACCTTAGATCACCTTTACTGTTCTCATATCCAAACTGTAGCTAGATATGGTGGTTACTTACCTATAAATGGAATTTCTTTCAGATGTGTGGTGTCTATGTGTATTGCAGATATAGACACATGTCCACCAGGCACCTGAGACTGGAAAACGGTATGAGAAGTGCCTCTTAATCCAGACTTGTGTCTTGGAGCTTCTTCTGATCAACATCAAGGTTATAAGATGTAATGCAGAGCAACCACCTTTCCATTTCCTTCTCTACTATGAATGCAGGCAAACTGTAGCACCAGGCAAAGAGAATAGCTAGTGAAATATAGATAGGAACTATACATCTCAAAGGCCTGGTCTATACTAGACCAGGCAGATCGGCTTAAGGCACACAACTCCAGCTACACAAAATGCAGCGTCCACACAGCAAATGCTCCCATCTGCTTGCTTCTCTTACTCCTCACAGGAATACGAGTTGACATCGGGGGCTGTCCTCAGCATTTGATTTACGGGTCTATACCGGACCCGCTAAATTCAATGCTAGAAGATTGAACACCAGAGTATCGATCTTCTCATAAATATAGATGGGCCCAAAGAGCCTCCAGTTACAGGGAAGTAACCTCCATTTCTTCTTCAAGTGCTGGTCCCTACTTGTATTCCATATATCAGTCACTGGTAAGCAGTAAGCTAGTATGAGCAGGGTGTAAGGATGGCTACTGTATTTATATATATGTAATACAACCATTCCAAAGACTTCATCCACAGAAGAGACTTGGATTAAAGCATAACATTTTATGAAGGCAGGGATGAAAATTCATGTTGTTACCTTAAAAATGCCCAGCACAGACACTTCTCAAAGAGATGCGACTGAGATTTCCTGTAATCTAGTGGACTAGACCTTCACCCCATACAGGGGAGGGAGATGTGTTAAATAATAGCAAAGAAAGATATAGATAGAATTCCAGTAAGTGTGTCCACTGCTGTTGCTTGACCCCATTTTATTTCTGTTACAGCAACAAGTAGTTAGGTATTTTCCTAATTAGTTTAATTCTTTATAGGTAGAACACCAAAGTTCATCTGACATTGAGAGAAGGAAGCCTCCACTCCATAGTGGAGGAAAAAGGTTCTAGTAAAAATGTTAGGAAATGAATTGATGTATATAGAAATCAGAAATTACTTAGTGAAACCCTTCAGAAATATAGTTATTATTGGGTCAGTAAAAACAAAGTAGCCCTCTATCCAAAGGTGGAAGGTAATAACTGGGGATAGGAGGGCCAGCAGCAAGCCAGGCCCAAAGTCTTGAGAAGAGGTAGTCTAGAATAGCAGAAACATCCAATGTCTCTATGGACAATTGATTTTATTATGCCTCCCTTTGCTAAATAACATTTTCTGGTGGTCTTTTCTAATATGATTAAGAGTAGTTTGACCCACCTCTGAACATGAATGCTGCAAGTTTGACACCTATCCAAATGCCGGTCATAGCTGAACACAGTCCAAACTGGGATGTATGAACCTGCCATTGTCCTGAGTTAGCACATCTGGAGAGATTAGATACTGATGGGATGGGTAGGTTGACATTTGCAGGAGGTTAAGGAACCAGAATTCCCTGAAACATCTTGGTGCAATGAGAAGGACACACATCCTTGCAGCAAATCTTCTGCAGACCTTCTGGTAGCAATGTAATAGGAGGAAAGAAGCACCAAAGGTGATCTGACCAAGATAACAAGAAAGGCATCATCCTGGCAATCCCAACTCAGTGCTGCTCATGTGAAATGTATGCGGAACTTCTTGTTCACCAGGTCTCAGGAGCCTGTCACCCACTGAGTGAAGAATTCGTTGAGCATGCAACTATGTACCTCCCACTCATGTTTGGTAGAGAAATGCCTGCTGAGATTGTATGCCAGAGCATTTGCACACCTAAAAAGTAGGTCACAGAGCCCAAAGTCATTCTGGATACACAGTTCCGTAAGTATATTGCTTCTATGCCCTGAGGAAAGATTTCATTCTTCCTTATTTGTTTATATGAAAGATGGTCTTCATTCTCTGACATTATCTGGACACTTGGGCACTATATAAATGAGAGGAATGATTGCAGGTCAGCTGGACTCCAAAATATTGATATTCATCCTTGTCTCCCAAATTATCCACCTATTTGTGGCACATGGTCACCCATCGTAGCCTATGAAGGATGTGCCTCTGATAATGGTCACATTGTATGTGGAATGGGAATCCAGCATGCAATTGCCTGCTGGATGAACACTGAACAAGAGAACTTCCCAACTAGATCAGCCTCTTAGGAGCCAATTATCCAGTTCATCTCACCCAGGCAGACTTACCTGGGCTCCTTCTTAAACCCTGGAACACTAGACATAGTCCTTCTCCTGAGAGGGGGGAAACGGGGAGGGTCCCAAGACTATAGCTTAGATTAAAGACAACTAAGCACATTAAGAAATATATACAATAATATGTTGTGATCAGGATGATAATGCAAAGATGGAATCCTCTGTGTC
Source organism: Pelochelys cantorii (assembly GCA_032595735.1). Taxonomy (NCBI): domain Eukaryota; kingdom Metazoa; phylum Chordata; order Testudines; family Trionychidae; genus Pelochelys; species Pelochelys cantorii. The sequence continues at coordinate 60,299,288 of CM064330.1, forward strand.
TGAAGCTAACTCAACGGAACTAAGAAGGAACTGAGGAGGCAGTTCCTCATTGCTGATCCAGGGTGCAGATGTGTTATCATCTGAAGCTTTTTACAAGTTTCCAGACCCCAGCACATGGTGTGTGCATACATCCACTTTTGCGGAATACACATAAGGACTAGAACTTAAGATCTTTGCTGATTCTTTCTGCGTAACACCTGCAGCATATGGCCTTTCCTAGCCATCCAAATGGCTAAAACGCTCATCATCTTGATTACTGCAATATGCTTCTCTCTGGCCTTAAATGCAAACTAAACCTGCTCATACCCACTCAGAATGCTGCTACAGCTTGACCCTCTTTAGTCCAGTGCCTTCGGGACCTGACCAGTGCTGAAGCAGAGAATTTGCCTAACCACAGGAGGTCAATATTGTCTAGCAGCATTACCAACACTTCCACTGCTTACTGGGCTCTTTAGAAGACATTTAGGGGTATACTGAGCTAAACAACAGCACAGAACACTGAAAGCCAGGACTGGTGGTTGTACACAAACTTTGTGGGGCTGCAAGAACCTTGGTCAAACCATGATAAATGGACATCTGGCTAACTAAAATCCTGCTGAACCATGATGTTTCCAGAGCAGAGTGTGCCGGAAGAGAGAAGTTCTGTACAAGCCCTTTGCTTTGATCGTATTGTCTCTTATTGTCAATCCCTCCACTTGTTCCCCCTTCACTATCTCCTCAATCACACACTTTCTTAATCTTTCAGGGTTATTGCCACCTCATCTGTCACTCAGTATTGAAATGTCAGTTCTCACTGCCACATCAATTAATACCAAGAAATGGTTCCAAAGAAAATATGGTGAAATTCAATAAGGACAAATGCAAATGACTCCACTTCAGAACAAACAAACAGTTGCATACATACCAAGTGGGGAATGACTGACTCACTAGGGGGTCAAGCTAAACAGGAATCAATAGTGTTATATTATTGGGGAAAAAACATACATCATGCTGGGATGTATTAGAAGGAGTACTAGATACAAGATGGAATTCCAATACAAGAGGTGTGACCAACCTGCGGTTGGGTTATTGGGGAAAAAAACATACATCATGCTGGGATGTATTAGAAGGAGTACTAGATACAAGATGGAATTCCAATACAAGAGGTGTGACCAACCTGCGGCTCTTGAGCCGCATGCGGCTTTTTGATTAAAAAAAATGTGGCTCCTGCTGCTTCTGAGCCCCATGCCCAGACTGCTCAGGCCGGCTCCTCTGCGTACGGTGTCCCAGCACCTGGAGAGAGAAGCGCGTGGCAGCAGCGGTGGCTCTGGGACCCAGTCATTAGGTTAGAACCGGGGGGAGGTGCCTGGATCTGGGGGAGGGCAGGAGGATTGGGTTAGACCGGGGGGGGGCGGGGGAGGGGTGCCTGGCTCTGGGGCAGTGGGGAGGGATTGGGTTAGTGTGTGTGGGGGGGGGTACCTGGCTCTGGGGGAGGAGAGGGAGATTGGGTTAGAGCACGGTGTGTGCACCTGGCCCTAGATGAGGCCAGGGAGGGCACTGGGTTAGAGCAGGGGGACTGGGAGAGGGAGGGCATTGGGTTAGAGCAGGGGGTCTGGGAGTGCCTGGATCTGACGGAGGGGGGACATTGGGTTAGAGTGGGGGGGGGGGGCTGGGAATTCCTGGCTCTGGGGAAGGGGAGGGAGTTTGAAGCACCTTAAACTCAAAGTCTTCGTGGATGCAGAATAAGGTGGCCAACACATGTGTCATATTTAAATTCCAGGGCAAAAAAAGAATCAGCATGTACCTGGTTTACACTGTGTTTCTTTAAAGAAAATTGAAAGGCTATTGTTTGCCAGGCTGAAGCAATTGTTCTGAGATATGAGTCTCTTCCTTATTGTTTTTTAACCTCTTGTATTTGCAGTCTGGGACTGGCACTTCAAATTGTGCTAATTTACTTCTCTGTTCAGTTTTAATTTAAAAAAGCTCACAGAACATAATAGGGCACTAGTGTTAAATTTAAAATACATGGTGGGGATGCTTTTTTTTTTTTTAGGGTGAGACTATTACTGTATTTTAAAGGTTTTTAAGGGTTTTTTTTTTAAATTTGATGTTTGTTCTTTGTCAAGTTCTCTGAAGATCTATGGACTGGCCATAGTGAATTTTTTAAGTGACTAGAGACTTTTTTATTGGTTTTTGTCCAAAATGTCCTGTAATGTTATTTTTATCACTACATTTTCTATCTTTCTATATATAGATATATAAAAATAAATATATAATATGTGGCTCTTTGCACTCTATCCACCACTATTTTGGCTCTTTGTCTCTAACTGGTTGGCCACCCTTGCAATACAAGATACAAGTAGTAATTCCTCCATTTACTCCACTCTAATTAGACTCCAACTGGAGTATTATGTCCAGTTCTAGGCATCATATTTCATGACAGACATTGACAAATTGGAGAAAGTCTAGAGAAGAGCAACTAAAATGACAGATGGTCTAGAAAACATGACCTATGATGGCAAACTGAAAAAGCTGGATTTTTTTAAGTCTGGGGAAGAAAAGGAGGACAGGGACAAAACATTTTTCAATACATAAAATGTTGTTACAAGGAGGATAGAGGAAAAATTGGTTGCTTTAATCTGATGATAGGACAAAAAGCAATGGTCTTAAATTGCATCAGGGTAGGGTTGGACATTAGTAAAAACTTCCTGGTAGGGTGGTTAAGCACTGGAATTGCTTAGGGAGGCTTGTGGAATCTCCATCATTGTCTAAGTTGCTCTAAAAACTCTCCAAACACCTGCCAGGGATGGTCTAGAATAAAACTTAGCCATGAGTGCAGGGGACTGGAATTGATAACCTCTCGAGATCCCTTCTAGTCCCATGATTCTATAAATGCCAGCCTCCCATGCAGTTAAATGCTCACTCAAATACTTCCATACTTTCTTCCATGTGCTGCCACTCATATTTGGTAGAAGCTCACTGGAAGCATCCACAAGGTTACCTCATTATTCATCTTCAAATCTCACCCTCAAAAATCTCCTTTGCTGTGACATCTACAAAAACTTGGCTGTGATTAGGCAGCTGGTATGCTGAGACCAATTCTTGCTATGCTGATCAATATTGCTTCTGTTTCTTTGCACTAGCCTATCCGTCCATACACACCTGTCTCAAGTTATATTGTATGATCCTTGGGGCAGAAACCATTTTTATGCTGTGTTTGTACAGCAGCTAGCACAACAAGTGTCCTGGTCCATGACTAAGGCTCCTAGGCACTAGAGGAACACAAACAAGTAATAATGTCAGAATCTTGACTACAGGGAGACTGAGAAACTTTCATGAATCCTACCTGCAACTTGGGGAGAGGATTTAAATCTTTTCAATCTCTATGTTGTTCCTGTCTCACAAAAAAAAACAAAACAAAAAACCCACACCTGAGGAGGAGTAGGGGAAGAGAAGCTACAGATGCTCAGGGCCTCTGGCAGTCAGGCCACTTGTTATTTGGGTGCATAACTTCAGATACCAATATTTTAAAATGTTGCTATCAGTTTTCATGATGCAGGAAGAATTAATTTAGCAACTCTTCCACTACTTTCTACCCATCCCAAAACTGCATCACCTGTGAGAATTCAATTCAATCACAAATTTTGGGTCAGTGTGATGGGACAGACCAGCCCCACACTGAACAAGGGGAAGTAGAGCATGCCTATGGGAGGGAAATACGCCCCCCCCTCATGACCCTGGGCATGCTCCCAGTGCAGCCTGGGTATAAAAGCCTGGAGCACAGCTCAGTTGGCCCAGACCTCGAGAGGGGAAGGAGCTCCTGCCAGAGCACCAGAGCCATGGCTACTGCCACCAGCGCCGCCAACGCCACCCTCAAGATGATCTCTACTGCCTCGCTAACCACGCCTTGCAGCTAATCTCGCTGCTGTCACTGCACGTGCAATTGCCGTAGGACCAACCAACCCAGCCACCGACGTGGGATCTGGACAGGACAGTAGGGTCCGCGGTAGCCAGGGGGACGGGGTAGGAAGCAGCCCAGGGTGGGGCATGGGAAGTGACCCGGCGGGCTCGGTGCCTTTCGGGAAAAGCTCCCCACCGAGCCAGTGGTGGGAACCGCTCACCACTGATAGGGCCCTGGGCTGGGGCCCAGAGAAGAGGGAGAGCCCGGGCCCCCCTACTTCCCCCTTTACTATGGAACTGTGATTAGGCCACTGGGCCTGCGGGACGGTGATTCGGCCTCTGGGCCTGCGGAACTGTGACTAGGCCTCTGGGCCTGCAGGACAGTGATTTGGGCTCTGGGTCTGCGGAATTGCGACTAGGCCTCTGGGCCTGCAGAGCAGGGCCCGGAGCCCCGGGATGCTGGGTCAGGGAGAGACCCGGGGTGAGACAACCTGATACAGTCAGTTATAAAGAATGTGACATATGTGGAGAAATACTATTTACAATTGCTGGAAAATCATTTGCTCTCACTGCAACTGCTTCTAACATCAGAAAACAAAAAATCATTATCTATGCTGTTGCGTCTTATGAAGGCAAGAAATCCCCATATGTTGTAGAATTATTTTCAGTGTCAATTTTTTGTTTACCACTTTTTCAACCCTATTTATTTTTTAGTAGCTGATAAGTCTCCATGGGATCTAGATACAGCTCTGATAAAGGGCTGCTTGACTTTTGCATTCTTGACACACACATTGTTATATGCATTTTATCTCCGTATAAATGTATGTAACAAAACTATAAAAAACACCTTTGTATGTGTGAATGTTCCTGATAGTATATTGAAACACATATACAAAAAAAATGCATGTGTGTACTCATATACATAAATCAATGAGATTTCTGCAGGGAAACATGGAAATTATTGTCAAAATGTCTGTCATCCGTATAAAGGAAACAGCAATGAGCTGGGCATTAAATTTGCATACAGCCCCAAGCATTGAGGTTCCTGTATATGAACTGTTCTACTATTCTTGATGATGGCATAGCTGGCAGGAAGATTCTGTCAGGATTAGCTCAGGAAAAAACACCCCCAAGGAGATAATTTGAAGACATACTGAGATTTTGCCTCAATGCATGAAAATAAACATGAAATCCTCAGGAAATTGTGCACACTAAAAGTTACCACAAACACTAAGCCACACACCAGAGGATAATCTATTTCAGCTAATTAACAACAGCTATATGCAACATTGTTAGAAGTGGCTTCCACTTAGAACTGGTGTAGATCTCGTATTGGTTAAACTTGGGAAGAGACGGTTCTTTACAAATGTGAAAGGAAAAAGTAAAATAGCTGAGAAATAAAGGTGGAGATTCTTTGGATGTCTTACTTAGTTTTCCAGAAGATATTAGCTCCGTGTTATAACACTATTATGATGTAAACTGACCAGTACTTTCCTTAATTTTAACTGTTTTCTCTGAACTCCCCCTCACCCCCCCATACAAATGGATAGAATCTTATACCTATTATAGCTTCAAAGTATGAAAAAATAGTTTGACTTGACACTTTGTAAACATTTTCTAACAAGAACTACTCATATTTTGGGCACTAATGTTAATGACCTCTTAAGATCTAGGGAGGAAGCAATCTACATTATACATATCATACGCTAAACAAAATCTTACCAACTATATAATCAAAAATAAAAATGACTAACAGTTCTCTGGATTCAAAGGATGTACACACGAGCATCCTTGCTAGGAATAAGAGCAATTTGTAACAGCAAGAGTATGAGTAAGAGATTGATGCAATTTCATATCAGACCAAAAATATCTAATTGAAATAATACAACAGTACAGAACTAAAGGGCATGAAAACATATTTACAACTCATAGGTACATGTCACATGTAAATGCCTACACTTCTTGTAAGAGACATAGAAAATACTTCAAGTATCTTTAGTGTTTTATTTACCAGGCTATTTAATTTAACTGTAGTTATATTATGCATATCTTATGGAAAGTGCTGATAATATAGAATAAGAGACTAAAGACATTCTATTGACAACTGCTCATTTACAAGAAAAAAGCTCAAAGTTAGTATATAAACTAAGTGCATATTAACTCAGAAAATCTATTCTGTGAGATCAAGGGATCTTCTCAGAAACATCTGAAAAAAATTAAGTGTTTAAGAGGTTAGAGGAAGCAAGGATACAGTAGGAGAATGAGAAATGGATCTAAAAGAACAATACATATCCATAGCTACAAAACACAGGAGTCCAACATCAAAATGGCAAGCTTTTGGCACATATCTAAGATGACAAATGATAGCCAATTTTCAAAGTCCAGTAAGGTGAAACATTGAAACTTTCCACCAGGAATATAAAATTTATGGGAAAAACTGAAGAGGTTATGTGAGCGTGAGTAGCTCAGTAGAAGAATTTTCCCCATCTCTCTCATTAACCCTAATGTTAAGAGAAAGATGGTGTTATTTAGAAATAAAATGGCACCATAAGATTTGATTAATGATTGGAAAGGGAAACAGAATGTTTGAGCTATCAGGGAAACTAAAATAGATTCTCATGTGCCACCGTCAGGGAAAATACATTATACTCTATTAGTTTAGGGGGCACAGGCCTCATTTACCCAATTCCTTTCTAAATGAAAAAGAACAGATACATTTTATATGCAGGACAACTTAAGACATAATAAATGCAGTCTACTGAGCAATTTGATAAGAAGCATTACCACTGTGAGCATTTGACCAGAAAGTATTGCTATGTCCTTTTAGATTTTGGTGTGGGCCATATGGTCAGTGGGAGTAAAATTTTCAAAATGTCTAAGTGTTTTTTGTGCCCAATTATGATGAAGAATCAGAAGCTTAATGAGTAGCTTATGGAGTGGAATTAGAAACAGAAAAGGAATGAATGACAAGAAAGAATGAGCTGAGGATAAAGTTCTGGGGAGACATAAGGAACAGGTGGAAGATATGAATACTCTGAGGCAGAGAACTTCTGGAAATATAAAGAAATCAAGTATAGCTTTGGTAATAATGAAATTGCAAAAGGAAAATGAGAGAAATAGATGGGAGTGCATTGGGCAGAAGGAGAAACTCCCAATGTCCTGTTGAAGTCTTGCCAGTATGGAAGCCCCCTCATTAGCAATGCTACAAAAGATGTACGACAAAAGAAATAATCCCCAAGAAAATAGTGATGCAAAGAGGACACCATCAGAAGGAAAAAATACATGCTGATTGCACTGGGCAAGGCAACTAGTTTAAGATTAACAGAAATAAAGGACTCAGAGAGGTAGCCATGTTAGCCTGTTAACCTTAAAAACAATGGGTGATCCTGTGGCACCTTGGAGAGAGAGAGAGAATCATGAGCTTTCGTGGGCTAAATAAAGGAGTTTATGGGTGCAGGGATAAGGCTGGCAAGAGTGTGTTTGCCTCCTGTTGCACTATCTACCAAACTATCATCAGAGTCAAGCATTTCTTACAAGCAATTTTTCTCATAATACTTCTGTCTTGTCTGTATTTTACAGATGGAAATTTGACACACACAGAGATTAAGTGACTTGCCCTAAGTCACAAAGAACTGAACACAGATCTCCTAAGCCCAAGTGCTATGCCAAATTCAGAAGACCATTCCAGCATTGTGTGCGTCTCTCACACTCACTCTCAGTTGTGCAGGTATTAAACTTAATGAAGATTTGGTGAGGATTGCTCTGGCATGTTATCCTAAAAATCCCTCCTCTGGTATTTAGGCATCAACTTTTCCCCTTCCTTCCCTTTTGGTGGTAAATGTCTTTTCTGCCACCTTAGAAAATGGGATTGGGGGGGGGGGCCGCGGGAAGGGAGAAGAGAGAGAGAGGGAGGAAGAAGAATGAGAATACAGGACAGGCACTTTATGACTTGTCATTGGTAATGGGAAGTGCAGATGACAATGGTGGTGCAAGATATGGCTGGAGGGACAGCAAAGTACAGATGACAGTGTGTGGGATCTGTTATGGGGAAAGAAAGGAAAAAAGGGGGAAGCAAAGGGAAAGCACTCTTACCTCTAATGAAAGAAGGAAAACTGAAGCAAAGTAAAATGGGAGGCTTAAATAAGGCAAAGGGTAAAATAAGAAGGGGGCTTATAATCAAATGTGGAAGAGGAAGCAAGATATGCGACAGGGGAAAGGTGAAACATGGAAAAAAGAGGAAGGCTATGTCTACATTACAGAGTTTTTCCGGAATACCAGAGGTATCCCAGAAAAACTCTGCAGAATCCAGGGAATGTGTCCGGTTTTTTGGATCAGTTTCCGAAAAAGCAGGCACACTTTTTTGGAAGCCCTGTATTCCTCATTTTACAAGGAATAAGGGTTCTTCCAGAAGAGGACGTTTTCCCCCACATTTGGCCCCAGGTAGACGGGCCAAATGTCAGAAATGCCTCTTCCAAAAAAAAGAAATTGAAAAAGGTACACAAACTGCAGTTTGCAATTTGCATACCTTTTTCCGAAAATAACCCGCAGTATAGACATAGTCAAACATAGGTAAAGCAGTATTGTCAATATGGCTACTACAGTTCACTAACCTTAAATCATGAAAGTCCTGAAATCTGTGGTTACTGTAGAGCTGCAAACACATATTTTAATAATACAGGAACAGAGTACGAGTGATATCATAAATTGATATGGCTCCATATCATTTCAACAGCCAAGCTGGTTTGAATCACAGAACCATAGAACATTAGATCTGGAAGGGACCACGTCTGGTCCCCTGCCCTCATGGCAGGACCCAGTAATGTCTAGATCATCCCTGATATTTGTCTATCAAACCTGCTCTCAAATATCTCCAGAGATGGAGATTCCACAACCTCCCTAGGCAACTTATTTCAGTGTTTAACCAACCTGACAGTTAGGAACTTTTTCCTAATGACCAACCTAAACCTCCCTTGCTGCAGTTTAAGACCATTGCTTCTTGTCCTATCATCAGAGGCCAAGGAGAACAATTTTTCTCCCTCTTCCTTGTGACACCCTTTTAAAGACCTGAAAACTGCTATCATGTCCCTTCTCAGTTGTCTCCTTTCCAGACTAAACAAGCCCAATTCTTTCAATCTTCTTTCATAGCTTATGTTCTCTAGACCTTTAATTATTCTTGTTGCTCTTCTCTGGACCTTCTCCAGTTTCTCCACCTCTTTCTTGAAATGTGGTGCCCAGAACTGGAGATAATACTCCAGTTGAGGCCTAATGAGCACAGAGTAGATCAGAAGAAAGTCTTTTTGGGTCTTGCTCACAACACTCCTGTTAATGCATCCCGGAATCATGTTGGCTTTTTTGCAACAGCATCACACTGCACTCAGATTTAGCTTGTGGTCCACTAAGACCCCTAGGATCTCTTTCTGCAGTACCCCTTCCTAGACAATCGCTTCCCATTCTGTATGTATGAAACTGATTGTTCCTTCCTAAGTGAAGTACTTTGCATTTGTCCTTATTAAACTTCATCCAGTATAACTCAGATCATTTCTCCAGTTTGTCCAGATCATTTTGAATTTTGACCCTGTTCTCCAAAGCAGTTGCAACCCCTCCCAGCTTCATATCATCTGCAAACTTAAGCATACTCTCTATGCCAATACCTAAATAATTGATGAAGATATTGAACAGAACCAATCCCAAAACTGACCCCTGCGGAACCCCACTTGTTATGCTCTTCCAGGAGGATTGTGAACCATTAATGACTACTCTCTGAGAACAGTTATCCAGCCAGTTATTTATCCACCTTATAGTAGCCCCATCTAAGTTGTATTTGCCCAGTTTATTGAGAAGGTCATGTGAGGCCGTATCAAGTGCCTTACTAAAGTCTAGGTATACTACATCCACAGATTCTCCCTTATCCGCAAGGCTCGTTATTCTATCAAAGAAGGATATCAGATTGATTTGACATGATTTGTTCTTTACAAATACATGCTGGCTGTTACGTATCACCTTATTATCTTCCAGGTGTTTGCAGATGAATTCCTTAATTACTTGTTCCATTATCTTTCCTGGCATAGAAGTTAAATTGACTGGTCTGTAGTTTCCTAGGCTGTTCTTCTTTCCCTTTTTATAGATGGGCACTATATTTGCCCTTTTCCAGTCTTTAGCCATCTCTCCTATCTTCCATGATTTTTCAAAGATGGTAGTTAAAGGCTCAAATACCTCCTCTATCAGCTCCTTGAGTTTTTTAAGATGCATTTCATCAGGCCCTGGTGACTTGCAGACATCTAACTTTTCTAAGTGATTTTTAACTTGTGGTTTTTTTATTTTATCTTCTAAACCTATCCCATTCCCAACAGTATTCACTACGTTAGGCATTCCTTCATCATCAGACTTCCTGGTGAAGACCGAAACAAAGAAGTCACTAAGCACCTCTGCCATTTCCAAGTTTCCTATTACTGTTTCTCCCTCCTCACTGAGCAATGGGCCTACCCTGTCCTTGGTCTTCCTCTTGCTTCTAATATATTTACTGAAAGTCTTCTTGTTTCCCTTTATGTCTGTAGTTAGTTTGAGCTCGTTTTGTGCCTTTGCCTTTCTAATCTTGCCACTGCATACCTGTATTGTTTGCTTATATTCATCCTTTGTAATTTGTCCTAGGTTCCACTTTTTATATGACTCCATTTTTATTTTTATATCATGCAAGATCTCCCAGTTAAGCTGAGGTGGTCTTTTGCCATATTTTCTATCTTTTCTATGCAGCAAAATAGCTTGCTTTTGGGCCCTTAATAATGTCCCTTTGAAAAACTGCCAATTCTCTTTAGTTGTTTTTCCCCTTAGTCTTGCTTCCCATGGGATCTTACCTACCAGCTCTCTGAGCCAACCAAAACCTGCCTTCCTGAAATCCATTGTCTCTATTTTGCTGTTCTCCCTTCTACCATTCCTTAGAATCATGAACTCTATGATTTCATGATCACTTTCACCCAAGCTGCTTTCCACTTTCAAATTTTAACCAGTTCCTCCATATTTAAAATCAAATCTAGAACAGCTTCTGAATGCAAGAGGCATAATAGTTACAATATCATAGGAATTCTGCTTATTTTCTCTTTTGAACTGAATCCTCTGTCAGAAACAACAACAATATGGTTAATGGCAACAGTTTTTCAAAATGGAAATTATAAATAAAAATTAAGAACTATTTCAGAGAAAAACAGGGAAAAATTGTTTGGAGGCATGATTTTGGGGGGTTGATTCTAACTTTTGAGCATAAATACAAGGAGTGTTAGAATGAGGACTCCTTGTAAGAGGACAGTGGGAGTCAGTATGTGTTTAGGAAAAAAAGTTCAATTATTATGGGAAATCTTGGGGTGGTATGAAACACCAATGTGTTTTTAGGTGGCTGAATACCTTTGTCAAGGGACAGTTAGCAGAATTTTTAATAAATTATCGCTGGGATATCAAGTCAAGCTATTTTTTCTGGGATCAGGTAAGAATGCTAGGTCCCAATGTGATTATGACATCATGCAGCAAGCTTCATGCCACTAGAAAATGAAACTTAACCAACCAAGAAAAGCTTGTGACCTTAGCAAGATTTTTACAAGAGCAGGATCAAGGCTACAGAACTTACTGCTACATGAAGTAAGAATGATCACTAACCTCACCAAATTCAGAGATGAATGTAAAACCCATACCTCCACCCAAAATCTTTCTTACAAGAGCACGTTCATCACTTAGTACCACTAACACACCTATAGCCAATTAAAATAAAACAGCATAAAATTCCTTGACCCCCTTAAGCCTGTCTCTTGCTCACAGGAGAGGAAGATATATTGTCGTCATTCCTATTGTTAGGAAGTGTCAAGATATGAAGATGAGAGCTGCCTAGACAGAAAAAAGACACACACATACAAGCACTAATTCTGCCACTTTCCTTCTAATAGAATGCATTTTTATCCAGGCTTCACCTAAGTCCCATTTGGAGTAGTTCTAAAATGGTTGGTAGAGTCACTGTTGAGCAAAACTAACATTTACATAAGAACAGCCATATTGGGACAGACAAATGGTCCATCTAGCCCAGTATCCTGTCTGCCGACAGTGGCCAATACCAGATGCCCCAGAGGGAGGGAACCCAACAGGTAATCCTCATGTGATTCCCTCCTCTGTCACCCATCTCCAGAGAAACAGAGGCGAGGGACACCATTCCTACCCATCCTGGCTAATAGCCATTGATGGACCTAACCTCCATGAATCTATCTAGCTCTTTTTTGAACCTTGTTGAAGTCCTAACTTAACATTCTATTTGCTTTTTTGACTGCTGCTGCACACTGAGTGGATGTTTTCAGAGAACTATCCACAATAACTTCAAGATCTCTCTCTCGAGTAATTATAGCTAAATTAGTCCCCATCATATTGTATGTATAGTTCGGATTATTTTTTCCAATGTGCATAACTTTACATTTATCAATATTAAATTTTATTTGCCACTTTGTTGTCCAGTCACTTAGTTCGGTGAGATCTTTTTGAAGCTCTTTACAGTCTGCTTCAGTCTTAACCATCTTGAGCAGTTTGGTGGTATCTGCAAATTTTACCACCTCACGGTTTACCCCTTTCTCTAGATCATTTATAAGTAAGTTGAATAGGATGGGTCCCAGGACAGACCCTAGGGGGACCCCACTAGTTACTTCTCTCCACTCAGAAAACTTACCATTTATTCCTACCCTTTGTTTCCTGTCTTTTAACCAGTTCTCAGTCCACGAAAGGATCTTCCCTCTTATCCCATGACAACTTACTTTACTGAAGAGCCTTTGGTGACGGACCTTGTCAAAGGCTTTCTGGAAATTTAAGTATACTATAGCCACTGGATCCCCCTTGTACACATGGGTGTTGACCCCCTCAAAGAACTCTAGTAGATTATTAAGGCATGATTTTCCTTTACAGAAACCATGGAGATTTTCCCTCAACAAATATGTTCATCTCTGTGTCTGACAATTTTATTCTTTACTATAGTTTCAACAAATTTACCCAGTAAGGACTTTAGACTTACCGGTCTATAATTGCCAGGATCACCTCTAGAGCTCTTTTTCAATAGTGGTATCATGTTAACTATCTTCCAGTCATTAGGTACAAAAGCGGATTTAAAGGATAGGTTACAAACCACTATTAATAGTTCTCCAATTTCACATCTGAGTTCTTTCAGAACTCTTGGGTGAATGCCATCTGGTCCTGGTGACTCGTTACTGTTGAGTTTATCAATTTGTTCCAAAACCTCCTCTAATGACACTTCAATCTGGGACAATTCCTCAGATTTGTCACCTAAAAAAAAAAAATGGCTCAGCTCTGGGAATCTCCCCAATATCCTCAGCCATGAAGACTGAAGCAAAGAATTCACTTAGTTTCTCCACAATGACTTTATCACCTTTGAGTACTGCTTTAGCATCTTGACTATCCAAGGGCCCCACTGGTTGTTTAACCAGCTTCCTGCTTCTGATGTACTTAAGAACATGTTGCTATTACTTTGAGGTTTTGGCTAGCTGTTCTTCAAACTCCTTTTTGGCTTTTCTTATTATATTTTTATACTTAATTTGACCAAGTTTATGCTCCTTTCTATTTTCCTCACTAGGATTTGACTTCCATTTTTTAAAAGATGTCTTTTTATCTGTCACTGCTTCTTTTATTTGGTGGTTAAGGCACGGTGGCACTTTTTTGGTTCTCTGTGTTTTTTAATTTGGGATATACATTTTAATTTGGGGCCTCTATTATGGTGTCTTTGAAAAGTTTCCATGCAGCTTGCAGAGATTTTACTTTTGTCACTTTACCTTTTAATTTCTGTTTAACTAACTTCCTCTCCCAACATGCTTAATCCCAGATTTTTGAAGTAGTGTCGTTCAAGTCAATGGGATTTAGATTGCTAGGTGCCTAACTTTTTGAAAAGGAGATTTTGTCTCCTAAATTAGTTATGTATTGCAACTCTGACCACAGCAACATCTAAATACCTCTAAAAAGCTGGGCCTAGGTGCATTCCCTTCACTATGCTTCCTAGCCCAGAGGCTTTAGGAATAATATAAGGGGCCTGATTCTGATATTAAAAATGATGCAAAGTCAAGAGTAACTTCAATAAAGCTAAATCCTACTGTAAAACTGGTCTAAGCAAGAATAAAATCAGGCTTCAAGATTTCCACTATATACTCCAAAGCATCGCTACTAAACCTTCATGGCAGTGAATACTCTGCATTAATGATGTTTATTCATGTCATCTTTCAGATAGAAAAATACATTAAGAAGGCAGCCATGATTTCCACTGTCTGTTTTCATTCTTGAAAGCTTATGATTGCATTCCAGTTTGCCTTTGAAAATTTGATCTTGTGGCTTGACAGTGACAAAGCACTGGTTTTTTTGCTCAGTGGACCCTCCTGATAATAGAAGATATTCCTCCATAAGTCAGGGAAGATTTCAGGTAAACTAGTTCATATGGACTGAGCTTGCTCTTTACCGAAGAAGAGATTAATCTAATTTCCTGAATGACATCAAAGAAACGAAACTCTTAAAATGTATTACAATGTAAATTTTAAATGGCTGAGAACATCTGAAAAAAAACATTGAAGTTGTACACATTGTAATTGCTCAAGCATGGTGAGGATCATTGACTGTTAATATACTGACCAATCCTTGAATATTATTATTTCATTTCAAAATTTATTTTTCTGAGGAAGAAAGCAGGGTTTAAACATAAACTTGCATTGTAACAGTTTCATCCTAAATGTTCCATAAGACATTACTTGGCCAGGGGTTTTTGTTTGTTTTTTTCTAACCTTACAGCCCATCACAATAGCAAGTATTAGCACATCATCATTGCCACCTCCAATTTAATGACTGGGAAACTTGATTGGATCTACAAGGAGCCAGACAGCTTTAGTATAAAAAGGGGAATGTGTACATTATAAGGTCTTCTTCTCCCTGGGTGATTTGCTACCAGGTGGCTAGCCAGAGAGATGCAAGCTGATTATGTTGCTTCCCACAATCATTTATTTAAACCATGCCCTAGGTTTCTCAGGCCTCTTGCCCCATTTTTACCTGTCTGTCCTCATTCACATGCATATCCTGGTCAATTCACGGCAAGCTCTGACACAGAGTTTTCCAACTACTATAACTGCAACTATTAAACTAGCAAAAGATCAGTCAAAACACACCTGTTTTCCCACAAGCACTCTCCTTCAACTCAAACAGCAAAACAATTCTAAAAAGCAGATGTAGAGTTGCCTGCACTTGTGACAAGCAGAAATGTTTAAGAGAACGATATATATATATATATATATATATATATATATATATATATATATATATAGAAGGGAAAAAAAACCCTCTTCTCTGTACTTGTTTAGCCATTTGTCATTATGCAAATTAAAATCTATGTATGACTTGCATGTAAAACAGCATACAAAAAAAAGAAATATGTATTATTGTGATGGCATGAATGGGGATCTTTCAAAAAAAAAAAAAAAAGAGCAAGTGCCACTAAAAAAAAAAAAAAAAAAAAAAAAAAAAAAACCAAACCACCAGATTTCATGACCTAGAGATATAAAAGCCTCCTTTCCACACACTAAATTTATTTCTCTCTACTCTTCACTAGTTTGTGTTTCTGTTGACAGAGCTCAGTCATTAAGAATCCCTCTTTGGAGGCTTCTTTCTTCCCCCTCGGGACCACCATGTTGGAAAACGACTCCCTTGTCTAACTAGTCAAGATAGGAACATTTGCTGAGAACACCAGCTGCAGTTCTAACTTGGCTAGTGACACTGCAAATTGAAGCAGGGTCTTCAAGACCCAGTAAGCTCTTCTTGTTAGCCTTCCTGCATTCACACAGGAACAAGATTTAATCAAAAAAGCATTCTTCTCAGTTTCTTTTGTGGCTGGATTCCCTTTACAATTTAGAAAATTAGAAGGCTCACGTTTTATAAAAATCCATGCACACAGTGGTGCAGTGTGCGTGAAGAGGCTATCTATGCGTCTTTCCTTTATGATAAAGATACAGCCTATTCTAGTGAGACAATGAAAGGCTGAAAACTCCCATGCTGATAGTCTTAAATATTTTTGCTGCTACAATGAGTCAAAGGTTAGCTCCCTCCCACCTGCATCTGACTTTGCATGTTCTAGTATACGCACAAACATGCAGATAATAGGATTAGAAAACAGCTTGTTCATACAAGGCTCTCGCAAATGTGCAGTGTTCCCTTCTCAAATATCCCATGCTGCATCAGGCTGACAAAGGAATAATAAAAATACATATTAATAAGTGTTTTTTAAAATTTTTTTGAACCTCCCTTAGTGAATTTCAATTAATTTTACATCCACAGCTGTCATAAGTTAGTCAAAAAATAAACAAAAGGAAACTAATGCGATAATTAAAGCCCACCTTTCTTAATGGCACCTCATAATAAATATTATAAAACTTCAAAACAGTATTTTTTAATATTTTATAATTAATAAAACTAGAATATAGGTCAAGATTTTTATCCAGCAACCCACGAGTGCTGGTTAGTATGATAACTAAATCTCTGATGCATATATTAACAAGGGGCATAATGCAAGAGGATTTCAGCAATGAACAAGCAGCTATCATTTTGGGAAGCAGCATGCTACTTAATAAGGATGTAGAAAATGGAGGAATGGGTAGTAGCCCCGGCTCGCTTCAGGACAGTTATCAGCTGGGGCACAAACTCTGAAGATAATATTGTGGTGAATCTAACAATAAAGGATTTTAAAATTAGAATTTTTATATTTTTATATTCTGTAAAGTGTTGAACAAATGTGATTTGAAGTGTTAGTGCGTTTATTAAAAGATAAACACTAACTGCTACTATCCACAATATCAGCAATGGCAATGATAGAAAGCTTGAGCCTGTAAGGTGCTGATTTCAATGAGAGCTAAAGGTACCTCCATACAGGGTATAGCAAATCACAGGACCAGTCTCACAGGGACTTTTCCAGATCTTATTGAAGCCAATGGAAAGAAACTTACAGGCTTGATCCAACTCCTATTCAAGTCAATAGTGAAGATGACAAAGAGAAGCTAGATTAAAAAATGCATACACGACGACCAGAAAATTTATCTGACTAGTGAGTCAAAAATAAAGCAGTGTCATATAACATTTTCTTCCCTGTGTTACTACTTATCTAAGTTTGAGGAATTCCACAGATTTATCAATATCTCAATGGCAACAAATTAAATTATTACTTTTTAGACAAAAGGTCATGATAGCCTCAAGATTCCACATTCTTCTGTTATTCCCTATATCCAGCAGGCCAGAGAGAAAAGACAATTCATAGCAGAGGAAAACGTGAATCACACCGCCGAACAATTTAATACACAAACTGTGGGCTGCTGTTTTAAGTACACAGTCATCAAAGTCTGGAAATTATGCAAATAATACCAGCTACATTTAGGAGGTCTGCACTCAAAGACTTCCCAACCTAAATAAATGTCTCAACAAAGACTGATTGTTTTATGGTGCAAGGGTGCTACCTACAGGTTTGAATGGAGAAAGACATCAACAGATGTAAAATCATGCTGACCCTACAAACAAGTACAGCTTGTTTATCTTCAAACAAAACAAAAGCTTAGTTATTTATAAGGTAAGCAATATACATTTTTTAGAAAAAACACTATTAAATCCTTGTTGAGATTTTTTACAGATAACTAATATTTGAGACTATTGTTTTCTATCGTTAACTTTTTTGCTACCAAGAAATTTATTACCAGCTATAGTTCAGAGATTGCATTATTTTAAATTATTTTGACATTAATAACTATTCAAAGATCACAGTTGTGGCTTTGGTCTCCCAAATTATTAATAAGCATATAGACAAGAAATATATGTATCAAAACTAAATACTTCTTGAAACTATACCACCAGTATAAGATATTTGATAAAATAGGCCCCTTTAATTCAGTAGAGTATCATCATATGTAAAGTATTTATAAAAGCTCAACCATTCGTATTTCCCCAACAGCTTTGTTTAAGATTATTTAAACATTTGGGAATTGTAATTGTTAAGTATATATTTTAATTTCTATTTCTTATATCCTTTGAATGCTCCTTGCTAGTCTTATCCTGATCCTGCAAACATGTATACATATGAGTAACTTTCTTTATGGAAAACACTCAAATTTCAACAGAATAGAGTGCATTTGCAGCATTAGGTTCTTAGATTATGATCTCTTCAGGACTAGAAGAGTATGAGTGAGTGAGTGTTCGGACAAGCCAGGAATTTTAATTCAAGTATTTTGAGACTTTTTTTAAAAGGCAAAATATTTTTGTGATATTGGACTTCCCTATTTCCTTTTATCACCCACATTTTCCAAAATAGTATAAAATGGACAAAAGACAGAGATCATCATATGATCTTCATGTTGCATGGGAATGGCAGTGAATTTATTTCTCCTTCTAAATATAGAATTTCATACTTTTTTATTTAAGGATATATATTTTATTGGACACATCAACTTGTCAGAAGTGTCAAAAATTGGATTATCTGAAATGGGAAACATTGTTTCTCCAAAATGTTGTATGACCATTAGGCATAAATATTAAGGCACACCTTTACTTATATGTACTAATTTCAAACTTTTAACTACTTGCCTAGCAAGGAACAATCAAACCCTTTAACAACGGTAAAATAATTTCTGAAAGTAGTCAGGATGAATAAGTATATATACACTATCATTAATTATAAGCTATATTAAATTTCAAGAAAATAAGCAATGTGTTAATCCTAAGTATCAGAGAAAAAGGTCAGTACTCATGAAAGCTAAAATATTAAAAGGAAAAGCATAACTTTATTGCTTTTATTTCATATGACTATGATAAATTCTATTTATATTACTGAATATTTTAACTGATTTAAAAATGAAATAATCCTGAAACAAGTATGACAAAAATTAAATCTTGCACTAGTCATTTTCTGATGAAAATTTGAACAGTAATCATTTCAGTATTTAAAAGATATCCAATATCTATTCTTTAACTGAATAACAGCAATTGTTGATTTTATTTTTATGACATTTAAACTGCCTATAATAATATAATTATAACAATTAAATGAGCTCAATTCAATTTAATTAAGGAGATCACAAAATATTTTTATGAGAAACATCTCACTATAATTAAACTGTTCGAACAACATTTTAATAGATGTTTCAGAGAACCGTATAAGCTGTGAAAGTATGTTGCGAACAAATTTGCCCTGAAATTTATTTAAAATACTTCATACCTCCAACATAGCAGTATGTTAATTATTTTAAGTTATCTTTCCCACTGATTGAACTTTTTCATATTTCTTTCATTTAGCCAAATTTAAAATGGTATCACAGTTAGTACTTGTGATCATGAGTTACTAGAAAAACATTAATAAGGAAAATATTCTTATTACCTGCCTGATTAGGAAAATTAAATTTTAAATCATATGTCCAAGTGTGGAGTCGACAAATATACAAACATGGAGTTCTATTGTAGCATATGAAATACTATTGAGTTATTGAGATTTTTTTCTGATCAGATTTTAACAAAATTGAATCTCCCTAAAAGGGCAGGAGACACCTAAAAATCACAGGTATGGAGAAATGACGACAGATGGTCATATCATCCAAAATTGGCAAAAACCCCAGCAAACTAGTTTTATGTAAAAGTATCTTATTCCTAGTATAAGTTTTAAAGACAAGACAATATTTCTCTAAACCTGCTATTGCTTTTTAAAAAAAAAAGTTTTAGTGAGATTCTACTTATGGTTCCCTCTCATCCTGGCCCTCAATATGCACTATGACTACAAATTATTTCCTGTTTTGTACTACTATAACATTATCCCCCACACACAGTTTCTCTCTAACAGGAATACTGGTATCTTTCCTTTGTTATGGTTTCTGGAAGCATTCACATATTTTTTCAGAAAACCCATGTAAAATAAATAAATAACATTTTCTTTATGAAAACTCTATAACCTTTGGCATTATTCACTATTTAAAAACCCATAACAAATATATGACACTCAAATTATCAATTGTGAAAATAATCTGGTGCAGAATTGCTATACTAATGCAAAAAGATGCATTACTTGTCATACACCAATAAAGCTTTGGTTTGTGAATCCAATATCTCATTTCTGCTATTAATTTTGAGTAACTTAAAATGATTTTTAAACCACATTATCTTAAAACAATGAAATTGTTATAAAGGTGAATACTCAACCATCCCCCAGACAATCTATCATTCTTTAAGTAATTTATAGTTTGTATTCAACTATTACCCCTAAAACACAGTGATTAAGTCACCAGGGACTAGATGCATCACGAACAAACATACAGTACTGTACTTTAGAGATTGGTGAGGGTGTTATTTCAACCATACAAACCTTAAAATGGTCTCAAAGATGTGCCAAGTTTCATTAGTCCATAACTACATTTTAGAGCTCAGACAACCTGTTTAAAGGCTTGTCTGATCTTTCTTTTGAGTTGGACAGAATGTTTTTTTCTTTTTTTTTAATATTACAAAGTAGAAGTGGAATGGATGTCTGGATAACATAGTATGAATGCCAACCAGGGAGCAGCACAGCATAATGTTACTAGCCTGTGAAGAGGATATCTGGGAAAGGACCTGACATAACACTCCCCAACGAAGAGACTGATGCAACACTTTCTATCGAGCAAAAAGACAATACCACAAAAGTATTGTGTTAAAAAAACCTTAAACAAATGTATGGGATTTATTTCGCTTCTGAAATGCACAAGAATCCATCATCCATTTCATGCACCCTTTTGCCTTGTATGTACACTGTAGTTGCACTCATTGTAGCACAGTGATGTGAAAAGAACATATACAGGAGTATGAAAGGCTGGTATTGCATTTACTATTCGTTTAATTTGAGATTGCTATGTCAAACAACTGTCACTTCCCTTTCTACCCAACTCAGAGCTTCCTACTGATTTGGGTTGAATCTATGACCTTGAGCGGGTCACATTACCTTACCTTGGTTCCATCAAGTTTAGATATATATTTTGAATTAATATTTTCACATATGATGTTTAGTTCTCTCTCTCATTGGAAAATATAGGACTATCCCTCACAAACAAAAATCTATCTGCTTTACAACTGGGGGGATAAATGAGAATGTACTGGATATTTTGAATAAAGCAATAGAAGGGCCGCTCTGTTGTCTAGATATAGTGAGACACATTAACCAAGCAACAGATTCTGAGCCCAGAATTTGAGCCTTAT
This sequence comes from Pelochelys cantorii, assembly GCA_032595735.1. Taxonomy (NCBI): domain Eukaryota; kingdom Metazoa; phylum Chordata; order Testudines; family Trionychidae; genus Pelochelys; species Pelochelys cantorii. Next base: position 60,320,417 of record CM064330.1, read on the forward strand.
TCTCACTCTGTTCTCAGCTAAGTTTGGGAGCATGTTTATAGGGGATGTGTTTTGCACTTAAGAGTGGGGAAGCGAACAGGGGATTAACCACATTGCCATTCAATCATGACAGCGGCTGGCTGATCAGAAACCACATTAACTAAGCTCTTAACTTTAAACTTTACAAATTACTAAGGTCGAACTTGTGCAAATGATTTGAACAAATGAACATGGCCCGTGGATTTCTTATTATCTAATGAGAACTCAAGGCACCGATCGGCTACAATATCATAAAAAATAAGTTGTGCAGTGATAAGAAACTGTGCTGACTGAAGCTGGCCAGCTTGTACAATGACTCACACACTGTTTTGCAAGTGGTGTACTTTTCCAGTAATGAAACAAGACAAAACTTACGGACAACTAATATTATTTCATATCAAATGGTTAACTAGAGCCAACCAATAAAGAGAAAAAAAAACTTTAAGCAATTTAAACATTTATTCTGGAAAAACATAGATCATAAGCACAACCCAGAACTTTATCCATTCATTGGGGAAAGGAAAAAAACACGTACATCTATATCCAAGCTTAGATTCATCAAGAATTATTTTATAGTATGGTTTTATTGTAATCCTTAACTGGCTAAGCTTTAAGTCAAAGGCAACCTGCATATATACTTTCAGGAAACTTGTAAATTCACCATGTGTACAATTTAGACAAAAACCTTCCTTTTTCAACACTACTTTTAAGTTAAATTCAAAACAGGTGTTTAATGCTAGGGCTGTAACCAGAATATTTCCCCTCATAACCTATGACTCTGATAAGACCTCCTTCGGAAATATAATGGTTACACATCCCTTTTATGGCTTTAACAAACCCCTATTTTCTCTCTTCTACCCACACAATGTAGCATCTATTTGCACCCATTCAATACTAAATTACAGATAAAGTTACAGCAAATTTGTTTTCTCAAAAAAGCAGTGAGGCCTAATATCCCTTGAGTAATAACAGACTTGTCATTCATTCAGAAGTAGAACTGGCATAATTCTCTCTCAGAAACAAACTCTACTTCCTGTGACAATGGAGCTGTTCTTAAAACTCTGAATGGGATACAGCTCAATTTGCAGGTGTTCAGGTAGAAAGGTAAGAGGGCATTTGACCCCAAGTGGGCAATCACTGCTGTGGTAGGTAACTTCATTCTGTTCAGTTGTATCATTCTATTAAATGGGCTGTCAGGGTTTTCAGCTTTGAACTAGTGAGGTACGCTCAAGTGAATTAATAATTTATACAGATACAGCTCATTCATTCTGATGATATAAAGATACATATTAATAGCCAGCTGCAGCTTTGGAACAAAGCAAGATGTAAGAGCAAAATAAAACATTGTTCTATGTGACAGAACAATTACGTAATAATTATCTAAGAGCTTCTTAATTTCATTTTCCAACTGCTCTTACTGAGTGTGATGACAAAGATTATTTTCTGTATTTTACGGAAGTTGCTTTATAGAACGTTAATAACTCCTTTCACATGAAATAGATATACAAGGAAGCATCAAAAATAGGATAGTATTTAGAAATTTGATCACCCTTTTTATCACACTCAAAAGAGGGCTCCCCAGCCAGCAAACCAGCACCTTTAGCCATTTTTCTTTCATAACAATCCAATTCTAAATAAGTGATAAGTAAAATACTATGTAATATGTTAACGTTTTATTGTACCTTTGCCTTATAATATTTTTAAAAGCCACTTTTCAGATTGAGTTAAAATTATACTTCTATTGTACACAGACTCACAAGGGAAGACATTTAAAAGATAAAATTTAGAAAGCTAAAAAATTATATTAATTAGCTTTAAAAAACTAAATTCTAAAATATTTAATATTTCTGGAGTAAAAGTACTTTATAAAAGATGAAAATCAAAGGCCTTTAGGGATTGAATGCTAAGAGTGTTGTTAATATGGCCTTATGCTGTTAATCATCTTGGGAAAATTATATTGTACTTCATATACTGATACTATGACATTTTTATTAACTCATAATCCCTTTGCTAATAGCGGTGCATTAAGCAAGTAATAATTAAGAGGGCGGCAAGTATTAAAAATGCTTACTTTTAATCCGTCTGTCATCTTAAAGAGATACAGTATCTTCTAGTATTAGAGCTTCTTTATGGACAAACAATTAAACTTAATATTCTATCAAGCAGAAACCAGTAATGTACACTTTACCAAGGAGGCTCACATAATTTCCAGTATGCATTATACCATCCTTTATATCTGTTAAGGGAAGTAGCTTATTTTAACATTACAGTATGTCTTTCCTGTAGGGTGACCAGGTGTCCTGTTTTCAGCCTGAACACCTGGTTAAAAAGGGACCCTGGAGGCTCCAGTCAGCACTGCTGACCAGCCCCATTAAAAGTCTAAGCTGAGACAGGCTATCCCCTATCTGTGCTATTGCACCATGCTGTGTCCTGGAAATGGCCAGCAAGTTCTGCTCATAGGCGGGGTATCCTTAGGGCTGCGCATGCTGTCCCTTCAACCCTAAACACCAGCCAATGGGAGCTGGTGCCTGCAGACAAGAGCAGCACATCATAGAGCCTCCTCCCCCTAGCTTCTGTGGTGCAGTGTGGGGCCCAAGGATAGGTAAGCAGCCTGCCTTAGAGCCACTGCCTGGACACTGCCCAAGGTAAGCCTGAAGCTATCTAAGCCATCCTGTAAGCTGAAACAAAAGACAGGACTATGCAGCACTTTAAAGACTAACAAGATGGTTTATTAGTCTTTAAAGTGCTGCATAATCCTGTCTTTTGTTTCAGCAAGACCAGACTAACACGGCTACATCTCTATTACTATCCTGTAAGCTGTTAGAGGTAAGAGGGAGAAAGCCACGGAAAACAAACCTTACAGGAAGTGAGTGTGTAAGAAAGAGGAGATTCTCCCTTCTCTATGCAGGTCAATACACAAGAGAGTGGAGCCCCCAAGAGAGAAATGTTCACAAAAGCTGATAACATTAAGAGGAGAATAAAAGCAAAGTGAGCATTTCACAGCAGACGAAGACAAGAATTTGTCTTATATTTATATAAGAAGATAAACATGGGGCATGACAAGACATATTAAGGAAGAAGCCCGGTTCATTTGATGCTACTGTTACAGTATAGATTTGCCTTCAACTTTACAATTTTACTTTTGCAGTTATGATGAAGCTTCAAAAGAAGCTTATTGTACATGGAGGATCATGGTGGTATGTGTAAATGGTGATTTAAACACATTTCCTCAATATACTATATAATTTCTTCTAGTGACAAAACCAAAAATATATGCAGCGGAACCACATATAATTGGTTTCATTCACTTTAGAATTTTCTTCGCTAGTTTTTTTTAATGGAGTAAGGAAGTCTGCCATTAATGAGCAGTGTCTTGTTAAAGAGGCTAGTCAATTAGAATCAGAGTACAGGCACGCCTAATCATGACTACTATTGGTTATGGAGAGAAAATCATGTCTACTACACAGTCTGTTCTCTGTATTAATTACCATAGAAGTTCCAAGTGCATAACATATGTCAATAATACTCAACTTTGCAGAGATAATGATAGATACTGGGGGATGGAAATGTTGATCTTGTATAAACAAGATTAAAGTAGGTCAAATTTTTCTTTTGCCGAGTAGTTAATAAACTTTAGGCTATGTCTAAACTACATCTCTCTGTAGAAAGAGGGATGTAAATTAGGCAAATCGAAAGGGCAAATAAGCAGGGATTTAAATATCCCATGCTTCATTTGCATAATGGCTTCCGAGCAGTTTTTTGAAAAAGGATTTTTTTGAAAGTGAAAGCGCTGTCTAGACGTGGCTCTTTTGAAAAAAAAAAAAAAAAAACACACAAACAAACAAACAAACCCTTTTTTGAATGATCCCGTACTCCTTGAAAGGGTTTTTTTTCCCCCCCAAAAGAACTGCGTCCAGACAGCGCTTTTACTTTCGAAATACCCTTTTTCAAAAAAGCACTGTGACGTGATTATGCAAATGAAGCATGGGATATTTAAATCCCTGCTTATTTGCCCTTTCAATTTGCCTAATTTACATCCCTCTTTCGACAGAGGGATGTAGTTTAGACATACCCTTAGTGTGCCTATTGTTAGGAAAGCAGTTCACATTGTGTAACTTTAGCACTACTGTAATTCTGATTATATTTATGGGAACATATACAAGTTTTAAAGATCTGTAAAGCAACAGAAAAATCTAGTAGGTAGAGCTTCCATTCTATATCACATGCCTAACCATACACTTACTAATCACTCTCTGGGACACAGGGGTGCAACCCCATTTTTCAGAGTGTCCCTAGACACTGAGTGTCAAACACTGGGACTGGCTGACAGGGGATGGGATCCCTTGATAAACTGTCCTATTCTGTTCATTTCTTCAAGCATCTGGCACCAGCACTGTTGAAGACAGAATACTGGGCTAAATGCACCATTGGTCTGTCTCAATATAGCAATTCTTGTATTCATTATCTGAGCTCACTTTACTGATCACTGAACTGATTTAACAACAGTGCATAATTGAAAGTTATAAGAAGTTTGCAGATGATACCAAGCTGGGAAGGGTTGCAACTGCTTTGGAGGATAGGGTCATAATTCAAAATAATCTGGACAAACTAGAGAAATGGTCTGAGGTAAATTGGATGAAGTTTAATAAGGACAAATGCAAAGTACTCCACTTAGGAAGGAACAATCAGTTTCTTACACAGAACGGGAAGTGACTGTCTAGGAAAGAGTACTGCAGAAAGGGATCTAGGGGTCATAGTGAACCACAAGCTAGATATGAGTCAATGTGATACTGGGATGCATTAACAGGAGTGTTTTGAACAAGACACGAGAAGTTATTCTTCCACTCTACTCTGTGCTGGTTAGGCCTCAGTTGGAGTATTGTGTCCAGTTCTGAGCATCACATTTCAAGAAAGATGTGGAAAAATTGTAGAAGGTCCAGAGAAGAGCAACCAAAATGATTAGAGGCCTAGACAACATGACCTATGAGGGAAGATTTAAGGAATTGGGCTTGTTTAGTTAAAAAAAGAGAAGACATGGAGGGCAGTTTTCAAGGATCTAAAAGGGTATTACAAGGAAGAGGGAGAAAAATTGTTTTCCTTGGTCTCTGAGGATAGGACAAGAAGCAATGGGCTTAAATTGCAGCAAGGGAGTTTTAGGCTGGAAATTAGGAAAAACTTCCTAACTGTCAGAGTGGTTAAATACTAGAATAAATTGCCTAGGGAGGTTGTGGAATCTCCATCTCTGGAGATATTTAAGAGCAGTTTGGATAGACAGCTATCAGGGATGATCTTAGATGGTGCTTGGTCCTGCCATCAGGGCTGGGGACTAGACTGGATGATCTCTCAAAGTCCCTTCCAGTGCTAGTATTCTATGTTTCTATCATTTCAGAACTATTTATGCAAAATAAATAAAATCTAAAAATGGAATAGAAATAAATCATATATTCCTAGCTCAAAATAGAAACTGTAGTACCTTGTCAGAGAGAGACTTGAAAATAGTTCTTGATGTAACAGTTTTCATTTAAATATAAAACTGGAAAGTTAAATAAACTAATGACATGGTTTCTTGTATGACTTGTAACCACTTGCTGAATATAGGTATTTTATTTCAAGGTCAATCACCCTTTATTTGCTGCCATCTGGAAGACGAATCATTTAAGCTTGACATTCAAACCCACTGTTCCATGTGTTGAAAAACTGCATAGGTGATACTGTTTGCTGTAATCCTACTGAACAAAAAATAGTTTAAAGGTACTCTTCATTGATCATTACAATGCTGTAACCAGTATTATAGACTAATATCTAAGGGTACGTCTACATTTGCTCCCTAGTTCGGACTAGGGATGCAAATGCAGATGAGCGAAGTAGCTAATGAAGCCGGGATTTAAATATCCCGCGCGCCATTAGCATGATCTCACCGGCATGCTAGTTCAAATCACAGCTGATTAGAACCAGGAAGTGCGCGCCAGGACGTGTTAGTTCCAACCAAGGCCCTTGGTTTGAACTAACGTTACTCTTCATTTTTTGAGGAGTAACGTTAGTTCGAACAAAGGGCCTTGGTTCGAACTAACGCATCCCGGCGCACACTTCCTGGTTCGAATCAGCTGTGATTTGAACTAGCGCGCCGGCGAGATCATGCTAATGGCACGCGGGATATTTAAATCCCGGCTTCATTAGCTGCTTTGCTTGTCTGCATTTGCATCCCTAGTCTGAACTAGGGAGCAAATGTAGACGTAACCTTAGAGACTGGGCCTTCATCACCCACTACAGACAGGGGACACAAAGTTCATGTTCACACTCTCCTGTTACAACTTGGCCAGGTCATAAATTTGACTCTTTATTAAGGAATTTAAGTAAACACCCTGCCTAAACTGCAATCTGCTTAATGAAGCCTTGTCAATAAGAATTACAGCTGCTATCTGGAGTCCAGACAAGGCAACCTTTGAAAATCTGAATAGAAAGGGAAGGGGACAATGTGGATGGATAGCTCAGAGAAGCACCAAGGTAACTATATTCCTTATGAACGAGGGTTCATCCTAGCCCCTTAATTATGTAAACAGACTGCACTTGAAAACAACAAAAAAATTCAATTTAATGCTACTAAAATGTATAGTCAGGATTACGCTAATAATGTGCCAGTAAAATTTACCTATATTTTTAAAACAAAATAAAACATATATATATATATATATATATATATATACACACACACACACACACACACACACACACACACTTTAATTTAGCAGATGAAAGTATAGCAAGGCCCAATGGATGGAAAGCCAAGCTAGACAAATTCAGTCTAGAAATAAGGAGCATATTTTTAAAACAGTGAAATAATTATATATGGGAACAATTTACCAAGCTTTGTCACTTGTTACTATCACTTGTAATTTTTTTAAATCAAGATTGGATGATTTTTCTCAAAGATGTTATAATTCAAAGATATTATAGTTCAAGTGTTATAGTTCAACCAGGAATTAATTCAGGGAAGTCCCATGGCTGTGTTATGCAGGAGGGCAGAATAGATGATTGCAGTAGTCACTTCTGGTTTTATAACATATGGATCTATGAGTTTTTAGGGCTCCCCAGCTTTATTATACATATTAACTGTGTGATACAAACAGAGCCTTTGTAATATAATACTCTTAACACCGCATTATTATATCTATACTTGTGCTAATCAAAGGAACTGTTCCTATACTAGTGTTTTGCACTTTGTGAGAAAATCCCTCCGATTAAAATAAAGAAATGGAGCAACGTTTTCCTTCCTGCATTCAAATCTGGCATGCAGATACATAAAATTTTCATCAACTGCATCAAAAAATTATTTTGAGCTTATTTCACCTTAAATAATTACATTTATAATGACAGAAGGTCCATGCCACGCAGAAGAAAGCAAAGTTCTCAAGAGATGAGGAAAAGATTGTCAGGCAGAGTGAACTAGCCATCTCTAGATAGCCACCCACAGCCTTTCATCTAACTGAACACCTCATCTGCAGAGGGAGAGGGATAAGAATGGGAAGGGACGGGCCACATCTGCCTTCACTCCAATATCCTGCTCCCTTTAGAGGTATAGAGAATGGATCATACCTTCTCCATGACAGTTCTATTTCTGGAAAAGAAAGGCCATTAAGAGCTTATCACACTGGTCATCCTCTTGCTGTCTCCAAAGTGGAAAGTGAGTTCTCAAGTGTCTGCCTGCCCCAATTGTGCCATCTTTTGGAAAGAAAGCATATACAACATTGATCTCTCCCCAAATACAACTAATGCATTTGCCATATCATGCTCAGACTAAAACCATGGTTACATATGATATTCATTAAGGTTTTATTTATCAAAGTAAATAAAAGCAACTGAACACCAGTACAATTAGTCATACTGTATGTGCTGAAGTAATGATGTTATGAATTAATAGGGGAAAAAATACACTTTCACCCTTCCTCCTGATCAGTTTCCAAGATGCTTCATTATAATGTCCAGACTTCTGCACACAGATTTAGCCAATGTAAGTTGATTTTTTTAATAGACCCTCAAAAACTGAACTGGTAATGGAAACATCAACTGACCATTAAATATAGACATAAAATTGTGTATTTGCAAGCAAAACTAAGAGAAATATTTAAGACAATTCACATACACGCCTGCTGATAAATCAACCATTCTTTCTTCCCAAACTCCTTTTACAAAAGCAACCATTGCAAATGCTGTTGTGGGCATTCTGGGGGAAAAAACAAAATGTGTCATGTCAGTTGAGATAATACAGCACAGTTAATTCTTATTCTCTGTTTTATCTAAGTCAGGGATGAGCAAGAGAGTCTCCATGGACCGGATTCCAGCCCGCCAAGCGAGCTGATCCAGCCCATGGATGTCCTGCTGCTCCCCCGCCCCCAGGCCAGTTAGGGCCTGGGGATAGGGAAGCATGCAAAGTCTCCTCCCCCACCAGGGGCTGTTCAGCTGGTGGTTCACTCTAGACCCTGTGAACCCCCTGCAGAGCAGGGGCAGGGAGTTGGAGAATTTATGCGCTCCCCCTTGCACACCAGGTCCTAATCGGCCTGGGGGCAGGGGAGCACCCAAAGTCTCCTCCCGCCCTGCAAGGGCCACACAGCTGGTGGTTCTCTTGGGGGGAGGGGAAGGCAGGGCAAAGACTTTGTGCACTCTCCCACCCCCAAGCCATAAAGGGTCAGTGGGCAGAGGACACAGAATTGTCCTGGCCCTGGCCCTGCCGCACAAGGCCCTGCCCCTTCTGGGGCAGGGTGGGACCACTTAAAAAAATGTGTGAAGTGGCCTCCATTTCAAAATTATTGCCCACCCCAATCTAAATCCTATCTTCTTTTTTGGTCTTTTCCATTAGATGCCATTATAACATCACTACTTTACTGTCTAAGTCTGAGAGCACTTACACTTAACAAAGAGTCTGCTCCTCTCAGGAAGTCATTACACTATTTACATACACCAACTGTGTGATATTGGAAGAAGAAAGGAAAAGGTGAAATAGGTCTGAACAATTACCTAAAATCGAAGGTAACTCATTTAATCATAGTTTAAAAGTCCATGAAAACACAATTCCCCTCATCTGATATAAACAAAAGTATGAGGAGTCAGAATAGGAGAAGGAAGATAAGTGCATAGAAAATCTTCCTTTCTCTGTGCACTGGAAAGTAGGGGTGATCACAGAAACAGAAAAGTAGGGCTGGAAGAAACTTTGAGGTGCAAGACTCATGTCCTAGACCATCTCTGACCAGTGTATGTGTAACCTGTTCTTATAAAACCTCCAGTGATGGGGATTATACAGCTTTCCTTATAAGTCTATACCAGTGCTTACCTATCCTTATAAAGTTTTCCTAACTATAATATCTAATCTAAATCTCCTTTGCTGCATATCAAGCCTATTATTACTGGTCCTATTTTCAGTGGCCATGAAAAACTTTATTATGGCCCTCAACAGATCTGAAGACTTATCACATCTCACCCTTTGTCTTCTTTTCTGAAGGCTAATCATGCACAGATATTTATTTATTTATTTTTAAACAACCTCTCATACATCAGGTTTTCTAAACTTATTTTGGGTGCTCTCCTCTGGACTCTCCAGATTTGTCATCTCCTTTTTTAGGGTGATGGTGGTTCTAGTCTTCCAATTGAGAAAGGAAATAAGTTTATTTTATGAGTAAGAATAAAACATCCAAATGGTCAATTAAAGTGTTTCATTTGGGCCATTTTTGGATACCAAATACTTTGAGAATCAGATATTCCATTTTTCATGCTCAATGTACCTGTAAGTAAAATATGTAGTCCCCTTTAGTTATTCTGTTATGAATTGTACTTGAAAGGCAAGGGGACATTTTTGATAATGCACATCTTAAACTTTTCATTAAACTACCAAATTTAAATTCTACCTTTTTGTGCACTCTGACATTTTTGTCTGGCATTTTCATTAATTTTGCGACATACATAAATGTAGCTGAAATGTTAACTGATCAATACTTTGTCTCGCTCATGTAGCACTAGAGCTCAGTTCCCGAAGGACCACGTAGCAGTACAGAAATTAAATGTGTAAAATATCAAATGTTAATGTTAAACACAGCAGCACTTACTGCATAACAACTGAAAAGGCTAAAACAATTCAAAATGGACAGATGGTAGCACAAATTATCTACAATCACATTTAAAGATTAAAGTTTGTCCTGTAAAATAACTCATTGACTCATGCTGAAGTGTGTCCTTTTACTGATAGCTCAGTTGTCCAATTATTTTTGTGCTCATTACAGTGAGAAATGACAGTACTAGAAGGGAACAGTGTATACTTCCCCTCATATTGTACCACTGACATCCACGAGAACACAAATGTCTGGTCAAGAGGCTGATGGAAATTAGGCCCAATTTAGTAGACATTTTATTGCCTATAGTAGATTAGTCCAAAGAGAAACCTTGCCACTTTTGCATAGTATATGACTGTTGTAGAATTCTTATGCATAAAACATATGGTATTTAATTACTGAATTTAAGAAAGCTTTTGAAATAATGCTAGAGGTCTGTGTTAAATATAGAAAAGCTAGCACATTTAAAGTAAAAGCTCCTACTCAGTATTCTCCTCACTTTTTTGCCTGGGTCTTACAGAAGAAAAAGTTCAGAAAGATAACATATACATTCTAGGTCCAATACTTAAACGCAACAAAGCCATTTTAAAACTAACATTAATTTAATATTTTTGTGTTTTGCCTTTAAAAGTTAGGCAAGAACTAATATTGGCAGGACACAGAAAACTGTGTCAAATCTTCTGGTATTTCAAATCCAAAGGCATATCATTGTAATCAGACAAAAAATGTCTAACTATTGCTTTTCAAGTTGTGTTGCTCATATCCATTTCATGTTTGGTGACTCACAAGCAGTACCTGAGGGGGGGTAGGCTGAGTTCATGGACACGGTGACTCAACACTGTTCTTCTGAACCTGGTGTCATCCCAAGTGTGTGGCAGAGTGATGGCATAATGAGAAGCAAAGGTATGCACTGATGACAAAGTTGCTGCCCTGCAGATGTGTTGGATTGGGACTTGTGCGAGGACTACCACTGAAGAGACCTAAGATCTCATAGAGAGAGTGGGTAGGATGATTGGAGATGTGACATTCTTCTGCTCATAGCAAGCCTATCCAGACTGACTGGTTTTTTTTAAGTTTATTAAATACAGAGAGTTATCCAGGATGAGAGCCTCTGGGCTGATACTGGAAACCCTTACATCCTTTCTGCTACAAAGAGTTGTGTGGATTTGCAAAAGGATTTAGTCCTCTCAATATAAAAGGCAACAACCCATCTAATGTATCATGAGTGAAGCCACCACTACTCAGAGTATCGATGAGGCTTTGAGAAGACAACTGGTTTTTAAAGTTACAGACAAATATGGCTACCTCACTGAGACTGGCCTTGCCTGTCCCTCTCGTTGACTGTGGCCATAACTACGGACCCTAGAGGTATCTGAGTGAATGTAAGTATTTGAATTAATTTGCTGGCACATAATACTTCTTTTCTGCTCTGAGTGGGCACTGGGCAGGGAAAGAGTTGCCATAGGGCCTTGACCAGATGTATCAGTTTCACTAATAGGTAAGGCCACTTTGAGGGAGATGTTGCAGCCAGAACATCAATCAGAGCCTGTGATGTTGCTTTAAGCACCTCAGTTTTCATTCCAAGGTCACTGCTACCCACTTGAGGAAGTTCTGATGGGCCCTGAAATTATCCTATGGAATCAAGTTATTGAGTTTCATGATAGCCTTGTCTGGTGAGGAAGAGGAGGAAATGGAGACTTACACCAGAGAAAGGGCTCCTTCCTCTTACTTGGCTTCAATGACAGCCACAGAAGCCTCATCCTGAATGTTGGTACTGCAGGTCAGTACTGGGGTCAGAGTACTTTACCAGGGTCTATTTCAGATGTCAGTAGCCCACCTCTTGGAAATCACCAAGTAAGAATGATGGGAGGACCACCTACTACTGGAGAAAACTCCAGGGTTCCAATAAGGCCACTGCATTGGCGAGTGACCTGCTGGCCAGTTCCCATGGGGAGACAAGCACTAAAATCCAGGGCTGCATATGCTGGGTACTGAGTGGTGATCCTTAGATTGTGCATAGGATTCCTCTTTAGACTTAAAGGAGGAGTCCTCTCAGCGACCACACTGGTATGCCACCCACCTCTGTCTCTGTGGCGCTGGAGGGACATGGACTGGCAATGGACTAGAGGTGGCCGGGGTGCCAATCAGGGTTGAATTCTCTCTTGAAGTTACCTGAAAGCAGCTCAATGACTTCTTATTCCTTCCTGCTTTTGGTCATCAGAGGTGGCAAATGTCCCATCAGAGTCGGGGGGGGGGGACCAGGAGAAACAGCAAATCCCTGGGTGCTTCAAAAGGCTCTGGTGTCAATGGGACAGTCAGACTGCTGGTGCCATGGTGACTTCCAGATGTCAGTAGAAAGTACCACACTAAATTCAATGCTCTGGGTGTAGTGAACAGTGCCATCATGGGGCCAAGGATGTAACAGTGGTTGAGGATGGGTCTTACTGCACTGCTGGATTGTCTTTTTGGGACCCTAGTGAGTATGCTCTTTTGGTGCACTGTGTTTTGTTTCTCTTTGTCAGCACTGGAGATGGTGAACAGTGTCAGGAAGAGCTCAATGCTGGAGGAGCACTTTGCACTGATGCCAAAGTGCTTTATGCTGAATCACAGCAGCTTGGCTTTGAGGTGGGTCTGATGGAGGCTTCCATGAGAATAGTCTTCAACATGATCTCTGACTTTTCAATGTGGGGTGTAAAGTCCCAAAAGATTTTGCACTTGTCCCTCATGTGAACACTTCAAGCAAGCATGACGCTCCCGGGCACAGGTTTGCCACAGAAGGCATAAATTTGAAGCCCAGGGACTGAGATATGCTCTGCCCCTGGGATGAAGAAGTCCCTTGACAATAGGGAATATTTATCGGATATGTACACAAATACTAATTACAACAATATATACTAAACTATGATAAACCAAGAGTTAAAATCCAAAAAATCACCGGAAAGAGGTTTTGCTGAAGGAAAAAGGGTGGTTCCAGCAACCATTAAAGGTGCCCCTTTTACCAGCATGCAACTCCAGAGGGAGTTGGAGCTGGTCCTGGCACAATGGATATCACTGAGAGAAAAATCTTTGACAAGAGTGCATGTAACACATGCACACCTAACATGGAATGAAGATGAGCAAGCACTCGAAGACGAAACTTTTATTATCAGTTGCATACACATAAATGGGATATTTAGAGGCAATATATTAAAGTAAATGCTACATTTTTGAATGATAGCTTGTCTATCATTGTCTGCTAAAAAATAAAGTGTTCCTTCAATATGGTTTTAGTTATTGTGACATTAAGGCATAGTAAAAAAGTAAGCTAAATCCTTCAACTCCCATTCAGAATAATTGTACTAGAAAGTGCAATAGGAACTGACAAATATTTAGTATAGGTGATTCATGAGCCAGAATGCTTCAAACTTGACTTTCAGACCCTACACTGCATGTGTAAAAAGGAGTTTCAAAAAAATTCTTACTTACAAACTAAAGAAATACTGTTTCTGAAGAATACTTCAGAAATTCTTGAAGCCCCCTCCCTCCCAGAAATCAATTACGACAATTTTACAAAGTAGTTTTTCAGAGTATTCTTACATTCTGAAGTTCTACAGGCAAATGGATTCTGAAACAAAAACAATCACCACTGAAAACTTTTGAAATCTCTGAAATTAGCACGATAGCTGATAAAATTTGAAATGTTTACTATTAATTCCACTGACTTTGAAAAGTGCACCAGTGAACATTTCTATATGTAAAAAAGGCCAAATTGAATGCCAGTAGCTTATTATAGCATCATAATATTAATTAAAAGTCTGCATGCGTTTCCTTTCTAATGTCTGTTTCTCAGTAGTGTATGAATAATTTATTAAGGAAATTTCATGGTTAAAGTTTAACTTCACCTCTAAATTTGTGGAAGCTAAGTTAGTCCTTTGTGAGAGTGTGATGGGGGAAGGGGAGCAGGAGGTTAAAAGAACGGGTATTTTATTTTTTTTAAACTTTTGAGTATTCTGATAAGATGTTTGTGGATTATGATGATGTGAAAAATCATAGCTATTGTATTTCATTTTTGTAAAATTGTTCTGAATCTTTCCAGGTGTATCAAAATCAGAGCTTCAGTCTAGAAATTCCATATTGGGTTTTTGCTGTTGTCTTTTAGAACTGGTATTGGCTTTCTGGGAAAGGCTTATTTTATTAAAGTTTAAAATTAACCAGTGTTATTTTCTTGTCTGCAAATGAAGCTGGGAAACAGGAAAACACTATTTTTAATACATGCTGTCTGATACTGACTCATTCTATGGTCTTTGGAAGGTTGCTAAGGGCTATGATTAGTATAGGATTTTGAAGCTGAACAGTGTTATAGATGAGCTAAGAATTATTATACAAATAGATTTCCAAAAAGAAGTGTTGGATTCTGGCATGACCTTAACATAAGACAACACAATACCATCAGCTGAATTAAGTCATGTTTCCACAAGGCTGTGCAAGATTTTCCAGAGAGTCATGCAAGTTGTGAAAATCCCAGCCACCATTTTGAAATGAAAACTCTGCCCCAGCCCTGAAATCCCTTTTTGAAGTTCTAGCTTTAAACTAAAGTAACAAATTCCTACTGTACAAAAGGCAACACTACAAGTACTTTTTGAAAATGAGGGAGGAGCAAATGATTTAAATGCTTCACAAACATCCATAGAGACTTGCGCCTCAGAAAGAGACTCCAAAATAGCAGCCATGAACTCCCCTCTTCTGCAGGGCGGGAGCACAATACATTTAAACTCAACACTCAAACTGGTACAGCTTTATCAACATCTGTTCCTAAAGTCAATCTCATTATGCAACAATTCGCTTTAGAGCTTCTGTGCACCAGAAAGAGTTGTGTTAGTGAATAGAAAAGTAAGTGTGCTGTTATATAACCAGAAATATATTTCTCTTGCAATGTATAATAGCTAGTGTAAAATATATATTTACTGTGGCACTAAAATAAAAATTAAAAAAAAATCTGTATTCATCTATTCTCAGCTGCTTGTTAAGATTGCTCCTGGTCAGGCCTGCTCACCCACATGGGGGGAAAAGGGGACAACTGCTCCAGAGCCCACAATGGAAAAGGGCCTGGGCTCCCATCTGCCATCACTGCTGGAGACCAGGCCCTTTAAACTGCCACTGGGATGCTGAGAAGTGCAATCCGGGTGGCTCTGAGGGCTGGAGTGGACTGGCATGGCACCCACCTCCTGCCCCTTCCATCTGAGTCCCTGCCCCTTCTGGGACTGCAGAGCTTTCCCCCTTTTCCTCACCCCCCCCCCCCCCCCCCCCGCCACACACACACTTGTGCAGGGAGCAGTCAGCTCCCCTGCTTCTGGTCATACAGAATTTCTTCTGTTAAGATGTAAGGGTGACAGCTTTCTTGATGGTGATAGCACTGCACCATGAGAAAGATGGGCAGGTGAAGCAGACTCTACCAATGAAACACAAAGCAGGATACACTTTGCTGTCCTGGCTTCTATGGACATTAAAAGAGTTTCATGTCAAAAAGATAACTGAACAAACTTATTCAGATTAAGCCTAATACCAATACAACTAGTACAAAATGCTGCAGCACATCTCCTCGGCACCGCATGCTAAAGTGAGCGCATTAAACCTGTCCTCTACCCTCTACACTGGCTTTCCATGGAACTGAAAACCAAGTTCAAGGTCTCAGACCTTATCCTCAAAGTGCTCCGTTTCTTGTGCCCAAGATACCTAACAGACTGTCTAAAGCTCCAGGACAAAGACTGTAGTCAAAAGATTTGCTCCTGTGGCACACCGGAACTCTGAGCAGGAAGAGTAAAGCATGTCCATGGAAGAGAGAGAACCTCAGCCCATGGGAGGTCTGAAATGCTTTCTTCTCCCAGGACAAGGCACATTTCTTTGACCCTGACATCTCTTGTGTGAGCTCATAGCAACACATGTATTTATTTAATAAACAAAGGAATTATATAAAACCAACAAACAACAACTCCTATCAAATCAAATCAAGACACTCCACTTCACACACCTCTCCCTTTGATAAAAGAGAACAAACAGCACGTGGCAGATGTGGTCATGAGGCTTAATGCATTGCTGGAGATCCCCTCAGGTATCATAAGAACAAGAGGGATGTAAGAATTTAGAGGACAGAACAGTGTTTTATGGAGAAACATTCATTATCTTAGGGAAGTTTTATCATTCTGAACTCTGAAACATAAGAAAAATCATCTCCCTTTTTAATAAAGTACTACAAAGCATGTATAAGTATTTTAGATATGAGGATAAGCTAAAAACAGCAAATGACTGTAGTACAAATTGTCAATCACATGTTAGGGCATGGCTGAAGTGCCCTCTGGTAGAAACTTCAGCCAAGGAAGAATTCATCTTCCAGGGTAGTAATATTGTGGCTGTTCTCTGCCAGGGAATGATAACTGAATTTTAGCCATTGTATGAAAACAGCCCTGTTACCAGATGCTTCCTGAAAGATACATTAATTTAGTACAGATCCAAGATGCCACTTCCCACTTTGTGAGTTGTAACACATGGCTCCAAGCCTCTTAAAAATGTGGTGCATATACAGCACTACTGCTACAACTGGTCTTCTCAACAACAGAACCCAATCAGTGAATCTCACCCCCTATTGGTAACTCACATACTATAAAATGTAAACAAAAACGTAATGCTACATTTACTACAGTGACAATTTGAGTTAGCTTTGTATTTTCCAGTTTTGACAAGCATGAGTTTGAAGGATCACTAGGTGCAGAATTGCAGCCAGAGTTTGCTATCTGGTGATTTTTTAAAACAACAATTTAATTAGCAGATTAGATTTAATCTAAACGGATGGTGTTTTTTCAAGAACTCACTTGACAAAAACAACGAAGTAAAAACTTTTGTTTGTCCCACTGGTAACATATTTCATATTGCTGAGTACTAAAAATTCTTATGAAAGTTTTGCTACTTCACTGTTTTTTTATTCCAAAGTACTAAAAACATTAGAAACAATTCATAAACTAATTGGGCCATATTCAGTAAATTGACAAAACTCAAGTAAATGGGGCTATATGTGAGGATAAGATGACCAGGGTCTGGACCATAGCTTGATAAATTGTATTTGTTATACCACAAATCAATTTTATTTAGACAAGAGCAAATTAGAATATAAATTATATAAGATTTTTCTTACTTGCACTCATGATATTTTAAAATTATGTCTTTGAAAAAAATGTTCCATGTCCTCCATACAGTAGGTCCCATTTCAAGCCTAAAGTAAATGTATAGAGCCGTTCTGAAGACTGGATTTTAACATGGCAACACTGACATTAACTTTGACACAAAACACACACATCTATGTTTACAGAAGGTAATTAATAATTATATAACGTGTTATAGGATAATCATACCATAAAAGCAGCCAGACTCCTTTGGGGTGAATCCCAGTCAAGGCAACTGTTAACATAGTAGGCAGCATTTATGAGCACCATGACACAACGCTTCATGCGGATGAAATTCCGTAATAGCAACTGTAGGAAAGATGAAGAGATGTA
Source organism: Pelochelys cantorii (assembly GCA_032595735.1). Lineage (NCBI taxonomy): Eukaryota > Metazoa > Chordata > Testudines > Trionychidae > Pelochelys > Pelochelys cantorii. Next base: position 60,338,058 of record CM064330.1, read on the forward strand.
AATCCATTCAGAAAAAACAAGACTTTGAACTATTAGGAGAGCTTACATCATTGTCAAGATCATTCTTATTAAAGCAAGTTGAAAACTAGTTTAGCGTACAGATCTAGACTATCAGTATGCAATGAAGAATGTAAAGGGGGAATGAATCTAGACAGTTGTACAGGTCAGTTTATCACCTGTTGAATTTAACTCTAAAGTTTATCATTTTGAATGCCTTTCAAATGATTGTGTTATCCCAGACATTTCAAATATTGTGTTTAAAAATATCAACAAGAATATGAAAGGTCATTTGCAAAAATTCAAGCAAATTCAAATTCAAATTCACTGAAGTTTGGAAGTTCAAGTAAATATGTTGACAAAAATTTTCAAAATTGGGTACCTAAAATTAGGCTCTACAGTCTATATTTAGGCAGCCAAGTGAGTGGCTTGATTTTTCCAAAAAGTGCTGAGCATACTGTAGTTCCTAATTACCTCAATGTTTTGAAAATCTTAGCCTTTATTTTCAAATTATGTACAAATCATAGTTCTAATCAAACAGTTCACCTATATTCAATACATCCAATTTTCCCCCTTTGCTCTAAAGTATCTTTCTATAGTTGCTTTTGCAGGTCATCCTGTGTTTTCTAGCATTTATCACTGTAACCTTAGCTATATCAAAACCAAGTCATGAGGAGGAACAGGTTTCAACTCACAGTGAAAACTCTTTAAATTACCTCAAATTATGAGACCTAATTTGTAAGAGAATGGAATGTAATGATGATTTTTTAAATTTAAGTTTTTAATTAACACATTAAATTTAATCTGTGAAAGCAAAATCCCAATGATCAGGAAATTTAGACATTTTAAAACACTACTGTATCTCTCTCTATTTCAAGACCTCTCTGTAATTTTTAAACAGTTCTTTTTCTTTTATATGATGTATTATAAGTTAATACCCTAAAACTAAGAGAGGGTATTTAAAGTTTATTGCCATTGCCAACTGCAAGTACAATAATGATCATTTTCTGTTATGAAAGTAGGGAGAACAAGCAACTCTTGAATAAAAGGCCTTCTTGTTTCTTTGCTGTAATAATGGGGGGGAAAGCAGTTCTAGAAACTGCTTTCCTTACAATAGTGAAGACAGACAAGTATTTTGCCCTTTACAATCTCTTCAGTGAAATACAATGGACAATGCATATATAATTCATGTGGCAGATATTGCAAATCATATTAATGTTTATGAAGGCTCATTACTACATGAATAGACTATAATCTAACAAAATAAAATTATTTAAAACCATCCCCATACCTACCACAAACTACAATAAAAACTCTGCTCTTCACAGCCTGAATACTCAGCTCCCCTTAACTAAAATACAGAACTGTGGAAAGTAAAAAATATATCCAATGTAATTTAGGATAAAAACTTAACATTTGTCTTTATAATATTTACCAGAAAATATTGTAACAATGAGACAAACATATTTGAAAAGGAAGATGGGTTCCTGATCAGACACCCCTGAAAACTTGTAGGTTACTTGATTTTGGTTGTTTCATTTGAGATTCTAATAGAACAAATTAATATACTCCTTATACCTGAAACAAAATGGAATACTTTCAGATTAAAGTTAAAGGCAAAAAATTGTGATAGATTAAATTTACGCCCACCTGTGCTACAACCTGACATGTGTGGACACACTATTTCAATAGTGTTCTTTCCCACAAATTTCCTGGAAATCGAATTGCAATTTACAATGAACTGATACATCATAATATATGTATATATATGGTTTTCTTTCTTCTTCAGTCTCACTATTTAGTTTTGTAATGGATAATGGAAATGTAATTCTTTTTTTTCACTGAAGTTTGACATGAGGTATCTAGAATCTTACACCTGATATTAAGTAATTGCAGAAGGATTATTTTTTTCCTACGCTTTACCTGTTTAGACAGTCTGTTTTCCTCCTCAATGTACTTCTGTTCTTTGGGCATTAATGTTCGTATGCCAGCTTTCACCTATACATCAAAATGTGTGTCAATGTTATGAATTTACTTAATACTTACTAATAATACAGACTTCAATTTGTAATAATTAAGTTTCAAAGTCATAATTGCCAAGCCCATAAAATATAAATGTATACATAGGCACAAGTTCCTATATCTTACATTATCAGCAATAGCAGCAGCAGCACAGCGTAACAAAAAGAGTGGGTGTGCCAGGCAGGGGCAGAAGAGTATTCTGTAGTATACATCAAGGTTTAGAGAGAATGAAGAATGACAGAAATTCTCTACAAATCAGGAACAAAAGCTTTCATGAAACTGAACTCTTTAGCAGTACAAAAAAGCCAAAGTTAAGACTTACAGCATTAAAAATCACATCTATTTCAAGATAGATGACCCCCTTTGTTGGCCCTGTCAGCTGCTTGTTTTTCAAGACGTAGGCTTTCTGTTCACCATTTTGAATCTGCGGGAAAAAGACATGACAGCCGTCTGTCTCACGGTCTCCACTGAATACACTTCCACAGCAACCTTTGACCCCCAGCTGCTGAAACTGACAGAGAACCCAAAACAACTGTGGCAATTCTGACAAGTACCTGTTCATTACCAGGACCAAGTCTGTCAGGAAAAATTAACTATCATGGGATTCAACATGGCCGTGAATTGAGTATGTTAAAAATTTTAGTGTTCTTATTACAGACCTTGGTTGAGAAATGACAGACAGAGCTGAGATATTTTTATGTTTTTCTTAAGCAAAAGAAACACAGCGCTATATGTCAGGTGAATGAAACTTACAGACAGCAACGGTATAGCAACTTTGCCCAGAAAGTCAGCACTCCGATCTCTATCTTCGTCATAAACTGTCACTTCAAGAACCGAGTGGACATCTTTAATATTGCTATTTAGGAAAAAAATATACAGAGAGAAGTGCGGGGGGGGGGGGGGGGGAAGAGGGAGAAAGAGTAGAGAAAGAGTAACCTGCATCAATGGTTACCAAGGACAAAAACATAAAGTTAGCAAAGGACATGTATATTTTTAAAAGGTAACCTGGGTACAAAATTTAGGTAAATTAGATGCCCCTGAATGCAGGCAAACCACAGCATTGATCACTTCACATGCAACATGGCAGCCCTACTATTTGCACAGCCTCACATCATGAGACAGGATTCTTTAAATCCTCTACCTGGTTTGTGCACTGCAAGCGTTACAATGAATGACAATGCTGAATAGTACTAAGGGATTTACAGACACAAACAGCAGATTTGATAGCCATAAAAGACTATCACTTAAAATATTACCATCCTTGAAATAATTTCAAATTACAACCTCTGATAGCTGTAGCTCTCCAAATTAAAATAAATAATCATGAACTAGCCGAGTAGATTTTGGACTCAGAATCAGCCCTCTACTTCCAGAATTCCAGCAATCCAAGTTATGCAACAGACACACTAAAAACAAATTTGGAAAGATATATACAAAACATATAACATTCGGCTACTAGTTTTAAATAGTCCATTACTGTGCATAGCAGATGGCACTGTATGTTGTAAAATCCTATGTGAGGTATTCAGATTTTTGGTTTGGAAAAAGAAACAAAAGTTGTTTGACAACTCTTGTTCTTTGATCAAATTGCTAACTCACAAACATTAATTAAAGAAAAATGATTCAGCTTGAGTGAAAACACACACGTAAGCAGTTTCTTTCTTAAAGGCAAAAATCAAATTTGCAAATATCCCAAACAATTGATACAATTATAATATTACAGAAGATCCTGAGAAGATCCTTCTTGACAATTTGTATGGGATTTTCTAGTTGATTTCTGACCAATCTTTTGTCCTTTTTAAAAAAAAAAAAGTGATTCCTTATTCATAGAGCACTGTCTGGTAGTAAAGATTAATTAATTAGTGATCCTTTTAGCAGATAATTAAAAATAAATGAATGAAGAATTTATCATGTTTTTACGGATCCATAAATGAGAACTATGTGAGGAAACTACTGTGAAGTACAATTGTGGAATTTTCCTTTTGTTCTGTATTCATTACTGAGGCCCCATCACAGAGGAGGGGAGCTGAAGTCTACAGATCGTATAGCATAGGCTGTAGATGACTGCCTAATTTTAAAAACAGGAAAATTAAATTAGAGGTTATTTTGGGATCTAGAGCAATACTTAATATTCTCATTTATGCCAAACACACAAAGCTAATGGTTTTACTGGGTTTTAGAGTAGATTGTTTTCAGATTTCAGCAACAGAATAACCTGGAGCTGATAAATTTTCTCATCATTGGTGTTGTGCTGCACTCAGGAAGCAACAAAGTATTTAAAAAGAAAAAGAAAGAACGTGGTAGTTAATTCTCAGAAGAAAAAAAATCGGCTTTGAATTGGTCAAAACTTATTGTTTTCAAAACCAGAGAGAAATAAAAACAACTTGTTCCAATTCCCCAACAAACTGAATGTTTCAGAGACTGCATTTTGTCCAGTAGCACCACTGAATGAGAATAATATAGAATACTGTTGTTGCAAAGTATCACTGGATATTATTGTGGCAAAAAGAGGAAAATAATAATGTATTACAGATAATGGATCTGCTTTATTTTTCTTCCCACAGTTAAATAGTGTTTTTAATTACATTTTATAAGTTAATAAGCATCAACCTATTTCCAAACTCTAGGCCCTAGTCATGTGACATTAGTTCATTCATCTGTCACTGAAGTTAATGGCAATTTAGAATGCTCAACACTTCACACTTAGCATCTCATAGCAATGAGACTTCTTTTCTTTCCATCAAAGCAACTAAGTCTTCATTTTTTAAAAACATTTTTTGTTATCCTCAACTAAATTTCTTTTCAATGAATTATTTGGTTTAAAAATAACCATGTTAAAAATCTAGCTTCCTGGTTTAGTGGTAGGTAGCTCTGATTTTAAAACTTACAATGTGAAGACTTTGTTCCATTCGGGGTTGAGATTCTTGTAGACTGTATGCGTCAGCAGTCTGTCATTGTTCAACTCAACCACACAAAATGGGTCACTTTTACCTAGAGAAAGAATATGGAAGAAAATCCATGAATATTCGGCACCCAAAACCTCACAGAACCCTCCTCTTAGCTTGGATAAAAAAAACAGAATGTAAAGACAAATTCACATGTACTACTCTTCTCATCACAAATTGCATGATCCTTCAAGGTGCTGTGCACAAGGAGGCTTCACAGAGACTTACCCCATATAGGATAAGTCATATAGTTAGTTGCACAGATCGGATAATTAAATCATTCTGGCACACAGGAAATTAAGAGGCATAAAGTGAAGCAAATTATTCAGATAATACTTGAAGTTAGATATTTTTCCTCACGTAATAAAAAAAAAATAATTCATGAAACTGAACGGGGATAAAGAGTGTCCATCTCCAAGTCTATTTTTATTTTCATAACCATTACTGGAAGACAACCACTTCATTTGTTGCATCATTTCCCCCTCCCATATGATCAATAAAATTAAGTAGCATTTGCTCAGCAAGAACATTACATGTAAATTTCAACATGACCTGATGCTGATGGCTTAAAGCCAAATCTATGCTTATTTATATGTACAAGCATCCTATTTAAGTCAGTATGTTTAATATAAGGTGCATGTGTGTGAAAAGCTGCATATATGGTTGTGAATCATTAAGAGTTCCAATGCATAAGTGCCAAGCACCAAAATTTGAGGGAACTATGCCTCCCCCACACAAATTAACAACAACTAAAGAGGGGTTCATCTTTGTCTTTAGTTTGTGCATAGAAAACAAAGTGTTTGAGAGTTATTGAGTGTTGGCATAAGCTCTCCACAGTCAAATCAGCATTCTAAGCAATTATATTTCACAATGTCTTCAATATTCCTGTAATACGATATCATGTATGGTAAGAACACAAATTCAGTGGTTTGATGGAGCTACATTAATGATATTAGGAAGGCATGTAATTTGTTCATACCTTATACAAATGACAATTAAATCAATATTTAGACAAAGCTCTCTAGAGGTCACATCTTCCAAACTGCAATATTGATTCGGACTACAACAGAGGTTAATGTGGATATTAAGTTTAATGATAAAGAATAATTGTTTTAAAGACTGTGAATTACAAGCACAGTGGACATTTACATTCTATAGGAAGCTGAATATCACTGAATCTTTTAAATTAAAACTGGGGGGGGGGGGCACGCGCGGAAGAGATGGAGATAATATGCATCTTGGAACGTTTACCTGCCACAAACCAACTCTAGAAGGAAGTTAGAGACTGATTTCTCACATTTCGTATGTTTTCAATATTTCAAAAGAAAATTAGAACAAATGTAGTAGCTGAGCAGAGTACACTTATTGTATCACATCCTTTGTTCGCTTGTATTTGCATATGAGTGTAGAATATGATGTGTGAAATCACTGTACAGACACAAGAATGTGGTTAAAAAGTTTTCTTGCACTGCCATGTCCAACATACCCTTTACTATAGTAGGAAAAGGAAATAATGAAGACACTCCCTTTGTTTACTGCATACTTTGATAGATATATCACTGTTTTCCATAACTCTCTTCTTTACAATGTTATATAAACATCAGTCCAGCAAAGAAGGCCAAATAAGAAGTTACAAATAATAAGTTACATGAATCATGATAACATGCTCTTGCTCCTATAGATCGGATCTAATTTTTTGGAAAGCAAACAATCCCCTATACATGCATAGTACAAACTTTTTCAATTTGTCTGACATAAAGGAAGAAATAATGTTGACCTCGCTTTAAGATATAAGGCAATATCATGACACTTTACACGAGGTGTCCCATATCCTCTTTGCTACATGGACAGAAGTTTTATCAGCACAGCCACCTCCACCAAGCAATAACATCTTACTCTAAAAGGAGGGTAGAGCTCTCTCACGAGAAGACAAAGACTAGTCAACCTCTGACCATAAGCATATTTTTCCATATACTAGAGCCCTCATATCCAAGTTAAGCAGGTATATAACAAAGCATCTAGTTACAAGGTGAATTCAGCCTTTAAAGGTCCTTGGGCTACACCAGTGCTAGTGTTAGCTTGCCTCATGTGGAAGAAATAAGTGGCAAAAGATCACATGATTAAGATAAGGCCTGTGGTGAGAAGAGCAGCAGCTTGTGTTTCACTGAGGGAGGGATAAGAATGGGGGTGCAGATTCAAAGAGAGAGACTTGGAATTAATTCTTTATAAAGAGATGGAGAGCAGCCAGGAGGGCCAGGAATACAGGAATTGACAAGGCAATTTTGGACTATAAAAGACAAAGAACCTGGTTGTTCCAACCCTGATAACCCACAGTAGGGGTAGACATGGTCATATACTGCCACTTGAAAACAAGGTGTGGATGGAGGGACTAAAACCTCAAAGGGGTAGAAACTGAGCTCAAAAGAAGGGCAGCATTTGTTTGTTTTGGGCTACAGGGCTAAATCACCGCAGCCATCTGAGGACACTGGGAATCAGGAATTCTAGGAACTGAATGACAAACTAAAGAAAGACTGACGCAAAGGCATACATCATCTTCCATTGTATGGTAAAGGAGTGAGCAAACTTTACTCAGAGCTGGAAATCAATGTTTCTCATTTTGAATAAGAGGACATCATCCACAAAAACAAATCCAGAGAAATCTTACAATTGCTCTTTCCTGACATCATCTATTTTTTTCTTCCTTGTCTTCAAGACACAAACATGAATTGGTGGCTCCTCCATGGTATCTACAGTGGTAGATCTCTCAACAGCCTCAGCACATTGTTCTCCTGAGCAAGTCAAGTGGGCATGGCCCTAATCAATCTCTTCCACCAAAGCTCCATGTGCAAGATGCAGCAGCAGAGGAAACCTTGTTTATTTTAACCACATCATATTCCAAATGAAAATTCTTTATTTCAGAGCAAATTCTTCAAGTAACGTAGCTGCATGTTTGTATCTCTTTCCTACCCTACCCTGCCATGCCACTAACACACTGCGCACACAATTAAAATATAATTAGAACTATAAGTATGGCACAATTTGGTTTAGAGCCTGGGTACCAAAAGGTGTTGATGTTCTGTAACATACAGAAAGGTCAGTTAGATGATCATGTTTCTCTCTTGGCTTTAAACTCTGACTCTAAAAAAAAGACAAATATGGGCAACCAATTTTTCAAGATGTTGTCTCCTCATCTATTTATTTTAAATACTGGCATGAAATTGCCAGCATACCAAGTGGTAAACTTTATTCAGATGCCTTATAGGAAGACAAATAAAAATGAGACTATTGGTGGCGCTTTTCCAAAGTCTCTTATTATTTTAGAGCCTAATTCAAACCAAATGAAGTCAATGGGAGTCTTTTACAACTAACTTCAATGGCTTTGGAAAAAATCCATAATGCTCCCAGGGATTCATACTTAACTTGTGATTTCCTAGCCTACCTATTTCAAATACCTCAATGTACTCAAATCCTCTATAAAATGTAGTTCTTCCACAAAACTGTCCAATAATAATTGCCCCAAAGAATTAAAAAAGACAATACAAAATTATATTTTAAAGAATCACAGATTTTTAGATTTGATTTTGATTCAATTTTCTCATTGGTACACTTCGATAATTGATACTTTCTGTTTAACTTCATTGTGCAACAATGAAAAAAGCATTTGAGAGAATGAAATGGATTTATCTACTGTATTTCAATACTACTGACTCCCCTCTTTAGCCCGACCCCCTTAACAACGCAAAGTAATAAATGGGAGTTTTTCCCTGATTAAAGGCCATCAAATGTGGCCCTTAAATTTCTCCCTAACCGAAGAAAAATATAGCTAATCACAAAAGTGTTTTCTTTATAAAGTGGTATTAACTATGTATGCAACTTGAAAATATTAATCGGCAGAACTCTCTGCTGCATAATATTATTGGGTTAAGTAGTAAATGAGACTTCAAATGCTTAAGACTAGCATTTGCAGATGCATTCATTTGGATTAAAATGACAGTTGCAAATATTCATACTACAGGTAATAAGATTACTTCCAGTTAGGATCAGATAGAATGTTTCCTTCAGAGAATTATGTGCACCAGTTTTTTTTGTTTGTTTTTCACACCTTCTCTTAAAAAATCCATTGTTAGTATCTGTTGGATAGAGCAGAGATAAAAGACTTAAAGGACGGGTAATCTCTCTAAAAGGGTAATTTGTATGTTCTTAATTATAGCTGTCAATCTATTCTGTCCCTAGAACTGTTAACCTTCACAGGGCTAAATTCTTTTCTGAAGACAAAAGGTGGTATACAGCGCACCTTTATAGTCTTCAAAAAGCCCACCGTGCCCAGTGAAGATTCACTTGCAGCACTACACCAGCCCATTAGCTACAAAGATGGTGGCTATAGCAAGGACGCACCGAATCAGCATATGGTCCTGGCCATCACCCCTTCCAAGATCATGGTTACATTGTTCCTGTGGCACGTGGCACTTCATATTTACTAAGAATGACTGTGTGCCAGCATAAACCAGAAATTAATCTAAGCTACAAGCTAAATTTGTGTGGGCTCCAATAGACTATAAAGCCATATACTACTATGATGGTTTATTATAAAGCAAATTCCAATATAGGGTTTGCTAGATTAATTAGGGAAAAACACAAGCATCAATTCTGATGCCAAGACAAACAAACAATCTGAATTATTTTTTGCACTCTTCATGTAATTCTAACACTCTATCCCTTCCTACCACCTCCTAGTCTTTTGCAGATCTTTGGGCCATACAACATTGATGACTTTATTTTGAAGACTTAGAAGTGTTAAAATTATTTATAATTCCACTTACAAAAATAAGTTAATAGATCCTCTCCTTGGGAAGATATTGACATAAATGTAATTCAGTTGCTAGTATTTCAAGTTTGACATTTATTCTTTGAAAATATCACAAATCATCATGTAATCCCCCCATTGCAATCTATGAAACCAACTGCCAAAAATTTACTCATTTTTGGAAAAACTGCAAGCTAGTTCATGGCAGGGGTGGAGGGAGAGGTGTTAGTGCCACTAGGGCAGCTTCTAATGTCACAAAAGGTTGCTACAATCTCCCTACTAGTCAGCTGCCTATAATTGAGCTGCTAGTATGACCTCTGCCCACAAGGACCGATAGTTCAACAGCATGTTTATAGTCTATGCTATATAGGAGGTCAGACTAGATAATCACAATGGTCCCTGCTGGGTTTAAATGTGTGAGGCCGCCTTATCTAAAGGACAAAGACCAAGAGAATCCTATGTTCTAATGGCAGCTTTGACAATAACTCAGTCTGTGGCCTCAGTTGAGTCACTTAACTTTTCTTTGTTTTCTTTCTGTAAAATAGAAATGATGGTAATAGCTACTTCACAGTGATGTGTTGATTAATTATATATTTGATTTCCATGCATGTTCAGGATATCTGACAAGGACAGTCAGTGCAACAACCGCATTTAAACAAATATTGCAGAATATTTGTATAAATCAAATATTAGGCTAGTAATTACAAGTATATACACCAAAATCTGATTCTAAGAGCTCTTCTTAATCAGGGAACAGAAAATAAACATCTGATAATTGTTACTCATATTCTCCTTTAATAATTAAAAAAGAAACAACCAAAGTTAAGACAGTTAATTGAAATGTGAACTAAAGCCTTTGAGTACATAAAATATTAGGGCCAGTTTGAGTTTCTTTACCTTACAGTATTGTCTATTTTGCATGATTGAAGTTATTTTTAGAAAGACTGATTTAAAAACTTACATGGGACACTGGACATGGTGCTACCAGATGATGCAAATTACATATGGAGCCTTGATTTCCAAAGGTTACTAAATTTGCTCCAGCAATTGGTGTGTAGAGCCTTCCATATCTGTACTCAGAATTACCATTTGCCCTCAGAAATTTGACATTTGATATGCAAAAATTTACAAACATTTCAGGAAAAAATTCAAATGATGTTTTTTGAAAGTGTGGTCTTAAAAATGTACGGTTAAAAAATTCCATCTGTACTCCAGAGTCATGAAATTTTATCACCTTAATTCTGATCCTACTTTCCATTAAATCCAATTTTTTAAACACTGAATTTACTGGGAGTAGGATTGTGTGGCTTTTATATAAAACTCTTCTATTTTTTTTTCAAAGTTCTCTCAAACTCCATTTTTTTCTTTCCTCTGAAAAAGCTCATAGCTATCTATGATCGTAAATCTCACTACTGTAAAATCTTTAACAAAATATGCCTTTCATACAAGCTCTATCTGGAAATCTCTGAATCTAAAACACACTGACAGTCAACTGATAATGAGGTCAGAAATACAGGAAAATTTACTTCTAATGAAGTCCGGAGACACAGTAATCAAAGTGTTAAAAATTCATTTCATGCATATCTCATTTGCTTCTTAGCTGATATTTATCACACAATACTGTGAGAAAGTAGAGGTCTAAGATGCTCCAGATAAATGGCTCAATTAATTGTACAGAGGTAGCCCTCTTTGAGCTGAAGCAGAGCTGTGAGCTCTTTATTAAAAGCACTATTCTGTAGCCCATAACCTTGTTCCTTGACTCCTCTCTAGTTTCCAATTTAAACAAGTCCCCATGCGGCCTGCTCTAAAGGGCTTTGTCTCCCTGTCATTGTTAAGAGAGCCGAGGCATCCTGGAAGTGTGAAATCAGACCTCATGAGCTGAATGGTTCCCCAGGGAACGCTGGACTGCGTAGAAGGTCAAAGTCATGGGCTGGACCATCTGAAAGCGTCTGATCACCAGTCTGTGTCACAGTAAGTGGGGTGGGGAGAGCTAGGAGACTAGAATTGAACACATCTTAATTAAAGCCTACAGACAGCAAAACAAACTGTTTTCTAGGCAGGCTGTCAAATGGAGCTTTGATTTAGCACTACTAATGAATCTAAGTTGCTAACTCTTATTTAAGATAAGAAGTCTGGGAGAACTTGATAAAAAAGGAGCCATCTCTTTTTTTCCTCCCTGTTTTCTTCCTTAAATTATATAGTATTGTTATAAGGCAACATTTTTCTAAAGAAAAGCAGGAACACGTCTACCTTAATAAAGAAGCAGCAAACACCATCTTATTTATTTATTTATAAATAAAAAAACTTTGTTACAGAAAGCAGAATATATTTTTACCTGACTATTGCTTTAACTGATACTGTATTTAATTTTGAAAATTTACTATTGATTTCTGAAATACAATTAGGTTAGGAAAACAAAATAGGAGTAATTTGAGCTATCAATTTATATGATGATTCCATTTCGCATTTCACTATATTGCCAATATATACCTACAAATGGGCTTGATTGTGGCTCTCTATATAACAAGTGGCTTGCTGAGGAGACTTTCATCACTTCCTGGACAATCACAAGCTAGCCGAAGGTAAAGTGAGGGAAAGGGATGGAATAACTTTTGTTTGAGGATTTGGGGGGTGGGGAAGAGAAAAACTAATCCCAACCCCACACCAACCCATCCCCAAGCACTGAATAAGTAACATCCAGGAGCGGATTTAAATGAAAACGTCTAAAAAAGAAAAGAAAAACCAAACAGTATTTTTTGTTCCATTCCCTTTGTTCAAATTACAATTCCAAAGTTATATTTTGTAATATTTTTCCCAGTGAATGCCTTTTGCTCCACCACGTTTCCCAACTTAATTAAATCTGACATTGTTGAAGGCCCTAAAATTTTTGGCCTGAGGCAGGAATTCCATGACCACATTTGAGATATACTGCTCTGTATTTTTCCCTGATAAAAGGAAAATATATTCTTACAGTAGGTCATTTCTTTTAGAGACCAGTCATACAAGTGCTCATCATTCCCCATTCTCACTGAAATTAAGCTGGAGTGCTGAGCACTGAACACTTCAGAGGACTGTCCTTTTGTGTGTTTGTCTAAATGGATTGACCGAATCGTACATTTCAATACATCTCAAACTCAGTTATATCACACTTCATTTTCAAAACTGTAGCACTCAGTTTTTCAGGCTGTGAAAGCCTGCTCACAAGTTGGCTGAAATTTCAGTCCACTTTCATGTCTTGTTCAACGTATGTGTATGTATAGGAGTTGTAAACTGAGGCCTTAACCACTGAGTTAATCTCTTTTTAAAATCTGTATTAACCTTAATGATTTGAAGTGCACTGTCCAACACTAGGCTATTGAATCTAAAGAAAAAACTACCCTCTACTATCAACAGTTTATTAGGGGCTTAACTGAAGTGACTTACTGTAGTAGTATTCAGCTGAACAAGGCTATGGGCTTTTGTGGAATGGAAAAGAATTGAGGGTTTCATTAAAAAGTAATTTGTGCTTTTTACTCCCGCATTCAATGGGACTCTCAATTGCTCTTTATTCACACAGAGTTAATACAGTATTACAGTGCTTCTCAATGAATGTATGGTAACAAAAGAAAAATTTTACATTTTGAAAGAAAAATTCCTTTTAACTGTAGTAAGATTGATGACTACTTAAAAGATTACAGAAATCTTTCCCACTCTGTGCTTATGCTTAATGATGGAATATTATGATTTCTTAAAACTATTCAGCCTAAACTAATGAATTTTGATTTATTACTTCTAGTAAAACACGCCTGAAAGTGAAATGGGATATTTTCAGCCTACAGGAAAGGAAGTAAATCATACAAGTACTGCACAGGGGTATCTATGTGGTGCTATTTAGACTCCAGGAAAAAACCCTAAGATTAACACAAAGAGTATTTGTGTATTAGATAAAAAAAGCAAACCAGCATCCTGAACCATATTCATATGAGCAATCCTTAATCACATATGTAGCATTATTGAGGTTAGCTGGTTTACTCACATCAGTAGGAGTTGGAGGATGAGTTCCTAAATGCTATCTGTCTACACTTTGCTGGAGACGTATGTGGAATGAACATACAATGAAGAATTAAAAACTCAACAATCAGCAAATCAATCATTTCTAAACATACATTATTCAAATTCAAAATTGAATCTAAAGGTCACTTACATAGTTCTAAAGGTCATTATACAAAATAGATGTAAATCACAGCATTGCTTAATACACCTTTTGCTCACCTTTCAAACTGATGGCAATTTTTTTTCTCAAAATGTACAGTAATTTGCATAAACTTTGACATACATAACCCTTTAGAAACATCTATATTATATAAGTAATTGCTCTGGCTATTCCTGGAGAATAAAAAAAATGTAGGACCCATGTTTCTTCCATTTGCTAAACAACAGTCATTACGAATATACAAAGTCTGAAAATAGTTTTTGATAGTTATGCACATCTCTAACTGAATCAAACGTATTCCCAAAAACTTCTGCAACTGGCACAAATGACATGTTGATCAGGAAAAGTCCAAGCCTGAACAAGGTCAGAGACTGAATTATCCCATTGCCCCTGAATAACTTAATCTCTCTCTCTCTCTCTGCTCAGAGCACATTGGATTATAAGGTCAAAGCAGAGTGAGGAATCTCTAGAAGTGTTTCTCCAATCTCTCCCAAAGAATCTGTTATTTTGTATTTCACCAACTAGATTTCTTGTTTCAGCAATAAAATTTTGTCCTGTTTGATCTTCTAAGATAACAAACTATTGATATTCATCTTGATTTACACAGAACCATTAGGAAAGGAATTTCTACCATATATTTGTACTTGTGACACAACTTTAAATTCTGAAGTGGCAGCTAAATCAGCTAGGTTTATCTGATCAGCTAATTCGCGAATCCTTACAGCGTCAGTGGCTACTCTTAAAGACAATTTCATCTCTTATTCAACATGTGCACTGCACAGGAGGGCGTACTTTTAAAAGAATGTATTTCTGAAAAAAAATACTATGACTCCAATTATTATTCTTAAATTTCCAAAAAGAAGGGGGCAACATCATCCAATCAATTAATTATTAATACAAAGAGAAAACAAGAACATTTAAAAATGAAGGCTTTCAAAATTATTTTCTTTTGACTATTTTGGAAGCAGCTATTCAAGTTATTTTTCTATAATGGGTCATTTACATTTATAATGCTGGTTGCAGGAAACTTTCTTAGGAAGATTTTTTTTTTTAATTTTAAACCACATACAATGTGGCAAGTTCTTTAGTAGTACCAAAGCATTCCTCTTTAATTCAGTTTTGATTCTGAGAATTTTGTGTATTTGTATCCATTAAAAATAAAGTCTTACTTTTGTAGATCATGAAATGTCTTTGCAGGACCTCTGATGGTGAAACAGGTGTATTTCTCTTTCATATAAATACTGTGTATAGGACTCTATTCACTGGTATTACAAGGACTCATAGCCCAGTATATAAGAAGTTTTGATTGATTGGAGATTTTGGGGGGATAAAAGGTGAGTGAAATTCTGACACACTTATCTTCCTTAAACTCCATACTTTGTAGAAGCTAACCAATTTTTATAAAATGACCCAATCCAAGACTCTTTCATTATACTATATATTATCACAGAAAGTGAATCGGTTCTTGCCTGTGACATCAGCTGCCATCAATGCTTCTGCTCTGATGACCTTCACTTGTAGAAATCCTACATCCTTCATGTTGTGAAACATCCTCATTGTGCTCTAAACAACAACAATAAAAAGTTACTACAGGCTATTGGAGAGGAAAAAGGCTAATGATTTTCCCTCCCAGATCCAAATTTCATTAAATATAAGGATGTGTTTACAAATGACTGCCTTCTTAATTTTTAATTTCAACAGGAACTTACTGTTATCAGTCTTTATTTCTATACATTCCATTTTAAGATAAAAATTGAAGAGTATGTCAGGATAAAATACATTAATAAGAAATTAATGTTACTGCATTACTCTCTTAATATTAGATATCTGAGCAGTTGACTACTAAGTTAGATTTTAATATCCTATTTAGACAACAAAAAAGATAAAATATACAATAGCTCCTCTTGCACCCGAAAATCATTCTTATGTTTCCCTATTACAGTTTGTGTAAAATAATTTTATGAGTAATGTTTAACAAGGGTGACACCTGCAAAGACAGAGTAAGAGATTGAAGTATGTGTCTCAGTATATTACAAGGAAAGCTCATAATAAAAGTATTGGACTCACCATCAAGATTTATATATAATTTTGACTTCTTTTAAAAGAAAAACCTGGAATGAAGTACTAGCATTTAATCATGATAAAGCAATATTTTTGGAAATCTGTTCGATGACTATTTAGAAAAAGTGTTTTAAATAAAAAGGAACAGAATAGTATTACAGTTAGTTGATTAAGCCAGAAAGATTTTCATAAAGCATGAATTCAGTGGCCAGTTCCAGAGATGTGCTTTTAATCCCACAGTTAATTGAGAGAACCCTTGCTAATATTTATTTTTAAATTATTTATATATACTTGGATCTCCAAAACTGCAAAACCAAAATTAGGCTCCCAAATCCAGATTTAAACATTTAGAAATATGGTCCGATTTTCAAAAGTATTTGAAAATCTTGACCTTAAAGATTAGCATTTGTGAACAAAAATCACTTGACAAACACTTGAAGACATTTTTAAGGCCCAATAAGTTTTATGCACATGGCCTTTCCATTCTACTGTTGTGACCCAAAACATGTGAAGCCTCTTGATCTGACTATTTATAACAATGTTTTGGTTTGTGGGCCATGCAAGCATCAGCACAGACACTAAGTCAAGGACTTATAATTGTATTACAGGAATAAAACCGACTTATGGAAAATTAGAGTTTGATGTGAGTAAACTAGCATTACTGTTCTAAATGGTTAAGGTGCACATAAGCTTAAATGGTAGGCTGCTTAAAATATATATTTATGCATACCAAACATAGCTATTAAAATGCATCCTTGTCTTTTATGAAAAAAATTTTGACAATCAAATCATACTTTGACATTAATTTTATAAGTCCCATATGACTGTTTATTATTTACAATGAAGGTTTGACCTTGGTATACTAAGCTGAAGAAATTCAATTATGTGCAGTCTCATATGCTTTACTTATTTTCATATATTGACAGTGTTTATCAGAAGGATTACATTTTAATCTTTTTTAACATTTGTTTAAAATAGATAGATGACAAAGTTTAATCAAAATATACTTCAGCTTCTGTTTATGTACTTGCGAACTGAGGGTATTAGAGGTGATGTTACAGAAAGTGATGTTATAATTCAAATGCTTGTTGGCACAATATCATTTTTACAATAATGATCACATTTTGGAATCTTCTTATCAGGTCTGATATAATGCAAACAATTTCCCTCTTCTAATGCAGTGTGGGAAGGGAAGAGATTAACAAAACAAAACAAAACAAAAAAAAGGTTTTTTGAACCATTTTTTTAACGTACTTAACCCAAGTTTCATAGTGGCTACAACAAATATTAAATAGTGGATACAAACAGTAAATCCCCCAAGCCCCAGAAACACTGCAAAAAGGGAGCATTGCTGTATTTCACACTCTGTATCTGATACCCCTTTATAGACTCTGGAGGATAATTATGGTTTCAACTTTTAGTTTCAGCAAATCAGATGATTTAGAGTAATTCATTGCATATTCTGACAAGATGGGTTCCTGGCATATGGTACAATATTATTGTAGGGACTCGAGGATATATGAATTATTTTAATACATTACTTTAAATATGTAACTAAGTAATGATTTATCAAAATATATTCGGTCTTACTTATGATTATTGTTGAAGGCCTCAAAACCTGGATGGTTTCTGAAGCCTGAAATTTCCATAGCAGAGGAATCTATGATTTGCTGTGAATCCTTTCAGCCCTCAATAGATGGGAAAAGATTGAAATGCTCTGGAGATGAGTCCTCTTTATTTTTTTAATGAAAGGCTGTATAATATATTTTCTGTATGGCTGCAGCAGCTGTCAGGGAGAGCATCTCAGTTCAGCTCTATTATGGGAGAAGCAATACCCCATCCTATGGCGTCGAGATACACTGAGGGGCCAGTACTGATTGACAGCTTGTCACCGTGACGTCTTATTCCATCTCTGTTATGGAGAAAATTAATGTCACACTACCAGCCTTATGACTTGCTGTCATCTTAGAACTGCTCACCTTTTATCAATGCTCTAAATAACATTTCAAGCCCATCGTCTCACGGTGGACAATCCGGTCAAGGGACATTAAATCGGATGACTGTGAAATGTCATAATAAAAATGGAATGCTAACAACTTCTTCTCTAAACTAGCTCCTCTGGTTTTTAAACTGTGACAAGGGGGAGCAGGGGTTCAGCACACCAGTTCTGAAAAGGTCATACAATCTCTCTTGGTCTGTACCCATTACTGCCCTCTTCCCCCACCCCAAAACAGATTAATCTTCTCAGACAATTGTGGTAAAATAACGGTTCAAAAAGTAATGTCTGTTTAATTTGTAGGGCTCTGATGTTCAGCTACAAATGGTTAAATGACAGTAATAGAGTCATTTTCCAGGGCTATTTGATCTGATGCCACAGTCAGCTCATTAACTGCTTTTGGCCACAAGAATGGATGCACAGCACACTTCAGATAGCAACTGGCAAAAAAAAAAAAAAAACACCTAAAATATACTTACCAAATGATATAATGTATCTCACTAATTGCATAATACTGGTTTTTTACATCTCTGTCCTTTAAGGCAGATACTACGCAAACGCTAAAGATAAGCAGACAGCTAAGGAAAGAAATTTTGAATTCTGAAATATTGTATTGCAAGTCTTTGCCCTCTATTTCTGCTGCTATTTATCGGTCACTTCAGTGAACAAAATACTACAGTTTCTCAGCAGGCATTTTAATGTTAAAATTTGAAATACATGCAATTGTAAAACTTCATTTTTCTGCCAGATACTGGATTGAATACACTCTTCAAACAATGCTTATTTGTTTTCTTAAATTTCAAATACACAAAAATGTGCATATTGAAAATATTTAAATTTTGAAAAAATGTGTTTTGTATATATAAACATGTCAGAATAAGAAATCATTTGATCATTCTTTTACCACATAAATAATCCTATGTGTTTAATTTATGATGAAAAAAGAAATTAAGAAAGCTATGTAAAAATATGGAGCAATAATATTTTTCTATACTGATGCTAAATGATCAAAACTATCAATATCACTTAACTTGCATCATATTACCATAATAATCCACAAAAATATGGTATTTTTACACTTCATATCAGAATGTGTGTCACTATAAAATTAATCAGAAATGTTTTATACTGTACTTATAAAAATCTACACGCTGTATTGGTGGATGCCAAAATCTGAAATAATTCTCATAATTGTAATTATATTTCAGAGATGGTACACAGTACTTTAGCTCTAAGTTGAGCTAGAAAATATAATGTTTAGTCTTGCTAAGTCACCTCTATTAAACTATGTTTATGATAACACTATTGGTGTATGAGTTGTACAAGCATTAGCAGACAGCTGATTCAGTGGAGATAGCCTGAATAAATTTGCTGAAGCGCACATCCTGCTAATCTGTTTGAAGAATATTGTACAGCATTAGTACTAGCACTTCATGTTATCTGCACAGCCTGATAAGGTACATCTTTATTAAATTCAGTTATTGAAAGGATGTCAGTCAGGGAATAGGAATATTTTAAAATCTTAAAAAAAAAAATTAAGCGTCCCTTTGTTCGTCAGAGCTTGGTTTAATGGTTGAGTGTCTAGAGAAGCCTTCTAAACACCTGGCAGCATTGTACAATAAAAGCTTTGTAATTTTAAGTGGAAATAGCTTTTTTTTCCCCCTTTCTTCATCTGTGGAAAGACAGTTACTTTTAGTGATTTAGGTATAAATAAATGCTGGAGTAAGAGCTCCCCTCTCTGTTGCTTTAATAAAACTACACAGATTCTGCACAATGTGAGGATGCTGGGAAATAAAATAATTTGTTTTAGAATATTCTAAAATGGAAAGATGACTTAGTATTATTTTAATGATACAAACCACTGCTCCAAACTCTAATAGTCAAAAATAAGAAGTCTGTTTGCTTTCTGGTATGCTATATAACTGACAAACCTTTGCAAAGGATATGGGTACCTTACTCAAGCTAAAATGAATAGTTGCTATTGTACAATATTCCAGAGAATCTGTACAACTGCAAAACAACATCTTAAATTTTACTGCATTTGGAAAACAAAAATAATCCAAATTACATCAAGTAGTTTGACACATGGTCAAATACAGTAGCTGAATATTAATATACACAACACTTTATAGAAATGTTAAATTTAAGGTTCTGATTATGTCAGCCAGGTATTTAAGCCAATTGCTATTAATAGCAATTAGCTTACATCAGCATTGATTATATAGCAGATAAATTCAGAAATTTTTCCAAGTAGTTAATTATTTGTAACATTATGCTAAAAAAGTTGAGAGGTAGGTACTACATACATATCTCTTCAGTATTTCCTCTCGCTCTTTCTGGTCCTCCAAGGAGTTGACAGAGAGGTCAGAAATACTGACTGCAGCTGATGCTGTCAGGGTGACCAGCAGCACCAAGCATCCTTCTCCTTCTTCCAGATGCAACTCCAGCTTGTGAGTTTGTTCTCTACTCAGAGCCGACAGGTCAACCTGGCACCTAGAAACAAATGTTTTGAATCAATGAGTGGCTTTCTTCACTAGATCAAACAAGAGCCATATGGCCTGACCTGCACTCCACTATGCAAAAAGTAGAAATTCCTGCTCAGTCTGTGGAAGGATTTATCTTCAGTTTCAGCCACACCTCTTGCCTAATTTTAGCTTTAATTCATTATATTGCAGAGGCACTGTACATTTACTTTAAATATAAACTCCAAAGAAGGGTCAGAACCAAAACCTACCACAAATTAGGGTACTAGAAATCCAGATTCAAATCCAAATTGTGAAGCTTTGATCTGTCTCGTGTGTGTGCATAAAACAGAAAAAATAAAGCGTGCCTTTTAAAATCATTGAACACCAAACTAATACTAGTCATGCTTTTTTGAACAAAAATTCTTCATTAACAAATTGACTATGATAGTGGATAAAAAGACTGGATATAAGAATAAGGGGAACAAGGCATCCAGCCAAAAGCTACATTAAACCTCCTATGATGGTTCTAGGTACAAGAGGCAGAGCAGAAACTGCACACACTATATATCCCACTTTGAGGAAAGTGGACAGGAGTAGACTCTTCATGAGCCAGTGAGCATGCATGTCTGGGAACAACTGAAGTATGCTTCAGCCTTAAAAAACCAGAGAGAAGCAGAGTAAGTATTGTGAATCACCACTCACGGAATCATAGAATCCTAGGGCTGGAAGAGACCTCAGGAGTTCATTGAGTCCCACCCCTGCTGAAGCAGGACCAACCCTAATTAAATCATCCCACCCCTCATACATGGCCACACCTAAATCAAGCCTTAAAGGACAATATCATAAAGCCAAATATTCTAGGCATCTAGTAGTTAAAGCTGTCAGGTATATTAAATATATTAGTGTATTTTATATATTTCATCTTTCCTAGAACATAGCTGTGAATTTCTTTACATTTTCAGACCAAAACATAATATGAACTGTCACACTAGCATGAACAGGACTTATTAAAAGTAGTAATTTAACTATTTACATCCATAACTTTTTTCTTAACATTATAGCAGTAGATTAAGCATATCCATGAAAATAAAATCCAAATAAATGGATAACATTCTGCTTACAGTTTGGCCCTTTTATTATCTGATTTTAACCATAATTATTTAATCTGACATGTCCACGTTCTATATGCCACTGACTAAGCTAAACAGCTCACAAATTCTTTTCATAAAAATGTGAACAGATTTTGCAGAGAGATAGTGTGCTGACCGCAGGGCCAATAAACTGAGAGAAAGGTGACAGATATTAATAAATAGGCATTTAAAGACAGGAAATAGCCAATCATGAGAATAAATGGGCCCCATAAAATGGGCACTCTGTTATTATGAACACATTAAATTTATTGGAAGGATATTTCACCCTCCTTCCTGTTTACTGTATATTGTTTAGCTGTTGTTTAAGCCAAAACAAACCTCTCCAAAGCTGATACAGTAGTTAGATTCAATTCATTATCTTAAAATGAAAAATTTTAAAACTGAGACAGAACTTTCTGGACTTTCCATTTGCCTTTTATTTTGGATTTTTATATGATGACTTGCAAGCAGTGGAAGGAAGTCAGATAAATAGGAACAGGGATACGACTGGCTAGTATAAATGCTATACATCTTCCTGTGCTATAAAGTTACAATCTAGGCTGAAATAAAAACAAACAACAAAAGTTATATTAGGTGTTGTGTGCAGCTGTAGAATTGTGGCTATAGACATTTTGAATAGTTTTGATTTTCAGTTTGTTGGTGTTCCTATTAACATAAACCAAAAATAGCAATTGGTGTGTAGAATGGCATATTAGTATTTGAGGAGAAGAATAGAACTGTTGGAATTTCACTACCCTGCATCTTAAGATGGAGGGTTGTTTATCTGGCTGTCTGGAAGAAGAGTGATTCTTGATGGCTCAGGAGGGAGGGGGACGTAAAATTGCTGGAAAACAAGAGACGTAAAATTGCTGGAAAAGAGGCCAGTATATGTTCTCTTCATCACTGAAGACTGAGGGATTTTAAAAGGCCAGGCTGTAATGGGACCTCCCCTCTTATTCATGTAGTAGGATCAGCAGCACCCACCATCCCTCCCTATTCTAATACATATACCAAGTTATTGGCTATATCTACTGTCCACATTATGTTAGCCACCCCGATAAGGGGGCGAGAAGGAATTTTTCTCTTTCCACTGTGTTGGCCCACACACAGTTGGGGTGGGGGCTTTCCCTTCCTCACAGCAGGTTTGACTTGGTGGTAGGCCATATACAGCAACTTACTATTTAAGTGGATAGCAGATGTTCAATGCAGGTACTCCATAAAAGTTGATATGCAGTAATTGATAAATGTTTTGGGAAAGGACTCAATAGAGAGGTAAGAACAGAACATAATAATGGCCATACTGGATAAGACCGAAGGTCCATCTTGACTAGCATCCTGTCTTCCATCAGTGGCCAATGCCAGATGCCCCAGAGGGAGTGAACAGAAACAGGAAATCAGCAAGTGATACCTCTCCTGTCATCCATTTCCAGCCTCCAACAAAGAGGTTAGGGACACCATTCCTATCCAGTCTGGCTAATAAGTATTGATGGACCGAACCTCCATGAATTTATCTAGTTCTTTTTTTGAACACTGTTCAAGTCCTGGTCTTGACATCATCCTCTGGCAAGCATTTCCACATGTTGACTGTGTGCTGTGTGAAGAAAAACGTCCTTTTGTGTGTTTAAAACCTGCTACCTATTAATTTAATTTGGTGACCCCCTAGTTCTTATGTTTTGGGAACAAGTAAATAACTTTTCCTTATTTACTTACTCCATACCTCATGATTTTACAGAACACTATCATATCCCCTTCCCCTTTTCATCTCTCTTCATATGGCACCCATTCCAAACCCCTAATCATTTTTGTTGCCTTTTTCTGAACCTTTTCCAATGCCAGTATATCTTTTTGGAGATGAGGCGACCACATCTGTATGCACTGTTCAAGATGTGGGCATACCATGGATTTATATACTGGCAATAAGGTATTCTCTGTCTTATTCTCTATCCTTTTTTCAATGACTCCTCAGTAACTGAAAAATCTCAGAGTAGTTGGGAACTTCTGACTGATCTGGCATGGAGCCAACCCCCAACATTACAGTCCACATTACTACTCCTGTGAGACTGGCAAGAGCCCAGTAATGATGCTCCTGGAGGAATCAAGATGAAGGGGGTATTGGTTGAATCTCCCCCTAGGAATTGTCAGATCCTGGCAATGAAGTTGCTGGAGGCACCTGAGCGGTAGGGAGGTCTAGTAAAGGCATTCCCTCCTTTCCTACCTAATTATGGGAGTAATCAAGGGAAGGTTACCTCCACTGTACTTTCCACTTTATTACCATTATTCGTTATCGTAAAGAAAGAAATCTTTCTTTACTATGATGAATAATGGTAACTCTCCTTTCTTTCCTTAGGACAGGTCACCCACTGTCACCCAAACTGCTTTTCACATCAGATTTGATACCAATTTCTCCTTGTTGGTCAGAATCAAGTCTAAAATTGCTGTCCCATTGGGTTCTTCCTCTACTTTATAAAACAAAACACTCAAATGAATTCAAGGACTTACTGGAAACTGTGCATTTTGCCATACAACTTTTCAAGCAGATGTCTAGGTAGTTCAAGTCCCTCATTACTACAAAGATGTGCTCTCAACACTTAAGTTACTTGTTCCAGAAATGCCTCATTCAATTCTTCCTGTTCTGGTGGTACATAGCCTACTATCTGCAGTATGACAGAGTTAACAGTATGGATGCCTTTCTGGACTCTCAATGGGTCACCCAGGGTGGAGACTGAGGTCAGAAGGGATAGGTGCTCTAGTGAAGACAGCAAGGCAGTGCAAGTCTTCTCTAGGTGAGGGGCAGTTCTATTTGAAGTTCTGGGTCTGTACAGTATGAGATGAAGCAGTCATCTACCTTGCTTCACTTAAGATGGCACCTTTTAAGAGGTCCAAGACAGGAGATTCTGGTACTGGACTGATAGAGAAATTTATTACCACCATGAAAGACTTTGGCACCAGGACCTGCAGTGCCAAGAAATCCAGTACTAGCATTAGGGTTAATGCCAAGTAGTTGATACTCAATACTGGAGGCGAAGTGGTAGAGGTCTCATTACCAGGATTGGTGCCAGTGTGGTACTGAAAGTAGCACAGTCCTTTTGGGATCAAGGAGCCCTCAGTGGCAGGTTGCTCTTTGGTGGCAAGGCACCATGGAAAGATACTGAATTGTGTTTTAGTGGATGAAAATCAAAGTGAAACTAGGTCTCTTACTCAGGATTGGAGAGTGTGATCTGTGCTTGGACTCCCAATGAGTCCGTTCTCCTTCATTCTTTCCCTTCATTAGGGACACAGTTTCTGAGTGCAGTCTGTAGGAGACGACTATTTGTGAGGTAAAATCAAGCACCAGCTGGCTATGGGGGACAGTTCCTAGGGGCAGGAGTCAGGAGTTACATGAATGTCTCAAGCAAAAATAACTTCAACCTTGCCTGTCTGTACTTTAAGGTCCTCCTGGGAAAAGGGTGGTATGTGCTCTTCTCTGAGACCGATGTTGAAACATTAATGGGTATGATGGAGCCACACAATAGTGGGGGCTTGAAAGAAGGAGATGTAGGATCCACCACGATAAGGGCATATTTCTGTGTATGGTGATGGGTGGGCAACAGAATTCTGATGCTTCTAACAATATTTTTAAATAGCCAACAGGTGTAAATACAAACCAAATTAAAATTAAGCAAAACTGTAACAAATCTATGAAATGAAACAAGAGGATGTCACATAAGGATGTGGATACTACTGATGTTCAGCCCGCATCACAGAGGGTAGGAAGGAACTGAGGGGCAGTTGCTGCTACCCTACTTCCTTTGACTCCAGTGGCTGTGAGGGATGATGAGTGGAGGCATAGCCACAACAGATACACTATTCAGAAGAAACCGATCTCATGTGAATGGAGTGCATGCACACAAAGGATGGAAATAGTGAGGACAATCACTCAAAGAAGAAGTTTATCTATCAGCAGATGCTGGCACATGAAATTTTCCATTTTAAAAAGAAACTTAAGAACTGCCCTCTTTCAAAAAGAATGTAATCTCCAGTAATTCTGAATAGGTCAGTGATCAAACACTGCCATCAGTTAAGCTGCCCTCTTTCAAAATATCCACCACCTCTCATTGTCCCAACAGCAGCGAAGCTGAGCCATTCCCAAGGAGGAAAGTAAAGTCTTATATAATCAGGAAGCAAACAAGAGCAAATGGTGCTTAGACTCTTTGCTTTGAGTTACAATTAGAAAGGGTAGCCATTTTGAGAATTATATCTTAACTGAGTTCTGAATCTGACCATTAATGCCCCTGGGAACCATTTCAAATGAAGGCCATTCTTTATGGAATTCTCTGAAGCAAAAAAAATTTCAGGTAAGAATTAGGACAAAAGTTACCATTAATCCTAATCTAGGTATACAAATGTAGCCTATACACAAGATTTTACATCTACTGGATATTTTGTTCCCTAGCCTCTGTTTGTCAGAAGCCGGGAATAGGAGACATGGGTGGGATCACTTGATTACCTGTTCTGTTCATTCCCTTTGAGGGCACCTTGCATTGGCCACTGTCGGAAGACAGGATTCTGGGTTAGATGGACCTTTGGTCTCACAGCGTGGCCATTCTTGTGTTCCAATGGTTAATCATCCTCACACCTAAAACCTGTATCCTGCTTTCTTCCTCATTTGAGTCTATCTGGCTTTATCTTCCAATTATTGGTGCCTTTTGTGATGGATTGTCATCCCCATCTAACCACTCAGCTGGCCTGGCCCAGTCTATATTGCTTTGCTGGTGCATCAGCCTCTCCAGAATTCTACTGTCTTACACTGCACAAAGATCTGTACAAAGTGAGCTCATTAATAAAGTTGACCTTTGCCTAGATGTGAGAAGGATATGCAACAAGGCTGAGTTATCCAAACTGACACTTCACTGGTTTAGATAAAGCAATAAGTTTATTAATTACAAAAGGTTAAGTGATTATGTATCATAGCAAACAGATCCAAGCAGATTACCTAGCAAACAAACTGCAAACTAAGCTTAAGATATTAGATAGTCTCTCACCCTGGCTGATGATACAAGTAGTCCACCAGGTTTCCATGTAAAGGGTCTCAAAAATTGCATGTTTTCCCAATAAAACCTCACAAGTTCATGATTATGCAGATGTTTGAGACCATCATGTGAACAAAATACTGTTATTTCCGACAATCATTAGTTGTTACTTTTGTCTCAGCATAACTCTACAAAATTGCTAAATTCTCTATTCAGCAAGTTCAATCATGAAATGATTGAAACTGAATTTCACACTAACTATTCAGAAATTCTTTGCTAGTCATCAGTATTAAAAAAAGTTGCCCATACTTTAATACAAACTGCAATCTGCCCACAACTCTAAAAACACATTTACAATGAAACATTAGCAACAGAGAAGACACTGTAAGCGTAACTCCTTCACTCAATTTTAGCTATATCTTAGAGAATTGATGCAAAGGTTAGCAGCACCAGTCAATTAAAAAATGTAAAGGAAACTGTGAGATGTTTTAGATACAAAGCCCCACATCTTTAGTTTAGAGATTTCTAACAAGAATATCACTGTGCTTTCAGATAAATAAAGCAGTAGTACAGCTCTCATTCTGCTTTTATTTGTGTGTGCTAACAGATCTTCTATAACTTACTTACTGTGAAAAAAGAGTAGGTAAACAAACCATAATGGACCGGGTGTCAAAAATTTAAAAAAAATTGCAATTTTTTAACCACATTTTCATAACATTAATTTTAGCAAGAGAAAAAGTCAAAGACAGAAATAGGCATAATGCACCCATAAAATTGTAATAAGTAGAGACAACAATATGAAAAAAGGAAATTTCTCCCAACAAATAAAAACAATACGAAGGTTAATGAACATACAATACAAGGTGTTCAGCTCATTGCATCAATTTTGGAGGGTAGCAGAGACTCAGATGCTGATCAAAATACACACAAACATACAGGGATTACCATAGATTTCATATTTATATCACATACACACATTCTTCATATCTAAGTCAACAATAATCCCCTAGTATAAAATATGAGCAAAAATCAATGTCATTTTGAAGATAAGCATGCATTTTTCTCATTAATAAATACTATTATAGATCCTACTGTATTGGATTGCAAATAACTTCAGCTGAACAAAATTGCATGACATGGGATTTACTTATCCTCTATGTTCATAGAAACCACTTGTTCTCTGACAGCACTCATTCTTGACAATTTATGGCAGCTGTCAGCACCCAATTTGTTCCAATTACTGCTATGCATAAAGGTATAACAATCATAAGGATTTATTAGTTGATTATTGTAAAGGTGACAGAGTCAGAATCGCCTTCAAAAATGCAGGCAATAAGAAAACTAGATAATTAGAGAGATTTAAAATCTCCCCTGGGTTTGATATTTATCACAGTAGCTGCTTCATATTAGCAGCCTAAACTTTCTATAGTATCTCTTTTTTTTTTTTAATCAAACTAGACTATTTTCTGGCTCAACGGGACATAGGAAAAACATTTACTTCTAGTTGTGGTAAATCTGTAACTAATTTATTCGTCAGCTATCTGATCTGGACATTCAAATTATGTTTTTCAATATTGTTGGTGTATATATTATAATCCAAACATTTGCAAGAAAAATTAATCTTTGGGAGGTTCAGAAAACCATCCCAATATTCACATTTACCTGAACTTACACTGGTTGCCCATAAGCCTCCAGATTCTGTTGGTCTCCAGAAAAATCCCTACATAAAGGTACCTAAGACAATCTCCTGTTACCTGGACCTTGGTGCCTCTAACCTTTGTATAATCTTTAGTAGACTGAGTGCTCTCTCTTTCCACCCTGCAACAACAGGTCCTAGTTCCTGTGTTTATGAAACTAGGTGGCTTTCTAGTGTTATTACACAGCAATCTCTCATGTCTCTGTAAATTTATCTGCATTCTTGAGTCTTTCTTAGGTCTTTTGTTCAAGATTGTTCTGTGTGCTTTTGAATCCAACTATATATAAATAATATATATATTATTCTAGATTTATATATTTTAATACTCTGATGCACACATTACACTAAATCTCTAGCCTGCAGCTACACCCTTGATCTTGTTTACCCAATAATTTTACCAGTTCAAATATCGTACAGTATAAACTCAACTCAACTTTGTGGGTACATCGTACTAGAAGAGGATTACAAAATGTTGTTTCCAATTATTTTACTGCATTCAGGTACACAGTTAACATTATGGCCTATTTTAATTACATAAAAAGGACCAAACTGGCAAGCAGGGTACCCACCCTGGTGTGTGCTGGAATAAGGAGTACATTTTATTATTAAAAATAAGTTTCATTGACACTTTGTGAAAACAATTGATTCCAGACCAATTTTTTTTTCTGGCAAAGACAACACAAGAAAAAATTCCAGAATAAAGCATTTTGTGTTTGGGAGGGACTTTAGGTATGAAATTGGGAATATGTAAAATATATAAATGATGTGAGAGATTATATATAGATATATATTTTACAAAGAGAGAGAGAGCGAGCAAGAATATATGGATTTTATCCAGAGATAAAATTGTATCTTACATGTTACTCAGCTAACCAGGATAGTCTGTGTACACACACACACACACACACACACACACTTACTTCTGGTTGGCTGAATAGCATTCCAGACAGATTTTAATTGGATTATCTAGAGGGCAGTGCACTGCCCCAACTGTTAGCTCATTTATTGCAGGCTCCAGGTGCAGTGATACAAGCCAAACTGGCTAACTTGCATAGATAAGATTCTAGCACCATCAGGAGACTGCAATCCTGGCCATGGATTTGGTGGCAGCCTGGTAACAGCACAGGAACTTTATGCAGCTCCACTGTCAGTCCTGTGACAGCAAGGCTGCCAACGGCTTGCCTGCACTGCCATGCCAGAGCCTTCAGCAGCACAGCAGTCTCCTCTGTCACCTGGATCTCTGTTCTATTATCCAACCTCTACATTATCTGAACCCCCATCTTGGCCCATGCTGTTATGGTTTGGAGAACACGTTTCAGAAATTCTTTTAGAAAGAAACACACACACACAGAAAGAGCGACCAAGTGCCATACTCCATTTGGAGTATGTGTTTTGGTAGCCTTATCGGTTATCCTTTGCCTCATTGGGACTGAAGTCCCAAAATAAGGCACTTGCCTTGTTAACAAAGTCACCTGGCATGATGATGGGGGGGGGGGCTGCAGGAGGGATTCTGTGACCTGGCAAGAGACTGGAAAAGGAGATTGAAAAGAGAAATTATTCTGCTCAGGAGCATTTTCTCTAGTATCTGAGGAAGAATAGACCCAGCATGTAACAGCCAGTGAGAGTGAAGGGTGCCTACCTACCTCCTTGGACACAGATCATCCCCACAAGACCTCACAAGGGAAGGGTGAACTAATGAGGGACACTAAGGTATTTATTGTTTGTACTCATTCATGCTTTATATGAGTAAGTAGAAGAGCAGCAAGGGGCTAGAGTCTAGGAAGTTTTTCTGTGTGTCAAATGCTTCACCACCACTGCATGTCTCTGGAGAGAGTTAAATTGTAAACCAGCAGCTTCACAACCTTGCAATAGGATTCTGGGACAGTGATGGGAGTGATGGCAACTGGGGCATCATGGGAGATCAGCATCCTCCCTAGGAGCACCATTTCTGTGAAGGCATAGCAGACAGTCCATGCTCAGGACATGTGCCAGAAAGAGTGTGGGCAGCCTACTGAGACACATACATGGGAAACCACAGAGTTAGAGTCCCTTCTCAGCAGTCCAGTAGGTAGCTGGACGGGAGTCACCAGCTGGATTCAAAACACTAACATACAGTGTTCTAAAGGAAAATATATTTTCTGAGATCCACAAAGCAACATTTTTAAAATATATATTCTGCATTTATTCCTCACAAATTCTGCTGACGTTCATGAGTACTCTGCAAGCAGAATAAATGTAAAAATGTGCCATAGAGAACTGTATTGTGGATCAAAGATGTAACTTGTTCCCTAAATAATGAATGAATATATTTTTTTCCTATTTCTCTCCTCAATTTGTTACATTTTTTCCATTAGTGGAAACACTCTCCATCCGAAAACATGGTTTCTTCCTCAAACTATACTCAGATATGGAAATCATTCAAGATAGAATTTTAGATTTGTATTATACACAAATTACTTCTAGAAGAGAACTGCTAGTGCCTGAAAATTATTTAGAGTGGGAAGAGGTCCTTATTTAAGATAAAAGGAAAGATGCCCAATCGCTAAGCTAAGTAGGAAGAACACTTTACAGTTTCCCCTTCAATAGTTTAAGCATATCATCTCTTCTAATACTGGAATCAAAAGATCTTATGTCAGTCCTATTTTTTTATTATTTGCATTACCATGGACCAAAACCCCTTTGTGCTGGATGTTATCAACACAAAACAAAAAGACTGTACTCCTCCCCAAACAGTTCACAATCTAAACATAAGACAAGAGACGGCAGCTAGATTAGGACAGGGGGAATGCAAGGAAAAACTGATACAATATTGATCAGTATGATAAGCAGGGGTATCAGTGCACCAGTGACTTAATAGATATCAGTTTGTAGTGGACATGACAGCAAAAGGGGGCTTTTAAGAGGGGTGCTGAAGGAGGATATTGAGGTAGCTCTGTGGATGTTTACAGGAAACTCCTCCCAAACATGAATGGCAGCATGGCAGAATGCACAAAAATACATGATTAAAAATTTTACAAGTGGGTGGGAGGCTAACATGATTGGTTAAGAGGAGAAGGAAGTCCATATTTCAGTACTAAATGAAATGTCAGATCGAGTATGAATAAACCATAAAGGACCTTGAAGGCGAATACAAACAGCTTATGTTTGAGGAAACAGAGAAGGAGGAGCCAGTGGAAGGATTCAAAGAGAGGGGTGATATAAGTTAAAAGCTAGGAGAAAACTCTTTTGTCAGCATGCTGAATGGATATGAGTAGTGCAAGACTGCAATGACAGAGAAAAGGATGCAATACTTGAGACACAAGGCGAGGAGAGCCTGGATGACCAGTTTTAGTAATAAAGGCTACATCTTAGACGTGTTATGTAGAAAGAATATGCCAATTTTAGATATCACCTAGATGCGAAGACCCAGAAAGAGCTCCTCGATGAAGATGGCACCCAAGTTACCGACCTACATCACACGCAGGATAATAGTGTTGTTCACAATAACTGAGAAAGTAGGTGTGGGGGAAGACACAAAAGAAAAGATTAAGTGCTCTGATTTAGCTACATTTAGCTTGACCTAGTGGTTAAACATCCATAAATTGTCAGAAAATTT
This sequence comes from Pelochelys cantorii, assembly GCA_032595735.1. Lineage (NCBI taxonomy): Eukaryota > Metazoa > Chordata > Testudines > Trionychidae > Pelochelys > Pelochelys cantorii. The sequence goes on from CM064330.1 coordinate 60,369,970, forward strand.
TGTATGGAAAAAGAGGACAGAGGTCTGGAGAACAGAGGAAGTTCTGTATATTATCAGCATGGAAAAGGTAGTTGAATTCGTGCTTGTGGAAGAGATTACCCAAAGATAAAGTGGAGAGGAGACCAAGGATGGAGCCTCCAAAGGAGGCACAAACAGGTTAGAGAGGTAGGAATACAAGCAGGGCAGAGTCATGGAAGCCAAGGGAAAACAAAAATTCAGGAGGAACAGCATGGTCTCAAACTCTGACTTTAAAAGCTAGAGGGGACAATCATAATCTAGTCTGCCTGTATACTGTAGTCCACAGAACCTCACCCACCCACTCCTGTAATAGACCAATATTCCCTGAGTTAGTGAAATCCTCAAGTCATGATTTAAGGACTTCAAATTGCAGAAAAGCCACTTTTTACACTATTTTAAACCTCCAAGTGACCTATGCAGAGGAAGGTAAGAGCACTCCGAGGATCTCTGCCAATCTGAACAGAGAGAAACAATTTTCTTGGCTTCAAATATGGTGGTCGATTCAAAAATTAGCATGTGTGCAAGACCCACCAGTTAGATACCTGGGAAAGTGTTATCTGTAGTAACTCAGATCTCCCCAAATAATATTCCATTACTGGCGATTGCAGATACTTGTCACAGACAACTTGCATGCCATTGTTGGCAGTCTCATCATATTATACCCTTCATAAACTTATCAAGCTCCGTCTTGAAGCTAGTTACATTTGCCCCCCCCCCCCCACAGTTCTTTTCCTCTTGGTCAAAGGTGGCTGACAAGTCAAGGAGAATGAGGATCATTTACTGGTTCTGAGATACGCCCAGAAACAAGTCTGTGAATATTTCAGTATTTATATAATGTGAATCACTTTTGTATCTTGAGGCAAACCACCAAAACCATTCAACTTATTCTCCAATTTAAAACAGCAAAGGTTACAAGCAGTCTTTAGAAAAATGTATTTTCTTGATGTTACCCATCAGGGATCTCGATGAAACAAATATTTTCAGGATGCCCACAAGTTATTTTTTAAAAAAACCCTCAAAGCTATGTTACTCCTCAAGATTTGGGCATACTTATCTACACAATTATCTCACGTTCCTGTGGTTACAGACCTCTCTTCCTGCTTTGTAACTACTTCTATTTTAAATGTACATGTTTTGTCTTTGTTTAGGTTCCTTGCATCAGGGACCATGTCTTCATCTGTAAAATACTTTAGTGGTAATATTATCACTTAATTTTTTTTTTTAAATCAAAGAGCCCTGCAAAGTCAATTGTTGGAATTGTAAATCTCATCTTTTGGAAACAAAATTCTATAGTAGATGAATGGAGAATAGCAGGTATTTTCCAAGGCATAACAGGTACTCACATAAGACTGACTCATTCAGCTACTCAAACTAAAAAATTATTATTACATTCACTCACTGCAAATGTGAAGGGGACAAAATGTACACATATTAATCCCAGATAATAGGATATTATAAAATGCAGCTCTGATTAATATATATATTTTTAAAAACCTGATTGACATCAAGGTGCTTATATACTAAAAAATTAAATGTATTTTGATTTTTCACATTATATAAAAGGCTGTCCCCGAGAGAACACAAAATGTAATAGTATGACCAGTCTGCCCCATTATCTAATATGATAAACAAAGACACCATTCTAAATACAAGCATAGAGGAGGAAACATTAACACATTGATATGGAGAACATATGGCTCAGTTAATACGAATTCCATTCATGAATATGTACTTTCAACAATGACTAATTCTATTGATTACAAAGCATCAATCTAGTAGTCACAGCATCTACAAGTGTTTAATATTCTACTTTGACAGACAACTACCCAGAAGAAATAAGATTAATGCAGTTTACCAGAATGTGTTGTAACTTCATAGGATTTAACTAAACATTTAAATATCCCAATAAGAATAAGTAGCTACACACATTTAATACTTCTGAGATTTTTTTCCTATTACAAGCGGATACAAATGGGCTGTATTCACCCTGACCTACTGCAGTAAAACTGCTTGAGCTTGGTGACTCAGATTTATATCATTTCCTGAACTCTGACAAAGATCCCATAGACTGAATCCTTTGAGGGTTAATTGCATCAATATCATATTTCATTGCAAAAAGAGCTGTGTCCAGTGCTTTTAAGATTTTCAATTTCATCCACATGGTAGATTAAAAATGAGGACGTGTTTGTGTCTTATAAGCATTCTGTAATTCAGGATATTTCTGTCACCTCTACCCCCAACCCTGAAAATGTTGCCACATGGAACCTCCTGCATCTTGACTGTACTTCTCAATGCAATCTATCCACATCTGAAAATCATCCTATGAATAGGTAAAATCTGCCACCTACTGGTCAAGCCAATTATTTTTCAGCATCACAGTGAGGACTCCCATAAATGCAGGAAAATGTACTTATACTTAAGTACAGCGTGTCCTTTACAAGGAGGACAAACGGTTACAAGGAATAGTTTTAACAATAAGACTCACTGTAATCATCTGCTCCCATCTCCAGAGTACTAGTAGGATATAATTGCACACACCTGCCAATAAAATCATCCCTTTTGCCAGCATCTTTGTCCCACACAGTAATATCAATAATTCCACCTCGCTCTTCATAGAGATGAAAGTCAAATTGCTCCCTCCACTGAGGATTTAAAGTTTTTGGCACAATCTGAAAGGAAAGAAAGACATTATTGCACTGTGCAGCCATGCTCTTTCCTGAACAGTGAAATTAATCTTTAGATGTTGCCCAGAATGTCTTACTCACACAATTAATGGCTTTGGTGCTGATTTTTTAAAAGAAAAAAATAAGGCTACCAAACACTACCATGCTCCTGTTGCACATAGTATCAACCTCCAGAATCTCTCCGTTCATTACCACTCAAAGTCTGTAAAACAATGAATTTGCCCTCAGAACTGAACCATTTTTCTTTAGAGTAATGATTCCTCATCTTGAGTGACAGGAAAGTGACAAAGTTGTCTTTCTAAAGCAAAACCAAAAAAACCCTACCTGAAAATGACAAATAGACTTGAAATTGAAAGCACTTAAGCAGCAACTGCAGTTAACCAACTTTGCATGATCTCCTCCTCTTTTTCTTGACATTATAATATTTGGAGTTGTAAGGATGGGGAAAAAAATCAATTTACCAAACTAATTAGATATTTATTTTTAATTACAGGAGCAGATGCAAGTACTTCCTGAAATATCAAGTCTTAATTTATCGTTGAATTCAGGCTGAAGTTAACAACTTCACTGGTGTATTTTATTCTGGATATTCACCTTATGCAGTAACTGCAGTTCTTCAAGATGCATGTCACTATGGCTACACAACTTCAAGCATGCATGTGACCTGTGCACCAATGATCAAAGATTACATGTGCTCCAGATATCCTTATGCTTTGCACTAAGAACACAAGGCTGTACACGCAAACTACTCTCAGTTTTTTCTCTACCGTGAAGTCCTTCAAGACAATTCTGAATCAGAGAGGGCAGGTAGTGGAGCATCCATAGGGGGACACATCTAGAAAAATTCCATTTATTGCACAAGACGAGAAAATTCTCCCTCAAGGAATCATAGAACTGGAAGAGACCTCAGGAGGTCAAGTCCAGCCCCCCGGACCAAGGCAGGACCAATTCCAACTAAATCAACCAAGCCAGGGCTTTGTCAAGCCGAGATTTAAAAACCTCTAGGGATGAAGATTCCACCACCTCCGTAGGTAACCCATTCCAGTGCTTCATTACCCTCCTAGTGAAATAGCTTTTCCTAATAGCCAACCTAGACCTCTCCCACTGTAAATTGAAACCATGGCTCCTTGTTGTGCCATCCGTCACACTGTGAACAGCCTCTCTCCATCCTCTTTGGAACCTCCCTTCAGGAAGTTGAAGGCTATCAAATCCCCCCTCACTCTTCTCTTCTGCAGATTACGCAAAGCCAAATCCCTCAGTCTCTCCGCATAGGTCATGCGCTCCAGCCTCCTAATCTTTTTGGTCGCCCTCCACTGGACCGTCTCCAACGCATCCACATCCTTTCTATAGTGGGGGACCCAGAACTGGTCACAATACTCCAGATGTGGCCTCACCTGAGCCGAATAAAGGGGAATAATGGATCTACTGACAATGCTCCTCCTAATGTACCCTAATATGCCATTCGCCTTCTTGGCTACAAGGGCACACTGTTGACTCATATCCAGCTTCTCATCCACAATAATCACCAGGTCCTTTTCTACAGAACTGCTACTTAGCCATTCAGTTCCCAGCCTGTAACAGTGCTTGGGATTCTTCCGTCCCAAGTGCAGGACTCTACACTTGTCCTTGTTGAACCTCATCAGAGTTCTTTTGGCCCAATCCTCTAATCTGTCTAGATCACTCTGGACCCGATCCCTGCCCTCCAGCGTATCTATCTCTCCCCTAGCTTAGTGTCATCTGCAAACTTGTTGAGAGTGCAATCCATCCCCTCATCCAGGTCATTAATAAAGATGTTGAACAAAGCCAATCCTAGAACAGATCCTTGGGGCACTTTGCTAGAAACCGATCACCAACCTGACATCGAGCCATTGATCACTACCGGTTTGGCCCGACAGTCTAGCCAGATTTCAATCCATATTCCCTTACCTTGCTGTCAAGAATATTGTGGGAGACCGTATCAAAAGCTTTGCTAAGTCAAGATATATGACATTCACTGACTTTCCCATATCCACAAAGCCCATTACCTCATCATAGAAGCTAATCAGATTGGTCAGGCACAATCCACAATCCATTAATCCATGTTGACTATTCCTGATCATTTTCCCCTCTTCCAAGTGCTTCAGAATGGATTCCTTGAGGATCTCCTCCATGATTTTTCCGGGGACTGAGATAAGGCTGACTGGTCTATAGTACCCTGGATTGTCCTTCTTCCCTTTTTTAAAGATGGGCAGTACACTTGCCTTTTTCCAATCATCCGGGATCTCTCCCAATCTCCAGGAGTTCTCAAAGATAATGGCCAAAGGCTCCGCAAAGACATTTGCCAACTCCCTCAGTACCCTCAGATGCATTAAATCCAGGCCCATGTATTTGCGTATGTTTAGCTTTTCTAAATAGTTCCTTTTTCTTTCCCCACCAAGGGCTGTTCACCTGCATCCCATACTGCATTGCCTAGTGCATTTGTCTGGGAGCTGACCTTGTTCGTGAAGACAGAGGCAAAGAAAGCATTGAGTACTTCAGCTTTTCCCACATCATCTGTCACTAGGTTACCTCCCTCATCCGATAAGGGCCCCGCACCCTCTCTGATCACCCTCTTATTGCTATCATGTGACTCTCAGTCACATCCCGAATGCGCGCTCCTAGTAAGCAGCACACTTCGAGATTGCAGGTCTGGACGGCAGATGGATGGCTCAGTCCCTTTTAAGAGGGAGTCCCTGACCACCGCCACCTGTCTTCTTTGGGGGGGAGGGGGTCATGCAACCCCCATCCCTAGGACTAGGCATACCATGCCTTCCGGTAGATGGTGTTCCCTTCTGATTTCTTATCTGAGAGGTCCCTGCCAAAGGATTCTCCACTGCAGTGCCTGTGGAGAGAGCCTGAAAGCCATTACTTACCCCTACATGAATGGGGGAATACCTGAGTTGGCCTTCTTCTTCTTCTAGAGGTTACATGCTGCCAGTTTTCTTCCTTGTCCTGTACTGCCCTGACTGGCTCTTCAGCCTGCTGTGCCTGCAGGATTAAACGCTGCCTTCTATTGAGGAAGTCTTCATCCTCTCTGATAGAACATAGGGTCAATACTTAGGCCTCAAGTCCTCTAATTTTTTCTTCCAAAATGGCGACCATCTGCACTTTCACTTACTGCAGATGAAATCCCTTCTTTCTTCCGGGAGGAAGAAAAACATGGCACATGCTGTGCAGGTAACAATAGCAGAGCTATCAATATCCACACCTGCATTCTGAGAGATTCCTCAGTTATTAAATGCCTCCTTGAAGGGAAGGAGTACAGTGGAAGATTTTAAAGAATGGTAAATGTATCTCACCCCCTTCCCACTCCCCTTCCTACCTCTGTCCCCAAACTCCCTGTTCGCAAGCTCTCTGGTCACTGACTCACTCCTTTATAAAGCCCTGGACTGCCTGATAGCCCCTTCCCTGATTAAGGCTCAACCAATGAGCCGAGGCTTCTAGATTTCAAACCCTGATTAGAGGCTCACAGCTTCCACCTGCCAGCCACAGTACACACTCTGTGAGGGGGAAGGGCAGAGGAAAAAAATGTTCCTGTTGGTGCTCCACTTCAGATGATTCTCAAGCAGTATCACTGAAAGATGGAGGGAGCTTCAGAGTTGAGTCCAACACTGAAAATACAACTGCATTGCAGTTAAAAAGGGCTCTAGAGGCGATCCTGGCAATTACAGACCGGTAAGTCTAACTTCAGTACCGGGCAAATAAGTCGAAACAATAGTAAAGAATAAAATTGTGAGGCACGTAGAAGAACATAATTCGTTGGGCAACAGTCAACATGGTTTCTGTAAAGGGAAATCATGTCTTACTAATCTATTAGAGTTCTTTGAAGGGGTTAACAAACATGCAGACAAGGGGGATCCAGTAGATATAGTGTACTTAGATTTTCAGAAAGCCTTTGACAAGGCTCTTGTGTAAATTACATTGCCATGGGATAAGAGGAAAGGTCCTTTCATGGATTGAGAACTGGTTAAAAGACAGGAAACAAAGGGTAGGAATAAATGGTAAATTTTCAGAATGGAGAGGGGTAACTAGTGGTGTCCCCCAAGGGTCAGTCCTGGGACCAATCCTGTTCAACTTATTCATAAATGATCTGGAGAAAGGGGTAAGCAGTGAGGTGGTAAAGTTTGCGGATGATACCAAACTGTTTAGGATAGTCAAGACAGAAGCAGACTGTGAGGGACTCCAAAAAGATCTCACCAGACTGAGTAATTGGGCAACAAGATGGCAAATGAAATTTAATGTGGATAAGTGTAAAGTAATGCACATTGGGAAAAATAACCCCAACTATACGTACAGTATGATGGGAGCTAATTTGGCTACGACAAATCAGGAAAGAGATCTTGGAGTTATCGTGGATAGTTCTCTGAAAACTTCCACACAGTGTGCAGCGGCGGTCAAAAAGGCAAATAGGATGCGAGGAATTAAGAAAGGGATAGAAAATAAGACACAGAATATCTTACTGCCCCTGTATAAAACTATGGTACGCCCACATCTTGAATACTGTGTACAGATGTGGTCTCCTCATCTCAAAAAAGATATTTTGGCCTAAGAAAGGGTTCAGAAAAGGGCAACTAAAATGATTAGCGGTTTGGAACGGGTCCCATATGAAGAGAGGTTAAAGCGACTGGGACTTTTCAGTTTAGAAAAGAGGAGACTGAGGGGTGATATGATAGAGGTCTATAAAATCATGAGTGGTGTGGAGAGGGCGAATAAAGAAAAGTTATTTATTAGTTCCCATAATAGAAGAACTAGAGGACACCAAATGAAGTTAATGGATAGCAGGTTTAAAACTAATAAAAGAAAGTTCTTCTTCACACAGCGTGTAGTCAACCTGTAGAACTCCTTGCCAGAGGAGGCTGTGAAGGCTAGGACTATAACAGAGTTTAAAGAGAAGCTAGATAATTTCATGGAGGTTAGGTTCATAAAAGGCTATTAGCCAGGGGACAGAAATGGTGTCCCTGGTCTCTGTTTGTCAGAGGGTGGAGAAGGATGGCAGGAGATAAATCGCTTGATCATGTCTTCCGTCCACCCTCTCTGGGGCACCTGGTGTTGGCCACTGTCGGCAGACAGGCTACTGGGCTAGATGGACCTTTGGTCTGACCCAGTACGGCCATTCTTATTTTCTTATGTAAAATACAACTGCATTGCCAATGACAGCATATGGTCTGGCTTTGTGACCATGGCATAGTGTTTGGAGAAAGGATATATGGAAGACTAAATGGCCTCAAAAGTGCCATGAAAAACAGCCCATTTTACAAGCTCTCAGTCTAACTCTCTACAAGGAAGCTGAATGGCAGCAGCCTCACAACAGGTGATAATACATCCCCAAATCCATTTTGAGAGTCTGAGTGGAAACTCTAGATTTGTCTGTAAATCAAACAAAACTGGAAAACTTTCCAAAGTCTTGGTACTGTTCAGATTTGATGTCAAATGGATATTAGCCACCTAAGTATGAAGGACATCATCTTCCCTGGTCTGGTGTAGTTTTGGAAAAAAAGACTGGAAGATGAGCAACCTGATTGGTATGGAGTTCAGAAGATACAAAACAAATCCTAAATTTCTACCAAAGGTAATAAAATTTTCTCCTTGAAAAAGGAATAATTATCCATTAAAACACTCATTTCCACAACTCTTCAGGGATGGATGGTTATGAAAAAGGTTTTCATTGACTTAAAGCAAGGTTTTGAGAGACAATTAAGGACCAAATTTAAATCACATATAGCAGTGTGCTCTCTATTTTGCGGGAAAAGGTTCATTAACTCCTTGATGGATTTTGTTGTTGTGTGATGAGCAAAGACTGAAAATTCCTTTACAGAGGAGAGAAAAATAACTACGTTTGAGATGCAAGTCACATTCTCGTCTATCCTTCTTGTTGAAGGCAACAGCTCAGGTAGGCATCATTGAATTGTGGGGGTAAATGTTTGGTAGCACAGTAGGTATCAGAGAGGGCTTTGGATTATTCAACCATGGGATCTTGTTCCAGGAACAAAGATTGCCAGGAAGAGAGAGGATCCACCTAATGAAGAGAGGGAAGAGCATTTTCACAGGCAGGCTTGCTAACCTAGTGAGGAGGGCTTTAAAATAGGTTCCCTGGGGGATGGTGACCTAAGCCCTGTGGTAAGTGGGATATTGCAAGGAAGCACAAGGAGGAGCATGCAACAAGGGAAGCCTCCTGATTCATACTGAGAAAGTAGGACAATCAACTAATTATCTTAGGTGCCCATACACAAAAGCAAGAAGCCTGAGAAACAAACAGGAAGAAGTGGAAGTCATGGCAGTTTCAAAGAACTATGATGCGATTGGAACAACAGACTTGGTGCGGTAATTCACATGACTGGAGCACTGCCATGGATAGGTATAAACTGATCAGGAAGGACAGGCATGGAAGCAAAGGTGGTGGAGTTGCACTCTATGTAAGGGTGTATCTACGCTGCACCATAACTCAAAATAAGATATGCAATTTCACCTATGCAAATTGCATATCTTATTTTCATGTTTTTTCAAAATAGCTTATTTTGTCATTTAGCACTGTCTACCTAGTGCCAAATTTCTAAAAAATGCACTATTGCAAAACATCCCTTACTCCTCGTAGAATGAGGTTTACAGGGATGTCGGAATAGTGAGCCCAAAATAATGGGCTTGCTGTGAAGACATGCGATAGTTATTTCAGGAGACCCTGGTATCCTGAAATAGCATTGCAGTGTAGATGTACCCTAAGAGAGCAGTATCATTGCTCAGAGCTCCAGTATGAAACTGGAAAAAAAAAGCCTATTGAGTCCTGTGTTAAGATCAGAGGCAATAGCAACAAGAGTCATGTCCTGATGGGCATCTGCTATAGATGACCAGGTCAGATGAGACATTCTTTAGACAATAGAAGTTTCTAGATTACAGGCCCTAGTTCACATGGGGGACTTCAATCACCCTGTCATCTGTTGGATGCAATTTCTTGCCAATATTTGGGAAATCATTAAGTCTTGTTCAAGTCATAAAAATGTCCAGAAGAAGGTAAGGTCTGGCTGTTGTGGCATTCAGGGAAGCCCTCTGAAGTGCATTTATAATACTAGAGTCATAACGGACTTTTCAATGTTGAGTTGAAATCCTAGTACAAGGAAAGGAGACATTAACTTTGTGGCTCTGCAGATCTGAAACTTAGAGAAGTGGATCACTGCGTGGTTTGAAAGCTACAGTATTTTCTTTCATTTATCGGCATACATATTGCTAGAGACCTGAACGTGCTCTGAGTCTTTTAAAGTATCTAAAGATTTGCTCCCCGACTCTGAAAAGACCTTGGAGTCCACCAAAAGGCAGATTCTTCCACAGTCCTGAACCTCCTTAGGAAAACCAGGTAATTGTAGTCAGGCTGCTCAATGCATGGCAGCAGCAACTGAGACAGTGAGCGCCACAGTCTGCTGCCTCTACAGAACCTCGTGATATGGTCTTTGCTGAGAACTCACCTTCAGCTGTGATGACTCTGAACTGTTCTCATGTGTTCATCAGGAAGATCTTCAATAAAGCTTTTGAATTTACCATAGTGAAGTTGTATTTTGCCTTCAGATCTTGATAATTTGTCATCCTGAATGATTAAAGCATTTTTTTGGTGGAAGGGAGAACAAAACACTCAGAATTTTTGTCTTCCCATTTACAGATAAATAATGCCATAGCAGAGGTCTTCCAGATGGTTTTATCAGGTTCCAGAAAAGCCTTATTGATTGGTAAAGCAATCTGGCCAGAAATTATTGAATGTAATATGTCCAAAAGTTCATGTTCTGACCTCCTGACTCTCTTCTAAGGAAACCAGGATGAGTCAACAACATGTTTCATCAGTTCCTGACATTGTTCAAAATCATCCAGCCAAGGAGGTGGTTCAGGCATTACAGCTTCATTTGGTGATGACAGATATTTGCATTGGGGTGGGAAAGGTCATCTCTGTCACTTCTACCCTCTTGCTCTTTGAGAGTTTTCTCCTGAAGCAGAGGAGAAAAATATGGTACCAGAGAATTTTTTTCTGTGTTCCCCCTTGGAATAGCTAGGAGCTTTAAAAAAAACACTGCTTGTGGGTCCCATTATGGCTACTGGGGGGAGGGGGGACCATAATAGAGAGGACAGGATATCCAGTATTAGTCACACTAACAAGAAGGGCTCTAAAGACGTTTCTCTTAATGCATTTTCCTCACAGGGTAGATGACCTAAGGAATGTTCTCTCCATGGTATATAGGAGACATCTACATAGTGATGTGAGCACAAGAGGAATCATTCTTAATGTAGTCCAACAGTGAGGAAGAACTAAAGACAAAGGCAGTTGTCTACTATGTGCAGCAGGTATTAGAGAAGTCAGTCATCAGAGAAAGGTAAGATATAATTGACCTGAAGATCTTGACACTGATGTGTGCTGGGTACCCATTAGCAATGGGGACTATTGTTCTTCAGAAACAAAAAGACCCCTAGAGAGGACTCCTCCCTCAGCTCTCTCCCCTCACAGCAACACATGACTGCATGGGAGAAGCACCTCTCCCCACTGCGGAAGCTCCAGGGCTGGAGGAGAGGCATCTCTTGCTTGTGCAGCACTTAATAGGCTGCTGTGTGGCTTGATAGCTGAGTGGGAACTGAAGAGCTGACTTTCATCCGACTGATTCAAACATGTGAAGAGCTTTATAGTATCCAATTCTACGCTAACAAACCACATAGTTATTATTGCAAAATTTCTTGAAATCTAAAAGTAAAATCAGAGTCAGGGAGTGAAAAGGATAAAATTAACTTCAGTTTTAGTCATAATAAAAGACCACTATACAAAGATTCTACGTACTGTAACACCTAAGTAGTAATATAATTCCAGAAGTATTAAAATAACCAGTCAAGCAGCAGATCACAAATGTTAAGAAATAATGGGGTTACCTTACTCTTGTACTTCTGATGCCCCAGCCGGAACTTCACATAGGGATCACTCAATCCATTTGCATCCATGGCCTTTAATTCACACCCCTCTATTAAAGTGACACTGACTATTCCTCTCCAGAGCTGAGATTTTCTGTGCATGTCTGACAGGCGTAAACTCTGGGGCTGAAACTTGAGGTTAAAGAAAATCTAGATTTAGTTATAATACACAAACATTTCTTTGGTAATTTATCCTTCAGGCTTTTATCAAAACTGTTCAACTTATCTGTAGATTTTTTGGGAGGGAGGAGTTGTTTTTAATAAATCAAAAACACAGTGCCAAATACAGAAGTAAAATTATCTCTACCCCAAGATTCCAGTGTTTATGCATCAGAGGATAACATTAACTCTTTGGGACACAAAAATCACATTGAGAGCTTGAGTTCAATTGATTATCCACGCACCCCCTCCCCATTGCAATCCCCAAATCTTTTTCAGAGTCATTGCTTCCCAGGACAGCATCTCCTCTCCCAACCCATAGCAATGATTGTGCTGCAAATAAATACATATGTTAAGGTCTAATGAAGAGGCATTTTATCAACAAGTGAACCTGAAAAAGGAATGTCAGATATTATGCAAGGATGAAGTTTTGATTAAAATAATCCAAAGCATTAGGAAAAGCAGGAAATGGGGAAACAAAGAACACTACAGAAAAGGAGGGAAATAAAATTCACGATTACTGTGTAAATGACAACCATCTGCAGTCACTAAAATGATTTGTATACCCACATACACTTGACTATTATGTAAAAACACCATGCAGCCAATCTAAAATGATGTTTCTGTAAGATGTTCAGCAGTCATCCCTTCAGTTTTGCTGATGTCTATGTAGGTCATTTCCTAATTTGTCCTTTACTCGATATTTTAAAAAAATAAAAAGCTTAATTGAACTTTTAAGTACAACTGCTAGTTTATCCAATATCCACATGTTCCAAAACATAATTTAGAGAATAACTTCACTGGCTGTGGAAAAATCCTTATATCCTTTTGAAAACATTGCTACTGATTACAAAATGTTCTCTCAAATCTGTTCCGAAAAACAGATCTCTTTCTGTCAAATTCTGACAGAAAAGAAGAATCCTTATTTACAGTAGTTTGATATGATTTGCCACCCATAAATTTACTTGACTCATTTCAATATTCAGTAAAGCATGCATGCATCAAAGTAAATATTTCCATTGTCAGTATTCCCTCCTGTCTACTTGTAATTATATTTTATAATTCTGAAGACTCCTCTGACATCTCCCACTCTGATTTATAAAGCACACCACCACATCAGGTTCTTCTACAATTAGGGTCCACATTAGCAGGGAGTCATTATATAGTCTTTGTTTTCCATCTGGTACAATAACAGTATAATTAAGTGTCACAGATAAATTAATCATGTTTAAATATTTCATTCAGCAATGTAACTGTTCTTTTCACATGTGCTACAAATACTGCAGAAAGTTAATATGTTTTCACCAAAGTGAGTTTGACTAGTGCATATTCAAACTCTGCAAAGGAAAATGGAATTAAACTTCAACATATGGTAACATCAGTAGTGTTCTTCTTTTCAAGACATCCAGGATTAGACTAAAGTGATTATAAAAACTATGCGGAAACTTATACTTAAATCCATCTGAACTTGCATTAACAGAGAGTGAACACTGAAAACATCGTTTACACAGAAATATTACTTACATTTGACAATTAACTAGACAGGCACTCTTCCTCTATACACAGTTAACACAAATATAAGCCCTACTGAATATCTGGTTGTCTTCTCAAATGTAAGTGTGGAAGCCAGTCTTCTCAAGTGTTCTCCTCTGCTATTAAATTTTCATTTGCTATTATTTTACATGCAATGCTTCCCTGGCCCTGACTGGCACCCCTGGGACCTGAGTGGTCCTAAACGAGGGATTTTGCCAGACCAGGGGAGGTCATTTCTGCACCACCACCCCAAGTCCAGCTACTCCTAGCCTGACCCCTGGCCTCCCTCCCACTCTCCTGCCAGCCCACTGCGATGCTGGGCTGCCAAGTCTCACCAGCCCTGCTGCGGCAGCCTGCAGTCCCACCGCTGGGGCTCCCAGCCCCACCAGCTCTACCATGGCTGACGTGGGTCTCCCGGCCCCCCCAGACATGCTGCAGCAACCTGCTACCCCGTCATCGGGGCTCCTGGCCCCACCAAGGCAGACCACTGCCTGCTAAAACCTGATACCACTTCAGACATCCTAACTGCGGCTCAGCCGGATCCTGCAGCCCAGCTGCACTCCCAGCCCCACATAGGGCTCCTGCCTCTGGCCTTCCACAGGGACTCTCTGATCTGGCAACAGGTGTGGTCCAGAATGACCACGGATGTTTCCAGGCAAGTGAGTCCCAGTTTACAGAGTTTCAACCTGTAGACAATTTTCTTTAAACATTAATTATTGGTGATATTGACATCTATATGTGGATATTTTATGAAAGTGAAAATTCGCATACTTTATAAAGTATTTTAAAATTATCATTCCTCTCCTACTTCCAAATTGTACTAATTTATTATTGCAACATATTACTCATTTTCTAAATTAAGAAAGATCACAAAATCAGTGTTTTTGTTTACTCCCATAATCCTTATATCATGATGTGCTATTTCTCATTTTTATTCTTAGCTCATGAAGCCTCATACAACACTGGAGAGTGTGACTCAATTCTAATAAGGGAAACCATTTGCAAACATTGGGGAAAAAAAACCAGTGACAACACAATTAAACATCTTGATTCTGACATAAAATCATCATATATTCAAAGGCTACTTTCACCTTTCACTTTGTACAAACTCAGTCTTGTTCCGGAAGAGTATAAATATTTATTTTAAAAATTCAGTGGGATGGGTAAAGCAATTGTCATCGTTACAGCAAATCCTTTTTATAAATGTTAATACATGAAAATGGATAGTTTAGACAACACACACTACTCTATCACAATTTGTCAGAACTCAATGCAAGATAAAATTAAGTGCATAATTTAATGTTGTAAATGGAAATGGAAATAAATATTTACAAACAACCTTCTTAAATATTCATTCTTCTTTTGGCAATACATTTCATAACTATTTTACCAAAATTTGTACCTCTGGTGACCCAAAAGAAATTCCAAACACACTGTAGGATGCCAAAAAATATTTTACGGGGACCCTGTTAATTCAACTAAAAACTTGTTAAATTGAGAATGTATCTACCTGAAGGGATAGATTTGTCTCTTGTTCATCATACCAGCTTTATATCCCATCCTACTAACCAAGGTAGAAATTTTTAATTTAGAATTTTAAACGAAGCTGAAGGAGCACTAGGAGAGCTCAAAACCACTTTTCCTTGATAGTTGAGAATGCAGAAGGGAACAGGGTTGTTGTTTTTTTAACCTTTAATGTTTTCTACTTTGAACTGCATATTGGAACTAAAAATTATACTGACTACACACCTAATTAAGAGCAAAGACCGTATTATAAAAGACAATTTCTTACCTTCACATTTTCTCCTAACTTTTAACAGGATGCCATGACATGACAGAGAAGAGCTGATAATTGTTAAATAACTACTTTTTTCCCCATTATGTTTGACTAAAGATGCAAGATAATCTGTTACTGAACCTTTCCTTAAACTAAGGCACTTAGAGGGTTTTATTCATGTGTGATAATGTGTCATTAATGTATCAAATTTAAACACACTCTCCAGATTTAAGACCCTATCCTGCTCCAATTGATGTCAATGAGAATTCTGCTGTTGATTTCAATGGCAACAGGAGCCAGGCCATTATTGAGCTGAAAATAAATTTTCCGTCTAAATGAAAAATATTCTTTCCAAAACTTTATTTTGGCAAGCTTTTGCTATAAGGTATTGTCTTGAATTAAAATTCCTCTGTCAAACTGACGATAAGTCGTACATAAAAAAAAGCATCAGCAGCTGGATTAATTTCTTGGCATGCAAACTGTGCTTAAGTGCACTTAACATGTTAATTAGACACTCATGATAGTGCAAAGTGCAAGTGGCAGTTATAACATAAAATAAAGCTGTTTTATATAAAGGCATAATTCGGTCACTGATCACGGCATGCACTGGTTGGTTTTCCATCAAAACTACTGCTGAAAAGTCTATATTCAGATGACAGAACTTCCATGTAATCTCTTGGGAAAACTGCCTGGTTCAGTAATCATTACACTGGCAGATGTTTTTCAATTTAACTAGTGTTCTTTTATGTTTTGGACGCCCTCTCTCTCTCTCTGTGAATGGCACTCAGGAACACAGAGTGTAACTATTTACTGAAAAAAAAACGACACTGGCTTCCAGACTGTGTCCTCATTACCCTATCAGTGTCCACGCCCTACTCTCTGCCCTGTCCTTAAGAAATTTTACTCCCCAAAAATAGTCTTCACACTTCCCCCCTTAACCCCTGACACTTCTGATTCTCCCACCTGTGGTTACAAGCCAGACTGTTGAATTCTTCCTGGTCAGCGGTAAAACCTCAAAAGCAAGTTGCACTTGCATTATCCTTTAAGGGCTCGTAAACAGGCTAGTTGATTCTCTTGACCCAGTCTTGCATAGATACAAGCAACTTCAGCTTCAACTAACCCCTTGTAATCATATAGCAAGCACCACCATATCAAACAAATGGATGGAACATACGTCCATAAAATATTACAGGCATTCATGTTCTTCATGACAGTGGACAGTATTTTTAAATAAAAGAGCTTTGCTGAACAAATAATCAATTCTACACAAAGAAAAAAAAATCCTAACTGATTGCTAAATGCAGGTACAATTATTGTCAATGCCATCTTTTTTAATAAACTTGTTTCTTAAAGGTGTACGTTATGCCTCCCAGAGGGGGCTGTACCTCTAAAGTGTGAGTAAACACTTATCTAATGTTTTGAAAATAATAAACGTTTTTCATATTTTTATCCCCTTCTTGTTTCTTAAGATCAGATGATATTTGGCTTGGTGTGGATAACATTTGCTCTGGAGGACATATAAATCAATATTGAACTTCATTTACTGTTTCACTGGCCACAAATTTACTGTTTATCCTTTTGATTTCAATACTAACTGCAACCCAATCTCACATTACGAGAGTGCACAAAGTAATAAGGTTTCATCTGAGAAAAAGCTATTATTGGCAGTATGGATGAGAAAGAAAAATCTCACCCATGGAAGTCAAAGCCAGGGAAATACTGAGTCAGTATGGGAATGCTGTTCTCAGATACAAAAAGGATAAAAACTGTATTTTTAAAAATGCAACTTTTCTCTGTGATTATCAATTCCATTAGGATCAATAATACAGATGATGTATTTTAACCCTTTCTAGATAACACTGCACTTAATAGAAGTTATAAAGGCAAACAATTGTCTTATTTAGTGTATTTTATTCAGTGATAGCCTGCGAACATTTTAATAAGGGGCTTGGACATCATCTTTCCTTTGGATAGCACTAAAGTGATTGTACTGCACCAAGGAGGGGAGAGGGACTGGTTTTCCAGCACATTTTGGGTAAACAACCAATTCAAGTTGATCTTTGTTCATGAAAGCTCTAATTATATTAATAGTTTGTTCTACAGCAGTATGTGCTGGAAACAACTTGGGTGTCACTGCATACACACACTGCTGACTCAAATACAAATTACTACAATTAATTATGAACAGATATTTTTAAAATGTTTGGAGTTTACAAAAGTAATTCATACCCCACAATCTGTAAAGCCAGATTCCCTTACTATAATGCAATTGTAAAGACCTTGGAGGATTAGAAATATACTTAATACATTAAATACACCTACAAGTTATTGGTAATAGGTTTTCTAATAAAATCATATCATCACAATCATAGGGTTTGATATCTCAAGCGCCTATGTCCACAAATAAGTACTGTGTCCCACTGAAGAGGAGGTAAAGCAAGAGATCTCCATCCTACACAATAATATGAAGTACCTATTTCCAGACATTCCTTAAACCTGTCAATGATAATTTATTTAATACTGACCCATCCAGCTCTTCAAAACACTGCAATTTTAAAAAAGAAATTCTATATTTGTAAAGCAAACATCTTTAGTACAGATATCTTTTTTTTAATTAAAAAGGCAGCTGTTTGAAGTTGCTCCAGTGTTTGGAATTGTAAAAGCAGTACTGTGAAGATGGATTAAATGGGTATAATACAAGGGAAATGGCTTAAGATGCACAATAAATGCAATACCACATGGATATGCAATTTATCACCTGGACTATCTTTATTATAGATGTGGTAGAAATGTGTGTATGTATATTAACTCCAGTGAACTAGATAAATTATTACAATATTTTTATTAATACATTTTGTATGTGCCAAACCTTTTA
The DNA here is from genome assembly GCA_032595735.1 of Pelochelys cantorii. Classification (NCBI taxonomy): domain Eukaryota; kingdom Metazoa; phylum Chordata; order Testudines; family Trionychidae; genus Pelochelys; species Pelochelys cantorii. Next base: position 60,387,965 of record CM064330.1, read on the forward strand.
TATACCTGTCAGTGAGAGCTGCAACTGTTAAATGAATTGTTGTTAAATAGCTAATATGAAAACAAATATAAAAGTAGGCTATTTTGGAAATTTCATAACTATGGCATCATCAAGCATTTTGGATTATGAAGGCTGCCAACTGCCCACTGTCAGATATAGCATGAGAAATTGCTCTTCAAATTAGAGAAGTCCCACTTAATTTCTGATGTTGTAGTAACTTCATTTAAAAATTCTTTTTCAGGAATACTAAACCAATAAGTTTCACCAGTCAACAATACTTCATTAGCACTTCAGGAGAACATCAATCTGATTTCCCTGTGTATTATGGAAATTACTGGAAAATACTTTAATTAGCATGTTCCATCTAAGGAGCTCAACAATTTGTACAAATATTAATTATTGTTCATCACACTATTGTAAGACCGATCATTCTACAGAAGGGGGAGGTGGGAAGAAGATAAGTGCTCTGCTTATTCTTACACAGAAGTTTGAGAAAGCCAGTAACAGAATTCAGGAACTCTGAAACTCACACTTCGCAATCAATTTTGGTCTTGGAGATGTTGTCCTACTTTTTAAAAGTTACATCAGTAAAAAGGGATACAACTCAAAATACACACTATGGGCATGTCTAGACTACCTTTTACTTTCGAAAGAAGATATGCAAATTTGGCAGGAATTTGAATATCTTCTTCTGATCGCTTTTTCGAAAAAGCAAGCAGTCCAGACGTGGTTCTTAAAAAAAAAAAAACAAAACACAAAACAAAACACACCACACACACACACCACTTTTTTTGAAAGAACCTTCTTCCTCAAAAATTGAGGTTTACAGGTTCTTTTGAAAAAAAGGTTTTTTTTTAAACAAGAACCGGGTCTAGACTGCTTGCTTTTTCGAAAAAAAACTTTTGAAAATGTGATATGCAAATTCCTGCCAAATTTGCATATCTTCTTTTGAAAGTAAAACATGGTCTAGACTTGCCCTATATGTTTCATCAGAAAGCATAATTTAAGCAATATCAGTGCCTTAAAAAGCACCAGTAACTTCTAAAATGAGTACTAACATCACAGAAAATACATACAGCTCAACTTTGTTTGGTGTTGGTGATCTTAGTCAAAATCCTAGTAACCAGATATGGATATTACATAAACAACCATAACTGTTTACACAGCAGTGGTGGGTATTATCAGAAAGGCCAGCATCTGAACTGGCTTGGAGACAGGCCTATTCAGCTACCATTTGTTACTCCCTGAACTGGTCCCTCAGAATAATGGTTGAGGCACATTCATAGAATAGTATAACTGGAGAGGTCATCGAGTCCAGTCCTTTGCACTTACGGCAGGACCAAGCACTATCTAGATCATCCCTGAAAGATGCCTATCTAATTTGCTCTTAAATATCTCCAGTGTTGGAGATTCCACAACCTCTCTAGGCAATTTATTCCAGTATTTAAGCATCCTGACAGTTAGGAAAGCTTTTCTGAATGCCCAACCTAAACCTCCCTTGCTGCAATTTAAGCCCATTGCTTCTTGTCCTATCATCAGAGGCCTAGGAGAACAATTTTTCTCCCTTCTCCTTGTAGCACCCTTTTAGATACTTGAAAACAGCTATCATGTGTCCTCTCAGTTTTCTCTTTTCCAAACTAAACAACCCCAATTCTTTCAGTCTTCCCTAATAGGTCATGTTGTCTAGGCCGCTAATCATTTTTGTTACTCTTCTCCAGACCTTCTTTAATTTTTCAACATCTTTCTTGAAATGTGGTGCCCAGGACTGGACACAATACTCCAACTGAGGCCTAATCAGTGCAGAGTAGAAGGGAAGAATTACTTCTCACTCCTGTTAATGCATCCCAGAATCATGTTTGCTTTTTTCGCAGCAGTGTCACCCTGTTGACTCATATTTAGCTTGTGGTCCACTCTGACCCCTAGATCCTTTTCTGCAATACTCCTTGCTAGACATTGTTGCAGTGGTGTACAATAGGAAAACTGAACTATTCTTGCTTGTCTTGCATCTGTCCTGTGGTTAGAGGATTCAATTACTTAGAACTATGATGCTAGAAATATTTAAAAGCATAATCTCAATGCCAGTTAAAAATCAAATTTGAAAAAAAAAAACACCTTATTTTTAGGCTCTGTTGTATGCAAAAGAAAAAATTACCAACTATGATAGGTTACCAATATTAAGGAAAATATCGCCATGGTAGTCAGTTGCATAAATAACTGGAAATGTTCAGATGAATTTGAGACAAGTTAAAACATGGTAAACGATACTCTTGAAAAGGAGTATTACACTTATTGAAAAGTTTTACTCAGTATCCCCAAAATTATACAAAAATATAACTTCATAAAGAATAAACCCTTTGCCATGGTTGGCAATGCTAAGACAAACGTAGTATGCAATATTTTTTTCTAAAAAATAATGCTGAAGACCACATGCTAAGAATTACCTTACTGGATCTTTTCCAACTCTTCCTCATTAGCATGGTCTGTAAATGAAATAAAGCATTTTAATTACCTTTTTACTCTGACACACGTAGAAAAAAGGAGACCAACTATCTTCCAATGAGACAATCCACAGTAACCACAGCTATTATAGTGACAACACGCATTTTCCAGTAACAACTACACAACACTGAAATCAAAGCAACTAGAGCCACCACTCATGCAAACTCTTCAGATGGATTTGGCTCTAATATTTTTGGAGAGATTAGGGTAATGAACATGAACATCTAAAATTAAAAAAGAAGGGAAGTGGATAAAGCAATAAAAACATTATTTTGAAAGAAATGGCTATTTTGACTGATCACTTGACTAATAAAGCTTTGAATTTTAGAACACGTGCTCCAATACTTCAGAGTACTTTACTTCCTTTGCACAGCAGATACAGTCAAAGATGGATATCCCTGGCATTTAATATCACCTTGCTAGTAAATAGTGGTGTTGGAGTGTGGTCAGGGAGAAGATGCGTGACTGGGGCTCCCAAGTATCTGGTTGATCCTTGGCCACCAGTGGCAGATGGCATAAGGTAGAGCAGTCTTTAGTTTGATGGTCTTTGCTCTAGGCTAGTGCCTGCTAATCTTCAGATCAAGCAAAGAGACTATGCAAAGAAGTTGTTCTCTGTCCATCTCCAGTCATGTACCAAGCATTCCTTGGCTGCTCAAGAGACTTTGGCCAATGCATTTTTTTCTGGGCATTTATTTTCTGCTAAGGTATTAGAAGAGGGCAAAATATGGCCTGCAATCTGGATCTAGCCCATAAAGCCACCAGATCCAGCCCATGGATACCGCAGGGAGCCTCTGGCAGACTCCATGTCTGCTCTCCCATACTCCTGTAGAACAATCCCATTGGCCAATTTTCAGGCAATGGGAGCTGCCTGTTGTCAACAGGGAGCTTGCATAGCACCCTCCCCCATCCCCTTAGGTTTGTAGCTATCCAAATGCCACATGGCCCCCACAGCCAGTGTGGGGGGCAGGACAGGCAGGGAATTTGCCTGAGAAGACAGTTGGCCAGGAGTCAAACAGGTAAGTCTCCTAGCCAGTACCTGCCTCTGGCACCCCAACCCTCTGTCCCCCACCCCACATAACCCCAAACTTCTGTCCCCCCTCCTACACCCTTTAGGGATGTCAATGCGTAGTCAACTATACAATTAACCAGTAAGCCTAGGCTTATTGGTTAATCTTGTTGACTACACGCATTCCCCACCCTGCACTGCCTCTGTATAAGAGGCAGCAAGGGGGGGGAGCAGGCTTAAAAGATGGTTCCCCCCAGCACTGGATCTGCGGTGCTGCGTCCTTCCTGCCCCGCAACTGCTGCCTCTATCAGGGCAGGGGAGGCTGCCATGAACCAGCCTCTCTCCACATGAACCTTGGCCTGCCATGTACAGAGGCTGGTCCCTGGCAGCAGTCCTTGTCTGCAGGGGATCCTAGCCACCCCTAGGCTTATTGGTTCATCTTATAGTCAACTACACAGTGACATCCCTAATGGGTGCGGGGGGGGGGGGACACAGACAGAACGTTTGGGTTATGTGGGGTAGGGGCAGAAGGCTGGGATGACAGAGGCTGGATCTGGCCAGGAGCTCACTTGCTTGACCCAGGCTTGGGCCAGGCTCACCTTGCCTGCTTGGCCTAGGCTTGCCATGGACAGAGGCTCGGATCCCCTGTGGACATGGGCTCCTGCCAGAACAGTCTGTCTGCAGCAGGCCCTGCACCCCAACCCCCTGCCCCATGGTCACAACCACCTCCTTCACCCACATTCTCTCCCAGACATCTTCTGTACCGCAGTCCCTTACTGCAAACACCCTTCTACACCCAACCTCCATTCCAGACCCCACACCTCCTCCATTAATATCATGCAAGAGGGTGGCCCTTGACCACTTTCCAAATTCTTGGAGTGGCTCCCATCAAAAAAATATTTCCCAGCCCTGCATTGGACCATTGTCTAAATTCAGTTGCTGTGCAATGAAATATTGGTCACTTTCCACCTTTTTTTACAGTTAAATTTTATCTAGAGCACTGAGAAGTAATGTATTTTATAAGGTGTCAAACATCTAGCCAGGATGTCATGTACTAAAACTACCAAAATATTAAAGGTTTCAAATAACCTTTTTTATTGTTGGCACACTACACTTTCTGGCATTCATCTTACAAAATTATTATATTTGTTCTCACTCATTTTTAAACTAAGAGGCTCACATGAGATTACCTGAATAATCTTCCAAAATCAGCATTCCCAGAATCATTCACTGTAATTTCTGAGGGCAGAACTAACATGGAAACAAGTTCTTAATCACTGAACAAGATAGAGCCTATTGGTCAGGATAGAGGGAGCAATTCAGCTGACCTCCAACCATCATATCAAGTACTTAAATTACAGAGCAATTAAGTTGCATTGTTAAAAACATTAAGGTTAATGTTATTTTGGCAATATAAGTGTTCATGTAGTGTGATCAAATAAAATGGTATTAAGTTCCATTGAAACACTTTGTCCCTTGGAAAAAAACGAGCAAACCGTGTACTATGCTTAATTTTAGTTGCTTTATTTTTCAAGTAGCCTGAAAGATATAAAAACACAAGATTTCACCTGTCAGGAAATAAAAATACTGCATGGAAGAAAAAATGGAGGGGTAGAAAGATGAATGTTACTGATAATTTTAAAATAAATGATGTGATTTTTTCATACCAAATATAAAACCTTATGTAACTGGAAAATAGGAAGAAAAATGGTTAACCAATGTGTATTTATTTAAGCTGCCAAAGATAGTTTACACCTTAATGGGCCAAATTCCGTCCTCTATAAATAATGCTCAAAATCTCAGCAAGTACTCTTCATCTATAGTTGTCAAAAGGCTTTACCATGTTGGGTAACTCCTTACCCTCATTTTTTACAAATGGGAAAACTGAGGCATAGAGAAGTTAAGTAACTTGGCTAAGCTCGCACTCTGAGTTGATTTCAGAGCCAAGACTTGAACTCAGATTTCCTGAGATCTGTTCACATACCACAGTGCCACTCACTGACTACAATGTGTTTTGGATCAGGTCCTAAAAGAGGAGGAGAACTTGGCCCCAAATATAAATCAATCTAATATTATTTCATCTGAGAATTTTTGCCTTCTAGCTACAAAAATGTTTGGCCTTATCAATATTAATGGACTGTTGCAGCACAAGTTTAAAGTTGCAGCAATAATTTGATCATCTTTCCTTAAAAGTCAATAACATAAATGCATAGCACAGGAAATGGGTTCATTTGAAAATATTCCATGACCTGGATGAATTCCACTCTTTCATTCTCTTTTTCTGTGATATTATTAACCTTTAGACAGATACATAAACATCACAGAGGCAAAAATAATAGATTCAAGGGAACACGCAAATCAATAGCATTTTAACAATGGGTATTTTTTTTTAATGAAACGAACTAAAATTATGCATCTTCATTTTGGATAACATTGTACTTGCGTTCATCAGCAATGAACAACATTCATACGCGTGAGGATTTTTATTTTCTTTTTAAACTAATGTTGGCCAAACAGCTTATAGGTCTATGAAATATAAGGGAACATGCAGCTCATATGAATGAACTTAGTAAGTTACTTAGTAAGTTCTCCAGTGATGAAATCTGTGCATTGAATTCTGCTAAAGAAAGAGCTAGAAAGATCTCATGCATGCACAATAGCACAAATGACCATGGTACTGGACACAAGTTTACAAGAGGTACACCAATATATTTTTCAAGTCAGTATTTATGCAGTTGCAAATCACTCATATGGCATGCTTTACATTACACCTTACAAAACAAATGTTGATCATAAACAAATGCAGTGAGTTAAAAAAACGAACAAGCTTTATTGACATATGACTCAGACAATTTTAAAGCTAATTTTAGGCCTCATTGTCTTCTAACTAGTTTTTTATATGTATCAATTAATAGTGTAAAATCTCATAATTCATATAATACTGCTTAATTTTTTATAATTAGAAATGACATTTTTCTATTGCTCATATTTTATATTTTTCAACTCATCTTATAATTGCATTGATTAACTAACTGAACTGTCAGTCCACTCAGCGACAAATGATTCAAACTGCATGATCATGTAAGCAAAAGGACACCAGGCAGCATATACACAATATTTTTTATTTGGAATTATTGAAAGAAGTGCTGCTGCAACACACACATATTTAGGATCCATTTCTGGAAAGCAACTCAAGAAAAACAACTTTATAGTTAAAACTGCCCTAAAAAACTATAGAACTACCTTTTTCATTCATGATATTTTAATACAAATAGGCTGGATTAGTTCATATTTTCCACAGATTTGTAAAATAAATGTCAAATTTTGGGGGAAGGACACATTTTATTAAACCTATCTTCAAAATTAGCATGCATATGACTGTTATCTTAATTTACAGGAATTCTGTGTAATTGGAGGGTATTTGAGTATTAATTACTCAAACACTTCAGATCATCCACTCTTATTTACCCTGGGAGCATGTGTGTTATTCGAATAATTATTTTATAAGGACCACATCTTGCCAATGAAGTTGCAAAGGAGTAACTAAGGGAAACATTCTGCCTTATATCTCTTAACATAATTAACTATTTTTTGAATCTCATCTACATTAAATTCCATTACAACTACCCTCACTATTACAAGATCTTTCAAAATAACACCCTAAAATGATGGTTTAATTGAAATTATAAATCTTTTTAAAAATCCATATATTCAAATAAAATGAGTCAAGGTGGAAACTGAACACAAGATACGTTATATCTTCAGGCTTTAAATAATTGATGCATTCTTAAGAACCAATTCAGTGTTAAGTTGGTAGGTCCTTTTCCTCCTCATGGTGACAATTTCTTTTAGTGTAAATTTGCTAGAAATTTATTTCAATATGCATAACCTGGCATGCTGGTTTTTTATTAAAAATTTCCATAATCAAATTACAAAATACAATAATGAAGGTCTCAACGAACAATAAATCAGTTTGAATGGAAGAATAAAATTGCTCCTCTTGCTAAAAATAAGATACAAAAAGTAAATGGAATTGAAGAACTAATACAACAGCATCTCTTACTGTTGCTACCATTATAATTCATGGAATCCGGAAGAGGCTGCCGGCTAGACAACCTATGCACTCCTGTCCCTTCTCATATTCAATATTTATCCCATCCGATGAAGATTCTATTGAGGAGCAGGAATGGAGATGACATGCTGTTGAGGTAATTGCCAGTATATTTAGATTTCACTGTGTAAAAGATGATTGTTCTTTCTGACTAGGAAAGCACAATGTGTCTGTGTTTGAATTTAGGTGTTTAAAAAAAATCTGTAGGATGTTACTTTCTAAAACAGATGTTTTCCTTACAAAAAAGCACTATTTTGACTGCTAAGCCAGTATTTCACTCCAGTAAGAGCCAGCTGCAAGAGGCGGTCCAGTGCATTCCCAGCTAGGCTCCTCTGCAGGCTGCTGCACTAAACAGCAGGCAGATGAAAGGGGCTGGCAGGGGGCATGCCCCACAACAGTCTGGATTGCCCCAACCTCAAGGTCCCGGGGGGTGGGGAGTCATTCCTACCAACACTGCCTATTGCTTGCTGTTTTCCTTCTGTCACTCTCTGGGAGAAAGAGGAAAGCACACACTCTCCCTGCATTCCTCTTCATCCTGGCTGGTGTGGGGAGGGGGCAACAAGTGAGTGAACCATGCTGTGTGCTGTTCTTTCATTCTCTGACAGTAACAGGAAGGGGAAGAGAAAGCAACAAGCAGCAGCAGGAGAAACTGCACTCCCTCTACACACGGGAACTTCCTGCCCTGAGCTCCCGCACACACCTTCAGCCTCAATTCCTATACCCCTCCACACACCCAGCTGCCTGCCCTGAGTCCCTCTTCACACCCTCCAACCCTGATTTCTGCACCACCTCACACCCAATCTCTTGCCCTGATTCCTGCAACTCCCACACCTGCAACATTCTACCCCACACTTAAATTTTTTTCAGGTACTGTCATAGCGCACCCCCAAAACCCTGCTCTGAGGCCTCACCCCAAGGGGGCAATACAATAGTAAGAAATACCTGTACCTGTAAGAAATTTAAACTACTTTCACCCCTGAAAAGTAGAATAATTCCAATTTCACAAATTAGTCACTTTGAGAAACAGGATCATTAGCTGCTTGCTCATTAATGCTTTAATTACAAGATTTAATCTCCAAGATTTTACGATTGATTATCAAAAGTTGTTGTCATTGTGATGTAAATTTGTAGAGTATTGTGCTGAGCAAAATGGATTAAGCCATTGTTTAAAAGAGACAAGGCACTTGCGTTTTTTGAACATGAACATAATATGTTTGTGTTTTTTTCAAGTACCTCTTACAGAACGTCATGAGGAGGGATAAAGAGTGGGAGAATTGTTTTCAGAACTCTAAAACTACATCACTCTAAGTACCTGACATACACATCCATGTAGTGGCATGTTAAATAGTTTAATTATAGCTGGAGGAAAAATGAAGAACCATGTTCTAGTCCTCCACAGCATTCCTCATTTTGTAGTACATAGTAGTAGTTTGAGATTCCAACAAGACTATGTACTAAATTCTACAACCCTGTATCATACACAGTAAAATATCATCTGTGAAAGACAATTTTTTTTCTTCTATCTACTTTTAAGCCACTTAGCATGGTAGCATTTGACCTCTGATCCTTGGTTCTGGCAGTAAGACTTCTTATGTTTGATGCTGGCTATGGTGGGCAGATTTTACACTCCCTACTGAACACCCAGAATATCAAAAGGATTATTTCAGTGTTGGTGTGCAGGAGGGAATACTAAATACTTACTGAAATCTATTTCGTATAAAATCTATTTCTAATTCACAGCAATAAAAGACAAATATGCCAATCCAAATGCCATGAACTACTGGTTATGTTCTTAGGTTGTCCACTAAGGAGAAGAATGCAAAATGCAGTGAGAAGGATTTACCAAGAATTCAATGATCATACTGTGGGCCTTAAAACTCATTTCACTGTAAAATTTGTCAAAGGGTTGATGATGCTTTCCAGAAGGGATTCTCGCCACTTCCTTTGTGAAATTCTAGGGGGTTAGAATAAGGTTTCCTAATAATTTAAATAAAAGGAACTGTTCATGAAATTACAACAGTTTTCTGCCCCTGTGGAACTAAAGATGTGTGTTATAGAAAAGAGAATCCATGCTATTTTATAGGCTTTGTTCAAACTGTAGTCAGTTACATTTCTAACGTAAATTGGCTGACAGAACTTGCAACTCAAAAGTCAACAGAAGAAAGGATCTAAGCTAAATGATGAATTTACATTATTAAGACATTTTGGAAAAAACCCTCAAAGGATAATATTTTCAAAATCACCTAAGTGTCTTGACACTCAATAGGACATATACTTGGAGAAATTTTACACAGCACATCAAATTTAATGACATATGTAATAATAAAAGGGTACCCTAAACTACAAAATTGGCAAATATTGTAAGAAAGTCAAGTATCCTGCATCTAATGGCCAAAGTGCCGACAAAGTCAACTTTTTCCACTTCGATGTTACTGCTGTATGCTCCCTGATTCTATGACATATCATCCTTTGACTGAAAAGTGGTAGATTTGCAGTCGGGATAAATAAATAAAAGCAAAGATGTTCGGGAATAAAATCTAATGCAATATACATGTTAATGCTTATTACTTAACTATCGCATTTTTTAAATCTACAGCTGCATTCAAGTTATGTACTGTAAATTATATAAAATTGTGTCTATAGATTTTAACTAAAAATGAGAGAGAACTAGTTTATAAAGCTGCATCAAGTACAACATGTTGAAGATGTCACTGATGGTTTCTTGAAGCAAACAGCTATCTGGTAAAAGCTTGACTTAATTAAATACATAATTACAAAAAAATGCTTAAATTACCTAATGTATTTATTTTTGTGCTTCTCTCAATCTCTGAACCCTTGTTCCCGACCATCATCTTTATGCAAAGCCTTTGACTTTTTCATGGCAGAAAAGAAAGAGCAATTTCATTTATAGCACCTTACCAAGACATCAAAATGTGTCCTGGATTTCCACAATTAAATGCCAAAAAATAGCAATTCTAATTATTGCAAGTTTGAACACTGCAGTACCAGGTCCAAAATTCTATAACAAGAAAATAGTTCCTCAGGGTACTTCTACATTAATTATAAACATTCACCTGAAGCTTTGTTTGAGACTGTTGTATATTTATGTTCCATCCAGATGCCTTACTTTTTTCACAAGAGGATCTGGTCTGAAGTAGGTCATTTGATGCTCAAATGTATCAAACAGTAATCAGTAGCGTTTATTTATTGAAACGGAGAACATAAATTTGTTTCAAGATTCTTCCATGATCAGATGATAAGTATCACATTATCTATACATTGTAAGTGAGAACAAGTTAACACTTACTTGAAACTTTAAAACTTACCACTTCCCTCTGTTCTTCTTTGGGAGCCAGTAGAACTGATAATAATAAAGTTCCCAAATCATGATCAGGATAGTGAGGATCCTTCAAAGTCAAGGTGATATCTGTTGGTCTACCGGACCAAAAGACACATTTATTTTGTATTTCAAGCACCAATTCAATGACCTTTCTGCAGCATTAGGCTCAATAGCATCCACATTTAAATGACTCAGAAAATAATCTAAAAAAAATCTATTACTTTAATGTCATTTGGTTTACCTCTATTCTTAAGGACAGCCCTCTGAATACATTTGTGTAAGACCGCCTCTCTCAAACCTGGACCTGCGGAGTTGCCAGGCTGCCACCCAGCAATAACTATAATCAGCCCATGCCCCAATACCTATGATTTGCTGTGGACACAGACTATGGAAATAATGCCTCAAAAAGGTCTGCAAGGCAGCAGCCTCCACAGCTGCTGATTAGCTCCCTGCCACATATAAACACAAGAGGTGTTCCAGGAAGTGTCCTGGCAACCACATACCTCTCCTGTAGCTGCCACAATTATTCCATTCAGCCTCTTGAATTTCTGGCTTCAACCTCAGCTTCTTTTGGTCTTTTCCTCCTGACCCAATCCAGATTCTGAAACCCCTCTCAGACTCTGATCTTTCATATCCACCATGGCCTGGAACTTGACTCTGAATGCCTCTGCTACTCTCAGGCTCAGATTTGTCCTGCTTAAATCCTTGGTCCCAACTGCCCTGGTCAGGGGCCTGATAATTTCACACTTCACGCTTTCCAAGCATCTTACTGTACATTCAATAATTCAGACTGAATTATATTTATTTTAACGAAATAGAAGAAAACTAAGTTTAAGAAGAAGATGAGGTACAGCTCAGAACAATACTCATGAACAGAAATAAAATGGCTGCAGAGTTATGTACAATGACTCAACACGGTATTACCAGTAGCATTAATGTTACAGCAATGTCCGAAAGCTATGTGCTCTTTGCCTGATAAGCTAAAGTGGCAGGGGATTGTTATTTTTAAAAATACTGTTGAAAATTCTATTTGCAATATTACAAGTACGATATTAGTTGACACCTTGAGGACTGTGCATGTATGACTCCATGGATTTTCACACCTATATCATACCTGTTTAATTCTAGTGAAGTGAGATCCAAAAAGGCTGAGCCAATAAAGTCATCCTGAAGTCCAAAATCATAGTCAAAGACCTAAGATATACAAGAAAAGAAAGTATTTATAGTATTAGAAATTTTTAAAAAAGCTTCCTTAATGAATAAGTGTTCATTTCTCAGGGTGGATTTTCATTCTGTTAAAGCAGGATTACTGTAGGGTTCTTGTTTGAGGTAAGTAAATGAACATTTGAAGGTGCACAGTGTACCTACATATGGAAATGTCCAAGGAACTATCAGATCTGGACTGCATAAATGAACAATATCAATCTGCTATTGACAGAACAAGAAATTTTATAACAAACCCATTGAGACTGAAGAGGAAAAACAGAAGTAAGATTTTAAAAAACTCCACAGATTCAGCTTCCAGTTTATGAAATATACCTAAATTGTTGCAGTGAATAATTCTATAAAGCACAGGCCAGAGGACTGACATATAGTTATCAAAAGTAAATGGACTGTAGTTGCAATATTATTACTAATACACTCCTAACAATATAATTTTGCATGATGCTTTATAGAATTTTCTTTAAAAAGGAATTACAATCTAAATTAAGGAATCAGAAGACGTACATAGGAGGATTTTATCACTGGAAAAGTCAATAAATCAGTATGTGGTAGCTGTTAACTGACTTGCCTACCATATGGTGGCAGATCTCATAAAGCATCTACACCAGTGGAGGCTCTTTTACAGTTCAAGTGCAGATTGCTGAGGCCCCTCCCCATTCTCCACCTACCAGACTGGGGGGCAGAGCTCAGAACTTCTGCCTTGCACCAGAAGTTGGGATAGGGGCTTCTGCCCAGTGGGGAGTTGGGTCTTGGGGCTTTAGCCTCATGAGGCATATCTACCAGGGCTCAGGACTTCAGCAGAGCAGAGCTGAAGTCCTGACTACTCTGGTGCCTCCCCTGGGGATGAAGCCCTGAGCCCCAGTAGGTGTGCCCCAGCTCTTGAACTTCTGAAGATTGTCATTTGGGCCCCCAGGGGAAGTAAATTTGGCCACCTCTCATCTTGACAAACCTCTTACAAAAACCTGGAGAGTAGTCTATGGTCACTGCATAGATTAGTGCCAATGATGTGGGGAAAATGACCCCCTCCCCTGTTAAAAGCCAGAGAGAGGGACCTAATTGAGAAAATGAATGGAAAAAAAAAAAGAAAACAACCATTACAAGTTACACAAACAAAAATTTAGAAAACTAGGGTCCCGGCAATGGCACCTTTACTCAGATTAACTTCAGCATAAGTGCTACTGAAATTGGCACTAATCAGGCTTTGAAATATCACAACACTAACATATCAGATAATACAGGTTGAACTTTCTGGCTCAGGACTCTTTGGTTTGGCAGCATCTATGATCTGTCAGGACCATGGATGTTGCTGGACTAGAGAGCCCCTGGATCAGAGAGCCCCAGCAGCTGTTGGCTGGGAGCCCAGTGTGGTTCACTGTCCCACGTAGTGAAACTCAGACCACTTACAGTGAGAGGTAAGAACAAGGGAGCTTGCTGAGAGCCACCTGGCTTTATACCTCAAGCTGTAGAGGTTCTGACACTAAGCTCAGGAGGTCCCAGGTTCAAATCTGCCAGGTGGTGGTTATAAGTGGTACCCAACTGTCACAAGGCAGATTTGAACCTGGGTCTGGAGCTTAATGTAGGAGCCTTTAGGGCTTGAGCTATAAAGCCAGCTGGCTCTCTGCTGAGGCTGAAGAGCTCCATTGTTCTTATCTCTCTCTGTAAGCGGTCTGAGTGCTACTACATGGGACAGTGAACCACACCAGGTGTGTCGGTTACACCGGCAGCTGCCAGGGGCCAGGAGTGCAGCCAGCAGCTACCAGAATGCAGGGAGCGCAGCCCAGCCAGCCATGAGATCCCCTGGTCTGGCAACCTTCCTTGTCCAGCACCTCTCAGGTCCCAAGGGTTCCAGACCAGTGCTCTGCACTGACTCGTGCATCTCCACCCCATACATTCTCCTGCATTCCCATCCCACTTCCTCCACACACGTTCCTGCCCTGCTCTCTGTACCCCCAGCCCCCTACAGCTCCCCTTCACACTACCAGCCCTCACATTATGGAGGACAACACGAGGAGGACAAAGCAGGCACTTCTAAAGAGCAGTAACCCCTTAATTACAAGTATATAGTTTTAATTTTTTTTACCTATTTTAGTTATAATAATGCAGTACATCTTTTTGAATGGATGCTCAGTCAATATTATTTTGACCATCTGCACTGCATTGTTCTGATTGACTGCCATTGAACTCACTTAAATCTGAGCAATTTTACCAGGTATCCCATATTCAGCATAGGAAAATATGGTCCCCTTACTAGTACAGAACAGTGTAAAGCACATCTCATTTCAATAAATTATGAAAAAGCTATCAACTATGGCTATATGAACACCAAGAGCCTCAGAGTTCCACTTCCCCAAAAATAGATTGGAAAAAAGACAAAAGGTTTATTTACTCTCCCAATGAAGATACAAGCAAAGACTATTATTAAAGGATGGGTGAGGGAAGGGTATGCCCAAGTTTAGGCAGCCACAAGGGGTGACTGCTGTTGGCCCCGCCCCTTGCAGGGGTGTGGAGCTAAGGACTCAGCACTCTGCAGGATCAGCCTGAAATTACCCTTCAGCAAACAACTATTTTTCAATATGACAGAACAAAGGACCATTTTTAAAATGAAAAGACATTTGTAGTGCATTCCCATAAACACAAATTAAAAATACTTTAAAATAACTCTTTATTTTCTACCTTTTCTTTATTAATAAACAGACTATTAAAAATGGAAGATTTTTTGAAGCCTAATTAGTCTGTCTTATAATTTATTATTGGTGTTTATTAGGGTTGTTAGCATATAGTCATTTCAATAACCAATAAGCTTGGAGTTATCCATTAATCCAAACAAGTACGTACACACACACACACACACACACACACGCTGCTTGTGTGGGGTGGGGCAGGGAAGGCAAGAGCCAGTGCCTGCAGGGAGCTGGCTTTTAAGCCAGCTGCTGGTGCATGCTGCTTCCCTACCCCCAAGCTCCCTCCCACAGAGGCAGCAGCACAGAGGGCACTGGAACCCGTGGAGCCACCTGCCTCACCCCCATGCTGCCGTCTTTGATACAGAGGCAATAGTGTGGGAGGTGAGGGGGATAGGCTGGAGCCAGTACACTCAGGAAGCTGGCTTTCAAGCCAGCTCCCCTTGTGTATTGGCAATTGCAATGCGGCCTTCCCTCCCCCTGCATGCGCGCGCACACACACACACACACACACACACACACACCACACACACCCCCCCAGGGGGTAGCCTTTAATAACCACATAAAATTGTTGAGGGTACTCGATTACTGAAAGAAATTAAATCTAACATCCCTAGTACTTATTTCTTAATTTTGCATTTGCTCATCTTGGAAAAGAAATATAGACATCTCGTTTTTAATTAGCTTCATTTTCTGACTTTCATGCACTATCATGCTATTGTCTGAAGACAACATGAAAGAGATGTATTTACATTTTAAAATTGTTTTTCATTATATTTTTGTAAAATCAGGAAAGTTATTTCATCTGCTTTTCTAAAAATATGTTAGAGGAAGAAAATTAGCTAAGCCTGTTCTTTTGACATGTACAATTACACAATAAACTTTTTTCAGAGAACAAACAGTATCTAGAATTGTTCAGCAAAACTTCTACAGAAGCAAAATAAGTGCATGACTCACCTTTATATACAATGGTTCTCTCAGGTGATCAATAAGAATGCAAGTTTTTTCCTCCCACACAGGATTGAGGTTCTTGTGTATAGTTTTACTTCTAAACACTTCTTTTCCTCCAATTTTAAACTTGACATACGGATCGCTGCTACCTGTTGGAGAGACACATTGATGCAGTTTAATTACATAACGTCTGAATAGACTGGAAATTTAAATCACCGTAAAATTAACTAAATATAATTTCACTGACTATATCAACTCTGTTGTCTCCTATCTGAAGTTTATAGAGGGGGCAAATAACTGTTTTGTTGCTTACAAATGTATAAAATAAAATTCCTAAGTATCACCTAAGCTGCATAAAACTATGTTATTAGGACAACGGTAAAATATTAAGAGTGAAATCCTGGTCCTATTGAAGTCAACAGCAAAACTCCAACTGATTTTATTGTGTCAAGGATTTTACCTTAAATTGGGGAAGTTTCTCTTCTACTACCATGAATAAGCAAATTTCGCACTTCAGTCTCATCCCCATACCCAGACAGGTTTTTAGTGTCTACACTCATCCCCTTCCTGCAGACATCCTTGCTACCTATCTAAGAGAGGCTCCAACTCTTGTTAACTGTAATTAACTCATTCTGGCATCAGTTCTTGTGCTGTTATTTCCCAAGTTGTATTCTATACTGAATACACTGTCAAAGAGGGACTTCAATAGTTACACTAAGAAAGCATTAGGCATGGCAATTTTCAAAGGCTTTCATATCATAAATAAAATTTCTGATATATCCTGCTTTGATAATGCCCTGACACAGAATCCAACTGGTAAAGTAAAGAAATACTACAGCTCTTTCCCGGTAGTTTTATAATATATACAACTTTTATAATTTTGAATTTTATAATTTTGTAAAAATTTTGGAAATATTAAAATTGGCATCTTCAGAGCATTTTCAATTTTACCTACTTTTGTCAAATCACATTTAAATTTCATAAAAGATCCTGATTTGACTGCAAGTTTGCTGATTCATTGTGACAAGCAATTAACTGATAGTGAAAATTCTGTTTTGCTCCACTTCATTCAAGGTGATTTTAGAATAAATTCAGTATCTTCCATGTCACCACTTACAAGAAATGTGAGAAGAGACTGCTAACACAGAATGCAGAACTTTTCCAAATTTTCTTATTTTCATTGACTGTAAAAAGTTTATGCACCTATCTACAAATTTAATGAATGCATTTTGTGAAACTACTTTTACCACTAAATAAAACCAACATTTTACCAGTATTTTATATATCCACTAGATGGCACTATTATTTATCTAAAAACTAAACACTATTCTAAACCACAGATGTGAGTACAATGTATCTCCCATTTTAAGCAGGTTTAAAATTAGGCTTATTATAACAGGATCTTCATTTCATAGGCAACACTATGTATAGTTCAAGCGTAAGAAACAGTGAGTTAACCCATTCTTTCATCCTTCTGCTAATGATGGATCTCTTCAGGGCAGAGATTATGTCTTCGCATTTATTCTGTAAAGCATTTAGACAATTTGGAGTGTTCAAAAATAATAGCTAAAAAGGGTTAGCCTAATGTCCTGACAAAGTTACCCCTCCCTTCACTGTTAAGTATGCTCTATACCTGCTAGCCGCATAACTGTTGCCCTTCACCCTGCATTTCAGAATACATCTACACTAGCAACTATACATGCATCCATACATCTATCTAAATTCTAGATGCTTGGGAGGTAAGTAAGTTGGCACTGCTGAGGGGTATGGGTAAGTACATATCTTGGACTGAGACAACTTTGTACCAGTTCACAGCATGAGTGAGGAACAATGGCAGATCATGTATTTCAGTAGTCCACCACTTATAGTTCTACAATGCCTGTACCCTTTTTTGTGTGATCCTTACCCAATCTATAATGGTCCCTGTCTTCTTCCACTGCACGCCCTTTTTGCTGGTAATAGTGAGTTCACCACACCAGAATATTCTTCTACTTCACTTCAGACAGATTAATACAGGTGAGCCTGTGAACAGGTGCCTGCTGTACCAACCACACCATGTGCTCATGTGCTGATGAATGTATGGTCAGAGTACACCATCATCCATCTGGACTGACAAGAACATTCACTTGCACCTAGAAATTTCACAAAGGCTGGAGCAGGCAGGCAACTCAGGCAACTCTGGCTCAGTGCCAAGAATTCCTTGACAAGAGGGCAAATGACTCTAATAGTTGCTTTGGAGGGATCATTACACCTTTTACGATGAGCTAGACTTAGTGATATAAAGGGCTCCCAATACAGAGCCTGAAGTAGGTCATAACTGCCTCCTCAACCTTGCCGGCCTCGTTGTCCAATGGGTTGCTGATGAGGGCCAGGGTTAGGGGGCAGTAGAGAGTGTAGAGGTCACCCTGGAAGACAAGGAGCATGTGATTCTACACCTCTAGCTGGAAGAGCTGGCAGGGGAATCCCCTATTGTATGAACCAGATGAAGATCCACAAGTGATGGCAGGAACCAGAACCAGATGCAGTTTAGTTACAAAGGGCCCATATTGGCTGTGTCTACACTACCAGGTAATTTTGAAATAACTGACAAAATAACTATTTTGAAATAAGCTTATTCCTCTTCACAATGAGGAATTATTTAGAAATAACTTATCTGGTAGTTTGGTAGCTTGATAGGGTGGACACATGCCTTGTTATTTCGAAGTAAGGGGAGTTATTTTAAAATAACTTCCCAGTGTAGACATACCTATCAAGATCTCCCCTTATTCTAGTGCTACACTTTTGATTTTAAGCCCAAACCCTGATCTGTTCCAACCCTTATGAGGTCTCCAAGCAAGACAGCTATAAATCAATAATTGTATTGATTTTCCCATGGACTAGGGTTGTAAGTGACTAGTTGACTACCCGATAAGCATATACTGATCTTACCTCCCAGGGCCAGGAGCTAACCCCTCTGTGGCTCTGCAGTTTCCCCCCTTATTGACTACTCAATTAGTAGATAGAAATTTAAACATTCCTATCATGAACCACTATTATCTATTTGCCAGAAGCTATAAAATGATTGTTTGAAAATAATAAATGTGCTCCTATATCTCTGCATTTCTAGACTAGCCCACAGCCCACAAAAGGCCTGGGCCACATAGCCCACAAGAAAGAAGACTAGTTGGAGATGGAACTGTTATAGAAAATGTACAGTTGGTTGTCTGAAGTTAGTAACAGCCATCTTTGTTCCTTGGAAGATTACACATTTTCATGTTTCTTCCCTCCAATCATGTCTTACCATCTCCTTACAAACACACCAAGCCATACTCCATAAGCTAGGGGAAAACTGAGTGGGAAGGTAGGACAAGGAACCTATGTGGCAGCTGAACAAATACAGTGCAGAGTTGCTTTACTATGGAGAGGCAAGATAGTTGCTGCAAAACTTAAGAGAACAAAATAAATGAAATAAAGTTTCTTTTTTCCCCGCTTGTCAATTTCACCATTGTTAAGTGGCAGGATTTTCTTGTGCATCTGAGGATGTAGGGGGAGTAGTTGACTTATGCTTAGCGTCTCGCATGCTATGGGAAACTCCTATGCTAGCTGAGAATATTGTCCATCTCCAGTCAAACTGCATCCTAATCCTGTAATCCCATCTAGCCTATTAGTTCATTTTATCATCCATTTATCATTGTATTATGTGATATTATGGTCAACTCACATGCTATTTATATATAATCAAGTTATGATAAATTTCTGTTGTAAGATTAATTGAAATATAGAATTGATAAATATTTAGTAGTAATGAACGTGCAATAGTTATTAGTAAAGCATAGCTGAAATACAAAGTCTGCAGAGGCATGTAAGGTTTTAGCTTCGCCAGGTTAGTCCATAGACTTAATGTTTTACACTAGTGGGTGACCAAGGAATAACCCTATGCCAGCAAAGTCATAATGTTACTGCATAAGATGTGCCAGTAGGTCAAGTTATGAAAAAATGGTTTGCAATAAACCTCAATGTATTTTCCAAGACCTTGAGACACCTGATTGTAACATCTTTTAATGTCTGTTTGACTGGAAGATACCTGGGCATACATACATGCTAACAAGAAAAAGACAAAGTATGAACAACCTCTGAAAAATGGCCAGTTCAGTGTTCATGGAGTGTGAAAGTACAGATAAGGAAAAGAAGGTTGACACCTTCCTGCATATGAATAAGGCATGAGGTGTACTACTCAGAATTACAATATAAAAGAAGGATATTTTCCTGGTCGAGTAAAAGTGAAAGAGCTCATGGATGACTCAACAGGAACAACTCCTGTATTGATTACCATCTATTGAGTAGTACACCAGACCCCAAAACATCTTTGAGGACATCTCAGAAAACCCCTGAGCCTCACAGAGGGGAATGATGAGCTCACTGGAGTCCCTGAAGTTCATCAAGGATATCTCTACACTATGTGCTTATTTCAAAATAAGCTATTTCAGAATTACAACTCCCGAAATAGAAATTTTGAAATAGCACATCCACACTGCGCTATTTTGATGGCCATATGTTGAAATAGTGCATCCATACTGATTGGGGGTTGAACTGCATTTAAACCTCCCTGGAAGCACTCCAGTCAGGGCATCAGGACAGCAGTCACTTCCTGGAGCCGCTGCCGGAAGCTCATGCATAAAGGAGCTAGCCTCTACAGCCATGTCTCAGACTCTTCATCTTTGCCTACCTCCTCAAGGAACAGCCTACTCTTCCCACTTCATGCTTCCATTGCCCTTGTGGATGCCACAGCACTTCTGCCATACAGACAGACCTGCTGCAAAGCAGTTGCCAGCTCTTAGACCTCCTGCTGCACCTCCTGGCACAGTTACTGCAGGCTGCTCACACAGCACTGGAGGACCCACAGCTCACGCTGGGGCACCTCCTCACCTGTCTCCATATGCAGCACAGCCCCTCCTGTCCTCCCCTGCATACCGTGCGCTGCCGCTTCTGGCACCAGGACACCAGTATTGAGTGGTGGGTCCGGACAGTCATGGAGCGATGGGATGACCAGCAATGGCTCTAGAGCTTCTGCATGTGGAAAGACACCTTCATGGAGCTGTGCAAGTCACTTGCCCCTTCCCTTAGGCAACAGAACACCCACGTGTGATTCACCATGCCCCTTCAGAAGCAATTTGGAAGCTCACCATGCTGGACAGCTACCGCTCCATAGGGAACCAGTTTGGCATGGGGAGATCAACCTTCTAGGCCATGTTCTTGCAGGTATGACTCTCTTGCTATTGTCCCAGAAGGGTAGTGAAACACTGGAATGGGGTTTCCTAGGAAGGGAGGGTCGACTCTCCCTCCCTGGAGGTTTTACACTCTTGCGTTCACAAAGCCCCGCAGGGGATGGGGTAGTTGGGGGTTGCTCCTGCTGTGGGAACAGGCTTGGGCTCGGGGACCTTCCGAGGGCTCTGGCAACCCTGTGACTCTATGTTTGAATCCTCTCATAAGTGGTGAGGGCCATCAACACCATCCTGCTGTACAGGGTGGTCATCCTGGGTGACGTTGACATCATAGTCACTGGCTTTGCTGCCATGGACTTCCCCAAGTGTGGGGGAAGGGGGGCATTGATGGCACCCACATCCCCATCTGGGACCACAATCACCGGGACTCTGATGATATCAACAGGGAAGGGTACTTTTAAATGATGTTGCAAGCCCTCATGGCCCACCAAGGCCGCTTCACTGATATAACAATGGGTGGTCAGGGAAGTCACATGATGTCCATGACTTTAGGAAATCCAGCCTCTTACAGAAAATACACACTGGCACATTTTTCCCCTGAATGCAGGGACATGGACATGCCAACATGCATCGTGGGTGATACTGCCTACCCCTTGTAGTGAGTTGAGGGTCGGCAACATGGAGTCAGCAGGCCTGAATAAAGGCCTGTAACATAAAAACAGCAACAGGCCTGCAATCTAGTGAGCAAGACTTTGGTTCAGTAACATGGCAGCCAGGAAAGAGGCCCTATTGATAATTGTATGACTGTGTAGGTTAGGTCCAGCATGGAAGAACATAAGGAGGTACAAGGATCAAGTATAGGCTATGAGCCAAAGGGGAGTAGCAGAACATCTCAATAAGAAACCGTCTTGGTACCAAACACCTCCCCATAAATACTAGACATACCGACCTAGATTCAGGACCAGGTTGAAGTTGACAACATGATAGATAGTAAGTAAGCCGCCCTTCCCTCCCCCGCCCCTTCTGCGAGATAAAAGTGGTAACTAGGTAACAGAGCATCAACCTGGTACCTCAGAAGTGATGTAATTTGTTTGTACAGGTCTATAAATGGGCACTGCAAAGGGTATTTGCCAGCTGGCCATGGGAGTAGGGGGATGTTAGCACATTGCCATTGCTTGCATGACATGTAGTGGCACAGTGACAAGTCTGTTCACTGACAGCTATTAGTGTATGTCAATTGGCAATAAACCTGCTCAGGTGATTTTGATCCTTATCTGATTTGTGGTCTGAGGGCACTCTGGGAGTCTGTCATGTTAACTCAAGCACACAGGGTAAATGCATTAGAAAGGGGAGCGTGCACACGCACACGCAGAGCTGAAAGTTTATCATTGAAGGAGTAGAGGACCTGTCAGGAACCCATCAGGATGAATCCCGCATCCTGACAGAATAACCATGACAGAATGACACCCTGGCTCATGAAGCCATACACAGGACCCCAGGACCCCACAGAAGAACGGTTTAACACCAGACTCAGCAGGTCCTGCATTGTCATGGAAGGCGCCTTCGGCCATTTGAAGCAGAGGTTCCACCATCTCCTCGCCTGCCTGCAGCTCAGTGAATGGAACTGCTGGAACTGCCTGGACCTGCGTGGCCACCTGCTGTATCCAGCACAACCTGAGTGAGAACAAGAGGGAGATGTTCCTACCAGGGTGGGGAAGAGAGGCTGAGCAGTTTCAGAGGAATTACATTAGGAATGAACGAGACCAGCGTAACTTTCAAAGCCTATTTTGAGGGGGAAAAGACACGTGCCCAGTCAAGATATATTTATTTATAGAGTTCTTGAGGCTTTCATATAGACTTGTCAGAAGCACCTGGCGAACATTTGAACAGCTCAGACTTATTTTAATGACACTATTGAAGAGAGAATCGAGCTGTTCATTAAGTCTAATCCACTGCAAATGAATCTAAATGAAACCTCATTTTATGTTTTGTTTTAAGCAGCAATTTTTCAAGGCTGACTAAACTAAAGGTAATGGGAATTGGCTATGCAAATTCTTAGGGTAGTTGTGAAAATCTACAGCTTAAAAGTTAAAAAATAATCCCAAATTGCAATTAAATGTAGAGTAAGCAGAAATTCCATTTGACACATACTTATTACTGATGTGTAAGATTTAGTAAATATTGGGGGGGGGGGAAATAGTGACTGTTTAGCTCTTTCCGCTGCGATGAATCTAGTACTTCATAAAAAAGACTTTTTAGAAAAATGATCAATTCACAAGTGTAGTTTAACAGCTAATTAATGAGTTTAATTATAACTTGTTTAATTATATTAAAAGGACATTCTTTTTAGAGCATCATTTATTCACTGTACATGACTGCACAGTATATTTGAACTGTCACTTCAAAAACATTTTTACGTATTTAAATAAAACTAAGGAAATTTGAAAATTAAAGTGTTTTAAAATAAAAAAAATCAGAACTCTTCA
Source organism: Pelochelys cantorii (assembly GCA_032595735.1). NCBI lineage: Eukaryota > Metazoa > Chordata > Testudines > Trionychidae > Pelochelys > Pelochelys cantorii. The sequence goes on from CM064330.1 coordinate 60,411,461, forward strand.
TTTAGAAGATGTCTAAATTAATACTTGAATTTTGACTTATGTTGGCAGTGGGTGAATTCTGATCTAAGCAATCTGGCAAAATACAAATTGGTGAAATTCTCAGCGTTGCCAAACCTGAAATTTTTACCCTCTCAAAAAAAGTTTAGTGAAAAATGTTTGCTCAGTTCCAATTCAGAATGCTCCTCACCTCATAAGACCAGTCTGTGTGTAGAAGACACAAGTGAAATGATGTACAACTTCCCCTTTAGCAGTGATCTGAAAGATGTTTTTATCTCAACATTTTTCAGAAATTGGTAGATCCCACAACAATTCCAGTAGGGGGCAGTCTTCTTTATAGGGCTGTGTGTGTTTTTACTTTTTAAAAATCTGTCAATTTTTATTTTTCTGGTGTGTTCAATTTTTATTTTTCAGGCTCCTGAAGCAAAGTTTGGTCAGTATTCTGATATCAGGGAGAAAATTAGAGCTAGTTGGTTAAAAAAGCAAAACAGATCTGCTGAGAAACACTCTTGGTTTAAAGGGAATATTTCTTTCCCTATGGCAGCACTGGGGCAAGGGGGGAGGGGGAAAAGAAGAGACACAGAGACTCTTAAGACTTACTAGAATCCCAATTTTTTGTGGGCATTAGGAAAAAGAAGCAACTCCAAACAGCTGCATGGGAGCAATCTTGACTCCCCTCCTCAAAACTACAGGAAAAGCAGGAAAGAGCCTTTCTATTTAATAAATCCACTCAAGCTTCCTCCGCCTTTCCTCCAGTACCTTTAAAGTTCATTTACACATTCCCTCCTTCAACTCCTTTTCCTGCCACGTGCTTGAGTGGTAAAAGATGAGACTGCAACTGCTTCTAGTAGGAAGTGAAATATGATGCTGTTCTACCTGCCAGATAAAAGAAGCTGCAAGAAATGTAACTGACATGTTGAAGAATGAAAGACTTTCTTTTGCTACTTTGAAGAGGCAGTCCAATCTCAATGATTTCCCCCACATCTACCTGAGTCACTGATTCCCAGCAGCCCACAGACTGCAGGGTCCTACTATGCCCCCGAAGCTGTAGTTCTCTTCCATTGCCCACAGAAAAGTTCCCATAATTAGAAGCAAAATTCAAGCATTCAGTGTGTTGTTCTGCTCTGAGTCACGACTGCAGCATTCTTCTAGGACCTATCGAAACCAGGAATTAGAAAGAGTCTCCATTGCGATTGTATCTGCTTTTCTTCGACATTGCACTGAAAGGGCCTTTTTCATGCCTGCAGATGCCCACTTTCAACTTTGTTTCCTTTAGGAAGACAGTGATACATGCTCATCGAGCTGTACCTACATATGGTTTCCCCATCTCAAATACTCAGATCCAATTCAGAGTAGTAGTTTAAACAGATTAAGATTTAACTAAGATTCATTGAAAGTGACAGTAAATAGACAGGACTTGCTCCTACACAACATGCATGATTTTTTTTTTTAAGACTGACAGCCATGTTAGTCTGTAATAGAAAAGAACTTAAATAGTGAATAGTCCTGCAGTACCTTAGACACTAACAAAAAAAAATGTAGATGGTATCATGAGCTTTCGAGGGCACAACCCACTTCAGACGAAAACGTGAAAGCATACATGAAGAATGTTGCATGAACAAACTTAACGTAAAAAATGAGCGTGCATTAAGTAAGAGCAGTTGCCAAGTAATTCCTGCCTAGGACCAGGAAGAGGGCTGCTCAGGAGAATATTTTTAAAGCAACTAATTTTAATTTGGAGGATTGCAAGTAAACCCATCTTCCCTCATGCACCTTCATTTTCCTTCCTTTTTACTACGGACCTCAGAAATCCCCCATTGCACGCTATTAAATGCAGTGTTAAAATGCGGTAATCTCTTTTACTGGACCAACTTCTATTGGCGAGAGACAAGCTTGAGAGACCTGAAGAGGAGGTAATACCTCATCCATTTTGTCACTGCATTCTGTACTTATGAGAGTAAAGGCGTGAATAATGGATATGAGACTTTAATCCCACTCAGCATGTGCAGGTGTATAACTATGCTCGTACATAAAGGCTTGTCTTCATTAGGTGCTTTTTTTTTTTTTTTTTTAAACCTCTGATTTTACCTTGAAATGAGCACCAATTGATTCAAGGCAGTTAACCACTTTATAAAGGCTCGTCTGGACATTTTGCAAGTTTGTTCAAAACTACAAACACATCTGGTTTATCCTAGGCTTCCTCCAGTCACATTTTTTCCGATCTCTAATAACCTGAGATTCCAAGTCAACTAAATGGTAAATGGTGAAAGGTCTCTAATGGAATGAATTCATGTTGAGTATTTTCTGACTACCAACTGCTTTCTTAATCCATCTGTTGGTCCTCATTTCCAAATTTCATCTTTATATCACTCATGCTAAAACCCAAATATCAGAACCAATTTCTCCCTCCACCCCCTGCTCAATTTACTTCATCCACAACTCCCTTCTAACCCACTGCTCTGTCTCCATCTCCGATTCTCTTCGTATCTCCTTACATGTTGCCCTTGATATCTTAAGCAGCTTGCCCAGGCTTGTGAATCCTCATTCAAATTGCATCAGCTGGGAAGGTGGGGGGTTGGGTTTTATATATAATTTCCTGTATTTGGGTTTTTTTGCTTTTTTGTGTGGAGGGGAATGGTGTTAAGGTAAAACCAAATTCTATTACATACAAGCTGTGCCATAATGCATCCTCACTGAAGTTTGAACCAGGAATGTTGAGCATTACAGCACAACTTATCACCTGAGATACAGAACTACATCAACTAGCAGCAGCAACAGGTTGAGCTCAGTGAGGAATAGCAGTTGGCACCATGAGCTGGGTCTGGGGGATGTCATAAGAACAGCTATACTGGGTCTAACTAAAGGTCCATCTAGCCCAGTATCCTGTCTTCCAACAGCGGCCAATGCCAGGGGCCCCAGAGGGAGTGAACAGAAACAGGTAATCCTCATGTGATCCATCTCCTGTCATCCATTTCCAGACCATGACAAAGAGGCTACAGTCATCATTCCTACCCATTCTGGCTAATAGACACTGATGGACCTAACCTCCATGAATTTATCTAGTTCCTTTCTGAACTCTGTTAAATCCTGATCTTCACAATATCCCCTGGCAATGAGTTCCACAGGTTGACTGTGCATGGTGTGAAAAAAAAACCTTGCTTTTGTTTATTTGTTTTAAACCTGCTACCTAATTCATTTCATTTGGTGACCCTCTAGTTCTTAGGTTATGGAAACAAGTAAATAACTTTTCTTTATTCACTTTCTCCCTACCTGTCATGATTTTATAGATCTCTATCATATCCCCCCATAGTCTCCTCTGTTCGAAGCTGAAAAGTCCCAGTCTTTTTAATCTCTCTTCATATGGCATCTGTTCCAAACCCCTAGTCATTTTTGTTGCCCTTTTCTGAACCTTTTCCCAATGCCAGTGTATCTTCTGAAATGACGCAACCACATCTGTATTCAGTGTTCAAGATGTGGGTGTACCATGGATATATAGAGAGAAGCAATAAGATATTCTCTGTCTTATTCTGTATCCTTTTTTAATTATTCCTAACATTGTTTGGTTTTTTGACTGCTGCTGCACATTGAGTGCATGTTTTCAAAAAACCATGCACATTGACTCCAAGATCTCTCTCTTGAGTAGTTATAGCTAAATTAGCCCCCATCATTTTGTACATATAGTTGGGATTATTTTTCTCCTCCCCCATGTGCATTATTTTGCATTTATCAACATTAAATTTAATTTGACATTTTGTTACCCATTCACCTAGTTTCGTGAGATCCTTTTGAAGCTCTTTTCAGTCTACTTTGTTCTTTACTATCTTGAGCAGTTTAGTAGCATCTGCAAATTTTACCACCTCACTGTTTACCCCTTTCTCCAGGTAATTTACAAATATGTTGAATAGGATTGGTCCCACGATAGACCCCTGGGGGGGACACTACTAGTTACCTATTTACATTCTGAATACTGACCATTTATTCCTACTCCTTTGTTTCCTGTCTTAACCAGTTCCATGAAAGGACCTTCCCACTTATCCCATGACAACTTACTTTACTCAAGAGCCTTTGGTGAGAGACCTTGCCAAAGGCTTTCTGGAAATCTAAGTGGACTAAGAGAGGAATACAAGGCATTAAGTAAGAAGCATTTTTATTCCTTAAAATCCAATGGGAGATATTTTAAAACTCATCATGCGGTGTTCACAGTAAGCTACATCAATGATGGAATATCACCCTCCTAACACAGAATGTATAGTCCTCACTTGTTACTGCAGTACTCATTTATTACTATTTTATAGAAACAGCAAACTATATGTGGAATTTGAGAAATATTTCAAAGGTACAAGAAATAGCTTTTATGGAGATTATATATAGTCAAACGTTAGTTTAGAATTCCCACATTTACTCCTAACACAACACAGTGCTATCCTAAATTTCTTTATTATGTAGATTAGTCACTTTTAGTTAAAAGTAAACAGTGGTTTGTCTGTTATTTTATAATGTTAAAAGCTACAAATTCTACACTTAATCTGGTAATTTACTATTGAACACCACCAATTACTCTGCATTACAGATCACTATCATTGTTAAGATCTACTTAGGCCTGGTATGCACTAGTTTAGACCAAATTTAGCCACATAAGGTCAATTTTTTAAGCGATGTATCCATACTACCAAGCCTTCATGGCCGCTTCTGATTTAATGAGGAGCTTCTTGGCCTCCAGGAGTCATCCCAGAGTTCCCTGTTCTGACCACTCTGGCCAGAACTTGAGCCTCTATTGTTCTGCAGGTCAACAGGAAAAGCCACAAGCAAGTCTGAATTTAATTTCTCATGTGACCAGCACTGCAACCACACCTCAAAGTGGGCAGCACATAGTGGTCTTGACTTCCAACACTTCCATGACTTCCAATTCTTTGAGTCCCATGAGCTCCAGTTCCTAGGAGCACAAGAGAGTGCCACAATGGAGCATGAAGGAGCTCTAGGACCCCTTTAAAGGTGTGGGAAGAGGAATCCGTTGTCTCCAAGTTCCAAACCAGCAAAAAAAAAAAAAAAATGCTGATGTCTAAGTGAAGATCTCAAAGGCAATGAAGAAGAAAGGATACTCCAGGAAAACCCAGCAGTGTGGTATTAAAATAAAGGAGTTGAAGCAGTCCTACCACAAAAAAACGCAAGGGAAATCAACAGTCTGTTGTATCACCATACACATGCCATTTCTATGAGCAGCTGCATGTGATCCTACAGAAAAGGCCAACTAGCTTCCCAACCCTGACTGCAGAGTCTGGCCAAGACACACCTGGAAGCAGCATGGGCATGGTAGTGGTGGTGGTGAAGGAGAAAAATGGTCAGAAAGTAATTGGTGAGAGTCAAGAACTTTTTATCACACTGGAGCCAGTACTCTCCTCCCAGGACATATCCCAGTCAAGCACCAATCCCAGGGAGGGCACTTCTGGTGAGTTCACAATTTTTTTCTTATTACAAGCAAGTTAAGGCAATTGGTTGGGATGTGCTTTTTTTTGGGGGGGGGGGGGGAAGAAAGGGGACCCTCAGGAGCTGACTATAGGAGCCTCTACCCTCTGAGCTAAAAGTCAGCTGGCTTCCAGCCTATGCTGTAGAGGTCTGTTGATCTTAACTGTTGCAGTGGTCTAGGTGCCACTTGCACTACTCAGTAACCACACTAGGTGTGTGTGTTACATACTTCCCCTAGGTGAGGAAGCGTGTCCCGAGCTTCCGAAACCCAGCTGAGATCCCGGACGAGCCCCCACTTGTAACCACCACCAAGGCGGATTTGAACCTGGGACCTCGGGAGCTGACTATAGGAGCCTCTGAGCTAAAAGCCAGCTGGCTTCCAGCCCATGCTGTAGAGGTCTCTTGATCTTAACTGTTTCAGTGGTCTAGGTGCCACTTGCACTACTCAGTAACCACACTAGGTGTGTGAGTTACAGCAGGAAGCCATGTGTGCTGGACAATGCCCTGCTCCACTGGCATGAGCGGGCCCCATCCCGCCCCCTCCCGACTGCAGGATTATATCCTGACAGGCTCCTTGCTGTCTCTGAACTGCTTGAGTCCAGATCCTCACCTGAGAACTGTGTTTATAGAGCCCTTCACTGTATGTTAACAGATATGATATGGGGTAGGTTTAACACAATGCATCTCCTGTAATGTGTGCCCTTGTAAACTTTTGTTACAGCAGGAACAGCAGCCAGCTCACTGCATACTCCCCCAGCTGTTTATCTGGTGCAAATCCGTGGCTAAGCACTCTGCCTCAGCCCCTGCCCTGCCAGATAAGTTTCCCCCTTGCTCTCGCAGATATTACGGAACACACAACAGGCTAACACCACAATCAGAATGTTGCCTTTGCTGAGGTCCAACCTAGTCAGGAGACTCCTAAACCTTCCCTTTAAACACCAAAAAGCACATTTAATCACCATTCTGCACTTGCTTAGCCTGTAGTGAACCACTCCTTACTAGGGTCTAGGCTGCCATAGCAACAAGGGGTTGGCAAGGATCACTATTGGCATTTCTACCTCTCCCATTCTGATTTTCCAATTTGGGAAAAAAGTGCCACTCTGCATCTTTCTGAAGAGGCAGGAGTTCCTAAACATGCAGGTGTCATGTACCTTTCCCCAATCATCCCATGCTGATGTTGGTGAAATGGCCCTTGTGACGGGTTCGAGTCCCGGGTCCCCCATCCGCCCCACCCCAGGGTCAGGCAGGATAAAGGGCATCCTGAGAGCAAGGCAGTGGGGTGGGTTCTGGCATGGCCTAGGGGATAGGGCCTTGGCCTGGGGAGGACAGGGTGGAGGCTTCAAGTCCCAGGGCCACCAGACCCCTGCCCCAGGGTCAGGCAGGATAAAGGGCATCCTGAGAGATGCCTGCAGCACCATCAAGAAGTACCCCTTGCAGTGTATGTACTCTTGGCAAGTTAGTTGGGGGCCACGACAGGGATGTGCATTCTGTCTATTATCCCAATGCAGATAGAAAACCTCATCCACTATAGTATCCACTTTTCCCTGAGTCACAACCCTCCATAGGCAGGATGGTATTTGATCACCTTAGCTACTTTGTATAATAGCCCCCACTGTAGATTTCGCCACTCCTAACTGACCAGTAGCTGTCTGGTGTTGCAAGCTTCCATGGGGCAATTGTCACATGCTTCTCCAGTCAGAGCGGGTCTCATTTTTGGTATTCTTGTGCTTCAGGGTGGGGAAAAGCCATTTTCAAAGTTCCAAGAAAGTGGCCTTGCACATTCAGAAGTTTTCCAGTCACTGCTGATCGGCCAACATCTGCATCACAATGTGGTCCCATCAGTCTGCTTGTCTCAAGGCACCAGAACCAGCATTCCACTCTGTCAATAGGATTGAATGCCAGCTACAGTTCCTTTTTGCTCAGTGCAAGGGCTTGTCTGAGCAGTGTGGGAACCCAGGAGGGATGAGATTCCTCCTCCTCATTGCCATGCTAATGCTCTCAAAATACTGCACCATTAGGTGCACCAAGACAGATATCACCATCGCAAGAGTTTGATGTGGAACCATGCTCATGCTGCTATGACATCCGCATGGACACCAGTGCCAAAAAGGGTGTGAAAAGACTGTGCCAATCAAGGGGAGGGCCTGGACGAGAGCATTATTGGAAGCTGACAGCATTAACCCAGAACCACCCGCTGCACAGTTTTGGTCCCACTGCGCACTGGGAGCATAACCCAGAATGCTAAGCAGCGTAAGCACTGTGGGATAGCTACCCACAGTTCACCACTCTCAAAGTCAACAGCAGTCTCCCTAACGGGGATGTGATCATTCGAATTACATTCAATTCTTCCCCACAGTCGGGACACAGACCTTTAGCTACACAAAATTGGGTGATGTGACAAGTCCAAGGCTAGACATCAACCATAATAGATTCAGCTTTACCTCCTAGCCTAGGGGTGGCCTTAACTGCCCCCAGTTATATGCCTGCACTTCCTGATAACTACTTAAATGGTGAAGTAAATAACTGCTCCCTTCCTACTTATCCACATAGATGTCCCGAGAGCAAACTTTGAAAGGCTAAGGGCTTGCTTGCATTGCCACTTTACTCCTGAAGTGTATCAAATTAGGAGCATTAAGCTTTCCACCTGAAGGGTACGTTTACATTGGCAACATGATGTGGGACGGCAGCATGGGTACTAGACATACTAACACTGGCATTGCTAAAAGTAGCCATTGTAGATGCAGCTAAATTCAGTGCAGGCTATACAAACACACCAAGCACGCCCAGGTTAGTATGTGTAGGTACCGTCAGCCTCCACAGAACTCTATATTACCACATTCATATTGCTATTTTAGCCATCTTACTGCAAATAAACCTAGCATGGGTTTGTTTGTCCAGACTGTAATCACACCTTGCATTGATTAATTTGCCTTAACTTTGAGTGTCCTTTGCAGGCATGCCTAATATTAAGAGCGTCAATAGTAGAATTAATTCCAACAGAAATCAACGTGTGGGAGAGTTAGGTACTAAAAGGATGAAGGCAGGAAGTCCATTTGAAGCTGCAGGCTCAGTTTAAGTAGACAAAATGTAATCATCCATACTGCAGTTTGCTTAGGATGTTTGAGTTAGCTTCCTAACGTTACATCTAGATATCACCTAGTCAGCCAGATTTACCACAATGTTAAAACAGACGGTTTTTAGCTGCTGTTCTACAAGTGACCATGAAAAGCACATAATATTTCATCATATTTAGGGAACCCCCCCCCCCCCCAAAAAAAAAACATCTTACAACTGGTACTTATTTGCTTTGTTTACTAAAGCAAAACCATGTTTCTATAGCATTTTTTTCCTCTGTAATCTCATAGGGAACATTCAATGTTTGATGTAATTTCAGAAATAATTTGTGGTGTCTAATCTGAAATTTCACAAAGACTTTCAAGGTTACTAGGCAGGTAAGATATGTTCTTACTGTTCAGAAATATCGACTTATCACCATACAAATATTTGCATCTTTCTATGGTGGGGAAAAAAAGGCATAAGAAATGCAGGATAGATTAGTTGGTCAGACCAAACTACAACTCAAAACCACTTCTGTGAATTACACATTTAACACGTATTGCATTTGTTTTTCTCTATGCAAGTTTTTACACTTTAGTATTCCAACAGCCCAGTGACGAAAGACCTTAAATTATGAGTGGTTCTCAAAAATAAACCCAATCCTAAGGGGATAGCAACATCCCTTAAAACACACTTTGTCCAGAGGATTTGTATACATGCAAAATTTTATTTTCCTTAAAGAAAAACACTTGGGAGGAAAAAACCCCATTAGGGAAAATTAGGCTGGGGAAGGGTGGACAAATATTATAGCAACATCATAATCTTAAAAATATGCATGATGTTGCTATAATCTTTGTTGAGCCTTCCCCAGACCAATTTCCCTCATGTTTTATGACATCTATTACAACATCCTATCTTAACTTGCATTGTAAATACTTCATTAGGATGAAGTCTGGAATCCAGTGAAATGAACACTGTATTCAGTAAGGTAGGATTTTATCCCATTATTTTATCTTTCTGTGGCATGTTTTGCATGTTTATGGTGCTATATAAACAGTAATAAATGATCAAGAATAATTTGTTCATCAACATCAGCACTTGGGACCTTCCAAAGTGATGGACCAGAACCGAAAATCTGATTTAAATGCACAACCTATGTTGAGCTGAGAGTTGAGGATATCCATACAGACCACAGAGGAGGAATTCTCCAGCCACTAAAGTTACAGTTATTTTATAAATGAGAAAAGATTAAATGAGAAAACATTAAACACAAGCTCATTTCAACCAGAGAATTTAAGATACAGCCAGCTGACCAACACACCACTGTAATACCCACTTAAACCTATATTACAACCGCACACAAGACATAATATTGGAACACATGCGACATTGAAGATCAAATTCAACTACTCCCTCCCCGCCGGCCCAAATGAACTAAATGCTCTTGCTGAACTGAATACTTGCCCATAGGTGCTGAAACTAGTGGTGCTGCAGCACCCCCAGGTTTGAAGTGGTTTCCATCCTATACAGGGTTTATAGTTGTTTCCCCGGTACTTGCCTGGAAACAACCGAGCAAATATTGCCTCTGCAGCAATCTAGCCAGAGGCTAGCAACAGACTAGTTTAACCACTGAACTTGCAGCTGAACAGTCTCTTGAGTCCTAGTGCCTGTTGTGTGTGCTAAGAGCCTTCCTGTTTTCTCTAACAGAGTGTCTGCAGTGGGGTGGAACAACAGGTGAGGGAAAATGAGGGTGGGGGATGAAGGGAGAAGAATAAGGCAAGGGATAGGGCATAAGGCAATGAGGGAGATGAGCTGGGAAAATAAAGGGAATGGGGAATTAAGGGGTTTAGGGAAGTCACACAGAGGGAAGCTGGAGTCAGGTATGCAGCATCCTATGGCAGCAGCTGGGGCTCCCATGTTAAGCAAGCCCATCGAGCCCACACCCTGACAACCTGTGGACCCAGCCACTGAGTCCCATAATCAGACCCCCCCACTCCACTGAGGCCAACCAGCTACATCTGGACTCCCATGAAGTCCCACTCCCCAAATACTGATTTCTCCCCACCAACCGCCATTTCCCCATGTCCAGACACCCCCCATGCTGAGCCCCAAACACCTTTATCTGGATTCCCTGGAGAGTCCCATTTCCCCTGCACCCACAACCTTCCAACAAGCCCCCCCGCCTTGCATCTAGATCTCCCACTGAGCCAAGATACACCCAGATTGCCTCAACAGAAACCTCTCACCCCACACTTGGATCCTCCCCCAACACTGTGCACCTCCACATTTGGATCCTGCTGTGCTGAGCCTGCTCACACACACCTGGTGCATCTGACAGTCACAGGGTGTTTGAGGCAGGCCCAACCTTTGCAGTGTGTCAGGGTCTGGTGGTGGCTTAAAGGTCATCTCCCACCTCGACACAGCTGGTGACCTGTGTGCCTCACTGCTACGCTGACACCTCATATTTATTGACAATAAACATGTGCAGATTTTAAAATATTGTGCACAACATTTTTTATTTTTTCAGTGCGGGTTTTAATTTTTTGGCACAGAATTCCCTCAAAGGAACCTAATTGCAACCTACATTGATGAGACTGCTCTACTGTGAAAGACTAACACCACCATGAACGAACCTTATGGAATTAAGATACCTATAACTAAAAGTCAAACATTATCGATTTAGGGTCAATCTCTTTGGAATACATTGTATTAAAATGCAATTGGATAGGTGTTACTACATCACAGTATGCATCTTCTCCAGTGGGAGTGGAATGCTGCTGTACTTCTGTTATCAACACTTTGAAAAACTTGCCCTGGTGAGGTTCACATATATGAATGCATACTCACGAACACAAACTCATACTGGATTCTCCAGGGACCAACAGGCAAATGAAGGATTTTTACATAAACAGACTTTTAAACTGGTTCAGGGCTTTAAGACCCAGCAAATGCACAGGACTTCTAGTCCACCAAGGGCCCTCATCTTTAGTGAAGGATTTGGCCCACTGCAACCCCATTAGAGTGGGTGCTCGTTCTCAGCTGAAGCTATGAAGAACATGTCACCAGAAAATAAACTCTGTCCATGAGTTGCAGGACAGAGCCAGAGCCTATGTTAGTGTTGATATGGTGTCTGACAAGCTTATCAACATGCATGCAGATTCTTTTGTTGATATTAATGTTTTCTCTGTAGAATTCACGAGTAAAATAGGTTTACATAGAAAGAACAGTGTGGCAACTAACTCTTCAAGTACATCTGTTAGCCATCTCTGAGGAGAAAGTGAGCAAATGTGTAGGGTAGCAGCCTCTCTCTGCTGGGAATAATGCAGCAAACTGTGCAGCCTGGTGCAGCCTGGAAATACCAGGGTCAGAAGGAAGTTAGTCTCCACCCAAGAAAGGAAATGGCTGCGAGCCTGAGAGGGAATCCTTGCTGGAAATACTGGTGCAGTCGTCCTGAACAGTGACACACACTTGCAGCAGGTTAGATTGACCCGCAGACTAATTTTACTGAGAGAGTCTGGTGACAATATGAACCACATATGGGACGCTTTACTAATGTACCCAGAATAGTGACTACTGAACAGAATTGCAGCCTACTTTTTCTCACGAATACTTATGGAGCCAGGTTGTCTGCTGTAGTCTGCCACACATTCACCTTGCTTACCTCCTTTACTGAAACCCTTCAAGTCCAATGAAAATGCAGTTTTGGGCCCAGCTTTCCAGGATGCCATTCCCCAAATGGGATCAGAACCCCAAATGAAATATTTAGGTAAGCCCCCTTTAACAATGAAAGGGGGAATGTACAGAGCCAGTCTAAGGGGCGGTCAAGCCAGGCGGTTGCCTGGGGCCACCATTTTCAAGGGGCCACTGACAGAGCCCGATGGAAGCCTGCTCAGGACACGCAGTAATTAAAGGGGCTGCAACCTCATTTCGGCCTTTTTTTTTTTTCCTCGACCGCCAATTGGTTAGGACCGGCCCTAGGAATGTACACATTGATCGGTTCCCCCAAGTAACAAGTATTAACACTGGGCTTGATAGTAAATAAAAGTCATTTTATTAAGTACAAGCAGTAGGATTTAACTGATAGTAAGTGAGAACAGGCAGAGCAAAGTAGATTACAAACTTAAAATAACAGAAAACACTTAGCTAATTCTAACACTAAAACCTCAAAACAAACTTATGACAAACTCACCCTTAAGTTGTTCCTCTTCCAGCTAAGCCTTCAAAGCCAGGGCAGCTCTTCACCCTGGGGTCTTTGGTTCATTCCCTTCAGTGTGTCATGCCAGCCAAAGACAAAGACAAAGATCCCCTAGTTTCCTATTGTTTTAAAGATTCTCCCCTTTTGCCTAGGAAATTACCTGGCCAGTCCCGACCAGTTAGGGAGGTCACGTGTCTTCCCAAGACCAACCTCTACTAAAACTTTACACCATTGCCCAGACATTGAGGCATTCCAGAACTGGAAACACCCTCGATGGCTTTCCTTCGCACATTTAAAACCATAAAGCATTCCATATTCCATGTGTCTAATTTTACACCTAAGAATGATACATACACCAAAGATAAACAGATCCAGCAGATTAGGACATGAAGACTGATAGGCTACATGAGATCATTTGTGTAAAGTACCTTTGAGTTAGGCATCTCTGTGTCCACAAGTCCCTTTCATAAAGCATGGGGGGGGGGGCGTCACACATATATTAAACATTTTATGTACTTTTCTGAAGTATTAATAGCATTTGTGTTTTGGAAGCATTCAAGAATCACAGGGAGGATCAAAGCTCTGTGGTAGACATTATACAAACAGAGAAGTAGACAGTCATTTTCTTAGTCTAAAATTAAGTACTGAACAAGACTAACCACACAAATATCCATTTTCTCCATAAACCTGTTGCAGAATTACATAAGAATGGCCATATTGGGTCAGATCAAAGGTCCATCTAGTCCAATATCCTGTCTTCTGACAGTGGCCAATGTCAGGTGCCCCAGAAGGAATGAACAGAACAGGGAATCAAGTGACGCCTCCCCTGTCACCCATTCCCAGTCTCTAACAGAGGCTAAGGACAACATTTCTACCCACACTGGCTAATGAACACTGATGGACCTATCTTCCATTAATTTATCTATGTACTTTAAATTGAAAGAGAGAGACAGAAATCTTGCTAATTATTATTTTGACTGGCAGTTTTCCAACACTTAGCAAAAATAGTAAAATGTGGCCTTTGAAAGTAAGTCCAGTAAAGATTAGCAACCACATTTAATGAAAATTATTTTCCACAGAGGCCCAAGGATTTTGTTTCGTTAACTATGCCGGCTATCCATAACTTTCACAGAATGGTCATATCCACACTATTCTGTATCCAAGAGATAACACCTAATACCCTGAAGATACATTTTTCTTTTTATGCAGGGGTTTTTAACCTCTAAATGTTATCCATAATCTGAGACAGCCCAAATGAGAGCTATACATAAGCCATTTGAATTATTTCTTCCACTTTTATTGTCTGTTCCAGCATATGCACACGTCTGATTCCAGTGTTTCTCATATGCAGCCACCAGGTTCTTTTCTTACAACCAAAACCTTCGTGGCGATGGGGGGGGGGGCGGCAAAGGGAATGGAAAAAAGCAGTAGCCCCTTCTGTGGGGGCATAAGGAGGGGTTGCACCCTATTCCCTTCTTGAGCCACAAAGCCGAACCAGCAGACAGCTGGTGTGAGTTCCCCACCTTTCTGGGGGTGTTAGGGCTCAGGGTTCTGGATTCCCTTTTATGGTGGTTGTAGGGGTCAATTGCTGAAGAACTCTGTACGTGTGAAGTATAGGGGTGATGAGGCCTCCATCCCCCCTCCCCTTTTTCCCATTCCTCCCCCTTTCCCTATTACTGATGAGCCAGAAGCAAAGATAAAGGCGGGAACATAATCTTGTTTACCTAAATGTACTGATCATATAAACAAAGACGAAGGACAAGAAGTACAGCTGAGCCATACTGTAACAAGCAATGAGTAACCCCTGGAAGTTTCCAAACTGCTATAAACAAGGTAAAGACACAGTATTTAAAGCTGCACCAGAGCACAGCAATTTGGACTTCACCGATGGGCTTTGGGTACCAGTGTCTTGGAAGCTGAGACAATCTCCCACTTCATCCGCAGCTGCAACGGGTTCCCCGGCTAGCAGAAGGGATGCAAGAAATGCCGTTTTTCCTATTATGTTGTTCTTTTAGTTAAGGGGCACAGCTGATCGCTGTCAGGAAATAAACTGCTTGTGTTTGACAGATACCCGTGTAGCATTTTTTGTACTTTTATAACCCAGTGTTGGACCTGAGACTCACTCTTGCTGGCAACAGTGGTGGGCATAAGACTCTGGCTGCACATAGTGGTCTGTGGCCATGAGTTCTTACCATGGGCCTTCAGGCTCTGGACTTTGGCAAGTCCGGACACTGCTGCTGGGTTTCAGGTTCCAGTCACTGGGCTTCAGATTCATCCCTCCTCCCCAATTGCCTCTGGCTCCCACTGCCACCCCTGACTCCTTGTCCATCTACCCCTCCACCACAATCACTCCTAACTCCACAGCCTCCCTACTCACCTTCACATCCAAGCCCTTATTTGTGCCCTCACTTGAAAAAAAAAAAAGGTGTTGTCTGTATCACTTGTCACTTTCTCTCAGCTAACTGTGAAGAGTGGTATTAAACATATAAATATCACTTTTCACAGAAGCAGGCTACTAGTTAGCACGTCTACAAGAACATGAAATGCACTTTGTGTTTGTATTCTGTTCAGGTACAGTAAAGAATAGAGACAACTGGACCTTATTAAGTCTCCAAAAAACCCTCTAAAGAAATTACTGTGATTTGGATACATATATGCACATTTCTTAAGGAAAAATTGTTTTCTAGGCAGGTCTCTGCTCCCTCTCAGGGCTATGCCATCAGTTGATTTATTTGGCTTAATTTTAGCTGAGTGCTATCTTTTGACGCAGCTGAACCGATCACTCTGATTCCCCTCACTTGCAACCAATCCCAGGAAAATCCTTTTTATTCCCCCCTCCCTTAAATATAGATCAGGCCTTCCCTTTAGTTCCAGTGCCTTCAGAGGTGGCTTCTATTATTTCAACTATCACTAAACAAAGGGGCATTTAATTGTTCTTTCATCAGGCCTGAAAGAAAGGTAGCTAGCATGCCCACTAGCTTCAGTTAGGTCTGTGACTGCCAGGAGATCAAAGATATACTTGCTAGCAGCCACTAACACTCTCTAGCATAACATTAATTAACAACTGCCCTTAATTCAGTTTTCCACTTTCTCTGTCATGCAATCATAACTGTTATCAAACCCTTCTGGGTGCAGCACTTCCTCCCAATAATTACTGAAGGTGAAGGGGGACTCAATGACTAAGCTGTAGCCGAAGCAACCTCATATTAATGATTTAAAAGTAGTATTTGAATAGGAATGGGCTACATCACTCATTTACTCACACACTGCTGGTGTAACCCACACACATCGTGTGGTTCACTGACCAATGCAGTGGCACCTAGACCACAGAAAAAGCTAAGATCAAGAGACTTCTACAGAACTGGCTGAGAGCCAGCTGGGGTAGAAAGACTCCAATACTCAGCTCCAGAGGTCATAGGTTCAAATCCACCCGGTAGAGGTTACAAGTAGGGGCTTGTCCAGGATCTCAACTGGGTCTCTAAAGCTCAGGACATGCTTCCTCACTTATGAGACGTATGTAACTCACACACCTAGTGTGGTTCACGGTCCCATGCAGTGGCACCTAGACCACAGCAACAATTAAGACCAAGAGACCTCTACAGCATGGGCTGGGAGCTTGCTGGCTTTTAGCTCAGAGGGCAGAGGCTCCTACACTCAGCTTTAGACATCCCAGGTTCAAATCTGCCCCATGACCATTACACTGGCAAAACAGGAGATCAATTTAATTGCAATAACTCCCCTGGGAACCTTTGCACAAAAGTAACTGAATCATATTACAAGAGAAAATGTTTTCAGAAGACCAGACTCTTACTCTCACATCTAGTAAGGTATTATGTGTAAACACATACTACTAGTGGAGCTACCCAAGAGCAATAGAGCTTGTTATTTAAGACATTATTCCATGTAATTCAATTTTTTTTTTAAAGTCTACTTCTACCACCATTACTTTTTTACTGATGTTCCATGCTAGGAAACATTGTTCCATATTTTAAAAAGATTACATTAGAATTTCTTCAATCTTTGTATTGTAGTGTGTTTTTAAATTGAGGGCTGTCTTTTCAAAACTACAGTGTAGCCCCTAGGCTATAGTTGGTTACTTTTAAGTAGTTACTGGACAGCGAATTTAGAAGAAGACTATTTCCTCTCTTAGCTGAAGGCCAGAAATCAGTTCTTGTAAAATGAAATTTATATCACATAATTAATTCATTTATCCAGAATGATGGGTAACTTAAAATTAAGTGTTATCCCTCTGCTGAGCTGGACTACAAATATATTTTTTGCTCAATATACACCACCATCCCTTTCAACTGTTTAATAACATAATTCACACCAAGATCCTCAGAAATGAAACTTCAGTGACAATATTCCCACAAACTAGTAAAGGAGAATTGTACAGGTTCAAACTCTTAACCAGGATTTTCTGGGCTGGCAACATCTGCGGTCCGGCAGGACCATGGAAGTTACAGGACCCAAGAGTCCCGGTGGAGAGCTAGCACTGGGCAGCCCTGCACATTGGAAAGGCAGTGGGAACCCAACCCGTACTAGCAGGGCTTCCTGGCAGGGCAGTAGGAGTCCCATGCGCAACAGTAGGGCAGCAGGGCTGCCCGGCATGACCGCAGGAGCACAGTGCTCACAGAGGCGGTGAGGGCCAGTGAGAGGGGGAACCAGCTGGGACGCCAGTGATGGGACCAGGGCTAGAGGGAGCTGGTGGCAGGAGGCCAAAAATGACCTCCCCTGGTCCAGCAAAATCCCTCATCTGGGACCAGTCAAGTCCCGAGGATGCCAGACCAGAGAGATCCAACCTATTCTATTTCATTCCTATTAAAATTTTTATATTAAGTTGCATGTTTTACAGCCATAGTTGCAATTGGTGCAATTCCAGCCTCTCTGAAATAAATGAAATTTTGCCATAGAGGTCAATGAGGCTGAGATTTCACGTAGGATTTTTTTTTGAAGCGCATCTCAGTTGAATAAATGCAACACCTATCATGAAACTGAAAAACTAATGAAAGGATGGAAAAGCCTTCTACCTTTTTGCCCATAAGCTACTAAGTATTTAATACGGAAACTAGTTTTCAGACTTGTAATTATCCTTTTTAGCATATTGTCCATTTATATGACTCTTGTATCTGTAATATCTGAATGTGAGAAGCATATTGTGCGCTGAGATTTTCAAACTTGAGTGCTTAAAATCAGATACACCAATAATATCTTTTAAAAAGGATAAAAAGTATTTAACTATTTGTTTCAGTACTGTGTGGTTTTTTTGAATTCCGCATCTATTCAGCCATATATCCATTCATATAGATGAAAAATGGCCTTTGCCTCCATTTTCATCACCAGAAGTTACTATATTTTGAGTAGAGGAATGCCTGAGGCAGGAAGAATCAAACATTTCCTTTGGGCATAGGCCAAAAATGTCAAACTTTAGTGTGTAAGATTAGAAACTGATTGCATAAACAGGTTGATATTTTGGAGGTTGTGAGCATGAGTACTGAACTCTGCCGCTCAATAAATAAATAAATAAATGAATAAATCAAGGAAGCTGAATGCCACGAATTCCCCCCTTAAGATGGATTACAGGCATGTAATAGATACACAGTACAAGATGCGTTTCTTCTAGATTTGTTGAATTGCATAAATCACTATGAAAAGCCAGATCTTCATTCAATTCTGAGCAGGGACAGTGAGCAACAGGACCCATCTACAAACACTGAAAAGCATGCCAACTATTCACTGTGCACCTATTTAAATATTTATAAACTATTAAATAGGATAAAATTTCCACATTCATTCTACATTGTCTTACTAACGCAACGTTCTCATTACAATAGGTTATATCAACAAAAGGGCACAAACATGCATATTTACATATTTAAAAAGTCTTTAAAAGACTGACAGGGAAAGCTACACCATGCACCCTTGCAAAAATCTCAAGGAAATCAAGAGGGCAATGGACAGGTGGAGGGGGGAGGAGGGAAGGGAGAAGGCCTAGTTAGCAGATCTCCATGCAAGATGCCCACATTATAAAAAGCAGTTAGATAAGCAACAAGTTGCAGCACTGTAAGGAGATTCAGAAAACAAATCAACTTCTACTCTACTCAAAAGTACATGTTATTCCTCTGCTGAGCTGGACAACAAAAAGTCTAACTGGTTTGCACTGACTGCCTCCTGATCCTTTCAGGATTCAGCATCCTATCCCAAAATACCACCTAGAAATTCAGATGTAGCCTGAAGTGACAAGCAACAAGAGAAAGAGCTTAGAACAGTCATTTGAAGAACAGGTATTGCTCATTCACTGTTAAGAGCTGCTCATTTAACTTGCCTCCTATCCAAAATATCTAGTAAGAGGTTTTATAAGCAAGGGAAGCAGAAGGGCAAGCTGGGTCTCCCAGAATGGCAAAAGTTTTAAAAAATACTGTTTTTATTCCATTTCTCATGGAAGGAAAAAAGCCAGAGTTATCCCGGCACATATTAATATTACTGTGATTAACCAGGCCTTGTAGCAATCTAGAGATATACACTTTTTTAATAAATTCCAAGGCCTGAAGAAGGTGGGGTGGCAAGCAATAGATCTGGGGAGCCTGTGATGGCCCCGATACAATTCAGCAGCCCTTGACATGCAAATCCATCAATAATCCTGGCTCACTACTAAGTCTTATGACTGAAAGAGAATAGCAGCTTTATGTTAACAGAGCCCATATCTATTAGAGCAGGCATGTCAAACTCAAAGCCTGCTGAGGGCCGCACAAACAAAAACAGATAGCTTTCAGGGCCACCTAAGGTTCCCAGCTGGTTTGCCAAAAAAGAAAAAAATTGTTGTCGAGCAAACAAACAAAAACAAAACATTTTAGGTGCCAGGCAGAAGGCACCAATACCAGACACCTGACAGCTCTAGGGCCACCAAAGAAAATGTACTTGTTGGAAACTCATAGTTATTTATATTATAGATTATGTTTTAGGTATATTTTATAATATTACAATAATTTGAAGCGTAAAATTGTTATGTGCTCATATTAAATTTTAAAATTAATTTTACATAATTTTTAGTTTACATATAAATTTAAGGTACA
Organism: Pelochelys cantorii; assembly: GCA_032595735.1. Lineage (NCBI taxonomy): Eukaryota > Metazoa > Chordata > Testudines > Trionychidae > Pelochelys > Pelochelys cantorii. Next base: position 60,431,246 of record CM064330.1, read on the forward strand.
TTTAAATTTTGTATAGGATACATAAATTGTTTTGTTGAAATAAAAACAAGTATAGACCATGGTTAATCAAACAGAACAGGCTTCTGTGAAAATTTCAGATACTTTGTAAGTTTGAGATATTGCATAAAGATATAATTATTCATGCAATTGCAAAAAATTAATGTTTATTGATATAAAATGAATATACTTTTGTGATTTTATTTGGGAATAAATAAATAAAAAACAAAATGTTAACAAAATAACCTCCTCCTCTCCCCCAGAGCCAGGCACTCCCATACCCCCATTCTAACCCAATCTCCTTCTGCTCCCCAGAGCCAGGCCCCCCAACCTTATACCTGGGTCCTGGAGTTGACATTGCTGCCCGAGGCACTGGGGCAGCATGAGCACAGCAGCCAGCTGTGAGAGCCTGCTGGAGTGCCCAGTGGGCCGTGATCATGTGCACAGAGAGGCCCGGCCAGCTGTGAACAGTTGCTGTGGCGTTGAGCAGCCCGGCCAACTGTGAGCAGACACTCGGTCACATGCTCCCAGCAGCTAGCGGGCTGCATTTCATTCTTTTATAAAAATGTTCTGGCAGGCCGCAAAAAATTTCTATTGGGCTGCATGCTCTAATACAGGCATGTAAAACTGGCGTTTGGCAGGTCACACGCATCTATGTAGGCAGCCTTTGACATCCTGGAATTTGCCACTATCACTGGTCATTGGCCTGCAGCACTATCTAGAAACTCATTAGGCCCTGCTAGGTGACTGATCCCGCCAAGTTTTCAGGAGAAGCTTCACATTCAAGCAAGAGCGTCTGCTCAATTTCAGCTCTCACCTCCCTCGTCAATTCTTATTGGTCTGTCTCTAAAGTCATTTAATAACTTGAGATATATTTGCATCACCCTGTTGCATTAAACACTGAGGATCACAGCATTCAGCAACCTCTCTCCATGCTGCCTGACAGTGCTTTGGAAATAGCACTTCTTCATAACAAGAAGCTCTGCCTCAGCCTCTTACACTGTTGCTGCAGTCACATTTTATGAGGAAGAGGAGAAGATGGGTGGAGATAAGGTGGAAGCTGCATATTCACAAAGCACTCCATTTACAAGTAAGCAACCTTCATTTCTTCTTCCAGTATCCTCTGCATTTTCCCCTTCATAGGACAGTTTGGTAGCACAACAACAGTAGGTGAGGTGGGATTTGGCATCCTCATTAACCAAGAATTGAAGTACTGCACTACCAAACTGAGCAGGATATGGATACCAATTCTTCTCTGCAATATTCAGCACAAGTATGTTTAGAGCACCCAAGAGGCAGCCCTATGGATCTCTGACTGGAAATGCCTATGGTACATCATTAGTGTAACCATTGTTCCAGGAAAGAGTGTTCTAATGCACCAAGGAGAAAACAGAAAGAGATACTTGGAAAATCCTTCAGTCCTCACACAGTAAATTTAGGGTCCTTTTAGCATCCTTAATATGAAAGCAGAATCACCAATGGGACAAGGAAAGAAAAATTTACTGCACTTTTGGCAAGAATCTCAGATTAAGAGGGGGAAAGTACCACATTATTCTTCTTAATCTTTCCTGAGCATCTGCACCAATTACTGTATCATTTCTCTATATCAGAGTCCATACATTTTCTAGGGTCTCAAGTCTTTGAGTTTATCTTTGATAGGGGAAACAAAAAGCTGAAATGAAAGAAAAATGCTAATAAAATGCACGTGCAAGTACAAAAGGTTCAGTCATCAGTTAGTGTGCCTCCTTGTGGCTGGCCATGGTCTAGCAATGCCCTTGTGTGTCTCCTCCCCATCAGCAGATATTTGAGCCATACAGCTTCTTGTAGCTCAGCTCTCCAGCCAGGTTGCTTACTATCTACCCTCTGTTACAGGCAGTTCAAGGGAACTGAGGCTTACCCCCCAGTGATAGGTTCCAGCTCAAGGACCCTGAGTTAAGCAGCTATCGTCTGGTTCTTTAAATTCTTTCCTGCTTTCTCTGGGTTGCTTCTTGTTTGTAGGTGTCTTTCACAGAGCTGCCCTCTAAAAATCTTCTCTTCCTGGCCTTCCATCGCCTCAGGTAATTTCCTTCCAGTCACCGACTGAAGGGCTTTCTTGAGTCAGTTCTCTCCCTCAGGTGGCCACCCCCCTGTGCCTCCTTATCCCAGCTGTTGCTAATTGGCCATTTAGTCACATCTGGAGAAATAACTGATCTATCTATTAACACCTGTGTGGCTGCTGAAGTGTGGAATCTATTTATCCAATCAGTGAACTGTAAGGTTACTACTTTATACTGCTCCCTACAAAAACTGATTTACATTGTTTTAGCCCTAGTTCACATTGCCAAGGTAAGCTCTCTCTCTCAAGCACATGAAAAAGCCAAAGCATCATTCTTATAATGTACAGTACCACAGGAGAGGATTACTGCTTTAGTTAAGGGTTTCTGAGAAAAAAATCCCTATATGTTGTCCTTCACTGTAATATACATGCCTATCTGCAAAGCTACAAAAGCTGTTGAACTCTAAGATGAAGAGAATACTAAGCAAGTATTCGGTTTATATGTACTAGGTGTTTCAGCATCTCTTTCTCTAGGTAGAATTTATGCTTGCTTATTAAACTGTTTTGTAATTAAACCGTACCACTATGCTTCTATAGATACTGACCATATTTCTTGAGAATTCTGAACTAATATTTACTCAAGAAGTATAACTTTAACCCAGCTAGGATCTAACAGTCCTCTTACAAAAATTTTAATGAAAATTATTAAAGGTATAAAATTCTTAATAGATTTGATTTATACACCTACACAGGGTTGCAATACCATTTATTGGCTGGCATTTCAATTCTAATATCTCCCTAATCAAACTTCTAGAATTTAAATAAAATTTTCTTTTCTTTGCATCAAAAAGCATGCTAATTTTACAGTTAATGTTTTTAAAGTAATGCTTACATTAAATGAAAGTGCTTTTTATAACCTGTGTTTTCCTTGGCATGCATAAAAATATCCAATAGGCATTCTTAAAAGGTAACCAGACACCAAATTATTTTATGTCGTATATAATGCTTCCTTTAATTTAGTACTGTGATTTCTACAGTAGGAAGATATTGGAATTGCCATACTAATGATCCATTTCAAACCTCCCTCCAGGTAATATTTCAGAGTAAAGTGAAAATTCTCATACTCTACCTCACCAGCTGTGTAACATTACACAATAAGGATATTTTCCCCTGATCCAGCTAGCATACACTTTGAAGAGTAAGGAGTAAGAACTCCTGAAATTATTTTCATGCAAGTGCAGCTGGAATGTCTTAATTTTTAATTGAGCTAAAGCTTTGGTCTCAATGGATAGCCTACAAAAGGAGTGGGAAAAATTCACTCCTTCAAGCTGAGTTTAGAGTAAAAAGCTACAGTGAAGCACTCCTCTTTTCATTGTGACAGCCAGTGGATTAGAATAGCACAGTAAAACCTCTCTTCTTTTAGCCCAGGATATAAGGGCCTGTATAACTCTCCTTGTGGACAGCCCCATCACCATCTTCTGCCCTGTTTTCTGCCAAGGCTAATGCAGAGCATCTCTACAACATACAGGGAGCTCAGATGCTCCCTTGCATGGTTGTTTGATAAATGTCCTCATCTCTCTAAAAGCCTACCAAAAAAATTGAACTTCTAAATTATAGAAAAAAAACAACAAAATGCAATTATGATGGTTAGTTATAAGAGTCTTGCTCACACAGAAACAAGACATTTGTACTCATTGTAATTTCACATTTAAATAAGTAAGTTATGTTTTTATTTTAATACAGTTATGATTTGGAGACTGAGTCAATGCTATAGGCATCTTTTAACCCCATGGGACACCATAATATCCTGTTTTATGAACATCAAGCAAATTTTGTTAATGCACCTATACACCAAAAGGAAAAAACAGAGTAACAAGTTTTTTTTCTTGAAACCGAGAGCCATATTCAGATCTACTACATGGTGTGCACCTGAAGTAACATCACTGACTTAAATGGAGTTCCTCCAGTTACACCATTGTAGCTGAGATCTGAATCTAGCTAGGCAACTTTACACTGATCATATGAGGTGACCAATGAGTCTTTCTTGGAAAGATTCTGGACAACATTATTGTTACTATTATAGTTTCCAAACAGCTGCTCTGTGTCTGAGAGGGTCTATTTTGCAACAGATTCAAAGTATTTTTTAGTCAGATTGTCATATCAAAATTGATCCTCAGAAAAATCTGAATGTACTATGTTCAAGTAGTCTGATTTTCAATGGGAGCTGCAAATGCAGGTTCTGCACCACTAGAAGAAGAAAAAAAAACAAGAACACAAAAAACAACGTATAGGTCACTTTGTCCTGTAGAAACATTTCCCAGTGCATGACCCAGATGAAACTTGTAAAGAACTAATACATAACCAGCAGTTGGAGAAACACTATATTTGCAAGACTATGACAAAACTGGTCAAATAGAGTTGTTTAATGTGTTTGTATTATTTACTGCAGGAAAAAAAAAAAACAAAAAAAACCCCCACATTTTGGCACAGCTGTTCTTAACTAAAGATTGCAGTTTAACACTTAGGGCTTGCCTACATGGGGACACTTGGGAAAGTTAAGCCTAGTTAACTCAAGGTGAATTTAAGGCCTGGTCTACACTAGAGGGGAACGTTGACTGAAGATATACAACTCCAGCTATGTTAATTATGTAGCTAAAGCTGATGTATCATAAATCACCATCTAGTCAGCTTCCCCTACTCCTCATGAGGAGCAGAAGTACTGGCACCAATGGGGCGCCCTCTGAGTTCAAATTAGCAGGCCTTCACTAGACCCACTAAATCAAACCCCGGAAGACTAACCATGGCAACCTATGTGCATTAATCCACATTAAGATCCTGTGTGGATGCTCTCATTCAAATGTAATGCATCCACAGTTCACTTTAGTCCTAGCTTCTGAATGAAAGCATCCATGCAGAAGGTTAATATGGTTTAACTAAACGCACTGTAAATTCACCCCTTTAGTTCATTTTGCTTAAATTTTCCTTCATGTGCCCATACAGACAAGCCCTTACAGATTGAGGGCAATAAGCCACTACAACTATTACTACTTCATTTCATTCAACTACCAAAAGTAACACACACAAAACCACATTTATCAATATATTCTTACCTCCACGGTCCCGCGCTGCTAAATTTTGACCCCTTTGTAACGTAATGTCCAACTGGTACATTCCGGGATCAGCCAAGGGAAAATCTGCATTACTAGTTCCAATTGTATTTGTTCTCTGAAAGGCAAAAAACCCCACAGAGTAACTAACTAACATATCACAGAATACAGAACAACAACAACAACAAACATTCTAGAACTAATGCTGCAGCCCTGCAGAACCATAAGCCCACATAGAGTCCTTTTGACTTATATGGAGTTCCTCACAAGAGCATTAATATCCACTCTAATAGAGTGGAGCCAGGCAGATCCATTCCAGAAGTGAGTTCTGAACTCCACCCCACCCCCTCCAATCGAGACTACTGCAGAACAAGGGAGACTGACAGGACTGCTGGGCCCCTGGACTAGGTGGGTGAGGGCAGCTTCAGAGTTCTGAAAGGGGTGGGGCTGGGGCTGGGGCTGGGGCTGGGGCGATCCTGCCTTCCGCCAATCTTTCTGTGCTGCTCAGAGTGCACTGTGTGGGGCTCTGGCAGGGATTTAAAGGGCCCAGAGTGGCAGCAGCTGGGAGCCCCAGGCCCTTTTTCAATCACCAGGTCCCAAAGCAGTTGCCCCCATTGCTCCAACCTGTCAGTGGGCCTGTGCAGAACTGGTAATATATGTTACAGTACTAATCACTTTAGGTGACATGTTGTGTGCTGGTAATCACTGTTCTGAATTAACAGCTGAGCTTTCACTAACACATTAGTATTATTAGCAAACTCTTAGCCTATGTCTACACTACTAGCTCGGTGGTGAGATTTTCAGCTCACATACACATATTCATCCTAGTTCTCTATCAACTAGTTCAAATCCAAGAAACAGCATAGCCACAGCAGCCCAACTTAATCAACCCTCCCTCAAAGCAATGGAAATATCCATGCCATGTGTGCTGTGTCACTGTGGCTGCTACCATGGCTATGTACCAGAGTGGCAGGTTTGCCAAATTAAGGAAGAGGGATCTGAAGGGAATAAGGGGACAGGAAAGGAACAGAAGCATTCATACACCAAAGTCCCAAAAGAACACTCTGACCAAACTTTTAGCATGACAGGGCAGGTTAAAGGGCTTGATAGAAGGGAAGAAGGCAGCTCTGAAAAACAAACAAAAAAGAACAGCAATGGCCCTTGTTAATTAGGAGCAGCTGAGGCAGGGCAGCTATAAATCAATTAAGGGCCACATGAGCTGACTTCAGGCTGCCAGGGGACCTCTTTAAAAAGCTTCCCAGTGGCGGGAGAGTGGAGGAGTTTGGAGGTGGAGAGGAACTAACAACAAGAATCAGAGGTACTGAGCAGAACATCAGCACTGCTAAAGGCTGCAGGGAGAGGTGAAGGGCTCTGGCAGGGAGCCTGTGGAGGCTCTCTTCCCACCCTGGTGGCCATAAACTTCAGCCAGTGGCTGAGGAGGACTGTTTACTCAGCTCTGACTAGCCAGGGTCATCAGCCCTAACACCCCTTTGTTTTGCCAAGTGACAGAAGGCCGAATGCCAAGAAAAGGCAAAGTGGGACTTGTACCATGGCCCCTAAACTGCAGGATAGTGGGCAGAACAGGGGTCTGGGACTGACCCTGCCTCATTAGATAACACCATTGACATCCATGTCATTTCAACAAATTAGCTCTAGAAATACCAGTGCAGGAATGGGCAGGTGTTCTCCAAGTCATTCTTTTATCACCTTGTCTGAATTTCAGCAAGTTCTCTTTAATTATACCATCCGGGGGCAGCTTCCCAGGAAATACATTATCAGTCTGAACGCACTGAGCTTGGCTATATTTTCATAGGTGTTGCAAGTTTCCTTTTATTTACAGCTGTTTAATAGTGATGTGTCATCAGTTATAAAATAAAATTCATTGAGCATAATGCTAATTTCACTTTGTCTAGTGTAAATAAGAAATAACTCCACTGAAGCCTATGGTGTAACAACTGGTATTAGGATCACAAGTAGGTTCACAAAAGAATCATCTTATCAGTTAAACTGCTAACTCCTAAAAATGGGGAAGGGGGGCAGATAAATCAATCTTTCACTTTGGAATATTCCCACTTATATTGGGTTTCTACTACTTAGAGAACAAACCAAACCAAAATCAAGACAACAGCTGCTCTTATAAAAGGAGCTTCTGCAATGTGGACAACAATCTCAGGAGCATGGCTCAGCCTGGTCCCCTCTATATGACCAGCCAGCCAGGGGATGCAAGATTATAACCCTACTCATTTCTGCTTCTTTGTGAAACAGAAAATGTTATTTATTAAGTGTCCAAGTTCTCAGACAACTAGGAATCCTCCTAAGGAGCATATAATTTAACAACTGCTTGTCAGCTGTATACTTCAAAATTACTTTATTATGTTGGTAGTTGGTCTCATTCTATTTAGGAATAAACTTGTTAGCTGTATGATATACCTTTTGGGTCCAACTTAATTCAAAGAAAAAAAATGGATGAGTTTTAATGCCAGAAGAAAAAAGTTTGGTTAGTACAACCATCATTTCCACAGAACTCTGAAATGCAAGCAAAATTGTAGCTCTCAGGGTCATAAGCATGATGAAAAGAAGGTGTCTGATTAAAAAGATCAGGATAGAGATATTAATTACCATAGTATTTTATGTTCAGTAGACATTCTATTAAACTCCCTTGATCAGTGCTTTTATGAAAATCAGTGAGTGCTGCTTTAGATTTCATTTTAAGGTCTATATTAGCAGTTAATTTTTGACTATTGAAAAAAGTATAAGTTATATGATCTTCAGTTAACTTGTTACTGACATAACATTTTAATGGGATTTCTTAAAAATGTTTGGAAAATGCATAATTTCACTGAACTTTGTCTAAATTCACAACAAACTTTAGTTAGCTTTAGTTAAGGTTGCTGTGATCAATAAATTGTATTTCCCATTTTTAAATTGTTCACAATTAAGTATTAAACAATTTCTAAGTCAAGCACTCTCAAATTAGGAAATGCCAGAATAAATGTTGCCCATGTAACCTCAATTCACCCCCTCCACATGCTTTATGATATAGCCTTTAATTGTATGCAGAAGCAACTCTTAACAGTTTGGTGTAAGTAATTTGCCTAGCATCATATTGCCACTGAGTGCCTGGGGCACAAATGGACAATCTCTACAGAGGCATTAACTGCCCTCACCTCAAGATTGATATTCCTTCATCTTGCCTCATTCACTACAAGTCTTCAAACTTCAAATAAGCCAAGGTTCCTATAGACAACAGTTTCCTTCACAATAAAACCCTGAGAAGATCTGCCCTCTGCACCGAAAGAACCTTTTGAAGATGATCAACTACTACCCTTTGGAAAGCGCAACAGCCATTTGTACTAAAGTAAGTTTTTAGTCAAGGAGACAACCCCATGTTCCAGGTGATCCTAAACCTGACTGCCAGAAGCTGGGATTGGATGACAAAGGATGGACCACTCAAAACTGACCTGTTGGGTGCTTCAAAGGGAATGAATCTGACACCAGCCACTGTCAGACAGAATACTGGGCAACACAGACCACTGATCTGACCCAGTGTGCCAATTCTTATAAAAATAGTTGAAAAAATTTACTCCTTTCACCAGTAGTTACAGAAGTGATGCTCCATATTTTAAATATTTTTACACACACACACACACACACACACACACCCCTTCCATCACATCAGTCTTCAGATATAAGATGCTGTACCTACAGCTGACTAGAAAATAAAATCCGTTCACATGAAAAAATAAACACTTCTGAAAAAAAACCCTCATCCTGACTCACAAGCACTTCAAACCTAACGTTTTCATGGAAAGGGTTTACAAGAAAAATCCCATTTGTGGAGAACTAAAAGTTTTCTTGGCTTCCTTGCATATTGGAAATTGACAAGAGCATTCCAGCCTGGCTGCCAGAGAGTCAGGTGCATGGAGACACATCCTCCTACCACCAGAAGATGTGTCTGGGAAGGCAGTGGGAGGAAAGGGAAGGAAGAGCACCTAAGAGGCTCTCTTTTACACTCCTCCCTCCCTTGATCCTCAGGCACAATCCTGTTTCCCTTCCAATGCCAAGAGAGGGAGCGATTGAGTGTGTGTGGGGGGGGGGGGAGGGCGGGCAGAGTGCCCGGGCTATCAGCCTCTGCAATGCTCTGGGAAAGCTTCTGTTAATTTCTCTGAAAACACTGTTATTGCAGCAAACTCAAGTTTTCTGTTGAGAAAGTAAAATTTGAAGCAAAACTGAAGTCCTCTCATGGAGAAAATTCAGTTTTGTGAAAAGGGTATTGTAAACTGAAAAAATAAGGAAATGAAAAAACCTGGATGAGCTCTACTTTTACCTGATGGTTGAAAAGGCTGTTGTCTGATTATCCTGAATCCAAGATACTCCAGAATCCATTTCACACTGTTTGCACCACAGCTTTCTCTCTCCATAGATTCCCTGATCAGAAAAGCTTCCAGGAGAAGTGATTTTCCCCCTGCATTTTGCCTTGAGCTTCTCAGCCTCTTTCTCTTAGTAAATATTGCAGAGGGCACTGGCCGGATATTAGACAGGCATACTAACAAAAACTATTAGCCTAAAAATCTGAAATGAAGAGTGGAATTTTCTTCAAAAAGATCTGCAGTTAGGGAGGACTGGATAAGCCACCAGATACGACAGAAGCAGAACAAAACCAGAAAGCTTCAGGAAGTAGGGTGTTTCCTTCACGGCAGTGTTTTGCCCCCAACTTGTAAGCAGATTGAAGTACTACCCATTGCAACAAAAAAAGCTGGTATATATATTTAAATATATATTATATAGACACAAAATGTCTTCAAGAGTCCTAGTGTGTTCTTTATCATGACAATTTTGATGTCATCTGCTGAGGAGTTTCTGTTAACACAGCTGACAAAGTTTAATCTATTTTGGCTTAAATAGATATGGATCAGTATTCTTAAGTACCACACTGTGCACCATTTTAAATCTATTAGTTAAGTAATTGCTTCCCTTTTTCTTGTACAGAATATAAAGCCCATTTATCGAGAAGGGTTACATTTATACTAAAGTATTTTGGACTGCAGAACTCAGGCTGCAGTTTATACAATGGCACATGCTTTGTTGCTCCGAGAGCCTCTCTCCCTTACAATCTCCAAGACCATGATATTCATATATAAAGCAGATGATAGAAGTTTCACCTCCTAACCTTAGTATTTTACCCAGGTCTCCAGGTTTATGACGTATTGTGCAATCCAATGAGCAATTGGATGATGTGCCTTTAAAAATGTAACAATTCACTACACTATTTTTAATTGTGAATAAATGGATGTGACAAACAAAGTCTTTAAGCTTGTGACCGGTTAGTCTTGTCCCAGCAGCCAAAGAGCTTGCCTCAGCAATACTGTCAAAGATCTTAAGGACCATTTAATATTAGAGAAAACATGATATCCTACTTCCAACATGCCAGGTAGTCACTATATAACGTGCTGTTAATATGAAACATGGGGAGAGATGCACATTTCAAATTTTGATGCAGACAACTAAAATTGTTGCTACACACAAGCGGTCATTTAAAAAGTGCTAAGGAAGCTCAAAACACAATGAATCTAAGCTCAGTTACATTAGTGAAATTAGGAGTTACAGCTGTTGATATGGATGGAATTATACCAAAGTACAGTAAAATTAGAATTCGGACCATTATTTGGGACACCTCCTCAGAACCCAATTGGAAGGGTTCTCCAAGACCACACATTGATTGAATGGTTAATACATAGGATCTATATTGTTTTGTCCAACAAAATTTCTGACCATCTATGTGGCCACAAACACTGGGATTCATCAAGGCCCATAAAATTTCAACTGTTTGCCCATCTGAAGAACTTGAGTAATAAAATTAAATCTGCTACAACATACTTTCACATCTGAACTCCAATATGAACTCCTTCCAAATTAAAGGGCTCCTATACAGCAAAAGGAGCTTACACAGAAGAATAAAATGCTTGAAGGAAAGAGGATATTTACAAGCTTATTTGGAGAAATATGAACTCATGTATAAATTGACCACACATATGCATGCATCTACACAGAGGGTGGACTACTAGTGGCTGAGAGTGGGCCAGGTCCTCTGGTTCAAATCAGTATAGTGCACTGAAGCAGGCTCAAATGCAGATCTATGACATTGTGCAGGAATAAGGGGTAACACTCTCTTGAGGTCTGAGGCTTGGCTGGCTGATTAGCTGAACCCATAGCACCTGATAAAGAGGTGTACCTTAATTAGCTGACCCTTATATACAGGCAACAGCAAGCAATGGCTGAGAGGTGAAGGAAATGCAACACTTTCCAGGAAATCAAGGGGTCAGAGGCAGGGTCCCAACACCAGTAGACTGCTATTGAAGTTACTGTTGAAGAGAACTATACCAGACAATCAAATGGACAAAACGGGAGACTGGTTGGGAACTCTCTGTTGCTGATGCCCTCAGGTAAAAGCCAAGAAATCTAGTTACTGGAATTATGGGTGGAAGACTAAGATTTCCTCGGGGATTTCAACAACTTCCATCCCACCATCAATCTTGGCCTGGACCAGTCCATACAAGAGATCCACACCCTTGACAGTACAGTACAATGAAATGATGGCCACATTTCCACCACCTTATACCGGAAGCTTACCGGCTCTTATGCCTACCTACATGCCTCTAGCTTCCATCCTGGGCACATCACATGATTGACTGTTTACGGGCCCTAAGATACAACCAGATTTACTCCAATCTTACAGAAAAAGAGGAACACCTACAGCATTCCTAAAACTTAAATGAGGAGTGAAAAAACAGATTGACAGAGCCAGGTGAGCACCCAGGCATCAAATTCTTCAAGATAGGCCCAACAAACAAAACCGCACTAGTCATCATCTACAGTCCCCAACTTAAACCCCTCCATTGCATCATTAACAATCTGGAAAACACTCCCTCACTCTCAGAGGCCTTAGTAGACAAGCCAGCGCTTGCCTACACACAACTCCATAACCTGAAAAAACTATTTCCGGTAACCACGCATTACACCTCACCCAGGAACCTACCTGTGCAATAAACTCCGTTGCCAATTCTGTCCACACATCTATACAAGTGACATCATCACAGGACCTAAACACAAACCACCACATGAGAGGCTCATACAACTGCACATCCTCTAATGTGGTATATGCCACCAATGCTCCTCTGCCATGTATACTGGCCAAACTGGACAGTCTCTGCAATGAAGGATTAATAGATACAAATCAGATATTTAAAATGGTAAAAAAAAAACACTCCTGGAGAACATTTTAACCTGCCTGGATACTCACTAATGGATCTGTAAGTGGCCATTCTCTTACAGAATAATTTCAGGAACCAATTAGAGAGAGAATCTGTGGAACTGGCCTTCATATGCAAATTTGACACATTCAGCCAGGGACTGAACAAAGACATTTCTTGGATGGGTCATTATATTCAACACCCAAATGACATCAAAAGTTAAGTATTAGATACTTATGGCCCACTCTATTAAAGTGTTGGTGCTAAATGAGGTTGACAGGTTTTTCCCCCCCTTCTCCTCTCCCTTTTTCTGCTTTATATTTGTCCCTCTGTGCCTCTTGCTCCGTATTTGTCATCTGAAGGAGTGGGTTGTGTCTGCAAAAGCTCATGATATTAGCTATATTTTTTGTTAGTCTAAGGTGCTACAGGACCACTTGTTTTTTAGACTTAGGGTATGTCTACACAGCAAAGTTATTTCAAAATAACTTTACTAGCATCTACACAGCCAAACTGCTATTTCAAAATTAATTCGAAATAGCAGAGCACTTATTTTGAATTTGGTAAACCTCATTCTATGAGGAATAATGCCAAATATCGAAATAGGGGGCCTCCAGCCTTCCCAGGGTGCCCTGGTGGCCACTCCAACCTCAACCAAGAACACTCCTCCCCCACCCCCCTCCCCGGAGCCCTTAAAGGGGTTGACTCTGGCCACAGTGACTGTGCCAGCTCCAAGCCTGCCAGCTCAGAGGCAGCAGTCACTGCCCCGACCCAGTGGCCCCAAAACATGAGCCAGCAAGCCACTGGCAGCCAGCCCTCCACCACTCCCCAGGAGCAGTCTGCCAGCTCCCAGGAGCCTGCCAGGGCCTGGAGAAGGCGGGAGCCTTCCTGGTCCAGGGCAGAGATCATGGACCTTATTCAGGTTCGGGGGGGATGCCCCCAATGTCCATGATCTCCACCTAGACGGAGGAACACTGCTGTCTATGGCAGGATAGCTGCCAGCCTTGCCACCAAAGGCCACATGTGAACCCAGGAGCAGGTTTGCATGACAATCAAGTTGCTCTGGCAAGACCCCCAACCCTGAGTTTCCCCCTTACAGCTCCCTCCTCCCAGGTTTTCCCCTCACCTCTCCAACCCTCTCTCTTCCCCTCTCCCGCCTCCTTTTCCCAGTCTCACCAGAGTTTCATTCCCTACCCCCCCAGTTTTGTTAAATAAAGAGAGTTTGTGTTCATGAGAATACATGTATTTTATTTGATGTCAGGAAGGGGAGTTAGGGAGGGGCAAGCGGAAGGACAGGAGGGAGAAATGAGGCACAAGCCCCCAGTGGGGCAGACCAGGGAGGCTTTTAGTGCTCCTCAGGATGGAAGCTCTCCCACAGGGCCTCCTGGATACTGACAGATGGCAGCCTGCAGAAAGTGCAGCCAGGGTCACAGCAATGAGTCCATGAGAAGCACCAGAGTGCCCAGGGGCAGCTCTGGCTCCATGTTGCAGAGTGCTGTGGTGTCCCGAGTGAGGGCAACCAGAGCACGCAGAGACAAAATGCTTTGCTATCCCTCATCAAGGTAGGCAAGCAAGCAGGGAAAGCTGAGAACCAGCTGTCTGGGGGGGGGGGAGGAGGTGTCCCTTTAAGCACAGGGCTCAGATAGCCTTAGGCAGCAGCCACACAAAGTAACTCCTGACCTGATGCCCTGCCAGACCTGGTTCCATCCGGCCTTAAATGTGATTCAGCATCCACTCCGTGTGGATGCGCTATTTCAAAATAGCAAAACGCTATTTTGAAATGCATTTTATATGTAGATGCGTTATTTTGAAATAAGATATTTCAAAATAATGCTGTAGTGTAGACATACCCTAATTTGGGGGAAAGGATTGCTGTACTTGCATAGACTGAAGAAAGGCTCTACAAAAGACTTTTAGTTTTGCTGATGAGGCTCAATTGCTTCCCGCAATTCCCAGAGAAAGCTTAGTCAAATTAGCCTGAGGAAGTGGGCTGAGTGTAGCCCGATAAGAGTTAGCTACCTAATAGGCCTAATCCTTTACATGCATAAAAATCCTAGTCAAGATCTGAGTGCAGAGAATTAGGCGCTCTGTCAACACAATACTGCAGGGGACTTGGTTTTCTTTAAATTTTCAGGAAGGATGTTGTGGTTAAGAAAGGATTCAAGTAGCTGGGTAAAACAATGTTTAACTGTTTTATGAACAAAGTCTTAAAAACAAACCATCAGCATTAAAATAATTGATTGTTAAGTCTTGGGAATACCTGTCATGTTTTTATTTGGATGTCTGTAGTAAATATTGGTTTCTATTTTTGTTTAAATTTAAGAGCTTCAGAAGTGTTTGCTTTCAACATTACACTAATCACTCTTGATCCTCTGCCAGAACTTCTTCCTGCAATCCAAATACGCTGATGCAATTACAATATTAACTATTGTAATTGGTACATGAGGCATTTTAGCATGCAGTGTTCCATCTTACCTTTGTTTTGTTTTAGATGAAGTACTAACTCCATCTTACCAGCAAGGGAAACCAACTCAACAAAATAAAAAAAAAAGTCAGCCACATGCCTCCATTCCTGTCAAACTAAAAAGTTTCCTATCTTCTTCTTTGATCTCTTCTAAATCTCACTTTTTCAGTATTACCTACACAGAGTTGTTAATATACTATATAAAGAGGAAAATTTAAAGAGAACCAACCAGGAACATTCTTTAAACAAGTCTCCACAAAATCCTATTATTTCAACTCTTATGTTATCTCTCCCCTTCCCCATATTTTGCTTACTGCACTCACATGATTGGAGAAGGGCAAATATAGTGCCCATCTATAAAAAGGGAAATAAGAACAACCCAGGAAACTACAGAGCAGTCAGTTTAACTTCTGTGCCAGGAAAGATAATGGAGCAAATAATTAAGGAAATCATCTGCAAACACTTGGAAGATGTAAGGTGATAGGGAACAGCCAGCATGGATTTGTAAAGAAGAAATCATGTCAAACCAATCTGATAGTTTTGATAGGATAACGAGTCCTGTGGATAAGGGAGAAGCAGTATACCTAGACTATAGTAAGGCCTTTGATATGGTCTCACAAGATATTCTTCTCAATAAACTAGGCAAATACAACTTAGATGGGGCTAGTATAAGGTGGGTGCATAACTGGCTGGATAACTGTTGTCAGAGTAGTTATTAACCGTTCACAATCCTGCTGGAAAGGTATAACAAGTGGGGTTCCACAGGGGTCTGTTTTGGGACCGGTTCTGTTCAATATCTTCATCAACTATTTAGATATTGGCATAGAGAGTATGCTTATTAAGTTTGCAGATGATACCAAGCTGGGAGGGGTTGCAACTGCTTTGGAGGATAGGGTCATAATTCAAAATGGAGACATGGTCTGAGGTAAACAGGATGAAGTTTAATAAGGACAAATGTAAAGTGCTCCACTTAGGACGGAACAATCCATTTCACACATACAGAATGGGAAGCGACTGTCTATGGCAGAAAGGTATCTAGGGGTTATAGTGGACCACAAGCTAAATATTAGTCAACAGTGTGACGCTGTTACAAAAAAAGTAAACATGATCCTATGATGCATTAACAGGTGTGTTGTGAGCAAGACACAAGTAGTCATTCTTCTGCTCTACTCTGGGCTGATTAGGCCTCAGTTGGAGTATTTTGTCCAGTTCTGGGCACCCCATTTCAAGAAAGATGTGGAGAAACTGGAGAAAGTCCAGAGAAGAGCAACAAGAATGATTAAAGGTCTAGAGAACATGACCTACGAAGGAAGACTGAAAGAATTGGGTTTGTTTAGTTCGGAGAAGAGCAGATTGAGAGGGGACAGGATAGCAGTTTTCAGGTATCTAAAAGGGTGTCACAAGGAGGAGGGAGAAAAATTGTTCTTCCTGGCCTCTGAGGATAGAAGCAGCAACAATGGGCTTAAACTGCAGCAAGGGAGGTTTAGGTTGGACATTAGGAATAAATTCGTAACTGGCAGGGTGGTTAAACACTAGAATAAATTGCCTAGGGAGTGTTGTGGAATCTCCATCTCTGCAGATATTTAAGAGTAGGTTAGACAAATTTCCATCAGGGATGGTCTAGACCAGTGGTCTCCAATCTTTTTACACCAAAGATCACTTTTTAAATCTCAGAACAGGCCAAGATCTACCGCCCCACCCCTTTCTTGAAGCCCCGCCCCTTTCTATTCTCCTCCTGTCCATCACTTGCTATCCCCAGCCCTTACTTACACACTCTGATAAACACTTTATATATCGCATAATTTAAAAATAAAATTAAAATCATGTGTTTATAGTTATGAAATAAATGGTCTTTTATTCATGCTATTTAAATCTAAAATGAAGCATTTATAATTATACATTTTGTGGGGACAGAGTTCTGCGGCTGGGAGCTGGGGAGAGGGATCAGGGAGCTGGGAGGGGAGAGGACAGGGTTCTGCAGCAGAGGACAGGGTGCCAGTGGCAGCAGAGTCAGCTGCATCTGCCTCCTCCCAGGATTCTCTCTCCCTTCCCGCCCGCGCCCTCTCCGCGGGAAGCCAGCACATGCCTCCTCCGGGCCCTCCGCGGCGCAAGGAAACCCCAAGCGTGCCTGCCTCGGGGGCGAACCCCCACGGGAGCCTGCCTCGGGGGCGAACCCCCACCCCTCCCGCGGTGGGGCCGAACCCCCACGGGAGCCTGCACCAGGGGCAACCCCCACCCCTCCCGCGGCGGGGCCAACCCCCCGTTCCACAGCGGGGCCAACCCCCGCAGGCACCTGCCCCAGGGCCAACCCCCTCCTGCAGCATGGCCAACCCCCGCGGGCGCCTGCCCCGGGGTCAAATACCCCTCCCACAGCGCGGCCCAGCCCGGCCAACTCCCTCCCCTCCCGCACCGCGGCCAAACCCCGGGGCCGACTTCCGCTCCCGCGGCACAGGGAAACCCCTGCGCCCAACTCACCCCTCCGGCGCCAGCGGCACAGGGAAGCCTCCGCACTCCTCCTCCAGGGCCAACGCCCCCTCCCCCAGCACGCAACAGAGCTGTGGGAGGGGGAGCAGCCCGCACACTTCCGGAACCCCTGAAAGTGACGCGGGCTTCAGAGAGGACTTCCGTCCACCCTGCGGGAAGCTGGCACTACACTAGAGGTAGGTAGTGGGGCTTCTTGGGGGTGGGGAGATAATGGGGGGCAGGGTTGCCCGAACGCCCCACGATCGACTGGTCGAGGCATCGTGATCGACCAGTCGATCGCGATCGATGGGTTGGTGACCACAGGTCTAGACAGTACTGGGTCCTGGCATGAGGGCAGGGGACTGGACTCGACCTCTCCAAGTCCCTTCCAGTCCTAGTATTCTATGATTCTATGACTTGTGTATGCCAGAATTTAAGCCCCACACCTGCAATCTGTTGCAATCATGCAAAGCACCACTGCAGTCAGAGTGAAGGGCACAGAAATCCACCCAGGCTCAACAAATTGCAGGACCATGGCCCTAGGACTGCAAACTTTTCAAGGAAGCCCTGTGTTTGTGGCCTAGATGATATCATTTTAGGAGTTAAGTGATTTACAGCTCTGCCATTTTAAACATTCTGTATTCTGGAAACTCCTTATGGTACCTTTGAAAATTCTTCATCGGCCAAGTGTATTTATGAAAAATTGTTTCAAACAAGACCACGTACTATTCTCTGCACTAACAAAAAACAACTTCATAACACATTTAAGTTTAATGAATCCCACAGCCTGAGAGCAGTCATATTTGTTACTATCCCTCAAACTTCCCTCATCTTTTGTTTCAATGATCAAGCAAATATTTTTTCAATTTTACATATAACCCAGTCACATTGTTTCAGAGCGAAAGGACATCATCTGCTAACAATGCCATCAACAGCTCTCATTGTAAGAAGTTATGCTTCAGTAATCTTTACTGTATAAAAAAAGACTAATGACTAAGGGAAAAAATGTGTAGGAATCTAGCACTTCCCAGTCTCAAACCACTGAGAGCTAAAAAGCAGCCCAACAGTTGTGGTCCCAATATCCGCCATTGAACCTAAGACATCAGAAAAATCTAGTCATTATTCAGCTAACTGTCATAGTTTACACATCGGTTAAGGAAGGAAATTTACACATCTTTTATTGTAATTGTTGCAGGCACCTGACTGATCCAGAAAAAAAGCCATTCTGAATTAGATTGTTAGTTTTAAAATTTGAAAGGTTTTCTGCAGAATTTTTTTTGAAAGGAAAGCTTAGAAGGTGGATTCTGCATCCAGTTCCACAAATGCAGAATCACAAAGTAGTCGTGGTCCTTATTATGTACTCCTTTACTAATGAAAAAATCACAGTAGTCCTCTCAAACTGCACAGTTCTCAGGAAGATTTAAAATACTGTTATTGTACTGATTTAAGTTTTTTTTTTTTTAAACTGACAGTTGACCATAAAGAAATAATGTGTTTTGTTTTAAATCTGCTGCCTATAAATTTCATTGGGTCAACTTCCTGTGTTATGTTAGGGAAGGAACAAACAACATTTCCTTATTCTATTTTTCCCACGTCATTCAAGCTTTTTCTAGACCTCTAACGCATCCCCTAATCCTTTACCATGTATTTTACAAGCTGAAAAGTCCTTGTCTTGTTAATCTTTCCTCATATGGAAAGAGTTTCTTATCCTTTCTGTATCTTTTCCAAATCCAATTATATCTTTTTTAGATGGGGTGACCAGATCTGCATGCAGTATTCAAGGTGTGGGCATACCATGACTTTGTATAAGATATTTGTCTTACCTATTCCTTTCCTAGTGATTCTCAATATTCTACAATTTTCCCCCCTTTCTGAATTCTGTATTAAGCATGATTTGACATTTTGTTCAAATACAATTACACAAGTATAAAACTGGGACAGAAAAATTGCAAATCAGGCCCAACAAGTTTGCATTGTATATCACTCACAGTACTGCATGCAGTGTTGTTGGGCAGCAGGCAGCGCATTTTTACTCAACCATGGGACAAAGTGTGATGCAGAGCCATGTTCCAGTGATATTTTCAGAACTGCTATCATCTTTATTCTTACATCTGATGCAAGTCTCTCAGCAGAGCCTCAAAGGCACTTTTCTGTGGAAAATGGGCCAGCTCTTCCTCTCAGATCTCACTAACACAAGTGAATTAAAAGAAAGAAATACAACTTCTGAATAAGCAACAGAATAAATTATAATTGATAATCATTTAAAGGAATGATTAATACACAAAAATTACATTAAAATTTTTTGTTTTATGGACATCGATAAGTGGATCCATAATGGTATTACTTGTGATCCTGTTTGGCAAGTAAGTTAATCATGCCTATATCGGTTTTCCCAGATAGCTCTACCACAATTATTGACCAGTCAGACAACATGCTTCCTCAGTGCCATTTTATATCTGCATTTATATATACACATGAAATGTGTGAATCTGTTAAGATAATTAGAAAACAATTACAATAATCTAAAATTCAATATGCGAAGAATATGTAAGCTTTGGATAGCCTTTATTCTAGAAATGTCAAGAAGGTACACCAGGTGACTCGAAACATTTAGTACATCTTAAGACTTCTTCATACACTAAAGTTTAAAATATTCATATTCAATACCCATTCCTCTATTATACTTCTTGCTGTAAGCCTTAAAAATGTTGCTTTCCTTTTTTTCCTATCAAGTTATTGTTAAAAACCCTAAACAGAAGAGTATCAGAGGGGTAGCCATGTTAGTCTGGATCTGCAAAAGTGACAAGGAGTCCTGTGGCACCTTATAGACTAACTGATGTATTGGAGAATAAGTTTTTGTGGGCAAAGACCCACTTCATCAGATGCATGTAGTGGAAATTTCCAGCAATTCCAGAATTTTCTGGAAATTTCCACGACATGCATCTGACCAAGTGGGTCTTTGCTCATGAAAGCTTATGCTCCAATACATCTGTTAGTCTATAAGGTGCCACAGGACTCCTTGTCGCTAACAGAAGAGTTACACTTTACACCGAAACAATAGAAATATTTTTGGTAGGAAGTTATGGCTCAAGTTACCTGTTTCCTCACTAATCTTCAGGAACTTATGCAAGGAATACTGTTCTGAGCTTGTATTTGTGATTCATTTCTCAACTGCCCAAGTGCAGAACACCAGACTCAAGTGAACCAGTGAGGCCAACATCTCAGTGCTAATTATCTGGACTATATCCATCCCATAGGTGGGAACAGTTTGGATAGGAGACATCCATCAATATAAAGAAGAACTCATGTATCTTGCATGCAAGCAGTATTCCACTAGCTGCCTGAAGATGGTGGCAAGTGAAAAAAGTGAAATTTCTGAAGCAGCCTTATGAGTTGTCTCCAAGTTAAAATGCCTGAGCAGGACACATCTATAAAGGCGATACCATCATTGACCTAACCACGTAAACCACCACATCAGAGGCTCATACAACTGTACATCCACTAACATTATCTATACCATCAAGTGCCAGCAATGCCCCATTGCCACGTATATTGGCCAATTCTGACAGGCTTTACTTGAAAGAATTAATGGAGATAAATCAGATATCCAAAAAGGCAGCATAGAAACCTGTTGGGGAACATTTTAACATGCCTGGGCACTCATTAATGGCTCTCAAAGTCACCCTATTATCCCCAACCATTTTCAAAAGCCAGTTTGACAGGAATGCTACAGAAGTTTGATTTATAAGTTTAGACTTCTGTTGTGGGAATCAAACAAAGACATTGGCTGGATGGCCCACTACATTCGACATCCTGATGACATAGTACCCTTTGTTTGATCTAAATGGGTTCTAAGTATTCTGATCAGCTTCATTTAGCCTGGACACTCTAATTGACTATTTCTTCTTTTCCTCCTCTTCCGTCCCACCATCCCCTTTCTCTGCTATTTATTTGAAAACCAGACTGACCCCTTAAACTCCATTCATCTGAAGTAGTAGGTTGTGCCCACAAAAGCTCATGACACCATCTACATTTTTGTTAGTCTCTAAGGTGCAAGATTATTTGTCATTTTTTAAAGTTTTTACTAGCATACATGAATAGTCACAGAAGGGCATGCACTGCTGAATGAGCTTCAGAAGAGCTGCTGTTATTATTTCTTTTTCCCTTGGATATGCATATATTATACAACCTAGAATCAAACGCCAAGATGTTGGATCCACTCCAAGATGTTGGATCACTGGGAAAGTTTATTATAAAGCCATAGTCCCCCTCAACCACGACCCCTCAATCATTGTCATAGCCATATCCTGAACTACTCTGTTCTCCAAAGGCTCCCAATTAACAGATTCTCCAAAAAGAAAATTCATTTTTTATTCTGAAGGTTAAAAATCAGAAAAATTACAATTTTGAAAAACCTCTAGAGAAAGTTGCAAACTCAAGAAGAAGAAATTTGTATTGTATTATTGATGTTATGTAGAGTGGAGAATCCAAGTTAGAAAGAATAGGTAGGTATGCTGAAGCAAGCCTGAGGTCTATCCGTTACAGAAGCTTGACTTGCAGAGGTTATATTTTGAATTTATGGTTACTGTATACTTGGGGTATGTCTACACTACAGAGGAAGATCAAAGTTGCCGCTGTCAATCTTCTTGGGCTCAGATTAGTGATTTAGTTAAGACAGCTAATTTGAAGTGAGGGCGGCACTCGGGTTGATGAGGAGTAAGGGAAGTTAAAGGAAGACTGTTCTTCCTTCGAGTTCCTGCCATACAGACAGCCCCAAAAGCCAAATTAAGCTACTTCGACTTCAGCTACGCAATTATCGTAGCTGAAGTTTTGTATCTTAATTCAACT
Organism: Pelochelys cantorii; assembly: GCA_032595735.1. Lineage (NCBI taxonomy): Eukaryota > Metazoa > Chordata > Testudines > Trionychidae > Pelochelys > Pelochelys cantorii. The sequence continues at coordinate 60,453,407 of CM064330.1, forward strand.
TTGTCCCGTAGTGTAGACATACCCTTACTGATGAAGGGCAGATAAGTTAATCTTTACAGTTTCACTGCAACTGAGGTATCAATATTTGGCTGAAATATTGCAAACTGTTGGGGACTCATTGTGCCTGAAAAGGAAATTGGATCCCGATTTTTTTAAAAGGTATTACTTGATTTTTCCCAGTGACATGGCTTTTATAGCAGCTCTCTCACATGAGTTAAAACCCTTCAGAAGGGGACTGTTAATGAAGAATGGGAAAAGCAGTAATCAGGTTGTTAAATCCTATGGGTATTTCCCTGCTAGTCAGCCAGAGGTTGCTAACTCCTCGTCTTCTGAACTGCATTCTCCATCTCCATTACATTAAGTGTAAAAATGTAATAAGAAAAGCCAAAAAGGAGTTTGAAGAACAGCTAGCCAAAAACTCAGAAGTTAACAACAAAATGTTTTTTAAGTACTTCAGAAGCAGGAAGCCTGCTAAACAACAAGTGGGGCCCGTGGACGATCGAGATACAAAAGGAGCACTTGAAGACGATAAAGTCATTGCGGAGAAACTAAATGAATTATTTGCTTCAGTCTTCACGGCTGAGGATGTTAGGGAGATTCCCAAACCTGACCCGTCCTTTGTAGTGACAAATCTTAGGACTTGTCACAGATTGAAGTGTCATTAGAGAAGGTTTTGGAATTAATTGATGAATTTAACAGTAACAAGTCACCGGGACCACACGGCATTCACCCAAGAGTTCTGAAACAACTCAGATGTGAAATTGAGGAACTATTAACTATGGTTTGTAACCTATCCTTTAAATCGGCTTCTGTACCCAATGACTGGAAGATAGCTAATGTAACGCCAATATTTAAAAAGGGCTCTAGAGGTGATCCGGGCAATTACAGACCGTTAAGTCTAACGTCAGTACTGGGCAAATTAGTTGAAACAATAGTAAAGAATAAAATTGTCAGACACAAAAAACAATTTGTTGGGAAAAAGTCAACATGGTTTCTGAAAAGGGAAATCATGTCTTACTAATCCATTAGAGTTCTCTGAAGGTGTCAAACAAATATGTGAACAAAGGGGATCCAGTAGATATAGTGTACTTAGATTTCCAGAAAGCCTTTGACAAGGTCCCTCACCAAAGGTTCTTACGTAAATTAAGCTGTCATGGGATAAGAGGGAAGATCCTGTCGTGGACTGAGAACTGGTTAAAAGACAGGAAACAAAGGGTAGGAATAAATGGTAAATTTTCAGAATGGAGAGGGGTAAGTAGTGGTGTTCCCCAAGGGTCAGTCCTAGGACCAGTCCTATTCAACTTATTCATAAATCATCTGGAGAAAGGGGTAAACAGTGAGGTGGCAAAGTTTGCGGACGACACTAAACTGTTCAAGGTAGTTAAGACCAAAGCAGTCTGTGAAGGACTTCAAAAAGACCTCACCAAACTGAGTGATTGGGCAACAAAATGGCAAATGAAATGTAATGTGGATAAATGTAAAGTAATGCACATTGGAAAAAATAACCCCAACTATACATGCAGTCTGATGGAGGCTAATTTAGCTACAACTAATCAGGAAAGATCTTGGAGTAATCATGGATAGTTCTCTGAAAAAGTCCACGCAGTGTGCAGCGGCAGTCAAAAAAGCAAACAGGATGTTAGGAATCATTAAAAAAAGGGATAGAGAATTAGACTGAGAATATCTTATTGCCCTTATATAAATCCATGGTACGCCCACATCTTGAATATTGCGTACAAATGCGGTCTCCTCATCTCAAAAAAGATATCCTAGCATTAGAAAAGGTTCAGAGAAGGGCAACTAATATGATTAGGGGGTTTGCAATGGGTCCCATATGAGGAGATATTAAAGAGACTGGGACTTTTCAGCTTGGAAAAGAGGAGACTAAGGGGGGATATGATAGAGGTCTATAAAATCACGAGTGGTATGGAGAAAGTGAATAAAGAAAAGTTATTTACTTGTTCCCATAATAGAAGAACTAGGGGCCACCAAATGAAACTAATGGGCAGCAGGTTTAAAACAAATAAAAGGAAGTTCTTCACACAGCGCATAGTCAATCTGTGGAACTCCTTGCCTGAGGAGGTTGTGAAGGCTAGGACTATAACAGGGTTTAAAAGAGAACTAGAGAAATTCATGGAGGTTAACTCCATTAATGGCTATTAGCCACGGTGTCCCTAGCTTCTGTTTGTCAGAGGCTAGAGATGGATGGCAGGAGAAAGATGGCTTGATCATTACCTGTTTGATTCACTCCCTCTGGGGCACCTGGCATTGGCCACTGTTAGACAGGATACTGGGCTGGATGGACCTTTGGTCTGACCCAGTATGGCCGTTCTTATCTATTCTGTCACATTCACTTCAAAGGAGAAAACTGAGCAAACATTGTTCACAAGGTGTACTCTAGCGGGGTCAGAGGGAAGAAAGGGCATAAAAATTAGGGAATAAACTCCTCAAACAAATTTTGGGCTATTAGTTTTCTGATCATTTTATCCCTTCCAAAATAAAGTCAGAAAGAGTGACCCTTCATTAGCAAAAATATTCTACAAGACATTACCGAGGCAATATTTTCAATCAGATCTTCAGCTTGATGTTAGAATTCTAAGTAGGCTTATTCATCCCATATGAATGTTGTGCAGTGTACTGTCACCATGGTCCTTTGTTAATCTAAATATCTATTATCCAATCAATATCCGCTTACAAATTATATAACTTTAAGATGTACAGAACTTCATATGCTATCACAGGAAAGAGTAAATATTCAACATGGCAGCAAATCATGACAAACCTATTAGAGGCTAACAATTTACAATACGTTAGAGAGACAAAATCTAAACAATGATATTTGGTTCTAAGTTTTTCTTGAACCCTTCTTTGTTTGTCATGCTTACAGTGACATACAGTGTTCAGATATGGCACGCCCAGCTAGTACAGATACAGATGAGCACAGTGTGATGGATAGGAGTGGTGCTGGCCAGCACCTGGTGACTAAGGGGTTACACTCAGGTAGCTAGCAAGGTTGTTGGCAGGGAGCCAGAAGAACCAATGGCGATAGAATGCTGAAATTTGAATTATGTAAGACACGTTACCTGTTTTCTTTGTGTGGGAGAGTTAAACCAGGAGTTGAGACACAGAAAATCATTTAAACCCAGGCAGGATTACCATGCCTCCAAGGAATTTGGGGCATGGAAGTGGACTGAACCCAGAAGGGATCGTGAGTAAATAAACGGGGAAGTGTATCCCATCGCAATCGGGTATTTAGTGGTACAGCTATACATATTTCATACATTTATATAGCCATGTAATTGCTTCCTTCATACATGTACAGTATGTCACATGCCTTCAGGCAAAAAACTAGTAAAACAGCCAAGAGCTTAGTTTTTTAGCATAACCAATGGCATGGTCACTATATTTCAACACTGCTGATTTCACCAAAAAAACAAGCACTTGCAAGCAACAAATCAGGATTCATCTGAGCCTTAGTACAATAAGTTCCAAGACTTATTGTACTATGAAAGAAAACGTATCTGTACATACAACATGATTGGTGCTTAAATTTCACCTCAGGAAAAAACCTAGTATGGTTTTAATGTACATCATACACCATGAAAGCCTAACTGCTGATTTTCATACACAATATCATGTAATTTAAGTAAAAAAAGATGGTGTCTTCAAAACAAGTCTCAAGATGAAAGTTGACACCAAGAACGGAAAAAAATTCTGTGCAACTGTTAGGTGACAGACATTCAGATTTATTGCTGGTGTAATATCAATGAAATCAACAGAGTTACACAGGAATAAATACAGTATTTGAGGTCTTCCACAGAATCCAGAAGATCTCTAGCCACACTTGAATTCAGAAAAAATCCCATGAGTACCATCATCACTAGTGGAAAAATCTATTTCTTGGAGCAAAATAAAGAGACTCAAAATAAATCAGCTGACCCTTTTACATACGTAAAAAAGTGTTCAGTTCTCAGTGTGTCTCAAAAAATGGGTCTTTCTTTACCATTTTGGAAATTTATAGGTGTGAGAGGGCAGAAAAACTGCAAGGAACTAACAGATTTTATAGATTTCAAAGCTAAGCGATGCAGTGCTCCTATGTAAAAATATGGTAAGGATTCCGAGTCCATGAAAAAGCATAAACTATTTTAAATACACTTCTCCCTCCCAAAAATGAAACTTGACTCCAAAAATCACCATCATGTGCCAGTTAAATACAAAAATCATATGTTCATTACCTTATCCCTGTTTAATAGTCTGAAAATTATAATTTCAGGCATATTTAGTTCTAATCAATTTCTGTGATTAAAATTCTAAACAAATTGTACTTAACACACAAAAGACCTCTGATTTGCCTGAAGAGTGCAAGATTACATTGCAAGATGCATCATAAGCACTGCACACAAAAGCATAACTTGATAAATATCTACAGACAGATGTCATGTATATGCCTGTGCAAGATCCAAAAACGAGGAACTGACTTTCAAAAGGTGAAAAATAAGTAATTGTTTTAGTAAATGTAGCACATTTTCCCCCCAAGTTTACCTCCAATAACTGTAGTTTAGAAAAAAGAATCGTTTGAATAGCTTAATCTACATAATGCAAAATAAAATTAAAACATCCAATTTTAATGTCGTTACCCATAATTCCAGTGAGGGTGGTTAAATGCTGGAATAAGATTCCTAGAGAGGTCGTAGAACCCGTCATTGGCAATATTAAAGAGAAGGTGAAATAGACATCTATCAGGGATGATGTAGATGTCCTGTCATGAGGGCAGAGAACTGGATTTGATGACCTCTCAAGCTCACTTCCAGTTCTAGTATTCTATCAATCTATGATTTACTATTGTAATATTTACCTTCTGGTATCACAGAAGAGTATTTTAGCACTGCTTCTATAAAACCAGGACAAATATATTAAAAGAAAATTTGAAAGTTAACTCTGCTTGAGTACAACCAAATCAATTCAGTAAATATGCCAGATATTTACAGCTACTGGAAAAAAAAAAACCATCTAAACTGGCTATTCCAGCCGCAATTTCCTTACAAAATCCATATATTGCTCAGCATTATGTAAATTTATTCAATGGCAACTGAGCTGCTGATCTTAACTATATTTTAGGAACAACTCAAAAAGCTTCCATTAATATGGAGATCTTAATATGAGCATATCAAGGATACACGGTTTTATTTTCTAACAAGATCTTTAGCTACATGGTGACAGAAAACACACTGTAGGATGACCAAAAGTGTCTCAGTTTCATAATTCTTCATCTATAAACATACATTATGCTTGAAAGGGAGATTGACTTCAACATGCATTGTATGTGTTTTGTGTCAGTTAATACAGATAACTAATATCATTCTTTCCCTTTAGCATTCTGAAGTTGAGAAATAGATTCATTTTTCTGACTGTACAACATGAACGTATTTAAGTGAATGTAGCATTTTCACACACAAAAATTCTATTTAACCTTTCCCAGAAAAAAGGTATTTTGAAGTACTTGGTTTTCAAAACTGATGAGAGCCTTTGCTATTTGTTTAAGAGAAAGAACACAGCATCATGTATTGTACAATATCATACAGAATTGATTTAAAACAATTTGTGATCTAGCGGAAGTCATTAGGGTATGGTATACTTCAAAGTAAGCCAGAAACATTCTTACCTTATTGTACCCAAATTGCAAAGTTTCTCCAGTTTTCAGCTTGCAGCTATCCAGCATAGTGGAATAGGAGTGAACAGATCATCTTTTATTTAAAAAAGGTACTTGCACATCCACAATTAGTTGTTCTGAGCTGACAACAGCTAAGCAACACTGTTAACCTCCAGCTGGCAGCAACAGCCTCTTTGCAAATATCACTTGCCTGATGCTCTGAAATGCAGCTACTCAGAATGAAAGTAAGGGGAAAACGTGATCTGTGAATACTGTTGCTTCACAGTTGAGTCATATCCTTTGAAGCCATCTCCCCACCTCAAAAAAGATTAAGAACTGCCTCTTCCTCCAACTCTAAATGCTCAACACAGAGTGCACCGAAAACGAGTAGGGAGTGTGGGTTTTACATGTACATAATCCAAATGCTCAACGTTTACCAGTTAAAACTTTCATTTATTATTTTACATCCTTTTCCCCATAGAAGTCATGTATGCCTCTCTATGATGCATGTGATGACACAGAGCAAAATAATCACACATAGCAAAAGAATCTATAGAAAAAAGATATGTACTATAATAGTGACCACACATGTGGTTACAAGCTTGTCCATGTAAAGATGTCCAGTGCATTATAAAAAACGTAGGCCAAAACAAATTGTTAATGAGAATTAATTTCTTTTAAAAACAGTCTATTTTTTTTAAAAAAATCCTCAACTGTAACTATTTATTATCCTTAAAATATCCTGAACTGCGTTGCCAGTCTCTTGTGATGATAAAACATCTGTTGCTTCTGAATTGGAGCTATTTTTTCAACTTTGTCAACATTCCATTGTTGTATCAGTGTTGGTCCTAGGATGTGAGAGAAATGCTGATGAGGTCCAGTAAAGATACCATGTCACTTACTTTGCCTCTCTAGTTTTCTACATTAAAGTAGTTCCAGGGTTAAATATTAAAATAAAAAACCCCCACAGAATTCAAACACTATCTAGAAGATTCACAAATGAAATTTTTCTACCAAGAGAGAAAAAAGATGGATTTCATACTGAATATGGGGGCATGAGGGCAGAAGAAGGGTTCAGGGGAAAATCGTGAAGGAAAATGAAGCAACAAACATGGATTTTGGATTTACTATGAAACCATGTTTATGTATAGTCACATTAACACAAGCATTCCACTACTACTTACACTACATTGATGACATCATCATATGGACCCACAGGAAAGAGACCCGTAAAGAATCTCTCAGGCATTTCAACTTCTACCCCACTATCAACCTCAGCCTGGGTAAGTCCACATGAGAGATCCACTTCCTTGACACTACAGTACAATTAAGTAAGTGACACATTTCCACGCCCCTATACTGGAAACCTACTGACCACTACCACTTACTTTCATGTCTCTAGCTTCCATCCCAGACACATTTCTCCTTCTATTGTATACAGGCAAGCCATAAGATACAATTGTATTTGCTCCAATCCCACAGACAGAGACAAATACCTATAGGATATATATAGCACATTCATAAAACTGAAATACCCAGCCGGAGAAGTGAAAAATCAAATCAACAGAGCCAACCAAGTACCCAGACATCAACTACTTCAAGACAGGCCAAAAAGGGAAGAGAATTCCACTTGTCAACACCTACAGTAGACAACTTAAACCCCTCCAATGCATTATCAACAATCTACAACCTATCCTGGAAAATGACTCTCAGAGGCCTTGGGGGAAGGCCAGTCCTCACTTACAGACAATCCCCTAACCTCAAACAAATTATTTCCAATAACCACAATCAATCAATCATCCAGGAATCCACCCCTGCAATCAGCCCCAGTGCCAACTCTGCCCACACATCTACACAAGCAATTTCATCACTTGACCCAACCACAACAGCCACCAAATCAGAGGCTCATTTAACTGCACATCCACTAATGTGATCTATGCCATCAAATGCCAACAATGCCCCACTGCCACGTATATTGGCCGAACTGGACAATCTCTACAGGAAACAATTAATGGACACAAATCAGATATCCGAAAACGCAATACACAAAAACCTGTTAGAGAACACTTTAATCTACCTGGATACTCATTAATGGATCTCCAAGTCACCATTTCATTTCAGGCAAATTCCACAAGCCAAATACACAGAGAAGGATTAGAACTTAACTTCATTTATAAGTTTAATTCTTATGCATATGGTATGAACAAAGACATTGGCTAGCTTGTACACTACCTTCCACATCTTATGACAACCTACCAACGAACCAATGGAGGTGCTAATGGTTCTTATCAGCCTCTTGTAACTATTTAGTCTTTAAGGTGCTACTAGACTATTTGTTGTTTAAGTTTTGCCTGTTACAGACTAACTCTGCTACCCCTCTGAAACTTATCTACTCACTGTCTCCATTTTTTTCTTCCTACCCTCCTTTCCCCCCCCCCTTTTTTTTCCCCTTCTCCCTAACCCCTCCCTCGTTTCCTTATTTATTCTTGGATCTGGACTTCTAACACTCCTTTCATCTGAAGTGGGCTGTGCCAACAAAAGCTCATGATACCATCTACATGTTTTGTTAGTCTTTAAGGTGCTACTAGTCTATTCGTTGTTTATGTTTTTCCTGTTACAAACTAACTTAGCTATCCCTCTGAAGCATTTGGATATCATTATCTGCATGCCCCTAGAGTCTTCCAGTTTTCTGTGCTTTTGTAAGATATTTCACTGATTTCTTTAATCTTCACTCTGGTAAGAATATATGTTTGTTTCCATTTAGTTTGATGGGCAGGGGGTTGCGTTTTGTTTTTGTTTTTGTTTTCATTCAATAGGTCATTCATGATTTACCACTTGGTTTACACTTATCTTTTAAACAAAATGCAAGATGCGTGTCTGTTAGTCAACGCCTAGAGAAAACAAGGTATTAACTACTTAATCATTGTTACCCTTGTTTTGCTGGTGGGGAAACTGGAGCAGATAATGAATAGGTGTGTGAAACTTACAGTATGAGCATGACCACACTTGCATGCAGAAGAAGTGGAGGAAAAGGAGAAGCCTTTTATTTCAAAGTATTTTTAATATGGATATTGCCTCCGTACTGGTGAAGAACTTAATTCCCCACTTAATACTTGTCTAAATGAGGAATGACTCCACTGAATCTGATAAATCTGAACTGATATAAGAAGTGCCAGGAGAATCAGGCTCAATAAATATCAAAATTAAAATGGTTTTATTTATTAATTGCCACACACAATTTTAATATTTCTAAATGCAAATGCTATCAAGCATTAAACATTTGTTATTGCTAATAAAATAAAATGAACCATGGCCTGCTGGAATTTCCTGTTTTCAGTTATTCCGCTGGGAGTGAAACATTAGTATTTGTGCATCTTATGGGTCCCTCTACCACAGGGCTACTCAACACGCAGCCCGCAGGCTGTTTATTTGTGGCCCATGGTACAGTTTGGGTTTATGCAGGGCTCAACACATGGCCTCCACTGGCCACACGTTTCAGAACTGCATGGCGTCTCTCAGATGAAGTGAGCATTGAAAGATGCAAGTAGATGGGCTGGCTGGAACAGATGGGTATAGGGTGTCAGCATTTCTAGCCCCCAGGGAGGCAGTGCCAGAAATGCTGGGGATTGTGTGAAAGAAGCTATCTGCATATATATATTTGCAACCACATTTAAGTTGTGGTCCTCAGCATGTGCTTTGACCATCAGTGTGGCCCCCAGGGCTTCCAAAGTTTAGTAGCCCTGATCTACCACTTTCCTTATTCAAATTAGCAGTGTCAAACCCCAATGGCCCCCTCCCTCAAAGGGTCCCCCTGGTGAGGCAGGTCAGCATTGTATATTGCTAACACTGTGGCAAGCATCGCAGGGCATTTTGGGAAGGGTCAAAAGATGCAAGAGTTGAATGAATGAAGGATTCCTTTGCAGGCTGCAAGAGGCCAAAGTGGGGGGGGGGGGGGGAGAGAAAGATGAAGAGAGCAGAGAACAAGTTAACTCCACACACTGACTAGGCCCGAAGAGAAGACGCTGCCTCCAGCCAGCTCAAGGCCACAGTACATATCTGACTCTCAGCTGCCAGCCATAAGACAGATTCAACAGAACAAATCTGCAGAGCAATCCCATATCGAGCAAGAAAAGTGAAGGCCAGCACAGAGGAAAGCAAAGAGAAAAACAGCCTAGCTGGTGTGTTTGGGAAAGTCAAGGATACCACAGAAAGTCTGTTTGGACCGTCACAAAGAGCACCAGGAACAGAGGTCGCGGAATGGAACACCCCCAAAGGAGCACAGGACTTAAAACCCTCCTAAGAGCTGGAGCAATTCAGCGAGATCACAGCGGACCTTGGACGACCTGTGCGCACAGGACAGAACTCCCGTCCACCCTTCCCCCTCTTCTTCTTTCGTTACACCCAAGCCTGGCCAGCCTCGGGTAGTGAGTGTGTGAGTATGAAAGTGGGTTAGGGCTCAGGGCACAAATGCTTTCTTCCTTCCTCTGAGTGACGTGGGAAGCACCCATCACTCTCCGCTGTTATTTTATTATTTTATCAATAAAGCTTTAAAAAACTTAGACACTTGGTGTGTTCTGTCATCTCCTCCCTTAACGATCCTGTGGCTTTAGCCCGATCACCTTACACCTCAGGCAGATTGGTAACAAAAATCTGTCACAGCAGTGCCACAGAAATCAATGGGTCTACGTGGATGAAGTAGCCGAGCAAGATATAGCCTCACAGCTAGCACTAAGCAAGTACCAGACTATTCAGCCACCATTCCTACATATCCATAGGAATATTTGCTTGTTTTAACTCAGTAAATTTCTATTTCCTAATTCTTTAAAAATATGACCATAATTATTCATATATCACCCACAATAGTAAACAATGATTCCAAGTTGGATAGAGATATATTAAGACTGTCAAGTGATCAATCAATTTTTAATCTCACCATTTAAAAAAAATGTGGTTAGTGCAATTCATCACACTGCTTAACAATAGAATACCATATACTTAAATATTTCGGATGTTTTCTACATTTTCAAATATATTGATTTAAATTACAACATAGAATGCAAAGTGAACAGTGCTCATTAATGCAAATTGCAACTATGTGCACTGTAAAAAAATACAGTATTTTTCAAATTACCTAATGCAAATTACCAGTGCATTAGGTAATTTACCAGTGCATTAGGGAAGTTCATGGAAGTTGAATTTACAAATATAGACTTATACAAAAATATCTGTACTGAATAATACAACCATTTAAAACTTTAGAGCCTACAAGTCCACTCAGTCCTACCTTTTGTTCAGCCAATCAATCGAACAAGTTGGTTTACATTTACAGGAGATATTGCTACCAGCTTTACATTTACAATGTCACCTGACACCAAGGACAAATATTCACATGGCACAGTTGTAGCCAACATTGAAAGATATTTAAGTGGTAGTTGCACTAAAGATTCATATGTCCCTTCATGTTTCATCCACCATTCCAGAGGATACGCCGATGACTGGTTCTGTTCAATAACTATCCAAAGCAGTGCAATCGATACATTCATCATCTGAGTCAGATGCCACCAGCAGGAAGTTGATTTTCTTTTTTTGGTGGTTCAGTTTCTGTAGTTTCTGCTGTGGAGTGTTGTTTTTTAAGACTTGTGAAAGAATACACCACACCTCTTCCCCCTCAGATTTTTGGAAGAGAATTCAGATTCTTGAACCTTGGATTGAGTGCTGTGGCTAATTTTAGAATTTCATATTGGTACCTTCTTTGCATGTCATCAAATGACAAGTGCAGTGGAAGTGTCCTTAAAACAAGCATGTGCTTGCTGGGTCATCATCCAAGACTGCTATAACATGAAATGTATGATGGAATACAAGTAAAACAGAGCAGTAGACACTTCTCACACCAAGGAGTAGAATCACAAATTTCATTAATGCAATTTTTAATGATCATCACGATGGAAGCATGTCCTCTGGAATCGTGGCTGAAGCATGAAGGAGCATATGAACAGTTAGCATATATGGCATGTAGCTGGCATTGCAAGTTATTTACGACAGTGCCATGTAACCACCTGTTCTCACTTTCAGATTGCATGTAAACAAGAAGTAACATGTGTAGGAGATAATGCTAACAAACTTGTTTGCCTGAGTAATTGGTTAAAAAGAAGTAGGACTGAGGCTATGCCTACACTACAGAGTTTTCCCGGGATACTGGAAGTCCAGGTCCAGGGAATGTGTCTGCTCTTCCGAAATTTTTTTTAGAGCACTGACTAGCTTGGAACAGGACGTTTGCCCTCCCTAGCAAGACATCTCCCCCACTGCCCCCAGATAGAAACTGCAGGAATGGATTCTAATAGATGGAAGGGAGGAATGGGAGTCAGGAGCTTGATTCAGTTTCTCTGAACTGCTGTATGTAATTTTGGGCATACCACTTAATCCCTTTATGCCTCAGGTCTCCATCCATAAATGGAGAATTATACTCAACCTCATAATGGTGTTGTGAGCTGAAATTCATTTTTGGGGATGCACACAGACAGTACTGTGAACCTACATAAGCATCTACAAATAAAGCATTTCCTTTTGGTCCCTCTATTTACATAAGATAGAGCTTAAATCTTGCTGAACATGACTAGAGCCCCCTCTTCCCCCCCCCCCCAACTGCTAGGAGTTCATCTTAATTAACTACCAAAACACTCATACTAGTCTCACCTCTAATTTTATAAAGATGATTACTTGTATTTTATGAGTAGAAAAGAAGCTACTGGATGAAAGCCACAATAGAAGGAGGAAAGAAGTATGAAGAGAGAAAAAAATTGAGCAATGTTATTTACCACCATTGTCTGGTACTCAAATTAAAAAAAAAAAAAAAAACCCCATCTCTTCCAATTTGCTAGACATTAACAGACAAGACCCCAGATATGTCCAAAGTGCACACAACACAATTCTAGGTAGTGTAATGTGCAAAGATGGCTTTAACAGTGATTTAAGATCCTCTAAACCATCAAAGGATAATCATAAAAGCTCTGCCATCAAAGGACTGCTTTTCCACTCAAGTGATCCTCCTTGAGCCAACTAACATCCGTCTTAGGGCCAGTTTACACTGTCAGTATGGCACAGAATAACCAATCTACACAGGAAAAAAAAACCCCACAGACCTGAGAATTGTTAACCAAAGTTAATAACCTTGCCTGATTAATTTAAATACAATAGCACTGAACTTTAGTGCCTAATTCAATAAATTACATCTTAGAAACAGTATGGCTATGTCTACACTCGTGGCTTCTTGCGCAAGTACAGCTATTCTTGCACAAGAATCCGCAGAGCGTCCACACTGCCCGCCCCTCTTGCGCAAGGAAATTTACAGTACGGCGTGGTAAGAGAGGGCTTCTTGCACAAGTGCTACGCTTTTTTTTTTTATCAGGTGTAAGCCCTCTTGCGCAGGAGCTCTTACACAAGAGGGCAATGTGGGCACTTGGCAGCGATTTCTTGCGCAAGAAAGCCCTATCATTAAAATGGCCATCAGAGCTTTCTTGCGCAAAAGCACAACTCACACATGGCAGTGTGAACATTTTCTTGCGCAAGGCTTCTTGCACAAGAACCCTTGCGCAAGATGTTCTTTCGCAAGAAGCCGCCAGTATAGACATAGCCTATGAGTTTTAAATGAGAAATGAATAGAGATTGGTATTTGAGGACAGCATGTCTTCTGGGAACTGAACTTTCCTATAAAATTTAAGCAATCATTTTTTACAATATGAATTGGCACAATATTTGCAAAACTTAATATTTTAAACAATTCAAGAAAATATTTTGACTCATGAAAAGCATACTGTAGAAATATGAATGGCGTAGTCTGAAAGACAGTTGTAACCTCACATCCCAACTTCACCATAAATGAGTCACTGACAGCAAATTAGGAGAAAGCAGCTGCTAGTACAGGTATGTAAAGAAAAACATTTGAGGCCAAGGAAAAGGGAAAAGAGAGTAACCAAATCAATGTACAGTGTATCTGCATAATGCAATAAATATTCAAGTGGGTAGCATGTTTGATTTTAAACTCAATTTTTTGTGCTTCCCTCACTTTGTTCAAGTTTATTTTTCTTCGGTTGAGAATACTTATATTTGAACACACACTTGCACAGGCATACAGTCAAAGACTTCTTATTTCTTTATAGCAAAATTATGGAGGTTATAGATTTAGTCTCCTGGTAAAAAAAGAATAATTGAAAGTTATGGGACTAATTTTTCAGAGGTGAGCACTAACCACCCAAATTAAAGTCAATAGAAAATGCAGGTGATCAGCACTTCTGAAAATCTGGCCCTATTTGTTCAGGCTCCATAAGTGTGATCACTTGGAACAAATGTGCAGTCAATGCCAAAGGAGTGAAAGATTACTCTGCAACCAAACAAAATTTTAAATGAGCCGAGTCCAAATAAATTTTGCTTCAGTCTAGTCTCTCCCTTTATTTCTTCCTGCACTCAACCTCAGATTACTAGTAATCACTGAAATTTACAAAGCTTTATAACTGAATAGCAAATCTGGTAACTTGGCATAGATCCTAGGGGTTATAAATAACTAAATGAGAAAATAATGAAACTAACTTGTAATGCTAATAAAACACGTTAGCCATTTCACTGCTGCTATAAACTTCCCCTTACATAGTACCTGTTATGTCGTGGGGAGTTTTACAGTATAGGAAGAAATCAGTGGAAAAACAGAGAGCTTGAGTAGTTGCAAGTGTCCATTTTATTGCATAGCACAGGACTAACTAGAACAAGTCCAGAGTAGCTGGGCTGACCCCAGTGACCTACTCAGTTACTGTAACAAGAGTTATATCTACAACCCAATATACAACATATTCTTCCCCCCTTAATAAAAATGTCCCTTTAAGAAAACAAAAACTAACTAAGAAATGACGGTAGACCACCTCAAGTTCCCAGCTAACCCTGGGGATTATTTTGCCCCATCTGTGAGTTAATCTTAACTAAAGGTCCAGTGTTGAGGAGGCCTCCTTTCTCTAGGTGGATTACGGCAGAGATCTGGCATTCTTGCACCTGAAGATGTTATGGGTGCAGGCCTGACACTGGGCTGGGAACTTGAAGTGTGAACAGGTGAGGCTGTTGGATCAGCCTGCTCAGGGAGAGCGTTATTGTTCACTGCTGGTGGTGACCGAGGAGGAGAGTCAGGAGCAGGTGATTCTTGACACAGTAGCTCACCAGCAGTGGGAAGGATAGGCAACTCAACTGGAGATGTGCCTTGGGGGCAGGAATAGCCTGTCAATAACTGATCTACATACCGCCACCAGATGAGATCCTTCGCAGTCTGGACAGTATAGGAAACAGATCCTGTTGAGCAATAGTAGTGGCAGGGACCCATTTAGCTCCAGGAGCATAGTTCCGAGCCAAAACTGGTTGTCCAGGACTAAAGGTTCGATCTTTTGCTCTGGATACACACCTGATGACTTGACCTTGCTACTGATGTTGCACAATGTGTCACGGTTCTGAAGGTTTTAGCAAATCAAAGCACGTGCACAGCTGACGTCCCATCATTAGAAAAGCCGGGGACACTTTGGTTGTAGCATGAGGAGTGTTTCTGTAGGATAGTAAGAAGATGTCCAGACTCTTGTGTGAGTGAATGTCCTCAAACCGATTTCAAAGCTTGTTTCATTGTCTGGACTAAGCTTTCAGCCAATCCATTTGTGGCTGGGTGATAAGTGCTGAAGTGATATGATGGATCCTGTTTGCTTTCATAAAATTTCCAAACTCCTGAGAGACAAACTGTGGACCGTTGTCACTCACAAATTGTTCAGGAAGACCAAAACAACAAAAGATTCTCCGTAGTTTTTGGATAGTACTCTCAGCAGTAGTGGAAGGCATTATACAGACTTCTGGCCATTTGGAATGAGCATCTACCACCACCAATAACATGCTACCTTCAAATGGGCCAGCAAAATCAACATGCATACGTTGCCATGGTTTTTCAGGCCAGTCCCATGGGTGTAGAGGTGCCAATTCTCACACCTTGGCAAGAAATACAAGCTCTTGCCTTCTCTTCAATGTCATTGTCCAATCCACGCCACCAAAAATAGCTTTGTGCAATTTCTTTCATGCGCACCATTCCACAGTGACCTGAATGCAGCTGCTCTAACATCTGTTGTCTCTGTATTTTTGGAATAATGACATGCATTCCTCACAAAAAGCACCCTGAATGGGTTGATAACTTCATTCTCCTGGACATGTAGGGGACAAGGTCAGGTGAGACCTGAGAGTTCCATAGAGATGTTCCACGCATCACTAGTTCCATTACTTGGGACAGTACTGGGTCAACACGATTTGCTCTCTTAACTTGTGCAGCAGTGATGGGCGTGTTCTCTACCTGTTCAAAGAGAAAGATTTCCTTCTGGCCACTATCTTGATGTTTGACTGGCAAAGGCAGCCTAGAGAGACCATCTGCATTGCCATGCAGAGTGGCTTTCCGATATCTGAGCTCATGTGTGTGTCCTGAACGCCACAGTGCCCATCATTGCATACGACTAGCAGCCATTGGTGGAATACCTTTGTGTGGACCAAAAATTGCTGTCAGAGATCGATGGTCAGTGCGAAGTATAAACTTCTGTCTAAACAGGTACTGGTGAAATTTCCAAATCCTGAAAACAATTCCCAATGCTTCACATTCCATTTGCGCATAGTTAGTTTCAGCCTTGCTTAAGGTGCACGAAGCAAAAGCAATTGGTGTCTCCTCTCCTGAAGGTATAACATGTGACAAGACTGCTCCCACTCCATATGGGGAGGCATCACAGGCCAACTGTAAAGGTAAGGATGGATCAAAATGCATCAGGACCTCTGCATTTAGCAATGCACATTTAGCCTTGTTAAATGCATCATCACAGGCATCAGTACACTTCCAGACCTTGTTCTGGCCAAGGAGCTCGTGAAGTGGTTTTAATAGTGTGGCTAGCTGTGAAATAAACCTTCCATAATAGTTCAATAGTCCTAGAAATGAGCGAAGTTGACTAACATTTTGAGGGGGTGGAGCCTCCACAATAGCTTTAACTTTTGAAGGGGACTTATGAAGGCCAGTATCATCAATGATGTGTCCCAAATATTCCACAGAGAGTTGAAAGAATGCACACTTATCTTTACAGACTCGTAGGCCATACTCTTCCAGTCTTTGTAGGGTAGCCTCTAAGCTCTAAGGTGATCCTCCTCGTTCCCGCCTATGACCAGGATGTCATCAAGATAGCACTGGCAAGCCACACAAGATCTGATCCATAGCTCTCTGGGGCAGAAGTTATTCCAAAGGGTAAGCGACAGTAACGATAAAGCCCTTTATGCGTCAATCGTCAACAGCACTTGGGATTCCTCATCAATTTACATCTGTAAATATGCTTGACTCAGATCAATCTTGCTGAACTTCTGTCCCCCAGCCAGGCCCGCAAAGATGTCATCGATGCAAGGAAGGGGGTATTGCTCTGCACATAACACAGGGTTAACAGTGACCTTAAAATCCCCACAAATCCTAATAGAACAGTCTTTCTTCAATATTGGAACTATTGGAGTTGCCCATGGAGTATGGGTAACTGGTATTAGGACTCCATTTTTGACTAGGCACTCCAGGTCTGCTTCAACTTTTGGCCTAATAGCATATGGCACAGTTCTGGCCTTCAGATATTTTGGTTGGCTACTAGGTTTAATGTTCAGTTTCACAGTGATTCTCCTCATACTTCCCAAATCCTCTCCAAAAACAGCAGCATGTTTCTTTAATATATCAGTCAGATCTGTTTCTTCTTTAGTCATCTGGTGCACTTCTGCCCAGTCCAGTGGGATCTTCCTAAGCCATGATCTCCCCATTAAGGCTGGGTAGTGTCCTTTTACCACAAACAGTGGTAATTCCGCAGTCTGTCCATTTAGTTCCACCTTAACATCAGTAGTGCCCAATAGGGTACTGCTTCTCTCGTATATGTCTTCAGAAGGATCTTTGTTGCCTTAAGTGGAAGATGCTTCAGCTTTTCCTTATACACTGTGTCTGAGACAAATGAAACTGCTGCACCAGTATCCACTTCCATGCGTACAGGTTTGCCATCCAACAGTGGGGTGACCCAGTATTCGTGGGAGCCCCCTTCCAAAGACAAAACATAGCATGGCACTTCTTCAGACAGGGTGTTACTTTGATCATCAGGCATCTGCTCGATGGTATGCAGATTTTCCTTTTTGTTCTGCCAGCCCACAGGCCTCTTTCTTTTGTTTGCAGGCACACTCAATGTGTCCTTTTTTTCCCCCCACACTGTCAACACACACTAGGTTCTTACACCAGCATTCTAGTGGTAACATTCCTGGTTCCCCACTGTTTTGTGGGTAGGTTCTTGGGACATTTTATGCACCCCAGAGGGTGCACTAAGGTATTGCGCATCGTGTGTGTCCAGTTCCATGGAGACCGCAATATCAATGGCCTTCTGTAGGGTGAGCTGAGCTTCTGTTAACAGACGCCTCCGTATAGCTTCACTGTGCAGGCCACACACTAACCTGTCACATATGGCATCATTTAACATCTCCTTAAATTCACAGTATTCAGCAAACTTTTTCAAATTGGCTACAAATTGTACAATTGTTTCACTTTCTTTTTGGTCTCTGTTATGGAACCTATACCTTTCTGCAATTACCAATGGTTTTGGAGCATAATGTGACCCTAGGATTTCCACAATGTCACTGTAAGATTTGGTCTCTGGCTTAACAGGGAGCAGCAAACTGCGTAGCAGAGAGTACGTCTTAGCCCCTACAACACAAAAATATTGGCACTTTCTTCTCTTCTTTAATGTCATTTGCAATAACAAAAAGTTCAAAACGCTCAGTATATACATGCCATTGCTCTATAGTGTTCTCAAAAGGTCCCAGTGGCCCTCTAAGTGTAGCCATGGCTGCTGCACTCCCCCCTGCCGCCGCCCTTTTTTTTTTTTTTCCCCCCCCTCTCCTTTTTCAGTCTCTGGGCTCCTTGATCTTAGTTTCAGTTTGCACAGTGTAGCAGTCAGTTCTTACCCCCACCTTCCAGAACAGCCAAAAAAAGTTTGTTTTCTTACATTGACTTCTACTTCTTTTGTTGCTGGAGGCAGCACAGGTATCCCATCCTCACTGCCACTTGTTATGTTGTGGGGAGTTTTACAGTATAAGAAAAAAATCAGTGGAATGCAGAGAGCTTGAATAGTTGCAAGTGTCCATTTTATTGCATAGCACAGAACTACCTAGAACAAGCCCAGACTAGCTGCGCTGACCCTAGTGACCTACTCAGTTACTGTAACAAGAGCTATATCTACAACCCAATATACAACAGTACCACTCAATAGTCCTCTTTAACCACAATAGGGACACTGCATACTTCAGCTACATTGCTCCATAACATGTGCCTATCCATAATCTGCAGGAGCCATTTTTATAGATAACTAGCAGATATACCTGGTGTTGCTTGGGTCTTAAATTGATGTAATTTTTCTTTTTTGGAAAATACATGAAAAATGCACATGCTTTATTTCCATTATTGTATTTTTTACAAATGAAGGGAAATGAGGGCTAGAGTGAGGGTGTGGGGGTAAGGAGAGACAGGGATCCGTGGCTTAGGGCAGAGGGTTGGGAGGTATGGCAGAGGCTCAAGGCAGGGGGAGCTCAGGGGGAAAGATTTGGGACAAATCTTAAGTCAAAGGAGGTACAGGACTCAGGGCAGAGCCATCAGGACAGGGAGTTGGGAAGGGAGACTTACCAGGGCCTCACGTGGCAGTGAGGGTGGCGCTGCCCTGGCAGCGGTTCCTCTCAGGGGGCTGTGGCAGTGCTCCCCCATATACCCAATTTGGTGGCTCTAGCTCTTACCATTTAAGAGGAGGAGTTCTTGAACAAAGTGACACACTGACGCACAGATGGACCCACTCTAAAAATCGACAGACCGACCCTTCATACTTATTAATTTCATGAGCTTTCTAACCTTTCAAACAACAAGGTTAATTTTAGTAATATTTTTGGTGATGTAGATACTCATGAAGAATCTGAGACCACCAAAACAATGGAAGTAAACATACATGGTTTCCATACAAGTAAGTTACTCTGGAGAAAACTGAACTTTCCAGTTCTTCCCCATGAGTAGCTTGTAATTACAAATCTTAAGGAAAATTGGAAAACACATGCAGGCTGTTCATGTATATGAGGTCTTTTGCTTCTACAGAACTCTCTCACACACAGCCAGCCAACTAAAGACTACAGTTTTTTGTTCAACTCCATGCAGGTGACTGGCATTTGACCTAGAACAGAAGTATCATCTGTTCATTCTACAGCACCCTACCAACTTGTAAATGCTCCAAGGTTTCCAAAATGCACATTTGCTGCTGTTAAACCACCTGCTTATTAATCATTTCCTTTTCACAAGATCAATTCAGAAAGTACACGCAGCTTGAAATGGGAAAAGTGAAGTGAACACAGCCTGTGATTACTAATGCTTTCAAAATATGGAGTCATTTAAAATGCAGTTGAAGAAAAGCAGCACGTATGCATTTTTGGAGAAAAATATCCAAGCACACAAAATTGTTTATTTTTAAATCTGATCAGAAAAGTTTTTCCACTTCTCTCCCTTCAAAAACCTGAATTCAAAATATTTAAATATTGGCAATTATTTCCATTTCCAAGTTCTGTATTTAAATTATACTTTATTTCAACTGAGACGGTTTTAAAAAAAATAGCACTCCTTTCTGATTGAGTCAGGCACTTTAATGTACAAGATTGTTTTCTAAAAACAGATGCTATGTATTCTCATAAGGCAGTTGTCACCAACCAGTAGATCAGGATTTACTGGTAGATCTTGGAGCCTGTGCAGGTGATCCTGATTGGTTTGACCAAGAGGCTCTCAAGCATAGCACTTCAGCTGCCCCTCCCCCCACTGCTGCACATCTGCTGCCCTTTGCCTTGGAGTCCCCCCTCCCCTCCCCGGGAGCCTCCTGCTTGCTGTGCAGAGCAGGGAAGGGCGAGTAGAGCAATAATTTTGCGGTGCCTCCTCCTCATTCTATCTCCACAGAATGGAGGCAGGGGGCACAACAAGGCTTGGGAAAGAGGAAGTTTGCTGGCTGCTTTTGGGAGTAGTGCAGGGCCAGGGCAGGAGTGAGCCTGCCTTAGCCCCACTGCATCACCACCCAGGAGCCACCTAAGGTAAGGAGTACCCAGCTGGAGCCAGAATCCAAAACCTCTGCCCCAGTCATGAACCCCTCCTGCACCCCAAGACCCTGTCCTAGCCCTGAGCCCCTTAGACCCAAACTCCCTTACAGAGCCTGTCTCCTGAACCCCCTCCTACACCCTAGCTCCCTACCCCAGACTCAGCTCAGAGCCCTCCCCCCGCCCTCACACTCCAAATCCCTTAGCCCAAGACCAGAGCCCGTCCCACAACCAGAAGGAAGGATGGAGTGAGCAGGGATAGGGCCTTATAGAAGGGGCATGAAAGAGGAGGGGCAAGGGTATTTGGGTCTAAGGTAGATCCTGGATTGCACTTAAATTCAAAAAGGTTGGAGACCACTGCCATAAGGTACAGATGAATAACATCACAAATTTTTTCATAATGTTATTTTTCAGAAATAGTTTATGGAAAATACACATTAAGAGAAGAAACATCAATAGATGTTCCAATTAATGTGATAAGTTATCTGTGTCCGAATTTTATGTTCTGTGTCCGAATTTTATGTTCTAAGCCTGCATACAAAATAATGTGTTTATGTGATATAACACCATCTTTTACTATGGAAACTTCAAATTTCTTCTAGACAGTTGCCTTAAAAGCCCACCTGTAAAATAGTCATGTGTTTACAACAAACTTCAAGTATCAGGGACTAACCTGATCTGTCTCTCTTCCGGGGGGGAAAAACCAAATCAAGAGGCTAGGTGATTGGATAGGTAAAAGAATATACAGCATAGTAACGTTTAAGGAACAAGTAGTCCTGTGGCACCTTAGAGAATCACACACACACAAGCTTTCATGGGCAAAATCCATCTGAGGAAGTGGGTTTTGCCCATGAAAGCTCATGATTAACAAATATATATTTAAAAGCTTCAGAGGGGTAGCAGAGTTAGTCTGCAACAGGAAAAACTTAAAAAAACAACAAATGGACTAACAAAACATGTAGATGGTATCATGAGCTTTTGTGGGTACAACCCATTCCTGTCATCTGATGAAGCGGGCTGTGCCCACAAAATCTCATGATACCAAATATATGTGTTAGTCTTTAAGGTGCCACAGGACTACTTAATGTTTTTGAAGTTACAGACTAACATGGCTACCCCTAAGACTTTTAAAGTTATATAAATCAATACTCAATTTTTGAAACAACTACCCTACTGTTCTCTTTAGAGAAACAAATTCCACTCCCAAAGTATTCATTACTCTGAGATTCTACTACAATAGCTATGATATAGACACACTTACTTGAGAGATACAACAGGGAGGAGTCTCATGGATACAAAGTTTCAAGAGTTGAGTAAGAACTTAGCTGTAGGTTTTCTAACTAAAGAGCAGATGTTCATTAACCCTTTCAAGAATTGTTTACTATATTATTAAGACTAAAATAGTCTTTTGCTTGACTGAAGTGGGGGAACTGAAATGACTAGAAGATGTGCTTTTACAAGTGTTAGATTCCAAAAGATTTCAAATGAAGTAAATTCTCCAGGAGGGACTGAAAAGGAGCTGAATCTGGGTTTAGGTTATTGTTGATTGCCCATGAACAGAATCTTTTTCACTTATAGCATAGGGAAATTGACAGCTTTCTACAGTTTAAGAGAACGTTCTTTACTTTTTTTTTCCCCAACAAGACCATTCCAAATCTACCAAAATGCTATGGCCCATGCTAGAGACAGACAGACAGACAGACAGACAGAGAAAGTATGGTTGGTAAATCCAACCTCACTACTGGGTCAGACATTTGTGGTTGTGTCTTTTTGCCATTAGGTCCATTTCCAGGTAGCTCCTTGGGGGGGGGGAATGTCACCCTCTACACTGAGAATACTTATTATACATTCATGCTTATTAGGTACTACTTTGCTAAATCAACCTGTCAATATTTTGTCCTTGCCTTCAAGGTAAGGAGCTAGAGAGTATGGTGTATTGTTCACCAAATACTCCTACAGAGCTAAATCCTCTTTTACACACTTGGCTGGAATACATTCCCTCCCACCACCCACCCACCAAATAACATAAAAGCATAACTATAGTGTTGCCAATAACCACTTGATGCACTCAGCCATATAAATGAGAAAAGGGCTTGTTAATCCCACTGTATAACTCTTAAGTCCAGAATGTTGCTAGGTACTTCTTCCCCTGAGGAATTCCATCAACTGCAAATTGTCCAATTCTTGCAATGATTTCCCTAACTCAGACTACAGCAATTAAAAAAGTGACTATTGTCAAGGGAATGGAGTGTGGGGGAGTAAGTGTTTGTTACATGAATAAGGAATATAAGGAACACATGCAAGTATTATCAATTTCATAAATGTCTGTATCTAAGTTTTGGCAAGGCCCTCCCATGAGAATGTCTAGATGAACCAATCATTTATAAAGGTAGATACAGATAGCTGCACATGAGATATTAGGGTATCACTGATAGAAACTTTATGAATATTCCTTAAGGGCTCAAGATGGGTTAAATTGATTGTTTGTAACAGTAATGATCTCCTTCCACAAAAGCCATAGGGATTTTCAATGCCCAGGTCTGAGTGGGATGTGAACATAGGCACCTAGCCAACTGAGAGCCCCAGACTTTTGGTCTTTCGTAAATAAAAAGAGGGGATAATGGAAGCTATGGTAACCATGCTGAGTTAGACCATATAGTGAAAGTTGAGCTTCTCAAGATTTAGAATGGGTCACATCTTAATCTGTCTTTGGGATCAAAAAGTACCTACAATAAAATCTCTTCCCCTGAAATTCCTTGGGAGTTACCTCTAAGGGATCCAACTCTAACAGTGATAAAATCTTTGAATCTCTCTACTATTTGGTTTGAAATTAAAATCATGTAGACACCAGGTATGTTTGGTAAAAAAACATAGGTACCTCAAACCTTTTTGTAAGTAAAATCCCCAGGAGCCTTGCAGGAGACCTGATGGTATTCTAAAGAAACTGAAAGACATCTGTTGTAGCACTAAACAGCTGCTCACCATGAAATGGGAGGTCTTCTATAAAAGGTTCTCATTTCCAGAAGAGCTCTGGACAAAAAATAGCCATGAGATGTGCCTCAAAAGGAAGACAAATGCTATGGCTATAGCTGTAGAGGTCATACAAGAGGCATTGAAGGACACACTCAGGAAGTGCTTCGCAATTAAGTGAAAGGCAATGCAGCCCATTGAATAGTGCACCTGACTGGGACAGACCACCTAGATCCTGTGCCTTGGGTCACCCAGCGAGCTGGGAAGTCACTGTGCCACAGTTTCCCCCTTCTAGAAAAAACAGATAAAAATATAATCTTCCTTTGTAAAGTACTTTGAGATCTACTAATGAAAAGCACTACTATGGGACTTGAGTGTGTTAACTGTCCTTAGTACAGGCCCACCAAAGGGGAGGGGCGGGAGAGGAGGAGAGAGAGAACAGAACAACTGCCCCAGGGCCCAATGATTCAAAAGGGCCTTTAAATCACTGCCCAAGCCCTGCTTGCTGTGCTCCAAGAAATTGAGGGCTGCTGGGGGGTGGGTATGTGTGTGCACATGCCACAGCGAACTCCATATGGTGCAGCCCTGGCCCTTCCAGGAATGTGGAGTCAAGCCCTCACACCTTGCCCAGTAACTATTTCTTTCTGTCTACCTCATCTAGCATCTTACTCTCGCTATCTGAAGGGAGACAGTGGACTTGACACCTTTTAGCGCTATGAGTGGCAACTGCCATCAACAATGGATAGTTAAGTCTGCAAGAACAAGAAAGTCGAAGGACACAGCTGATGTAACAGGTGTCCTTTTTCAGAAATTGTCACTCCAGAAACTATTTTTAACCAGTTATATAAGTAAGTGAAAAGCAACTTAAAAACCAGGCAGAGGCTAAGTGACCAGACATTATCCCCATTTTAAAGACAGGAAAACAGAGGCAGACACAAAGCCTAGTGCAGAACCAATAATCAAACTGAGATCCAACCAATTATTAAAACCTCCACTCCTTTCTGCCTATATTCCTCTTTGCACAAGATTTCATTGATTTCTTCCAAGAAACAATTGATTGACAAAATTCTTCCTCCCTTCAGCTTGTTTTTCCCTTACCTTCTATAACTCACTGCCTCCTATCAGAGAGAAGCCTTGCATATGCTCTCCACCTCTAACAGCTTCAGTTGCCCCAATGATCCCATCCCATTCCAGCCTACCTACGACCCACACTCATACCCTGACCTTACTCTTCTCCTGACCCTCTTGCTCTGGCTGTTTTCCCCTCACAATGCAAGCATCATGTAGTACCTTCTACCTTACCAAAAAAAAAAAAAAAAGCCATCTTTGACCCCATGTCTCTCTAATTGCTGACCCTTCTCACTCTCCTGTAAGTTCACCACACATGCTGTTTATGATTACTCTCTGGAGTTCATCTTTCAATTCCACTCTAGACGCTCTCCAATTTTGCTTTTGCTCCTTGCATTCCATTGAACCATTTTTGCTCAATTCTTTACTGGGCTTTAGCTAAGAAGAAGTCATTACCTCTTCCTTATTCTTCTTGACCTGCTGGCCAATATTATCTCACTGTTTTCTTGCACAACCTATTCTGCCTGTACCCATCTCTTCCTTATTCTTCTTGACCTGCTGGCCAATATTATCTCACTGTTTTCTTGCATAACCTATTCTGCCTGTACCCATCTGTTATCTACTATCTTTGCCTATAAACTCCTTGGATCAGAAAGTGTTGTTTGTACACCACCAAAAATAGGAATCTAATCCCTGACTAATGCTTCCATTCACTACAGTAATATAAATAATGATAATAAATAAATCACACTTCAATGTTTTGTTCCAGTAAATAAAAATGAAAGATTAACTTTAAGTAAGGCACAGGTCCGAAGCTTAACATTGGATATCAAGAAAGGTTTAGTAGAACCTGTTTCTATAAATCTGTACAAATCAAGTATTGTGTATGATGGACATTTATTACATATCCAGTGTTTCTGAATACTCCCAGAGGGAACATGAGATGCAGCTCTTGTTTAGCAATATATATCAGTTATTCAATAATACTTCAGACTTCGGCTAAGATATTCAATTTTCAATAATCATGTATTAAAACTATGCATTTATCTAAGAGTAACCTTTGAGTAGAAAAATTTATTATCTTATTTGTTTCCTATTTCAGCCCCTTTTCCTAGAAAACACTCCTTTTAGAAGTACATTTATCCATATAATGAATGCTGATTCTACCCTTACAGACTGATAGTTCTATATGTTCTAGTGTCCTTGAGAAAACATCCGTATTGTAAAATTACAGCTGGCCAAATTATAAAAGGACAGAATATGGGGATAGCTTGCATCTGACACTGGTCTGTGTTTCATTAGCAATAGGCATACAATTCTATATTTTCAAATTCAAGCAAACTAAATCCTTTGTGCACCCATGGATGTACAAGTTAAAAAGCACACGCATTATGTCAAATGCATGCATGTTTAAGATTTGTACATAACTCCCAATGGGTGCAGCCTCAAATTCAAGCATCAGCAATACAAGTCAGGATATAAAGGATGTGCCCATGCACAACTGAAAATGTGAGTCTTGCTTATGTGGCTCCACTCTATGCAAAAAGTTTTTATAGATCTTGAAACTTTATTGACATATACCCTATTCTCTCTAGTACACAAAAATCACCACCACTTATTAATATTTTGTTTTCCCATTTGTTGCTTGACAGACTATGCATTTCTGCTATAACTACTCTGGACAGTCTCCATATTTGGTACTATATTTGCAAAAATAATCTTTAAATAGCTAATCAAGGCAACTCATGATAGGGGAAAGCTCAAGCCGTAAGAAAAATAGTTTAACACAAGTACATATTGGACACAAGCTCCCCTGCTTAAGGTTATGATATTCCAAGTTCCTAGGCAGAGTACACCACTGGGAGAAGGAGGGACTGGAGCGGACAACAGCAGCTGGCACTCTCCATCTGCCAGTTCTGAAGGCAGCACTGCTGCCAGCAGCAGCGTAGATGTAAGGGTGGCAATACTATGACATCCTACCTTTATTTCTGTGGCTGCTGGCAGCAAACCTGCCTTCCAAGATCAGTGGCTGACTGGCCACTGCTGGTTTCCAGCTGCACATCTCTGAAAGCAGCACAGAAAAAAGAACCAAACCATGAACTTGAATTCATATTTCAAAAAAGGGAGATCAGAGGAACAAAAAATGTCATACAATGTAACCCAACTCATGCTATGGAACAGGAGAATCTTGCCAGCATGGAGACCCCTCTAACACTCTCAAAAAAATTCTGCAGACTAACATCTACTAAAGTAGTCATAGGGAAAGAGGGAAAAATCCTTTGAAATCCCTCATTTCAAAAAAGTAACTTTAAAATGAGAGGAGTTCTGAAATGAACATTTGAGATGAAGGCAAATGACAGATTCTTTATTTGTAAAAATGTCATTATGTATTAAGGGAGACATTATCTCCCCAAATGCTAATGGAAGCTGACACTTCACTCTATCGGGAACAAAGAAAGTCTTTGTATAAAAATCTAACACTAGGAGAAAGTACAACAGACTCTGAGAGCTCACTGAACACACCTACAAACTGTGAGCTATTAAACAATAAATAGGAGCTCTGAATTCCTAATAAATGGTCTCTGCTGTGGGGTATGATGGAACAAGCGTTTCAGTAAGGGATGCATGTGGACGCGCAGGCCAAATGAGGACAGACATTGATGGAATTGTCAGGCTGAAATTTGTGAACACCACATCATGAACCATGAAATCAGTTCTTCTTTGTGACATCTAGCTATTGGAGGAAAGGGCAGAGGTGAGGGCTCCTACCAGCCCTAAAAACTCAATCTTGCACAGGATGGTTAGATTACAAATGATTTAGGATAGCTTTACAGATAATATCCTGTCCATTGTTTTGTACACAGCTGGGAAAATAGAAAGCCCACCAGAAAGAGTTAAAAATACACTCCAGGGAAAACCAGTTTCTCAAATATAGGACAGCCCGCCCTCACAATCTTGTTTTTCATCTACATCTTATTTTGTTTTTTGTCTTCAGTTCGAAGACATTGCTCTAGTGCAAACATTTCAGTTAACCTTCAAGGCTTTCCTTTCATTATAACTTTAGTAACAGAGGATGAAAGCTAGGACTTTGGCATTACACAAGAACATCTAAAAGCTTTGACAAACTCATTTAAAGTTCACAGACAGGTTTCAAACAAATTGACATAAAATTGAACTTCATAATTGGAGAATCTTCTTCCACCCTCTAGCTTTGCTCAAGCTAAGCTAATGTGGACAGCACTTATATGATGATGTCTTTGAGAAGCCCTGATCAATGGGGGACCAAGAAAGAATGCATGTTCAGCTGAACTTGAGTAAGGCGTAGAAAGTAATATGACTTGTTTTCAAGGGAATAGGCTCCGTCTTCAAGGTATTTTTGTACCATGTCATAACTGGAGAGATCATCATATTCAGAATTAAATGTAAGGCGTGCCTCTAAAGTATGCAGACTTTCACTATGTTTTGACGACTCAAGAAGTCGAGGTAATTCGGGTAAAGTTCAGATAAATTTCACAATTTTAGAAGCTGATCTAGACTGAACACTTTGTAGAAAGAGAGGGGGCTGGATCTATATTACGCAGTTAGGTCAACTTAAAGCAATTGATGTCAACCTCAGTATGTCAGTGTCTACATTACCACCTTCCTCCTGCTGATGTAAATGCCCTACACCACAGACAAAACTCCTCTACCTCCAACAGAGGCATAGAGCTTATGCCCAGGTAGTTAGGGTGATGCAGTGTCTGTGCAAACACTGAGTCCCTTACATTTCTTAGCAGCTAGAGCACATCTGTCCCCGAATAGCTGAACCCTGTTTCTGGCTTGACCCTCTTCCTCCCCTCTCTGGGAGCTGAACAGCAGGTCAATTTC
The DNA here is from genome assembly GCA_032595735.1 of Pelochelys cantorii. Classification (NCBI taxonomy): domain Eukaryota; kingdom Metazoa; phylum Chordata; order Testudines; family Trionychidae; genus Pelochelys; species Pelochelys cantorii. The sequence continues at coordinate 60,482,124 of CM064330.1, forward strand.
AGCAGAGACTGAGGAGTAAAACTTGTGGAGCTGCTAGGCTTCTAGCAGAGAGCTGCCTTCAGATTTGAGGCTCTCCACTACCAACACGGACCTTCCTATGTCATTGGAGGAACCCATCATGAGGATGTGCACCACCAACTCAATGTTTATGTAGACATAAACCACCATAGTAATTATTGCAGTGGCTGTAGGTTGACATAATATAGGTCATCTTACATTTCTAGTTGAGACATACCCAGATCATCAAAGCAATGCATGTTCCTGAACTTTGTTGATGTTTTGAAGACCAGTCCTACAATCCTTGCACCCAAACTATCCCTGCAGTCAAAGGAGACTGAATAATATATGAATACCAGTTCAGACTTCTGTCAATCAAAATCAGTTTAGCTGCTGCTGACAGTACTAACAGAAAAGCACTGTTTTGCAGGAGCTCATACAAAATCATGCCTAATTTGACACAGTTCTGTCACTGGGTAAAGCAAAATAAAGAATTGAATCATGCAAAATGCCCTTGACTCCCACTGAAACCAGTGGGTGTTGACAGCTTGCCACATAGGGGGTGACAAAACCTTGCAGGAGAAAACTCAAGAGGGATGAGGTATTAATTTAACCACAACTGTTGCCACAACTTGATTCAGCAGTTAAAAAAGGCTCTTAAAAATGATCTCATGTGGGGAAAGATAATTGCAACAAAACTATCTTGCTTTTGAAAATTATTTTGCATATTCTTTTGCTAATTTGTATCTTGTATTATTGACAATTTTGGACTAGTAAGTTATATTCTTATAGCAGCACAGAAAATACTGAGCAGTTTTCAGAAGATAGGAACATAAGAGTCACCATGCTGGGTCAGGCCAAAGGTCCACCTAACCTAGCATTTTGTCCTCTGACAATGGCCAATGCCAGGTGCCCCAGAGGGAATCAATGGAACAGGTAATCAAGTGATCCATCCCGTCACCCTGTTAGTTTTGATAAACAGAGGCTAATAGCCATAAATGGACCTATCCTCCATGAATTTATCTAGTTCTTTTTTGAATCCTGTTATAGTCTTGACCTTCATGGCATCCTCTGGTAAGCAGTTCCACAGGTTGACTGTGTTGTGTGAAGTACTTCCTTTAGCTGGTTTTCAACCTGCTGTCTAAAATAATTTCAGTTGGTGATTTCTAGTTCTAGTGTTATGGGAAGGAGTAAATAGCTCTATTCATTTTTGGCACACCAAATCATAATTTTATAGACATCATATCCCCCCCCTTAGTTCATCTATTTTCCAAGATCTCTCCTCATATGGCAGTCATTCCATAACCACTAATAATTTGTTGCCCTTTTCTGAACCTTTTCTATCGGTTGAACCTCCATGGTCCAGCACCCTGACCTGGTCACGAACAAGTGAACTTGCCAGATCAGGGGAGGTTCCTTGCCACTAACTCCTAGCCCCCCACTGGCTGTGCTACTGGACCCCTCATTCCCAGACTTCCTTGTGGGGCTCCCTACACTGCAAGAGCCTTATACCCTGGGGGCTCCCAGCCTGCTATGGCCTCCTGGCCCATGGATCCTCTGGTGTAGAAATATCCGTGCTACTGCCAGATGACGGATATTGCCAGATCAGAGAGTCCCAGTTTAGGGAGGTACAACCTGTATATCTTTTCTGAGATGAGGCAATCTGCATTCAGTATTCAAGACATGGGCATACAATGGATTTCTGTAGAGGCAATAAGATACTCTGTTTCCTGTGTTTCTTTCTTAATGATTCCCAGTATTCTGTTTGACTTCTGCTGCACATTCAGTGAATGTTTTCACAGAACTATCCACAATGATGCCAAGAGTTTTCCTGAGTGGTAACAGTCCCTATTTTAGATGTATAGTTGGATTTGTTTGGGAAGGTCCTCCCATGGATTGATAACTGGTTAAAAGACAGGAAACAAAGGGTAGGAATAAATGGTCAGTTTTCAAAATGGAGAAAGGTTACTAGCGACTTTCCCCAAGGATCCATACTAGGACCAATCCTATTCAACCTATTTAGAAATCTAGAGAAAGGAGTGAACAGTGAGGTGACAAAGTTTGCAGATGATACTAAACTGCTCAAGATAGTTAAGACCAAAGCAGACTGTGAAGAGCTTCAAAAAGATCTCACCAAACCAAGCAATTGGGCAACAAAATGGCAAATGAAATTTACTGTTGATAAATGTAAAGTTATGCACATTGGAAAAAATCATCGCAGCTATTCATACGATATGATGAGTACTAATTTAGCTACAGCTACTCAAGAAAGATCTTGGAGTAATTGTGGATAGTGGCGGCAGTCAAAAAAGCTAACCATGTTAGTAATCATTAAAAAGGGAATAGAAGTATGGCAGAGAACATCTTATTGTATAGAACCATGGTATGCCCACATCCTGAATACTATGTACAGATGTGATCGCCTCATCTTAAAAAAAGATATATCAGCACTGGAAAAGGCTCAGATAAGGGCAACAAAAATTAGGGGTTTGGAATGGGTCCCATATGAAGAGATTAAAAAGACTGGGACTTTTCAGCTTAAAAAAGGCGGCACAACGTCTATAGACAGAGGTCTATAAAATCATGACTGGAGTGGAAAAAGTGAATAAGGAAAAATTATTTACTTGTTCCCATAACATAACTAGGGGTCACCAAATGAAATTAATAGGTAGCAGGTTTAAGGAAGTTTTTTTTCCACGCACCACAGACTGACAATGTGCAACTCCTTACCAGAGAAGGTTGTGAAAACCACAACTTTAACAGGGTTCAAGAAGAACTAGATAAATTAGTGAGGTTAGGCCCATCAATGGCTATTAGCCAGTATGGGTAGGAATGGTGTCCCTAGCCTCTGTCAGAGGCTGGGAATGGACAATGGGAAAAGGATTGCTTGAAGCTTCCCATTGTTGTTCACTCCCTCTGGGGCATCTGGCATTGGCCACGGTCAGAAGACAGTATACTAGGCTAGATGGACCTTCGGACTGACCCCGTATGGCCATTCTTATGTTTTTGTGTTACAAACATACTTTTTTAGAGTATTTGCTTGTTTAGCCAACTAGAATTATCAGACCCAAACTGCTTAGTGCTTGTCTACTCGTGAAAGACATTTTAGATTAAGATAGGGTGTCAATTTAAAGTGAATCAACTATTTCTAATTAATAATGTGTACAGCAGCAATGGGCAACCCAGGCTATTGAGTGGGCTGGCTGAGTGGCCCTCCATTTCAGTGGGCTGCAAGACTGTTCTTACTAAAATGAGCTCGTGGGCTAAGTAGTTTTGCTAGCTGCACTTGCATACCTAGAATTTGCACAGCGTGCCAACTAAACCATACAAGCACTTTAACGGAGAACTGCGCACTCTTTGCTGCCAGTCAATGTTGTGTGCAGTTAGCCCCACCACATTTCACCTGCCCTTGTTTTACATTAGTGTCACTTCAGTAATAGTGGAAGGGGGACACACACACACACACACACACACACACACACACACACAAAAACCCAGCAAAATCTTGCAGCCCCGGGTCTGGGCAATGGTGAACAAAACATTTCGCGGGCCACACATAGAACCATGGTGGGCCACAGGTTGCTCACCATTTGGAATAGGAGCGCCTTATTCCTAAACATTTTAATCCTTTTTGTTAGATACCTTAATCCAACAGAGTTGATTAAGGTAGTTTGAGTAAAGCAACCTTTATCCCAAAATAAGAGCTCCACACATGAAGTTAATTACGAATAGTTCTTCTGGAGTAACTCCCTGTGTAAACAAGCCATTACTACAGGTTGGACCTTCCTGGTCTGGCACTCTGGAGCCCGAACCCGTTCTGAAGGAAAAATTTTACCGACCAGAGGTCAATTCCTGCCCCTCTGCTGATGGACTCTAGGTTCTCCCTGGGTCTGTCAGCAGATCACTGCGACTCTGCAAACAGCCACCTGCTCCTTCCTCCAGGCGGAATAGGGCTCCTCCACCTCCCAGGCTGCTAGGCTCGAGGGGCTCTCTGATCTGGCAACATTCTTGTCAGACCAGAGAGGTTCAACTTGTAGTACTTCTGGCAACATCAGCCAGCCCCGTCATACATCAGCTGCTTCTGTATCTTATTGTTTCCAAGTGGAAAAGAACATCTTCAAGAAGGTCTCCAAGCACAACTATGACATAGCTGGTATCACAGAAACCTGGTGGGATAATACACACAATTGGAGTATTGGTATAGAAGGGTACAGCTTGCTCAGGAAAAATAAGAGGGAATAAGAGAGGAGATGTTGCCTTATATATTAAAAATGTACATACTTGGACTTAGGGGGAGATGGTCATAGGAGACTGACTTGTTGAGTCTCTGGGTTAAAAGGGATTAAAAAAACGAACAAGGGTGATATCATGTTAGGCATGTACCCAGGCAGAAGAGGTGGATGAGACTTTTTTGAAGCAACTAATGAAATCATCCAAAGCACAGGATTTGGTGGTGATGGGTGACTTCAACTATCTAGACATATGTTGGTAAACAAACACAGCAGGGCACAGATTATCCAATAAATTCTTGGACTACATTGGAGACAATTTTTTTTTTATTTCAGAAGGATGAGAAAGCGACTGGGGGAAGCTGTTCTAGATTTGATTTTAACAAATAGGGAGGAACTAGCTGAAAATCTGGAAGTGGAAGACAGCTTGGGTGAAAGCGATCATGAAATCAGAAGCTTCAGAAGGGTAGTCGAGTTAATCTGTAACTGGCACACACACGCACACCACACGCACACACACACGCACACGCACACGCACACGCACACGCACACGCACACAGAGTCTAGCAGCACCTTAAAGACTAACAAAACATATAGATGGGATCATGAGCTTTCGTGGGCACAACCCACTTCAGATGAATGGAGCATTAGAAGTCCAGATCCAAGAATAAATAAGGGGGGGGGGCGGGTCAGGAAAGGAAAGGGAAAAAAAGTGAATTAGTGTGTGTTCAAGTTACAAGAAGCTGATAAAAACAATTTGCACCTTCTGTAAGTACCCGTTAGTGACTTGACCAGCTAAACAAGATGTGGAATCATGAAGTCAGAGTTTAGGATTCTAAGGAATGGTAAAGGCAGAAAAGCAAAATAGACAATGGATTTCAGGAAGGCAGTGAACTTAGACAGCTGGTAGGGAAGTTCCCATGGGAAGCAAGACTAAGAGGAAAAACAACCGAAGAGAATGGGCAGTTTTTCAAACAGACATTATTAAAGGGCCCAAAAGAAAACTATTCCACTGCATAGGAAAGATAGAAAGTATGGCAGGAGACCACCTTGTATTAACCAAGAGATCTGACATTACCTAAAAATAAAAAAGGTTCCCACTTTGTGTGACTCGAGGTCAAATTACAAAGGATGAGTATAAGCAAACACCACATGTACGCAGGGGCAAGATTAGAAAGGCAAAGGCACAAAACAAACTTCATCTAGCTAGAGACATAAAAGGTATCAATCAAGAAGACATTCTACAAATATACTAGAAGCAAGAGGAAGACCAAGGACCAGGTTGGCCCATAGCTCAGCAAAGAGAGAAACAATGACAATGACAGGAAACTTGGAAATGGCAGACATGCTTAATGACTTCTTTGTTATGGCTTTCATAAAGATTGATGGTGACAGGATGCCTAAAAGTGAGTAGTAGTGGAAATGGGGTAGGCATAGAAATTAAAATAAAGAAGAGAGCAAGTTAAAAATTACTTAGAAAACTTAGAGGTCTGCAAGTCATCAGGGCCTGATGAAATGCATTGTAGAATACTCAAGGAGCTGACAGAGGAGGTATCTGAGCCTTTAGCTGTCATCTTTGACAAGTCATGGAAGTCGGGAGAGATTGCAGAAGATTGGAAAGGGCAAATATAGTGGTCATCTATAAAAAGGAAAATAAGAACAATCCAAGAAACTATAGGCCAGTCACTTTAACTTTTGTGCCAGGGAAGCTAATGGAGCAAGTAATTAAGGAATCTGCAAACATCTGGAAGATAATATGGTGACAGGTAAGAGCCAGCATGGATTTGTAAAGAACAAATCATGTCAAACCAATCTGATAGCTTTGATAGGATAACCAGTCTTATGGATAAGGTGGACATGGTATACCTGGACTTCAGTAAGGCATTTGATAAGGTCTCGCATTACTGTCTTTTAAATAAACTAGGGAACTACAACTTAGATGGGCAACTTTAAGGTGGGTGCATAATTGGCTGGATAATCACTCCCAGAATAGTTATTAACTGTTCACAATCATGATGGAATGGCATAAGTGGGGTTCTGCAGGGGTCTGTTTTGGGATGGGTTCTGTTCAATATCTTCATCAACGATTTATATATTGGCATAGAGAGTATGCTTATTAAGTTTGCAGATACCACCAAGCTGGAAAGGATTTCGAGTGCTTTGGAGAATAGAGTCTCAATTCAAAATAATCTGGACAAAGTGGAGAAATGGTCTGAGGTAAATAGGATGAAGTTTAATAAGGACAAATGCTAAGTAGACCACTTAGGAGCGGAGCCATCAGTTTCACACATACAGAAGGGGAAGTGGTTGTCTAGGAAGGAGTACTAAAGAAAGGAATCCAAAAGTCATTAGTGGACCTCAAGCTAAATGAGTCAACAGTGTGACAGTGTTGCAAAAAAGCAAACATGATTCTGGGATGCATTAAAAGGAGTGTTGAGAGCAAAACTTGAGAAGTCGTTCTACTCTACTCTGCGCTGATTAGGCCTCAGTTGGAGTATTGTGTCTAGTTCTGGGCAACACATTTCTAGAAAGATGTGGAGAAATTGGAGAGGGTCCAGAGAAGAGCAACAAGAACTTGACCTATGAAGGAAGACTGAAAGAACTGGGCTTGTTTAGTTTGAAGAGAAGACATGATAGCAGTTTTCAAGTATCTAAAAGAATGTTACAAGTAGAAGAGAAAAATTGTTCTCCTTGGCCTCTGACGATAGGACAAAAAGCAATGGGCTTAAATAGCAGCTGGAGATTAGGAAAAGCTTTCCAACTGTCAGGGTGGTTAAACACTGGAATAAATTGCCTGGGGACGTTGTGGAATCTCCATCACTGTAAGAGCAAGTTATATAGACATCTATCAGGGATGATCTAGACCAGGGTAGGCAATAATTTAAGGGGGGGGCCACTTCACAAATTTCAAACCCAGAAAGGGCGGGGCCTCGGGCTAAAGGGCAGGGTTGAGAGCTACCCTACCAGGAGCTTTTCTTGTTCTGGGGTCCTTATCCTCTGACTTCTGGCCAATGGAAGGGACCAGTGGCAGATGGGAGGGTGCTGGGAGCCAACCTCCTCTCAGAGCTGTCTGGGGTGAAGGCTCAGAATTCCTGGCCCCACTGCTAATCTGTTGCCTGGCAGCCACCCAGCAGGCACAAGCCCTTTAAATAGAAGTAGTTGAAAGGGCTCATAGCTCAGGCACCACTAGGCAAGGCGCAGGAAAGATGCGAGCTCTTTAAATACCAACAGGTACAAGGATTCACACATCTCCAACTCCTAGGCAATGCACTAGGGGGTGGGGCCTGGAACTGCCTCGTGGGCCAGATCTAAGCCCTAGGCAGATTGGATCTGGCCTGCTGGGTGGGCAAAAGCCTCTCCTGATCTAGACAGTGCTTGGTTCTGCCGTGAGGGGAAAGGACTAACTTGATGACCTGAGTTCCCTTCCAGTTCTAATATTCTAGGATTCTAAATCCTTTCCTTCATGGCTTCTAAAATTTTATTCATAATCCGTTTTAACTGGCCTGTACGCATGTCTGGTGAAAAATACCATTAACTTAGATGTACAAATGGAAACTTACCATTCAGATCACAAACTTGCTTAAGCACTTCCTTATACTTTAAGTGCACACCAAGGTCTGAAAAAAACATGTTTTCAAAATCAATCCAAACATCTCAATTTAATTTTGACTGGTGAACTTCCCCAATTATAAAATTAGCATACCAATTTATGGATTCCTCAAAATCTTATTGCTCATAGCTACGTAAAATTACAGCTATAGTAGAAGATCTTTCACAGATATAGCAAACTGTAACATGATTTTCATATTTCTCTTGCTTAAACACAAGTAACTTTAGGGGGAAAAAAGAAGATAGTCAAGGTATATTATTGTTAAGGTCACTGGCCAAGTATTTGTGCAATAAACAAACTATTAATACATTTTAATGTAGAACTTATTTTAGATCCCATTACTAAACTAGATATGACCATTTGAGAAGCTATTTAATCCCACAGTTTTAAATATTGATCATTTCCTGTGTGAAGGTGTACTTCGGACTCTGATAAAGAACTGATTCCAAGAAATTTTATCAATGTTAGGCTATTTAAAGAAATTCTGATATGTCTGAAGAAAGAGTCAGACTACTCTAGGAATAATTAAATTGATAATCTATTATATAGAAGTCTATCACCACTGCACTGGATATTCATTTTCCAGGGCACAACCAGGTTTTATTATTCTAGCACCTTACAAACACTTAATTCTGTTACTGTACAAAACAAACAGTACATGCAAATATTGGCATAAGTTGTGTGACCTACTTGCTTTGACTACATATACACAGGTATAAGAATTTTTCTCTTCGCTTCATGAAAAATAACAGTGGTAGCTGTGTTAGTCTGATCTTTGTTAAAAAAAAAGCAGTCATGTAGCACTTTAAAGACTAACAAGATGGTTTATTAGGTCATGAGCTTTCATGGGGCAGACCCACTTCTTCAGATCTAACATCTTGTTAGTCTTTAAAGTGCTACATGACTGGGTTTTTTTTTGGGGGGGGGAAGGGGGGGGTCTCTTCACTTCAATGAGAGAAAGATTACATGATTCACTAACATAGTTGACTTCTTTATCCAGAGCACAGATGACAACCCACTAACCAGCATGAAGCTGGTAAACTCAGATCACACAGTAAATGCCTAGGAATGCATTCTTTCTGTAAAGGAGTCTGAAAAGTATAGTTCAAGTACTATTTGAGTTCCCACTAAACAGCCTCATATCATTGCCAGACCATAAAAGTTGTCAAAGAAAAAAAAAAAAGCTTCAAAAGATCCCATGATGCACATCTGAGTAGTGCCTAATTCGGGGTGGGCAGTAATTTTTGGCCCGGAAGGCCAAAACTGGCCATGACTGGTCTGGGGTAGAGGAGCCCTTTACCCCTCCCTTCCCACTAGGCACCCATGCCCCCGGCAGAGAGGGAGGAAGCTTCGCCCGCTCCCCAGGCCAATCAAGGCCTGGGGATGGGGGAGCTGCGCAAAGTTTCCTTCACCCTGCCCCTGCCCTCTGCAAGCGTACTGCACTTTGAAGTGCCACGTGCTCCTCACGCGGGAAGAAGAGGGAGGGGAAGGGGGAGGAAACTTCACACACTCCTTCCACCCCCAGGCCAATCCGGGCTTGGGGGCGGGGGAGCGCGTAACATCTTCTCCCGCCCTGCGAGGGGCACATGATGCTGTAGAGCACTGCCTGGTCATCCCAGGGCTGAACGAAGTTTCGTGTGCTCCCCTGCCCCCAGGCCCTAATTGGCCTGGGGGCAGGGGAGAAGCAGGGCCTCTGCAGGCCGGATCAACCCACTTGGCAGGCCACATCCAGCCCGCAGAGGCCCTTCTGCCCACCCCGGCCGAATTCATTTCATCAAGATGCAAAAGGACCAATAATCTCAAGCAAGGAAGTCCAGTACTTCTGCAAAGCCATGTACAGGTTGAACCTCTCTAGTCAGGCAACATTGTGATCTGGCATGATTTCAGTTAGCTGGATGTCCACTTCTCAGGGGTGTGGCCTAGTTTTCCATGGTCCTATAACATTTGTTTAGCAGCACAGAACACCGAGGACCAGGACTGGTCGTTGTATTTAGCTCTAATTTACCCCTAATTGTAACTGTCCAGTAAGCAGTGGAAGTGTTGGTAATGCTGCTAGACCACATTGACTTCCCATTGTTTAGCAAATACTCAGGTTTGGCACCAGTCAGGTCCTGAGGGTGCTAGATTAGAGAGATTCAACCTCTACTAGTTTTTTTATATATGAGCTATGAAGAGTAGCTACATTAGGGATTTTGTTTGTTATAGTGTCTGCAAATGAATGAGTTATTTTATTTTTAAATATTAAGGAACCAGAGAATTCTTTCCAACTATATACATTTTAAATATTGATCAAATTTTGGGCCTAAAACATGAATGGCTTCCATTTAGCAGCTATATATTTGAGCTGATGAGATAAAAGTGGAGAATGGTTATAAATGCATTAGTGGAATCAGTTACTTATAAAAGGCACAGCAGCCCAACTTAGGCTCTTAGTATTAGAAGTTTTGCACCCTTGAAACACAGAAGAAAGAAGGAGACCTTGTGGAAGGCAATTTAAATGGAGACTGCATTCACCTCTACATTTAAATTTTATATGGGGTAAAGTGATCTAGTATCAAGGAAGGCTCTCTAGCGCTCATGCTCTGTCATATACCAAGGTGGTAAGTATATAATGAAATTTTGCTTGGTGAGATTTTCTCTCTCTCTCCTCTAAATACATACCTCGGTCCCAGAACGATGTGTGAAGGGGAGAGCAACAAAAATGATTGAAGGTGTAGAAAACCTGACTTATGAAGGAAGATTGAAATAAATAGGATTGTTTAGTCTGGAAAAGAGAAGACTGATGAGAAGAATTTAAGCACATAAAGGTCAGCAAGGAGGGAGAGAGATTACCTCTACTTATCCTCTGAAGATAGGATGAGAAGGAATGGACTTAAATTGCAGAAATTGTGGTTTAGGTTCGATATTAGAAAAATACCTCCCATCAGAATTATTAAGCACAGGAGTAAACTGCCCATGTACACTGTGGAATCTTCATTGTCATCTAACCTTCTCTTAATCTCCAAATAAAATCACCTGCCAGGGACAATCTAGGTAATCCTTCATCCTACTATGAGTTCAGGGGACTGGACTAGGTGACCTCTTGAAGCCTTTCCAATTCTATGGTTTGGTTTCACTATTGTTACAAAATATTCTACAGTATATTTATGTATTAGTTTACTTTGAGGGGATGGTAAAGAATATTTTGTGATTTTTCATGTTAGTTCACTGGGCCTTTGTCCTGCAATGTTTATTCAGACAAGTAACACAACCAAGTCAGTAAGACTGATTCTGATAAAGAGTACTCAGAATAAAAACTTTATAGGCACTAGTTTTAAGGATACAATTCTGCCATGTGTTGAGCACACCAAAGAAAAACTCCTATTACAGTTAAGGTCATTAGACACCATGCAGGACTGGGCCCTAGTTCACAGAATGCAGTGATTAACAATACATATCCCCATCACTATTATGGAGTGATGAAGTAATACTGTATTGTACAACACCAGTCTCTCTTGCTTATGGAAAATAATCGTTTTGTTATTATTCTTATTTTTCAGTGCTAATAAAGACACCATACAAACAGGAAATACCATAATTACGTACAGTAAATTTGCATTTGGATTTGAAAATAAATATTCCTAGGAACTTTAGGAAATGTTATATAATTTTAGCTAACTTATTCCCAATGTTTATTTCTACTCCCGTTTTGGGGGAAATTCAGATTTTGTTCCATCAACAATGGCAAACTTCAATATTTTTCTTTTTGAAAATCACTCAGTAAATATAAAAGAGGATAGTAGAGCAGGAAAGCTTTTATTGTACTGAACTGTTTGGTCCATGAAGTGAAAGATCACCAGTAAAATAAAGTCAAAAATTGAACTTCCTATGTAACAAAACGCCAGAAAGCATTTTCAGAGTAAGCCACACAAATACTTTTTGTGTATTCAGAGACGAATACAAAACATTCGATAGCTGAAAATTTATGACCAGGGTTTTATTAGACAAGAAGCAAAAATTTCAGACATGGAAACCAGATGATTGCATGACATATGAATACAATAAAAGCCCAGCATGTTAGGGGAATGGGAGATGCTGGTTAATCGAATATACTGGTCAACAGAGTTACACTTAACTGACTGAATACCAATTTTCAAGTAATTAGAATAAGATCAATATAGTATATAAGTATTCACCAATCCAGTACTAATACTGTACTGCAAGATGGTTGTCTTCTTGAAGCACTTATGTGTATACAGGTAAAGTTTTCTATTCAGTAGACTTATGAAATATGTACTACTATAGGCAGTGCATGGCATATACCCAGATCACTACAAATACACTTCACTCTAAAAGTACACTGAACATAACTTCATCTTTGAGGGTTCAGAAGACACTTAAGAATCCTGCAGTGCCTCAGGGTCATCATTATCAACTTCGGTGATTGCAGATTGAGGAAGTATAGGAGATGGGGCCATTACAGATTCATCTCAATGATACACCCTAGAAAGTGCTTTTTGAATAAATCCCTGATATCAACTTGCTTACTTGTTTTCTGTCTGTCTCTTTTGCATAAAGGAGTGCAGAATATGCAACAGCATGACATGCTGAGCAGTATACTAGTCCAGGTTGCTAGATTAAATTTTTGCATTTGTAGACATCAGAAATGCCAGTTAATTGAGATGCTTGAGTGCCTGATAATAATACAAGTTATATAAAGTTTCATGCCAATATCTGTAGCATAAATTACGTGACTGTTAGCCAGATTTCTTTAGCACCCAAAAGGCAAATAAATGTTAGCACAATAGGAAGATTTAAACATTTTCCTCTTTACTTCTATTAATATGAAACTGAAGTGGAAAATAGAAAATGATTGACTTGAGGCAAAAGTAGTTCTTCCAAAGCTTAAAATCTGATCTAGACTATTATTGTCTCATTCAACTATGGAGTTATCTACATACAAAGACTATGTACAGGATATAGAGAGAGAGCAAAATAGGGTGATCAATTTTTCAAAAGGCAAAAAAGTGGGAAACACTCAGAGGTTCTGCTTCTTGACTAGGCTGGAAACCAGAGTGAGGCCATGGTAAGAGCCTAGGGAGGCTAGGACACCATGGGCTTGATGCCTGAGATCAGCTCCATCTTGTCTGTCCCTTGGGAAAAGTGACCCAAGGCAGGAGGAGGATCTGGGGCTCCCCACAGCAGCTCTAGGCTCCCTAGACAGCTTCAACTACTGGCTGGCTCCAGCCTAGCCAGATGGCAGGAACTTGGGAGAGAAAGGAAAAGCAAAGGGTGAAGCCTTCTGGCAAGGGAGTGCTAAGACCCACGTCAGCCCCCGCTTCTCACCATGAAGAAGCTCATATTGCCCCTAAGCCCCAAACACATACAGAGCAGCGCTGCAGGGAAACTGGAACAAATGCTATTTCAGAGTCATTCAGCCCAGGATCCAGACTTGAACTCTGCATTTCAGGACTGGCCCACCCAGTTCAGGATTGGTGGTTACCCTATAAAGCAGGGCTATTCAACTTTGGAAGCCCCAGGGGCCACAATGATACTCACAGCACATGCAGAGGGCCGCAACTTAAGTGCGGTTGCTTATACATGCAAATATATATGCAAATAGCTCCTTTCACACTGATGGGCATAAATACAAAGATTAAGCCATAAGACGTGGTGCCAGACCCAAAAGTGGCCGATGTGAGCCAGTCAGCATCTCTCAGCCTCTGCCCATAAGGCTAAGCAACCAGTACTTCTCACAATGTCCTGGCACCTCCTCCCTGGAAGCTAGAAATACCAACACCTTGTATCAGTCTGTTCCAGCCAGCCCATCCGCTTACATCTTTCAGTGCTCACCCCGCGTGGGACAGGCCTCTCTGTTGTGGAGCGTGTTTCCCAGTGGAAGCCATGTTCAAAGGATCCCATCCATGCACCATACGTTGAGCCCCGTGTAAACCTAAACCACACCGTGGGCCACAAAAACAGGCCACGGGACGCGTGGTGAGTAGCCCTGCTATAAAGGAACCTTGAGAAGAGAAGGAAAGAAAAGCAATCTACTGGATACATATGGCCCCATTTTCTTGAAATTATAGCTCATGACTCCATTCATTCAGCTTTAAACAATATAAATTGCCCAGGACAGCTGGCAGTATTTTCAAGAAGCCTTATTGAAGGCACAGAAAGAAACCATCCCGATGCATAGCAAGAGAGGCAAACATGGTAGGAGACCGGATTGGCTTACAGGGGAAATCCTTGGTGAACTTAAGCACAAAAAGGAAGCTTACAAAAAGTGGAAACTTGGACAAATGACCAGGGAGGGGTTTAAATGTATAGCTCGAGAATGCCGGGGGGGGTTATCAGGAAGGCGAAAGCGCAAGTGGAACTGCGACTGGCAAAGGATGTGAAAGGTAACAAGAAAGGTTTCTACAGGCATGTTAACAAGAAGAAGGTGATCAGAGAGGGTGTGGGGCCCCTACTGGATGAAGGAGGTAACCTAGTGACAGATGATGTGGGGAAAGCTGAAGTACTCAATGCTTTCTTTGCCTCTGTATTCACGGACAAGGTCGACTCCCGGACTAACGCGCTAAGTGACACAAGATAGGATGAAGATCGACAGCCCTTGGTGGGTAAACAACAGGTTAGGAACAATTTAGAAAAACTAAACATACACAAATCCATGGGTCTGGACTTAATGCATCTGAGGGTACTGAGGGAGTTGGCAAATGTCATTGAGGAGCCTTTGGCCATTATCTTTGAAAAGTCGTGGAGATCGGGAGAGATCCCGGATGATTGGAAAAAGGCAAATGTAGTGCCCATCTTCAAAAAAGGGAAGAAGGACTATCCAGGGAACTATAGGCCGGTCAGTCTTACCTCGGTTCCTGGAAAAATCATGGAAGGGATCCTTAAGGAATCCATTTTGAGGCACTTGGAGGAGAGGAAAGTGATTAGGAATAGTCAGCACGGATTCACAAAGGGCAAGTCGTGCCCGACCAATCTGATTAGCTTCTATGATGAGGTAACTGGCTCTGTGGACATGGGAAAGTCAGTGGATATGATATACCTTGACTTTAGCAAGGCTTTTGATACAGTCTCCCACAATATTCTTGCCAGCAAGTTAAGGGAATGTGGATTGGATAAATGGACGGTAAGATGGATAGAAAGCTGGCTAGAAGGCCGGGCCAAGCGGGTAGTGATCAACAATTCGATGTCAGGATGGCGGTTGGTTTCCAGAGGAGTGCCCCAAGGTTCGATTCTAGGACCGGTTTCGTTCAACATCTTTATTAATGACTTGGATGGGGGGATGGATTGCACCCTCAGCAAGTTTGCAGATGACACTAAGCTGGGGGAGAGGTAGATATGCTGGAGGGCGGAGATAGGGTCCAGAGTGACTGAGACAAATTGGAGGATTGGGCCACAAGAAGTCTGATGAGGTTCAACAAGGCCAAGTGCAGAGTCCTACACTTGGGATGGAAGAATCCTGAGCATTGTTACAGGCTGGGGACCAACCAGCTAAGTAGTAGTTCTGCAGGAAAGGACCTGGGGGTTACAGTGGATGAGAAGCTGGATATGAGTCAACAGTGTGCCCTTGTAGCCGAGAAGGCTAATGGCATATTAGGTTGCATTAAGAGGAGCATTGCCAGCAGATCCAGAGATGTCATTATTCCCCTTTATTCAGCTCTGGTGAGGCCACATCTGGAGTATTGTGTCCAGTTCTGGGCCCCCCACTACAAAAAGGATGTGGACGCATTGGAGAGGGTCCAGCGGAGGGCAACCAAAATGATTAGGGGGCTGGAGCATATGACCTATGAGGAGAGGCTGAGGGAGTTGGGTCTCTTTAGTCTGCAGAAGCAAAGAATGAGGGGGGATTTGATAGCAGCCTTCAACTTCCTGAAGGAAGCTTCCAAAGAGGATGTAGAAAGGTGGTGACAGATGGCAGAACAAGGAGCAATGGTCTCAAGTTGCGGTGGGAGAGGTCCAGGTTGGCTATTAAGAAAAACTATTTCACTAGGAGAGTGCTGAAGCACTGGAATGTGTTACCTAGGCAAGTAGTGGAGTCTCCATCCCTAGAGGTGTTTAAGTCTCAGGTTTACAAAGCCCTGGCTGGGTTGATTTAGTTGGGATTGGTCCTGCCTGGAGCAGGGGGCTGGACTTGATGACCTTCTGAGGTCTTTTCCAGCTCTATGATCATTTAATTTATATTTTAAGCCCGCTTTTGAAAATATAATCCTCACTTTAAAACCTACCTTATTTTGTGCCTATGCTGTCATTCTATGCTAATTTCTTTAAAGCAGCTTGCTTCTAGGTTTTTTATAACAATCTTTAGAAATGCTTAGTAGACAAACTATAAAAAGCTTCAAAGTTAATGTTTAATATTAGTATTACTTTATGAATGGAATTATACCATTTACAGCCTGACTTCACTGAAATCATGTCAGTTCATTTGAAAACAAACATTTATTGTAAGTACTTTTATGCACATAAACCCATAATATGCTTTTCAAAAAGTGTTACGATTTCCAATAAACACATTAGATTTTAGAGTAATATCTACCCTACAAGCACTACAGTGATAGAAAGAGTTTTTCCCATCATTATAGTAAATTCACTCCCTCAAGAGCCTGTAGCAAGCCCAAAGGATTCCTTTCATCCACCTAGTGGTGACTTTTCCAGGGCTTGTGTCAGCTTCACTACATCTCTTGGGGATATTAATTTTTCACACCCCTAAGCAACCGAATGAGATCAACCAATGTTGTACATGTAGACCAGGTCATAGTTCTCTTATAGATTTATTAATGACAAACTGAGGACAATTTAGTCATACATTTTAAATGTTTTATATGTTAATTACACAAAGCATCTATCATTACTTTATACCATTTAACTACTTGTAAGCCAGAATTCACCAGCAGATAAAGTTTTAGAATGATTTATTCTAATGGATTAGATATATAATTCCTATGAACTGTCTAGAAAAAAAGTATGTGTAAGAAAATCATAAGTAATATTTTCTAGACCACTGGACACTAAAGAGATTTTGCCATTGTGTTCATATACATCAGTTGTACTTAGGAACACATTATCAGTAGAACTGCATATTAAAATAGGAAAGAAGAGAACTATTACACTCTTTGTATTAGTAAAAGTTATTACACCACGCGTAGGACAACAATTATATGGATCCACACTGACTATATTTCATTCCTTTCAGTGTGTATGGCCTCTGGTATTTTAATCCATTTACTAATCTGTACAAGTTAATGGCCTGCCACCATAACAAGTTACTTTTATCCAATACTCAGAGATGCAGAAGTCTCCATCACTCCCTCCTGAGAGCAAGTGAGCAGCAAAGAGTAGTAAGGGGTAGGTAATGGACAAAGTCATGCCCAACGAGGCTCTCTGAAAAGAGTTCCATATGCTCTCCTTTTAGTTTGGTGATGGGAGGATAAAGGAGAAATGAGTCAAGTCAAAGGATCAGTCTAGACTGGGTGGGCAATAAAATAGCAGTGGTTCACCAGCATTAGCCCCTGCCCCTACACTTACCTGCACCTCCACAGGTATGGGCTACCACAGCTCCCACTGGCTGCGAACAGCAATCTGTGGCATATGGGAGCTGTGATCACCCATAGCTGTGGTTGTGAAGGCAAATACAGTAAGGTATGGGTGCCCACCAGGGGCTAATCCTGGCAGATCAGATCCAGCCCGTGGGGCAATATTTGCCTACCCCAATAGAGACCTAAAATTTGGATCATTTCAAGTCACCAACTATTTCTTCCTAACTTTGAGTGCATCAGGATCATCTGGTATGGGTTATGAAAATTGCTGAAGAACTTTCTTCAATGTTTTATTGGAGTCTATGTATCAAAATATTTATTAAAACTTTACACCAAAGTTTGGGAACATTTCTGCAACAGAATGTTTTCTGACATCATAGCAATGGGGAAAAAAAATAGACGAAGCAGGAAAAAAGAGCAAATCTTTCCAAATGTAGCTGCTTAAATATGTGCAATTCATGTCAATAGTTGTTTTTAATACATAGTAAAACTATATAGAAGGAAATGAGCCTAGGATTGAACACCTACTACATGGGTTTCCTTTATTAGGTACTTCTTAAGCACTACTATGATCAGTACTGTACAAGATGCTAATATGGAGACATTTCCTGCCTTGAAAAAGTTTGTAATATAAAAAGGACCAAGTGGAAAAAGAGACACTTAGAAAACCAGGGGTAGGAGACAGATTGGCGTTTTACTTTTTGAAATAATTAGTGTGGTGAGAGGATGGGAAACACATAAAACTAAGATTGGGTTTTTGACCATGCTGATCTTACAGAAGCCAAATCTGGCTCTTTGTTCTGATTTAATTCACTTTATAGCATCAACAATTAAGCATCTCTTGGCAATTTCTACTTAGAGAAGAACTGCAAAAAAGTTTTACTAAAATTTTAACTACCAGTAAGGCGCCAAATATATTTCAACTATGTGCAGTTTCATCTAGGAGCTCTGTATTTTAGCACTCCTCTGCATAGAACCTGAGCTGACTTTTGGGTTTCATTGCCAAAATGACATCACACAAACTATGCCATCCAACACAAAACAAAAACAAAAAAGATGGTCAACACAGGATTTAGGACTCACTTCTAAACCTGGGCCAGGTTCTTATAACGGAATGGTTCTTCCCAAAGTTTTATTTAGAATACTTGTGTTATCACTTGATACTACAAAAACAAGAGGAAATCTGTAGCTGAGGATCTACGGAAGGAAACTGTTGCCTTAAGTGTGTAAAAATATACTACAAGTTGGACCTTCCTGGTTTGGCACCCTCGGGACCTGAGCAGTCCCAAAAACAAGAGGTTGCTGGACCAGGGAGATCAGGCATCAGGCTCCTGGTCAGTGGCCCTGCAGACTGCTAGCCAGGCTCCCTGTCTGCAGGCCACTGGCCTTCCAGGCTGCAGGCTGGGCAGACTGGCTCTACTCCCCAGCTGTTCTCAACCTCTATGCCTGGGGCACTCCGGTCCAGCAACATCCATGGTGCTGCTGGAACACTATGTCAGCAGACCAGAGAGGATCAACATGCTGTCCTTTTTATCCACTATAAAAAGGACATTCAACCTTTTGGCTTTTCAAAATACTTAAAGTTCCCCTTTCAGGCAGCCCCACCATGTGCAGCAAAATGGTGCTTCAAGTAAAAAATGAGGTACAATAATAGAAGAGTGAATGGAAGCCTGGCATTTCCCTACACTGTCTGGCTCTCATCAGGCTTGCAACTCTCTAATTTCTTAGTAAATATTCCTGTATTTATTTTTCTTGCTGTTATCTAATAATAAATATGTACAATATTAGTGTTTATTTCTCAACACCAGTAATTCCTAGTCTATTAAAGTATCTCCTGCTTTATAAACAGAAGTGATTCATTGATTCTTCTTCTATAAACACTTAAATGTCGAAAAGAAGTAGTCCTATCAAGGGAGTGTTTTGTTACTCACCATGAAGTGAAAAGAAGGAATCAGTTATCTTGTAAGGGAAAGCATATACAGTAAACATTTCAGATCTTGACCTTATAATTTCTTTAACTAGGCTTATTCCTTTAGTGGTACAATCCACACACACACAAACGTGCACGCGCGCGCAAAGGGTATTATTCCAGAAAGTCTTCACACAGTGTTATACTGTGGCAAATTATCTAAAATAGTCTTGTTTTAGGGTTTGTCTACACTAGAAAGTTCATTAAGCTAGACAAATGCAATTTGGAAACAAGGTGAACATTTTTAAACAGTGAGTAGTTAACCACTGGAACAATTCAATAATTATGGTGGAATCTCCATCACTAACTATTTTTTAATCAAAGATCTGCTTTAGAAATTATTGTGGGGAAGTTCTGTGACCTGAATTATACAGAGGTCAGACTGTATGACCATAACAACCTCTACTGACCTTGGTATGTATGAATTTGGATTTAAGTAGGATGTAAATGTGAAGCACAATAGCTTAACTGCACGTGGGCACACTTATTCTAGAATAATAGTTCTTGTTCCTATTTAGATTAGTCCACAGAAATGGAGTTAAGGCACTTATTACTCCACAGTAAGAATGTATATCTAGTTATTCCGGATATATCCCTGCATGTTAATTATTCATTTTAAATATAGCTGTTTGACTCCGGTTTTTTTTTAAACAAAAACAGAAAGTGTTTCATGGGATTAACCTAAATTCACTCCACACAGCCTTTAGCAATCCGTGGGACTGACAATGAAGAAGCTCCTGGGCAGGCTTCACCGTAGGCTCTGCAGCTGGCTCACTGAGAGCCAGTCAGCAGCCCCTGCTGGTTCCCCTCCCAGGGAGCGTAACCTGGGTGGGGCAGGCCCACTGCAGAGAGAGGCTATAATGAGCCCCCTGGGATTGGGGCAGCCCCCTGCCCAGGGTGCTGGCTTGGAACTGCTCCAGCCCCTCCTGGTTAATCTTTTACATCCCTCATCCTGTACCCCATCCCCAGCACTATCAGAGAGCCGTGTCTACCTCCTGCACCTCAAACCCCTGCCCCAGCCCAGCAGGTGAGAGTGAGGATGCAGGGGGGAGCGGGAGAAGAGTAAGCAATGGAGGAAGCAGGCATAGAACAACTGAGGCATTAGGTTTTGTCCTATTAGAACGTTGGCAATCCTAGTTCCAGTAATAACCATCAACTCATCAAAAACGTAGCAGGAGGCCTCATTCAAACCAGAGAATCAAACCCAATGCAGAGTTGTTTTGTATTTCCTCCCCACCCCACCCCCCCATGTAGCCCCAGAGATTCTGTACTGCTGATAATGAATTTGGCATAGAAACTAACAAAATTGTGGTTCAAACTTCTAACTTGCTTTTATCAAAAGTGTTCAATTATATCTTAAGCGTATGGACAAACAGGTAACAGTTTTGTGAATTTGAGCCATACTGTCAGTGCTGGTTCCAATTAAAGAGCTGTGCTGTGGTCATTCACAGCTTTAAAGAGATACTCAAGAACACTTAATTTGCTTTCCCTCACAAGTTAATATTTTGCTGAACAACTATTGCAGCACACAAAAAATGTTGCCTCCAGAAAGAACTATAGTTGGGTAAAAGTAATGTTCCCTCTAACCTCTGTATTGGGGACAGGTGATGAGATGCCACAGCCCCAGCAGTGGCAGCTCCATCATGAGGCTGGAGGAGGAGGTGCCTACCATCCAGCCATCGCACCAACCCAGAGCTGCCACAGAGCTGCTGCTGCCAAGGATTAAGCGTCCCTTCCGTGTCTCCCCTCACCTCCGACGTAGAAAAGCATAAGCTGAAGTCACACCCAAAAAAATTCACATCGGCAATAAAAACTTAAGTTTCCTAATTTTATTTATCATGTACAGTAACATACTTTGATTGTTGCTAAAGAAACACTTCATAAATTATGCCGGTAAGCCATCAAATTCATACCAATAGACAGTACTTAGGGTTTTATATTTGCCAAGGATTAACATAGAATACTGACAAAACAATTTGTCAGTATTTGATCTTGTACTGCTGATCCGAGTATAAAGTAAAAAGTGACTCATAACTAGAGAAGTCCAAATAAATTGTGAAGAGCACTGGCAGTGAAGCAATAGGACACTTACCATGTACCAATATCATGTATCCAGTCCAGTATATCCTGGAAAAATTTACATGAACTAAAACTAGCTTAGCTACACCTAGACACTCTTGAAATTGATCAATGGCAACATTATTGATAATACCAGATTCTACTGTAGTAGCACTCAAATTTGAGCAAAGGGGTTAAATTTCCTGCATTATTGGCACTTTCACAAGTATACATAAACACTGAAAAGCCAAGAAATTAAATTCAATAAGGTTCCAATCATGAAAAATTTGTTCCACGCAGTGGTCCCCTGTACTCTCAGGGTCCCACCATATGCGAAGGGACCCCAACTGGTAGGTCCCAATGCAGGTGTCAATCAGATTCCAGGAATAGTGTCAGCATCGAAAAGATTCAGTCACTATCAATGAGGGAACAACATGGCAAAGCCTAAATTATTCTTCAACAACGTGCCAATAGCAGACCAAACCTTAAGTCCTTGCTCCAGCAGAAACCTTATGGAGGTCAATTTGAAAAGAGGAGTAGAGACTACAGACTGGACAAAAATAAACTGGCCTTCAGCTTATTTTTCAGTAAATTTCCTACTTGCTGCAGGATATGTAATGGAGCTAAGCTGTATACACTATTCTGGTTAGAAGTAACTTAGTTCATTTTGGTTGGTCTTCTGAAGTTGTGATTTTTCAACTCTTGCGTTTGGTAGACAGACAATTGGGAGTAATTCAAGTGCCACATTAGAATCTGGTGTATCGCCATTCTAGCTTCATCCTTAATGATATCACCTATAGTGAATTGTTCAAATTTGTATGGTTTCATCCCAGCTTTCAGAACAATGCGACTATTTCCAGAAGTGTGAATTGATTTCCTTGTTTGTCACTTTAAAAGAATCTCTTTTTGCTATTTCTTAATGAACAGACTTTGATCTTCAACATTTTAGTGGTTGCTTATCATTTGTCCTCTAAAATGTATTTCTTTCATAATTTACACCTTTAACGTGAAGCTTACCTCCTAACAAACTTCATGTGTAATAGGGACTACATAATTTTCTATAATTTGTTATTTAGACTAGAAATGAAAGGAGCAAACCACCACTTTCATTTTATCTATTTCACGCAGACATTGAGGGAACAGGATGAAAGGTGATTTTTGGTAGATGTGACTTTCTAAGTTGGAGTACTCATTTCTTAAGGAGTCTCCTAAATCTGTTCAATCAGAAGTCTAGTTCAGAGCAATATGAAATTTCATCATCTCAATTTTTCTTCATATACATCTACAGAATTAACTCATGTTAAATGTTTGTTTTCAGCTGACAACTAACAAAACTAACAAAAGCATCCAAAGCACAGGATTTGGTGGGGTGGGGGGGGGGGGGAATTTCAACTACCCAGACACATGTTGGGAAACTAACATCATGGAAAAATTATCCAATAAATTCTTGAACTGCATTGGAGATAATTTTTTAGGTCAGAAGGTTGAGAAAGCTACTACGGGAGAAGCTTTTCTTGATTTTATTTAACAAATAGGGAAGAACTGGTTGAAAATTTCCAAGTGGAAGGCTGCCTGGATGAGAGTGATCATGAAATCATAGAGCTCATGATTTTAAAAATGGTAGAACGCAGAACAGCAAAAGAGAGACAACGGATTTCAGGAAAGCAGATTTTAGTCAACTCAGAGCTGGTGGGGAAGGGGAAAGTCCCATGGGAAGCAAGACGAAGAGGAAAAACAACTGTAGTTGGTAGTTTTTCAAAGGGACATTAAGGGCCCAAAAGCAAACTATTCCACTGCATAGGAAAGAAAGTACGGCAGGAGGCCACCTTGGATCAACCAGGATATGATCTAAAAACCAAAAAGGAGGTGTCACATAAAAAGTGGAAACGAGGACAAGTTACAAAGGATGAATAAAAGCACACACATATATACAGGGGCAAGATTAGAGAAGCAAAGGCACAAAATGAGCTAAATTTACCAGGAGACAAAGGGTAACAAAGAATCTACACACATTAGAAGCAAGAGGAAGACCAAGGACAATGTAGGCCCTTTGCTCAGTGGAGAGAGAGAGAAACAACAGGAGACTTGGAAATGTCACACATGCTTAATGACTACTTTCTTTCGGTTTTCATCATGAAGATGGATGCTGACATGATGCCTAACAATGGGTGCTAGTGGAAATTGGGTAAGCAGTTAAAATAAAAATTAAAAAAAACTAGTTAAAAATTACTTAGGGAAGTTAGATGCCTGCACGTCACCAGGGCCTGATAAAATGTATCATAGAATACTCAAGGAGCTGACAGAGGAGATATCTGAGACATTAGCTATCATCTTTAAAAGTCACAGAAGGCAGGAGAGATTCCAGAAGATTGGAGAAGGGCAAATATAGCAGCCATCTATAAAAAGGGAAGAAAGAACAACCCAGGAAACTACAGACCAGTCAGTTTAACTTCTGTGCCAGGGAAGATAATGGAGCAAGTAATTAAGGAATTCATCTGCAAACATCTGGAAGATAATAAGGTGATAGGTAACAACCAGCATGGATTTGTAAAGAAGAAATCATGTCAAACCAATCTGATAGCTTTCTTTGATAGGATAACAAGTCTTGTGGATAAGGGAGAAGTGGTGGATGTGGCATACCTGGACTTTACTAAAGCATTTGATATGGTCTTGCATTACCTTCTTTTCAATAAACTAGGGAAATACAACTTAGATGGGGATACTATAAGGTGGGTGCACAACTGGCTGGATAACCATTCTCAGAGAGTAGTTATTAATGGTTCACAATCATGATGGAAGGGCATAACGAGTAGGATTCCACAGGGGTCTGTTCTGGGACCAGTTCTATTCAGTATCTTCATTAAGGATTTCAGTATTGCCATAGGGAGTAAGTTGGCAAAAGTACTAAGCTGGGAGGGGTTGCAAGTGCTTTGGGTGATAGGGTCAAAGTTCAAAATGATCTGGATGACCTAGAGAAATAGTCTGAAGTCAACATGATGAAGTTTAATAAGGACAAATGCAAAATACTCTACTTAGGAAGGAACAATCAGTTTCACACATACAGAATGGGAATGGATTGTCTAGGAAGGAGTACTTCAGAAAGGGATATAGGGGACATAGTGGACCACAAGCTAAATATGAGTCAACAGTGTGACCCTGTTGCAAAAAAAGCAAACAGGATTCTGGGATGCATTAACAGGAGTATTGTGAGCAAGACCTGAGAAGTCATTCTTTTGCTCTACTCTGCTCTGATTAGGCCCCAATTGGAGTATTGTGTCCAGTTCTATGCACCACATTTCAAGAAAGATGTGGAAAATTTGGAGAAGGTCCAGAGAAGAGCAACAAAAATTATTAAAAGTGTAGAAAACATGACCAATGAGGGAAAACTGAAAGAATTGGGCTTGCTTAGTTTAGAAATGAGAAGACAGAGGGGACATGACAGCAGTTTTAGATACCTGAAAGGGTGTTACGAGGAGGAAGGAGAAAAATTCTTCTGTGGCCTCTAAGGATAGGACAAGAAACAATGGGCTTAAACTGCAGGTAGTTCAGGCTGAATATTAGGAAAAACTTCCTGTCAGGTGGTTAAACACTGGAATAAATTGCCTAGGAAGGTTGTAGAATCTCCATCACTGGAAATATTTAAGAGCAGGTTGGATAGACATCTATCAGGGATGATCAAAGCAGTGTTTGGTCCTGCCATGAGAGCAGGGGACTGGACTCAACCTCTCAAGGTCTCTTCCTGTTCTAGTATTCTATGATTTGTATGATTTCATTTTACCCTAATTTTAACTGAAACCAGAATTTGGAGATAAGTGATGGGTATCACTAAGGCTACATCTAGACTGCATCCCTCTGTTGACAGAGGGATGCAAATCAAGCGCGTCGAAATTGCTAATGAAGCAGGGATTTAAATATCCCATGCTTCATTAGCATAAACATGGCCTCTGTTTTTCAAAACTGAGCTTTTTTCAAAAAAGCAGCAGTCTAGACACGGATCTGTCGAAAATAAACCCTTTTTCGACAGATGCTGTAAACCTCATTTTTTGAGGAATACAGGATCTGTCAAAAAAGGATTTCTTTTCGACAGATCCGCATCTAGACTGCCATTTTTTTTTAAAAAAAGCTCTGTTTCGAAAAAAGTGGCGGCCATGTTTATGCTAATGAAGCACGGGATATTTAAATCCCTGCTTCATTAGCAATTTCAATGTGCCTAATCTACATCTCTCTATAGACAGAGAGGTGTAGTTTAGACACAGCCTAAGATAAAACAAAATATAAAATAAAGTACTTGAAATTTGAAGAGCAAAATACTAGTTAAGTGCAGCACACATGAGCTCTATTAATAGCATTTCATTTATCTTACTGCATAAGAAAGGCAGTCAGTTATAATAATTTAGCTTATAAAAAGTTTAAATAAAGTAAGTTCAATGAAGTGTGCAACTGTAAGTCTTACTCCAACAAGTAGCTCTCATACATACATGCAGTTCATGAACTTCAACAGGAAAACTCAGCCAACATCACCACCTAGCTCTTAGATAGCACTTTACAAAGGATGTCAGGGACAGTATGTCCAATTCACAGAGAAGATACATAAAAGGGACGTGACTTGCCCACAGTCAGCTAGAAGGCAACAACACTGCAATAGAACTCCTAGTCCGCCACTAGACTACATGAATAGGGGGTGCCCAGATCAACTCCATTGCAAATGATTTTGGTATACTTAGAAGTATTTACAAGGCTCTGATCACATAAGATATGGGAGGGAGGGTGGGGGGTGCTTAAGACCCCAATCCTGCAATCATCTCTGCACTTTAGTATTTCATCCCATTAATCGAGCTTGTATTGGCTCAGAATGTCACCCTTTCTTGTTAGGTTACAAAGTATTGTAAGCCACAATGGCCTTCCCAACTACTTATGTGAATGAAAAGAGATCTATACGTGACTAAGTACTTTAGAGAGACCAATTATTTCAGTTTACCTTGCTGTAGCTTCTTTTGTCTTGTTCTTTCACCATCAGCACTTCAGTTACATAAAAGTGCAATGAGAACATTGACATTCACAGATTAGTCTTAGTGAAGGCATCAATAATATAGTCAACTTGCAGATATCTAACTTTTTCTGTATATTTGGTTGGTGGTTGTGCCCAATATCACAGCTGCATTACTCAAGATAGTGTCTCCTACTCAAAGTCACATTAAGTAGAGAAAAAGCTGTCTCCACAGAAGCTCAGGTAGTTCTGTATCTTGAAAGGATTCTGTCACCTCCAACAGGTTTGTCTGTTGCAACTGTTAATTGTAATGGTCAAAACTTAACATGTCAGGTGTTTTGAAATAAAGATATGCAAAAATATCAATTTTTCCATTGCCACCTTGCTGCAAAATATCAAAGTCATTAAAATTTGAGCAAGTGATTTTTTTCTGTTGTAAAGTACAGCAGACTTCCGATAATCCGGCACCTTTGGGACCCAGGGGTGCCGGATTATCGGATATGCTGGAGTATCAGGAGGTACTCTGGCAGGGGGGTTGTGACAGGGGAGAGATTGGGCGGGGAACAGCGTGGCATGGGGCAAAACCGTGTGCTGCTGAGGGGCGGCGCTGCGGGACCAACCCGGCAGCACCCCAGCTGCTCTGCCCCACGGCTTCCCCAAGTCTGCCGCTGCTGAAACTGACGAGCGGCAGACTTGAGGAAGGGCGGGCAGAGCAGCTGGGGTGCTGCCCGGTTGGTCCTGCAGCGCCGCTCAGGTGAGGGGCAGCGCTGCGGGACCAACCAGGCAGCACCCCAGCTGCTCTGCCCCAGGGTTTCCCCAAGTCCACCACTGCTGAAACTGACCAGCGGCAGTCTTGGGGAAGCCCTGGGGCAGAGCAGCTCGAGTGCTGCCAGGCACGGAGAAGGGGGGTGAGGGGCGGCGCTGCGGGACCAACCTGGCAGCACCCCAGCTGCTCTGCTCTGTGCTGCTTCCCCAGGTCCGCAGCTGGTCAGTTTCAGCAGCGGCAGCAACGGACTTGGGGAAGCGGCATGGAGAAGCTCCAATTGTCCAGCTGGCTGGAGCACTTCCGGTTTCCAGTTGGTGCCGGACTATCGGGCATGCCGGACCACTGGATGCCGGACAATTCGAGTTTTACTGTATATTGGAGATGTTTACCTACCACTGTTTTTTTTTTAAACCAATGTGTGTTTAATTTCAAATAACTCCATAACTTTAGCACAGGCCAGATTTTTAAAAGGTGTTACTGTACTTGATGTTGCAATGCCTAACTGATTTAGGAGCCTAAATCTCATTTTCAATCATAGGCACATAGGAGCCAAAACCCCATTTATACTAATTGGGATTAGGCCCTCTCAGCACCTAACTTTTGAAAATATATAGGCTCCTAAATTGGTTAGATGTGGTGCTAAGTTTTGCAACGCCCCCTAAGCATATTCTAAATTTCTTGCACTTTGTCTTTCTGCAAGATTTTGACTTTATTCCTGGTTCTCATTTGCTCAAAGACCAGCTAAACAGCTTTACACTTTAGGGAAGATCAAAAGGGTGGCATTCAGTAAGTAGAAAGACAAATTTTGCTTGTGGAAAAAAACCTACCAAATCCAGATGTATACAACAGATAGATGCTAATACCAGAACAAAATAAAAAGGCCCTAATCCTACAATTTTATCATGGATTTCAGTGCCAGTGGGAACAGACTTTAAATAGCTTATGTAAATGGGGGTTGAAGGTACTTAGTCCCCGCCAAGCTCAAGTCAAGGGTATTCAGCACTGTCACAAATCCATCTATGTATCATTAAACTCAAATATTGTTACAATGATTAAGGAATTTAAGAATAAATTCCTCTACTATTCTGGGATTTGAATTACAACGTTATGAATTTATAGTACTACTCGCTATGCTAAACACCTTGGAACCCAGTTCTGCCACCACTTACCATCACTGAATCCTTCCCAGGTCAATGCAACTTCCCAAGTATAATCAAGAACAAGATTTGACTTGCAATATGCCAAATTTTGCATATTTTCAGATTTTCCACACAGTCAATACTTTGTGGGAAAATCCCCATGATGACCTAGATGCTTTAGGAAGTGGTGCTTTTTAGTGCACTAATATTGATTTACAATTTTAATAAAAAAATCCAGTGGAATTGGTGGATTTACATAATTTCAAAGCAGACTCAGCAACTCTGATTTTGCTTTGAGACCAGGGACCATCAAACTCCAGTTTCTGTGCAAACATTTGAGACATGAATATTTGTGTGGATCTAAACATAAAAATAGTTTGCTAAACCACAATGAAATAAACTGAGTTTTACATTTTTAATTTCCTTGTACCTATGAAAACACAATGTGAAAAACTGATATAAAACCTATTCCTTACCCACACATTCATCAGTATGAATCCACTTCTTAGGAAGATAACAAAAAGCTGTCATGTAGAATATTCTGGCCCAGGCAAAGTTAGGAACATAGAACATCATATTGGCAAAACCACCATAAAATAACAAAGTCAGATTATGGGTATTTAACAGTTTTCGTATGAGGAGAGACTAGTAAGACTTGGACCTTTCAGCTTGGAAAAAAAAAACAAAACACAACAACAGTGGGGGTATGACAGAAGTCTATAAAATTGTGACTGGTATGCAGAAAGTAGGTAAGGAAGTGTTAAGAAGTAGGGTCACCAACTGAAATTAAACGGTAGCAGGTTTAAAACAAAGTAATTCTTAAACACAGTCTACCTGTGGAAGCTTTTGCCAGAGGATGCTGTGAAGGCCAACACTAATAGGGTTCAAAAAAGAGCTAGAGAAATTCATGGAGGATAGGTCCATCAATTGCTATTATCCAGGATGGGCAGAAATGGTGTGCCTAGCCTCTGTTTGCCAGAAACTACAAATGAGTGAAAGGGAATGTATCACTTGGTGATGACAACCTGCTCTGTTCTTTCCCTCCATAGCTCTTGGCATTGGCCACTGTCAGGAGACAGAAATCGGACTAGATGGACTTTTGGTCTGACTCAGTGTGGCCATTATGCTATCTTTGCATCGGGGGGGGGGGGGGGAGATATTTACATCCTCTTGGGAAGCACTATACTTTTCCCACACCAAACACTGTTCTAATCACCACTTTACTAGTATGAACCAAATGTTACCTTTGACAATATTTGCATATCACACTGGGGACAGATATATATTTCACTTTCTATTCACCTGATGAAACATAAAAAAAAAAAAACCACACTGTGATTAAAGAGTATGCTCAAAAAGAATTCTGAATTCTCCTCCCAGCTGAAGCTTCAACTAAAGCTTCTACAGAAGGTAAGAGTCAACACAATCAAAACCGCTAAGAATACTAGAAAACCTTAACAGACATTTGTATCAGCTACAATAGTCAAAGAGACCATTAATATTTTAATTTCACTGAGTAGCCCTTGCTTCTAACAACAAATAGTACCAGTGCTTCCAGTTACAGCTGGGTGAATAATTGATATTTTGGTTTAGTGGCAGGTCAAAGAAATTTTTGTTTAGGTCAAACCAAGCATGAAATTTTGGGGCAAATTTTCATGAAATTGAAGGACTACATTTTGAGTCCATTCCAGAACAGAGATTTTAACTTGGTTCTCTCACACTCCTAACTTGCTTCCACCTTACTTACTGCAGAGCATTCAAACTGTGTCCCTCATTTGACTCTTGCACTTTATATATATATTTTATATTTATATTTTATATAAATTGCGCATCTTTCCATACCTAGGCTGCCCTTCTATTACCCTGTTCTCTCTCGTATTACCTACTTCAGTACCTAACCAACATCTCCTTTTTCTTTACTTATGGCTCTATCCAACTCATAGTTGCCTCCGGGGCAGTTATATTGCATATGATCCTTAAATTTCACAGATTAAGTTGTTAAATCTCACACAGATATTAACTTCCCTTTCAGAAGCATCTCCATAAATGACAGTTTTACTCTATACAGCTGGCTAAGGCTACTGTCCCAGGGTCACAATCTCCATTCATCTGAAGTGGGTTTTGCTCATGATACTATTTTTTTTGTTAGTTTCCAAGATGCTATCGGAACATTCGTTGTTTAATTTGTTTGTTTGTTTATTTTTAGTTAGACTAAAACAGCTGCCCCTCTGAATCTAGGATTGAGTCTACCAGACAGGGCAGTCTGGCTCACTGGAACCCATAAACCAAAGTAGTACTCATAACTTGGTCAGAATGCTTTCTCTAACAGACTCTTAGCAAGAAGTCAGTAAAACTTTTGACAAAAAGGAAGAGAAATGAAGGGATTATATTGTATAAAACAGTGTTTCTTAAACTTTTTCAGACCGAGGAACACCAAACAATTTTTTTTTTTGAGGAACACCAAGGATTTTTTGTTGAGCAAAAAAAAAAAAAAAAAAAAAAGGGGGTGGGGGCAGGAAAGTTATTGACTCCCCTCCCCCCCAAAAAAAAGGGTCGGGGGAGAACTGATAGACCAAAAAAGGGTCGGGGAAGAGGTTAGAAACTAAAAAAAGTCACCTGCCTTTAAGGGCAGCCATTTTGAACTCTATTCTCCACAGCACACCAGTGTGCCACAGAACACAGTTTAAGAAACACTGGTATAGAAGCAATATCAAAACTCTGTACTACAGTTAACATTCATTGTATATGCCCCCTGCAGAGCATTCTTTCAGGAACATGGTAGTTCAGCATATGGAGTAGGACTGTCAAGCAATTACAAACAGGCCTGCTGACAGAAGGGATGCAGGAGGCAGTTGTCCTGGGACCCAGTGATTCTAAGGGGGCTTTTGGCTCCTGCTACTGCAGCAGTGATGTCACCTGGAGCCCTGGGCCCTTCTGAACCACCGCCAGAGCACCAGGCACTCAGTGGAGCTCAGAGCTGAAGGACCTGGCTGCCTCCAGCTCTGCCTCTTCTCTGAGACCCTGGCTCCTTCTGGGGGGTGTGGAGCTCGGGCTCCCCCCACCCCTTGACCCAGAGCCCACAGTGGCTGTCAGCCCCACTAATGACAAATTAGATTGTGATCACTGTTAAATAGAATACCATTTATTTAACTGCTTTGAGGCTGTCTACATTTTCCAATATACTGAATTTCAATTGCAACAGAATACAGGAGTTTAGTGCTCACTTAATATCTATTTTAATTACAAAATATCTGCACTGTGAAAACCAAAAAATACTTTTCAATTCTAACAAGTACTGTAGCACAATCTCTATCATTAGTTAAACATACAAATGTAGAATTATGTACAAAAAATACATTAAGTTTTACATCTTTTTGTTTAATGCCTACAAATCCACTCAGTCCTGTTACTTTTTCAGCCACCCTGACAAACAAGTTTGTTTACACTGGGGGGGGGGGGGGGGGAGGCAGACAAAGATGCCTGCTTCTTGTTTACGATGTCACCTGAAAGTGGGAATGGGTATGCACATGTCACTGTTCTAGACAGAGTTGCAACATATGTACATATCAGATGCACTGAAGATTCATAAACTGCTTCTTGCTTCAACCATCATTCCAGAGGTCATGCTTCTATGCCAATCATGGATTATGCACAAAAAAAAAAAATATATATATATATATATATATATATATATATATATATATATATATATCTATATCTCGAAAGAATGTCAGACCACTGCATGTTCATTTTCATCATCTGGGTAAGATGTCACCAGTAGGAGATTGATTTTCTTTTTGGGAAGTTCGGGTTCTGTAGTTTTCAAATCCATGTGTTGCTCTTTTCAGACTACTGAAAGCATGCTCTTCACCGCCTTCCAAAAATCTAAGAGAAAGGCACTTCAGATTCTTAAGCCTTGGGTCAAGTGCTGTAGCTATCATTAGAAATGTGACATTGGTACCTTCTCTGCATTTTGGCAAATCTGCAGTGAAATGTTCTTAAAATGAACACGTACTGGGTCATCATCCAAGAATGCTATAGCAGGAAAAAAAATAGCTGGAGAGACACAGTTCTTCCCCAAGGAGTTCAGTCAAATTTCATTGATGACATTCATTTTAAAAAAATGCATTAGCATGGAAGCATGTTCTTTACAATGGTGGCTGAAGCATGAAGACACATGAATCTCTGGCATATCGGACACACAAATACATTCTAATGTGACTACAAAAATGCTATGCAACTGCCTTTTTCTCACTTTCAGGCAGCATTGGAAAAAAGCGGGTACCATTATCTCGCATAAATGTAAACAAACGTGTTTGTCTTAGCAGTTGCTTCAACAAGGAGGACTGAAAGGACTTATAGTCTAAGGTTTTATTTATTTAGTTTGAGTGCAGTTATTAACAAAATCTGCATTTGTATGTTCACTTTCATGATAGAGATTCCACTACAGTACTTGTATGAGGAACTGAAAATACTATTTTTATTTTTTTTTAAATAGTGCAAGTATTTGTAATAAAAAATATAACGTGAGCACCCTATAACTGTGTTGTAACTGAATAGGTTTGAAAATGTAGAAGAACATCCAAAATGCTTAATTTCAACTGACCTTCTATTGTTTTACAGTGCATTTAGAACTGCCATTACTTAAGATGATTTAAAAAAAAAAAAATCACAATTTTTTTAGTTAATCACATGAGTTAACTGATTGACATAACTAACCAACATATCTTTTCCGTGTGCTACTGTTTCCACAAATACACAGTAGGACAGAAGATGGAGTTGGGAACCAATAAAGGGAATTAACATTGCTTTATCCCTTATGGGCATGTAGAAAATTATGGAAGAGATTTAAGTGGCAGATAAAAAGGTCATTGGCTTCAGGCAGTACAGAGTCTCAGCATAACTGAGTAGCCGCCTGTGGGACACCTATGAGCAGACACACAATCATTTACTGTCAAAATGTACACACATTTGGGTCATTACTGAAGTACTGAATCCTGCTACTTGGATTTTTTTTGTGTGGGGGGGGGGTGGAAGGGGGGGGGTAAAGAGATTAATAATTTGTAGTCTGATTTTTCCTAAGACAACTATCCCTGTGATGTCTACATACCATATAACCATGTTCTCTCAACCTCATCAAGTAGTGGGCAATCTGATTGGATATCCTGTGTAGATTGGTTTGCCATTTGATTCTCTCAGCATAAAAGCCAACACACAGCCTAGGAGACTTTCCAAAACATTTTGTCTTGTCAAGATAGAACATTGCTCTACATGTGTGTGCGCGCAATTTCTGCTCCACTCTCCCAGCATGAAGCTTTGTGAAGAACATAGGTGGATATATGTCCTCATTGACATGGAATTCCAATCACTATGTTAGGACCTGATTGAGGACAGCTGCTTGTTCTCCTGAACAGAGGATGAGCAAGCACATTCCTCCAGAATAGGTGATGCTCAACCCATGGGATAGGAGAGACCTGACTGGGTGTCAGGAACATCTCCAGTACCAGATCTAGGACTCTAGAAGATCTCAATAGGCCAATGTAGCTCCAATAGCTATGAAGGTACCAGTCTTGGTAAAAAGCCAGGAGCAGCAAAGCCCTTACCAGTCAACCTGCACAGTTGCTGCTGTTCTCCCAGTGCAAAGGCAACAAGATAGCTGGTGCCAAAGTCAGACTACCACCAGGTACTGCACAAGTTGGTGCTAGTTCCCACTGTCTCAGTACCAAGCACACTGGTACGGACATGAAGTCTTCTGACAGATCTGTTCAGACGTACTGGCTCCAATGCTCAGGGAACTTTTCCTCCATTTTGAGACATCCTTAATGTTTGAGCCTCATGGTTTTATGCAGCCTCCAAGTCATATTAGGGGAGGCAAATATCCACTTCTTTTCCTTTGAAGACTTGTGCTCCAAATTAAAATTTGTCTCTGTGCTTCCCAGATGAGGTATTCATAGGCCTGAGTGACCTTTCAGCCAGTTTAAAATTCTATGAAGAGGCAGATTGACAGCCTCCACTCTCCTGAAAGCCTAGGCACCTGGAATCCAGGGTCGGAGCCTGGCTATATTGCCTTCTCTGAGGAAAGCCCTCAGGCAGGCCTCTAAAGCACTGGGTGAATATTAAGTACGAACAACAGGTATCTCAGTTCTTTGGGGCAGAACAGACACTTGGTCTTTCCTTTGTTAAAAGGCATAATCATCTTGAAGGAAGGGTAGTTCTTGAAACCCAGGGATTTGCCACACTCATCCATGGTAACTGGTACCCCGGTGATTGGTGGGGGCGGAGCGGAAGGAGCAGAGAGAAAGAAGAGCCCATTTCCCTCTAGTTTCCCATAAGCTGCCCTAAGCACCAGTAGATAGTAATAAAATGCTGAAGTGGAAGTTAATACAAAGACAGCTGTTCCAAGATGTATCACAGGTGGTAGAGAAGGATCTGGGGTGTAAGAAAAGCAGTTCTCTCCTTAACAGAATGCATAAGGACAGGAAAGGTTTTTGCAGTGCCCTGACGGATGCATGTACACTAGAAAATTCTCTGATATAAGTGCACTGGATGTGCGTTCTACATGCATATTTCACAGCTGGTGACTAGCACTCAATGAGTTCTGTATTTAAATCAGTAGCTTGAAGTAAATCACATTCTTGGCATTAATTTTTGCAAGTAAGATTTTTATAAAATGGAATATTGAACCAATCTTTTTCAACCTCCAGTCCTGCACACATTCATATTTACCTTTATGCACACAAGTAATTCAACTGGGACTATTCAAGTGCATTAAGGTAACCACATATGTAGGTATTTACAGAAATGAGAAATAGGTGTGTAATATGAGCCCAATATATCTAAATTACATTTGCCCATGAATAGGCACCTGGCTATTCACTATCCTTCTTTATTCCCATCATTCAGTGTGTGGACCCAGGTCTGTTTTTATTAAACATTCCACTCTTGTGCTGAATACAGAATTATTACTCTCCTAAGAGGATTCTTCAGGGCACCATAATAGTCACAATAGCCAAGTGTTTCACAAACAATATATCTGTGATACAGTGAGGCATCATACTCCCCATTTCATGGATAGGGAACTAAAGCCCAGAAATTAAGGCCCAAAGCTGTTCACTGTACTCAACTTTTAAAAATGCCAAATATTCAAATACTACTTTATACAGCCGAAGTACAGCTCCTAACGACTTCAGTTGCAACTGCAAGTGCTCAGTACTTCCGCAAACCAAAAACTGGGTATCTGAAGTTGCGCATTTTGAAAATTAGGTACACAACTCAGTTGTGAAGAGCTGGATTTTGTTACTTGCCTAGCATTACACAAGAAGTCTGACAGAGGCAGGTGAAGAATAGTTATCCAGGATAGGAGGAGTTGTGCCTAACTACATTTAAGTCCCTAATAACTCATGTGTCTCAACCATGACTCTCTTGAATAGCAATAATGCATTTTTAAATCTCACAAGATGATGGCCAGCATATATCAATGTAAGAAGAGGAAAAAAATTAATCCCTTCTTCTCCCACCCACACTA
Source organism: Pelochelys cantorii (assembly GCA_032595735.1). NCBI lineage: Eukaryota > Metazoa > Chordata > Testudines > Trionychidae > Pelochelys > Pelochelys cantorii. The sequence goes on from CM064330.1 coordinate 60,517,931, forward strand.
TTAGGGGGGAGAAAACAACTGCTACACATAGAAGAAAAATTAGATGGGGTGATCACATGTCCTAGTTTGCAGAAAACTCCAGATATCTAGGCTGGATCTTTCTTAAGGTAGGTTTTATGCCAAACTATCTGAATTAGTTTGCTGTCCTTTCACCATGCCAGCCCCACTTAAACTTACGTTAGAGATAAAAACCCGTATCAGGTATGGTCTATATGGTAGTCTTGCCTCAGGGCACAGGACTGGACTAAATCTATTGAGGACCCTTCCAGTCCTATGATTCTATGTCAGTGGATCAGGGCAAAGCAAGACCATGAGGCCAAGTAACAGATGGAGGTGGGTTAGGAGTCACAAGCATGGCTACTGCCAAACCCTTCCACAAGGTGATCAATACCTAAACATCACAATGCCAGCTGCCTTAACTACCACAAACTTCAATCCCCAGCTAAAGGTACTCTGAAAATTAGTCAGCCTTTTCCCAAAGTCTGGTAGGCACTAAATTTGAATGAATTTTTGACATGTTAATGAAATGCACATTTATTTATTAAACTCAATTATTCCATTCTGATATGATCTTTCTGCTTGACTCAAGCAGTCACATAGCCAATAAGCAATTCATCAGGCAATAACTTTAATGGAATACAAAATTACTCTTCCACAAAACCGCTGTGCACGATCAATCAAACAAGGGCCTCAGAAATACTATTTCAGCATCTCACAAAGATGGAAGGCCATACTTACAGTAAATTTAGCCACAATTTTAAACTATTAAAACAATTCTTCAGCATTGAAACAAAATGAACAGCCTCACTACTTTTAAGCAATGACTCGTAACAACTTATATAATTTTATGAGATTTCAGTGTAAAATTGGTATTGTTCTAGAGTTCGTTAACATCTCTAATTTGCAGATTAGTGTCTAATGTCTATTTGTGTAAACTTAACTGCTGGATTTTTTTAGTGGTTACACATTTACATGTGGAGGTGAGGAAGGTGGGAGCCAGCGCTCATGGCGAGCCAGCTCACGCCTGCCCCCGACTTGCTGCCTCTGATCAAGAAGCAGCAACACAAGGAGCAGGCAGTTCCACAGAAGCCGATACACATAGGGAGCCAGCCTGAAAGGCTGTCTCCTCCCCCCCCCCCACAGTGCTACCTTTCTATGGGTATGTCTACGCTTGCCCCCTAGTTCCAACTAGGGAGGCAAATGAAGGCAACCGAAGTTGCTAATGAAGCGCGGGATTTAAATATCCCGCGCTTGATTAGCATAGTCACAGCCAGTCGCCATTTTGGAAATTGACTAGCCCGATTTAACTTGCCATGTATAGACCAGTTAATTCGAGTTGAGGGGTTTTTCTTGGAGTACCGCATCTATACGCGTCAAGTTAAATCGGGCTAGTCAATTTCCAAAATGGCAACCGGCCGCGACTATGCTAATCAAGCATGGGATATTTAAATCCCACGCTTCATTAGCAACTTCAGTCACCTTCATTTGCCTCCCTAGTTCAAACCAGGGGGCAAATGTAGACGTACCCTATCAGAGGCAACAGTGCAAGGGGCAGACAGCTCTGCGGGCTACAGAGGCAGCAAGCAGGGGTATGCGTGTAGTCATTAGGATTAACCAATAAGACCAGGCTTATCAGTTAATCGTGCAAACAACTATATGCCATTGCTACTGCAAACAATGGCAAATGCCCATCTTCACTACAGCAGCATAGCCACACTGCTGCAGCTGTACCTCAGCACCATGGTGTAGAAGCTTTCTACACCTACAGAACGTGACTGGTTATCTACCAAGTTAATCCAACCCTCAGAGGCAGTAGCTAAGGTTCAGGGAAGAATTCTTCTTTTAACCTAGTTTTGCCAACACCCACGGTTAGGATCCCAGAGTTAGGTTTACCTAACTATGGTTCTTACACAACAAAAAATTCACAGCCCTGAGAAACTTAACTAGATCATCTAATTTTTAAGGGTAGGGCAGGCCTAAGATTGTTCTGTATTTGAATCCTCCAAGAAGTCTCTTCTGTCCCAAGTGTTATCTATGATTAGAAGATAAACAAGAGCAGAATACATATGTTCTTGTTTATTATAACAAACATGTATCAAAGAATGCAAATTTTTAAGATGCACTATTTTCTTTGGGTGACAAGGCATGTAAGAGTATGGTATATTGCTCAAATACATCTATAATAAATATACATGCAGCAAAAATAGTTGAGGCTAGATTTAATTAATATTAAATATTCATGATATAAAGTGAAGAATCTAAAATATGCACAAATTCATATGGTTTTCTATTGCAAGTTCATTACATGGATGTACACTTATAATTTATAAATACCAAAAATTGTATTTTGTGCAAGTCAAAGTTGTGAATATTCATTTATTCTTATTTATGCTGTGTGCTAGATTCTGTGCTCTTGTGGAAAACAATAATACAATAGCTCTCCTAGGAGGACTAATAATTATATAGTCAGCTATTACACACAAGAGGTTTATATCCATTTGAAGCAGAATTTCAATTCTTATGAAATTCTGATGGAACAAAAAAAACAACTCTCAGAAAAAGGTCTGAATAGAAGATATGACTCCAACTACAAATGTGTTCTGGGACTTTCCTGCCACAGAATACAGACAGTATGATTATCAAGTTGAGGATCAATTAATTACAACCCTTCATCAGCTGAGACTGCTAATGAGAGATGGTCCAGAAGAGCTAAGCCAATGAAAGAATGATAGCAGTTCATTTTTAATCTAACCAAACCCCGAAAGAGGTAAGCCTTCCTCTTTAGTGAAGTTATCGAAAGAGATGATTGTCAAAATCTCTGAATAGAACATACAGCATATACTGCTTTCACCCCTCAACTTTATAGCAATGCTAGCTTATCCTATTCTTCACTGCAAACAAGGAACTAACATCAGTGATCAGACAGAACTGAAAAAGAGGGAAAGAATAATATCAAGCAGCAACATCCTTCCAGCTCAGCACTGTTTCCTCATCTCGAACGTGATGAAGAAGTTTGTCAAACCATTGCCAAGGAAATAGATTTAAAATTATTCTTGTAATATTTCTAATGGGATATTAAAATGTTATTAAATCTGAATAGGAGAAATGTCTTGACATAAGTGATCAGACTGCATAGTCCTGAACAGCAACCATCAACTATCCTTGATGGATGAAGAAACATTCCAAGTTAGGAACCCTAATCATCATTCATTGCTTTTTTTCAGAACCACTCCTTCAATGGCTTCAGTCATCTTGGTAGACCCTCTCTTCAGTCTAGCAGATAAATAGAAGACCACAATCCAACAGCAGCAAGTGGAAGTTAGCCACTCAGAACAGAAATAAAAGTGTACATTTTAAAATGAAGGCAATTAATCCTTGGAATAATTTACCTAAGGGTGGTAGTGGATTCTTTATCACTAGCATTTTATTGGATTTTTTTCTAAAATATATGTAATTTCTGTTGAATGCTTCCTACAGAGACATTTATGAAAAAGGATGTAACTGAACTTATTATTTGTAATTTAAGGAAAAATAAAAATCTAGTCATAATTGTAATTATTTTGGCAGACAAAGAACCACGTGACTAAAATAGTGCGAGTCCTATCCCTACAGGCATGGAGAGATTGTTAACATTTGGTCCACTCTTTCTTGGTCCTCTAGTGTAGACTATATTTTAAAAAATTCTAAAACTGTATAGTTAGTTGGCTCAACAACTAGAAATACTATTTTCTATCCAATTCCTGCTCCTTGGTACCGTGACAGTTCTGAGGCAGCAGATTTTTTGGAAATACCAACCCATTTCTGCTGTGAGAATGTTTTGATGTTTTCAGAACAACAATTATGGAATTTCCGTTCAAAGAAAAAAAAATCCAAGTTTTTGCATTCTTCAATTCATTCCATAAAAGGTTCAGAAAAAAAAAAATCAACTTTATGGAAATGAAACTGTTTCCCAGCCAGTTCAATTGACGACCTCTTTTGGCCATTTGATCTCACAATAGATACCTGGTTGCATCTCTTACACTTAATTGCATTTCTCACTTCTGCACATTTTTAGCAGGCCAGTCCTCAATTGGTCTCCGGTTCCCAATTTCCATGACAAATCTGCTTGTGAAGTAAGCATTAGTATAAACACTGAAATAGCCAACTCAAAATATTCAAAATTCATGACTCACCCCAGCTTCCAAGTCATGAGACTGGTTTTAAAAGAAAATCATGGAATAATATATTGTAGGGCAGAGTTTGCCTTTTGGGTTTTGAGCACTTAGGTCATATTTTCAGTCCTCTTCACAATCATGAAGGCTAGAAACTTGCCTTTTCTTTCAACTTACAGATCTTGCATAATCACAATTTCAATAGCTGAGGTGTTAAGAAATAAATTAATTGTGAGCTGCCAATTCTGAAACACAGAAGTTGAGGAGTTATGAACAGCTCAGTAAGTAGGTATTTTATGCATTGTTAATTAGAAAGATAAAGTTTAGTCTAAGAGTCAGTTTAGCACTTCACACTATGGTGAGTTTTCAACTAGCCAGGCTTTTCTCAATTTATTTTTCAATACTGTGAAAAAGGTTTTTTGTGGTCTTGACAATTTTATTTGATGTTTTAAGCACAACGTGACATTCCAAGAGAATTATCATAACTCATTTTTCCTCTGCCTAGGTTTCAGGTAGCTGTAGGAGTGAAATTAATGGATTTTATTAATGCTTATGAGTGACGACCTGACAGACAGAGATGAAAGCCAAACAGTTTTTAAAAAGTGCTTTGAAAGCTTCCACACACAGCTTTATAAAACTCACACACCGAGTCACTCTAATCTGGACCTATAATGCACCCACTCTTTCAGTTGTGGGCCTCTCCTATACTGTTGGAGAATTCAGCTAGACAGTTCTGAAGACATCCATTTTTTTAAAATTGACAATAGTAGGTTCTAGAGTTCCAGTGTTGCTGCCTACTAGCTGGATTGCAAAGACAGTTTGCTCATCACTATTGACTTTTAATAAATAGATATAAATCCACACCTAGACATCCTCCCTTAACTTTATTTTAAAAGGGACTTTTCTTTCCACACAAAAAAAAGTGATAACCACTTGCCAACATTATAACCCACACACAATGAAAATTCTCCAAGAGGCATGCAAACATAATAACCCCTCTAATTAAGTTCCTCTAAGCACTCCCCAAATGCCCTAGAGAAATGGTAGATTTTAATAAGTTAATTTTAGGGTTAAATTAACATGAAAAAGTAACACATTACAGACCAGTGCACACATCTGTAAAGAATGAGACTGTTACATTTGAGGAACTGAGTGCAATTATAAAAAAAACCTGTGTGCACACTGTAGCTGGTTAACTTTTACATTTGAAATAGAGCTTTCCGTGGAGCTGACAAGCCTGAATGATTCTAGGTATTTAGCACAGGGACAGGCAATAGTTTTTGAAGAGGGCCGCTTCAATTTTGGAAGTGGTAACAGGCTACCCCAGAAGAGGCATGGCCTTAGGCCCAAGAAGCAGGGCCAAGAGACTTCACATACTCCCCAAGCCCCCAGGCTCTGATTGGCCTGGAGAGGGGAGAGCTCACAGAGTCTCCTCCAGCCACCATGGGCATGTGGCACCTAGAGAGAACTGTCAGCTGTTCTGCATGCTCCCTTGGCCCCAGGTCTTGATTGACCTGGGGGTTGGAGAGTGGCAGAGAGGCCACAGGCCAGATCAAAAGGGTTGGGGAGCCAGATCCAGCCCACGGAGGCTGTCTTGCCCACCCCGTGTTTGGGGGTGACCATATTTCTCTGTGCTGAATATATGACACGTGGTAAAGTTACCTGCATTCAAGTAAAAATCTACTGCAATCAATTGCACAAACATACACAGAAAACAAAATCAAGATGACTGAGCCCCCGTTAGAATCCATCTATATTGCGTGGATTTTTTTTATTTACTTTCTTGTATTTAATGTGTTAAGGTTCACATGGGGAGGAGTGACAAACACCCACTGAGAAGGGACACCACCCTTAGACCCCATGTGAGGGGTCCAACCCTCCTTGCCCATCACTCTTCCCCCTTCATTCCTGGCTGGGTTCCCAGGATCAACCTGCCTCTCCTGGTACTTGACACCATATCAACCAGAAGGAACATGTGCAGGGGGAACAAAAGGTCACATGCCTCCCCTCCACAGATTTCTGCCAGAATGTGGTCTTTTGGCACAGTGTGAAAGGGAAGAGATGGGAGCTGCTTCCTGCTGCAGGGAAGGGGGGAATGGATGACCTGGTCAGTGCCTTTGCAGAGCTCTTCTCTTCCCCCCGCCCGCCACCCCTTCCTGCCTCCCTACCATGTGTAGAAGAAACCAGCTTGTCCCTTCCTCTTCACACAGTATCAAAAGGCAGTTCACACAGTATCATCAGGCTACCAACGTAACCCAGCCACCTCCTGTCCCCTAGCTAAATGTGGGCAGGAAGGGGTTAAGCCCTAAGCATAAATCCTGCACCAAGGTTCAGGGAACCTAACTATAGGAGCTTCTGCAAACCTGGCCATGGAGGTGGCTCAGAGAAGGGCACCAAGGCAATGGAGTAGCTCCATACTCCCTGGGGGCAGGACCTGTGGGGATCGGGAGGCACGAGTGAAGAGAGTGCTAAGCCACTGCCTCAGGAGCTACTGTGGAGCCTGCAGGTCGAGGGCATGAATAGGCTGGAAGATAGCTCCCCCTCTTACCCTGCTATTTCAGAGCTTAGCTGAGGGGCAGAGGGGCTTCCCCATGCCAGCACCATTCAGGGCTTTGGCAAATGCAGTACTTGGCTCCTCCTGGCCAGCGCCCCAGGCTGGAGCATCTTAGAGCTTTCCCAGGCTGTTGGCTTAGCCAGAGGCAGTGAGGGGAGGAAGGAGCCTGCTAGCTAGGCTAGTACTGAGCTGAGCACTCTGACCAGGGGCTGGTTATCTGCGTAGCACTGGGAATCAGAATGCAGCAGTTCTGGGGTGAAGGGGCAAAGCAGGGAGAGCACAGCAAGAGGGCGAACACAAAAGGCCAATGGGCAAGCAGCTGAGGCACCTCCACCAGCCACTACCTGGTTCTGTCCTTGCTCACCAGCCACCGCAGCTCACAGCTGCAGATACAGGAGAAGGTTGGAGAGCCCCCGCTGGCTAAGAGCCAGCAAACAGCACGGACTGTACTGATGGACCAGCTGGAGAATGGCTAGCCGGACGCACTGCATCTTTGCCCTGCCACCAGCCTTGCACACCCACCCCCTTAGCTACTGCTGGCCCAATCACCACTGGTGGATGAGCAGCTGGGACTCATCAGTAATGATGGGGGAGTAGAGAAGCAAGAAAGTATGCGATAAGGTACCCTTTTTAAAGAAAAAGTCACGACTCCTGCAAGAGGGGTTAATAATAGCAATGTCCCTTTCAAAACAGGACATCTGTTCCCTCGTTAGGGTGGAGGGGATTCCAATGAGAGGTTGGTCTGGATACGAAGATCATATTAATTAGTGATTTCCTTGATTTCCTGTGATTGCATAAATAGGAAATGCATTTGAGCAAACTAATTGTGAGAATGACATTTATGTATTTTTCAGCGAAGAGCCCAGCAATCATGTCCTTTCGCCATCAGTCTCTCTCTCTCTCAAAGAATAGCTATTCCTTACTTCACAAATCAATCTGTTGCCATAACACTCAATTGAAATAGAATTGTCAGAGTACAATTTTTTAATTTTACTGAATTCTTGCTATTTGCAGATTCCCCTATCTTGCTCTGAAGCTTTGCTTCAGGGGAAAAAAAGCAAAAGTTATCTGAAATGATTGGTAATGTGGTTGGATTTTCCCTCCCCCTTCCTTTAATATGGACATCTGTCAACTACTATGGATACCAGGTTAAGGGCAATAATTCCCGCTCCCCCGCCCCCATTTTTAACCTGATTTAAACTCCAGGTTCAGATGACAGTCTAGTAACTGATAAAGCATTTAAGTCCTGGAAGTCTAAACATTTATAATTAAGGAAAAGGCAGTATCACTAACCCTTCCCATCTACTTTCTTTAGTCTTTAGACCATACTCAATATAATAATATTCTATGGCTATTGATATTTTTTTCCTGTGATACACAATTGTACAAAGTGAACACAGTACCTAATAGATGAGGAGTTTGCAGATAAACATTCTCACAGCCTTACAAAATATTCCGTCCTCAAATGGCCTTGGTTCTTCATTACTTCTATTCACTCATTTCTTTAGCAATATGATCTTTGGCAAACCATTCAGTAAACTCATTCTTTTAGTGGCAGCTCTTCTTCAGCAGCACAGCCTCCTGCTATCTCCCTCTTTATTCATAACAACTAGTCTGACTGCAAGGACCTGCATGTTTTGGGTTGGAACCCACTGCTCTCTTTAACTAGATGGTGTTTCCCCATTATAGATGCCCCAGTATGCATAGTACATCTTGAAAGGGAGCACCACATGGCCTGAGATTTGATTGTTTTCCAAATGAGATACAAGATTACAAGTCCTATAAATATACACAACACAGTCATTATGTTCTTGTCACAATTTAAAATAACCTATTAGATTATTTAAAAACCTCTGAGATAGAAGTTGAAGATTAAGGTACACACACAAGCCCTATTAAAAAAAAAAATCACTTGTCAGTTGTAAAATATTACATCTTCAAAATAGAGATTGAGTAATATTGCACTGTGAAAAGCATATGGATCTTATGTTCTCTGCCCAAAATAATCTGAAATGAATTGTTTCTGATTAATATGTAGAGAGTCAATATCTAAAGTTTTATAAGCAAAATAAATCAGAGCAATAACTAACTCCTCCCCTACTCTTAATGATCTGAGATGGCACAATGATATTACTCTCAGGAAAGTAATATCTAGCACCTAAAAGTGTGTCTCAGATACAAGTCATATTGCTGTACTTCAAGACACAAAAAATCTGCAATACAACATGATTATTTTGATAGCAGGGAGATCCAGTACATGCAAAAACCCTCTGCAGTTAAGATGATTACAGCCAGCTTTACCATACCGGAGGTACAGCAGAATGATTGAAAACATTCTAGCATGCACAGGAACAACAGCTGGAGTCATCTACAATCCATAATTCACACTGCAGCTGGGCTCTGTTCCAGAGAAGTGCAAAGATTTTTCATTCCAAATTATTTATAATCCAGACATGACTTGAGCCATTTGATTGAGCAATATACTAAGTCTAATTTTGAGTTAGTATATTGACTAACACCTTTCCTACATCCTATAACTAGCCCGCTCTTCCCTCTAAACAGAATCTTTTGTAAGTTTTGTTGGCTACCAAAGCATAAAAGCTAGAGCATAACCAAACATAATAAAGGAAGAAACTTTACAAGGACAAGGAGAAAATCAGAGAGTGTTAAGACATTTCAGGAATGGGATGGTGAGGAAAAGAAAATGAAAAAGTTACTAGAGCATGACACTTTAAAATACACAGTGTAATCACCCTGTTGAAAAGCTACATTTTAAGGCACTGAACCTGCACATTTTTGCTCCCAGACGGTGGTCAGCATGGTTTATTTCCCCTTTCACCTTCACCTGCAACTGCAATTCCATCCACTCATGGTCACAGAACAAAGATGCCATGCCCTACTATCTTCTGACAGTTTATTTAGCAGTAAGATAAATCATGTTCATATTTAAGATGTTAGCCATAGCAAATATTCCCCTGAAATGACTACGGGGAAGTACCATATTTGAAAATTTAGACCAATGCCACCACATTGGTTTACGTGAGATTCACATCTGAACGTATTCTTCTATCAGAAGAGTGTTAAAATGCTCAGCCTCTGGAGCAAAAAAATTCAGCTACACAAGAAATTACTGCTTTGTTGATCCACTGCAATCTGGCACAATTGGTCCCATGCTACTGATTGTAGCAATTACTACCATAAGCTAACACATTGTCTTCAGGTCAGCTACTCTTAACAGCGCTATACTCATGAGAAAATGCAGGACAGGTCCCCATATTAACCTAAGTACAACAAAAGAATATGGAAACACAGGAAATGGTAGGAGAGACGACGACAATATTATACAGTCACTTCATAGGCTAATACACTTGAATTGAAGGAAAACATGAGAATTTATATGCATTTTAAAGCTACTTTAAACCAATTTATTCATTAATCAGGTGGCGTTTCCGAAGACTTAAATTTCAGCTGCAGGTAACATAAAAAACTTACAACAAATCACACAACTGTACCATTAACAATGCATATTTTTTTCTTAATTTTTTTATGTTTCTTGCCAATGTAAGACTTTAGCAAGCAACACTTTCACTTGTAAATTGTCTCAGTAGTATAGCCATGTTAGTTTGTAACTGAAAAAACAATTAAACTAATGGTCCTGTAGCACCTTAGACACTAACAAAAAAGGTAGATGATATCATGAGCTTATGTGGGCACAACCAACTTCTTCAGATGAACTGGTCATCAACAGCACAATTCTGACTCAAGAATTCTCATTTTCAGCTCCTGCTAATGCTTTTCCAGACCTGACAAGCCAGCAAAAGATTTTTTCCCCCTTTCAAATATTGGAACAGAAATGAGAACTGGTGAACAGCACCTGGAATTCATGTGTTCTTCCTCTCAGCTGCCTATTCTAGTTTCTGCTTCCTTTACTCATTCAAATGCTAGAACCAATGTTTTTTTTTTATTTTTATTTGGTAAACCAGAGGGTGCAACAAGAAAGCCAGCATTTTAATGTACTTCATTCAGGTGTGAGGAACTTCTGGCACACTCGCCACACATGGCTCAGCAGGATTACCCATTGGAGAGCTGCCAGATGACTTGTTCACCCACACATCCACAGGCACAGCTGCTCTCAGCTCCTAGTGGTTATGGTTCACCACTCCCAGCCAATGGGAGCTGTGGGAAGTGGTGTGGGCCAGGCCACCACTAGGGATGTAAAAAAGGTTTAAGTAATCATATAATCCCTAAAAATCCTAGCAGTTCCATAGTTAACCATTTTTGGCAGGGTTGGTCTAGGAAGAGGAGGATGCTGGAGAGGTGCCCCCTGCGTCCTCTGCAGCATGACTCTTTTGCTCTGCAGGCGTGCTTTGGCAGTCAGGAGCAGGGCTGGCAGCCAGTACATACCTGCAGGGCAAATAATTTAACCACAACAGAAACCAGTAAGCTGATGCTTATCGGTTAACTGGTTAACCGGTTAGATGCTTCCATCCCTACAGGCCATTGCTTCCCACAGCTCCCACTGGCCAGAAATAGTGAACCATAGCCACTGAAAGTTGAGAGGTTTTGTGCTTGTGAATGCTCGGGTAACAGACAGTCTGTGTAAGTCAGCCCTGGCAGCTCCATTCAAAGGGGATCATGAATCACTTTGGGGTCCTGACCCACAGTTTATGTAGAGCAGTAGTTCTCAAAGTCTATTGGGCCATTTCCTCCAGCAACTTCACAGCTCTAATAAAAAAATATTAAGGCCCATACCCTATTTCAGCTGCTTCCAGACACTTTTATATACATCTAAACTGTGATTTTGACTTTTGAGGCCAATGCTGTAGATTCTCCCCCTAGTGCTTTTGATTGAGACTCTCCTGCCATTTTGCTGGTTACACTGTAACCTGCAAGTGGAGTATGAGCAGCAGTCATCTTGGGTAACCATAGTTCTGCTGCTGAAAAGAGAATATACATTTGAAATTAACTGATGCACATTGGCTAGTGAAATCAAGGTGTTCTTCCAGTTGTCCTCAATTTTTGGAACTGCTTCTATATTTCTGAAAGGAAGAATGAAAAAAGTTAAGACCCTTTTGAGACTACTTCTTCAGTATGTTTCTGGGTATACCAAAAACCTGCATTTGCAAATAAATAGATGTGTTTTAGTTTTCTTCTACCCACGTGGCCACCTTTGAGCTTGAATGACTTCAAAGCCACATACAATATGCTAAATATTTAGGGATGGCATTCTTTGAAAGTTCTTGGTCATTCAAACCCAAAGGTGCCACTGAAGTTTAACACCTCCAGGGATATACTCGATTTCTCCCCTAACACCACATTGGTGCTGCTTCTTCCCATTTACTTCTCATAGTAAACTATTGTGACAAACGTGCAATAATGACAATTACTGAGATGAAACCATTTTACAAACACAGATAAATGATAGTTACTATATAGTCAGTTAAAATTTCCTGTATAATTGTCTTGGGAGAGACAGAGAAACATTTATTGTACACCTATAATGTTTGAATTCAACAAGGTCTGTTCACGAAGGTGGCAATGGCTTCTCAAAGAACCACCACCCGCCCTTGGGCTGAGATCACTATCACCTGCAGACAAGAGAAGTGAAGTTTATGGAGGCTAATTAAAATACCAAATTAAATATTTTGCTTAAGCCAGTCATACTTTGGAGAATATTAGCTAGGGCTTATTTTTAGCCAAATGTGTTAATTCTTGCTGCTCTGCAACTGTTGGCTATTTTTCTTGGCATCACAAGGTGAGCTAATGCAGGGCCAGAGAGGCAAGTTAGCTGGCAAGGTGACCCACACAAATGGAAGGTGAGGTAGGAGCTCAGCCTAACTAGCCCTCTAATGCAGTTCCCTCTAAGGATGTGCTCAATTGGGATGTAACAACATCAGGTTGGTATACAATAGTAAGAAGAACTACAGAAAAGATTTTAACAAAACTATTGAGCTGTTTGTAAATGATTGTGACTATACATATTGGTTACTTCTCTGAAAGTCACTGTAAGCAGCAGGGAAACTCATTAGATTTGTCAACTGAACACTGACACTTGTTTTCTCATTAGGGAAACCAAGAACTCACTAAATGTAGTCACAAAGTAGTTACGTTGGCAACCCTGTTGACCCAAGACATTTGAAAGATAATGGGGTAAGCTGTTAGCTTCAAGAATCCTGTTTCCAAACCAACAGGAAACTCTGATATGTTTGGGATGTTACCAGATCAGAGGGCTATGAACAGATAAAAAGCAACTCAAATCTGGTGAAGGGTAATAGAAGGAACAGGCCATAAAATAAGGAGTGAGTTCTCACAGGGAAACAAGACAGAGGGAGGCTCTGTGAAAGACTCTAGAGAGTACTAACAGTGTCCCAGTGTTGGTGATTATTAGACACTTGATAAGATAGATACTTGTGAAGTCTTTTTATTGAGATCTTTTGTCCTAAAGTACTTTTCTACTAAACGATTTCTATTTTATTAAGGCGACTGTTCCCATGGTTGCCCCACAGGGAACAGTAATGCAGGACCTGAGCCCAAGTCAGATGTGCTGAGGCAGGGAACTGCATGCAACTCAGATCCCACTCAGGGTAGAATCACACAGTTCTCACTCTGAGCTGAGTGATGGCTTGAAGCCCAAGATCTGGAACAGGGAGCACTTGACAGACTGAGGAGGGATCTGAAGTGCAATTTGTCCAATAACCGTGACAATCAGTTGTTGCTACTTAACCATCATGTTGCCTAACCCCTATCACATCAATCTTATGGGTTAGACTTGTTAAAATGCCAGCAGTTACTGCACTTCAGCTACACTAGCACTTCCTCTGATTCATACGTTCAGACATAATTGCTGTCTTGTCCATTCCTGCACTAAGTTTATCCATCCTAATACCTGGAAATAGTATCTTTTAATAGTAATCTTTTAACAATAGTATCTTGTTTTGGAAAAAGGCTAGGATTTCAAATGGCTATGATGAAATAATTTCATATAGAATCATCCTGGACAAGTAAGAGGTCAAAAAACTGCTGCATAGCACAGTATGAGCACATATGTAATTCCTGCGATGGGTTGAAATTTCTCTGTTTCTAACTTGTATTTAAAAAGCCTCAAGGACTGCAACGTTGTCTCATGTAGGATGTGTTTGTGCTCTCCTACACAAAATAAAATGGGAATATTTGTATAAGACCCTGACAAGTTAAGTAATCCAGCTGATGCTAGTAACTTAGTAAAATCAAGACGTGTCAAATTTTAAATAGTCACTTACTGCAAATGAGGCCATATCAGCCACTCCATTATATTGCCAGGTATCAATAATTACCCAGGACCTTCAGTTTACAAGATATTGGCATGTCAGCTTTCTTCCAGCCCCCTGGCAGTTCCCCAGTGTGCCAAGGCTTACTGAAAAATCAACATTTAATTGTCCACCAAACTCAGCCAGCTCTGTAAACACTTTTGGATTCAAGTTCTCTGGACCTGCTGATTTTAAAAAGTGTCTAACTTCCATAGCTTCTGTTTAACATCTTCCAAAGAACATAAGAACAACCATATTAGGTCAGACCAATGGTCCATCCAGCTCAGCATCCTGTCTGTAGACAGTGGTCAATACCAGATGCCCAGAGGGAGGGAAGTCAAGAGGTAATCCTCACATGATCCCTCTCCTGTCACCCACCTCCAGAGAATCAGAGGCTAGGGATACTATTCCTACCCATCCTGGCTAATAGCCATTGATGAACTTAACTTTCCGTGAAACAATCTAGCTCTTTTTTAAATAGAGATATCCTCACAACACTTCTGTGAGCAAGGGAAAGTACTATTATCATTATTTTAAAGAGAACCAATTAAGCTACTTCCCATGGTCAATTAAGAAGTTTGTGATAGAGAAGGAAATTGGGTTGCCTAAGTCCCAGGCTACTGCCTCAATCTTTACACTCACTTGTTTCAGTAATCCAGGAGAATTCCAAAAGCACAACAGCAGAGCGCCTATACTGTTAGCACCCCAAAAACAAATATATTACTCAATTTTATAGCAATATCTGTATCTGAAGGCAGGAACAAAGCCTTTTAGATTCTATTTGTCACTGGTATTTTTCAAGCACTTGTGTGGGAGTAGAAAAGACAGTCCTGCAGAATGGATTCTTTTCAGAATGTCATTTTGATTTTATTTTAATTCTCTATCAAGTACAGATGCTGTTTGTCATGCATGACCGGCTGCCAAATGCTACTGATTTGTATTGTTACTTACTGAAAATATAACATTTCCTTGGGACATGACAGGTTTATTCCATATCAATGTGACACACAAACATCACAGCCCAGTTAGAAACAATCTTTAAAAATCCAAATCTCAGTCTTTCAGTTGGACATCTGTCATGAATACCCATTTCAAATCATTAAATTCAGCCCCAAGACTACAGAAAAATCCAAATGGCCTGGGTAATTTTTTTGTAAGAAGAGAATGCTGTTGACAGAGTAGCAACCTCAGGAGGAGGCAATATACAGCTGTAGAGACCTACAATACAGCGTGAGACATGTCTACAGATTTCGGCATGTGATACTCTATCTTTATGTACTACATGAATTTATCATTAATTAGAGGAGCAGTGATGGGCTAGAAAGTAGTGTGGTGCATCTGCTCTTCTCCTTCAGTTGGGGGAAGAGACACAGGTCAGCCAGCAATGGAGGTTTTGATGCCATTTAGGGGAGGCTATATAAAGAGCAATTCACAGAGGCAGGATGCCTGAAGTCTTGATAGAGGCGAAGTAATGGAAGCAATTAGGATGAGAACTCATATTAGGATCCACCTTCTGGGATCCTCAGAAACAGACTTTGTTGGGGAAAGCTGGCTACTGTGATGCTGGCTGACTAAAGGAAGAGGAGAAGGAGAAGCAGCACACTTCACCATCATGGGTGTCACCTCCTCTGTCTCCTGGGATCATTAGGTCCAGAGTGATGCCATTGTAACATCTCAGGATTAGAAGATATCCTGACCAGGCTGGGACACAGAGAAAAGAACCCAGATGACATTGCCTATTCCAAGTCCAACTAAATCTCGTACACCACCTGGGATGTGGTAATGTCTCTCCACTCCCTCCCCACCACACACTTCACAGGTATCTTTTCCTTTCCTACCTTATCTCTTTCCCCTCTGCTCCCTTTTTCCTTCTGTCTAATAAGAACTTGCCTAGGCCCATCAAGACTGCGTATTTTGCAACATTGGTGTAAAGCTGTGTAATTAGGGCAAATGAAGACAGTGTCTTAAATAGCCTAATGCTGGTACTACTATGCAAAGTTTTGCAAGGGTTTATAAAACAGTATGCTGTGCTCAGTTTTTCAGACAAATAAGATTGCAAGTGAACACATACAAAGAAGCTGCCTTTTCTATCTTTGCTATTTTTTTTCTCCTCTTATGTCATCCAGGGACTAGGATCGGATTATAACAAAAACTAAAGCTCCATCTCAATATACCACTAAAAATTATTAGGAACGTGATATTAGACATAAGTAGCCAAAATTTGCACAACTGAACACCAGAGCCCCTCATTGTTATGCTAGAGTATTGGTTAATGTATTGATCCAAAGAAAAGGAGGATGGATGATTCATGAGCCCAGAAAAGTGCTTTTTGTGCTGAAACCTCTGCTGGTGTAACTTCATAGTCATCTGTGGAGTTAGGCCAGAAGAGAATGATCCTCATCATCCATGTGCTGATCAAGCTTATTTTCATAGAATCCTAGGGTTGGAACAGACCTCAGGAGGTCACCAAGTCCAGCCCCATGACCAAAAGCAATACCAAACCTAACAATCATTCCAGCCAGGGCTCTGTCAAGCTGGGACAAAAACTTTTAGGGAGGGAAGATTCCACCACCTCCCTAGGTAACCCATTCCAGTGCTTCACCACCCTCCTAGTGAAATAATTGTTCCTAATATCTAACCTGGAGCTCTCCCATTGAAACTTGAGACCACTGCTCCTTGTTCTGTCACTTCTAAGAAGAGCCTCTCTCCATCTTCTTTGGAACCTCCCTTCCAGTAGTTAAAAGCTGCTATCAGATTTCACCACTCCCCCTTTCCCCCCAACTCATCTCTTCTGTAGATTAAACAAGCCCAAATCCCTCAGCGTCTCTTCCAAGTCCCTGTTGAATTTGTGAAATAGGGTAAAAATGAGTCTGACGTGCTCTGGCTAAGGGTTATAAGTCATTATACACCAATATGGAAACAAAAAACTTAAAATGGTTTTCCAAAAGTCTTTAAAAGCACTAAATATTAACACATGAAATAAATGTAAGTTCAACACAGTATACCGAGTTCCTGGGAAAATATGCCATACTGTATCTTCCATAGCTAAGAAACAGTCAGTGACAATTTTTCTTCCCTTTTCTACTGCTACATTACTCAAATAATGATTGTATATTCACACAGACGTTCGTATGATTTGAACACATGCACAATTTGGATAAACTTTTCAAACCAAATTTGATTACATAAATCCAGGCAAGCGTTCAATGTATCAATATAACCAGTTTTCAAAGTTCATGTTGTGTACAGAGTTGCTGGAAGAAGTAACATTTACATGCTAAGGATAAATGGCTAACTACATTTGGGTAGATATTCTTGCACAGCCTACTGAACAGACTGTTGATCATCCAGGCACAAAACTTCATACAATCAAGTTATTATATTCTTTCAGGCTGTTGAAGATACATCATCTACATAAGCAGTCATGACAGACCCAGGAAGCAAAACACTGTTAGAGATGATAAAGTCTTAAGCGTTATTGTTTTAATAAAATTAGAGCTTTAAAATATTTGACCATATTTCAACACTATTTGACAAGTCCATTCATCAGTTAGTTTTAGACCAGTCTAATGGCCAAACTTAATTTGGCCCAGGCACACAATGCAGACATAGCAATGAGGAGCTGAAAACAGATATGTTTGGTACCTGGCACAAGCCTGCAAGCACAGAAACCTTAGGAAAATAAGATGATCTATTAAGATGAATTGGGCAGTTCACTTCTCAGAGCAATTGATTCTGGCTGCCCGTCTCCATGTGATATTTTCATTCAGCAGAGAGCATCACATTGTGAGGGAAAGGCTACTGCACCCCTCTCTGGGCCTCCTATCCTGCAGAGCCTCATCTCCAAACACTAGGCTCGCATTAGGGTTAGGGACTCTGCCTTTCCATTCTCCTGATCCTTCCTGCCTCCAGACCTACTTGATGTTCTGCTCCTTCCTGTGTGAAGGGGCTGGGCATCAAGCAGAAGGGGGGGGCCAAGGTACTTCCAGGTTCCCCACCCCTGGACAACAACAATTGGTCTGGGGGTGAGGGAGTGCCTTTGCGCCACCCCCCCCCCCCATGATACCCCTAGGTACTTATGCCCCTGGCATGGCAGGAGACTTCTGGCACTCCCCTGCCCCTAGGCCAATTAGAGCCTAGGGGCAGGGGAGCACACAAAGCCTTCTCTGCTCTGCCCCCGCCCTGTGAGCGGCATGCAGTGCTTCAAAGCACCACATGCTCCTGGCAGGGCAGAAGGAGACTTTGTGCGCTCCCTCACCCCCAGGGTCTAATTGGCCTGCGAGTAGGAGAGCAGCAGGGCGTCCATGGGCCAGATCCAGCCCGCAGAGGCCCTTTTGCCCACCCCTGTTCCAGATGGTACATGGACTCTTCACTGCCCAAACCACTTTCCTACCTTCTCCCTCCCCCACCCCCACCCTCACCCGACCACACACACACATCCCACCCACAGTGGCAGGAAGGATGGAACAGTACATGTGAGGGAGCAGTAAGAGCAATGGCTGTGATGGAGGTAATGCTGAAAGAGTCCAGGTAGTGTCAGAGCAGCAGTAAAGGAGTCTGAATCCATGGGGGAATCCTGAGCAATCAGGGGGCATGAAGGCACACTGGAACAATGCAGGGAAGAGCATAGTGAAAAAAGGAAACCAAGCTGTGCAATGGAAGACACAGAGGAGGCTTCTGGAGGCAAAAAAGTTTGAGTGAAAATAAAGTTCTGTGTTTGAAACATATCTATCTTAGTTACTCATACACTTGCTGGGTTAGGGACCATTTTTTGTTCCTAGTTGTTAGCATCTGCTGTTCCCAGACACAACTGCCACAAAACAAAGCACGAGAAGATTGCATTTACAATGAAGACAAGACAACAGCCTACTTCTATTTTCCTTCCTCCTACCCCATCATTTTCATACCCAACTTACTTACAAAGCACATTTATCTAGCCTACTTACAGCTTTTTTTTTTGGGGGGGGGGGGAGGGAGGGCGGAGAAGCTGTTTGCTTTGCTGGCAAATAAAAATCCCAAAATTATGTGAGCTTCAGATTCTGAGAGTTTTGCAAACATTAAAACTATACCAGAGAATATAAAGTCTCTATCCTATTTCTTCTATCAGTCTTAGATGGTCTGTACATCTTCTACAAATTTAATACAAGTTGGACCTCCCTAGTCCGGCACCCTCAGAACCTGAGGGTTCCCGAACCAGAGAGCTTGCCGATCCAGGGGAAGTCAATGCTCCCCTGCTGGCTGCTCCACTCCCAGACTCCTCTCCCTGGAACTCCCAAGGCTGGGCTCCCACCCTGCTGCTTGCTCGCTGCCACCAGAGTTCCCCAGGACTCTTGCTGGGACCACCTGGCCACTGCTGGTCCCCACTACCACTGGGGTTTCGCTGGACTCCCCAGCCAAGGCTCCCCTGCAGCCACTGGGCCCCACTCCCACTGGAGGTTCCCTTACCAGGGTCATCCAGCCACCCCAGGCCCCGCTGCTATGGGGATTCCCCAGATTCTCTGGCCAGGACTCATGGGCCACCTGGCCCCACTACCACCAGGGGTTCCCTGGCAAGGGCAGGGGTTCCCCATTCACCACCTAGCCCTGCTGATTCCAGGGGTTCCCCAGCAGGGAGGTGACTCTTCCTCCCTCCCTCCCCCCCCCCCCAGTCCTGCTGACACCAGGAATTCCCTAGCCTGGCTGGGGCTCCGCCACCTGGTCCAGTGGCTGCAGTGTTCTCACAGCTGGCTCCCACTCCTGGTCTCCCAAGCTACTTGGTCCAGCAACATCCGTGGCCCTGCCAGATCATGGATATTGCCAGACCAGAGAGTGCCGGATTTGGGAAGCTCATCCTGTAGCGTCTCTTCCAACCTCTTATCACTAGTTAGGGCATTACAAATCAGTGAATTTCCCCCCTACTGTTCCGCGTAGATATATGAAAGCATTTAACCTCACTTCATTTCAATTAGCTACTGAGTGATTAAACTAGTTTTCTAAAGAGATTCATTAATAAAATTGGCAATTTAATTCAGTTATATACAGCCTTTAAAAACCACACACACACAGTGTGTGGTCCTGAAAGTTGCAAAGTGTATCCAGAAGACTACTGGGAGTCCTCCATGCTTACTGAAGTCATTCACAGTTGCTATTGCACAAGCTCCAACAGCATAAAAATGGTGAATTACAGTTAACATATCTATTTTGCTTCAAGTACAGAAGAAAGAGTTATGCTCTTCAGAGTAATTCTGACCTTGTGTATATAAACTGAATGTTATCAATTTACTCATCTAAGCAGAGAATAAACGAGTTAGACACCGTGTCATGTTCATGAAAAGGGAGGTACAGCTCTTCCAGTCATCATGGTCACATGCATTATCAGCTTTTAGCCCATTAGACCTTCCTCCACTACATTAAAGCACCTTGTAATTGCCCTTCAGGTTAGTGGCACAGCTATGGGCACCTGCGTGGCCCCACAATATGCTAACATCTTTATGGCTGACCTTGAACAATGTTTCCTCAGCTCTCGCCCCCTAGGATCCTTACTCTTACACTACATGGAGGACATCATCATATGGATCCACAGGAAGGAGACCCTTGAATTCCACAGGTATTTCCACAACTGCCACCCCACCATCAACCTTAACCTGTGCCAGTCCACACAAGAGATCCACTTCCTTGACACTACAATTAAATTACACAACAACCACATTTCTACCACCTTATACCAGAAGCCTATTGACTGTTACACTTCCCTACATGCATCTAGCTTCCATCCAAAACATTCCCCAAACAATTGTTTACAGCCAGATTCTAAAATACAATCAGATTTTCTCCAATCTCAGACAGAAACAAACGCCTAGAGGATCTATATCAAGCATCCTTAAAACTAAAATACCCATGAGGAAAAGTGGAAAAAAAAAAACAGACAGAACCAGACGAGTACTCAGACCTTGGCTTCTTCAAGATGGGGTTTTTGGTAGGACCTAAGAAAAACCAACAGAACTCCACTATCACCTACAGCGCCCAACTAGAACCCCTCCAGCACATCAACCATCTACAACCTATCCTGGAAAATGACCCCTCACTCACAGGCCTTGGGAGACAGGCCAATCCTCACCTACAGACATCCCCAACCTCAAACAAATTCTTTCCCGCAACCACACAACACACCTCCATTATACTCACCCAGGAACCCACCCTTGCAATCGACTCTGGTGCCAACTCTGTCCACACATCTGCACAAGTGACATCACAGGACCTAACCACATAAACTACCACATCAGGCTCATTTAACTACACATCCACCAATGTGATCTATGCCATCAAGTGCCAGCAATGCCCCTCTGCCACATATATTGGCCAACTGGACAGTGTCTACAACAAAGGATTAATGGACACAAATCAGATATTCTAAAAGCTAACACACAAACCTGTTAGGGAATATTTTAACTTGCCTGGGCACTCACTTATGGATCCCAAAGTTTCCATATTATTACAAGCCAATTTTAAAAACCAGCTTGAAAGGGAATCTACAGAACTCAATTTCATTTACAAGTTTGATACCTACAATAGAGGTTTAAACAAAGACCTTCACTGGATTGCCCACTACATTCCATATCCTAAGGACATAAAAAGCCAAAACCGGGTATTTAAGAGTACTTTGAACTCACTATCAGCTTCATTTAGCATGGACTTCAGTTGACTATTCTTTTCCCATTCCCCTCCCCCCCCCTTTTCTTTCCAGCCCCATCCCTCTCTTTCCCTCCTATTTATTTGTCCTCTGGACCCCTTAACTCCATTCATCTGAAGAAGTGGGTTGTGCCCACAAAAGCTCATGATACCATCTACATTTTTTGTTAGTCTCTAAGGTGCTGCAGGACTATTTGTTGCTTTTAAAGTTGTTTTAATTTCCATAGTTCTCCCCCAATGAAGGTACTTACACACTAATCAAGTCATATCTCTATCTGTTCAGTTGAAGTTTCTCACTTGCAGGCATATTCTCCAGCCCTCAAAAAGATCAACATCCTTTTAAAAAGTGCAGGCTCCAAAATTGGATGCTGTATGCCAGTATCCATCTCATCAATGCCATATACTAAATCACCTCCCCACTCTAAATCACTTTCTCCCTGTTCATACATCCAACTAGAACTTAAAATTGTCATTAAGCATTTCCTGGAGCCCCGAAACACACTCCTCCTCTCAGACTTCAGGCCAACAGGGGCCTGGGGCACCCCTGAAACCAGCTTATGCCCCCACCTCTGAAGGCAGCAGATCCCCAGTTGATGATTCCAACCTGATGCTGATGATGTTAATGTTTGAAAGTGTTTACTAGAACTCTGCTCCAGACACCTCCCACTGAATTTAAGCCCTCCATCCAAGCACTGCACTAGCCATTTTTGCCATAGCATTGCACTGGAAGTGCATGTTCAGTCACTTGTCCACTATGATCCTTAAATCCTTTTCAGAGTCAACAGCCTCACAAGATACAGCCTGACCATCCGCACAGGAACGGGGTTTGTTCCTAGATGTATAACTAGGCACTTTGCTGTATTTAAAAGGGGTGTTTTCTGAAAAGCGCAACCCAAAAGACTGCTGTGCAGGACTGCTCCTTGATCATTTACCACTCCTGCAATCTTTGTGTTATCCACAAATTACCTCAGCAGTGATTTTATCTTCACTGCAACAATCACAGCTAAAAATGTTGAACAGCATCATGTGGACCTAGTACTTAGAGTTGTCAGTGTTACATTTAAAATTGGAGTGTTTAGCCTCTGCCTGACAACAGCACCCCCCACCCCGCAAAAAAAAAAAAAAAAAAAAAAAAAAAAATCTAACTAGCTGGCCATGACTCCTTCCTACTACACAGTAACTCCAACCCTGTGCCCAGCTTTTTGTGTAGCCTGATTTCACTGCTGCCTCCTGACTCAGCCAAGCCCAGCTACTGCATATGCTCTGGCTTTATCTGCTGTAGAGCGCCCTCCTGATTGGCTGCATCCTGTAAACTCCCGCTTCCTAGGGAATAGGGCATCCAAATCAGAACTTGGTACTAAGATACTAAAATAGTACTTGGCAGTAAAATATAGCCAATGAACACTTCCTGCTTCATCCTTCAGCATGTGTACACAGGGCCGGCTTTAGGCAGATTCGACTGATTCCCCCGAATCAGACCCCGCACCTAAGAGGGCCCCATGCTGGCTACTCCCCTCAACAGCTCTGCGGCATGCCGGGCGCACTGTGGGAAGGGGCATTGGCCCCGGAGGAGGAGCGTGGTGGCTTCCCTGGATTTAAAGGGGCTATGACTTTTTTCCCCTGTGCGGCAGGGTTTTCCCCCCCCCCCCCCAACAAAAAATCCTGGCTGCCCGGGCCCCATCGAAACTGTGTGTAGAGATGTGTGCAGAAGAGGCAGGAATAACAGAAAAATGCAGGATAAATCATAACATTCTAATTTGGTAAGCAACTGGCATTTTTTATTTAAATAAGGGATGGACTTTATGTAAGTGTTGCCATTCCTACAAGTACTGACCCTTGAGGAACTTCACTAGAAAACCCCAAACCAGGTCTGTCAGCCAGTTCGTAATCCAGTTCATGTTTTACAGATATAGTATAGTTGCAAATTTAAAAATAAATTAGCAGTCATACAGTACTAGCATAGACCCCAATGATGTCATCAACCAAAAACTGATTGGCCTATACCCATCACCATGAATGTACCTCCACACCATGCAAGGAGTTACATGTGCATGCCACACATTGGCATTTGTAGGTCCCCAACGTTTCACCTTTATTACTCAGTTTTGCCCTAGCACATGTAGAGAACACTGCAAGGTACATCCCAATGTGTTCTGTACAGAGGACAGACCTGAGCCTCACATTTAAAAAAAAAAAATACACATTTCAGTAGCAATAAATATCCATATTTGTTCTGAAAACATTACTAGTTTACCAAATTCTCCCTATAGAGTTTGAGAAACAAGTGTGACCACTGTCAGCGATCTGCCACCAGTTAAATGTACTTATTAAAATATGCACAACTTGCTGAACTGTTACATGCAATAGCAATGTACAGTATTCCAAAATAAAACCTATTCTGAACAGATTTAAGACAGATTTTATTTTGTCAGTTTGCAGCTTCAGCTATCCAGTTCCACTGTATCACCTGATACAATGAATCATACTATGTACCCCCAGATGAGACATAGCAGTCTAAACAGTGCACCGCAGCAAAAGATGAGACGAATTAACACTTGTTGCTTTTATGTATATATGAGTAAAAAGGCTCAACAGCTGTGTCAACTTATCAGAAACATGTAAGACTCACTAACCCATAGGCATCTATCAAAAATGCTTTAAAAGATGGGGATATTTTATTCAGATGCTGACAGCTAAAAATCCTCTAAGAGGTTGTGGTGACTTAAAAACCAAGATGAGTTGCAGTAGCCGTGGGATCTCTCAAAGAAGAGATTGCTTTTCTCGGCCTCATTGCAAGTTGAGTAAATATGAAGATTGCTCCTCCAACTCCTATTTCAAACTAAAGTTCAGAATTTTAATAGTATGAATGTTGTACAGCAAGGTAACAACCAATATATCCCCAACTTTCCACCTAAGTCCCTGCCTCTTCTGAGAGCATGAAGCTGTCCCACCAGCTTTGCCCAAGGGTCCAGCAAGTCTGCCACCCTGATTTTAAATAGTTATAGGACAACTTAGAACATTGTTGGTTTTGGATGACACTGCAGGGGTAAAAGGTTTTTTGGAAGGAGCAGAGAAATGATAAAGCATACTACTGACTATTCTGACTCCAGTCAAAATGTGTGAAACTAATCACATGCTTCCAAGTTATGAATCTGCTTCCACAAAAGTAAGCATCGGTATCTGTCACAAGGAATAGAGCTCTCCCTGTTGCAGAGCTTGACTCACCCAAGGCACACAGACTTCATGATGAATATTTTGAAACTCAGTTCACTGTTTATCCTATTTCACCCATTTGTGTATTAAATTTCACTTGAACAGCATTGAGGCAATTTGGAACATCAGACATCAAGCATATGACTATGTAGTTTATAAAGAGCACAGCAGAGGATTTTGCCAAACTAAGCAACATGATGCACCTGAATACCTCATATCAGGCCATTGGTCTCAACTTGAATGTGATCTGTATTGAATATTCTGTATGCCACGCAAATAGATTTCCCCTAAACCATGACACCAAGTACAGTAGACTTATGATAATCCAGGACCTAGGTGGTACCAGACTATCAGGAGGTACTGTAAGCTGGTTGGTCGGAGGCACACACACGTATATAAAGTGTTTTAAACCCTTTTTACTGTAGCACAAGCACTGTCCAGTGTCACACAATGCCGCGGCAAATTGACTCAGTCCCATCCAGTTTCGCTCGGTTCAGCTGCTGTCTTGTAACTCGTTTTTTGCCAAAGCTCACTCACTAGGCTCTTGCCATTTTGATGCCAGACTCTCGTGAGTGCCATACAATTAGATGCTGGACTATTGGAGTTTTACTATACATAGAAACTCGCGATATCAAGTGTAAACTGTTGGGCCACCTAGACAGACATGGTGACTCATCAAAAACTATTTCCTGGTCTAAAACATATTCCCATTTGAGAAGTGAAAGAAATGTCATTTCTGTCTCCTGCCCAAAACTGCCCAGGATTTTATGTATCATTCTCTGGAATGAGGGCATCTACCTCTAAATTGAGACACGCCATAAACAGATCAGAAAACATTTTCAAGAGCTCATAAAACTACAAAGTGATCAAAAAGCAACGTGTTCAAAAATTACAACCAATTGTAACCGAAGAGAAAGAAAAGGATGAGACTTTAATGCAAACTTTGGAAATACCCAAATTAACATAACTGAGATGAGCCATAGTTCTGGACTTCACTGCCAAAAGTTAAATGACTCCAAGACAAACTATTATTAAAAAAACAAAACAAAACAAAAAACTACACACACACACACACACACACACACACACACACACACACCCACCCACCCACCCACCCCTACAGGCAACAGAATATGCATTTAATGAACCAAATCCATGACCATTATTTTAGCATCTTTACCTAGATTAGAAATTCACAAAAGTGACACGTATATGTAGAGATTAGGCACATGAATTTAGGCACAGTAAACTATCCTAGTCCTCATATACATTTCAACATATACTTTAAGATTCCCCCCCCCCCAACTGCCACTACATTGCTCGAACAAAAACAAAAACCAGTTAGCTCTTCATAATCTGTACTGGGCAGTTGCACATCTATTTTAAATATTCACATAGTAAAATCCTTGCTTCTTCAGTCTCAATCACAAACAGTTTGTTGTGTTTGTTTTTAAGAAATCCATCTCAACTTTATAGTAGTTATAGCCACAGGTTAGAAGAGCTAACCTTTGGCTGCAGAAACTTGATAAATAATACAAGTCATCTTTCTACTAGCTGCAGTTCTCAAAAACACTTACCCCGAGCTACCTTAAATTTTACTACTTCATTAATTAAAAAATTTAACTGAAAGCACGAACATCCACTACAGTCCTGCCTCTTCACTTTTGATGCTGTCTTTTTAGTAAGCCATAGCTAACATCAGGAGCCAAATATATTTTCTTCCAGTGAATGTAACTGTCACACTTAAGTCAAAGGCTTTGGTAAGGAATAAACAAAGGGAGGAAGAGGAGTAGCAGGAGGAGGTTACATTAATTATTAGGATATTCTCTAGTGCCTCTAAATGCATTATTCATCAAGTAATGAATCACATGGTATTAGATGACTCATCTCTTCACCCGATCACCATCACAACTACTATTTGTCTCTTCACTTCATCCTGTGCCTGAATTTTCTTTCCTGATCTGGCCTGCTAAATTTCTTCTTAAAAACACATTCAACCAGGGCTTGTAGGCATCCAACCAAGCGTCAGCTGTGTGTGTGGGGGGGGGGGAGGGGGGAGAAGTATAGGGAAGCAGTTTGATACTGGTCAGGAGCCAATCTATATTATAAAATATATCGAAAGGATAGAGCAGGCCGGGTGGGTGGTGGAGTGGCACACTATGTGAAAGATAATGTAGAATCAAATGAAATAAAAATATTAAGTGCATCAACATGTTCAATAGAATCGCTATGGATAGTAATTACATGCTCCAATAATAAGAAATTAGCAGTAGGGATATATTACCGACCACCTGACCAGGACAGTGATACTGACATTGAAATGCTGAGGGAGATTAGAGAGGCTACCAAAATAAAGAACTCTATAATAATGGGGGATTTTAATTATCCCCATATTGACTGGGTACATGTCACCTCAGGAAGAGAAGCATAGATAAAATTTCTCAATGGCCTAAATGACTGCTTCTTGGAGCAGCTGGTACAGGAACCCACAAGGAGAGAGGCAATTCTCGATTCAGTCCTGAGTGGAGCGCAGGATCAGGCCCAGGAAATAACCGTTACAGGACCGCTTGGGAATAGTGACCATAATATAATAACATACAACATTCCTGTGGTGGGTAGAACACCTCAGCAGTACAGCACCCTGGCATTTAATTTCAAAAAGGGGAATTACAAAAAAAAATGAGGAGGCTAGTTAAACAAATTAAAAGGCACAGTGACTAGAGCCAAATCACTGCAAGCTGCATGGAAACTTTTTAAAGACACCATAATAGAGGCCCAACTTAAATGTATACCCCAAATTAAAAAACATAGCAAGAGACCTAAAAAAGTGTCACGGTGGCTTAACCACCATGTAAAAGAAGCAGTGAGGGACAAAAAGGCATCTTTTAAGAAGTGGAAGTCCAATCCTAGTGAGATAAATAGAAAGGAACATAAACACTGTCAAATCAAGTGTAAAAATGTAATAAGAAAAGCAAAAAAAGATTGAGGAACAGCTAGCCAAAAACTCAAAAAGAAATAACAAAATGTTGTTTAAGTACATTAGAAGCAGGAAGCCTGCTAAAAAACCTGTGGGTCCCCTAGACGATCGAACTATAAAAGGCGCAATCAAGGACGATAAAGCCATTGGGGAGAAACTAAATGATTTCTTTGCTTCAGTCTTCACGGCTGAGGACGTTGGGGAGATTCCCAAATCTGCACCGTCCTTTGTGGAAGATGAATCTGAGGAACTGTCCCGGATTGAAGTGTCATTAGAGGAGGTTTTGGAACAAATAGAAAAACTTAATGTTAACAAATGGCATTCATCCAAGGGTTCTAAAAGAACTCAAATGGGAAATTGCTGAACTATTATCTGTGGTTTGTAACCTATCCCTTAAATCGGCTTCTATACCTAATGACTGGAAGGTAGCCAACGTGACACCAATATTTAAAAAGGGCTCTAGAGGTGATCCGGGCAATTACAGACCAGTAAGTCTAACTTCAGTACTAGGCAAATTAGTCGAAACAATAGTAAAGAATAAAATTGTGAAGCATGTAGAAGAACATAATTTGTTGGACAAAAGTCAACATGGTTTCTGTAAAGGGAAATCCTGTCTTACTAATCTATTAGAGTTCTTTGAAGGGGTTAACAAACATGCGGACAAGGGGGATCCAGTAGATATAGTATACTTAGATTTTCAGAAAGCCTTTGACAAGGTCCCTCACCAAAGGCTCTTGTGTAAATTACATGGCCATGGGATAAGAGGGAAGGTCCTTTCTTGGATTGAGAACTGGTTAAAAGACAGGAAACAAAGGGTAGGAATAAATGGTAAATTTTCAGAATGGAGAGGGGTAACTAGTGGTGTCCCCCAAGGGTCAGTCCTAGGACCAATCCTGTTCAACTTATTCATAAATCATCTGGAGAAAGGGGTAAGCAGTGAGGTGGTAAAGTTTGCAGATGATACCAAACTGTTTAGGATAGTCAAGACAGAAGCAGACTGTGAGGGACTCCAAGAAGATCTCACCAAACTGAGTGATTGGGCAACAAAATGGCAAATGAAATGTAATGTGGATAAGTGTAAAGTAATGCAGATCGGGAAAAATAACCCCAACTATACGTACAGTATAATGGGAGCTAATTTGGCTACGACAAATCAGGAAAGAGATCTTGGAGTTATCGTGGACAGTTCTCTGAAAACTTCCACACAGTGTGCAGCAGCAGTCAAAAAGGCAAATAGGATGCTAGGAATTATTAAGAAAGGGATAGAAAATAAGACCCAGAATATCTTACTGCCCCTGTATAAAACTATGGTACGCCCACATCTTGAATACTGTGTACAGATGTGGTCTCCTCACCTCAAAAAAGATATTTTGGCCTAGGAAAGGGTTCAGAAAAGGGCAACTAAAATGATTAGGGGTTTGGAACGGGTCCCATATGAGGAGAGGTTAAAGCGACTGGGACTTTTCAGTTTAGAAAAGAGGAGACTGAGGGGGGATATGATAGAGGTATATAAAATCATGAGTGGTGTGGAGAGGGCTGAAAAAGAAAAGTTATTTATTAGTTCCCTAAATAGAAGAACTAGAGGATACCAAATGAAATTAATGGGTAGCAGGTTTAAAACTAATAAAAGAAAGTTCTTCTTCACACAGCGTGTAGTCAGCCTGTGGAACTCCTTGCCAGAGGAGGCTGTGAAGGCTAGGACTATAATAGAGTTTAAAGAGAAGCTAGATAATTTCATGGAGGTTAGGTCCATAAAAGGCTATTAGCCAGGGGATAAAATGGTGTCCTTGGCCTCTGTTTGTCAGAGGCGGGAGAGGGATAGCAGGAGACAAATCGCTTGATCATTGTCTTCGGTTCACCCTCTCTGGGGCACCTGGTGCTGGCCACCATCGGCAGACAGGATACTGGGCTAGATGGACCTTTGGTCTGACTCAGTACGGCCATTCTTATGTTCTTATATGGTCTGCAGCACAATTCTGTCCCTTGGGTGCTCCTGAGGCAGAAGAACTATGTGCTATCACTTAAAAATTACTAAAGCACACTTGGCCATTCAAAAAAGCATTTGTGAACCTCTGTGTATGTCTGCCAAGACAATCATATGAATTATCTGTTGTAACCCTTGTCTGTCTCTCTCTCTTCAGCCCCAGTGCTTGACATTCTCCAGGGCAGCAATACTACCTTGTCTATTAATTGTCATACACATTCCCAGCATTGCATAAATATAATTGAAGAAACCATTACCTTAGTACTTATCCAGTTCAGATCAACAGATCTGAAAGTACTTAAGGTAATGATGCCAGCTCAAAGTATTCCAGTGAGAGTCAGTGGCAGAACTGGAAAGGAGACCTGGGTTCCATGAGTTTCAGACTGGCATACTAGCCTGAAATCACACTTCCCACTTAATGAGAGAGCTTGTAGCATAGTGGGTTCCACATGAGCAATGTGCCTTTAAAGCACAAGGGAGTGGGGAGGGCAGAAACCGGGATTTTTTTTTTTCTTAACTAAAAATACAACAAGCCCAGAATCTTTTACTTATTCACATTAGAATATAAATACATTTAAGTAAAAAGAAAAGAAAAGCACATGTAGGAATTAGTAAGAAACATAACCAGGATGCTACTAAATTCCAGGCCATGAAAAATACCAATGGGCCATGAAATCTGGAATTTTGTGTACTTTTAATCTATAGTAAAATCCAATGCAGTTATACGTACCATTACATATTCCTGATGCAATTATTAACTCTTTTCAATATTAAAGAACAAAGGTCATGAACTGGACAGGATTTATTGAGGCTTTACAGCAGCAAGTATCATTCAGTTCAAGTAACTAATCAGTAGATTTAGGCATTGGGAATGGTTGTGTCAGTGATCCCAGTTACTAGACTAGGGTGTGTCAACTACATTCCTTTCAAAAGAGGAATGTAAATGAAGGAAATTGAAAATGCAAATGAAGCGCAGATTTTCAAATCTCACACTATTTGCATAAATCACATCTGATCGTTTTTAAAAAAAGTAGTCTAGATGTGGGTCTTTTGAAAAAGGGGTCTTTTTTCAAAAGAACCCTTACTCCTGAAAACACTGAGGTTTACAGGGTTCTTTCGATAAAAGAATTTTTTTTCAAAAGAACCATGTCTAGACTTTTTTTCTGGAAAAAGCCTTTTGAAAAAGCAATCGGATGTGATTATGCAAATTAAGCACGAGATTTGAAAAATCTGAGCTTCATTAGCATTTTCAATTTCCTTCATTCGAAAGAGGAATGTAGTGAGGACGCACCCCTACTGTAAAACAAGTTGTTTTAAAATGAATGTCCACAGTGAATCAAAAACCTCTACAACCATTATTTCAGTGGATGATATGAACTAAGCTGGAAAACAAATTCTACATGCCGGCGTGGCAAACTGTTTTGTAGAAGTTACACTGTTTCATTGGATCACACACACAGCAGGCAACAGTTCTGTGCCACTAAAGACTCAGAACACCATCAAACAGGAAAAGACTCCAAACAGCACATGGCTGGGAAACAAAACGTTAGAGAACAAAACAAATTCATCTCTTTTTAAGAAGACTACAAAGAGCTCCAAGACCCATCATTTAGCTATAATGGTACTTGTGGATGTGTCCGCAAGTGCTACACTGTTGGAAAACCATGAGCAGTCAAAGCTGCACAAATTCATTTAACAGAATGCACAAAGTGCCAGCTGCTTACCAAGTGCAAGCAAGCTACCATAAGACAACCTTCCAAAGCATTTTGCTACACATTTTGAGGAGATGAAGTATCAAATTGCATGTGAACGTGAGTTTTTGCAATTATTTCTGATGAGTCCACTGGTGAACAAGTATGTGCTGCATGTTCTGACTGATTGTGTTTGACAAGGTCCAAGATGTGCAGACAGGAAAGCTAAAAACAATTCTCACAGATAGCATTCACATGGATGTTGTTAACTACGCTACAGTTTCCTCAAACAATAATTAAAACCAGTTCAAAAGATAATGGTCTTTTGTCAAAATATCTGTTTAACACAATTAAATGTTTACAAGCTGTTCTCAAGGATTGGTCTACCACAAAATGTGGCACATATTATATGTAATGCACATATTCTCTCTGTTGTCAAAGACTTATGGAGATGCAAAGCTGGTAATGTTTGATACACTCAGACATTAAAAAGTTGTTTCAACACTGCTCTAGCCACAAACTTCAATACAAGCAAAACACTGCAAATGCAACAGAAATCATGAAATTAAAAAAAAATTGTCCTTTCCCCAGAATCAATAATTACTTGTTGGAATTCCTAGTTTCAGGTTGTACAATGCCATGCAGCTTACCATTAAATTTACAAAAATGTACTGATTTGGTAGGACCACTCAACCACTTCGCTTTTATGCAACATCTCTTCCTTGCGCCACTACTGATATATTGCCCATTCAAACTCCGTATTCATTACGGTGGGGACCTTTTCTTCATATAGGTCTTTAAAGGCCCCAAGATAACCTTGGTTGCTATATAAATATGCTCGCATAGCAGATCACTCCTGAGCTGCTGCCTCTCTTGTTCTGTCATTGGGAAATTACTTTCTTCAGTTTGCCTTGTAGGCAAGAGAAAAGCAGGGAGGAAACTAGCGTGAGGTCCTTGCACTGAGGTTAACAAAAAAAAGCTTACAAGTCAGTCCGTTCAGAACATAAGCAGGCACTACCAGTTTTGCTCCATGGGGCAATTTCTTGTTCAGTTTTGGCTTCTTGACAGCAACTGTGACCTTCAAATGACCTGAACTTAAGCAGCTGAATTACAGAAGAGCTCATCGAGAGGATGGACTTGGTCACATGATGAATGATATCCCAAGCTGAACTTCAGCACTGCAAATTCTTTTAACAAAAACTCAAATATTTTACTTCCAAAAGTACAACCCCACCAAAGACTAAATGAGGGAAAAGGTGCAAAAACAGTAGACAAAAGGTCATTTAGATTGTATCTCCATGTCTATGTGGTGGCCAAGAACTATACCATGCAGTATTGGGCTGCTGTAGGGTAATTATCTTGAAGAATATAAAGAACAGCAATACTGGGTCAGGCCAATGGCTCATCTAGCTTGATATCCTATTCTCCAAGACAGAGAGCAGAGCAGGACAATTTATCAAGTGATCCATCCCCCTAACACCCAGTTGCAGTTGTGTAGCAAACTACCAACTCAAATTCAATTTAAATCTTGATATATAGATACTAAAACTCAAATGTTTAATTTAAATTCTTCTGTCACCTTCTTTGTCCCCAAATGTGCATATGGGGCCATAAGGAGAATTAAAGAAAAGAGTTAGTAGAAAGAGGGTATGGAGCTCTATGATCACAATTCAGCAAAGCACTCAAGCATATATAGTAACATTATGCATATGATTGTATGTTTTGATCAACTGTGACCTATATTTTAATATCAGATTTATCCAGTGCAGCTGAGTGACCTATTGTGGGAGTTTTTCAAAAACATAAGTCTTGGTAATTTTCAACACCCTAGAAGACAGTGAGGCATGGACTTCACCCAGATTCTGCATGTTTAGTAACTTCACTAAAACCAACTGCTCTCACTCTGCTGCCCCACCGCAGTCCACTTTCAGCAGGCATGGGTCATCTCTGGGACTAACTGACTTGAATATCAACCCAGGTAAGACTGAGTTAACACTAATAGGATAGTGGATGCAATCAGAGGAAATGGGAGGGACGTCTCCCCTTTTATTACTCAGCAGCCTGGGGTCTTTCTGGATACCCAGTTGCTTCAGTAGATTTAAATTGCAGGATTACTAGAGTGCTTTTATTCTTTTTTCACCCTTGACAGAGATCCAGAAAAAATTAGATACTTTTTCTTTTGTTTTGCCTATTCACCTTTTTTCTTACACATGCTTTCTGAAATAGTAATCATCTTAAATCAGACAGGAAAACTTTGTGTTTTGTTTAAGCAATGTTCTAGGTTCCTGGGGAAAAAAAGGGCGTGGGGAAATCTTTCTTGTGCATCTTTCTTAAAATAAGGCTAAGAATTATGGCACAGTACATTTTTCAATTTTAAAACACTTAAATAAGTCATTCAATAAAGACTAGTGCAGGAAAATGAGACATGCTAGCAATCTATCTTTAAATACATTTGTAACATTACTGTTCTCTTACAGATGGCTTTAAAAATTTAACTCTGAAAATATACAAGTTAAATACTAGTTTACCATTTTATGGGTATGCGGTAGTATTTTCATTTGGTTTTGTAAGTGGGGTCATTTCAAGGTAATTGCTTGAAGTGTGTTTTCTAGGTCATACGATTCTGTGAGCTCCATCATTCTTAGCTGGGCATGTGAAATAAATATGTAACCCATTGCTATTTATATGCATGTTATAAAACAATGAAATGCTTATTCTCTGCTTCTTCCAAGAAAAAGAGTCTAATACACATGGGATTATTCTGAAGAGCTGGAAAGTATCATTTTGTCCGCTTTCAAATACTACCTAATGTTATTTTACTAGTTGAAAGTCACTTCCTCTTGTCCCTGCGATACAATCCTTCAAGTGCTTGTACTCATTCTGTTTGAATTTTAACTTGTGTCTATATTTTCAGTAGATCGTTTGAATTCACATGTTCTGTGGTCCTCTGTTCATACATCTGGTTTTTGCTACTCAGTCAATGTGCCATTTGATGGAAGTCTGACTGGATTTTACCCTTAAAATGCAGAGGTTTTCAGCCTTAAAAATGCTTGCTTTATTCAGACTAGCATTTCTTTTGGTTGAAAAGTTGTGGTGGGACTTAACCAGAAGCTTCCAAAAGAGCATTTTAGAGTGTCTGTATCAGTCCATCCTCATGGCAGACCATAAGACTACCACCACTCTTAGACCCCGCTGCCCACTTTTTACACAACCCATCCTCAAGACCTCACAGGATAGCCACCAATCCCTTCCAGAACTCCATCAAGGTTCATCGATGTTGCTCACCAAAATCTGGCCCAGACTAAAGTTTTTCAGAAGTCGCCTACCATTTTGCTACCACATAATAATGGTGGGAGCACTAGCCTAGCAAAGCTTACACATTTTTGCCACTACTTTTTCCTCAACTTCCCTAAATAGTAAGACACAACATAGTGGCTAATGGACAGTTTAAATTAGCACTTAATTATTGCTACCACTAGTGGAGTTATGCTGGCAGTAGTGCAACAGTGAATAATTACAATACAATAGCAATTCTCAATAAAAGAATTTAAATATCTGGAGAAGTTGCTGTAGTGTGAATGCATTGCCTCTATAGCATCTTGACATTGGTGAAAGTGGCCCATAGTTGAAACCAGCTCATCTATATGACTGAATACATCAGCCTACCTTTAGGCAACTCACTTGTTCCCACATGTCCAGAAACTATGGACTGATCAGTTTCATTTCCAAAAAGCATGGGACCCAGGAAACTAAATTACTTTGTCAAAAGAGGGACAATCTGTGCTACAGAGAAGAAGGGATGGATTGCAATTCCTGCCTGCAACAAAACCTAACCAGATCTGTTTCCTACCTTTTTCATGTAGCTGTGTCTCACCAAGAGCCTTCTAAGACCAGAAAACAAAGGAAGGCACATGCATACAACAGAGGTCAGAGAAAACTTTTTGGCACAGGACCCAGAGTGTGTCCATGCTGAAGATAGTCAGTTCTCTGTGTGCTTATCTACTCAGTGTGGAGAGAATTCCTTTTTGATCACTTGAGGCTCTAAGGAGATGGAGGATGGACTTATTTTGACAAGAGAACAATTCTGGAGTGGGTCTAGACCTTATACTGGATGGGACCTAGGATGTCCAGTACAATTTACTGGAGATAAGTATTCTACTCATCCTAGAAGTACTGCCAGTCCCACTTCAATCATTCAACTATATTTTCTTATCCACAGTATCAATAACATTTCCATTTTTTATTTCCAACTTACTTTCATCTATGTCCATAAACATTGCCCTGATGAATTCTGCCTGATTTATGTTACTGTCTGCATTTTCTATTTTAGACTTCATGCTGTCAGATTCAGGGAAATTTTCCCAGCACCCTGTCAACTGAGCTCTGATGGGTTTTGTAATTATGAAATTAGTAATATACTTAATTTTTAGATTTTAGGAAAAGTAGCTTGTAAGTTTCCTTAACAATACACCTACTTTACTATCAAACTACCAAGAAAAAATTACTTAAACAATATTTTGTTTGCTCATACATGCATTAGATCAGCAGCACAAACATGTTCTAAGGAATGAATAATTAGAAAGAAATCAGGATCCTCTTCCCCCAATAGTCCCAAATGCAAGATAGCTAGATAGACTTGTGTAA
Organism: Pelochelys cantorii; assembly: GCA_032595735.1. Taxonomy (NCBI): domain Eukaryota; kingdom Metazoa; phylum Chordata; order Testudines; family Trionychidae; genus Pelochelys; species Pelochelys cantorii. The sequence goes on from CM064330.1 coordinate 60,554,099, forward strand.
TGCTGGGGAGGAGCCAGCGGTCATGGTACACATAGATACCAACAACATAGGGAAGGATAGGGGTCCTGGAGGCCAAATTTAGGCGGCTAGTTAAGAGAAATCCAAGACCCCTATGGTAGCGCTCTTTGAAAAGCTTCCAGTTACACATGTAGGGCCAGGCAGACAGGCGGAACTGCAGGGTCTCAATGCATAGATCAAGACAACAATGTAGGGAGGAGAGGCTTAGATGTGTTAGGAAATGGGGAACTTTGGGAGGAAAAGAGGAACCTATACAGGAAAGATGGACTTCACCAAAACCAGAATGGAACCAGATTGCTGGCACTAAATTACAAAGCTTGTAAAGCAGTTTTTAAGCTAAGGACTGGGGGGAAGGCTGAGGTACAGGTGCTGAGGAGAATGTGGATTGGACAGAGACATGCTTCAGGGGAGGGTCTATTAATACAGATTCTCTATGTCCTAGTAAAGAGAAGACAGTGGAAGAGGATCAAATATAGGTAAGACCAGTTGAGAAACAGTCAAATTTAAAAAAAGAGCCCCATGTAATGACATCATGTAATAACAAACAGCTAAAAAATAACAAGTTTTCCAAGTGCTTATATACAGACACTAGAAGTCTAAATAAGATGGATGAAATAGAATGCCTTGTATTAATTGAGGATATTGATATAATAGGGATCACAGAAGCTTGGTGGAATGAAGCCAATCAATGTGATACTGTAATACCAGGGAACAAAATATATAGGATTTATACAACAGGTCCTGCTGGTGGGGGAAGTGGCACTATGTAAAAAAAGCATACAATCAAATCAAGTAATTTGATGTAATTCCATGCTCTAATATGAATATAGCAGTAAGGATCTATTACCAGCTACTTGACCAGGATGGTGAGAGAAGTGCTGAAGGGAGATTAGAGCAGCTATAAAAGTAGATTCAATAATGGGGCATTTCAATTATCCCCATATTGCCTGGAGATACATCACCTCAGGATAGGATGGAGAAATGAAATTTGACACCTTACATGACTACTTCTAGGAGCAGCTGGTTCTGGAACCCACTAGAAGAGAGGTAATTCTTGATTTAGTCTTAAAAATGGAGAAAAAACAACCAAAACAAAAAACAAAGCTACAGTAAAAACCCAAGAAGTTTAACCACCAGGTAAAAAAGGCAAAGAAAGATAACAAGGCATGATTTAAAAAGTGGAAGTTAAATCCTAGTGAGGAAAATAGAAAGTAGCATAAACTGTCAAAAGAAGTGTACAAATATAATTAGAAAGGCCAAAATGGAATTTGAAGAAAAGCTAGCCAAAAACTCAAAGCAAAAAAAAAAAAAAAAAAAAAAAAAAAAAAGTAGGTCAGAAGCAGGAAGTCTGCTAAACAACCAGTGGGATCTATGATCAAGATGCTGAAGGAGCACTTGAGGACCATAAGATCATTGCAGAGAAACTAAATGAATTCTTCACATATGTCCTCATGGTTGAAGCCATAAGGGACATTTCTAATCCTGAGCCATTCTTTTTAGGTGACAATCGGAGGAACTGTCCCAGATTAGGTGTCATTAAGGTGAACCTGTAGACAAAGTCTCCATGGCTACTATGAACACCACCCCTCTCAATACTCCATTCAAGATCCATGGGTCTTATACATTCCTATCACAAATGCCAGTGTTCCTCATACAACGTACTAAATGCACAACAACTATGTGGGTCAAGTCAGATAAATTACTACACTTTCAAATTAACAGACATAAGTCGACAAACACCATATCACCCTTCATGAAGTGAACACACTATTTCTGACCTTTCAGTCCTCAAAAGGAAATCTGCCCCAAACCTTCAAAAAAATGATCCTAGGAGTTTAGACTCAAATCTTTGCTAGACACTACAAATCACGGACTTAAACACTTTGGATTCATAGCTAATTATAACAACCTACTGCTCATTGTCCCCCTACTCTTTACTTTCAATGGATAATGGGACTCTTCACCTTGAACCATCCCTTGAGATATCCGTTAAGTTCTTATGCTAAGCAATCTCTTCCAATTTATCTTGAGCTGTGACACGGTACATTTTCAAAACAAAGATTTCTGCATGAACTTGAAAAGCAGTCTCACACCAACAGAAGTTGGTCCAGTAAAAAGCAATTACCTCACCTAACTTCTCTCTAATATTCTGGGCTCAGCACTGCTCACATTTGACTGTTAAAATTACCTCAGTAATGGTAAGTACTTGGACAACTGACAAGGAATAGAAACTTTGATTCCCCTTGACAGATTCCTTTTTTATAGGCAATATTCAGCACTATATCATGAAGCAACATGAGGACTTCTGAGCTCAATTACCTCCTGTGATCACCTTCCAAAAAAAAAAGTTAGAAGTTTCATGTTTCAAATACTATTATGAAGGCTTAACCTCATAATTTAATTTTTTTTTTTTTTTTAAAACAGAACATGACAGTAAGTTGTACTGTATGTACGCATTTAAAAGGCTTTGCAGGTAAATCAATTTAGGTCATTGGAATTTTAATCTTTTTTCTCCCCCCCCCACCAGGAAGAGTCAGGATTTTACTTTGTGCTTCATCAAGTTTCTATATACAAAGTTAGTGATAGAAATAAGAATCAATCTACCACCTCAAATTGAAACATCTATAGAAATAGGATAGCTAGCCAACGAGTATGAACTCAAATTACTTGTTAATTATGACTTCAGATCGCATTATCTCCATGCGCCTCCCACTTATAAATAAGCAGCATGCCACACTGTTTAGCGTGTACGCCCCAACTCTTCAAATGGATCCAGCAGAAAAGGACAGGTTCTATAGAGATCTGTGCAACCTCATCCAGAACGCTTCCGTAGACGACAAGGTCATCGTCCTTGGTGACTTCAATGCCCGAGTAGGTAAAGATTCAAAAGTCTGGAAAGAAGTGCTTGGCAAGCATGGTGTTGGAAACTGTAATGACAATGGGCGTCTCCTGTTAGAATTCCGTGCGCAGCAGCAACTTGCCATCACCAACACCATGTTCCAACAGAAAGAAAGTTGGAAGACAACCTGGATGCACCCTCGGTCTAAGTGTTGGCATCTCAGACTACATCTTGGTGCGCCAGAGAGATCTTAGAGATGTTTTACTCACTCGAGTAATGCCCAGCACAGAGTGTCATACGGACCATCGCCTTGTGCGCTGTAAACTCCATCTCCATTTCAAAGCCAAGCCAAAGAGGGGAAGCACCCCAAGGAAGAAGTTCGATGTTGGCAAACTCCAATCAATTGAAGTGAAAGCTAAATTCCAGGCGAATCTTCAGTCGAGGCTTGAGGATCCCAGCTGTCCCACAAACCCCTCTTCAGATGCTCTTTGGAAACGTCTCAAAACCACCATTTTGCAGACCTCTGAAGATGTCCTAGGGTCTTCCTCTAAGAAGAACAAAGACTGGTTTGATTAAAACAATCGGGAAATTCAAGAATTGCTGACGAGGAAGAGATCCGCCCATCAAGCGCATCTTGCTCGGCTGTCCTGTCCTGATAAGGCGGCAGCCTTCCACCTTGTATGTGGCAATCTCCAGTGCAAGCTTCGAGAGATTCAAAATGAATGGTGGACCAAACTTGCAGAGAGAACTCAGCTTTGCGTGGATACCGGTGACTACAGAGGTTTTTATGAAGCCTTGAAGGCAGTGTATGGCCCTTCGCATTACATCAAGAGTCCCTTGCACTCTGCAGATAGCCAAGTGCTCTTCACGGACAAGGTGTCTGTCCTGAACCGGTGGTCGGAACATTTCCAGACTCTCTTTAGCGCCAACCGTGTGGTCCAAGACTCAGCAATCCACCGTATTCCACAACTGCCAGAGAAAATATATCTGGATGAGATTCTGACTCTAGAGGAGACTGTCAAGGCCATTAAACAGCTGAAAAGTGGCAAGGCAGCAGGAGTCGATGGAATTCCACCCGAGGTTTGGAAGCATGGGGGCCCAGCGCTGCACGCCAAACTCCACGAGCTCTTTGTCTGTTGCTGGGAACAAGGCAAACTACCACAGGACCTCCGTGACTCAGTCATCATCACTCTGTATAAAAACAAGGGGGATAAGTCAGACTGTTCCAACTACTGGGGGATAACTCTGCTCTCTCTGTCGCGGGAAAAAGTCTTGCAAGAGTACTTCTTAACAGATTGGTGCCCACCATTGTAGAAGAACTCCTTCCAGAGAGCCAGTGTGGCTTCAGAGCTAATAGGAGCACCATGGATATGGTATTCGTTCTTAGACAGTTACAAGAGAAATGTAGGGAACAGAACAAGGGATTGTACATGACTTGTCGACCTTACTAAAGCGTTCGACACTGTGAGCAGAAAAAGTCTGTGGCTAATCATGGAGCGACTAGGGTGTCCCCCAAAGTTCCTCAACATGCTCATCCAGCTACATGAAGAGCAGTGTGGGCAAGTCAGACATGGCACTGGCCTCTCAGAGTCCTTCTCAATACACGCAGCGGTGTAAAGCAAGTCTGCGTTCTCGCGCAGACTCTCTTCACGATCTTCTTCAGTATGATGCTCCAAAGAGCCGCAGTAGAACTTGATGAAGATGGTGTCTATATCCGATACCGTACTGATGGCAGTCTGTTCAACCTGAGGCGACTAAAGGCCCATCCTAAGACAGTGCGGCAACTCATTCGAAAATTACTCTTCGCTGACGATGCTGCCCTTGTTTCTCACATGGTGACAGCGCTGCAGTGCATAACATCCTGCTTTGCAGAGGCTGCTGAACTTTTTGGACTAGAAGTCAGCTTGAAGAAAACGGAAGTTCTCTATCAGCCCGCACCTCAGGAAGATTACTGCCCTCCCTGCATCACCATTGGCGAGTCAGAGTTGATACACCCCAAGTAGCTGAACTGTCTTCATCTCCTCGGACGCCGAGGTTGATAAAGAGTTTGATAACAGACTGGCAAAGGCAAACTGTGCATTCGGTAGGCTGTATAAGAGTCTGGAACAACAAGCATTTGAAGAAAGGTACGAAGATTGGTGTGTACAGAGCCGTTGTACCGAGTACCCTCTTGTACGGTTCCGAGTCGTGGGTCACCTACCGGCATCATCTGCGTCTCCTTGAGCGCTTCCATCAACGCTGCCTCCGCACCATCCTTAACATCCACTGGAATTACTTCATCACCAACATTGAAGTCCTCGAACAGGCGGACGTTACTAGCATCGAGGCCATTCTATTGAAGACACAGCTGCTTTGGGCAGGGCACATCTCCAGGATGGAGGATCATCGCCTGCCCAAGATTGTGCTGTATGGCGAACTCGCCACTGGCCACCGCGACACAGGAGCACTGAAGAAGAGGTACAAGAACTCTCTGAAGAAATCCCTTGGCGTCTGTCATATTGAACACTGCCATTGGTCTGCTTTAGCCTCGGAACGAGAGGCCTGGAGACGCACCATTCACCAGGATGTCTCCTCCTTCGAGAATACACATAGGGCTGGTCTTGAGGACAAAAGGACACGGAGGAAGAATTGTGACACCGCAGCACTAAACTCAGAACAGAATTTTCTTTGCTGCCACTGTGGTCGAATCTGCCTGTCCCCCATTGGACTCGTTAGTCACCAGCGAGCTTGTATCAGATGTGGACAAACCCCTTCCTAAATATTCGTTCGCGAAGTTAAGCCATGATTATGATGATGGCTTCAGTGTAGAATATTTCTCTGGCAAACATCACAGATGACATTTCAATCTCCCATGGGTAGCCAAATGACAAAACCAGTGTTAGTTATCTCTTACACACCATTGACTAAGTCTCAGGAAGATTGATAACAGCAAAGTAAGGTTTATTCCCTTCACTCTTTCCCTTTATGCCAACCCTAATGCATCCTGGGAATTTTAATTCCTGGACTCAACTACAGGAACCAGCTAGGAACAAACTTACTAACAAACAGAGGTAGTTATGACACCTAGCTAGATGACATATGCCATCACAACTGCTCAACTCTTCTAGAGTAAAAATCTAAAGGACACAATTCTTAACATGGGAATAATACATGCAACAGGAGAAAAAGTGAGTTTTCACCCAGATACCTACTCATTCTTATGTACAGCATGAGGTAGAATGCTCTTTCATGTAAAAAGCTGGGCTTTTACTCATTTATTCTGCACTTGAGGTGGTGCAAGAAATAATGCTATTGCCCTAATGCCTAACCTCACCATTTACCACTGGCTGTAAAAGCCATGTTATAAGACACTTGCAACTGCAATTGCTTCATGGAATTCCACAGCACGGGTTATATATACCCCCCTGTAGGTATGAAGGGATAATCCGAAGGTGCACAGCCCACTCCAAGTTCATAAAAAAGGGCTTCTATATGGTCCAAGAGTAAAGGGACGTTTTGTCTAGAAAAAGAGAAAAAAAAAACTCATGTACTTAATAGTTGCAGGCTTGAATATAGGTTCTGATTTATCTTGTTACTCTCTTGCAAAGCAGACTCATCTGAAGTGTTCGGTTAGATCACGCAAGGTATAGTTTCCATGAGTGGTGATCCATCTCAGTGGGTTGCAAGATTTTCATAATCAAGATGGTTGCCCATGATAGGGTAGTTTTGCCAACTATGCTTGCATACCTAGTAATGACTATTCTTCGAGGCATGTATCCCTGTGGGTGCTCCATGACTCTCACTTCCTCTCCTCTGTTCTGAGTCTTACTCAGATGTAGACAAGGAACTGAAAGGAAGGGGTTGAGCAGCGCACGACAGGTGTGTCACGAATCATGGGTAGTGTGAATGGTTGGCATGAGTGAATTAACACTAAATGAGCTGAAGAGAGACCATACTAGCGTCTGAGTCAGTGCCCCAGTGGATTATGGACTTTTTTTAAATCACTGAGAAAAAAGACTGTGTGCTGAGGAAACAAAACTGCACAAAAGGAGGCAAAGTTCCCAAATAAGAGGAGTCATAAAGGGAGGAACCTGACCAAGGACATTCTGTTGCTTGTTGCTCATGGCTAGGTAAGAATTGGGTGTTTGTAAGCAGGATGTTCCAAGACTGGTCGTAAGCACACCTGCAGGTAGTATGATCAATGGATGTCACCCCACCTGAACGGTCTCTCACTGAGAGGATATATACCTCAACAATTTTGCCACATGAGTCGGAGTCATCAATTCACCATATTGGGGTGACGTGCACATCAGACTCTTGCCTCAGTCAAATTAACCAACATTACCTGGGGTTTGGCCAGCCCCAGAGGGTGAGTGGTGTGTGTGTGTGTGTATCAAAATTAGGTTAGAATTAGACTAACTACTAAATTTGAACATTGCATTTGAACTGCTTCTAAATTGCTTGCAATAAAGTTTGTTAAAGGCATATTTTGTCTGCTGTGGATTCATCATTCCGTGTCAGCCCAGTACATGGGACTGTTGTCAGAATGATCACCCGTGCAACAGCGTCCTCTTGTGACAGGCACTCTAGTGGGAGTGCCACGAGCTGCCTCCTGTGCATGTGCAGCTCAATGGGGTAAACTGCTTTGCACAGCTCCAATTTGCGGCTCTGGGCGACCTGTTACCAGCAGTGGAGCACCCACAGGGACACACATCTCAAAACAGTCATCATGGCACAAAGTGAGTAACTCCCTTTTTTCTAAAGTAGGTACCTCAAATTAGTGTCATCCAATTTAGATACCTAAAGAGATCTGATTTTTTTTTCCTCTCTTCCAAAAGTGCTCAGCACCCAGCAATTTCCACGGATCTCAGTGGGAGCTGCAGGATGCTCAGTACTCATGAAAATCACCCACCTATTTACATGCCTCAATATAGGTGTAGGAATTAAATTTAAGTACTCATTTATAAATCTTGGCCACAGTGTGTACAGTCTTTTTTTATTAAAAGTGAATCGAGATTCTCTAGAAGAATAAGTGATTAGCTGCAAAGCTGCTTTTCTGCAGTCTTGGGGTTTGACCCAAAGAATCTTTGTTTCCTGGTGCTGACCAGTGAAAGCACAGAGACATTTTACTGTGGGTTTAACTATTCAGACTAAATATATTCCAGTCAGAGAAGATGTCAGTTGCTTTGTAAGTATCCAGAGGACAACCAGGTTGTAAAGAATAGTTAGCATAGATTTGTCAAGGACAAAATCATGGCAAACCAGCCTAAAATTCTTCTGAGACTGTTCTGGCTTGGTGAATAGGGAAGAAGCAGTAGATTTGATACATCTTGATTTGTTTTTTTAAGGTAAAGTTTTTGACAGTCCCATATTGCATTCTCATAAACTAAAGAAATGTGGTATAGACAACCAAATTACAGCGAGTGTGTGTGTGTGCATGCGCGATGGTGGAAAGACTGTATTCAAAATAGTTATCAGTGGTCTGCTGTGAAATAGTGAAACCCTCACATTTCCCAGGAGTTAGTCTTAGGTCCAGTAGTGTTCAATATTTTGATTGATTGGAAAATATGCTTATAAAATTTGCAGATGATCAGAGGCTGGGAGGTAACGCAGACACTTGGGAGAACAGGGTTACAATTTGGTTAACTTTTTTGCAAGTTGGAGAACTTGTGCAAAATCAACACGATGAAATTCAATAAAAGCAAATGCGAAGTACTCCACTTAGGAGAGAACAATCACTCCCCATTTCGCAATTGAGCATTTAATTGGTTAAATGGCAGTACTGCTGAAATAGATGTGGAGGTTATGGAGGCTCTCAAATAACTTTCTTTGCAAATGCATTGCATTGCCAACTCGTATTCTAATAGAATTCTGGCATATGTTAACAGAAGCATCACATGTAAGTTGCATAAAATAGTTGTCCTTCTCTGCTCCAGCTGAGGCCTCATCAGTGCTGTGCACAATTCTGGGTACCACATGCCAGGAAGAATGAGCGCTCGGAGGAGATCCACACAAATGATAAAACATCTAGAAAACCTGACCTATGAGACTTTTTTTAAGAGAATGTTTAGTCTTGAGAAGATGACACAGGAGGACTGGTAATAGTTGTGAAGGGCTGGTTATAAAGAGAACTGCAATTGTTCTCCATGTGCCCTGATGGTACAACAATAGGTAATCTGCAGTAAGGGAGACTTAGATACTAGATAATTTTTCTGAACTATAAAAGGTAGTTAAGCCCTGGAACAGGCTTTCAAAGGAGCTTGTTAGGGAATGATGACGTGTATATTGTCCTGCTTAAAGTCCCTTCCGGTCTTATATTTCTTTCCTCGTTTCTTTTGCCATTATGGTTAAGCCACTTGGTTAAGATTTAGAACTGTCTTGTGGGCCCCCTAGCTGTAACCAGGTTCTAATAGGGAGTGTGTTCCATATGGTCTTCCATTGCTGGTTGACAGATCCAATTAGCTTCATTAATACTGGACCTAAACTTCTTTATTTTGTGTGCGTTTTTTTATATATAAAATATATATATATACATACATCCCTGCTCTGTAATGTCCACTCCAATTCATCTGATGAAGTGGCTCTTACGCATGAGAGCTTGTGCCCTAATAAATTCTCTAATCTCTGAACTCCTCGTTTTTGCAGATACAGGCTAACAGGGTTACCCTTCTGAAACAAAGCTGACTGCTAGAAGAAAATTTTAAAGGGATGTGTGCCCAGTAGTGCATTTGAGGCATTTCACTGAGACTTTTCTTCCTCCCAGGCCAATAGTGTCTACATGCTTCATACATAACTCCCATTCATAGGGCCGGATTAAGACCTTTAGAGGCCCTAAGCACTGAAAAGATTATGGTGCCCCCCCATGTAATTCAAAATAAAAACAATACTATACCATAAAATCTCATTTTTTGGGGGCACCAGCAAAGCAGGGGCACCTAAGCACCTGCTTAGTCTGCCTATTGGGTAATCCAGCTCTGCCCATTCATCTTAGACAGGTGTAGCTTTTTATTTCCTTTCACAGGACCTTTTGTGCTGTTGTTCAGGGTTTTACTTAGACATGCTTCCAATGTGAAGAATATCTATATGCTTACTATAGGGAGGCTGAACAGAATCTTTTTATCACTTCCAAGTTCATTATTCTGTGTAAGATCTATCTGGATTCCCTTGAAGTGTTGTCTTAGACATGTCAGTTTCAGCAAAATCACTGCATTTTCAAAAACAATAGAAATGTTTTTGTGATTCTGCCAGGCCAAATGCCAGTTCTTGCCAAGGCTGCAGGCATTAGGTAAGAACTGACAGCATTGTAGCTAGAGACCAGACCAGGTCACCCGCAGGTAAGTGTTTCTCAAAATAGATATTCTTACAAGTATGTATTTAGACTCAGTGCACACAGCAACAGGCAACCATTTCATAATCTCACTTATATCTACGCTCATATTACAAAGTTTAAGGGTTGTGAAATAATAAATTCTCTCACTCAGGAGATACACATTAGAGTATGAAATACTTATTTGCCACAAGCGGTGTTTATCATCTGCCTAACAGCAGAAGACGCAGAGACACCAGAAACTGTTTTGGAACATCAGAGGACAAAAGACTCTATTTGCCCCCTTCCATCCATGAAGAAGAGACATGCATGTGAACGTCTCCTCCTTTTGAACTCTGAGGGAAGGGAATAAAAGTCCCCTGAGAAAAAGAAACTGCAGTTTTCTGGCTGTTTGAACTCTGAAGGGCCACAGACTCTAAGCTGATACTAGAAATCCCTAGGGGTGACCTCTTAGTTCTACCCTGGAAATGCTTTGAATTGATAGTTAACTAGAACTCTGTCACTCCTAGAATTTAGGTAACTCGCATGCTTTGTGTTTACCTGTAAATGATTCTAATTTATTTTTCCTGATTAAACAATTTAAAGATTTATTATTACAGGATTGCCTTCAGCATAAAATCTGTGTCAATAGATCTTGGTTAGGTTACCAGTCTCTCATGGGATTGGAAGCAACTTGAATATTGTATAACTTTTTTGTTGAGTGACCATTTTTCACTTTCCAGTCTGTTTGGGTGGCAAGCTAGATGAGTCTGAAGGAACTGTGTGTGTGACTCCCTGGTTAGACTGTTTATCTAGGAAGTCACATTTGTTATTGGCTTAGTGAATCTAATTATAGACATACAACCAGTTTGGGGTGTTTTTGACAACCTGCCCTAAGGTAGGCACCAGTTGTGAACCACTCTAGACAGGATGACACTTTATTTCATTGCCTGACAATATTGATCATCATCTCTAGGCGGTTGCGGAGGGATTTGATTAAGGGATTCTGGGACTATGGTGGAGGGACAATTCACAAGCTCCTAAAAGTGCTCCCTCTCAGTGAGCAGCAATGGCTTCATTGTCTTTCAAGAGTTGGGTACCATCTTTTGATCTCAGGGGATTAATTCCATGTGTTTTTTGGATCCATAAACAGCTTTGGTGGCAAGAAGGAACTTCTCGTATCATTGACATCTGCGAGATGCTGGTGCTTTTGTGCCTTCTCAGTCCGCCATTGATTTTTTCAGAGTCCTTGTTTTGCATTGGACTTCTGCCTTGGCCTGGGAATGTGCTTTTCTCTTCATTGTGCAGTTGACGTCACTTTGCCAGGCCCTGAAGGCTTCCCTTTTTACCTCACTGGTAAGAATCTTACCTTACCTGTGATATAGGGTTCATCTTGCGTTAGCTCTCATGCTAAATTGATTTTTGGTTTAAAAATTGAATTGCCAATTTGCAAATTGTTTCTCCCTTCAGAGAATAAGCAGGTGTATAATATATTTCCTTTTGCTTGTTGATGTGAAATAAAGGAAATGATAGGAACACTTCATGGAGGTGAAGGAGAAAGAGGTGATCTCGAAACTGTTGACCCACATATAAGATACTTGAGTCTAATCCATTTTTGAAAAGTTATTAAAGTATTTAGGGACCTGACTTTCAGTGCCTGCGTCCAATGGAAAATTGTATCGGTTTATGTAAAAAATTGTATAGTGGATGAGAGCAGAAAGGGTTTGTTCTTATGATAACATGTGGAAATGCCCTAAATTAAAATGGTTTTCAGTTAGATTGTTGCTCTGTTCCAAAAGAGTAGGCAAAGTTGGTACTGTGTACTTTGTGCTCTTTTTGGGGCATAAGGATGACAATTAAGACAAATTTAGCTAGCTAGCATTTATAGTATTGCTAGTTGTCAAAGTGATACTTTTTTTATTAATATTTGAGATGAATCATAAACAATGACTTGCTGGCTATGGAAAATAGAATTCATTCCAGAAGAAGCTGAATATGAAGAAGGAAAATAGAGCCTCACTTTTTTAAATGTGAAATTGGATTGCAAAGAAAAATACCTTTGGAGGAGGAGGATTCATCAGCTGAAGCAACAGAGATTGGAGTTATTTGCTTTCCAGAATGAGTAAGTTGATTTCCTTGTGTAATGAGCATGGAAATCCACAAACAAACAGATGGAATTTTCAGAGCTCAGAAAGAATTTGGCTTTTTATCATTTGTATTTTGGAAGCATTTGTGGTCTCTTCAAACATGAGCAGCTCTTTGCTTTCCAAATGTGCTTATACTGCAAGTGAATGAATAATAGAAGAGAAAGGATATTCAGTCTCCTGCTCCAGATAAGGTTTTTAGGTGTTACATTGGTAGAACACACAATCCACTATCTATGCCAGTCCTATAGAACTCTGCTACAGATCATTCATTATGTATAGTGTAACCACTCCTGCTTCAGGGAGCTTCTCTGAATGCTGAGGTACACCAATCCCTACTAGATATTTGGTTGTATGCTCTGTGAACCATGAGCTTGGTGGCAAACACTATAGATGTTCCAGGTACAAGGTGGTATAGGATCTGCTCTTGGTGTGAATTTCCATTAATGCTCACAAATTCTGTGGAAGTAATGGAGTACTACTTGAATTTGGGTCGCCAGAAAATAAGATGCACTTACCTTAATGACAATTACTTTAACAGTTAGAACAAACCTCAACCAGAAAGTTCCTAATCCAGATCCTGTGGGCAGTCCAAAGATATAGAAGTGACTGTACCTCATGGTGCTCCTCAGGCCTAGAACCATCCATGGATACTCAATGCAGGCCCCGCTATCTTGGTGGCTTTACTGGCCAGCAAATATCCTTACCAGAGTTCAATTATTGTGTCTGATCTTGCTGGAGCCTGTCTACATCTTGCTCCTGCTGTTAACGCAGGTGATCGTTTTAGGAAAATGCTACTTAGAGTCCACTTACTACTGCTGTTGTAAGCTGTTTGCCAGCTATTAACAGGCTGCTTCCTTGCTCTGTTCTCAGCTTTGTCCCTGTTCTCAGGCTTCCTGGTATTCTATCTAGTTACCTACTAGTCTTCTGCCTCTGACAGGCTGCTATTGCTCACACAACCTTTGCCCATGTAAGTTTAGCATTTGTGGCTGATATTTGCACAGGTTAAACTTGAGACCTGACAGATGCCAAACAAGGGAATTTGTTGGGCCATGGGAGGTCAATGTTGCATAGCATTACCAACACTTCCACTGCTTGCTTGGATGTTACAAGTAACTTTTAGGGGAAAATTAGAGCTAAACAACACAGAACACTGAGAACCAGGTCTGGTGGCTGTAAACAAACCTTATGGGACCACAGGAAACTTGATAAGTGGACATCTGGCTAACTAAATCATGCTGGACCACAGATGTTGCCAGAGCAGAGTGTGCTGGGTTAGAGAGGTCCACCTGCTGTTGCCTGTGATGATGTAATCAACCAGAGGTGGTTTAGGAATTTTCTAATCCAACAGCAGTGTTATGTAGTGGGGATTTTGTCCATTCTTGTAGTGCACTGTGTTAACTATGTTTTTTTTTAATTCACTGCTGGCTGCTTTGTGCTATATGTGATTCCTACTGTCCTGTGCTACTCGGTAGCGACTCAGCGTGGGTGGTGCCCAGCAAGGGATGGGATCTCTGGGTGAGAACTACTGAGGGAAGGCATGTTAGGGAATGGCCCAGGCCATCCTGACATCTGAACTAGGTGGAGGATACGGTCAGCTGACACCTTGGGCCTGGAAAAGGGAACAAAGAGAGAGGTGAGGCTGACACGAGGCATGGACTAGGTCCTGGGGGTATGAGTCCGTCTCAGCTGGTTTAGGATGAGAGAAGAGGCTTGGAGCAGGAATGCGGGGGAACAGAGTCCGGGGTCCCTGTTCCTCAAGAGAAATGGCACTGAATGCTCTTGGTTCCTGTGTTAGCAACAAACCTTCTGTTCTACCTGCTGGCTGAGTCACATCTGGCTGTGGATGGGAGTGCAAGGCCTGGTGACTCCCCAACTCCCCATGAAAGGCATTTTTTTCCTTTTTTCTAGTAGTCAGTTGTGCTGCAAATAGCAGAGGTAGATGTCTCTAGTTAGGGCCCTACCAAATTCCTTGTTCATTTTGGTCAATTTAATTATTATTGCAAATTTAATGATTTCAGCTATTTAATGTTTAAATTTCATGTGGTGTAATTGTAGGAGTGTGAATTCCTTACAATGTGTGTGTGTGTGTGTGTGTGTGTGGGGGGGGGGGGGGGGAAGTACAGTATTGTTACGTAACTTTCCCACTGCTACTGGCGGCAGTGCAGCGTTCAGAGTTTATCTGCTGGAGAGCAGTGGCTGCTGGCTAGGGTCCCAGCTCTGAAGGTGGAGCTGTCACCAGGCAGCAGAGCAGAAGTAAGGATGGCAGGGTCTGGGCCCTCAGTCAGTAGCCACCTGTTTGGCTTCCCAGTTCTGAAAGCAGCAATGCAGAAGTAAGGGCAGCATAGAATGGAATGGTTTTACCATGCTTGCTTCTGCACTGCTGCTGACAGGGTGCTGCTTTCAGAGCTAGCTGCCTGACAGCAGCTCTGAAGGCAGTGCAGAAGTAAGGGTAGCAATACTTAACCCCTCCTGGCTTGTGACCGCCTTCTGGGTCAGGAACCCAATTTGAGAAATACTCGTCTCTCCCCCTGAGATGTGTGCTTTTACCCTCATAAGACCAGATTTCATGGTCTGTGATGTGATGAATTTGGTAGGGCACTATCTATAGTCGAAAGCTTTGGAACCAGAAAATGTTCCTGTTCCTCTCACCCAGCTAGCAAGTAGTTGTTCAGCCTACATAATCTATTAAATTGCAGAGGCAGGAGCTCATGGGCCATCACTGTACTTTAGCCTAAATACTGGGAGCAGTTGCTGAAGTCTGGTAATGTGGAGTCCAGCAGTGGGAAGTAAGTTCTAGGGAGGCCAATAGGAAGCAAGAAATCTGGGAAGTCAGGGAGCAGGTGCACGGAGGAGGTGCTTAGCCAGGGCAACGTGCATTTAGCACTTGAATTTTCAACCTAGAATTGTGTGCATGCATCTGTTTTGCTCACACCCTGAATTAATCAGGGGAGTTCAAAAGCCAGATGACAAATGGAAGGGGGGGGGGGGGAGAGACTAGAAGTGTAATATCTTGTACTTTGATTTTAAAGGATTGTAATTTTTGACTATGATTCTCTGTTCTGACTCAGCTGCCATGAAGAACAGCAATAGCCAGTAGGGCAGTGGTTCTTAACTTTTCCAGACTATTGTACCCCTTTCAGGAGTCTGACATCTTGTGTACCGCCAAGTTAAACCTCATTTCAAAGCTACATCTAAAAAAATCCAAAGTGACATAGCATGCTATTACTGGAAAAAAATTGCTTTACTTCTTCCTTTTACCAAAGAGTTATGAGGGGGAAAAATGGACTAAATATAATAAATTCAGATATTGAACCTCCCTCACCCAGCACCCTTGGGAGCTGACTGGTTTTAAACCAGGGGAGGTCAGTAATGACCCCGCCACTTCCAGCTACTGAACTCCAGGGCACCAATTTCCACCACCATCCTTGTCCCTGGCCTTGCAAAACTCCATCCTGCCAGTTTTTCCTCAGAGTGCTTTAGCACTGGGGCACCCCCAAGGTCACTGTCAATGCTAGACTAGGAGTGTTGCCAGACTAGAGAAGTTCAATCTGTATATAGAGTGATAGAAACAAATCAGTGTGTGAAGTGTTAGTTTATACCATTAGTGCTTTTTATGTAGCTTGTTGTAAAACTAGGCAAATAACTAGATGAGTTGATGTCCCCCCTGGAAGATCCCGGTGTACATGTATCCCTGGTCGAAAAACACTTTTCTAGGGAATACCTTCCACATAAGAAAATTCCACACGTAGTACAGAAGTGGTGGACTAGTAGGACTACTGCTACTCTCCTTCACAGTTCCTGGGATAAGAGGTTTGCTGGAGAATAGCCTGGCCTGTAGCTATTTGTTGCTGCTATTTAATAGCATTATGCTATATGCACTGACCCAGAGAAATGAACTGATAGCTGTCTACGCATTTATGAGCAAGATCATTATGTCTGTGTCTGAGACATCAGGGATTTTACCCTTGTTCTTATTCCCAATAAACAGTGTTCCACAGTGCTTTGTAGTGGGAGCTTTTATGTATCCTGACTAAGTCTTCGATTCCTTAGAGCACACCATGTTATGCCTTTTGAAATTGTTCTCAGGATGTTTTGAGCTGAAAAACAAAAAGGACAAATTCTACCATCTTTTCTCAGCAGAGGATTAATTGTGAGGGTAATGCCCAGTAGCTTGTTTTTACATTTGCTTTTAAAAAAAAAAAAATCTTTATGCATCTCCTGTTAACTTCTGCTTAAAGAAGCCAAATACTAATTGCTGATTTGGCTTTATATTCAGATTTTGAAACTAATTATACGTTCATATTTTTAAGGAAGAATAAAGAAGCTTTTAAAAAGCACTTTGGGATTTTACTGGATGCAGAACTTACCTGTCTTTTAGGATGCTCCATTTAAAGTGTAACTTGAGATTTTAAGTGACTAGAGTTCGCTGTTTTGGTTAAGTCTCTGGTGAATAGTTCTGGAAACCAGTTGGCTCAGTCTTTGAACGTAGCTTTTAATAATTTCTGGTCTTCTGTTGATGTGCACGGGGTTCTGAGAGTTCTTCTTCCATTCTCTCATTTCTTATGTGATTAGATTCTTTCAGGAGGGGCAGTGTACAGGAGCAACTGAAAAAATTGGGCTAGTACGCAGGACAGTCTGTTTGTTAGCATGAATAGCAGTATGAAATCTATTCCCATCCATGGGCAGTGGGTCAGCCCATGGCTTGGAGAGGGAAGCCTCACCCACCAGAGCACATGTCCTTCCCCTCCACCAATCTGTGGCCTGCTGGCCCCTGCCCAGCCTCCTCTGCAATGTGGTTGCTGGCTCTGGCCCCAGGTTAGTGCCCCTCCAACCTCTCCCCAGACCCGGAGCTCCAGAGAGCCAGCAGGTGGCATGGACCCAGCCTCCCCCAGCCCTAGAGCTCCAGAGAGCTGGCTAACAGGCGTGGTACAGAGCTGGCGCTAAGCCTCACACACCTCTGAGCAGCAAGGCCCTCCCTGAGGCTGAGCCACCAGCCCCAGCAATGGACAGCTAGAGTGGACCAAGCACTAGGATGACAGGCAGCACAGCTCCCAACTTGCCGGTCTGGTATCTCAACAGCAGGCTGGGGAGTAGGGCTGGTGGACTTGGGTGAAGCATGGGTGAGGCCAGGTGACGCAGTTTGGGAAGGCAGTGCCTTTCCCTGCCTAGGATACCTGCTACTAATGTGCTCCTTCCTTTTTACCCAGTAAAACCTTTCTAGGTAGTATATCTACATTTTCCCATTCCGACAAAAAATGTCCTGGATTCTTCTAGACCAGTGATGGGCAACCTGTTGTCCAGCTGGGTTCTGTGTGACCTGCAAGACATTTTGTTTACTGTTGCCCATGCACATGATTGGCACATTCTGCTGGCTTCCAGCCACATCGGGGGAGGGGGAGGAGGATGAACTTCCAGTATTACTAAACAAAGGCACGTGAAGTGAGGTGCATGCTGATTGCACACATTGAGTGCTGTGTGCTCTCTCTGGGTCCAATCAAAGTGTTGCTAGGGTTAAATCGGCACACCCAGTACGAAGTGAGTAACTCCCTTTTCTTCGAGTGATGTCCCCATGGGTGCTCCACTGTTGGTAACTATAGAGCAGTATTTGACTTACATAGGAGTTAATCATTGTTTGGTGGTGGTGGAAACCAGTGGCCACCACTGAATCAGATGCAAGTTGTGGTAGTATCACAATGTTTGGCAAAAGTGTGGTCTGATGACCACGTGGCAGCTCAATAAATGTCTCAGGCAGACATTGTTCAACAAGGCTATGGAGGCCACTGTAGCACACGTAGAATCATGGTGGGAGCTGTAAGGGCCTATTCGCCAGAGTAAGACATCTGACACTGCAGGTTGAGATCTACTTCAAGATCTGCTGAAATGTAATCAGTGTACCTCGAGTGTTCAGCAATAGAAATAAAAACTCATTGAGATTTATGAAAGGCTCTTGTTCTAAGAAGGCCAATGCTTGTCAGATATCTAGAGCATACAGCATCACATCCCCTGGTGGTGTGTGGGGCTTTGGGAAAAAGGTAGGTAATACAATGGGCTCATTCATGTGGAATGCTGTACAGACTTTGGCAAAAAGGATGGGTGATAACGTCTTAATGTGACTGTCTTTTGTAAAGACAGCATAAGGGGGCTCTGCCATAAGGGCCCCAAGCTCACAGACTCACCTCAGAGAAGTAATGGCTAGTAGGAAACACACCTTCATAAAGAGGAAGGGAGGTACAATGGTGGCCAAAGGTTTGAAACGGGGGGGGGGGGGGGGTCTGGTCAAGCAATCCAAAACAAGGTATAAGTCCCATGAGGGAGGTGGGGGGTCTTATGAGGTCGGTATATATTCTGGAGATCTAAGGAACCTTTGTGTCACAGGATGAGCAAATATGGAAAGTCCATCCACAGGGGTGCGGAAAGCTGTTATTACAGAAGGTGGACTCAGAGAAGAAAGTCAGAGTCCAGATGTCTTGAGCTGTAGTATGTAGACTCGAACGACGTTCAGTGGAGACATGTAAGGGTCTATCAGCAACCTCTGGCACCATTGAGAGAAGCATGCCCATTTTTGTACGTAAAGTCTTTTGTATGGAAGGTCTCCTGCTAGGGAGAAGAATATCCTCCACTTGTTGAAAACATCAGGCCTCTACGTCCCTGAACCAGACGGGAACTATGCTTGAAGACGAAGAGCATGTAGCTGGGGATATAGCGGGACGATGCTGTTCTGGGAGAGGTGGTCATGCCAGCATGGCAATGGATAGGGAGGTTGAATTGATAGTCTATGCACGTATGGAAACCAAGTTTGATGAGCTATTACAATGACACGAGCCCTGTCTGTGCAGATCTTGTGTAGGACTCTGGGAATAAGTGGTATGGGGGAGGGGGGAGAAGGCGTAATGCAGAGAGGCCCTCCATTGAATTAGGAACACATCACCCGGGGAGCCTCTGCCAAGTCCTGCTTACGAGCAGAATTGGGGGCATTTGGTATTCTGGGGAGAAGCAAAGAGATCTATGGGTGGCCAACCCCACTGGGAGAAAATTGAGTTTGTGACTTCCCAATGCAGCTCCCATTTGTGGTCTGAGTCGCAACTCTTCTGCAGAGTCCCCAGTGGTGTTGCTGGTGCCAAGTAGGTACGATGCTATGAGTGTAACCTGATTGTGGACACCAGAATTCCAGAAGCAGATGGCCTCTGCGCATAGGGATCAAGAGCAGGCGCTGCCTTTCCTGTTTACGTAAAATCTTGTAGAAATACTATCTGAGGATCTAAACTCTGCAATTGGCAATTCTGGATGTGAAATCTGCATGGGCATTTTTTTTTTTTTACTACTCTGAGCTCCAGCAGATTGATGTGGAACAATGCCTCATCCCTCTCTCTGGGGCATCTGGTATTAGCCACTGTCAGCAGACAGGATACTGGGCTGGATGGACCATTTGTCTGACCCAGCATGGATGTTCTTGCATTCTTCTGTGCAGTACCTCATCTGTTTTAGCTGCAAATAATTTGTTTGTCCAATGTAAGGTCCTCCACCTTGGTTTGAAGTTCATAGGGAACACCTGAGTCCTGTGCCCAGGATGCCCTTTGTATGACCACTGCTAGGGCCATTGCCCTAGCTGCAGTACTGGCAACATCCAACACCATTTGTAGGGCAGTGCATGTGACCCTCATGGACTGTCAAGAGCCCTGGCTGTCAAGAGCTGACTATTGCCTTCAGGACGGTTCTGATTCAGGAAGGTGTTCAATGAGTTCCCCCAGTTTTGAACAGGTTATGAAAATCATGATTTGCCGAAAGGGCAGAGTAATTCGCAATTCTCAGTTGCAGCGTGGAAGAAAAGTATATCTTTCTGACAGATATCTAACTTCTTGTGGTCTTTGTCTTGATTACCCGTCCTATACTGTGGGTAGTTTAGATCTACGCTGGGCCAACTCTACAACCAAGGAATTGGTTATAAAAATTCCATGTCTTTGTGGAGGCTGGGGGGAGGGTAGGGGGGGGAAGAGAGAAGGGGAATACTTCCTGACCGCCCTTTTACAGGTACATTGGATGTATGCAGGCTTTTGCCATAGTTCATCTGATATCTCCATAATTGAGTAATTTATGGGCAAGGCAATCTTTCCTTGCAAAGTGGGGTATAAATTCTTTGACAAGTGGTGCTGTTTTTCCTTGTACTTCTTGAAGTGAACTTGTTGGCTTGCTGCCACTTCTGAATAAGTCCTGAAGATGTTTAAGACTGTCTGTTGGGCATGCGTTAAATGGTATGACCACATCATCTGGCAGTGACGAAGAGTTATTTGTTGGAGACGTGCCTGGTGCATGAGAATCTGGGTCCCTGTCATCTATCCGTCTGTCCTTCTCTGCGTCTTTGGACAGGGGAAGGGATCAGGTTGGAGGCAAAGGTCTTTTTGCTGGTGTAGAGTGAGTCAAGGACCACTGTCTGCATGGGTCCCCATGTTCCCAGGGTGCCCACTGAGGTGGGAAAGGTAGAGGGAGATAAGCCCAGTGTGGGTACCAGGGGGCTGATGAGGTCTGACTGTGAACCCATCAGTGATGTGCGCTGTGATGAGAATGCACTTATCTAGTCATCATCAGGTAAAAGATTCTGCTCTGCATGCACCGGAGTTCTAATTATGCAAGGAGAACTGTGGGCTGGAGATCCTGCCTCTACAGGTCTATCACCTGCAGTGAGTGAGTGATGATGTTTGCCCTGGCTGTCAAGAGCTGAGTGTAGCCTCCTTGCTGTTGCCCACATCAGCTGCAGATCTGTATCTAGTGCCACCATGGCTGAAGCTGAGAGCAGCAGCACTGAAGCGGATACTGTTATTTCAATGTGTTGCATCTTTTTGTAGTGCCTGGTTCTTATGCAGCGCCACCAGTGTCGGTGCTAGTGAGAGCTCTGCCCACTGTTTTCATAGTGGGGGTCCCCAAGGTACCAGATCTCTCTCTCCTGCTGACTCTTGGGGAGGAGGAAAGCCCAAGAGAGCGTGCTGGTGAAGATCTCTTTCAAATATTTTCTGGGGAGCAGGGAAGCGGCTCTTTTCTTTGGTGAGCCTTCCTGTGCTCAGGTGGTGTTTTGTGCCTCAGCAGGCTGCATAGCCTTATTGAATGAGATCATTCTGAGGCAGAGCTCTCTATCCTTTCTGACTCTCACCATCAGGCTGCAGCAATGATCATGCTTTTGTGGGATGTGGGCTTCCCTCAAGCAGCAAATGCATAGGGAATGGCCATCAGATACTGTCATGGGCTGCTGGCACTCACCACATTTCTTAAAGCCCAAAGAGCCAGACATATTGATTCATCTGCAGTGTTCCCTATTTAAAGAAAAAAATAAGAGGGGAAAACCAGGAAGGAGCCTGGTTCACGCTGCCCCTGAGTGGCTAAGCCACATTCAAATCCTGTGAGGGGAAGAAAAGAAAAATAAGGTAAAACTGAATGAGGGAAATTTATGTGAATTTCTAACACTATAAAGTTAACTGTCAAAACACTAAAATTCTGAGGTAAACAGTCAGAGAGCATGTTGAAGCTCCATCTGCAACCAAGGGCAGTTAAAGAGTAATTGAAAGACGGGGGGGGGCAGGGTCAGGCCATGTGTGTTGGATGCTCAGGAGAAAGCACCATGAGCTGCCTCTTGCTCCGACCTGCAGCTCTGGGTGACCCGTCACCAACAGTGCAGCATCCACAGGGACACCACTCAAAGAAGAATGTTTGTATATGTTCTCTCAACACAAAGATTACTGTAAATAACTCAATTTTATAAAGTTGAGATAAAAACTTGGTTTTATATAATAGATTTTTTAAATTTACAGATTTATAATAATTGAAAATCAATTGCTAACATTATGCTCTCTGACCATGAATGACAAACAAGATTTAACAATTTACTGTATTTCATTATTTTGCAGGAAGATTCGGGGGAGGGCGGGGGGGAGATACAAAATGTATATGGCCACTGGAGATGGGGAAGCACTCTTTGAAATCACAGGTGGGAAGAATCTTCTCCTAACAGCAAAATCTTTTTTAAAGAGCCCTAAATTCATGTTTGTATTCTACAATGTAAAAAACCCCACCACTTAAAATCTTTGATACCATCTAAAAGACTCTCCAAACTCATCAGAAGCAAGCTCCCTATGGACCAGGGCCCAACAACGCAAAGCAGCTCCATATGCTGCCAGAACAAATGAAGATCTGTCATGATAATTAACACCTTTCCCACAACATACCCATGAATCTCAAAAGTCTTACACATCTCTCACAATGTGCTGTACTTCATCTAGTGCACCACAAAACTATTAAGTGGGTGGAACTAGAAACACAAATCACTATGCTCTCAAATGGACTCAGAAAAATTATAAGACAAAACACCACCTGTGGGTGAAAACTTTTCATAACTCACTAGCCCCCCTTTTTATCCTAGGGCAACACAGGAGTTAAATGGGCCACTTCATTATGAATGGCCTTTCACAATGTGTGAATCTACTTCAACTTGTATTTAGCTTTGACAGGAAGTAACTTTCCCAAACCTGAAAAGCTGTGTATAAGCTCAAGAGACTATAGTTTTTCAACCAAAGATAGTGGTCCAATAATACTACCTCACCCTCCTTGTCTATCGCCTTGTCTGTGTTAAACCAACGATCACCACTTTTGCGATTAATCTTCCAAAGTTTGATTTAGCAAATCAAGTTAAAACACGATAAATCAAAACACAGAGGGAACCCCACTATGTTGGAGTAAGTTTTATATCTTTTTATATTTACATTACCTTACTACATTATTAAACCTAAAATGCAACACATTTAATAATTAAGCCCGTTAATTAAATATACTAAACTTTAAAACAAAGAAATGTAAGTAAAGCATCAGGGTTTAGGTGTTGTGTCTATGTTAATGAGATTAGAAATATTGACAGCCCGGGCCTTCGATGTGAATTGTTTTGATTTTGCTTAATATAAAACAATACTGTTTACCTTTGAAGGTTTCTGTGAAAGACTGTTTTTGTGAATGAGAAATGTTTCATTATAAAGATAAAGGCATGAGCCAGATTGCCAAGAAAGGAGGGGGCAATGCAGGTGAAAAAACAGACTGCGGAGAGACATATCGGCGTCAGAAGAACCATCAGTGCATACCCATGGTCAAGGATTGGCAGAGTCACAACTAAAGTGGAGCAAGCACCCTCAAAAGACAATTGATTACAGGATGAGCTTTTCAGAGACATTTTGGAAATATCAACATCAAAAGATAACAGTAACCAGTCACAGACTGACACCACAAAATCCATAGAGGAAAGGATTATAAAAGCAGGGTGCTTTGCCATGGAACTTTGGGTTGGTCTTGCCACCAACTCCAGGAGAGCATCAGATCACAACTGACAAAGCCCGGGCTCCCCCTCTGTGATCGATCTGGCTGGCCACTAGATTGATCCACACTCTGAACTGGTAACTAAACACCATATGGTGGGACTGTGTGTATGGTATTTCTGTGTGAGAGTGTGACTGAAAAGCATATGGGCTACTGCTGTATTCTCAATAAATGTGGCGTACTGCCTTTTCCCCTATAAAAGATCTTGCGTGCTTTATTTAAGCATAACAACTGGCGTCCAGTAATTTGACTTTGGCTTCCCTTACTCCTCACAAATGAGAGCATTTGCTCCCATAGGCCTACTTCTATAGGGTAGCTGGAACGGCATATCTTAAGCAGAGCTACCAGGTCTAGCATCGATCTGGCCTAAATATCCAGGGACCAGCATATCTACTAAAGCACCACTGCCTAATTCTGGAGGAACCTAAAATGTCTTAGCACCCACACTTTCATTGTGAAAGACCCAGAGTTAATTCCATCATTCAACTTGCTCACTAATAGAAATAAATTTGAGGATACATGCTAACAGCAGGCCAGATCCTCAGTTTCTGTAAACTAATTTAGCTTATTAACTTTAAAGGGGTTATGCATATTTAAGCCAAATGAGGATCTGGCCTATTGGTTAATTTAATTCTCAGTAAGAGAAACAGTTGATATTAGCGGTAGTTATCAATGTAATCAGGTCAGATGAGTCTCAGGGAGTTCTTTAACCTAGAGTGAATAGGAAGATGTCACGTAAAATTCCAAAACAGATAAAGTTAACTTTCGTTCGACTGCCTCGTGAAAATGAAGCAGCTCTGTCTCATCTTTGCTCCTTCTCTGTCTGGGTCAACCATTAGAATGACAGAAAGTTCCACAGAGAATTCCATCTAATTGAAGTCTGCCCACAGAAGTGATAGAGTGAAAGTAATTCACTTGGCAGCAAATCTCTAGTTGCTGAATGATATAAGGAGAAACTTACAAAATAGAAGGTTGACAATCTTCATACACTTAAAATTTGGTAGTAATGATGCTCAGAGGGCTATTGAAAGGCTGGGTATTTTGCTGTTCTTGCACTTTCTACACACTTGGCAAATTCAGGCTAGAAAGGTTATGTAGCAATATCCCCACAATTGCATTTTAAAAGAACTGGGCTTTAAGTACAGTTGTGAACAGTAGAGAACACACGATCTCACTGCCCTCTTGCACTTCCCTCTCTCTCAGATGCACCTGTTGCCTTCCACTATAAATTTAGATGGCGAAAACCTTTGTGAGTGACTATCTTTTTGGCATGTACAGCACCTAATATAATGGCATTTTAGCTTGCATATGCTCACAATAATATAATTAATTATTCAGTTAAAAATTCCTCTGATATTTTGACAAAGCCTCTAAACCACCTGCTAACCAGGAACTGAGCAAGAACAAGAAACTTGTTTCGGTACATGTAGCCAGACATGAATGCCATCTTGTTTCTCCCCCCCAAGAGAGCAAGAGAAAGGCAGTCAGCCTTTGATGCCCTGGGAACGCAGGTGTGCTGTCTGTCCCTGACTCTAATAAACAGAAACCAGACAGTAAGTGGGCTAGCTGATGACCCGGGGCCTCCCGCCGTCCTGATGGCTAGTACCAGTAATTGACACGCCTGCACTATCCCAGGAGAGGAATCTTCGCCCATCACATACCAGAGGTGCCCACTGTCTGCATTTTCCCAGGTGTGAATTATGCTTTGCACCCTTCGTGGGAAACTTGGCATTCAAAGCCATTTTTCCTAATTGGCCACTTGAGACCAGGAAGAAGCCTACGTGACCCAAGGGGTACAAAGAGGGGTTTAGTAGCCCACCCCATTTGAGCTCCAATCATCTACACCTGCTGGCAGGTATTGGTTGTCTCCCCAGGTCTGTGGGACGCCCAACCTCGCCCTACTTCTTCCCGAGGGATTGAGAGAAAGACGCTGGCCATGCCAAGTCTGGAACGCAGGGGTGAGAATATACCTCTGCTAGGTGTCTATTTTGCATGCATTTAATAAGAGCTCAGAGAACCAAAAGGGCTTCATGGTACCTGTAAGTGACTTTAGTGTAATTTCTGTCCTGTCCTTTGTAGTGGCTGTGTTATCTGTAACACAGTAGTAGCATTTAACAGCTAAGTTTACCCTGTAACAATAAAATAGTAACTGTTTAAGCTGTGACCTGACTCCTTCAGTTGCTGTAACAGAACCAAGCACAATTTTAAAAAGAACTCCAGCCGGTCATAAGGGACAGATATAGGGAGAGCTTGAGCGTTGGATCGTGTCGCTTCCAGAGGACAGATCCGTTGGGGCATCTCTCAGCCTCCCCAGGCTGCCCGCTGTGAAGGGATCGTGTATCCTAGCAGTCAAAATCTGAGGTGTAATAAGCTCTCCCTGTAAACTTCTTGGGGTGCCCGTCAACCTCCTCTAGGTTGCCCACTGCTAAGGGACCCCAGTCCTAGCAGTTGAAGTCTCGGGTGTATAATACACACACACACCACACTCACTGCCCTGACCACTGGCTGACAGTACATTAGTTTAAGTAAAAGGATTCATAAATGTGGTCATCTCCATTTTAATGAGGATATTACTAAAATATAGATCTATATTTCGATGATTTCAGAAACTCCTAATTGCAGCAGAAGCTTGTATCTGTAAGCCAAACTCTGAGTTGTCGATGCATCAAAAGTAAATAGGATTCAGATTTGAAATTACTACACTGGAAAGCCCGTCCATGGGCAAGGTTTATTTCTATTCCTGTATCTTACAAGTCTAGTTTTTTGTTCCCAGAGCTATATGGAGACAGAGGTATCTACTAAAAAAGGAAATGAGATGATATTTAATAACCTGTTAATATAGGGCATTCTGTCCCCCTGAGGTTAACCTTTCCCAACATGATTAAAATCAATGTTTGCCCTATATTGCTCTATAGTTTCAGTGGCTTACTTGTATATCCTTCTCCATCTTATTTTTAAAATTTTACATGGCATGTAGTAAAGTCCTACAACTGCTACTTAAAAAGCTACAAGGGTAAGAGGGGAAAATGTTAGATTTCCAGACCTACAAAATTATGCTTTTATCAAGTCACACAAATTGGTTCTAGCTTGCTTACACACTTATACAAACATTGTGGAACCTGAACAAGGTATTCAAGTATCTGATTCACCCACAGGTCTACTCAGCTTCTTTCTGTCTAGGGCAGGAAAAAAAAATGTCAGGCCCCTATGGTGATGGCCGAGGGAAGGGTCTGAGCTGCAACAGCTGAGAGGTACCAATTTCATTCTTGCCATCATACAAACCAGACTTGCAAATTGGGAACAAAACCTAAAATTTGGAAGAGCAGCTGAACAAGGGCTTCATATAGTAGTCTCAGCCAACTGAGGGCTTTATTACTTTTTTGTACTCTAAAGCAGTACTTTTGCCCACAACCCATGGTTGAGTGGCAGTACTTTCAACTAAGATTCTTGCTATGATAAAATATCAGTTTGGCCCAGATTCTCTAAGACTATCAGAGGCCACACAACTTTAGAAACTAGGTATGTTAAATATCAGTTAATTGATTAGTCGATTAACCTCATGAATTCTTATCCGTTAGTTGACTGTTCTATAGTCACCGGGCAGCCCCTGTCAGGGAGGAGGGTCTGAGCTCCAGGAACTGGCACAAGCCAGAACTGAGCTGGGCTTCCTGCCCCTCTGGCTCCTCATACACTTTAAATGTAGAGCCGCAGCAAGGGTAGGTCCAGGACCCAGTGCAAGCCAGGACTGAGCTGGGCTGCTGGCTAGCCTGCTAAAAAATTTACTAGCCCAGGGGGTGAAAACAGATGTAGTCTATAGCATTAACCTATAATCTTTTGCTTATTGGTTCATCAACTACACTCATGGTCACCAACCCGTCAATCACGATTGACCAGTTGATTGCAAGGCATTCGGGGTCCCGGCTTCCTGCAGGGCAGACAGAAGTCCTGCAGCTCTGCGCCACTTCCAGAGGTTCTAGAAGTGCGCTGGCTGCTCCCCTCCCCCAGGTCTGTGGCGTCCCAGAAAGTTGCGGGGGGGGGGGGGGGGAGGGCGGGGCAGCGGCCCGGCCCCAGAGGAGGTGGGTGCAGGGGACTCCCTACCCCCTGTCCCCTACTGCAGAACCCTGTCCCCTGCCCCCACTGGCACCCTGTCCCCTGCTGCAGAACCCTGTCCCCAACTGGCACTCTGACCCCTGCCCCAGCACACACTAGCACCTTCCCCAGTACCATGTTCCCTGCTCCCACCAGCACAGTTGGGGGGCCACATTAGAGGGGCTTGGGGGGTTTTGGAGGGGGTTTTTTGCATCTCACTTGTGTGGTCCCCAACTGACTTTTCTGTGGGTCAGTGACCCCGACTCAAAACAGGTTCCCTGCCCTTCTCAAAGGCAATGCAGAAACTGTGTGTGTTTGATCTAATATTTTATTTAAAAATGAAGCCTGCCCAACAAATGCCCAATTGGAGCCAAGCCCCCATCTGACTGCAGCATCGTAACACTCTTGCACACACGCACCCCAGACCCTAGATCTGAGCCTATCTTACACTGGACCCCCCTGCCCTGAACCCCTCACATACCCCAACCCAAATTCCTGTACCCTCACATCCACAAGCCTGTGGCTTGCTTAGTAACCCAATCCTTCATCTGACCCCAATGGTCCCCAGCCTCGAGTCCCCTCCCTGAACCAGTGTCCCCTTGTCTACCTCCTCCTGCATCCAAATTTCCTCCCAGAGCTTTTTTTAGTGGAAGAACAAACATGCTCTTTCAGTAACCCCTGTATTCCTCGTTCCATGAGGAATAAAGAGGCTTCCAAATGAAGGGGGGTTTCTGACATTTGGTCCAGTCTAGACAGGCCAAATGTTGGAAAAACCTCTTCCTACAGAAGAATAGAAAAAAAAGCAGCAGTGTAGAGTGTGTAAGGGCTGGGGATAGCAAGTGATGGAGAGGAGGAGAATACAGAGCGCAAGGCTTCTAGGAAGGGGTGGAGTCTTGGGGGAAGGATGGTGTTAGATCTTGGCTTGTTCTGACATTTAAAAAGTGATCTTGGGTGTAAAAAGGTTGGAGACCACTGGACTACACTATTACATTCCTATTAGAAACACTTTAAATTTCCCAGACCCTTGTCAACTGTATGTTCTTTAGGAAGCATGGGAAGGGAATTTATCACAACCCTTTAAAAATCCCAGTGATAGTGCATATTATACAACGCTTAAAACGCCTCTGCTGATCTCAGACTATGTTTGATAGAACAAAAAGATTCTGTTCAAAATGTACTGTGCACTACAGGGATTATCATAAAGTCCTTATTCTTTGAAATTTGTTGACGCTTTAAAGAGGAAAAAAAGCTTTGTCTCATACTATGGGACTGCTCAATAATCAGGCAGCCATGGAAAGAGATGGTATAAGAGTTAAAATGATGCTTGATTTCAACAGCTGTATCTCTGCCAAAATTGAATCCTAAGGTATGTGCCTGATAAACTGCATGTAAGTGTGACACGTACAAAAATGGAAGAGTAGGCTTTTGGCAACAGAGTAGTGGTACTCAGACTTGTCTGATTCAATAGCCAAAGAATAGATGACCAGTTATGGATCTGATGGAATTTGGACCCCCACTTTAGACAAATTTGGATTTTAGAAAGGTAAAATAAAGACTGTTCAAAGACTGCCACACCTTTATTCCATCTAACATCTCCTTCCTCTCTCCTCCTCCTTCTCCTCCCTCCCCCTCCTTCCCTCTTTTCCAATTTTATCACTGTTATCCCCACCTTAGCATGTTAGGTCTATGCAGTATTCTCTGGTTTTGTAGGGTCCCATCTTACAGCTATGGTAAGGAGTGAAACTTTTAGTGATTCCGTGAAGCATGCAATATTTGGAAATATACCCAGTAGAACTTCACAGTTAGAAAAACTTCAGGAATGGAGATTCTAACTGACAAGTTTATAAGTGAATAAAACATTATGGTTATCTTGTCAAAAATGTACAACTGAACATTGACTTAATACACCTTTGAAACTTCACTATGCAGAAGAAAAATGCGGCTTTTAACAATTTAGTTTAAATGAAACAAGTGCAGGAACTTTAAATAGTTTATGTTTAACACAATACTATACTGGCTTTATTGCAGGGAAGAGAGGGGTGTTACTCCTGCCTGATCGCATATTCTAGTGTGCTTCACTGGTCAACTCAAGTTCATCGCACTAAAGTTCTACTGTCACTCACTTTTTTATTGATTTTTTTAAAATAAAAAGTGAAATACTAAAAAAAAATCAGTTTGGCCAGCATGTTTATTGTAAAAGTAAAGTTAATGGTCTTGAGTAGTGCAGATATCCGTTAACAGTACACCTTTCACAATTAAGGTAACTGGAATAGTTGACAACGTATACTTGGACCATTCAATACCTTAACCTAACTTCTTAAAAATCAAGTGCATTTTTGTGCAATCCAATTAGAGAAGGTGTTTCTGAAATATCAGACCTCACATGGATTCTCCCAGACTACAGAAATAATGGTGGCAGAGGTTCACAACTCATTGGCAGGCCTCACCACCCCTAAATTAACACATACAAAGTTCTCCCGCAATTGACCACTACACAGAACTAGTTTGCAACACTACAGCAGAACCAGGGTTTGACTCTACTTCCAGGTTCAGCTGTGTTTAAAATAATAAAAATAAAAAGAAAGAAAGAAAGAAGAAAGAATTACAGCCAAGGATGACATTTTTACCTTTGGTGGGAATGTGGAGGGACGACCAAGTCCTTTGGGGATTTTGAAGATATTAAATTGTGTCATCTCAGCAAAGACCAGAAATCCAAGAAGCTGAGCAGAGATTCAAGAGTCAGACTATCAAGAGATCCCCTCCCTATCTGCATATTAGAATCCAGATGAAAGTCATAAGGACCATACTTGGTGTGCAT
The DNA here is from genome assembly GCA_032595735.1 of Pelochelys cantorii. Lineage (NCBI taxonomy): Eukaryota > Metazoa > Chordata > Testudines > Trionychidae > Pelochelys > Pelochelys cantorii. The sequence continues at coordinate 60,584,641 of CM064330.1, forward strand.
ATATTGTAAAAGACATTCTTGTTTATTTGCTATTTTGCTTTCAGACTGCCTTCAGAGCTGCACCATTAATTGAAGACTGACTAACTATTGTTTAGGGCACTGGGTGAGAGGACAGAGCGCTTCATACTGGATATACATGTTGGGAAGGATAAAATTTACATATTGTTGGTTTTGACCTGTGCTAACCTGATCACCACATCTAATGAAGTTCCAGATTATTCTAGGAATTGTGATTGCGGTTTTTATTTTTTATTGTTTATGTCCTGACACTCCTCTAACTGTGTTCTGTGTATTAGGTGGGACTTCCTAGGGTGACTGGTGTCTTATTGGTGAACCCAGGAACCATACTCCAGAGGAGAAAAGCGAGATGGCTACAGCCATGCATGATTACATTTATTTTTCTAATAGTGAAATAAACGCTATAATCTTGGAAAGACAGTTTTGCTAAATGCTTACAGCTATTAAGATGTAGGGAGTACCATGCCATTTGGGTTATTAATACAGAATCTAGTTCCATGACACTTAAAGCTAGGAACTGAGTGATAGTTTAATTACAAGTCAATACTGTACGTTTGTTAAAAACGATACAATACAACTTCATATTTATCATTATACTTTAACAATAACCTTGCATCATTTTACTGGTGGCTTGCAGAGCTTATGATTTTGTGAAATGCTTTCAGGCATTTCTTCCATTATAGTCAATGGAGCAGCACATACAAAAGCCAAATATTACTTACAGTAGATTGGTCCTTTCTAATGTAGAAGAAGGCTGCTTGTTTATTAATTCCCTCCGGATTATCCTGAATGCTACATAGTCCCTGCACATCCAATGAGGTGTCATGATTGTTTTTCATCAAACTAGGATAAAGGAAACTCCACAGTTTTTACATCCCGGTGGCAACTATGAGTTAGAATAATGAGAATACATCCAGGTTAACACAAAGTTTCATTTGGAAAAGCAGTCCCTCAGAGTGAGTACAGAGAAGAAAAGGAGCTTGATTACAATGGTTGCTTTACTTATGAACAAAAAAAAAAAAAAAAACCCCAGAAAGCCACATGCTTGCTCTACACGTTCAGCAATTTGAGCAGGCCTAGGCATATTTTCAACACTGTCATATAGTGTCTTTGTAATTCTTTTGTCAGATACTTCCAGTGTACCATTTACCAAGCATTTTATCGATAAACTGTTAAGCACAACCACAGGTTCCTACATGCTCACTGGTTAGGAATACTACTAACAAGTTCTAGTTAATATTAAGCATCAAATATAGCCCCTAACTGGCATTTCATATCCATTTAGCTAGCCATCCAGCCACCACAAAAGCAGCAAATAGAGCAAGTTAAAGAGAATTAAAGAATAGTCCTGAGCTTTGTAAAGATAAGCATCTTGTGGTACTAGCTTCTTAGTAGCTGATTGATGGAGTGGCACTATTTTTAAAGAAGGATGTGCGCCAGCAGTCATGTTTATTTATGTAGGTGTGATCCTGTCTCCCCTTTAGTGGCAATGAGGCTACTTAGAGATTAATAAATCTGCTAGCCTTACATAAAAGGCTCACACATTAAGCTCCAGGGGTCACTGGTTCAATCCCATCTGCCAATATTCAGGGTTTTTCAGCATTACAGGCATAGAACCACCACTGAAGAATAAAACTAGTTTCTAATTACCAAAAGCTTTAGGATGAAGGATGGAGAATTAAATGTACACAGTCATGATATTATTGATCATTAAAATAAGTTGCATCTTGAGGCACTCTGCACTAACTTTAAAAGTAAATATTTTGTAATTCATAACCAATAGCCCAAGGGTCAGTTTGCAATGAACTGCTGATTATGCTAAGTATCGAAGCCATGCACAGGAAAGGCATGCCCCCCTCAGTCTTAAGCCCAAATACCACCACCAAACACACCATTAATAAAGTCTTGGTATTTTTTTCAAAAACTGAAGTCATGATACTGACCTGCTACTAACAAACTCAGTCAATACAAGAGTCTATGTTTTCTCTGCCAGACTTCAAAGTGCTAAATATTTTAATCAGCATGCACTGCAGTACAGCTAAAAACCATTTCCTTCTCTGATGAATTCTTAAAGCCAAATGAAGACTAACTCAACATGAATGCCCTAGATAGAGGGGGACACCCTGATTTCTCCTCCATCCTTCCCAAAAGCCCCCTGCAAAAGTCAGAAATAATTTGCCTGCAGGCTATGGGAACAAATGAGGTATATGCCTAGATAACAACCTCTGAATGTTGTTAATTATGGCTCATTCCCTCTGCAGATGAATTACATCTGTTAAACACAGAAAATCCCACAGGTGCATACACCTACTGGCAGATATTCTGAACATTTGCTAGGTTGGTGCCCTTATTACATCTTCTCCTCCCCAGAGCACCTGTCTGAAGAGATCTAACTGAATCCTTAATTTTAATAAGCATTTCAGAACTATTTTAGGGGGCCCTATGGTTTGCCACAAATACAACATTGGATACAAAAGTTATTAGGATGTTCTTACAGAAATAGGAATTTTGAACCCTGATCACTGTAATCTGTTCAGAATAGGTTTCTGTCAAAGGTCAGTATTAGACTTGTAGGATGTCATTCATTGTTCCACTGTAGTACCTTCCCCAATGGCTGAAAGATAATAAAATAAGTTTGCATCAGATAACCTAATCTTTAATTTTCAAAGACTTTCACAACCTATTCTGCCTGACCTATCAGCTCCTATCTTCCATCAACCAAACATGTAGCTTCCATTACCCACTTAATAAACTTTCCAACAAATACCTTTGTGCTCCTCTCCTCCTGCCCCTCACATTCGGGAGGAGCTCCAAGTAAGCATCCGCAAAGCTACCTCATTGCCTTCCTTAACATTCTTTTAAGGACAAATTAGAACACTTTAGAAGGTTAGGTATCTAGTAGTTTTTTTTTTTTTTTTTTTTTTAAAAAGGTACTGTTTTCTACATTAAATTATTTAAAGAAAAAGAAGTCTCACCTATGCCATTCTGTGCTCATGAAGGCTTCTCTCCTTTCTTCACCCAAACACATGTAACACTAGAATTTACGGAATAACAGTTTTAGTGTCTCACTGATGATTGTCCAATCAAGTGCTTCCTTGGTACCATGATGCCGATTCTAGATGCTTGCCTCAATAAGCACTAAAAAAAGTTCCTGGCTCATTTGTGTGTAAGCTTGGTGGCAATACTGTAAGCACTATCATGAGCAGGACCCTACCAATTTCACTATCCATTTTGGTCAGTTTCAGAGTTCTAGGATTTTAAAAGTGGCAATTTTCATTATTTCAGATTGTGAATCTACTATTTCACTGTGTTGTAATTGTTGGAGTCCTGATCCAAAAAAGAGTGGTGTAAGAGGTTATCGAATAGGGGTTGCGGTACCATTTGCTACCCTTACTTCTGTTCAGCTGCTTGTAACAGCATTGCATTGAGCTGGACAGCTGGAGTGGGGCAGCTGTTGGTAGCTCTGCCTTCAGAGCTGGGCTGCTGGCCACCAGCAGCTGTGCAGCAGGAAGGATTATCTGGTATGGTATTGCCAACCTTACTTCTGCGCTGCTGCTGGTGAGGTGCTCTCTTCAGAGCTGGGCACCTGGCCAACATTACAACCACCACTCTGATTTCCACCTTTTCTAAAATAACCTTGTGATCCCTTTTGGGTTAGGGCCTCTATTTTGAGAAATGCTGGTCTCCCCCATGAAATCTGTATAGTATAAGGCAAAAGCACACAGGCCAGATTTCAGTCTATGATCGGTTTATCATGGCCAACAATTTGGCAGGGTTCTAGTTATGGTTGATAAGTGAGATGCAACAATTATAAAACACTTATATGGTAAAGCAGTATAAAGGTGTACCTGAGACCATGGCAGGTCCATTTCCCCCAGATACATGGCGCACGTTCAAATGTACTAGCCAAAAGGTGACAGACTTATTGTTACTGTGTGATTCTGTAACTAACAATGGATTCTGAGAGTACAGAACTGCAGGTTGCATTATGTAGTATAGTGTATTACTACTAATAGATCTATAGCGTGGCAGAATTTTAATCCTAGTTAACAAAAACATCACAAGTCATTGAAACAGGGACAAAATATTTTTCAAAGCCCTGTTAGTTAAGCTGTTTTTAATAGAATCAGGACTGTACATTCAAGGACTAATTTTGGCCCCTAATAATTTGAAAGCATAAGGGTACAGGAATTAGATACGGGCTACCTTCAATATTTTCATATGTTTGAATTATTTTAGTAAATTGTTGATAGTACACTTCAGTGACAGCATTTCTTACTGGCAAGATTCGTTCAACACTTCAGGTCTTTTGAGAATATTGGAATTTAAAGGAATGAGGAGAAAGAAGAGAGCAAGCATGTGCTAGGTCACAAAAAGGAGGTCATTCCAGCATTAGGGGGTAGCAAGAATGAGGTACAAAGATTCAGAGGAGATATGTAAATATGGTTACATTATTCCACTGCAAAATGATATGCATTCTACTTAAGCCATCAGTTTCCACAGGACATTTTCCCAATCTTGATCAAATATTAACATTGTTGTTTGCGACCAAGACCATTAGTAAGTCTCATGTGACAGGCATTGCAAGACTCATGATAGCTGAAGTATATCTAGTAACTTAAGACTAAGTGACCCACTAGAATTCTTTAGAGTCTTTTTAAACCAGAGGACTCGTTTGAAGTTCTGAAAAAGATACTAGACCTCTCTGTCAAAGGCATTTTCACCCAACGTATTATCTGCAGTACTGTGTGGAAGACTGACACTGCTAGCATACCACCATCTTCACACCCAATGTGTCATATGCACAAAGAATTGTGTAGCCATCTACCATATGTTTCCCATCTATATGCCAAGCAAAACAAGCATCTTACTCTAAAACAAATCTCAGTTTTGCCTAACTGTACAAATCTTCCAGAGAAGATGCTAGCATTCCAAGAACCCGTATCAGAAAAATAGACTTCTACATTAGAATATTCCTATTGTTATGGTGCATTAAATAATCTCATTAACTTATACTAACGTACCTCAATCTTTAACATTTGAAACTGTCATATTGCTAGAGATGAACTTGCTTTAATGATATTTAAAAAAAAATATATTATATACACACACACATACACACACACACACACACACATATATACACACACACACCCCCTAGACTTTCTGTCATCAAGATTTTAGTTCTGTGACTAGCCTTCCCATAATTATTATAGTGATCTTTGTATGCATTCCTCTTTCCATGTTCACTTCTGTCCTTCCAATTTTCATAGTGTACCAATGTTAAACATAGTGTAAGAACTGTGTAAGCATAAAACCAAGAAGCACAGCTCATCCTTGTGACATCTTGAGACAGAAACAGTGTTATGTTACCAACTGATTACAAAAAAAACTGGGAAGCAATGATCAAATGTTCATAGCTCTTTACCATTTTAATAAGTAATTTTTAATTGTAATCACACATTTCTTGCAGAGGACATTCTCTGCCAAGTGAAGAAAGGAGATCAAATACCACAACCACAGTGTAGTATTACGTGTCCCTGTTAAATTGTATGAAAATATCTTAATCGTACTCCACTCACTGAGCCAAACTCCAGATTTGTTTTGTGGGTCTTGTTCAGGAAAATTTAGTCTTTTCTTTAATAGAAAGAAGATGTTAATGAGAAAGTTATGAAGAACTGGCTTTAATGTACCTGAAGTGAAGTTACCAATGTAATGGTTCATAAATAAGAACCTGCTTCTGCTGCCTCCAGGCTTTGCTATAGCAATTGCTAATCTGAGCTCATGATAGGTGATGTAAGAAATGGGAAAGGCGGAGGGGAAGGAAAAATAATTAGGGGGGCAGAGAACCAAGAAGAACATAGACTAAAGAAAAAGAATAAGGTGGGCGCAGAGGTGAGCATAAAAGCTGAATTCCCTGATTTTAGAATGGGAGGGAAGGATAGGGAAAGGGATAATATTCCAAGATGGGTTGGTTGTCAGAGGAGCACAAAGAGACACAAAATGGGGAAGCAAAGTATACAGTAAGCACCAAGCAGTTTCAGGGGAATGTGGTAACAATGGCAGGAATGCAGGGGACCAGAGGAGCATGAACAAGGGTGGTCAGAGAACTAGATGGGTCACAAAGTGAGGAGGAAGAGTGCAGAAGGCATGAAAGGAGGATGCAAAGAACCAGGTAGGTACAGAGAAGAACAAGGAAAGTTATACTTTATGAACTAATATTTTATTTGTTAATTCATACATATTCTTTCCTCACAATGGGATTAAAGATAGCATTTTTACATTTAAATAATGAATAAAAGAATATTTAGATTCAATATTAAAATCATGCATTTTATTACATTAGCATGCCAAGTGAAGAGCATATGTTAGTGTCTTTAAAAAAAATTTACCTCATAAGGTAACACACTGGGAGACTGGAAGTGTTTAAGGAACAACCAATGATTATAGCCTACAGCTGCAACAGAGCATGCGATCCCCTTAGTCATAATTAACAACAAATTTGGGAAGGGATGGTAAAAAATACTTCACTGTTTAAGCCAATTCCTCACGATGATGAATAAGGATGCTATCCAATATATGGGATAATCTACCCCATATCATCTTACTGCAGAGTTCTTATACCTTCCTCTGAAAGATCTGGTACTGGCCACTGTCAAACATTGGCTCTGACCCAATATAGGAATTGCTATGTTCCTTAGTTGATAGCAGCTTTGGGAAAACTCCGTTTCTCAGACATGCACCTCTAACAGTCATAATGCAGAAGAGCAGCATAAAGCTACATTTCACTGGCTATTTAATCTGGTATTAAACAGATTTTGCAAGGGACAGCTCTTTGCTATGCTAAAAATTCAATCGACTTCACTAGGCATCAAGCTATAATACAGGATAATTGATTTAGTTAGCAGATAAATGCTTCTGTTTATCAGAAAGCCAGGAACAGTGTGAAAACAAATAAGACATCATGGAATGCCCAGCAGCTATCAAATGAGGATACCATTACAAGTATCATCCATGCTAAGCATCAAAAACAGAGCAAGGATTCAATTATGGTTAAAACCAGTGTTTCAAAAAACATTAATTTGAAATTATAAAGCACCAAATGATTGTCAGCCAGTCAGAGACAAGGTAGGGGAGGTAGTATCTGTTACTGGACCAACTTCTATTGGAGAAAGTGGCAAGCTTTCAAGCTACACATAGCTCTTCTTCAGATCCAGTCAGTTCAACTGACTGGAAAATTCAGGACACTAGTTTCAGTGAAGGAGGAGAAACTATGTTAAATGCACCATTCATGCATCATTCTTTCTGGGAAAGTAACCTTTAAAATGGCTTGGATCTCGAACTATTTAAAAAAAAATTCAAAATCATGATATGATAGATATTCCATGTGCTCCCAAATCCAATTATTTACAAAATATCATTCTAAATGATAGCTTGAGTGTGGGTGAAGGAGCCATCTTTGAACAAATCTAAGGCTTCTGATACAAACTGTTTTAAATGCACATGCAAAGAGCAAGAAATATTGGAGTATACCAAAATGAAATCTCTATGTATTTTACTTTACATTAGGGATAGGATTAAGATAAGCAGACCACCTGTGGAATGGTGGGACACAGTACGGTCAATCCCAAAAGATTAAAAAACAAACAAGAACTGAAATCCACAGATTGACACCAAAGATTGTGAAATTGTCCCTGAAGTCCTCAGATTTTAGCAGACAAGTTGTCTTGTGTTTTTAGCTTAAATCCCATGTGACTGAGTGGGGCAGCAGAAGGGCATGCATATGGGGCATTTCTGGCCCGTCACAGGCACTCACTGATCATGTTAAGGTGTGGAGCTTCCAGCTTCTCCCCAAACTCAAAACATCTAGTTAATTCTGGTTCCAGTCTCAAATCTATTTCCTAGCTTTACACTGCTGAGAGAGAAAGGAGAACAAGGTCCTTGGCTGTGTTCCAACTCACAGCAGAATGCATTTCAATGGCAAATAAAGTGATCCTTTTATGTGTCTCCCATACATCCCCAGGCAGTGAGACTTTGATTAACATGTGTAAAGTACAAAAAGATCCCTGAATGAAAAGTATTAGAGGACTACAAATTAGGTCTTTCCCTTTTCAGCATATTTTGCTATTTATCTTGACGTTTGAGATAAAAACAGTACTCCAAGAACAGTTTTTGTAATGCATTTCTATATCAGCACTCTTACTGAATTTACACCATAAGGTGGAGTCAAGTATTTGCAAAATTACGTGAGCTTCCTCTAAGGTGTCACTAGCCATTATAATGGCCAGTTCAATAATATACAAGGGTTGGGTTGAAAATAGCAGCTCAAACCCCCTCCTGAAAATCTTATCCTAGCCAACCCAAGCCAGGCTTTAAGAATTTAAAGTTTGACCTACTAGGTACTTTCACTTCCCCACTCAAGTACTTTGAGAATACAAACTGTAATTACTGTTTTCTGAGGAAAGCCACCATATAAAATTTTAAACACCTAGGTGTGAGATGTCTGCCAGACCCCTGAATCCTGAAAAGTTGCCTGTTTTATTGAGGTCTAAAGTTCTTCGATACAAAGCTATACTCACTGAGTCAATGGTGGTCATGTGGACAGCAGAAAATGGCTTTCCTCACTGTCAGTTCTCCAGTCCTGAGAAATCTTTACCACCAGGTCCCACTCCAGTTACTCTATAAAGGGTTCTGAATTGCTGGCCTGAAAACCCAGAACAAACATCAAGTGACTGATTCCCTGCTCTTCACATTAGCATTCCTGATATTTGACACAATGTACTGGTTGAATCTGTGTTCCCTAACCAGATTCCATCAGGATGACTTCCCAAAAGGTTGTGATCATTCACATTTTGTACCCCATTTCATACATACACTTATGATGCATATAACACCCTTTTCTAAAAAATGCCGACAATGCAGAAGTGAAAGGAGGAATAATTATTATTATTTGTATAAACTAAGTGTCACACCTAAAGGTACTAGAACTAGAACTGTTAGGGGTGCTCACACACACCCCTGATGTGAAGTAGTTTCCATTTTGTAAAAGATTTCTCGTTAGATTCAATAGCTCTCAGCACCTCTACTATAAAAATTGTTCCAACACTCCAACTCATTTAGATTTCCATTCTCCTTTATAGGGAAAGCAGAGAGCCACTCTTCTCTCATTTTATATAAATAAAAATTTCCTGAGAGACAGAATGATGTCATCACATCAGTCAGTGTCCACAGGAACCAAGCCCCAGGCCGAGAGCTCCAGCACTCTCCTCCCCAGAGGCTTGGCGGGGGGGAGAAGAGAAGAGAAGAGGCGAAGAGCCAGGGCCACTTCAGCCCCTCCCTGGTGGCAACAGGTGGGAGCCCTGAGGGAGAGAGCTGGACCCAGGCCCTCCTTGGTGGACAGGGGAGGGCTGGGGCGGCTGAGGCCTGGTCTGCCAAGACCGCTCCCCCCCCCGGCACCCTCTCCACGGCCAGACCCCCTACTCCCAGATACAGGGGGGTTGATGAGCGTGGCGAGCAGGGGTCACAGCTCCTTAGTATTTTTAAACCTTATTAGCATTGGGGGCTTACTGTTATTTAAATAGCCTAATTCATAATATTATATCCCTGAGGTCTAGATTCAGTAACAAAATGAACAACAAAGCCAAACTCTGTCCTCAGATATTCACAGAGGTCTCATTGAAGTCTGTGGAGCTCCACAGAGGCATCCCATGGCAAAGTCTAACATTTAGATTTAACTATACTATGACATACCATAAAACCAAATAGTTAATTTAGGAGTACTTAATGTAACTGTATGATTCATAGATTCCAAGGAGAGGACCACTGCGATCAGTACTCTGATTTCTGTAGCCTGTGTTGTATACGGGAGCTTGCCCAAAATAATTCCTAGAGCATATTTTACAAAAAAACCCCACCAATCTTGACTTAAATTGTCACTGAGGCAGAATCAACCATGACCCTCCAATAGTTGATTGCTGTGTTAAATATTTACAGCTCATTTTCAGCCCAAAATTGTCTAGTTTAAAATTCCAACCAGACTACACTAGATTTAAGATACATCCCACTGTTAAATATTTGTTCCCCATGTACCCACCCTTTAACCTTTTTTGGCAAGCTAAATAGATTCAAAGAGATCAATCACTATTAAAGCGTGTCCGATTTTATACTGGACTACTCAAGCAAACAGGGATCTGGCAGCTCTGATGAGCACCAATGACCAGGTCATTGATTGTCCAGTTGGTGGCCCCACTCTGCTGTTGTGCTCCACACTGGGACTAGCAGTCTTCCTGCCAGCTGCTGTGCTCCCAGTTGTTCTCAGCCAGTGGGGCTGCAGCAGGGCCGAGACAGCCTGAGAGCAAAGGAAGCTCTAGCTTCCTGCATTGTTCCCTGGTTCTCTCCTCCCTCTGCCAGGATGCACTGCCATAGCTGTAATCCCAGGTGCTGTGTAGTACGCACGCAGGAAAGGGGGGGCGGGCAAGGACAGCAATGCCCTACCAGGAAGGGGGCACTGTAGGCTAAGCCCAGCCTGAGGAAGGGAATAGCTGTCTGGGAAAGGGTCCAACTGCACGCAAAGTGTGTGTGGGGGGGTGCAGATGGGACAGCGAGAGGATCACAGAAGAAGAGTGAGGATGGGGGGGGCATGCTGTGTGGGGCAGGGATGCAGATGGGGCAGAGGAGTGAGGCAATAGGAAGGGGAGTATTTGAAGGGGAAAGGGAAAAAATGCTGAGGACAGAGAAAATGCTTGCAGGTGGGAGATCACGAGGCAGCTGGGTAGGGATAGATATGCAACTTGGTGAGTGCTGGTAGAAGTCAAATCTAGCACTGCTGGCCTGGCCCCTGGCAAGACGGAGGACACACTGGCTCTGTGCTCCCAAAAGCACATAAAGTTACAACAACTTTAGTGAACAACAAAAAAAAAAAAAAAAAAAAAAAAAAAAAAATCATGGAGCTGGTGACAAAAAAAGGGGGGACAAGGCGGGGGGGGGAATTAAAACCTTTGTGAAGTTTCATTTTAATTATCCTTTGACTATTTTGCTGCCAGTTCTGGTATCCTGTAACTAATCAAGCCTGAACTTAGCATCTGTCCAAACAAGAAAATGTGCCTGCTTGGGTTTGCAGTGAAGATGAACATGTGAGCAGGGGAGATGGGGGGGGGGGGGTGTGGCACGGAGGGGGAGAGCAAGCAATGGAGAGATGCAGGAGGGAGAGAAGGAGCAAGCAGGGACAGGGAGAGCAAAGGTGCTAGACTGCCAAATTTCAAATTCCAGAAAAACTAATCACTATAAGGCATCCTTTAATCATTCTCATGGTTCTTCTTCAAACCCTCTCCAATTTATCAGCCTCCTTTTACCTTATGGGCACCAGAGCTGGACACACACATTCCAGCAGTCACCCCAATGCCAACTACCGAGGTAAAATAAGTCTATTCCTATTCAAGAATCCTTCATTTACGCATCCAATTCACTTCATTTTGACCAGCATCTCACAGAGCTCATATTCAGCTGACACTAAATTTTTCAGAGTCACAAGATAGAAGATTCTATCTTCTGAAAAAGTGTGGCCTACATTCTTAGTTCCCAGATGTATTAAAAACCATAATTTGCTTCTGCCCTGCTAACAAACTGATCCAGATCACTATCAGTTGATGTGTTCTTCGCTGGAAATTTGTGTCAGCATAAGCCTCTATCTGCAGATGTGGATAACCTACTTTCTGTCAGTGGAATCTGCTGAACCACAATGATCTACTCCAAGGAATTGCAGCAGCCAACCGAGAACACTGTGTTGCCTCTCGCAGAAGCCAGAGCTCTGCGCTGGCCACTCCTCCCAGTCATATCACCTCTAGCTGCTCCCCTAGTGGGACTGTATGACCCCTGACAGAAAATACAACTGTTTGGAAGAGATGGTGGCAATATAGCCGCACACCTAAGAGAAGCTGCTGGCATGGGGTATTAGCAGCACATTCTTCTCCTTTGACCACTGCAATTCCCAAGAATAGCATCCAGCAGTTCAGCAGATATAAATTTCTGTCCAAATAGAAAATGGTATCTGCAAGACTCAACTCTTCATGATTTACCACTCCAATTATTGCATCATCTGCAAACTATCAGTGATATTATGTTTTTCTTCCAGGTCATTAAGAAAAATGTCTGAGTTTTTAAAGTCGACAATGTATCTACTCTGTGCTCATGCATTTAAGTGCTAAAAAGCACTTTTCTTGGTAATGAAATGGTAGATAGAGATATCTCCTGTTAAGAGCAGCAATAACTTTTCATTATTAACTTGATCATAAATGCTGCATAAGCAGCTACCTTGTCTAGAGGCAAGGTATTTAGGGTCTCTTGCAGGACCCTACCTTCTGCATAGTGCCAGAGCGGGAACAGCCCTGAAGCTCCCTTTTCCAGCCTTTATAGGCATCACCTGGGCCCTTCTCTGGTAAAGGACATCAAACATTTGTCCTTACCCTTATACAGCTCTTAAAGTACCGGTAGCAGATGGCACCTATCATAAGCAAGGTGAAGCTCTGAAAGAAAAGAAAAAAACAAAACAAAACACACACCTCTCAGACATTCTACTATAGTAGCAAGTTGTTTTAGACTTCACTTTAAATTGGGGATCAAACATCAACTTTAAAACCAGAATCTACAAAGCACACATGGAGCAGTTCCTCCATAACACACCTTATTCTTTTCCATGCCTTGCTGATTGAAGTTAGTCCCCTTGAAAAATAATTTCCTTATAGATGCTCTATTATTGAAAAACAATGCAACTATGATCACTGAAGAATTTGGTTACTAACTACCAGGCCGTAACAACTGTGATAAGACACTGTATAAGGCTTGTTTTAAAAAACTATTCAGCTGTCACAAGCACTACTGTACATTTGCCAAAAAAGAAAAAAAAAAAAACTTTAAATAAAGTAATCCCATAAGTAACCTATTTACCCTATACTGTGTCGCAAACTTGGTTTTCTAGTGAGTCATTCATTCCTACAAATGCAGTTTGTTGTTGTTAAGTTATAACCCCATATTCACAAAGATTAAGGTGAAAATGAAAGTTCAAAATAAATGAGGTCCCAGGTGACAAAGAAAGTTACTATTTGGCTTTGATATTTCTCTATTCTGGTTACCCTAGCCTAAAGAATGACGACTAAATTTAAAATGTTAGCCAATTTTGAAACTAAACTACTCTGAAGAATCTGGGGACCAACTTTAGTTACAATATAAACATAGGTTAAATTGGACTAAGTACAGTTGTATTACTCTGTCTTAGTTTTCAGGTCAACTGTAAGTGCATACATTTAGTTATTGTGAGGCAAGACATAGTTCAAAGACATAGCTGAAAAGATGAGAAGCAGACAAATACAGTTCACACTGCTAAAGGGAGCATCTTAGACCAGAACTGTTTCATTAGAGGGAGTCGGGGGGGGGGGGGAGGGGGAGGGAGAGAATCCAGAATTTAGACTGATCCACTACTAACATTAAAGAGCTAGTGAAAGATAGAGCTGCCAGAAAATGCAATATCCTTCTGAAGAGAGGAAATCTGTATTAACAGCTCCTCTCTCACATCCTTATCTTACTTTTCTATTAACTGATAGTGGAGTCTCTTGGCCTACACTCAAGCACTCTCTCTTTTTGGCATCCCCCCCCCCAAAAAAAAGACAGGACTATGCAGCACTTTAAAGACTAACAAGAGGGTTTATTAGGTGATGAGCTTTCGTGGGCCAGACCCACTTCCTCAGATCAAAGTGGGTCTGGCCCACGAAAGCTCATCACCTAATAAACCCTCTTGTTAGTCTTTAAAGTGCTGCATAGTCCTGTCTTTTGTTTCAGCAAGACCAGACTACCACAGCTACATCTCTATCACAAAAAATAAATGTTTGCCTGCTTCCATGCCCAGCTGGGGAGTCCTAGGGAGAAGAGTATAGATACTCAGTTAATCCACCTGCACTTAGAAGAACACACTACTGTAAAAATTCACAATTAGCTCCTCTTTCTCTAACCTAAGAATGACCATACTGGGTCAGACCAACAGTCCATCCCAGTATTCTGTCTGCGGACAGTGGCCAATACCAGATGCCCCAGAGTGAGGCAACATAATAGGTAAACTTCACATGATCCCTCTCCTGTCACCCATTTCCAGACAAAACAGCCCAACAGCTACCCATGACTGCTCAGAAGATGGAAAGGAAAAAAAAAAAAAAAAAAAGATGCTGAGAACCAGTGACCAGTTTGTGATGTAGTGGGTGGTGCTGTACATGCAGCCATTCTCTGGTTACTATGCTTGGGCTGCGGGTGACCCCTATTGGCCTGCGTCTGTAAGCACTGCACAGCGGGGAGGGTTGCCCTGAGGATACTCATGTCATGTAGTCCATGGCCCAACAGGTTCTTACCTGTCCAGGGAAGGGGTTTGAACAAAGGAAGGGTGTGGCTTGGAGAAGGCCAGTTTTTGGCTGGAAAACCATGAAGAGAACAGACTAAGCAGAGTGCTGGGAGTTGAGGGACTTATGCACCGCTGCCCCAAGGGGTCTAGGGCAGCCAGCCCTGGACTCCTTATGTCCACATCACATCTATGCTGTGCTGTATCCCAGAGAGGCAATAAACCCTCTCTATTCTACTGGCTGGTGGAGTATCATCTTGCTATAGACAGGGTGCAGGATCGGGGGGTGGGGTGGGGGGGGGTGTCACACAGTTACAGCTCCCCAGTGGTTAAACATGATTGAAACGGGGGGGGGGGGAATGCTCATGAATAGAGAGCACTGCTCACCCAAGCCAGGACAAGGAGGGGGCAACTCCCTCTGCTTTTAGCAGAGAAGGGTGATTTGTGCTTCCTCTACTTACTTTAACCTCACACCAGATAGCTAGCAGTAACTGCATCTTAGGTCAAGTGGAAGAAATGGAACTGGGCAAAGAACAGACAAAGTATTGACTGTGGCCTTTGGACTTTATATATCACATCCATTCCTTAGACAGAAAAGATTGCAGGATCATTGCTTAGGTAAGTGGTGGTCAAAGAGAGCCTGGCAGGTATACCCCTCTCCACCAACACAACTCTCTGTATTGGATGAGGTCATTAGATTGTAACTCCTCATCTCAAGCATTTCATCTTTATTTTACTGATAAGGTGTCATGCACACTGATAATAAGTTATAAGAGTAAAACTGTTTTTGCTAATTATAAATGTGTGTGCCCAAAACAATGTTCTCTAATTATAAAGCTGTCATATGTAAACTTTTTCAAAGAGCTGCATTTTCATGTTCTTGGTTTTCATTGTAGAAAAATCACAACTTCTATAAGTTAAGGACCCAATGACACAAGATGCTGATCAAATTTCTCCTTAAACATGAGAATATTTTTTAATTGCCAAATACCATAGACTCTAAATGGGTAAAATATACTCCAGCTGTTGTAATCACATAACTCATGTAATCCAGAATAGAGGAAAGGCACATAGTTGTATTTTAAAATTTGAAGTAATAAATTAGATGGTATTTTACAGACCTTCCTTGTGAAAGTCAGCCTTCCCTCCCGCCCCCCCCCCCCCCCCCACACACACCACTATTCATTATCTGCAATATTTTGGTCCTTGTTTTGACAAGTCTAGACATGATACCTAGGTCTTCCTGCTGCCATTTTCAAACAAGCTAAAAAATAAATCACCCAGTAGGAGAAAATTTCCACTCATTCTAAAGACAACTTTAAAAAAAAAAATTAGACCTTGTAATTGTCAGTGATGAAAAAAGCACTGAAGAAAAATATCCATTGTATAAACTTAAGTGATTTTGATCTCAAGAAGGAAAAGTAACTTAAGTTTCCAGATCTCCCTCCAATATTGGGAAATTATATAAAAGCCCTGATTCAGCAAAGCACTTGTAAATCAGTGCGACTGAGAAACCTGGTTAAAATTAAGCATAGGCTTTAATTCTGCCTAGATTAGTGCAAACAATGAACTTCACACATGAGGATTTCTATTAACTTCAATGTAAAGTTCAGAATACCTAAGTCTTTGAACAATTCTGGCCCTGATTCTGCAGTGCTGACTAAAATCAAATATATACATACGCTCTATAGATTATTCCTGACCCTTAAGAACTGAAGTGCACATTGTAATTCTCCCATAACTAAAGATTAAACAGAGATAAGTATATGATTTTGTACCACATTGTCAATTACTTCTGCAAAAGTACTGAGTGTTGAGACATTTACTAATTCCAGAGAAACCTCACATATCCTGAACTTTTCTACTAGAGAATCCATTGTAGGAACAGCAGACCCATCAATAATAAGCATCATCACTTAACTTCCAGCTGACAGCCACAAGAGAGCTTTGAACACCTTTCTCCAATAATCAAATATTACTTTCAACCTGAAATTATTGCAGTGTGCATTAAACACTTGCTAGCAATATCTGACAAATATTGCTCAAGTTCACGTATTTAGGAACAACTTGTATTCTCACAGTTGCTGTTTGTGTTGGTGGAATATGCACAAAACAGGTTCACTTGTCTATATTAGGTGAGAAAAGTTGGCCCACAAAATCAGTACTGACAAAGTAAATGGGGCACAGCAGGCTGTAACAGACAGGTTTCTACATGGAAAATGGTTTAAATTTACACCTTAAGTAAACTTCCTGTGAATGCTCTTATGACAGTGCCTTTTACTGGTTTAGCTTAAGTCACTGCCTTGATGTAGTTTAAAGCGCTTCTATTCTTATTCCAAAATAAGACCATCCTCATGGGGGAGTTACACCAGTATGATTCTAGCAATTTAACCACCTAGTGCTGGTCCAGTTTTATTAATAAAACTGGAAAAAAGTTTCCAGTTTAGACAAACTGGTATTGAGGCAGTCTGACAGTCTGTCATGATGTGCCCTGATACAACCAGTAGGTTTAATAGATTATTCCCAAAAGGCTCAGATCCCTGCAATCACTTACAAATATTTAATTCGAAGCTAAACATGTTCATAAAACTTTTAATTCAATGGAACTACTTACATGCATAAAATTACACACAATGCACAGTCGAGCCTGTGGAACTCTGTGCCAGAGGATTTGTGAAGGCCAAGACCATAACAGGGCTCAAAGTTCATGGAGGACAGGCCCACTAATGACTATTAGCCATGAAAGACATGGATGCAAAACTATGCTCTGAAGCATCCCTAAGCTCTGTTTGCCAGAAGCTGGGACTAGGTGACATGTTCTAGTCTTTCCTTCTCAAGCACCTGGCATTGGCTACTGTTGGAAAGCAGCATTATTGGGCTAGATGGGCCAGTATGGCCTTATGTTATTAAGCACACACGTGATTATAGGGCCAGGACCAGAGTTTCAGTGTTCCCAAGACTCCAAAACCTGCAAGCCAACCTATGAAAATGGAATCCTATACCTACAAATTTCGTATGACAGGTTGGAAGCCTAGAAGTACTGCTAGCACTATACAAAGCACAGTTCCCAAATACAAATGGAAGCTTGGTGTGCGTGTTAGTGGCAATGTGGCCTGATTAAAAACTTAAGATTTACACGGCGCAGGACATGGCCCACAGTGGGGCGTGTGCACGCTTTGTTCCTTTGTATAAGGCCGGGAAACAGAATGCTATATCGGAATCATTTACACTATAAAAAGAGAAGGCGCCGGATGATGGCGTTGATTAGTTTGCCCAGGGCGTGCTAGCCCCGACGATCGCCGCTACACTCGCTTTTCCTCTTCCACGCACCGTGCCCCCCGCACATTCCGTTCAGAGAGCGCACACTCCTCCCACCGCCTCAGGCTCTCAGCGCCCCGCACCACGCACCGCTGACGAGAGTGAAGCTCACGCAGTCACGCTCCTCTCGCTTAAGCGAGTCTTTCTAGGGCGTTGCAAGGGGGCTGGGTTCACCTGCACCTGCCGTGCAGCGAGGGGCCCGGCGCCTGCTGTTCCCTTAACACCAGACTGGGGGAGGGGGGTTGCTACCAACCCAAGAGGCTCCTGTTTCCCGCCCAAGCTGCAGGGCAGTGATCATGAGAATCACCAAGCTCCGGGGCATACGGACCCTCTCCCGCCCCCTCAGCCGGAGCTGTCCGTGGTACGTTGGGGGTGGGGACTCACTGCGCTGCCTTCAGCTCCCTCATCGTCGCTCCGGATGGCGCTGGGCCCGTCCTGCAGGAGCTGCTCCAGGCAGGTGGTGCCGGGCAAGGACGAGCTCTTCTGGTGGGACAAGTGGGCAGCAGGCCGGCGTCCCTCCTCCCCGCCTCCCCTGTCCGCTCGGGCCGGGGCGGCGGGGGGCAGCGGGGACGAGGAGAGCGAGGAGGCGGCGGAGGAGGAGCCGGGCGGCTGCTGCCCCTTGCCGGGGTGGTGGAGCAGGTGCTCGCGGAGGCGGCGCAGGGCGGAGGCGGGCTCGCCGCCCGGCTCCAGCGGCTCGGCCGCGGAGCAGCACAGGTTGGGCTGGGAGGAGGAGAAGACGCGGTCCAGCACCTGCTTCCGCCTCTTGAAGCCGCCCCACCGGGCGCCGGGCAGCGGGTCCCCCTTGCTGCCGCCCACAGGAGGCGCGGCGGGGGGCTGAGGCCCCGCAGTGCGGCGCTCCGCGCTCGACCTGCCGCTCCGGGCTTTGCTGCCCAGCTGCAGGTTCTTCCAGAGCCGGGCCTGGAACGAAGCCGCCGGCTCGGGCTCGCCGGGCTTGTCCTCGGCAGCAGCCCCCGGCTCCATCCTCTCCCTCCCACCGGCTCTCCCCCGCGGCCTGCGGCTCAGACTGCGGCGGAGGCTGAGGGAGCAGCAACAGCAGCAGACCCCGCCGGAGCGCGGCCGCTTCAGCCCAGCCCGGGCTGAGGAGAAGGCTGCGCCCGCCGCCGCAGGGTGCGCTCGGGGGCCGCCGACTCCTGGTGCCGCAGCAGCCCGGGCGTGTTGGCTCTTGCCCGGCCGGCTGCCCGCGGCTGGATCGGCCAAACGGGCGGCCCCAAAGTTTATCCGCCTCCCTGTCGCTAATTCCCTTCTGTCTGCGGCGGGCTGTTGTCACTGGGCGCGGCGGGCTGCCTGCTGGGCGCTCCCACACACGTGTGCGATCCAGGAGCCAAAGCAAAACCAAAGGGGGTGGGAGGAAACCATCGTTGCGGCTCAGGAGGCAAAGTTTGTAAAGGCTGAAGCCGCAGACGGTCCCCAAGCGGTTCCCGGCTGCTGTGAACTCAGACAGCCCTGCTGCTGCTGCTCAGGCTTTTCGGCGGCGAGGATTGGGGAATGAGCTCCCAGGTGATGCTGTAAACGCTGTTATCATGGGGCCAAAGTTAGGAGTGTACGGAGGGACGCTGATTAATTAGCCCACTGGATAGTCACAGCTGAGGAAAGGATGATACGTGAGTGGCTTGTCACCGCACGTACCTAAAGTTGCAATATAAGCGGGGTTTCCCTCCTTCCGCACCTGACTGTATTTCCCATTCGTGACAAGTCTGTGTGTGA
This sequence comes from Pelochelys cantorii, assembly GCA_032595735.1. NCBI lineage: Eukaryota > Metazoa > Chordata > Testudines > Trionychidae > Pelochelys > Pelochelys cantorii. The sequence goes on from CM064330.1 coordinate 60,604,079, forward strand.
GAGAGAGCGAGAGAGAGCGAAAATTACAACCAGCAGATATTTACTGTCATTTAACTAGTAGGCATGGCAATTATAAAAATGATTGCAACACTGTGATTGGCTAGTTCGGGGAAGTGAGGAAATTAAAGGCATAGCATCTCTGCTTAGACTAAAGGTTGGGAGTAGGATTTCCATTTATAGTATGAATGTTAGCTACTTCCTTCCCCTTCCTGAAACTTGTGGGTAGGGCCAGGCTGAGAGTTAGAACTAGGGTCTAGGACCAGGTCCCCACCATTACCTTGAGCTGCTGTATTGCCAAAAGTTTTCCTTCCAAAGCTCTCCAACTATCTTACACATGTGAGGATTAGTTTGCTCCCAATGGAAACTGGGTTGTCTATGTGAGAACCCAGGCTGGGGAAATTAATCTGAAACTATAGGCAAACAAAGTTTGGCAAATCTCATTTGACGGAAAGGCTGAAACAACTGACTTTTCTGCCAAGCACATTTGCTGGGGGATGAGCCTTTAATTCTCTGCACCTTCTGCGGTATTTTACTGTAACACTCTCTAATAGAAATTCTGAGTTCCTGAAAGCAAAGGTTAATAATAAAAAGAAAGAGGAATGTTACAGCTACCTCTACTCTCATGGATCCCACAGCAGTATCAAAGTAAAGCATCAAATGGATTACTTCAGGGAGGAAGAGACTAGAGGCTGTAAATAGAAGTGGACTTTACAATGTTTGATCTGCTTCAGGTTCTAAATCTTTCAGCATAGATCATTATGAATACCTGATCTATTCTCCCAGTAGTATTTTCTCTAAAGCCATTTGCATAAGTGTCACTGTTGAAAGTTAGAATATAGAAGTGATATTGGAACAATGGTTATTTAAAACGATATAGTAACAATCCCCAATATCACAGAATATGTTGACCTTAGCACACAATTTATCTAGAAGTACATCTTACTTTGAGTGTGGCTATCTCCATAATCCACCCTTTGCCTACTTTTCTGAAGGTATGAGAAAAATCATCTCGTGGGTTCCAGATTTTCAGCAAAATAATCGTTAAAAATTTCTTTACAAGAATAGAGCTATGAAAATCGTCAAAAATAAAATAAACAAATTAGATTACACTTAATTATACAGTATTTCCACCACCTTGTTAGTCCTGGTATATTAGAGGACTACGGTGGTCTGAGGACCCTGTATAGCTACAAAGTTTGTCTCTCTCAACAACAAAAAGCTACATGATATTACTTCTCCCCTCTTGTCTCTTATTACATTGAATTGTCTGTTGTCATCACAACACATGCAAAATATGGTGTGGGTAAATAATAGAACAACAATCAGTGGTTAGTTCTCACAATACAATTTTGAATCTCTCTGAAGCTTTGTTGTTCATTTATTTTAAAAGTTGAGGGATTCAAATGGTGCATTTTAGAACTGCATTCCACAATCATGGGCAAGGCCAAAATAAGGAAGCATGGATGCTTACCCCATAGCTTTATTGACATCACTAATGTATACTAGTTGAGAATCTGGCCCTGAGTATTAAGGATACTTGCTGAAATTGGTGCTCCTTTTTATGTTAAACTTTAAATCTAATGAGTATATTGCAATGTAGTACATAAGGAAGTTTTGTTGATATAAATCCAAGATATGGTAATAGTGGCTTATACTACTGGGCAAAATGATAAGAAGATCTGAATTTCCTCAGTTTATTGCATCCAAGAAAATAAGAGATGATGGCTTGTCAGATTAAAAAAAAGCAATTATACACAAAGAAACAGTCAGGACCCAGGTTCTCAATAATGTTTTGACTATAGAATATAGGAATGCAAACAGCAGCACTTGAAAAATACATCAGGACAAAGTGCAAGATTGCAATATGCAAATACATATGTTGCACATGTAGCTTCCAGTTTGCATATGAAAACATATTTTTCAAATCATCTTCAGCACCTCTGAAAATCTGGCCACAAAAATCACTCTAGACATATGCAAAATTCCCAAGAGAGGGAGAAAACAAACAAACATAAAAGGACAGCAACCAAGATAAACTTAGTTATTTAACCACAATAGCCAGAGTACAAAGCCAAAAATATTTAACATGATTCAGACTAACATCCAAAAGACAAATGGAAAGAAATAAATTTGGTTTTTCCCTTTTTTTTTTCCAGTTTCTGAACTCTGATGCCTGGTTAGGTAACTAGTTAGGTTGCTGAGCTGCTACAATTCCAGGCCAGCTATAAATTATATTGTGGCAGCAGTGGTAACTGGATCTCAGGCCCTTTAAATTGCCACCTCACATGATGTGGTCCAGGCAGCTCTGTGGGCTGAGCTCCAGTTTGGAGTACTAATTGTGCAAACTCGTAGAGTGTGTCTTTACTGCAAAGTCACTCTGGGTAATTGACATGCAGGTCAGAAAACCAGGTCTAGGCTAACCCAGGTGTGAGCATCCCTAAAGGATGGAGTCTGTGAATGCTTAGGTGAAAAAAATGGGACAGGGTTGAGAAGCCAGAGGTGGGGAAGGGGCAGAGCTTGGACAGGGACAGTTTGGAGAGAACAAGGCAGAAGGAGACAAGCTTAGGAGAGAATTGGCAGAAGAGTCTGCCTACTAGAGAAAACTTCTTAGAGTTTTGAGTGGAACCTAAGATTCCCAAGTGTCATTTTTCCCCTGCCACCCACAAATACTTTCAAACCCACACCAAAGTGTGCCAAAGTTTCCCATCCCCCTCTAGTGTTGGTCCACATAGAGCATGAGAAGTACTGCTATCTATTAACTCACAATCCTGCTGGAAAGGTATAACAAGCGGGGTTCCACAGGGGTCTGTTTTGGGACCGGTTCTGTTCAATATCTTCATCAATTATTTAAATATCAGCATAGAGAGTACATTTATTAAGTTTGCAGATGATACCAAGCTGGGAGGGGTTGCAACTGCTTTGGAGGACAGGGTCATAATTCAAAATAATCTGGACAAATTTGAGATATGGTCTGAGGTAAACAGGATGAAGTTTAATAAGGACAAATGCAAAGTGCTCCACTTAGGAAGGAACAATCAATTTCACACATACAGAATGGGAAGCGACTGCCTAGGAAGGAGTATGGCAGAACGGGATCTAGTGGACCACAAGCTAAATATGAGTCAACAGTGTGACACTGTTGCAAAAAAAGCAAACATGGTTCTAGGATGCATTAAAAGGTATGTTGTAAGCAAGACACGAGAAGTCATTCTTCCACTCTACTCTGCACTGATTAGGCCTCAGTTGGAGTATTGTTTTCAGTTCTGGGCACCACATTTCAAGAAAGATGTGGAGAAATTGGAGAAGGTCCAGAGAAGAGCAACGAGAATGATTAAAGGTCTAGAGAACACAAGCTATGAAGGAAGACTGAAAGAATTGAGCTTATTTAGTCTGGAAAAGAGAAGATTGAGGAGGGACATGATAGCAGTTTTCAGGTATCTAAAAGGGTGTCACAAGGAGGAGGGAGAAAACTTGTGCTTCCTGGCCTCTGATGATAGGACAAGAAGCAATGGGCTTAAACTGCAGCAAGGGAGGTTTAGGTTGGACATTAGGAATAAGTTCCTAACTGTCAGGGTGGTTAAACACTGGAATAAATTGCCTAGGGATGTTGTGGAATCTCCATCTCTGGAGATATTTAAGAGTAGGTTAGATACATGTCTATCAGGGATGGTCTAGACAGTACTGGGTCCTGCCATGAGGGCAGGGGATTGGACTTGATGACCTCTCGAGTTCCCTTCCAGTCCTAGGATTCTATGATTCTATGAACTGGCAGAGATTTGTACCATGGATCTAAAGGTTCCAACCTTGCTGATGAATCATGTAAATTCGACTATAATGGATTCCACATGATGAAATTTTTGCCTTTTCAGTTTGCTTTTTAAAAAACCTAAGAAATTACACCCAAAAATGTTAAAAGAATATTATTGCAAAGTCAGGCACTCAGAATGCTAGAATTAAGGTTGCCTGGACAAAATAAATTTGGCTGTGTATTATAATATAGTGATTAATTACATGGCAGCATACTACTTTTTTCCACAGGACCCTTGCATCATTCAGAGCATAGGATAGACCTGCTATGGGGATGAATTAGTGAAGGTTGCACTGTGAAACTATTGTCTGAAGGGTCTTGTCTTATTTGTTGCATAAATTGGAAGATGAATAGTGGCAGGTCTTGTGCATCAGGTTAGTTTAGTTACAGCAACTCACACAATCCTTGGGATGAAATATATCCAAGACTGGAAGGCAGTCTAATGATCCACAGTAAAATTGCAAGTCATGGTGGCAGAATTTGGCATATTCAAAATCAACTCATCATAAACAAGTCTATATAAAAGGGAATTATTGCACATGTAGAATTCTCTGACCTAAATTACCTTTTGAAATATTTCTCTGGAAAGAGGATCATAGCAAGTCTCTTGGTGACAAGTCCCTTATGCCATTGTAAAACCAGAAGTCACATTAATTTTAAAATTCTTAGTTTGAATGGAAATTTCACTACTGAACAAGAGTGAGCAATCAATGATATATGGGACTTGGCACCAAAAATAAATAATATTTTCACAATGTAGAAATAAGTTTTTATATAATTCAAATACATAATTTATATTTAGGAAAAAGTACTTATCCATATTTTGTCATTAGTTGCTGTGCTGTTTCTATAGATTAAAATTGAAACAAATACAGAGTGACTTGGTAACTCAAGTGAGAGGCAGAAAAAATAGAGTAGAAAACTACATTTTCATTTTCACTGTTATTGTCAGAAAGGAAGGAAAATCTTGTGAAATAAAAGCAGTTTTTGAGGCCATTTATAGTTCTTGCTGTAAGTCACAAAGCTAATCCAAGCCTGTTCCAATTTGAAGAATAAAAGTGACATTTTTATAAATTTAAATATTCCAAGGTTAGAAGGGACCATTGTGAACACGTGGTATGACTTCCTGTGCACAACACAGACCATACAACTTCCCCCAAAATAATTATTTTGGGGAAAAAATCATTCTTGATTTAAAAATTGTAATGGTGGAGCATCCACCACAACTCTTGGTGAATTGTTCCAATGGTTAATTATATTCACTGTTAAAAATGTATGCCTTATTTCCAGTCTGAATTTGTCTAGCTTCAGCTTCCAATTAATGAGTGGACCTTATACCTTGCTCTGCAAGACTGAAAAGCCTGTTAATAAGTATGTGTTCCCTATTTCAGATATTTCTAGACTGTAGTCAAGTAACCCCTGAACCTTCTTTTTGTTAAGCCAAATGGATTGAACTCTTTGAGTCCATCACTATCAGGCACATCAAACTACCACTTCCTGCAGCTCCCATTAGCTAGAAACGGTGATCCGTGGCCAACAGGAGCTGTAAGTGGCCATACCTATAGGCACACAGATAAATAAAATGTTTGACACCTGCTGGAGGCTAACTTTGGCAAACTGCATTCCACCACAGGTTGTTTATTGCCCACCCATTTTAAATGGTTGCCAATTAGCATTCACATTTTTCTGATTAAATTCTTCCTCTTGGTTAATTTGGCTCATAATTGTTTTCAATTTTGTGAAAGAAGCTTTATTAAAGCACCAAGTATATATATTATTGGTCTAGGCTTTATTCTGTTTGAGCATTTTACAGGTCATCCAGTCATGACTACCTGTACCTAAACTACCACGTTTAAACCACAAAGTAAAAGAAGCAATGAGAGGCAAACAAGCATCCTTTTAAAAGTGGAAGTTAAATCTTAGTGAGGAAACAGAGACATGTTGGCTGCCGCTTCCTACAGCTCCCATTGGCTAGGAATACTGAACTGCAGCCCCTGGGAGCTATGGGGGAAGGCAGTGGGACCATGCCTGCAGGTGGTCAATGTCAGCAAAATGTCTTATGTCCTGCCAATATATTACACTGATGGGCCATGTGCAGCCAACAGGCTGAAGGTTAACCACCACTGAACTAAATAATCATACGTCACCAGGACCAGATGGTATTCACCCAAGAGTTCTGAAAGAACACAAATGTGAAACTGCAGAACTACTAAATGAAATCCTTAACCTATCATTTAAATCAGCTCCTGTACAAAATGTGTAGAAAATAGTTAATGTGATACCAGTTTTTAAAAGGGATTCCAGAAGTGATCCCAGCAATTACAGGTCAGTTAACCTGACATCAGTACTGGGCAAACTGGTTGAAACTATTGTAAAAAACAACATTGTCAGACATATAGATGAACATAATGTGATGAGAAAGAGTCAATATAGTTTCTGTAAAGGGAAATCAAACCGCATGGAAACTTTTTAAAGACACCATTAATAGACACTCAACTACTAGAATTCTTTTAAGGCATCAACCAGCATATGTAAAAGTGGGGAATCCAATGGATACAGCACACTTAGATTTCCAGAAAGCTTTGAGGGGTTCTCTCCCCAAAGACTCTTGAGCAAAGTAAGCTGTCATGGCACAAGAGGGAAATTCCTCTCCTGCATTGGAAACGGATTAAAAGATAGGAAACAAAAGGTAGGGATAAATAGTCAATTTTCAGAATGGAGATAGGTAAATAGTGATGTCCGATAGGGATCTCTACTGGGACCAATCTTATTCAAAATATTCGTAAATGATCTGGAAAAAAGAGGTAAACAGTGGGATGGTAAAATTTGCAGATGGCTCAAAACTACCCAAGATAATTAAGTCCCAAGCAGACTGCAAATAGCTTCAAAATGATCTCACAAAACTGGCAACAAAATGGCAGATGAAATTTAATGTTGACAAATGCAAAGTAATGCACATTGGAATACATAATTCCAAATACACACACAAAATGATGGGGTCTGAATTAGCTGCTACCACGCGAGAGAGAGAGATCTTGGAGTCACTGTGGCTAGTTTTCTGAAAACATCCACTGAATGTGCAGCAGCAGTCAAAAAAGCAAACAGAATGTTAGGCATCATTAAAAAGGGATAGAGAATAAGACAGAGAATATCATATTACCTCTATATAAATCCATAGTACACCCACATCTTGAATACTGTGTGCAGGCGTGGTCACCTCATGTCAAAAAAGGTATCCTGGCACTGGAAAAAGTTCAGAAAATAGCAATAAAAATGATTAGGGAAATGGAACAGCTTCCATATGAAGCGAGATTAATAGGCCTGGGACTTTTCAACTTGGAAAATGGACAACTAAGGGGTGATATGATAGTTGCAGCCAGTTGGAGCACACACCACTCTCACTGTGATTCTAAAGGGCCCAGGATTCCAGCTGCCACTGCTGCTTCAGTAGCAGCAGCAGCCAGGAGCTCTGGGCCCTTTAGAATTGCCAGGCCCTGGGGCAATTGGGATTTGGATAAGATCTTCAGAGTGCTCTTTACTAATCTCTTTCTTGGAAATGGCTGAAATATTTTTGCTAAAAACATTCAAGCAAAATTCAGGCAGAGGCAAATATCTGTCATGAAAACTTTCAGCCAAAGTGCTTCAAGTTTGGCAAAGTTATAAGCAACTGAAAAACAGAGACTTATAATGGGAAGTATTAGGCAACTTTATCAATAGGCATCGCTGTTAATCCCACCTAAACCACACACACATACACTTAAATCTCCACCACGAAGCACAACACAGTCGGATTCATTCTGCAGGTATGAGTACCCTTGTGCACAACAAGCATTGCACAAGGGAAAAATGTCCCCTATATTTTAAATAAAGAACTGATGCTTTAAAGAAATACAATAAAGAAGGTGTCTTCTTTGCCCCTTGGCGTTCTATTATATATATGTGGAGAAAAGCCCCAGAAAGGGAAGGCTACAGTTGTGTTTTCTCCTCTCCATGTTGTGTTTCCTAACACCAAGATGTTATAGTCAGCTTAACTAAACAGACATCAATATGATGTCTAGCTATGAAGGGTGCATCCTGTCCCCTACTGCGGCTGGAACTTGACAAGTTGAAAGGCAGTAATCTTTTTCCCTGACTATGGCTACCCTAATAATAGGAGTTATGGAAGAGCTCTGTATGTGTCTATATGTAAATATCTAGTTAATAGCAGCTGGTGCTCAAGCTTATTCAGCATAGATCCTGTATTTTGTAGATCCACTGAGACTTGTGCACTGGAAATGACTTTGTGTCTCTTTACATCAATTAACAGGAGATAACCTAAGGTTGTTTCACTTGGAAGCTCATTTTTCCTTATCTTACACTTGGTACCCAAGGATTTTGGTCCTTCCAGAAACTGAACTGTTTCTTTCTCCTTTTGTCCTTTGTTGTACTGAGGGCTTGGCATAGGTATGACGATAGAGTCAATTGCAGGAATTCAGCTCTACTGACACCAGCCATGCGACAGAGTGATTTGTAACTCTGATTCATGTCATGTGACTGTGGCTAGGCATTAACAAGAAATCTTTTATTAATATTCTTAAGTATTAAGGTCTTACTATAGCTGTGCCTTTGTTATCTTACTACATTATTTTATACCTTTCTCTAATAATCCAAAATGATTGTTGGATTGTAAACCCAATATAGAAAGCAATATGTATATTTCACTAACACCAAAATCTTATAGATAATTTCTCATCTTGTGCAGCCTCCTCTTCCAAATTACTGTTATTTTAACTGTCCTTGAGTCTTCTCTTCCACTGATCTTTTCAAATTTATGTTAATATTCTGCTTTTCCCTTCTGCCTACATTCTCCCTAAAATATTTGGTCTTTGTCTCACTCTTCTTCTGACTTGTATACTCCATTGTGTTGACTCTGTACTCCTGGGTGAATTCTGCCACACCTCCCCCCATGAAAATGCACATAATATTTTTTAATGCACATATTTTAAAATTCTGCGTATTTTATTTGTCAGAATAATGCAATATAATTTATTTAAACTACAGTGGATGGAGAATGGGAGTGGGGAGCATTGGAGGAAATCCCTAGACCACCTTGCCTAACAGTAATACAGTTAGGTTTGACCCTTTATTTCTAGTTATTAGTCAACACATATCTGCACCTATATGCTCACTGCCTCATCACAGTCAAGTGATGAGCAATTGAGGGCTGTGGAATCTGACTCACAATTCATATTGGCTACTGATCATCTCCAGGAGGTAAGTAGCAAACAGTAAATGAAGCATATTTTGATAGGAAATGTTTTCAGTCCAGAAAAATTAGACCAGTTCTCATCACTAAAGCACATAAACATTTATGAGGCCACACTGTCCTTTACACCACTTTGGCCATGTAAAGGAGCCTTACAACTTTTATACCTGTTTTATACTCTTGAGGGAATTCTAAAGACTTTTAAATCTGTTTTATACTCTTGGGAACAATTCACTAAGCAGGTAAGCTGCTACAATCTGCTGTACCTGAGAAAAGAGAACCTGTCCCACACTTAGTTCTTCACAGTCATCCAAAACCCTGCCCCTCCATGCCAAGTGAGCTGCAATAGTGAGAGAGAGGGACAGAGTGTCTCTTTTTCTCTCTCACATGCAACTGCACAGCCCCAGTGATTTACATCTCTGCTGCCTGCTCCAGGTACTGAATCAACCCTTCCAGGGAGGCACATGTGACCGCTCACGCAGCTTCCTTTTACTTCCCTGTCAAAAGTCATTTTTCCTCAAGAAAGCAAAAAAATCTGCAGGGACATCAGAATTCCCCCCAGGAGTAATTCTTACTTAGAATTCTCCTTGTCTTTCCACTTTTCTCTCATTGTTTCACAGTGCTTCAGACCAGAAACTAAGACTCAGTCTTAGTTCTTTTATTTTTATTACAATACACATGTTAACCTAACCAACTGAAGCTGAACTAATCTAAGGGTCTTTAAAATTTCATAGGGCTTTAGGTGATACTGTGAAGTATAAATAAACTGAAAATCAAGCAATGTTATGTTATAAAATGATCTATTCTTGCTTACAATTCAGGTACTTTAAAGAGAATTTTTGTAAAATATATTTCAATTATTACTTATTAGTTGTGATTGGATACATTTATTAGTTAGTTATTTTCCAGTCTTAAAAGAATCCATAAGAAAAAATTTGTGTTGGTGGGACTGGAGAAATTATTGCTATTAGTAATTTCCCTTTGGTGATGAACATTACAGATTTTTTTAAGTAATAACACTGATTAAAAACTGAATAACTCTTCACTGATTTTTGCATATTCAAAAATAATTTTGAATTTATTAACAAAATAAGTCAAATTGCATAAGTTTAGAAGATACTTATGCTACAATAAATCATTTTACATATAATGCATTAATCAAATACAAACAAAATTTGTGAGGAATATATTATATTTATAATATTTGACCAATGGTAATATATATACACACAATTTCAATATTGTAGTGAATCATGCAATTATTGAAATATTTATTTTCTTAGATTTATAAGATCTTTGAAAGATACCTATACTATGCTTTGTACACCCATTACATAAATTAAAATATATGATTTAAATAATCATGCAGTGCAATATACTGTAATACAAAGGTCTGCTTATCTCACCTTGAAACATACACAAATATGTCCACCAACAAATATAGCAAAATACCCACCTTCATAACCATATAATAATCCTCTGCCTTAATCTTTAACCCACTCTGTTCTTTGAAGTATATTTAGAAAGCTAAGAAATTTCAGCTATAGTGTACCAAAAAGGGACGAAGAGAAAATTATTTTCCAAAATCTAGCCCTTCTCAGGTAGATGCTAGTAGCCATTCCAAGTTAAAATAAGGAGACTGGTTTTAGTGCCTCCATTAATTTCAATTGTAGCAGTGTTACCAGGGAAGGAAGGTGATTTCTCAGGTACCCTGTAAAGCCCTAAATAGATAGGGTCCTGGTTTACATCTTCACCCTTGAATTTCATCTTGAAGTCTACAGAAGCTAGCACAGATTCCAGAGCACTGGAATAAAGTGAAACTGCTTATTATTCTGCAGCAGCTTCAGTTTCTAGCACAGCTGTTAGGCTATGTCTACACTACAAGGTTTTTGCGCAAAAACGGCCGGTTTTGCGCAAAAACCAGTGGCGCCTCCACACCTCAAGCGCACTTTTGCACAAGAAAATCAGCAGAAGAGAAGTCTTTTTGCAATAGAGTGATTCCTCTCCCCACAAGAAATAACTCCTTTTTGCACTACAGCTCTTGCACAAAAAGGCAAGTGTGGACACTCCACAGGCATTACTTGTGCAAAAAGAGCCTATCTGAAAAAGCACAGGTGCTCTGATGGCCATTCTGTGAATGGCCATCAGAGCTTTCTTGTGCAAGAGCATCCATGCAGTGTGGACACTCTCTTGCACAAAAGCACATCACTTTTGTGATGCGCTTTTGCGCAAGAAGTTTTTGTACAAGAACTCTTCCAGAAAAGGCTTCTTGCACAAAAACCCTGCAGTGTAGATGAAGCCTTAGTGTACAGCCTCCACACACAGTGCATTCTCTAAATCTGATTTTGAGATTACAAAGGCATGGATAGTAGTTGAAAGGACAAATTTAGGAGGAGAAAAGGTCTGACTCAATTCCAAATTAAGATAGGCCCACTATGGACATATGCCCAGGGTCCTGGATCCTGAAGTTCTGTGATGCCTTCAAAATATCAGCTTTATTTTTTAAAAGATGTTTATAGCTCTAATGGTTCTGAAGGAAAACTTGAAAACATGCCCTGAACATACCCTGAACACTATCTATTGCCTGAAATTGCAGACAGCCTGAATCCAACAACTTTGACAGGTATGAACTGCCCCATTTATCTTATAGTACTGTTAATTCTGAAAACCATTGCTCCCTACTAAAACATCCCAACACGGGACCTGCCAGAAATGTTCTCTGCTGGGCTATTGTTGGTATCAACCTCTCAGTTCTTTTTCCAGTTGTTTGACAAATTTATTTACCATGTTGTTTAATTGGATTGCAAAATTTTGGGGGAGGGACCAGGTCTTCCAAAATGTTGTTACATACAGCTCTTTTAGGTTCAACTACATGTAAATAAATAAAATACTTTATTACTGTGTCTTTCTCTGCCCACAGAGACTGAGGAACCTAAGCCCTTGTAAATACAGCCTCCATGCATCCCAGTCCTTTTTCCAACCTTCTCACCGCCCCTAAAGTGGTAATTGAAGAGAACTAGTGGCTTTTGCCGAATGCCCAAATAAGAACACCAGAGTAGACTGCAACGTTTGTCTTGACCAATGATTCTTGCCCCTCCCCAATACCAATCTCCAAATACTTCTGTCCAACCCTCCTCACAGAACAGTTTTCCATCCAACTATCCAAAAATATTTAATCTGCCTATCTTAACCACTATCAGAATCATTTTATGATGCTGTCAACATATTTTTAAAGGATAAACGTGTGCTGTAAAATTCATGAGCATCATGAAATGGAGCAGGTTTGGTTTCATTTAAAAAATACAGATTGATGAATCACCTTCAAGAAGATGAGCCCAAAATGGATTATAAAAAGCCCATATTCTGCACATTTTTTCTAAAGGTTTGTAATGAGTCTTTCTAGCATCTCAACTGCATACAAACACTGCCTTTAATAGCTCTAATAGTGGTATGGATTTCTGATGAAAGCAACTGTCTGGACTTCAGCCAATAAAAATGCTTATCTGCCTTTTTACTTTGTTTTGATAATTCCAAAATATTTTCTAAAATATTCAGCTCTATTTCTAATTTTGTTTCACCACCATCTTCATTTTTCACACGCAACCTTCTATCTTGTGCTTTGTTTTATCAAAATGTAAACACTGAGGCAGGGAACATGCTTTACTCAGTGATTTGCAAAGTACCATTCATCTTTACAGCACCTAAGCATTATACAATATGAGTATAATATTTAGTTTGCACGGGTAATAGGAAGCTAAATTAATGAATCTTTGTAAAGAGCTTTGAGATTCTCAGATGCAAAGCATTCTATAATTGTAAAACATTACCCACAATTAGAGCTGGTGCAAAAGCTATGTGTTTGCCTATCATTACAGTAAGAGCTGTTTTACAAGAAATCAGTACACTAGATGTAAAAGGATACTATACTTAATGCTGTAGACATAGTACTCTGAAAGTCACTGTCATGTGCATACAAATAGCTCCCCTGCATCACCATCTCTTTGCTTACAACTGGCTTTGCTGATGGGAGGGGGGAAAACAGGCAATTACCCAGGGGCCTGGCAGTTGAAAAGAGCCCTGTGGCCCGGTCACTGCCACAGTAGATCTGCCAAAAAGCATCTCTTGATTGAAAGACACTTTTGATATGTCCAGTGCTAGCCCTGGGGTGGGGTTATTTGGCTCCAGAACTTGCACGGAGCATATAAAAAGCGTCTTTTAAACAAGAGATGTTGCGGCTTTCCCCAGAGCAGGCAGATTGATTCTGGGGAAGGGAGGGAAGAGAGGGAATGGGGCCAGCCGGCCCAGGGTTCCTCTGATGTGGTGGGGGGGGCAGTGCTTGGAGTTTCTCCAGGCAGAGGCAGGGGCTTGTGGGCCTGACTGAGGGAAGGGGGTGAGGGCCCACTGATTTCTCCCCTAGGGCCCCGAATTGCTGTCGGTGGGCCTGCTGGCAACCCTTCTTCACAGATTGACAGTAATATACAGAGTGGACCACAGATCTGTACTTATTTAATAAAAACAGAATATCACATGCTGAGAGAGCCTGCTGTGTGCATCTTTCATTACTGCTATTTCCCATTTTATGTAATTAGAGTTAAAAAAAAGACTACCATGAGTTCTGCACTTTTACAAGGATCTGACTAACCAGCCATCCACATGGATTTCAAGACTGCTCTGCCTGTCTGGATGGTGGGAATGGTGATGATGAGGTCTGCTTGGACTAAGTCAGGCTGACATCTTTCTCAGCTGAATTCATGTCATTCTACATTGCAGGGTTAATTGCCATCAAACTAGACCCGTGAAGGACAGTAAACCTGTAAAGCTCTTGAGGCTTTCCTAGTTTTAGCATAATGGCTCTGTAGCAGCAATCAATGAAACCAGACAAGATATTTTCAAGCATTCGTCAGAATCAATAGTGTGGTAAATGGCCTCTGTCATTCAATGTCCCCTTTCTTTCAATAAATCTATGCGTCTGTGTTTGCTTTCTTGTTTACATAGGCAAGTATATGTTGTTCAGTATCTGTGAACCACAACCCGATCCCCATGCTGGCCCAAACAGTGAAAAGCAGTCATAAAGCTGATGGATCCAGTCTTCTGATAATGTCTTCCCTTCTCCCCACCCACCAGTGTGAGTCATTCCCCGGGTCTCAGGTGCAATAATACTGCTGAAGGATCCCTGTAGAGGAAAAAAAACAGAACTTTTAAATAGTGGCCTCTGCCTATCCCCAGTATTTCTTTAAATCAGGATTTTCTCATGTTTCTTATTTGGCTATTGATCTGTCATTTTCATGACTATTGGCAGACAGAACAAAGAAAAGCAGCGCTGTGGCTGACCTGTTTAAACTTGGAACTGGTCTGGCCTCTGGTTATCCCAGGATTGAGTGGGTTGGAATAAAAGCTGTATTAAGGCATCTTTGAGCCCCACCATCTCCTGGTGCTGTGATTAACACAGCTCAGGGGCTGAGCCAACAAGTGGTTATTTTTTTAATAATCTTCCTGGCTATTTTTTCTCTTTGTATGACTACACCTTTACCCTTTTCTAGTTAGAAATGTACCTCTCCTTACTCATGGTGTCTTGTGCTTAAAAGCTTTTCTGAAAGAACTCAATTTTCAAAGGTGACAAATTTCAGCAATATCACCCAGCTAGATATGAACATAAATTTGAGTTTGGGCTCATCACTCTCTGGACAAATGGTGCAATTAACTCTACCCACATCTGCTGTTACTCACTTGTTCTCAGTCTAGCTGCTTGAAGTTGTTGAAAAAAAATCTAATTGAGCTACCTTGATTCAAATTGCACCTCTTGTGCACTGAAAATGTAGCTAACATAGGCAAAACGTTGTCTCATTAATGTAGCTATTACTGACTTAATGCTTTCATCTTTCAGGGACTGTTACCATATACTTTGAAATGGTGTCTTGCACAACTACCAAAGAGTAATTATAGCCAGGGCTCCTGAAAGTAATCCATTCAGTTCATCATTTGAAAACTCCCATGGTCTACTACAGTAAAGCGGCCCACTGAGGAGAGGGACAAAGGGTGCGACTGCCATGGGGCCTGGCGATTCAATAGGGTCAAGCATTCCAGCGGGGTCCCGATATGCTGCAGGAAGCACTAAGTGCTGGCTGCCCACAAACCTGTCCCTTCCACCAGAAGCACTGCCCTTTCCGGGAGGGCTGAGCTAGCCCCCTCCCCTACCCCCACCATGCCCAAGGACCTGGCAAGTGTGTCAGCCCCTCTCAGAGTGAACTTGGGAATGAATTTTTACTAAAGTTACTGTCCCAAAGTTAGTCAGAAACATCAAGCAGCCAAAATGATAAATGTTAGTATAATTAATGATCAAATAATAATTGTCCCTGAGTCTTGCTGAAATATTGCTTGTTAAGCTTGGGTCTTCTCTTGTGGATTGCTTGAAATGGTAAAAATAAGGTTTGTAAATTGCAAATGTGTGTTCCAGTGTTGAGTTGATATTAGTGCTGCATGACCTGATTTTACATTAACTAATGACATCCAAGCCCAGTAATACAGCCTAAGTAATGTCACTGTGACAAAGTTGTTCTCTTCAATGGCAATACTTTCTGAAGTTGTAAGCAGGCGCTATAAGGAAACTCCCTTAATTGCTGTTTGAATGGGAGATGAAGAGTTCTAGAACATGTTTTCATTGAGAAGCAGGAAAATAAAACTTGGAGGTGGATTTGTTCTGGAGAAGGTTGGCTTAGGGATGGTCTTTATTCTGAGAGTGAGCTCAAATGAACAATAATTGGGATTCGAGTTATTCCAATTAGATTAGAATGAAAGCAATGTGGAAAATGTGGTCTAAAAATCTGATGTCTAAAAATACAAATGTCTGCCAGTGCCAGAGAACTGAAGAGAGTTATTCATTTCTCTGCAGGGAAAGTTGAAGGGGGGTTGATTGTCTGACAACCATTCTCTGGCCTAAGACTGGAATTTCTGATTGTCAGCTCACTACAATATTCCAGGAGCAATCTATTTCTGTAGTGGCTTCCCTCTAGTTGAGCAACTATATTTTCTGCAGTCTTTACCACTGAATATTTTAATTGGCCTGGGATCATCTTACAGAATATTAGTCTCTCGTCTATCAGGATACTTGCTTACACTGTCAGGTAAAGAGAAAGAATGCTGGAAATGCAGTTAATCAAAACTCACTTCAGTAACAACAATTTATGGAATTGTTATAGTATAATAAAGTCTCTGCAAGGGGATTGCCACTAGCTGCATGAAGAATTGTCTGTTTCTAATTCCACTTTTGCATTCTTTCTTACCCATAAAATTTTTATTATCCATTAATATTCGGTCTCTCTGCTCACCAGTCTCAACACATAGGTGAAATACCATATACCAAAATGAATGATAAATATCAGGCAGGCTTTTTAAAGAAATACTATTGGGAAAACCAATTAATTTAGCCCTTTCTTCTCTTCAGAAATTATCAGCAAAGAGGCTGTTTTTTTAGCAGTCCTTTGGTACCTTAGGAATTTCCTATGACAGGGAATATTAATGGGGTGGTCTCTGCCACCTTTATGGCTCCTTTACACTGTCACAGAGCAGCTGGAGCTAAAAAGAGGATCAGATCCAATATCTGTGATTACATGGAAAAGTGAATTCCCTTTTTGTTTGCCAGGGAGGGGAGTTTGAGCCTACACTACTTCATGCAGTGAGACACATGGGGCATGTCTACAAAGCAGAGGTAAAGTCAGATTAAGCTACACAACTTCAGCTACATCAATTACATAGCTTATGTCAAAATAGCTTAATTTGGCTTTTAGAGCTGTCCACACAGCAGGAAGTTAAAGGAAGTCCTTCCACTTCCCTTACTCTTTGTGAAGGTTACCATGAGTCAGAGTAAGAAGTCCTCCAGCTCAACATTATTTCAGAATAATGGCTTGTAGTGTAGACACGCACTATGTTATTTCAGAATAACATCAGTTATTCTGAAATAATGCTGCTGTGTAGACATACCCATGGTGTCCAAAGGTTTTGTGAAAGAAAAGAGACACAGAAAAGGGTGACAGATTCAGAAAAGACACATTCAGAAGAAGTATATTCATTCCAACTGAGAAGATTTCTCTAGCTCCCATGATATTCAGAGTGAAACCAAATATGAGGAGACCTCTAGATCAGTGGACTCCACTGGTCTTCTAGGATCAAACACAAGTCTTTTGTAACTAGCCAATTAGCCCGTCATAAGATGGGATTTTCAGGTCTCTCCTCCACGTCGGTCTTCTCTCCTGAGCCTCCGGTCTCTCTCTCTCTCTGTCTCTGCCTCCTGCCTCCCTGTCTCTCTCTCTCAGCTCTCCTCTGCCTCCTGCCTCTCTCTCTCTTCTCCTCCCCCTCCTGCCTCTCACTCGGGGGACCGCTGAGCCCAGATGGCCTTTTGGGCTCCTCACTCCCCGTGCTGCATGGGGAGCACGGAGCCCAAACAGTCGCTTGCGTCACTTGCTCCCATGCGATGGCCTGACTGAGCGGCGCAGAAGTCAGCCAAGTGCCACGGCGGAAGGCGAAGGGGGGCGGGGCAGTGACGTTCACGGCCAGGGGCAGGGCCTGGAGCCGCTGTCACACCGCACATCACCGCCCCGCCCCCCTTCCCCTCCCGCCATGGCACCTGGCTGGCTTCTGCACTGCTCAGCCGGGCTGCCACGGGGGAGCAAGTGGCCATTTGGGCCCCACACTCCCCATGCAGCATGGGCTGCCCAGAGGGAACAGCCAGCATTTCAGCAACAGCGCTGCCCAGAGGGAACAGCCAGCATTTCAGCAACAGCACCGCCCAGAGGGAACAGCCAGCATTTCAGCGTTACAGACTCTCAGACATTGGGCTACTATTTCTTTTGTAATGTCATTTCACTGAAATGTTGTTACACTTTAGTTCCAAATTTTACTTTTAAATAGATTAAATAGTCTACATTTTAGGGGAAATATGTAGGTGAAATAGTCACATTTTCTTGTTAATGCCTAACAAAATTCTGGAAGGATTACTAACAATTACTCAAATTCAATAACCTCTGAAGTAAATTATTTTTTTACCTCTACCCAATCTGACCTTTATAATAATATTTATGCATATAATATTTTATACTACATATCTGAATTAATTTACAAAACTGGTCACTATTATGATCTCCATTTTAAAGAAACTGAGGCTCAAAGAGGCTTTGTATTTTATTCAAGGTCACACACAAATCAGTGTTAGAAGCTAGGTGTTAGTATTGTCACATGCATGCCTAATCCAGTAGGCCATAGCATCTCTCAGCTACATACATACATACATACATACCAAAATACTTCTGGAAAGTTTATAGATATTGTCTGAACACAAATAGATCTCCACACCTGACTTTTTCCCATATTATTTCTTGTGTTTATTTATATGTATGTGTTTCACTACCTTTCAATAAAAAAACTGTATTTAAAAAATGTGGAGACATTCTTCCAAAGCAATTTGATTTCAAAGTAAACTGTTTAAATCAGCAAAAATTCATATGATTGTTATACCAATTCCTCTTCCAGATAACATTACATTCTTGAAAAACTTTATGATGTTCAGTCAACAAATATTGCATAGAAATTAAACACTAGAACTATAAATTGAGTACAATAGAAAAAAAGAGGGCTGAGCTACTCCTCTCACCCTGTGGCTGCCTGCATACTAAACCGGCTGCCTACATACTAAACCTGGCATCCCTATCACACCCCAGAGCAATGATTTAAATGAAGCATGTATATTTTTATTTTATTTTCAAAAAGAAATTGAATTAAGGACCCAAGCAACACTGGGTAAATTTTCTAGTTAGAAATAAATTTCAAAATAAAATGGCATCTAATAACATAATTTTGGGTATGTGATGATGGTGATTAGACATGTACATACTAATTAAAATATCAGCCTAATTCTTGTATTTTTAGGGTACTATTCTACAATATCCATCAAGTTTGATCTTGGATAGTAACAATAATGCTCTTAATATATCTTGTCATAAGTCACTATTAGAACTCAACACTCCATTGTTTTCACCTGTGGGCCAAATCCCTCATTTATTACTCTTACAAAAATGAAAATTTTATCAGAGGATAGATTGCATGTTTGGGGCCAGTGAGGGCATGTCTAAAGCTGAATTAAGGTATGCAACTTCTGCTACGTTAATTGCGTAGTTTAAGTCAAAATAGCTTATTTCAGCTTTTGCCACTTTCTACACAGTAGGAAGTTGAAGGAAGAACACTCTTTCTTCAACTTCCCTTACTCCTCATAAAATGAGGGTTACAGGAGTCGGAGTAAGAAGACTTCCAGCTCGCCATTGTTTTGACATGTCAAAAAAACTGCTTGTAGTTTAGATGCAGACTATGTTATTTCGGAACAATGCCAGTTATTCTGAAATAACACTGCTGTGTAGACATACCCTAACACTACTAAGACTCCTTATAGATTATAAAAAGTGGTCGAGTGTTTCTGGCACTGGCTTATATCAAAAAAACCTATATTCGAGTCCCTGCTCAGACACGGGCCATCTCTGGGTACGTCTACTGCAGGGCTTAACTTGAAATAAGCTATGCAAATTGAGCTACATCAATTGCGTACCTTATTTCAAAATAGTTTATTTTGAAATAGGGAGCATCCACACCGCACTTATTTTGAAATAGAGCACTCTTCCTCCAACATCCTGTATTCCTCATACAATGAGGGTCACAGGATTCAGAGTAAGAAGTCCTCCAGCTTGGCAGTATTTTAACACTATTTTGAAATAACTGATGGTTGTGCAGACACGGACTAAGTTATTTCAGAATAACACTAGTTATTTCAAAATAGTGTTGCAGTGTAGCTGTACCCTCTGTGACCTTGAGCAAGACATTCTGTGCTTCAATTCCCCATGAGCAAAATGGGGTAACAGTATTTGCAAGGATGTTATGAAGATAAAGACAGAAAGATTATAAGGTGTACAGAAACTAGAGTAATAGGAGCATTATAAATGTCTAAAATAGATAGTATTTCCCTAGGTTTCAGTTTTGGTATGATATTGCTTACTTTGTATATGGTTCCTTTTCGAATATGTTGGTTTATTTTATCGTGGTTTTTCAGCTTTCAATAACAATATCACTTAGCATCATTAAATGTGAATCAATATGCATGTCTCAAAACTTGGTATTTAGATGAACAACATTTTAAAAATCAGTTCAGATCAAATAGAATTTTTTTTTGGTCCCAAACATTTACCAAGCCCTTTTTTCCTTCTTTGTTCTGCCCTCACCACTTAACAGCTGAAGTGTTACTTGAGTATCATGTGACAAAAGTCCTTGACTGGGAGTTCTGTGTGTAGGAGCATATTAAATCTGTCTCCAAATGTTCTTTCTGCCACATTAGGAACACTCCCAGAGCATGCTGCTCGCTCTCGTACTGGCAAGGAGACTATTTCATTTCTTTATTACTTCAAATTTAAATTATTGTAATTCTCTTTCTGCCGGGCTATCAACAGAGTCCATTCATAGATTACAATCTCTAGAATGTTGCTGTGCGAATGTTTGTTCAACACTATTCAAATAGATGAGTAAATTATTCATACTTTTACCATATCTCTCAAACAAATCAGCTCCTTTCTTTGGGGATACAAACACAAATAAGAAAGGCAGCAGTAGGAAACTTACAGTGTGTCTACATTTGCACGTGGAGGTGTGATTCCCAGCTCAAAGAAACATATTTTTGCTAGCTCTCATCAAGCTACTGTGCTAAAAATAGAGGGTAGCTGCAACAGTGACACCATGAGCAGTGAATGGGGTAAGCATGTACCCACCTGTATTCAGCCCAACCCAAGGCTTCCACCACTGTAGCTACATTCTATTTTTAGTGTGCTAACTTGATGACAGCTGGTACAGGTATGTCTCCTTAAGCTGGGAATTACACCTCCAGGTAGAAGTGTAGACATACCCTAAGAAAACATCCCAATACTGATCGCTGCCCAAATCAGTTTAGACAAAATCCCAAAAGTATTTGTAAAATACATTACATCATCCATACAAATAATCTAACGTTATAATTTACTGGAGGCATTGGAGAATTTTGATCATTTTCCCTGCCTTGGAAGTTATCTTTCATCCAAGGCAGATATTGATGTAGAAATCCAACATCATCTGAGCTGTGCTAGTGCAGCCTTTGCTTGTTTACAGCACAGAGGTTTTTGAAGATCATGACATTCAAACAGACACCAAACTTCTTGTCTATCAAGCCATCATTCTTTCAGTGCTATTGTGTGGGTCTGAAACCTGGACAACCTACAGGTATCACTTGAAAATCCTGGAGGGGGTATCACTAACACTGCCTCTGCAAGATCTTGAAGATCAAATGGGAAGACGGGAGCACTAACATCAGGGTTCTGGAAGAGGCAAAGACCATCTGTATTGAGACAATGACCACCCATCAGCAACTTGGCTGGACCGGTCATGTTGTTCAGATGCCACACCATCACCTCCCAAAACAGGTCCTGTTTTCTCAGCTGAAATAAGGATACCATAATGTGGGAGGACAACAGAAGCATTATAAGGACTTGCTAAAGGATAACTTAAAGAGGTGCAACATTGATGTTGACACTTGGGAGACACTCGCCCAGGATCGCTCAAAATAGAAAGAACTGAATAGACTGGGAAAAGAGTTGAATCTTCTTCAACTTATTCATAAATGATCTAGAGAAAGGGGTGAGCAGTGAGGTGGCAAAGTTTGCAGACAATACTAAACTGTTCAAGATAGTCAAGACCAAAGCAGACTGTGAAGAACTTCAAAAAGATCTCACCAAACTGAGTAATTGGGCAACAAAATGGAAAATGAAATTTAATGTGGATAAGTGTAAAGTAATGCACATTGGAAAAAATAACCCCAACTATAAATACAATATGATGGGGGCTAATTTAGCTACAACTAATCAGGAAAGAGATCTGGGAGTTATCATGGATAGTTCTATGAAAACATCCACGCAGTGTGCAGTGGCAGTCAAAAAAACAAATAGGATGCTATTATTTAAAAAGGGATAGAAAATAAGACAAAGAATATCTTACTGCCCCTGTATAAAACTATAGTACCCCCACATCTTGAATACTACATACAGATGTGGTCTCGTCACCTCAAAAAAGATATTTTGGCATTAGAAAAGATTCCGAAAAGAGCAACTAAAATGATTAGGGGGTTGGAACAGGTCTCATATGAGGAGAAGCTAAAGAGACTGGGACTTTTCAGTTTAGAAAAGAGGAGACTGAGGGGGGATATAATAGAGGTATATAAAATCATGAGTGGCATAGAGAGAGTGAATAAAGAAAAGTTATTTACTTGTTCCCATAATATAAGAACTAGAGGACACCAAATGAAATTAATGGGTAGCAGGTTTAAAACTATTAAATAAAGTTCTTCTTCACACAGCGCACAGTCAACCTGTGGAACTCCTTGCCAGAGGAGGCTGTGAAGGCTAGGACTATAACAGAGTTTAAAAAAGAGCAAGATAAATTCATGGAGGTTAGGTCCATAAAAGGCTATTAGCCAGGGGGTAAGGAATGGTGCCCCTGGCCTCTGTTTGTCAGAGGCTGGAGAAGGATGGCAGGAGACAAATTGCTTGAGCATTGCCTTCAGTCCACCCCCTCTGGGGAACCTGGCACTGGCCACTGTCGGTAGACAGGATACTAGGCTAGATGGACCTTTGGTCTGACCCAGTATGGCCATTCTTATGTTCTTATGAGATTGGGACAGAAAGTACAGAGGAAAATGGTGACTGTCTGGGCAGAGATGAGCTGGGAACAAGGAGAGAGAGACTGAGACTGGAAGCCTTTCGGGAGGCCAGTACTGGTTCAGCAAGGAGACTGGGAGTCATAGTGGGTAGGATGGGGGAAGAGATAAAACTGAGATAGGGATAGATTGGAGACAGGGAACAAGGAAAAGGGGGTCAAGCTTAGGGGAACAGGTGGAAGAGTCTGTACTCATTTAAGGGGTGAAAAGGAGCCCAAAATTCCTTTCTTACCGTTCTTCTGCTGACCTAAAATATGAGAGAGTCCCCTTGGCAAAGTGTCCTATCCCCCAGTTTACGCCATTAACTTAAGTAGCAGAAGTCTGTGCAGTCAATCTACAGATTCCATCCCTCTTGATGAACCAGGTAGGTGTTAATATTATGCCATAGGTCTGAATTTCTGGAGATGAGATGTTAAGGGATTTTTTTAAACTTAGAAAATTACACACATAAAATTTATGTGAAGTGAACATTAAATTTGCAAAGTCAAGCATTCAAAGTATGAAACACCAGAATTAAGTCTGTCTAAGAAACTTTAATTATGCCCCTCATGCATATGCATTTTGATATAGCCTTTAATTAGATAATCACATACTATTTTTTCCGCAGGTCCCTTCTTCATTCAGTGCCTAAGACAGAACTGTTTAGAAGTGAATCACAATTTTGTAGTGAAGGAGGCAGCTATCTTTATAATCCCTGATTCATTTCTTGCAGAAGTAAATGAATGAGGCTGGGGACTGCAGGAAGAGAAGGGAAGTTCTCATGGTTAAGAATGCTGTTGAACAAAACTGGAATCTATCTCTGTATTTGTCTCACAGTTCCTATGTGATGCTGGACAATTCACTTAATTTTTTTTCACAAGTGCACTAATTGTGTGTTCTTCAATTTTTTGGGTGCCCAATTTGATACCCTAGAATCCAAAAAATCATGTAAATGCTGAGAACTCACAATTTCAGTTGAAAGCAATGAAAGATGTTTTTGAATACATGCCATTCCTAAATAATACTAAGTATTCTGAAGGGCCTAGGTATCTCAAATTAGTCACTCAAAATCAGTGGATACAACTGAGTAAGCTCTCTGTGCTTCAGTTCCTCCTCTGTAAAATGGGGATAAAACCACCCCTCATTTCATGGCGGTGTCATAAAGAGAAAATAATTAATGTTTACAAGGCAGTCAAATAGTTTGCTGATGAAGATCATAGACAAACACACAAAGAAATCTCTAATTCTGTCTTCACATAAAATAGATGTGAATAGCGGGTGGTAAGTAAGGCACAGGACCATACACTAATATTTTGTTTTCTTCTCATTATTCAGTCAGCTGCTTATTAAGTATGCACCATCCATCCTGCACAGTAAAGAAGGCAGGGGTCCTTCAGTTAGAAAAAAACAAAAACAAAAAAAATCCACAGTATGTGAATATGTAATTAAAGACTAACACGCCACATATTCTCAAGGGCGCCAAATTAAGATTACTGAGGCAGCCTTAATTCAGCATTTCTTAATTTAGTGCTTGATTATGTAACTTAATAATGTTCTTTTAATGCAGTTTTTGTGTGTAATATATTTATACTCATGCATGCAGAGATAGATACATAGCATAAATATTGTTCAATATCATTTATTAAATAAACACTATTAATTTGACAATAACATTGCAACTTTAGTCACAGTACATGCTTCTTTTTTTGTGAGTCACTCATGGGTACATAAAGTAATTTTACTGGCAGTATTAGAATTACTGCACTGTGAATATTGTGCCACACATATCTTTCCCCTAATGCACACATATAATCTCAGTAATTGCAAAAAATGTTCTTCTCATCATTTTAGGATTAACCTGGTTTAGAATTAATGTTCTTTATGTTTCATCAGCATTATGGCTACTAACAATAAGCCTTTCCAAATGTGATGTTTGAAATGATACACAAAGCTGCAAAAGTGCAGCCTGATTTCTATGAGAAAAGTGGAGGCAGAGGTATGCAATGCCAAAAGGACCAAACTCACATAGTGACTGCACTAAAATAAAGTGAGAAAATAAAGCTTGTTACGTAGAGATATAATTCCAATCAAATTCTTTTCCTTTTCACAAAATAAAACCTTTTCCCTATTTATTTATTTATTTTGCAGAGGCTCTTGGAATTTATGTTTGAGAATACATCAGGGAAAATCTAATTTCCAGCCCATCTAGCCCAGACTCAATTACAGTACACAGCTCAGAGAGGGCAATAAAAGGTTAGTTATTTAGCTTATGTACTGTACAAACATCTAGACACACATTGCTAAATTTGTTTTCCCAGTTCATTCTCTGTGACTCAGTATTATGTATTTTAAAGAATTTCTTATTGATAGACTGAAAAGTTAAAAAAAATGTATTAACTGACATTTAAATGTAGATTCGTCTGCATCAACCTTAAGATTAATTAAAATGCTGCTTTTTCTGTTTCCTGCAAGTCTTATAAATCTTTTCGTCCACTCTTATTATATTTTAAAATAAACTTCACTTGTGCCTTATTTCTTCTAGGAGGAAATTACAAGAGTTCATAGTGACACAAAGTTAACAGAAGATTAAGAGGTACACAAACACAAGGTAGTCAACATCAGTAAGACATGCAAAAGACCAGATTCACTCCTAGTATAAACAAGTGCATCCTGATATGTTAATTTACATTAAAGCTGATCTCTCTTACCACTGATTTGATTTCTCTGCCAGTACCATATATATTCCACTTGCAGCAACAATCCCTTTAAAAAGCTAAAGATGCACAACAAACAAAAATCCAGCAGACATTTCTGGGGTGGGACTTTCCAATTTTGCTGAATAGTACAAAGTGGCCTTAAAATGTCCAGGGATAGCTAGTGGATAATTTTCTTTGTGCAGAGGAGCACAAAGACATCAGTGGAAGTCTGAAGGAGGCATCTCCACAGCTTGCTATGGCAGCTGCCTCTTGTTCCTGATATAAGGAAAATGAGAAACATGTCCGGAACATTCTGGAGGGTGAGAGGAAACCTGCTGAAGTCACCGTGTCTCATCCTTAAACCTTGTGCCAGTGATGGAAGTTATAAGTCACTATTCTTGGGTCATACATTTTGGATAGCAACTGAAAAAACACGTCTAGGCAATATATTTCTCCCTATTGACATTAATGTCAAAGCTTCCATTGACATTAGTGGGGTCAGGATTCCATGAAAATAATCCAGTTCTCCACTGCACTCAGATTAAGTGGAGAGTGTCAGGCACAGGAAGCTGTATGCAGCTCCTGGATCCCTATCCACTTAGCCACATTCCATAAACTAATCATAGAAGAAATTAAGCAATATTTCACTTAGCTTCTCTTTTTAAAAGTACAGTTTAATAATCAGAGGAGTACAATGTGCACTCAAGTATTTATTTAATTTAATAAACATTTATATGGGGCCTATCACTGAAATACATTATAGTACCATGTGTATGGCTAAGATTATGGCATAAAAAACCAAACCAACCAACCCTTTCTCATTGGTAAGGAATTAATACCCCACTTGCAGGGGACCATCAAAATGAACTAGAGCAGCTCTAATCATACAGCAAATTACTCAAAAATGTAAGCAGCATTGCACACCTTTGTACTGGTCCCAGTATTCCTGTGCATAGAAGTATCAGTGGTATAGTGCAATCTTTGCTACACAGATGAGTTAACACCGAGTGACTGGGATTTTCAGGGACCACTTTAGTGTTACAATAATTTTCATTGGTATGTTTTATTTCCAGCTATCAGGAGTTTTTTTGTCATTACACCATAACCCCTACTTCCATTTTAATGCACATATTTCTCAGCTCAGTTTGATCCTTAGCCATTAATACTAGACTGTTCAGACATTAAGGTGCCTGACTTTCATTTATTTGAATGTAAGAAAACCCAACAATTCCTCAGTGATCATCACAGCTATATCAAGGTATTTTCTTTTTCAATCAATTTAAGAATGATCAGAAATGTTGTCTTTGAGTTCCAAAAGTAGGTTTGTAAATATAATGGGCTGACCTCTGCTCCAGTTTAAGGGATCCAAGTATGAGTATTGCTCCAATTTAAGTATGCATATTGATATTTCAGTTGCAACAGCCACAGATCCATTGTGAATTCAAATATAGTTAGTCGTGTATCATGAAAAAATAAATATCAATAGTACTCTTAGATGGAAAAAGGTCTTAAGTGATTACAAATTATTTTAGTGATTCTCTTTGATATTTCCTTACTTTACTAAATTCTGTCTCTCTAGAAGCCTAATGTAAAGTCTATTGAAGCCTGTGGGAATCTTTCCACTACCTTTAGGGGGCTTTGGATCAGGACAGACTTAACTCCTAGATCTGTCTATAGCCCCAGAACTAGCCTCACCCATAGCTCCAGGACACTTTCTCTTTCTTAGCTCTTGTATTCAGGGCATGGTTTCTGCTTACAACTGAGCTAAAAATAATCCAGTAAAACTAGTAATGCATTTAATGATATTTTTCTCTTGTCATTCAGTAAGACATAATCGAGATGTGTATACTGTCCCACTCTCTCCCTCTGAGCTACTCATCCCTAACTAATTTCTCTGAAAAGGTAAGTCTACACAGCAGCATTATTTTGGAATAACTAACGTTATTCCTAGATAACATAATGCACATCTACACTACAAGCCTTTATTTCCAAATAATGTCAAGCTGGAGGACTTCTTACTCCGACTCAAAGAAGTGTTCTTCCTTTGACTTCCTGCTGTGTAGACAGTGCCAAAAGCCGAGTTAAGCTATTTTGACTTAAGCTACACAATTGACGTAGCTCAAGTGTGTGGCTTAATTCGACTTTAGCCCTGCTGTGTAGCCATGCCCTTAGATACCAAGCCTTCATTTTCTTTTCTATGCCTTCTGTTCCAAAACATCCTTTTGTTTTTCTCATGACAAACCCCATTTTAAACCTTTTTTTAAAAAATCCATAATATATATGTTCATTAAGCTACTGACAAAAATCTTTCCTACAAATCTTTTCCCTATCTGCTCTCTTGCTCTTATTATCTCTGTCACATACAAGGTCCACTCCCAATCTTGGCTTTCAAGTCTTTCAACTTAACAGTTTGAAAATAATGAGGAAGTTCACATCTGTTACTAGTACCCAAATAAACATACAACATGTATTTGTACTTTTGGTTTTCACTGGCTTTTTCAGTGACATTTACAGGGCTAAAGTAGCATGAAGTGTGAACATTTCCACCTATAATGGAATCAATTACCAGAAGAAGTTTGAATAAATGGCTTCTGGAGGCATTAAAAATCTCATGAATAGTTGAAATACACATATACTAGAAACACAAATATAAATACAGGACTGTACATACACTCCTTGATGCTACTTACCCTGCTGAAAAAAGGCACAGTGATATGAAGCCAGGAAAATGCCATATGACCAAAAGCAAATTGTATCATAGAAACATGAAGCAGAATGATGTAAAGGCAGTCTACCATTCTGGTGAAACTGTATTATTAATGAAAAACCCAGAATGATAAAAAGCAAACTACTTTTCACGAGAGTATACCTAATCACCAGTTAAACCATTCTGGGATGCATACATAATTTTAATATTGCAGGAATCTAGTGTACAGAAGCCCAATCTGAACAGTCCATCTGTTCATCCCCAGACTAAATATATCACTCAGGAATCTAAAGTACATGGCTCAGGAGGAACTTGCTCAAGAAACACATGGTTAGTTCAAAGCTATGCCAAGCCCCTACAGAGTTTTCTGAGGTACGAGAGAAGTACTGTCCATCTGTCTAAAAATATCTCTTGTCAAATGCTATATTTTATAGTCATTTCTAAAAAGTGACTGTAGAGCTGTGAAAGGTCTTGTCTGGCAGCCTGAGAGATGAAAGTCTCAGGCCACAAAATAGACAGGCATGGGCAGCAACAAGCCATGCTTCCTCACACTGCCTTATGAATATACCTCAATGCTGCCCTAAAAAGGCTAATTTAAAAAATTAGTTTAAATGAATGCCAACTTCACTATTAAGATTCCCACCAAGGACATGTCTACACTAGGAAATTGTTTCAAAATAACTTATTTCGAAAAAATAACTCCCCGAATAACTATTTTGAAATAACATGTCAACACTACAGGGAAGCCAGCCTCAAAATGAGTCTGAAGCAGGCTCCCTTAGGGTACATCTAGACTACAGGCTTTTGTCGACAGAGGCTTTGTCGACAGATACTGTCGACAAAGCTTCTGTCGACAAAGAGTGTCTAGACTACATCCAGTTCATAAGAACATAAGAATGGCCGTACTGGGTCAGACCAAAGGTCCATCTAGCCCAGTAGCCTGTCTGCCGACAGTGGCCAGCACCAAGTGCCCCAGAGAGGGTGGACCGAAGACAATAATCAAGCGATTTGTCTCCTGCCATCCTTCTGCAGCCTCTGACAAACAGAGGCCAGGGACACCATTGCTATCCCCTGGCTAATAGCCTTTTATGGACCTAACCTCCATGAAATTATCTAGCTTCTCTTTAAACTCTGTTATAGTCCTAGCCTTCACAGCCTCCTCTGGCACGGAGTTCCACAGGTTGCTTTGGATCCACTACATCCAAAGCAAGCCGCTAGATGCAATAACGCCTTCTGTCAACAGAACTCTGTTGACAAAAGGCGTTATTCCTCGTAGAATGAGGTTTACCACCATCGACAAAACTGCCGAGTTCTGTCGACATTCTGTTGACAGAACTCGGCGGTAGTGTAGATGCAGGTATAGTTTTGTTGACAAAAGTCCACTTTTGTCGACAAAACCCTGTAGTCTAGACACACCCTCAATGTGGATGCGCTACCTTGACTTAGAACCCCAGGAAAACCTGGGAAGTAATTGCTTTGAATGACTCTGGGGAGTAGTTATTTCAAAATAGCAGCAGTGAAGTGTCCACATGACCACTATTTTGAAATAACTATTTCAAAATAAACATTATTCCTCATGAAAGCAGGAGTTATTATTTTGAAATAGCCAGCCCCTTATTTCAAAATAACGGGCTTGGTAGTGTGGATGCTTCATTTGTTATTTTGAAATAAAGTTATTTTGAAATAACTCCCTAGTGTAGACCAGGGCCAAGAGTTCTAACTGTAACAATGGAGATTACGATATAAAAGGGGGTTGGGGAAATAGATTGGACTCTAGGAAACTGACAGACACCACCATCCTTGTTTCACACAGGCCACTCAACAGCCATCAGATAGTAAAAACTGTTGATCCCTTTCAGCCTGGATCAAATTTTAGCTGACTGTTAGCCATCTATCTACCTAATATCATTGTTATGGGCCAAAATATTAAATAAAACAACCCATCAGTTCAAACACAGAGAAAGTGGTAGTCCACTGGCACTTGAGTTTTTATATCCCTTTGCCAAGAGAAATATTGGAAATCCATGAGTTTCCAACATCCCTTGGGACTACTCATCAGAATCACCTCAGCCTTCTAGAATGTAATTTTAAAACTCTGGATTTTGTAGGAACTCAGAATCTTTGAAAAGTTAACAACCTCTCTAAATGCACAAGGGTCTTAGAAACGGTGAGCCAAATTCTGTTGTCAGTTATACTGGCAAACCAGCTTCATTGGTTTTTGCAGTGAGGTAACATTGTTGAACCCAACAGATTTACTTAAGATTTATATATATGGCCCAGTGTGTATGTGGCTTCATCCCTTCCTCCTTGCTTTTACAATATATGAGTGATGAAAGGAAGTGCTGCTTCTCTGAGATACAGAGAGAGGATGCAGTCTCCAATCTTATCCCAAATTTAAGGGAAATTGGCAAATATATGTTCTCTCAAAGTTGGTATACCTTTTTGAATGTTAGTATACCTGTATCAGGGTTCATGCAGAGGCCCTCAACTTTTGGCCCCTTTGCACCCACAAACCAGTTGGGGACCCTTCTTTTGGTGCAATCACCCATGCCCTTTATTACCCATGTCAATTCCCAGCACCTTCTTCATCGACTGCTAGCTGGGGAAGTACATCCTTCTGCTCCCTGGCTCCTCCCCTTCTTTTCTCTGTGGCTTATGAGGCCTGCAGCTTTCCCCATTTACCCGTCAGGTGTGGGCTTAGCCAGCTCTAATTACCTTTTCCTGCTGAAGCTGTCATGACACAGCTCTGGCCAGCAGCCTGTCAAAATACCTATTGGATTTTATTTGTCCAAAACCATTGAAGAGCTAATTTCTGCAATAGTTTTTATTTGCAGCTGAACAACCTTATCAAATAATGATGGGATATAAGTGTCACAGAAACCAAAATATTCTTGTTATTTATCTACCCTCATAACCTTTATATTACCACCCATGATTGTAGCATCTTTCAAATGAAATAGATTAGGAAAAGCAAGGTCCCTACTGGACTTCTTGGAGTCTATGACGTTTAACCTTTTTAGCTTATAGGAAATTTGACTGAGTAAGTATTTCTATATGTTTATTTTTAAAGGAAGATGTGAATTATTCTAATTATCTAGTTACAAATCCAGTACAGTATTTTGGAGCTACATTTACAAAGTACAATGCCCATTAAGACTTTATCAGTAACAAGTAGGCAGTATTGCCAGTCCCAAATGTTCAAAAATAGTAAGTCTACACACCCACCCCAAAAAAGTGAGGTTTTTTTTTTTTTAATTATTACTGCTGATTTCTTTTTATTTGCCTTTTTTGGGTTTTGAGCCTTTTGGTGAACTTACCTCACACTTTCAAGCTTTTCTCTGCAGCCAAAAGTCTTAGAAACATACCTTTTTCAAAATGGAAGTTGAGATTCATAGTGTATCTTTACACTGCATCAGGGTGTCTCTGCCTGCACCTTGCCCATGTCACCTGACTCAGGCTTGCAGAGGTATTTAATTGCAGTGTAGCTGTTTGGGCTCAGGTTGCAGAGAACCCTCCCACCTCATAGGGACCAAGAACCCAAACTCCAGCCAAAGCCCAAATGTGTATACCACAATTCAACAACGCCTTGGCCTAAATCAGCTAGGACAGGCTAGCTGCAGGTTTTTAATTGCAATGTAGATGTACCCATAAATTCCAAGATAAGATGGAAGGGGATTGTTTCATTAATCATGGAGGAGATCCTGAAGGAATCCAAGGAAGTACTTGGAAGAGGGGAAAGTGATCAGGAATAGTCAACATGAATTCACACAGGGCAAGTCATGCCTAATCAACCTGATTGTCTTCTATGGCTCTGTGGACATGGGGAAGGTGGTGGACGTGATATACCTTGACTTTTGCAAAGCTTTTGATACCGTTTCCCATAGTATTCTTGACAGCAAGCTAAGGAAGTATGGATTAGATAAATGGACTGTAAGGTGAATAGAAAGCTGACTAGCTTGTCAGGCTCAACGGGTAGTGATCAACAGCTCGATGTCTGGTTGGCAGTTGGTATCAAGCAGAGTGCCCCAAGCAGGGCCGGACTAAGGGGTGGGCTAGCTGGGCAGTTGCCCAGGGCGCCAACCTATGGGGGGCGCCTGATGGCAGCTGTAAGGGGCATGCAGAGTCCCTTATAGCTGCCATCAGGCGCCGCACGCCCAGCTCCTGAGGCGCCGGCCCCCCCATCCCCGCGGCGCCAGCCAGCAGCGCCCTTCCCCCCATGGCCGCAGGGCCCTGCGCGGCCAGGCGCGGCCAGGCACGGCCCGCCCCGGGCTGCGCACCAGCAGCGGTGGCTGGGCCGGGCTGGGCAGCGCATGCGCCGTGCGCCCAGGGGTGCGCTGCGCGCCCAGGCCCAGGGCGCCAAAATGGCTCGGGCCAGCCCTGGCCCCGGCCCCGAGGGCAGGTTCTAGGGCCTGTTTTGTTCAATATCTTTATTAATGACCTGTATGAGGGGTTGGATTGCACCCTCAGCATATTAGCAGAGGACGCGAAACTAGGGGGAGAGGTAGATATGTTGGAGGGTAAGGATAGGGTCCAGAGTGACATAGACAAATTGGAAGACTGGGCCAAAAGAAATCTGATGAGGTTCAACAAAGGCACAGAAGAATCCTAAACACTATTACAGGCTGGGGACCGACTGGCTAAGTAGCAGATCAGCAGAAAAAGACCTGGGGATTACAGTGGATGAGAAGCTGGATATGAGTCAAAAGTGTGCCCTTGTAGCCAAGAAGGCTAATGGCATATTAGGGTGCATTAGGAGGAGCATTGCCAGCAAATCTAGATAAGTGATTATTCCCCTTTATTTGGCACTGGTGAGGCCACATCTGGAGTACCAAGTCCAATTCTGGGGGCCCCATTACAGAAAGGATGTGGATGCATTGGAGAAAGTCCAGTAGAGGGCAACAAAAATGATTAGGGGGCTGAAGCACATACATGACTTATGCGGAGAGTCTTAGAGATTGTGGCTTATTTAGTCTATAGAAGAGAAGAGGGAGGGGGGATTTCGTAGCAGCTTTTAACTACCTGAAGGGGGTTTCAAAGAGGATGGAGAGAGGCTGTTCTCAGTAGTGACAGATGACAGAACGGAGAGCAATGGTCTCAAGTTGAGGTTTGGGAGGTCTAGGTTGGATATTAGGAAAAACTATTTTACTAGAATGGTGGTGAAGTACTGGAATGATCTACCTAGGAAGATATTGGAATCTGCATCCCTAGAGGTCTTTAAGTCCTGGCTTGACAAAGCCCTGGCTAGGATGATTTAGTTGGGGTTGGTCCTGCTTTGGGCAGGGGGTTGGACTTGATGACCTCCTAAGGTCTCTTCCAGCCCTATGATTCCAGGGGACCATAGTGGTCAGTTAGTTCAGTGGTTTGCAAACTACTTTCTGCTGGTGGCCCATTCAGCACACAGCTGCAGCCAAGTGACATCCTCAGGGCCATACAGGTATTATATATATTGTGGGGATGGAACCCACATAACAAATAAAGAGCTGAATATGCGGCTATAGTGGTAAATAGGTTGAGAACCACTGATCTAGTCTGACCTCCTGCATAACACCGACCACAGAACTTCCTCAAAATAATTCCTCAAGTGGATCATTTAGAAAAGCATCTAATCTTGATCTTAAAATTGCCCGTGATAAAGAATCCACTGTGATCCATGGCAAATTGTTCCAGTGGTTAATTACTCCGTCAAAAATGTAAGCCTTATCTCCAGTCTGAACTTGTCTAGCTTCCCCTTCCAGCCTTCAGACAGTGTTACAGGGCATCCCCACTATATGTTGCCCTAGTACACATCTGTTCTGCACTTGGACGCTTGTAGGAACTGATATGTTATAAGTCCTCCCATTTCCTGCTCTTAAGTCACGCAAAGAAAAAAACCCAACTTGCACAAATGGAAGTCAGCCGTGGGGAAAAAATTCCCTGCTTTAAGTTATTTCGCTATAAGTCCACGTTTTTTGGGACATGTCTTGGACTTATAGCAAGAACAGACTGTATACCTTTCTTTGACAGATTTAATAGCCCATTATTGAATATGCAGATCAGGGGTCTCAAACTACCAGCCCATGGGCAGTCCCAAACAGAGTAATTGCACAATCTGGCCTGGGACTGCTGATAGGCTGGGGAAGCCTATCTATTACTGGTTTTCAAGCTCCACCCCTTCCCACCATCCCCCTCCCTCCATGGCACTCCATTCCCTGAGCTTGTGGCTTTGGGAATCACTGTGGGGGTTGGGGAGCTGGCACAGCAGGGGTGGGAAGCAGAGCGCAGCTAACAAGTACACCCTCCCAGTGTGCTTCACTTCTGCTGTGAGAGTGTGGGGGAGGGGGGAGGATGGCTGCAAATACAAAAGTGAAAAAACTTCTCTGCCCCTATTCAAGAATCCCTTGTCTATGCATCAACTGATCATATTATCTCTTTTAACCAGCATCACACAGAGCTCATATTCAGCAGATATCCACTATGACCCTTAATCTGTTTCAGAGTCACTTTTTTTAGGACTGAATCTCCCATTTTGTAAGTATGGCCTACATTCTTTGTTCTATACATATTCACTTTTAGCCATATTAAAATGCTGTTGCATAGTTTACCAGTGATCCAGATATCCCTGAATCAGTGCCCTCTCCTCTTTATTATTATATACAACTCTCTCCATTTGAAGAAGTGGGTTGTGACCACAAAAGCTCATGATACCATCTACGTGTTTTGTTAGTCTTTAAAGTGCTACTAGACTAGTAGTTTTTTAAGTTTTTCCTGTTACAGACTAACTCAGCTACCTCTCTGAAGCTTTTGGATCCATTTTGTGTGTCATATGCAAACTCACCAGTGATTCTATTATATTTTATGTACCACATCACTAATAAAAATATAAATCATAGGATCAAGGACCAATCTCTTGTAGGACTCACTACAAACACACTCACTTGGTGATGATTTCTCATTTACAGTTACATTTGAGACTTGTTGTTATCCAGTTTTCAATCCATTTAATGTTTGCTGTGATACTTTTATATCACTCTAGTTTTTTAATCAAAATGTTGTTCATATTACCCTGACTGTAAGTTCTATGAATACAAGTATACAAAATGGAGTCTGTGAACTGCCATTTTGTATGAGGGATGTCTTTACCATCATAAGTGTAGCTTCCCCGCCAAAAGATCAGCGTTGCACACGGTACTCTACCTATGCACTCATCTCAACACCATGTGCACCCGTCACTATAGTGTTGCACTCCACACCAAAGCTGCACTCCGCCCTCTAGTTAGCTGCACTCATCCCTCTAATCATCTGCACATGGCCCCAAAACCTTGCACTCAGCACGCTGAGCCCTTTTCCCGCTTCAAGGCTAATAAAAGGCTTGGGCTGAGGAGAGTTCGGGTTCCTTTGGTCCCTCTTGCTCTGTGGGTTCCTTAGGTTCCATACCCTTTTGTGTTCATGTAACATCTATGGATTAATAGACTGTGGTGAAGCCTTTGGTTTTTGACTCGCATACCGCCCACATGTGGAAATCTCCCACGTAAGGGTTTTTTGGGTTGGAGTCATATTACTATTGGACTTGGACTTTGTCATCAGTCCCCTCACCTTCCAGATGGGATGATTTTGCTGAAGAGCCAATCGGTATTGTATCCAGGGACAGCCATTATCCTAGACGATCGAGGATCTTCCGGCAGCCCTAGGCCAGAAGGCGAGGATACTGCGTCGAGGAATCTCCCCACTGGTCCTCCCTTGAGGCTTAAAATTAGCCAAAAGGTAGTAGGTCACGGGTGCCAATCGCCTGACATTTTGTGACGTATGACCTTTTGTATTGGGATCTTTTCTATCTCCCTTATATCTTGGGATAGTGTGGGTTGTGTTTATTGCTCCTGTTTTGCTGTTCAATATC
Organism: Pelochelys cantorii; assembly: GCA_032595735.1. Taxonomy (NCBI): domain Eukaryota; kingdom Metazoa; phylum Chordata; order Testudines; family Trionychidae; genus Pelochelys; species Pelochelys cantorii. The sequence continues at coordinate 60,640,155 of CM064330.1, forward strand.
TAAAATATATGGTTTGGCCCTAAACCTTTTGTGCCTGATTATTGGATCAGTAGTCCGCCGGTGATAGAGATACTGATTACCAGGCGAATGTCGCTTCTGGATCAGGGATCATTTACAACTAGTCAGAGCGAGTCTAATTATCTTTAAAAATTAACGTTATCTTGTTCCCTGGGTAACATGCAGTACATTGCTCAAACACGTTTTAAAAGTTTACATATACTACATCAACACTATTACCTCTATCAACCAAGCTTGGAGTCTTGTCAGAAAAAGGTATCACTTCTAATCCAACATGATGATTCCAGCAACTGGGGCTTGCAGAATAAAACATTAAAACTCAAGATATTTCTGATAAAAATCACAAGATCTGGCAATGAGGATAGTGTTTTTAAAGATTTTACATTACATTTAGTTAGAAGAAGTAACTTTATATTAATCACCCTTTTACACTACAGTCTTTATGGTTTAAAAAGTGGATAGCTTCAGACCTTTTCTTTTAAGTTTTCCATTTAGGAAAGGAATTTCTGCCACTTGTTTTGAATAATAAAGATTTTTTTTATTTTGAAGGAAGCCCAGTTCCTTAAATATGACTATTTTTATTGTCAGAATGGTTCACTTTGCTCTTTCTTTATGTTCAGGCCAATTTGAAATGCCTAGTCAGTAGAGGCCTGAGCAGATACAAAATTTGTATCCACATCCGTGCCTGAAAAAATGAGCCATTGATATCCACATCCACATCTGTGGATGTGGATATCCACATATCTGAAGGAGATATCAGTGGATTTGCAGAGCTCTACCAATCAGCATTTCTCTTGTTTGGTTGTTACAAATATATTCCAAACCTGGTGGATGGACATAAGGATCTGGGTGAAGCCAGAACCCTAGAAGGCCTGTACCCTTACAGTTCACAGTGTTCTTTCTTGCCACAAGACTAGAATACAATAAACAATCACAATGTTAGCTTCTAATGACTTAAAATGCTAAACACTGGGTACTTAGAATACTTGTAGCCCACTCTATTAGCCTCATATAGCGTGGACACTTTAACTGACAACATTTTTTTCTCCATTTTTTCCCTTCTCTTTCCCTCCCCATCCCTTCTCTTTCTCTGCTATTTGTTTGCAACCTCAACCCCTTTACTCCATTCATCTGAAGAAGTGAGTTGTGCCCACGAAAGTTCATGATACCATCTACATTTTTTTTATTAGTCCCTAAGGTGCTGAAAGACTATTCATTGTTTTTTAAGCTTCTAATGTAGTCAACCTTCAATATGAAGTTCTCAATTGGTGAAAAGCTTAGCCATCCACTAGCTCATAAATTGCCTTCACTGTTATTCACTGGATTTTATTTTCCATAGAATTGGGCAATTAAATTTGTCAATGCTCAGATGCATTCAGATTCTTTCCCCTTTTAAAAAAAATATCTGTTTTACGAGCAACTTTGTATAACAGTGAAATTGCTACATGGGCAGAGAGGAACAACCTCATGGACAGGTAGCACATAAATTCCCTAAAGACAGGAAAAGCAAGAGGAGTTCAATCTGTATTTGCTCTCATAAATAAAAAACATATGCTTTGATGTTTTGTTTTTAGAGAGTTGCTCTAATGAAAGACAGCTACCATCAATGGCTGACTGCTCCCCATCTCTCTGACCATGTCCCCCAACTGTTGTGTCTGAATAGGATGCAGATGCAGCTAGAGTTGAATGGAAGTTTTCCTAACTAATGATTGCATGGTGGGAAATTTCAACAGCTGTTAAAGTGCAAACAGAGTCTTGAATTCAAGTATTAAGAAGATAGAAAAAAAGAAGAAATTTTATTTATTTTGTTTAAAATATTGCTTACCTCTAAAAATATACTATGTACATTTAAGAAAATTTTCCTTTGTTTTGCCTTAGAGGTTGGCGAATTTAGTCTTCTATCACTATAAATGTTCCCTGTAAGATTTGGGACTGATTACGAGATGAGTTACTGATCATATCTACTCTTCAATTTAGTTTATAGATTAAACTGTGCCTTATTGACACAAACAATCAGAAAGAGCTGACAAGTGTCTTTGCCTCCAAAGTGTCCTCTTGGTACCAGCAGTTGATACTGAGTATTGTAGAAAGACAATTTGGGGAGTCTCTTCTGTAGATCCTTGAGAGTTATCATGTTTCACATTATGGAAATGAGACAGGGGATGGAGAGAACTCAATCCTGCCATACAATTATAGTGTAGTTTTCCAGTTTACTGGGATGCATTTACACTAAGAAAAAATTAGCCTGTTACAGGTCCATCAGAGTCCACCAGTGTAGCACCACTATGAGTAGCAATAATGGAAAACTGAGCATAAACAGAGCACAGATGTCAAATAATGTGATGATAAAAACATACTTTACTTACACTACAGTTTTCACTGCTGTAGAACTGCACTAGCAGACTCTGGTAGTGTGTTACAGGTCACATTTTTTCCAGTGCAGACAAGATTTTAGAAATCAACCAAAGACTACTGCTCTGGATTGAATCATCTGAACTGCCAGACACTAACTAGAATTTCTACTCCATAATGCAAAGAAAGACAAACTTAGAGCAGGTATCCACATGTAACAAGAAAAGCAAGAAAAAAATTTGTAGATACAGAAATTTGAGCGGTTCCAAATTAGGGGGAATGGCAGAATTTGCAGGAAATAATGAATGTCCCTTGTAACTAATGTTTTTCATTATTGATTGAATACATCCATGTATGTTTTACAAAGGCATTTGACATAAATTGCTAGCACTGCACAGACTTTTCACTGAGGAAAACAAGTTATGGGTATAGAGAGCCCTGAATGGAATGCTGCAAAGAGGGATATAGCAGAACTGTTTGGGTTTTACTGTACAAGGCAATCTGGATACCAGGAATGTGTACATGACTATACTGCATGCTAGTGAAGCACAGCTGTATTACCCCAGTTATTGAGTGGACTTGTGGGGAATGGCTGGAGAAAGAATTAGGCTGGTGACAGAGTTGCTCTAGTAACACTTAACAACATGCTCCTGACTCTTTGGTGATCTCTTCAGCCAAATAGTGTACCTGTCTTTTTCTGTTAATTAGTAAAAAGCCCACCAGATTAGCAACAAATCTGTCACTGGTTTCAATAGAAGTCGGATCCAGCAATAAAACATTATGTCTGGCTACCTATGGCACCAAAGAGTATTCCTGCAGACAGAAATAGAGCATAGATGTGTCTTGGCCATGACATCCTTTCCCAGGCCGTATACTGGAAGCCTGAAAAAAAGATGGTACTATATGGCCACTAATGCGAAGATTGCTCCTAGTTGTTGGCTATGCTTATTTTATGGCCCTTTTTATGCAAATGGAGCAAGGATTCTAGAGTACACCTGAAAATCAGGTCCCATGTGTTCATTCTTGGTGCGATTTTGGTTGTAGTGGTAGGTTTGCCCAATTACCACTTGTATGATACATTATTTCTACTATGCCAAAGAATGACTTACACTACAGCTTTTTAATATATGACAGAATGACTTCCATCTTTTCTAATCTATTCATTTTATCAAGATAGAATATTGTTTATCATCACCCAAAGATGTTTCTTTCCATCTGCTCTATTTCACAATGGCCATTTATTTTATCATACATTCAGCTATTGCTTTTTAATGTATGCTTGTAAACATTCTACCGTCATTCTCCAAGTACTGTAGCAACAATTAAAAGCCAGAAAATCATAATTGTCATTTTGCATTTCTGACAGAGATTGTCAAGTCTATGGATATTACATAACGCAAGCAAAACACCTATATCCTCCAGATGAATTTACTGCTGTGGAGAGGTACAGTCAGTTCTGTTCTCTTATTTTATATAAACAGATCTTTTAAAATAGGGTTATTGTGTTATGATTTAAAATACAGCCAAAGGTCATCCAATACCAAAACCACAACCAAGATTTGGTAATATTCTGACACAGTTGTGGCATAATATACCCAGCAAGAGAGACCTGTGGGGAGGAGAAGGAGTAATGTTGCAACATGATGAACAGTTAATGATAGACACACTAATACAAATGGTTGTCAAAAAACATAATAGAGATTTTATTTAAACCAGAAAAATGAAACTGGAGTCTACCTACCTACACAAACATTATATAGATGAAAATATATGGTGTACAAATAGCTGTATGATAGTTCAACTATTATACATGCTCTATAACTTATTACTACATGTACTTAACTAAATATAATGCTCTATAAATAAATAAAAGTATCTCCATCTATCTCTATAAGCACAGGCTATTATCTTACAGGTTATTATTTTATTTACTTTTAGTCCAAAGTTCTTCTTTCTCTGAATAGCTCATTGAGTTCAATCTAATGCCCAGGTCAATCTTTGAATCTCAGATGCCCTTCATGACTTCCTCAGATGATGGATTTCATTCCAGTGATGCTTGCCTGGGGGAGTGCACATTAAACCAGACCCATGTCGTCACGCAGTGGGTTGCCCGTCCCCCCTGGGGGACTGGATGGGGCACCTCCCCCCGTAGTCTAGCCCCAGCTATAGCCTCTCTTGGCCAAGCATACTGGCTCAGCAGCCTAGTCTATCACACCCTGATCGATGGGGTACTAAGGCCCAGTGGCTGAGTTTATAGCACCCTGTCTGTGGGGCAGTAAGACCCAGTGGTCTACTCTCTCTCACCCTGATCGGCGGGGTAATAAAGCCCAGTGGCTGAGTCTATAGCACCCTCGTCTTTGGGGCAGTAAGGCCCAGTGGCCTAGTCTCTCTCACCCCAGTCGGCGGGATAATAAGGCCCAGTGGCTGAGTCTATAGCACCCCCAGTTGGCGGGGTAATAAGGCCCAGTGGCCGAGTCTATAGCACGCCTGTCTGCGGGGTGGTAAGGCCCAGTGTCCAAGTCTATACTGCGATAGATTGGCTCCCCTCTGTGGGGATCGATGGAGGTGGGGGTAGGGAGGCCCGGGCCCTCCCTCTCCACCAGGCCCCAGCCCAGGGCCCTGTCAATGGTAGGTGGTTCCCACCACTGGTACGGTGGAGAATCCACCAAAACATACCGAATCCACCGGGAGACCTGCTGCTCCCCACCCTGGGCTGCTTCCTTCCCCAGTCCACTGGCCTGCGTAGTCCCCACGTGCAATAGCTGATGCTGCTATGACTGAGGTGGTGGCTGCTGGTGCTGGTGTAGCTGCTCCTATGTTCTGGCAGGAGCTCCTTGCTTCCTCCACCCCGCCCCCGCCTCCCCGTGGTCAGTCCTAACTGAGCTGCTCTTCTGGTCTTTATATTGGATCTGCAGTTGGAGCATACCCAGCAGGGCTGTGTGGGAGGGGCCCTCTCAGCCCAGCAAGCCTGGTTAACTGCTCTCAGGCCAGTGTGGGGTTGGTACACCCCATCACACATGAGATCTAACAGACATTTGGTTCTCCTATTCCAGATTTTCAGGTCCACATGGATCAATGCCAGGTGATAATGAAAGTCAGTGATCAGGAACAAGCAGGATCAGATGCTCAGGATCAAGTTACCAAACAAGGACTGACTTGACCAGTCAGCTTTAAACTGAAGGGAGCCTCTTCTACACACGTCTGTCTGTCCTGCTGAGCCTCATTCTATCCACTTACTGTTAGATTCCCTCCATCCTTCTCTCTGCCTTTGTCCCTCTCCCTTAGGAGCTGCATTGCCTGCCTCTGCACTGAAAGAGACAGCACATTTACCCAGAACCCACCCTAAATCATATATATCTCCATAGAGCAATGATGGGAAACCACTGGCACACCAGTTTCCAGTGGCTGCAGTTTGCCTGTGGATGCTCAAGTAAATGAAGCACCTGGTGGCCTGCCAGCAGTTAACCCCAACAAAGCATCTGATGGCCCATACAGGGTTGAGTCCTTTTACCATATTATTCATCGCTAATAGCTGACTAGTCATATTGTCATCTCCCTCCAACGCATGCTCACTTAGGGTTATTTTCTAAGTACCGTCAGGCTGACAGCAGCACTGCTAAATTGTTGACTTCAGTCTGTTCTAGCAATTAACTAACTCAGTGAAATGAAGTACACTAAATGAGATACCACATCTCACACACACAGGCATCTGTGATTAATGAATAACTCAACTTGTCTATGGAGTCTACAGAGAGAGGGCAACATGATTATTATTATTTATTTATTTATTTATTTTTGCCAAACACACATTGGAAGCAGAGGGTAGAGAGAAGGTTGCTGCGGTGTTCAGGCAGAGATACTCCAAGCCAATCCCCCGGGCAGTGCAGAGATTCAGTGGACCATAAGTAACTCATTCAGATCTCCTGACAGATGGCCCTTCAGAAAGGATCAGTATGCACTGCCCCTAGTGCCTGTCTCAGGACACAACAGCTATGCCGGGGTAAAGTAAATGGCTAAAGAACTCTCCCTCCTTCCTAGCTCTTCCTCTTTAAGGATGAGGAGTGTCGTGGATATTTACCCAGGCTCTCTGTGAACGGATGAGTACAGCTTTTGGAAACCCTCTGGCAGGGATATGGGGTCTGTTTGGGAACACCTCGTTGAGCCAGCCAAGCAGTTTGAAGGGTATTGAGTGTTCAAAAACCGCTGAGGGTTTCACAGCCAACTGGGAGGTAACTATGTGCCACTGACACTTAAAGCACAGGTCAAGAGGGGGAGATAAGGGAATGGCTAAATTTTGTGTGATGCTATGTGTGTGATATTTATGCAGATGGTTTACTAATATGCAAATTAATTTGTTGCATAATTTGGTGGTTATTCAGCCATAAACTTCATTTTAAGGTCAAAGCACTGCCCAAGCATGAGTGGTGCTTCACCAAACTTGGCAGCATGCTGTGCCAGGGTGCCTGAGCTTTGGTGGCTATATTTGTGCAGGCACCTGCACAGAAGATGGGAAGTTGTGGAGGGGTGTCTGATGGAGGCAACTAGTTGTGAGCAAAGACCCTAGGGCAAGAACTGGGTCCTCTTCATTGTCCCTGGGACCTCTTGCCTGCTTCTCCCAACTTTTCTTCCCTACACCCATCCAGCAGCGGGAGCAGAGAGGCAGGTACAGCTCTGCAGCCAACAGAGCAGGTGCCACTGCCATCTCTTTTGGTCATAAGATGCAATTGCAAGCCAGTCCTGCAGGCCCAAAGTTTGCACAAGTTTCCATAAGGAGCAGCCTGCATGTACAAGTGCCCTAAAAGATAAGTGACACTTGACAGGTATGAGCACAGAACTCTCATAAGGAGAGGGATATAGATAGTGGATGCAGACCAGAAGGCAGGGCAAAAGAGTACTGGGCAAACAAAAGCTACCCTTAATGCTCTGTTGTGGTTTTTGTTTGTTTGTTTGTTTTGTTGTTTGTATTTTTGAGTTCATTGCCTATAAAGCTGCATGGAAAGAATAAAACTGGAGACTTTTTCCAAAATGGTGTCAATTGGATTAACTCAGAATATTTCCAATAAATCCCTACTGAGAGAGGGTGATTTGTGCCTTCAGATCTGCTCCTCAGTTCAACTTTTCTCTCCTGTTTCATCAAAGCACTGTGACACTCTTTATCCCTGCTACAGTCCTCACTTGTATTACTGGTTGGCATGATATCTGCACAGCTGCAAGAGCACAGAGGCTCGCTGTGCTCTTGCCTCAAATCCAGGGCATCCCCCTAACAAAGAGCATTGGAGATCCTTTCACATTAGTCTGCAGAATCCACATCAATTACAGACAACATTAGATCAATACAGCAGCTCATTTTCCTGTATAGGTCCTCATCTGAATAGGCCTCTCGGTTACCTAGAAACAAGAGTAAACACAAATGTCTCAGCACAGTGATCCAAGAGACTCAGGGAACTTCTGACTCCTGTGTCTGTCTGCAAGTCCAACAGCCTCTTCTGGTTTTAGTTTCATTTCAAAACAGTGTCTCTGATCCAAAAAATGCGCAGAATTGTAGAGAGTTTACCAGCAGATATACCTGGGGAGTCTGCCATTTTTCTGAGTTCCCAGTGACCTTGCAGATGGACTGATGACGGCATGGGGACGTTGTGTTTGGGAGAGTTTAGCTGTTCCCTTGACAACAGCATTTGGGGCTCCCTCGCACTGTGAATAGAGACAATTCATGGAAATGACAAAGAATTAAAAGAAGAACAAAAAAAACTTCAGCTGCAAGGTAAGGTACATAGCTACACAGAGACTATATTGACAACCCTTGACTCTCTGCCCTTCCAAAGACTTACAGTAGCTAACAGCAAACAGAACAATACAGGGTGTTTCAATGTCTATCAGGTAGAAAGTTCTTTTGTTATCTTGATGAAATGTCTATAACAAAGTTAAAGTATGCAATACTAATATTCTGCTAACCATAGGTGCCAGAAGTAGGGATGCTGGTGTTGCTGCTGCTCCCCTGGCTTGACGTGCTTTCAATTATATACAGGATTTACAATTTGGTCTAAGTCTTTCAGCACCCCTACTCTATACATTGTTCCAGATCCCTGCTTTTTCATATTATTTTCCCTTTCATCTACTATATATTTTAGAGAGTTTGTGTGTGTGTCTGTCTGTTCAAGAACTCCTCCTAAAAAGTAAAAGGTAGCACCACCGAATTCAGCATACACCTTCCTCTTATCATAATTTACAGCAAGGTAAGGGCTGGTTGTGCCAAGAAAATTAGAAGTGCCTGGAATGAGATTGCTTCTCAGAAAACCATACAAAAAAGATACAGAATCACCAGACAGGTGAAAGAGCCTGGCTGAGAGTGCAGCCTCTCATCCAGACTGCCCCAGTCCCAAGCCTCCCTCCCAGACACTGGTTAGGCATAGTTTGCAGCATTCCTCACTCTTCTTGGGGCCACTGGGGGCAGATGAACCTGGACCTGCTCCAGCCAGGGGACATGCACTCCTCCTCCGGCTGTGCATTCTGGAACTGCAGCAGCTCTGAAGAGACACTTCACACTAGCTCCAAGCTGCTGCAGTAAGAGAGGGCTGGGGTTGTCCTTTCTATCACGGGCATCCTGCATACTGAACCCCTCAGACCAATCACCATCCCAGAGCAATGATTCAAATGAAGAAAAACAAAAAATGATTTAAGTACCCAAGCAACACCGGGTAAATCTTCTAACTATAAAATAATGTATTTTCTCTGCATTGCTATTATATATATATGCAGCACTATTTCAGTTCCTTCTTACAGAAATAGTGAAAAATTCTTTATCATACCGTTGTAGAAGTAACAGTAAATAAGGTGATACAGTGCAAACAACTAACTGCAAACACACAGATGTGGTTTATACCCATCTGCTACAATTTGATTTAATATCTAGTAACATTAGAAAAAGGGTTTTACATTCAAAATAATTCTTCAGAGTCCATCTGTTCTATGACTAAGATGACAGGGCTACAGTGTGTGGCCAAACTGAGTTCTTAGTGACAGACTCATGGACTTTGATAAGATTATTTAGTGGAATTTGTCGTGTGCGCGTGCACGCACGTGCGCGTGCGCGCATGCATGTGTGTGTGTGTGTGTGTGTGATAGTGTTTATTATTACAAGGCATCTTTATCAGTTGGATTACTCTTTTTCTTTCTTTTTCTTTTCCCTTTGACCTGTTTTGTTTCGTGTCAGCCAATAGTTTTCTGTTTTTATATTATTTAATAACCCCTTTTCCTTTCATTTCTTGAAAATGACTACAGTAGAACCTCAGGATTATGAACACCTCAGGAATGAATATTTTCATAAGTGAAATATTCATAATTGAACCAAACATGATGGTGGTTCTTAAAAAAATTATAGCTGAACACTAAACATAAGAATACCCATACTGGGTCCTTTAACATTATTCTACAGAATACTCATCATGATCTTTGTGGAGGAGATACTCTGGATTTGGGAAGAGAGGGATCACTTGATTATCTGTTCTGTTCATGCCCTCTGGGGCATTCTTCATCAATTACAGTCAGCATAAGATCAACACAGATTAATTTTAGCATAGGTGCTTGCCACAGATAATTAACCCTGCCACTAAGGGACTAATACAGTCTATAGACATGAACTAAATGGAATTCCAAGTGAGCAGTTTGCTTTCTTCTCTGTGGTTAGAGTCAAAAGATTATATATATTGTTTGCAAGTGCTGCTTCCGCCTAGATTTACTTATGTCATGAGACACAGTCGTGCACAAGAATAGTATGAGAGCTGCTAGTAAGAAAGTGCTCTACTAAACTACTGTTTTGATCTTTATCTCACTGATTGGAAACCTCTTGTTTAACAATCATTAAGCAATTATTAATAAAACTCCCACTAAGATTTCCTTCTTCGTCAGTATAGGACAGATAACAGAGGTAACTGAAAGCTTTAAATAATATATATTCATTGGCTATATATCACAATGGTTATGAAACGTGTGTAATGATTCTGTCAAGAAATATGCTTGTTAAATAATATGCACATTGCCCCGCTGCTTGCCTGTAATTTAATTATTTTTCCTAAGATTTTGTTTGTGTCTAAGATTCTACTCTGTGAGAATCTATTTAATTTGAGAAACACAGTTGAAGAGCAATGGAATAAGCACTAAATAACTAAAACTCAGTTCACCTGCTCACAAAAGTAGTTTGATCACAGCCTATTTGTGAAAGCTCATTTTAAGGAGGTCCAATGTGCTAACTGAAGGAATTCAGTGTATCAGTGGGAGCTGGCTCTTGGGTATGTATGGCAGTCCTCCAGGTTAAAAAATTCTGTAACTGCTCTGGAGCGTTACTCACTGAACTTCAGAGTTATAGCCATGTGCCACAGGGCTGGAAAGATGACATCACAACATCTCCAGGGAAACAGATGCCAATTCTAAGCATCTTGTAGAATGGGAGCAACTGCCCCAGTATTTAATGCAAAGCAGAACACTCACTGGTTGATGAACAGACCTATTTCTCTTCCCAAGTTTGAGGTAGAACAGGAAGCCCTATGTTTATCCATTTCCTGACTTTTGAGGGACTACATTTATCATCTTTAGTTCTTTATTTTAATATAGCCTTTGTGTGGAATTATATGTATCTGACTTATGAACTCTTGTAATAAGCACTTAATAACAAAAGAGTGTTTTACTTTTTTCCTGTGTATCACATTTTTGTTCTCGTGCAGCTCTTAATGGTAATCTGCTTAGCACCAATGAGCTTTTTACTGTACAATGTGCAAAAGTAGAGAAAGCTCATAGATCATATGTAAGAACTAAGAATAAGCTACTTTACAAATTTTTACTCCCTTTATATGTTGGTAGTTATAAAGAACAATAATTTTAGGAGAGAATAAGTCTTAATGTGAATACCCAGGGATACATGCCACTACTAGCTACATAAATATAGAGGTATCAGGTGACAACTTTTAGCCCCAACCACTTTACACATTAACTGCTTGGTGGTGAAAAGAAATTTGATTGGACTCTTGAGAAGTATTGACCAATTCTCTTAATTACCTTTGGGTCTAGAGGATCCTGTCCCACCATGTCAGAATCGTGAAAAAGAGGGCCAGACTCTCCTCTCCCCCAGCCCTGGGGGAATGTGTGCAGGAGAAAGTGGTGTCAAGAATCTGATTATGGATGTGTTTTTGATTAACCAAAGTATTTGAATTTAAAGAGTACATAACTCTGACCCAACAGAAACCAGAGCCTGTTGTTCACTGTGACATGCAGTTCACTCTCAGTCCCTGTATGGAAAGTCACAGGTACATGCTATATCCTTACAAAAAGAACAGCTATTACGCATATTCCCTCTTGCTATGGGCTATGCCTATCTATACTACCCCTGACTTTGGGGCAAGTAGGCTGCTCTAACTTGCAATCTTGACCACTGAGGGACCAGAGGCCAGTGGAGGATTATGATAGCAGAGTTGAGATCTGCCTTATCCCCTTCCCAACGTGCTCAGACATGTCCCTTTTTCTGAACTCTCTTGACTTTGTGTCTGTGTTCCCTAGCTAAGGAACTTATCTGCTGATCAGATATAGCCAAAGTCTGGTCTTTTGCGCTCCCTGAATGGAAATCAGAAATTGCTCAATACTCTTCTAATTCCCTACTATAGCTTGTAGAATGTTTGCTGTGTCTATGAAATATATATTCATGCATGAAGTCCTGTCCTGTAAATATAGATGGTATAGATCAGTGTTTCTTAAACTTTTTAAGACCGAGGAACACCAAACAATAATTTTTTTTAATGAGGAACACCAAGAATTTTTTGTTGAGCAAAAAAAAAAGGTCAGGGGGAAAGTTATTGAGAAAAAAAAGTCACCTGACCCTTTAAGGGCAGCCATTTTGAATTCTTGAATTCTGTTGTTCTCCGCAGCACACCTCCGACTGCCTCGCGGCACACCGGTGTGCCTCGGAACACAGTTTAAGAAACAATGGTATAGATTGTATGCTTGTTTTAGTCATGTGCACGAAAACCACAAATAAACACTTTAACCTTTGCTTTAGACAGGAGTTTCTTCAAGCAAACATGTCAGAGAACTCCACTGAGCTGGTTAACTATCCTGACAAGTAAGTCAGTAATTACTTATAATCACAACCTGAACAGAAATTTATTCCAATCAAGGGCTTATTTAATGGCATCCTGGACATAAAGTACTGTCTTGTACTTATCACTACAGCTATGGTGAACAGGGAACAATGTGGATTCATTGGTATGTACTTGCTAACTGTGATTCATGCTCTCTACATCAATGGTACTTAATCTGGGGGCAATCTAGGTTGGACCTCAAATTGCAGAAAGAAAGAGAACTATTGCATTTTTATGGCTCAGGTTCTATTCCATGCACTGTATCATACCATTTTCTTCAGAATGTAATAAAAAAAAATCACTCAACTGGTTGCTTCCATGGTCCATGTCTCTTTGCAAGAGCTTACTTTCCATGGTGTTTTGAAAGTAAGGTATATTAGACTTCTGAATTGTGAGTAACTGGAAGATATCATAAAATCATAGAAGTGTAGGAGTGAAAGGGACCTCAAGAAGTCACTGAGTCCAGCCCTTTGCTCTGAGGTAGGTACAAATAAACCTAGACCACCCTTGTCAGGTTTGTCTCACAGGCTTTTAAACCTTCCAATGAAGAGGATTCCACAATCTCTCTTAGAATTCTATTCCAGAGTTTAATTATCCTTATAGTGAGAAAGTTTTTCTAATATCTAACCTAAATCTCTCTTGCTGCAGATTTAAATCCATTACTTCTTGAACTGCTTCCAGAGAACAATTGATTACCATCTTCTTTATAATAGCCTGTGGCAGTACCACTCACCTCACATGAATGCCCCTGTGGTTGAGTGTCTGCACTTGTAATCTCCCAGCTTTACTTCTGTTGGTAGTTAAATTTTTCAAGTAATTTTTAGTGAGGGTTGAGCCATACACAGAGTCTGTAGGTATACAAACAAAGCAGATCCCTTCCAGGGTACAAATCCATTAGGGCCTCTCACAGGGCCCGCTATAACATAATTTAGATTCTTGGTCCAGACCTCTGTCTCCAGGCTCGGTTGTCAGTCCAACAGGACCTATCGCAGTATTTTGATTAGCCTTAGCACCTTCGAAGCTAGCTTCCAATGGTACTAGCTATGTTACGGAGCAGTGCTCCAAGGTCCCTCCCTGGTGACTTTTTGCTCTGTAGCCAGCTTCCCTTACCCCTGTCTGCCACCTGAGTCACTTGTTCAGTTTCTTGCTGGTGTTAACACAGTTCAGATAAATGCTGGCCCTCTCTGAGGTCTTATTCCCCCTTCTGTGGGCTTTAGACATTCTACCTGTGGCTGGTGGGTGGGACCAGGCCTTCCCACTTATCTGGATTTCAATCCTGGGATCCTGTAAAGTAATAGCCACCATCTGCTTCCTTTTAACGTACTGCTTCATTTCTCTGGGCCTCTTCCATTCTTAGCCCCAGCTTTTTCAGTTTCACCCTTACATCAGGGCTGATATCTTTTTTGAGTCCCAGTCATCACCCAGGTGCCCCTTCTCTGCTTTCTGTCCAGGTAGTGCCACTCCTGCACCTAGCCAAGAGCACCATCCCTGTTCCCATGACTCCAGCCAGCAACTGATCTGCCCTGTCGGGCAGCTACTTTTACGTGAGCCTGCTAGGCTCCAATTGGGTGCTTACTGAAGCCTCTCTAGGCAACCTAGAGGACCCACCTTTACTACTCTTTCTTGGAGAAGGGTGTGGTAGACCGCAAGGCCTCCAGCAGAGGGCCTCTGTCCAGCAGAGAGCCTTTAACATATATGAAGAGTTTTATCAGTCCCATATTCAATCTTCTATTTTCAAGACTAAACATGCTTACTTTAACCTTTCCACAGGTCAGGTTATCTAAATCTGTTATCATTTTTGTTGGTCCTTTCTGCACTGTCTACAATCTTTCTTAAATGGGAACCCAAAATTAGACACAATACTGTCGCTGAGGCCTCACTGAGTAGCGTGGGACAATCCCCTTCCATATCGTACAAGCAATGCTCCTGTTAACACATCCTAGAATATTAGTCTTTTTCTTAACAGCCCTATATTTCACCTTTTTCTCAGTTGCACCAAGAAGGCCTCCTTTGCTTTTTCTCCTCAGAAGCTTCAGTGTAATTACCGATGAAAACCAGTTACTACACATTCCTTTCTAAGCAACGACATTTATTCTTAATGTGACAGCATCTCAGAGAAAACATTAAAACAGAAGACTCTACATGCATGCTAATAACTTTACCAGAGATCACCTCCAGATCCAACAAGGGCTGTGGCCATTGAGTAGTCCTTCAAACTTCACAAAGGAGTTTTCTTCTATGGTCACAAGTGCACAACAGCTGTTAGCTCAAGCAGGCACACACATGAATCTGTGAGTCACTCTGTGAGTACAGTTTGGGTCTTTGATCTGCAGAGACTATGACTAGGTAGTCAGCCAGACAAGAATCCCCTTCTCAGGACAAAGCTTCAAATGGTGAGGTCTTTGCATATCTGGACATGATGATTTGCATTCACCTCCTTCCAGGTATTTCCTAGAAATCCCCTTTACTTGGTTTGTCTGGCACATTGTTTAAAACAATCCTCTGAGGCTAATAACACTTCCCAGTGTTTACATTGGCTGTGTCTTCTTCCTAGAGAAGTTACAATCACAAAATAATACATAAGCTTTGCATTTTTAATACAATGAACTCCTAAAATACTTAAACTTAATTCAGTAATGTTTAGTGCAATTCACTGCCATAGCTGGCATATCAATCAGTAGAACTAAGCTGGAGTAAGGAGGAATATTCACTGCATCCAAGTAAAGAGAGAGCAAAAATCACTGCCGTGCCGTGCAAAAATCAATGCCATGAGGCATTGAACCTGCCTCATACAATGATTCTGAGTGCTCACTGTATTGTGCAGACTGATTGTTGCACAATCCTTTCTCCTCCAGCATATAAGAGGAGATGGTCTTTGGATCTCAGAGCAGAGCTGGAGTTATTTAAAAATTAATAGAAATGATGTAATCATCGCTGACATGAATGAACTGCAGGACTGAATCAAAAGCACAAACTACAGGATTTCTCGTAATAAACAATTTTCAGGGTGCAAGGTCATTGGCAAGCTGCCATTAGGTTATCATTTAAATTATACTAAGATACAGATTTAAAAAAACTAAACAGGATAAATGATTTATGATTTCTTCCAGTCAGTGAACTCAATCATGCAACAACTGAGCGATAGCTGCTATTTTTCAGACTTAAGGAATATCTTTACTTTTTTAGCATTGTACTTAACCTCCTTGTTAGTCATGTCCTGAATATTTTGCATTATAATACTACCAACAAAAAGGTGCTAGATAGGCTGCCCTGGTGGTTAGTGAGCCACGCTCTGATGAGAGTTTCTGGTTCAGTTTCCAGGCTCAGCTTTGCCTTCACAAGTGCAGAGGTGTACAATTTGCATTCTCCCAGCCCTGTGCCTGCTAAACAGTTGGGCTAGAAAAGAAATTCACTCTTGTGGAAAAGCAGCACTGGTCCTTGCAGTGCCCTTTCAAGTAGAATGTCCACCACAGAACTGCACTTCCTGAATCATTCACGCTCTGTGTCTATCACCAAGGTTTGCTGAGTTTAGAGGACTGTTTCCATAACGTGCTAAAGTCTATGGCAGAGAGAATGCAAAGCTCTGCAGTGACCCAACACTCAGCCAGTAGGATATCGCTTAGGTCTTAATGAGGACTAAATTAGACAAAAAGTAAGATGGAGTCATTGGAAAATCAAATGTTATGTGCTACTGTTCATTATGCCAGTTTGAGGGTCAAGGCAATGGACAGTTCATTCAAATAAAGTGTTTTATGGTTGAATATTGAATGTGCTCCCCATCACATTGTTTAGCTAGTAAAAGTTATAGGTTTATTCTGCTTAATATGTAATACTTTTTGTTTAATATTCAGAGAAATGAGGATGTATTTGCTTCTAGACTGAACATTCATGGTTTATAGGAGTTGAATATAAGAAGCATGTTGATTACTCATGACTGTGAAGTGCCATCATGCTAAATTATTCTTTTTTGCAGAAATAAAAGAACTTGAAGTAATGCAAAGCTGATTAACTACCCCTTGTATGACATCTAAAAATATTCCTGTCATGAATTTACTTGATGTGTTCTTGTGTTAATTTTTATTTCAGACTTGGCTGCCTAAACTTAGAATTGTCAGAATTCTAGAATTGCATCATAATTGACTCTTGTGGAAATGGTTACAATGTCACTGATGAATAATTTTTAGTTCAGATAGAAAATAAGTAGCAAGAGCAGATGAATTCTAATGAACCAAAAAACTCGTTTTCATGCAAATAAAGGAAAAAATCCAGAATGTAACTATTAGGAAAATTTTTCCAAAAGAAAATGTCTCAATTTTCCCATTGTTTTTCTTAAAGATATTCTGTTTGGCTCACTGGGGCAATGGTCACTAACAACCCAGGATTCTGCTCTCCTATGCCTATCTTCCAAAGAAGCTATGTGATCTTAATGATCAGCTGTGTTTGGGATCACATATATGTATATCTTGGCAACCGTACCTCTTCAGTGACGGCAGTGAGAGCAGAGCAATACTACTGATCACTGAGGGATCTAGTGCTTCTAGAGATCTCTCAGATTCCTCTCATAACTGATGTTAGAAGACGTAATATAGCTGATCCTATGACATCTTTTTTACTTTGTCACCTAATTTTACTGCCCTAGACTCCTTCTTATTCCTCTGGAAGGAGTATATTGTGTTTATAATAAACACAATTTTCCACTAGCCTACCTCTTTGGGCCTAGAATGCACTCCTGAATTTGTACCCCCAAATTATTGATGCAATTTGCTGTTGCTTGCTCTTTGAACCAGTTAAACAAAGTGATGCTGACAGGCAGAGGAAAAAAATTGAAGAGCTTGCATTTGCAGTGGAGTCTGTTTGAAGATATACCCCTATGATTGATCAATTCACTCCATGATCTAGGAGTACTTGCGGATTCCTCACCTATGTTGAGCTCTCATATAGGAAGCATTATGCACAGATGCTATTAACATCTCCACTTGACTAGGAGACTCTCTCCCATCCTGGCAGGTGAAGGCTTGGCCTTAGTTATTTATCACTTTGTCAGCATTAGGAAACTGATACTAATACAAAATGCTGCAGCACATCTCAGCAAAACAGGCAGCCACAAGCATATCAGAGCTTTCTGGTTTTTGTTGGTTTCTCATAGAATTTCAAATCTAGTTCAAAGTTTAATCTAAATCTTCAAAGTGCAAAATGACTTTGTCCCAAGAGATTTATAAGAAGTTCTGTGATGAAGGCCATGCTTGACAATGCTATTCATCTGGGACAATGGAATGGTCAAAAGAAGAGTAATGCCCATCTGTGCATGAGACAGAACTTTCTGTGAGATTGGTCTGAAAGTGTGGAATGATCTCCTTCAGGAACCAAGGACAATCACAAACCTTACTGCTTTCACCTGTAGGTACATAACACACACATAGCAACAGGTATATTTATATATTTAAAAACTCGTTCCCCTTGTATACCTTGTATAAAAACAAGATACTATCCTGCACACTTTTCCCTCTAGGAAGATGATGACAGAACAAACAAATGGGTTGCTTTGAAAACCTCAACAAACATGGCAAGGCCCACTTTAATGAAGCCAACATTTCTAGTAGGACAATGAAATGAAATCTCAACAAACTTCACAGTTTTATGATTACAGCCTGAACAGCCTGATTTCAGGAGGGCTTGGAGTTTATGACACATGGTTTCAGATATTTTTAAAAGGCAATTGATGAGAAAATTGATTTAGAAATATAGCATATATAGTTCTTCAGTTTTATATTCATTTTACCAAAAACATGACCAAAGCTTTCTATTTCAAGCCAGATGGGCCAAGAAGATGAATATCAGTGACGGTGATTTATGGTAAATAAATTACCAAATTTTTTGACAATTCAAAGTTCCATAATAGTTCAAGAATCTGGCAAACCACTTTCTCAGATTTCCGTTTCCATACTGCCCTCTTAGATCAGCATTATGTACCACACAAAGTGGCGGGCTGGAGAAAGAAAAATAAAATCCTTATAAAATGTGGAGGAAATCTGAAGGATGATGCAAAATATCAACAGAAAATGCTCCAATTTTTGCTGTTTACATATAAAAGTATTTGAAAGCTGCAGGTAGCACCTCTGAAAAGGGGTACTCTCTGTTTCAGCAACATCCATGGTCCAGCAGGACCACAGGTGCTCCTGGACCAGAAAGCCCCGGAGCCAAATGGCAAGAGGGCCAGCAGCCTGGTGGGGCTGGAGACAGCAGGGCTGAAGGAGCCCCACAGCAGTGCTGGGGCTAGTGACTAGAGAACCTTGGCAGCCCACCTGCAGCAGAGCGGGGTCGGGAGCTGTAGAAAACCAGGTGCCCGCAGAAGCGCCTAGTCAAGGGCCAGAGAATCCCAGTTGTCTGTGGCAGCCCACGGCAGCATGGAGCTGGAGAACCGTGACAGCCAGTGGCAGTGCAGAGTCAGGGAGAAGCCCGGCCACCCATGGCAGCACAGGGCTGGGGAAATCTGGCCGCACGTGGCAGTGCAGGCCAGGGCCGGAGAACCCCAGCCACCAAAGGCAGCCCCAGGGCCAGGGCTGGTGGCAGCAGAGTGGGGAAAAGAGTAGAGGGGGCCAGAGGCAGGGGACCAGCTGGCTCAGGGCCCATGGCCAGAGACACCTCCCTTGGTCCAGCAAATTCTGTCGTTTGGGACTAGTCAGGTACCGACCATGCCAGACCAGAGAGGTCCAACCTACACTAACGGGCTTTTTCTGTTCCAACAGAACAAGTCAGAGTAGTGGCTGTGGAGAAAAAATGGAAAAAGTTAAATGTTCTGTATTGTAAGGGAGCTGAAGGCCTTAAGCATCTTGCAGGATCAGGCCCTTAACAAGAGAAATCTGATAGAAGAAGAAAGTAGATTTTCTTTGCGTGTTATACTGCTGAATCATGGCTTGTTCTTTTGCAGATAGTTGTTCAGCCATCTACCCAGCATGGTTCTAATGTGAAATACTACATAATTAGTAACAGTGATTAATACTGATATGGTTCAGAAGAGAGCTATACATTTTACCTTTCTCTGGCTCCCAATTATCACCTCTTTCAAGTGACGTTCCTATACTTGCACTTCACCCAGCATTGAATCTTGCATTTCATCCCACTTTTAGACTCGATCATCAGGCTTCAGCACCCTTGTTTACCAACCTGAGCACTTCAGCAGTACCAGATGACTTTGATCCATGCCATTTACCTTTCTCCAGGAGGTACCTTTTTATGATTCTTTTGTCGGAAGAAGCTTTTCCGACATTTGGCCTGTCTAGGCTGGGCCAAACATTGGAAAAAAAACCCTCTTTCGAAAGCCCCCTTCTTCCTCATAGAACGAGGAATACAGGGGCTTCTGAAAGAGCACATCTGCTTTTCCACAAACAAAAAGCGGAAGAGCAAACACATTCCCTGGACAGTATCCTGAAAACCCCCGCAGTTTAGCTGTACCCTGATGTTCAGTGACTGGAACTCAAAATCTTTCTCTAGTCAGACAGCTAATATGTCAACAGGCTTTATTAGAATTTCATTGTCATATAATTAACTGGAGCCCTTTTCTTTGTTAAACAAGATGGTCTGTGAGAAACAGTAATGAATTTATAAAACAAAATAAGATTTTAAATAAATCTGAATTACACTGCAGGATTCTCAGTCAGTCTCCTGCAATCAAGCAGCAGGCACTGATAATGCACAGCATATACAATCTTAAGAGGTCAATTTGATATTTAAACTGTACAGAGCAGTAACTGACATGAAGTGTTTAGTTCCATTGCTGGATCATGCCTGGCAATGGTGGTGTTTATTTTAAAATCATAATTGCACAGCTAAATGTAAAACAACTCTTGGTACACACACAGAGCCCAGGAGCCAGTTGCAGAATATCTTTATAGTCCATATGGTTATAAAATTTGTTGTGGATTACCCTTAGGCACACATCAATCAGTAACTGCCATCTCTGCATTTTTTGTATTGATTGAGCAGGACAGTTGAACTTTCTTCTCCTCTTTAAGTTATTTTTATAGCAGAACATTTATATATAGCATTCAAAAAGCAAAGATCATAGTAATGGAAAATGCATCTGATTTCTTTCCAGATTACTATCTGGGTATTTTCTTTCCTATTCATTTATGGATTTCAGTTAAACTATGTTATAAGGTATTGTGTTCATGCCATTTTAGTTAAATTAAGAGACGTGAT
Source organism: Pelochelys cantorii (assembly GCA_032595735.1). Classification (NCBI taxonomy): domain Eukaryota; kingdom Metazoa; phylum Chordata; order Testudines; family Trionychidae; genus Pelochelys; species Pelochelys cantorii. Next base: position 60,660,848 of record CM064330.1, read on the forward strand.
ACAAGTGGTCTTTTGGATGAGATGTAAATCCAAACTTCTGACCTACTTGCAGTATTTCAAAGATCTCAGGGGACTTTTTACAAGAATAAGAGTGTCTTGATCAAATTCCAGCTTGGACCTGTCTATCTAAAAGGCCATTTCTAAGGGCTATGATATTCTTCCTCCCATCTGATCTGTGTAGTTTTGCTACGTGTTTCTAAATATCCGGCTCATTCCATCCCACAGCTGGTTGCATTTCACTCTGTGTGTTTGTGAAATAATTTCTCTGTCCACAATCCTATGTTCCCACATCCACAAGCAAATGGTCCCTGAATGGCAGTAGTATTAACACAATTCTGCTGTGCAGAATAGTCAAGTAGACAGACAGCGTAAGAAAGGTGACCTGGCTGCAGTCATTGTATACCATAGAGCTGTGCTCTGTGGCGATCAGGACACCAACTGCGGTAGCATCAAGAAAGTTTTGTGTGTGAATAGATAGAGGAATAATTTATACACACACAAAAATCATTCATCCCATGTACTAAGCCCATGTACTAATTCTTTCTGTGTAGGAGCTCTTCACAGTGAATGGAATCTTCCTCATAGGTGCTCTAAAGTGGCTGTGTGTGTGGAAAGATTTAGTAGTGGACCCACCTAGGTGCTCAGATACCACAGTGATAGACCCAGTCAAAAACCTTGAGGGGGAAAAGGACATCGAGACCATTATTCAATATGGTCCCCATTTCTCACTATGATAGTAAATGAGAATTGTAAACATACAAAATGGTCACTAGAGAGGCAGACCTGATATAAAAATATGTCTATAGTAAGGTAAATGAATCCTTGATCCAAGGCCAAATTTTATTTGGATTGATTTTCTTTATTGCTAAACGTAAGCTACCAAAAGAGACATTAACCAGAGCAAGTACAAGTTGTGCAAGTCCAGAAGTACTATCATTTCTGACCACGCTATGCATTATGGAACAGTTCTGTATTAAAACGACATTATTTCATTGATGTTCTTTTTGGCTCCGTGCAAATGTGTGAGTAAAGTTAATACTGAATGACTCACGGGACTGATAATGGAACATAAGGTGTTTTGTTTCGAGGTTTCCAGTTCAAACCCAGTCAGCATTAGTAATTACTAGAAATGTTTTCCATTTAAAGACTGTTAAGGGGTCGGATGTGAAAGGAATTCAGGATCTCTGTCCAGTTTCCAATGGAAAAGTGTCATCATTAAGCAAACACCTACCAACACAATTGTAATCAATTAGCACCCTACAAAGGTCACAAGGGCTGAACTATTGAACTACTCTCTCAAAGGAAGTAATGGTCACTCCAGGGGTACGTCTAGACTACATGGCTCCGTCGATGGAGCCATGTAAACTAGTTTACCCGACATAGTCAATGAAGCGGGGATTTAAATAATCTCCGCTTCATTAAAATAAACATGGCTGCAGCACTGTGCCGACAATCAGCTGATCCGGCACAGCGTGGCAGTCTAGACGCGGATTGGTCGACAAGTGAAGCCTTTGTCGAAACGAGATTTACAGGAGCGGTCGACAAAGGCTTCCCTTGTTGACCGATCCACGTCTAGACCGCCACGCTGTGCCGGATCAGCTGATTGTCGGCACAGTGCCGCAGCCATGTTTATTTTAATGAAGCGGGGATTATTTAAATCCCCGCTTCATTGACTATGTCAGGTAAACTAGTTTACATAGCTCCATTGACGGAGCCATGTAGTCTAGACATACCCCAGGTGAGGACCAAGACATAATGACAGGACAGAGAGAAGTCTCAGAGGGGTATCTATGTCAGTTTGTCTCTGCAAAAACAATGGCACCTCAGGGCACATCTACACAGCAGGGCAAAAGTCGAATTAAGATACACAACTTGAGCTACATCAATTGCGTAGCTTAAGTTGAAATAGTTTAATTCAGCTTTTGATGCTGTCCACACTGCAGGAAGTTGAAGGAAAAACACTCTTCCTTTGACTTCCCTTACTCCTCGGCTATGTCTACACTGCACTGTTCTTCCAGAAAAAGCTACTCAAATTGCGAACTGCAATTTGCGTAGCTTTTTCTGCTTCTTTTTTCAGAAGAGGATTTTCCGATATTTGGCCCATCTACACTGGGCCAAATGTTGGAAAAAAACCCTTTTTTTGGAACTTCCCTTCTTCCTCATAAAATGAGGTTTACAGGGATGCCAAAAAAGTTCATCTGCTCTTCCAAAAAAAATTTCGGAAGAGCAGACGCATTCCCTGGACATGGCAGAGTTTTTCCAGGATATCAGAGGTATTTCGGAAAAACTCTGCAGTGTAGAGATAGCCCTTGTGAAATGAGGGTTACAGAAGTCGGAGTAAGAAGTCCGCCATCTTGAAATTATTTCGAAATAACGACTTGAAGTGTAGACATGCACTTTATTATTTCAAAATAACATCATTTAGAAATAACGCTGCAGTGTAGACATGCCCCTAGAGACTAACAGACGTATTAGGGCATAAGCTTTCATGGGTAAAACCCACTTCACTAGGTGAATTGGAGTGGAGTTCACAGAGACATCAGTATATATAAAAGGAAAACCAAAAGAAAGAGGGCACTTGTATTAGGTTCTGACCCATTTGCAGTAATTCAAAGATCTCAGGGGACTTTTTACAAGAATAAGTTAGTAAAGAACCCTCTTTCTTTTGTTGTCCTTTTACATACCCATGCCTCTGTAAACTCCACTCTAATTCAACTGATGAAGTGGGCTTTACCCATGAAAGCTTATGCCCTAATAAATTTGTTAGTCTCTAAGGCAGGGGTGGGGAAATTCTTGCCCACAGGCTGGGCCTGGTCCACAAGGATAGTCCCTGGTGGGCTCCCACCTCCATGTTTACCTGCACCTCTGTAGGTATCAGAGGATCGCAGCTATGGTTGGCTGAGAATCGCCGTTTGCGGCCAACGTGAGCAGCAAGTAGCGGCATCCCAGTCTGTGACGCTTCCTGCCACTCACATTGGCCATGAACGGCTATTTGCATCCATCCAGAGCTGTGATCCTCTGATATCTGCTGAGGCACAGGTAAACATAGTGGCAGTGGCCCGCGAGGGACTAACCCTGTGGCTGTGTTTTTTATTGCCCACCCATACTGTAAGGTGTCACAGGACTCCTTAATTTGGGGTGGGTTTTTTTGTTTTCATTTGGTTTGGTTTTTTAGGGGAGAGAGAGATTGCACAGCTACTACTCAGACTGTACATGTTCTGCAGATAACAGCATACTCCAGTCTTCAGGGCTGTCAAAGTGGCATTTTTTAAATATCAGAACATTGTAATACAATGTTTGAAAGGCCAGGCTGCCTAGCAGTTAGCTTACCTGACTTTCAGCCCTTTGCTTCTCTCACCAAGCAGTAGGAGTACTTAATTCCTGAGTTTAGGCTGGCAATCATCTGGCCTCCACTCAGATCTAGGTTTCACTCCTTAAGAGGGTGTAATAGAGAGACCCACCTCAACCCAGAACCTTGTCCTAGTCCAGGGTCCCTTGGAAAGAACCAGCAGAACCCTCTGAGAATTCAAGTCCACTTCCTGACCTACTTCCTACCCCTTGCTTTGGCTCATAGCCCCTATAGTGCAAACTGTCTGTAGTGGCTCATCTTGAGTGGCATCCCCATGTGAAGCTTTTGCTGCACCGTGCCACAGACTCAGGTCCTGTGAGCAGGATGGATTAAAGCTCCTCAAAGTCAAAATAGCAAAGTTCACTCACTCCTGGGTGTTCTCCAGTTTCCTCAACAGTCTCCCCCTCCTGGCCTGGGTGCTACCACAATAAAAATAATAGTAGAATGGGTAAGAATCTGAGCCCAGAGTGCTACAAGCTTGTGACAACAGGGGTCCAGATACTCCAAAGTAGAAATCCATCAGGATTGTAGTGATGGTGCCCTCTGGTAGAGAGGCTGAACTGTCTCCTGTCTCTTCACCAGCCAGCCCTGAACTGGGTCAGCTTTCCTCCTTTTCTTCCCCCTCCAGGCCAGGCATTGGCTGCAGGTGTAATGGGGCAGAACTATCTGGGCCCATAAGCTCTTGTTAACCCCTTTTCTGCTGAAGTGAGGTGTTTCTGATCCAACACACACATTTACAAGAAAAAATATTAAATTGTGCCAGGCCTTGTATCTGCCCAGTAACTTCACTGAATAAAGATATTATTATAAAACTTTATCATATACTAGAAGATTTACCGGGCACTGCTTGGATCCTTCAGGGCAGGAGGTAGGGATTATAGGGGGTGCAGGAGTCAGGGCAAGGGGCTGGGGAGATGCAGCAGTCAAGGCACAGACAGGCTACGTTTACACTGCAGGCTTCTTGCACAAGAACTATTTTGCGCAAGAGTTCTTGCGCAAAAGGTCTTGCACAAGAGCGCGTCCACACTGCCATGTGCTTTTGAGCAAGAGCGTCCATGGCAGTGTGGACACTCTCTTGCGCAAGAAAGCTCTGATGGCCATTTTAGCCATAGGGGTTTCTTGCACAAGAAAACCCTGTTCCCATCCACACTGCCTTCTTGCGGAAGAGCTGTTGCGCAAGAGGGCTTATTCCTCGTGGGGAGCAGAATAACTCTTGCGCAAGAAGCCCTCTGTTCCGATGCTTTACTGTAAATTTACTTGCACAAGAACAAGCGTGCAGTGTAGACATTCTACAAGTTTTTGCGCAAGAACGGCTGTTCTTGCGCAAGAAGCTTGCAGTGTAGACGTAGCAGATTCACAGATGGACAGACAGATGCACAAACTCTCTTAAATATATAGTAGTGTCATGGGGCAAGCACTTGCCCCCAAGGTGCCTCCTGCTGGTCACTTTGGGAATAAGCTCTTCAGCCCCGGAGCACCCCCTTTCAGCTGGTGTCACACCTGCTGGTACCATCCTAGGTAGTGCCCATGAACTCTGGGGTCCTCCCCTCCCAGGAAATCCCCCATTGCCTCAGTGACCCACTGCCAGTTGTCATCTAGCCCCTGCCTCAGGGGCAAACTGCAGTCTGAAATGGCCACTCGTCATTGGCAAGGAGTTGTGGACCCACTGCCTTTGTCTATCACTGGCTGTGTCCCTGCAGCCCTACTACAATTAGGCCTTGCCTCAGGCCCTGCAGCCTGGGAGTGACGTCAGACTAGAGCTCCCTAGCCCTGCCTGCCCTTCCCCAGAACTGCCCTGCCTCCTGCTTCAGCTTCCCTGGCACCCAGATCCCTCCTGCTCCCCAGCTATAGCAAGAGTGTGTTGGTCCTTCTTCTCTCCAGGAGCCCTTATTTATGCAGTCCCACCTGGGCCCTAATTGGCTGTCTCTTCCTCAGCTTCTGGCTCCACTGCTCCAGACCTCTCCCTTTAACGCTTAAAGGGCCAATGCGGGGCAGATGCCCCATTATTTTTTGTATTGTGGTAGCACCTGGGACCCCATTGTGCCAGACATTATATATCCTTTGAGCACCATACCCAGTCTATACCATCCCCTACATCTCAGTTCTTCTCACTTTTCATGGAAAGCCTTATCTTCTAAACAAACTGAAGCCCTGTCATTGCCTTCAGTGGCAGTTAGACTGGACACCCAGAGATGTATGATGTTTATCCAAAGTTCACATATGTGTTATCTGGCTAGACTGTGTTTTGTGTGTCCCTGGGCATTCATGGGACTAACTCCTTCATTGTCACACACCTGCACCTGCACCAGGCTTTGTCTTGTGAAGGAATTCTGATGGTTTGCATTGAAATGGTGAATGGAATGTACAGATTATTACCATTATTAATTATTTGTGTCACAGTTGCATCTTAGAGACCTCAGTTAAGAATCTGAGCCTAGTGTGCTCCAAGCTTGTGACAATCTGGGTCCAGACACCCCAAAGTAGAACAAGGGATTTGAACCCCAAAGAATAAGCAGTAGAATCAACTGATTGTATACATTATTGTGCTATAAAAACATGTTGAGTAAGGTCTTTTACATTACAGGTTGTAATGTTCTAAAATGTTAGGATTTGTATAGCATAAGAACATAAAAATGGCCATACTGGGTCAGACCAAAGGTCCATCTAGTTCAGTATCCTGTCTGCTGACAGTGGCCAATACCAGATGCCCCAGAAGGAGGAAACACAACAGGTAAGCCTCATGTGATCCCTCCCCTGTCATCCACCTCCAGTCAAACAGAGGCTAGGGACACCGTTCCCACCCATCCTGGCTAATAGCCATTGATGGACCTAACCTCCATGAATCTATCCAGCTCTTTTTTTAATCCTGTTAAAGTTCTAGTGACTACAGTTATGATTTTATACATTTGTGTATATAGATAACTGTGCTCAAAGCTTTGACTGCACCTCACAGCAGGACAATGAGTGATCAGAGAAGTAGAGACACCTCCGAAGCCTGCTGTTTACAAGAAATTACTTCAAGTGCCCATCCATTGTCCAGCCCAAGAAAAGACAGCCATAGCCTCGTTAGAGCTAATGGAAAGACACTGAGACATCCCAGTTCTTAAGTCCAGAGAGGTTTTCCACTCTGAATAACACTGAGTCACCAGAGATCAAGAAAGAGAAAACGAAAGGACCAAAAGCTTTAAAGAACAGATTGATATCTGCGGTTTGACATCCAGGGTATGTCTAGACTACATGCCTCTGCCGACAGAGGCATGTAGATTAGGTTACCCGACATAGTCAATGACGTGGGGATTTAAATAATCCCTGCTTCATTAAAATAAACATGGCCGCTGTGCTGTGCCGACGATCAGCTGATCCGGCACAGCGCGGCAATCTAGACGCGGATCTGTCGGCAGGGGAAGCCTTTGCCGACCAATCCTGTAAACCTCATTTCATGAGGCATAAGGGATCGGTCGGCAAAGGCTTCCCCAGCCGACAGATCCGTGTCTAGACTGCTGCACTGTGCAGGATCAGCTGATCGTCGGCACAGAGTGGCGGCCACGTTTATTTTAATGAAGCGGAGATTATTTAAATCCCCGCTTCATTGACTATGTCGGGTAGACTAATCTACATGCCTCTGTCCGCAGAGGCATGTAGTCTAGAATACCCCCAGAAACTGTGGGATAGTCGCTTGACAAATACTGTACATGAAATACTGGATCCTCACTATGGCTAAAGGGTATGCTGAGAAATTGTTCAAAAGCAATAGGTAACTTGAATTAAAAAGCAGATTTTCTCTCATATGGAAGTGTAAAGCCTGAGGTTGAGTCTTTATTTCCGATATAACCCTTATGTGTTTGCTTTCCCTTCCGATTTCATCTTTCAGTCTGAACCCTTATGTTTGTTTTTACCCCTAGGCAGGTCTCTGCTGTGCGAAATGTGTGCAGTGTGTGTACCCCTCCCCCCAAGTAACTGTTTTCTGATTTCACACCACTGAAGATGATGAACCAGAGTGCGAACAGACAGGGTGTGAGATAGTTAAGAATTTGGGAAGGATAGATTTGGGGAGATTCAGAAGTGAAGGGTTGTTGGTGTCACACTGCAAGGAGTAACTAAACTGGTAAGACCCTGGGCAAGACCTTGTGCTTGTGAGCTGGCTACTGGAGCAGGAAATCGAACTAGACCTGCACAGCACAAAGGGCCCCATGTCAGTGACAGTATCCCTTACTGGCGAGGGTGATCCCCAGAGCACAACAGTCCCAGTTCCAGAGAGCTCAAATAAATCTTTCTCAACACAGGGAGTAGCATGTCACTTGGCACAGCGCAGTGTATAAGAACATAAGAATGGCCATACTGGGTCAGACCAAAGGTCCATTCAGCCCAGTACTCTGTCTGCCAACAGTGGCCAATGCCAGGTGTCCCAGAGGGAGTAAATCAAACAGGTAATGATCAAGTGATCTCTCTCCTGCCATCCATCTCCACCCTCTGACAAACAGAGGCTAGGGACACCATTCCTTAGCCATACCTGCTAATAGCCAGTAATGGAGTTAACCTCCATGAATTTATCTAGTTCTCTTTTAAACCCTGCTATAGTCCTAGCCTTCACAACCTCCTCAGGCAAGGAGTTCCGCAGGTTGACTATGTGCTGTGTGAAGAAGAACTTCCTTTTATTTGTTTTCAACCTGCTGCCCATTAGTTTCATTTGGTGGCCTCTAGTTCTTATATTATGGGAACAAGTAAATAACTTTTCCTTATTCACTTTCTCCACACCAGTCATGATTTTATAGACCGCTATCATATCCTCCCTTAGTCTCCGTTTTCCAAGCTGATAAGTCCCAGTCTCTTTAATCTCTCCTCATATGGGACCCGTTCCAAACCCCTAATCATTTTAGTTGCCCTTCTCTGAACCTTTTCTAATGCCAGTATATCTTATTTGAGATGAGGAGACCACATCTGTACGCAGTATTCAAGATGTGGGCGTACCATGGTTTTACATAGAGGCAATACTATATTCTCTGTCTTATTCTATATCCCTTTTTAATGATTCCTAACATCCTGTTTGCTTTTTTGACTGCTGCTGCACACTGCGTGGGCGTCTTCAGAGAACTATCCATGATGACTCCAAGATCTCTTTCCTGATTAGTTGTAGCTAAATTAGCCCCCATTATATTATATGTATAGTTGGGGTTATTTTTTCCAATGTGCATTACTTTACATTTATCCACATTACATTTCATTTGCCATTTTGTTGCCCAATCACTCAGTTTGGTGAGATCTTTTTGAAGTTCTTCACAGCCTGCTTTGGTCTTAACTACCTTGAGCAGTTTAGTATCATCCGCAAACCATAGTTAATAGTTCCGCAATTTCACATTTGAGTTCTTTCAGAACTCTTGGGTCAATGCCATCTGTTCCCAGTGACTTGTTACTGTTATCAATTAATTCCAAAACCTCCTCTAGTGACACTTCAATCTGTGACAAGTCCTCAGATTTCTCACCTACAAAGGATGGGTCAGGTTTGGGAATCTCCCTAACATCCTCAGCTGTGAAGACTGAACCAAAGAATTCATTTAGTTTCTCCACAATGACATTATCGTCTTTAAGTGCTCCTTTTGTATCTCAGTTGTCCAGGGGCCCCAGTGATTGTTTAGCAGGCTTCCTGCTTCTGATGTACTTAAAAAACATTTTGTTATTACCTTTTGAGTTTTTGGCTTGCTGTTCTTCAAACTCCTTTTTGTCTTTTCTTATTACATTTTTACACTTAATTTGGCAGTGTTTATGTTCCTTTCTATTGACCTCACTAGGATTTGACTTCCACTTTTTAAAAGAGTCTTTTTATCTCTCGGTGCTTCTTTTACATGGTTGTTAAGCCACAGTGGCTCTTTTATTATTATTATTATTATTTATTTATTTTTGTGTTATTCCCACAATCGGGAAGGTGAGAAAGGTGCTATTTTCCTCCACAGGAAAGGTCTAAATCACAGCAGCTTCACCCCAGCCCATTCTTGTTGCTATATGACGGGGGCTATTTATGTTTACTCCATCTAGAGAGTGCAGCTAATAGATTAATCTGCTTGTTTAAAAGGTATATCACATTACTGGTCACATTACTCCCTCATCTAGGTGGGTTTACATAAATGATTATCATGGAGCTGTATAATACAGAACCAGGGAAAGAAAAAAGAAAAATTGTTGTTATTCCAGCACTCGTGTCAGATTTTCATCTTACTATAGCTATTGTCATATGAAAGTGTAACATGTAGCATACAATAAATCCTCACCATTTGCGGTGGATGCTTTCATGACAACATTGTGAATAGTGAAATCTGCAAACACAGGTTATACTTCCCTTAACCGGGAATCCCTGGTCTGGCAATATCCGTGGTCTGGCATGGACCACAGATGTTCCTGGACCACAGAGCCCAGGAACAGAGAGGTCTAGCCGCTGCCATAGGGGGCACCAGCAACTCAACTGGGAGCCCAGTGTGTGTGTGTGGGGGGTGGAACTGGCAGCATGGCAGGGAGCTCCGGCCCCAGCAGCAGCCATGGAGCTCCACTCTAGCACTGTTCTGGCTGCAGCAGCTGGGTATCTCCAGCCCCAGCCCTAGAGGCAGCCAGGAAGCTCTGGGACTGGCCACAGAGCTCTTGCTCTGGCCCTCTGCCCCAGCCCTTGATTGCGGAGCTCCAGGCCCAGCTGTGGAGCCAGGCAACTGTCTAGTTCTGCCCCAGCTGTGGAGCCAGGCTGGAGCCCTAACCCAGTGGCAGCACAGGCCAGGAGAGAAGGGACCTGCCCTAATCCAGCAAATCCCTTTGTTCCAGACCAGTCAGGTCCCGAGGGTGCCAGACCAGCGAGGTCCAACCTGTACTGGGGGAAAATGGAGTGAGTGCTTCATTTCCCCAAGGCTCCCAGCCTCCACAGTGAGCTTCCTGCAGCTCCTGGTTCCCACGGTAGGTGTGTGGGGGGGTTCTGACCACTACTGCCACCACCACAACAGGCCCCCTTGAGGCCATATTCTCCTCTCAGGCTGGGGAGTGGAGTGCAAGGGGGGGTGGGAGAGACCCATGAATATGCAAATTCATGAATAGCAATTCCACTAATCATGAGGGTCTCCTGTATTTCAAACTTAATGTACACTGGCCAGTCTTCAGCCTCATTCATACCTTACCCTGTACCGTGGTTGTTTTTTTTGGACAGGGGCCAGTCTTTCCTTCCTGCAATTCCCATGATTCCTGGAAGCAGAGTGAATCTTCTAGAAAACCGACTGTCCAGTCAGGAAAGGACCACAGCTGTTCTCCTAGATCAGGCCTTTCGAATCAAAGATGACATTGTTTCTTATCTTCAGGGAAGTAAGGGCCATCAACAGGGGGAGGCAACAGCACGGCAACTGCTGGAAAACCACATACAGACCATTACAAGCATAGTTAAGAAGCTCAGCCATGATATAGAGGTAGGTCTGCATTTATTCTTGAAGCTGGTGGGATTTGTTGCATCTCAGTTTCTTATGATTCAGTGAGGACCAATATATTTTTCAACTATAGAAAGATACTTCATATTGTTTAAGCAGCTAATATTAATCTCTCCCTGGGAAGCCAGCTATCCACTTTTGCCCTAGTTACTGAACATGATACAGTTCTCAGAGGCTTCTAGGTCTTCTCAAAAGGTTATATTTTCTCCTGTGGCTAAGATCTGCCTCAGCAGGACATCAGGGAGCCAAATACAGTTCCCTGATTCACCTATGCAATGGAGATTTACAAATAATCAAATATGTACAGACTCTGACCCCATTTTGTTTCCAGAGTAGCACAAATGGCCTGGAAAAGGGAGAGGATTTGGCCCCAAAATTCTGCTCATTAATAGTTATAACATTTCCTAGGACTTGTTAAAAAACATGGAGACATAACATATGGGTTGATCTAATGAACAGAGACACCCAGTAATTATTTAGGGTTTTGTGATCCAAAAGATTTGTATCCAAACCCTTTAGGGTTGGATATCTTCAAAGACCAAGCTTTTCATCAGATTTCTAATCTGTCATTATTTCAGCTGGATCAAGGAACACCCTCTCTCATCCTATAGGAGTGTTTGCAATTCCGTATGAAATCAGGAAATGCAGAGGCTTATGAAAGTAAAGATAGAGCACTTAATAAAGTATTTTCTGAACTGAAAGGTTAATGTTTTGTTCTCTTCCAGCTTTGGATAAAATTAAGAAATAACATGAATATTCACCAAAGTGTTGAACCAAACTCAAACTGAACTCTGAAGTTCATATTATTTTTTTACATTTATAAATTTTCTAAGCAAAAAAGTTCTACTATTTCATACTAGCAGAAATACCCAGCATCGCCCGGGGAAAATATAGTAAAAAGTGTGATGAATGAACAATGTCGATGACATTAACATAGCACATTTTATTGGAAATACTTTTCTCTTATATATTACTTCAAGAAATTAACATAGCCAGTACTTTTTCTGTTATCATAGGGAAAGGCTCTCGTAGTTGCAGTTTATGTGACACGCTTAACAAAAGAGTCCAGCAAATGCCTATGATCAGGCGCTACTAAAAGCTAATTAGTGGCCCAGTTGGAGCTCTGGGGGAACTGATTTTGAGATATAACCAATCCAATTATTTAAGTTAGGAAATCAGTAGTATCTGTGCAAAATCTTGTGTTTCTATGATCAGGCGCTACTAAAAGCTAATTCTCAGTGAATCATAGAATCATAGAGCTGGAAGAGACCTCAGGAGGTCATCACGTCCAGCCCCCTACCCAAGGCAAGACCAATCCCAACTAAATCAACCCAGCCAGGGCTTTGTCAAGCCGAGACTTAAAAACCTCTAGGGATGGAGATTCCACCACCTCCCTAGGTAACCCATTCCAGTGCTTCACCACCCTCCTAGTGAAATAGTTTTTCCTAATAGCCAACCTAGACCTCTCCCACTGTCACTTGAGATCATTGCTTCTTGCTCTGCCATCCATCACTATTATGAACAGCCTTTCTCCATCCTCTTTGGAACCTCCCTTCAGGAAGTTGAAGGCTGCTATTAAATCCCCCCTCACTCTTCTCTTCTGCAGACTAAACAAACCCAAATCCGTTAGTCTCTCCTCATAGGTCATGCGCTCCAGCCCCCTAATCATTTTGGTCACCCTCCGCTGGACCCTCTCCAATGCGTCCACATCCTTTCTATAGTGGGGGGGGGGGCCAGAACTGGACACAATACTGCAGATGTGGCCTCACCAGAGCCAAATAAACTTCTCTGGATCTGCTGGCAATACTCCTAATAATGCACCCTAATATGCCAGTAGCCCTCTTGGCTACAAGGGCACACTGTTGACTCATATCCATTCGGTTCCCAGCCTGTAACAATGCTTGGGGATTCTTCCGTCCCAAGTGCAGGACTCTACACTTGTCCTTGTTGAACCTCATCAGATTCCTTTTGGCCCAATCCTCTAATCTGTCCAGGTCACTCTGGACCCTATCCCTGCCCTCCAGCATATCTACCTCTCCCCTAGCTAGTGTCATCTGTGAACTTGTTGAGGGTGCAATCCATCCCCTCATCCAGGTCATTAATAAAGATGTTGAACAAAACCAGTCCAAGAACAGATCCTTGGGGCACTCCGCTAGAAACTGACCTCCAACCTGACATCAAGCCATTGATTACTACCCGTTGGGACCGACAGTCTAGCCAGCTTTCTATCCATCTTACAGTCCATGTATCCAATCCATATTCCCTTAACTTGCTGGCAAGAATATTGTGGGAGACTGTATCAAAAGCTTTGCTAAAGTCAAGGTATATCACAACCACTAACTTTCTCATATCCATAGAGCCAGTTACCTCATCATAGAAGCTAATCAGATTGGTCAGGCACGACTTGCCCTTCGTGAACCCATGTTGACTATTCCTGATCATTTTCCCCTCTTCCAAGTGCTGCAGAATGGATTCCTTGAGGATCCCTTCCATGATTTTTCTGGGGACTGAGGTAAGGCTGACTGGTCTATAGTTCCCTGGATTGTCCTTCTTCTCTTTTTTAAAGATGGACACTACATTTGCCTTTTTCCAACCATCTGGGATCTCTCCCGATCTCCACGAGTTTTCAAAGATAATGGCCAAAGTCTCCGCAATGACATTTTCCAACTCCCTCAGTACCCTCGGATGCATTAAATCCGGGCCCATGGATTTGGGTATGTTTAGCTCTTCTAAATAGTTCTTAACTTGTTCTTACTCCACCAAGGGCTGTCCACCTCCTTCCCATACTGCGTTGCCTAGTGCATTAGTCTGGGAGGTGACCTTGTCCATGAAGACAGAGGCAAAGAAAGCATTGAGTACTTCAGCTTTTCCCACATCATCTGTCACTAGGTTACCTCCCTCATCCAATAAGGTTACCTCCCTCATCCAATAAGGGTCCTACACCCTCTCTGATCACCCTCTTATTGCTAACATGCCTGTAGAAACCTTTCTTGTTATCCTTCACGTCCCTTGCTAGCTGTGATTCCAATTGCGCTTTTGCCTTCCTGATAAGTCCCCTGCATTCTCGAGCAATATATTTATACTCCTCCCTAGTCATCCGTCCAAGCTTCCACTTCTTTTAAGCTTCCTTTTTGTGTTTAAGCTCACCTAGGATGTCCCCGGTAAGCCAATCTGGTTGCCTACCATATTTGTTTTTCTTGCTGCACTTCAGGATGGTTTCTTCCTATGCCTTTAATAAGGGCGATCAACTGGTTATCTAAGGTGTTTGTACACAAATACAAGAAGACTGGGAAACCATCAGGAAGAATTAGAAGCCCTAGCCCAGTCAAAGAACTCATTTACTTCCCCAATTTGACGATCCCTACCTGGACTTTTTCCTTCAACCGGAAGGATGGACGAAAACACCACTTGCGCTTCAAGTTCCTTGATCCTTCTTCCCAGCACTATATAATCTGCTGTGACCTGCTCAAGGTCATTCTTGGCCGTATCATTAGTTCCTACATGGAGAAGCAGAAAGGAGTAGCGATCCGAAGGTTTAATCACTTTTGGAAGACTCTCGGTCACATCCCAATTGGGGCTCTGGGGGAACCAAGGGAATGATTTCAAGATATAACCAATCCAGTTATTTAAACTAGGAAATCAGTAGTATCTGTGCAAAATTTGGTGTTTCTAGCTCTTAACATTTCGGAGATCTTTCAGGACAAACAAACAAACAACAAACAAAAACTTTCGGGAATACTTATAAGATAATCTACACCTAAAATTTAGATCAGCCAAGCTACCTCACTCAGGGTATGGCTAGACTACAAGGGGTTTTTTTCAGAAAAAGGTATGCAAAATGTGCTCCACATTTTGTGTACCTTTTTCCAATTCTTTTGTTGGAAGAGGCTTTTCCAACATTTGGCCCATATAGACTGGGCCAAATGTTGGGGAAAAAACCTCTTTCAGAAGCCCCCTTCTTCCTTGTAGAATGAAGAATATAGGGGCTTCCAAAACAGCACATTTGCTCTTCCACAAAAAAAATCCACGTGTTCCCTGGATGTGGTGGAGTTTTTTTGGGATACCACCCCCGCAGTCTAGCTGTACGCTCAGGAGTATGGAAAATTCACACCCCTGAGGCCTAGTGTATACCAAAAACTTAGCTATTCTTCTACAAAAGAATTCTACCACCTGATTACAGAGGGAGACATCTGAACTGGAGTTTATTTATAAATTCAGAATTATCAACTTAGGTTTGAACAAAAATCTTAACTGATAAACACACTACAAAGGCAATTTCCCCACCTTTGGTATTCACATCTCCACATCACATGCTATGAATAAGACACATCCAGCCTGACTTAATTAGTTTCATTAACACTGGTCCTACAATTGAGAGGTAACTTCTTTTGCTGTTATATATACTCTGGATTCTGTAATTTCCACTCCAACTCACCTGATGAACTGGGTTTTACCCAAGAAAGCTCATGACCTAATACATGTATTAGTCTCTAAGATGCCAAGGACTGCTTGCTGACCAAAAACTTAGGCAGACCTAGCTACATTGCTCACAAATGTGAAAAATATTGTGCCCTGTGTAACGTAGTTAGTTTGAAATAACGCCCACTGCAAATGTAGCAAGATCATTGGAACAATTCTTGGTCAGAAGAATTCTTCCATCAGCCTAGCTTCCCCTTCTTGAAGAGATATCTTTTGTGACAGAAAAACCCCTTCTGTCACTGCAGTCTGTGTCTATGCTGCAACACTATTGCAGCACAAACTGCTGTGCTGTTATACCCAGGGCTCGACAAATCATGTAATCTACTCGCCCGTGTCGAGTAGATTACAAGCACAATCTGCACGTGTGCAGCGCGATCTGCTTATGCGCAGCTCACAGAACCACGCAGCTGGCGAGCGGGGCTCACTGCTGCTTGGCGAGCCCTGATTATACCCATCTGTAGTGTAATCATGGCCTCAGTAATAAAAACATAACCAAATATTGCTGAATCTCAAAATTCAATTCAAGATTGGAATTAGGGTTCAGGTCATGCATTATTTATCTGAGCTGTTTGGCCCTGCCTTACACAAACTGGAAATAAATCAGTCTGTACCTCACGCCTCTCTCAATAAATAGATTATTGGTGCTTTCTGTCATAATAAATGAAAGAGACATACCTCCTTTTTCAACCAAACAGCAGGTATCTTGCATTCTACACTGCAACTTTGTGGATTTATCACAGTGCATTTGCCTTGTTAGATATACTATACATGACTCATTTGAGCTGTACTAATACATTTGACATTTTGAGAATAACATTTTTCTACCAAAGAACAAATATAAGGGTGTGTCTAGACTACAGAGTTTTTTTGAAAAATGTGGCCTTTTTTCAAAAAAACTTCAGCTGAGTCTAGACTGCCAGTGCGTTCTTTCAAAATTAAATCGAAAGAACGCGGTAGGTTTTTTGACAGCGGTAAACCTCATTTTACGAGGAATAACACCTTTTTCAAGAGAGATCTTTTGAAAAAAGGTGTGTATGGACGCAGGGGAGCCTTTTATTAAGAAAGAAAAAAAGACCTCCAAGAAAAATTCCTGGTGGACACTGCATCGCCACTAAACACCTCTATTGTTCCTGCCGGCAGCCATGTTTTAAAGCCACAGGCAGCCAGGAGAAGCATTGTGGCAGGAAGCCAGCTCCCAGCAGGACCCTGACCACACGGCTTTCCCTGGTACTGCAAGACAGAGCCATGTCACAGGCACAAGCTCCCAGAGACCCCTCTGGCCCTTCCAGGGTCACATCCCAGGACCAAGCAAGGGGCAGCAAACGCCGGGCACCATCATGGTCTGGCCCAGAGATAAAGACCCTCTTGGAGCTGTGGACCGAGGAGTCTCTGCAGGCCCTGCAGTCCAGGCAGAGGAATGCAGATATTTATGGCCGAATGGCCGATGGGCTTGCAAAGAGAGGCCACCACCCCTGCACCCTAGACCAAGTCAGAGCAAAGGTCAAGAAACTGTGGCAGGGGTATGCGAGGGCCCATGATCGCAGCTCCCGCTCCGGGGAAGCACCACATTACTGTGCCTACTATGAGGAGCTGGACCGAGACAGTTGTGGAGTCTGGAGACACTTGTGCAGCAGCAGCTGCAGCTCCAGGATGACAACCCTGAGGACCAGCAGCTCCCAGATGAGTAGGAGGATGCCAGGAGCATGGTGACCCTCACCCAGGAGCTGGTCCCCCAGATGCAGGAGGCCTCCCAGATGTCTTTGGACACCGGGGAGGGAACATCAGGTGAGTTCTGTGAGGTCACAACACACACAGTGCAGGGGAGGCTGGTTAACAGGGGATGTGTGCTACCATGACGTGTCATGCTGATCACAGCCTGGAGGGGCCCCATACATGTCCAACCCCAGGGAGGGTGGTCCTATCCCTACATGTGTGCGAGGCACTGCCTGCTCCTGCAGACAGTACTGCCAGGTGCAGGCATATGGGTTGGGGGTCCTGGGAGGGCCAGGCTGCTCCAGGCCCCTCTGCAACTGTGGCCAGACACTTTCCTGTACTGCTTGGCCATGGTGGGGGGGGGGGGCCCAGGATGGTGCCCTGTACACCTCTGGGCCCCTGTGAGGCTGGGGCTGCTGGCCAGTTCAGACCTGGGCTTGCTGTGAGAACATCAGCATCTCCTGTCCCGAGAACAGGTACTCACTGCTCTCAAGGAGGGCATGCCCTCAGGGACAGTGTGAGCATGCATGACTGACTACTTCTCTCTCTTGTCCTCCACAGTCAGACCAGCCGTCCAGGAGGGGCGAGCCACACCTGTCCCACCATCCAGCCAGGTGCATGGAAGGGCTCGTATATCAAGACCTTATACGCCAGCACATCGGGGACCTCCAACGAATGCAGGACACATTTGCTGAGAGGACGGAGGCAGAGGCACAGTGGCACAACCACTTGCTGGATGAATTCGTCCAGCAGCGCACCACTATATGTGCCGCTATCTGGGAGGCAGATGGCCTTCCCAGGTCCTGTCCCTGTTGCCGCTCCTCCTGCTCAGCCTGTCCCCACTCACCCGCTCCCCACCCCGCCAACCCCTGGTATCCCATACCCAGCTGCAGCCCCACCTCCTGCCCAGCCCCCTACTGTCCCTGGCCGCATACAAGCACATCGCTGGCTAGGCCCCCGTACCTGAGGTGGCAGGAGCTATCGGTCCAGGTGGCACCCTCAGTCCTGAGCCTCCCTCCACCCTCCCCCTTCCAGGTTTACAGCCCCCCTTCCCACCAGTGAGTGAAGCACTTTATTTTTGAATGCAAAGTTTATTTTACATACCAACAGAGTGTTAATATTTTTTACATAGAAGTTTGTGTTAAAATCCAAGCATTTTTTTAAACCAAACCGGGTGTTTCTCTGTTAATGTCCACAAAGTGGGATAGGAATGGGTTTTTGGGGGGAAGGTACTGGGGGGAGGCAGGCCCAAGCCCCCATTGGGGAGGCCCTGGGGAGAGTCATTGGCCTCCTTGTGAGAATCTCTCCCTCAGTGCCTCCCAAATGCACAATCCTGACTCGTGGGCCCGGCGGATGGCAGCTGTCCAGGGGTGCTCGAACTGCCTCCCCTCCACATCAGCCCGTGCCCTTGACCTGGGATGAAGACCTCCCCTTTCCTCTCCATCAGGTTGTGGAGCACACAACACGCAGCAACCACATCGGGGATGTTGCGTTCCCCCATGTCGAGGCAAGTGAGCAGGCACCTAAACCTCCCCTTCAGATGCCCGAAGGCACATTCCGCCTGCAAGCGAGCCCTGTTCAGGTGCGAGTTAAATTGTTCCCTGCTCGCATCCAGGTGGCCAGTGTAGGGTTTCATGAGCCAGGGCATAAGGGGGTAGGCCACGATGCACATAGGCATCTGCACATCCCCAACCGCAAAGTTGCGCTGAGGAAAGATTGTCCCAGCCTGCAGCCTACAGGACAGGTACGAGTTCCAGAAGATGCGGGCATCATGTGCCTGGCCTGACCACCCTATACAAATGTCCAAAAACTGTCCCTGGTGGTCAACCAGGACCTGCAGCACCATGGAGAAGTCGCCCTTTCTTTTTATGTACTGGGCTGCTCAATGAGGCGGCACGCGGATCGGGATGTGAGTCCCATCGAGCACTCCACCACAGTTCAGGAATCCTAGCCCCACAAATCCAGCCATGATGGTGTCCAGGTCTCCGAGATGGACAGTCCTGTGCAGCAACTCTGAATTGATGGCCCTCACCACCTGCAGAAAGGGATGCATAGAAACACACAAAACAGGAAACTAGAGGGGGTGCCTGAGCCCTTGAGAAGTGCTCCTCCTCCCCTCCCCTCCAAGACCCTAGAAGCCCTCTCCCCCCCCGCCAGACAGCCCCCCCTTGCACCAGGGCAGGGTGAGGCCAGGAGGGTTACTTCCACTCCTACCCCATCTCCCCACTCCCCCTGCCCTTTCCTGACGGTTCCCCTCTTCTGTCCCCCCCCCATGGACTGTCCCCCAAGAGTAACTTGCCCCCATCAAGATGGCCCTGACAGTAGACCTCCCCATGCCCAACTGGTGTCCCACCAAGCAGTAGCTGTCGGGGGCGGCCAACTTCCACAGGGAAATAGTGACCAGCTTCTCCAGGGGGATGGCGGGATGCAAGTGGGTGTCCTGGCATTGTAGAGCAGGGGTGAACCAGACGCACAGCTCCTGGAATGTGGCCTTCCACATATGGAAGTTTCTGAGCCAATGCTGGTTGTCCCACCACTCCATGATGAGATGGTCCCACCAGTCAGAACTGGTGTCCAGCCTCCAAAATCGCCTGTCCACTAATAAGTTCGGTGGCAAGGCTTGTGGTGCTGCACCCTGGGCGAGGGACTCAAGGCTGGGTTCTGAGTCCAGATGGGTCAGGAGCATCATGACGATGTCATGGAGGTGCAGCAGAATTTGCAGCATGGCAACGTGCGGCCATTTCCTGCCCAGGGACAGCTCCGGCTCCATGACAAAAAAAAAAAAAAAAGATTCAAAACCAGAAAAACCAACACAAAACCAAACTGCTGTGGTGTCCCAGAAAGCAGGGCAATCACAAGCACACACTGCAGCAGCTTTCCTGTCCCTCTGAGAGGTAAGCAAGCCAGCTGCAGCATCAGAGAAACAGCTGTCCAGGAAGGTCCCTTTAAGCACCCGTCTCTGCAAAGGGCATGCAGCAGCACCCGGCAGTAAATGCTGCCCCCATGCCCTGCCAGAAGTGTTTCTGGTGCCCTTTTTTTGACAGTGTCCACGCAGTCAGGACGCTGTCTTTCAAAAAAAACAGATCCGCTTTAAGTTGTCTAGATGCTCTATTTCGAAAGAAGCTTTTTCGAAAGATTGTCATTACATTTTGCTCTCAACATTTCCCAGTCCCCTCAGTTCTCCCATGCACCATCCCTCTTGAGCCAATGCTAGAATGCCTCCTTCTGCTTTAAAGATGGTACATAGATGATGTAAGGAACATTTATGTTAGGGGTATTTCCTGGTGGCAGTAGGGCCTTTATGCCTGCTCTATTACCACTTTGCACCAATCTAAGTGGTAGAAAAGGGACTATAATGAATTAGGCCTGTAATTTTTTCTTACTGGTTGACAGAATGTTAAAACAAGTCTGTTAATTCTCATAAATACATGGGATAGGCTTGGACTGTCAGGGATTCAGAACAAGGGTCATGTGACTTTCATCTATATCGCTTCCACAATATAACCAAAGTCAGCCCAGTATCTGCAATGTATCACAAAAGCTGCCTTCAAAACATTTAAGTTCTTTGTAACAAAGAGAAAACTATACCCAGCTTCAATGATAATTTTACCAATTCAAAAATGCTGCCTTAAGCACTGTGTGTTTGAGGAAGCTCCAGGAACTTGACAACTGGCAAATCTCAAGAGAATGATTTTACAGAGAATGCTTTACTCAGCTGTAATCAACAGATAGCCTGAAAAACCTGCAACTGTGTTTGTGCAGTATGGGAGTTTTCAGCATGTGTGTCCTCAAATCCTACTCAAATTGGAACACATCCTAAAATGTTTACTCAACTCTGTCAGTTGTATCAGACAGACAGCAACATAGGTTGGGCTGGTAGCACAGCTGCAGTTAAGATTGCCTGCCAGTTCCCCTTATATGAGCCTGTTTTCAGTTATTTATAACTTTGCCAAATCGTACATATCCATGCTCGAATTTCCCATGCAGGTTGTCTGCCTCTCTATGTTTACATGTGTATAGATGTGTGTGGACATGCGCATGCACACTCACAAAACTTCAGTCAAAATAATATAGCCACTTCTAAGAACAAAGCTTAAGAACAATGTTGATTTGCACATATTAAAAAAAATTTATAGGGCTGTGCTTTGGATGCATTTACTTCTTTATAAGAAATAAGTCTCGGGGGAGGGGAGGAAAGTCAGCTCCTAGACATCTTATAGACTCATAGAACATAAGGCATGAAGAGACCATCATGATAATCTAGTCTGTTCTGCAGACTGCAGGCCACAGAATCTCACCCACCCACTCCTGTAAAAGGCTCATAACTTCTGGCTGAGTTACTGAAGTCCTCAAATAATGATTTAGTGTCACGGACAATCCACCATTTACTGTTAGTCAAACCAGCAAAAGATTCATCTCCCAAATACAGAGGAAGGCTAAAATCCCCTTAAATCTCTTCCAATCTGATCTGGGGAAAAGTCCTTCTCTACCTCAAATGTGGTTCTCAAACTTCATTGCACCATGACCCCCTTCTGACAATAAAAGTTACTACAAGATGCCAGGAGAGGGCAGAAGCCAAGCCTGTCATAGACTCATAGAACACTAGAACTGGAAGGGACCTCAAGAGGTCATCAAGTCCAGTCCCCTCCCCTCACGGCAGGACCCAGAACCATCTAGACCATCCCTGATAGATGTCCATCTAACCTGCTCTTAAATATCTCCAGAGATGGAGATTCCACAACCCCTCTAGACAATTTATTCCAGTGTTTAAACACCCTGACAGTTATGAAGTTTCTCCTAATGTCCACTTAAACCTCCTTTGCTGCAGTTTAAGCCCATTGCTTCTTGTCCTATCCTCAGAGGCCAAGGAGAACAATTTTTCTCCCTCCTCCTTGTGATACCCTTTTAGATACCTGAAAACCGCTATCATGTTCTCTCTCAGTTGTCTCCTTTCCAAACTAAACAAGCCCAATTCTTTCAGTCTTCCTTCATAGGTCATGTTCTCTAGACCTATAATCATTCTTGTTGCTCTTCTCTGGACCTTCTCCAATTTCTCTACATCTTTCTTGAAATGTGGTGCCCAGAATGGGACACAATACTCCAATCAGCGCAGAGTAAAGCGGAAGAATGACTTCTCATGTCTTGCTCACAACACTCCTATTAATGCATCCCAGAATTATGTTGGCTTTTTTTTTCAACAGTGTTGCATTGTTGACTCATATTTAGCTTATGGTCCACTAAGACCCCCTAGATCCTTTTCTGCAGTACTCCTTCCTAGACAGTTGCTTCCCATTCTGTATGTG
Organism: Pelochelys cantorii; assembly: GCA_032595735.1. Lineage (NCBI taxonomy): Eukaryota > Metazoa > Chordata > Testudines > Trionychidae > Pelochelys > Pelochelys cantorii. The sequence goes on from CM064330.1 coordinate 60,683,140, forward strand.
TGAAATGGATTGTTCCTTCCTAAGTGGAGTAATATGCATTTGTCCTTATTAAACTTCATCCTATTTACCTCAGACCATTTCTCCAGATTGTCCAGATCATTTTGAATTATGACCCTATTCTCCAAAGCAATTGCAATCCCTCCCAGCTTGGTATCATCTGCAAACTTAATAAGCGTACTCTCTATGCCAATATCTAAATCATTGATGAAGATATTGAACAGAACCAGTCCCAAAACAGACCTCTGCGGAACTCCACTTGTTATGCCCTTCCAGAAGGATTGTGAACCATTAATAACTACTCTCTGAGAATGGTTATCCAGCCAGTTATGCACCTACCTTATAGTAGCCCATGTAATTTGTATTTGCCTAATTTATTGATAAGAAGATCATGCGATACTTGTATCAAATGCCTTACTAAAGTCTAGGTTTACCACGTCCACCACTTCTCCCTTATCCACAAGACTCGTTATCCTATCAAAGAAAGCTATCAGATTGGTTTGACACATTTTGTTCTTTACAGATTCATGCTGGCTGTTACCTATCACCTTATTATCTTCCAGGTGTTTGCAGATGAATTCCTTAATTACTTGCTCCATTATCTTTCCTGGCACAGAAGTTAAACTGACTGGTCTGTAGTTTCCTGGGTTGTTCTTATTTCCCTTTTTATAGATGGGCACTATATTTGCCTTTTTCCAGTCTTCAGGAATCTTTCCTATCGTCCATTATTTTTCAAATATGACAGCTAAAGGCTCAGGTACTTCCTCTATCAGCTCCTCTGAGTATTCTAGGATGCATTTCATCAGGTCCTGGTGTCCAGATCCTACCATCCAGGGTGTAGGGGCTAAAGCTACCCAAGAGATTCTGCCCAGGATGGGAGGCATGTAACTTTAGCCCCCCCCCGTCCAAGGCTGAAGCTCTCTGGCTTTGGCTTCTACCCTGATATCCACGAAGTCCTGACCTGGACTTTGGCACCAGGCAGTGGAGCTCAGGCTTTGGCCCTAGGTCCCAGCAAACCTAACACCACCTTTGGTCCCAACAGGGAAAAGAAAGAGCCTGGAGCCACCTTCACCACCAGTTTCCACATCATCATATTTATGGTTTGAACAAACTTTGCTTTGAGATGTAATCCTCAGAGAAGTCCACCTGAAAGGTGACTGGACTATAAAAGTGAATATTGGAATCAAGCATGGAGATTACAGAAATATCTTCCAACTACCTTCACCAAATTCCTAGTTTCAAGCTCACTCAAGAAGTTGCACCAACCTCCAAGCTCTATTTCCCCGCCTGCTCAGGTGGCATCTATCCCATGAGAATAGTCTTCTTTCCATGATGCTCCCCCATGGTCAGACATCCCCAAACCCTTCTTATAGCATGACTGACTGAGCCATCTATTAAACATCATAATCTAATCTCATCTTCATTGTCCTATAGGGACAGGTAAAATCCACTTAGGATCACCTGAGCCCCTATTTCTTTAAGTGTCTTCCTTGTCCTGGATGCATCCCAGCAAAAATCTAGCAGTATCATTTGTTTCCATGTGAAGGAAAGTCAGCGGTTTCCTTCCTGCTCCCATTCAGATCCCCTTCAGCCTCAGGTCCATATACTACATCTTAAATTCCACATTTTGAGCATCCAAAATAAATAGATTTTTTAACCTTAATCTTTCTGTGCCTTGATTATCCAGCTGTAAAATGTGAGTGTAATAGTTTATGACTCACCACTGTGGTGCCTTCTGCTGGTCACACTGGGAATTAGCTCAGTCCAGCCTCAGGCCCACACTTCCCTGGTAGTATCTCACCTTGCTGTTACTGTTCTTGTCTCAGCAGGAGCCACATTCCTCCCAGACCACGGTGCCCTTCCCTCAGGGGCTGCCCCACAGCAGCATCCACTTTCTGAGGTCCTTCCCTCCCAGGAATCCCATTTCCCCTAAGCCACTACTTTCCACAGTGACCCACTGCCATTCATCATCTAGCCCAGGGGTGGGCAATAATTTTTAGTGGGGGACCACTCCAAGATTTTGGAAAGTGGTCAAGGGCCAGACTTTTCTGTGGAGGAGATGCAGGGTCTAGGATGGGTGCAGAAGGGTGCATGGGGTAAGGGACTGGGGTGCAGGAGGAGGTCTGAAGTCTGAGAGGGAGTTTGGGTGAAGGAGGGGGTTGTGACCTGGGTCAGGGGTGTAGGATCAGGGAGGGAGTATGGGTGCAGGAGAAGATTCTTGCCTGGGGGAGGTCTGTAAAATGGAGTACAGGGTCTGGGAGGGTATGTCTACACTACAGCGTTATTTCGAAATATCTAATTTCGAAATAGTTAATTTGAAATAGCTTATTTCGAAATAACACGTCTACACACAAAATGCATTTCAAAATAGCTTTTTGCTATTTCGAAATAGCACGTCCACACTGAGTGGACGTTGAATCACATTTAAGGCTGGTTGGAACCAGTTCTGGCAGGGCATCAGGTCAGAAGTTACCTTGTGGCCAGGGCGGCCAGCAGGGCACCCTGGGAAGGACTGGAGGCCCCCTATTTTGAAATAAGCGTCTACACAGCATTTATTTCGAAATAGCAATTTTGAAATTGGCACTATTCCTCGTGGAATGTGGTTTACCAATTTCAAAATAAGCCCTCTGCTATTTTGAATTAATTTTGAAATAACAGAATGGCTGTGTAGACGCTATGAAAGTTATTTCGAAATAACTGCTGTTATTTTGAAATAACTTGCTGTGTAGACATACCCAGAGGGAGTTGTGACCTGGGTCAAGGGGGTGCAGAAAGTTTGGATGGTGACCTTGGGGAGGAAATTGGGGTGCAGGAGGGGCTGGAGTGCCAGAGGCAGGTTCTGTCTTGGAGGTGCTTACCTAAGTGTATCCTGGCTAGCAGCCCTGCAGCACCCTCCAGCTCCCTTCCTGCTGCTCCCATTCTCCAGGCCAATTTCTCAGCTCCTATTGGCTGGAAGGCTTTGTGTAATCTCCCTGCCTCCATCTGAGGACTGGGCTGGGAGCAGGGAGATCACACAAAGCCTTCCTCTCCCTGCAGAGAAGAGAGCCACACAGACTGCACTTTAAACCGCAGCATCTGTGTACCTGAGGGTCCTGGCAGGGTGGTCTGCAGTATGGATCTGGTGGCTTGGCGGGCCAGATCTGGCCCCCAGGCTGTATTTTGCCCAGCCCCTTCCCTCTGGGGCACTCTGGATTCTGACCTGGTCATTTCATCATTGGAAAGGGGGTAGGGGTGGGTTGGATCTGCTGCCTATTTCTACCCTGGCTGTTCATCTGCATTCCTAGTACCTCCCTGGGTCCCTTTCACTGGGCCTCAGCCTAGAGAAGTGGTCTCCAACCTTTTCACACCCAAGATCACTTTTTAAATGACAGAACAAACCAAGATCTACCGCCCCGCCCCTTCCTTGAAGCTCCGCCCTCTCTATTCTCCTCCTCTCCATCACTTGCTATCCCCAACCCTTATACTGCTGCTTTTTTCCCCCAATTCTTCTGTAGGAAGAGGTTTTTCCAACATTTGGCCTGTCTAGACTGGACCAAATGTCAGAAAAACCCCTTCTTTTGGAAGCCCCCTTATTCCTTGTGGAAAGAGGAATATAGAGGTGACCCAAAGATCATGTTTGCTCTTCCACTAGAAGAAGTGGAAGAACAAATGCACCCCTGGATGCAGAAGAGTTTTTCTGGGATATCTCCGGAATCCTGAAAAACTCCTGCAGTCTAGCCGTAACCTTGCTGGGTTGAGACAGGATGTGTAGGCTCTGGGATGGGAATGAGGGATTTGGGTGTGGGAAGGGGTGAGAGGTGCAAGCTCTGGGAGGAAATCTGGATGCAGGAGAAGGTGGATAAGGGGACACTGGCTCGGGGAGAAGGCGCCAGGCCGGGCAGTGTTGGGGTCAGATGTAGAGTTAGGGTACTAAGCAAGCCACAGACTTCTGGATGTGAGGGTTCAGGAATTTGGGTTGGGGTATGTGAGGGGCTCAAGGCAGGGGGTTCCAGTGTATGATAGGCTCAGATGTAGGGTCTGGGGGAAAGGGGAGTGCAGGAGTGTTATGATGCTGTGGCTAGATGGGGTGTTGGCCCCAATTGGGGGTTTGTTGGCCAGGCTTCATTTTTAAATAAAATACTATGTCAAACAAAAAGTTTCTGCATTGTCTTTATTTCTGAGAAGGGCAGGGAACCTGTTTTGAGTCAGGGGTCACTGACCCAAGAAAAGTCAGTTGGGGCCACACAAGTGAGATGCAAAAAAAACCTCCTCCACACACACCCCCAAGTTTCACGAATGTGGCCCCAACTGTGTTGATGGGAACAGGGGACATAGTACTGGGGAAGGGTGCTAGTGGGTGCTTTGGCAGGGGACAGGGTGCCAGTGGGGACAGAGTTCAGGGAGTGGGGATGGGAATGGGGACAGTTCTGTAGCTGGGGACAGGGGAGTGGGGACAGAGTTCTGTGGCTGGGGAGAGGGAACTGGGCAGTGGGGAGTGGGGGACTGGGAATGGGGGAGTGGTGACGGAGGGGGCAGTGGAGGCAGAGAGTCCCCTGCATCTGCCTCCTCCCAGGATTCTCTCCCCCCGCCCCTGGAAGCCAGCGCATGCCTCCTCCAGGCCCAACTCACACCCTCCCCCCCCCTGCGCAGGGAAGATCCGCATACGCCTGCCCCGGGGCCGATCCCCCCCCCCGGCACAGGAAAGCCCCACGTGCGCCTGCCCCAGGGCTGACTCACCCCTCCTGTGCGGTGCAGGGAAGTCGCTGTGCTCCTCCTCTGGAGCTGATGCTCCCTCACGCACTACGCCCGGCAGAGCAGCTAGCGCACTTCCGGAATTCCCAGAAGTGGTGCTAAGCTGCAGGACTTCTGTCCATCCCCAGGAAGCCGACACTACCTCCATTTTCACTTGAGGTAGGTAGTGGGGCTTCTCGGGGGTGGGGGGGAATGGGAGGGGCCGGGCAGGACGCCTCACGATTGACTGGTCGAGGCCTCGTGATCAACCAGTCGATCCCAATCGACCTGTTGGTGACCAGGGGCCTAGGGTTTACTCAGGCCTGAGCTCCTGTGTCTCACCCTGCCTTCCCCCAGCACTGCGCTGTCCAAGGTACCCTGCTGGCATTCTTCCTCCAGGGCTGGAGCAAGAATAAGCTCCTCTTGGACAGCCATCTTTTTAAACAGCCCCACTGGGCTTGGATTGGCTCCCTCAACCCTTATCCTGACTGACTTCCAACTTTAGCTATCTCCCTGAGCTGTTTTAACTCCTTCTATTCTAATGTGGGGCAACCGTCCTGTCACAGGGAATAATACCATACCCTTACCTCACAGTATGTTTTTAAAATAAATTAATGTTTGAGAAACACTCAGATATTATATGAGAATCAGAGGGGTAGCCATGTTAGTCTGAATCTGCATAAACAACTAGAAGTCCTGTGGCACCTTATAGACTAACAGATTTATTGGAGCATAAGCTTTCGTGGGCAAAGACCCACTTCGTCAGACATGCTCCAATAAATCTGTTAGTCTATAAGGTGCCACAGGACTTCTCAGATATTATAGTGATGAGTGCCTTTGAAAAGCCTATGAGAAAATTAACAACTCTGTCTTCAGAGTAGGGTTTCAATAGAATTTAGTAAATAAGGTGTGTGTCCATACATTGAACAAGGATAAAATAGTTCATGCTGTACATTTGAATGAGGCATGGGTCCTTTGTGAAAAAATAGCATGTGATCACATAATATTGAATCATAAATGCATATATACAAAGGAGGGCAAGTTACATTTTTATGTAGAGTACAACTGTGCTACAGAAAATTCAAATGAAAAGTTTGAGAGTTTCTGTTATCAAGGATGTTTTTGCTGAGCTTTGAAATAATGAATAATGAAGTAGTTAAACTAAATAAACTAACAAGATGTGACTATGAATTTATAGGTTTTGGAGAAACAAATAAGAACACGAGATAATGTAACAACAGGGACTACTTTTGCCGTTCAAAGTCTTGATCATAAATACCTACATGGATTTGGAGACCTGCGAGGAAGGGTGGCTAGGTAAGTAAAACATAATGGGCCTAATTCTCATATATACTGTTCTAGATGGGTAAAAATTACAGTAACGAGTAATTTTCAAAACCCAATTAAAAGGACACGCCCTGACTTATGGTGAAGGTGACAAATATCCCAGGTCCCAGAAGAAGAGATTTCCTGAGGCCGAATACTCGTGGCCGTATCTATCACCGGCGCGTGGTTTACCAAATAACACTCCGAGTCTCAGTTTGGGGCCAAACCATATATTGTAAATTTAGAATACAGAACTGAAGAGCATATGACAAACACTATAGACCTCCCTATCCCTGAAGACAAAGCAGATAGTAAAGACCCCTAAACAATAGGACTATACATTACATTCACGTGGCACAGATCAGCTAGGAGCTCACGACCTCTATGTCTTGGCTATTCGGAAGCCGTAACAGAGGAACAGTGAGGAGACCCTCGACTTCACTTCAGGATCTGGTCCTCCGGGCAGGTGGTAGATGGACGGTGGACTATTATTCGAAGGCCTTCCGCTCTTCGAGGATAATCCAATGGGATCCAAAAAGGTTTTCCCCCAGGAATACTCTACAGGAATACAAAACCCAAAAATATATCCCTCCACTCACATGCAAACTATGCTGTCTATACTCACACCCTTACACTCCCTCACTCACTCTACCATTCATACTAAACAGAGAGAGACATTCCCCAGAACCCACACACACTCCGGAACCCAAACAGAACTGGGAACCCGAACTAATGTTAACTGCGGTATTTATGCATCTTTAGGCGGGAAGACCGTAATGGTGCTGAGTGCACTCTTTTGCGGGTGGTGTGCATAACAATTTGAGCCATGTGCAGCTATTTTGAGCCAGGTGCAAGGAAATGGGATGGTGTGCAAAGCACTAGTACCATGTGCAACTCTAAAAAGGCGGGAAGCTTCTGACAGTCAAGCTTCCTTAGTTCGAACCAAGGGAAGATAGTTCGAATTAACATCTTAGTTCGATTTAACTGTGCTAGTTCAGCTCATAACCCCACTATTTTACCATTGTCCATCCATACAAGCAATAAACATCAAAACTGAGGTTACAGAGCCTTAAAGTGGGTACACAAGAGCATAAGAATGGCCATAACGGGTCAAACCATCTAGCCCAATATCCTGTCTTCCGATGCCAAAAGCCCCAGAGAGAATATGCAGAATTTATAATCACCAGGTGATCCATCCACTGTTGCCCATTCCTAACTTTTGGCAAACATCCCTAAATCATCCTTATAGCACCACTGACTGAGCCATCTGTTAATCATCATGATCTAGTCTTAGGCTAGATACAACACCCCTTCCCATTCTGGCTAATAGCTATTGATGGACCGTATCCTCCATGAATTTATCAAGTTCTTTTTTGAACCCTGTTATAGTCTTGGCCCTGACATCAACCTCTAGCAAGGAGTTCCACAGGTTGACTGTGTGTTGTGTGAAAAAAACACTTTCTTTTGTTTATTTTAAACCTGCTGTCTATTAATTTTATTTAGAATCATAGAATCATTGAATCATAGGGTTGGAAAAGACCTCAGGAGGTCATTGAGTCCAACCCCCTGCTAAAAGCAGGGCCAAACCCAACTAAATCATCCCTGCCAGGGCTTTGTCAAGCCGGGACTTAAAAACCTCTAGGGATGGAGATTCCACCACCTCCTTAGGTAACACATTCCAGCGGCTTCACCACCCTCCCAATGAAATAGTTTTTCTTAATATCCAACCTAGACCTTCCCCACTGCAGTTTGAGACCACTGCACCTTGTTCTGCCATCAGTCACTACTGAGAACAGCCTCTCCATCCTCTTTGGAACCCCCTTCAGGTAGTTGAAGGCTGCTATCAAATCCACCTCAATCCTCTTTTCTGTAGACTAAATAAGCCCAAATCCCTCAGCCTCTCCTCATAGATCATGTGCTCCAGCCCCCTAATCATTTTTGTTGACCTCTGCTGGACTTTCTCCAGCCACATCCTTTCTGTAATGGGGGCCCCATAATTGGACACAATGCTCCAGATGTGGTCTCACCAGTGCCAAATAAAGGGGAATAATTACTTCTCTAGATCTGCTGGCAATGCTCCTATTAATGCACCCCAGTATGTGGTTAGTCTTCTTGGCTACAAGGGCACACTGTTGACTCATATACAGCTTCTCATGCACTATAATCCCCACATCCTTTTCTGCTGAACTGCTGCATAGCCTGTCGGTCCCCAGCCTGTAGCAGTGCTTGGGATTCTTCCGTCCCAAGTGTGGGACTCTGAACTTGTCCTCATCAGAAGACTAGTCCCCTGAACCTTATCAGATTTCTTTTGGTCCAATGCTCCAATTTGTCCAGGTCACTCTGAATCCTGTCCCTATCCTTCAGTATTTCTACCTCTCCCTTGCTAAAGGTGCCATCCATCCCCTCATCCAGGTCATTAAGAAAGATACTGAACAAAACCACCCCCAGACTGACCCTTCGGGCACTCCGCTTGATACCAAACACCAACCAGACAGCCAGCCACTGATCACCAACCGTTGAGCCCAACGATCTTGCCAGCTTTCTATCCACCTTATAGTCCATTTATCCAAGCCATACTTGTTTAACTTGCTGGCAAGAATACAGTGGGAGAGTGTATTAAAAGCTTTGCTAAAGTCAAGGTACATCAAATCCACCACCTTCCCCATATCCAAAGAGTCAGTTACCTCAGCATAGAAGACAATCAGGTTGGTCAGGTATGACTTGCCCTTGATGAATCCATGTTGACTAATCCTAATCACTTCCAAGTGCTTCAAAATGGATTCCTTGAGGATCCCCTCCATGATTTTTCTGAGGTGAGGCTGACCACTCTGTAGTTCCCTTAATTGTCCTTCTTCCCTTTTTAAAAGATGGGCACTGCATTTGCCTTTTTCCAGTCGCCTGGGACCTCCCCCAATCACCATGAGTTTCAAAGAAAATGGGCAAATAGCTCTGCAATCACAACAGCCAACTCCCTCAGCACCCTCAGATTCAGTAGATCCAGCCCCATGGATTTGTGTATGTCCTGCTTTTCTAAATAGTTCTAAACTAGGTGATGCCCTAGTTCTTGTGTTATAAGAAGGAGTAAATAACACTTCCTCATTTACTCTCTCCACACCGGTCATGATTTTATAGACCTTTATCATATTCCCCCATTAGTTGCCTTTTTTCCAAGATGAAAATGTGTACATAATTTGTGGACAATCCCTGTGATATACAGGTGTTGAGATTAAGTGAGCTAATACTCCCTTCTGGCTTTAACATTTGTTGAACTATTGTACTGTTGCTATTTAGGGCTGTAGCAACTCCCAGGGAAGAATTATACCCTCAGAAGGGAAATGGTCACAAGATTAACTGTATCAGGATGGATCCACTAGCCATCCATAAGGCCTGACAGCAAACAAGTCCCAATTAGCTTCAAGGAGCACTGTATTCCATCATCATTTTTCTGCACTCTCTTTTCCACAACTCTTTCCTCATTCCTTCACCAGGGATAGATAGAACTGCAGTAGTCTGCCAGCATTTGGGGCTTGCAGACTTTGGAGTGAAGCTTTTGCCCCTGAGGAAGCCAAATTTACAGTTAGGCAGTGTTGGAAGCCAATTTTCAAAATTATACATCTTGGGCCAGATTCTCTATTAATGTAAATCAACACATTTCTATTCTAGATCCTGGAGATTTATGCCAGATTACACCCGCCAAAAGTCTGGCCCATTAAATTAGTCACTTGATAAACAGAAGGTTGCAAAAGCCCATTTTTCAGTTGCTCAGAACTGACCTAAAAATTCACTTTGGGCTGAAATTTTTTTCAGTTATATTCGACCTAAAAATGAAATGTGTTGGGTTTTTTAAGTTTAGGTAGAAATTCAGTCAGCCAGGAGAAAAAGGCTGAAAAAACCATACTTGTCCCATTGTAAAAAATTATTGGCACACGTTTTCCACACAAATCATTTGAAGCAGCTCAAGTTGAAACTTGGGGTATTAACAGTGCCCACTGAGGTATATATCCACAGCCCCACTGGCAAATTAGTTAGCCCCTCTAGTTCACAACTTATTCTCCAAGGAAACCTGCACAAAACTTTCAAAACATAATAAGTATGGCAGCTTAAAGTCATAACTTCCTAGACAGTAAAAAGTATGGTCTTAATAAAGGTAATAAATTTATGTCTTATTACCACAATCTGTAACCTGCTAACTCCCTTTTCTGCACTATGACTGAAAAGGTTCTAACCAATTAGTTTCATCTTATATTTAGATGATAATCAATAAAAATCACCTTGTCTCTCTAATAGTTTCAACCAATTGAAAAATCATTTGTGAGCATGCTCACTGGGTAACTACTGAGATTTTTTTCTGTAGTGCCTAATTAACCAAAGCTTGTCCTGTGACCTTCCAGTGAACATTTTCCTCATGCACCTTGACTGGTACAAGAGCTGCTATCTTTACACTATTGCTGAATTTGGGACAATGTGCTGAGTTTTACTGCACTAGATAGCCCAGCAGAATAGTTTCAGAAGCTTCACTGTCAGCCTGCTGGGCTTCTCCATTTCATCTCTTCCTCCACAGACTCTTGGGCTTGCTGCTCAGTAAGATCTGTGGGATCCCTTGGAGTGTTCCACACTATGTCCACAATGGCATTTGTACACCCCCAGAGCTGCCATTGTAGGCACTATAACTAGAGAGACCAGATATCCCAATTTTGTAGGGATAGTCCCAATATCTGGGGCTCTGTCTTATATATGCACCTACTACCCTCCACCCCCATCCTGATATTTCACACTTGCTGTCTGGTCACCCTATCTATAACCCAGTCCCCTACATGGAATGATACCTTGAAAACTCTGTGGGTTTTAAGTTAAGGAATTTCCCCTTAAATCCTATCCTTCCAAACGTGGGAGAGTAACATTTTACATGGGGGAAAGTACAATTCACTCCTCCCCGATATCTATATGTAAATAAGCATTTTCTTCCTTTCAGTCTGCCCCGTCTTCCTCCTGCTGCCATATCCATGATGTCCTAATCTCTTCTCCGAGGCTGCAATAGTTGCTTCCATGACAATTTCTGTGATTTCACGACAGGAAGATTCTGACACTATGGGATGCCTCCTCTGCACAGGAATGGAACACTGTTGCTCATATACAATGGCCAGAATATGCATGGGGTCTAAATCACCACCTGTACTGTTCTAGAAACTGAGTCCAAGGATCTCATGTATTTTTAAGAAAGACAAGGGCATATCTCCTAACCTCAGCAAAACTTGCAGATGTTACACCAATGGTGGCTTTACTAGCTGCACTTTAACAGTCAATTTTTAATGGAGTTGTGTATGAATAATTGTTGTTAGGTTAAGGTGTAGTACAGTTATATGTTTTCCACGTCATAAGCACTTTCAGTTTGCTTACTACTTGCGTTTCCCTCTGGAAATGCTGAACCTTAATTGGGAACTTTACTTCCAGTATTGGGAAACACTGAAAAAAGGGAAATGACTCAATCCTTAAAAAAATGAGTACCATTATAGTCATGAACTATACTTTGATTTGTCACTTTTTTTTGCTCTCCACTCTAAGAAGAAAATGCAATTTAATTCTTTTATATTAGTCAGAGTTCAAAAAGTCACATACACTTTGTGAAAGACATGACCTAGAAGATCCCTGGCTTCAGTCTCCCACAATGCTCATGGACAACCCTAAATTGTATCTTCACAAAGCATGGCAAATGGAAAATTAGAGACTGTTCAGTGCGTGTCTATGGATCACTAAGAAAAGACCCTGGAACACATAACTCAGTGCCCAATTCACATATACAAAAGAGACATCATGACAATGCACTCTGCTACTCCTGAAGAAAATATCTAGTTTAAACTATCAAAATGTAAAAGTATAATTGCTACTCTACAGGTATATCAGCCATAGGAAGAAGAAAAGTTAATGTTCAGACTGGGAATTCTGTAACACAAAGAGTGTAGAGACTGATTATAGTTAGGTAACTAATTTAGTATTTTTTAAACAGAAGCCTTACTTGCCTACCCATAATTATAGTTTACCACTGAATTTGTGGCTTAAGTTTCCCTTAGCACAAAACTATTTGGGCTGAAATGAACATTAATGAACCCTGGTCCTCTGTTAGACCATAGAAGCATGAATGGCTATAGATTGTGTCATATAGAGCATGCTAATGTACATTGGATCTTGTCATTCCAACCATGTCCTCCTGTCTCTTCACTCTACCTCTTTCCCAAATTATCACTTCCATAATACCTTTTGTCTATTCAGGAGAGAAAGATCAAATTCAAGATTTGAATTTCTTTCCCTTGGCATGGTGTAGAAGCACCCCTTTACCAGAAAATGGGTCATCAAATAATTCTTGAAAGTTCTATAGACATTTCTGCCTAACAAGGAAAACCTGCTTACAACATCTCATTAACTATTGTGTACCAATTCTGTGTTTGCTCTCAGAAAATATATTCACTAATTTCCTTATTTTTAAAATGAGCCCAAGCACAATTGTCTTTGGGCATATGGATGAATGTCAGAATGATAAAAAAATTGATAAAAAGAGAAAGCCCTCCATAGACATATGAGTACTCTCTTCACCCACCAGCAAAAGACTGAACAAAGAGACGTTCTGAGGTTACATTCAGCCTATTCTTTTTTCTTGCACAATTCTCTTTATCACAAGGCAATGGAAATCAGAAAAGTCAAGCACTTTATCAGATTATTACAAGAGGGCACACATGAAGTTTTTAGAATGAGAAACAGTTACTAGGCACTTTAGAATGTTTGATTCCTTGGCTAGATACAATGGCATAAGAGCAACTGTTCCTTTCATTGTACTCCTTATATTTGCAAAATTGAAGTCCTTCAGGTTGCAGAAGGAAACTCTGAGGCGAGAGTCCTGTCAATACTGAAATGCTTAAATATATCATTTGAGGTTTACTTATTTGGATGCAAATTTATTTAAATCTCAAGGAATTATAGTGTCTGGGTCATTTCCTAATCTCTTTCATTGCAATCTGCACTCTGTGTAGCTCCTCCCCTGCCTCAACAAGAAACAGGAACCTCATCTTAGGCAGCTCTTGTTTTCGTCTTTTATAAACAATTAATTAGATAAATACATTAAGCCAGGGATAGGGAACCTAAGGCCCTGGGGCCAGATGCTGCTCCCCGATTGCCTAGATCTAGCTCACCAAGGCTGGTGCTCCAGCTGGTACTCCACCTCCCCTGCCACCTGTGCATGGGGCTGCAGCACACAAAAATCTACTACCTGGGTTCCCCTACACTCTGGTGTGGAAGGGGAATGTGGAGAGTGTCTTTCTCCTCCTCAGTTGGGGGCCATGTCAGTGAGAGGGTTTGGGGGTTCTCACTTGTGTTAAACAGTCTACTGTTTCATTATCCTTTTGGTCCAGTAGCATGTGAGCTACTGGCCCGCATGCCGCATGTCAGGGTTAGCTGCTGGTGGGCCACTGGACTGTTTGTTTACATGAGCATCTGTATACGCAGAGCCCTGCAGCTCCCAGTGGCTGCAGTTCAGGGAAACCAATCGTCTGGTGGCCCATCAGCAGTTAACCCTGACAAACTGCGTGTGGCCCACAGGCCAGAAGTTCCCTACCCCATCTATAAACAATACCCTAGACTCTTAGTTGATCATTTGCATATACAATCTTGCTAATAATACCTAGCTCATATAGAGAATTTTTCCTCGGGCAATTTCAAAGTGCTTCAGCAAGGACGTCTCATGATCTTCTTTTTAGAGATGAAAAAACTAAGGCATGGAGAGGTGAAGTGACTTGCCCAAGGCCACTCAGTAACCCACTGGCAGAGCCAGAAATAGAATATATTTCATGGGTCCCAGTCCCAAGCTCTAAGCACCAGTTATACAGACACAATTGTCTTTACCCACTTATCAAAATCTGGCTCTTAGTCCATTGTGACACTACTTTTACCATACTGTATTAAGCATTTTCTGCATCTGATCAGATTGATTTGTTTGGTTTGCTGTAACTTAAATTATTGCTTTTTATTGCTAAGGATCCCTTAATCCTCATCTGTTTCATATTAGTTCCTTTTTGAAAAGCCTCCTCCATATTACTTAGAGTTGGGATTTTAAAAAGGAGTCTCAAGGTATGTCTATACAGCAAAGTTATTTCAAAATAACAGCCATTATTTTGAAATAACTTTACTAGCATCTACACAGCCAAACCACTATTTCAAAATTATTTCGAAATAGCAGAGCTCTTATTTCAAATTTGGTAAACCTCATGCCACGAGGAATAACACCAAATTTGAAATAGCTAATTCAAAATAAGCTCTGTGTAGACGCTTATTTTGAAATAGGGGGCCTCCAGCCCTTCCTAGGGTGCCCTGTTGGCCACTCTGGGCCAAACCAGGAAAACTCCTCTCCTCCCCCCAGCCCTGGAACCCTTAAAGGGGTAGACTCTGGCCACAGTGCCTGTGCCAGCTGCAAGCCTGCCAGCACAGAGCCAGCAGTCGCTGCCCCTGGCCTAGCATGAGCCAGCAACCCACTGGCACCCAGACCTCCACCACTCCCCAGGAGCAGTCTGGCAGCTCCCAGGAGCCTGCCAGGGGCTGCAAAAGGTGGGTGCCTTCCTGGTCCAGTGCGGAAATCATGGACCTCATTCAGGTTTGGGGGGAGGCCTCCAATCTCCATGATCTCTGCACTAGACAGAGGAACGCGGCTGTCTACAGGTGGACGGCTGACAGCCCTGACACTAAAGGCCACATGCGCACGCAGGAGCAGGTGCGCATGAAAATAAAGGAGCTGCAGCAGGTCTATGCCAGGGCCAGAGGGGGCAGCTCCAAAACAGGGGCTGACCCAGACCCCTGCCCCTATTATGATGCCCTGGACTGCATCCTGGGGGGGTCAGACAGTCCATGCTCCCCCAAGTGGTCATCGACCCTGGGGCAGAGGGCCCTGACCAGGGCATGGAGGAGGAGGGGGGGGGGCCAGGAGTCGCAGGAGCCTGGAGGGAGTGTGGCACTCACCCAGGACCCCCAAGGTGTCACAGCAGCCATGTCACCGGTGTCATCCAAGGCCGGGGAGGCCTCGACATGTGAATGCCATCACTGTCCCCTTATGTGGGGCGGGGGGGAGGGGAGAGGGAGACCAGGGACCACACATGTGGGCCTTGCTGACCATGGAGCATGCAGCAACCTGTGCATGTGCCATGCCACCCTGGGCATGTGGCCCCGGCTGGCTGCCACACAGGGTCCCTGGCCTGTTACCCACATCCGTGTATATATGAAGGCACATGACATGTTCCTGACCTTGGGGAGGGACACTGCACGATGCCCTCCCTCCACAAGCCCCTTCTACACAGAGGCAGGGCACATCTCCCCTCCCCTTCCCCCCACCCCCACACTATATACAGCACAGGGGCACGGGTGCAGTCCCACGCCAGTTCACGCTCCCAGGGATAGCAGGACATGCCAAACATGGCCTGTGTGCAAGCACATCGGCTCTGATGGTGCGGAGACCTGCCATCCTCGCCTTGCACCAGCAGCAGCACCTGGGGATCCTGCGAAGGCAGGTCCGCATCCTGGAGCACTGGGTGCATAAAGACCTGCAGCTGCAGTGGGAGAGCTGGTGGGAGTTGCTTGCCCAGGGCTGTGCCATCTGCAACCACCTGTAGACCCTGGTACAGAGATTGGTGCCTCCTGCCGCTCCAGCCCCGGCTGCCGCCCCAGCTATCGCTCCTCCTCCCACCCCTGCTCCCCCTCCCACCTCTTCCTCCTCCCCTTCCCACCCGCCCCACCCTCCATACCCACTCCTCCCGGGGACACCGAGGACCCCACACCCACAGTGCTGGGAGACAGGTGGACCAGCAAAACCCCCAACCCTGAGCTTCTCCTCCCCATTCCTCCCCTTGCCTCCCCCTTCCAGCTCTCTCCTCCCAGGTTTACTCCTCCCCTCTCCCACCCTCTCTCCGCCCCCCCCCCCCCCCACACACCAGTTATGTTCAATAAAGAGAATTTGTTTTTGGCAACACACATGTTTTTATTTTACATCAGGAAGGGGGGTTAGGGAGGGGAAAGTGGAAGGACGTGAGTGTGGAATAAGGCACAAGGCCCCAGTGGGGCACGCCAGGGAGAATTCACTCCTCCTCCATCTGGAAGATCTCCCGCAGGCCCTCCTGGATACCAACTGCCCCCCAATGGGCCTCTTGGCTGGCAGCCATGCGGGGCTGCGCGTACAGGCCAGTCAAGTGGTCGGCCTCTGCCATCCAGCCTGGCAGGAAAGCCTCCCCCTTCCTTTTGCACAAATTGTGCAGCACACAGAACGCTGCCACCACGTGTGGAATATTCCTCTCGGAGAAGTCCAGGCGCGTGAGGAGGCGAAGGCATCCTCCACCACGATGTGGGCCCTGCTGAGCCTGGCATTAAAGGCCTGCCAGGAGGGGTTGAGGTGTCCCGCGTAGGGCTTCATGAGCCAGGGTTGTAGTAGGTAGGCCACATCCCCCACCAAGCACACAGGCATGTCCACATCCCCGACCCTGATGTGGTGGTCGGGGAACAAAGTCCCGGCGTGCAGCCTCTGGCAAACGGAGGAGTTGCAGTAAACCCGCGCATTGTGTGCTTTGGCAGACCAGCCCACGCTGATGTCCAGGAAGCGGCCCAGTGGTCAGACACAGCCTGCAGGATGATCGAGAAGTATCCCTTCTGGTTGATGTAGAGGGAGGCCTGGTGGTCTGCGGCATGGATGGGGATGTGCGTCCCATCGATTGCCCCCCCTGCAGGGGGAAGCCCAGGGCGCCAAAGCCCTTGATGACCGCATCCACATCAGTGAGGCAGATGACTCTGCGGAGCAGCATTCTATTGATGGCCCTGACCACCTGCAGAGGGACACACAAAACCGAGAATCATTGGGGTGCCAGGGTGGCTGAGAGTGCTCCTTCCCCGCCACTGCCCCTCACCCCCTCCCCAGGAGCAACCCCCCCCCCCTTGCAATCCTGGCCACCGCGGGCAGTCCGTAGTGCGGCTGTGACAGAACAAACCCTCCCGGGGAGGGGACTTGCACCACCTCCCCCCCCTTTTCCCTGGGGCAGTCCATCTCCTCCTTGTCCTCCCCCAGGCACAGTGGCTGGAGACTGCCATACCTCCATGAGCACTGCTCCGATGGTGGATCTCCCCACGCCAAACTGGTTCCCCATGGATCGGTAGCTATCCAGCGTGGAGAGCTTCCAGAGGGCGATGGCCACATGCTTCTGGAGGGGAATGGCGGGTCTCATGTGCATGTCCTGTCACTGCAGAGCAGCGGCGAGCCACTCACAGAGCTCAAGGATGGTGTCCTTCTTCATCCTGAAATTCTGGGTCCATTGTTGGTCTCCCCAGTGCTCCAGGATGATGTGGTCCCACCAGTTGCTGCTGGTGTCCAGATGCCAGATGCGGTGGGGCACGCTGCCATCCAGGTGCTGCTGCTGCTCCTCCACAGCCCCCAGGAGGGTCTGGAAGAGGGCATGGGGGTTGGGCTGCAGCACATGCTGCAAGGCAGCCTCCAGCAATTGCTGCCAGGCTTGCAGCAACACATCCAAAATGAGCACCAGAGTGCCCAGGGGCAGCTCTGGTGCCATGGTGCCGAGTGCTGTGGTGTCCCAAGTCAGGGCAACCAAAGCAGGCAGAGAAAAAAATGCTTTGCTGTCCCTCAGCGAGGTAGGCAAGCAAGCAGGGAAAGCTGAGAACCGGCTGTCCAGAGGGGTCCCTTTAAGCACAAGCCTCAAATAGCCTCAGGCAGCAGCCACACAAAATAACTACTGACTTGATGCCTTGCTGGAACCAGTTTCAGCTGGCCTTAAATGTGATTCAGCGTCCAATCAGTGTGGATGCGCTATTTCAAAATATATTTTGTGTGTAGACATGTTATTTCGAAATATCTTATTTCAAATTAACTATTTCGAAATAACGCTGTAGTGTAGACGTACCCTAAGAGAATTAAGAGACAAATGGGAGCTGGGAGCCCAACTTTTATAGGCTGTTGTGTAATATTAATATTTATGCAGGCTCAGATTTGTGTGACCTTCTATCTTCCACCAGGTTTAATTTCAGTTGTATATAGATGCTCTCTCCCCGATGGCCTGACTCTTTTAGAACAGTATCCTGCATATTACAGAACAGAATTAAAAGTGACTTCCCTTCTGCATGCCAACAAAATCAACATTTTTTAAGTTATAGGATCAGCATAGAAGCAGGAGCAACTCTCTCAACTTCCACAGAGTTGTGCTATCTTACACCAAAATAAATTTGACTCACCCAGCTGAGAATTTTTGCCACTCGTTCTTGCCCTGACAAGCAATTTACAGCAAATAATTCCATACTCTTTAGATTGTAGATGCTTTTTATTTCATATTATTCTGGGCTTGTTTCCCAGGGTTTGGGACCAAAAAAGCTGCTGACCAACAAGCTGAGTAAGAAAGTAATCATGCTGTCTCTAGACATATGTTCACCTTCTTGGCTATTATGTAATTGCTCTCCAGACCAGTAATCCCTTTTGATCAAAGTTCTGGCCTACCTACAAGGTCTCTATTATCTGCAATGACATTTCCTGTTCCATTTTATCTAAATGCTCTGGAGGTCTGTCACAATATTCGAGAATCATCAGAGTAGCTTTATTGTCATCTTTTAAACGCTGTCAATCGCATCCACCAAAATCTCTCTTCAGACTTTTACCTAGCAGTGATGTTGACATTCCTTCACCTGCTTTATCTAGCGTATAGGAAAATACTCTATTCAAACATTTAAAATGTAATTCATTTCCTTACCTACCTTTTATTACATTATTAATATTACATTGCATGGTATGCAGTGTCATTAAAAGTTCTATTTCAACCCTCTTATTACATTGTACTCTTAGCATTTGAACTGAAAAATCCTCTTATAGGGCTAACTGCTACAGTCTCCAGAGAGGTAGTAGGAGTCCTCTACTGCAGTGAAACCAGCATGGATATGCTGCACAGGGGAAGGCACTAACTGTGAAGAGATGGTGCTGGTACTTTCTGCTTCCCTTCCATGCTGTGGAGCAGTGCCTGGTATGGCTCTCTCCAGGCCGCTGTGTGAGTCCATTGGCCAATTCTCTCACATATTGAAAGAGGTGCCCGGATTTAATGCATCCGAGGGTACTGAGGGAGTTGGAAAATGTCATTGTGGAGCCTTTGGCCATTATCTTTGAAAACTCTTGGAGATCAGGAGAGATCCTAGATGATTAGAAAAAGGCAAATGTAGTGCCCATCTTTAAAAAAGGGAAGGAGGACAATCCAGGGAACTATAGACCAGTGACAGTCAACCTTATCTCAGTCCCTGGAAAAATCATGGAGGGGATCCTCAAGGAATCCATTTTGCAGCACTTGGAAGAGGGGAAAGTGATCAGGAATAGTCAACATGGATTCACGAAGGGCAAGTTGTACCTGACCTATCTGATTAGCTTCTAGGATGAGGTAATGGGCTGTGTGGATATGGGAAAGTCAGTGGATGTGATATACCTTGACTTTAGCAAAGCTTTTGATACGGTCTCCCACAATATTCTTGCCAGCAAGTTAAGGGACTATGGATTGGATACATGGACTGAAAGGTGGATAGAAAGCTGGCTAGACTGTCGGGCCCAATGGGTAGTGATCAATGGCTCGATGTCAGGTTGGAGGTCAGTTTCTAGCGGAGTGCCCCAAGGATCTGTTCTTGGACTGGTTTTGTTCAACATCTTTATTAATGACCTGGATGAGGGGATGGATTACACCCTCAGCAAGTTCGCAGATGACACTAAGCTAGGGGGAGAGGTAGATACGCTGGAGGGCAGGGATAGGGTCCAGAGTGACCTGGACAGATTAGAGGATTGGGCCAAAAGAACTCTGATGAGGTTCAACCAGGACAAGTGTAGAGTCCTGCACTTGGGACGGAAGAATCCCAAGCATTGTTACAGGCTGGGGACCGAATGGCTAAGTAGCAGTTCTGCAGAAAAGGACCTGGGGATTACAGTGGATGAGAAGCTGGATATGAGTCAAGTGTGCCCTTGTAGCTAAGGCGGCGAATGGCATATTAGGGTGCATTAGGAGGAGCATTGCCAGCAGATCCAGAGAAGTGATTATTCCCCTTTATTGGGCTTTGGTGAGGCCACATCTGGTGAGGCCACATATTGTGTCCAGTTCTGGGCCCCCCACTATAGAAAGGATGTGGACGCATTGGAGAGGGTCCAGTGGAGGGTGACCAAAATGATTAGGGGGCTGGAGCGCATAACCTATGAGGAGAGACTGATGGATTTGGGTTTGTTTACTCTGCAGAAGAGAAGAGTGAGGGGGGATTTGATAGCAGCCTTCAACTTCCTGAAGGAAGGTTCCAAAGAGGATGGAGAAAGGCTGTTCACAGTAGTGACAGATGGCAGAACAAGGAGCAGTGGTCTCAAACTGCGGTAGGGAAGGTGTAGGTTGGATATTAGGAAAAACTATTTCACTAGGAGGGTGGTGAAGCACTGGAATGTGTTACCTACGGAGGTGGTGGAATCTCTATCCCTAGAGATTTTTAAGTCTCAGCTTGACAAAGTCCTGGCTGGGTTGATTTAGTTGGGATTGGTCCTGCCTTGGGCAGGGAGCTGGATTTGATGACCTCCTGAGGTGTCTTCCAGCTCTATGATTCTATGAAATGATAGATGTAACTCCATCTTAACAACATGCCTAACTGGTATTTAATAATAGATTCTAAGGAGAGAGCCAAACACCAGTTTAAACTGCCTTAGAAAGAATGTTGGTTAAATATTATTCAGTCATTCCGTTATCCAACAAATGTTGTCGTTGTCAAATAATTTGCCCATTTTGAGTCAGCAAAGATTTTGGTGTGGGAAGTTGAGAGAGTTAAAATAGATGGTGACAAACTGCTTCAATATCAATATGCTTCTATTAGTAACAGCCCTAAAACCACTGTACATTAGTATCTGCCTCCAAACTAGGTACAGCAGAGTGACAAGTTAGAACATCATCTCTGCTCCCTGGCACCTGTTTCTACCGGAAGCACAGTAACACTGGCATGCCAAATTAGCCCATATGCATATATTTTTTAATTCATTTAACTTCTTAATTGTTGGATTGTCTCATATTAAAAAAAACATGGAGGAACTGTTCCACAAGTTGCAGAGCTCCCTCCATTTCCACTGGGTCAATGGGAGCTCCACAGTTTATCCAAGGGTGTTCAACATATCAGTCCTACACTTAACAGTTGCAAATTTAGGGCCAACTGCTGACTGCCTTCAATGCCATTGACTTTGGTTATTGCAAAAAAAAAAAAAAAAAAGGAATGATTTCCTGAGGCAACCAGCATTGGAATCAGGGTTGGTGTCTAGCCCAGCCCATCTTGCCACCTGTCAGGATGCTGTCAGGGGATGAAGGGCAATTGAGCAGGACATGTTCAGACTAGCAATTGTCGCAAAGTGCAAAAATAATATGACTATTCGACTGCTGCTACACTTCATGTTTTGCAGTTAACCTCTTTTTTATTCTAGATGCGATGCAAGCATTGCAAAGCTATCTGGAGACATAAATATCATCAGGCATGAGATCCAGAAGCTAGAGAAAGAGATTGGTGGAGTCCACTCTCTCTCAGAAAGTTATGCTAATAATTTAGAGATGAAGGTGAGCAGACGATCGTAAAATGAAAAAAGATCTTTTGGCTGTAAGATCCATATTTAAATTTTCTTTTTTTTCTCTTCACAACTACTGACCAATGATAATGGAAGATGTGATATTGACACCAGTTTATTTATTTGTTTAAACTAACCCCTTTCCATTCCAATAACATACAATAGCACTGATGGCGGTATACACACATTAAGAAGTAATGCAAACTAAGCAATGCAATCCTGGGATGTAGATATCATGAAATGCTAAGAAAACTCCCATTACAATTTGCTAATCATGTTTCATTACACACAGACCCTCGAGCCCCTTCTTGTTTTAAGATGCATCTCGAAATTCCAGATACAAGGACTCTGAGGCTGGAAAACACCATAGGAAATCATGATTTTGTTCTTTAGTTTCAGCTTCAGAAAGTAGATGAGACAAATCTAGTTGCTTGAATGCATCACTAATCAGTCATGCAAATTTTGGAACCTTTCCAAAGTGTTCCTGAAATTGTCATTCTTTGGGTAAAACTTCTGTCAGTCACATTTTATGCTTAAGTATGTTTCTGCAGTATATATACACATATCATAGGTGTACTGATATTTTTATAGCCACCAGGAAAAATTGTGCAGTATCATATTCCTAGCATTCAACCTCTTCTGTGAGAGACAGGCACCTTTAGCTCCCTCTGCCTTCAATACAAATACAGGCTGCTCAGCATCATACAGGACTGATAACATAAAGAGTGCCATTGCACAAGAGTAATTTGGCTCATACTAAGAAATAATTGTTGGTCCCTCCATCTGTGAGAGTGTCCCACCATATTCATTAGAGGTTGCTATTCAGATTAGTCTTAAATTTCCTTCTTTTAAATAGTCACTGCACTGGCTTCTGAGTATATACAGTAAAACCTGTGTTATCTGGCATGCTTGGGGATTAGGGCATTCTGGTTATCTGAGGGTCCCATCAACCTAGGAAAAACCAATGGACAATAATAGTAAAACTCAAGTTTTTAATATTGGTAGTTTTGTAGCGTGAGGCAGTTGGTCTCAAATTTTTATTTTGAGTTAAAGATGATTAGTACTTCTTAAATAAAAAAATGGTAAGCCAATCATGGTAAACCAAGCCAGGCCTATGCGCCTGAAGATGTGACAGTATTGTGACTGGGGGCAATGCCGGTTAACAGTTTTCTGGTTAACAGAGTGCTGGATAACAAAGGTTTCACTGTATGTTTCTGTGTAAGACAAGCTTCCAGTCATTTCATATAGTGCGAACATCAGCTTCACCTGCTCCAAGACTGAATTTACTCATGGCAGTTTAGAGGAAGCTATTTTACCTGGAAATTGTATAAGACACTGTTTGGACATCTGTCCTATTGAATAGATATAAAAACATCCTGCCTCCCAACTAAATGGAATGCAGAACAGGTGTGTGCTAAAATCACATAAAGCAATATTCAAATGTATGTAAAAACCAAGTCAGACACTTCATGTGAAAACTATTAAGCAGAACATTAAACAGTGTCCATCAAAGAGAAAACACTTCTTCTCACAGAATGACCTTGAACAGAATGCAAAAGAGCAGAGTCTGAATGCAAACTAATCTGTTGATCAGAAAACTATATTGGAAAACTATAGTAAAGAACCGAATTATCAGACATAGATGAACACAATTTGTTGGGGAAGAGTCAACATGGCTTTTGTAAAGAGAAATCTATTGAACAGAGGAGTCAAACAACATGTGGACAGGGTGAGCTAGTGGATATAGTGTACCTAGATTTCCAGTATGCCTTTGACAAGGTCCCTCACAAAAAACTCCTAAGTAAAGTAAGCTGTCATGGGATAGGCAGGAAGGTCCCATCTTAGACCAGTACTTCAAAGATAGGAAACAAAGGGTCAGTTTCAAAATGGAGAGAGGTCAATAGTTGTGTCCCCCAGAGATCTGTACTGGACCAGTCCTATTCTATATATTCATACATTTTCTGGAAAAAGTATAAACAGTGAGGGGGGAAATATGAAGATGATACACGGCTATTTATGATAGTTAAGTCCCAAGCAGACTGCAAAGAGCTGTAAACGGATCTCACAAAACTGGTGACTGAGCAACAAAATGGCTGATGAAATTCGATCTGACAAGTGCTAAGTAATGCACATTGGAAAAAATAAGTCCAACTATACATATAAAATGATGGTGCTTTAATTAGCCGCTACCACTCAAGTAATAGATCATGGATCTCTGAAAACATCATCTCAATGTGCAGCAAAAGAGAAAAAAAACAAACAATGTAGGGAAACTTTAAGGAGGCATAAATAATATGACAAAGAATCATATTGCCTTTACATTAAGCCCTAATGAAGTTCATCTGCCAAATGTACTGAGCATAACTACACTCTTGGTATTCCAAATTTTCTCAGGATTTGGCCTCCCAGTTTAGGTAGACTGCATCCCGAATTCTCCACACCACACCTTTATTTAGCACTAAATATTTGCAATGCTATAAAGAATACTGCCAGTAAATCATCCTGGGTTTCAATAAGAGTTGGGAGCCATGATAGCAAGCCTTATGGAAGAATTAGACCTTTTGAGAACACTTATTCAGTGTTCCTGGGTCCTTCTGGGCAGGAAGCTGGGCGGGCTGCCGGAGTCAGGGTAGGACCTTGGGGATGTGGGGACAATGCAGGAGGCTGGGGACAGCAGCAGTGGGGTATGTGCAAGAGTGATGATTGGGAGGTCCCATCCTGCATGGGCCCTTTTTTTCTCCCTGCTACCGGGGCCTTTTTTCTCCCCCAACCCCTCCTCTGGTCACCGGAGGCCTTTTCTCCTCCCCTCCAGTGCTGCAACCAAGGGCCTGGAGGGATGGAAAGGGCTTGGGGAGAGGGGACTACTTAGCCAGTGTGCTGGCAGGCAAGATGGCAGAGCCCCATTACTGCTGGCCACTCCCTTAATGGTACATCTGCCCCCAGTGGCCACTCTCAGCATCACATCCCTCTGAACAGCCCCTCCCTTTCTATGTTATGGAAAACTGTCCCTTTCCTGGGGCTTCTGGTTGTCCTGGAACAACCAAACCCAGACTTTGCTTTAATTAGGATAAGAGGAAGCTGCATACCAAATTTGGTGAACATAGCTCTTACCATTTAGGAGGAGTTCTTGAACAAACAGACTCACCGACAGATGTGCAAACAGACAGATGCACACATCTCCAATATATATAGAGAGAGGATGGCAGGAAGGAGGGGTCAGTCCCCACTGACATCAATGGGAGTTAAATGGTGACAAACATTTTGTACAATCAAGTCCAAAGAGAACAGAGTATACAGCAAGAAGTTCAACTTTAGCTTTCAGTGAAATTAATTCTGGAAAAAGCACTTTCAATTACACACCCACCTTAAATTCAGGCTGGTTTCCTAGCTATTGTAGTCATAATGTACTGTTAATGTAAGTGCTGATACTTTGGCTCATGAAAATGTTCCCCGTTGAATTCTCATTAGGTAATGCGGCTATTAGACAAGATTGAGATTTCCAACTCGGAACAAAACTCTTATTTAAAGACAGTCCAGGGCGATCAACACCATGAATTGCAACTTCTGGATTTCAAGTAGGTGCTGGAAAGTTTTTAACTGTATTAATGCACTCTGAATGCTGTAGTCTGATGATGGTGTTGGCATGAAACAGCAAAACAAATCCATCAATATATATGCATTCAACAATGCTCACGGAAGACATATACAATACAATACAATACAATACAATCATAATTTAAAAATATAGAATGGAAGATGATTGTTTTCAAAATGAAGCAACACTAAATGCCACCCCAGATGAAATAACCAATACAAAAGCACTGTATACATTTGTTCAATTTACAAGGACGTTTAGGGACGACTTGCAGCCTGGCTAGTGCGGCAGCACAGGGGCACACAAGGAATCAAGGTACCACCTCCTGTGCCTGCAATAGCTACCCGCACCATGCGAAGCAACATGGGAAAGGAAGCAGGCTCCACAGAGCTGACGTTTCTCCCACTTATGCAGATGGGCAGGAGCGGTGAGGAACAGGTGAAACTTTAGGTCAGAGAGGCAGTATAACTATGCCAGGGCTTCAGGAAATACATGCTGAATACAATACTTGCGCCTAGGCAACCGTCAGTTATTAGTGGAGTGACCAATTCATCTTTATCCATCTGACTGAGAGCTACTGTTGAATTAGCCCTTTAGGGTATGTCTAGACTACATCCCTCTGTCGTCAAAGGAATGTAAATTAGACATACCGAAATTGCTAATGAAAAGGGGGATTTAAATATCCCACGCTTCATTAGAATAAAAATGGCCGATGCTTTTTGCCGACGCGGCAATTTGCCGGCAAAAAGTGGCAGTCTAGATGGGGATTGGTTGGCAAGGAAAGCCCAACAAGGTTTCCAGGATCAGTTGGAAAAGGCTTTCCTTGTCGACCGATCCCTGTATAGACTGCCACTTTTGCCGGCAAATTGCCACGTCGGCAAAAAGTGGAGGCCATTTTTATTCTAATGAAGCACGCGATATTTCAATCCCTGCTTCATTAGCAATTTTGGTATGTCTAATTTACATACCTCTGGCAACAGAGGGATGTAGTCTAGACATACACTTAGTTACAATACTTTGTGTTAGAAAATTATCACTGTTTTTTCTTTTTGCATTTTATACAAAGATGTTTAAAGTGTGGCTCACCCTGTGATTGTCTGGTTTGGTGGGCTAGAACAGAACCTCCCCCGGTAGCCTTGTCCTACTCCTGGACACTCACTAGACTGATCTGAGGGTATCCAAATGCTGACTCCCTCAGAGTCTGACCAGAGCCCAAGCCCTGCCCCAGCCTGAGGTCTCCAGGCTCACACTCACAGTGACGATCTCTTGCTTAGTGGCCTGAGACCTGAGACCCTGCAGTCCTACTGCTAACAACTCAGCCCACTAGCTGCTTTAGTTACAGGCAAAGTAGGCAGCTGCCAAGGGTGTAAAGGCAGCTAGGCCACACCTGAACAATGCTGCAACCCTATGCACCTGGTCACAATGCCACTTACTCAACTGCCCCTTCCTCATGCCATGATGGAGGGACACCAGACCAAGTTCACTAGCACTGCAACCTGGCACTTGAGTCCCCCACTTCTATTCCAATCACTGAATCCCTGGAATGCACCCCCACTCCCTGCCTTAGAGTGTCCTAAGAAGTGGAGGTCGGTGGCACATGGAAGTTTTCCCTAGAGAAGCAGATTGTCTTGAGCAGCCTCTCACACAATTCCTCTTGCCAGTGGGGACACCCCTGGGTCCCCCATAGCTTAAACATACCCACTAGGTTAACAGTTTATCTCTTCAAGGGGTGTGTGATAGATGTATGCACAACAGAAACATTGATCAGGATTTGCTTTTTACATAGTAGCATGAAAAATATACAGATCTAGATAAAAATAACAAACCCTACATGCTTACCCCCTTCCCATCTCACTCAATTTCCTCACCACAGTGAACAATGTTTTGAGCTGAGAGATCCAGGATCCTTCCCCCTGCAGCAGCACAACTTCTCTTCTGAGCTTTAGTGCCTCTCTCATTCACATGCTATGAGGGCCAGCTTGCTTTGATCTTGAGGGCCAGGTTGCTTTGATCTTGGTTGGTCCCACAGCTAAATTGCCTCCATGGCCCTAGTAAGAAAGCACATGTCCATCTCTTCTCCATGGTCCTACTCCAAACTTCATATGTGACTGAGAATCTCCCTCTCTTTTTTTTTTTTTTTTTTTTACACACACTTTACACACACACACACACACACACACACACACACACACACACACTTTTCACAGTCTTTGATATCTCTTTCTCTTTGTCCTGGCTGGGAATTTTCTACTCGCTCTCTTTCAACAGCTGAGCAGAGACACAGGATATGCGAGGTTCTCCTAGTCTTGAGCTAAACTATTGTCTCAAGAGACTTCCACCTGCACAGGCAGCTAGTGGTTTCTAACACCACCTTTGTGCCTGGTCAGGGAGGGGTGTGACACAGCACATGTCAGCAAGGGTGGGAATTACATGCATTTAGAGGTATTCAAAAATACAATAATTTCATAACTTCATATCCTCAACCAGAATTCACATCTTGTCTAGACAAATTTCCCATCTTGTGCTTTATCAGTAGGGACACTGATCTGTATGTGTGACTGATCCCACCCTTCTCAATTGTCAATAATTCTAAAGTCATAGAGAGCCATTCTCCCCCACTCTCTTCTGCCCTGAATATGAGCTTTATCATTCTAGTCAAATGACTCACCCCCTCACTTTTCAGTAATACCTATTGTATCTCCCCTACTGATTCCCTTTAAATTACTCAGGTTGACCATTGTGCTATAATATCTGTGTTACATCAATGCACTCAGTGTATTTTCTCAGGAGCAAGTATAAACATTTCCAGGAAATGCACTTCATATAAATGTGTTTGCTAAGTTACGTTGCTTACCTCCTTGATTATGATTTGCATTTCAGTGGTACTGCTGCGGCGTGACTTGTCCCCACTTCCTGGGGAAGACGGTGGTATGCCTCGGTGACCCTCAAATAGCGTACAATTCCACATGTCGGTTCCACCCACACTCTTCTCCAACCTTTGGGCTTCCTGGCCAAGCTTCTGATCCAGTTTCTCTCCCTCTCTCTGGGGCCTCAGAGCCAGAGTCTATAACAACACTCTTCTCTCCCAGGATATGTCTAGACTGCATTCCTCTGATGGCAGAGGGATGCAAATTAGGCAGGTCGACATTGCAAATGAGGCAGGGATTTAAATATCCCGCACCTAATTTGCATAAAAATGGCCGCCGCATTTTGCCAACTCAGCACTTTGTCGGCAAAAAGCAGCAGTCTAGAGGGGGATCTGTCGAGAAAGAAAGCCTTTTTCGACAGATCCCTTATGACTCCTGCAAGGAGGTTTACAGGATCTGTCGAACAAGGCTTTCTTTCTCGACAGATTCCCCCTCTAGACTGCTGCTTTTTGCTGACAAAGTGCTGAGTCAGCAAAACGTGGTGGCCATTTTTATGCAAATTAAGCACGGGATATTTAAATCCCTGACTCATTTGCAATGTCGATTTGCCTAATTTGCATCCCTCTGCTGACAGAGGGATGGAGTCTAGACATACCCCCAGAACTGTGTGACCTAGCAGCCAGAATCTGTAACAATATCCCTCTCCCTCAGGGCAGTGCAGCCTAGTAGCCAGAGTATGTAACAACATCCCTCTCTCTCAGGGAGGCATGGCCTAAGTGCCATAGTCTGTAACCATGCCCTTCTCTGTCAAGGCACTGTGGCCTAATAGCCAGAGTCAATAGTAATGCCCATCTCTCTGAGAGTAGTATGGCCTAGTGGCTAGAGTCAGTAACAATGGGTGAGTGTCCTCTCATGAGGTTGGTGAGAAAGGGGTAGGAGGACCCACATCTGCTCTATCTACCACATCCCAGCCCAGGGCCCTGACAGCAGTGGCATAGACCATCATTAGCTCAGCGAGCGATCCCATTGCAACACACCAAACAACCAGTGAACAGTTTCCTGCTCTGGGCTACTTTCTACCAGTCTTTTCCATGTAGTTCTCTCCAGCTCTTCCTTCCACACTGGGGGCCTCCCCTGCAGTCTGCCACTGGCTGGCCTGCGAGGCTTGGTCCATCGGTGGTGGTTCTTCAGGAGCTCCAGCAGCACCTTCTTCCCCAGTGGCAGTCAGTCCTGACTGAGCAGTTCCATAGACCTTTATACCCATCAGGGCTGGGGGGACAGGGCCTGCTCAGCCAGGTGAGCCAGATTAACCCTCTCAGTCCCAGTGCAGGGTTGGTACACCCCATCACAGGTACCTAGGGACTCCGATCATGCGCTACAGTGTACAGGCACTACACAACACAATGAAAATACTGCATCTGATGAAGTGGGTCTTTGCCCACAAAAGCTTATGTTCCAACACTTCGGTTAGTCTATAAGGTGCCACAGGACTCCTCGCCGCTAATGAAAATACTGGTACCTCTGGGTGAGGGACTGTAAGACAAGAGATAACACATGGATACTGCAAACGATGGGGGAAACTTGCATGGGTGATGAAGACAGGCCTAATGGAGATAGGAGTGGGTGTCTCAATAGTATATAAAAGATGATGCGTAAGGCAGAGATAGGCCATGAGGGTTTTAAAGCAAAGTCTGTGTTTGATGTAGTAAGGAAAGCGGAGCCAGCACAGGTTTGCAAAGAGAAATGCTGCCATAAAAGAATGAGCCAGGAATATGATCTTTGCAGCAGTGTTTTGAGTAGCTACAAGTAGAGCAAAAACTGCTGGATTATGCAGAAACTTAGTGCTCTTAAGTGGGCAGAAGAAATGAATGAACTGATTCTTTAGTCCCTCACCACTCCTTTCTGCAAGCATATTCATCCCTGCCTTGTCACTGACTAAGGGGAAAGGGCTTGTGTGAACCCCATGTTAAAATATTGGTAGTACATGATCACATTTTTCTTGATAATAGGGTACTCCTTCTTCCAGAAAGTGAGTCCATTCCCATGATGCTAGAGAAATCCACATTGATTACAAAAGATATACATTCAAATTTGCTCAAATTTTCATTCTTGAACTTTCAGAACAATCTCCTGCAACTGATTTTTGGTTGTTTAGCAATAACGAAAAATGACCCAATGCATATTTCTGTATAGCTCTTGATAAGGTGAAAGCTACAAGGAGGAACTGCAGTCAAATTCCATGTAAAGCAGATCATTTATTATTGCTCTGTCCTTTTTTCAAGAATCTCAATTACTGTTAATTATCATTATTTCTACTATAGGACTAATAATGCTGTATCTCTAGCACTATACAAAATATTAACTCTTTTCCTTTCACCTGACCCCTTGTTTGTTTCAGAATATTTGTACTTTAGAATTACATGTAAATATGCCTTTCCAGATGTCTTAGTTATAAGCTTCTGCTTTTAACTCAGTGTTTCATATTTTGAGTGAAGCACAAAGAAGCCCAGCTGACTTGCCCAAAAGCTATGCATGTACTCAGCAGTACCACTCAAATTAGAAGTCCAGGAGTCAATATTTACAGGAGAACAAATGTGTCAAAAATTAGCATAGAAAATAATATTTTATAACCTTCTTTAAGATCAGGTCACCCACAAAAGCTTGAAAAATCTACATTTATAACTGAAACCTGGTCCTAAATTCATCTCTGTGATACTGCACATGATGTACATTATCACATTGCAGCATAAAAAGACCAACATCTAAAGCATACAGCCTCTCTAAATAGACACAGTTCCCAGCTCTGATTTCTTAGTTCTTGTTAGCCTAAATCTCACCTCTTAGCCTACTCTCTTCTCCCAGAATCCTATATTTTGGTCACTCTGCATGTAAGATCCCTCTCTATGCATGCAAGACTTCTCTCTCTACTATCTCTGCTTTTTGGACTTCATCCTCCATCAGCTTCTGGGAGTCCTCCAGATTCCCATCTGCCCCCAAAACACATTGGTCTTGTCCTCTCACAAACTTCTTTTTTGTCTTTCCATATTTCCCTTTCCAGCTCAGTCTTGACTTGCCCTGAATTTCAGGGTTGGGAAACCATTATGGAGATCTGGAATCATTTTAACAATTTACTCAAGTGACTAAGACTTTCACACAACATTAACTAAAGCTCAGTTTTATTGCTAAAAGATTAATTTTTCTTAATATTAGAGTGAATGGTCTTCTAAATGACCTCCGGGATCAAATTCAGGACCAACGAAAGTGGACAGAAACCCAGCTGAGGCGATCTGAGCAAGAGCAAGCCTACCATATAAATCAGTTTCTTAATGCAATGAAGGAGAGACTGGTAAGATGTTTTATAATCCTGAACTGATAAAATCAGTATCAATTAATAGATCTCCCAAGACTGATTACAAAAGAAACCCCCAAAGATTTTCCTATTCCATAAAAATTTCCAGAAATTTAAATTAAAGGAAAAAATTCAAAACAAACAACAGCAAAACCTTTATGCCCCAGAACCATAACTCTGCCAGTAAAATGACTGAAGAAGAGAAATGGACTGGTAATGCAATATATAATCTTTCATCTCAATGTTGTCATTTCAAATCCAGCTCACAGTGGTACCGACCAAAAGTTTTCGTCTGATCACTGTTGAGTGCTCAATGTGCTTGGTGGCCTATGTCTCTTTTCCATTGACCATTTGTCATATCACCAAAACCACCACCACATTGCATCCTCAGACATGCTTATCAGAGAAACAATGGACTGAATGGGCAAGGGCATTCAACCCAAGTGGTATCTGACTGCCAGGGCTTAGACACATGGCTGGAGCAGAATGGAGAAGCTCACGCTGTACAGGCTGAACCTGTGCAATGAATAAACAGAGGACTGCAGCTGTCTCATACTTGCTACTTTAATGAGCAGTACAGTCAGATGAAACATTTTAGAAAATTAAACACATAAATGAAAGGTTGGCCACACCCACCATCATCTTCTTTAACATTCCTGCCTCCCCATCCTCTTAGAAATAGCTAAGTGAAAAATGTCAGTGTTTAAATCTTCAAAATGTTTAGATAAAACAAAAAAATTCCTTCACCTGAAGCCTGGCAAAATATTTTCCATGAAGTATTCCTTTCAGGAGAGCCCCAGGAAGACAAGAGGTGAGGGAGAGGAAAGAGAATAAATAAAACTGAAGAATGCTGGGAGGATGAAAGAAGTGAGAACCTGAAAGGGAAAGAAAGGGATACAGACTGAGGAGACTATAAACAATAAGCAAAGAGGAGGAATAGATGCCAGTAAGAGAAGTGATAGGAGTGATAGTAGAAACCCTTGTAATGCAGTACCCAACAAATCAATTTTTTTCATTTTGTGTAATGTCTGGGTTTGGTACATTCAAAATGACTGCCAAGATATACAAGAAACAAAGTCCTTCTATGAACTGGAATATTCACCTGAGAACAAATGCATTAAGTTTTATATTAGCTATTCCTTCACCTGTGGGTACGGTGCCCCCCCACCATGGACTGAGTCATAGTTCATCCAGCCATAACAGAACTCTCCTACCAATGTTAACCTGCCCACAGTTCAAATTCCCAAAATTCACAGCCTGAAATGATACACTTTCACTTTGGGACCAAGCACTAAAGGTCTAGAGCCACTTTCATTGTGTAAAGCACTGAAGCATTCTTCAGGGCTAGTGTTTAGCTTCAGGAAATCCCTGTTCTCAGGGTCAGGAAATGAAGATTTATTTTATTAGACTGCTTAAATCAAACTTCCAGCATAACATCCTTCCAGTTGCATTAGAGAGTCTTTCTTTGCATCCCAAGAATAGTTCTGGAGAGAATATGGTATATTTATCAAACTTCTTCCTTTGATTCTTACAAACACAAGACTCAGAGGTCTCTAGAGCACATTTAAAATCACATGAGAGAGCTGCAGGATGTATAACCTTTGTCTAGACATAATTTCATAAATGTATTTCAGTTCAGAACCTCACAGTTTTCCAAATGTTAAATTTCATAGGAATAATAGAAATTGATATTTAAGTAATTCATTTTAAGTACAGTATAAAGCATTAAAGCATAAAAAGTTTTTTGAGCCTTTTGCTACACTACATTCTACTTCAGGTTTCACCATCAAATACATTATTATGATTCTCAAAAGCAGCTATGATTTTGGGTGTGTTGAAGGACATCGTCCTGAGGTCCAAACAAAACTCATATGAAAATGTCTTTGAATTTGAATCTTGAACAAATTCTATATATATATTTTAGAGATTTGTGTGTCTGTCTGTCTATGAATCCGTTTGTTCAAGAACTCCTCTGAAATGGTAAGAGCTAGGACCACCAAATTTGGTATGCAGCTTCCTCTTATCCTAACTTAAACCAAGGTCATGGTTTAAGAAAAAATGAGGAAGAACGGCTCTTGCGCAAGAGGGGGGTTTTGTGCAAAAAGGAGCGTGTAGACGGCTCCTTTTTGCACAAAAGCCTCTTGCACAAAAACGGACCCTAATTAATTATATAAATGAAGTGCAGCAATATGCTAATCTGCACTTCATTTGCATAGGCTTTTGCGCAAGAGAGATGCAATGTAGACGTAGCCCAAGCTGGGGACAGGATTATCATCTTGCCTGCCACCAGCCCAAGTAAGTGGCTCCCCTGTCCCAGTGCTGAACCTGGCGGGGGTGCAGAGGAATAAAGCACTGCCAGCCCCACCATTGTGGATCCTCCCTGGAGCACCGCTGGGGCCAGGCAACACAGGAATCACAGTTTGACCCTTCCCTCCTCACTGCTGGCCCAGACCCAGGGAGGACTGGTGGGAGACCTGCGTGTCCCCAAGGGGACTGCCCATGGGATACTTGTGTGGCCCGCCTCCCGTATCCTCAGGCTGGACCTGGGCAAAGCCAGATAAGTGTTCTAGTGCGTCTATAATTTATTCCATCCAGTCATCTTCTGTACTAACTAAATCAAACGTATTTACATTCCATGATACAGTGCAATAGAGAAAACATTGAAAACATTTCCAGACCTATAAAATGCAGCAGCTTTGTTGCTGTAGAATTTGCTATTATCTCTGTACAGAGGTCTTGTACAAAAGTTTTGCCAAAACATACAGAGTTAACATTAGCCTGAGCTCACAACGCTACTTTTAAGTGAAAGAAATAGGGCAGAGCATATTTTTACACACCCACTCCCTATTGAAGCAGCCAAACTGAACACAAAACACAGCTGTGGTGGGACTGGGTGGGACTTAGATGAATCTTCAAAGCAGAACCTCAGAGGTGACAGCAGTATATGTGGGGGATGTTCAATGCTATTCACTAAAGTTCAGATCTTTGTGGGGGTACTTGGCACCAGTGTGCTATGTAAGCTCTGACCACGAAAGATTCAAATACTACCCAGCTGATTGACAGAGTTCCCCTCCTTTCATGTACCACAGGGGCTAGCTGTATAATAGCTTTCAGAGGCTTTCTACTAGTGGTGCACATCTGCATATTCCTCAGTGCACATAACAAAATGTATTCTGCACGTCTGGAAAAAATTTGAGGGAACATTGTGTGGCACCACTCATAATCAGGCTATAAATATGTAGCCAACCATTCCATCCTATTGTCTAGACTCAGCAAATTTTAAACATAGGATACTATTGCTTATTCTTCACTCAGAAGCTGTATGAACTTGAACACACAATACATGTTATAGGTTGGAGCTATTTAACATGTTCAGAACAGCAGTAGGTTATTCTGGGAAATGACTCACTTCATCAGCCACCTGTATATAATTTCAATATTTGTACATGCAAAGAGATTGTTTAAACCAACACACTACACTCTGGTTAGGTTTCATCAACACTGCTCAGTTTGTAAACATTTTAATTTAGAGGCAAATCCTGCCACTGTTCCTGCTACCCTACAGGGTCCCCTGGCAGTGGAAGTGTGCAGTTCTGCTGTGTAAGGCCTGGGGGTGCAGACCATAGTGTGACTCTGCTGTGATTCACAAGAATTTTCTGTGCTGCACTAGGGCAGAGCAAGGTAGGGGAAGAGAAAGGCAGCAGCCACCAACTCCCTCCCTTCATGTCCCGCAGGGGCTAGCTGTATAATAGCCTTCAGAAGTTACTGCAGCCATTCGGCTCATATGTGGGGAAGAATATCTCTCCATGCCCTGATTGCAAATCTACTTTTGCTCTGGTCTGGCTATTCAGGCTGGGCCCTAGGCTCTGGATTTGCTCCTTAACATTTAGCAGTTTGGCTAGGAAGCTTTGTGTAAGATAAACACATTAATAAAAAACTGCACTGGAGTTTCCAATCAATTATTCTAAGGTGAAACAGACTAAATCACTGGTTCTTAAAAAATGCCCTACACCAGCATCCATTCCACCTTGTCTCAACCCTCTGGTGTATGTGGGTGGTGGTGGGGGAGGGGGAATTGGAGGATATCTTGTAAAGGCACAAGGTTCCAGACACATTTATATAGTTAATAGTGTAAGGTCAAGAAGCCTAGTTTCACTCTTTCCAGTCAACAGACAACTTTGTGGTGAGCAGTGTAATCCTCTGAGGCCCTCTCTACACTGATGGCAGGATGCAGGATAGGTAAGGACGAGTAAGGCTCTGATGGGGGAAAAGGCTCCTGCAGATCTCGATGGCAGGCAAAAGCTTCAACAGTGGGAAGCTGCTAGAGTCTTTCCCCGTTCCCAAAGCCTTTCCTTGCAGTGGGAAAAGGCTCCAGAAGCAGGGAGATGCTGCACTGCAAAACCCAACAAGAGTACATGGCATGGGAGGCATTGCTTGGGGATTTAGCTATGTAGGGTATATACCATAAGGTTCTAGTGAGTCTTTACTCACCTAAACAATGCCTCACAGTGTACACCAGTGTGTGTACTTTATAGACTGCCATAAGTGTAGATATAGCCTTATTCACGATGGAATTTATATGAAGTTCACATGCTATCTATTTAAAAGGAAACAGCAGAAAAGAAACTGGAAGAAAACATGCAACTCTCACTAAAGCTAGAGAGCACCAATAAATCACAGCAATATGAAATGGCGCTGAATCAGGCAAAAGATGATGAAAATAAACTGCATGCAAGAATTACTAGATTTGAAAGACAGATCTGGAGTGAGCTGGAGGAAATCCAGAATGAATATAGATCAGGTAAGAAGGGTTTATTTGTTATATCTGTGCAGGACTGTATCTTGTTCCCTTAGAAAGTGCTTCCTAATCAAATGGAAACATACTTCTTCCTCAGTCCCTTATAGTTGCCTATTTTTCCAAATAGGTTTTCCCCTACTCCCGTCATTTCAAACAGACGTTACAATAGGCCACTAGAACCCATTACTCCAGTTTCCTTTTTCCATGGTGACATTGTCTTTTAGTACAGGTTGAACCTCTCTAGTCCAGCACTCTCTGGTACATCAATATCTGTGATCCAGCATGATTTTCGTTAGCTGGATGTCCATCATGGGTGTGGCCACGTTTCCTGTAGTCCCATAAAGTTTGTTTAGCACTTCCAATCCTGGCTCTCAGTCTTCTGTGCTGTTAGTTAGCCCTAATTTACCCCTAAATGTCTTCTAAGAGCCCAGTAAGCAGTGGAAGTGTTGATAATGCTGCTAGACAATATTGACTTCCCGTGGTTCAGCAAATTCTCTGGTTTGGCACAGGTCAGGTTCCAAGGATGCCAGACTAGAGAGAGTTAACCTGTGGCTTATTGCATGAGACCTAAACCTGCTTTCAAAATGCAGCATTTGGGTCTGCATCCAACGGTGAGAACCCTTTGTGCCATCATGAGGAGGCTGCAGCCTTTCCATTTGCACAAGAGCCCTTGCTATTGAGATCTTAGCTTGGTGCTGTGTGGCTGTGAGTATTTCCACCTAAAGTAACTGAGACCAAAGGCCTTTTGAAGTTTCAGCTTGCGACAATGAACGGCACAACACAAATCTGTGCACAGATAATTAAGCAGGCCAACACACAGATACCTGTTCAGTGTTCTATGATGAATGTTAGTGACATCTGCCAGTTCATTGGCAGACCAAATTCTAACCTAGAAAACCCTTCACGGATTTGCATGTGGCTGCCTCAGAGACTGTCTTGTAGTCCACAACCTAGCAAGGCAGGATGTAAAAGGCTGATGCAATTAGAAAAGTCTTGAATTAAAAAAAATGCAGGTGCTACAGG
The DNA here is from genome assembly GCA_032595735.1 of Pelochelys cantorii. Lineage (NCBI taxonomy): Eukaryota > Metazoa > Chordata > Testudines > Trionychidae > Pelochelys > Pelochelys cantorii. The sequence goes on from CM064330.1 coordinate 60,720,430, forward strand.
ACAAGCTCCTCAGCAGAAAGTCCTTGGTTGCTGTGGACTTTGTGTCAGAGATCACCAGGCTAAGCCCAAACCCAGACACGTTCAGATCAAAATGCAAAACCCACCTTTTCTGTAAACTCTGCCCCAGTAACTGTTTCTTTCCCAACTATCTGAGGGGAATGATAAGAAATAAGAAGAGCAAGGAGAGAGAGTAGGCAGAAAGGCAAAAAGAGCACTTTCTTTCTAATATGCTGTTTCAATAGCTGCTATTAGTGCTTATACACTGCAGTGACAGGCACCTTGGAAATGTCTGAAATGTGAGAGAGATTTGTTTGGATTTTTTATAACTTTAAATACGCTTCAATTACTTGCTTAAATAATATCTGAAGAGGTGCACTGATCAAATGAACTCCATTCACACTGTCACTTTTTTTCTTTTGAAATTGGTGTTTAATCTGGCATGTTTCCATGTAGGCACTTTATTCTCAAGAGCAAGATTAGCAGGAAACCATGGTTAAGATATTTCTTAGCAAGAAAATAAAAAATCTGTTTTGCCAAACTGAGCAAACATCAGAAAGTATTAGTTGGCAATTTGAGAGATCCTGTAATTTGCAAACTAGGATGGATAAATCTGTTAGCTGTTCAAAATCTTTGAGTCTTTGATTAACCACAGTATAAATAAACATTGTTCATAAATAAGCTGGGATGCTTTGAAGTTTGTCGTTTCAGAAAAATACCTCTCAACTCCAACCTCTTTCTTTAAATTTTTACTTAAGTACATATAAGGCCCCCATAAAAGCAGTATCTGAATTTCCCTTTATATTGTCTCAGAAATGTATGTACAATTTCCATCAGAACTAACTATCTTTTATTCTTATTGTTACCACATAGTATACTATCAAGTAGTGTCTACTTCAAGTGAAGACTAGCTCTCCTTCAGAATGATTCTCAAATTTTGACTTTCTTGGCATGAATTCCAGTATTTAGCATCCAAATGCTTGAAATTAAATACTTGTATGTATCCTGACGGGAACTATTGTCACTGTCTGAGGTTGCCACCTATTAACAGATGATAATCTGTCAGAATCAGACACCAATCTTAATGCAGTGGCATCTGTGATGGAGCACACCCCAGTCCCAAACTGGAGAGGGCTAATGAGTTTCTCTGGGTTCAATCCCTATCAAATAGACACATTTGCCCATTTTGTGCCAGTTGGAGAAAGCAAGCTGAAGGAGAGCTGGTCACAGGATGGGGTGGCAACCAGGAAGGAGGGGGCCACACTTCCCAAAAAGCAGAAAGAAAAACAGCTGACAATTTTCTATTGCCCAATGACTTCTTAAAACGCCAAAAGGTTTTAAGAAGGGGGAAAGGCTCTGCCTATCATAGTGTTAATGGCTAAAACTATTAGGCCCCACACCTGCAACTGATAAGTGTGGGGGATGATTGCTGCCCAGTCACTCAGCTCTCTTGACTACAGGAGGGGCTTCTGTGCCAAGTGCCATGATCTCCTAACACTCTGGCTATGTCTACATTGGCATGATCTTGCGCAAATACTCTTTAACGCAAGAGTTCTTGCGTTAAAGTATTTGCGCAAGGGAGTGTCTATATTGGCCGGGACTCATCATAAGAACGATGCGCTTTTGCACAAGAGAGTATCTACATTGGCGGGATGCTCTTGCGCAAAAGCAGGAGTCCGGAACCATTTTGGAAAGGGCAAAAGGGCACCAGCCCTTTCCGGGGGCGGGGGCTGGAGCTCCTTTGAGACACGTGCTTAAAGGGATCTCCCCGGACAGCAGTTTCTCTCTTGCTGCTAGCTTTAGGACCTCTTGCAGGGACTGACAGCCATAGCACTTCTACTTGTGATTGCCCTCTGCCTTGTTGGACACCACAGCCTTGTGCCTTAGTGCCATTAGCTGATTTTTTGACCTCAGCTCTCTTTCTGTGCCATGGAGCCAGGGGTGGCCTTGTGCCTGCTCTGGCCCCTTCCAGCCATTTTGGAGTGCCTGCAGCTGCTGCTCCATGCTGCTGCACTCATCGTCCAGGACCTCCAGGTGCAGATCGCTCTGGACTCCCTCACCAGGGAGGCCATAGCGTCCCCGTGGCATCCCCACCCCACCGTAGAGAGGCCTTTGTGGAGACTGGACACCAGTACCGACTGGTGGGACCGGCTGGTCCTGGGACAATGGGACGACCAGCAATGGCTCCGGAACTTTCGTATGCGAAAGCGGACATTCCTGGAGCTGTGTGCCTGGCTCACCCCTGTTGTCCAGAGAAGCACCACCTGGCTGCGGGCACCCACCCCTGTGGACAAGAGAGTCGCCATCGCACTCTGGAAGCTGGCCACCCCAGACAGCTACCGATCGGTGGCACACCAGTTCGGGGTGGGCAGATCAACTGTTGGTGCCATCGTCATGCAGGTAAGTCCGGGGGGGGTGGGGGAAGGTTGCTGCACTCCATGCCCAGGGGCAGGCAAGACTCCAGGCTGGGGCGATGGGGAATGCCCCGTCACCCAGGGGTTTGGGCCGTCCCTCCCTTGCACAGGCCTGCTGGGGGGGGGGGGGGGGGAGTGGCCCGTGGGGTGAGGGGGCCCTGGTGTGTGTGAGGACAGAGGGCATCACGGGGGGGGAACCCCCAAGGGAGCATGCACTCACTCTGCCTTATGTGATGCGTTCCCCTGTGTTTCTGTGCACCCCTCTGCAGGTCGCCTGTGCCATCAACGACGTCCTGCTCCAGCGAGTCATCCATCTGCGGGACGTGGAGGCTACGGTGGCTGGCTTCGCTGCCGTGGGGTTCCCCAACTGCGGGTGAGCCCTGGATGCAGCCCACATCCCTGTCCGTGCCCCGGAGCATTGAGCGGCCCATTTTATAAACAGTAGGGTCGCCTCTGTCTCCCTTGACATCTCCCTCCCATCCCCAATCCTTCCCTCCTCCCCTCCCCTCCCCTTACCTCCCAATAAACAACCAACACAGGTTTTTTTGGAAAACAAACAGTGTTTGGAACTTTTTATTTACAATGGGGGGACGTAGAGTGGGAGCGGGAGGAGGCTCTGAACTGGGAGGGGAAGGAGGCTCTGAACTGGGAGGGGGGAGCTACTGCTGGGAGGGGTGGCCCCTGCGACTGCCTCTGCAGGGGCGGACCAGGACAGGGGGGTTAGGCCGCATCGGGGCAGGCAGCACAGGGAGGTGGGCAGGATGGGGTGCATTACGAGGGGGAATTGCGGGAGCAGGAGGGCCAGCAGGAGGAGGGGGAATTGCGGGAGCAGGAGGGGCAGCAGGAGGAGGGGGCATGGGCTTTGGTATGGGAGGGATGGCAGGTGCGTGGGGCAATGCCATGCCCTAAGCATGGCCAGCGTGCGCGGTGAGGGCGGTGATGGCATCTGCCATGCAGTCACACTGGGCCTGGAAGTGGCCCCAGGACTGATGGTGCCACTCCAGGTCCGCCTCCACCCATCGTGTGATGGCCGCCTCCATGCATTCGACAGCCTAGACGTGCCGCCGAAGAAGTTGGTCCCGCTGCCAGACCTGCCAGCTTGGTGCTTGGGCGGTTGGAGATGCTGCCGCTGCCGCAGGGCTGGAGGGTCCCCTGCTCCTGCTTGGTCCTGCTGCAGGGAACAGAGGAAAGGATGGGTCAGTCAGGCAGCCTGGCCACCATTCCCGCACTCCATGCCCTCCGCCCTGAGCCCAGGTGACACCACAGTACTGTGGCTTGGGCCCACTCGTTCCCCCCCACCCTGTGTTGTATATTTGCATACAGCACTGCCCCCCGAGAAGGGTGCTCCTCCATGTATTGTAACCACCAGTCTGTGTCCTGGCCCCTTGGGGGGTGGGAGGGCATGTGTGTTGTGTTAACCTGTGGAACTCCCTGCCAGGGGAGGCTGTGAGGCTTTGGGCTAATCAATGGTGTTTGACAGGGAGCGAGATGAATCCCCACAACAGCCTGGGAGCACATATGGCAGACGTGGTCGGGGCTCTCAGATCCCCATCACGTAGATGTCTCCTGGATGGAACCAGGGGTGACTGGGGAGTGGACCAACCTTGCAGTGAAACTCAGGTGGCCCTAGGGCCGGCCGGAGCGCTTCCCCCCTGCCCCTCCCGCTAGCCCTCACATACAGTAGCCCAGGGACGTGTGTGGCTGCAGTGGGGACTTCCCTCGGGGGGCCAGCCAAGGCACTGGGAGCAGGTGAGGGACTCACTGGGGGCCACGCTCACAGGGCTGTGTCACTGAGGTTTTCCCAAGAGCAGCTGACTGTGCCGCACAGCTAGGCATGGAACAGTGTGCTCTTCTGTGTGCTGCACCCTTTGGGAGGTGTGGGCTCTGGCCTGAGCCCCTGGGGCCCTGACTGGTTCCAGCCGGCATCCACCCTTCCCCCTGGTCCCGATGTGTGTGAGCAGCACGGTCCCAGGCGTGCCCTGGAGCTGCCTGCCGCAGCCACGTGCCGCTCAGTCACCAGGCTGCACGTGGTTGCACATGCTGCATACTGGTAATGCTACACAGCATGCAGCTCAAGCTGCCCGAGTGACGCTCCCTCCCCCTCCCCCTCGGGCGCCTGGCTCCCCCCCACCCTTGTGAGTGCAAAGTGCAACACTCACCAGTGGATCCTTCCCCGGCCTCTGATGACACACGGGAGACGTTCGGGCTGCCTGAGAGGCCCTCGAGCTGCAGGGTCATGGTGCTGCCCTGGTCTTCCTCCTCCTCCGACCCACTGGGTAGCTCTGGGTCGTCCCCCGCCTCGCTGGGCCTGGTGACGGGGGGGGGGGGGGGGCGCCTGCTGGTGTCAACTGGCACCGATGGTCCCTGGGGTGCTGCCTCTCCTAGGATAGCGTGGAGCTGCTGGTAATGGGAGCAGCTGTTGGCTCCTGCCCCCGGCCCTCGCTGACCCGGACATAGCCCAGGCGCAGCTCCTCGACCTTAGCCTGGACCTGTTCGAGGGTCCGGGCTGGATGACCCTGGTCGGAGAGCATCTGGGCCATTCGGCGGAAGATGTCCGCATTCCGCCGATGGGCACCGACGTTGTGGAGGGCCTCTTCCTCTCCCCAGAGGTCCAGGAGGGCCTCAATCTCCCCTGGGGACCAGGAAGGGGCGCACCGCTTTGTGCCCTTTGGGGCCTCCTGCAGTGGGGGTGTGGGTTGTTCCCCCACTGGAGCGGCCATCCTGGGTGGTCTGGTGGCTGTTGGAGGGAGCAGAGCCATACGGCAGAGCTGGGTGGCAAAGGTGCTTCTGCCTCGTGGCCTCTGCAGGCTGCGTCTGCCTTTAAGGGGGCTCGGGTTACCAGGAAGTCCGGAGCTGCCTGCGCGTACGGAGTGTCCAAGCAGCCACTAGGGCTTTTTTCCATTTGGACAGCTCTTGCACAAAATCTCTTGGCTGCCTGTCTACACTGGCCTCTTGCACAAGAACAGTTGTACAAGAGGGCTTCTTCCTGAGCGGGAGCATCAGAGTTCTTGCACAAGAAGCACTGATTTCATACATTAGAACATCAGTGTTCTTGCGCAAGAACTCGCAGCCAGTGTAGACAGGCAGCAAGTTTTTGCGCAAAAGCGGTCGCTTTTGCGCAAGATCGCGCCAATGTAGACGTAGCCTCTGTCAATTGCAGGAGCAGCACAATACCATGGGGCATGTTAATGTGATTAGAGAATTTCATGGGTACAAAAGTCATGATTATAAACTTAAAAATCGGTTACTGGATAAACAATTCATTAGCCATGCTTTCAACAGTGACACGGCACAGCTGGACAAAAATAACTTCAAGAACAAGCAGGAATTCAATTTTTGTTAAGTTTTTGGACAGCATATTGAATTCAATTTTCACACCCAATAAATGTGATGCAAGTTCCGCTTCTATTTCTATAATTTGCAGAGCACTGCCAATATGTTTGGTGCAGCCCAATACACGGGATGACATGATTCCAATACCACGGTGGTTGTCATTTCAAAGGCTCAAGTGCCTCCATGACATGCAGTAAAACAGATTAGATTGTTAAAATAGCCTTAGCGGGTTTGAGATTAAAAGGTAGCTATTTACTGCAGAGTTACATAAAAGCCTTTGACCATAAATTAACTCAATATACCTATTTTTTCTTTCACCAGGATTTCAGTCTATTCATGAAGCTCTCAACTCACTCCAACAAATACAAGCAACAAAACTGAAACTAGAAAAAAAGAAATTCCAGAAAGACATTAAAAAGATACGATGCAAGATAACTGAACTACAGGAAGACTGAAGCTTTTTCAGCCATTTGCAGTTGTTTTCTCAACATAACCAGACTGTTGGCTTAAACACTGAAACAATGAAAATCTCATGTCTCCAAAATATGTTATTCCTATGTTTAAATCGTATTTTATAGTAGAACCTTCATAATCTATTGCAACACTAAAGAAAATCAATTTTGGTGATTTTTCTTCTGTTTTAATACATTGAAATTAGGTGAGTATGGCAAGAAAATATAGTTTAAGGACTTACAAATTTGAAAAAAATATTTCACAAAAAGTTAGCTCTTATTTGGGGATTTTTAGGATCCACTTGTCCATTTAACTCCCTGAAAGTCTTAAGCATAACAAGTTCACATCTTGTCTAAATTATGCTGGTTCTACATTGGTACAATTTAACATTAGGCTTACTACATTTTCCCAGTACTGCTCTATGCTCATACTTTCACCCTAGTAATATCAAGTGGCAATTGAAGGAAGCATAATAATCCTCATCTCAGTCTCTGGAATATAGCAGAACATTTACGGCAGCGTAATTTTGGTTGGAAATAAAAAGTTGAGTCATCCAATGCAGCTCAAGAAACTGGTGCACATGATAGATCAAAGGCAAAATAATGATAATTCTCATATTATCAGAAATATGGTATCTATTTCCAATCTGCTTTTCCAGTTCATGGAAAGAGGGTGATAGTCAGAACTAGGTTCCTGATTATTAAAGTGGTAAAATAGAATCTTAAACACATATTTATCTGCTTCAATTTTAACAAAGGAAACAACCTGGAGATATGTTTACCTGGTAATTCAGGCTCCAGGATTCCAAGACACCAGTACACACTAAATTCCAGCCCCACTGATGTCAGAGACAGTTCTGCAGGGTTGAGGGAAAAAATGATCACAATGCAATTGTGGTAGATACTATGGTACGGTCATTACCTCTGGGACCAATGCCTGCTCTCTCCAGCAAACCCAACGGGACAGAACTTGGATAATCCTAATGGCGCTGGTTTTCCATGTTTGGCTAGGACAGCACACAGGGAAAATTTCCCCAGGCAGTGGCCCTTTTAGCATAGTTGTGAATGGGTCTCAATATAGATAACAGGAGAATTCAATTCACTAACAAAAATACTTTTCTTGCTGCAAGAAAACCTTTCTTTTCTGTGGTATATTCAAAAAAGCTAGAATCACAACAGGAAATGGTGTAAAGAACAGAGTGACTGACGCCAAATGCGTTTCTTCTGTATTTCAATTTTGGTTTGACTCACCTTGAGCCTTGCAAATAGCGCTCTTATGAGACATGTGTCTGCACTTGGCTCTGTTCATATCTTGGCAAATCTTTAAAATCACATCACTCTGTATGTCATGCATTTTCAGGGAACCACAGAAAATCTAGAGCCACCTGGAATCCTAATATATTTCTACAGACCCTCACGCAGCTGTCTTCTGAACTCATCCTATAAGTGTCACATTATTCCCTACTTGTGATGTTGACACTGCTGGGGGCCATATTGTTACTGTATTAACCAGCATTAAACCAGAAGAGATTCCAGAGCTATAGCCAGCTCACAGTACTTTGGACGATTAGATGGCCATAACCCCATTTGCTGATCAGGTGGAGTTAGTTAAGTTTACTATTGTTTTTGCCACTCTAAACTGTTAGTATTTATGGTAAGGCTGTTCCTATCCCTCACAAATGCTTTACTTTCATTTAAATTATTACAGAATACATTATCTATTTACATATAAGATCAGTGTGCTGATCATGTTGTGTGATTTAATTTTGTGTGAAACAATGTTTGCGTAAGAGAAACCCAGTTGGTAAAAGTATTATTGAGCAGAGGTATGCTTATTACATGCAAGCAGGAGATTCAGACAGATAGCCTATAAAGATTTTTTTTTTTAACAAAAAAACCTCATTAACTGATTTTATTTCATGTATACATTAGAGCAGGGGTGCTCAAACTTTTTGATACCACGACCCCCTAAATGCTCATGGAATTTGTGTGACCCCCACACACCAAAATTGTTGAGCAAAAAACAAAAAACAAAAACGCTTGACTCACCCCTCCTGCAGTCACTCTGCTGCAGGGAAGCCGCCGGCACCGCACTCCTCCTCCACAGCTAACACCCCCTCCCAGCATGCTACACAGCTGTGGGAGGGGAGCGCACTTCCGGAATCCCCGGAAGTGGTGCGAAGGACCCCGGCAGCTGCGACCCCCCCCAGGGGTCGCGACCCACACTTTGAGAAACGCTGCAATAGAGAATTTAAGTATCATGAATGATATCCTAGTACCATTAAAGGCAATGGGAGTTTTGTCTTCAACATCACCAGAGTCAGGATTTATATTTCTGCTTTTGAGGAAGGTGGTATGCACCACTATCTGGTGAACCTGTTTTCTTGGATGAGTGGACTTTTTTTTATTCCCATCTCTACCACTGATCTTGGCCAAGTCACTGCATCACGCTGTATCAATTTCCCCATCTGTAAAGTGAGGGTTCAGCTTGCCTGTATTTGTAGAGTTCTGTGAGATCTTCAGATGAAAAGTGTTAAAACCTGTCCAACCTCTACAAACCCAGAATTCTTTTGCTCAGGACACAAGAGGCACTTTGCATACCCTAATATCTGAAGGATGTACATTTCCTTTGTCTTCTATTTCTTGGATTTCATTAATTTAGATTAGAGGCTTCCCTTAATAGTTTGCACATCATTTTTACCTCTCACACTTAACTTCAACATGTATAATAAATTACTTTGTTGATAAAATTAATTTATTAGCAATATCAACTAATAGTTTCCTCTAATTCAAAGATAGCATGGGTAGTTTGAAAGTAACTTTCGTTGTCTGATAAAATGCTAAGCACCATAGCATATTTTGCATCATTTTAATGCATAAACATTTTTGACAGTCATATGACTTATTTGGAGTGCTGTTGCAGTCATGGTAGTCCCATGATATGAAGAAGACAATTGGTGAGATAGTATCTCTTATTGGACCAACTTCTGTTGGTGAACAAGAAGCTTTTGAGATATACTGAGCTCTTCCTTCAGGCATGGGAAAGTTACTCAATGTCACAGCTAAATACAAGGTGGAACAGATTGTTCTCTGGAGACCGTGGTTCTATGTCTTATTACAACAATCTGTAATCCACTAACCCTCTTTGTCCTATGGCTGCAGAGGTGGTAATTGCCTACTTCATCTTGAACTATCTCTTGCAACATGTATTAACTTTACATGTCACCTGTTCCATCTTGTATTTAGCTGCAACATGGAGTACCTTGCCTAGAGCTAAACAATGCCGTATAGCGCAAAAGCTTGTCTCTTTCACCAACAAAAGTGGGTCCAATAAGTTATTACTGAAGCTGCACAATTGATTGTTATTAGCCTTAATATGACTGCATTCACTTTCCTGTTCCCCTACCCTGACATTAGAATATACATGGTCTTTAGATTTACTAGCTGAGAGAAAGTCTAAGGTTCAACTCAGAATTGCTTCTCTGGATGTTTGCCTGTAATGTGATAAAACAGGAAGGAAGGGAAAGGCAGAACTAGTAGCTACAGGTAAAAAAACCTCATAGTTGCAGCCTTTAAACACATTCCTGTGTAACAATACCTTCCCGGTCAGCTCTGTTGATCCTCCCAATACAATTTGTAAGTGATGATGCTGAAACCAAGCTGGATAAAGACAAAATAAGAAGGGGCCTGAAAGTGGGGGAAATAGGGCTGCACTGAGCTCTTGGTATGGGGAACAAACACTGATTGGAAGAACAAAGACCATGTAATGAGAGCGCACAGGGGAAAGGGCAATGAAACAGAGGTGGCATACAGAAAGCTTGTGGAAGAGAAAAAAAAAAGGAGAAATGTAAGGAATCCAGTAGGCCACAATGTCCTAGTTAGGGTAATTATTAAAATCATAAATCTACTGATGAAATCACCTTATAGGATTATTACTAAAATGACAACTGATATGAACCATAAAGGCATGGAATTCACAACACTGTTTAAAAAAAAATCAAAGGAAAAGACAGAAACAAGATGGTGGCTAGTAATAGTATAACACTAACACTACATGATTTATGTAAACAAGTTTAAGAGTTGGATCCCTAGTCAGTCCCTGTGGACTTCAGAGGGATAGTGGGACCCTAGAGAGAAGCAATTTCTGGTTTTCCCCAGGAGCCACATATCTGACCAATCACCTTAAGAAAAATGTTTTACATGGAAGTATGTGGGAGAAGGTAATAGAAGATCCTCGCCATTTCTCCCTTGAGTAAGTTAAGTGCAACATGCTACCTCACCTGTTCAAACTTGAATATTAGCACTATATACATGCAGTATACAGTAAATTCCTAATTGTTTTCAACAAAACACTCAGACTAGATTCACTGCATTTTTAATTACATGTAAGTACATGACAGAATTGCATCATGTGTCAAGAATAGTTATCATGATTAATCCAAATGAGAAGTCAACAGCAGGAGTACCAAAAAAATAATAAATACAAATTGCCATACATATTTATAAATATAAACCATGGACCAGATCATTGTGCAAAATCTCATTGTTACTTATTGATCTTTTCCTTTCCAGAGTATACTGTGGAAATCTGGTTCCTCAACACTGCAATCGGTTAGGTTGCAGACAATTTTTTTTTTTGATTCCCACCTCTATAGATGGAGTTGCAGATGTATTAGAGTCCCAACTGTAATATAATGAACATTATAGAAAGCTTAGATTTTTGCGAGTTACAACAGTCAGGAATAACTTAAATGTGAATCTGCATACTCTGACAATTTAAGGCTTTGTTTCATAAAGTAGGAACTTGTTCTACTGTACACTATTGCAAATGTAAAATAACAATCACAGCCCATGTGAAGAGCAGGAACATTGCTGTCAACTCCAATAGGGTGGAAAAAAGGGGGGGCTTTCTGTTGCAGCAGCACAACATATATTTATCAGTGAGGAAAAATACAAGTTAAATGAAATGAGGTTTGTCTAAATAAAGGAAAATGATGGTAGTGGCCATCTGAAAAAAATTTAAAGCAATTTGCTTTTGTCTAACAAAAGACGATTTTCACGTAAACAGATATGCTGGAGGGTGATGTGAATTAAGTTTCATCAATTTCTTCCGGTTGCCGATTGAAAGAAATCCATGCTAGGCAGATGCGGATAATTTCTTGTCTAGTTCCAGAGCTCTAGTATCTCCATTAGCTTTGGCATTTGCTACAAGCGCCTGTGGGAAAAATTAAAGAAAAAAACCCCAGTTATTTATGATATCCAGATATTTAAATCTCTCCTATTCAGCTCCCGTAAAAACCTAAGCCACCAAAATATCTAGAGATAAATGGGATATTTTAGTTTTATGCAATAGTTTACGTAATACCTTAAGAACGAAATTGCAACCACAGTAATGAAAGACTGAGGCTGAGATTCAATTTTCCAACCAGCATGGATTAAAATCAATTATTTTAAAAAATTAAAAATCTGGTGTTGATTTCAATTGGATTTTTAATTTTTTTTAAATCATCAGTAAAATACTAAATTTCTGCCACTTAAAAATAACAGTTGAAATTAAAACTTATAATAAACACGCTACACCTACTCTTGCAATCTCATAAAATCAATTCATAGCTCTACTGTGTCCAGCCTAATTACCGGCTCTTGCTTCTAAAATGGTCTGGGCTTTCAATTTGTTTCTCAGCAGACTAACATGTGCAAATACAAACACTGGCTGGACAGGATTGTTTTTGATCTGTGCACACGTGGGCCAAACACAGCAGAATTAGTTAAATCATTGCCTAGAGACACAATATATAAGGAAGGATAGACACAGCACAGAAAGGAACAGTGGAAGGGTTGGAAAGCAAAAGGGAAGATATTCAGCACATACACAGCTTCCTATATTCCCCTACACTTTTGCCACAGAAAAACTGTCATAGCTTCTGGGTGTAAACAGACCCTATACATAATACATACTTAGTTTGGAACATCATGGTCACAGACCATAATGATGATATCATAAGTTTATTCCCTATTTTACGGCAACATAACTCAGCTTTCCCAAAAGAACCCCATCCTATACTTGTTTCTGATGGGGCTTACTAAAAGTAAAGTACACACTCTAAAGCATAGTCGGTCTTAGCTTTCTTTGGTAACTTGGAATCAGATCTGCATCAAAATGATAGCAGGAATGGGGAATATGAAAGCTAGACATTTTAAAATCACCCTACATTTAGTGTTTTGAGGACTTGTCAGAGTTAATAAAATTTGAAAATTAAAAAAAAAAGTTTAAGAACAACCATCAGCCAGGAGACTGCTGCAACTGCAAATCAGTTATATGATTTAGTTTAATGAAATGTAAGTGCTACTATGTGTGTGTAACTTAGTTCTTACCATTCCTAATGTACTGTTGCTGCATCTGCAGCTTGACACAGGCAATGAGTATTATATGTACTACTTCCTAAAGTAATAAAAATCAAGTGATCTTAAAAAAACTACACAAAGTTTACATTCTTAGACTTTATAAAATGCTGTTCTGAGTTGCAAATTAACATGTTTTAGTGATCAGATTTGCCCCATTGTTTGAAGAAATGTGAAGAAGTATCAATGGGAAACTTGATTTAAACAAATTATTTTTTAGTGATTTAAATCATTGATTTAAATTGCCTGGAGGCTAAATCAATCCACCCTGTTTCCAACTAAGCAGTTCACTGACAAGAGGGAAGACACTCAAAACAGAAGACACCTACTAGGTCATATGGCCTTTCAATATATTCCCTGCAGGACATTTACTGGTAGGGCTATCTTTATGTATGACACAGCCCACTTATACAACATTCTCAGGAAGTTTTTCCAGTCTGTCTAGGGTTTCCCATTCTGAATTTAATTCTGACACACCTATTTGAGGTCTTTGTATTATTCAAGAACTCGCCAGTTACAGATATTCATAAATTCTACTTGGCACTTCTTCATTCCCTGTGGTCACTTAGCCAAATTCTACATTAAACTGATTTTTTTCTGTAAGGAAATTCCTCCTGAAACCTACACTAGATATTTTTATGACTCTTCTTTGAGCTCTCGCAGCCTCTTGCTAGAAACAGTTCTCAGAATGGAGTACACTGAATCCACACCAAATTCATATCAAGAAGAACTCTGTATAGCCAACTTTTTTTATTATTACATGTCTTACAATGCCTGTCTATACAGGCAATTGAGATAAATTTTGCCCCATAAAGATTCTGAAAATTTTAATGAATTTTGGAGCAGAATTTCTGACAACACTTCCTTGAAATTCAGTTAGCAAATATGTTGCTTCTGATATTACAGTCAAAATGTAAGAGTGCAGTTCAAGTGCCATTTTGGATGTGCTGTAAGCATACGTGTGTTTATTCTTTACACTGTTTAGCTACATTCAGCAGCAATTATAAAAAAATCTCCTTTCCCGCCTCATTCTGTCTTAACCTACGCCTGCATCTGCTTTGGGGCTGACAATCTCAGAAGCATTTAAATACATTTTCAGATAAAATCTTCAAGTTTCTACTATAAGAGCACAGTATTAAACAAGATGGAAATGAACCATTGGCCAGCATCCTGTCTCAGTCACCACTGTTATGCTGACTTTGTCTGATAGTCACAGTGCATGGAGTAGCTTTGATTTGAAGCACTGGCTCCACACAATGTTAGAATAAGATTATGCTTTTGCTTCCCAAATCCTGGAAGGATTCCATAATACACCCCATGGATATTTCTATTAATGGAGACTAGCATAGAAAGCTAGTCAGCATGATTGGCATTTGTGTATGTATATATGTATAAATATAGACAGATTCTTACATCTATTAATTCATAATCATCTTTGGCATATAAATGTCTTAGGAGGTACCAGCGTGCAACTGATACTATGGTTTCTGGATACCCAGGCTGATGATATACCACTCTTTCCAACATTCGACGAGTCTCCCTGGGAACATAAATCACATTTAATACTGAGCAATCTCTACAAATGTATTATATTTATACCAAATAAGAAAACTGTTAAATAGTGCTACATAGCAAGAGTCACAATTTTAAACTATTGTGATGAAACCAAATTGTCCTCTTTACTAAAATTCATATGTGCAATCAAGTGTCTTGCAGCTGATGGCAACAGTTTATAATAGATATAAGGAACACTGATGATTCTACTTCACTTCTCCCAACTGTGAGCCCAGCACAGCTCATTTTCAGAACAAACACAGAGATGCACAATTAGGTTTATTTCCACTTAGGGTAACAACTTCCCTGAGAATAATCCTTTTTTAGTACACCTTGAAATGTAAACTCTTCTGCTGCAAGTAGTAACGAAAATATTTATTTCAACATTAGTGAAATTTGCATGCTTGTTACACTAGAATGTTGTATATCATGCTGCCCATAAACTTCAGATAATCCGGAACCTTTGAGACTTAGGTCGTGCCGGATTATCGGCTATGCCGGACTATCAGGAGGTACTATAAACTGGGGGGTTTACACACACACACACACACACACACACACACACTCTAAAGTGTTTTTAACCCTTTTTATTGTAGCAGAAGCACTGTCCAGCATCACACACTGCCAGTGGCAGACTGACTCGGTCCCGTCCCAGTTTCGCTCAGTTCAGCTGCTGCCACTGCTGCCTTGTGACTTGTTTTTTGCCGAAGCTCACTCACTAGGCTAATGCCATTTTGATGCCGGACTATCGGGAGTGCCATATAATTGGATGCTGGACTATTGGAGTTTTACTGTAATTGGTCAGCAGTACCCTCTTGAAATCCTAAAAGGCATTTGCTCTTGTTTAATGATTATAATATAAACCTTTAAGTTATCACAGATGCTTTTAAGGAAACAGTAACTAGAATACCAGTCCTGAGACTAGCAAAAAGGTTTTTAGTAAAGTGTATTTGTACAACCAGTGTGTATTCACACACACACACACACTATAGTATACCTACTGTAAAACAACTGTTCAATAGCCTGCAGCAGCAATGTACAGTTTACAGCAAGTGAAAAGTTCAAGTGACATCCAATGGGGAATTCACGTAGGCAAAATACAATTATTCAAGTTGGTCAGTACACTGATACAGGATGTACCTCCCTTAACCAGGACTCCCTATATGGCAACATCTGTAGTCTGGTATGGACCACGGATGTTCCTGGACCACAGAGCCCAGCAAGAGGGAGGTCTGGTGGCAGGACAAGAGCACCATAAGGGGCACTGGCAACTCTGCCAGGAGCCCAGAGTATGTGTGTGTGGGGAGGAGGGGAACACATGGCATGGCAGGGAGTTCTGGCCCAGCAGCTGGAGCTCTAGCCTGGCCGTGGCCATGGACCTCCAGCCTCAGCCAGGGAGCTACGACCCCAGCAGCAGCCAGGGAGCTCTGGCCCTTGCCCTGGTCTGGCTGTGTTCTGGCTCCAACGGCCAGGGAACTCCATGCCCAGCCCCAGGGGCAGCCAGGGAGCTCTGGCTCCATCCCTCCGCCTCAGCCGTGGAGCTTTGCCCTGGCTGCAGAGCCAGGTGGCTGCAGAGCTCTGCCCCGGCTGCGGAGCTCTGACCATGGATCTCTGGCTCCAGCAGCAATGGGGCCAGGGAGAGCCCTGTGGGGGCTCAGGCAGTGGCAGGGGCAGGCTAAAGCCCTAACCTGGTGGCAGCACAGCCATGAGGGAAGGGACCTTCCCTGATCTGGCAAATCTCCTCAGTCCCCTCGAGGGTGTCGGATCAACGAGGTCCAATCTGTACTAGCATTCCTATTTTTGCAAAGATGTGCCATAGAAAAAAAGGGGCCAGAGACTTGGTTGGAATCTAACTTGAGACCGGATGGATTTGCAGCATAAGCTAGAACTAGACTACCTCATTTCTACCATCTCA
Source organism: Pelochelys cantorii (assembly GCA_032595735.1). Lineage (NCBI taxonomy): Eukaryota > Metazoa > Chordata > Testudines > Trionychidae > Pelochelys > Pelochelys cantorii. The sequence continues at coordinate 60,736,497 of CM064330.1, forward strand.
CTCAACCAGTTCTTGCAAAAGCCTGAATTTAGTTTTACATATATGTTTTTTTAAAAACTTAACCAAAAGCTGTAGTTGTCTTTTCACATCACAAAAGACTCCCAACTATAAATATTACTGCTTTGGTTCTCTGCTTTCAAACTAGATTTTCAGCTTTTAAAGTTTAACCACATTGTTTGTGTGGGGTACACTGTATTAGAGAACACATACCTGGCTCCCATTTTGCGATTGTACTGTAGCAGTGCTTGCAGAAGAACAGCCAGTGGGCAGAAGGAAAGTTTCAAGGCTTCAGTTGTTGCCTCCTGAACCAAGGATGGCCAATGATCATTTGAAATGTTAGCCTATTAGCAAGGTGACAGCAAGAAAACTTTAATAACTATGTTACTAGCCAAAATGTTTCACTGGGTGTAAGAATGTTTGTTTGCACACACACTATCTGCATATAAATAGCCTTTAATTCTGCAAGTCTGCTAACTTTTAAGCTTTCCTGTTTGTTAAATTAGATTGCTAAGTCTCAGGGGTATAATAAGACTGGAAAGATAGAACTGCATTATTTCAGCAATCCTACACATCCCCGCAAAATTCAACTTTGCAGAGTTGTTTTTAACAGAAAGTAAAACAGCATTACTTTATTATATTAAGGATGAACAAAATTTATGACTGTGTATACCCGATGAAAGCTTGCAAGGCTACACTGGAGAGATGAATGTATGCAAATTGGATATTCAGAAGTCCACAGAGTCAAAACAGAAAATCTTAAATACTACTCTAAAGTGATTTCTTTTTTAACAAAACCACTATTCAGCAATTCATGTTTCCCGAGTACACTGAATTAGATTACTGGAGAGATGGTAATATATTTGGTAAAATTTTTGCACAACAGAAAATACAGTAAAATATTGATGCTTATATAAGTGTACAGGGTTTCACTAGGGAAAACAACAAGAAACAGATTACGCAACACTAAGAAACTGCAATTATGCTACTAATATCTAAGTAAAATAATTAAAGACAACAAAATATGCCCAAATCTAGCCCCAAGAGTGGGCACAATTTAAGTGGGCGTAGCTATATTACAGATAAAGCTGACAGCAAACTAACCTGTAATAAGCTGTCTTGTAAACTGCTCTGGTTATGCAAAAGAATGTGGGTAGTGAAAGATTTGTTAAAAAAAGCAGATTTATATGCTTCAAAAAAAATTGATCAGCCATGAAGACTGATCAGTATGAAATACACTACACAAAAAACAGACTCAATTATGTCATACTTGAATCTTGTGCAAGATAGTCTGAATCATGTGAGAGGTGGCAGTCACTACAGGCTGCCATTTCACATAGACACCCCTTTCTCCCTTAGGTATGTAGCTCTTGTACTCATTAGGAAGAGCTTTATTTGGTTTCCTATGCTGGGAGAACTTTTTCCACTATCAAAATTAATCAGTTGGTTGAACTATTTGGTGTAAAGAAAGCTCACTGTTTCTTGTTTTAAACATTCTGGGCATAAGAAAAAATGCCTTTGTTTTTATTTTTATGGTAAACCTTAACTAGTGTTTTCCCAACCTATTCTCATGAAGTGATGACCCACAATAAATCACAGCATACAAATAGCCATCACAAAAGAGAACATGCTTTCTCCGACAGCATAGTTGATCCAAAAAGTCTTGTACCTTTCAAGTTTTTAGGGAAGTTTAGTACAGGTTGAACCTCTCATCTGACACCCTTGGGACAGGACAGGTTCTGAACCAGAGAATTTTCCAGATCACAAGAGGTCAATATTGTCTAGCACCATTACCAACACTTCCACTGCTTACTGTGCTGTTAGAGGACATTTAGGGTAAATCAGGGCTAAATAAGAGCACAGAACACTAAGAGCTAGGACTGGTGGCTGTAAACAAACTTTATGGGACCATGGGAAACTTGACCACACCCATGAAAAGTGGACATCCAGCTAACTAATCATTGACCACGGATGTTTCCGGACCAGAGTTCTGGACTAGAGAGGTTCAACCTGTACTACCACTGCTGAAAGAGGATAGTGTGCAATCTCTGGAAAAAGCATTTCAAAGCTGACAAATATTTTCTTTAAGGAACTTTTGTAATTGTTTTTATCTGTGCCTTTTAAGGGGAGAGGTTAGAATTACTTTCCTTGGATTGCAAGCTCTTCAAGGAAAGACTATCTATAAATTTGTACAGCAAATAGTACAACTGCACACCAAACCTGACTGAGGCCTCTAGGCAATAAAAATTAAAATAAATACTAAAACTGAATGAATGCAACTCATACAAATGTCGCATGTTCAGTCTTGAAAGTGAAAGTTATACTACAGTCAATTTGGAAGACAAAATAATCTAGTATTAGAAAATAAAACTTAAGGGGAGAATTACTCTCTTTACAAGTTTATTGCTCTTAGTTGATGATTCCATATATTTTTCCTGTAGACACAAAATATTCCTGGAGAGAAGCCTAAGAACATAAGAACGGCCATACTGGATCAGAGCAAAGGTCCATCTAGCCCAGTATCCTGTCTGCCGACAATGGCCAATACCAGATGCCCCAGAGGGAGGGATCACAACAGGTAATCCTCATGTGATCTGTCCCGTCACCCACCTCCAGAGAAACAGAGGCTAGGGACACCATTCCCACCCATCCTGGCTAATAGCCATTGATGGACCTAACCTCCATGAATCTATCTAGCTCTTTTTTGAACGCTGTTAAAGTTCTAGCCTTCACCGCATTCTCTGGAAAGGAGTTCCACAGGTTGACTATGCGCTGAGTGAAGAAAAACTTCCTTTTGTTTATTTTAAACCTGCTGCCTATTAATTTCATTTGGTGACTCCTAGTTATTTTATTGTGGAAATAAGTAAATAACCTTATTCACTTTTTCCTCGCCTGTCATGATTTTATAATCCTTTATCATATTCCCCCTTCGTCTCCTCTTTCCTAAGCTGAAAAGTCCAAGTCTTTTTAATCTCTCTTCATATGGGACCCGTTCCAAACCCCTTATCATTTTTGTTGCCCTTTTCAGAACCTTTTCCAATGCCAATATATTGTTTTTGAGATGAGGCAACCACATCCGTACGCAGTATTCAAGATGTGGGTGTACCATGGTTTTATATAGAGGCAATCAGATATTTTCTGTCTTATTCTCTATCCCCTTTTTAATGACTCCTAACATTCTATTTGCTTTTTTGACTGCCACTGCACATTGAGTGGATGTTTTCAGAGAACTATCCACAATGACACCAAGGTCTTTCTTGAGTAGTTGTAGCCAAATTAGTCCCCATCATATTGTATATACAGTTGGGATTATTTTTTCCAATGTGCATTTCTTTACATTTATCCACGTTAAATTTCATTTTCCATTTTGTTGCCCAATCACTTAGTTTGGTGAGATCTTTTTGAAGCTCTTCACAGTCTGCTTCGGTCTTAACTATCTTGAGCAGTTTGGTATCATCTGCAAATTTTTCCACCTCACTGTTTACCCCTTTCTCTAGATCATTTATGAATAAGTTGAATAGGATGGGTCCCAGGACAGACCCTTCAGGAACCCCACTAGTTACTTCTCTCCACTCGGAAAACTTACTATTTATTCCTACCCTTTGTTTCCTGTCTTTTAACCAGTTAGCAATCCACGAAAGGACCTTCCCTCTTATCCCATGACAACTTACTTTACTGAAGAGCCTTTGGTGAGGGATCTTGTCAAAAGCTTTCTGGAAATCTAAGTACGCTATATCCATTGGATCCCCCTTGTCCATATATTTGTTGACTCCCTTAAAGAACTCTAGCAGATTAGTAAGGCATGATTTCCCTTTACAGAAACCATGTTGCCTTTCCCCCAACAAATTATATTCATCCATGTGTCTGACAATTTTATTCTTTACTATAATTTCAACTAATTTGCCCGGTACTGACATTAGACTTACCGGTGTACAAATGACAAGATCACTTCTAGTGCCCTTTTAAAATATTGGCGTCACGTTAGCTATCTTCCCATCATTAGGTACGGAAACCAATTTAAAGGATGGGTTACAAACCACAGATAATAGCTCTGCAATTTCCCATTTGAGTTCTTTCAGGACTCCTGGGTGAATGTCATCTGGTCCCGGTGACTTGTTACTATTCAGTTTATCTAGTTGTTCCAAAAGTTTTTTCAATCAAATAGTTTTTTCAAATTAGAGCATATTAGGTTTATTCCCAATAGTATTAGCATGAAATTAAAATACCATTTCTGCTAATTACTAAGGGATAGTTCACAAAAGACTTATAGTTTCCCACAGTTTACAGGAGGGCTTCATCTGGAAGATTACAATAGATAGATATAAAACAATGGCTTATATTGTAAATCAATTCATTTTATCATAATAGTTGTGGTTATCTTACCATACAGATTTCCAGTGCAAGCAAAGCTAGCCTGAGCAAACTTGATAACTTCCCATTCCAGTTGCCGTGCTGGGATGCCAACTGTAGACTCTTTCTGTAACACATCTCTGCTGCGACCATCATTCTTTGAGACTGGTACACTTTTGCCAGCCACTGAAACAGAAAACCAGTATGATTAGTAGTGCTTGTTAAAACAGATCATTTGGTATTTTTGACTTTGCAAATTTAATAAATTTACTTTTATTAGTAACAACATTGGGAAGAGGGGTGGGACACAGATATAAAAAAAAAATTCCCTTTTTTTAAAAATACAATGTTGGCAATCCTTAGCACCTAGGATTAAGCTGTAGGCCCCTTTACCTTCTGGAGCCACACCTTTCTGAGCTTTCAGCACATCTGTCTCTTGCCGTGGATCCCCTCAGGAGTCCACTTACAATGGCTCTCCAGGGCATCCACACCCAGAGGGAATAATACAACCCTGAACTCTTGACTGGAGTGACTCTCGGCCAATGTAAAGAAGGATTTACTGAGCATCTGTATCCAGCACTGGAAACTCTCCAGGTCTACTTACTATATACTGTACTGAGGGTTGCTATGTCCTCTCTTCCAGCAATAAGGGGAAAAAGAGCAGGCACGATGCTCTTGAACAAGAGAAAGAGCTACTCATCTGTGCAGAGCATGCAAATGGAAGAAAAAAAGGGAAAGCACATGTCTAGTGTTTTGCACACTGCTCACAAATTGTCTTAGTGTTTTTTGGGAACCATTTAATTATGCCTAGTAAGATGTTATAATACATTAGACTCCAAGGTGAATATGGGATGAGGAAGTAAGAATCGGCAAAAATTGACAACTTATTAAAGTTAACATAATTAACATATAAATTTTGCTTTTTCTGCCTTTTAATAGAGAGCATTAGATAGTACTCCCATCTCACCATGTGTTAGTGTACAAAGGGGAGGAATGTTAAGTCAGAGTCCCTTCTTCTCAGATAATCCACTGTAATAGGAAGAAAGAGTCCACTTACATGCCACGCTGTTACTGAAGTGAAGTTGGACATGACAGTTTTATGAAGTTCCTCCAAGATGGCATCTGGAAGTTCTTTGTGTGACTGAAAAAGCTGTTTACACTGAACTTGTCTCAAAAGCAGGAAAAGATCTGACTGGTTGGGGCAACTTTTTAAACCCTAAAATCCAAAAAGTTTTAAAATGAGTTAAATGCAATTAAATACATTTTTTAAAAAACATTAGAACATTCTTTTTTCATATTGCATGGAAAGATAAGGAAGAATTTCCCATTGCCTGTGATCCACTTGCAGCAGACTACTGCTATACATTAGTCTCTCTTTCTGCACATTATGAAGACTCCTGAAAGCAGTAGCACAAGGAGGGGATAGCTCAGTGGTTTGTGCACTGGCCTACTAAACCCAGGGTTGTGAGTTCAATTCTTGAGGAGGGCCATTTAGAGATCTGGGGCAAATCTGTCAGGGATGGTATTTGGTCCTGCCATGAGGGCAGGGGACTGGACTCGATGACCTTTCAAGGTCCCTTCCAGCTCTATGAGATAGGTATATCTCCATATATATGAAAGGAACACTCATTGTTCCCAAGTCAACATCTTACACCTTCCTCATACTTACAAGTGGGGTTGAAAAGCAGATATCCAACATGGAGGGAAAGAACAAGGAATAGGCATCTAAGGAAGCTATGATACTAAGAAGCCAGAGGAGAGGAGTCTCAAAGCTAGTGTAGATGCACAGGGTCATCACATGGTAGGAACTCATCTTAAGCGTATCTTCAAGGATTTGTGAGGTCTCAGGGCAATGCCCCATAAATTTTGTCTTGGGGGAAGGAAATGCTAGTATGCACACTTCCCCTTCTAGGAATGGATTTCAGAATAAAACAGCATCCATCACATGGTTCTAATACATGCACTTTATCTTTACATTATCAGTAAAGTCCCAAAACATTACTTACAAACTGATTCTTCGCTGTCCAGATCAGTACACATTTTAGAGAACTAGTTCAATGTAAATTACTTTTTAAAGGGTATTTGGAGCAAAAGATGTATTTAACTCTGAGAAGTAAGTGACTGCATATGTAACAGAATTTTTAATTATCAGAAACCTTCCAAGCTACAGCAGATTTAAATAGGCAACAGTCAGGCAGAAGCAATTTAATCTCTGGTGAGAGTCTGGTATTTTGCTTTTCCTGCCTTCATAAGGAGGGAACACCGTGAACTTTCTGTTCTGTAATAGAGATCATTAGCCTCAGCAACTAAGAAATGGTCTTGCCGAGGTTAATGGTCTTGCCTAGTTCAGAGAAGAAAAACAGCGAGGTATGTCCCTAATCCTCACTCCTCAGATTCCTTCTGCAGATCTTGAGATGATTACAGCTTTCAAGGAAAGAGGACAAGTGGGCCTGACTCTTAACTTCCTCCCACAGAAGAGTGTTATCCAATCTAAAAGCAAACTGACACTCTTGTTAACATATTCCTATACAAACTAGGGATGTTAAATTTTGATTAACTAATCGAATAGTTGATAGAAATCCCATCGACTATTTGATTAGTCCACCTTTGAAATGTACAAGAGCCCCAACAGGGACTTTGAGTCCCTCGCTGGCCCCAGGCTCCATGCAGTGCTTCCTCTTTGAAATGTTCCTCTTTTAAAGCCAGCTCCCTCCAGGACCCCTCAACCTCCTCCCCTGCCCTCGCTGCCTCTTTGTGATAGAGGCAGCAAAGGGAGGGGGGAAGCAACTAGTTGACTAGTGTGTCAACTATCTGATAAGCTTTTGCTTATCGGATAGTCGACTAGTTGATTAGTTGCGTACATCCCTAATACAGACAGGTTAATGGATATGCTGACTAAAGGAAAACTGACAAAAATTTCTTCTCTACAAAGGCGGAATGTCCACTTGCTAAAGGGCAATAGCCAACAGCATCTTAAAAGAGATTGGAACAGCTGGGGAGAAGGTGGTGCATCACCTCAGCAAGTGCCTTTGTACAAAAGCTACATTGGCTAAAAATTAGGTATTTATTTAGGAATGTCTGGTGAATGGCTTATGTACTAGATCTAGGGACTGCTTTGCAAATACTTCTGCCAAAGGTGGCAGCCTTCTCTCTCTTTCCATTATGCACACATGCCACTTTAACACAAATGCTCTATTAAGATATTTTCTGAATTTTTACCATTCTTTAGCAATGTAAACACTTGTTGTTATGCAGGTGATTCAATCTGGTGTAGTTTAAATGGTACCTATCACTTTTGGATTGCAGTCTAGACTGTGAAAATTGAGTATGAGCTGGGAAGTGAACAATCAATGGGACTGAGTACACAAGAAGTCATTCATCCTACAGCATAGGCAATTGCATTTCCCTTTGGAAATTTTGTAAGAATGTATTGTTCACTGACATAAGTGGGGAGGAATAAGGAGGACATGTAGATACACAGTGATAAAATCAGATTGAAGTAGGCTTTTTGTGCTCCAAGTACTGATCATGGATAGAGAACAATTTAAATGGCTAATAAATTTAAATTAAGTTATACAAATGATAGAGAACAGTCTTTCTTTTTCTAAAAGGTGAAAAGTCAGTTATGCTTTAGGCCAGGGCTACTCAACTTTGAAGCACCGGGGGCCACAATGATACTCACAGCACATGCCGAGGGCATATACATGCAAATATATATGCAAATACCATCTTTCACACTGACGGGCATGAATACAAAGATTAAGGCAAGACTACACAACACGCAGGCCCCATTTAATTCAGTTCTGTTGATATTAATAAAATGCAATATTTACCCGATTTCCACCCATACGTCAGCACTTTTAATGAGCAATGACAGTCCAGAAATGTAACTACAAAAACACATATCAACAGAAGACCATAACATTGATTACTTTTTTGTTTTGGCTCCAACCTGTGGGCCGCATGGTAAACCCCATGTAAACCCAAACTGCACCGCGGGCCACAAACAAATGGGCCGCAGGCCACATGTGGCCCATGGGCCACGTGTTGAGTAGCCATACTTTAGGCTGTGCACTGCTGTAACAGACTGTTGCTTCTTGCTGGTATTTACCATTGTATATATAATACATAGGAATCAGTGCTCCAAAGTAATGAACCAGCAATGAGTGTAGTAACCATACCTTTGTGCAAAGAGCCTCAGCTTCTGTAATTCTACCAGCCTCTTTTAAACCAGTAACAGCCTGACAAAGAGACCAGTCTTCAAGAGCCTGAATGTACTTAGCAGAAAGGTCCTTTTCTTTAGCTGTAAATAAACATGCATTTAAGAATGTATTGCTCAACATATTGTAGTGCCCTACCACACATCAGGGTTTGAGTGCTGGCAACTAAAGAGGATCTAGTGTGTCATGATGATAGGTCAGACAAGCTAAGTGACAGTGCTCTCTGTTTTTTTATTTATATTATTGGGGGCGAGGGGGGGGGGGAAGAAGAGACTTAAAAACAAAATAAAAACTATGCTGTTTTTGTAAGGTAGCTATCAACATGTGGGCTGATAAAATAATTGAAGCATATATTTTAGACAAGAGAATTTTTCAAAATGCAAAAAAAAAAAAAAAATCAAGTCAAATGTTGCGACTTTGCCAGTTTAGTAAGGGAAGTTGGAATTTAAAATCCCAATTCAGTAGTTAACCGGTTAAATGTTAGGTTAGCCTGGGGCTGTTGCTGGCTGCTGATCACAACGCTCAGGTAGCCCTTCACCTGCGGCAGCCTGAGAACAGGGGGCTGCTCCCAGGCACTATTAAACTGTTACCTAGTAAGCATCACCGGGTAACTGGTTACCTGTCCAAATTCCTAAAGGAAAGCTACAGATAGCCTGCCTTTGTCCATTTTATCCAAGATTAAAAGCTTGTTTAGGGAAAAGTACATACTGTATCAATTTAAAAATCAGATCACTGTAGTTTTAAGTAGTATTGAAAACAAAATGTTTTCAAGTCAACACATTGAGTGTTAAGAGTTTGTAATTAACCTTAGTTCAGGTTCTGTATCCTTTGTTCATCTACCAAGGATACTAGTATTTCTGAAGTACTGTAGTGAGAATTTAAATGAGCAAGTTTTGAGTAATTATTAGCCTCTTTTCCATTTGTCAACTGTCCACAAAAGCTTGTGATTTTCTCAAAGGCATAGAGCTTGTAAACATTTGGTAAATATTTTGAACAACTTTTCATCTATAAATAAAGCAGGTCATTGTGAGTGTTTGATATTCAAAATAAATTTAGTTGGCTAGTGCTTCTTGGACACAATTTACATGATATTGTTTGTGTCTCATGACTAGATAAACCTCGTAGAACAGGGTTGGGCAGACACTGGCTTGCGAACCCGTCCAGTCTGCCAGGGTTAGCCCCCAGCGGGCTGCCACCACTATATTTACCTGAGCCTCTGCAGGTTCAGGTGACTGCAGCTCCTGTTGCTGCAGACAATCATTCCTGGCCAGGGAGAATGTGAGAACTGGTGTTCTGGCCCGTGCCGCTCCCTGCAGCTCCCATTGCCCAGGAATGCCAATCTGTGGCCAATGGGAGCTGCAACGGCCTGTGCCTGCAGAGGGGCAGGTAAATATAGTGGCAGTGGCCCGCAAAGGGCTAAACCTGGCTAACCACCACTGTTATTGCCTGCCCCAGGCTGAGAATCTGATTGCTGGTATAAATGCTGCTGTTCATAAGTTCAGAAGTCTTGTTCAATACATATTTCACTATTTGGTTTAGGGATGTAAAATCCTGTTTAATTAGTTACCAGTTAAACGTGATGTTTAACTGGTTAAGCAATTAAAGGGAGAATGGGTGGGAGGACTGCTCCAGCCTGCCTGAGCTGAAGTGGCCCGGATGCTTGGAGCAGCCCTTGCCTGTGGCACACTCAGGCTTGCCACAGAGAGGGGCTGCTCCAGGCGGGCTGGAACACCCTTGTCTACAGCAGGCCCCACAGGGTTGGAGCAGTCCCCTGCCTGTGGTAGGTGGAGGAGAAGCCCATCTCCCCAAGTTACCCAGCACCGGTAAGCATCACCCTTTAACCAGTTAACCTTTCACATCCCTAATTTAGTTAACAGTCACTCTGAATATTTTTCTTAGAAAAGTTGTTTGATAGAATATTCATAGAAAGCCAAAGAACACTGTCACTTTTTAAAAATTTGGAATGAATAGTCAGAGAATGACCACTCACACTATAATTATACCATTTTTAGACAGTGCTGTGAATTCTACACATAACTTCACTATGGTATTGTGACTGTGGTATTCTAGGCTGGTCCTACGTCATAAAATGGACTGATGCGCTACTGACACTGGTGACCATTTCGGAAGGACTGGATTCAGAAGCCATAGAGGGACAAGGCAGAAAAGCTGGAACTCTAACTTGAGGCCCGAGGAGATGTGTTTTCTGCTTCTTTGTAGAATGGTAATAGGGTTTATCTGGTGTGGCTTCCGAATCTGCTACTGCCTCAGTTCCTCTTTCCTTCCAGTTAAATCAGGCTTCATGCTATGGGTGGTTTCACTAACTCTCCTCTTCTGATTTCTGTTAGTAAATCAGACTCCCAAAAGACAAATCTACCATCCAGTCTTTCCTGTTGGCTCACCATCCTTGATACAGGTTTTAGGCCATCTAGCTGAGCTGCTTCGTCTGGCTGGCCCCTGCTACCTGCTTGTTTGTCTCCCAGGCCTTCTACCTAGGAGCTCTGGAGAGTTACCCAACCTAGACATCCTCATTAACCCTCTCCTGGATATTCTTCCTGTTTTTTGTAAGATTTGAGTAAAGCACTTATTTCCATGTCTGTACTCACTGAATGATCCACAGGCAGGCTGCCTTTCTGTCTCCCAGTATGCATGGTATTGAGTCACATGATCCCCATCACACAACCCTTTGATTCACTCACTCTCCCACGTAAACTAAGTGTAGTATAAGTGCAGATGAGCTCCAACCCCATATAGAGACAGTGGCCATCCATACACATATTAGAAATAGAAATAAGGAGTAGTTAGGCCTCTTTGGCTCACAGTGAAGAGTACTATCATATAGTTAAGTAAGACATTTTCTCCATAAGATTGTCATTAGCCATCCATTATTTAACTCAAGCTAAGCAAAAAACTGTGTGTAGGGACATGATAGTTTATAAGTAATAAATAAAATACATGGCAATGCCCTTGACTGTAAACATAAGCATTTTTTAATATTAAGAATATCTGTTGCTTGAGAGCCACTAACTTGCCTGCATTTGACTAATGTAAGTCAGTGTTGTTTTTCTAGGAAATTTTCTTTAGGTTAATACTAACAGGGTTACAAGAAGAAAACCCACAAACCTCTAAGAGGAAAAAAATTTAATAATAATTAAGTATGACAATCCAAGGGAGCTAACTTACTTTTAGCTGAAACTGTGGCCACAAGTGTCATTTCTAAGTTTGTTCTCTTAGGCTGTGTGTTGTTCAAACAGACAAGAGTATTTTCAGCATGGCAAGCACCCATTAATACTGCCCATGCAGCAGGATCATCTGGAAAAAAAAAAGATTAAAATTGCCATATATTCAATATTATCAGAATGCCAGTTCCAGGACTCTTTAACTGACAGACAAGTTGACACCACAGTGGTTAAGGGATTAATAAAAAATTATACAAGACAAAAACAGAATCAAGTTAAGAAATCAGTGAGCTCTCTTGCTTGGAGTGAGGGGTTCAAGAATGTTAAGGAAAAAAACAGGACTTAAATATCTATATTTGTTATTGGTACAATGTTCAGACCTAGTTCTGCTCTCAGAGGAAAGGGAGCTAAATGGGAGTTTCACCTGTATGTTAAGTGACAGACGAAGGCCTAATAATCAAATTGCATTTCATTCTAGTTTTACAAGTCATGGGCTAAAAAATAAAACTTGACAATTAGAGTGCTAATTAAAAAAAACACCACTGCATTTTCCTATACTAGTTAGTGTAACAGTATTATGTTAAGCAAAAGCATATTCTATGGAACTTTTTGCAGAACTCATCTGCTTTCATACAGATACCATACAGTGACTAGTACTTTTGTAAAGGTGACATATTTCCAGGTCTGATGGCTTGGTAATTTCTTTCATCTTAAGAACACAGCTCTTCATAAACACTAGTTTTGGACAGAGAATAGGGCATCAGCACTATGTAGTACTGCAATCCAGAACAAAATAAATAATGGAGAAGTTAGGGTCCCAAGATGACATGGGAGCATTAAGGAGAAACCTTGTTAAATCTTTAAGGAACATGAAATTTAAAAAATATTTTGCAGAGTATGATTAGCACTTACAAATCCCTTCTGTTTAAAGATATAAAATGGTATCATAAACATTAACGTAGCCAAACATCCATGTGCAAAAATAGCAATTACCCCCACATCATGGAGAAGGAATGGAGTCACTGAGAAGATAAATAACCTACAGGTTGTTAACAACTCCAGTTTTGCAGAGCAGCGACAAGAATCCAGGCCAGATTCAACCATAGTGCAAATCTATGCATTAACCACAAGAATCTTTACTAAAAAGAAATGAAAGCACCTGGGCCACTGCTAACCACTTAACAGACTTCAAAGACCTGTTGCCTGCTCCCACAAAATGTATTCCTGCTTTCTGCCTGCAATAGCACATCTAACGCATTGTGTGTGGTTTTGTCAAGCTTCATGTTTACATCACTTTTTGCCAAATGACACAATTTTTCAAAATAATTTACTTTGAATAACTGGGGTAACTTAGGGAATGGTTTGGACAGTTACATTAAACTGGATATCATTACAAATTATGCACTATAGACAACAGTTCAGCATTGGTAAGGAAAGACCTTTTCTGACCCTATTAGTTTCTTTGATAAATTTGCTGAAAGTAACGATAAGACATGCATGGACATATACCTAGTCATATCACTGTCATACCAAGTACATTTCATTTAACAATGGAGTTGTCTCTAGAGCTCCACTGACCTTCCTATGAAAAAATGTCATCTTTCCCTTCTTAGCTGTACTGAAGTGTTTGTCTGATGTAATCTTGTGAAAAGGGTATTTTTAAAATGATTTTAATGAAGCGGGATTGCAAGTTTCCACTATATACTTTCATAAATGTAGACTAGTCATCAGACACAAACAGGAAGTCCACAACTTACATTAGGAATTTAACATCTTGTTCTACATAGGGATTTTAGATATTGTGTATTTTAGTAATTGTGTAACCCCAACAAATATTTGCAGTTATACAGTTACTAAAATACTCCTGGGGACAGGACCAGCAGCCAGTGTGCTCCTGGCTCCATGGAGCCCCCTGCCACCTCTCTATCCGAGGCAGCAGCACAGGGTGGCAGGTGGTAGCTAGTCCGGAAAGGGGAGCCAGTTAAAAAACAGCTCCCCATACAGACCAGCTCCCGCCTGCCACCCACAACTCCCACCTGCCACTTTAAGTCAGCTCCCGCCTCCCCCACTCCCTTGCTGCCTCTGATACAGCCTAGGCTTATTGGATAATCATTTAAATGGCTATACACTAACATCCCCAATTCAAGACCTGCACTTGTCTGGGCTTTAATTTCAAGCTGTTTTAGAGTTTATTTAAAAAGTAATACTATATGCATTATGGATTACATGGAAAACTTTTCATGTTAAGTAGAAGAATTTTATCTAGGACTTGGGTGAAAGGTTTAGCTATACATAAAATATTTTAAAATATTAGAAAGATGCAAAGTTCCAGAAGATCTTTTTTTGAAGTAAATTCTCTATGTAGCTAAATATTAGATACATTTTATTCTACTTGAAAGTACCTGACTTTGAAGAGGAAATTTTAAAATTTACATTTTAGTAAATGTACTGCTGAAGAGATGCTGAATTAAAAGCTTGAAATTCTGTGTCAAGCGGAAGACAGCAGCATTAAAAGTTTCACCTATTCTTAATTGTTTCAACCCTGACAAAGACCTTTAGGAGTGAAAAATTAGGTCAGTCTCTATCACCCAATATATCTTCAGCCTCTGCAAAGACCACCAATGATGGAATCATTTATTGTGCTAGATTCAATAGGAACGGGACAGATCATTTCACATAGTCCACCAAACACATTCATAAGAAAATTATTCACAATCCTTGCCTATAGGGGAAGCACTAAATAGTACTTTTCAAGTAGTTCTTTCTGTGTAGGTTAATTATTCAGATACAGAGAGGTTGCATATGCCTAACAGGAAATACAAACTGTTTGGGGATAAGGGAGAGAAAGCTATACAAGTAATTTTGCTCACTCCCTGCCCATGTTGTTTTAAGAAGTGAAATTGCATCCAGTTGCTTAATAGGATTAATATTTCACTTTAAGCACAGTTACAGGAAAGAGGTAATGGCTTAATGTGCAGTTATATTCTGGAAAGTGATTAAAATTATATTGCAGAGTTCCATTTTTCGTATCAATGGCTAACACACACATATCTCAGTTTACATATAGGATAAAAGTCCTGAAGACTCCACATTCCTTAGCTGCCAACTCAAACTCCCGGAGATTGCAAAGTCAAGTTTTTATTTCTGTGACATGCATCACAACTACTGACAAATATTCCAGGGTCAGAACTTATAGTTTTATGGGTGAGTAAGCACACAATAAGGCAGTCATATATTGATGATGGACTTGTTAGAAAATAAATAGTTTATAGGATTTCAAAGTCAGAAGGGACTACTGTGATCCCTCCTGTACAACATAGGCCACAGAACTTCCTCCAGATAATTCCTAGAGCATCTCTCATGGAATCCAGTGCTTAAGAAATTTTGTGTACTAGCAGAGATATCACTGGTCTAAGAAAACCCTTTTAGATAAGGCTACATGTTAAATGTTATTACAAGGGAGAAAAAGTTTCAAGAAGCTCCAGGGAATATAGTTTATTTTGTTTCATTATGATGAAACTATACGTACTTAAACTCTGCACTTACGGTATTGTTTCCAAACATCACTCAGAGGTTATGGCAATATATTTCTTCCCCCCATCCCTACAAACATTTGTGAAGAAAAAAAGAGGTTACTCACCTTGTACAGTAACTAGTGTTCTTCGAGATCGGTGTCCCTGTGGGTGCTCCACTGTAGGTATCTCGGCGCCCCTGCACTTATAGTTGGATCTTTTTTAGCAGCAGTACCCTGGGTGCTGACATGCATTCGCAGTGCTGTCTCGCATTTTACCAAGCGTGCCAACGTGCACACGTTGTCAACTGTCCCTCAGTTCATCTCTACCACAGAGAGATGTTAAAACTCTGAAGTAGAGGAGGAGGGAGGGTCATGAAGCACCCACAGGGACACCCATTTCGAAGAACACCAGTTACTGCACAAGGCGAGTAACCTCTTTTTCTTCTTTGAGGAGTGTCCCTGTGGATGCTTCACTGTAAATGACTGGAGCAGTACCCTGAGAATTTGGAAGGAGGGGCTTCGGACATTTAGTGTGAGCGGCAGATAGCACTGCCAACCCAAACTGAGTGTGTTGTGAGGCATACATATCTAGGGCATAATGTTTTGTGAAGATATACACTGAAGCCCATGTTGTGGCCTTACAAATGTCAGTGATAGGGACACTGTGAAGGAAAGCAGTAGAAGTAGCAACTGCTCTAGTGACATGAGCTCTTATTTGGTCTGGGAGTAGTACTTTGTTGATCGACTAGCATATCCTAATGCTGCTGAGTATCCATTTGGAGAGTCTTAGTTTGTTAACAGCTTGACTTTTGGAATGCTCTGCTATAGACAGAAACAGTCTAGGAGAATGTCTAAACTGTTTTGTTCTTTCTGGGTAGAAGGCTAATGCGCGACAGTCTAAGGAGTGGAGACAAGAGGCACTGGCATCTGGATGAGGCTTTTGGTACAACACAGGTAAGTATATTGGTTTTTAAATATGGAATGGAGAAACCACTTCGGGGAGAAATTTTGGGTGAGACCTGTCCTTATCCAAAATAATGAATGGAGGGTCAGCCATCAGTGCAGCGATCTCACTAACTCTTCTTGCCACGGTGATGGCTACGAGGAAGGTAATCTTCATTGAGAGGTATAAAAGTGGACAAGTCACCATTGGTTCAAAGGGACGTCTTGTCAACGTTGGTAGGATGAAGTTTAAGTCTCAGGAAGGTGGTGTTTGCCTAAACAGAGGGAATACATTGTTGAGTCCTTTCAAGAACCGTTTTGTAGTAAGGGGAGCAAAGACTGTGTGTCCTTCTATTTGGGAATGCTCACTTGATATCATTGCCAAGTGAACTTTAATTGAGGAGTTTGAGAAGAGAGCGGGGAATCTTTTCTTTAAGGAGAGCAGGGAATCTAGAGGAGTTTGAGAGGAGAGCGGGTAATCTTTTCTTTTCTTATCACCAGTTGGTCCTGAATTGGGTCTGCCACCTGGGAGGTTGCCAGGGATTGTGGTTGGTCCTAAGCTGATACGGTGCCGGTGCCATGGCTGCATGCCGGTCCATACCGTCTCCCAGTACTGATTGGCCCAGTGCCGAAGAGGCCGCCAGTGCTGACAAGGGCACCGGTGCTGTGTCAGTTACTGGTGCCGATAAGGCCACCAAGTGCTGCCAGTTACTGATGCCAACGAGGCCACCGTTGTCAAGCATGTACCCGGTGCCAACAAGGCCTCCAGTGCCAATGAGGTCACTGAAGCTGAGGGCAGCAGATTCATCTGCACCGAGTGTCTGCCCTGTCTCTGTACCGACTCCAGTGCCGGGGAAGAGACGGGCGAGGAGGTGAGCTCAATCAACTCCCTCGCGGCGTCGAAAGTCTCAGGGGTTGACGGCCTGACTATATGAAGGGCCCTCTCCTGGACCAGATTTCTTGGCTGTGCCGACCTCAACCAGTGCCTAGAGGGGCCAGAAGTATCCAGATGTCGAGGGGGCGAGTCTTCTCAATAGCATCCCCCGTGCCCCTGCTTCCCCAGAGATCTTCCCGTGTTGCCGTCTCTTTTTGTCGCCCACCGATGCCAATGCTATCCTGACCACTGGTGCCTGTTCCAACACCGGCTGTAGTACAGACTCCATAAGGAGCAGCTTGAGACGGGAATCGTGTTCCCTTTTTGTGCGGGGCTTAAAACCTCTGCATATCCTGCAGAAGTCTGCAAAGTGGCCCTCGAACAGACACTTTAAACAAGAGTCATGGGGGTCCTCGCAGGGAATTGGTTTTGCACAAGTCGCGCAAGGCTTGAATCCCTGCGGACCTGGCATCCCCTCCCCGCAAATGGCAGAGTTAGTGATAAGAACAATAAGAAATGATCTAATTGCTAACTATTTACACTTCAAACAACTAACTATAGACACAACTATGAACACGCAGGGTGCACAATAAGAGAGACGAAACACTCCATCTACCGTCACAGGTGGTAAGTGGGAACTGAAGGAGGGTTGGCAGGGGTACTTATTCACCATTATGTCGGCACCACTCTAGGGGGCTCCCTGCTGGCCTGATGGATACCGCTGAGGAAAAAAGGCTCCGGAATCTGTGCACGTGGCGTTCACACACCTAATTCAAATGCACATGAGCAAGCACTGGAAGAACTTGAAGCTCTCTGAATATCACTGTATATTCTGAAGTCCCAGAACAGCTCCACATTTTCAACATGTTTACTTCTGTCCCACACAAATACAGAGCTCCCACTTCAGTTACTGTATTAAGGTTGCAAACTAAGGCATTCAAATTTAAGAAAATGCCAAAATCAAGAAGATCTTGGCAATCTTAATTCAGCACCATTGTGCATATGCATTATGAAAAGTAGTTAAATACATGGCATCTCTACCTCATTCAGCATAGCCAGTGGAGGGGTGCTCACTTAATGAACAGCTATCCAATGTTGTTTTCTCTTTATAGAGCAATGTGCGGCCTCATGCCACACATAGGCTTTTTTTTTTCCAACTGAAAAAACAAATTCCATTAAGTGGCACTGTATCAACAATCATGTTTCATCAGCATGGCTGGAACCTTAAAATGCATTGCAGAGACCACTGCCACTTAAGTTAACAGAGTAGTAAGTTGGCATGATCTGTAGACCAGCATGGGGGAGTGCAGGGGAGAGAGCACCTGACTGGGATACAAGTTTTGCCAGTGCGTTTCATGGATATAGCTAACAGCAGAGGAATGGTGCAACTCGGGAATTTTACGTTCTATTCCAGACTTTGGAGGGGTGTGCTCCAGAGAACAAACTGTTCAGGGCTTGCCCCTTCTGCCTTGTTGCCTGTACCAGTACTGTCTCCTCCTTATCCCCATGTCTCCTTGTCCCAGTCTCATTATTCTTGCCTATCGAATCCCAGCTTCTCCTCTTCAGGTTAACCTTCCTACTTCCATACTCAGCGTGTCTGCCTGCCCTACTTTGTACCCAGTCTCAGACTACTTGTCACAATCGACTCCTTTTCCTATTACCTGGTCCCCTCTGCATTCAAATTAGATTGCTTCCTTCTCCAAGCTGCGTAGATATCAGCAGAAAGGTTACAGGGGACACTTCCTGCTCACAGTTCCAATGCTCAGACTGGAGCATTATCATAAGGAAAGTTCAGTTTTGTTCTTGTAGTTGAAGGTAGTATGGTAAATTGGGCTCTGTGGGGATGGTGCCTGCACTGTCTGGTCAGCATGAGAGGCTTGATAATACTCCATATGGAACCTTTCTTGATTTTGGCAGATAAAATGTTTTTCATCATTATGACCAAGTACAAACTAAGTTTATGTCCTATAATTTGGCTGAATGTGGGTAAGTTTTCACAAGGACAGCTAAAAGGCACATCCAGCACAGATAACTCCCCTGCCAATTATAAATCCTGCACTTTGAAGCACAAGGTGCTAAGTTTATTGAAAGAAAAGATTATCAGAATTTTCTTTTAAATGGGAAAAATGTATTTTCTCCTAACCAGCTGAACTATTCCAGCTGAGTTTTTTCCAAAACAAAATTCTGCTTACAGGCTACATCATAGAAGAAATTTAACATTTTGGTATTTTGACTTCTGAGTGCCTGATTTCACAATCTCTGTATTAGCGATGCATTTACTATAATAATGAAAATTGCCATTTCCTAACAAGACTGTAATACTAACCAACATGCATTATATTAATGGTGTTTGCAATCCCAACTCAAATTAATAAATAGGGCTTTCCTGTTCTGCACAAGAAGTTATAATTCATTGAGTGTCTGAATTTTGAGACTGGTGTGTGAAACCACAATAACCTCCCACCACCTATTTCTTCTCCTATTGGGAAATTAAATTTCCACTGTTGTCAGTGTGAGCCTCACATTCAGCACTTCGCTATCCTGATGTGTTTAAACAGTTTCTGGAAAGCTTGTTCTATTTTACTTAAATAATGGACTTGCCCTGGAACATTAATCGAAGCCAGCCTAACAAATAGAATTTTAAAGTAAAAAAAACACTCAGCATGACTGTGATAAAGTAATAATCACCTGGAAAAAGATGGACTGCCTTTTGAATATCCTTCAGTGCATTGTTTTTCTTGTCTTCAGCTGAATGACATCCCACTGCCAACTGATTTACTGCAGTATGTAGCAGGGCTTTCTATACATGAAGACCAGAAAACATTAGAATGCTTCAATACTATTTTATAAAAAACCAAAATATGATCACTTTAGGTTTATTTACTTAAGAATTCTGATATGAAAAACAAACCTCTCCGTGGTTTAAATCAAGTATATGAGCAACATTTCCTGCCACAGCTCCACCCTACAAGGTAAATATTGAACAGATTACATCACTATTGTTCAATGCAGAGGTTAGCAAGAAATGTTGAAATAATAGGATCATACTTCTGATCTTGAACTGAGTCAGAAATATACACTAATTTTACACACTCAGGTATTTTCTTTTCCAAGCTGATGAATAGTGCTGTTAATTATTTTGTTGAAGCACTCACCGAAGAAAGATAGCTGTGCCTTCAACTTCTCAGAGATGCAATTGGGAATGCAATAATAATAGTTCTTGTATATCATTATACAATAGCATATTAAAATCAGGTTTTTAATTATTGAACTCTACTCAAATATAAATATATGTTTTTTAACAATACATGATCAATGCAAGAGACTTACTTTTGCATTTTGGGGTGTATACACAGGAACGAGTCGAGACAGAAGCGACCAAAGGGCATGATCATCTGGGTTACTACAGAAGAGAGTAAGGGTATTCAGATTTGCATTTCCTATAAAGATGTACTTACTCATGTGAATCTTGCTTGTCACATCTTGGTAGGCATCTATTTTCACACCTGCTATTGTAAATCAACCCTCACATCTGCAGTCTTCTTAAAAGAATTTATGCAGAGCTTCTAGAGATAGTGACTTAAAGTGAATAGTCAAACAATTATAGCTTACAAATAGAATAAAGGATACATTAGGGAGAATGCAAACAACAGGGACATGTTATTAAAGATCAGAAACCTCCTCATGGGATCTGGGATAAGGGAACTTAAGAATCTGGAAAGAGAATAATAGTGTAGCTGTCTGAAACATTTGAGAAATGATAATACAAGTTAGTGGTTATTAATGGACTAGTCAAGAGCAACAGCTTGAAACTTAACCCAGACTCCATTTAAGTTAATCAAAAAATATATTTAGCTAATGGAATGAACTACCTAAGAAACCATTTAAGATTACACTAGATTAAACCTGAGGGATCTGTGAATCCACTGCAGTGCAGACAGAATCTTTCCCAGCTTTATCGGTAAGATTCTATTAAACAATCCCGAGGCTTGACAATGAGCACACTGAATTTTGTGCACCACATGCTAGCCTCAACTATATTTATAAAACAAGAACATTTTACACTGTAGTATACAGAGTAAAACAATTTCATCCCATAAAAAGGTATCATGATAGTATTTAAAAAACGCAAGAATAAAGGCAGCTCCTGCTATCTGACTTGATCTAAATGAGTGACATTTGTTACTCTTAAGATACCACAACTTGTTTGTACAGATGCTGTAAAAGTGTAGCTATTTGCTTAGTAAGCCTTGTCTCAACATTCACAAAGTTTAAAAAAAGATAATTTTGAACTGGAGGGTACAAATTTAATTGCCATTAGTACACAAAAATGCAGACTACATACCTATGGATTGCTTTGGAAGCTTGCCTCTGCACTCCCACATTTCTACCTTGCAGTGCATACACAGCAGCTGTAATAAGGCATCTCTCATAAACATTATCCTTCCTTTCTGTGTGCTTCAGTAATTCTTTAAGTGCTGCTGTTGCAAGTGTAACATCCTGTTTTACCAGACCTAGAGTGCACAGAGCCTGCAGACTTTCTGTAGTAGGTTCCTTTAATATAGAGCTGTAAATCCAATGGAAAACAGAATATTATGTAATAATACTGACCTCAAGTATAGTTTGCAGGATTGTCTACTTCTACACGTTACAGAATTAAAGAAACAGCAATTTACTTACAAGATTCACTCCAAGTTCTAAGTACTGTACATTTTCTTCAGAGCAACAAAAAAAAATTCTCTTTGGCTCACAGGATGGTTCAATTCCTAATCCAGCAATACTAATGTGGTGCACTGAATTAACAGCCTCTCATCAAGGGACTCTCCAACTCAATCTTAGATCAATATTCTCAAATCCTTCAGATAGCTTAAGTACAATGATTTATGTCGGTTTCAGCTTTTAAAGCTCACAACTATTGCTTGGCAAGAATCAGGCATGTTTAGTTATCTTTGTTTAAAAAGAGTAGCCATAAAAAATGGAGATCTATTTCCTCAACCCTAGGCATCTATTTTCTCAGTAATTACTTACAATAAGCAATCTGATGGAGAGAAGGTTTGCTCCCCTCCCACTTTTCTGAGGGTATGGCAGGATGACATCTGATGTAAATAACTGTTATGAAAACTTTGATTTTGGTTCCCTAGAATACAAAGGAACAGATTTCGGCCAGGAAAAGAATTCCTTCCTATATCAGATTTTGTTTCAGGTTGCTATAGAATCCCTATATCATTTTCCAAGGTAATCTAAGTAAAATTAGATACATATATTGAGTAATACAATCAGCACAGAACCAGCATTCAGCGTGCAGGATATGTGCATTTCCCAGTTAAAAAAAGTAAAGAGGGAAGGGAATATTTACATGTCTGTCATTTTTAGTAGTGTGCCCTATACCATAAATACCAATATGACTATTACAACTCCATGCTATGGCAACAGGAATCAAGAGGGGAGAGAATTTTCAGTCCAGTCAGTAGATTATTCCTGCTGTTGCACATACATAACTGTATGCACTACACTTTCCATTAAGATGTTCAAGGAGACTAGAAAATTACAATGAAATTATGTACATTAGCCACTGTTGGTTGAAACTTTAGTACCAATTCAGAGGAAAAATTGGAATACAGAATCAGAGCCCAATGGAGTAATGGCTTTTACTTAAAATATTTTTCACCTCTATAAAAAGAATATTTTGAAAACATTTAACTATATTGCTACTTAAATAAGTACAAAAGTAGTTATCTAGTAGTTTTATAGAAAGCTCTAAGTAGTAGTAATGCAGAAGCAGAACTGCTTTCCATGAAGATGTGAGAGAGAGCTATAGGGGAAAAAATTATGCAAAAAAACCTAAAACATAACAAGAAATTGCAAAAATTCAAGATGTTCTGATATAAAAGAAAATTACTGATGTAGTATCATCTGATCAAATGAAAAGAAAACAAATAACTGTCAGAATGAGATGAAAATTCATCTATTTGGTGATCACATCCTAAAATTGGAAATAAATATGAATATAAACGAGATGCTGCTTGGTGTAATTTAGCAATGGAATGTGAATAGGTTCCTAAACATATTGATTCTATTGTCTTGTTTTTGTACTGTTTATTTCACTGGTGGCCAAAAATTAAATATTCTATTTCTATGTTGTGCTGTTAGTCAATGGAAGAAAAACAATCCTCTACCGTCTTAACAAAATGTTGTGAAATGAAGATGAAAAAAATCACTTATTAAAAAAAGAAAGCATAAAAGAATAGGTAAAACATTTAGACCCTTTCTTTCTTCTGACAAACACAAGATTAGCCTATAGATACCAAACGTGTCTAATTATGTCAAATTTTGTAGGCTTTTTGTGTTGCCATCAGTCCACTGTATGGGTATAAAACCCAACAATAAAATGTAAAGTCTTGACAGATTTTACTTTGTAATTTTACATGCTTTCAGCTAAAAATGATGCATTTTGAAGAGCATTTACTAGTTTTCTTTAATGGTAGTGACTAATGTTATGTAGGAAGCACTCATTGTTGAACTGTACGTTAAAAATAGAAAGAACAGCGCCATGACTAACTAGAAATAACATTTCCCTACATCATGTTAATCATCAATTACTCAGGATTTAAAGCACCAGGTCGCAGACCTCAATCATTTCAGTAACTTGAGAATTTGCTGGGAAGGTAGAGATGGTCAATATGGTCATGTTTTTGACACAGTACTCTTTGGTAAATAGGGAAAATAATGTCAGCCTATCTACTCAACACTTGCCATTAGGGTTTGAAATGATAGAGGCTAATTTCTGTCTGCCAACTGCCCAGTCACAGGCAGGCAATTTAGTCAAGAGTACTTAAAGACTTTAAAAAAAACCAACCAAACAAAAAAACCCCACACTTATAAAATGCAGAAGGTACACAGGAATGGTGATCTTTAAGAGAAATCTATAAATTAATGCCATGGCACTGAGTAGTGCTTAGAACAGTATACTTAGGAGGATTTTTAATTAAATTAAATGTTGATTAAGAAAAGTTACATTTTTTTGTAGCTGAACACCACACAAACATGCTTTTCCAAGAATGGGAGTCTTTTATACTCTTCAAAGAAAATTAAAATCTGAACTTGGAACTTATTTGCAAGCAACGTCACTGAAATAGGAAATTAAATTTTGAACAATATCTTAGTTTAAATTTAAAAAACCCCACATTTTAGACATACACAATAATCTTTACATTTGTTGAGTAGCTAAGTACTATTGGTAGACATATTACCACCTCTGAGATAAACTTAAAAGCTGCCTTCACTGTCTGTACCTTATTACTCTGTGGCTAAAATAAGCAAGTCCAATACAAATTTCCAAGGTAAAGCACCTAACAGTACTTTCAACTTCTGACAATTTCTCTCACACATATACACAACCATCAACATACCATTTAAATAGCAATGTCTTTGCCGTATCCACTTTATTCTGTTTGTATTCAATTATTGCAAGGGCTGTCAAGATATGGGCTTTGTCTTGCTCAGATTCAGCAAGAGACAGGGCTCTCTCATACGCTGTGGATATTAAATTAAGACAGGAATGTTTAAAAAGCAACCAAGAGATTTAAAAGCATTCTGGAATGATAAGAGAAAGATATGTATATGCACTTTTAGAGGTTTTAGCTACAAGGTTCACACATTTTTCCCCATAGGCTCCTTACACATTCAGTTTACAGGTTGGACACAGAATTAAGGAACAGAATTAAGATTGTACAATCACATGCAACTAAATCTGGCATTTCCTAACTCCTGAGCGTTTGACTTGGAAACCTAAATTTTCATATGTAATGAATGATAAAAATTATTGAAAACAGATAAAGGAACAAGAGAACACATTCCTTTTCCACGTAACGCTTCAAAATTTCCTCACCCCAAACAGCAAAAACCCACCTTTTAAAATTTAAGATATTCAGCATCAATGTGAAAGCTAAAATTTTCCTAGCCTCTCATACTGTACAGAGACACAGTAAGCAAATATTGCTATTTCCACAGTGCCCTGCCTTGAAGATGTCAATTGATATGTAAAAGATATTTTTCTAGTACAAATGCAATAGCTCATGGCACCTCAGCAGCAGTCTGATAATTATGATGCATTTTATATGAAAGTGAAATTTCTCTGCCTTTTTTACACCCCATACTGTCCCAATGTGTGCATAAGCTGAGACAGAATTTGGTTGATGAGGTGTACCAAATCAAAAGGGCTAAGTGTTCATCTAGAAAATGCCATATTCCTTTAGCATCAGGCCATGGATTCTACCTTTGTTTAAACTAGGTATGGAAAAGGTTGACCGTGTAACCGGTTACATGTTGAGTGTTCAACTTATCAGACTGCTTATTGGGCAACCAGTTGGATGGCCAATCACACCAGGCTGGAGCAACCCTGGCTGAGTCCAGCCGGACGTGTGGGGCAAGCAGGCAGCACAGCACCTGTGATGGCTCCCATGGCCTGGTCATGCTGGGGCAGTCTGGGCAGCGAGGCAGGCTCCCAACTGTATTGGTTCACGCCGTGCTAGGCCCTTGACGTCAGATGCACCATGCTGGGCCAGCCTGGCAGGACCCTGGCCCCTCTGACATGGCTCGGGAGAGTGGGCAGGAACCCAGCCCCAGCTGTGGTCCACCCGCTTGCCAAAGGATAACTGGTTAACTGGTATAATTTTACCCATTTAACCAGTTAACTATTTTCATGGTTATTTACATCTCTAGTTTACACCAACACTTACCTTTAATGCTGTCTTGTAAAAGCCCTTTCCTGAAATAAGCTAGTGCAACTCCTATGATGCCATCTAACTCTGTGAGAGGAGTGGACATATAAGCCTGGATGGCCTTGTCATACTGACCTATAGCACTAAAAAAAAAAAAAAAAAAAAAATGAAAAGAGAAAAATATGTCCCAAATCAGCTCTGAACTGAAGTTTTAAGCAGGCACACATCATGATCTGTACAACCATGAGCTAAGATTCAATAATGCCATCTTTTAGAAGCCCAGTACATAAAAGGGGAGGACACGTTGAATTTTGGATTAAAGAATGTAGAACTATTACTATAGGTTGTACCTCTAAAAACCCATACTCTCTGGTCCGGCAATATCCATGGTCCAGTAGGACCATACGTGCTCCTGGACCAGAGAGTCCTGGAGCCGAATAGCAAGAGGGCCAGCAGGGCTGGAGCATTCCCACAGCTGTACGGGGGACAGGCACTGGAGAACCCAAGCAGCCTGCAGTAGAGCAGAGCTGGGGGCTGGGAAACCCCAGCTGCCCACAACAGCACGGGGGCAGGAGCCACAGAAGCCCAGGTGCCCGCGGCAGCATGGAGTCGGGGGCCAAAGAAGCCCAGCTGTCCCTGGCAGCGCAAGGCTAGGGAAATCTGGCTGCTTATAGCAGTGTGGGCCAGGGCCAGCGAACCCCAATCGCCAAAGGCAGCCCGGGGCCTGGGCCAGCGGCAGCAGAGCAGGGGAGAGAGTAGAGGGGGCCAGAGGCAGGGGACCTGCTCACTCAGGGCCTATGGCAGGGGACACCTTCCCTGGTCCAGCAAATTCTAAAGTTCAGGACTGGTCAGGTCCTGACCATGCCGGACCAGAGAGGTCCAACCTGTTCCTGCAAAACCTTTATTCTACGTGAATATGGACTAATTGTTAATGTCGATATTTGCAATCCCATTTCACTTACATGAAAGTTTCAAGTCCATGTTACAAGCTCAGAAATACATTTACAAAATAAATACAGCTCTAACAAGCTAATTATCTGACATTTGTATCAACATGAACACGATAATATTAAAATCAATTAAACACATACAATCCAGGGAATTATGTAATAGTGTGGTACAAAGATACTGCCTAGTGATCATTATGGGGGAAGAGGAAGAATGAATCTGGAAATCTTACTGTGAATAAGACTATCACAGCAGAAATGCAACAGGACTATTTACTAAAATTAATTCATAATCATGGGAACTTGGTATACTTACAAAAAGATTGCAACATTTTGAATTCTTTCTGGAAATGACCAAACTCACATACAACACGGAATAAGGATATTAAAAGTATTGTGATGCTCAAAATGAATCTCTTTAGTCTATCAAGATCCTCTAAGAAATTAAGTATCATAGGAAGACATGACTTCTAGAATGGGGGCACTGGTCCTATCACTCATGTTGAGGTCAGAGATAGATATTTTCTGCATCAGAAACATTTACTTCAAAAACACGCTCACCAGGACTTAAGCCACAACAAAGGAAGCAGTGTGAAAACTGTCCTCCAATGCCAAGAGTCTCTCCATCCTATGCCCAAGATGGAATCAAAGGACTACAAATTATGCATGCTTCTGACTGAGGCAGACATCATAAAAAGTAGAATAATCTGTGCAATAGTGCTGCTCAGGAGAACTAGTTCAAGTCAATCAGCATGACCCCAAAGGTCAAAACAATAGCACAGCACTGCTACAGAGCACCGTTATCCCAGGAAAACTAGCAACAAGATGCCAGTCTATCAGGATTTCTCACTTAACTTCAGACTCCAAAATGGGCCAACCTCCTGGAACCGTTACTAATCTCAACACAACAAATTTTTGCTTTAAAAAGTAGTGACAACATACAACACACTACAAACTGGATTATCTGCAAAAAGAAAGGGATCAAACTCCAAGTCAGATGGCAGACAGAAAAACCAAGAAGAGAGTTTGAGCCGCCTCCTGCAAACTACAGTAGACTTCCGATAATCCGGAACCTTTGGGACTTAGGTGGTGCCGGATTATCGGATATGCCGGACTATCAGGAGGTACTATAAGCTGGTTATACACACACACACACACACACACACACACGCTGTATATACTGTATATAAAGTGTTTTTAACCCTTTTTATTGTACATACTATTATGCATAAATTTAGTCATAGAATGAAAGAATAAATGTACAGTACAGTACTCACCATTATTGTTGCAAAGCCTTTGAATACAGAAAGCAGAGGATACTATGTACAGTAGTGTCCAGCACTGGCTAATCACTTAAACTATTAATACAGTAACTTAAAACACTTAATACAGCACTTTATTCACTTAAACACAAAAATTATACACTTCAACATTAATACAATCTGTAAATTATTCACTTAAACACTAAAAAAATGAATAGGCTCTTGCCATTTTGATGCCGGACTATAAGGAGTGCCGTACAACTGGATGCCGGACTAATGGAGTTTTACTGTACATAAGTAGAGACAAGCAATGCTAAATTAAACCTAACTATGGCATTATTATGGGTGCAGCTCAGAGATTTATACATTTTGCACCGTGTATGATAAAATGAAAGTTAAATATGAGTATTTTACTATCTGACAAAGTATCCACTAAATGAAAGATATGGCTATTCCTTTATCTGTGGTGGAATTACTCATAGTAGTACTATGATATTGCAAGAGGTAACAAAAAAAACCCCAAACACTGCTTACCAGAGTGATCTGCCATAATTTTGCATTGCTATGTTATACTTCTCTTTATCTTCAGAGTTCTTCAGCAATGAGACCGCCCTTGAAAGTGAACATAAAGAACAAGTAATTCACAAATATGCCCACAGGTATACCCATATGATTGTTATACTGTTAGGGTACGTCTAGACTACAGGCTTTTGTCGACAGATACTGTCGACAAAGCTTCTGCCGACAAAGAGCATCTAGACTCCAACCAGTTCTGTCGACAAAGCAAGCCGCTTTGTCGACATGACAGTGTAGACACAAAGGACAGTGTAGATGCAATAACGCCTTCTGTCGACAGAACTCTGTCGACAAAAGGCATTATTCCTCACAGAATGAGGTTTACTGCCGTCGACAAAACTGCCAAGTTCTGTCAACATTATGTTGACAGAACTCAGTGGTAGTGCAGACGTAGGTATAGTTTTGTAGACAAAAGTCCACTTTTGTCGACAAAACCCTGTAGTCTAGACACACCCTAAATGTGTATCAATAAAAAGTCTGGAAGTTTTTGCCTTTATTTCTCTGAACACGAAAATTATTCAAGATTCAGTAAGATTAGAGAGACTAGTCAGTGTACACTGTAAAGAGTTATTCTGTCTTTTAATAATAAAAAAATTATAATAATAATAATAAAATAATAATACAATTACAAAACAATGGCTGTGTTCAGTGATTACTACTGCATCCATGTTATCCGTCTTTTTGTGATGGACTGTTTTTTCCATGTTGTTCTAACAGTTTTCCTGCCATAGCGATAATTCAATGACATTTAGTTTCCAAAGTCATATTGAAAGATTCAATATACTGCCAGATTCTGTGGTAATTTCCACTTTTCTGAAGAATGAGTAAACTGCATGCTAAAGTCTAATGAATGAACTCTCAGAAAGATAGTCTACCTAAGTTTTTTACATTCCAATTAGCCTTATCATCCCAGTGACAGGGGCTAGGAACAGATCAGACATCCAGTGTCTCCCTTTTAAATGGGATTAGTTAAAATACACTAAGGAAACTGACCAAACAGTGCTTATAGAAGGAACATGTGTCATCCTAAGTGCACATTTCATTTTTTTAAATCTATTCAGTTTACCTTTGATAAGCATCTGTTGCCTGCTTTCTCAGTTGCAGATATTCATTCAAATAACCCAGCATCATGAAAGCAGATGCATCATTTTGAATTCTTTCTGGAAGACAGGAAATGACCACACACACATAGACAATGAAAGAGCAGTGAAAAAGCATCAGAGACATGTGATGAAATATATTACAGCAGGGTATATTTTTCAAAGCTATCACATGCTCATTGAGGTCCTTGGAGAGTCACTTTAACAACCTTCACCCAACAGATGAAAAAATATATCCATCAAAATCCACTCCATCTTCAAGTTAGTTCAAGAAAAAAATGTAATTCATATGGCATTAGTGTTATCGCCCACAAAAAACAAGTTCCATTTTACACAATAGTATGTATTTTAAATTTCTCAAACTGACTACAGAGAATATATATTTTTGGAAAATGACATCTGAAGATTTTCAATTTTTTATAGACTTGAATATAAATTGAATACCACTATTTTAGCATCAGTTGTATTGCTATGAAGTCCTTTCTTTTAACATGAAATACTGACAAGTATCGACTTAAAACTTCAAGTGGGATGCTAGTACTGTAATTCTCCTTAGAACAGAATATCAGCTTTTTCCAATACTTTCTATAAATGAAGCACACTAAAAAATATTAGGATTCTATAGTTCAAGTCTCAAATGTCTATACTGTATGTAAATTTCACCTCAATATTAAGCTACAAAATTAGACATTCTTGTCAACAGCACAAGTTCAGTAGTCAAAATGAGTCAGTGGCATAATTCAAGGACAAATCTGACAAGGCCTTCATCCTACATTCCTTACTCATCTCTTCAGGGATATTCTCTCTTTAGTAAGGAGAGTCAGAAAGAACTTAATCTTACTGGAATAATTTCATTAAACATAAATTTAACAAAAATAAAGATATACAAACACAATACATTTTGGTTGTCTGCTTCATGACTCAGAAGAGCCTCCCCAATCACAATATTTCATAACCAGCTCAATTTTGGCAAAAGTGATTAAGAACTGCTAAGCCACATTCATGCTGAATATGCCTTTTAGTCAAACTTTTGACATATCAAATGAAGTCTTCTGACTTTTAAAGGTGCTACCTACCTGTGTATTTGCTCAAAACCACATGCGCTGCTGGAATAGCATTCATCTGAACAATGTTGTACCGATATAGCTCTGTTTCCCTGTTGGTTTTATCTTGCAGCGTTGAGCATACCCAATGAGCATAGCCTTTTGCTCCCTCAGTCTCAAAAACAAAACAAAACCACCAACACACAAGCAGGTGTCATTAACTGCTCAACCAACAAACAATACACAAAAAAAATATCTTTTGGTTCTATAGTACACTAATCTTCAATGCAGGGTGTTTAAATGCAACATCAGATCAGCATTTTCTTTTACTACTTAATTGTGTTTTAGGGTATTGCAACTCCAGTTATAATTCATCTTTTGAATATAAATGTAAAAATAAGTTTTATCCAGTGATAGCAGATTGTGAAAGGGACAAAAGTCATCACTTGTGTCTATTCTCTACTCTGGAGGCAAAAGAGAATTTTCTACCCCTGGGTAAAGGTTGCCTGTGGCAGGACACAAGGCTTTTCTTGAGGGGCTGGTCTAAGACTCAGGAACAAACTTCTACAGGAACAAAAGACCAATGCTTTATTCCTAATGCAAGGAATACTTCTATTTGGTCTTCCCCAATCTTAATATGCAATGTACATATTAAACAATTCTCCCCTTGGAGAGAGGACGAGAGAACAATGAATCACATGACATAGAATCATAGAATACTAGGACTGGAAGGGACCTCGAGAGGTCATTGAGTCCAGTCCCCTGCCCTCATGGCAGGATCAAGTACTGACTAGACCATCCCTGACAGAAATTTATCTAACCTACTCTTAAATATCTCCAGATGGAGATTCCACAACCTCCCTGGGCAATTTATTCCAGTGTTTGGCCGTCCTGACAGTTAGGAACTTTTTCCTAATGTCCAACCTAAACCTCCCTTGCTGCAGTTTAAGCCCATTGCTTCTTGTTCTATCCTCAGAGGCCAAGATGAACAAGTTTTTTGAACATATTAGTCCAATTCCTTAATGTGCTACAGGAAGGTTCTCAAATACTACAATGATGAATGGTATAAAAAGCTACATCAAGTACCTCTTATGTTTTGTATTTTAAAGAGAATCTTTTGACTTATTAAATATGAACTTTCATCACATGCATTTGCTTAGTATGAAAAAGGCTTGTTGGTGGGAATCTTCAATGAGAGGTCTGTTCAAATACTTACATGCATACTGAGTTCAGTGGTGTGCCTAAAGAGATCCATAGTTTCATAGCTTCCTACAGCCTCTGCAATAAGAGCCTACAAATAAGTTTTAAAATGCTGTTTAATTTGTTTTATAAGCAGATAACAGTTTCCTAATTATTCCTACTTAACGCTCTGCTTGAGAGCCAAGAACATTACAAATGACCACAATAATCTCACAATATAGGATTTTTTAAAAATAAACACACAGAGATTTTGGTAAAACCTTAATATACAAGCACGCAATAGCTACTGCTACAAGAATAAAAAATTACTACTGAAGAGTGTGTAAACTCAGATGAAAGAATGGAACAGATTGCTCCACTTGAAATAGCTATAAAATGAGACAAAGAACTTTAACATTGCAAGTCCTTCATAGCAAGTATTTTCTTTAGAGAGCACCTTTCACAATGGGGGCCCGCAATAATGACCTAGATTTTTGGGGGCACAGCAATAATATAAATCTTTACCACTTCTCCCAACAGTTCAGTTTCAATTATGCATGGTTAGAAGGGCAGCAAGAAAGATTACAAAGGCCACCTCCATGGCACCCATACTCCTCCTTTCTTTTTCCCTCATGGGATCTCAAGAGGCAACCATGATAGCGAAGGTTGCTCTAAAAGCCAGTTTTTCTCCCAAAGAATTTATTTAAGGGCCCAAAATGCAATAGCTCATCCTCTTAGTGTCTGTCTACCAAATAGGTCTAATATACAATACCAATTGTGGTTTAATGATATCCACTTTTACAATGTTTTGAAGTCAGGCAGGATCCCAACACAGTCCTATCTGTAGGCCTTCTTATTTGCACTAATTCACTCATTTTGCCTTTGCACCTTGCCTCCTGCCCCCATCAATATTTCTTATGACATCTTCTGACCTTCCCCTCATTTTTATAGCTGAGCTCACAATTCGGATACATTTGTACATCCAAATACTACAATCACAACCACCTCCATGACTGTAACATGCATATGGCTATAGAGGCCTCTTTGCCATCTTTGCTCCTGCAAGATGGAAAATGAAGACTTAAATTTATCTCTTAATACACAATACAGTGGTGGCCAATTAATGTTCAATGTAAGAGAGCTACCACTAGTACAAGAACTTTGTTTTCTCACTACATTACTGAATACTACACAAGCAAGCTTTTTTTTCTCTCCTACTGTTCTTAGGAGCAGTACCATTGACATTATTGAGGGTATTTGTATGACCATACAAATTTGGTGCATGATTTGGTCCATAGCACTACTTCTATTTTAGCAGCATTATGGACTGACTTTTCCCAATTCAGATGGAAACTGAGAGATACCAGTGAGACCAGCACTGAAAACAGGAATTTATCATTAACCATGAAAATAATCTATCAGTCAATTTTACTCTTCAAGGAGCAGCATAGTAATATGCTATAAAAATTAGTTATGAAAAAAAAAAACCCTGAAAACAGATAATGAACTGAGGTTGATTAATGGACAAGAAAAACTTTGTGGAAACTTCAGAGAAAGCCAAAGGGAGTAAAAGGAAGATCTAAGTGGCCTTTTTCTGTTTCAAGGAAACACACACACAGTGGCCTTTTTCTGTTTCAAGGAAACACACACACACACACACACACACACACACACACACACACACACACACACACACACACACACACACACACACACACACACACACACAAAAAAAATAAATGGAGATTTAATTATAAGAACATGCTTAAATCCCCGTGAAGTGGTTTGCTGGGTCAGAGCCTAAATTCTATATACCTTATTAAAACCTACTGAAGCCCATGCTATGAAAGATATTGACATCTTACCTGTCCAATCCAGCACATTAAGTAAGATGGCTCAAGAGACTGAGCTACTTTGAAGGCCTCATGAGCTTGCTGAAAAAGCACATAAGAGATCAGTTATGTTAAACTGAGTCATTGGGCACCATAAGCCAAAAATCTCCTGTTCTAATTACTGAAATACAGAAACAATGGTGTAACTCTTTACATGGAAAAAATAACCAAGTTACCACTAAAAATATCCAGTGTGGCATATAGAACAGCAGTGCAATACTCATAGACCATTTCAGTACCACCTCACGCTTGAATAACAGGAACACACCACCTTCCTCCACAAATTCCCTCCTACTCCCATGTAATTAAAAGCTATATTTACTATGGGGGAGGGGCGGAAATACATGCAGTTGCTGCCACTGCTAGAAATACAAAAGTTTCTCACTTCAAAAAAAAAAATGTAGCAGTCTTAGTCCTGAAGTACTCATTTTCCATATCTGCATCTTATATTAAACAATGTGTAATCACAGCATTCCTGTATTTTTAAAAAAAATCAGATGCTGCTGGCTTTGCAACAAATTTTGAAAGCTTCTGAAACTACTAATTCATTTAAGAAATCACAATTTCTCAGTTTCTCATTTAAAAAAAAAAAAAGCAGTGATCTGTTTCAATTGTGCAAGTAGGATTTTGACTGCTTCTTTCTATGCTCTGCTCCAGACAAATTTTCTCATACATGTCTCAATAAATTTTAATTTCATTTAAAAGCCTCTTATTATTCTGGCTTTCTCTGGCCAGAAACTACAGTTGAATTTTTGGTAAGAAGAATCTATATATGTTGGATTGGTTTGCTGCAGTTTTTGTCCCTTATAATTTTCATTTCATTCAACTGTCTGAAAAACCAAACACATGCTATTTAACAGGATTTCTCCTAAATGAAATCACTTGTTTCAAAACAGTATTTAATAAACCTCAATTCAAGTATGTGATTTTGCCTGTAACTTCATAATGCTTATCGTACACAGGAGACTGAATTTTATAAATTGGCAATACTTCTACTTTAAAAAGGAAGGTGTACTTTGCTGTTAACAAGCATTCTAGAATTGCATTAAAGCAACACCTTTTCAAGAAGCCACCATTTGAGGAGAAAGAATATTTACCTGAATGTTTTCAGTTGCTAAGTACAAAACACCCAAGTTGGTCCACGCAACAACATTCTACAGAAAATATTTAAATACAAAAATTAAAGCTAGTTAATTACTGTGTTCAAAAACAGCTCAATAAAAAAGAATCTGGAGTGCCTATCTGAAACAGACAGTAGCTGCTTGCAGCACTTACTATTTGTTCAGCTTGCACAGATTTGATGAATGAATGTTGAGCAAGAGCATAATTCCCAACACCTAAAAGACATGAGATTAATTTTGTAACAAAAGCAGCCAAGCTGCTCTCTAATTTAGCTGCACAGAATTTTAGAGATTTCACTGAGACTTACCACTGCAACAGGCAACCACACCAAGCGCATTCCAATAGAGATGGTTTTTATTATCAAGCCTCACGGCTTTTTTGAGACACTGGAATGAAGAGAATTAACTGGGAGTTATTATAGCACAAGGAATGTCATATTAGATTTTAACCATTTTTGTTTTGTTGCAGTTTTAGGTTACACAGAGGACAAAGTGATCCTGAAAATGACAGTCTGTATCAAAAAGTACCATTGAAGATGGCATAAATATAGGCAATACCTGTAAAGATTTCTCTAACAGTTCGCTGATCTCATTCATGTCACTACCGGCTGCTGTTAGGTGCTGAGTTTGACGATAGTAGTTTATTCCAAGATCACACCATGTGTTAGGTGAGGACATCAGTTTTAATGCTCTGCCGTAACACCTACAGAAGCATGAATCATATAACTGTTTTATCTCCATTCATACTATTTAAAAGTAAATCACTGAACAGCAGCCTGCCTTCAGAGATGCTTTGAAGTAGAGGCAGATAAAAAGGGTCACTAACAAGTTACAGGTGTAGAAAACAGCGTCAGAGCCTTTATGCTAAGTTCAGGCTAGTACTCCTTGGCAACCATTTTTAAGTTAGATTGCTCTTTGAAACTGTTCTGAGGTTATGAATTCCAGGGGGGAAAAGCCCTAAGAAAATTGACAGGAGGCAAAGGGAAGGATGTGATGGTCAAAGGGGGCATAATGCCTTTTTCCACAAAGTTCTGCAATTTATTCCATGCATATCACTTCCAAATATGTATTCTGAATATATTTAGATTTAGTATTTGAAGTTTTTGTCTTGAATATTTAAGATTTTAGTGAGACAGCAAAGAATCTGATGATTGTTACCTTCCTCCCAAACTGAGGAGCTCGCTTTTCTTCAGCATTTGTTTGCTTACATTCTGACCGATAAGGGATCCCAGAACTTTAACATTCACTTTGGATGATGAAATAACATGCACAAGAGTACATGCATCTCCAAGTAGTTTCCAAAGGCAAGATACATCAGGACGATGCTTTGTCGCACTGCAAAATAATGTATTAAATTATTTAAGGTATCAGCCCCCTCCCTTCTTCATAAAACAAATTTATTCTGAAATTGAGCTGAAGTTTAAATCAACACTCATTGTTGAGTGACAAAGTTTGATACTGGTCTTTCAGTTCATCCCCTACAAATAACATGTAAAAAAATAAAATGACATACAATATACTTAGAACAAAATCAAGTTAAAACCTGTCACTTTCCATTTCTTCTCTAATCCATCATCGGAAGAAGTGGGTTGTGCTCACAAAAGCTCATGGTTAGTCTAAGGTGCTACAGAACCAGTCGTCGTTTTTTAAGCTTAACTAAAAGTGAACGTGTCTAGTCTTCTGTAGCAAATGACAAGGAAACACTAGGGAGGACCTAAACTTAGAGCTTACCCAGAATAGCTGGATTTCAATGTATATTTGGGTTGGTTTTAACCATTCAAGAGCATGGACTAAACCTCCGAAGGTCAGCCCAACTCTAGGCCAGAGAAACACTGAGACGATCTGGTGAAAAGGGTGCTTTGTGAACCTCAATCAAGCTGTCAAAACCATTCAAAGGAAAAGTGACAGGTTAGTACAGAAGAGGCTCCCTTCTGTATCTTTTTCTAGAAGGCTCCACAGGACTTGAATAAGCCTGGTAATGTTTAGAACTGAAAGGATTAAAAATGTTAAGCTGATTTGCAGGAATGTTTTTGTGCCAAGTACATGAATCCCAAGCAAGTGGAGCAACATCCTGGGACTGAGGAAATGGAGCAAGACATCAGTGTCACCTGCTGAAGAGCTTAAGTCTGTCAAAAGATCTTCAAAACAGTATTTTGAACTTTCCTGTGGAAGGAGAACACTGCAGCAAGCCTCCTAGCTACATAGCTATTATCATGAGAGCATGCCCCACTATCAAGAGAGGCCTGCAGGGAATTTTTAGTTATAAAATGACTCTCTGAAATGAGGACTTGAAATTGCTCCCTTGATTCTTGCAGCAGATATTCAGTAAGATGATTGAACTTGGCAAAATATGATTTCAACAGATACAGCCACTCCCCGAGTTACGAACAAGTTACGGACCAACACTTGGTCCGTAACTCCAAGTGTTCGTAACTCGGACCCCATAGAGTTACATGGCAACCGCGCTGTTCGTAAGTGCGGATCGCCGTTCGTAACTCAGATCTGCATTTACGACCACTTTGGTCGTAAGTGCGGATGGTCGTAAGTGGAGGTGGTCATAACGCGGGGAGCGGCTGTATTATATCAAGACCCGAACATTAGAAAAACTGAAAAACAGCAGATGAATAACTCTTCCAACTAGGAAGTTCTAAACTCTTAGACTCCTTGTCTGAATTGGGGGGGGGAGGGGGTGTCTAGAATGAGCGTGCAAATGCCTGTTAACCATATCTACCATCAAGGATTTGGAGGTGGTGTTAATGTGGGCTCTTTTTTTTATTATTATTAATGTTAGACCTTTTTCGTAATCAGTTCAGCTGAAATGGTTTACACTGTTTATTTGTGGGTTTGCCATTTTGTTTTGTTCAGAACAGGTGAGCCTTCATTTTGATTAGTCTTCTTCCTCCTTGTTCAAGGAAAAAGGCGGAAAAACAGGGAAAGAGCGGGAAAAGAACAGTTACTTACCTCGTAACTGTGATTCTTCAAGATGTGTTGCTCATGTCCATTCCAATATAGGTGCATGCGCCATCGGAGACTTTTCCCTCAGCAGTATCCTTAAGGCC
Source organism: Pelochelys cantorii (assembly GCA_032595735.1). Lineage (NCBI taxonomy): Eukaryota > Metazoa > Chordata > Testudines > Trionychidae > Pelochelys > Pelochelys cantorii. The sequence continues at coordinate 60,774,472 of CM064330.1, forward strand.
AGCAGGGAGTCCCCTGGAGTGGCACCGGTTTATCAGACCATATATACCCCTGCTGGCCCCCTCACCCACTCTGTTCCTTCTTCCCGGCATATTCCGGATAAAGGGCGGTGGGCGGGAATTTGGAATGGACATGAGCAACACATCTCGAAGAATCACAGTTACGAGGTAAGTAACTGTTCTTTCTTCTTCGAGTGATTGCTCATGTGCATTCCAATATAGGTGACTCCAAAGCAGAACCTAACTAGGTGGAGGGCCGGATGTTGAAACCAAGGAGGAGTTAAGGACCGCCCTACCTAGGGCAGCATCCTCTCTGGCCTGATGGGACAACGCATAATGGTTGGCAAACGTGTGGACCGAGGACCATGTGGCAGCCCTACAGATGTCCAGGATGGGAACCTGCACTGCAAAAGCAGTGGAAGCTGCCAGAGCTCTCGTGGAGTGTGCTCTAAGGGTCAGGGCTGAAATGCCTGCTATGGAGTAGCACTCCCTGATACAGGCGGTTGGTTATCCATGAGGTGATCCGCTGAGTGGATACAGGTTGACCTCTCATGCGTTCCGCGATGGCTACAAAAAGTTGTGATTTTCAGAACGGTTTGGTCCTGTCTAAATAAAAGGCTAGTGCCCTATGGACATCTAACGTGTGTAAAGCTTGCTCTTTCCCTGATGCATGCAGTTTCGGGTAAAAAACTGGTAGAAAAATATCCTGGGAAGTATGGAATGCAGAAACAACCTTCGGCAAAAAGGCTGGGTGAGGGCAGAGCCAAACCTTGTCCTTAAAAATTACTGTGTAGGGGGGATCTTATGTCAGCGCCCTAAACTCAGACACCCGCCTCATAGATGTGATTGCCACTAGGAGGGACACCTTATATGATAGGTGAAAGAGGGAGCACGTGGCTAGCAGTTCGAACGGGGGCCCCATAAGTTTGGATAGTACCAGATTTAGGTCTCACTGGGGAACGGGTTGCTGGACATGTGGATAGAGTCTGTCCATTCCTTTGAGGAACCTGTTGACCATAGGGATGGCAAATAATGTTTTTCCCCCTTCCCCTAGGTGGAAGGCCGAAATGGCCGCTAAGTGGACCTTAACAGAAGAGGAAGAGAGATGCCTCCATGGAGCTTCCATGCTCTCAAGTGGAGGGACCATAGGTCTGGGTGGTGAAGCCTGCCCGAGTCCTGGGATATCAGGCCCGGGACTAATGGGAGGGTTACAGGCCTCTTGCATAAGAGGTCGAGGAGGGTTGAAAACCAATGCTGTCTGGGCCACGCTGGGGCAATTAGAATTAATGATGCCCTGAACTCCCACGCTTTCAACAGGACTCTGTAGACTAGTGGGAAGGGCGGGAAGGCGTACAGTGGGTCTGGTGGCCAGCGGAGGAGGAGAGCATCCCCTAAGGACCTCCGTCCCTGTCCCATGAAGGAGCAGTAGTGGGGGCACTTCATGTTCTGCCCTGTGGCGAACAGATACAGATGGGGAAACCCCCACACGCGAAAGATGGATTTGGGCAACGTCCCAACGCAGGGACCACTCATGGCTCGCAAATGATCTGCTCAATCTGACCACCAGGACGTTCTGTGAGCCCGGGAGATACAAGGCCATCGTGTGGATATCCGCCCCGATGCAGAGCCCCCCTAGGCTGATCGCCTCTGAGCACAGGCAAGATGAACGAGCCCCACGCTGCTTGTTTATATAGGCCACCGCTGTCGTGTTGTCTGACAGGATGAGGACAGTCTTGCCCCTCAGGTGAGGAAGGAAAACCACACAAGCCAGTCGGACCACCCTGAGTTCCCTGACGTTGATATGCAGGGAGGTTTCACGGGGGGAACACGTCCCTTGAGTGTGCAGCTCTCCCAGGTGGACTCCTCAACCCGTGTCCGACGCGTCTGTGACCAGTCGGATGGACGGGACTGGCCTGATGAGAATGGGACTCCTGTGCAGACTTCCACTCGATGGGTCCACCACTCCAGCGCAAGGAGGACAGGGGTGGGACGGTTAACACACTGTCCCAGGAGTGGACAGCCGGGTCGTGGACTCGCGATAGCCACATCTGAAGTGGGCGCATGCGCAGTCTGGCGTGTTGCACTACATAAGTGCAGGAGGCCATGAGGCCCAGTAGATGCATGCAAGCCCGGGAGGTGGTCACTGGAAAATTCTGGAGCGACCTGACCGCCGACTGTAGCATGAGAAAGCGGAAGCTGGGTAGAGAGGCTCTCAGACTGGGAATCCAGGGTCGCACCCACAAATTCTATTGTCTGGGTAGGAGTTAAGTTGGATTTGTCCAGGTGTAAAAGAAGATCCAGTTCTTGAAAAAGTTCGCGGACTATGGGAATGTGATCTCTCACCTGGGTTTCCGACTGCCCTTGGAGGAGCCAATCATCCAAATAAAGGAACACTTGGATTCCCCTTTTTCTGCGGTTGGCGGCCACCACCACCATATATTTGGTAAAGACCCGGGGCACCGTAGAAATACCAAAGGGAAGGGCCGTGAATTGGTAGTGGTCCTGGCCCACAGTGAATCGCAGAAACCTTCGGTGGAAAGGGGTGATTGAAATATGAAAATAAGCGTCTTTTAAGTCAAGGGCAGCGTACCAGTCTCTGGGGGCTAGGGAAGGAATGATGGACGCCAGAGTCACCATTTTGAATTTTGTCTTGACAATGAAGAGGTTTAGAGTTCTGAGGTCCAGGATTGGGCGAAGGCCCCCTTTTGCTTTTGGGACCAGAAAGTAGCAGGAATAAAAACCCATTTTGAAATTCGAGGGGAACTCATTCTACCACCCCCAAGTTGAGAAGGTGGCAAGCCTCCTCCTGTAACAGAGGCTCGTGAGAGGGGGTCCCTGAAAAGGGACGGGGTTTGGGGTTGGGAAGGAGGGGGCGAGTGGAAAGGGATTACATAACCCGTTTCCACTATCTCCAGAACCCATCGGTCCAATGTAACATAGCGCCAGACCTGGAGGAAACGGGATAAATGGTCCTGAAAAGATAATGGGGAGACTGGTAAGGAGCCCTCAGGGGTCCCATCAAAACCCCTGTCGGGGCCCAGGGGACTTATTGGGGGGGCCCTGGTTAGAATCCGGGGCTGGGTAAGAGCGGTGCCTATTGTTCCTGGCATTATTACCCCTGCCCCTACGTCGGGTAAAGTTGGGACGTGGGCCCTGTGGAGGCAGTCTAGGAACATTCCTGTTGGTATATGACCATCTCTGGGTGGCAGGTGTGTGTAGGTCCAAGGACTTTAATGTGGCTCTCGTGTCCTTCAGGCCATGCAGCCACTGGTCAGTTTACTCAGAGAAGAGCGACATGCCTTCAAAAGGAAGGTCCGATAAGGTGCTTTGGACTTCCGGCAGCACTCCAGAGCCCTGGAGCCATGAACTGCGACGCAGGACCACTCCGGAGGTCATGACCACTCCAATGGCAAATACAACTTAGATGGGGCTACTATAAAGGTGGGGGCATAACTGGCTGGATAACCGTACTCAGAGAGTAGTTATTAATGGTTCACAATCCTGCTGGAAAGGTATAACAAGTGGGGTTCCACAGGGGTCTGTTTTGGGACTGGCTCTGTTTAATATCTTCATCAACGATTTAGATTTTGGCATAGAGAGTACGCTTATTAAGTTTGCGGATGATACCAAGCTGGGAGGGGTTGCAACTGCTTTGGAGGATAGGGTCATAATTCAAAATGATCTGGACAAATTGGGGAAATGGTCTGAGGTAAACAGGATGAAGTTTAATAAAGACAAATGCAAAGTGCTCCACTTCGGAAGGAACAATCAGTTTCACACATACAGAATGGGAAGCGACTGTCTAGGAAGGAGTACAGCAGAAAGGGATCTCAGGGTTATAGTGGACCACAAGCTGAATATGAGTCAGCAGTGTGATGCTGTTGCAAAAAAGCAAACATGATTCTGGGATGCATTAACAGGTGTGTTGTGAGCAAGACACGAGAAGTCTACTCTGCGCTAGTTAGGCCTCAGTTGGAGTATTGTGTCCAGTTCTGGGCACTGCATTTCAAGAAGGATATGGAGAAATTGGACAGGGTCCAGAGAAGAGCAACAAGAATGATTAAAGGTCTAGCGAACATGACCTATGAAGGAAGGCTGAAAGAACTGGGTTTGTTTAGTTTAGAAAAAAGAAGATTGAGGGGGGACAGGATAGCAGTTTTCAGGTATCTAAAAGGGTGTCATAAGGAGGAGGGAGAAAACGTGTTCGTCTTGGCCTCTGAGGATAGAACAAGAAGCAATGGGCTTAAACTGCAGCAAGGGAGGTTTAGGTTGGACATTAGGAAAAAGTTCCTAACTGTCAGGGTAGTCAAACACTCGAATAAATTGTCCAGGGAGGTTGTGGAATCTCCATCTCTGGAGATATTTAAGAGTAGGTTAGATAAATGTCTATCAGGAATGGTCTAGACAGTATTTGGTCCTGCCATGAGGGCAGGGGGCTGGACTTGATGACCTCTCGAGGTCCCTTCCAGTCCTAGTATTCTATGATTCTATGACTCGTGAAGCCACATCAGCCATATCGAGTGCTGCTTGTCACGCCGTTTGGGAAATTACTTTCCTTTCTTCTTGAAGGGCCTTATACACCGCACGGGAGTCTCTGGGGAGCAGGTCCATAAACCTGTCCATTGACGCCCAGGTGTTGTAGGCGTATCTGGACAGAAGGACTTGTTAGTTGGCAATTTCGTATTGGATGCCCCCGGATGCGTAGACCTTTCTGCCCAGTAAATCGGTCTTTTTAGCCTCCCTGTTCTTAGGGGTGGCCGCGGGCTGTTCCTGCCTCTCCCTCTGGTTGACCGCCTGAACTACTAAAGAACACGGGGGAGGGTAGGAGAAGAGGTGTTCATTACCCTCCTGAGGGACAAAATATCTCCGTTCTGCACATTTATCGGTGGGCGGGATGGACGCTGGGGTTTGCCACAAGGCTGCTGAAATCTTGGCTACCGTCTTGCTGATCGGCAACGCCACTCTGAAGGGAATGTCTGCGTGCAAGATGTCAATGGCTGGGTCCGACTCCTCAGAGACCTTGTCTGCCTGGACTCCCAGACTTTGGGCTAGGCAGCGGAGGAGGTCTTGGTGGGCCCTGGCATCCATGGAGGGCACAGAGTTGGCCAGAGCCTCATCCGGGGAAAAGGACGATGACACCTTTGCCATATTGCCCACAGGGGCGTCTGTACAGCCTGGATCGTCTGAAGTGGCCATGGAGGGAGAGGGGAGAGGTTGGCTCACCGAAGCCACGCTCTCCCCTGAGCCTGGCGACAACTGGGGGGGACCGGACCAAAGGAGTCACCGATGGAGGGACTCATGGACCTGATGTGACAGAAGCCGGTCTAGGAAGGTTCACACCCTGGCCCTGATGGTAGGCCTGAGGGTCCGAAAAAGCCACTGACCGGGTGCCTGGGGCGGCCACGTCTGCTGGACCATCAGTACAGGGACCGGCTGAGCGCACTGTTGTTGGTACTGATGTGGAGAAGTATGGTGCTGGGACCGGGAGCAATGCCGTGAACAGGATCGAGAGCCCTGTGAAGACCATGCAGACTCTGCGTCGGAATCGGAGGAGTACTCCGAGGCGGACCATGGCGGTGCCGATGCCGATGTTGATTGTCCTGTGGCGTGCCGAGATATGGCTTCCAGCTTGCCTCAGTGCCGGGGCGAAGGAGGAGGCATGGCCGAGACAGGGTCCCTGACGGTAGGTGCTGCGGCGTTGGGGGTCGGAAGCGGTGCCGGGCGAGTAACCCGCGTCACGTCCGGTGCCAGATCCGTTGCCGGTGCTGGTGCCAATGGCACCAGCATGACGGTAGCTAGTGCCGGGGGAGGTGCCACATGTGCCACAAGGCTCTGCCGCACCTTGTGCACATTTCACCAGGCACCCTAAGAGGGGAGCAGTATCAGGCATCCCTGTGCCGTCTTGAGGTTGGCGGAGGGGAGGGAGAGGAGTCTATAAGGACCCTTGCTGCCTCCAAGGCCTCCGGGTGGATGGGTCCGGGAGATCCTCTGAAGGACTCACATCCCTCCGGTGGGAAGAGTAATCACCCGACCTAGAAGGCCTGGCCTCTGGACTGGCTGGCGCCGCGTGCCTCGCTGTAGAGCACACAGAGGGAGCGTGCCTGGGCGGGGACCAACCCCTATTAGGCCTCCTCTTTCATACTGGTACCGGCGACTGGGAGTGATGTCTGGCCTTGTGCGGTACCGGGGAGGCACAGTGTGCGGAACTGTCACACACCGAGGCCAGTGCACTGTTGGAGCTCAGTGCCGAGTCCTGTGCCAGTGCCGGCCAGAGTGCCGCCTCCAGCAGGAGCGCCTTGAGTCGCGACTCGAGTCGCGACTTGCGCTCTCGTTTGGTTACAAATCTTGCACACATCTGTAATGTGCGATTCTCCCAGGCACTTCAAACACGATGAGTGTGGGTCACCACACGGCATAGACTTGTTGCACTTCTTGCAGGGCTTAAAGCCTTGCGGGCCGGGCATGCCCTGCCACGGGCGCACGGTGCGCCGCGGAGGGGTAAAAAGAAAGCTACAAATGAAAGCCTTTAACTAAATTAACAGGTACTTAACAGATGATTGCTAATGAAAGAGAAGAACAGTGACGAGAACGACTCGAAGATGAGCTGAGGGCTGTTCCAACGACCGTCACAGCAGTAAGAAGGAACTGAGTGGGTGAGGGGGCCAGCAAGGGTATATATGGACTGATATACCGGCACCACTCCACGGGGCTCCCTGCTGGCCCTAAGGACACTGCTGAGGGAAAAGTCTCCAACGGCGCGTGCACGCTGCGCGCACACACCTACATTGGAATGCACATGAGCAATCACTCAAAGAAGAAGTGCTGCTAGACAACAGGAGTGCATAACTAGAGGGCGTTCAGAGTGCTCAGGGCTCTCTTCCTCCAGCCTGCGTGCTGCCCAGGTGCAGTGAGTGCTGCTCAGACAACGGATCACTGGCTTGGAGTGTCAGTTGTTAGTAAGGTGGGATAACATCCAATGGTATTTGATTACTGGGGAGCGCACTTGCAAGCACAGATCACCGGATTAGACAGGGCTTACACACACACACACGAGACAGCACAAAAGGGGTAGGGTAGGTTCTGAGTTAGGGCCTAACCTAAGCACCTACTGTCACTGAGTCATTCCCGATTCCTGTCATCCAGAGAGGAGACTTGAAATCAGCTTTCCCTGGAACTGGGTAAGACAGGAGGCCTAACGTTGGCTACCCTCCCCTATGTGCCTGTTGTTGTTGTGTGTGACTCCTGTAATTTCCAGAATCAGTTATTCTATCCTTCTCTGGTCCTTTTTACCTTCCCTTACCTATCAATAATAAAGTATAGTTTCCTTTATAAATTTGTGTGTGGACTCATTTGATGTCCAGATAGACGGATGAAAGGGGTGAGAACCAGATAAGAGCTTAGGTGGACCTCTCTGGAGTCCTCCTTTCTCTTACAGTGGGATGATGGAGGAGGGGGGAAATTCTGATCCCCTAGCTGGAATGTAGTATTTACCTGATCATTTGCTGATATGCACAAGTTTCCAACCAAGAATGCATGGGCATCTAGATGTCCTAAAGAGGAGCACCCACAGGAACAACACTGGGGTATGTAATGTATTGTTTTAGTGCAAAAAGGCAAAAAAAACCCAGCATGTGGCATATGGAGGCCGTAAGCTGACCATGTATTGCCATCTAGAAAGTAGCAAAGTCACAAGTGAAATTCATCACCAACAGATGCACTGGAGTAAGATAACGTTTTGTGACATGTGGAAATTTAAACTCATAAATAAAGTGATGGAAAGGCCAACAGGAGTAGGCTCTTTTCCTGTTAAAAGTTCTAAAAGTCCAAGCTTAATCTTTGACTAATAATCAGTAAATAAGATTAGTAAATTAGTGCAATATACAAAGAAAAGGGTTGATATTTACTGATCTGGAGAACTAACTTGCAGTAGTTACATCTTCACTCTGTTCCACTCATACTTACAACCCCTTTGTTGCAACAGAAAAAGAGAACTCGCCATATTCCATCATTTCATTATGTACTTTGTCTTCTTTTAATCTAGTTTGCAGCACCTGATTTTCAAGGCTCTTGTTCCCTAAAATAACAGGGGCTGCAAGGGCATTAACACTCTGCAGTATCTCCTGTATCCAGTCAAGGAACCGAGGCCTCCTTCAGTCTAAGGCATGTGCCTTAGAGACCTTAACTGAGATGGAGGGACAAATCAGGTAGCATAAGAAATGTCAATAGGAACAAAAGAAAGTACTCCATAGACAACAGATTGTACATAAGAATAATTGCAGACTGTAGTTCAGTTAATCTTTTGAATGTAGCTTTTTACTCCATAGGCACAGTCACCTGAGTTCCTGAACTACTACAGTTTTTTGGGTGTTTGATGCGCACTAAGTATATAGGTGAAATTCTAGCCCTCTGAATTCAGTGAAAAGTTTTGCCATTTTCTTCAGTGGGGCTGGATGTAAGCAAAATGGCTGAAGGTGTAAACTTCAAAACAGAGCTATGTAAACCTTCATTATTCCAAAAAACCCTAATCCCAAATAATCTCTCAAACTCTTTTTAACTAGAGGCTCCACCTCACATAAGATTATTTCCTGGGAGCAGAGAGGGCTTGATTCAGACAAAAGTCTTCAATCATAATGCAGGATTTAAAATCAAAGACAATTTTAAGTCATAAATTTGAGAAATAAGAGCATGTTTCACCAACACACACAAGGTAAATCACCCTCAATTCTAGTCTGGAGTACTGGAGCAGTGAAGAGACTGAAAGGACCATAGAAAAAGATTGGAAGAAAACACACACAAAGGGACAAAAAAAACCCCACTTCCTGCTCCCAATTTTAGTAGTGATTATGTTTCCACATAGTTCTCTCCAGCTTCCCTCTGCATGGATGTCATTGGTGCTCTTTAAATCAGTCTCTTCACGCTACGACAAAAATAGATTTAAAACACAACCCTATCAATTATTAAAATATTCTATTCTCTCTTTGTGATGTGAAAACAAAATGAATCATTCTTGCTATTTCATAAAAATATAAAATTAAATTTAATGCTAGATTAGTTTACTATGCATTTATCCCAAATTTAATTAAGAAAACACAGAATCTTAATTAAGACTACCATACTTGAACATAAAGTACTAACCGTGTAAAATATTCAAGTGCTTGTTCTATGTAATCTAGAACTTTCCCATCAAGGTAGTCTGCAAGTGCAGCCCGTGCCATCATGAGATAGCACTCACCCAGGCCTGAAAAGAAAATAGAACACTTACTTTATCTTTGAGCAGCAGAGTGACTTACCGTTTCCTGTTAAGACTCAAAAATATCCACCATTTTGTCTGCTAGTGCCCAGTGAGTTCTGCTTGCTGGTCAAAGTTATTTCTCCTCTCTATACAGTGAAAGCATTTCCTGATTTACAACTTGGTATTTCAATTTCAATCTTATACAAAGTTTACAATCCATCATTATTACCTTTGAGTGCAGGTACATATTCTTTTGACTTCTTTAAGATTTGTTGGTATTCCGCTATAGCATCTTTATATTTTCCTAGAATCTGCTCAATTGATGCAGCCTTGTAAATACTGTACAGAGATTCGGGATTCAGCTCACTGGCCTTTGTGAAGGATTTCAGTGCTGTGGTATAGCCACCTCTGCTCAGGTATGCCTCACCTAGAGACTCCCAACAGTTGGAGTCCTTTGGATCTGCCCTTAGAGCTGCCTGCAAGCTGAACATATCAGAAAACATAATAAAGTAGACCATTAGTTAATTTAAAATACAAAATCTCTGCCTGCAGAAAATGTATCCATTTTGACTGGAAACATAGATTAAAACGAGACATATAAGATGATATAAACTTTTAAGTTTTTCTTATGTAAAATTTCATCTTCCTATATAGCACATGATACAAAATAATAAGCTTCAAATTGTGGCTCAAAATCCTGTGGAGACGAAGTTTTATAAATTATCTCAATTAAATTTGATTTCAGACTACAGCTCTCAAGCATACGTTTTTCTGTGAAAGAAGGGCAATAATAAGACAGTAAGCCAATTCCGTTAATAGGGAGATTGCTTTTTTGTTATTTTACACTCTGACCAAAGTAGATTTTAGAGCTGGGGTGGGCAATAAGCAGCCTGAAGGCCAGATGTGGTTGACCAGGGTTAGTACTCAGCAGATGCTTTTTTTACCTGAGCATCCACATGTATGGCCATTCATAGCTGCCATTGATCAAGAACAGTAAACCAGAGCCAATGGGAATGAAGAGCAGCCATACCTGTGGATGCTCAGGAAAAGCATTTGGTGACCCTCCAGGAGCTAACCTGGCGAACCACATCTGGCTCACAGACCTCTTATTACCCACCCGTTTTATAGAATAAACTGTTTAACTTGCACTGGGTGGCTAATGGCTAAACTCAAGTACTAGTTCACTTACTCAGCTACTGCTTGAGAGTGCTGACCAGCTCTCAGGTAGTAAAGTCCACGACGAAGCCAGGCCCACTTTGCTGTACCAGCGCTTGCTCTTTCAGTTACTGCAGTCAAGATTGCCAAAGCAGTCTCCTAACAAAATCCAAAAATATCAGATCGGATACATTATGTTACATTTATATGTACACACAATATAAACAGAACAAATCTTTGGGATTCCATGCATTTGACTAACAAAGTTAGTTACTACTAAAGTATTGGAGACCTGGGTCAGTTACTTTAACACGGACGACAACAACAAAACCCTATAAATTTAACTAGGATCATTCTAATATCAGACAGTAGTTATGGACTATTGTCTAGGAATGGGCCATGTTTTAGCTGTGTTATTTCTTTCACAAAGGGAATAAGGAGACTGGCTTACATAAACTGATCTTAAATATCTGTATACCCCTCTTTAATCAGATCCCTTAAAGTAAGGCAAACAGAAGATGGAGGACAGGGGAAAGAGATAGGAATAGACCATTATAAAACATCCTATCAACTGACCGTACCACAACACAGAAGTTACTACACAGGGAAGGAAGAACAATTTATCTCTTTCCTCCACGGACTCTACTAGCCATCACTGCTTTTGAGTCTGTTTATATCTGTTGGAGATGTACGTCAACTAAAACGTGGGTTCACTTCAAAAGTTCCACTGAAAATTCTAGCTGCTATAATATTAACTCAACAGTCTAAATTCGATTTGTTTGAATCTCAGATGAGTCTTGTCTGATCAGAAGTGTTTAGAGCTGAAAACTGACCCTTAATTGTTTGGGGGTGGGAAAAGAGGGGGAGACCCATTAAAGATCTAGAAGACCAGATTAAACTCAAGCACAGGTTCAAAGTGAGTATTTATTTTGTGACAGAAAAGATGGTGATGCTTTTGTACATTAGAAAACTGAACATTTAATAAGAACGTTAGACTCAAATAACTCATGCCTTTTAAAGAAAGGCATTGCAGTTCACTGAAGTACAATACAAATCTCTATCTAATATTTTAAAGACAGTTTATTTTTCAAACTTCTCCCTGTTAACTGTTTCATCTACTTCAAGTAGAACAGGCAGATAGCTATGACATCTCTTGGGAGTTGGGAAACAAAAAATATTACCACCATTATTGAAAGATCATTGTTTTCCCTACTACAAGCAGAAATATTAAAAACCATAGTAATTGGCCCTATGTCTGAGCTTTCAGACTTCTATATTGTTTTGGTAAAATTATTAACAAAGGCATTAAAAAAATTGGCTACAATAGTTAACACATGAAGGCCAAGAAGTTCATCTAAAATAAATATTCTGGAGGAGGATGTTTTGGATTGTTTGACTAAGTTGTCTGTATGGCTGACATGAAGTTTTCATGAAAAACTTAAACAACAACTAGTCTAGTAGCACCTTAAAGACTAACAAAACATGTAGTTGGTATCATGAGCTTTCGTTGGCACAACCCACTTCTTCAGATGACAGGAGTATTAGAAATCCAGATCCAAGAATAAATAAGGGAAAGGGGTGGGAGAGAAAAAAAAAAAAGAGAGAAAAAAAAGGAGGCAGGAAAGGAGAAAAAAAATAAAAAGAGACACACAGTGAGTAGATCTTTCAAATAGTTACAATGGGCTGATAAGAACAATTAGTACCTCCATTGTTTGGTTGGTAGGTTAAGTCATAGGATGTGGAAGATAGTGTGTGAGCCAGCCCATGTCCTTGTTCATACCATTTGCATAAGAATTAAACTTGTAAATGAAGTTAAGTTCCAATCCTTCTCTATATATTTGGCTTCTGGAATTTGCCTGAAACAAAATGGTGACTTGGAGATCCATTAATGAGTGTCCAGGTATATTAAAGTGTTCTCCAACAGGTTTATGTGTATTGCCTTTTCAGATTTCTGATTTGTGTTCATTAATTCTTTCCTGGAGAGACTGTCCAGTTTGGCCAATATACGTGGCAGTGGGGCATTGTTGGCATTTGATGGCGTAGTTCATATTAGTGGATGTGCAGATAAATGAGCCTCTGATTTGGCGGCTGATGTGATTGGGTCCAGTGATGACATCGCTTGTGTAGATGTGTGGGCAAAATTGGCACCGGGGCTGATTGCAGGGGTGGGTTCCGGGATAATTATGATGGAGCTGTGTTGTATGGTTATTGGAAAGAATTTGTTTGAGGTTAGGGCAGGCCTGGGCAAAATACTGCCCAAGGGCCAGATTCGGCCCGCCAAGCCACAGGATCCAGTTCATGGAGGCAGCAGGGAGCCCCAGGCAGGCTTCCCTGCTTGCCCCGCAGCCCCGCGTGACGTGCAGAAATGCGGCTGCAGGGCTCCATCTCTATTTTGAAACTGGAGGGGAGGGGAGGAAGTTTTAAGAGCTACTCCGCCCCCAACACATTCCCATTGGCGGGTTTCCAGCAGAAATAATAGGCAGCTCCAACTGTCTGGTTTCTGCTGGAAACCTGCCAATGGGAATGTGTTGGGGGCGGAGTGGCTCCTAAAACTTCCTTCCTCCCCTCCAGTTTCAAAATAGAGATGGAGCCCTGCAGCCGCATTTAGAATAACAGGCAGCTAAGAAGAATTACGCCCCCTATCCTGGGCTCAGATATTCATAAAGCACATGGCCAGGCAACCAGGCTGGCTGGGAAACATTTTAAGCTCTGCAGGCAGGCAGGCAGGCAGGCGAGTTTCGCAGCTGACAGATAAGTCTCTTGGCCACAGCCTGCTTCTGGCACTGCAGCCCTTTCCTGCCCCAACTCTCTGCCGCCTCCTCCCCCCACCCCCTCCCCCACACACACTCAAACATACCCAAATCCTCTGTCCCCCCCTCTTACTTCCATACCCCCCTGCCAGAGCTGGCACCCCAATCTCCTGCCCCAGATCACAATCCCCTCCTACCCTGGGTCACATCCTAAACCTGTGCACTCTAGTCCCTTGCCCTAGGTCACAACCGCCTGCTTCATCCCAACTCCCTCCCAGACCCCAGTCCCTTACTCCAAGCTCCCTTCTGCACTCAACCTCCATTCCAGACCCCGCATCTCCATTAATATCATGGAAGAGTGCGGCCCTCGACCACTTTCCAAAATCTTGGAGTGGCCCTCCGTCAAAAATTATTGCCCACCTCTGGGTTAGGGGGTTGTCTCTAAGTGAGGACTGGCCTTTCCCCCAAGGCCTCTGAGAGTGAGGGGTCATTTTCCAGGATAGGTTGTAAATTGTTGATAATGCATTGGAGGGGTTTAAGTTGTGGACTGCAGGTGATGACAAGTGGAATTCTGTTGTTTTCTTTTTTTGGCCTGTCTTGAAGTAGTTCATGTCTCACACAGTATCTTCCACATCTTAATGACTTAACCAACCAACCAAACAATGGAGGTGCTAATGGTTCTTATCAGCCTCTTGTAACTATTTGAACTATCTACCCGCTGTCTCTTTTTTTTCTTCTTTCCCTCCTTTTTTTCCTTCTCCCCCCCCCCCCCCCGCCTTCCTTCCTTTACGTATTCTTGGATCTGGACTTCTAATACTCCTGTCATCTGAAGAAGTGGGTCATGCCCATGAAAGCTCATGATACCATCTACATGTTTTGTTAGTCTTTAGGTGCTATTAGACTATTTGTTGTTTAAGTTTTTCCTGTTACAGACTAACTCGGTTACCCCTCTGAAGCTGATGAAGTTTTCATGTTTACCAATTAACCCTCCCACCCACAAAATCATACTAATTCTTGGCCTTGGAAATATTATGCCAAGTTTTCTTCTCCCAAAAAGTTTAATCAATATTTATAAGTGGAGAAGTCAAGCAGGCCTGAAGCTATAACATTACTAAGCAATGAAGAGACCAAATGTCCAGCTGCGAATTTCTACATATTTTAACAAGAAAATTGCTTTTTCTACAAGTCACTTCAAATTGGGCCATAAAAGCTCAAAGAATGTTGGATATGAAATACCGTGTCTCCAAGTTCCACACTTAAGTCTACAGCTGCTGCTCCGGCTACTCCATCAGTTCCATCAAGTTCAAAAGCCTTTTTATAGCAGCCACGGGCTCTGCTTTTTTCTCCAGCTACATCTCTATAGTAATGGCCTAAATAGCAGAAGATGTTTCCCATGTAGTTGTCCAACTTTGCAGCCTATGAACAGGCACATGCATGGAAAAGAATAGGGTGCATTTTGAAGCATAATTATAAATACACAATGAGTCCAATATTTACAAAACAGAGGCTATACAAAAGCAAAGACATAGTTACTTGTGAACTTGTCATAGGGTATATCTACATTTGCACCCTCTTTCGAGAGAGGGATGCAAATGAAGACATTCGAAATTGCAAATGAATGCAAATGAAGGGATGCAAATGAAGCCAGGATTTAAATATCCCGTGCTTCATTTGCATAACCACATTATGGCGCTATTTTGAAATAACGCTATTTTGAAATATCAGATGCTGTTAAGACGTGGTTATTTCAAGAGAAAACCTCTCTCTCGAAATAACCCTTATTCCTCATACTATGTGAGGTTTACCAGTTATTTCGAGAGAAGGGTTTTCTCTCGAAATAACTGCATCTTAACAGCGTCTCATTTCGAAATAGCGCTATTTTGAAATAGCACCATAATGCAATTATGCAAATGAAGCATGGGATATTTAAATCCCGGCTTCATTCGCAATTTCGAATGTCTTCATTTGCATCTCTCTCTCTCGAAAGAGGGTGCAAGTGTAGACATACCCATATAGTATCAAAGGTAACATATTAAAGCTAGGCAGAATTTTGAAACCAAAAAAACCTACTGAATTGTTTCACAGTTTAATAAGGGTGATAAATATGTTAAATGCTTGTGATTGCTGTACAGACAAAACAAGGATTGAAGGGAACATTACAATCCATTTTAATAAGCGTTTAGAGTGTTTTGTTACTCCCTACCTTACAACCGTAAGTTCAGATTATTACAGGTTGGACCTCCCTGGTACAGCACCCCCGGAATTTTGATGAGGGATTTTGCCGGATCAGGGGAGGTCATTTCTGGCCCCCCAGCCAGCAGCTCTCTCCACACCTTGCCCCGCTGCCAGCCTCCCTGCTGGCTCCCCCCTCTTTCTGGCCCCCGCTGCCCTATCGGGCAGACCCACCGCCTCCACTTGCTAGGCTCTCGCTGCAGCACCCAGCAGCCCCACCATCTCTGCGTGAACCAGGCTCTCACTGCTGCGCTGGGCTCCTGCTGTTGTACCAGGCAGCCCCGCAGCCTCTGCACATCAGGCTTCCGCTGCCCTACTGGGTAGCCTCACTATCACACATGGGACTCCCACTGCCCTGGTGGGAAACCCTGCTAGAGCACATTGGGGTCCCACTGCCCTGCCAGCCTGCAGGGCTCCCAGGCGCTAGGTCTCCACTGAGACTCTCTGGTCCTGAAACATACACAGTCCTGCCTGACCACGGATGTTGTCAGACCAGAGAATCCCGGTTAAGAGAGTTTCAACCTGTAGCACTATACTTGTAGTTTTGTTGTATTACACCATGCAGAATTCCAAGCTGATTTATTTTGCTAAATACTATAGTTTAAACACTTTTTAACAATGAGAATTTTAAGTATTTGCTATTGGTTAGGTCTTACAGGCAACAACCCAAACAGCAGAGTGACAGTTTTGTAGTGATCAATGAAAAAGGCCAAACATACATAAATTATTATTAAAACTGTCACTTTCTATGGTCATATTGCTCAGCATACAGCACTGAGATCAGATTAGAGGCAGTAAATGGGGGTGCCGTTCCTTTACTCTTTAAGTTGGAGCATATAAATGCTCTTTTCCCAACCAGAATGAGAGAAATACCCCTATATACATGGGGGCAAAAAGTTGTGGCTTGTTTTTTTATTTTAAAGTCTGTTGAAAACACATTGTGGGGCATCTGCTGACCAAGCTGATTATAATCTATGCAACCCAAGAAGGCAGCATGCTCACCATGTCCCTTAAGCAAGTAGCATGCACCATACTTGTGTACACATTCATTTCCATACAGCAAAAAGACAAAGGGATAACCCCAGCTTACTTAATGCAAGTAGTTCCCAACCTTTCAACTTGTTTATCTAACTCAGAATTTCCCACCCCTCCCTTTTGCCTCTTCCTGCCCTTCTTCTCAGTTTTCAGTCTCCATTTTAGTTTTCCATTCTTCTTTGCTTCCCTTCCCACTTTCTGAAGCACAGGTGCAACTCAAGCTGGACGTGCAACAACTTGGACTGCATAGCCCAGGAGAAAAGGGTAGGCCAGAAGCAGCTTTCTAAGTCACTACTACTGTTGGCTGCATTAGGAGCCTCTATGAGACCAAGGTGAGGAGGCAGGTAACTTTCAAGGAATCACATGGTTCTAATTAAGCCTGCATGGAGATCCATATTTCCCAGCTTCCACTTTTAATTTGTCCCATGTGTAGGCCTTTCAACCCCTCAGCTTGTGAAACATTAGACTATTCCAGCCCAGATATTTTCTTACCTGGGTTTTATTATAAACAGTTCCAAATGAAATGTTAAAAGGGGTTTCTGTTACCTTCAGAAACTGAGTGAGTGCTTTTGTTTTATCTTTCCTTATTTCTTCACCCATGAACCAGTAAGTGAGTCCTAGATAGTGATGGTACTCTCCAGTTTCAGCTTTTCTTTCAATAGCTCTTTGAAAGCTAAGCAAAAAAAGAGGACAATGGGAAGGGTGGGAAGAAAGGTCATATAAATCCTTTAAAGAGTTTCCTCCTGCCTTATTAATGCATATACACACACACACACACACACACCCCAAAAACACACACAACACACACACACACACACACACCCCAAAAACACACACACACACACACACACACACACACACACACACACACCAAAAAAACCCCAAAACATTTACCTTTTCTCTGCCTCTTGATAATTCTTTTGGTTATAGTGAATGAAACCCTCAAGCGCATGGGCTTCTGCGAGGTGAGGGTGGGACAACACAAGTTGTTGTGCAACCTGTCAAAGGATGTGTTTTAATTTTTTTGTTTTCAGTTATATAGGAATAAAAAATAGTTCATTTTAAAAGAAAAAGATTACCTTTGAAGCTTGATCAATCAAACTTTTGTTCAAATAAGCCTGACCTTTGAGAGCTTGAAGCAGTGGGTCATTATTTATATCTGAAATCTAGAAAAAAATAGTAAACACTACCTGAACTTTATTGAACTCTACAACAGATAGGTCTCATCTAAAGTATTAGGCCTGCCCCCATACATAATACAAATAGTAAATATATTAATTTTACCTTCTCTGTCTCCAGATAACCAATGCCACATAGAGAGTGTTTTGGCTGTACTTCAAATTTTTTAGAGAAATTAAGTAATGCTAGGAATATGTGTGTGTAGAATGCCATTCACAATAGAAGTAATTAATACATATGTGAATTTAAGTTTTGGAGGTGGGTTATTTAGATCTTTGAAAGTTATAACTAATAGCCCTTCATTCTACCGACTCATCAAAGCTACCAAGTAGTATGCTATAGCATACAGATCATCAAGTAAAAAGGACTCCGGGTATAGAAAATGTTATAAACAAAGAACCATCAAGTTTTATTTTTAAAACAAGATCTGCATATCTTCTAAGGAAGCTTAATATACCATTAGATCAGATTTGATGGTGGATTTACAACTATTGTAATCATACTTTTTCAGGGCCAAATTTCCAAAAACTAGACAGCAAGGTAACCGACGGGAAATGCTGCAGAATAGCTAATACGAAGCTTAGCATATTGATTAATTGACTAACAGAGTTAAAGGAACAACCATTCAAAATCATTTTTGAGTTTTGTTTCAGGATCCTATTTAAGCATAATAGACTTAGACTGTCTATCTGCAACAACTTCAAAGTCATCTGTTGGTACTTTTAGCAGCAGTGCTTGCAAGTAAATTTATTTCAGACAACAAAGTTATCACTAGAAGCAAAAGATTTCAGTGATCCAATAAAATTGCCACCATTGATGGGTTTGTAGTAAGGAACAGCAAACATCACCAAGACACCATAGATGAAGAGATTACTCAGTTTATGCCACAAATTCTGCTTTTCACATTGTTAACAATCACTGATATGGATGAGTCTTTATGACCAGGTTACACTCCACCTGGAAGAGCAGACATTGGTGGAAGTTGCTAGATACAGTGTATGAGAAGCAACTTGAACACTGTGCAAGAAACACGGAGGGAAAATTTGCCAGTTTAAGCCTTGATAGGTGTAGCAGTGTATACAATGATCCAGTAATGTGTGCCTTTGTGACAACAGAAGAGGGGATTGTATATCTTTCAGAAACAACAGATACAATCAGGAAAAACAAATGTTGTTGAAGTCACAAAATACTTCTGTAACAAACATTTTGCTTCAGCTTCACTGAAGAGAGCCAGGGGGCTCCAAACTAATTCTCCCTCAAGATGTCTGATGGAATTCAATGGTTGATTGTTTGGAACAATTTATTAAGAACTGGCCTATTCTCATAAAACTTTTGTGAAGAAAACTATGATTAAATATATAGATGTATCTCATCCAAAGTATCTAACATTAGATTAAAGAGGAATAGAAAGGATATGCTCAGTACACCAAAGCCTATTATCCATAGCCTTAAACTTTAGTGAAATTGCTGCTGCCTTGCTGATGCTATTGAAATCTGGAAGGTACTTCAAGGGATAGTGAAGAAAGAAATCTCACCAAAAAGTTAAACTACAGGTAATAAAGAAGCAAACAGTTCGAACAGTAACTCCACCTCATTTTCTTGCAGACAGACAATCTCAACCTCAGATATAAAGGTAGATGCCTAATTTCTGAAGGTGACAATGCTGCCATGGCCTGGGCAGCTCAAAATCACTCCTCATTTATGCCAGTCATAATAAATTTCAGGGCTGGAGCCAAATCATTTAATCAGTATATGTTTACTGATGATGTTTTGAACAAAGTCATTCCCCTGAACTGGTGGAAATCATTAGTCAGGCACCTTGAAACAGAGGCCCTTCAGTTGCTAAACCAACTTTACATCGCAGTAGCTTCCTGTGCATACACAGAGAGAATATTTTCATTGTTTCATACTATTCGCTCAAAGCTACAAAATTGACAGGGAATTGAAAAAGCAGGAAAACTATTATTACTGTTTCTGTCTATAAAGACGAGAGCTAGTTGTATAAGTTTAAAGGTCACTATACATTTAGTGTTGTGATGATTTGTCTGTTAGAGTTACAAAATTTGAAAATTAAAAATAAAAAATTTGAGGAGAGCCATCAGATGGCAACTTAGGAAACTGCTTCATTTCCAAATGTGAATAATTTATGTAACATTTTAGATTTAGTTTAATAAAGTATAAATACTATTGTGTTTGCGTGTGATTTGGTTCTTACCATTCCTAATGTATGCTGCTGCATCTGCAGGGTAACACAAGTAATGATTATTATGTACTATTTCCTAAATTAATACAAATCAAATTATCTACAAATTAGATAAAAGTATACCCTCCTAGAGGCTGTAAAATGCTCTACTGAGTTCTCAGTTAACATGTTTTAGTTATCAGATTTTCCGCATTGCTTAAGAAATATGAGGTAGTATCAGTGGGAAACTTGATTTAAATCAATGATTTTTTTTCTTGGTAATTTAAATTGTAATTTAAATCAATCTACCCTGCAGGTTTGACAAATAATAAAAACTGAATTTGTTTTTAATTTGGTATTTCCATTGTGTTTGGTTTTTATAGATGTTTTGTTTCATTGTGTTTATATTTTATATGAAAACAAAAATAAAGGCCCACAGATAATAAAGTACGAGAATGGAGGTCATCACTGAGACACGTTGAAAATTTAAAAGACTGATAGTAGAAGACAAATTGCCAAGTCAAAGTTTGAAGTGATTAAGAATACTGCCTGAGAGGTGGCAGGAAGAGGGCGGGGTGGGTGGAGAGAGACATGTTTTACCCAATACTGTGGATATAAAATAATTCTATGCACTGGGAATAAAATAAGCAGATGGGGAAGAGGCAACATCTTGTGAGTGAAACAGAAAAATAGCTTGATTTTCTTTACCTGCTCAAGAGTCTTAATGGCTTCTTCAGCAGTGTCAGCACCTGGTATTTTAATAAGAGCCTCTGCTTTCAAATGAAGAACACGATATTTCTGCTGCAGATTGATACTAGAATCATCAAGTTGTCCTGATATCTTAAGAGCTGTTAAAAATAAAAGATTTTGTTTTAGCTACATTTAGGAACACCACTATCAATTTGACATATTGTGAAGCTTACAAACTTGTTCAAGTTTGGCAGAGCACACTCTATCATGCCTTTTCTTTAAGATTTTTTTAAAGCATATTACACAGTCTTTCTGTTCCCATTATTTAAATAAACTTTTAGCAAGAGAGCAACTAACTGTACTAAGAAAAATATCAAACAGATTGTATACAAGGTTCTGTCAAACATACAAATGAAACTGAAAAAAAAAAAAGAAAATACCTCATTTTCACTAGTTTTCCCTCGTTTTCCAATTATAATAATCTTGTAACTTACTAGGTACAAAGCTTTTAGACATTTTGAACTAACAACATCTCTAACAGCAAAATTACCTCTCTCATCTGTGTAGAATAAAATACAGCTTGAAATGAAGGTTGAACTTAATAGCACCAACTGCAATTTTGGAGATAGATACAATAAGTAATAGGGGAGAATCTCAAATGCTTAAAACTAGAGTGAGTACCATGGGAAGGTGGGTACCTATAAGACAGACTTGTGAAAGTATAGCTAGATATTTTATCCTTCAATTGCACCAAGCCCTTTGAAAGGAAAAACACATCCATGAAGAGTACCATTCTATTTGCAACCATAACAGTTTCTTCAGTTGGCACTACAGCTGAATTATTTTTCTACTAACATTTTGAAGAGAAAGACCTTACTAGCCTTCGGATAAGATTTCTTAAGATAGTTATACAACAGCAGCACCATAACTCACTTCTTCATATTTGCTAAAATGTAAGTAACAACAGAACCAATTTGATTTTTAATTGAGTACAAAGTGAAAGATTAGGAACTACTACTCCTTTCAGCTATAAGATAAATTACCTTGATTGGAGGAAAGAACAGCTTCTTTGTGTTTATGCATTTTCATTTGCGCCTCTGCCAGATAATACCATGCTGCATGACAACGGCTAGTCTGCTTCAAACCTAGAATATTTTTAAGATCAGTATTTGTTTAAAATAAATCTTGGGGATACAGTTAGCCTTATCGGCTGTTGAAAGTGGTAATACAATACAGTTCCATCACAAACACACCATCACTAATCACCATGCCAAGTGGCACAGGAGAAGAAAATAAAGATCTTATTTTATTTTAGTGCAGTATTACAATATTTTCTTGCTACTTATAATTCAAATGAGATGAGGTGGAACTAAAAAAAAAGTGCAAATTTTGCTATTATAACACATTCAACATTTTCACAATATTCTTCCTCTCCAGCAAGAAACTAGGGAGGGGAAAGCAAGAAATTACACAACACTATAGTTTAGAGGTATAGTTTTATTTTTAATATAAAAATTTTCATTTAATAGGAAACGTGCATTAAAATCTCCAAGACTGCTCCAAAAATGTCTCCTTAGATCTTTCTCCCCCACCAAAAGATCTACGGATCCCAAAACACCATGGCTATGTTTACACTACAAGTTTTTGCAGCAGAGAGTATGCTAATGACGGACTCGTTAGCATGAGTTGCAATGTCATTAGCTTATTTTCTGCTGATGCTTTTTGCACAAGGGGTTTTTGCAGTATAGCCGCTTCTGGGAGAGGCATAAGGATCTTGCGCACAAGGGGGTTTTTCACACTAATCAGAAGCAGCTACACTGCTTCTTTTTGCGCAAAAACCCCTTGTGCAAAAAGCAAGGGCAGAAAATATGCTAATAACATTGCAACTCATGCTAATGAGTCCCTCATTAGCATACTCTCTGCCACAAAAACCTTGTAGTGTAGACAAAGCCCATGAGCTCCATCCAGGTATACAGACAGACTGAAAGATCGAAAAAATTGCAAGACTTGGATAATATTCAAGCTAATGCACCACAACCTCCTCGGTAGCCTTCCTTAACAGTGTAATGTTAAAAATCTGGTGATAATTGAGGTGTTCACTGGAGTTCTGAGATTTAGTCACCCCTCTCTGGCTCAAGTTTTTTTGTGGCTGGAGGGCGATCTGCTACTCAAAAGTATAAGTACTAGAGATGTAAATCCTGTTTAATCAGTTGAACATGATGTTTAACTGGTTAACCATAACCCAGTTAACCATTCACATCCCTAGTAAGTACCTCGATTGTCCACTAGTATCCGCTAACAACAGATTAAACTTCCTTTACCAAGCCAGTCTGAAGTTCTCTCAGAGCCTTGATGAGCAAAACTAGATGAAACACAGACACATGGTATTAACTGTATTCCCGTCATCAACATGGTGTTGGATTTAGAAAAAAACCCCACACAATATAAGGAGATATTTTGAAAGAGAGAACAATGACACAATTTTACTTGTTCCAGGTCATTCCTGCCCGCAGTAGGCAGTTTTAACTAAATGAACCTGCAATTTGAGTTCATGAGGAGTGCTGGATGCAGTATTATTTGGTCTTGGTCAAAAACATTAAGATGTTCAGGAATTCCATTTTTAAGCAAAAAAATCAGTTTTATGTCAAAATAGCATACTTTCCAAAGAAAATTTTAAAGCGAAGGGTTTTTTTGGGGGGAGGAGGGGAAACAGCATTTGCATTCTACAGGAAAATCTCGGTTGAGAAGCTGGATTCTTGAAAACCTAAAATGTTTTTGGCCAAAAAGCATGAAATATTTCAGTAGGTATACAATGCCAAACCTCATGGGGATTATTGTTCAGATCCCACATCTCCCATGACACACCAAAATCTCTTCTCTTGGCAAGAAGAGGTAGAATATCAGAGGAATCCTGACCAGGGTTCATCATAGGGCAGCGTTTCCCAAACTATGGGCTGCAGCTCAGGAAAAAAATACCGGGCCTCAGCGTGGCTGCTGGGAGGGGAGCGGGGCAGGCTGGGAGGAGGTGTGGGGGGGGGGGGGAACCGGCCGCCAGGAAGCAGGGTTGGGGGCAGCGGGGCTGTCCAGAGGAAAAGGGGGGAAGGGGCAGGCGGCGGGTGGCCGGCAGAAGCAGGGTTGGGGGCAGCGGGGCTGTCCTGCGGAGATCAGACCGGGCGGGCGGCAGAAGCAGGGCTGGACGGGGGAGATCGGGAGGAGGAGGACTGGAGAACCAGCCTCCGGAAGCAGGGCTGGACGGGGGCAGCGGGCTGGCCAGGGGACGGGGCGGGGGGGCTGGACGGGGGAGATTGTGAGGACGAGAATGGGAGAAGCAGCCACCGGAAGCAGGGCTAGACAGGGGCAGCGGGGCTGGCCAGGGGAGATCGGGAGGAGAAGTGGGGGGGAGGGAGCGAATTGGCCAGTGGGAAGAGGGATTGACCTGGGCAAACGAGTGAGTCCGGCACCGGGGATTCCATTTTGCTGCCCCCCCCCCATATCCTCCCTCGAGTAGTTGCGAATTGCCTGGCTGGTAGACACACTCACGCAGCATGAGCACATCTACCAGCCAGGCAGTTCGCGGCTACGGACTGATACACCTGATGATAATAAAACTTACCTAATTAGAAAATACCGGACATTTTATATGTCCGGTATTTTCTCAATCTGTTTCCCGGACAAAACCCTCAAATACCGGAATGTTTGGTACAAAACTGGACACCTGGCAACCCTACCCCTTCTTGCACCCTCTCTCCTAGCCAGATACCCTACCCCCAATCTGCTCCTGCTCCCGCCTCCTGGAATGCCCATGCAGCGCCGGGTCCCCCAAGCCCTTGCCCAGGCTGGGCGGAGGATGCAGCCAGGTGAAACACTGAAAATTTATTCATTTTTAATTCTTTTTTTTAATATGTGTTTATATTTTTGGGCTGCAAAAAACAGTACTGAAAAAAAACAGGTTCCAAGTAAAGTAAAAAGTTTGGGAAACCCTGGTCTAGCCAGCTTTCTATCCATCTTACAGTCCATTTATCCAATCCATATTCCCTTAACTTGCTGGCAAGAATATTGTGGGTGACCGTATCAAAAGCTTTGCTAAAGCTGGCACTGGGGGCTCTGGGAGGACCAGAAACAACTTATTTGAATATTCATCATTTGCTTAATGAATATGCAAATGAATGTTACCGGTCCTCCAAAAGCTCGTGAATGGATTTACTGGTCCCCGTGTCAAAAAGTTTGGGAACCCCTGTCATAGCGGATGCAGTCCGAGGGTGAGTCTACACCAACATTCCTTTGAGGCTGCACAGCACATCATCACAGGTTAATCAGCCCTGCCCAGTCAGTCAGCTCCATGCATGGAGCTCTGAGCCCCTGACTTGGCGGGGCTAATTAATCTCCTGTGACTCTGTGCTGCTGCACAGGTTAGAGGGAGCACTGGTCCACACTGCACCCTTACCTCGAAATAAGCTACGCAGTTTGCACTATGCAAATTTAATAGCTTATTTTGAGGTAATTTCAAAATTTGGCACTGTCTACACAGTGCCAAAATTCGAAATAAAGCACTATTCTGAAACGTCCCTTAACCCTTATGGAACAAGGTTACAGGGACACCAGAATAGAGCACCAATTATTTTGAAATATATTTTGAAATAACCGGCTGCTTTAAAGATGCAGAATAGCTATTTCGAGATACTTCTGGTATCCCAAAATAGCTCCGCAGTGTAGACATAGTCTGACTGGGGACATGAGGCTCCTGGCTATCAATCCCATACACATCCTGCTGGTATCAGTAAATGGAAATATTTCCAGTGAAAAAGTTGAAGTTTTTCCATGGTGGGAGGGGACCTTATTTTTCAGTCAGCTCTATTCATGACATTTTAAGACAGCCTTTTACATAGGAGTGCAATCAAGCCACTAATATATCAAATACTAGTTTGACATAAAACAACATAGTGGTTATACTGGCTGTATAAAAGCTTAAAGATTCTCTTTCAAAGGCCAGGACTATAATTGTTACTGTAAATATACACATAAAACAACATTTTTAAAGGGACACCATAGCTTCATGAAAAAAGTCACACTTCTGAAGTTTAATTTATTTTCATAAGACTATACAACTGAAAAATTAAAATATGATAATTTACTTTATGCATTTGTCTCCCCCAAAGTATAATGTCACTGTTTCTTTTGTATAAAATGCATCCTCTCCTCTTGGGATTGGGTAGGACTTAGCAACAGCGTGAGAAAAAAAATTGCCTTTTTTTTTTTTTTAAGGAAAAAAACACACATTCACACAAACACTTCAGAATTGGCAAGGAAATTTAGGAGCAGATGTAATACTCAAAACAACTTTAATCTTTTTTTTTTTAAATGGCTAGACTTCAAACAACATCCCTTTAAATTCACTGTTTTTTAACCTATTTACAAAACATTTGACTGATTCTACTCTGAGCACAAAGCTACAAATAAATCCAGTATAATTTAGCAATTGTACCTAGCAGAAATATACATTACTAGGCAACATTAGTCATTCTTTTTATATTTCATCTTTACCTTCAGTTAGGCTCTTGACAGCTTCTTCATATTTTTTCTCTTGGAGGGATTTAATACCTAAACCAATAAGGCCTGGGCTGCTATTTGAGTCCATCTCCATAAGCCTGCAACAACAATGCAGGGCCTCTTCAGTGAAACTTCCTAGTATCACAAAAAGAAAAGTTCTCATGTCCACATTTTGATGGTTCATAACATCCAAAAATCACAAGAAGATTAATTTAACCATTTATTCTACTGAATAGTTTTAGAAAAATTAGTTTACTTAGATATCAGACTGACTTTAAGTGAATTTTAGTAGCAGTTTCCTACCATACAGTAATTTCTAAAACTAGCAACCAGTTTTCAAATCTTGACACTCTTAGTCAAGAAGCACTACCGGTAATTAACACCTCTGAACCAACTACCATAACTTGTAAGTCTGGGATTTTGAGTTAGTGCTCCTCAGGTTAAACTGCTGAAGTTCATATCCTTGCAAAGGAAAACTAATTACTGGATAGGCCTTTCAATTTAACCCAGCTGAACATCCCACCTTCTACAACTAATAAGCCAAAATTAATTCCTGCATGAATGGGAACTTCCTATTCCAGGAATTCACTACAGAAGATCTTGCAGTCTGACTACATAATCCAGTTTGGAAGAATAATTAGTTGAGAGAGAAAGCATACACACATGGGAATGCCTTTGTAGCTTGATGGTTAGAGCACTCATATGGGAAACGCAGGATCCAATCTCCCTATTCAAATTACTTTTTTTTTTAATTATTTCTTCACAGTGGGACAACTTTAACAGGAAAGAGACTAAGGGAGGCCCCACATCAGATTATGCTATTGTTCAGTGATTAGAGTACTCACCTAAGACAACAAATTCCTGTTCAAATCCTCCTCAGGTGGAGAGAGGACTCCAACATCTCAGGTAAGTCTCTAACCACTGGGCTAATAGTTTTAAGGGAGGGACTCTTTCTCCTCTCCATCAAACAGCGCAGGTTCCTAACTTCAAGAGAGTCTGTACCTGAGAATATTCTTTGTGAATATAACCCTTAGTCTCTTGAACCTTCACCCCTTTCCCTTCTCAAAGGGCCACACTGCAAGTTTACTCCTTGTGCTCTCTTAAGTCACTATGAACAAAGGAATGCTTCATTTAACTCCAGAGGGAAAAGGAGCAAATTATACTAATACTTGCTCATTAGTAATTACAATGGCTTGCATGCTTTCACAGGAGCTGTCAATTAAAAACACCTGTAAAAATGGACAGCAGGTACAAATATTACTGGACCAGAGGCCTTGAGTAGAGCACATGAGAGGAAGAAAGAAGCCCATGCCATCATACTTCAGGAATTTCACTCCGGAACTTGTAATGAGGTGATATTCCATTCCTCTACCTTGACACTGTGGTAGATTTAAAATTTTGGAAGTATATAAACTTCAAAAGTTTCATATACTGAGAAATACCATGGGATTTGTAATAAACTTGTGAATCTGTAAATGTGATCCCTAGATCATAAAGTCACACATGGTATTCTAGTTCCCATCAGAAAGGGTACCAAAACTCATACCAGAGAATTAAAATCAGCGGGAGGTGAAGGGGTAATTACTGCAGATTCTGGGAGAGGTGAACAACTCCAGAGAAGTATCATACTTCTCCAGAGAAGTATCAGACTGAAATGAAGAGGCCCAGCAGACAAAGAGCTGACATATGATTGTAATCAAGAGAGTAAAATGTTGCTGGAAGGGTTTGAAGGACTTGGAAACAGAGCAGGCTGTTCTTCATGTGGAAAAGGAATGACACCCCAAGGCCCACTTGCAATTCAATCAGCAACAGCTGTAGCCCATGTGGCATCTTCAGGGCCATACAGGCAGTAGATATATTGCATCAATGCAGTCCATATGACAATAGCTACATGTGACCCACAATGGCGAAATAAGCGATGCAATTTACATAGAAGTAAGCTGAGCACATTGAGCAAATTAAGCCCTGTTGTTTAGACACACCCTTAGTGATAGAGCCCTACTATTTCTTCTGGTGCTAAGAATGAACAAGCTTTCAGTATCT
The DNA here is from genome assembly GCA_032595735.1 of Pelochelys cantorii. Classification (NCBI taxonomy): domain Eukaryota; kingdom Metazoa; phylum Chordata; order Testudines; family Trionychidae; genus Pelochelys; species Pelochelys cantorii. The sequence goes on from CM064330.1 coordinate 60,802,514, forward strand.
GTTATTCATCTTCCTAAACTGAATCATACTGACTTGGAGACATTAGCATACAAGCCAAGGCAGGAAGGAAAGAAATGTACTTGTCCACAACAGAATAGAAAACAGTGATGAATGGCTTCAAAACAGCTGAGTATCAGAGAAAACAGATGTCCAAGCATTACCGTAAATAAGCTTATACTGCAAAGTGACTGAAGGCTTTTCAAAAATACTCAAATATTTGTTTAACTTAAGAAGGAAAAAGTAAATAATTGGGTTGAATGCTGTAGAACATACATAAGTAGAATAAGTCAAATGAGCAGCACTGTATTTAAGGGGCCTGGAAAGAAGCCACATTTTATAACACTGTACACACACTGAAACAAAAAAATGCCAAAGTTCCCTAAATTTTATACATAAGTTCTGGAAAAAGTCAGGAAAATGTTGCATTATCAATAATGACAAGAATTATGCAACTGACAATAAACTTATGACATTTTTATAGAGGTAAACTGTGGCACTTTGTTCTTTACCAGAAGAATGAAAACAATCTCGAGAGATTCTACTGTTGGAAATAAAAAAATTTGAATCTATCACTGTACAGATGAGAGTCAACTGTCTTTCCTATTTCTTTAGCTTCAACTTCAGATCCTGTACTGTATTTGAGCTGTGCCTGGTTTCCCCAGGCCCCCTGTCTCCATTGAGATGGTTCTGTGTTCTATAAATAAGTAACATGCCAAATTTGAGTGCAGTTTCAAGTCCACATTTATTAAAGTGCAATATAGTATCGGCAAACTGCAATAAAGAAACCACTGTTTTATCTTTACATTTATTAAGGATGTAAAAACATTTTGTTTAATGGGCTAACCACTGCAGGCAGAGTCCAGCCAGCTGGGCCCACTATGGCGCTGCTCCAGCCCACCACAAGTGCAGGAGGGGTTCAGACAGCTGGGCTCACAGTGACCAAGGGACTGCTCTGGCCGGGCCTGCCATAGGCAGGGGACAGGGGACTGCTCTGGCTGTGCCCACCACGGCCGGAGGAGAGTTCAAGCTGGTTGGGTCAGTTAACAGGTTATATTGTAAGCAGGCTGATAAGCCGCCTACTTACCAGGTAACCAGTTCACCTCTTACATCCCTAAATCCCCAAAGAGCTTATAAACTTATAAGACAAGATATAGGATTGGAAAGGAATTGGGCACAGAGAAGTGAAATGACTGGCCAAGGTCACACAGCAGGTCAATGGCAGAAATGAGTCTAGAACCTACTTTTCTGAGGTCCAGTCCAATGCTCTGTCCACTCGAACTGACTAGGTTCTTTATAAAAAAATAAACCAAAAAAACCTCCACCACATGCTAACCCCCCTGGTATTTTCACAAGCAAGATTTTTTTTAGAGCAAAAGACTCTCTCCCCAAATTCCAAGGCTTGTAGAAACTCCCTTTGTCTCTGAACCAGTTCACCGCTGGTATAGGATCAGTAATCCCATTGAATGTAATGGAATACCTGTATTCCAGCAAGGATAGAGAGAGAACACTGAAAACAGTTGAAGCCCGGGAAACTATATGTTTGGCTAATTAGATTCATTTTACCAATATTGGTCCAGGCACATAGAGATGAAAATAATAAATGACTCTTTTCAAGGAGGAGTAAATTTAGCAGTTTTGTGCTAAGTGCAGATTAGTGCATTCCACAGCAGTAAGCCATATCTATTTTGAGATGAAACTTCAGCTTTTAAGATGCTAAGTCACAAAAACAGAATGAGTTTAAAAATTAACTGTTTTAAGCATAGAAGTCTGATTACATATTTGGATTCAGACTTTGTTTAATTTAATGGAATGCACATGTTCTGGATTATTCTGCTGTGATACAATACACTATGTACTAGCACTTCTTGCAGAGGAATTACACTTGTTCTGTTTGTGCTTGCTGGTTCCTTTCCACTGAGTTCAATTGTTTTAAATTATGAAATTAAGAGTTCTGTATTATTATTTTTCTGATGCTGTATTATTTCCACAATGTGTAGCTCCTTGAAACTTGGTACTATAAGGCATTTTCCCATTCCTAACCGAGAAAGATATCTAGCTTTATTATTTAAAAGACACAGGAATTTCTGGATGGATTCCTGACACACACTTCTATTTAGTTTTAGAGTGACATTCCTGGTCAATATTTTTTTGGAGAGGTGTCCAACTTGAAAGTCATTTCTGGCCCCTTTCAGGTATCAGCTGGGGCACCCAAAAGCTGAAGGACCTAACTCACTATTTGCTTGTATAACAATAATGCAATAGTGACTGCTCAAAACAAACTTAACACAGTTTCAAACCTCAACATTGTAGAAGACAGCAGACTACCTTCTTAAAGCACACAACAAACCTATTTTTTTAAAAGATCCCTTTCCTCCATTTCACTGGGAAAAAAAACCCCAAAAGCCCTGTTTACTTCCCACCCACCAGCAAGTCTCATGGGACAAGATTTATGAATGTTCCTGCTGGAAAGAAAAGGGTATGCTGGTTTACCAATTCTCTCATTTATCCATCTCACAGAGCTTTATTCTACTGTTACCATCTTTTTTTACCAATGAAAACCCAACAGGATTCTCTTCAAATCTCATATAGCTAACCTGCATTTACCCAGAGAGGCTCCTTTTGAGCATCATGAAGCACTCTTCCCACAGGACTGATAAACTGCCACCAAAGGCATCAAGAATCCAGAATTGGTCTTGAACAAGAATACTTATTTTTAAGAAGCTCTTTGATGGTACACTAGCACTCATTTTCACAGCTCTAAGACACTGTAGTTTATGACAGAACTGTCTTCCTCTCTAGGGTAGTAGAAACATATTCCCTAATACAGACAACATACTTGTGCTAAAAAATTATACAAGCTGCCTCACATAGTATGTTCTCTCAACCAAGTGAAGTAACAGATTTTGGAAGACTGGTTCCCTTTTTTGTAAGAAAGATTGGGAGGAATGAGGGGTAAGACAGAGAATGGCCCCAAAAACCACAGTAAAAAGATGCAAAATTTGAAACAACAAAAATGAACCAAAACTATTCCACTCACCTGACTGAATAAAGTGCAAGCAAAGCACTTCTAATGGATAACTCATGGCAGGATACAAAACCATCATATCATCACAGGCCTTCTTCAGCCTAGCAGTCTCATGAGGAAACTTGTAAGAGGGGGGAAAAAAAGTCAAAGCTACTTATTTAGCTATTCATGCAATATTATTAGATGTGTGTTTTTTGTTTCCTTTAAGAGATGATAAATTACACTGTCCTTACTTTTGACAAGCACTGAATGAAGTCTTTGTAAAGCTTCTGATGATCGTCACTGGGAATCACGTCCACAGAGTTCACTGCGTGTTCAAATGCAGTCAAAAGCTTAAATAAGAAATTGGTAAGTGTACAAAAGAGTGATTTAGCAAGAAAAGTAAAACATGATTATAGTGAACATGGTTATAATATGGTGATTTGGCCCCACTGTGCCCATGTAGTCCTTCACAGAACTTCTGTTATGCAAAAAGCAAAATACATCACATAGTGGTTCTTCATGCTCAAGTTTTATGCATATAGTATTGAAAGCCTGATAGTAAATCTGCTACTAGTTAAAGGAGTTATACAGGTTGCACCTCACTTATCCGGCTCCCTCGGGACCTGACTGGTCCCTGATGAGGGATTTTGCCGGACAAGGGAAGGTATATTCTGGGGCCCCCTGCCACCGACCCACCCCGCCATGGCTTCACTGCCAGTCTCACCATGGTCCTCTGAGGGGTCCCAGCCCCACCATGGCAGCCCTGCTGCCTCCTAGCCTCAACATGGCAGCCCCGCTTCCACACACCAAGCCCCGCTGCCAGGCTCCCAGCTCACGGAACAGCCTTCCTGTTGGGGTTTAGATGTGCCGCCGGGTGGCAGTCATGCTTGAGCTTCTGCCTCACTGCCTCCCGGTCTCACCAAGCAGCTCTGCCAGGCAGCCACGGGGCTGTTAGGCTCTTTGCTGCGCCACAAGGCAGCCCCACTCCCCGGTTCCTTGCACCATTGTCAGACGGCCCAGTCGTCAGGCTCCCAGCGCCACAGGGCAGCCCCCACTGCCTCCTAGTTCCACCAGGCAGCTGAGTAGCTCAGCAGTAGCGTGGTTGCCAGGCTCCTGGTGGTGCTGCTGGGAGGCCCCACTGCTGAGCTCCCAACCCCACCATCAAGCAGCTCGCTGCCTCCCTTTCCCCCCCCACCTATGTTGCCACTGGGCAATAACCCTGCTGCTTGTCTCCCATTTTCCCTGCCGCAGGCAGCCCTGCTACTGGGCTCCAGCCCTACTGCAGGGCTCCCAGCCACCAGCCCTTCACCAGGACTCTCTGGTCCTGGTCCCAGTTAAAAGAGGTTCAATCTGTACAATCTAATCCATGCAGTGGCATAAGATATGCACCACAATAGCATGGATGAATCTGTCCATTGTGACAGCTGTGAACTAGAGTAATTTAACAAACAGCTTTCATTTTGACTCTTCTACCTTGTTTGCCATTAAGACAGAGCCTTGACATTGCCAAAATGAATTTCAGCTTTTAAAAGTAATGCTTCAGAAAATATTTTTTTTAAATAACAGCAGTCTTATAAGTCACAATATTATTTTGCACAGGGTCTTTTTAAAAGCATATTCTTCCATCATCAGTAAGTTCGACTCGTTTCTTTTCTATTATCAATATTCTGGGACATGCCGCATTTGATATTTTCATATGGTTCTATTGCCCAGTTCCACAGTGTTCTTCTTTAGGCTCCTAACTTACACTGATTTCAGTGGAAGTTAGAAGGCTCGAGGGAGCCAAAGGGCAAAATTCTCAAAAGCCTGAATCCTACTGAAATTCAATGAGTTTTGGGTTCTTTATGTCACTTAAGCACTTTTTAAAATTTCACTCAATGTCTAGTTTTCTATCTCCACTAAGGTGTATAATAGATTTTTCTCTTCCGTCTTCACTAAAAAGCTTTACTGTGACGAGATGCTTAATATAATTAATAACGACGACAAGGAGAAAGGAACACCAGCCAAAATAGAAAAAGAATGGATTAAAGAACATTTAGTTAAGTTAGATGTATTCAAATTGGCATGGTCTGAAATTCACCCACAGATATTTTAAGGAACGCTCTGAAAGGAACTTGAAACTTGGTGATAATCTTTGAGAACTCATGGAGGACAGGTGAGATCACAGAGGACTGGAGAAGGGCAAATACAGTATTTATCTTTTAAAAGGGGAACAAAAAGGACCTAGAGAATTATAGACAAGTCAGTCTAACTTGGATACTTGAAAAGATACTAGAACAAATTGTTAAACGATCAAGTTACAAGCACTTACAGATTAATAGGAGAGTAAGCAATAGGAAGATGGATTTGTCAAGAACAAATCATGCCAAACTAACCTAATTCCTTCACTGACTGGGTTACAGGTCTAGCAGCTGGATGGAAGTAAAAGACCATATCTTGAGTTTTAGTAAGGCTTTTAACACAATCCCATGTGACATTCTCAGAGGCAAAATAGGGAAATGTGGTCTAGTTAAAATAACTGTAACTTTTTGAAAATACACTCAGGCTGTGTCTAGACTGGCCAGTTTTTCCGGAAAATCAGCCGCTTTTCCGGAAAAACTTGCCAGCTGTCTACACTGGCCGCGTGAATTTGCGCAAGAACACTGACGATCTAATATATGATCGTCAGTGTTCTTGCGCAAATACTATGATGCTCCCGTTCGGGCAAAAGCCCTCTTGCACAAATACTTTTGCGCAAGAGGGCCAGTGTAGACAACCCAGAATTGTTTTGCGCAAAAAAGCCCCGATGGCTAAAATGGCGATTGGGGCTTTCTTGCGCAAAAGCGTGTCTAAATTGGCCAGAGACGCTTTTCCGCAAAAAGTGCTTTTGCGGAAAAGCGTCCGTGCCAATCTAGACGCTCTTTTCCGCAAATGCTTTTAACGGAAAACTTTTCCGTTAAAAGCATTTGCGGAAAATCATGCCAGTCTAGACGCAGCCAAAGAGTAGTTATCAATAGTGTGCTGTCCAACTGGGAGACTGTAGCTAAAGGGTTCCCACAGGGGTCTGTCCTGGAGCCAGATCTATTCTTAATGTTCATTAATGGTTTCGATAATGCTATGAAGAGTATGCTTATATAATCTGCATATGTCATAAATATGGGAGGGATAGCAGGCACTTTGGAGGACAGGATTAGAATTCAAAATGAACTTGATAAATTAGAGAACTGGTCTGAAATCAACAATGTGAAATTCAATAAAGACAACAGCAAAGTACTATACTTCAAAAGAAAAAAAATCAAATACACAAACACAAAATGGTGACTATCTGACTAGCCAGTAATACAACTGAAAAAAATTTAGGCATTAAAATGGATCACAAATTGAGTATGAGTTACACAATGTGACACAGTTGCAAAAAAGGCTAATATTCTGAGATGTATTCACAGGAGTTTTGAAAGAAAGACACAGGAGGTAATTGTGCTAGACTACTTGGCACTGGTGAGGCCTCAGTTATGGAGCACTATGTCCAGTTTTGGGAGCCACGCTTTAAGAAAGGCATGGACAAATTGGAAAGAGTCCAAAGGAGAGCAAAAAAAATCATAAAGAACTTAGAAAACCTTGCCCATGAGGAAAAAAATTAAAAAACAGGCATGCTTAGTCATGAGAAAAGATGACTGAAGGGAGATTTGATAAAAATCTTCAAATATGTTAAAGTCTGTTATAAAGAGAACAGCGATCAATTATTCTCAATGTTAATTGAAGGTACGCCAAAAAGTAATCTGATTAATTTTTAGCAAGGGAGACAGATTAAATATTAGGAAAAATTTCCTGTCAGGATGGTTAAACACTGGAATAGGGATCTTATGGAAACGCATCATTGGAGATGTTTAAGAACATGTTAGACAAACATCTGTCAGGGATGCTCTAGAGATACTTGGTCGTACACCAACATGATGTGGGGGATAGACTAACTGACCCTCCAAGCCCTACATTTCTATGATTTGAGTAGGAGGAAGAAATATTACCAACTGCTGTGTCTCATTATCTTGATTCTGTGTACTGTCTGGCAGTAATTGGATCAGCCTCTTCCATAGCTGGTGGAGCTCAGCATTATCTGCACCTTCCTCCTGCTTTTTCTTTATCATTTTGTGCCATGTGCGAGCCACCTGTCAACAGGAAAAAGAAATGAATCATTCTGTAACACTTTAAAAAATCTGACACCCAGTGTGATTGCTCCAATTTATTTTAACTTCTTGCCAATGAAATTTACAATTTCCCAACTTAAGTGGCTGGAAAACAGAATTAATACTTAGAAGAGTGCCAAGTGGACAGGGCTAATGAGTGAGGGTTGGACAAATTACTTCACAGTGCTATTTGGTACAGTTAACAGAATTAGTGGTATTTAAGCAGTTTAGTACTACAGATGTAGCTGATGGTCTGTGACTGCTCACTTCGTCTTGTATAACAGAATATTGCTTTAAAGAAGTCTCTCAAGTGTTCCTTGAAAAACTAAATCAATAATAGAGGAATCTGCATTAATAATACGTCTGACAGAAGCAAGCTACCCTACACGAGGAGCGCTGTAAATACGTAGATATCGACTTTATATGCACAGATATCCGCAGATCATTTTTGCAGTTGTAGATGTGGATACCAATTTTGTATCTGTGCCTACATGTTTTACTTATATGAACTATGTAAGAAGGTAACAAATTAAATGAAGTACATGACAGAAAGTAATGGTCGTAAACCATACTTCTGATGACCACTTGAAAAAAAAAAAGAAAATAACACTCCAAACAGTATTATCTTTTCCAGCAGCGAAGCAACTCAGGATTATAGTCTGATGGAGAACAGAACACCTATTAAAATTTGAGACTATTCACAGAAGTGAAAAAAAGAAAATATCAAACAACAATGGCTCTCTCTCTTTCTCCCTCTCTGTCTAGTAGCTGGACCACATAGAAGAAGCTCAATTTATGCGTATAGTACTGGCTCTGAGATACCAGAACTGGATTTTCTGGTCCACATAGCAGAGGCTTATGTTTTAGGTCTGACAGATGAAGTTCAATCCCTCCTACTACTGAACAAAGTATGGGAGATGTGTTACATATCTAGGTTTTTGAAGGTTTGAAAGGTTTTCTGCCTTGGCTTTCATTGAAAACAAAATTTCCCTTGGCATATTCTGGCTATCCAGAGATTATAACAAAATAATAATAATCCTGGATTTAGAATTTTTGCTGTGAAATTAACATTAAAAGCTCTCTAAACTTTAGGGGAATCAAAATAATCAATAGTATCTGATCATTTAATTACAAACTGTACTACAACTTCATACACACAAGAGGGCAGAATTAAGATTACACAGGCTTTCTTTGATCTGGCATTTCCTAACTTCTGAGTCCTTGAGTTAAAAAACATAAAACTGAAAAATATTCAAAAGCTTGACTGCAGCCAGAAACTAACATTTTAATGCAATTTGTTTATATGAGATAACATATCAACATGGTAACTTTCTCAATACTGTACTGAACAAAAGGATTGCAACTTTGTTTTAATAAAAGGTAAACCAACCATTTCTAGGGGGAATTTTGATGTTAAAATATATCAATTCAACAGACTGCCTCTAAATTTAGTGGTAAATGCTGGTAGAACAGCTGTGCATAATGAAGAGACCTGAGTTCTTGTTACAAGAAAAATAAAGAATAATTTGCACAAGAAAAGATAAGACAAATCAGTAACTAACCTCTAGGTGTTTTTTTTCTTGCTGATACAGTTCCACAAGTTTCCTACATACTTCGCACCATTTCTGCTTGTCAGTACTAAAAGAAGAAAGGAAAAAACAAAAAAGGTCATGTCTGTTTTCTAACAAGTATGGAGAAATGTATTCTTCAAGAGACACTGCCAACTTAAAATCTAGCCAAGGTTTTTTTTTCCCTTATTCAAATGAGAGTTAGAAGTTGCTGCAGATTCTCTCTGTGCCTCCAAGTCCCAATACAACTGTTGTGAAGTTATTTAGAATGCTTTTTTCTGAGCAGTTGCTCTGTGGGGAAAACCTACACAGATGACATATAGTCAGATTATCCTAGTTGCTATCACGTGCACAAAGAAAACAAACTGAAACAAAAGTATTTTCTGCTAATCTTTCAAGTATAGGTATCTTAGATGTTATTTGTAACAAAAGTAATTAAAAATGTTTGAAAAGATGGGGGATTTAAAAGTTAACAATGTCCATTAGCAAAAATCAAAATACAAAAACAAAGCAAAAAACACTATACTCAATTGTGGAAACTGGTCACATACAACCAGAGCTAACTTTCTTTAGAACAATAACTGCAATGAAAAATGAAATTCCGTGTAATCAGAAAAATTGTGAATAGATACGACATTTATGTTAACCATCAACAGAGCTAAAGTATTTATGAAGTTCAACCATCTATGCAACACAGTAAGCCAATGGATACAGTCATGACACAATGATATTTAATACAAAGAGCTTTGATAATATTTATTCCAAAATATTTTTCTTATAAAAATACAATAGGAAAGTGATCATTTATCTCTACCTCAAGTTTACGTAATAGAAAATCACTAGGGATGACCAGGCCTAACCTATACAACATGAGTATTAGAATTAATTACTCTAACACAGTGTTTCTCAACCTTTTTTTTATAAAGTACCCCTTTTCAAAAAAAAAAAAAAAAAATTAAGGACCCCCTTAAAAAAAAATTAGAAGTATACCCCCAGTACCTAGTTTCCAGACACACACAATTTTTTTCTACCATTGCAACACATTTGTTTAAACAACTTAGTCGTAGCTGGGCGGACGATGAAATTTTTGGGTGTATAAAGTACAAAAATAATAAAGCGCTGTAAAAATTAATATAAAATTCAGTTTTCTCCAAATTTCAGTTGTGTTGAAGTACACCCCCCCCCCCCCCAGACTTCTCTTGAGTACCTCTAAGGGTACTCGTACCACTGGTTGAGAAACACTGCTCTAACACATTATCGTGTGTATCAGTGACAGCATTAAAATCAGAGCAACTGGCACTGGACACTGTTGGAAGACAGGATACTGGGCTAGATGGACCTTTTGTCTGACCCAATACGGCCATTCCTATATTCTTATGACTTTTTCCAGTGCAACTGAAATTATAAGATAACACATTGCAGTTTCATAATTTAATCTTAAAATATTCTTTACCTTTCATAGAGTTCCAAGAGCTTTTGGTAAACATTGGACAAGTTTTCTTTAACACCTGTTTGGTTAGATTTTTCATACAAATTTGCTAATCCCTAAACAGAAGTAAAATGTATGTTAGATTTCACATATGATATTTTCAAAATCATTTTAAGACATGCAGGCTGGCTGCGCCTAGAAGGAATCCAGTGCCTACAGTGGGACTCTCTACAGGTACCAGGAACTCTCAGCTCATATCTCAAAGCAGGATCAGAATATAAAGTTATGCTGAGAGATACTGGTGATTGCTTAAATCAGAAAAGTTTTTGAGATTTGGTGTGAATGAATTCTTCAATTAACAAAACTGTCAGGATATGTTAATCACAAGGTCTCCATCAAAGACCAAAAAGAGTTCTCAGACTTTCAGGGCAAAGCTGCTTAGCACTATGTTTTATGAAGGATAAGAAACGCAGAATATGTAGAGCAGAGACAGTCAGCCTGAAAAAAGCAGATGAAAGCAGTAATTGCCCCAGAAAGAAACTAGGGATGTTAGCAGCTAGCTGGATAACCGTCTAACTGATAAGATATTGTTTATCGGTTATTGGTCCCAGTTAACCGCAACAACCTCCCCTACCCTGTGTGCTGTTCATTTAAAACTTGGACTGGCAGGCTGGCTCAGCCCCAGCCTGTTGGTCCAAGTTTTAAATGAACAGCATGCAGGGGAGTTATCTGCAACTCAGTGCTGCTGCCTCCGATACAGAGGCAGCAAAGCAGGGTAGCAGGCAGGAGCTGGCCCGTGCAGGGAACTGGTTTGAAAACCGGCTCCCACCTGCCACCCCGCGCTACTGCCTCTATATCAGAAGCAGCAGTGTAGGGAGGCAGGGGGCTCTCTGGGGATGGGGCTGGAAGCACACTGGCTGCTGGCCCTGCTACCGGGAGCCACTGAATAATCATGTAACCGCCAAGAATTATTGCAGTTACATGATTACTAAATTCAACGAAACCTACAAGAAACCTGAAGAGAGGTTTTTGGATCAGGGTGCAAGCTGATAAGCACACAGTTGGTGCTGTGAGCAAAAGAACTGCTTCCTGCTATCCAATTCCTTCCATATTCAGAGTCACTTTCTTGGTAAATAAACAAAACTGCATTAGAGGAATACCTATCACCAATTTCTCCTAACTGGCACATCCCTTGGACACCAAACTTTGAATAGTTGCTTGGGTCGAAAAGGGATATCATGAATACGGATGTACTTCTTCACACAATGCATGCACATCCTCTGGAACTAGTTGCCAAGGATATTGTGAAGGCCAAAAATATAACTGGGTTCAAAACAGACCGTAGTGAATAGGTTAATCAATGGTTATTAGCCAAGATGGTCACAACCCCACGCTTCAGGTGCCTCAAGCCACTGACAGCCAGAAGCTGGATCTGCATAACATGGGATGGATAACTCAATAATTGTTGTGTTCTGTTCATATCTTCTGAAGCATCTGGCACTAGTCACTGTCAAAAGACAGGCTACTGGGCTAGACAGACTACAGGTCTCACAGAATATGGCCCTTCCTATGTTCTTATATGCAGTTTACATCAGAACAAAAGCTCACAGTATTTTTTTAAAACTGAGAGATTAGTGAAGTGAAAGACAGACAATCCAATCATCATTAACTATAATCTCATTTTAACAGCAGCCAAAGGACAACAATAAAGCATCTTAAATTAAGCAAGACTACAGGCTGATTCATGGAGCTCTTGAAAGGAGGTGAAGGAGCAGGAACAGAGCACAAATCAGAAAATTCACTGCACTCTGAAACTGATGGGAAGAAGGGGGATGAGAAGTGACAAAGTGCACTTGAGGGAGGAGGCACAGAAGAGGCCAGGGGTGGAGCAGGGGTGGGGCCTGAGCAGAGAGGTAAGTTGAGTACGCCTGAAAAAATGAGAAGTGACGCATTTAAAAAGCAAGGGAATGTGTGAGCTGCATGCTGGTCACAGTTAATGCACATGCCCAATTTCAATCTTGCAGCCCACTGAAATGAAGGAGGGCCATTCCTGCGGCCCACTCACTAGCCTTGGCTGCCCATTGCTGCAGTAACTCATTTATTAGTAACAGTAAAATGGAACTAGAGTCAAATACATACCTGCCATGCCAATAGCTGTCCAGGTTCAAGTTCAGCGGCTTTTTTGTAAGCACTTTGGGCCTGATCAGGCTGCTCTAACTCTGCAGCTGCCAGGCCAATAAACACCCAGGCATTGTAGTTATTTTTCTCATGTTTCAGCACTGCCTAAAAATATAAACGTTAAAATGAACTTGTACTAAATGTGTGTTATAGACTCAACTACTGAGTTCAATTAATCATTTTTCTTACTTTCTAGAAGAAAAGCTCCTGAAAATACTAGCCTGGTACACATGAATTTTATTTATTAGATATCTATTTAACAAGATGTTGCTTTCTGCATAGCGATAACATAAATTAGAGCATTAATAAAAGGTTCATGTTCTAATTGGTATCTGTCCCTAGCAAGAAGAAACTGCATCTGAATAATTCTAGTGATACAGGATCACTCTAAATTCTATGGTAAAAATAGATGTTTGTCATAGTCACCTGAGGATTGCTGCCCTCTTCTTTGGATTTAAGCATATGCAGAAGAAATCTGATCACCAGTTCTGGACATGCTAATATGGGCAACTGAAATCAGCATCACATCAAACCACAACATCTATTGTCTAGCAATAAGATTCAGTGTGTGAACTGAAAAGGTGGCCTTTTTCTGACTCTGGTAAACTTCATCTTCACTCAAGAAAGGAAGGATTCTTCCACAAAGACTTTATTGATTATCCCAAAGCAAATTATTCACTGTGAACACTGCCAAAATGTGTACATTATTACAGGAAGTGTAGAGTACAGTTCTAGTGGACAGGAAATAGATGGGAATTTTTACATGTACACACAATTTTTATACAAATGGAAGAATTAATTACCTTGCAATGTTTTAAGGCTTCTTTGTATTCTTTATTTCTTATTGCATCTCTGGCACTTTTTAATGCTGCCTTCACCTCCTTATTTGACATTATTACTCTGTAAGTCAAAAGACAGAAAATTAGTCTTAAAGACATTTATATCAAATATTGTACAATGCATTCTGCTTATATTGCATTGTAATACACCAAGGAAACATTTGAGCAAATGTATATTTGCTGCTCTACAAGTGTAAGGCAAAATCCCTACTCCAAGTAGCTATCAATCCAGTATAGACAGAAAAGCAGTGCACATATATATAAACATATATGTGATAGTATACCTTTGAATCCCAATCCCATGCATCATTTTTAGTATGTGAATAGTCCCACTGAAATTACTGAGACTAATCATGTACTCAAATTTATACGCATCCTTAAATGCTGTGCTGGATCTAAGCCAGGCCATCACTTTGAAATACTAAAAGCTATTTCTCATCCCAGAGAAGATTTTTTTTTCTTGACAATTGGGGCACATTACACGGTTTCAATAATATGTAGGTTTACATGTTTCTGTCATTCATATTTGAAAGATTTCCTCAACACCTTTTGGCCATACCATTCTACCAACATCAACAAGCAACTTGAAATTCCACTTCCAAAGTAATGCTAATGAGGGAAAAAATCACTTCATAAGTTAGGAAGAGTTTGTGCAGAAACGAAGGAAGATTCAGGTTTGTTTTTGTAAGAAAATGTAAACAATTAAAGTTAGCAACATATTTTGAAGTTTACACATGGTATCATTTAGAGCACATACGCGTATATTTCAATATACATCAATCTGATGCACGCATTATATACACACACTGTAACACCTACTTTAGAAAGTGTATGTGGTTCAAATGCAATGATCATTATTGCCAGGATGGGGAATGTGGTTGGAAGGAGATACCCAGTGCAAGAGGAACTAGCTCTGAATGAGCAGAAAAAGAAACAGTGTACTGGATCACTATGTAGTTTGGTGGTTAAGTTACTCCCTGGGATATGGAGGAACCAAGTTTAAGTCCCTGTTGCTAAGCAGAGATTTTAAAATGTGTCTCCCAACATCCCAAATCAGTATTCTAATATAAGAACAGCCATACTGAGTAAGACCAATGGTCCATCTAGCCCAGTATCCTGTCTGCCGACAGTGGTCAATATCAGATGCCCCAGAGGGAGGCAACACCACAGGTAATCCTCACATGATCCCTCCCCTGTCACTCATTTCCACACAGAGCCTAGGGACACCATTCTAACCCATCCTAGCTAATAGCCATTGATGGACCAAACTTTCATGAATCTATCTAGCTCTTTTTTAAACCCTGTTAAAGTCCTAGCCTTCACCACATCCTCTGGGAAAGGAGTTCCACAGTTTGACTGTGTGCTGAGTGAAGAAAAACTTCCTCTTGTTTGTTTTGAACCTGCTGCCTATTAATTTCATTTGGTGAACCCTAGTTCTTATATTGTGGAAATAAGTAAAGAACTTTTCCTTATTCACTTTTTCCACACCAGTCAAGATTTTATAGACCGCTATCATAGTCCCCCTTAGTCTCCTCTTATCTAAACTGAAAAATCCCAGTCTTTTTAATCTCTCTTCATATGGGACCCATTCCAAACCCCTAATTATTTTTGTTGCCCTTTTCTGAACCTTTTCCAATGCCAATATATTGTTTTTGAGATGAGGCAACCACATCTGTACGCAGTATTCAAGATGTGGGCGTACCATGGTTTTATATAGAGTCAATAAGGTATTTTCTGTCTTATTCTCTATCCCTTTTTAAATGATTCCTAACATTCTATTTGCTTTTTGACTGACCCTGCACGCTGAGTGGATGTTTTCAGAGAACTATCCACAATGACTCCAAAATCTCTCTCTTGAGTAGTTGTAGCCAAATTAGTCCCCACCATGTTATATGTATAGTTGGAATTATTTTTTCCCAATGTGCATTTCTTTACATTTATCAACATTAAATTTCATTTGCCATTTTGTTGCCCATTCACTTAGTTTGGTGAGATCTTTTTGAAGCTCTTCACAGTCTGCTTTGGTCTTAACTATCTTGAGCAGTTTGGTATCAGCTGCAAATTTTGCCACCTCACTGTTTACCCCTTTCCTTTCTTTATCCTGATCACTGTCTACTGATATAATGGGGTGGGTGGTGTCTCTCCAGTTTTTCATGAAAAAGATGCCTAATGTGACCTTAGGTGCCTAACTCAGGAGAGGATCCTGGCTCAAATCTGTGACTCCCTGTAGAGAGAGGCCCTCTCTCTCTCTCTAGCCTTGAGACACTCTGGCACCTAACTCTGAAAGATAAAGCTTAGCCTCCACACCTTCCTTGGCATTTCCTACTGCTAGGTTGGACAGCTCCATTTGGCTTGCTGGTTTTTTGTAAATTCTTTTCTCTGGAGCCTAACTCACCCTGCAAAAGTGGCGAGGAGTCCTGTGGCACCTTATAGACTAACCGAAGTGTTGGAGCATAAGCTTTCATGGGCAAAGACCCACTTCGTCAGATGCATGTAGTGGAAACATTTCGGTTAGTCTGTAAGGTGCCACAGGACTCCTCGCCGCTTTTGCAGATTCAGACTAACACGGCTACCCCTCTGATACTTAACTCACCCTGTGCACTGTATATGGAGGCTGAGCACCTAACTCAGGGTTTAACCATCCCACTGGGCTGCAAGATGCTTAAATATCAGGAGTTGAAACACTCGATACAAAGATGTGAGTCTGGCAGAAGGGGGGACAGCTCTACTAGGGTTACCATATTTGAACTTTCAAAAAAGAGGACACTCCTGAGAGGGAGTGCATCTACATCAGTATCCACCAACTCACATTGTATTAATGTGTTATATAGTATATATATGTTAATGCAACGTGAAGTTGGTAGATACTGATACAGAAACACTCCCTCTCAGGAGTGTCCTCTTTTATGCAAGTTCAGATATGGTAACCCTAAGCTCTACATATTCAAGATTGCAGGGCAGTAAAAAAGGGAAGTGCAGACATCCCTGCTTGGGCTGTGAAACCCGGCAAGCTGGGAGGGTCTCCGAGCTCTCCAGGCACATCCGCACTGTAGCATCAGCCCAGCAAGGCTGTAGATCTGGGCTTCGCCCTACTGCTGTGTGTGGGGGGGGGTGGGGGGTGTGAAGATCTAACCCCTCCTCTGCGGAACAAGACCCTCCAGTCCCCCATCCCATTCTCCGGGGTGTTTCTCCTTCCCTGCCCCGAGCCGGGACTTCTGTGCCTCCGCCAGGGCGGCCAGTAACTTGCTAGTTACCGCACAGGGCCTCACTAGCAGCTGCCGCCCACGGGGGGGCCCAGGGCCCTCCACCCCCACTCAGCAGCGCGCGCCAGCCCCTCGCACCCCCGTCCCGGGGTACCCTCCGCACACCGAGCCCGCCCGCCCAGGCTTAGCTGGGGAGCGCCGGGCCGCCCAGCCAGCCGGGGGCCAAGCAAAGGGCCTTTGGCGCCGCTAGCAGCACCGCCCCCTGCGCCCGCACTCGCGACCACTGAGCGCTTCACCTGCCTCCGCCTCCTGCCTCAGTTAACAGCCGCCAACTCCCCGCACCCCGGCTCGGCCGCGCAGGCGCACTGACTCGGTTACTACCCTTCTCGCGTCAGGGCCATTGAGGCCACCCAGCGGGACCCCGCCATCTTACCGTCCTCCCGCTCCTAGGGCAAGATGGGAGTCGTAGTCCAGCCCCTCTACTCCCCCCTCCCCCGGCCACCTGGCCTCCGAGGCGTCATGGGAGATGTCGTTCGGCGTGGCCCGCTTCCGCGAGGCCTCATGGGCGCTGTAGTTTGTTCTGCTCGCGGGGCGGGGCGGGGCGGGGCAGTCACGGGACCCTGCTCTAAGCGCAGCCTTCCCTCCATGGACGCAGCCTGCCGGTCGCGGAGCGCCACTCGCCCTGCGGCGGCCTGTGGGGCGCGGGTATCCCGGGCGCGAGGAGCGGATGAGGGGGCGGTGCGGAGAAAGGGCCCGGGGGCTCGCGGCCCTGGCGCTGCTGCTGCTGGCGGCTTCCAGCCGCTGGGAAGGGGCGCAGGCGGGTCCCGTGGCCCGGGGACGCCTCACCGCTGGCAGCCGCCAGGGGGCGCGCAATGTGGTGCTGGTGATGTGCGATGCCTTTGTAAGTATCCCCCAGTGCCCCCCCCCCTCCCCGCTTCTCCGCGCCTCCGCTCACGTGTGAGGCAGGTACCGCCAAACACTCACCCTGTGCCGCCAGCTTGGGCGGGGTGTGAGGAGCTTGCGGTGTCACCTGCACCTCAGCGATACTTGTGCAACGTGAGCCACGGCAGCGGGTGTCAAATCGCATTGGTCTGATGGTGAAATGGCGTTTCACAGGCTCTGAAAACCGTGTTGGGAGCTGTTAATGGACCACAGTCAGGGCTTGCCAGACCACCTTGCCCAAGCAAGCACCGCAGTCCCAGAAAAAAGGGGGTACCCCTGTGAGCCATCCACCTGCATCATCACTGCAAAACTATCCAGTAGGAGGACGTTCACTTTTTGGTGTGCCCCACCATTGCCCAGAAGCTCAAAGGAGGATCCTTAGTGTGAATGCTGCAATACAAACATAAATAACATGAGTAGCCTCCCTCTCATGAGTTCAGACTGACTACTCACATGCATGAAGTTACATGTGTGTAAATGTTTGCCGGGCAGGCCAGACAGTAAAAGACAATCCTTTCACCAAGGAGCTTACAATATACTTTAAGACAAAGTGCATCAAAATACCTTGAGAGGTAGAAAATATAAGTGCAACAAGTAAAATGAACATGTGGATGCCTACACTAGCTATGTGCACAAATAGAGGGGTTTAATTCATTTGAAGTTTGGGGTTTTGGGGGGGAGGGGTTGAGTAGGGGAGAAGGTAGGTTTGGTTTTAAGATATAAAACAATATTATTGATAAAAGTTGTTAAATAGATTAATAAAGTGAAAGGCCATTTAAACTGTAGAATACTGTTGTGGGCACCATTGCAGTTGCAGTGAAAGTGGGGAAGCTTCAAGTGGGACAGCTACTACTCTTCCCGTGCCTTGGATGGGCTGATATGAGGCATGGGTGAAGGTTATGGCCATGCATGCACGCAGACATACTGAAACACCCTCCAATGCACTGGCCTTACTCTCATAGGAAAGGAGGAAAAGCCAGTGTTTTGTTTCTTTATCATGATTTGTTCCAGAAACTCGAATGAACATATCAGGATAGGCCACAAGAAAAGAACCAATCTGTGCAATAATCAGAGCATAGACTATCAAGAATTTTAACAAAACCAAGACCTTAACTGAATTTGGCAGTGGAAATGCATCACTTTAGCATACAAAGCTTTAAGACTATTAAGTGTTTCTCACTCTGTTAATTAGTGCATTAGGCAATCCATGTGGGACCAAGTGGCCTTCACTTTCCTTCCTTATGGCCTTCATTTTCCTTCTTGGGTACAGTAAGCAACACTTCTGTGGCCAAACTCAATGCATTTTACCAATCAAGTAGCAGTGAAGATGCAAGACCAAGTGTATTCTTGATGACTAGAGGCAAGGCATATTTTTCCTCTTAAAAGAAATGTTAGAAGTTTTGGGCAGAATTTGAAATGGGGTTTTTTTTCTAATAATGAAACTTTTTTTTACCCTGGCTTAGTTGTAGCCAACTTTCTTCATTCCGGTCCTTGTCTGATTTAGGCACCAGGCAAGTGGGGGATGATGCTTTCTACATTTGATGTGAAAGAGTTGTAGAACTGCGTATCATCTGCATATTCAAGTACTGAAGTTCAGAGTATTTCACATTCTCCCTTTGGAGTTTAGTATATATGTTGAAATAAGATGGGAATAAGATTGATCCATTTAGTTCTCCTTAGATGAGTGCAGTAAAGAGGGAGGAGCAGCTGCCTATCATGACTCAATTATATCTGGGAAGAAAGATTGAAGGCATCTCCGACTGACTCCAACCACCTGTACCAGATCCAAAAAGGCGACTCTCAGAAATGTGTTAGAGAACATTTTAACTTGCCAGAATACTCATTAATGGATCTCAAAGTTACCATGTTGTGTCAGGCCAATTCCACAAGCCAAATACACAGGGAAGCCTTGAAACTTAACTTCATTTACAGGTTTGGGACCCATCACAAAGGTATGAATAAAGACATTACCTGGGTAGCACACTACATTCCACATCCTAATGACTTAAAAAAACACCAAGCAATGGGTATTTAAGAACAATTTGCACCTTCTATATCAGCTTCATGTGGCATGAACACTCTAATTGCTTTCCTCCTTTTTCCTTCCCCCGCCCCCCATCCCCTATTTATTTTGGAACTGGACCTTTATTAATTCCATTTATCTTAAGAAGTGGGTTGTGCCCACAAAAGCTCATGAAACCATCTACATATTTTGTTAGTCTTTAAGGTGCTGCAACATTATTAGATTTTTTTAAGTTTTTCCAGTTAAAGACTAACACAGCTACCCCTCTGAAGCTTCAGATCTCTTAAGGAACTCAGCAGTGTCAAATGATGTTGACAGATCGAACAGCTGAGATGACTGCCCACTATTCATGGCAACAGATCATTTACCAATTAGGGATGTCAGCTAGGGATGTGAACAACTAGTCGACTATCCGATAAGCAAATGCTAAACACCAATAAAAACACGAGTGAAAAGGGTGGCTTTGGCTTGCCACTGAAACAGTGCCAACGTTGGTGCCAGGCGAATGCCCCGGGGAGAGAATTCCATAGCCTAGGGGCAAAGGTTGAGAAGGCTCTGCTTTGCATCGATGTCAACCTTATCTCCATAAGTGTAGGAACACAGAGCAGAGCCTTCCCAGCTAACCTCAATCCCCAGGTGGGTTTATGTGGGAGAAGACGGTCCTTCAAATACCCTGGTCTCAATCCATTTAGAGCTTTATAAGTCATAACCAAGACCTTGAATTGTGCCTGGAAACATACTGGAAGCCAGTGCAGCTGCTGGAGCACTGGCATAATGTGCTCGGTATAACAAGTATTAGTTAAAACTTGAGTAGCTGCATTCTGGACCAGTTGAAGCATCCGAAGACTCTTGAAAGGCAGCCGCACATAGAGTGTATAATCCAATTGGGATGTGACAAGAGCATGAATCACCATTCAGTCCCCATTATCAGTGTGACTGGAAGTGTTTCTATGCCATTTTATAATCTGAAACATGTTTTGAGATGAAGGGTGGTATTATTGATAAAGATAGCTCCAATGTTGTTGAAGATGGCTCCTTAGTCATCTTGCCAGAGATGAAGATTAGACAGCTGGGTGAAATCATGTTTGAGTTTTCCAGAATAATTCATTTTTGGAAAGTGCCAGATTTAATAACCCTTTATTAGTGCTGACTATTATCATCCTATGTAGTTGCATAAGGATTTTATTCTTTGCAATTACAAGATCAGAACTAAGTACAACTCTTGGACAACCAGAATTTGGATGAAGTATGTTTCAGTAATTCCTAGAATGGTTAATTTGTCATATACCGGGGCTTTGGTTCATTTTCGTAATATTTTCTTTCTGATTATTAAAGGAAATGTTACCATTATCAGTTTTAATGGTAACTATTTTCTCTTTGATTGCAGGATGGAAGGTTGACATTTTATCCAGGAAATCAGACTGTGATCTTGCCTTTTATAAATCTCATGAAAAGATATGGCACTGTTTTTCTCAATGCCTATACCAATTCTCCAATATGTTGTCCTTCTCGTGCAGGTAAGACCATATTAAAAATGGTCAGTTAGTAAAGGAAGTAGTAAGTGTGGCTGTCAGAAGTCCTGACAGGTCTCTTGCTCTGTTGAATGATGCTAGCTGTTCAACTGTGTGCGTGTGCTCCTCCTGTTGACTTTGCACAAGTAGTCAATGCAGTAGACTCTGAAAGAGCCCATAAGGATCGAAGGCACCAGGCCAGGTTTACTGTCAAACAAAGTACACTAATAGTTGTCAGTAGACTCTACCGAACCCCTAGGCATATGTACCCCTGACAATGGACCGGATCAGTCAGTGAGAGGTATCACGGCCCCCTATGCTGGACAAAGATAATCCTTACAAGACACAACTTTATACACAGGTACAAACAAATTACACATCACTGCTGGCATGTCAAGTTGCCACCCTCTAATGTTACTTAGATACCACCCATCACCCTGCACTTGGTGGTTCGATTAAAACATCTCTGTCATGCTGTCATTTTAGACCCTGGTCTGAACTTGGGTCAATATGTCCCTGTTATCTTTGGGGAGTGGGTGGGTACCAAATTGCTTCTTAACTAGATGTTGTTTCCATCCCTCTGGAATATGCTTTCAACCTGGGTGCAGTATCAGTTAGTGTTTTACACTATCATCCCTGTTTGTGCCAAGTTCTGTGAACAGGGGCCTACTTATAAATATAGTTTTCTCATATAAATACTTTATATTAGGAAAGTATTGACCATTCTTGGCCAGGCTCCAGACGTCAGAAGGCTTGAGCTGGGAGTAAGCCCCAATTTTTAAATGATTATCTGAAATGATCTAAATGTCCTGAGGTTTTATCCATTTCTCCTTCTCCTTCTCCAGACCTCCCATGCTTCCTCCTTCATTCTTCTCTTCCAACTTCTCAGCTCCCCCAAGCCATTGCAAACTTCACTCAGGTCTCAATACTTCTGAAAACCTTAAAGGATTCCAGGGGACTTGTTAGTTTGTCCTCTGGGATGTTGATCTGTGACTGTATTCAGGGATGCTCTGGGGCTTCCCAGCACAGAAATACTTTCTACCTTTTTTACTGTCTGGAGCTTTGCCTTGTGATTTTAGCTCTTCCAACCAATTATTCTTAAATATCTTATACTTTCTGTATTCATTACCCAAATATGTTACAGCATTTTAATTTTTGTTGTTGTTTCAACCAGTTATACTCCGACCCCTCTGTATTGTGCAGTTCTATGACTACAGAATTTGCCATATAATACACCATTAGATAAAAATTGTGCTTCAGAATCCAAGTTTTCATTTTAATAGGTTTCTAGCCCTTATTGTTGTGGAGTAAATCTTTCATATATGAATTAACTGTAACCAATGTAGTGATGTCTGTTTGAGTCCACAGAGGGACTGTGAGAGGAACTGATTCATTCATCTCCATTAAATATTCACACTAAAACCTAAAATATTGTAGATTATGGCTCTGATTCAGAAATGCACTTATATGTATATGTGATGAGGCAGAGAGGCCCCATGCTGGCAACAGTCACTGACTGGCTCTCCACTAGTAATGCAGAGAGGGTTAAGGAGAGCCTGTGGATCCATTTGATGCTGCCGTGCTTCACCTGCACCCAGTACAGACATTGTCAGGCATGGAAAGAAGAGCTAAAAAGGAGAAGAACCAGCTCAATTCAGGGCTGACCAGGGAAGCCTGATTCAGGCTGAGAGCCAAGGGCAACTTGCTACCTGGGTGAACCCTTTGGTGGATTGGACAGCTAGGCCCTGGAAAACTAATAGAAAAGGAGTGGCTATTCAGAGCAGGAGCACAAGGGTCCTCCTGAAGATCCCATGGATGAGCCTGAATCTGAGGTCTCTGTTTTCCTTTATGTTTTGGATTTTGATGCCCCTGAACAGGTAGAACTCAAGTATGCCATAGCCATAGAGCTAAGGCTCCACCTCAGGACTGCATTTGTGAGGATGGCATCTGGGGACCCACAGCAGGGGTTAGCTGTGTCCTGATGGTCAACATGCTTAACTTTAAGCTTATGAAAATCCCACTGAAGTCAAGGGAGCTACTCACACATTTGAAATTTTACACCTTAATCCTTTGCTGAATTGAGGTCTTTGTTAGTAACAAATACTGTTCTTACAATTAATGAAAATGCTTTTTTTCCAGGAGAAGTAAGGAAGTTTTTAGTAACTGTGCCATGCTTCGGATAGTGGGACCTTGGCCTATGACTGGGACTCATAGGCAGTGTCAAAATACAAATTGAAAAACAATAATGATTAAATCAGGTCAGGAGTGTTGGATTCTACTGTCTGCTCTATTATTGGCCTACTTTACCTCTTTGGATTTCAGTGTTCTTGTCCATACAATGAGGATAAAATTTGCACTACCATGTAAGTTAATTAATGTGTTGAGACCTTTGGATGGAGGATACTATGGAAGGTGTTATAAAAGTACAAAGTATTAATATTATTATTAGGGCTGTCAATTTATCTCTGTTAACTCTTGAGATTTTTCTCAAAACATTAATCATGATTAATTGTAGTTTTAATTGCACTGTTAAACAATAGAATATCAATTGAAATTTATAAAATATTTTGGATGTTTTTTCTACATTTTCAAATATATTGATTTCAAAGACAACACGGGATATCAAGTGTACAGTGCCCACTTACATTATTATTTTTATTAAATATTTCTGCAGTAAAAATGATAACAGAAATGGTATTTTCAATTCACCTCATACTAGTAGGGTGACCAATCCTTCTGGTTTGAGTGGGACTCTCTCAGAATCAGGCTTGATCTTCTTGAGGCACCTGAAGCTGGAAGATCAGCTGCAAAAGTCCGGTGGTGCAGCAGGGTTCTGACAAGCTCTCTCCCTGCTATGGCCCCAAGTAGATCCTAGAAGCAGCTGGCATGTCCCTCTCTATGGTCCCTAAGGGGGTAGAGGTCTCCGTTCACTGCCCATGCCCTGAGCGATGACTCTGGGAACTGCAGCCAATGGGAACTGTGGGGGCAATGCTGCAGGCAGAGGCAGTGCACAGACCCACCTGGACCCCCTGCCTAGGGGCCACAGGGACACATGCTGGGTGCTTCTGGGAGCAGTGTGGGGCAGCCCAGGCCAGGAATTTTCCTTAGCCGTGTTCCACCACTAACTGGGAGCCACAGCAGCTAAGCACCCTGACCCTCAGCCCCAACCCTGAGGTCTCCCTGCCCAATTTCCCTCACAGAGCTTATACCCCCCACTCTGTCCTGCACCCTAACCTCCTATCCCAGGCGCTGCTCAGAGCCCTCTCCCACACGCCAAACCCCTTGGCCCCAGCCCAGAGACTACAACCCCTCCCCCAATCCACTGCCCCATCCCGATGAAAATGTGTGAGGGTGCAGGAGAATGAGCGGCAGAGGGAGGGAGGATAAAATGAGCAAGGACAGGGCCTTAGAGAAGGTGCAGAGCAGGGATGGGCCAAGGGTTGAACTTACAAATGTAGAATTATGTACAAAAAATAACTGCACTCAAAACCAAAACAATATAAACTTTAGAGTTAGAAGTCCACTCAGTCTTACTACTTGTTCAGACAATCAGTCCAACAAACAAGTTTGCTTACATTTACAATAATGCTTCCCACTTGTTTACAATGTCAATTGAAAGTGAAAACAGATGTTTGTATGACACTGTTGTAGCCAGGGTTGCAATATATTTATGCGCCAGATGCATGAAAGATTCACATGTCCATGCTTCCTCCACCATTCCAAAGAACACGTGTCCTTGCTAATGATGGATTTTACTTGATGATAGTCCAAAGCAGTACAAACTGACACATGTTCACTTTCATCATCTGTGTCAGATATCATCAGCAGAAGATTAATTTTCTTTTTTGGTGTTATGGGTTCTTTGGTTTCTATAGCAGAGTAGTGTTCTTTTAAAACTTCTGAAAGCATGCTCCATGCCTCATCCCTCTCTGATTTTGGAAAACATTTCATATTCTTAAATCTTGGGTTGAGTGATGTAGCTATCTTTAGAAATCTCACATTGGTATCTTCTTTGCATTTTGACAAATCTCCAGTGAAAATGTTTGTCATGGTTCCCTTCCCCCTATGCTTTATGAATTGTCTAATGAATACATATATGCATAACTCAAAGATGCTTTGGACAAAATATCTCATGTAACCTATCTATTTTAATGTCCCAATCTGCTGGATCTGTAAATCTTATTTTGGTGCATGTTTCACTCTTGTATGTAAAGTTAGAAATATGGGGTAGGAAATGGTTTATGGTTTTAAATGTGCAAATGAAAACCATCAAAGGTATTTCCAATGCTTGGACACCTCAGTGTCTGGGTGGTCAACATAATGTAAACAGCCTGGTTTTGACTCTCTAAGTTTCAGCAGAGGTTGGTCTTGGAAAGACACATGACCAAACCAACTTATACTGGTATACTAGGTAATTAACCAGGTAACTTTCTATGGAAGGGGGAAATGTAGAAACAAAGGATTCCTGCCCCAAAAGAAGTTTATTTAAACTGGAAAGCCAGCAGTCTCTTTGTCTTTGGCTGGCATGACACACCCAAGAAAATAGCCAGGGACCTCAGGGAGAAAAAGATCATCCCTCGCTTGGAGGTTTAGCCAAAATAAGAACAGTTTTACGGTAAGTTTGTAATAAGCTTTAGTGTGTTAGATCTAGCTATGCATTTTCTTTTAAATTTGTAATTTACTTTGCTCTGTCCATTTTCTCTTGCAACCACTTAAATCCTACAGTTTGTACTTAATAAAATTACTTTTATTTACTATCAAGCTCAGTCTAAAGAGTTGTTCCTTGGGGGAGCCATCAGTGTGTACATCCTCCTTTCGTTGTTAAAGGGGTCTTACCTGAATGGGCTTTGGACATGTGAAACTCACACAGTGAAAGATAGATTTGTTTGGGGTTTTGATCCCATTTGGGGGCTGGTTTCCTGAATGCTGTGCCTGGAACTGCATTCTCCTCAGTGCTGAAGTGATTCAGTGTCTACATTGCTCTTCGTGGGGGGGGAGAGGGTACTCTGAGCTCTGTGCCTTGGCTAGGGGAGACCAGGTGAGCTGACCAAGTAGGACAGGGTGGTGAGGAGCCCCAGAGAACAAGAAGGCAAGTGTCAGTGTCTTTGTCAGCATACCAGAAAGCAGCCCCAAGGCGTTTTCTGAAACCGCACCCTGTCACAATATTCTTAAAATTAACATGTGCTGAGTCACACTGGTGAATGCATGTAAAAGAGAGCAGGAGATATACAATTCTCCATAAGATGTTCAGTCACAAATTTAATTATTGCAATATTTTTAACAAGTGACATCAGCATGAAAGCATGTCCTCTAGAATGGTGGCCAAAGCATGAAGGGGCATACAACTATTTAGCATATCTGACACGTAAATACCTTGCATTGCCAGCTACAAAATTGTCCTGTGAACACCTGTTCTCACTTTCAGGTGACTATGTAAATAAGAAGACTGCAGCATTATCTCCCATAATTGTAAACAAACTTGTTTGTCTGAGGGTGTGGCTACACAGCACCCTAAACTTGAAATAAGATACTCAATTTACGCTATGCAAATTGTGTATCTTATTTCGATTCTATTTCGAAATAGCTTATTTTGAAATTTGGCATATCTACACAGCACTAAATTTTGAAATAATGCACTATTTTGAAACATCCTTTAACCCTAATGGAACCTTCAAATAACCTTCGAAATAACAGGCAGTTTGTTAAGACATAGGTATCCTGAAATAGCTATTCTGTGTAGACATACCCAGAGTGAATGGATAACCAAGAAGTAGGACTGAGTGGACATGTAGGCTCTAAAATTTTCCATTGTATTGTTTTTGAGTTCAGCTATATTTTGTTCCGAAGTCTAAATTTGTAAGTTGCACTTTCCTGATAAAGAAGTTGTATTACAGTACTTATATGAGGTGAATTGAAAAACTACGATTTCTTTTGGTTTTTTTTGGTACAATGCAAATATTTGTAATAAAAAAATAAAGTGAGCACTGTCTACTTTGTGTTCTGTGTTGTAATTGAAACCAATGTCTTTAAAAAGTAGAAATCATACAAAAGTATTTAAATAGATGGTATTCTGTTATTGTTTAACAGCGCAATTAATCATCCTTAATTTTTAATTGCTTGACAGCCCTAATTATTATTTTATAAATGCATTGACAGGCATTTGTTTCTGACTTGCTTTTTTGCAGCTATGTGGAGTGGCCTTTTTACTCATTTAACAGAATCTTGGAATAACTTCAAAGGTTTAGATCCAAATTATACAACCTGGATAGACTTGATGCAGAAGCATGGCTACCACACTCAGAAATATGGGAAACTAGACTATACTTCGGGACATCATTCAATGAGGTAGGCAAAGGATAGATTCTTCTCTGGCATAGCATTCATAAATGTGATTAAATGTGAATAGACTATAGATTGACCATGGCTTATATGATTTTTTCTAAAGAAATTCTTTTAGAAATGTAGGGAGGCTCTGGTCCTGCAAAATGTTAGGCATAGGCATACAGTTACTTCCATGAAAAGTCACATTGACTCAAGTAGGGTACAGAGACACCAAATGTGTGACACAAGTACAAATGATTATGCTTAAGAAATGTATATATCTCTGATTTTGCCCATTTGGATACAGTCAGGATAAAACTAAATTTTTAATAATATTTTTAAAGCAGCTTCCTAACAAGATTGCAGGGTAGCTAGTCCAAAGTAATTTGATTTCATTAGGATTCTTACCAGAATTCATCCACATATCCTAAACATGTTTTGCTGAATTTTGTGCAATGAATGTATTAATTTTAGTTGGCAAACACAACTTTCTTTCAATTTTGTATGTAGGTCAATTTCATTTTGTCATGGTAAATTAGAATAAAATACATTTTGTAGTACAGAGTACTAATTATGATTTTCATGCTTTACTTGGTAAACCAGGGCTTTAAGATGATGAAGGCAGAATCCATCTCCATTAAATTCTGTCTGAATTGTCTACAAGAAGGATGACTCATTAACATTTTTAGCCTTTTGTGTGAGTCAGTTAAAAGTCATTAATTATTTTTCAGCGTTTTTTTTTTCATTTAACAAACCAAAGATATTTTAAATGCCAACACATAAAACAACTTAAAAAATCACTATATGTTCCTAACACATGGATTTGTATATCATATATTCAAATAAATTAATAAAAAATTAAAGGGCAAAAGGGGAGAAAGAGCTGGAGAGGTGAGGGCATAGGAAGGAAGGGTATAGATTCATCTCCTGTCTTATTTTCAGGCATCCTGTAGGGATTTTTAGTTCACCAGTTCTAGCAAGTTGTCCCAAATGACTCAGCTTTTTCTAGGGTCTGCCATCTATTGTATGTGATGCTGTGATTGGGGCGGTGGGTGAGACTAGGCTCAAAATTGCTGTATTAAAGGCCTCAGAGTCCTGCCATGTGTTCCAGGAAAAGAGCAGGAAAAGAATCCTCTAAGCATCTGAGAATGGCTGCAGCAAGAGGATAAAGGAGCAGCCAGTCAGGGCCCAGAAGAGCCAAATAAAAAGAGCTGCAGAACCTAGAGACAATCAATTTCTTGGTGGAGCCAGAGGAGTGTAGATCAGGGCTACTCAACACGTGGCCCGTAGGCCGCATGTGGCCTGCGGCCCATTTTTTTGCAACCTGCAGTGCAGTTTGGGTTTATGTAGGGATCAGCACGTGGCCCGAGGGTGGGATCCTTTGAACATGGCCTCCGCTGGGAACATGGTCTACAACGGTGAGGCATATCCCAGATGGGGTGAGCATTGAAAGACGCAAGTGGACGGGCTGGCTGGAACAGACAGATACAGGGTGTCGGCGTTTCTAGCCTCTAGGGAGGACGTGATGGGGCATTGTGGGAAGAGCTTTGTATTCATGCCTGTCAGTGTGAAAGAAGCTATTTACATATATTTGCATGTATATGCAACCACACTTAAGTTGTGGCCCTCAGCATGTGCTGTGAGTATCATTGTGGTCCCTGGGGCTTCCAAAGTTGAGTAGCCTGGGTGTAGATGATGATTATGGTGAGCTAAAGAGAACTGCAGCACCATGGACAGCTCAGTGCTGACAAAGACCTCAGGGAACAGAAGAGCTTCTGGCTGGCTGGCTGCTGGGCCTGAATATTAAAAAGCCCTGGGGTAAGGAGGAAGCATTTGTGAAGGCAATAGGACATGATGGCACATAGGTGCTATTCTTAAGGATCAGGAGTAGTGGGCAAGCCCCAGGTACCCCTCCCTATAGACCACTAGGAAGTGCCCTACAATTAGACAGCAATAAACTCCAAAGGGGGATCTGAACTGTTAAGAGGCCCAGTTGGAGAGCTGAGGCCAGAAAAGACCAGAGAGTAAAAGTTTTGAAGGAGGAAGTTCTGGGGGTATGGCTCAATACCAGGGGTAGGACTCCCCTCACCAGAAGGGATGTTTGTGAGAGGTGGATGCCATGCCATTACCGATGCTTTTCTTTGCAGTTAGGTCTGCCAGTCCATTAAACCTGCCTTCCTGGTTGAGGGAAAAAATGAGGAGAAAGGGACAGATTTTTTTTTTCATTGAAACAAAATTTCACCTCTCACAATCAGTACAACTCTATGTACCATTCCTTTTGGTATAGTGATACCCAGCAAATGGAGGCTATTTGACCCAGTATAAAGATGTCAGCTTTAAGTTCAAGTGACAATTCTAGGATCACATGAATTCTGGTTTTAATACTATCCTAGAAGATGGAAACAATAGGGCATGATCAAAACATATGCATGCTGGCTCCTTTACCACCGCCCACCCCATCTCAATATTGATCACTGAGGGTAGCTTTAACTTTGTGAAGTGTTTGGGTCAACCAGTGCACCCTACACATTTTTTGTTGTTGTTGCTGTTGAAGGAAACTTAATTGGAGGTCCAAGGTAGCTTTTTTTGCATCACTACATTAATATTTCTTTGGTGGGTCATTAGGGACTCATCTAATGTTGCTTCCAGTCTGGAAAAATAGTATAATTCTCTACAAAATTTGACAAATTCTGGCATTTCAGACAATGCAAGTTCATCTGGGCTGAACTGTGAGGTGAACAGGTGACAAATTTGAATATGTTGCCATACAGCAATGCTTAATGTTATATTATAGTTGGAGAGAAATTAAAGATGTAATCTGGTCCTCTGATGTTAATTGAAATATAGGTAGTATGCAGCATTCCATCCACATTATCTTCTTCCACATCCAGTTTCTAGCATGGGATTCCTCCAGTGTGGGTCCTCTTCATGAGATGAAAGGTGAGATTTGCATTGGTGTGCTCCGTTGGCCCATATGTCCTTTCATAGTTTTTGTTTGTAGTCATACAGGAGCCATGCTGATGTTTGTAATCCTGTTGTGTTGAAGACTGACTAGCCTAAACTGTTGCATGCTCAATCTGTGAAAGGGAAGCAGGGGGGCAAGAAGAGGAAATTTTAGTCAAATTACATGAAGACAGCTGCATCAGTCTCAGAGGAGGCTGTCTGTTCATCAACTTCGCTAGAATTCGATCATTTAAATCATTTTTGCCCAGCATAAGGGGGCCTGAGACTGAGATACTATGATTGAAATCACTTCCTACGTAGACAGTCCAGAAGCTGTTTCCCTATAGGCTGTCTGGAGTCTTTACTAGGCCTTGCCTCAAAGCCTGAATGAACCTAAATATCTGAAATGTATTTGGGATGGAAGCAGACCAGGAAGATTTTGCTAGCATTGAGGTGTTTTAAATCTCCCCATGTACAGGGAATTTTTTAAGATGGTCATGTATTTCCAAATACTCTCACTAAAAATATAAGGGGGGTTACTCACCTTGTGCAGTAACTGGTGTTTTTTGAGATGTGTCCCTCTGTGGGTGCCCCACTCTAGGGCTACGTCTACACTGGCGCATTCTCACGCAAAAACTCTTTGGCGGAAGAGTTCTTCTGCAAAAACTCTTCCAGAAGAGAGCGTCTACACTGGCATGTGCTTTTGCGCAAGAGATGTGCTTTTGCGCAAGAGCATCCATGCCAGTGTAGACGCTCTCTTGCGCAAGAAAGCTCTGATGGCCATTTTAACCACAGGGCTTTCTTGCACAAGAAATTCATGTCTACACTGGCCTCTTCTGGAAGAACTCTTGCTCAAGAGGGCTTATTCCTGAGCGGGAGCGTCAGAGTTCTTGTGCAAGAAGCCCTGATTTTATACATTAGAACGTCAGTTTACTTGCGCAAGAACACGCGGCCAGTGTAGACAGACAGCAAGTTTTTGCACAAGAGTGGCCGTTTTTGCGCAAGATTGCACCAGTGTAGACACAGCCTAGGTGTTTTGGTGCTCCTGCACTTCTAATTTTCTGTGAAGAAAGGTTTTGAATGAAAACAAGCCATAAAAAGAGCTCTCTTCCCTTTCTGAAATGAGTAATCAGATGTGGAAAGGAGACTTTGGTAATTAATACTTAGCATTTACACAGCCATTTTCAGCTTTAACGTGCCTTGTAGACATTAGCTAACTAATCCTGATCTGAAATAGGTAACTATTTTACAGATGAAGGAACACAGGTTTTTCAAAGTTCAGGCTCTGCGTTGAAAAGAACAGTTATCCTGAAGAAGGAATCTAAAGCAAAATCTTATGATGTCAGTGAAAATTTTCTTTAGTTAACTGAGTCCATAATACATTATATGTAAACTTATCTTACAAATAAAAGCATGTCTCTCTCTTTGTGATATTTTACATAACTTGTCATCTGAAGTATGAATAGATGTGCCCTACTGTATCTTCAGGTTTTATCATTACAGAACCTCTGATGAATTTGCCTTTCTTTTCAGTAAGAAATAGATGTATGGACAGCATATGTAACAATAATCTGCTTGTAAAAGGAATAAAAACCAACATTTTTTTTCATTTTTGCTTCTTAATACTGGTTTATGTGTGTGATTGAAATCTTCACTGTGCCATGTTAAGACCTGTAAAACCAATTGTAAAGGAAGAAAATCATTTACGTATCTTTGTGGTTTTTTAGGTTAAAGATGTACGTCACTAACTTGTTGAATACAGTGTTTATTCATACTCTTAAAAAAGCATGGCTGATCTTAACTGTATACAAATACTTCAAATGCACTTTCATAGAATCTTTCTTTGAGAAAGCAATGGGTCAGAGTTTGTGCATGATAATGCAAGAAAGAAATTATTATATGGATGATTCATTCTGTTACAGAAGTGTCTAGAATACAATTATTTAAGGCAAGTGCAAATTATTTTGAAAGATAAGATTTTTCTGCATTGCATAAGGAGACTCAAGCCCAGATTCTGCCTCTCATCTGTTCCTGTTGTGTTACTCTTGTGTACAGTCATACCCACCTATTATGCAAATAGAATTGCCCACTCTAAATCCAACTTCTTGCTCCCTCCTTGCCACCATAATGGACTCCTAAGAGAATGTTGCAAGGCAGGGTAGTTTCAGGGTTGCTCTAATTTACACTACTTCATGGCAGAGGTTAAACTATTTCCTAGCTTCCCCACAAGATTAGTGGAGTACAGAAGAGGATATGGTGAAGAAAACTTGGTCAGACCTACATATCTGGGCTCCAGATTTAACACTGAGTCCTTGATCTTGCCCCCAGAGCTTCAGGAAGATTGGGGTCTCATTGCAAAAGCTTGAGTACAGAAGGATGTAAAAATTAATAAAATAGGTGATTCACTATTACAGGTGATCCTTTACATTGTTATGGGGCCAGATTAAGGCAATTAGGGCCCCATAACCCAACCCACCTTTTCCCTCCACACACATACATAGCACCAGGGAATCACCTTTCCACTATAGAGATAGTGGTTTGGAGCTCCCTGGATACCAGAGGATAATTAGCTGGAGGCCTCCTCCCTTGGGAAAAGCATGGTCAGGGAAGGACGTGAATACTTACCTCAGCAACCAAAGTTTATCTGTCTCAATGGTTGGATGAGCAGGCACACTGTATATTTTCCTCATTCTGCCATGCAGTCTTGTGCTGTTGTGTTATTCTGGCGGTAGTGAAACATCCCCAAGGCAATAGGTCTTGGCATTGATATCCTATATTTACCCATAAGGAAATTAATAGCTCTGAGATAGAGTGTCAGCAGATTTAGGCAGGTGTCATTACATTGGTTACATTCAGGTCACATAGTCAAACTTTTTTTTTTTTTTTGATAGCCATTAGGCTTAGTAACTTACTTCTTTATGAAAATAGTCTGATATAATCAGATGGCTCCTATAGCCTCAGTCCACTTATTTGAAATTCCTTCCTCTTTAGGGGAAAGAAATGTGTGTTAAATTGCTGCCAGTAGAGCTATTTTAGTATAATCCTTTCAAATTCTGTTTTGAAAGGTAGAATTTTATTTTCTAAATTTGATTACTATATGGGCACAACCTAGAAAAGCTTGAATGGCAGTTTGACTAGATAGCTGACTAAAGTTTGGATAACTGAGAAATTCTATATGGTGGAAAAAATTATGGAGCAAAAACATTAATTTGTTGTGTTTGTTAGTTTCTGCTTGGCACATAACTCTTCATGAAAATGCATTGTTCCTTGTTCTATGCAGCTAAATAATACTTAGGTTTGTCTAGAACAGGTAAGAAATAAGAAGCAAACATATTTAAGTTTAATTAAGAAAAAGAAAGCAAGCAAAACTGATATGCAGGGGTATTATTAATAATGTATATATTATCATACATTTATAAGATTGTTTAGTCATCCAAAGCTGATTTTTCAGGAGCTTGAGGTTGATTCAGTAGTAATACAAAATATTATACAATCAGTGGTTCTGCACTGACAAAACTTGAGTAACGTAGTGGTGAATCAAGCTCAGTGATTTTAGTCAGTGTTTATCTTTGTAGTTGATGCCCTAAACGTGCTATGCTGAAAGCCTTTTTCAAGTTACTGAGCCTTCTCAAATTTCTATTTAGTGGGAGTTGAGGGAGATCAGCATTTCACAGGATCAGGCCCTTACTGTTGCTCAAACAAAAGTGGGTGAAGGTTGAGAATGAATGAAAATAAATATATGGCGAGTCAGCCTTTTTCTGGTGTATACATAATTGGAACTTTAAAATTGAATACATTTTTCTCTAATTGAAAAAATAAAATGGATATTATTTTTGTTAGAGAAAAATGTGTATCTCATTCTAATTACATCTATGCAGACATTTTAAAAGTCTAACTAGCCAATTAAATAATCTATAAATAGTGTGGAATAGATATAAGGAAGGTTACTGTTGCATGTTGAATTAATTAGTGCGGTCCTGTTGCTTTGGTTTCCTGGTAAAGAGAAGACTTGCAAAGAAAAAAAGAGCTGTGCTCTCAGTATGAGGTGTATGACACTTAGGCTCAATAGAGATATGGATATTTTAAAAATATAGATTTGACCCATATAACATACAGCTGCTTCTGTTTTGAACCACAGAGCAAGAGTTTGTCCTAAACATATCTAGGTTTGGCAGAATTTTATTTTTTTCTATAATTTTTATAGATAATATCCAATGTTTATTTTTAAATATATTTTCAATATATAGCTATTTCATTTTTCACAGTTGTGAGAAATGTATTGCCAAAATAGTACAGTTGAGATTCAAAAAGTTAAAGCTTTGTAACTGTTAAAACAAAAATGATCAACGTCACATGTCAAAATATACAAAGTAAATATCCTTAAATCAAATTCTGAGTTGTCAAGCAGCATTTTTTTGTACTTTGCCTAGTTGCATATGTTGATTACCATCACTGGAAGTATTTGTGAGTGGTTTGTGTGTATATGGTGAAGTTGATGTTTACCAACATTTACCAATTAAAAATCTAATTTTTCCAAGCCTACATATATCTATTACCTGATACCTATGTGACAAAGAATATGGACAGTTAGTACACCTAGTACTGGTTTTTTTTTTAATTAACTGAATATGTCCTACAAAACTGATGCCCATGTGGACATTGTTAAGATAAATAATCATGACAAATGCAACATTTCCATTTCTTATATATTATTATATACTACTATATTAAATGGTTTAATATGAATGCATCAGAGCATGATCCTAGCAGCTATCATGCATTTGTCTCTGCTGCATGATTAATCAGATTTGAGGAGGATGGCCAATGGAAGGAGATACAAATAAAAGGCCAGCTCTTCAGCATGGATAACGCAGCATAGCTGCCTTGAAATTAACAAGTGAGAGCACAGATGCACATATATATTATGAATAGGAGAGGCAGACCCCACAGAGAATGGGTAGGTGATATAGTAGATTGGTGCAGAGCTAGTCTACAGAAACTAAGCCACTCTGCACTGGACAGGGAAAGGTGGAAGAAAATAGTGAGGGAGGCTTCGGACACCAACGGGGGTTGAGCCCATGGTTGTTGATGATGATGATGAACCGATCTTTAGTTGATGTAAAATGGCACATGTCTGTTAAAGTGTAACAACATTCTTTTTGGGGAGTTATATTACAGAACAATCAGAACTCTTCATTAAAAGTGAAATTCACTTGTGTACAGAGGGCTGGCATGCAGCCTCCCAGGTTCCTGACTGCCAGGCTCCAGCAAAGAAGTCACTCTGTTGTAACTTCTACCTCCAGTGTAAGCACTGTATTGCCAAAAGGGGGGTCCAGATGTAGGGGAGCTTAGTTATAGTATACCCCCTTACACTACTGCCTGACTCCTACCACACCCTCATCTTCCCCAGGCTATGTCTAGACTACAGGCTTCTTTCGGAAGAAGCTTTTTTCGGAAGAGATCTTCCAAAAAAACTTCTGAAAGAGAGCGTCCACACTGCAAAAGTGCATCAAAAAAGCGATCTGCTTTTTTCAAAAGAGAGGTCCAGACTGAATGGATGTTGTCTCGCATGTAAGCTGTGATTGCTATGGATGGAATGGCCACCAGGGCACCTGTGCTTTTTCCTCTTTCCTCTTCTTCCGAAAGAACTCCCTCTTCCCCACACATTTTTGCGAAAGAGCTTTTTTGCAAAAAGGCTTCTTTCTTGTAGAATGAGGATTGCCAATGCCAGAAAAACCCCTCCGTTCTTTCAGTTTTCTTGTGGAAGAACGCAATTGCAGTGTGGATGTTCCTCAAGTTTTGTTGGAAAAACAGCCATTTTTCCTACAAAACTCTGTAGTGTAGACATACCCCCAGTAAGTCCTCCTCCTTGCTTATGCTAGAGATATGCAGCTGGTGTAGGAGGTACATATGCTGGCTCCTCCACCTTTACACAAGAGATCTCTCATATACAGGGAACAGCAGTGGCCAAGTTCAGTTGGCAGTGCCTGAGCATCAGAGGAGTTGAGCATGTTGACATTTGGACAGATTCTTCATTGTTACTAATATAAACCCTGACACTTTTCAGCTGTTGGAAAAAAATTCAGCACTTTTATTTAAAAAAAATGTGGGAAATGAGGAAGGTTATGACGGAGGCATTGGCCAAAATTTCCCAATCCCAACTGCTGTTTGTCAAATAGCTACTACCCTCCCATCAAAGTAATGACTACATTTTTGTAATGTTATATATTTATACTTGAGGGGCCCTTTTGAAAGAAGGGTGCTAAGTACATATAAGTATTTTTTAAACACTTCATTTGCGGCCTAAATTACTTGACTTTTATATGTTTTCAGTTCTACAGTAGTACTTATTCCAGCTTTTAAGACTTTCTCTTCATTTATTAAGCAACATTATGTACTTTTTTTGTTTCTTCTGTCTAAGCTTACTATCTTTGCAGTGCCATCTGTCAGCAAAGAAGGTATGATCCTATTTCATTCTCATTATGAGTGTGATAAGCAATAGTTTAAGGTTCATTTTCAAAACTTTTTAATTTAGTTACTCATTCTCCACATGAACTCTGAGATCTGATAATTGAAGTCCTTGTTTACACTTTCTGGATCTCTCATAATGTCTTCATTGCAGAGATTCAGAATTGGAAAAATATGAACTAAAGTAGTGAATATATGGTTTAGCTGTTGGTTATTTGAATCTAATAATAAGATTATAGAAATATGTAAATAAAATGCAATTGCAAATTTAGATGCTCAGATATTTTAAAACTTAGGTAATGTTGTTAGATATTTAGTTGCAGGAAAAGAGAAGGAAATGCTTTCCAATTAATGCAGTCTTGTCTTTTCAGTAATCGTGTGGAAGCTTGGACAAGGGATGTTGATTTCCTGCTCAGACAAGAAGGCAGACCCATGGTGAATCTTACTGGCAACAAGACATTTGTGAGAGTGATGGAAAAAGATTGGCAGACTACTGATAAAGCGGCAAGTTGGATAAGGAAAGAAGCCACTAACATTAGTCAACCATTTGTTCTTTACTTGGGGTTAAATTTACCACATCCATACCCATCACCCTCTACAGGCGAAAATTTTGGTTCCTCTACATTTCTAACATCTCCCTATTGGCTTGAAAAGGTATGTGAAAATATATAGAAACTTAAATCAAAATGAATTTGTAACTGCATTTATTATGTACAATACCTTATTTCATACACTGTATAATTCACATCAAATTTAGGCTCTGGCCCCCAATACTGGCATTATAGTACACTTTAAGGCCATCTGTGGATGAGATGTTAAGCACACTTCCTAAAGTTGCCCCAGATAGAAGTCAAAAAGAAGAAAACAGGTGACAACTCCAGTCTCTCTTAGCCAATTATTCTCTGACTTAGCAAAACCATTTCTTATTAAAAAAGAAATGTATATTGAACTGAACACTTATTTGCTTGTACCTAGTCTCTAGCTCATTGTTTTGTAAAACATTTAGTAACAATTTGAGTCAGAGGGTTGCTATATAAAATCAAATTGTGTCTGAAATCTGTGGCAACAAGTTGATCTTCACCAAGAACGGTTGCCAAGGTGCTACATCAATGACCTTGCACAATGCAACTTTTTGTCTTTCCTGTTATCTGATGCTTTGGTTACTAGCTCACTCAGCCTTTCGTTCTCATGCTAAGGAAAAATCTAGCTACTTCCATGTGGGGAAAATCAGCAAATAACAATCTCTCTGGGGGAAGAAATAAATAATTTCTGTTTATCTGCCTCTTGTATGGTCCACAAATGCAGTTTTGCTATTGTCACAAAACTGTCTTGATTAGTTACCATGGCTCCCACTGCATAAATGGCAAAAGGATTTCACACAATCCAGTAACTTAGCAATAGGCTTGGAAGAGACTTTATGCTTATTTCTCTGAGTATTTACAGTTTACATAATCAGCCCAGTCTTTATTACTGGGGTGTTTGTAAAGTCAGTTTACGTGTGTAATTTGATGGGCCTCCATTACTATAATATCTGATATCTTTTTTAACCATTTAAAAATAGAAATAACAACCTCACTCTTTCTTCTTTCTTTGCCTGGGGAAAAATTATTAGGTTACAATGAGGTTTTTAAACTTTTCAAAAATGTATTATTTTATTTTTTGAGTTGTAAGTGTTACGGGAAAGCAAAGTCAGAAAGGTGTGTTTTACATTCAGTTTTGAATTCAGGAAGACCTGTAGTCACTCTGATCTGTTGCAGGAGGGAGTTTACATAAGCTAGATCCATCTCTTGTGATTTTTTTCTGTTGTTTTAAGAGCCGTCCTTCCCCATTTGTTGACTCTTCTTGTGATTCCAGTAAAACACAACCATATGGAGGAAGACATTGTCTCTCAAGTAGCTAGATGCAATCTCATGGAGATCTTTGAATATGAGGACTGAGAGCCGAGACCTTGAATTAAATTCTATATTCAAGAGGAAGCTACTGCAGAGTCAAGCATCAGAATGATGCTTGTAGTACACTGTGTTGCTAAGCAGATGGTCTTCTGCATTTTGTATGGATTGATACTTTTCCAGGGTCATATGGCTTTGTTCCCAGCTATGATTGCAACAGTCAAGCATAGAGATCATTAATTTAATGGATCAGTATTGTCAAGTGTAAATCCTATAGGAAGAAGTTCAGTCTTCTGGCCAGTTACCAATGCTGAGTTAATGTGAGGGCAGGGGCTTTGAGTAATAGGGAATGTTCTAGAAGGACCACACTGTTTGAGGAACTTCTGTTTATTGGTATTCAGGTCTCTCTTGCCTGAATTCAGCCACAGCCAGTTTCTCATTTTGCTTAGATACTGAGAAAACTTGAAGATATTGCTGTTTACATGTGATGTAAAGAAAATAGAGCCAGGTGTTCATCAATGTATGCTGCTGACACTTCAGACCTTGCTGTCTCACCACCTCTTTTAATGACTTCATATAAATGTTGGATAATATGGAAGAGAATATTAACTTTTGTGGGAGGTAAGGGCTTTGGAGATGTTGTAATGAATGACCATAATTTCTCTCAGGTGTAATCTGAGAGGAAGAAGCTCAGGCATTAAAAATGTTTCTGTACCATACTGTAACCTCTTGAAGGTGGGATAATAGTATTTGGTGATTAAAGATACCAACTGCTATAGCGTAGAGATGTCTAACAGAGCGAGTGTGGATGGTACTTCTCTTGTCTGTGGATAAGGATTCTTTCAACAGAGAATTGCTATCTCTGCCACGTGTCCTGCCTTGAAACAGAATATTGTCAACTGATAGGTAGAGTTGGAGGCTGGTTTTGCTCTCTTCTTCATTAGCCCGATAATAGTGTATTTAATCAAGAAAAGATAATGGAAATGACACATTAGTCACTAATGGTAGCTGTAGGGATCCTGTAGCATTAGCCTGAATATGAGTAGCTCCCTCCACAGCTGAACTCTTATACCTCTCATGCCTCAGCTCCCCATCAGCACAACATAAATGAGCAGTAGAGGCTAAGGATGTTAAGGACCACTTGACTAGTCGATTTCCCCCCACTCTTTGCTGCCTCTACCAGATGGATGTAGCAAAGGGGGGGAAGAGGGGATACTTCAAAGCAGCAGCACCACACGGAGCCCATACCAAGCTGTGCGACGCTGTCCCTTTGAAACACCACCACAGCGTTTCAAAGGGGCAGCGTTGCTTTGAAACGCTGAGGCAGCGTTTCAAAGCAGCAGCTCCACGTGGAGCCTGAGGTCAGCTGGGGATTCCCCAGATGATACCGGGTTCCAGCGCAGCATTTTAAACCGCGCAGACCCCGGGTTCTGGGGAAATGTCACACGGAGCCTGGGATCAGCTGGGGAGTCCCCAGCTGACCCTGGGCTCCCCGTGGCATTTCAAAGCAACAGCGCAACATGGAGCCCAGAGTCAGCGGGGGACTCTGAGTCCCCCGCTGACCCCAGGCTCCATATGGACACTTCCACTTTGAAATGCACAAGAGCCCCCGCTGGGGACTCTTGTACATTTTAAAGCTGGCACACCCGCATGCAGCCCAGATTCAGCGGGACTTCCCACTGGCTCTGGGCTGCACGCAGAAGTGACTATCGACTAGTCAGGTAGTTGATGGAAATTCCGACTACTCAACTAGTAAATTACTCGATACTTAACATCCTTAGTAGAGACTCTAGCTGTACATTGCTTGTCCTCTGTCAGTCCCACAAATTCATCAATATGCCCCTAACCACTAGGACACATATATACATATTTAGTCATTAGAGCCTATGGAGTTTTGTCTATATTCATCAAGAATGAAAACTTTTTTTTCATTATGAGTTTGTTTCTTAGGATGATATTTACATGCTGCTATAAATACTTGCAGTACAAGGCCTAACTCATCAGTTTTGTTGACTCATTTTGAGGTGCCAGGTGTCCCCAGCCCAATCTACACTGCCTTTCTAAAATGCATTTAAGCCTCTCAGGAGGCTACTAACTAACTACATTGTGACCTATGCCTTGTCAATCCTGTCTTTAATTGTGATTTTTAATTGGTTCGATTGTGGAATATTTAATAATTTTTTACTTAATTTTTCAAGTCATGGAAGTTTCACATTGCATATTTTGTAATTCACAGTTCTAAATATCATTTAGAAATAATAAATTCTTGAGCAGCAGAAAAACAAACGTTTTAAATTCTGAGTCAAAGGCAATGCTTATTTTTATATTCAGGGTTCAGTTTCCAAATGTGGATGCCTAAATAGAACATGTACATCATAGACCATAGCATTTAAATTGGCACAAGGCATAAAACTGGCCTAAATGCCGATCTGAGCATCCAAATGCCAGATTGTATCCAATATATATTTGAAAATTAGACTACCCATGTGAATTCTTTTTCCAAGATACAAATTTCACACCGTTCTTCTGGACATTTTCCCAGAAAGAGTAAATTTTCATGTTGATCTGTTTTCCCAGATGACACCTAATCCTTTGAAGGCATATGCTACAACATTCTTTTATGTGGCGCTATGCCACGCTTCTGAGATTAATTACTGAATATAATTCTAAAAGACTGTGTCCTTCATCTTTTCTTTTGATAAGATATCAACTGGCAGGTCACAAGCTGCTGGTTCCTACTCTAGTTTTCCAGCTGATTTTTACCAGCATGCAGGCTCTTCTTACAAGGTGATGATTGAGTACCTGTGGAATTAGCTAGAAAGCAAAGAGAAAGTGGCAAGACAATGTAACAAATAATAAACAGGGGCTGCGTGAACCACAATTTAAGAATTTTTTATTCAAACCAATGTTTTCTCAAACCCATTGTAAATTCACTTGTCAAAAGAAACGTAATTTCTTCTTGTTTTCTAGGTGACATATGAAGCCATTAAAATTCCGAAATGGCCTCCTCTTTCAGACATGCACCCAGTAGATTATTATTCTGCGTACACGAAGAACTGTACTGGGCAGTTTACAAGGAAAGAAATCAGAGATATCAGAGCATTTTATTATGCTATGTGTGCAGAGACAGATGCCATGCTTGGTAGGTAATATTCCATGAAAATTCAGAAAAGAGACTAGTAGATAACCTCAAGTAACTCTTTACAAAAGGCTATCCTGATCAGAGTTATGTATGAGATAGCTTCCTAAATATTGCACAAGCGATACATGTGTAAAAGAACTGGATGGCTTAGAGTATTGCTGCTGGATAGAC
Organism: Pelochelys cantorii; assembly: GCA_032595735.1. NCBI lineage: Eukaryota > Metazoa > Chordata > Testudines > Trionychidae > Pelochelys > Pelochelys cantorii. Next base: position 60,844,311 of record CM064330.1, read on the forward strand.
TTTCAAGGATTAGATTTTTGGATGGTAAATGTTGATTTCACTGTGCACATACAAGCGAATGAAACAATATTTCTTATGATGGTGATCAAAATTTACAGATATGCAAACTAAGAAAAATTATGCTTGAGAACTTTTATTTGAGATTGATTAAAGGATATGACAGTTTCTGTTTTATACTTTTTGATACCACCCCCTGCTCTGGGGAGTGCTCCCTCTCCCCTCCACCCGCCGTCTTACTCTCTCCATAATTTTTTTGCAACTTTGAAATTAAAATCCCTAAAAATAGAAAAAAATGCCTAAACAAACATTGATATTACCCATTTAATGTATTTTTTTAAATCAAGTTCTGACAAGCCTACTAATGGAATATAGTACTGAGTGTTCTCACTTACAGGGTGAAGTCAGACTAGCATGGTAATTGTATGTTGAAAGGGTTAATAGTGTTAAACATGGTAAAAATCAATGGATGTACTCAGGGCCGGACTAAGGGGTGGGCTAGCCGGGCAGCTGCCCAGGGCACCAACCTACGGGGGGGCGCCCGGTTCCCGGCGGGCTGCAGCGGCCGCCCGGGGCGGGGGTCGTGTTAACCCCCACAGCACCGGCCAGCAGCACCCTTCCCCCGCGGCCGCAGGGCCCTGCACGGCCAGGCGCAGCCCGCCCCGGGCAACCCCGGGCTGCGCGCCATCGGTGGTGGCCAGGCCGACTGGGCAGCGCGTGTGCCGTGCATCCACCCACGCAGCCCGGAGGCCGGGCTGTGTGTCCTGGAGGCGGCGCTGCGCGCCTGGGGCCCGGGGTGCCAAAATAGCTCGGGCCGGCCCTGGATGTACTAAACACCCTTCATTCAGGCTAAACAGATAAATAGGCCTTTGTTTAATTATGGTTGAAACAATAGAAGCAACTGCCCAAGGCACAAACCTCATGATAATGGCAAAGTAGCAGCTATGCTAGTGCTTAAGTGGTTTTCTGGCAAGTAATTGCAAATGCAGGATCTGGTGGTATTGAGTAGGTGGCAGCTTCTCCAGTCATTGCCTGTGAAAGAACCAGAAAAGAAGAGAGAAGGCAAGCAGACTGAAAAGAAGCAAGAGTTCAGTGGCTTTAGAAGAAGTCAGAAAACATGTCTTCTTTTGGGAAGAGTACTCACTGGAAAGGCAAACTTGGACTTCTGCACTAGGAGATTGCCTCAATTGATTGTATTCTACTTCAAGCAAACAGAACTTTGGTGCAGTCCTATTTATTTACAAAGATTCTACACAAATACTTGACTCCAGTAATTATTTCTCCTCTGAATAAAACAACCTTAGCGAGGCCACAAATATTGGCTAATGGCTTGGGCTAATAGACAACAATTGTGACTATGAAGTAGACCTTAAAATTACCTATAAAAGACTGTAATATTTTTCCCATGGCTATAATAGCAACATATTGAAAGTTACAAGAAAAAATAAGTTAAATCTAAATAAGCATGCAAAGTTTTCTGCAGTTTGTTTTAAGATATACATGCATTCTTAATTCACAGTGTTTTGTTTCTTCTTTTTAAAAGTGATATCTGAAGAACAAGAATTCTCAGTGAATAGACCAGTTACTTAAATGATTTTAGTGATGTTAGAATGATTAGGTCATATATATAAATGCAGAGGACCAATCCTGTGGGTCATTCAGGCCTCTGAGGGTGCATCTACACTGCACCCGTAGCTCGAAATAAGCTATGCAATTTGAGCTATGCAAATTGCATAGCTTATTTCAAGTGTAATTTTTGGTTCAAAGTTTCAAAATAAACCGCTATTCCGAAATGTCCCTTAATCCTCATGAAACAAGGTTTACAGGGACATTAGAATAAGGAGCCTGTTATTTCAAAAGCTATTTCGAAATAAAAAGCTTGTTTAAAAGATGTGGAATAGCTATTTCGGGATGCTGGAAGTATCCCAAAATAGTGCCACGGTGTAGACTTACCCTTACTCTCATGGGGTATGTCTACACTACAAAGTTAATTCGAACTAACAGCTGTTAGTTCGAATTAACTTTAATAGGGGTACACATGCAAACCGCTATTTCGAATTTAATTTGAAATAGCGGAGCGCTTAATTCGAACTAAGTAAACCTCATTCTACGAGGAGTAACGCCTAGCTCTAATTAACTAGTTCGAATTAAGGGCTGTGTAGCCACTTAATTCGAACTAGCTGGAGGCTAGCCCTTACCAGGTTCCCCCTGGTGGCCACTCTGGGCCAAACCAGGAAAACTCTTCTCCTCTCCCTCAGCCCCGGGGCCCTTAAAGGGGTAGACTCTGGCCAGACGGCACTTGCCAGAGCCAGCCCTGCCAGCAGTCTCTGCCCCTGATCCAGTGGCCCCAGGATAAGCCAGGCAGGAGAGAGGGTGGGACAGGGGAGGGGGAAAACTGGGAGGAGGGAGCTGGAAGGGGGAAGCAAGGGGAAGAACGGCGAGGGGAAACTCAGGGATCAGGGGTGGGGGTCTCGCTGGGCCAACCGCCTTCCAGCATGGCGAGGGAGGGGGCCTCGGCGTCCCCAGGGGGATGGGGTGGAGGGTGTGGACATTGAGGAGGAGGGTGTGGAGGAAGAGGTGGGGGGGGCAGGAGTGGGAGGAGGGACAGTTGTGGGACTCCTTTCCCCCGTCTCCCCATAGTTTCATTCCCCCTCCCCAGTTGTGTTGAATAAAGAGAGTTGTTATTTTTGAAAATACGTGTCTTTTATTTGACATCAGGAAGGGGGGGCTAGGGGAGGGTAAGTGGAAGGACGAGAGGGAGGAATGGGGCACAAGCTCCCAGTGGGGCAGACCGGGGAGACTGTTAGCGCTCCTCAGGGTGAAAGCTCTCCTGCAGGGCCCCCTGGATCCTGACATCCCCTCAATGGTCCTCCCGGATGGCAGCCTGCAGACAGTGCAGCCAGGCTGCCAGCAACGTGTCCACGAGACGCAGCAGAGTCCCCGGGGGCAGGTCTGGTTCCATGTTGCAGAGTGCCATGGTGTCCCGAGTGAGGGCAAGCAGAGCACTCCAGGACACAAATGCTTTGCTGTCCCTCAGTGAGGTAGACCAGCAAGCAGAGAAACCTGAGAACTGTCTGTCCGAGATGGGGGGTCGGGTCCCTTTAAGCATAGCCCTCGGCTAGCCTGAGGCAGCAGCCCCACACACTAAGTCCAACCCTGATGCCCTTTTGGCACTGGTTCTGGCCAGCCTTACCTTCGATTCAGGGTCCACTCCATGTGGACGCGCTATTTCGAATTAGCAAAATCCTAATTCGAATTAGTTTTTAGGTCTAGATGCGTTATTTCGAATTAGCTTATTTCGAATTAACTAATTCGAAATAAGTTAGTTCGAATTAGCGCTGTAGTGTAGACATACCCATGGAGAAGTAGTCAGGCGTCCTTGGGCCTCTGATCCTAAAGCAATCATGCTGCTGCAATATGTGCAGCTTTCATCTAGGGCCCCACTTACGTAATGTACTCAAGTGTGTACACAATTTTAAGGATGTGAGTAGTCTCATTGAAGTCAGTGGGATTACTCATGCTTAAAGTTATGCATGTACCTTGCTGCACAATGGTCATCCCTTCCATCATGTTTCCATTGATCCTGCCCCTCTTTCTCTCCCTATTGCACAAATTCGCAGTAGCTCCTGTGGAGGTACTGGGCTTTTCATTCTCTCTTGTACACATGGGGTAGGGTGAGGGCTCAGTCAGGATTCCAATATCCAATGCTTTTGGTAGAGGCCTTTGCTGTCCCACTTCCCCTGGTTATTGCTGGCTCAGTGGCAGTGATCCCTCTAATTTTTTCCATCTATATGGAGAATAAATTTTGTTACGTGCACCAAAGCATGTGAGGACATGCACCTTCAATAGAAACACACAGTGCCGGCTGTGGGTGCTCTGCTGATCACCTGGATGGCACTTGATTCTCTCCTGGGTGGCCGCCCCAGTGCTCAGTCTACAGGGAACGCTGCTCAATGAAATCCCATCCAAAACTGTGGCTAGCCTCCTTTGTGAGGAGGGAGTGCTTCTCATCCCCTTAGGATCTCCTAGGAAAAGGTGGTGGTTCAGCCTCATTCCTCAGACTGGGATTTTCAGTCCCCAGCAATCTCAAACCATAATGGGCATTGTTGTGAGGGGTGGAGTCTCAGGCTTTGCTTTCTGTGAGAAGGAAAGGAACTCCAAAACCTTTGAATAACACTCAGGTTCCTCTCCCATCAGGATTTGAAAGTTGCTCTGTCGGTGAAGAAGCTTAACCTAATAGTTGAATATACTTTTTTAAAGTCTTTCTCTTCTTGCAGGTGAGATCATTTCAGCTTTGAGTGACACAGGACTTCTTAAAAGAACCATTGTTATATTCACAGCTGATCATGGAGAACTTGCTATGGAACATCAGCAGTTTTATAAAATGAGCATGTATGAAGCAAGTTCCCATGTTCCTCTTCTAGTTATGGGGCCAAGTATTAAAGTCCATTATCACTTATCAAATGTGGTATCTCTTGTGGATATTTATCCAACTATGCTTGGTAAGTAACTTGATATTGTTTGAAATAACTGAATCTTTGAGATTTGGGGTGAATTGGTGTGGTGATAGTAGCAGTACCAGTATATCTAGGATTCCCTTGTGATGTTAGATTTACTATCATAGTAAGATACTATGCCTGCTCTGAAAAGCTTACAGTCAGATTTACCATAAGATCACAAGTGGGAGGCTCAAGGAAGGGGTTTGGGGGATATTAAGGAGGTTGAGGGGCTCAGAGCAGGGTGTGGGAGGGTACCGGAGTTAGGGTTGGAGGTGTGAAGGACTCAGGGCAGAGGAGGTTTGAGGGGGGGGCTCAGGGCAGGAGTCAGAGTTGGAATGTATGAGGAGGGGCTAAGGGCAGAGGGTTGGGGTATGTGTAGAGGGAGTATGGGGGGCAAGGGTGCCATTTAGGAAGGGCAGGACAGGCCGAAGCTCCCCTTCAATATTCGTACCAGGATAATGCTTGCTTTTCCCCTTCCTCTATCAGGGAGCAGGAGGAAAGCACACAGCGTCCGTGACTTACTCCTCTGCCCCCCTCCCCTCACCAGCCACGAGTGAAAGGAATGCAAGCAAGTTGTGTGCTTTCCCCTCACTCCCTAATTGGGATGGGGAATAGCAAGCAGTGTCCTGGTATGAATCTTGTCTCTTATCACATAAAACCCATATTAAATATACAGTAGCAACCCAGATTATACAACAGTACACAGCATTTCTGCATCACAGGGTCCATACCCACTTCAACCTAAGTTGCCAGAATGTGGCACATAAGACCTCCCCATTTTCTCATGCTTGCTCGTGACCCATTCCTGGTGCTGAGCCATGCACTTTGTGGTTGCATATATCAGGCCAACAAATTAACTAGGGATGTAATAGAGTAGACGATTAAATACTTAACCAATAAGCAAAAGCTGAACTATATTCAGTAACTAATCTCAGCCTCTGTCCGCGGGGAGCTCGAACCGCATGCGGACAGGGGCTGCTGCCAGACTAACCTCTGCCTGTGGCCAGCCCGGGCCACCACAGACAGAGGCTACTTTGAGGCAGCATCCTCTCCTCCCCCCCCTCCCCCCCCCCCGCAGTGTATCAGAGGCAGCTGCACAGCCTGGCAGGCAGCCAGTCTGCATGGGAAGCTGGTTTTTAAACTGGCTCCCCTGGCGGACTAGCTCCTTGCTGCCGCCTCACATTCCTGCCTCTGATACAAAGGCAGTAGCGTAGGTTGGCAGGGGCTCCCCAGGAGTGGGGATGAGAGCACAATGGCTGCCAGCCCTGCCTCTGGGGACTATTGAATAGTTGTGTAACCACTAAGATTTCATGCAGTTACACGACTATTCAGTTACACTATATCTAACATCCCTAGTGCAAATATACCAAAATTTCCCTTTTAATTGGTCTCTGAAGAGACCCCATTCATGGGTGAGCAGATAGCTCAGTTTTCATGCTAAATGAATCCTGGGACTCTCTTTTAAGAGCTAATTGTAATAGCTATTTTTATGATCTGAACTGTTCTATCGTAGATACAGGGTGAGCCATTTTGCATTACATCACCAAACAGCCATCAAGTGATAATGATATTTAGTCACTTCCTACTAGAGACTGACAGGTTCCTGTTTCATCCATTTTTGTGACATGATGTTTATTGCAGCATAGGAACCTGTTTAATAGGGACTAGTCTGAGACCACAAAGACCCTCAAAACAACCTTCAAATTATAACTTTTCTGTCACTTTCACCTTGATTCAAATTCTAATTTAGGAATTGACTCACTGCTGGCATAGTATAGTTGATCTGCCATATAGTGAAGCCCTGTAGTGGTCTCTCTTCTTGCAACTCAACACTATGGCCAGGTCACACTTAGTCCCCCTCTTTCAAGGCAAAAGAACAACAAATAGTCCCATGTTCTCACAAAGGCACTTATACATGATTCTGGGCCCTATGGTCCTCACATCATTTTCTCAAAGCTCTCAGTCATCATTGGGGCTTCATGCCATTTTCTCTAGTGGCTGGTTTGAAAACCCACAATGCTGGTTTCCACCCCAGAAACCAAACTACCTGCAGCCAAGCTCTACTTCCAAACTCCTTGCTGCTTCCTCCCTACACTTCTTACCACAGCTTCTTTTTTTGGGTGTCTCTTCACAACCTCTCTAGGTTCATCCTTCTTTCAGGACCAAGATTTGCAGGGCTCTCTCCCTTGGAATTCCTCAACAAAATCTCAAAGTACCAACTTAAATTAACTTATATCCCCCTTTGGCGTGATCTAACATCCATCATTGAATGCATATCCCCAGGATGTCCCCAGTCCTGCCCTTTTATCAGGGCTCATCACTTGAGCTTGCTGCTCCATGTTACTCCAGTCCTTGCCTACTCTCAGACTTTCCTATTCCAGAGAGTCATGGGACCAACTTTCCCCCTGATCTTCCTACTTTACCTTCCCAGTCTCTCCACTCTCTAGTCCTAGAGGATGACTACAGAGTTTCTCTCTGCAGCTCCCAGCTGACCTGTATTTCCTTTATAGACATTTCACAATTCCTTTCCTAGCTGGATTTCAGACTTATTTAGGCCTGATCCACGATCCCAGTGCAGCCAGATAATAGTTTAATTGTGATCTCAGGCCAAAATCAACCCACTCGGGCCAAAATCAACTCTTTCAGAGCCAGGCTAGGGTTTATAGCATATTAGGGACCTGATTTAAAAGAGCTTATCTTCCAGATTTGGTCCCAAAAATATATTAACAGATTTGAAATCTTTCCTTTATTGGTTGTGTCTGTTTCTCCCTCCAAATACTTTATAATTTGAATGTTTTAAAATCCTTCCTTTTAAGTCTCTTTTTGAAATTTGTATTTTTAAACCTCCTCCTGTTCTCTCACTCTCCTTCTGTTCTGCCAATTCCTTCTTCCTGTAATCAGTATGTCAAAAATAGAAACGTAAATCAAGTAGAATTAAATTATTCAGGTGACTAAGAAAAAAAAGGAAGACGCATCCCAGTCATCTTTTAACCTTTCCTGCTGTGTATTAATTCTGGCAAGTGATGAAACAACCCATATGTCTTTGGCCATTACAAATGTAATTGTGTTGTCTTATATGGTCACAAGGAAATATCCTCTCTTCTCAAGACACCATCTTATCTAAATACTTTGTTTGCTGAGAAACTGGAGATTCACTCCTTGCTTTCCCAACTGATTTGAGGATCAACTGCCCATCATACAGGCTTTATAGCTCAAGTTGTAGCAGTTCCTATATTAAGATCCAGAGGTCCCTGGTTCACATCTGCCGGGTAGTAGTTACAGTTGCACAGAAGTGTAAGGGAGCAGGACTTATCTTCCCTCGGGCACCTGTTTAATAGCTGGGCATAATCTGGCCCAAAGACTAGGTTTACAAAAGATAGCTACATAAAATGTAGGTTACTGGTTGTCATAAACTACCCTTTTATTCCTACTGCTAAGTCAAATGCTGCCTCCATGAAACTGTTCACCATAGTACAGGCCTGGGCAAAATATGGCCCACAGGCCAGATCTGGCCCCCCAAGCCACTGGATCTGGCCCACAGATGCTGCAGAGCACCCCAGGCAGGCTCCTCACTTGCCTCGCCCCACCCGCATGTCTCTCAGAAACTCGGTCATGAGGCAGGTTTTCTTTAAACACTGTGAGTCCGGAGGGGCGGGGGGAAAGCTTTAGGAGCTGCTCCCGCCCCCAGCACAATCCCATTGGCCGGTTTCTGGCCAGTTTCAATAACAGGCAGCCACCAGAGCCATGGCTGCAGCCTTGCGGGGGCAGAGCAGGCAGGGAGGCTGATTCAGAAACAGTGCTGGCTAGTAAGTCTCCTGGCAGAGCCTACCTCTGGCACCCCAGTCCCTCCCTTCCCCAACCCTCTGCCCCCCACTCCATATACCCAAATCCTCTGCCCACTTCCTGTACCCATATCCCCTCCCAGATCTGGCACCCCAATCCCGTGCCCCAAATCACAGTCCCCTCCTGCCTTAGCTCACAAGCCAAATCCCTGCACCCCCTCCTGTACCCCAGTTCCCTGCCCTAGATCACAATCCAACCCCCTGCACCCCAGTCCAGTGCCCTAGGTCATAACTGACTCCTTCACCCAAACTCCCTTTTGCAATCAACCTCCATCCCAGACCCCGCACCTCCACCATTAATATCCTGGAAGAGTGCGGCCCTTGACCATTTTCCAAATACTTGGAGTGGCCCCCCCGATTAAAAATTATTGCCCACCCCTGCCATAGCAGGATGCTGGTCTATAGACTAATGCATAACTTACAGCATCAACTTAACAAAGCTAGGAGAAAAGAAAAAAGATGTTAGATGCTACTGAGAAAAAAAGTATCACCACTATGGGCTATATACATACAGTGGGTGCCATTAGTTAATGAAGTGACTATTCCATGTACCTGCAATAATCTGTGCATAGAACATGAGATAATACACCACTACAAGCTGCAGCAAAATGGCAAACATGGAGTTATTAATGGCATGCTGTATACCAGAGGTGTGTGGTTCATCAGGGTTAGCCACTGGTGGGCTGCCAGATAGTTTGTTTACCTGAGCATCCACAGGCACAGCTGCTTACAGCTCCCAGTGGCCACAGTTCACTGTTCCTGGCAAATGGGAGCTGCAAGAAGTAGTGGTCAAGCCCATCCCACTTCCCACAGCTGCCACTCTCAGGTCACCCAGCTCTGAAGGCAGCAGCACAGAAGTAAGGTAGGCATGGTATGGTATTGCTACCCTTATTTCTGGTACTGGTGCTAGCAGGGTGGTGGCCTCAGAGTGTGTTCCTGGCCAATAGCTGCTGCTCTCCAGCTGCCCAGCTCTGAGGGCTCTGAAGCATAGAAGTAAGGGTAGCAATACTGCATTTCCCCCCTCCCAAAATAACGTTGTGACCCCCTGCAACTCCCTTTTGGGTTAGGACCTCCATTTGAGAAACACTGGTTTCCCCCCATGAAATTTGTATAGGTTAGGGTGAAAAAAAACCACACAAAAGACCAGAGGTTGGGAGGGCAAAAACAAGATTTCATAGTCTGTGATGCATTTTTCATGGTCATGAAATTGATAGGGCCCTACTAATAATGTAGTGTTTTGATACAATGTTCATTATCATTGCTACAGATAATTAAAGGCTTAACTATGTGTATATCTTTGTTTAGATATAGCTAGAATTCCTGTCCCGCAGAATCTCAGTGGATATTCCTTGATACCATTGTTGGCTGAAATGGAAAAAGACGAAGTCTCATCTGGAAGGCTGCGCCCTACATGGATCCTGAGCGAATTCCATGGTTGTAATGCGAATTCTTCTACTTATATGCTTCGAACTGACAAATGGAAATATATAGCATATTCAGATGGTCATTCAGTACCTCCCCAGCTCTTTGGTATGCTAGTCACTTTTCTTCCCTAGATATTTTTAATGTTTCTGTTTTTACCAAATCATATCTTGGCAAATTGCACTTAACTGGTTTTTGTTTGTTACAGACCTGTCTGCTGATCCAGATGAACTAACAAACATAGCAACAGCATCTCCAGAAGTCACACATTTCTTGGACAAAAAACTTCGCTCCATAATAAACTATCCAAGAGTCTCTGCCTTTGTGCACAAGTACAACAAGGAGCAATTTATCATCTGGAAACAAAATTTGGGACAGAATTATTCCAGTGTTATAGCTAATCTCAGATGGCATCAGGACTGGTTAAAAGAACCAAGAAAGTATGAAAATGCAATTAACAGGTGGCTCCAAGTGAACACTAATGAATGAAATAATTGCAATAAGGGATTATTGATAGCCCTGATAGTAACTATTTCTATTAAATAAATGAGTACAATGAAGGCCCTCAGGAAATGAAAATATGCAATTGTAACTGCAACACTATGTAGTTCATCATAACATCAAAATTTGCTAAATTAAGATAGCAATCCATGAAAATAAAGCTCACACAAGCTTTTATATCCTAGTTAGCAAATTAAATTTGTTTCTTATGTAATGACCATGAGCAGGGCTTGACAAACGGCGGCGAAACCTACTTGCCAGCCCCGCACTGCGCATGCGCAAGACTCGCATTGCGCGTGCACGCGCTGTCACTGAATGGGGCGACCGGCTGAAATCTACTCACCACGGGCGAGTAGATTCAGTGATTTGTCGAGCTCTGACGATGAGGCCAAACCTACCTTCTATCATGTAAAATTTCATATTTGTGGGAGTTAATCAACTTTTTAAAATATTATGGGAAGGAAAGTACATATATAATATTGTTTTGCATAAAATATTGTGTATTAAGAAAATACAGAATGCATTAGCAATGAATATTTAAGCAATAAAATTCAAATGAGATTTTGTGTGTGTAAAGACTAATTAAAAATTAATAAAAACTCAGGATTTGACAGATTATAGTGAAATATCCTAGCATCTACACAGATTTTAAAATAAGAATGAAAAAGTTTTCCTAACTCCATCCTTTTACACATACACACACCGAGAGAGTGTAATGTAGAACATCAAAAAAGGGTAATAACTAGTGTTGGTCTAAGCAGAAATTGTGAGGCTATGGTAGGTACCTGAACAGACTTTATATATTAACTAGGAGATTTATAATGAATTTTTATTTTCCAAAAAATAAAATGAAAATGTATATGATTCATTGAAATCATTGCTCTGGGGTGAGATCCGGGATGAGAGGTTTGTTATGCAGGCTGCCCCAGGGAGGGAGGACTACCCCAGCCCTCTCTCACTGCAGCAGCCTGGGGCCAGGTGAGAAGTGCCTCTCCATGGTCACTGCAGTTCCAGCAGGCACAGCCAAGAGAGGGGTGAATGTCCACCGGCTGGGGCAGATCAAGGTTCATCTGCCCCCTGCATTTCCCAACCAAAGTGAGGAATGCAGTAAATTGTTCACTTTCCCCTCACTCCCTGACGAAGGGGAACAGTCAGCAATGTTCCCATATGAATGGGGAGGGAGCTGCAGCCCCCTGCTTAAAGGGCATCGGAGTGTGTGAGGGAGGCTCGGAACTTGGGCAGCGTCGGGAGGGTGCTCCCATCCAGCTCTTTTTACCTGCCTGGTGGTTGTCTCTTTTCAGTAAGGTTTTGAGAGAACAATTCTGTTCCAGGCACATCTCAAATATATAGTAGACTAGAAGACTTATGCAGCGTTACTCGGGTCCTTCAGGGCAGTGGACTGTCAGTGTGGAGGGTGTAAGAGTCAGGATTGCAGGTTAAGGAGGGGCTCAGGGCAGGGGAATAGGAGATGTAGGAGTCAGGATTGTGGAGTGAGAAGGGGTTCAGGGCGGGGTGTTGGGGGTGCAGGCGTCAGACCAGGGACTGTGGAGGGGCTCAGGGCAAGGGAGATGTGGATGCAAGAGTCAGGGCAGGGGGTTAGGAAGAGGAGGGCTCAGAGGATGGTGTGGGGGGCTCAGGACAGGAAGTGAGTATTGCCACTGGCTTCTCCTCAGAGCTGGTCTGTGGCAGGCTGCACACCCTGCCCCGTACCCCGCCTGATGGTTTCTCCCTAGGACCAGCCTGGGGTGGGGGCTTGCACCATACTCCCAGGGCCCTGACTGGGGTGGGGTCCATGCATTCAGCCCACCTGCTTCTCCCTGAGGGCAGCAGGGTCCGCGCAAGCTGCCTGCTGGAGCCCCTTACCAGGGGCCAGCTCAGGGCAGGAGGAGCAGTGCAGGCCACCCCCTGTCTTCTCCCTGGCAATAGACAGGGGGAGGGAGCTGTGCTACCCTCCCTGTGGTCATTCGTGAGTATAACTGTCCCTGCTATATCACACTCCCCTTTCCATGTGATACGAAATAATTGCATTCCATGCACATCCCATTACTCCGGTACAACCAAACCCTGGTCTTGCTTTATGTTTTGATAAGAGGAAGTTGCATACCAAATTTGGTGGTCTTAGCTCTTACGGTTTAGGAGTTCTTGAAAAAAAGGGACTCATGGACAGACAGACAGACAGACATGTACATTTCTAAAATAAATAGTAAGATTAAATAAAGACCTTATGATTCTCCCTCCTCTCCTAGTGAACTTTGATGGATAGTTTCCAACTTATTTCTGGGGCCTGCTATTCAGAAATCAACAGTACGCAAATTTTGCATATAAATCACAGGAACAACTAGGCAAACATAAACACCAATTTTTTTCTGTATATGACAGGAAACTGCACAGCATGAAAACCAATCCTTGTGAATAGAACTATTCATTAAACATCAACAGTATGCTGTGCACAGTATAAAATAGACATAATCTGTCAAGAGATCTTACAGTCTAAGGCACCAATCCTTCTGTTGGATCCAGGCAAGTGGACACTTATACTTGAATGCATCTGAAGGCAGAATCAGGAACTATTAGATAAAAAGATGGAGCTGGGATGCAGTGGGAAGCCCAAAGAAAATGTCAATATTTTAAAAATCACTTCTAGTAGACCTTACAGAAAATAATCAGTCTTACAAAGAAATGGAGCGTAGGTCGGAAAATTGACAGGCAACCCTTACCTACTCTATTTTTATAATGAAACACATAATTACCTGAGCATTTCAATGTGCAGCTTATTCTTTGAATTAATGTACATTCAGCTGCTATAGTAACTATTCAGGATTACATTTTACTTCATTTTAAGAACTCTCAAATAGAAATCCCTAATAAATATTTCAATGGTAAAATTAATCTGGCAAGATAAACATGAAAATATAATTTGCTTTCTGATATTTAAAATTGTACACCTATTCAGTAACTGAATTGATAGAATCTGATTTACTAGATGTTTTAACTATGGTATTTTTAATCTATAGCGTATCGTGGTTTTGCTCCCATTATACACTAAAGTTCATAGAACCATAGAGCTGAAAGAGACCTCAGGAGGTCATCAAGTCCAGCCCCTTGCTCTAGGCAGGACCAATCCCAACTAGATCAACCCAGTCAGGGCTTTGCAAGCCGAGACTTAAACACCTCTAAGGAGGGAGACTCCACTACTTCCCTAGGTAACCCATTCCAGTGTTTCACCACTCTCCTAGTGAAATAGTTTTTCCTAATATCCAACCTGGACCTCTCCCACCACAACTTAAGACCATTGCTCCTTGTTCTGCCATCCGTCACTACTGAGAACAGCCTTTCTCCATCCTCTTTGGAACCTCCCTTCAGGAAGTTGAAGGCTGCTATCAAATCCCGCCTCGCTCTTCGCTTCTGCAGACTAAACAGACCCAACTCCCTCAGCCTCTCCTCATAGGTCATATTCTCCAGCCCCCTAATCATTTTGGTTGCCCTCTGCTGGACCCTCTCCAATGTGTCCACATCCTTTTTGTAGTGGGGGGTAGTTAATCTTACACCTACTGTTAGTATTTCCCCCTTTGTTTTTATTCTGAATTAAAAGTTATACTAGTGCAAATGAATCTCTGAGTAGTGAAGTGTGAGTTATAATTCTTGTTAAAAATGAGTACAAGGTTCAGATGGTGATGAAATCACTATCAGTAAAATTGAATATTAGAAAAGGGGCCAGATCTGAGGAATATATTTGAAACTGACGATATGACTTGAGAAAAATGCACACATGAATGTCTAGTACTGCTCAAGACTTCTAGAGCAAAGGGAGTTACAGTATTTAAAGATCTGGCAAAGGACAGCATAGTGTACAATACATTCAAAAATAAGCATGATTACAAGTCTTTATTCCAGTGGTATTTCATTATGTATCATTTAAAGAAATTATATAGAAGGGGAAATTATATAGTCTGAAGACTGTGGATACAGCAGTATCTTTCAAAGCTGGTGAGCCTGCTTCAAAATGTAGTTGTGGGTAGATGTTCTGCTCACAAAGGTCAAGCCGGTGGCACATCGTGTGCTACATGAGGAAGTAAGGCACCCTGTTTAACAGCTTCCTGAAGCAAAAACTCAGCACAGAGGAGCCTTTGCAGAGCTGCATCTCCATGTAAGTGAGCAGGAAAGGGCACAACAGGAGAGGGACAGAAAAGGACAGGGTGGGAAATACCAGTCCTCAGTGTGCTGGGTACCATAACTACACCTATGTGCCAAAATACCACTGCCCGTAATACAAAGTACTTTCTATGTGGAGGAAGGAGGAAGTAGGAGGCAGACTTAGGGTATGTTTACACAGCAGAGCTAAACTCAAAGTAAGCTATGCAACTTGAGCTTCGCTAATTGCATAGCTTAAATCGAAATAGCTTATTTTGAATTTGGATGCATCCACACAGCACTTATTTCGAAATAGAGCACTCTTTGTCCGACTTCCCTTAGGTCATCGTAAAATGAGGGTTACAGGAGTTGGAGTAAGAAATCCTCCGGCTGGACGTTATTTCGACGTTATGTCAAAATAACTGCGTGTGTGTAGACACACACTTTATTATTTTGAAATAACGTTAGTTATTCCAAAATAATGGTGCTGTGTAGACATAGCCTTGGAGTCATAATGTGCCTATTGGGTTATTCTGGGGGCAGCACAACCATGTCCTTTGACTGCAACAAATCCACAAACATGTCAAAAATTGACGAAAGTTGAGTAATTTATCCTCTCTTGCTATCCTGGTGCCCAACACCTTGTTTTTCTTGTTTCTTTATTAAGGAATCAAGGGCCAAGCAGTTTTAAAGAGGAATAAGTGCATATTAGGGGAAGAGATAGTGTTATATTAAAAATTCAAGGGTAGAAATTAGGATAAAAAGGAAAAGATAAGAAACATTAAGAACAACAGATACATAAATTAATGCAATAATCTTACAATAATCACACCCTCCTGAATTGATCATATTCCCTCTAGTAGCTAATTATAATCAACATCCCTAAAAATAGTAGAAAGGTAAATGGGATTTAACCCCAGTGCCTACCCACCAGCCTCATGCAGATGGAAGGTACACACAGCTCTGTGCATTGGTACTTTTGGAATAACCAAAATAAGGTGAACTTGAAGTTGCAGGCCTGACCCTTGCTTGGGAACACTATGTGCTGATGTACACTTTCTGCTCCATATATACCTTCTCTTGGCTGTTTATACACAGACCAGCTCTTAATTCACACCAGGGGCCTTTCTTAACTAGCTTTGAGATGTGCACATTACTCACAATTGTGGCATCCCATTGTGAGGCAAGCAGATCACTCATTGGGATGAGTAAGTCCTTGTGATGATCAATTCTTAGTCTTCCTTCAGCATCCAGTACAAAGGAAGCTAAAATCTCTTCCTCTGAACAGGGAGCTTTGGTTCTGTTCCTACCCAAGGCTTTCAGCAGCCAAATGATTTCAGGGACACCCCCTAAAAAGCTTGGGGGCTTCAGGTCAACTGGTTCATTTGAATGAGAAGTCAATGGAGTTCTCTTTCCAATTCCATACAGAGCAACTGAGGGGCTACTGGAAGCTGACCACTTGGCACCAACCCTCTTGCTTTAAACACTGTGCCTGTCTGGTCAGTACAAACTGTTTGGGGCCTGCAGTAGCTTTTCCTGGCATGTCCATCTGTCCTAGGGCCCAATAACATCTGTTCCTCTTTGGTCTCAATTCTTACTACTCATCTGGGACAGGCTAGGCAAGCAGAATCCCAGCCTTTTGCATCTGGGCTACTCCCTGTCTATAACAGCTGTTTCTTTCAAACGTCTCACGGGGTGCATCTAGACAGCGGTGCTATTTCAGGATACTTCCAATATCCCAAAATAGCTATTCCACATCTTTTAAACAAGCCCATTATTTCAAAATAGCTTTTGAAATAACGGGCTTGCTATTCTGACGTCCCTGTAAACCTTGTTCCATGAGGATTAAGGGATGTTTTGAAATAGCGGTTTATTTCAAAATTTGGCACTGTAAATTTCAAAATAAGCTATTTCAAAATACACTTGAAATAAGCTTCGCAATTTGCATAGCTCAAATTGTGTACCTTATTTTGAGCTATGGGTGCAGTGTAGACACATCCATTGGTAAGACAGTGACGCAAAAAGTTAATCAAAAGAAATGATATGCAACATAGCTACCTTTTGTGTTTTTCACTATTTAAAAAATGCGCACACACACAAAATGACAACGCCAGTCATTGTTTCATTGTCTTGTAATCGCTACATTTGTATGTTATCCACCAAGTGCTAGGTAAAAAAACCCAAAACTTCTTATAGTTTGTAAGTAAGGTGCCTCTCTTTGCCACATTCTTATTCCAAAACTAAGGTTGCCTATCTAGTTTGAGGTTTCTTCTCTTGTAACTTTTTAAGAAATCAAAGTATCCATTCAAACAAAACGTAAAAGCAAATATGCTGGCTTCTGTACATAAATTGTTTAATATCCTTTGGATATGAGCCTTCTTTCTGAAGCACTCAGGGAGAAAAGGGCAGCATTTCAATATTCCCTCTCTCCTTACACTAGATACCCAGCATACACTAAGCTTATAAAAAGTTAAACCAAATTAACTTCAAAAGCTATATAACCACGTACACAATTTTCACTCAGTGCTAAAGCATCCACATTACTGTTCTTACCGTCCAAGTCAAATGAACTTTGCATCATTTGGAATTTAAGGAGATAGCAAAGGACAAATTCTGTTATTGGATCCCCAGGCATATAAGTTAATCAGGTGAACATAAAAAAACAATTATATTGGTTAAGACTAATGGTCCATCTCAGTACCCCCATCTCCTGATACTGACTGGTGCCAGATGCTTCGGAGGGAATGAACAGAGGTAATTTATCAAGTGATTCATCCTGTCATCCAATCCCTGCTTCTGGTAAGTAGATGTTTAGGGCCATCCAGAGCATGAGGTTGCATCCCTGATCATCTTGCCAGTAGCTGTTGATGGACCTATCCTCCATGATCTCATCTAATTTATTTTAACTCAGTCATACTTTTGGCCTTCACAACATCCCATGGCAGTAAGTTCTACAGGTTAACTTTTCAAAATAATGTCACGAGGGAGGACTTCTTCCTCAAACTCCTGTATTCCTCATTTTATGAAGAGTAAGGGAAGTTGAAGACAGTGTTCTTCCTTTGACTTCTTGCTGTATAGACAACGCCAAAAGCCTAATTAAACTATTTCGACTTCAGCTACACAATTGACATAGCTGAAATTGCATATCTTAATTCAACTTCTGCTCTGCTGTGTAGATGTACCGAGTGATCTCTTTTCTAAGTGTGTCTACACTGTACCCATAGCTTGAAATAAGCTACGCAATTTGAGCTACGCAAATTGCATAGCTTATTTCAAGTTAATTTTGAAATCGCTTATTTCAAAATTTGGCGCTGTCTACACAGCGCCAAATTTCTAAATAGAGTGCTATTCCAAAATGTCCCTTATTCCTCATGGAACGAGGTTTATAGGGACATTGGAATAGCGATCCCATTATATTTCGAAATAATGGGCTCGCTCAAAAGATGCAGAATGGCATTTCCCCCATGCATATCAGCACCTGTTTTCCTGGGGCGGCTCGGCTCCTGACGGAAGCCTGCTCAGTCATGCACGTTTTTTTTTTCCGGCTCCCAGCACAGGGTTGTTTTTTTTTTTTTTTGGGGGGGGGGGGGGGGCTCAACAACTTTGCCCAGGACTTCTTACAAAAAAAGCACTGCATGTTGGAGAACATCATTCCAACTATGGTATCTAAACTAATTCTTGCCAGTCAAGAAAGAAAATTTGGAGATATTGCAGATAGTTCTCTGAAAACATCTGCTCACTGTGCAATCATAGTCAAAACACTTGGTTGTACCAAACACTTGGTCGTAACTCGATCTGTTCATAAGTCGGACTCTATTCATTTAAATGTGACCGCGCTGTTCGTAAGCGCGGATTGCACGTTCATAACTCGGGGACCGGCTGTAACGCGCTTAATGGGAGGTTGGTCGTAAGTATGAACGGTTGTAAGTCGACACGTTCGTAACTCGGGGACCACCTGTATTGAGATCCCTTTATAGCCCTTTGCAGTCAGCTTTGGACTTACTATCTTGAGTTATTTGGCATTATCTGCCACCTCACTGTTCACCCCTTTTTCCTGATCACTTATGAGTTTGTTGAACAGCACAGATCTCTGGGGGATCCAACTTAAATACCTCTCTGCACTGTGAATACCAACCATTTATTCCTACCCTACCAGTAACTGATCCATGAGTGGCCCTTCTCTCTTATCCCATGTCTGCCTACTTTATTTAACAGCCTTTGATGAGGGACCTTGTCAAAGGCATTCTGAAGTTCAAGTATACTCTGTTGACTGGCTCACCCTTGTCCACCCTGGTCCACATTCTTGTTGACTCTTTCAAAGAATTCTAATAAGAATTCTAATTCATGAGGCAGAATTTCCCTTTACAAAAAGCATGTTGACTCTCCCACATGTTTATCTTTCTGATTATTCTATTCTTACTATAGTTTCAACCAATTTGCCTGGTATAGAAGTTAGTCTTACTGGCCTGTAAATGCCAGTGAGGTGGGAAAATGTCAAGGTTCAATCATGATTTCTGAAGTTGTGCCGAACATGGTTTAGACCATCGTTTAGTCCAATTTAGTCTCAGTTAAATTAACACTTTCCAGCACTGGTTCAACTTCACCCATAGTTAATACCTTTATCAAAAGCAATTATGTGTAGACAACACTTGCCCTAATGTGGTTCTGTAGAATGCTTTGTAACAGTTGGGATATGTCTAGACTGCATCCCTCTGTCGGCAGAGGGCTTCAGATTAGGCAGGTTGACATTGCAAATGAGGCAGGGATTTAAATATCCCGTGCCTAATTTGCATAAAAATGTCTGCCGTGTTTTGCCGACTCAGCACTTTGTCAGCAAAAAGCAGCAGATCCTATAAACCTCCTTGCAGGAGGCATAAGGGATCTGTCGAAAAAGGCTTTCTTTCTCGACAGATCCCCCTCTAGACCGCTGCTTTTTGCTGACAAAGTGCTGAGTCCGCAAAACGCGGCAGACATTTTTATGCAAATTAGACATGGGATATTTAAATCCCTGCCTCATTTGCAATGTCGACCTGCCTAATCTGCAGCCCTCTTCCGACAGAGGGATGGAGCCTAGACATACCCTCGGACTCCATCTATTTCTCTGTTTTCAAAATGTAATCGCTTTTCTAGAGAGAACTATGTTCAAATGTAATTTTCTAGGAAGGATCTAAATCAGTTTGAAATGGCAGAGAGGAAACTTGTCTAGCAGGATCTATTAGTGTTACTGGTTATTTGTATTGCAGTTGCAGGTAGGCATCTCAACTGAAATCAGGGCTCCAATATACAAATGTACAGCAAGATAGCCCCTCCATGAATGGGCTTACAGTCTAAAAGGACACGACACACAACACCAAACAAAAATAAACAAAGACACAGAGACTTGTTCAAGGTCACCCAGGAAATTGATGGCTGGGCTAGGACTAGATCCCTGGTTTCCTGAGATCCAGTGCCCTAGTCACTGGAGCATGCTAGTCTATTGTGCATTAGGGAATTGCGCAGGAGCACCAAGTAACAGTTCTGCAAGACAACCAATGAAACCTTGCACATGCAACTGGAATCTTTGCATACATTAGCTTTTCCCCCAGTAAAACTTTCCATCGTGGCTAATAGCAGTGCAGCTCCACAAGTGAAAGTGCTAGTGTAGACAAATTGTCATTTTTTAAACAGCTGCATCATTTATATTCCATTTCAGCAGTGTTAGACAGCAGTGTTAAAAGTGTCAATTGGAACATTGTCTGTACTTGTTTATATCATCGTTATCACCAACTGCATAGCTGCCGTAGAATGGTTCATTCACAAGGTGCACCACCTTGTGGTCAGGCATGGCATACCAGCTCTCCTTCATTGGGCACCTTCTGCTAACAGTCATTGTGATAGTCTTTCTTCCACCCACTGCAACAGGTTCCAGCCCCTGGAACCTCTAACCAGCAGCCAAGTTCAGCACAATCCATTATTTGCTGCTGTTTTCCTGGTCTTTTTATCCAGCCTCTCTCAGGGCATCTTCCTCACAACTTGCATGTGTTGATCCTTCTTTAAGGGCTAAAATACCTAGTTGATTCTTCCCACCTGATGTTTCCTCCCCACCACTTCTCTGCTCTTAAGAAATAACTACACCACCTATTACTACAGCCCACTTCTGCTCTGAACTTCCTGGCTTTATGCTAACCAACTTGCCCTTAACCAACTGGCTGCATGATCAGTTAAGCCTGGCTCTTCCAGGAGCAATCAGGTAACATAATTAGCCTCTCTGGCCCACATTAATACTTTCAGGGCTTTATGTGGGATTCACATACCATTAAACACCATTTATGTGATAGCAACAATAGGAACCTTTAGGAGAGGAAAAGACTAGTAGAGACACAGGGTAAACAAGTTTAAACTTGTGTTTAAAATTACAATTTCTTGACCCCAGTAGTATATGAATGTGATTTTAAGGCCTTTCTACACTACAGTTCCAATGAAGTTAGGAGTACCAGTGCTACATTGCTCCCAGCTGTAGCATCAGTGGGACCTTCCAAGTCCATTTATGGAATATTGTTAAGGTTCTATGAGCTACAGGAATAAGTTGTCACTAGGTTAAAGGACAACTATTTTTATCACTCTCAAAACTCTGTTTGAATTATAGTAAAGTAATATTTTAGTAGTACTGATGTATACTGTGAGCTGCATTGTACCATAAAATGCACAATTCACATTCAACTCAACAGAAGTTTTACCTTGGTTTCAAAAACAGGATGTAGCCCTGTGTTTCACTTATTTGAAGTGTGAATAGGGCCCAAAGGGGCATCTAGAAAATATTCAATTGTTTACATGGGGATTAACTAAATCCTAAACAATAGAAGGGACAGAATCCGTTATCTCATTAAATGAGATTTATACTACTGTTCTTTAGGTTGGCATATAAAGAAATTGTAGAAGACCTTTGTCTTTTGCAAGGTGTGTTTTGTACATGTAAATTTCCATTACATTCTGCCCACACAACCCACTGACTCAGTCTTCATTGCTAATTATTAACACAATTAGCAGTAGAGTCCAGCCAAATTGAAACAAAAATGAAACCATTACTTTCAAATAGTTTCTTTAAACAAAATGAAGTAGTCACTTCATATGCGCATTGATTTTATTTACAAATGAGTTACTAAGTCCACAGAGTGCAACAAAAAGATTCAGAAGGCTTTGTAAATGTTACAAATATAGAGCTATTCATATGTACAACAGTCAGTTTGCATAGCAACAGCAGCCTCACTGATTTTTGCACTCTTCTCCTATAAAAATGAAAACACAAAGCACAATGCTATAGTTAAAGGACATGAAAAAAAAACCCACCTCATAATACAGAATCCTATTCTGGCTTGTTTTCAGGAGGCTTTCAGTTAAAGGCTTTCTGAAATTCCTCCATGCCTATAAATTTCTGTATATAACTGTAAAGTATTGGTGATCATTTGAAAATCCTAATTTTGAGCCTCATAGCCTAAGGAACAAGGAAGCAGTTAGTTCAGTTGTAATAAAATGAAGATGCAAAAGACACAGTTCAGCTTCTATAAAAGCATTACATCTAGTCATCACATGGCTACAAAGAGTGATGGAATGAGGCTTGTTCCCTCTGCTTGGTTAGGGAACTGAATTTCTGTCATCACTTGCACACAATGATCAGTGTCTCAGGAGCACTGGGGCACCTCTTCAGAGGAGGTTAACTTCAAGTCCCATCGTCGTCCTTATTCACACTCCGGGAATGAAAGCAGGGAAAGCTGGGGAGATGTTTGAGAGGGCCAGGAAGAAGTGATAAGCGAAAGCTGGCAGAAAGTAATGGGAAGAGAGAAAAGCTGGTGCGCGCGAGTGACTGGGGGTGGAGGTGAAGGACATGCCGGGGTGATGAGCGGGCACAGGGCCAAGCAGGATGTTGCGAGATATCGCTCTGCCCTCGGTGCCCCCTCGTTCGCTCCGCTGCGGTGCCTCTTGGCGGGCTCCGTCCGTCGCCCCGAGGGAGGCTCATTAGAAGCCGCTCTCGCAGGCGGACGTGTCCTCGAGCTCCCGGGGGCCGGAGCTGGGCGGCGGCGCTGGGGTGCAGACCTGCGCTCCGGGCGGCGGCCCGCCCTTCGGGCGGTGTCGGTGCGGGGCGCGGTGGTTCGGCCGGCGGCGGGGCTCGCCCTCGGGGCCGGGGCAGCAGCAGGTGGGGCCGGGGCCGGGGCCCGCGCGGCAGAGGCTCCTCTGCAGACGGCGCGCCCAGGGCCGGTGGCTCTGAAAGAGCAGGTAGGCGTAAGGGTTCAGCGCGCTGTTGGTCACCGCCACGATGCCGAGCGCCGCCCGCGCCTCCCGCAGCCCGACCGGGGCCTCCCCGGCGGGCCCGAAGGCCAGGCTGAGCTCCAGCACGAAGCGGGGCAGGCGGCAGAGCGCGAAGAGCGCGATCAGCACCAGCGTGAGCTGCAGCGTCTTAACCCGGGCCCGGGGCATGGGGCAGCTGGCGGCCGGCAGCCTCAGCAGCAGGGGCCGCGCGGCCGGCAAGCCCAGACGGCGCCGGCCGCTGCCGCCTTTGCCCCGCGCCGCCGCCGGCTTGTCCTCCTGGGCGGCCCAGAGGGCGAGGAGGATGCGGCCGTAGGCCCAGCACAGCAGGCTGACGGGCGCCAGGAAGGCGGTGGCGGCCCAGTACACGCCGTAGGCCTGCCCCTGCCAGCGCGGCAGCTGCTCGAAGATGCTGAAGCAGCGGCTGCCCCCGGGGCCGGGGGCCAGTCTGAAGACGAAGGCCTGGGGCAGGGCGAGCAGCAGCGCCAGCAGCCAGCCCAGCGCAGCCAGGGCCCGGGCGGGCAGTGGCGGGTGCGCCGGCCGCCTCACCACGTGGTGCCGCTCCAAGGCGATCAGCACCAGCACGTTGGACGAGGCCAGGAGGCCGGAGCCCTGCAGGAGCTTGAGCAGGCGACAGGCGGCGTCCTCCTCCGGCCAGGCGGCCCCCAGCAGCTCCGCAGCCAGCTGCGAGAGCAGGGCGAGCCCGCAGCCGTAGAGATCGGCCAGCGCCAGGTGGGCGATGAGGAAATCCATCTTCCGCCGCCGCCTGCCTCGGCCGCAGCAGCCGCAGCAGTAGAGGCGGTGCAGCACCAGGCAATTGCCCACCAGCCCCAGCAGCAGGATGGCGGCCGCCGAGGTCACCCGCACCTGCCTGGTGAAGGAAGGCCAGCGCTTCCCGGGGGAAGAGGAGAGGTTCAGGCTCCAGCCGGGCTGCAGGGCACTCGAGAGGTTGAGTGCCGGGGACAATCTGTCCAGGCTGAAAGCATCTTCCATGGCTCCCCGCAGAGTCCCGGGAAATGGCAGGCGGGGTTTGTGCAGGGCAGCCCAGGCGCTCAGTGGCCCCGTCCCTGCCCTCCTCGCGGCTCCACTCTGCTCTTTGGGATACAAACTTTCTTGGGAAGCAAGATAAAGGATCGCGCTACTGATGAATGCGCTTCCCGGTGGCATATATAGGGGCTTTGCTTGTCATCTGGCACACAGCGAGGGTGGGCTGTGCACACACACACAGCAGCTAGCACGCCTATTACCTCCCCACTCGGCAACTATCCCCCCACCCCCAGAGCCCAACAGCCAATTTCTTTCATACCACCTACTTAGGAACATCCTCCCCAGCCAGGCAATTAGCTTCTTACCCCACCTTAACAAAGCAACTACAGTAAGCCCAACACGGCAACCCGACCTCTTTAGTTCCGAGCGAGCGCAACAGTCTCCCCTCGCCGCTGCATTTCAGCATTCATCTCCATTCCCAACACCTGAACCAGGGAACAGTCTCCGGTCCCCGCTGTCCAGAATGAAACAGCCGTGGTCCCCATCCCACCAGTGCAATCGCCCCCTGCCTTCATCTCCTCTCCAGCACTTTATTAACGTACCGGCGATAAGCAGATCCCTCCTCTGTCCGAAATACCTGATGTAAAGTGCCCGCCACACGCCTTCACTCTCTCGCTCCCCCGCATCACCCAGTGCCGTTTCCACCTCTGAGGTCTGTGCTCAGGGTTGTGCCGCGAGAAGGAATGAATCGCGGAAACAGGTCAGATATCTGACTCGGGATTTCAGACTGCGGGGTAGTTTCAAAATTCTTTCATACCA
Source organism: Pelochelys cantorii (assembly GCA_032595735.1). NCBI lineage: Eukaryota > Metazoa > Chordata > Testudines > Trionychidae > Pelochelys > Pelochelys cantorii. The sequence goes on from CM064330.1 coordinate 60,868,789, forward strand.
GACAAAATAAGTTAAAGGATTCTCTGTCATGGGCTGTGTTGTTATTACACGCCCCTGAGAGCAGCATAAATACGAGGAAGTGTTTAAAGAAATCAGAAGTAAAGGGTAATGTGGCATCTTGTTTTAATCAAAACAAAATGACGGTAAAGCTGTTCACGAGTCCCATTTCACAGAAAGCAGCCTGTTGAGTTCTTGCATTCTGTAGTTAGTGTCGTTTCCTGATGAAATACTAATCATCACCACATTGTACTTCGAGGGCAATGCTTTGTTCCGGCATTTTTCAAAAGATTTTCTTTGTTTCAATAGCTGCTCCTCCCCTTGAAATATTAACCTAGAAGGCTAGGAAATTGAAACATTTAATATAAATGAGCCATTACTCATTTGAACTGGTTTGTGTTTTTATTCAAAGAAGGAATCTCTCTTCCCTACACCCAATCTCGTTTAATAAAATTTTCACCAGATGGCACTTGGCTGCAGGGACGCCTCCATTCCACATAAGATAAAGTTATGACTCAGAAAATGTTAAGAGAGCCAAATTCTTCACAAATCAAATAACAGTTTAAAGTAAAGGGGAGAGGAATAACTTCCTCTGTTGACTCAAAGTGTTTATTTAATCTAATTGATGATAATTACAGTTTTTTTGACTCTCTAAGGTTAATCTAATTGCATCCTACAGGAACTGAGAAATTGGGGGGTTGGGATGAATGTCCACACTTTGATATTGCCTTAGGAAATCATTTTTCACTATGTATTTAGATTTTCATTGGTGACCTGATCCCATCCCCTTCATGCTGTTCACTGAGATGGGTGCGCATATTTCACTGTTGGAAAAGTAGATTCAAAGCTAGTCAAAGATGGATAGGCCACATACAACAGTTGGGGCTGAATGAAAAAATAAATATCCTTTCAGTTGTGAGGAGCCATCCATTTTCTCTTCAAAGTACATGAAAAGTGAAGCTTTTGAATAAATGAGAGTAACACCATCATATTTGGAAAAACTTAAAAAACAACAAATAGTCTAGTGGCACTTTAAAGACTAACAAAACATGTAGATGATATCATGAGCTTTTGTGGGCACAACCCACTTCTTCAGATGCCAGGAGTGTTGGAAGTCAAGATCCAAGAATAAATAAGAGAAGGAGGGGGTGGGGGAGAATGATGTACTTATTACTTGTTTGGATCAAGCATGAAAATGCACTGACAATAACAGCTCTGTGTTCCCTGATCTAAGATTACTTATACGTTTCCAGTTACAACCTTTAGGGTTGACAGGTTCATTGTCTGAGGATCAGGTCCAGTATTCAGTTAGTCTATGGCTGAGAACCCTGATGTGCGCAGATGCAATATTCACACTACAGGAACTCTTGTATAATTGCAAATATAGTTTATTAGTACATTTGGCACAATCACAAACACCCCAGTTTCATAAATTGGGGAATGTACACCTATATCTCCATACTATATACTCACACCATTCCTTCTAGAACATCCCAAGGTGTTAGTCCTCATCTTCCTCATCACCTGCACCTTCCCCATCATCATCAGAGGCCATCATTCTGGCACCCCCCAAGGACTACGTTTCTTTCTCCTACCACCCCTAGGCTGGGATGCCACTTTTACCATATGTTACGCTGACATTGTTATGTCTGAGGCATATTCAGTACGGGATGTTTCCTTTTCTCATTATTCCTCACCTTACTAATGGTGAAGTTTCAGAGGAGTAGCCGAGTTAGCATGTAACTAGAAAAACTTAAAAAACAAATATTCTTGTAGCACCTTAGGCTACGTCTACATTACAGGCTTCTTGCGCAAGAAGCCTTTTGCGCTAGAGTTTTTGCACAAAAACTTCTTGTGTAAGAGCATGTCCACACCTGAAAGCACATCACAAAAGCGATGTGCTTTTGCGCAAGAGAGTATCCACACTGCTGGACACTTTTGCGCAAGAAAGCTCTGATGGCCATTCACAGAATGGCCATCAGAGCACTTGTGCTTTTTTCCATAGGGGTTTCTTGTGCAAGAAACCCCTCTGGAGCGTCCACACTGGCATTTTTGAGCAATAACTGTAGGACTAAAAGCAGTTATGCCTCAGAAAAGGAGGTTTACCTACGGCGGAAAAAGCCCTCTGTTCTGCCATTTAACTGCCCATTTAATTGTGCAAGAGCTCATTTGAGGTGTGGACGCTCCCCAGGTTTTTGTGCAAAAACCTTGTAGTGTAGACTTAGCCTTAGAGAGTAACAAAACATGTAGATGGTATCACGAGCTTTCGTGGGCACAACTCAAGTGTCTTTTTCCAATAGGTCAGTATATCATTGATCTTAATTTACTATCATATGCATCAATTCATTACTATGGGTCTTCTGTGGTTGTCTATCACATTTATTATTTCTGTCCTAGCTAGTTATTTGGTCTGCTATCAACCGTTTTTTGGGGGGTTTTCTAAGTAATGATGTACCTGCTAAATTTGAGGGTGTTCTTGGAAGCGCCTATATCATGGTGCTCTATTTTACCACCATTTATCTAGATCAGTGGTTCCCAAACTTTTTGGCATCACGCCCCCTTTTTGATTTTTGAGAAACCCTCACGCCCCCCATCCCAAAAAAAAGCAGCAAAACTTGGGGTGGGATTGATGGGGGTGTGTGTGGCTGGGTCGCCTCATGCCCCCCCTGGAATTTCTTCATGCCCCCCAGTTTGGGAACCCATGATCTAGATGAAAGGTCCCAAACATTTGCGAGCTAACTGTACTATCTGGATGAAAGGTTCCAGAGAAAAATACTAACTTTGCCTTAGCTCAACATACAGGACGTGACCTGTAAGTCTCTTGTGTTACAGCCAAACTGTGAATATAAACCTACCGTAACTTATTATAATAAACATATAGTCAAAACTATAAGGAAACAATAAATGTATATATCTATAGGCAAGCAAGATTAGCCCTATAGACTCTACACTGTTGTTTCTTTCACAGATGCAGTTTTCCACACACCAGCACAGCATCTCACTCCACTAAGGCTATGTCTACACTACAGAGGGTTTTTTGAAAAAACTTCACTTACATCCACATTGTAATCGTGTTCTTTTGAAAAAAAAATCAAAAGAACAGAGGGGCTTTTCCAACATTGGTAAACCTCTTTCTCCGAGGCAGAAACCTTTTTCTGAAAGAACTGTTTTGGAAAAAGGCGTGTGTGGACAGAGAAGAGGGAGTTCTTTCGAAAGAAGACGAATGAGGAAAAAACACAGCTGCCCTGGTGGCCACTCTGTCTATAGTAATCACTGCTTAAATGTGAGACAGAAGCCTGCAGTCTAGACGTAGCCTAAGAAACTGAAAAAGACGACATGTTTAGAGGGAAGCAATCAGTGAGAGATTGCAGAAGAATAGGGAGGATAAAAGATAGGAAACAGAGACAGGACCAGATGACAGCACTGCTCAAGGAGCAAAGACATGTTGCAGTCCCTGACTGAATTTCAGTCTGAACCCATCTGTGCCTGATTCCCTCTGTAACCCATACAGAATTGCCTTCCTAGACCTTTGCACAACCTTCTCCCCACATTCCTCCTTTCCTCAGGGGCCACAGCAGCACAACGACAGCTGGACAAACCCACAACTCTGAAAGCCTCCCTGGCAAATGTGCTTGTGAATTTCCTGTTCCTTCTTCTTTAAAGAATTTTCCCTCTGTGTATGAAGTTTACGTAACCAATACATAAATATGTTTGCATGGGTGTGGAATAAAATTGAATTTATGAAAGTGAATGAATCGTTAAATAATTATCCAACATATGATGACTACTGCTCATGTAACTCACACACCTACTGGGTGTGTTTCACTGTCCCAGTTAGTGGCCCTTAGATCACTTACAGAGCGAGAAAAATGAGTTTGCTGTACAGCCTTAGCTGAGAGCCATATTGCTTTATAGCTCAAGCACTAGAGGCTCATGCATTAAGATCCTGATTAAGGTCCCTGGTTCAGTTTTGCCTGACTGGGTTATACTAACATTCAGAGACAATACCAACAGTTAGGTACATTTGAAGTGTTATAGTAGCACACACAGAAACATGCCATGAGATGAGGGAGCTTCTGGCCTGCTCAGCTCCAGTCTCTGATAGCCAAGCCTGGGCAGGCTGCTCAGGTAGAAATAGCTCCAACTCACTCCCAACCCAGTTGCCCACTGAACTCTCCATTGATGTCAAGGAAATGATCCAAGCGATCCACTAGCAATTGCAATATCATAGAAAATTAGCCCTTGGTGTTGATGTACTCCATCTCAAGGTGGTCTGAGGCCAAAATGGGAATTTTTGTGCCATCTATTGTCCCACCGTGATTAGGGAATCCTATTGCTGCGAAGCTATCCGTTATTTCATGTACAGTGTCCAAAGTCACAGTCTTTTGTAGCAGGAGACAATGGCCCAGTACACTTGCATCACTGGAAACCCCATAGTGGATTTCCCCACTCGGAACTGGCTCACAACTGATTAGTAGCAGTCTGGTGTTGCCAGGTTCCATACAGCGATCAGCACTCACGTCTCTACTGTTACTGCAGCTCTCATTTTGATGTTCCTGTGGTGGAGGGTTTGAGAAAACTCTGCAAACAGTTGCAGGAAGGTGGCTTTATGCATCCAAAAAGTTCTGCAACTGTTGCTTGTCATCCTGTATCTTCATAACAATGTGATCCCAAAACTCAGGTGCTTGTTTTTCAAGCCCAGTGGCCTGTACCAGATGCTTCAGAGGGAATGGACAGAGCAGGGCAGTTCTGAGTGATTCATTACATTGTCTAGTCCCAGCTAGGGATGTGAACGACTAGTCAACTATCCGATAAGCAAATGCTTATTGGATAGTCGACACACTAGTCGACTAGTCACTCCCCCCACCACTGCCTCTATCAGAAAGATGCAGCAGGGTAGGGAGGGAGAGGAAGGAGTGCTTCAAAGTGGCAGCACCACGTGGAGCCCGGGACCAGACCCTGGGCTCCACATGGTACTGCTGCTTTGAAATGCCCTGTGGAGCCCAGGGCCAGCTGGTGAGTCCCCCGCTGGCCCCAGGCTCCATGTGGTGCTACTGCTTTGAAATGCTGCAGGGAGCACTGGGCCAGTGGGAGACAGTTGGGGGAGGAGTGCATGTCCCTCAGCTGGGGGACAGATACACAAACTCTCTGAAATATATAGTAAATACCTGTCCTTTTCTCTACCCCTAACCCCTGCTGGCCCAAGGGGTTATAGCTGTCACAGCCCCCATCTCTGGCCTAAGGATGTTAAGAAAACTGATCGTGTACTCGATACAATTTGTATTGAGTACACAATTAGTCGATAAGGGGCCCCGCTGCAGCTCTGCAGTTTAAATATAGTAGGAGCCAGGCATGCAGGCAGCCTGGCTTCAACTACATCAGTGGTCTCCAATCTTTTTAAGCACGAGATCACTTTTTGAATTTAAGTGCAATCCAGGATCTACCTCGCACCCAAATACCCTTGCCCCGCCTCCTTTGTGCCACTTCTCCAAGGCTCCACCCCTGCTTACTCCGTCCCCCCTCCCCTATCCTTCCTCTTTTTCACCAGGCTGGGACAGAGGCACAGGCTCTGGTCTTGGGGATTTGGAGTGTGAGTGGGCTCTGAGCTGAGCCTGGGGCAGGGGGTTGGGGTGCAGGAGGGGGCTCAGGGAACAGGCTCTGTAAGGGAGTTTGGGTCCAGGTGGTTCATGACTGGGGCAGGGGATCGAAGCTGGTTCCAGCTGGACACTACTTATCACAGGTGGCCTCTGGGTGGTGGGGCAGTGAGGCTAAGGCAATCTCACCCCTGCCCTGGCTCTGCACCACTCCCCAATTCAGCCAGCAAACTCCATCCTTCCCAAGCCCTGTTGTCCCCCCCACACTCCATTCTGTGGAGACAGAACACAGGGTAGGAGAGGGGGCACGCTGACATCAGCGCCCCGCCTTTATCTCCCCTGCCCTGCACAGCAAGCAGGAGGGGCAACTCCAACACAAAGGGCAAGAGTTGCACAGGAGCGGGGGAAGGGGCAGCTGAAGTGCTGTACTTGATAGCCTCTTGGCCAAACCAGTCAGGATCACCTGTCGAAGGCTCCAAGATCTACTAGGTGACCACTGGACTACATATAAATTGCAGAGCTGCTGCAGAGGTAGGTTCGGAACCTGGCATGTGCCAGGGCTTGTGCCAGGTCCCGGACTGCTGTGCCTCTGCTTTTTAAAATCTGGTTCTTACCACCTGGCTCTTACCACATTTAAAAGCCAGAAGCGCAGTGGTCTGGGACCTGCATAAACCAGTACTGCTGAATCCTGGCTCGCGCCAGGTCCCCCACTGCGGCTCTGCCTTTTAAATGTAGTAAGAGCCTGGGGCAGCAGTCTGGGAGCCAGGGGGCTCTTACTACATTTAAAAAGCAGAGCTGCAGCAAATCCCAGACCACTGTGCTTCTGCCTCTCCTGCCCCCCTTCTCCCCTAACCACCTTCTAAGCTGGCTCCTCCCCAGGACCAGCTCCTGCTCCCCCTCACCCCTTTGCTGCCTCTGAAACAGTGACTTAACTAGTCGCTTACATTCCTACTCTGGCCTCTTGCTACCCTCTGTGTCATTCTACAATATAATTGTCCCTCTGACCAGACCCCCCCCCTTTCCATTTTATGAGAAACAATCAAATTCCAGGCACTTTGACTGGCTGTGCCAATGAGTTGGCACAACCAAAACCTTACCTTGTTTTTGAGTTGCGATAAAAGAAAGCTGCCTACCAAAATTGGTGATCCTAGCTCTTATCATTTAGTTCTTGAACAAACAAACCCATAGACATAGAGACAAAGTTTCGAAAATATATAGTAGATTATAGTGTGTATTCCCCCTTAATCATCTCTTTTCTAAATTTCCAGCAGACCCAGTTTTTTAAATCTTTCTTTGTGGGGATATTATATACCCATAATCATTTTCATTGTGCTTTTCTTCATCTTTTCTAATTTTAATATATCTTTTCTGAGATGAGGTGACCAGAATTGCATGCAGTATTCAAGGTGTGGGCATACATTGGAGATATATATTGACATTATAATATTTAATTTTTTATTATCTATTCCTTTTTAACGGTTCCTACATTCTGTTTACTTTTTTGACTGGCATGGCACACAGTGGATTTTTTCAGAGAAATATCCCCATGACTCCAAAAATATCTTTCTTGAATGGTAACAGCTAATTTAGATGCTATTGTATGGATAGTTGGGATTATGTTTTCCAATGTGCATTACTTTGCATTTATCAATATTGCATTTTATTTGCCATTTTCTTTCCCCATCACCCAATTTGTGAGATCCTTTTGTAACTCGTCACAGTCAGCCTTGGATATAACTATCTGGAATAATTTTGTATCCCCCACAAATTTTCTACCTCACCATTTACCCTTTTCCAAATCATTACTGAATATTTGGAATGGCACTGGTCCCAGTACAGATCCATGGGAATGCCACTTTTTACTTTTATTGTGAAAACTGACCATTTATTCCAACCCTTTGTTTTCTTGGTACTAGACAAAGGATTTTACCTAATATAGAAGTGTAAAGTCTGAGGTTACATCTTTATGTTTATATTCTGTGTAATCTGGATACTTATGCTTGCCCTCTCTCTGTCAGTGTTTCTTAAACTATGTTCCGCAGAACACTGGTGTTCCGTGAACAACTCGCAGGTATGCTACGACCTCTTCTTTGTTTTTGTTACTTGTTTTTGTCTTTTTTTGTCTGACAACATTTTTTTTGTTTTGAAGAAAATTTTCATAGGTGTTACACACAAAAAAATACTGTTTGGTGTTCCATGATCTCAAAGGGTACATCTAAACTACATGGTTCTGTCCACAGAGCTATGTAGATTAGTTTACACGAAAAAGGGAAATGAAGCCGCGATTTAAATTATTGCGGCTTCATTTACATCAAAATGGCCGCCGCGCTGTGCTGATCAGCTGATTGTTGGCTCAGCGCGGTAGTCTAGATGGGGATCTGCCGACCCCAGAACCCTTCGTTGGCAGATCCTGTAAGCCTCGTTTCACGCGCCGGCCATTTTGATGTAAATGAAGCCGCGACTATTTAAATCATGGCTTCATTTCCCTTTGCCGTCCTGACTAATCTACATGGATGTGTCAATGGAGCCATGTAGTTTAGACACACCCAAAAAGTTTAAGAAACACCGCTCTATGTCATCTCTGAATTAGGGTTTTTTTTCTCTTAACCTTTTAATTTTCTTCCAAAGCAGGTCTCTTGTGTTCAAATTGTGTGTACGGTGGGTACCGAATTAAATTATATCTATGGTTCTGGTTTAATGCTTTCAAGTGTGACAAACCAGAGGGGAATGGTCCAAATGTCTGGTAACAAAGAACTCATCTGAGTTTTCCAGGACATTGCCTGTTATGTGTCACCCTGAATGGGGTAATGAGATTGGTGAGAGCCTGAGACTTTGTGCGTGTGATCTGGCTACTGGTGTCTATGATGGGGGAGCCGTCCCCCGCACTGCAGACCGCTTGCCGGCAGTCCCCCGCGGCCCGGATGCCGACGCCGCCCGGAGTATTGGGAGGCGCAGCGAGAGCTGGAAGGGGCGGGCATTAGGACCCAGGAGCAACCGGCCGGCCCCTGCTCGGAGTGGGGGTGTGACGCCAACGGGCGCATACAAGAGGGAGCAGGGGAGGAAGAGAAAGGGGGGAGAGGGCAGGAACTGGGGGTGCTCTTGATCCCCACAGGTGGTGAGCAAGCCAGGGAGGACGGGGGAGCACCGGACGCCGCCAACCGCGCCATCGGGAGACCGGGGGAGGAGCAGCCCAGCGCTGGAGGGCCAGGTCCACCTACAGCCAGAGGACAGGAGGGCCAAGCCGACGCCAGGGAACTGACACTGTGGGACCCAGGCCAAGGACCTGAACCACCAACCAAAGGGGAAGACTAACGAAGGGACCCTGTAAGAAGGAAGGACAATACGGAAAGGGACAAGAGGCGGGAAGGGCACGGGGCGGAGAGTCCGAGGACAAACCCTGAGCCACTGCTACACTGGTGGAGAATATGGGCAGAATAGACGGGGGAAAAAAAAGGGGGGGAGGGACAAAAAAAATATCTATCTATATATATAGCACCTGGGATAGGGGGTTAGACATGGGACGAATTATAAGATGGAGGTGGGAAAGCTGCTGGAATGGCTGGCAGAGAACCAGCAACAACAGCAGACCCAGCTGCTCCAGCAGCTGACAGACCAGCAGAGAGAACAGCAGCAGTTAGTCCGAGAACTAATGGAGCACCAGCAGAGGCAGCATGAACAATGGGTAAAGCAGGGAGCCGCAGGGTCTAATCCCCCTGGGACCGCCAGAGAAGGCGGAATCGGGGGGGGGATCAGCCTTGGCATTGCCCCTCCGGCTAGTGAAAATGACCACGGGTGACAACCCCGAAGCATTCTTGATCATGTTTGAAAGGGTAGCAACGGCCGCCCGATAGCCAGAGGAGCATTGGGCAACCTTACTGACACCCTACCTAACGAGCCCAGCTCAATGGGCCTATAGAGGACTATCCACCCGGGACGCCATACACTATCATAAGGTAAAGGAAGCTATTTTAGACCAGGCCGGCATCACCCCAGAGACCCACAGGCAGAAGTTTCGCTCCGAGAGGTACCTGCTGGGGGAACGGCCGCGGGCAGTAGTACAGAGGCTGAGGGAGGCCGCTACGCAGTGGCTGGAGCCAGAGAGAAAGACGGCCACCTCCATTCTCGAGAATTACATGGCAGTGGAAGGAGAAGAGGACAGCACCAGAAGCCCCAAGACCCCTTCGGGAAGCAAGGCGGCAAACGGGAGGGCCCGAACCACGAGGGGCCGAGGAACGTGGACCGCCCCACCAATCCCCTGGAGGCGATGGGGCAAGGGGACGTGGGAAGGTCCCACGACGAGCCTTGGCGAAAACACCCCAGGGCAGAAAGAGGAGTCACCTCCCCCGTCCGCCAGAACCAGAGAAGCAAGGGGCCTGCTTTGAATGCAGACGGGAAGGCCATTTCCGTAGGGACTGTCCATTCATGGACTGCTTGTACGGGTGGATGGGGACTGCGACTCACCAGCCCCAAGAACGGGACCCCCCCAGAATCACAGTCCAGGTAAGCCTGGAGGGAAAATTGGTTTGGGCGCTGGTGGACTCCGGGTGTAACCAGACCATGATCAGGAAGGAGTTAATACCTGAGGGAGGTGCTGGGGGCCAACCGTGGCCGTACGGTGTATACATGGAGATGTGCGACACTACCCCATGCGGTGGGTGCACATAAGGGAGGGTGGCAGCAAGTGAGATGCCCGGTGGCGGTTGCCCTGAAGCTGGCGTATCCAGTGATTTTGGGGCGGGATTGGCCGGGCCTTCGGCGGCTGGTCGCACGATAGGGCCAGGCCGAAGAGGGGATGGTGACCAAACAACCCTCAATGCAGGGACCCGAGCGAGAACCCGCAGAGGCCCAAGCCACCGAGGGCACCCCCAGCCGGAACCGGATGGAAGAAATGGGTGACGGTGCAGATTTCCTCCGGGAACAGAAGGAGGACTCCTCGCTCAAGCATGCTTGGGAACAGGCTGGCGAGAATACACACGAGGAAACAAGGAGACTGGAGGGACCCCGGTTCAAGGTAAGAGCTGACCAGTTATATCAGGTCCTCGCCCGGCCGGGAGAGATGGGAGAAACCTGGCAACTCTTGGTACCCACACAGCTGCGGTGGCAGGTACTTGAACTGGCCTATGCCAACCCGTGGGCCAGGCATTTGGGAACAGAAAAAACACTCCAAAGAATCTTACAACGGTTCTATTGGCCCAGGGTGTACAAAGAGGTAAAAGACTTCTGCGAGTCCTGCCTGGACTGCAAACGGGCAGGGGGAGGAATGTGCCTAAGGTACCACTGGTCCCCCTCCCGGTGATGGACACACCCTTCAAGAGAATAGCCATGGACCTGGTGGGGCCACAAGAGAGGTCAAGGAGGGGCAACCAATTCATTTTAGTCCTCAGACTATGCCACCCGATATCCCAAGGCCGTACCCCTCCGGAACACTAAGGCCCCCATTCTGGTGGCCGAGCTGGTAAAGGTGTTCACAAGGGTAGGGATACCCCAGGAAATTTTGATGGACCAAGGGACAAATGTCTCGGGGCACGTAATGGCCGAATTGTGTAAACTATTAAGGGTGAAAGTGCTCCGGACTGCAGTTTACCACCCCCAGACAGATGGACTGGTGGAGCGCTTTAACAGAACCCTAAAAGCAATGTTAAAAAAATTCGTGGGATTGGACCCCAGGGACTGGGACCTTTTTCTGCCAGCACTCCTATTTGCCGTCCGGGAGGTACCCCAAGCCTCCACCGGCTTCTCCCTCTTCGAATTACTATACGGGAGACAACCCTGAGTCATCTTAGATCTCCTGAGAGAAAACTGGGAGGAGCAGTGTATATATATATATATATATATATATATATATATATATATATATACCATATATATTAGACCCGAGGAAAAAGCTGAAGGTCACTGGGGAACTAGCCAAGGATAATCTGGTGCGGGCCCAGGGAAAACAGGCCCAGTATTATAACCGGGGGGCCCAAACCCGTACACTCGTGCTGGGAGATAAAGTGTTACTACTCTTATCCTCGGCCGAATCGAAGCTGATAGCAAGATGGCAGGTCCCCTACGAGGCCCTCCGGCAAGTGGGACCCATAGACTATGAAATTAAATCAACAGACAAATGAAAGAGAACCCAAATCTATCACATAAACCTGCTAAAAAGATGGAAGGTGCAGGAGAGCATGTTGATCACAAAGCAGCTGTCAGAGCCCGAGCTAGGGCCCTGGGGAGGGGACTTAACCCACCCGGTAGGGGAGGCGGCACTCGGAGACACGCTGACGGCAGCCCAGAAGGAGGAAGTAAAGACCCTGCTCCAAGAGTTCGCAGCCATCCTGTCTCTACAGCTGGGAAGGACACTGCTGGCCAGCCACCATATCCAGACCGCCCCAGGGCAGAAGGTATGTGAGCCCCTCCAGCCCCTACCTAGAAAGATGTGGGAGCCCATTAAAGAAGAGATCCACAAAATGCTACAGATGGGGGTGAACAGAGAGTCCAAGAGCGGATGGAGAAGTCCGATAGTGTTAGTCCCCAAACCCGATGGCACCTGGCACTTTTGTATAGACTTTCGTAAGGTCAACGCTATCTCAAAATTTGACGCGTACCCTATGCCCCGCGTAGAGGAACTCATAGAAAAGTTGGGGGAGGCCCAATACTTGTCTATGATCAATCTTACAAAGGGACATTGGCAAATCCCTCTCACGCCTGCCTCCCAAGAGAAAACGGCCTTTGCCACCCCCTTCGGGCTGTATCACTTCTTAACCATGCCGTTTGGGTTGAATGGGGCTGCGGCCACGTTTCAACGGCTAGTGGACAAACTCTTGGACGACCACCGAGGGTATGCCGCAGCATACATTGATGATGTTATTATTTACAGCACCTCCCGGGGCAACCACTTGCGACATATCCGGGCCATACTGAAAACCCTCGAGGAGGCCCGACTGACAGTGAATCCGAGCAAATGTGCCTTCAGAAAACCAGAAGTAACCTATCTGGGGTATGTCATAGGGAGAAGCCAGTTGAAGCCGCAGATGAAAAAGGTGGAGGCGATGCAAAGGTATAGGACCCCGAACACGAAAAAGCAGGTACGACAATTCCTGGGCTTGGCTGGCTATTATAGATGGTTTATACCGCACTTCGCCACAGTGGCGACCCCATTGACAGAATTAACGAAAAGTGAACACCCACAGAGGGTACGCTGGACAGAGCAGTGTGAGAGGGCCTTTCAGGAGCTGAAACAACACCTTACGGAAGCCCCGTTGTTGATGCAACCAGATTTCTCAAAGACATTCATAGTGCAAATGGATGCCTCGAATGTAGGCCTGGGCGCGGTGCTATCCCAGGAACAAGAAGGTGAAGAGCGCCCCATCCTATATATAAGCCACAAACTGCTGCCGCGGGAGCAAGCATACTCTACTATAGAGAAGGAAGCCCGAGTGGTTAAGTGGGCGGTTGAAGCCCTCAGATACTATCTGCTGGGAAACCCGTTTTTACTGATCACGGACCATGCACCCTTGAAATGGATGCACAACACACGGGAAGCCAACCCCCGTATAATGAGGTGGTACCTATTTTTGCAGCAATTCAAATTTCAAATAGTACATCGGGCAGGGCAGGCCCATGCAAACGCTGACTTCCTGTCCCGGTGTGCGGAGCAGAGAGAGGAAGTCGAGGATAGGGAAAGACAAAGGGGGGAGGTGTGTGACGGGGGAGCCATCCCCCGCACTGCAGACCGCTTGTCGGCAGTCCCCCGCAGCCCGGACGCCAACGCCGCCGGTGCCCGGAGTATCGGGAGGCACAGCGAGAGTGCAGGTGCAGAGGGGTTGGGGCCGGAAGCGGTGGGCATTAGGACCCAGGAACAACCGGCCGGCCCCTGCACGGAGCGGGGGCGCGACGCCGACGGGCGCATACAAGAGGGAGGAGGGGAGGAAGAGAAAGGGGGGAGAGGGCAGGAACTGGGGGTGCTCTCGATCCCCACAGGTGGCAAGCAAGCCCGGGAGCACGGGTGAGCACCAAACGCCGCCGGGAACCGCGCCGTCGGGAGACCGGGGGAGGAGCAGCCCAGAGCCAGAGGGCCAGGTCCACCTACAGCCGGAGGACAGGAGGGACAAGCAGACGCCGGGGAACTGACACTGCGGGACCCACGCCAAAGGACCGAACCACCAACCAAAAGGGAAGACTAATGAAGGGACCCTGTAAGTGGGAAGGACAATACGGAAAGGGACAAGAGGCGGGAAGGGCACGGGGCGGGGAGTCCGAGGACAAACCCCGAGCCACTGCTACAGTGTCCTGCTGAATTTTTCAGCGGGTTCACATTTACACGCAGGGGTGAGGGGGAAAGAAGCAGAAGGGGACTTTTTAAGCTCTCTCTCCATGTGTATTTGTTCCTGCAGAGCTGCCTGCCCCACCCCCCATGCTGCTGCCTCTGTATTAGAGGCAGCAGCGCAGGTAGGGTTGCCAGATGGTTTCAACAAAAATACGGGACCCACCTTAATTACATCACAGTCTACATTACAACATTACATCTTATTTAGAAAATACTGGACATTTATATTTTCTCATTTATATTTTCTAGATTTGTTTCCCAAACAGAAAGCTCAAATACTGGACTGTCCGGTTCAAAACCAGACACCTGGCAACCCTAAGAGCAGGAGGGGGGCGGGAGAGAAGGCAGCTCCGCAAGAGCTCATATGCACAGGGAGCAGGCTTAAAAGCTGGTTCCCCACATGCACAAGCTCCCACCTCCCTCCTCCTCCACTGCTACCTCTGCAGTGCGGTGGGGAGGAGACGGTGGGGAGGGAGGCAGCTCTGCAGCACCAGTATGTGTGGGGAGCTAGCTTAAAAGCTGGCTCCCTGAATGTACTGGCTTCCTTCTCTCCCCCCGTGCTGCTGCCTCTAATACAGAGGCAGAAGCATGGGATGGATGAGGGGGCTTGCATGTAACTGCACAGGTTAACAGATTAGCCCAGGCTCATCAGTTAACCACTTACTCATGTACACTATCATAGCCCTCGACAATATGATCAAACCTGCACAGCACTAAGCAGGGCAGGCAGTGACAGAACCCTTTATCAGTCCAAACAGTCCCCCAAACATAACAAGAGGAGCTTAGCACATACATCTGTCATTGGCATCTGTGACTGGCTACTTTAGGTGTCTCCCTGCCTAGCCTTTATAGGCATTCTACAGCACCTAGCTCTCCATTTCATCATGCAGAGAGCCAAGGTACTTAACTCAGGGTTTGTGGATTGTGGTGGTATTCCTGTGATTTTTTTATGTGCCTAAAGTTAAGCACCACAATGCTTTGGGTTTAGTATCTAAATCCCCTTGTGAATCTGGGCATAAGTCCATTAAGATTTTAGAATTGGTAGATATTCTCTAATTTTTATTCATAGATGGAAAAGAAAAATAAGCCTTTCTATTTTTTCAACTCCAAATTAGTTTCTAACTGAAATAGTGAATAAAGTGGAACAACAAAATATTATCTCCACTTGCAGAAGAGGCCATTACTAAAATATTACGCAGTAAAACGTGTATCCTTCTCTTTCTTCCAAGGCTCCCATTGCTCCTAATCCCCTTTCTCCGCTTCACTGCCCACCCACATTTGTCCCATTCTAGGTACACTATTGCACCAGCTCCCTTTTCAACCAAGGGGTCCAGTCGAAAGCCCGACACCAAGGGAGGATGGGGAGAGCAGGGCAAGTCACCAGCTGGCTCAGAGCTCCTGGCCACCTTTAGTGCAGCAGCAGCCCCTTAAGTGGCCGGAGCACCGAAAGCGCGCCGCTGCCAGCTGGCCCTAAGAGCAGGCTACAGATTCCCGCTCTTTCCGCCAGAGGCCCCACCCCTTCCGGGGCGTGGAGCTACCCCTCCCCCACCTGCTCCACTGACCCGATGCGATCCCCACGGCTACCAGTCTCCAAAGCGCTCAGCCCCCCCACACGCACTGCAGTGCTGGCCTCCCCGCCAGGGGGTAATGCAGACCGGCTCCATCTTTCGGCATCCCTCGCGTGACGCGCAGCTACGAGCTCGTCACGTGTCACATGACGCTCCGTGCTCCACCGGCCTATAGTTCTCTTGTCACGTGCTTCTCCGCAGTACCTTTGGCGGAAGTGCTCCTCGCCGGCCGTTGACAGGGTCGGTCGCTGCTGCCGGACACATCCAGGGGTACGTGGCAGTTGTTTTCTACCGACGGAGAACGCTTGGTGCGAGCTCTTCTAGACGGGTTATCAGAGTGTGACTAGGCGCGGTGCTTGCCGGGAGTTGTAGTTTTCTTAGCGAGGTGGCCCCTCAGGCTACGGCGGCGGCGTAGTGGTGTTTCTGTCTGTGACGTATGGGAAGAGGTGTGACGGCGCGAGGGGAGGAACCCAGTGTACGCTCCTGTGTCGTTACGAACTATGCGTTAGAGCGCGCGCTGTGGCGGAGCTGTAGTCACGCTCTATCAGGGCCTTCTGGTGCGCGCGTGAGCCTCTCCGCCCCCCCCCTTCCCCGCCTCCGCGCGCGTACCTGTCTGAGGGTTGCCCCACGCGCCGCCCCCAGTGGCTGTTTGGGCCCGAGGAGCGCCCACAGCGCCACGGGAGCGCAGGGTGGTGGGTTCGGCTGCTCTTTCCGTAGCGTTACAGCAGCGCGGGGGGTGGGTAGCTGGGGAATGGAGGGAGCGGCTGTTTGCAAAGAGCCTGAGGAGAAGGGCCTTCTGCCGTGCGACGCGGAGAGTCCTCCTCTTTCCGTCCGTCCGTCCGTCCGCCCGCAGCTCGGCCAGAGCCCCAATATCCACGTCCAGCCCCTGCTCCCCGCCAGCTCCCGACTGGTTCCAGCTGATAGCCTGGCGGGCAGCGGGCTGGGGAAAAAGCATCTAGTTCTCGCTTGCCCTTGTCTTGCTTGCCTAGTGCCAGAAACCCTTCTCCTGCCGCCGGGCTTCTTTCGCCGCCTCCTAAAAACAACCGTGATGCTGTGGCGTTTTGGAGACTAACCAAAATATGTAGAGATAGTGTCAGGAGCTTTTGTGGGCCAACCCATCTGACGTGGATTCAGATTCAAATGCACTCTCAAGCTAAATATTGTGTATGTAAGCTAAACGTACAGAAATCCATGGGCCCGGATTTAACGCATCCGAGGGTACTGAGGGAGTTGGCAAATGTCATTGAAGAGCCTTTGGCCATTTATCTTTGAAAACTTGTGGAGATTAGGAGAGATCCCGGATGATTGGAAAAAGGTAAATGCAGTGCCCATCTTTAAAAAAGGAAAGAAGGACAATCCAGGGAACTACTGACCAGTCAGCTTTACCTCAGTCCCTGGAAAAATCATGGAGGGGATCCTCAGGGAATCCATTTTGAAGCACTTGGAAGAGGGGAAAGTGATCAGGAATAGTCAACATGGATTCACGAAGGGCAAATCGTGCCTGACTGATCTGATTAGCTTCTAGGATGAGGTAACTGGCTCTGTGGATATGGGAAAGTCAGCGGATGTGATATACCTTGACTTTAGCAAAGCTTTTGATACGGTCTCCCACAATATTCTTGCCAGCAAGTTAAGGGACTATGGATTGGATAAATGGACTGTAAGATGGATAGAAAGCTGGCTAGACTGTCAGGCCCAACGGGTAGTGGTCAGCGGGGCTCGATGTCAGGTTGGCGGTCAGTTTCTAGCGGAGTGTCTCAAGGATCTGTTCTAGGACTGGTTTTGTTCAACATCTTTATTAATGACCTGGACGGGGGGATGGATTGCACTCTCAGCAAGTTTGCAGATGACACTAAGCTAGGGGGAGAGGTAGAGACGCTGGAGGGCAGGGATAGGGTCCAGAGTGACCTGGACCGATTAGAGGATTGGGCCAAAAGAAATCTGATGAGGTTCAATAAGGACAGGTGTAGAGTCCTGCACTTGGGACGGAAGAATCCCAAGCATTGTTACAGGCTGGGGACTGAATGGCTAAGTAGCAGTTCTGCAGAAAAGGACCTGGGGATTACAGTGGATGAGAAGCTGGATATGAGTCAACAGTATGCCCTTGTAGCCAAGAGGTCTAATGGCATATTAGGGTGCATCAGGAGGAGCATTGCCAGCAGATCCAAATAAGTGATTATTCCCCTTTATTTGGCTTTGGTGAGGCCACATCTGCAGTATTGTGTCCAATTCTGGGCCCCCCACTATAGAAAGGATGTGGACGCATTGGAGAGAGTCCAGCGGAGGGTGACCAAAATGAGTAGGGGGCTGGAGTGCACAACCTATGAGGAGAGACTGAGGGATTTGGGTTTGTTTAGTCTGCAGAAGAGAAGAGTGAGGGGGGATTTGATAGCAGCCTTCAACTTCCTGAAGGGAGGTTCCAAAGAGGATGGAGAAAGGCTGTTCACAGTAGTGATGGATGGCAGAACAAGGAGCCATGGTCTCAAGTTACAGTGGGAGAGGTCTAGGTTGGCTATTAGGAAAAACTATTTCACTAGGAGGGTGGTGAAGCACTGGAATGGGTTACCTAGGGAGGTGGTGGAATCTCCATGCCTAGAGGTTTTTAAGTCTCAGCTTGACAAAGCCCTGGCTGGGTTGATTTAGTTGGGATTGGTCCTGCCTTGGGCAGGGGGCTGGACTTGGTGACCTCCTGAGGTCTCTTACAGCTCTGATTCTATGATTCGAGGGCTTTCTCTGGAAGACCTGCTGTTACGTTTTGGTCCTGAAGTGTGTGCAGTGGTATTTACACATCAGACTGAGGTGCCTCAAGACCACACGGCCAGTATTTAAATGTTGGCTCTTACCCCACTATGCAACGTAGGTTCAAAAACATGCAAGCAAAATCAGAGGCTGAGCTGAAGCCTTTTTAAGTCTAGTCAAACTTGGGGGGTATGCCTTCTTTTAGGTAGCTAAATAAATGTGGCCTGATTCTTAGAGAGACTGAGCATCTAAAACTCATCAATCTTGGGGGTTTGTGTGCTGAGCATCACTCAGAATCAGGCCACTTACATTTAGGCACTCAGGGTATGTCTATACTACATAGCTATTTTGGGATACTGGAGGTATCCTGAAATAGCTACTCCACATCTCACAAGTCGCCTGTTATTTCAAAATATTGTTCGAAATAACAGGCGTGCTACTTTGCCATCTCAGTAAACCTCATTGCATGAGGGATCGGGTGGCTTGAAATAGCACGTTATTTTGAAGTTTGGCACCGTGTAGACACACCAAATTTCAAAATAAGTTGTTTTGAAATAAGATATGCAATTTGTGTAGCACAAATTGCATATATTATTTTGATTTTAGGGTGCTGTGTGGATGCACCCTTAGTGAAGATGAGTGCCTAATTGCAGGCACTATGTTTGAAAATATTACATTTAGAATCAGTAATAGAAGTCAGGAGTTTACAATTCCCTGTCTAACAAAGCTAGCTGTGAAAGAGGAATGAGTACTTCTCAAGTTAATGTATTCCTGTGACTCTAATAATTAATATAAAATCTTAATTAGAAATAAAAACATGGCCTGAGCTGTAACTGAGGTGGTTGAACTGCCTGAAAGAGCTGTAAAGCTATTTGATTTAAGCATAATCAACTCGTAAAAAGTCTGGAAAGTGCCATGGTGGTATTTACACTAGTTGCAGGGACTGTGCAGGAATATTTGATTGAGAATTATTTGCTTGCCATGCATGAATGGCCAAAGGAATGCCATAAAAACTTGCACACATTTTAAAAGAATATGACTCCAGGATGCATCTGGAGAAGGCAGATATGACAATTATTTATAAGGAGTAAAGAAGCAAACAACTCTCAGAAATCTCTCATGTTCTGTTATCAGCCCAGCCTCAGCCTTCCTCTTATCAATTCTGCCAATGTTCATTTCAGGCTGTCTTTTTGTGCTGCTAAGACCAGTTCCACTGTGTTTCAGAAAACCTTTTTCAATAAAGAAGAACTTAAAGAATTGATACATATGAGAACAGAACAGGCGTGGGATGTGATGGAGCTATAGAACTGCTGCTGCACTCGTTACTTTGGAACTTCGTCCCTTCATCCATTCTTCATCTCTATCATGTTCTAGCATGGATCTAAGGTATTGATCTGACTTGTGTTAAGGAGCTAAATTGCTTTTACCCCCTTTAGAGTTTGATTCTGTCCCATTTTTGGTTACTCCTCCCCCCCCCCCAATTTGTCTGAGTACATAGAAGACATTTTTTAAATTTTGTTTTTCTTTTGCAGGTAAACCTTAACACTTGTATTATTTTTAAATCAATGTACGTCCCCAACTCTGACATTGTCTAAAAAGTAGTTTTAGCGCATTTGCTTTTGTTTATAGGGAGGGTTGTTTGTTTGTTTGTTTTTGGAGCTGCTCCTAGATCAGTGGTTCTTAAACTTTTGGCCTGTGGCCCAACCCGCTCAATGCAAACCTTTCTGAGGATCACCAGCCAACCAACCATGTTGACAAAATGGGTGCAGGAGGGAGTGGTGGTGTGGGTTTTGGGTGGGAAGTAGGGTGCAGGCAGGCCCGCTGATGTGGGGGAGGGGCAAAGAGAGCAATTGCCCTGGGGCCGGGCCACTCAAAAGGCACCGGAGCTTCTTTGAACGGCCGCAGAAGCACAGGATGTGCCACTCCACACAGCTTTGAGGGCTGGGGGAGGAAGAAGCACCACAGTCTGGGTGGCACTAAGGTCTGACTGCCCTCAGCTCCACCTCTTTTGGGGGTGTGGATCTGGTTCCTTCCACTTTGCCCCAGGGCCCAACATGGCTGTTGGCCCCGCTGGGTGCAGGGCTAACAGTGGAAAATAGGGTGCAGAAGTGGGTAGGGGATCTTGCCAGGAGGGAGGGTGCGGGAATGGGCTGGAGGTTAAGGATGTTAATGTTTAACTGGTAAGCCTTACACTTAATACCTGCCCTTCCCTTCCCTTTAACCAGTTAAGCAGTATGGTTAACTGGTTAACCAGTTAAACAGGATTTACATCCCTAGTGGGAATGCGAGGTCTCAGCAGGGTGTGTGTGTGAGGGTCATTGGGGTGCAGAGTGTGGGCATGAGGCGCATGTGGGGGTGCTTACCTGGCTTTGTGCCCCCTGCTGCTCCGAGGCACCGCCTCCTGCTGCTCCCATTGACAGTAGGGATATCAGCGTCTAGATGGCTACACAACCGATAAGGCTAGGCTTATCAGTTAATCCTGTCATCTACACATATTCCCCCTTCACTTGCTTCCTCTGTAACAGAGGCAGCAACTTTTACCCCCACACTGTTGCCTCTAATAGCAGTGAGGAGGGCGAAGGGGCAAGCTTTTAAACCCCCACTGTGTGTGTGCTGGGTCTGTGGACCCACTTGCTCCCCCTTGTTGCCTCTTGCAGAGCCAGCAGTGGGGGGCAGGCAGGAGCTGCAGCATGGGGGAGGGCATGGCAGCCTTTGTCCATGGGGAGCTCGGACACTTCCCCCGCGGACAGAGGCTGCTGTCGTGGAGCAGCCTCTTTCCGCAGGGGCTTGGGCGACCGCAGATGCAGGGCGTGGGGCAGCAGGTGGGACCTGGACTGTGTGGAGAGCTGGCTACCACCTGCCACCCCAAGCTGCTTCCTCTGATTGAGAGGCAACAGCGCAGGGTGGCAGGGTCTCCCTGGGAGCAGGGCCGGGAGTGCACTGACTGCTGGCCCCACCCCTAGGGATTATTGAATAGTCGTGTAACCACTAAAATTTGATGTTGTTACACAACTATTCAATTATATGCTATCTAACATCCCTAACTGGTAGTGATTCCAGCCAATGGAAGCAGCGAGGAAAGCCTCCAGGCAGCAATTCCCTGTGTTGATGTCCCTCAACCTGTGGGGAGAGGGAAGGG
Organism: Pelochelys cantorii; assembly: GCA_032595735.1. Lineage (NCBI taxonomy): Eukaryota > Metazoa > Chordata > Testudines > Trionychidae > Pelochelys > Pelochelys cantorii. Next base: position 60,890,137 of record CM064330.1, read on the forward strand.
CAGTACATGGAGTCACTTGCTCCCCCTGCAGACAATGTTCCCTCTAATTTTTTCCATCCACATGCAAAATAATTTTCATGTGCACTGAGTCATGTGCATATGTTTACCACCAGAAAAAACAAAAAACTGAGGGCACTCTGCTAATTAGCTGGGCAGTTTTTAAATCTGTGCTGAGCAGACACTAAAGCAACCAACTTACAGGGAACACTGCCTGCAAACCGGATCTGATCCGTGAGGCTCGGGCCCCCCTTCCATGCCCCACAAATAATGGGAAGCCGACACTGGTGCTCCATCTCACCTGGTGGGCCCTGGGGCTGGAGTGCCACTGTAGGCTCTTCACTGCCGGGAGGGGTAAGCTGAGCTTTGAGCCACAGCTCTCCTGCAAGGCAAGCGGAAGCGAGGAGCTGCTGCAGCCTCCACCAGTTAACTAGATGGGTGAATCTTATCAGTTAAATGGTTAATCATTCAAATTCTTAATAAGTACCATGGCATTTGTTCTTTTATCTAATATGCTTGAATGAAGCAAGATGTTTTATTAATATAGTACAAATTATTTTTATCAAAACTTTTGCTTATGATATTTTAGGTAAATAATATTTTTATGAATGACTTGATATCCAAAGTGTCCTTGTGGAGAAAACCTAAACTTTAATTTTTTTATAAAATGGCTTTCCTTTTAATTAAAGGACATGGATTTGCACAGCTCAGGCGAAACACCTCATAAAATGGAGCCTCGTGCTCCTGTATGTGTTGGTAAAGAAGAGGAAATAAAACAGTCACAAAGAATAACAGCCAGTGTCCATGACAGAGAAGTTGTCATTTTCTACCATGAAGGGAAATTTTATGCTATGGACCGTCGTTGCTACCGTAAGATTGTTTGTACTCATCATGTTAATAATTTTAAATTAAGCCAGTGTGAGTTGTGATATGACTGTAATTCCATATTCCACCATTTTTTAGATGCAGGAGGTCCTTTACATCTTGGAGAGATAGAGGTATGTAAATATTCTAAAAATGACACATTTAAATTATTTAAAATATTTAAATCCTAAGTAGCATTACCCGTCCCTTTGTGATGGTAGACGTACATGTGGCTTCCTCCCTCCCCACTGTTCCAAGGGGTGGGGAGGCTTGGGCAGGCTCAGGCTACGCAGCCGCCTCCCTTCCCGCTGCTCCAGGGCTGGGGAGGCTGGAGCCAGCTTGGGCTGCAGGGCCTCCTCCCTCCCTGTTACTCCCGGGGGTGGGGAGGCTTGGCCTATGTGGCCTCTTCCCTCTCTGCTGTCCCAGGAATACTGGGGTATGTGTGCGCTGCTCCTCCTTATCCCCTCCCTGTGGCGGGAATAGAGCCTCAGCAGAAGGGGTGGGGCTGGGCGCCTGCCCCTCCCTAGAAACTTCTCAAGTCTTCTAAAATATTCTCTGTGACAGATGGTGTGACAGACGCCTCTCCTTTTATATTAGTACAGATTTTTATATTGCTCTTCCACATTGGGCTACATAGTGTTCTTAGTAATACTGCAGTAATTCTTCTGAAATCAGTGAGGTTACTTTGGGTTTATACTGGTGTAGCGGAAAGTAAAATTTGGCCCTTTCTACAATGGAACACTCTCTTTAACAGTCCTTAATTTTTCAATTTTCACAATGCTTCCAACCACCTGCTGGCTTGAGAGGCAGGAGGCCAAGTCCAGGTACTTTTTCAGATAAATAGACTAGTAGATGCCTAATAAATGATTCTTAGACATACTTACATTACAAAACATTGATAGCATGCTTTGTACATCATAAAGAGACATAGTGTCTGTTAGAATGTAAGTAAAACATCTCCAGTCACGTGGATAAAAATATAAATTAAACTATTATCATTAGAGCCTAAGATGATGATTATCTTGAGTCAGAAAGAATCCCATCATCCATATACACACATCCCATTGTGATAAGAGTATTGACAGTTGGGGGAATTGGGTGCTTTCTTTGAATCTTTTGACATTGGCCATTGTTGGAAATAGGTTACACTGGATGAACCAGACCAATAATCTAATTTGGTATTCCAGTTGCTATTTTTAAAAAAACAAAACATGATGTTCCTGCCATGGCAGTACAAGGCATTACAGGTAGGCTAAAAAGCTGTTAACCTAGAGATAATTCATAGGGAAGAGTAAGATTTCAGTGGGTTGTCTTAATTTTTTTCCCCAGGATATCAATGGACAGCCTTGCATTATTTGCCCTTGGCACAAGTATAAAATTACTTTGGCAACAGGAGAAGGATTATATCAAGCAATAAACCCTACAGCTCCATCCCCAACACCAAAATGGCGATCAAAGGGAATAAAGCAAAGGACTCTCAAGGTTACTATAGGCAATGGAAGGGTTTATGTTACTCCTTCTGACTTATCTATCAGGTGTGACTCTGATTACTATGCTGACAAGTACAAAAAACCTGGAAGTTCTGATATGAAAAAATAATGCACATTCTGAACTTCAAAATCAGTGGCCATAATGCAAAATATTTGTGTCTGTCTGTGTGTGTACATGCATCATTCATATCACAGGATGATGGAAAAACTACACATCTGTAAAGTTTTTTCTAAGTGTTAATATATTAAATTTTCTGTGTTAACTTATTGCTATTAAGGCATTAAACAATGCAGAAAAGAGTAAGATCATAAACAAATTCAAGACCGCCTCTAGAATTAACATTGTGTCAGTGCAGTTTTATATTTGCCTTTAAGAAAAAAACAGTGTAATGTATGTATAATTTTTTGTAATATTTCAAGTGTTAAAACTTCCATTGCTCGAGTTAGTCTTAACTTTTATGGGGAGGACTATTATAGTACTTAATCACTGTTTATAAAAATCATCTTGGAAATGTAATGGTAAATATCCATTGAAGCATAGAATTGTTTATATATTAAATAGTTTAAACCTATAATATGAAATTGGGAGGTTTTTTTAAAATGTGTTGTTTGCAGGGCAGGAGAAAAACTTGTTTAATCTTAACATAAAGGAGCAGTGTTTCATAAAGTGAAATACAAAGCACTTGTGTGTTCTAATGTGGTTTTGCATGGATACTTTTGCCTGTGCAATTGCCCCAGTTCTGTTCTAAATAAGTACTTCATCATGCTAGTAATCAGTTAACCAACATGACAAACATCTATCACATGTAACTTGTTCTGTCATCTTTTCCTCGGAGGAAAACTGCGTGTGCAGTATAGGATTTTGTTTAGTATAGGAATATTTTAAAAATGTAAATATTTAGCAAAAGGAATTAGACAAGGCTGTTTGAAGAAGTGTACCTAGTACTTAGAGCTGAAAGTGGCAAAGATGGGGCATTGGGTAGTTCATGCCATAGTCCCAGACTATTCCCCGTGTTTCTTGGACAGATGAGAATTGCCCATATAATAGAAAATTCCGTTGTGTCTGAGGATCAGAGTTGTCAAGCACAGTGCTCATCCCAGAGCTTTAGGTGATCTTTCTTTCAGATACTCTGGCTCTGCCTTTGAAGATAAGGACTAAGAGCTTGAACTTGACTAAATATTCTATGTGCAGCCAGTGTAGAAAGTGCATCTCCAGTATTCATTTTCTAGGAATAGTAATCCTCTTCCCATCCATAACTCAACTCAGTAAACAGTATGTATATGAAAAGTAAAATCTTCATTTCCTATAAGAAACATAACAAACAACTGATTAATTACATCATAGACATGTCACATCATGGGGTTTTTTCAAGCACTTGTTGATCTTGGACTAATGGTGGGGTTTGATCTTTAGCTTTCCATCTTTTAAGCTGTGAGTTATGGAACCATTTTTTTTTTATTTTTGTTTTCCTGAGGTTCTCTCTACTTGGTACACAGTCAGTCCAGCCTTATTAATAATATAACAGGGTCCCATCCATCTAGGACTTACTGGATGGTGTTTCTCACCGAAAAATCGGTACAATACTTGATCTAGACCTCGCATTCTTGAATCTGTAATCTGTCCCTTAATCGTTGTTCCATCTTCTGCATATTCCTTTTCAGATTGACCACCACAGATTTCTGTATTGAAGATATGGTATGTAATAATTGTTGAATATATCCCTCTGTTAACACCTGAGGTTGAAATCCAGTGGGAGGTACCCCTCCTTGGACCCACCATACTTCTGGAGTTCTCACTGGTCTGCCAAGTAAAGCCTCATGGGGAGAATATCCAGTTGCACTAATGGTTGATTGTATGGCCATTAGTATGAGAGGTAGATGTTCGTCCCATTTCTTGCCAGAGGACTCTACCACCTTCCGAAGGGCTGTTTTCGACATCCTATTAGACCTCTCCACTAACCCAGAAGACTGCGGGTGCCCAGGGATATGGAATCTTTGGCGTACTCCTAGCGCAATGCATATCCGTCGAGTGATTTCTCCGGTAAAGTGCGTCCCCTGGTTGCTGTCTATGACCTTTGGGAAACCAAACCGAGAGAAGATGTTGTTTAAGAGTATTCTCGCTGTTGTTTTTGCGGTGCAGTTTTTTGCGGGAATCACCTCAATTCATTTAGTAAAAGAGTCCACAGCCACGAGGCAATACGCATTTCCTTTGGAGGACTTAGGTAATGGTCCTATGAAATCAATCTGGATTCTGTCCCATGGCTGGTGTTGAATAGGTTTGCTACGGGGATCGTGTTTCTGGTTATTCTGCGCACATCTTAGAAAATTCTGAACAAAGTGCTCCACGTCAGAGTTGATTTGTGGCCACCACGCTACTGCAGAGAGTCTATCCAGGGTTTTCTCTACTCCATAATGTCCTTGGGTGTGTGATAAGGATATCAACTCTTGTCTAAGTACAGATGGTATCATTAGGACAGGAACCTCCTCTTCGTTCGATGAATCAATTTGTCTTTGTGCCATGATTATACCCGTTTGATGTTTAATAATCCGATAATTCTTGAATTTTCCCTGCTTTACCAACTTTGTTATTTCTTGATCCATCCCTTGTAATTTTATGATATCTGTTATTCCTTTATCATCTTTTGATTCAAGAGAGTTAATCATTTCGGGAACTGCTTTCCACAATAAATCAGGATTTAATGAGGCTGCCTTTTTAGCCAATTCATCTACCTGATTATTCCAGATGGAAATTTCAGCTTGGTTCTTCCGGTGTGCCCGGACCTTAAACAGATAGGTTCTTCCCTTACGGGATCGCGCTAGATTCCAGGCATGGTTTAGAAGATTGGCATGGGCCACGGGTTTGTTGTCGGTCGTACATATGCCTCTCCCTCTTGAAACCAGCATCCAGTCTATTAATGCTCGAAGCATCCAGTTGGAATCCATACAGATTGTGATGTTATCGTCTGATGGGCTGTTTTCTAGGGCCAATATCACTACGACAATTTCGGCGGCCTGGGCAGAGGTAACGTTGATTGGTTTTAATACTTCTGTTTTTGAGGCAACATGTAAGGCTGCCGCTGCTAATTGGCCGTTGTGTCTATAGCAACTTCCATCCACCGCCCATATACCATTTGGCGTATATTCTTTGATTAACTCGTATGTGGTTATTAGTTCAAACAGTGATGTTTCTTAAGGTGATTTATTTTCAGGAATAGGACACTCATGATTATTGATTATATTAGAGGTAACAGGACTACAAAATAGGGCTGGTGCAATATTATATGATTTAGAGGGCTCCACCTTAATTTGATGGTTCATCAAGGCTAATGTCCACTGGGCTATTCTGGGATGGCTCCCTTGTCCGTTATTGGCTCTGCCAGATATTATATACCTTACTGGTGTATGGCAAGTTTTCAGTACTATAGGAGCCATTCCTACTAAATATCCCCAGTGTTGTAATGCTCAAACAAGTGCTAGTACCTCCTTTTCACAGCTGCTATATTGTTGTTCTACCTCGGACAAGGTCCTGGATCCGTATGCGACTGGTTTAACTGTAGTCCCTCTCATCTGCATCAGCACCACTCCAATAGCTTCCTTCCCAGTTGACAGCTGTAAATTAAATTCTTTATTGGGGTCCAGGTACGCCAGAACTGGTGCCTGCATCAAGGCGGTCTTCAACTGTACAAAAGCTTCTTGTTCCACATTACTCCACTTCCATGGTTGAGATTTCTTCAATAGCTTATAAAGAGGTTTAGCCTTTAAGCTGAAATTTTCTATAAAATCTCTACTAAAGCCTAGTAATCTAAGAAATATTCTCAAACTATGGAAATCACTAGGAGCAGGTGGGTTGGATATAGTTTCTACTCTTTCCTGGTCCGGCTTCCGGCCTTCTTGCCCCTCCTTTAACATATCCAGAACTTCATTGAGAGCTTTCAAGTGGGTGTCTCTATTCTCGGTAGCTATTAAAATGTCATCCACATACCTCACCACGTGTTTCGCATATTTCACATTCTTCCACAGGTTAGAGATGATCTGATGACAAATTGTGGGTGTGTTGTGGAACCCCGGTGGTACATGGGTAAAAGTGAACTGTTGATTGATTTAGAAAGATGAAGGCAAATTTATACCATGATTATTGCTGCAGGGGAATGGAGAAGAACGCGTTAGAAAAGTCAAGGACAGTGAACCATCGAGCCCCACTAGAAATTTGGGCGATAATCTCTGGGTATTTTGCTACAACCAGAGCCATTCTAGGGTTACCTTGTTCAATTCCTGAAAATCCACCGTCAGTCTCCATGATTTCTCGTCAGCCTTCTTCACCGGCCATATGGGGGAGTTACACGGCCTATTGCACCTCACAATGACTCCTTGTGAGAGTAATGGTTGAATTGTATCTTCTATCCCCTTCTGAGCTTCTATTGGAAATCGGTACTGTTTTGTGTCCGGACCGTGCACCAAAATAGACTGATTTACCTTTCCACAACTTAATTTATGTTGTGTGAAAGCGGTAATATGTTGATTTACTATGGCTAGCACATCGGGTTCCCAAGTAGGCATCTCGATTTCCTGGCATGTCTTGAGCACTCCCAAACGGTGGGATGGGGATATTATGGTCCCAACTTCTTCAGCATTGGTTGTTTGGTAGATACACTTATTGGGTAAATCAATTATTAACCCACATTTTCTGATTATATCAATACCTATAATACTGACGTTATCTAATTCTTGCAATCCTAGGGTATTAGTTGTCCATAGAGAGCCTATTCTTCACTGCACATCCTTGATAAATGGCACTATTGAAGATTTTCCATTGTAGGATTGTAAGATCTTGACATGATCAATAGTTGTGGTTTTAATAGATGGCGATTGTTTAGTACAGATTAGGCTAGTAGATGCCCCAGTGTCCACTAATGCCTGTTGCTTGATTGTTCCGAACTTCCCATGATATTCAATGTCTATGACAGGTCTTCCATATAAATCAAAGGACAATGTTGTTGTTGTTGTATCCATTTGCAGGGGCTGGGAAGCTCAGCCTCTTCACTTCATATCCTGGTTCTCATGGTCGGAATCAAAATGGCGGCAGTTCCCACCGTCAGAATCAAAATGGCAGTGCTCACAGTTCCCACGGTCGGAATCAAAATGGCGGCACTCACAAGACCCGGAAGAGGGATCGCAAAATGGCAGTTCCGTACATACTGGTTGTTTAATGCAAAATGGCGGTTTGTTAACCTTCGCGGTTTTTTCTTCCCAATGCATTAACTCCTTAAACACGGTGTCCCTGTCCATTGCCTTAATCTTTTCCCATGGCAAGCCAAGACTCTTTGAGTTACAAAGATATCTTCCCTCTTGCCAACTAACATTCTAGGTAGGAAACCAACCCTGTTAATTTTGTTCTTCTTAAATTTCAGCTCATTTTTAGGTGGCATGACTCCTTGTTAGAATTCATCATTCAGTTCAGAGATCTTCTTAGGGTGCTGCTTAAATCCCACAGTAGCGAGCTGCTGCAGCTCATAAATTTCTCTTAGCTTCTCTTCTATAACAGGGAGGGGAGCAGTAAGGTAATCAAAGGTACCTAATGCCAGCTTGATAGCTGGCAGCAAGCCTTGGTAGCAAATTTTCCTAAATCTATCATCCCTCTGAATACTGAGCCCTGCCAACCAATATAACAATTTCTTTCTTATAATATATTGGTCCAGTTTCTCTCCTTCCCCTTGCTGGTTCACATATAACTTGCCTAAAATGTCCTCATGTGGAAAGTATAAATGATACACAGACTTATATAAAACAATCTGCTCTACGTTAGGATTATTAATGACTTGGTAAGGTAGAGAGAGAAAATCTACCGGCATGCACTCTTTAAGCAAAATCACCACATCTTCTGGCCCTAAATTTGGGGTGACACAAAGCTGGGCCAGCCAATTTAACACCCTCTCTTTGTTGCAAGGCCCCATATTTTTACCGAGCGCTCTTGCCGGCTCGGGAGTGAGAACCTTCTGTTCTTGTTTCACCACAGGTTGATTTTGCCCTGGGTACTGTCCTATTGTGGTAGTGATCGGTGCCATTTATTCAGATTTCTCCACCCCTCCTTGATAGGAAGGTGGAGCCAATGGGACACAATCATAGCTCTTTACTTCATCTCCCAGCCAATTTACATGGTTAAATTGTGGCTGGATAGCTGCCACCACTCCCTTAGCCATTCTGAGCTGCTGCTGCAGCTTACTAATGTTCTGTTGGCATTGAGTGTGATCTCCCACAGCTCTGATGTTGTTGGCCTCTGTCTAACTGCTACCTGCGAGTCATTAAGCTGCGCATTTTGTTCCAATATGACCTCCTCTGCCTGATGATTTTTGAGACATAACTCACATATTTTGATCTCCAATTGTGATATTTTTACATTTAAACCTTGTATTAAGATATCCTTCAACTCTATATCATCAATCCTTTGTTTAAGCTGGCTTTCTAATGTTGTTACGTGGTGAGCGGTTTTATCGTGTAAAGTTCTTAATACTTTAATTTGAGCTGCCAGCTCCTGGCTCGCTATTGTGAGACCATAAAGTAGGGCCCGTTTTTGATATTTCTTTTTGGGGTGGGGTTTGGCCTCGTTATATTTTTCCTACAGTTCCCCAAACTTAACGAAAGAATCTTCCCCTTTGAAAGATTCTTCCACCCAAGGGTTAGATCCTTTACCAAAAAGATTAACAGAGGACTCCAAGGTGTTTTTATTATATACAGGTCTCCAGCTGTGGCTGTCAAAAAGCTGGGGTGCAGTCATCTTTCCTGTCCAGATTGCTTACCCAATCCGTACTAGATTTAACTGAGAAACCAGGTTATTGGCTAGGTCTGAACTTCAAGGCCTGCCTGTGGTTCTCACTATAAAATTACAAAACCAATTAAGGGAGAGAAAAGGGTTCAGGTTAAGGTACGGCATCTTAAAAAAAAACAAAACAAAACTGCAAAAGGGGTTTAAATCACTGTGGCAATGGCCGGATTACCCCAAAAGTAGGCACACGCCTGCTTGCTGCACCGACGTGAACCACCAGGAAGGGCTGAACTTGCCAGCCAGCAAGGTCGGGAACCTCTGGCTACCGGGTGGCCTGCCTTGGGGAGGAGTGTCCTCACTCTCGCCAAACTGTAGTCACTTCCGGATTTAGAATGAGGAGAAAAAGATAGGGCCCCGGGGGAATTCCCTCCCCGAGTCGATGGACCGTACCATTAATTATTTCTGTTTGTGCTACGGCACTACTCATAAGAGTCTGAGTAAGCCAGACAGAACCTGACAAGGATCATAAAATCCATACCAGGTCCTGCCGTGGTCACCAAACTGTTACACTGGGAATGATGTAACGCGTTAATTTAGAGTGGAATTAGACCTCTTCTGACTAGATGTAATTGCTCCCAGAGTCAGAAGCGAGGTTCGCCTGGTAATCTGTATCTCTATGACCGGCGATTTATGGACCCAATAATCAGGCAAGACAAAGTTTGGGGCCAAACCATGTATTTTGAATTAACAGCACAAATAGGAATAATAAACACAACTCACCCACCCTATCCCTAAAAACCAAGCGGATAGGAAAGATCCCAATACAAAGAAAAGTATACTTTACAAAATGTGTCGCAATCAGCACCTGCAACCTTCCATTTTGTGGCTAATTGGAAGCCTTGAAGGAGGACAAGCGGGGAGGTCCCCCAAAGTGATAATCCTCGCCTCTTGGCAGAAGAATGCTGGCAGGACCCTCAATTGTTTGGAGAATGGCTCCTCAGGATACGGTACTGGTCACCCTCCGGCTAAACCATCCGGTCCAGAGTGTTACCAGCAAGGCGCACTGATAATACCCTTAGAGTAAACTGTGTTAACTGACTTGTACACTGCCTTGTCCCAGAAGATAGATCCGGCCTGGAAATACCGTATCTATCACCGGTTGGTCTCATAAAAATGTTAAATAAACACAGACTCCGGTCCAAATTTGAATAATCAATTGAACTGTATTGGATATAACAGATAACACAATAGAACACAACTCTAACAGACCAACCTTCACCGTCTGAAAACAGGAGAAAGAACAGAAATAATAAGCAGATGTTGTGAATACTCAGTCTGTCTGAGGATTGCAGAAGCTCAGGACCTACAACTCCTTCAGCCTTGTTGGCTGTCAGAGGAGGAACGCTGAGGCGTCCTTGATGTAATGAAGGCACGATGGAGTAGGCCTCTATCTGCACAGCTGAGTTCGCGCACAAGCAGTCTGACAGCACGCCGGAGGGCTTTCGCCACAACGGTAGTAGACGGCTTGTGGAGTCCTGATGGTGTTACCGGGAGCGCAGGTAGCTAAGGCTCACTAACTGGGCTTTCACCACAGCGTGGGCCAGAGCACCCTGAGGACGGCAGGCAGGAATGGAACCGGACCAGAAGGGTTAAACAGGGCCTTCACCACAGTCACCTCTGTCTTGGGATCCTCCTTCTCCAAATGGTGGGGAGAGACTGCCGACCAGAGCTTCTTGATCTTGGGGGTTTTAAAGAAGCTGAGGAAAGTTCTTGGTGGTAGAGTGCAAACAAAGCGTGCCGGGTGCAGACAGGTGGTGCTGGGTGCAGCAGCTGGGCAGTGTGCATAGATGGGGTGCCGTGTGCAAAACACTGTTTTGGCGGCAAAAAGTCCTTACAGGCCTGATGGATTCCATTTTGTATGTCCCATCATGCATCTGCACTCCATTTTGAAACGTCCTTCTCCATTAACCTAAACCTTCTCAACAAGAGGGTAAGTGGTGGTAGATGGTAAGTCTAGTCTCAGTCCAATGACTCTAGCCAAATACCCTCCACATGGGGCGTTCCCACACGCAAGGTGGCTGATGAGTCAAAACCAAGTTCTCACCAAATCAAAACCATTAATCCAAAGATGACAGGGAAAAGGATTGGAACCACAGGAACTTGGAAAGATCAAAGAAACCAGAGGAACCAACCCAAACTCTCTCAGGCCCGAGCTTATACAGGTTCTGTGGCAGGAAAAAGATGTTAATGAGCTGGGTGCAGAATTAGGGCCTTGTGCAACTGGTGCGTGTACCTTTTAGGAATGAGTGCAGCTCTTAGGACTGAGTGCACATGGTTTAGGGATGGGTGCATAGGTGGGGTCGTGCACAAAGCTGTGGTTTTGGTGGGAAGCTGCAGCTGAGGGAGAAAACATTCCTTAAACAAAATGGAAGTTCTGTGGACTCCATTTTGTATGCTCTTGTCAACATAAAACTCACATTCAAGGTAATAATGGGTAGGTCTGTGCTTATACAGAAGTAGAGCTCAGTGTTCCCTCTAAGCTGTTTGGCAGCACAGTATCACAGTTGCTTAATGAGCACCACCCAGCCAGGGACTCAGAACTCATGTCGTGGAGCTGCCTGGCAGGGGGAGAGGCATTTCTTCCTCAGTGGCACCTGCAGCTCCCTGCTTAGGAGAGAGCAGTGAGTCTCCCAGGCTGGTAGGGACACATCCCTTCCCTTTTGGCTGGGCTCATTAAGCAGCTGTTGGGCTGTGCTGCCGTGCAGCTTATAGGGAATGCTGGTGGAGCTGTATGTGCACATCATGCATAACCTAAGGAGTAACGGGGTGTGTTGAAATGCTAGATTAAGGTGGTGCTTGTGGATACTGGGCCTCGCTTCATTAAAATCTAGCTTTTGAACGTGTAAAGAAATTTCAGAACGAAGCATAAGATCATATGACCTTTTTAGCAATGGAATACAGAGCAGAGTATTCTGTTAATACTTTGGGTAGAATCCAAACAGCATCGCTGTTCATATTTCTGACATGATTGGATATAGTCGTTTTTAAATTATGACTTCACAAAGCAGACATCTTGGGAAGTGAAGTCAGATATCCTGGGAAGTGAATCAGGATAGGAGATAAGAAAATCTGCATAAAGGGAAAAAGCAAAGAGGAATTGAACCATGTCACAGACTCCATGGACGAAGAGAAATTGGTAAACTGAACCACAGTAAAGGAAACAAAGTACACATTAATCCAATTTAGTCAGTGTCTGTCTGCTAGAAAAAATGCAATTAGACAGTGGCCAGTTTTGTAGAATTTGGTACAAGATGAACACATTAGACTCCAGACTTCAAAATCTCATGCTTTTACTTACATAATCAGTGACATTTACACAAGTTGGTTAGTGCAAAATTTACATCCTATATAACATGTCCCTAAAAAACATACATAGTAAGGCTCTCAGCCACAACTGGTTTAAGTGACAAATACCCTAGATTTTTTTCATGAGACAAGGAACACAAGATATTAAGCTATTTGTACTAACGATTCTTTTATTAACAAATAGAGATTGTAAAGTTTGTATATATTGTCTTTGGCCAAACATTCAATGCACTAACAAAAAGCTCAGTGGCTTGTTACCACTATATTTAAGTGTCTTGATCCAGGGCAGAATGTAGGATGTGAATGCTGCTCTCAGTTGAATTTTCCACAGGAAATTCAGAAAAGACTTGCTTCTCTGGAGAGAGTACACTGTAACTTGCTGAATCTTCATAGTTGGAGAATCCATCTTTTTCTTCCTCATTCTTACAGTTTACTCTTGAGGCCTTTTCTTCTTGAACTATATTTTTTATTTTCCCTACTACTGTGTTAATAGAGAGTGCCTACATATAATAAAGATATCTTTTAGTTTAAGAAAACCAGAACTTGGAGTGATATTACTGTCTGTTTGACCTTTGTAATAAACATGAAATGTACTTTATTTTGAAGCTTTATAATACATACCAATTTCTTAGTAATAAAGGGCTCAATCCTACAAGTTGCTGAGCACTCTAGCCAAAATCCAGTATAGTACTTAAATCACATTAAGTATTTAAATCACTTAAGTCCCAGCAAAATTAATAGGACTACATATGTGCTTAAAATTATGCAGTGGCTTCAGTGCTTATTGGATCACAGCTACTGTTAAAAAGCTTCTTCTCACCCTCCCAGTTCCCTGGTCCTTGTGTCAACAGAAAACAGCAATACCTGAAGTCTGGACATGCAAACCATTCAATGTTTATTGGGGTTAGTTTCCAGCAAGCATGAATCCGGTTTCCCTTTTTTTCCAACATAATTCTCTACTGAAATTTAAGTAACCAAATCTAACATTGTAACATCATTAAATTATATCCCACACCTTAATTGGTTTATACCCAGAAAAATTAATTATATAGCAGACAGAAACAATCACAGAATCAGAGATCCTGCAGACAGTTGTGAAGTGGGGACCATAATGACAATAAAAAAGATTTCATATGGATAAGAGGGCCAGACAGAAAGCTATCAGCCTAAGTTCTTTAAATTTTGTAGACTCTTCCCTTTATCTGGAGGCAATAGATTGGATCACTTTACTAACAGCTCCAATTTGCCTTAATTCAATGTGACTGGTTTAGAATTTGAGGCTGTGACTGTATTCTTCTCTGCTTATAGCTGCCACTGCTGCTTAGTTAAAGGCCTTAGTTTAAGAACAAGGCCTCAGATTATCATGAGAGAATGCCCGTATGCAGACAGACTGTGATTTTGATTTCTTGTTTTATGCCTCTATAAGTAGCTAAGTAATAAAATTAATTTTAAAGTATAGGCATTTACAGACAAGCCTGAATATCTATATCCTAGCAACTACTATGCTTAGTGCTTCATAAGATCAAGCTGTTATATTTAAGCACAGTACTCACACTTGATACAGTTATAGCTAAATGAATTTGCTAGTAGGGTAAATGCCGTTAAATGTTTGAGACAAACAGTTATTATTTATTACAGATTTCTCCTATAGAATGTATTACTATAAATACTTATAACCAATTGGTCTATTACAGTGTTTCTCAACCTTTTTTTATAAAGTACCCCTTTAAAAAAAAAAAGTACCCCCAGTACCTACAGTTTTCAGACACAAATTTTTTTTCTACCATTGCAACACATTTGTTTAAACAACTTAATCATAGCTGGGTGGGCAATGAATTTTTTGGGTGTAAAAAGTACAAAAATAAAGCATTGTAAAACTTAAAACAAAAATTCAGTTTTCTCCATATTTCAGTTGTTGATGTACCCCCCCAGACGTCTCTCGAGTACCCCTAAGGGTACTCATACCACTGGTTGAGAAACACTGGTCTATTAAAGGTCTGTTCCTGCTCCCACTGAAATGGCAGCAAGTTTGGTCCCATAAACTTATCAAAGGGCAAGAAATCAAACATTTTTGGTGACTGATTTTACATTTCACCATCTCTCAAATATACTTTACTGAGGGATATCACTTGAGTCCCAAGTTAGTTACAGCCACACATTTGGGCTATGTCTACACTGGCGGGTTCTTGCGCAGGAATCTCTTGCGCAAGAAAACGTCCACGCTGGCCAGAACCGCATCGTAAGAACGCTGAGCTCTTGCGCAAGAAAGCGTCCACACTGGCGGGAAGCCCTTGCGCAAGAACGTGTCTCTGGAAGCAAATCGGCCACGTCAAGAGGTCACAAGCAGCGTCTGTGGACATGCGCCGGACCCCCCACTGGGAAACGTACTTAAAGGGACTCCTGGATGGCCATTTCCCTATGGTTGCATGCTCACGCACCCTTTTGAGGGAGCGAGAGCCAGAACAGCACCTGTCACCTCTGTTCCTGGCAAGTGCCCCTGGGAACCCTCGCTGCCACCATCACAGCCATGGAGCCGGAGGAGGACCCCAGCCAGCAACATCCACTCCTTATGGCCATTACAGAGGCTGTGGAGCTCCTCCACCAGGTAGCCACATTGCTCCAGCAGGTGCAGGACCTCGCCACGGCTGCAGTTGGGCTCGGGCACCCACACCCCACCACTGACAGGCGCCTCTGGAGCTACGACACGAGTGGGGACTGGTGGGAGCGCCTGGTGCTGGGACAATGGGGAGACCAGCAATGGGTGCAGAACTTTTGGATGCACAGGGGGACATTCCATGAGCTCTGCACCTGGCTCACCCCTGCACTCCGGAAGCAGGACACCCACCTGCGCCCCGCCATCCCCGTGGAGAAGAGGGTTGCGATTGCCCTCTGGAAACTGGCCACCCCGGACAGCTACCGCTCCGTGGCGAACCACTTCGGGGTGGGCAGGTCCACCATCAGCGCGGTCGTCCAGCAGGTAAGGCCCTCCGTGGACCACGGGCTCGTCCTGGGGGAAGGAAGGGGCCAGACCGGGTGGGGGGAGGCTGTAGGGGCAGGGGAAAGCCCCCCACACGGGGTCACGCTGTCCCTCCTGCACACAGCCCCGCTGGTGGGGGAGGGGGAGATCCCAGGGGACAGAGGGCCCTGGCCTGCATGGGGGGAGGGGCCCCAGGGGCCCATGAACTCACTGTGTCTCATTCCATGCATCCCCTGTGCTCCCATGTGCCCCATTGCAGGTCGTCAACGCCATCAATGACGTGCTGCTCCAGAGGGTGATCCGCCCCCGGGACGTGGACACCACCATTGCCGGCTTCGCCAGCCTCGGGTTCCCGAACTGTGGGGGAGCCGTAGACGGGACCCACATCCCTATCCGGGCGCCAGAGCACCAAGCGGCCCGGTTCATAAACCAGCAGGGCTACTGTTCCGTGGTGCTCCAGGCGCTAGTGGACCACCAGAGCCGGTTCCAGGACATTTATGTGGGGTGGTCCGGGCGGGCCCACGACGCTCGCATCTTCAGGCACTCAGGCCTGTGCCACAGGCTGGAGGCAGGCACCTACTTCCCCCAGCGGGAATTCACCATTGGGGATGTCAGGATGCCAGTCTGCATCTTGGGGGATGCGGCCTACCCCCTGATGGCCTGGCTGATGCGGCCATACACCGGCCACCTGGACCACAGCCAGGCCACCTTCAACAGCCCTCCAGGTGATGCTGGACCAGGCCCCACAATAGGCCACTTCTACACCTCTGACTGCAGGGATGCCCCTGTGCCCCCACTTCCCGCTCCCATCACCACCCCTTCCTGCCACCTTTCCCTCACCTCCCAATAAACACAATGCACTTGCTGTACATAAGGCACTTTTTTATTTACATGGGGAAGGGAGTGCACTGTGGGGAGGAGGGGACCCTGAACTGGGAGGGCCTCATGATGGATAAGTACAGATGGCATTATTATTATCCTCATGATGGATAATGGAGGCCTCTCCCACCCGACGGGTGCGGGGGCGCCTCTGCCCCTCGTGCCGGGTTGGGGCAGGCTGCACCAGGAGGTGCCGAGGGTGGGGGACCTCAGGAGGGGGCATGGGCAAGGCGAGGGGGCCTCGGGAGGGGGCATGGGCAAGGCAGGAAGAGAAGCGGGCGGAGAGCTGGGGGTGCCAGAGGGTGTCTGGCAGCATTGGGCTGCTGCACAGGGCCCATCCGGTCGGCAATGGTGCCCAGGAGAGTGCAGACATGGTCGCAGCGCTCCAGGTACTGGCCCCACACCCGCTCCCGCCACTCCGCATCTGCGCGGATCTTCTCTGTCAGAGCGTGCTCCATGCGCTCGATTGCGCAGACGTGGCAGCGGAGCAGGTGGTGGTGGTCCCGGAGGCGCTGCGACAGGCCCTGGATCCTTGGCGCTGGCAGGATGGGGCTGGAAGGTCACTCGGTGGCAGGGGGTCCCACTGCAGGAGAAGCAGAGGAGAGCAACATAGTCAGTGAGCCCTGCCCCAAATGGTGTTCCAGAGCCCCGTGGCCTCCTCCCAGCACGTCACGATGCCTGGGGACAGGTGTAGCTGGTGAGGGGGAATTCCCCTGGGGTAGCAGGAGAGGGGGGGGGTCCCAAGGTGGCCCAGGAGCCCCCGGGGGGGGCCGCATGTGCTTGGGGGGGGGCTTGTTGTGCCTTCCCCAGAGGAAGCTACAGTGTCCCAGAGGTGGCCATGGATGTGTGCTGTGTGCAGCACCCTTTAAGCTGTGTGGGGTTAGGCCTGCAACCTTGGGGCTGGCCTACTCTTGGCCAAACCTCCCCCTCGCCCCCTCCCCCGGTCTGGTCGAACGGAATCCCTGGGGTCCCAGGCGTGTGCTGGGGCTAGCTTCCGCTTCTCTGTGCCACTTAGTCTGGCTGCACGTAGGGTTGCCGGATGGTTTCAACAAAAATACTGGACACACTTGACATTACATGACACTCTACATTACATCTTAGTTAAAAAATACCAGACATGTATATTTTCTCATTTTTATCCTCTCAATTTGTTTCCCGAACAGAAAGCTCAAAGACTGGACTATCCGGTTCTAAACTGGACACCTGGCAACCCCAGCTGCACGAGGTTGCACGTGCTGCATGCCTCTGTGCAGCATGTGGCCAGGCTGTGCCATGTGCCGCTACCTCTCCCCCACCCTGTGGCCCTCCCCCCCCCGCTTCTCCAGCACACTTGCGAATGGAAACCACTGCACTCACCAGACAATCCGTCGCCGGCTTCGGAGGATGCCCGGGACACATCCTGACTGCTGCTGGGCCGGGATGGTGAGGTCTGGCTGCTGTCCTCTGCCACCTCCTCCTCCTCCTCCGGTGGCCTGGGTCGGACCACTGGGGTGGCCACTGCTGTGGCCACCTGGGACAGCAGGGGAGTGGCCCCTTTGTCCCCCAAGATCTGGTGCAGGCAGTGATACTGGGGACAGGCAGTGGCTCCGCTGCCCCCATGCTTGCTGGCCCGCACGCAGGTGAGGCGCAGGTCCTTCACCTGGCCCGGACCTGTTCCAGGGTCCGGGCCAGGTGTCCCTTTGCAGCTAGTGCCTGAGCCATCTGGACAAAAATGTGGGCAGTTCTCCTCCGGGACTTGGGGTCCCGGAGGGCCTCCTCCTTTCCCCAGAGGTCCAGGAGGGCAGTCACCTCGGCGGTGCTCCAGCATGGAGTCCGCCGCTTGGTGCCCCTTCGGACCTGCTGGGTGCTCTGGGGTGGCTCCTCCATGGGGTCTGAGGGACCTGGCTGAGGCTGGGCAGCTGCCATTCCTCCCTCTGGCTGCTACCCGGGCTGCACGTGGCAAATGGCTGTGCTCCGTGCCTGTGCCTTTAAGGGGGGGCCAATTAGGGGGAACCAACAAGTGGTGATTGCCTGTACGGAGTGTCGGAGAGCCCACCTGTGTTTTTCACTGGAGGTCAATTCTTGCGCAAGTACATGCTTGCCGAATGTCCACACTGCCCTCTTGCGCACGAGTGCCTGCGCAAGAGAGCTTAAGCCTGATAGAAAACAGCATAGCTCTTGAGCAAGGAGCCGTCTCTTATCACGCCGTACTGTACATTTACTTGCGCAAGAGCGGATGGGCAGTGTAGACGCGCTGTGGATTCTTGCGCAAGAACGGCCATTCTTGCGCAAGAAGCCGCGAATATAAACATAGCCCAGGTGTCTGGATCTTTTAATTCTAAATTTAATCCATAACAGTTTAGCCATTTCTGATAATCAAAATAGGGCAAAATGTTTTGCTATTTAATAAAATTCTGGTCACTTTCTTTGAGAAGTTCTAGTGCACCCATGCTTTGGAGCAAAGCCTTGAAATGCAACAGCCACTAGCTGTGTGTCAGGGATATAGCTGGGGAAATCTATCCAAATATGGCCAAGTTGAAAGCCTTCAAAAAAAAATCTCTTCATCTATGCTTACCAGAGATGACAAAGAATTTAGTAGCTACAATCACCAAGATTCAATCTTCATTTTACATGGAGAACTGAGATTGGATGAGGAACTTGGGATGGCATAGTGGGTCTAAGAACAAGTGTAGAGAAGACACACCAGGAGGCAACTAAGACTGAATGAGTGAGAAGATGGGAAACAAGAGTCAGGGTGGGAGTACTGGGATTGATGCAGCAAGTAGTTGAGAGAGACTTGTATGGGGAGCCTAAAAGTGATGACTAAGACAGGAGGGGCAAGCACAAAGGGATGAGAAGTCTATGGAGTGGAGACTGGAACTAGCTAGAGAAAGAATAGGATTGGGAGAAGGAGTTGGACAGGGAAGAAACAGGACAGGCACTTACTAACAAGAAGTACTTTTGTATAAACTGGGGATTTACGAGTTGGAAGCAACAGAAGACAGAAAGACCTGGTTATATTAGTTAATCAGAGGACAACTATGAGCTGCAAGTGTGATAAGGATGTGAAAAAGCTGTGTTTCTCAACCAGTGGTACGAGTACTTCTTAGGGGTACTCAAGAGAAGTCGGGGAGGGAGTACATCAGCCCAACTGAAATTTGGAGAAAACTGAATTTTTGTTTTAAGTTTTCCAGTGCTTTATTATTTTTGTACTTTTTATACCCAAAAATTTCATTGCCCACCTGGCTATGACTAAGTTGTTTAAACAAATGTGTTGCACTGGTAGAAACAAATTGTGTGTGTCTGAAAACTAGGTATTGGGGGTACTTTATGAAAAAAGTTTAAGAAACACTGTGGAAAAGGGCTCATGCAATCTTAAGATGCTTTTGGAGAGAGATTTCCAGCAGAGAGAGAGAGAAACACTAATATCCTTATATAAGGAACTGGTGAGACCTCATTTGGAATACTGTGCAGTTCTGGTATCCCATGTTCAAGAACAATGAATTCACACTGGAACAGATACAGAGAATGGCTACACTAGGATGGTCAGTGAAATGCAGAACCAAACTTACAAGGGGAGACTTAAGGAACTTGGCTTGTTTTGCCTAACAAAACAAGCTGAAGATTCTCTAAGTACATTGGAGGGATAAACATCAGGGATGGAGAAGTTATGAAAGCACCAAAGTCATTCTCAAGTGTTAGCTTGAAATTAGATAAATGTTTTTTCATCAGAGTGAAGTTCTTCAACATCTTCCAATGGAAGTAGTGGTGGCGGCAAAAACAAAAACAAAAAACTCCAACCTAATTTGCTTCAAGACTGAGCTTGATAAACTTATTGAATGGTATAATGAAATTGTCTACAATGGCATATGCCCTTCTGTTACTAGTGTTACTAAATATCTCCAATGGCCAGAGAGGAGACACTAGTGGGAAGGACTATGAGTTATGCAGAGAATTCTTTCTGAGGTGTCTGGCTGGTGGGTCTTGCCCATGTACTCCGAGATTAACTGATAGTCATGTTTGGGTTGAGAAATGTGACACATCTTAGGGCTTTTTCACCTTCCTCTGAAGGGACGTGGGTCTTTTGCTGTTTTGAATTAGCATCAGTGATGGATTCTGTGTAACTTTTAAGTCTTTAAATCAAAACTTGAGGAGCTTAGTAACTCAGCCAAAGGTTGTGAAGGGAGTGGGAGGGTGAGGTTCTATTGTCTATGATGTGCAGGAAGTCAGACTAGATGATCATGAGAAGGGCCCAACCAAATTCACAGCCATGCAAAACACAGACTGTGAAATGTGATGTCCTCTCATGAAATCTGGCCTTGTGTGTACTTTTGCACTATAATATACACACGAGGGAGACCAGCATTTCTCAAATTGGAGATTGACCCAATTTGCAGGGGGAGGAGGGGGTTCCACTGATTATTTTAGAAGTGTGACAGTATTGCTATTCTTATTTCTGTGCTGCCTTTCGAGCAAGGCAACTGAAAAGCAGTGGTTTTAATGTTGACTGTGGCTACGTCTACACTGCAGAGCTTTTCCGGGATACCAGAAGTATCCAGGAAAAGCTATGCCCCCATCCATTTGGAACAGTTTCTGAAAAAGCAGACATGTTCTTTCAGCATCCCTGTATTCCTCATTGCATGAGGAAAAAGGGAGGTTCCAAAATAGGAGTTTTTTCCAAAATTTGGCCCCATGTACATGGGCCACATTTCAGAAAAGCTTCATCTGAAAAAAGCGGAAAAAGATACAGAAGTTGTAATTTGCATATCCTTTCTCTGACTTCTCTTTGCAGTCTAGACATAGCCTGTGTGCCTAGCTCTGAAGGCAGCACCTCTCCAGCAGCAATGCAAAACCATACCCATTTCACTCTTCTGCACTGCTGCCTGCAGAGCTGAGTGTGGCAGCAGCTAACTAAGGGCCCTACTCTGGAGGCAGCAGCACAGAAGTAAGGGTGGCAATACCTTAACAGGCCATCGTTATTTCTGTGCAGCTGCTGGCTATCGCTCTATCTTCAGAACTGGATTCCTCACCAGCTGCCACCATTCTCTAGCTCTGAAGGGCAATGCTGCTGCCAGCAGCTGCACATAAGTAAGGGAAGCAGTACTGCAACCCCCCTACAATAATCTTGTGCTCCCCCCTTCCGTGCAACTCCTTTTGGATCAGGACCCCTGCAATTACACTACCATGAAGTCTCAGATTTAAATATCTGAAATTTACCATTATTACTATCCTATGACATGAAAGAGGGCAAAATGAGCCATGAATTTGGTAGGGCCCTAATCATGATAGGCCCTCTGGCCTTAAAGTCTGTTGGAGCAGATGGGGCAAATTATTAGCCATAAACTCATGAGTCACCATTTAATGCAGCATTGAAAAAGTGTCCCACTGAGTCAGGGGGTATTTGGGTTTTGTTTTTTTTCTGGACAAGCAAGTAAACATTTTTTCCTTTTCAATAAATACAGCAAAGGACAAGGAAGTAGATTTTATACCTTGAGTTGCTAATTTTCATGACCAGTGTGGCAGGGTCAGTCCACTCCTGGGTCCCATACCCCTGTTCTGCTCACTATCCCAAAGTTTAGGGGCTGTAGTACAAATCTCATTCACCTTGTTTCAGTGTTTGGCCTGTCCCTCAGCAAAAACAACAGAGTGTTGGGGCTGTTGCCCTGGGCCAGCTGGGGCTGAGTGAACAGTCCTTGTCTGGCCACTTGGGGGTAAGGGAGCCTCACCTACCCCTTTAGTAGTGGTGATATTGTTCTGCTCAACACCTCTAAGCCTCCTTATCAGTTGTTCCTGTGCTATCCCCCCACAGGGAAGGTTTTTAAAGAGGTCACGTGGCAGCCTGAATCAACTCACCTGGCCCTTAATTGCTTTATAGCAGACTGGTCTCAGCTGCCCCTGATTAGCTAGGACTATGTCTGTTCATTTTTAAGAGCTGCCTCTCTCCCCTACTATCAAGCTGTTTAATCTGCCCTGTCTCATCACATTTGCAAGGCTGCTTTAATATGCACATGACACCCTCAAAGGCAACTTGAGTAAAATAACTATTTCATTCAGCTTATTGTGCAGCTATCTGTATGAAAACTAAGAGCAGAGTGAAAACTGAAATGCGTATATTTAATTCTTGTTTGGGTGTGTCATTATAGTATGAATATCAAGGAAATGAATACATCAAAGAATGCCTGATTCTGTCCCCTTTACACTTTGGGTGGTACTTTATGCTGCACATAATCTCTGTTTTCCATATGGAGTCAGGAACTAGTCACTGTGGATAAGGGTGGCAGAATCAGGTACAGAATTAAGAAGCTTATTAACTTACCACATAAATTAGTGCTGCGTAGGAAGCACACATAATGCTGGTGAGAGCAGTCTTTGCTGGATAGGAGATCACATCAAACAGGGAAAATGTTCTACCCTGAAGGAAATACATTTTTAAAAAGTTTTTGGGCGGGTTTAGCTGCCAAAATATCAATGCTGCTAAACAGGACAATATTTTAAGAGCAGTTCCCTATATTCATATCCACTTCTGAAATGCCTATCTTTACATGTTTGTTCCTCTTTGAGCCAAATCTTTTTGTGCATGATTAAGAACAATAGTTCATTTTGTCATCTTGGAGGGTCACAGGAACATATAGGAATCACAAGCATAAAAGAGGTGGCATCCACCACAGCCCTTTTACCAGCCTACTTATTCTTCTGACTCAGCAGGCCTTCTGTGGGTTACAGGAGAAAGGGGGTGTGGCGGAGAGAGGGTTAATGCTACTCCAGAACTGGCTGTGCCCTCTTTCCATGTACAAGGAGAACCATGTATACTGGGTCCTCTCCATTTGCAGTTGTTGGGTGCAATCAGTGCATCTGTTTGTATATAGTTCTTATTCAGGCAAAATGCCGACTGAATGAGGACAAAGTAATGTATTCAAGATTTGGGCTCGTATTAATTATTATGTAAGAGAGGTGAAAGTATTGATAGTGGGAAAATGGGATAGAGATGGTAAAGATTCCAATTTTGCACACAGTAACTGAGCTGAGTGGCACAGAACTCTTAACTGAAAGTAGTTTGAAAACCTGATATACATTGCAGGTAAAATACATTAGAATAGGATCTAATTAATTAGCACTTGAACTAAAGCTCCCATACCTGATTTTTATAGAGAGGCTGCTTTGATGTGTTTATGTTTTTCAGAAGACGATGAGACATAGTATTTAACTCTGCAAAATTTTGTACAAGTCGTGGCTGCAAGAATTTGGCACCAGATTTTGAAGATGCTGATATTCTGTTTAGCCCATTAATAACTCTTACTCCAGGAGATGAAGAGAATGTGCTTGCCACCACTGATCTGGATGCTTGCAGAATGGGAATTTGCTGAAAGGGAAGTATTTGAGAAATAACAGGGCATATGATTCTAAAATCAGTTTCTTAGAATATCATGAGTTTATGGAGAGTGAAAGGCTATTATAAAGACAATTCTTTGATACTGAGGTTATTCAAAGATACAAGTTATTTTATTAAAAGCTAGGTTTTTTTTTCATTTAGTGCTATAAATAATAATGAACGCATGTAATGACTTGAATTGAGGGAACATCCAAGACACTATGTAAACACATAGGAAAAGATAATTTGCCCTGTGTTCATTTATAAAGTTCCAGAATATTTTACACTTAATGTCTTGGAAAACAACATACATTTATGTGCACAGTTAGCATCTAGAAGAAAAAGCCTTTGCAGCTTCTATTTGACCATGGGCTCAAGACTACCTATCTCTTGTAATTGGTGTATGGCCTTTGCAGTACTCCCAGCTCTACAGTGGCTCAGCAAGCAGGGAAGTGCAGCTGTTATTAGAATTTGAGAAATATGTCTATGGATGCTGACAGTATCAGCAACTCCCAGTAGGCTCTGCATCTTGCAGAGCTCACTGTGTTTTCCATAAGACTCAGCATTAAAAGAAAACTTTAAAAAAATTTGGAGATGCAGGTATTCTAGCTCAGCCTATCAGCTCAGAACATAAAGAGCCTAACAGAGGATATGTCAGATTAAATTGAGAGTACACTTGATATGAGCCAAAAGAGTTTAATGGTTTTTTGCTGATGATTTACCAATTGATTTAAATTATAGCATTGCCACCTGGTAATACAGTGATGGGCATATTAGAAATGCTTAAGATAAAAGCATAGAATCACAGGACTGGAAGGGAGCCCCCTGCAGTCCTGCACTGCTGCCTCTCTGTCAGGGGTAGCAGGTGGGAGCTGGTCTGGGGAGGAACCGGTTTTAAAAAAGGACAGGGGCTGCTGATGCAGAGCAGTCTCTGTTTGCAGCGGGCCCAGATTCCCTGCGGACAGAGGCTGCTCTGTGGGATGCAGAGTCCCTGTCTCTGGGGAGGGGCAGGGGAGGCTGCTACAGAGCAGCCTCTGTCCTCAGCAAGCCTGGGCCCACTCTGGACACAGGCTGCTTCGCGGCAACCTCCCCTGCCTACCCCCATGCTGCTGCCTCTTTCAGAGACAGCAGTGTCGTGGAGTGGGGCAGGCGGGTCCACACAGTCAGCTTGCACAGTGAGCCAGCTTGAAAGCTGGCTCTTCACACTTATCAGCTCCTGCCTGCCCCCCTCACCCTCCATGCTCATGGGTAGCTGGCACCAGCTCCCTCCTTCTCCTTTCCCCCTTGTTGCCCCTGATACAAAGATAGCAAGTGGGGAGATGCATGTAGTTGACAAGAATAACTAATAAGCCCGGGCTTATTGGTTAATCGTGTAGTTGTCTACAAGTTGGCATCCCTACACTGTTCAGGGGAGCTCTGTGTTGGTTCTATAATTTAGCACAGGGTCTGTACTTAGAGGGATACAGTTGTCCAAGTAGGTATGTGCAATGTAGCAACAATCACTCTTCCTATCAATAAACTGGAATAATAACTTGGCCATAGGGTGACTGTGTGAGAAAGATCTAAGTATGATTACTCCATAGTAGTCTTCCCTCCACAATGCCAATCACTTAGAGTTTATTCAGTGAGGGTGATGAATTTCAGTGGCTGCACTAAATCGGAGAATTGTTCCCACATGTGTAAAATACAAAGATACGTTTCTGTGCACTAGGCAGTAACCTATATTTCAACTGATATTGGTCAGAAGTGCAACTTCCATGAAAAATGAATGGGAGTCCTGTAAACAAACTATGAAAAAAAAATGTTGAGTAGATTCTCAGATGTAAATTGCCATAATTCCATTGAAGTCAATGTAGCTATGACAATTTACACCAGATAAGGATCTGTCTTGGATGTTTTGTACATCTAGTACTATTATTATATATGATAAAAATAAAAAACATTAAAACCAAATAAGATTCTTGAAACATTTAGGAAGAATGCACATTGAAATGGAACATGGGATCCAGTCCAAGAGGTGAGTATAATAGCCTGAACCACTCAGAAATAGCAACCACAATGTAATTAAATTTAACATCATAGTAGGGGGGAAAAGCAAAGAAGCCCACCACAATAGCATTTAATTTCAAAAAGGGGAACTACACAAGAGTGAGGAGGCTAATTACATATACAATAAAAGGAACAGCCACAAGGATGAAGTACCTGCAAACTGCATAGAGACCGTAATACAGGCTCAAATTAAATGTATGCCCTACAAATAATTTTAAAAAATTGCAAGGGAACCTTGCTACCGTGGCTAAACAGCAGAGTAAAAGAGAGTGTTAGAGGGGGGAAATCCTTTACAATTCGAAGTAAAATAATGAGAAAAAAAGCTTAAACCCTGTCAAAAATGCAGAACAGCTACCTAAGGTCACAAAAACTAACTGCATTTTTTTAAAACTACATCAGAAGCAAGAAGCCTACCAAACAGTCTGTGGGGCCATGGGATGGCCAAGGTGATGATAGAGCACTTAAGAAAGAGCTGTTTCAGAGACGCTAAATTAATTATTTACATCCATCTTCACTGCAGAAAATATGGGAGAGATCCCAACACCTGAGCTGTTTTTTTTTAAATGTAACTGAGGAACTGTCCCAGATTGAGATATTAATAGAGGAGGTTTTGGAAGAAATAAATTAAATGGTAATAGGTCACTAGGACCAGATGGTATCCACTCAAAAGTTCTGAGGGAACAGAAATATGAAATTGCAGAACTTGCTTAGATATGTAACCTGTCACTTAAATCACCTTCTGTACAAGATAAAAGAAGGACAGCTAATGTAATTCATATTTTAAAAAGTCTCCAAGTGCAATCCTGGCACTTACATAGCAGTAAACCTAACTTCAGTAACCAGGCAAATTGACTGAAACGGTAGTAAAGAACAAAATTATTAGACACATAGATAAACATGATATATTGGGGAAGAGTCAGCACAGCTTTTGTAAGGGAAATCAAGCCTCACCCGTATATTAGAATTATCAGACAGTCAACAACAAGCGTGTGGAGAAGCATGATCCTATTTAGTATACTTGGACATTCAGAAAGCCTTTGACAATGCTCTTCACCAAAGACTCTTGAACAAACTAAGTAGTCATAGGATAAGATGGATTGTCCTCTCATGGATCAGTTACTGATTGAAAGATAGGAAGTGTCAGAAAGGAATGACAAATTTTCACAATGGAGAGAGGTAAATAGCATGATTCCCAAAGATCTGTACTGGTACCTGTGCTGTTCAACATATTCATAAATGATCTAGAAAAAAGGGTGATTAGTGAGGTGACAGGTGATGCAAAATTGCTCAAGATAGTTAGTCCAAAGATGACTGCAAAGAGTTACAAAAGGATCTCACTAATCTGGGTGACTGGGTGAGAAAATGGCTGGGTGAGATGAAATTCAGTGTTGATAAGTACAAGGTATGCGTGTTAGAAAACAATTCCAGCTATCCATACAAAATGTTGGGGTCTAAATTAGCTTTTACCACTCAAGAAATAGATAGTTGTGAATAGTTCCTGAAAACATCCACTCACCATACAGCGACGGTAAAAAATGCTAACAGAATATTAGATAATAAAAAAACAGGAAGTATCATCATATCACTATGAAAATCCACAGTATAACCACAGCTTGGATACTGCGTGTAGTGCTGGTTGTCAATCTCAAAAGATGATGTATTAGAATTAGAAAAATGTACAAAAAATTGGGGGTGTGGAACAACTTCCATACATGGTAAGATTAAAAAGATGGGGATTGTTCATTTTAGAAAAGAGACATATAAAGGAGGGATATGATAGATATCTATGAAATAATGAATGGTGTGGAGAAAGGGAGAAGGAAAGTGTTTTTCATCTCTTCATATTACACAAAAACTAGCATCATCCAATGAAATGAACAGGCAGCAAATTTAAAATAGAACGAAGTACTACTTCATAAAACACATAGTCAACCTGTGGAACTTGTTGCCATGTTGTGAAGCCCAAAAGTATAATGGGGTTCAAAAATAATTCAGATATGTTCATGGTGGACAGGGCTCATACAGCTGCACATACTCTAATGTGATACATGCCACCACGTGCTACCAATGCCCTTTTGCCATGTGTATTGGCCAACCTGAATAATCTTTACAACAAAGGATCAATGGACACAAGTTAGATATCAGAAATAGCAATACAGGTTGGACATCCCTGGTCTGGAACCCTCGGGACCTGATCAGTCTCAAATGAGGGGAGTTGCTAGACCAGGGAAGGTCCCTTCCTGGCCCGTACCAAACTGCTGCCCCCCATCTAGGGCTCCAGCCTGCCCTGCTGCTTCCTGGTCACTCCCTGAGCCAGAGCTCTCTAGCTCCTGCTGGCCCTATTACTGCTGAGGCTGGAGCTCTGCAACCAGGGCTCCCTAGCTGCTGCCAGGGCTGGAGTTGCATGGCTGGGGTCGGAGCTGAGTGGCAGGGGCCAGAGCTGCGTAGCTGGGGCCAGGACTGGAGCTGCGGGCTGCTGCCAGCTCCCTGCTACTGCCCGGCTGCTGGGGCCAGATCTCCCTGCTGTGCTGCCCATCCACCTCCAACAGGGCTCCCAGCTGAGTTGCCGTCTCTGCCCCCCCGCCACGCTCCTGCCCTGCAGATAGACCTCCCTGTACCTGGACTCTGTGGTCCAGGAACATCTGTGGTCCTCCTGGACCATTGATGTTGCCAGGCCAGAGAGTCTTGGTTAAGGGGGGTACAACCTATATACATAAACCTGTACGGGGACATTTTAACCTGCCTGGGGATTCATTAGTGGATTTAAAAGTAGCCATTCTTCTACAAAGGAATTTCACAAGCCAGTTACAGAAAGAGAGTGCAGAATTAACCTTCATTTGCAAATTTGACACTGGTTCTCTGGGCAGGAACAAACTGGATGTCCCATTGTAAAACCAGTCTTCCTTACATTTCACACATCATTGACATCAAAGCTAAGTATGGGACACTTCCAGCCCACTCAATTAGCCTCATTAGCACTGGCACTGTAATTGACAGGTACTTTTATTTTTCCTCGCCCCTTTTCTGTTATAAATTCTGGGTTCTTTTTTTCCACTCAGATCATCTGAAGAAGTGGATTGTGCCCACGAAAGCTCATGATACTGTATATATATCTTTGTTAGTCTCTAACAGGACTAATCGTTTTTAAAATTACAGACTAACATGGCTACCTCTCTGAGGTCTATCAATGGCTGTTTGTCAGGATGGTCAGAAACTCAATCCCATACTCTGGGCACCAGGGTGACAGCCTCACCGGGCCCCTGGACAAGGCAGAGGGGGCCTGCTGCATGCCCCTAGAAAGGGTGGGGCTTCAGTTGGAAGGGAGTGTTGGGGGCTAGGCAGCCCTCAGCGCAGCCCAGAGAGTACCATGCCTCCCTCTCCAGCTCTCAGCATTGCCCAAAGCATGAAGCATGATACTCCAGCAGCAATTTAAAGAGGTTGGGGCTGCGGAAGTGTTGTCTCTTTTGTATCACCAGTCCCTAGGGCAGTTGCCCTCTTTTCTTTCCACTGTCAGCAGGTCTGGCTCTGGGTGTCTCTAAAGTACCAGAAGCTGGGATCAGACCACATGAGATGGATCACTCAATAAATTGCCCTGTTCTGTACATTCCCACTGAAGCATCTGGCTGTGGCTACATCAGAAGACAGGCTACTGGGCTAGATGGAACATTAGTCTGACCCAATAAGGCTGTTCTTATGTCCTTATATGTATCACAGTGCCCTTAGGATCTAACAATGGTAGTGCAAGCGTGGGCAAGCCTTTTAATCTGGCCCACCTGCATTTGTGTCATGGAGCAGCGCTACACAAAGCAGCTAGCTGCTCCCTGTGGCTCACTGCGCTGTGGGAGAAGGGGAGGAGGCTTTGTGTGCTGCCCCCACCTCCAGCAAAATCTCTCAGTTCATACTGGCTAAAAAACCAGCCAATGGGAGCTAGGGGCAGGAGCACTGCAGCTCAATTTCTCAGCAGTCCTGTGGGTAGACCGAAACAGCCCCTATCCATGGTGGGCCCCCCACTGGGCTGAAGTAGCTCCCTGAACATAGCAGGTGGGGAGCTGCTCTAGTCCCCACCGGTTAACCTTTATAAGTAAGCCTCACACATTAAGGGTGAGGCTAACATTCACATTCCTAGTCCAGCCTAGTAGTAGAGCAGGCATTAGGAACCAATAGGATTGACAACTTTGGTTGGACATATTCTTGGAGGTTACAGCACATGACATAATCTAAAGATTAATCTTTAATTTCTGGAGACTCTAGGACAATCCTGGAGGGCTGGCAACCCAAGAACCAAGGTCTAAGGTCAGAGCCAGCCAGCCAGTGGGAAGTCAGTCGCCTACTGCCCTCTTTAACCAGTTAAACAATATGTTTAACCAGTTAGCCAATTAAAGGGGGTTTTGCATCCGTAGGCTAGACTGCCCTCATCTCAGTCAGCTGAGCCAGGAGTGCACAAGAGGTAAAGAAGTGTAAGGGAAGGAATGAGAGTGAGCATTGGATGAGGGAATGGATGAGATGGGGTCACTGTAGCAAGAGGAAGGCTTAGAAGAAGAGATCAGATAAGAAACTTCTGTGTCTGTGACAAGTAGCAAGAGGAGGGAGTTATAAAAGGAGAAATGGAAGGTCATATTGTATTTTGTCAATTTTCTCTTGGAGGAAATTGGCACCTGTACAGAGAAAAATGGAGGTATGAGGACAGGGTTTGATGAGTGATCAGAGATGGCTGGGATTGTGGAGGTGAGATTCAGTTAAATTGTCTTAGTGGAGTTATTTAGCTAGGTAGATGGCAGAACTGAAGGAGAAGAGAATGAATTTGTAGTGTTAGAAGTCAGCCTACTCATGGCATTTCTGGCAGAGATGTTCTGCAGTGTGAGAACAGGAACAGAGGAAGCAAATGTTGGGAATATTTCAGGAAATAGTTTCTTACAAACCTTCTTCTGATTTTATTTCTACGAGAGGGATTGTAATTGACGTCCTGCTTCACATTCTGATTTGCCAGTGACAGTGGAATTGAAAGTATAGAAGAAGGTGAGGATCTATCACAGTAGAGTAGGGGTGAGCAATACTTTTCGCAGGAGGGTCACAAATTTTAGTTAAGTCATCAATGGCTAGCTCCAGGCCCCTAGAAGGAGGGGCCTTAGGCAAAAGGGTGGGGCTGGGGGAGAGAGAGAGTGTGAGAGACACAGAGACTTTGTGACACAGATTGTGTGTGTGTGTGTGAGAGACACAGGGATTGGAAGAGTGCATGTTGCAGACTGGGAGAATGTGTGTGATACAGACTGTGTATTCTAGCTTCTGCTGGGTAAGTTTCTGAGACACATCATGCACTGTCTCTTTAAGGCCAGGTCTACACTAGACTTGGAAGGTTGGGTTAAGGTACACAACTCCAGCTACATAAAATACATAGTTTACCGTAAGCTGAGCTTGGTGCCGTCTTCACAGAGGGAGGCCAACGGAAGGAAATGCTCCCGTCAGCTTCCCTTACTCCTCGCAACTACAAGGAGCACTGGTGCCGACTGTAGCTGCCCTCAATATTTGAGTTAGTGAGTGCAACTAGACCCATTAAATCAAACACCAGAAGATTGATCTCCAGCATGGCAAGTGAAGATGTGGCCTAAGACAGGGAAAACTGTCCTGTTCTGTTGTCTCCTCCTCCCCTACTCTGCAGGGATGGGAAATATGGGGGAGGAGGAAGTAAGTGAGAGAGCTGGCCGGAGAAATCTTAAAAACAGTGCACTGCCCCTTAAAATGGCCACTCATCTCAGTCATTAACCATATTTCAGAATGGAGCAGCTCCATTGTGTGTGTCCCTCTCCCAGACCCCTGCATTGTAGAGATGGGGGTACAGGAGCAGGGAGACACTCTGACTTCAGCACTGCACTCCCACCATCCAGCTAGAGGGAAGGTCCTGGGAACAGCTTGGCTACAGGATGGAACAAGGTGGAGGAAGGTGCAGCTGAACACACACTGCCAGAATGCTCTACTAATCAGCTGAGTGGGTGGGACAGAAATGCTGGACAGGCCAAATCCAGCCTGTAGCCCATATTTTGCCCACCTCTGCAGTAGAGTCTGAGCACCTCACAAGCCTTGATGGATTTTACCTTCACAACATCCCTGTGAAAGGGAAATTTTATCTCCATTTCATAGATGAGGAATGGAGGAACTGCAGACTACATTCACAGAAATTTTGGACACCTAACTGCCACTTGAGGTGGGATCTAAATCCAAAATTAAGATCCTCAGAACCTCCACTCAACGCTATCTAACACACAGATTACCTAGGCATCTAAATTTCTGCCAAGTGTGTATGCATGGAGCCATCTAAATCCTGATGCCATCAAGCAGCTCAGGCCTTTCCCCTCCTGTCTCACCTGAAATGCCCAATTCAGCAGATGTTTATAGAGGCCACTTACAAGATTAAGCTCAGAATAAAATGGAAGTGGAGGAGCCCCACGAGAGAAAGAGTGAGACATGACTCTTTCTTATGCCCAGAAATTAAGAGTATCCACTTGGGAGATCCAGGTTTCCTGCTCCAATAACTAATGACTAAATATGTTCTGTTGAGGTTGATGCCTTATGAAATAATGGTAGATAAAACTCATTTACAATATTTTTAAACAAGAAGGGGAAAATCCTTTATCAGAACTTTAATGGCAATGAAATACGGTAGTTCAGTAACATTACCTGGTTTGACTGTTGTATTCCAATTATGGTTGGAAATTCATCCTTAATCTCATCTATAATTTCCACAACTACTCTCTGGATTAGGTATGCTGAGATAAAAAAAGAAGCAATTAATACTCAATTCAAAACTTCCTAATTAATTAAATAAAGTGATGGTAACGTGTGAATAGGTAGGACAAGGAAGGTTTGGAGGGTTAAATGGATCACAAACTGGACTACATACCTTGTCCAGATAATCTCTTTATCACTTGCCCACATATCCACCCAATTGGTTTGATGGGCATTTTGTGTTTTAGGGCAAGTTCCTGAGTCCTAAACTCAGTCATCTCACAAGACTAACCCAGCTGGACTCCCAGATTCCAAATGAACACACCATGGCTCCCACACATGAACTTCAACATACCCAGGCAGGGAGCCTTTATGACAGCACAATGGAGCCCTTAGATACCCACTTAGCTTCTGGTGCTGTGCGTATGTGTGGTGCCCAAGGCATGATCCTATCAGGAAAAAAAAATTCTACTTTTTCACAAGTTGCTATCACATTTCTTCTAAGTTTTGCACAAGAATATACTATTTTACATCTTGCTCTTCTAGTATTCTAAATCCATGGGCTTGGAGATAAACAAAATAAATCTCTGATTTCCTTTGTCTTCAGGCTTATGGTACTATACAGGGTAGCCATGGGCTATACTCTCCAGTACCCATCTGTCTGATGTTAATAGAACCATGCCATGTGGAATGGGGCAAGGTGGCTTCCAAATGTTGTGCTCTATAGACTGGTTCCTATCAAGGTTCCCACTAAGATGTGTGGGAATCATCAAATGATCCAGCCCATCACCCATTCCCAGCTCCTGGCAAACAGAAGCTAGGGATACACATCCCTGCCCATTCTGGCTAATAGCCACTGATGGACCTATCCTCCTCGAACATTTTTTTATTGGAACTCTGTTATAGTTTGGGCCTTTCCACCATCTCCTGGGAAAGAGTTCCACTGGTTGACTGTGAAAAAATAATTTATTTGTTTTAAATCTGCTGCCTATAAATTTGATTGGGCCAGCTTCTTGTGTTATATTAGTGAAGGAATAAATAACATTTCCTTATTGTATTTTTCCACACCATTCATAATTTTCTAGACATCTGACATATCCCTTCAACCTTTAGTCATTTCTTTTCCAAGCAGAAAAGTCCCAGTTTTATTAATCTCTTCTAATATGGAAGCTGCTCTTTACCCTTAATCATTTGTTGCCCTTTCTGTACCTTTTCCAAATCCAATATATCTTTTTTTTTATAGATGTGGTGACTAGATCTGCATACAGTATTCAAGATGTGGGCATACCATGTCTTTATATAGAAGCAATATGATATTTTCTGTCTTATTATCTATTCCTTTCCTAATGATTCCCAATATTCTGTTAGGTATTTAGTTTTTAGACTGAGACTACACATTGAGCAGATATTTTCAGGAAACTATCCACAATGATTCCAAGATCTCTTTCTTGAGTGGTAACAGCTAATTTAGATCCCATCACCGAATTCCATCTGTCCTTGTGTTGCCCAATCACCCAGTTTTGTGAGATCCCTTTGTAACTCTTTGCAGTCAGCTTTGGACTTAACTGTTTTGAGTAATTTTGTAGTGCCACCTCATTGTTTATTTCTTTTTCAAGTTTAAAAGTACTAGTCCAAATGCAAATCCCCTCAGCACAAGGGATGTTAGATAGCATGTAATTGAATAGTAACGTAACCACATAAAATTTCAGTGGTTACATGACTATTCAATAGTCCCCAGGGGCAGGGCTGGCAGCCAGTGTGCTCCCAGCTCCATTCCCAGGGAGCTTCCTGCCTCTATCAGGGCAGCAGTGTGGAGTGGCAGGCGGGAGTCAGTCTGCGAGGGGAGCCAGTTTAAGAACCATCTCCCTGTGCAGACTGGCTCTAATACAGAGGCAGCAGCACAGAGTGGCAGCAGCACCTGTTCGCAGGGACCTCGGACCCCCCCAAGGACAGGGCCTGGTTTTAGCCAGCTCTCCCCAGCAATGGCTCCTGCCTGTACCCCTGCCCCTGCTGCCTCTGTAAGGGGGGCAGGTGGGTCTGTGGAGCCAGCATGTGCAGAGAGCCAGCTCCCCTTGCGTATCGACTCCGGCCTGCCCCCCAACCCTAACCCTCCACACTGCTGCCTCTCATCAGAAACAGCACCATGGGAAGAGCCAGATCCAGTGCTCATGGGGAGCTGGCTTAAAGCTGGCTCTCCACAGAACTGGCTCCCATCTTCCCCCCCTTGCTGCCTCTAATACAGAGGCAGTGGAGGGGGGAGGGGGATAAGTGTAGCTGACAGGATTAACCAATAAGCCCAGGCTTATTAGTTAATCATGTAGTCATCTACACATTGACATATAAAGGTTACTCACCTTGTGCAGTAACTGGAGATCTTTGAGATGAGTGTCCCCGTGGATGCTCCATGTTTAGTCTTGTGCCATCCCGGCACCTGGATTGGAGATTTTGAAGCAGTTCCCGCACAGGCCGCACATGCGCAGTGCTGACCGGCGCGTGACATGCCAGTAGGCACTGCGCATGTGTGGCCTGAATCCTCCAGTTCCTTCTCTACCCTGGAGGCCCTCCAAGTCTGAAGCAGAGGGGAGGAGAGTGGGTCATGGAGCATCGACAGGGACACTCATCTCGAAGAACTCCAGTTACTGCATAAGGTGAGTAACCATTGATTCTTCTTCGAGAGATGTCCTTGTGGATGCTCTACAATTGGTGACTAACAAGCAGTTACAGCTTGTGGTGGCTGGGCATAGGCGTGCGCACGCGGTGTGTCGGGTGTGCCCAGGCACACGCTAATGTTTCAAAGCGCCGCCTGTGGTGCGGGGGCACGAGCCCCCGAACTAGAAGGAGCTCCGCTTCGGCGCTCTGGGAAACAGGCACCGCACTGGGTTTGCCACGTATGCACGGCTGCGCTGTCAAAACCGGCGGGTCTTAGGACCCCGCAGAAAGAGGCGGCAGGGACACAGCAACATCACCCCGCCGCCACATCAAGCGCGGTGAGTCTAAACCCCGGGTGGGGGGGAGGAGAGGGTAGGAGAAGTGGGGGGTGCCCAGGGCAGGGGATCAGGTGTAACACGGCTGGCCCGGGGAGGAGGAGGTCGGGAGCAGCGCGGCTGGCCCGTGGGGGTCGGGCCCTGAGGGGCCGCGTGCACGGGCTTCCCTACTCCGCAGGAAGGGGGGGTCGGCCCCAAGGGGTCGCGTGCATGGCTTCCCTGCTCGGCGGGACGGGGGAGGGAGTGGGCAACGGGGCTTCCTTCCTCCGCGGGGGGGAGGGGGTCAGCCCCGGAGGCAGTGCGCAACGGAGTCTTCCCTCCGAGGCTGGTGTAGGGGACTCCCTGCCCCCACTGGCACCCTGCCCCAGAACTTTGTCCCCCACCCTCCTGCCCCCATTCCCTCTCCCCTTCCCCCAGCCACAGAACTGTCCCCCTGTCCCCCCGCTGCAGAAACCTGCCCCCCTGGCACCCTGCCTCCCGCTGCAGAAACTTGTCCCCCGCTGGCACCCTGCCCCCTGCGGCAGAAACCTGTCCCCTGCCCCCCCCCCGCACCCTGTTCCCTCTCCACTGCCCCCAGCTGCAGAACCCTGTCCCCACTGGCACCCTTCCCCAGTACCATGTCCCCTGCTCTCAACTGACTTTTCTGTGGGTCAGTGACCCCTGACTTCAGACAGGTTCCCTGCCCTTCTTGTAAATAAAGACAATGCAGAAACTTTTTGTGTTTGACATAGTATTTTATTTAAAAATGAAGCCTGGTCAACAAACCCCCAATTGGGGCCAAGCCCCCATCTGGCCACAGCCACTCCTGCACTCCCCCTTGCCCCACACCCTATATCTGTACACTGGAATCCCCTGCCCTGAGCCCCTCACATACCCCAACCCAAATTCCTGCACCCTCACATCCACAAACCAGTGGCTTGCTTAGTACTCCAACACTGCCCGGCCTGGAGTCCCCTCCCCGAGCCAGCGTCCCCTTCTCCACCTCCTCCTGCATCCAGATTTCCTCCCAAAGCTTACACCTCTCACCCCTTCCCACACCCAAATCCCTCATTCCCATCCCAGAGCCTACACATCCTGTCCTCAACTCAGCAAGGGTATGGCTAGACTGCAAGAATTTTTCAGGATTCTGGAGATATCCCAGAAAAACTCTTCTGCATCCAGGGATGCGTTTGTTCTTCCGCTTTTTTTAGTGGAAGAGCAAACATGATATTTCGGTCACCCCTATATTCCTCTTTCCACGAGGAATAAGGGGGCTTCCAAAAGAAGGGGTTTTTCTGACATTTGGTCCAGTCTAGACAGGCCAAATATTGGAAAAACCTCTTCCTATAGAAGAATTGGGGAGGAAAAAAAAACAGCACTATAAGGATTGGGGCTAGCAAGTGATGGAGTGGAGGAGAATAGAGAGGGCGGGGCTTCAAGGAAGGGGCGGGTTGGTAGATCTTGGCTTGGTCTGTCATTTAAAAAATTATCTTGGGTGTAAAAAGGTTGGAGACCACTGGGGTAGGGGGAGCACCAGAAGGGTGAAAGTCAGGGTGACCCTAGAACTCTGTTACAGACCAGCTGGCGGCTGCTGGAGGAGGAGGGAAAAATAGGGGGAAAGGGTCGGAGAGGAAGGGGCTTGTGCTGAGGGGAGGGGGGCAAGTCAGGAGAAGAAAGGGGAAGGCACCAAGGGACAAGGTGGAGGAGAGAGACAAATGTCAGGGGGCCAAGTGGAGACAATGAGGAAAAGAGCAGGAGGGGAGGTGTCAGTGAGAGCGGGGGACAGGATAATGCTGGGAGAGGAGAGGGGAAGGGCTTTGGAGGCTAGAGGGGAGAAGGGGAGGTGCCAGGAGAAGGCTTGAAAGAAGGGGTGGGCATGAGGAAGGCGGGGATGGAGCAAGACATGTGTGGGGGAATGGGGGCAGAAGGTGGTGAGGGGGTGGGTATCAGGGAAAAAGGGGGCAAGGGCAGTGAGGGAAGGGGTAGGCACCAGGAGGGTGCAGGAGTAAGGGAAGGTGCAGGTGCCAGGGGATTCTGGGGGTGAAGCAGAAGGGCAGACACCTGCAGGGGAGGGACCAGCACCAGAGGAGAGAGGCAGGGCAGGTGTGTAGAGGGAGGTGTTAGGGGATGAGCAGGGGTAGCTCACATGATCAGAGTGGGCTCCTGGAGGAGTGGGCACGGGGGAGGGGGGGAGAGAAGGGCTGGTGGAGGGGGGCAGGTCGCAGGAATGCTGAGGGCGGTGAGAAGGGCAAGAGTCAGGACAGCAGAGGTGGGTGAGGGGTTGGGGAGCAGCAGGCACCAGGGGAGCTGATGGAGCAAGGGGAGGAGACAGGGCAGCAGAGGGAAAAGGTAAAGGTTTATAAGATATTTATTAATAACTTGGGTGCCACAGTGGCACATCCAGACAAGCCACAAACTCAGTACTGGTGCACAACACAAAATTTATTCTGCTCATGGGAGAAAACTCTTAGAGGGAACACTTCCCGCAGCCTCTCTGCCCCCCGAGTTAATGTCACACACATTGGGTTAATGCAATTGCAGGATAGTTGCATGAGGCGGGTTTGGTGAGGGCCAAACTAATCCCTATTGGTAGGAGGATGGTGGAAAAAGTCCTTGGGGTGGGAGGTGGGGGTCACATGACACCTTTTACTTCTGGTCATGTGTCCATATTGCACCGAGTGTTACCTCTAGAGGCGTGGCTAATGGGAGTCGGGGGTGTGGCTAATGGGGGTCAAAGAGGTACATTTTAAAAAAATCCTTTGGGTGCACACCCTAATGAAATATGCTGTGCACGCCTTTGTGGCTGGGGCTTTGGAATATTGCAGAAGGCTAATGATAGAACTGCAGAGCCCACTAAAGTGTGGACTCTGACCCCATAAGAAAGTGCAGGAAGGGATACCACAGTTGTCTTGGCCAGGTGGGGGCTATTACTATCACCCTGGACCTGTCTATCCTGATCTTTTGGATGACTTTGGAGAGAAGTTGTATGGGGGAAACGTGTAAGAAAGCTTGTGATTCTGTGGAATGAGGAAGGCACCTCCGAGTGATCCCCTCCCGATGTCTGTTCTGGAGCAACACCATGTACATTTGGTGGTGTAAAGTGTTGCAAACAGGTCTATTGTTCGGCAATCCTATCTGCAGAATAGAGATTATACTGCCGAGGCATTGAGCACCCATTTGTGGTGCTGGGGAAAATGTCTGCTGAGAGCATCGGCTGTTACATATCTGATGCCTGGTATGTGAACTGCGGAGAGGTGAATTTTGTAGGTGATGCAAAAATTCCACAGTTTTATTGCCTTGGGGGACAGGGATCAAGACCTGGCTTCCCCTTGCCTGTTCCCAAGGCAATGTTGTCTGTAAGAACAGACATGTTTGTTGGCAATACAGGGCAGGAAATGCTGGCAAGCACTGCACACAGCATGCAGGTCCAACAAATTTATGTGCAAGGTCATCTTTTGAGGAGACCAAAAGCCCTGAGTGGTCTGTTCATGAAAATGAGCTCCCCAGCCTGTACGTGAAGTGTCTGTAGTGATTGTGCATGAGGGATGATGTGGGAGGAATGGAACCCCCATGAAGAGATTGGATTGTTCAATCCACCAGAGGAGGGATGCCTTGATCTTGTGAGGTATGGTAAGCAGGGGCAACAAGGGATGCTCTAGAGGTTTGTTTTCTGTGGAGAACCAAATCTGTAGGCAGCATGTGTGGAATCAGACATGTGATACCACAAAGGCTGTAGCTGCCATGTGACTGAGAAGCTGTAAACAATCCTTAGTTGTGGCCCGTATGGTAAAATAAAGTGTTGTAGCCAGAGTTTGGATGGCGAGAAACCTGTTGTGAGGTAGATAGGCTCGTGCTGACATGGAGTCCAGATGGCCCCAATAAACTGTATGATCTGGGAGGGACAGATAGATGACTTTTCCCAGTTTATTCAGAGGCCAAGCTTCTGAAAGCACTGTATGGTTATTGCAGTCATGAGTGCTGCCTCGGACTGCGATGTGGCCTTGAGCAGGCAGTCATCAAGATAAGGAAATATAATTATTCCCATGGAGTGAAGAAATGCTGTGATTATGGCGAGCACTTTGGAAAAAACTCGAGGAGCCGTAAACAGAGCAAAAGATAGGACTCGATACTGGTAATAATCCAGGCCTACCATGAGCCTTAGGAACCTCCTGGGAGCAGGATGTTAATTTAGAACATGAAAATAAGCATCCTGCAGGTCAAGGGCTGAAAACTAGTCCCCTTGTTGCAATGCCAAGATAATGGTGGATAAAGTGACCATGCGAAAGTGCTGTGTCTTGATGAATTTGTTCAGATTGTGCAAGTCCAGAATGGGTCTCCAGACTTCTGACTTTTTTTGAGTTAGATAGTAACGAGAGTAGAACCCTCTGTCCCTGTGCTGTCTTGGGACCGGTTGTATGGCCCCCAGATCTAGCAGATGGAGCATCTCCTGTCATAGCAGCGATTTGTGAGAGGGGTCCCTGAAGAGAGATGGGGAGAGAAGGTGAGTAGATGGCTTGGAGAGGAAAGGGATGGTGTAACCAGAAAGAATGATGTCAAGCACCCGTCTGAGGTAATAAGTGACCCACTGGTGGTAAAATGGGCGGAGGCGGTTTTGGAAGGTGCAAGTGGTCACAGTCGACATTGAAACTTCTACGGGGTTTTGCAGGTCCTTGACGAAGGCCTTAAATTTGCTTATTGGCTGACGGTGGTTGAGAGGCTGAGCCTGAAGATTTCTTGAGTCTTTGGGGGTGGGTTTGGTTCCTAGTCGGATTATTGTCTGGTTGTTGATTCAGTTAGGCCGGTTAGTGTAGCCATTGATAGGGCTGATATCAGTACTGCCTACGTCTATTCGCAGATGTATGGATGCCCAGGGTGCAAAGGGTGGCGCACGAGTCTTTTATGGCAGTGTTTTCCAAATGGTGCTCCGCGGAACCCTGGGGTTCCACGATAAAATTCTGCTCC
Source organism: Pelochelys cantorii (assembly GCA_032595735.1). Lineage (NCBI taxonomy): Eukaryota > Metazoa > Chordata > Testudines > Trionychidae > Pelochelys > Pelochelys cantorii. Next base: position 60,930,512 of record CM064330.1, read on the forward strand.
CCCGCCCCTTGCAGAACCTGTAGGCAGCTCCCATTGGGGCTTTGCCAGTGAGGACGGGCTTCTGGAGGCACGTGGCTTTGGCCGCTCCACCCCCCACTGTGGCTGCCCTACCCCCACGCATGGCACGATCCCTCCTCACCCTGCAGGACTGCTCTGTTCCGGTGCCTTGCAGCCGCCTCCTCCTCATGTGCAGGCAGCAGCTTTTACAGTGGCCATCGCTGCTGCTGCTGCTGCTGCTGCTGCTGCTGGGAGGGGGAGGGGGGAGGAGTGGCCAGAGCCGAGGAGCCGCTCTTGGACCTTGGCGTTTTTAAACTGCTGCCTGCGTGGAACCCGGCTTGGGCTCTGCTCCCCCCCACCTGGGGCGCGCTCGGGCTCTGCTGCCCCGCCCACCCCGGGGCGTGCTCAGGCTTGCTGCCCTCCATGTGCTGCTGCTCTCTCTCCCCTGTGCCCCTCCCCAGCCTGCTGGGGAAGTGGCAGAGTTTGATCTGGCCGGGAAGGTCGGGGTTTCTACACCCTCCCCCCCAGCCCTGCCAGCCGGAAGCATGACCTGGTGCTGTCGCTGCGCTGGGTTCCCCACTGCATGGGCACGGGGGGGACTGAGCTCACTCCCTCCCTCCTCCCCCCACCCAGGAACAAGAGCATGCTGCCTGGAGGCTTTCCCTGCTGCTGCAGGGTGCCAAGCCAGGCAAGTGTCCCCCCTCATACCCAGACCCCACACCCAACCCCCCCTCACTTCCCTCCCCCCAACCAGGAGCCCACATTCCCAGCTTGCTCTGACACCCTGACCCAAGTCTCCTCTTGTACCCTCCCTCCTGGCCAGACACCCTGTCCCAACTCCCCTCTTGTACCCTCCCTTCTTCTTCGGGTAATGTCCCCGTGGGTGCTCCACTCTAGGTGTCGGGCTCATCCCGGCGCTGCAGGTCAGAGATTCATCAGCCACGGTTCAGCCAGACCGCGTATGTGCAGCGGCGGCGCATGCTGTTCGCTCCGTTTGTGAATTTGCGTGCGGTCTGGCTCCCGCCAGTTCCTCCTAACTGTTCATGGTCGCAGGCAGAGCAAACCCCTTCTCCTCAGTCTGACCAAAGAAACCTGTAAAAAAAATTATAAATAGGTAGATAAAAGTTGATAGTTATGGTAATAGTTATATAGTTCGTTCTAGTTCTTGTTTAAAAAACAGAAAAGAAAAGAATTTTTCCCTCAGACTACTAGTTATAGTTTCCAATATGCCGGGGTCTCCCAGTTTCAAAAAGTGCGTGGCGTACCACAAGGCAATGCCGGCATCAGATGGACATTCAACGTGTATGAAGTGTTTGGGTGATGGTCATATCCCTCAGAAATGCCCACACTGTTCAAAGCTGACAGCCCGGGCCAGACATGACTGCGAGATGCAGCTTAAAATGCTTCTCTTCAGCAAGGCATTGAAGCCTGCTGACACCGAGCCACCCAAACCGCCAACGTCTTCGGGGCCAACAGTGGGCAAGAAGTCACCCCCGCGACACTCATCATCTTCGCAAAAGAGCGTGGGTGACAAGCCGGGTACCTCAGGATCGATGGTATCCCGGCATGCTGACAGGCGTAAGACAAGCCGCAGCATATCAGAACCGAGCCCTTGCCACCATGGGGAAGCATCTCTGGCACTGGTTCCAGACCAAAGGCCTGATTCTGCCCTGGCGCCCGTAAAATGAAAGTCTACGGCACCGATAACTAGGGCTCCTTTGGCAGCGGTCCTGGCACCGACATCCATACTTACAGCGGCACCAACCCCTACAGCACCTGGGTCAACGGCACCGGCTACTGCGGCACTGGCTACTGCAGCACCGTCTCCGGCAACGTCTCCAGCACTGTCACAGAGCGGCTCATCCACACCAACATCGGTGCCGACTGCCATGACGGCACCGGGTACAACGGCACAGGGCGCTCTGGAGCCATCGGCGGCACTGGTACAGCGCATGTCCCACTTTGGCATACACCTTTCTCCGGTGCCGAGGAAAAGCCTAACACAAATCTAGAAGGCTGATAACACCTTCCCCAAGCCCGGAACTGGCTGTCTTTCCCCCTCAACCGCAGTTGCCAGCCTCTGTCTTTTCAGTGCCATTACAACAGGAAAGCCGCATTATGCTCAGGCCCCAACAACACAGACCCTCACCACGGTATTCGCCATCACCTTAACGATATCACAGGTGTTCATATTCTCCATCATATGCCATAGCTACATCTCATTCTCCTCGATCACCCACACACTCTTCGTGTTCCAGGTACCGCTACGACACTGCAAGGAGATACTCGCCAGACTATTCTCCAAGATGGTATTACCATGACCGGTACCACCGGCATCGAGACTACCAGTACAGACACCACTACTCTTCAGGCCACTCTTCTTCGAGGTCTCTGCAATGCTACCAATGGTGATCTCACACCAGTGTCCAGTTACCAACACCGCCGGAACCTCCTACAAGACCACCTACACAGTCTGGAGATGTTCCTCTCCCTCCTCTACAATGAGAACCAACAGAACTACCCGGGCCTGTGCAGACACAGTCTCAAGTGCAAACTCCCAACTGATCAATCTTCATCCTCGCTGGACGATGCAGTTTTTCCGGGTGACTCTTCTCCCACAGATGACATTTGTCAATTTCACGACCTCTTTAAGAGGGTAGTGGAGTCTCAAGAAGTCCAACTGAGTGAGGTCCAACAGAAACAACATCGCTCCTAAAAAACTTCAACCTTCGCAAAAATAAAAAATTGCATTACTGTTGGACGATGCAATTCTAGAGATTGTGGATGACATTTGGCAGATGCCAGCATCTTCTCAGGCCACGCATAAGAGGGCAGACAAGAAATATTTTGTCCCCTCAAAGGGGATGGAATTTTTGTTCACACTTCCGCAACCAAATTAAATGGTTGCTGATGCAGCTCAACAAAGAGCCAAGATGCCACAATACAAAAACGCCGCTTCTGATAAAGAGGCTAAACGGTTATGTTACCTCAGTTTGGTGTTTATGATTACCTTATGTAAAATGGTTAAGGAGATATGTTAATTAATGGGTGCATTATGAGGAAAGGAGGTGAAGGAGAACAGGGTTAGTTCGAGTTAAGAAGCCGAACTAAAGTAAGTCCATGGGATAGTTCGAATCAGGAGGGGTTATTTCGAACTAGGAACTTAGTCCATCGGGCTGGTTCGGACTAAGGAAATTAGTCCGAACTGAGTCACCAACTGCCCTTTGGAATTCCCGCCTCTTTTGAATCTACCTTTGCACACGGCTCTAATTGGCTGTGCACACGGCCCTAAATCAGTGCACTCAACCCTAAAATGCTGCACTAGGCACTGAAATATGTGCACTCGACACCAAAAAGTGTGCACCCCACCCTCTGTAGAACTTTCCTGCCTAAGAGTCTATAAAAGCCTCCTCACCCCTTCACTCGTGTTCTTCGTCCATCCTCATAGAGTTTGTTCATAGAGCCATAGGTGTGAATGTTTGTCTGTCTTCCCGTTTGTTTGTATGAGTGAGGTGAATGATAGAGTAGGGTATGTGGTATTGACATTGGCCTGGCGGCTTACCACTCATGGAGAGTTCTCGGGTGTAGTATAGCTGTGGCTAGGGCACTGCTGGAAACTTCTGGGACCGTGATCGGAGAGCGCAAGGCCTTCGCCTCATCCTCAGTTGACCTAGCATCGCAGACCAGTGATCGAGAGACCAGGGACAGCGAGGGAACTCCTCACTGCTCCTCCGGGGCGGCTCCGGTCGAGCCAAACCGTTGAGGTCATGAGCACCTTCGTGGTTCACATATCCGTGGGCGTGTGTAATGTATCCATTTTGTATTGGGGACTTTTCTTTCATCTTTTCTTCGGGATAGGGTGGACATAGTTGTTGTATTTACTTGTTGACAATTTTAAAGCTTTACAATATATGGTTTGGCCCTAAACATAGTCTCCGTCTTTTATTGGGGGAATACCAACCGGTGAATAGATACGGCCTCAGGCAATCCCGTCTTCTGGGACTTGGAACATTAACATCTTATAAGTCAGCCTGTATGCTAATTAGAACTAATTAAATTAATCGTTACCACGTTCCAAGGGTAACAGTTAGACCTATTTGGATGAAAAGTTTATTCCTCTGCCATGCTGACCCTTAGGATGGCGAACTATGCCACCCTCCTCTCTAACCACAACTCTGATAATTATACAAAGTTAGTGACACTATTGGAACACCTACCTGAGGACAAGCAGCAAGTTCTAAAATCAGTAGTCCATGAAGGCTACGCGGTCTCAAGGACGGCCTTGCAGATTTCTCTGGACATCGTGGACGCAGCAGCTCGTACCATGGCAACATTGGTGGTCATGAGAAGATCGTCTTGGCTGCAGTTGGCCTCAGTGCCTAAGGAGATGCAGGCCAAGGTCGAAGATTTGCCCTTCGACAGGCAGAGTCTCTTTGCCGAAAAGACTGATCAAGTTCTACACTCGGGCAAAGACTCCAGAACAACTTTGCAAATGTTAGGGATGTACACGCCACCATATCGTCGTAAGCGTTATACACCTTACTACAAACAGAGGCCTTTCTCATATTGCACACCTAGATATAGGCAGTATGACCAACAGCAGCACAGCAGACCTCAACAATAGAAGCGCCGGCTGCAGACGAGTAGGACGCCCAATCCTCAAAACAACAGGCAGCCAATTTGACGGTCCAGTTGAGGGACATGACATACCACCCAGGATCACAGAAGTTATTTCACCATCGCCTAAGACCTTACCAACTCAGGTGGTTTGCCATCACCACCGACCGGTGGGTCCGGCAAGTGATAACATATGGATACTTGATTCCACTTCTTTCTCTCCCTCCTACCTCCCCCCCATCCCCGTCCCTCTTCAGGGACACATCTCACGAGGTCCTACGACTCATAGAGATTGGGGTAGTGGACAGAGTGCCCGAAGAGTATCAGGGCAAAGGATTCTATTCTCATTATTTCCTCACCGAGAAGAAATCAGGAGGATGGAGGCCTATTCTGGACCTTCGACGTCTCATCCAGTATGTCTGGAAACACAAATTCAAGATGGTGACATTAGCGCCAGGAAAATAGAAGTTAATCACGGGATATTGGTTCATGTCCCTCAATTTGCAGGATGCGTATTTCCATGTGACAATACATCCAGCACACAGACACTTCCTCAGGTTCTTCATAGGCGTGCAGCACTTTCAATACAAGGTCCTTCCATTTGGCCTATCGTCAGCACCCAGGGTCTTCTCCAAGGCATTGTCAGTGGTGGCTGCGTATCTGCATCGCCAGGGTATCATGATATTCCTGTACCTGGACGATTGTCTAATCAAAGTGCATACGTACGATCATACGCTTCGCACCACCGAAGTCACAAGAAACTTATTTTTGGCTCTGGGTCTCGTAGTGAACATCATTCATACCACAAAGGTCCCTCGAGTTCATTGGGGCATGGTTAGACTCTACAACAGCCAAGACCTATCTTCCTATCTTACCTGTCTGCAACTCATGGGACACATGGCTGCCACAACATATGTGGTGCAACATGTGAGATTACACCTCAGATGCCTCCAACATTGGCTGGCCTCAATCTATCGTCCAGGCAATAAAGACGTACACAGACTAGTAACCGTACCATCAATGGTACAACAATCCCTAACATGGTGGACTTCTCCTACCAACATGCTTTCAGGTGTTCCAAATTACTTCGGATGCATCTCTTCTAGGTTGGGGAGCCCACTGCGCGGACGATTATGCTCAAGGACAGTGGAATGCACAGGAGGCCCTTCAACATATCAATTTCCTGGAGCTCAGGGCAGGGTTCAACACATGCAAGATATTCCTACCAAAGATTCGCTGCCAGACAGTTCAAATCCTCACTGACAACACTACCACGGTTTACTATATCAACCATCAGGGCAGAGCCAGATCCAAGTCCCTCTGCGCAGAAGCCATGAGACTCTGGAACTGGTGTATACACCATGGAGTCAACATCATAGCCACATATCTCCCAGGCAAGGACAATACCATTGCCAATGCTCTAAGCAGGCATTTTTTTTCCCCAGCATGAGTGGGAACTCAACCCAGCTGTAACCCATTCTCTATTTCAATGATGAGGATACTCCACTATAGACCTGTTCGCGACACGTCTCAATACAAAATGCCCAAAATACTGCTCCAGAGCAGGTCTGGGTCCAAAATCACTGGGGGATGCATTTCTTATAAACTGGAGTCTTCATCTACACTCTATGCCTTTCCTCCAGTTCCACTTCTTCCAAAGGTACTGGAAAAGATAGCCGAAGATGAGTCCACAGTCATACTTATAGCCCCGTTCTGGCCCAAACAGACATGGCTTCCCCCCCTCCTACAAATGTCTCTCCAATCCCCATATCACTTGCCAAAATGACCCGATCTTCTGATGCAACTCAGGCCTGTCCATGACACACACCCCAAATCGATCAACTATACCTCATTGCATGGCTCCTAGCTGGCTCCACTGAACAGAAATCTTCTGCTCCCAAGAGGTGAAACGTACCAATGTATAGTAGACACGACTCAGCCCAAAAAACTTACCTTTATAAATGGCATTGTTTTCACTCCTGGTGTACTGCCAATCATCTCGACGCGATATCCATTCCAATCCATCGCATTCTGGATTATGTACTTCACTTGCACCATTCAGAACTGGAACTCTCGTCCATCAAAGTTCATCTCTCGGCGATCTCTACATTTAGACAATCAATCGAGGGTTTTTCAGTATTTGCTCATCCAATGACTAAACATTTTTTTAAAGGCATAACAAATCTATACCCTCCGTGCAGAAAACCTCCTGCTCTATGGAATTTGGAACTAGTCTTGGACACTCTCACATATCCACCGTTTGAGCCCTTAGCTACCTGTGACATTGCTACACTCACTATGAAAGTTGCCTTCCTCCTGGCTATAACGTCAGCTCGACGGGTTGGGGAACTGGCTGGTCTCTCGGCAAGTCCAACCTACACACTGTTTACCAACCAGGGAGTAATACTTTGATCCCATCCTAATTTTTTATTGAAAGTGAATTTGGAATTCCATATTAACAAGCCTATAATACTCCCAACATTCTACCCTAAACCACATATCTCTAGCCATGAAGCCCGCTTACATACCTTAGATGTCCGTAGAGCCTTGGCTTCCAACCTTGAGAGAATGTGCCCTTTCCGTCAGTCGCAACGTCTCCTATTATGCACAGGCAAACGAGCTAAGGGCCAACCATTGTTGTCACAGCGTATTTCTAAGTTGATTGTAAAATGTATTACAACGTGCTACTTATTATGCAACAAGCCAATACCTACCTCAATGAATGCTCATTCCACCAGGGCAACATCTACCTTGATGGCCTTCCTTAAAGGCGTCCCGCTGCAAGACATTCGCCGCACGGCAACCTGGTCCTCGGACATGACATTTGCTAAATGTTATGCTATCGATGCTATCGCTTGAGACTCAGCACTGGCCTCCACAGTACTTTCCATAGTACTGAGATCCCAATTTCGATCCCACCTCCGTACACGAGGCTACTGCTCTGTACACACCTAGAGCGGAGCACCCACAGGGACACTACTTGAAGAAGAAGAGGAAGTTACTCACCTTGTGCAGTAATGATGGTTCTTCAAGGTGTGTGTCCCCGTGCTCCACGACCCGCCCTTCTCCCCGCTTTGGACTCTCTGCTTATATCTTTCAGGAGTGACCCGATTAGGAGGAACTGGCAGGAGCCGGACCGTGCGCAAACTCACAAACGGCACAAACAGCACGCACCACTGCCATGCATGCGCGGTCTGGTTGAAGCACGGCTGACAAATCTCTGACCTGTGGTGCCGGGATGAGCCCAACACCTAGAGTGGAGCACCCATGGGGACACACACCTCAAAGAACCATCGTTACTGCACAAGGTGAGTAACTTCCTCTTCTGGCCACGCACCCTGCCCCAAGACCCCTCTTGTATCCTCCCTCCTGGCCAGGCACCCTGCCCCAATCTCCTCTTGTACCCTCTTTTCTGGCCAGGCACCCTGCCCCAAGATCCCTCTTGTACCCTCCCTCCTAGCCAGACAATCTGACCCAAGCCCCTCCTGTATCCTCCTCCTGGCCTGATACCCTGCCTCAAGCTTTCTCCTGTACCCTCCCTCCTGGCCAGACAACTCTGCCCCAAGCTTTCTCCTGTACTCTTCTTCCTGGCCAGGACATTGCAGTTCATCCTTGTGATTTATATACAAACATCATGAAGTATTTTCCAACCATAAATGACAACAGTAACTGGATTTGAAATCCATTAAGTATAACAGGAAAGCCAGTCAGTTTTTCTATGCAAGATTATGAAAACCTAATCGAAATCACTTCAGATGGCCAATTAATACAAAAATTTAAGAAGTTTCTCTGATTACATTTTGGGGTGGCTTATGTCAAGAAAATTCAGCTTTATCAAGACGTGCAATTCGTCAGTTGTTAAACTTCACTAGCACATACTTGTGTGAAACTGGGTTCTCGAATTATGCAGCAACAAAAACAAAATACAGAAATCAACTGAATGCAGCGTCAGATATGCAAATCCAACTTTTTAGTATTAAACAAAATATAAAAAGAATTTGCCAAGAAAAGAAGAAAAACCACTCTTCACTTTGAAAACTGCCAATATAATTCATATTAGTTTTTGAGCTTTATTTTTTTGTACACATTAAATGTGATTTTTGTTTTTAAATATGTGCAGTTAAACTAAATGTTGATCTCCTGACGTTATTTACCATTTGTTCATTATTATTATCCTTACTTATTTGTGGTCTGCTTTTTCAGCTCCATATACCAGACTGTCTTCCTGGGGCCTGGGGTGTGTGTGTGTGTGTGTGTGTGTCATGGTGCTCAGATCCAGCGTCTTGACAAATTTTCCCTAGGGGGTTCCTTGAAATTCTTCCAAGTTTAAAAGGGTTCCGTGGCCAAATAAAATTGGGAAACACTGCTTTATGGTATTGAGGACTTTGTTAATTCTGCCTGCGAACAACTTCTCCCTATCAAAGGGCAAATCTTCAACAATGGATTGTGTTTCGCAAGGGAATGTGGTTCGGGAGAATCAGGAGGCCCTGCGCATCACAATTGTGTTTGCTATGGTCCTAGCCACCGTATCTGCGGCATCAAGCGTGGCCTGGCGAGCAGCATGGGAAATAAAATGCCCTTCCACCACTATAGAGGCAAATTGTGGTCTTTTTGCCTCCAGAATCTCATTTGCAAAGTCCATCAGCTTGATGTAATTCTTAAAATCCAGCAAAGCCAAGTAGTTCAAGATCCTAAACTGTAAAGTCAAGGATGTGTAGGCCTTGCAGCCAAAGAGATTGAGCATCTTACTATCCTTATCTGGTTGAATGGTGCAAAAGCGATGTTGCTTTGCACATTGGTGTGCGGCTTCCCCCACTAAGGAGTTCGGTGTCAGGTAGGTAAAGATGAACTCCAAGCCCTTAGCGGGTACATAATATTTTTTATCAGCCCTCTTACACATAGGTGATATAGAGGTGGGAGTTTGCCAAATCATGTTGGCAGGATCCAGAATGGCTGGATTGACAGGGAGGGCTATTTTGGACGATGAAGAGACTTGGAGGATGTCTGAGAGCTTGTGCTCAGATTCAGACACTTCCTCCACAGTGATTTTGAGTTCAGTTGCTACCCTCTTAAAGAGCTCATGGAAGTGTGTGAAATCATCCACAGCTGAAGTGGAAGAGGCATTTCGGCCTCCTCAGATGAAGACAATTTTGTCGGGGTGATACATCCCTAACCTGAGCCTCTTGAGCTTCTGTTGTGAGAGATTGCTGCACCGATGAAGCTCTGTGCAGCGTATAAAAATTAGCCTGCTTGTAAGGGCTAGGTTGCACTTGGGCTCCAATAAGGCCATTGTGCAGGATGTGGCACCAGTGGAGGCATCCAGTGGTGTCCATACCACGGGAGGACTCCCAGTGGGTCATAAAGCTGCTGGCAGTACTGCATTGCAGGGCTACGATGTGGAGATAAGGAGGCCTATAAGCCTTCCTCTTCACTGCTAGAGAATTGCGATGGCACTGCAGACGCTGCTTGAGAAGTCGTGGGTCTAGGGTAGGGGTCAGCAATGTTTCAGAAGTGGCATGCCAAGATTTAACTTATTCACTTCAATTTACAGATATGTGTGCTGGAGGGAAGGGAGGGAGAAGGAGAAGGCTGGGTACAGTGACCATGTTTTCTGAACTAGCTGTAGCTAGAGAGAATGGTCTAATTTAAATTATTAAACATATTGTTTTAACTTTCTCATGCTAGTTTATCAAACTTGATTTTAAATAAAGTAAAATATTAATTTATGTCCAACACAAAAGGGTTCAATATTTTCTTTATTTATGGCAGGGATGAGGAACCTTTTTGGGGTTGGGGCCATTGACCCACAGAAAAATCAGTCGGGGACCACATAAGTGAGAAGCAAAGCAAAAAAAAAAACCCCAAACCCCCCCCCCAACCCACCTCCAAACCCCCCCCCAACCCTCACTGATGTGGCCCCCAACTGAGACATCTCACTCCATTGGCACTCCACCCCATGGGGTGAAGGGAAGAGACAGAGAGGAATGAAGTTCAGGGCTTCCCATAGGCCAGATTTACTTTTCTGGGGTTCCAGAGTTACTGGATTTTGTGGACCTTCTTAGCTCTGGGGTGGAGACAAAAATGAGGGGTTCAATATGCAGGATGGGACTGCCAGCAAGTGGGATAGGGATGCAGGATCTGGGCAGGAGGGGGTGAGGAGAGCAGGGTTTGGAAGGGAGTTTGGTGGCAAGAGATGGGGTGGGGTGGGTGCATGAGGGGGAGTTTGTGGATAGGAGGGGGTCAGGGGAGTAACACAGAAAAAAGGTGAGAGGGTGAGAATGCAGCCAAATAGTTGGGGAGGGAGGCAAAGAAGTGGGGAATATAAGAAAGTGCAGTTTCTGCAAATTAAAATTGTATCCCCCTCACATCTTCCCTCTGCTCCAGCCTCACTCCCCTCAACCCCATGATCCCCACAGCCTGATCCCCTGCATCGCCCCATTCCGTCTCACTGCCACACCTGCCCCCGCATCCTCCTTCACCCCCACTCTTATCCCACATCCCTGGGACCCCAGCATTCACACTGGCATGGCAACAGAGCTGGGACTTGCAGCCCCCCCAGGAGCAGTGCTGGGGTGAGGAGGGACCGGGAAGGGGGGCAGTCACTTCCCTGCCGAACCTAGTCCTTTGCCAGGGCTCACCCCTTACCTGCAGACTGCTGCTCTGGAGCTGGTTCCAGACCGACCAAGCATAGTGAGGCACTGGGGAAGGGGCTCCCATCCCCGCACACAGCTTGTGGGGAGCAGCGAGGCGCAGTCCGGGTCCTCGGGACCCACAGAGGCAGCAGCAGCTTGTGACCGGCTCGCCCAGCCCCAGATCTGTAGAGCAGCTCCAGCCCTGCCCCTCCTGGAGCAGAACCTGTAGCAAGGAGGGTGGGGGAGCTTAGCTCCTAGGAGCTACACGCCCAGGCTGGGCAGGGGGCAGCCCCAGAGACGCAGAACCCAGTGCGGGGTCACGCCGCTCACTCTGGTTGCCAGGCTGCTCCGGTCCCTACACGCCCATGCCTCCCCTGCCCCCTTTGCCAGGTATGTGTGGCACTAGTCATCCCCTAGTGCACCCAATTCCCTCCAGAGCCTTTACCCTCTCCCCCAAGTTCCCCATTCTGCCAAAAAAAGTTCCCCTGCCCATCCAGGCCCCACACTCCCTCTCATAGCCTACATCCAGGACCCCCAACCCAAGGCCAGAGCCTGCACCTTTACCCCCGCCTGCACCCCCATTTCTTCCCAGAGCCTACACCCCAGATCCCATCCTGTATTCCAATCCCCTGACTCCATCTGAGGCCCAGTCCCACCCCTTCAGCATCCAAACTCCTTCCCAGAGTCTGCAGCCCCTGCTGCCCCCCAATCTCCTGCTTCAGCCCAAAGCCTGCACCCAGCAGCACCCAAACTCTTTCTCTCTCTCTCGGGAGCCCTCCCCCCTCCACCACACAAACTCCCTCTCAGAATCATAGCCAGATTGGGGGTGAGGGGGAGAAAGTTAGAGTGGAGGAAGGGTGCAGACTCTGGGCAGTCTGGGTACCACCAAAATTTCTGCAAACTTGCCACTCCTGGCCTCTTGAAATAATTAACTGACACAAGAAGTAATTTGTCATCCTCTGCATGGAACAGCCCACGTATAGCAAGAGGCATACTTGGCCAGAATGTTTCAGGGACATTTCCTGGCAGCAGAGGAATGGTGAGAGTAAATAATCTTGGGTTCCATTTCAGGTTCTGATGGGCAGTACGCTGATTGAGTAAAACAAGCAGGAGTTAGGCATAGCTGGGCAGATACCAGGTGTGTTCCAGTTTTACTTTTAATTTGACTGATCAGTTTGATTGTTATATTGAGTTGCTAGTGAAAAGAAATATTTAACTACATCACAAAGAAAATAAGGATTTATAATAGAAGCATCAATTCAACATTAAAGTACGTTAAAGCTAAGAAAAAGTTCACCTCCATTATAATTACAGTACAGTTATAAAATTTTGTTTCCTGTAGTCAAGATGTCAAACTTTTATTTCAATAAACATGTTTGAACAAGTACTGCCATGAAGATATAATGTGGTATAACAATACAAAGCAAACAAAACCAAACCCAAGCAAACAACTATCCCTCTGAAAAATAAAAACTAAGCAAAGTATAACGAATAAACAAGTATAAATTAATGCATTTCACTAAAATATGAAGAGTTTGGAAAAAGGTATGGAAAAAATTGAAGGTCTTAATAGACGTTGAAAACTAGTAATAAAAAATGGCAAAAACAGAATAACATTTTCTAACATTATCTTGTCAATACACTAATAAAAGTCCATATTTTCTCTTTTGTAGTTACTGTCTACCTCTGTAGAAAGTATATTTCCCATAGCTTATTCTCATTATTAGATTTTTGTTGTTATTTTTACGCCATTATTTTTCTGGTTCAGTAATTAGTTTTACAATACTTGCTAATATTTCCAATTACTAATGATATCACACAAGAGGCCTTCCTTCTAAAACATCTAAAATATCATTTAAACTATACTCAAGGCATGTAAGAAATTCAGGTAGTTCTCTCTTTAAATAGCTAGTTATATTACATCCTAGCCACGTATCAAATACATTATATCCAATTCCAAAACCATCTGGTGCCACTGGCCCAAATCCACCAATAAGAATTGCAGGACTAGGTAACGTACTAGTTGAAAGGATAATATGGTTTAGTTTTTGGTAGGCTGAGTCAAGAAAAAATTCAGGCATAGGATCACTTCTGGCCACTGAAAGATGTTTTAATGCAAATAAATGGCGATCAAATCCTTTGCCTAGATAAAACAAAAAGTGCAAAGAATGTTAAGAATACAGAAAATATGTAGGTTTTTTATTAAAGCACATTACAGAACTTTCCAAAAGCTAAGAACAGCAGTGTACTTCAATACTTACTGTTCCTCCTCTACCTATAATACAAGAGGTATTGTCTTGCATTAAAAATTGACAATCTTATATTTCCTGCTTGTATGCAAGCCAATTATTTAGGCACCTAAGTAGAAAATTAGCCAACAGATTAAAAGAAACTGTAATTTTTAGACCAGCTTTTTATGCATTTAATTTGGTATTCTTCTGGCACACAGAGTGGGAGTCAGGAGAGGGTATAGGGAGAATAAAGGTTGTATCAGAATAGCTGCCAGTGTACACACTATTTCAGAATAAAAGTTATGTTATACTGGATCAATCACTTCACTTTGGAAGCACACTGGAATAATTATTCTGAAACAGCTATTTTAGTCAATTTCCCTGCATAGATAAACCTTAAGAAAAGGGGAGGAAGAACAAAAAAAGGAAGTGAGATTCCTACTGAAAGTGACCAGGGGAAGGACATGGAGTAAACTTACTCCACTTAGAATCCTAAAATCAAAATAAAGAATTCTAAGCATTAAGTACTGCTCCAATTGCCTATTTTGTCACATTACTACTACTACTATTCAATTAAATTGATATTTAAATATTTAAGATATGCTGGCATGTGAAAGGTATTATATACAAGTATATAAATCTATTATTTTACTTGAAACCTAAGTAAATATTCACAAGTTCCCCATATTGCTTCTCTTTATTACTGGGACACTGTAGTGCTCACTTCATAAAGCGAACAAAATGATAGGATGACAAGGATAAGAACGGCCATACTAGATCAGACCAAAGGTCTATCTAGCCCAGTATCCTGTCTTCCAACAGTGGCCAATGCCAGGTGCCCCAGAGGGAATGAACAGAACAGGTAAACATCAAGTGATCCATCCCCCGTCACTATAACAGTGTTTAAAGAGAAACTAGATAAATTCATGGAGGTTAGGTCCATAAAAGGCTATTAGCCAGGGGGTAGGAATGGTGTCCCTGGCCTCTGTTTGTCAGAGGCTGGAGATGGATGGCACGAGACAAATCCCTTGATCATTGTCTTCGGTCCACCCGCTCCGGGGCACTTGATGCTGGCCACTGTCGGCAGACAGGCTACTGGGCTGGATGGACCTTTGGTCTGACCCAGTATGGCCATTCTTATGTTATGTTCTTCTGTCACCCATTTCCAGCCTCTGACAAACATTTGTACCCATCCCAGCCAATAGCCATTGATGGACCTATTCTCCATGAATTTATCTAATTCTTTTTTGAACCGTGTTAAAGTCCTGGTCTTCACATCATCCTCTGGCAAGGAGTTCCACAGGCTGAAGTACTTCCTTTTGTTTTAAGTCTGCTACCTATTAATTTCATTTGGTGATCCCTCGTTCTTGTGTTTTACAGTAACTTTTCCTTATGTACTTTCTCCATACCAGTCATTATTTTATAGACTTCTATCATCTCCCCCCTTAGTCTCCTCTTTTCTAAGGTGAAAAATCCTAGTCCTTCTAATCTCTCCTCATATGGCAGCCATTCCAGACTCCTCATTTTTTTGCCCTTTTCTGAACTTTTTCCAATGCCAAGATATCTCTGAGATGATCACATCGGCATTCAACATGTGGGTATACCATGGATTTATATAGAGGCAATACAATATTCTGTGTCTTATTCTCTATCCCTTTTTTTAACGATTTCTAATATTCTTTTTGCTTTTTGACTGCTGCTGCACATTGAGTGGCTGCTTTCAGATAACTATCCACGATTCCAAGTTCTCTCTCTTGAGTGGTAATACCTAATTTAGTCCCATCATTTTATACATAAAATTGGGATTGTTTTCCAATATGCACTGCTTTGCATTTATCAACATTAAAATTTGCTATTTTGTTGCCCCATCACCTAGTTTTTGAGATCCTTTTGAAGCTCTTCAGTCTGCTTTGGACTTAATTATCTTTAGCAGTTTAGTATCATCTACAAATTTTGCCACCTTACTGTTTACTCCTTTCTGCAAATCATTTATAAATATGTTGATTAGGACTGGCCCCAGTACAGACCCCTGTGGGACACCACTAGTTATCTCACCTCATTCTGAAAACTGACCATCTATCTCTACCTTTTGTTTCCTTTTTTAAAACCAGTTAACTATTAGACTATTAGAGGACCTTCCCTCTTATCCCTTGACTGTTTACTTTATTTAAGAGCCTTTGGTGACGGACTTCATCAAAGGCATTCTGGAAATCTAATTACACTATATTCACTAGATCCCCTTTGTCCATATGCTTGTTGACCTCTTCAAAGAATTCTAGTAGATTAGTGGGGCATGATTTCCTTTTACAGAAATCATGTTGACTTTTCCCCAACAAATTATATCCATCTATGTGTCTGACAATTTTATTCTTTACAATAATTTCAACTAATTTGCCCGATACTGATGTTAAACTTACCGGTCTGTAATTGCCAGGATCACCTCTAGAGCCCTTTTTAAAGATTGGCATTACATTGGCTATCTTCCGGTCATTTGGTACAGAATATGATTTAAAAGACAGGTTACAAACAACAGTAAATAGTTCTGCAATTTCACATTTGAGTTATTTCAAAACTTTTGGCTGAATGCCATCTGGTTCTGGTGACTTGTTACTGTTTAGTTTATCAATTTGTTCCAAAACTTCCTCAAATGAAACCTCAATCTGTGAAAATTCCTCAGATTTGTCATCTAAAAAGAATGGCACAGGTTTGGGAACCTCCCTAACATCCTCAGCTGTGAAGACCAATGCAAAGAATCCATTTAGTTTCTCCACAATAACCTTATTGTCCTTGATTGCTCCTTTAGCATCTTGATCATCCAGTAGCCCCACTGGTTGTTTCGCAGGTTTCCTGCATCTGATGTACTTAAAAAACATTTTGCTATTTCTTTTTGAATTTTTGGCTAGTTGTTCTGCAAATTCTTTTGGCCTTCCTAATTATATTTTTACACGTCATATGACAGAGTTTATGTTCCTATTTTCCACACTTTTCTTAGGATTTAACTTCCACTTTTTAAACAATGCCTTTTTATCTTTCACTGCTTCTTTTACTTGGTTGTTAAGCCACAGTGGCACTTTTTTGTACTCTTACTGAGTTTTTTAATTTGGGGTATACATTTAAGTTGAACTTCTGTTATGGTGTCTTTGGAAGTTTCCATAAGGCTTGCAGGGCTTTTACTTTTGGCACTGTATCTTTTAATTTCTGTTGAATTAACCTCCTAATTTTGTTCTGTTCACCTTAAATGTCACAGCGTTGGGCAGGATAACAAGCTTTGTGGATAAGGAGGAAGGACTAGATATGGTATATTTAGACTTTAGTAAGGCATTTGATACTGTCTTGCATAACCTTTTCATTAATCAACTAGAGAAATATAACCTAGATCAGTGTTTCTTAAACTTTTTAAGACTTAGGAACACGAAACAATTTTTTTTTTTTATGAGGAACACCAAGGGGGACTGGTTGTGTTCAACATCAATGATTTAGATAATGGCACAGAGCATACTCTAACAAAGTTTGCGGATGATAGCAAGGAGCTGTTATAAGTGCTTTGGATGATAGCATTATAACTCAAAATGATCTAGACTAGGGTGGGAAACCTTTTTTGGTTCGGGGGCCCCGACCCACAGAAAAATCTGTTGGAAGGAGGGCAAGGAGGACTGGAGTGCCAGCGTGGGCTCCCCAATGCTGGGGGGGAGGGGAAAGGGGGGGAGAAGAGCCCAGAGAGCTTGATCCAGGCAAGCCAGGGACCGCATCTGGTCCCTGAGCTTAAGGTTCCCCACCCCGCTCCAGAAAAACTGGAGAAATGGTCTGACGTAAATAGGATGAAATTCAATACGGACAAATGCAAAGTACTCCACTTAGGAAAAAGCAATCAGTTGTACACATACAAAATTGGAAATGACTACTTACACAAGCTAAATATGAATCAAGAGTGTGATACTGTTGCAAAAAGGGCAAGCACCATTTTGGGGTGCATTAACAGGAGTTAAGCAGGACATGAAAAGTAATTCTTCTGCTCTACTCCACAACTGATTAGGCCTCAACTGAAGTTGTGTGTCCAATTCTGAATGCACATTTCAGGAAAGATGTGTACAAATTGGAGGTCCAAAAAGAACCACCAGAATAATGAATGGTCAACAAAACATGGTCTATGAGGGAAGATTGAAAGAACTGGATTTGTTTAGTCTGGAAAAGAGAAGATAGAGGGAACATAAAAGATTTCAATTACTTAAAAGGTTGTTATAAGGAGGGGAAAAACTAATCTCCTTAACCTCTGATGAATGGACAAGAAACAATAGGCTCAAATTGCAGCAAGGGAGGGTTAGGTTGCACATTAAGAAAAACTTCCTATCTGTCAGGCTGATTGACTTGCCTAGGGAGGTTGTAGAATTTCCATCACTGGAGATTTTTAAGAGCAGGTTAAACAAATACCTGGCAAGAATGGTGCTTGGTCCTGTCATGTGTGCAGGGGATTGGACTTCATGACTTCTTGAGGTTCTTTCTAGTTGTATTATTCCATGATTCTATGTTCAGTATATACCAGCTGTATTACTCATTATACAGTGTGATGCTTTACTAATATATTCTTGTGAAAAGTCCATGATCCAATGAACTTGCAACTTAAATAAGAGTGAACATGTAATGATTTACTCAATATACTTTTCATATCCAAATAAGATGATTCTCCCTAATGTACCTAATCTTTTATTACACCCAATATTCTGTTTGATCTTTTTTATGATTATTCTTTTTTCCTTTGTTTCTCTTTCCTTTCTATTATATACTTTCCCTAGCCTTCCCCATCTCTTATGTTCACCTCTCCCTTGTTACTCCACTTCATTGTGTTTATGTGAGCAAAACAGAACTGACAATAATTCTAATCCTGAGTGGATGGAACAAAACAGGAAATCTTAACTGTGACCTGCAAGGCAGATATGGGGGGGGGGGGGGAGGGAAACTAGGGTGGAGCCAGTTGTTGACTTCTTTGTGAAATATACAGAAGGCCTAAAAAAAAGTGTGTGGGGGGGTGTCAAAGGTGGATCCTAAAAAGAATGAACAGGGGGTAGAGGAGAAGATTACTTTTTTTACTTTATAAATGCAGGTATTAGGTATTATTGACCTAAAAGATTTGATAGCAACTAAATTGTCATAAGAGAAAAGTGATTGAATGATGAATAATTGAAAAGATTTTTAGTCAGGCTTTAAAACTCTTTGTTTTTGTTAACACGTATTGAAATGCAATGCCTAACTGGCAGTTTTGACAAAAGAAGTGCTTTTGTTAATAATGCAACAACCAAAATTGCTTCAATTAATAATATGTCATTTAGGACCCTTGATAAATTTACTAGCAAAAAAGACACTGATGGTATTTCTAAGCTAACAATCAAGCAGAACTCATGTTTAAACAATGCCATGGTTTCAGACAATCTTTATAAATCATAAGGAAGTGAAAAAGAAATTAGATAAATTTTTAAAAAATCCTTTGCAGGTTAAAATGACTATATAAACTCTACCGAGGACCTTGTGTATTACAACACCTAGACTACACTAGCATGAAACTAACCTAATGCAGCTTCCAGTTGCAAGCGTCTGTGATATTTTGAACATTCATCAATCATATTTCTCAGATCTGATACACTGTGTTTGCTTCGTTCTTCAACAAATGCACGCGAACACTGTTTTGTTAGTACAGATGTGGGTCGAATAGTTTCTGTGCGGCCATGTTTAAAAGCAGCAGTGCTACATGCTTCGTAAGAAGACATAATTTTTCCAAACTGTCGATAAGCAGTTATCTGACATGCAAGTTGAAAAACAGCATCTGGACTTAGCTTTTGTTTCACTAAAAATTCTTTTCCAAACTTTCTGAATTCAAACTTTCCCACAGATATTTTCTTATTTGTTTCATCAAATTTCATGCGTGCAGCATTTATAGCAGATTGGATTGAATCATTAAGTTTAAACTCTAGTCTTTCACACTTGGTAGCACTTAATGCAGCAGGACTATGAAGTGGTATAATAGCTGGGTGCCTGGTACTGTTTCTATATACTTCATTGACAAAACGAATGACAGCAACTCCGTCTCCCCAAGAATGTTCAAAATTTATCCCTGCAGTGCCATCGCTAGTGATAATCAGACTAAAGGATTTGTCAAACCAACGATTAAAACCATGTCCATGAAGCAGATAATGTGACAGCTCAATGTCATCCTTTGGGGAAATATTATCTAAGCAGAGGCAAAAGACTGCACTGTCAATTTTGTGTAAGTTGTCTTCATTGCCTGCTTCTATAAGCTGTTGTCTTACTGCTGCCCAAATATTCCTATCTTCAGTGGTGAGATAACAAAGGGAAAATTCAGGCAAACGATCTGCATCTTGTAAAATATAAATTAACTGAGCCTGGATTTCAGATGGATGCAGAATATTACCAGCAGGATCCAAAACATCAAAAACATAAAAATGTCCATTTCGCATCACCAACAGATGTCTTCCCCATTCATTTGTAAACAGTTCATCTTTGTTTAATTTAGGAATTCTGGAACTGTTGAAGAGCCGTTTATACTGTGACATATCTAAGGGATATGCATTTACCAGATAAGCTCCAAAACAAGATATAGACGTTGGAAGAAGGCGGATGAAGTTTTTGAAGCGCTTACTCTTACTCCACTTTGGATCGACATAATAGATATCTGGCCGTAAACACTGATTCTTTAAGGAGTTAAGAAATTTTATTGATGATACTACCAGATTTGTTGCCCTCAATATCTGACTGTTGTATGCGTCTTTTGGATCAGGATTTAAAGCAACAAAAGGGTTGAAGTTTAAAACAATAGGGTCTCTGGCACAGAGATACATATCAAACCAGGGATCTACAAAAAAAAAAGTTAATAAAAATCAGTTTTAGCATTTTGATGTACAAATGTGTTTTATAAAGACATTATTTGTATACAGCATCTCATTATTTTATTGAATTATTTGTTTCAAATTAGTACATAGACATTTGTGAAAATAATTTAAAAAGAACATAAAGCACTCAAAATATAGGTACATATCAAGTTTTTGAAAAGATAACCAATTCTTTTCCATTTTCAAGTTCCACTTCAGACCTGAAAAGGACACACATTTCATTGCAGTGCATAGAGATTAAGTGATAAATTCATCGATTGGATAGTCCCACTGAAGTCAACAGATTTAAACGAAGAATTAATTTGGCCCCAGGCATAAAACCCCCAATCAGTTGGCTCTTCCTTACCAAAGTAACAGGTATCTAAGAAATATCTATGATGTACAGCTTGTGTTTGCCTATCTCATTTCCCATCGAAAATATACTGAATAGCAGTGCTGAAAGTAGAGAGTAAGGACCCAAACATTCTGCTCCCTTCCAAGCAATACCACTAATTTTCTTTTACATAGGGCAGGTTTGTAAATTTGTTTTTTACTGCTTCTTTATAATTCATGAAAATTGTTTCAACTATCTCTCTGTCCATTCTACTTTGGAAGGAACAATCATTTTTACACATACAAAATGGGAAATGACTGTCTAAAAAGGAGTACTGTGGAAAGAGATCTAGGGGTCATAGTGGACCACAAACTACATAGGAGTCAACAGCATGATACTGTTGCAAAAAAAGTATACACCATTCTGGGATGTATTAATAGGAGTGTTGTAAAAAAGACATGAAAAGTAAATCTTCCACTCTACTCTGCACTGGGTGGGCCTTAACTGGAGTTTTGCATCCAGTTCTGGGCACAATTTCAGGAAAGATGAGGACAAACTGGAGAAGGTCCAGAGAAGAGCAACAAAAATGATTAAAGATCTAGAAAACATGACCAATGAGGGAAGATTGAAAGAACTAGATTTGTTTAGTATGGAAAAGAGAAGACTGAGATGGGAGATGGTAACAGCTTTTTAGTGCCTAAAATGTTGTTACAAAGAAGAAGAAGGAAAAGTATTCTCCTTAACCACTGATGATAGGACAAGAAGCAATGGGCTTAAATTGCAGCAAGGGAGTGTTGAGATTAATTTGAGTGCTGCTATGGACAGTGCAATCCAACTTCCATTTTGAATTCTCAGTTCCATTTTACCATCTATGAACTATAGGGACTGTTTGAGGCAAAGGAACTGGTATGGACTGGATTTTCCCTCCAGAAGAACTTTTGCACCCAGTACTAAAAGGTGCACACGTCACTTACCATCATTTGCCCATGGCACTAAACATCTGCACTCAGTACTAACTGTTTGCACTCTGCACCATCTAATGTGAACATGGCACAAACCTCCTTTTCCTGCCAAGGACTTTGTAAAAGGAGGCCTTGCCCTAAGGCTTGGGTTGCTTCTTCCTCAGTTCCCCTGTTCCTTGGTTGCTGCTTCATCGGACTCAAGGGTGGTGAGATTCTCAGGCCTCTGTGACATCTTTCAGCGTAGACTATAGCGAAGGCTCAGCTACTGCGTGTGGGAGTGCCAACAAGAGACTGAGGGTCCTCACCATCATAGCTGGATAACACCTTAACCGCTCTGGGTTTCTGAGTTGTGGTGAATGCCCAAGCATCGGTGAAACTAAAAATGAGAGCGACTATTGTGGACATTTCAGACTGCTGTGGCGAAGGCCCAGGCCTCTCCGGAATTGCTCTGTTCTAATACCATCTAGAATCCTTGAGGGACCATTTGGTGCTCCTCCCCAATGGCTATAAATAGCCCTAGGGTTGAAGGTCCCGAGCAACTTACCTGAATCCTGTCCGGTTCCTCCATTGTACCACCTACCAATTGTAAAGTTGTTTATCTTTTGGGGCTTCTTTACTGTCTTCTATTTCTTTGTGGGTGTGGGTTGGCTTTGACACACAAAGCGTCAGGGGTTGTTGTTTATGTCGTTAACTGCTGTGTCTATTCAAATGTATAATATAATTGAGTTTAAATTTATTCTGGACTCTGGCTGTGTCAATCTTACCGATGATTAGATACGGGAGTGCCAGGCCGAACCTCACTTCCGTGCAGAGACTCTCAAAATCATAGTCAGCCCACAGTATCAAGGTGCTTACCTGGGTCTCTGGGGTAACAGGAGGTTTAGGCTGGACATTAGGGGAAACTTCCTAACTGTCAGACTAACTAAGCACTGGAATGAATTGCCTAAGAAAGTTATGGAATCTTCAAAATTGGAGATTTTTCAGAGCAGGTTAGACAAACACCTGGTGGGGATTGTCTAGGTGATGCTTGATCCTGCCATTAGTGCAGGGGACTGGACTTGATGACCTCTCAAGGTTTCTTCCAATTCTATTATGCTGTGATTCTATTCTATTTCATTCTGCTTGCTTTTTATATGTGAAATTTCATATTCTTACTTTCCACTTTTTGTTAGAGGATCCTGGCTACACCTTCAGAGGACCTGAACTAGGGATGTAAGTGAGTAGCTGAGTAATTGACTACTGGCTTCCCCCCAGGCAGCCGGCAGATAGCCCCAGTGGGAATAAGAGATGTGGGTGTGAAAGGGACAGATTAAAAAACTGCTGCTCATAACTGGTAGCCCAATACACACTGCCTATTGTGCTGTCTATTCCAAAAGTCACACTGCAATGGCACACTTGCACAGGGGAAGCGTGAAAAGTTTCATTCTCCCACTCTACAGAGAACACACACAGGCAGCCTTGACCACTGTTGTGCACCCAGGTGGTGTTGTTTTCAATAGGGTCCCATATGCAGGTTGCTGCACTATGCTTTAGACTGCAAGGTTCTGGTGCCGGGGGTAGGAGGGAGCAGATCCATGCCTTGTATTTAGACAATTTACTTCTGAGTTATACCCTTTTGAAATCTTTGAATAGCAGTCCCCTCTTATTCTTGTAGTGTATCACAACATTGCTTAATTCCTCCCACACTCTGCATAGTTAGCTCCTTACTTTTTTCCCCTTGATCACTTACTTTGTCCTTAAAATGAAAACTTATCGCCACTCTAAGTAATTTTCCCAATGCCTATAACTGCTTTTCCTTATTCCTGCCACTATGCCCCCTTAGGGCTCTGATCCCCTCTGTACACAGCCCACCTTGGCATCTGTGCTGTCAGGGCATTTTATTGTGATCTCCCCGCCACCACTATTATCCTTACACATCCTCGGTATAGTCTGCCCCCAAAAAACCTCAAACCATTATTTTCCCGGGCTACAATGCTCGCATACACAAAACCCAGCCACCGAGGGCGGGGTAGGGGGACCCGGGCCCGCCCACTCTCCCGGGTCCCGGCCCAGGGCCCTAAGGCAGGGATGACTCCTCCCTGCCCGGCTGACGGTGGGTTGCCCCTAAACGCATCAGCCCCTGGGCTCCACGACCCCGCCCTAGGCCACTTTCTACCCTCCTGCTCTAGACTCTGCATACGTCTCCGGAGCCTCTGCGTCCTTGCCCTTTTCTGGGCGCCTGGCGCCCTTTTGAATATTTTGCCGTTTATCGTCCGGCGTCCATCCCCCCCGCTTTGCCGAGCCCCAGCGCTGCGTTCATGACGCCTTGGCCGGGCCGCCCGGTGACGTCACTGGTCTGCGCCCGCAACGCTGGCCCAGCCCGTCTCTGCTGCGCCTGCGCTGGTGTTCTTCCCAACCCCGAATTGCCGCTCACCGGGAGCCGCGCCGGCCGCCTCCGTGGGGGGGGCGTCATGCCGACTTGCCCCGCCTCTCCTAGCTCCCCGGACGTCGGTCCGGTGAGGGGCTGCATCACCCCGTTACCGGAGTCCTCGGAAGTGCGGAGTTGCGTAACGCCGTCACACCCTCTCTCCCACTCACACATGCTTAGATGTCTTTCGGATCCAAAGTTGTCAGAGCTCAGAGACTCAGCCTTAAAAAGAGGCACAGTGAACTTCTAGAGCTCTGACCATCTTTACTTTCAAGTTTTGCTTTCAAAGCACAGAATGAAATACAACTCATTGTGGCTTCTCTCTGGCGTACATAAGGTGTTTTACAGATTTTATGTATCCTTATTAATGTAACAGTTTTATTTGTGCTACCCAAAAAATGGAAGAAGGGGGAAAAAGAAATACAAAACCCATCCTCAATTTTGGGGTGTTTGGCTGTCCTTAATACCAGCCACAATTTGATTTACAACGAGATAATAAACCTTGCAAAGCGTTGAAGTACCTTAAGGGTTATATGCCAGAAGACAAGCAGCCAAGTATCTGTCTGGGAAAAACCGTCTTCTCAGTTTGCAACTTCAAATGAAAGGGTATTATCCAAAACAAAACAAAACCAATTCATTCAAAGCCTGCAAAACAGATTTATAAACCTACAATGCATAGACTGCATTCCCTTTTTAGCAAATTTAACAAAAGTGTTCATAGCCAAATATCTAAACCAAATTGTTTTTGTGCCTTGATATTGCACAGATATCCCTTAGAAGAAGGGCATTTTTTTTTCCAGAATGCTGCAAAAAAACAAGATTTTTTTTTCCTCTTAGCACCTTATTAGCAACTACTTCCCCTTGGCTCCACTCCCAATAGGATTTGCTGGCTGACAAATGGTTACTGCAGCCCCCATGCGTTTTGCAATTTTTTGCGGTAAATACGGGAGCTGCCCCTTATCCCACCCCACCGGGGGAGCCACCTGGCACAATGCCCTAGTGAAAGGACTCCACCGGGAGGTGGCCAGCCATCCCGGAATCCCATCTGGCAAAACAACCCCCACTCCCCTCTTACTCCACATTGCCTGCTATCCCTCTTCCCGCACTCAGACACTGTGCTCAGCGAATCCTGTTCATGATGCCAATTGTCATTCCACAGGGCCAGGGCCAAACAGAGTTGTAGATTCGCTTCAACACAGTGCTGATTAGGGATAATGTACTTTATTAAGCTCACTACTCCACTGCTACTACACTTCACAGGGTACACTCCAGCAAGCGAAAGCACTACAGAACAATGGTTAAAGGAGTAAAAGGCTCCTTGGAATGCTCACATCCCTTCAGGTCTGCAGGGAGTCCCATTCTGGTTACCTCACACCCGGCTGCAGTGGATGTGGCTCCAGCCTGGGGGGAATCCCAGTCAGCCCTCGAGGTTGGGGCCCCGGCTGAGACTCAGCTAGGGGTGGGACTTCCTACATTAATTATACGACAGTTGTTTACCGGGTGTGCGTGTACCTGGCTCAATGCCATTCTTATCACTCTTATGGGCTGAGACCGAGGTCAAACTTAATTTACCGCGAAGCAGTTTCCCAGCTCAAGGCATGGGTTAATGCTGATAAAGCCCACAGCTGCTGTTTGGGCTTGCAGCGTCCCACACTATGCTAAGGTGGGTACAGCGGGGATGGATGCTTCCATCCTAGGCCTGCTAAGCTGCAGGACCCACATATGACTTTTATGTGACATTGGGAAGAAACCAACTCCCCCAAGCACTGTCTCTGTGGTGCCACCTGCCCCCCACCAGTGCTGCTGCCTCTATCACAGGCAGCAGCAGGGGGAGGGGGAAGGGGACCCTGGGGGTACACGAGACAGGCAGAGGCTTCTCTGGCAGAAGCCCCCCTGTTTGCAGCTAGCCTCGGGGCTGGCCATGGACAGGGGCTGCTGGACTGGGCATGAGCTGGGACTGAGCAAGCCTGGCTCAGTCCCAGCTCATGCCAACCAGGGACCACTGGCTGGGCAGCTCTTACTACATTTAAAATGCAGAGCCGCTGTGGTCCTGGCTATGTCCCAGCTTGTGGTGATCCGGGATCTACTCCCTCTGGGGCTCTGCAGTTTAAATGTAGTAGGAGCCAGGCTGCTGGCATGCCCAGCTCCTACTATATTTAAACTGCAAACTTGCAACAGAGGTAGCTCCTGGACCTGCACAAGCCAGTACAGAGCACCTTCCTTATTGACAAATTGTATCGACTACACGATTAGTCAGTTACCCGCCTCTTAACATCCTTATCCTGAACAGTAATGTTACGTAAGATTTTAACCCAAATTGTATTTCTCCCTAACACAATTTCAGAAATTGAAATGGATGATAAAATTTAGGACTCTGCCATAGAGAAGCGACTGAAGACGTAATATCCCTGACATTTCAAAAGTAAACAAGCAACAGTACTCCAAACAAACCTATTATTTGGGGAAAATATCTGAAGTAAGGGTGTTAAATATCGATTAATTTACTAGTTGAGTACCCACGGTGTTTCAAAGCAGTAGCACCACACGGACCCCGGGCTTCGTGCGGCGCTGCTGCTTTGAAGTATCCCCTCTCCCCACATTTTGCTGCCTCTATCTGATAGAGGCAGCAAGGGGAGGGGGGGAAATACGACTCGTCGACTATTCCTTAACATCCTTAATCTGAAGCAGTCTTTATCTACTACTGGAAGACTTAACCAGAGTTGCCCGGGTCCTTCAGGGCTGGGAGCTGGCAGGGTGGGAGGTGTAGAAGTCAGAGTGGGAGGGGTGAGGAAGAGCTCAGGGTAGGGCGTCCCATTTGGTGTGGTTTTCTCTCTTCCCCGCAGGCCCTCTGTCTGGCAGGGGCCTTTTCTCTCCCGCAGAGAGTGAGTGAGTTTGTTTATTCAAAAACTCCTCCTAAATGGTAAGAGCTAGGACCGCCAAATTTGGTATGCAGCCTCCTCTTATCATAACTTAAAGCAAGTTAGGGATTTGGTTGTGCCAGGACCATGGCATGGACCTGGAATGTGATTGTTTCTCATAACATGGAAAGGGAGGGTTCTCTTCACAGGTACAGTTATATTGTATAATGACCAAAGGGGAATAGCAAGGGGCCAGAGACGGGGACTGGGACATATAACCCCACTGGGCTAGTAGGGGGTAGGAGTGGAAAAAGGGACAGATATCTACTATATATTTGAGAGAGTTTGTCTGTGTCTGTTTGTGTGTCCCTCAGCCAGGGGACATGCACCCATTCCCCAGCTGTGCCCACTGTAGTTGTAGCAACCATGGACAGGAGCTTCTCACCTGGCCCCAAGATGCTGCAGTGAGAGAGAGCTGGGGTAGTCCTTTCTCCATGAGTCAGCCTGCATGATGAACCCCTCATCTCCAGCCCACCCGAGCTTCCCACCTCCCAGGTGCCCTTCAGGAAGGGCACAGCGGGGACTGAAATTCACCCCCTAATTCATTCATGGCTGGTTGTTCCCCTTTGGGGACAGTGCACAATTTGCTGCATTTCTTAATCTAGCTGGGGAGCACAGGGGGCAGATGTACCTGGAGCTGCCCCAGCTGGGAGACACCACTGCAACGGCCATGGAGAGGCACTTCTCACCGGGCCCCAAGCTGCTGTGCTGAGAGAGGCTAAAGATCTGGGGAAGTCCTCTCTATCTGGGGCAGCCTGCATACTGAATCTCTCATTCCCAGCGCCCAACTGAGGCTCCCCAGGCACCCTTTCGGGAGGGCTGGGAAGGGGTCTGAAGCTCCTCCCCCCAATTCATACAGGGATACTGCTGACCCAGGCAACGCTGAGTAAATTAGTACATTATAAATACACAGTAAAGAATAAAAGCAATAGTATACATTACAGCACAGCATCTTAGTGACATGGAACCTTATCTAGAGTTTCCCATACTTCCTTTCTGAGCAACTAATTTTGGGAGATTGGTCAAAAACCAGTTCTCTGACTAAAAGGAATTAAGAGTGTGATTATGGGGGGGGAGGACTTTCTGTTACCACTTCTCCCAGTGCCTGGGAGAGTAAATGCCTAACATCAGAAGATGAAGGCAAAAGCTAGGAAATACCAAATTCAATCTAAAATGTTTTAAATTAACAAGACAAAGCTGAGGTTTTGTTTCTGGAGCCAAATCAAAACTGAGTCAGAAGGAAAAGTCTGTAAGACTCACACTTGACATTAGTTGATTTCAATGGACATGCACAGCAATTACCATGCAGATCCAGCAGAAAAAGTAACCCAAGTACTTTAATAGTAAGTTTTAATCGAGGCTTAGGATTCTAATAGACATCTGAATGTTAGAAGTTTAAAAATAATAATAAACTAGAACACAAACCTGATATATAACTCGTATGCTTGTTCTTTTTATCTAATTCAACGAGGGTTCGATGTAACTTCCTGCCCACTCCTTTTTCAAACTCCTTGGCAGTTCTTTCAGTATTTCTATGGTATTGAAAAAACTTTATTATACATCCTTTAGCAGTAACTTTATAGTATTTAATTAAAGTACTTTTTGCATATTAACAACATTTAGTACAACTTTACTGTATAGCTCATTATGTAATGAGGTAGGAAATGCTTTAGGATAGGAACTGTTTTTTTGTATGGGTTTGTACTGTACCAACTTACCATTATGGCCCAGATCCTTACTGTTGGGGTACTGAGGTACTGCCACAATACAAGTAATTATTGCTCTATTTAAGTGCCAACACAGTAATTACACTGACTAATGTTGACTGCTTTTAATGTATTGATTAGGGCACCTAATTCCACTGGTCCATGAACCACAATTTTAACTGGCTGATCCAATTAGGTAAAATATAGTCCCTCCTGCAACTAATTCCATATAAGCAGATAACTGCACTCCTACAGAGCCCTGCTGAAGTGAATGGGGCTGTATGTTTGTATTCAAGGATCCACACAGAACAAGGAGAATTGTTCCTCTGTCCACTAATGACTGGAAAAAGTACTTAGTACTTGCTGAAGAAATGACTTTTGATTAAGTTGTATTTTCAAGAGGATCTTCTGCTAATGTATTTTATAAAGGAATTAGAATATAAAAAAAGAAAACATTTCTGCCTTTATAATGTGGGTTTCACCCATGAAAGCTTATACCCTGATAAATCTATTATAGTCCCTAAGAGTATGTCTACACTTGCACCCTAGTTCGGACTAGGGATACAAATGCAGGCATTCAAAATTGCTAATGAAGCGGAGATTTAAATATCCCGCGCTTCATTAGCAAGATCTCACTGGCGCGCTAGTTCGAATCACAGCTGATTCAAACCAGGAAGTGTGCGCCGCGACACATTAGTTCGAACCAAACCCCTTGGTTCGAACTAACGTTACTCCTCAAAAAATGAGTTTTGAGTGCCTGCATTTGCATCCCTAGTCCAAACTAGGGTGCAAGTATAGCCATACCCTAAGATTATTTTTGCAGATACAGACTAAAACAACTGCCCCCTGAGACACTTATAATGTAAATAAGCTTCTCTTGTTTCTTTCTGAACTAAATCTAGTGATAGGAAGAGTTACCTAATTTTCTATTAAGAATTTTGGCATATTTTGTGTTCTTGCCTTGTTTGTGTAATGAATAGGAATGTTAAAATTAGATTAATCAACTAATTGAATAGTCGATGGAATTTCCATTGACTATTTGATTAGTCAATAAGGGCACTTCCGCTTTGAAATGTAGCAAGAGCCCACCCAGCTGTTGCTACATTCAAAGGCGGAAGTGCAGGGCAGTGTTCCGCCTTTGAAATGTACAAGACCCAGCAGGGGCTCCTGTGCCTTACAAAGATTGAAATGCTGCATGGAGCCTGGGACCAGCGGGGAACTTAGAGTTGCTGGCCCCGAGCTCCATGTGGCACTTTTGCTTTGAAACGCCATGTGGAGACCGGGGCCAGCGGGGTACCCCGAGTCTCCCGCTGGCCCAGGCTCCATGCAGCACTTCTGCTTTGAAATGTACAAGAGCCCCAGTGGGGACTCTTGTGCATTTCAAAGATTGAAACACTATGTGGAGCCCAAGGCCAGCAGGAGTCCCCCGCTGACCCCGGGCTCCATGCGGTGCTTCTGCTTTTAAATGTACAAGAGTCCCAGTACGGACTCTTGTACATTTCAAAGGTGGAATGCTGCTGCTGCGCCCTTGCCTACTCCCATGAAGCTGGGAGAGAAATGGCTTTTAAGCCAGCTCCCCCCCAGCACTCCTCCTTTTCCCCCTTCCTTGCTGCCTCTTTCTGATAGAGGTAGTAAGGGGGGGAGCAACTAGTCGACTAGTCAATTAGTCACTTACATCCCTAGTAGTAAACTGATTAAAAAATGTCATGCTAATCCTGCAAGATGTTCCTGACTTCAACCTCTACATGCACTGCACAACTTGCAGGATGATAACCTAACTTAAAAGCAGAAGAGAAGATAGACAACTAGTCCCATCCCGCTGTATCTTCTGACAGGCACAAATTTCAAGAGCAATATTGAGATGTCCCTACCTACTTGATTCACAAATCACAGCACAAAAGATGTGGTCCTTGAATGACCTACTTACAGGATAATTTCTATAAAGCAAGGAGATGGGAAAACCCTTGCAGAGCTTGACCCTTCTGTAATAGGTTAAAAAATAGACTAAGAACTCTTTCTTTAAAAAAAAAAACCCTAAAAAAACAATGAATGGTCCTGTGGCACCTTAGGGTATATCTACACTACAGAGTTATTTCAAAATATCTTATTTCAAAATAGTTAATTCGAAATAAGTTATTTTGAAATAATGTGTCTACACACAAAATGCATTTCAAAATAGTGTTTTGCTATTTCGAAATAGCGCATCCACACTGAGTGGACTGTGAATTGCATTTAAGGCTGGCCAGAACCAGTTCCGTCAGGGCACCAGATCAGGACTTACTGTGTGGGGCTGCTGCCTGAGATCTGTGATTAAAGCCCCCCTGGACAGCTGGTTCTTAGGTTTGCCTGCTTGCTTGTCTACCTCGATGAGGGACAGCAAAGCATTTTTGTCTTGGTGTGCTCTGGTTGCCCTCACTTGGGACATCACAGCACTCTGCAACATGGAGCCAGAGCTGTCCCTGGGCACTCTGGTGCTTCTCTTGGATGCGCTGCTGTAAGCCTGGCTGCACTTGCTGCAGGCTGCCATCCAGGATGTTCATTGGGGGGCTGTCAGTATCCAGGAGGTCCTGCAGGAGAGCTTCCACCCTGAGAAGCATTAACAGTCTCCCTGGTCTGCCCCACTGGGGGCTTGTGCCTCATTCCTCCCTCACATCCTTCCACTTACCCCCCCCCCCAGCCTCCCTTCCTGATGTAAAATAAAATACACGTTTTTTTCATAAACAGGAACTGTCTTTATTTAACAAAACTGGAGGGGGGGGGATGAAACTCTGGTGAGACTGGGGAAAAGAGGCAGGAGAAGGGAGGAGAGAGGGTGGGAGGGGGAAACCTGGGAGGAGGGAGCTTGAAGGGGGAAGCAAGGAGAAGAAGGGGGAGGGGAAGCTCAGGGCTCAGGGTTGGGGGTCTCGCCGGGCCAGCTGTCTCCCAGCACCTCGGATGCGGGGGCCTCGGCATTTCCGGGGGGGAGGGAGGGGATGGAGGGTGAGGAGGGAGAAGCAGGAGGGAGAGAAGCAGTGGGAGAAGGAGCGGTAGCTGGGGAGGCAGCAGGCACTGGAGCGGCAGGAGGCAGCATGCTCTGCACCAGGGTCTGCAGGTGTTGGCAGATGGCACGGCCCTGGGCAAGCTGCTCCCGACGGAGCTCCAGGTCTTCTTGCACCCACTTCTGGAGGGTGCAGTGCAAGGCTCGCAGTGCCCCCAGGTGCTGCTGTTGGTACCCCTGCACTGCACGGGTGGTCCTGAGGAGCCCTGAGGTGCGGGAGCATGTCCCACACGGGGTGGTGCGCCCTGCATGCGCAGCTGGTGCGGCTGTGGAGAAACAAGAGAAGTGGTCAGTTATCCCTGGGGACACAGTGGGTGAAGCCCAGCCCCCCGGTGCAAGGTAAGGATGACCATTCCCTGCACCATCAGAGCCAACATGCTTGCACACAGGCCATATTCAGAATGTCCTGCTATCCCCGGGAGTGGGTGCTGCCCCGAGACCACACCCATGCCCCTGTGCTGTGTATAGTTTGGATGAGGTGGGGGGGAGATGTCCCCTGCCTCTGTGTAGAATGGCCTTGTGGAGGGAGGGCGTCCTGCTGTGTCACACCCCGAGGTCAGGAGCATGTCATGTCTCTTCACACACGCGTGTAGCAAATAGGCCAACCTGTGCCCAGGGGTGGCATGGCACATGCTCACACGTGCACAGGTTGATGTGTGATCTGTGGTAAGCAAGGCCCATGCGTGCGGTCCCTGGTCTCCCTCCCCGCGCCCCAATAAGGGGACAGTGATGGCACTCACATGTTGTTGCCTCCCCAGATGACACTGGTGACAGGTCTGCTGGGACGGCTCGGGGGTCCTGGCTGCGTGGCATTCTCTCTCTGGGCTCCTGCAGCTTCTGGTGCTCCTCCTCCATGCCCTGGTCACAGACCTCTGCTCCAGGATCGATGACCACCGGGGTGACATGGACCGTCCAGCCCCCCAGCATGCGGTCCAGGGCGCCAAAATAGGGGCAGGTGTCTGCCCCTGTTTGGGAACTGCCCCCTGTGGCCCTGACATAGGCCTGCTGCAGCTCCTTAATTTTCATGCACACCTGCTCCTAGGTGCGCATGTGGCCTCTGGTGGCCAGGCTGGCAGCCATCCGTCTGTAGACGGCTGTGTTCCTCCGTCTAGGGCGGAGATCATGGACGTTGGAGGCATCCCCCCAAACCTCAATCAGGTCCATGATCTCTGCACGAGACCAGGAAGGCGCCTGCCTTCTCTGGCCCCTGGCAGGCTCCTGGGAGCTGGAGGACTGGGCCCAGGGAGCAGTGGAGGGCTGCTGGCACCGGCTGCCTGGCTCGTGGTGGGGCCACTGGGTCAGGGGCAGTGACTGCAGGCTCTGTGCTGGCAGGCCTGGAACCTCTGTGCTGGCAGGCACTGTGGCTAGAGTCTACCCCTTTAAGGGCTCCGGGGCTGGGGGAGAGGAGAGGAAGTTTTCCTGGTTGTGCCCAGAGTGGCCACCAGGGCACCCAGGAAAGGCTGGAGGCCCCCTATTTCGAAATAAGCAACTACGCAGCACGTATTTCGACTTAGCTATTTCAAATTTGGTGTTATTCCTTGTAGAATGAGGTTTACCAAATTCGAAATAAGTGCTCCGCTATTTCAATTTTGAAATAGCGATTTGGCTGTATAGATGCTAGGAAAGTTATTTCGAAATAACGGTTGTTATTTTGAAATAACTTTGCTGCGTAGACATACCCTTAGAGACTAACCAAAATACATAGATAGTATCATGAGCTTTTGTGGGCAAAACCCACTAAAAACAATTTTAGTTACAGACTAACATTGCTACCCCTCTGAGACTTTTCTTCAGATAGTTAGGGTTCCATGAAAAGATGCTAATCTTACAGACATTTAAAAATGCAAGTTACAATTGTCAAGACAAAATTCACTCTCAGTTGTAGTTGTGACACTTCAAAGGACTGATGGCAAACTAAGATGAAACCTTATTAATGGCCTTGATCCAGAAAAAAAAAAGGCTGGCATTTAGAATTCTTTTTACTTGAAAAGTGAGCAAATCTTCTGATCTGGAGTCATTCAGAGTCAATAAATATGTAATCACAAAATGCTTTTTTTAAACAAAGTAACTTTTTAGTGTAAAAGCAAACGTCAAAGAATAAAAAACACTAAGCATTCTAGTGAAATGTTATGAAAATAATAGTAACATTATGCTTGGAACCTGCATACCAAGTTTTAAGATGAGTGTGAATTCTATCAGCCAATTTACAATCTGGTCTTCATTTAAATGCTCCTACTCCATGTCATTTTTTTATACCTGTATTGATCATCATCCAGTAGAGGTTTCTGAGCAGCCAAATATCTCCTGATAGTATCTTCCAATTTTGGAACAGGTAATCTAAAAGTGCAGAATTTTTACAAAAAACTATTAAATATACACAAAATATATGTTACAAATAGAAGAGCAATGAGCACATTAAAATCAATAAAAATGTGTTGCAGTGCACCCATGAAATATGCTTTGTGACTAATAAAAACATTTTGACTGGGAGGAAATACTGTTCTGACAGCAAACATGGGGGAATCCTGGCAGTAGTGGAGTTGGAAAAAGAGAAGTAAAATAATGGAGACAGAAACTGAAAGGAGGGTGAAAATATCCAAGAGCTGGATTTAAGTATTATACACATAATTTTTTTAAATTATGAAGCTATAATCCTAAATAATTCTGTGACTACAGAAAGTATTTGAGATTTGTGCTGATAGCCAATTATTTAGTAAGTTTTTGTTCTTTTTGTACTGTACTTAGCATGATAAGTTTCCTAGTTTATGATTAGAGCTCCTAGATTCTACAGTAATACAAACAATGGCATAACTGTAACTCTAATCAAACACAATTTTATAAAAAGCAAGAATTAAGTTTTAAACTGAAAACCTATACTTGTTCCTGAAGAGAACACCACATCTTATGAACTGTTGCCCAATACCAGTTTCATTTAGGTAACCATTACATAGTTGATTTTTTATTTATCTGGTAGAATCTCCAATGTCTAAACTATATTTTTACTTTATTTCATGACTAGTGCTTGTGATTAGGCAATTACATTTTGCAGTAAGGAGACCCTGAAACTTCATACACTATTGAGCAGGTCCTATTATGGTTTGTGGAGAGGCCAGAGTCTTTCTGCAAACACAATATGCAATGGAGTTCTACAGCATTCCGCTCTGCAGATGCTGTTAGGTCAGTGGGTCCAAAGAATTTAACCAGAGAATCCTAACAGTTAAAGATGGTTATTGTCTGCAAGACCATATTAAAGTAGTTCAGGACTCTTAAAATACCCCCTGCACAGGATGCCTTTTCACCCACCCTCAGCAGGGTAGAAATGTCACCTGCATCATGGTCTTCTCCCTCATTGTGGGGGGGGGGGGGGAGGGGTAGTGGGGCCACCTAAACGTGAGACTGGCAGATGGCCCATCATTCCAACTGGGCAGGCTGGGACTCCCACCAGTGTTCCCTGTAAGGTGTGTACTTGTGCGGTTGCTCTGGTGAGATTCAATTGCCCTCCAGCTGATTACCAGAGTGCCCACTGCTAGGTTTTGTGGAGAACATTCACATGTGCCTTGGTGCACGTAAACATTGAATTCACACATAGACGGAAAAATCTGCACAAGGATGGAAAAGATTAGAGGGAACAGACTTCCATTGACCTGCCTCGGGACCCTCCGAAACCTGCCCTGGCCCGTGGCCGAGCACCACGGCTCTACAGCAGGGTAAGGGGGCGGGAGTGCGTGAGAGCTGTGTGGGGAGGCCCGGCTCTCGGGGCTGGGTGGGGGTAGCCGCAGGGGCAGGAAATATTCAGGCTGGGTGCCGGGAGAAGCCGCCGAGTGTGCCCGAGAGTTGCAGCAGCCTCTCCGTCCGTTTCGGCTGGCCGCGGTCCGGGCTCCCCGCCGTGCCCAGGGGCAGCACCTGGGCAGGCTGTTCTGGAAGTGCATGGTGGGGATCGTGCTCCTGTGCACGAAGAGATGGTCCGTATCCAGCTCCGAGACGATGCCCTCGGTCAGCCCCACGGTCCGCCAGTACCCGCGGCGCCCAACGGGTCGCAGCCGCCTCAGCAGGACGCCACCGCACGCGGGCCCCGGACGGAGCATGTTTCGCTGCAGCCCCAACGGCAACAAGACCCAAGCGGCCGCTAGCGCCAGACTGGCAGCGAAAGGAGGCGGTTGAACTAGTAAGCGGTGCGCCTGCGCGAAATAGGCAACCTAGTGCGCCTGCGCGGCGGCGGCCAGTAACCTGAACAGCCAGAACAAAGGGAGGGAAAGCACGCGACGCGGGTCGGAGAAAGCCCTAGAAGGGAGCGCGGTGTCCGCGGGCGGGGAGGGGCAGGGCCTGCGTGGGGCCGGCCCTGGGCGCTTTCTTCGGCAGAACGGGAGCCGAGCGGGACAGCCCGGCCCGGCCCGGCCCGGCCCGGCCCCTGCCACGCAGCGGTGCGTTGGGGCCACGCAGGTACAGCGGGGGGCGCGGGAGAGCTGCAGCCGGGTGCTTGGGCTCTGCTCGCTCAGCCGCCGGGCTTGGGGCGCCTCCCGCAGGTGCGGGCGGATTTAGAGGCTTCAGGGCTCCGCCCGGATTTAATGTTGGCCGCTGCGCGTCGCTTTGGCGAAGCCCCCGTGGCAGCCTCGCCGCGCTTGCCCCCGAAGCTTCGGGCAAAGGCTTCTGGTTCCCTGCGTGCGCTCTGGCTATTGAACCCCTGGCGGTAGGCTGCTAGGTGGGGTGAACGGGCCATCGCCTAAGAGGTTGCCCCCTGTTTTCAGCGTGTCCCGGCTTCCTGCTCAGAGCTGTGTCCTTCCCTAGGCTGCCAGAACCCCTGGCCCCTTTAATCTGGGCCCTGCTTTGTGAAGAGTTTCTGACTCTGGTACTGCTGCTGTTCTGGCGTTTAATAGGCTATTATTTTGTTAGGTTGCGGTAGGGCTGTTTTGCACCTCACACTAAATCTGTGTGTGTGTTTTTTGTTGTTTAATAAAGGTGGGAGGCACACCTGACCTGACTCCACTATGCTTGGCTTTGCATTTGTGTGATTTCATTGACCTGCATGGAGGAGATTCCTGGTTTACAGCGCTCATGATGCTCTTTCAGTTCTCCAGCCATTGTGTTGAAAACATTGATTCACAGTTGGGGACATTTATGTCAATACTTGACTGAAGTGAGGAAAGGCTGCCACTTGTTTGACACATTTTATAACTGAAGAACATTCCTGATGGCAAACTCCATAAAACCAAGCCTGATGTAAGCTTTTATTTTGTTTCATTAAGAAAAAAGAACTGTGTTTAATAATAAATTATAAATGTGTAATCTGAAATTCTTTCTCCTAGCATTACATATTTAGGAGAATCTTAACCTGTCTTGCTATTTCATTCCTTGTGCATCCAAAACTCCCATTGACATCAGAGGAAGCTCTGTGTGCATAAAGAATTCAGGATCAGATAAGTGGGAGAACTGTCAAGTCTTCTGAATTCCTTTTGAATCAAACACTAACCAAGTGCACCAATCTCTGTCTTCCTGCAATACATAAAGTTTAAAATCTGAAAGACCAAAGGTAACATCAGCACCTCCAGGAAAATGAAGTCTTCGTGGATGGTTCAGCAGCACTTTTCCTTTTATCCATCAAAACAAAATATTTTCCCCATATCAGCAATCAAGAATGTCCATCTCTGTTCATCTTTTTGTTTGACAGATTTCCAGTGAATACAGCAGAAGAAATAATTTGAGGAAAAATTGATGATCTATTTAAATATTAGTGGTATCAGGTGTCATTGTTTTCTTCCAAAAACCGGCCCAGTGGTCTACAATTTTGCTTTCCTCGGACAGCTGTAAACAAGCGTCTGCCGGTTGCAGTGTTCCTTGTTTTTTGCCATACTCAAGTCCTCTAGCTGCAAAATACGGTTAAATAATTTGATTTATTGTTTTGGTCCTGTTACTAGACTGAATATCTTGATATACCTGTGTGAGGTAGAGATATCGAATGCCTTTTTCAGTGAAAGGCAATGGTTAGTATGAAGTAAGGATGTTAAGTAATGGTTAATTGACTAGTCGAGTAGTCGATAGAATTTCCATTGACTAGTTGTTAGGCACTTCCACATTCCTCCTAACGGGGCTCTTGTACATTTCAAAGGAGGAATACAGAACTCCGTGTGCATCCCAGAAGTCCCACTGACTTGCCGCGTGCCAGCTTTGAAATGCACAAGCGTCCCCAGCAGGGGCACTTGTGCATTTCAAAGCGGCAGTGCAGCATGGAGCCCGGGGTTAGTGGGGGACTCAGAGTCCCCCGCTGACCTCGGGCTCCATGCTGCACTGATGAGTTGAAATGCCATGCAGAGCTGGGGTCAGCAGGGCATTTCAATGGAACCCAGGATCAGCTGGGAACTCTCCAGCTGACTGAGAGTTCAGCGCAGCATTTCCCCAGAACCCGGGGTCCCCAGCTGATCCCAGGTTCTGCAGAAATCCTGCGCTTGGCGTTTGAAAGGGACAGTGCCACACAGCTGGGCCGGGGATCAGCTGTGTGGCTGCCCCTTGGAAACTCTGAAGCAGTGTTCAAAGCGGCAGCGCTGCACAGCCGAACCCGGGATCAGCTGAAATGCTGCATGCAGCCCAAGATCCCGGGTTCCGCAGAAATGCCCCACTGGAGCCTGGGATCAGCTGGGCAGGCCCCAGCTGACTGCAGGCTCCACCTGTGGCAGCGCCACACAGCTGAGCTGGGGATCAGCTGTGCAGCAGTGCTGCTTTGAAGTGTCTCCTCTTCTCCCTTCCCTCCCTTTGCTGTTTCTATCTGATAGAGGCAGCCTGGGTGAGGGAATTGACTAGTTACATTTGCTTATTGGATAGTCAACTAGTCCTTAACATCCCGAGTATGAAGCCTTTTTGAGGAGTTTTATGTAATACACAATCTCAGTTCTGTTGAAGAAATTAGGTTCTGGATTTGATTAGACAGTTTCCATGATACATAAATAGCTATTTTAAAAACTAAACATAAATTTTTTTCTTCATGTGTTAAACTGGTCACAGAATAGTGCAGGGATGGGGAACCTCATCCCCAGGGGCAGGATGTGGTCCCTAGCTTGCCTGGATCAGGGCCCCGAAACTCAGGCCTCTCCCCCAGCATTGGGGAGCCTGTGCTGCTGCTTCGGCCCTCAGCTGTCCCACCGTGGGGATGGAGCACACAGAATCGACTAGCCTGGGCCCCGTAGGGTCAGGTGTGCAAGGGGAATGTGAGGAGTGTCTTTCTCCTTCTCAGTTGGGGGCCACATCAGTAAGGGTTCGTTTGTTTTTTTTATTTTTTGCTTCTCACTTGTGTGTGGCCCTTGACTTATTTTTCTGTGGGTCAGTTGCCCCAGATCCAAAAAAGGTTCCCCACCTTTCAATAGAACAATGTCTAGTACAAAAGGACCCTGAATGCTATGATACAACACATTTGAAATTGATTTAAATTATGCATAGTGATTACCTTTTTAGTATGAAGTAATGAAATGTTTTGTCCTGAATAGGGTGAGAGACACCACCCGTGATTACAAACATTATTTTCAAATACGTTCACAATACATGGACATAAATGCTTTTGAAATTTCAGATTGCTAGTACAAAAACTTGGGAGGTTTCTTTTTAAAAAGTTTGTAATAAATACCAGTTTTGATTATGCATATTTTTCCTTAAAACCTAAAAATAATTCATATGTTCTGTACGATATATTGATGAATGTAATCACTTTCAGAAGGTTCATTTAATGTGTAATATTTTGCATCCCTTCCGTGAGACCTCAGAGAACAATGGTGTTGTACAGACAACAGGATTATTCTGTCTACATGGTGAGAACAACCTTGCACTTTGAGGGATATGTTT
The DNA here is from genome assembly GCA_032595735.1 of Pelochelys cantorii. Lineage (NCBI taxonomy): Eukaryota > Metazoa > Chordata > Testudines > Trionychidae > Pelochelys > Pelochelys cantorii. Next base: position 60,970,055 of record CM064330.1, read on the forward strand.
TTGCATCTCTAATTTATTACATTAATGTAGTGTGCAGGAGGCCCCTGACTTGCGACGCTATCAGTTCTGGGGGAAGCATCGCAAGTCAGGGGCGTCGTAACTTGAACCCTCATTTACGATAGGTGCCGTGCAACGTCATAAATGTGTGCCAAGGACGTGGGTTGGGGGTTTTCTGCCCCTTCTGCACTTACAAAAATGGTGGTAAGTGCGGGGAGGTCGGAACTCAGGCAGTCGCAAGTCGGGGGCCTCCTGTACCTCCCTTGCTACGATAGCTGCTCATTCATCAGAGCAGAGGATGTAGTTTGTGTAAAATGGACTTACCCTGTGCATAGTGCATCTGTCTTCAAAGTTCCTGGTTTTTAAATTCGTATCTTCTTGGTGACTTTACAGGGCATGAGACATTTCTAACATTAGGCTGGATCTTATGCTAAATACGTCTTCAATTATAATACAGAATTTTTACAACAGTCTACTGGACCTTTTGTGGCAATTCAATATGGTAAAAGCAAAGATCTTGTTTAATTCACTGCACGTGACATAAAGAATATATCTACATGTATTTAAAAAAAATCTAAATTTTTCCTTGAACCTTTTCTGTGAGGACTCTTCCACATCCTGCTAAAATCTTTGAGCCTGAGATGCAGCACTTTATTATGTGGTTCCTATCAGTTTGCAGGGTAGTGCAATATTTCTGTGGCTTGAAATGAAAAATTAAAACCCAGTAGGTAGTTAAAAATATCTTATAATTGATAGATAGAGTTTAGATTTAGTATATGAGATGCAAGGATCAAATCAGCATCTGTGTTTTGCAAAGTTCAAAGTGTGTGTGTGTGTGTGTGTGTGTGTGTGTGTGTGTGTGTGTGTAGTCATGAAGGGCTTGTACTTTGCTTTACATGGAAGCCTTGATGAGTTTTCTGCCCTATATTTCATGCTCAAGTTACTAGCAAATGGTCAGCTAACTTACAGAAAGGGGAGCTAATTTATCACCCTATAAGAAGGAGAAAAATACAGGTTGGACCTCCGTGGTTTGGCACTCTGGGGACCTGACAAGTCCTGAATGAGGGAGTTTGCCAGACCTGGAAGGTCAATTCCATCCTTCTGCTGATGGGACTCTGGGCTCTCCCAGGGTCAATCAGCAGACTTAGTGGAGCTCCCATGCCGCTGGCTCCCAGCTCCGCTGGCCTGTCCCCACTGCTGCATCTCGCTAACTCAAACTGTGTGACTTGACTGAAGGAGACCACAGCTTTTGGCCCAACATGACAGTGTGGTGGGGAGCCCCAGAGGGTAGGAGAGTGAGCTCAGTGTCTTGATTAGCACATGGGGTGACAACCTCAAGGGGACTTCTATCATGTCCATACACAGGAATTTCAGGGGGGATTGCTCTTTTGTAAATGTGGACTGCAATTTTTTTTAAATATAAAGGCGTTCAAAATAATCACGTAATGAGTGCATAAAAAAGGTTAATTAAAAATCTGAATGCAAACAGTGATTGGTAAAATGATATTGTTATACTAAATTGTCATACTTCTCCTATATAAAACTATGGTACGCCCACATCTCGAGTACTGCGTGCAGATGTGGTCTCCTCACCTCAAAAAAGATATATTGGCATTAGAAAAGGTTCAGAAAAGGGCGACTAAGATGATTAGGGGCTTGGAAAGGGTCCCATATGGGGAGAGGCTAGAGAGACTGGGACTTTTCAGTTTGGAAAAAAGGCGATTGAGGGGCGATATGATAGAGGTATATAAAATCATGAATGGTGTGGAGAAAGTGATTATAGAAAAATTATTTACCTTTTCCCATAATACAAGAACTAGGGGACACCAAATGAAATTGATGGGTAGTAGGTTCAAAACTAATAAAAGGAAATTTTTCTTCACACAGCGCACAGTCAACCTGTGGAACTCCTTGCCCGAGGAGGCTGTGAAGGCCAGGACTCTATTAGGCTTTAAAAAAGAGCTTGATAAATTTTTGCAGGTTAGGTCCATAAATGGCTATTAGCCAGGGATAAAGTATGGTGCCCTAGCCTTCATAACAAGGGCAGGAGATGGATGGCAGGAGATAAATCACTTGATCATTGTCTTCTGTTCTCCTTCTCTGGGGCACCTGGCATTGGCCACCGTCGGCAGATGGGATGCTGGGCTCGATGGACCTTTGGTCTGACCCAGTATGGCCATTCTTATGTTCTTATGTAAAAATGTATACAGTAATAAAGTTTTTATAGAAATTACCTTTTGGGATCTTGCTGTAATATCAGAAGTGAAAAACAATATTTCAAAATATTCTAGTCTTGGTTTTCAGAGTTTTTCAGTTAAGACTACATCTAAACTAGTAGTAGTGAAATAAATTTTAGGTCGCTCAGTGCCTGTGGGATGCCCAGCAGTGCCCAATTAGAGCGTGGCGGGGGCAGAATCATCTCCTATTTGGCCAGGCTGTGGTTGTGAAAACCCCTCTGAGCTGTGGGAGGGGCTGGTGGCTGCCCTGCTCCTGCCACGGTGGCTCAGTTCTGCCTCCGGCCTTGCTCCTGGGTGGGGCAGGGGGATCAGCCCCAGCCTTCCCCCGGCTGCCCCAGCTTTTGGCTGGCCAGCTGGAATCGGCCCCATGAGAGATAATGGAGGGGTGCATCCACCTCCCCCGTGTATGGGCCTGTCTATGATCCAGTCTGTTTCACACATAAATAAACTGGTCATACAAAACCATTGTTTGATTTCACATGTTACTAAAAAGTTGTTAATTTGAATGGCTAATATAATTAGGAGATCACAAGTATGTGTTTGAGGAAACCTAAACAGCCAGGACGTGTGAATACTATTTACAATATTAAATTTTGATGAGCTTTTGTGACACATCATTGGCTAGCTCCCACCAGAATCCCATGTAATGGGATTAGAGAGAAAAACTCACAAGATTCTTTTAAACATTTTCCATTATATTGTTTCATTTGGTGCTGGAACTTGCACCCCTAATCCCCCCAAGGCTTATCATAGTCAATGAATCCCCAAATGTCTGTATGAGATTAGGGATGTATCTGAAGCCCTGAATGCCTCTAGCCATGGTTATCCAGACAGTTCTATAGTGGCTACTGCTGTAGTGAACTAGCTATAATTAACTGGCCAAATAGCCACATTGTTCAAGCCAACTAGCCATACTCAACTGGCTAAATAGCCACATGTGGCTAGCATGTTGCACACCATGGCTCTGTAGCAATGTTTAAGTAGCTCTCTTCACATCCTAGCAGTGGTGTTGTAAGGGAATCCCTTAGCTCTGCTTGCACAAGGAAGGCCCCTCAGAGGAGGCACCCCAATGTGTAATTACCACCATGAAAAGGATGATAGAAACAAAATGTAATATATTTTACTTATATTCTCGACTCTCTGTGTGAGAGGGGAGTAGGCAATGGAAGTTCCTTCTGGTCATTCTGTTCTAGATTGAGCTCCCTCCCTGCTCAAACCCAGGATCCAGTGCTCATAAAGTGACTGAGCTGCACTGTTTAATCAGAATAGAGAGAAGCTTTTCACTGCCCAAAACAAACAAGACATTAAAGTTATCCCTGCTCAGGGTTATTCTTGCAATCAGCCATTTTCAGAGTTTTTGATTATTCCCAGTTCATGTTTCTAATGCACGATTACAGGAAACATTCCAGTGTCAGTCCCTACTAATGGACCGTGTCTTGGATGACATTGGCAACCTATTTGAGGGCCAAATAAGAAATGTGGTGACTTTTTTTTTAAATTTGTGCCTCTTGAAAGAACTGACAAGAGAAGTCAACAAGACTTCAAAGCGAAACTCTACATCAGTGATCTTTCAGCTTCCTAAGCAAAAGTTAATTGAAATGCAGTGGGGGAAATTGGAAAGTGGGTCAAAATAGAGAGGAAGTGTATAGCAGTCTAGTATTTTTCTCAAACAAGTCTGTAATTATAGTTATAAAAGCTGTTAAAATAGGATGAAGGTTTTTAGAATTTATTTCATTGTTATAATAGATGTTAAATATTTTGGGTGTTGTCATGCGTCTGGAAATCATTGGCAAGGCACTCACTGACTTCGGAACAGAGGGTAAGACAGTGAAACTTAGAATAATAACAACAATAAATAATAATTCAGCTTACTAGTATGGATTTTCACAGTTGACCAGTATAAAACTTGTCTACTGATATTTATATTTAATATCTCATATACAGTTTGCTGCTGTTGTAGTATTTTTGCCTAAATTTTAAAAAATAATCCAGATTCTGCAATGGAAATTTTTTTGTTAATGATTCCATTGATCATTTTGAGTGAATGATTCAACGTACTTTAATGTCTTTTGTTTGGATTTATAGTAGCATAACCGAGAAGAGAATTTGCTCCTATAATAGGAAGTTTTATACTTACCACGTTGAGTGTATACTTACCACATTGTTCGGTCTCTTACACATGCACGCATGCTGCAACACCCCACCATGTTTAGAACATATGTGCAGTTCTAAATAGTAGAATCCATTTAATTTTAGATTGAATCTGTTTTGAAAAAAATGCTTCTTTACCACAGGTGAAATATGGTTTCTCTTTCTTTTTAACCAAAACCTTAGCCCCTTGAAAATGGGGGTTAAAACAGCATGTTAGCACTGAAATACACTTAGCTGTTTCTGTAGCTATCAGCCTACTCTTAGAAATAAATGCTTATATAAGTAAAAGGTTTTAATTGCTGAAGTAGAAAGATTCAACTCTTTATGCTTGTTTTCTTTTGGCAGCCTTTCCTCAATGGGGGCTGCCCTCATTTGCTCTTCTGCCATTTGTGTAGGATCTTCATAGTTCAGCACAGGCTGTCTTCAAACAGATTGGTTGGCTATGACCGCATATATTTATGTTAATGTTTTGCCCAGCAGAAGTACACTGTAACCATCCCCCTTCAGTGCAGTCGAATGCTGCTGTTGCTGAAGTGCCTTTGTCTGTCTTTGCTGAGTTGGCCACGTTATCTCGGTTCTGCAGAAACATCAAGTCTCTCCATTGTATGAATTTATGCTTATAGGGTTGACGTCAGGAGGCAGTGGCTGAGCCTGGGGCTGCTTGCTGCTGAGTATATGTGCTGAATTCATCTACAATAGCAGCAGATTAATAGCAAGGGCTTTTGCTGCTGCTGTCATGAGCAGTTACAGTCATTGACTTGCTGGGCCTGAAGGACTGAACAGTAGGTTCGAGAAAACATGGAAAAAGACCTAAGTCACTGAATATGTGACACAATCATTGAGGTTACATCTGTGAAACTACATATGGAAAGGGACAAATAAAAAGCCAAACAAGATGGCGACTTACAATGCAAGTAGCATTTACAGGACTCCATTCCACTTTACTCTCCTTATATTATTATTGGATTTGAGATAATGTATGTAACTCACTGTTGATTCCTGGGATGTTAGTCTGGTGAAAGAAGAGGCTAGAGAAGGATTAATATTCTTGTTCTGGTATGAAAGGATATCTTTAGCTCTCCCCTCCTCCAGTCTTTGCTAATAGCACTTCTTTTGTTGTTGTTTTTTAGGTCTCTTCATGTTGTAGCCTTTGGAAATGAGAGAGATGGATTTTCTGAAGATGATCAACAGTCAAGTCTGATCTGGACCTATCTTGGTAGAAGTGCTCTCATTTCAGAGACTGAAAGTAGTTTGCTGCTGAACTCTGCCAACCATGTTGGAAACCCTGTGTTTATTGAATATCAAGCTTGTGTGTTTGGAAACATCAGATTGGTGGTACATGATTGTCCCCTTTGGGTAAGCAACTAATCTGAAACTTTGGTCTGAATTTAGCATTGTAGCCAACTCCTAAGTCAGTCCAAATGCAGGTTTTTTTGATAGTCTTAACTTTTTATCAATATTTTAACCAATCACAATATTAATTAAAAAGATACTTCTAATGTTAAAATACAACCATAAAAACAAATACTGACAGTCTCTTGGAGGAACAGGAGTAATATTTTTTCAGTTCTGTTTTTCAATGAAAACTGCATGAAAATAATCCAAAAAAGAGAGGGGAAAAAAAGAAGTGAACTTGAAAGTCAAGCTAAGAGTTTTGCTAAACAGTAACGTAAAACCTATATATAAAGAAAGGTTTCACAAAATTAGGATGACAGTCAGTTTTCCAGGAATCTCTCTTAGAAAATTGATTTATATTTTATGATGGGTTAGTTTTGAAGTACAGTATATGGACTCATTTTAATTTCTAGTGATTCCTGATTTAATACATTGAATGAACAAGTGCAGAAAATAAACTCCTAAATAAAAAAGCAAAAAAAAAAATACTTTTTATAAATTCAGCCTTTGTTAGTAGCTATTTTTTTTCATTATGTGTAAGAATGGACTGATCTCTCTGCTTTTTGTGTGATGATGATGATTCAACATAAATAAACATTTCAGAATCAAGCTCTTAATTAAGAGGCTGTAGAAGATCACTAGGATAAATTGAAGGTGGATTGGTGATTACTTGGAGAATAGTATCAGGAGAGTGTTGTATTTGTTACTTGGATTGCAAGTAGGTCACAAGTTCAGAAGTTTGTTTTAATTTTATAATCCTATGAACTTTTTGGATGTCTTAATAGACTCTGAACTTCAGTTCGACAGACTTTAGAATCACAGTGCCTAAACAGTAGTGGCAGTTTATATTGTTGTCAGCTACTTTATGCTTATGGGAATGCTAACATCATAACTTCTCCTCTAGCCTTTTCCGTCTAGGGCAGGTGAGAAATTTCTTAGTGAAGGTTGTGAAGAAAAGTAGAATGAGCATTTTTTGCTTATACTTGAGGCTATTTCTGGTTATTTGGATTATTTTCAAGGATGGATTTTTTTTGGGAACTTCTGTCTTCTGCAGGCTGAAAATTGTGGAGATATATTTGGTGACTGTGCCATTTCAGTGCTGCATGCTTTTAGTGGTTGAGAGTGTGTAATTGCTGCTGGTGGTGCCTGGCAATTTGGCACATTTTGTGAGTGAACAGTTCTAAAGAATATGCTCACATCCCTTTATGACTAAGACTAAACATAAAGGGCCATTATCAGGCATAAGCCACATGGTTGGCATTTGTTGTCTAACATGTATTGTTTGCTGCATGCCTTCTCAGTGGCCCAGAGAAATTGTAAATGGTTGTACTAACCACTGGCTGATCTTTAAGTATCCTTGCCACTAAGACTGCGGCCATAGGAAATCTCAACTTTAATGATATTGTTGTGCCTCTATTAGCTGTTTGCCCCATCCAAATATGTAGTCCATCATAAGTTAGAAAAAAGGGGCTGGCTTGACTTTTCTTACTTTTTTCCTTTTTGTTTCTCTCCGCTCAATTTTCAGTTCTCTCATTCCCACTATGTCTCTTCACAGATCACACTGCTTTTTCCTTTCCATTCCTTCTTTTCAGTCTTCCTTTCTTCCTTCACTTCAGAAATGAGGCTCTACTGGCTTGGGAACCCAATCCTGGCCTGCCAGATCAATATTGTCTTGCCCATAGGTGGAGGTCACAGCCCCAGATTTTTTTTTTTTCAAATTGAGCTGAGTCGCTGACAGGTTTGTCTTTTAGTAAAGCTGCTGCTGTTGCAAAATATATATTTTAGTATTGGTTATAAGACAATAAGTATGATTGATGCATAATGATTTGATCACTTGCTTATAAGTTCTGTATGCCTGCATTTCACCCAGCCTCTCATGATAAGATAATGTTTGCTGTAACGTCTTGCTTCCTGTTAGTGTTACAAATTAAGTTGCATCCTTGTCTGCATCACAAACTAAGTTGTACAAAAGTTTCAGAGGGGTAGCCAAGTTAGTCTAACAGGAAAAACTTAAAAAACAACAAATAGACTAGTGGCACCTTAAAGACTAACAAAACATATAGATTGTATCGGGCATGAGCTTTCGTGGGCACAACCTGCTTCTTCAGATGACTGGAGTATTAGAAGTCCAGATCCAAGAATCAATAAGAGGGCGGGAAAAAGAGAGACAGTGAGTGGATGGTTCAAATAGTTACAACTGGCTGATAAGAACAATTAACCAACCAACCAATGGAGGTGCTAAGTCATCAGATGTGGAAGGTAGTGTGCAAGCCAGCCGACTAACTCAGCTCCCTCTTGGAAGCTTTTAAAAAACAACAAATAGTCTAGTAGCACCTTAAAGACTAACAAAATGTGTAGATGGTATCATGAGTTTTCATGGGTAAAACCAACTTTAAGTCATTACAATGTGGAAGGTAGTGTGCAAGCCAGCCATGTTGATATAGAAGTCCAGGCTCTCACATCCTAATGACTTAACCACCTCTTGCCCACATCCTGCTCCCCATCCCTATCCTGCACACTGAACCCCTCATTTTTGTCCCCACCCCAGAGTCTAAAGGGGTCCATAAAATCCACTATCTCTGGAACCCCAGAAAAGAAAAGCTGGCCTATGGGAAGCCCTGAACCTCAGTCCTCCCTGTCTCTTCCCTTCGCCCTGTGGGACTGGAGAGCCAGAGGAGTGAGATGTCTCAGTTGGGGGTCACATCAGTGACAGTTGGGGGGTTTTGGAGGAGTGGTGGTGGTGTTATGGTTTTTGTTTTTGTTTTACACCTCTCACGTGGTCCCCCACTTATTTTTCTGTGGGTTAATGTCCTCCAACCCAATAAAGTTTTCCCACCCCTAACTAACATGAGAAAGTTAATACAATTAATCTGTTTAATAATTTAAATTAAATAGTTCTCCCTAACTGCAGCTAGTTCAGAAACTATGGTCACTATATCCAGCCTGCCCCTTTTCTCCCTCCCTCCCTCCCTCCCCCTTAATACCCCAGCACACAGATCCATAAATAGAAGTGAATAAATTAAATCTTGGCACACTACTTCTGAAAGGTTACCAACCTCTGGTCTACATAGTGCTATCTACACCAGGGGTTAGGTCATTATAACTCCATTATTTAGAGATGTGGAAAATCTATGGGAGACATTATATTGAAATACATTTGTACAATAGACCAGGGCTTGGGAAAAGTAAGGTGAATTAACTAAAGCAGTCAAGTTAAGATGGACAAGTTAAAGCATGTCACTCTTCTATGTAGACCTTTTCATTGAGGTAAAATGGCTGCTTTACTTCTGAATAAGCATATGAATTTAATGTTTTAATTTTATGGACATTAACTTCACAGCTTTAATTAATTTGCCTTGTTTTTCCTGGGTATCCCTGTATAGATAGGCTTTCAGAGAAGAGACTTTCTTTAGCTGTAATAAATGGGAGTCACAGAACAACTTTAGTGTGTAAACCTTGTTAAGTATCAGTGTTAAATCATTAACCATACTTACTTGTAGCCAGAGGAACTAGAGCTATTATGTGCAGTTATTGTATAGTCTATAAACGGCAAACTTTTAATAGATAGCTTTTTAGTGAATATACCAGAATCTTTTGTACAGGCTTCTAAATGGAAATATACAGAGTAGTGAATACAGTATTCAACAGAGTAATTTTTAAAATCTACTTTGAAAGTTCTATAAGTATACAGTTTTTGTATATCCACCCAAAAAGATCCTACAGTACTTAATATCACAAAAATTGCTGCAGCCTTCTACAGTTGGAGCAGATGGCACTGCTTTATTTCCCTAGTAATTAGTTTTGAAGTGAAATGATTTAAAAACAAAGTATATTTTTGGATGCAGTGCTTATAAAAATACTGGGAGTTTAAATTACTGCTCTTTCTTAGAATTCCAGGCATTCATAAATTTATTGAGTTTCCCAGACAAGAAAATTATACAGAGAAATTGTAAAGCACAAACCTACATTTCTCTTCTTGCATCTCATCAGCTAGATAAAATTGTCAGTTTAAAACATAATTTTTTGTGTGCAAGAATATTTGTATAGATGATTTTTCCCTTGCCTATAAATAATTTAAAAATATTCTTGATGCATTTTTTTTCCTGTTAAGGATATTTTTGACAGCGACTGGTACACCTCTCAAAATCTTATTGGAGGAGCGGATGTCATTGTGATTAAATACTCTGTAAATGACACATCATCATTTCAAGAAGTAAAGGACAGTTATGTTCCAATGATAAAAAGAGCATTAAATCATTGTTCAATTCCAGTCATAATTTCTGCTGTTGGTGCAAGAAAAAGTGGTATGTATTAAATCTCATATTTTAAAAACTGAAATATTACCTGGAAATTAAATGCTGGGTAAATCACAATAAACTCAGATTACATCTTCTGTCCAATAATGGTATTAAAAAAAATTGTGTTCCTTAGATTGTCACATCAAGAAAAAGATGTGATTGACGTTCATGTCAATATGATACCTTTTAAAATATTGAATATAGAGAATGAAAATAATATGCTTTGATCTGTCAAATAACACTCCTGCATGGTTCATTATATGCAGAAATTGAACCAGGATCTCTGGATCTGCCTTAAGAGCTTACAGTTTGTTTGCGTGGAGCAACCAATGGAGGGCTTAAGAATTAGTGTGTTAGGGTTGGTAACACTACTAGGATAGTAAGGCTAACCTCTCTAGCCACAAAGCAGGGAGAGATCAAGATTGTATTCAAGATTACATGGATCCTCTAGAGAGAAATTCTGATTAGGCACACGTAACTGTTGTGTCCTCTGTTTAAGAATAGTTATTCTCAACCTAGTTGTTGTTCGCCGTACCTGTTATGAGCCCCATCCACGCTAAATAAATACATAATACATATTATCACTACTGTACATGTAAAAATGGTTTTGTATTTATTATGAGAGTAATATGATTCAGATTGATATGGTACCTTTCACTTCTAGAGTCCTGTGTGATTATAATATTGGTATCTATATCTGCAAAAATGATCCATGCACAGATAGCTGCAAATTTGCAAGGTTCCAGATACAAAAATGAGGTGCAGATATCCATGTCTGTAGATAAAGTGGATATCTGTGGGTTTGCAGAGCTCTTTTCATTTAAGCACTGACAAATGTCTACCAAGAGCATTTTAAAGTAGCTTAATACGTCAAAGTGTTAACTATTAAAATGAATTTATTTACTCGGGGGGCATGGCATGGCATCCCCCCGCACTCACCCCCCCCATCCAGGGACTGTGCCCCAAAATCTAGCTAGTCCCACGTCCAAAGACTGCCAATTATGCACTGCACACACTTCCCCGCCCCATCACCATAGCTCCTTGCACTCCCTCCCAAATCCCCTCCCTCCCCCCCCACTTCCTGCTGGTTTCCTTCCTCAGCAGGTAACTCAACTGTGCAGCCTATCCTGCCTGCTGCCGCGATCCTAAGGCCAGGGAGCCTGCTCTAGCCAGGGTCACTAGACCTGCAATTCTTTGGGGTCGAAAAGGGTGCTGAGAAACTGGGCCTTGTGCTGATGCACTGGTCCCAGTCCTGTGGGGGATAGCTGATGCTTCAATGCCCAATTGCATGCTGTCCTATTTTTACACCCATCTGCCCTGCTGTAGTTATGGTCATGAGTCACAATTGTGTGCTGATTAGGCTGCAGGTTGAGAATCACTGTTTCAAAGTTCCTATGTAGCAATATAAAAAGAATTAAAAAAAATCAGGTGCCAGACTAATTTTAGTAAAATAATTTAACATTGCATATATATATGGAATACAGAATATTTCACTGCATATCAAAATACAATCATAAAATGATGGTGTTTAAACTTTTCAAAAATTTCACAGTGAGCAGAATTAAATGTGCTCTGTACTTGGCTGAGAGCATCCAGTGGTCACATGTTATGAACATGGTAATGTGTCACTATGTTGGCCTTGCCTACATTAGGAAAATATATTTTTCTTGGCCTTTTTTGTGTGTGTGTTTGAGTGGTGTTTTTGTTCTTATGTATTTCCCAGTATTGTGGTATTGCTGACTTTTTTACACTTTTATTAAAGAAATGTGCATCTGTTATACTTAGGACAGAATTTTACATGGTATGAACTAAAAAGATACAATTTATGAAGCGAGTTCTCTGAGACAGATAATGTAAGCCAATCTCTATCCTATCTCAATAAACAAATTACTTTGTAATATGCAAATGTTACATTCTTAAGAAGAAAAATATCTCCATAGATATTGTATTCAATTCTACAAAGACCTACTTGGGTATCTCTATTCAGTGAACTAGAAAGAATTATTACTATTGAGTCTTATTAACTGTTTTCTCTTTTGTAATCTATTGACAGTCAAAACGTGACAGCTTGAATAATGTGGTAGATGATACATTTTCCAGTTGTCTGATAAAATAGTGAGGACTGACTAACTACATGGTTGGCTAAGCCATTTCTTTTAGTTATTAATTTTTTTTCCCATAAATTATTATAACATAGGTATCACCAGTTCAAATGACTCTGAATCTTTGCAGAGTTATTCTTCCTGATAGTGAAAATAAGTTTTGGAAATGATGTTTATGGGATATTAGGCATATTTGCTAAGTTAGGCTTTCATCCTGCATTGTGATCTGTTTGCACAGACAGCTGTTCCCATACAGAGTCCCTCTGATGTCAATAGGCCGTACTTACAGATTCCTACTGACTTCAGAGGGGCTCTCTGTGAGCCCAGTAGTCTGCTCAAACAGATCATGGTATAGAACTGGGGCTCTGCACTGGTACAGAACAAAACAAAATTATTGGCATAGTTGGTTTCTTCTTCTTCGAGGAGTGTCCCCGTGGATGCTCCACCTTAAGTGTGCCAGCGCTGCTGCGCCCATGGTCGGCAGACTTCTAATAGCAGTGCCCTGTGGTTGGCTGTGCGCGTGGAGTGCTGGCATGTGACAGTTGGAATGTTCATCTTGTGCGCACAGCCAACCGCCTCCTTAGTTCTTCTCTGACCGCCATCGGCTTTGGTCACAGAAGAGCAGTTGCCCTCATTCACCTCAGCCTTAAATTCCTGTTAGAAGTTTGAAGTTAGGTTAAGTTAAATTGTAAATAGGTTAGATTAGCTTTCTTCATCTTTTCTTTGAGGGGGAAAAAAAGAGAGAGAAGAAAAGAAGAAAGGGGAGGAATCTCCCTGGGGCTTCACAGAAGACGTGGCTTAAGAGCTGATACACAAACAGCCCCTCACAAGAGACCGGCTTACAGAAGAAATTTACCAGGACATGCCTGGTGCCTTCGGTTTTAAAAAGTGTGAATCTTGTAGGCTATCTATATCCCTTGCGGATGGACACTCACACTGTGTCCGCGACCTAGGGCCGAGTCATGATATGCAACAGAGTAAGCGCTGCCTGAAATTGACAAACAGAGCCGTAAATCCAGACAGCTGCAGTTAAAATTGATGTAAATGGAGTCAGACTCCAGACCAACAACTGAGAGGGCATCACCCCCAAGGAGCTCTCCTGGGAGTCTAGACTACCCCATAAGCCCCAGGGACCACGACAGGGCTCAAATGCCCAGAAAGAGGTTCCACTACTTGGTGGCATCAGGATCACCACCAAGGAAGCACAGCAAGCCTGGCTCTGTGCCTACCAACTCTAAGACGAAGGACAAGCAGGCGGGGAAGGGAACCGGCATTCAGAAAAAGCCAGGACCTGAGTGAGAAGGCACTACCTTCGCCCTCCCCACCGCTCCCCAAAGCACCCATGGAGCGCAAGCAGAAGAGCTCCAAGCTGGTGCTGACACAACCACCCTTAATGGCCACGCCGTGGGTAACAGTGACTGCAGCAACAGCTGCTATAACCACAGCGTCTCTCAAAGCACACAAGGGAGTGCTGACATTCTCGGGAATGGTGCCGGCAGCAGGAATGCTAACAATGGCACCAGCTTAGTGGCACAAGAGCTGAAAGGGCCGGTACTGCATAATAGAGCTAAAGGAGGCAAGAGCCATAGGGCACTAGCCACAATATCTATACAGGCACAGGTTCCATTTATAACATAAAGCAACTTAATGCTCCCCTCACCGTATCTGCCTCAGTTTACTACCACAGTGGACCTGGCAGTGACATTGGTACTGGGAATGCCACTACTTGTCCCCGGGGCAATTGAAGTTCCTCTAGGCTAAGATTCTCACCAGCATCGCAGTCAATGTGCTCACTGTTAAGTGAGGAAGGGGACGAAGCAGGCTCGCTATACAACAGCCTCCTAAGTACATCGTCCCCTAACTCATGCCAGGGCCAGCAGTGGCAGCAAACATAGTGATTTCCACCCCCCATGGCACCAAACTGGCCTTACAGGGACCCATGGGCAGCCGACAGAATCCTACAACACCAGATGCCTCAAGGGGGCCAGATGCAAGAGCCCCCCAAAACCACCCCTGAACAATCTACCTCTTCAGAGGAGGAAGGGGAAATGGACGTCATGGGATGGAAACAACATTAGACTCAATATCTAACAAGCATCTAACTTCCTCAACAGCTAAAGATACAATCATGTCCCCACCAAATGCCAAGGGGATGATTTCAGGTCCTTCCAAGAGCACTTGAGAAGGGTTACAGTTGTGCTGGACATTCCACTCGAAGATATGCCCAAGATCCAGCACAAACTTACAAACATCCTCCATGCTATGTCACAGAACACGCTGGCCATCCCTATGAATGAAGCACTGATGGACCCAGCCAAGGCTCTGTGGCAGACTTCAGCAACGATCACACTGACCAGAAACGAGCTGATCAAAAATACTATGTAGCTCCAAAAAACGCAGAATTTTTATTCTGACACCCTCCACCAAACTTCTTAGTGGCAGAGGCAGCTAATCAAAGGGGCAAGCAACAGACTAACCGCATGCCCACACAGGACAAAAATGGAAGCATCTGGACCCACTTGGCAGAAAGACCTACTCGTCTGCAAGTTTCCAGATCAGGATTGTGAATTATGTGGCGCTTCTCGCTAATACACACACCATATATTTGATCAACTGTCAACCTTTATTAAAGAGATTCCTGACAACAAAAAGGAGCCAATACAGTGCCAACCTGAAAGAGGGGGCGTTAACTGCTAGAACAGCCCTACAGGCAGCACTGGACGCAGCAGACACTGCTGCAAGGTGCAACTGCCTTAGTGTCTGCAGTTATGAGAAGATCATCATGGTTACAATTGTCAGGCTTCCCAAAAGATGTCCAGTCCACAGTGGAAGACCTGCTGTTTGAGGGAACAAAGTTGTTTGCAGAGTCCACCAACGCTTCTCTCCACACACTTAAGGACTCAAGGGCCACGCTGAGAACACTAGGCATACAAGTACCTGCAAACAAAAAGAAGCAAGGAAGATCATTTACACAATGGTATAGACCAGCCCAATATAACCAGCAACCGAGACATTGACAATAGACGAAGGCCCAGACAGGGTAAGCGCAGGCAGGCCTCCGACTAGGCAATCGCGCAGCAAACTTCAACAGCCCATCAAGCATTTTGAAAGTTTGGTCGAGGGTTGGACAGCTCTCGGTTTTCCAAGGCAGCATTACGAATACTATACACCATTTGGCAGCAGACTAGCTGCATTCTATCCAGCGTGGCAGAACATCACCACAGACAAATGGGTTACTGCATCCCTTTTACTTCCGCTCCAAATCACGAGCCCTCCTCGCCCTCCCTCTTCAGGGACCCCTCTCATGAGATAATGTTCGCACAAGCACAACACCTCCTACAATTGGGGGCCATAGAAGAGGTCCCAAAAGAACACAGGGGAAAGGGGTTCTACTCCCATTACTACTTGGCCACCAAGAAGTCATGGGGATGGAGACCAATATTAGAGCTCCGAAAATTGAACCGATTTGTTCGCTACCAGCTATTCAAAATGACAGCCTTAGCCACAGTCATCCTGTTATCTCTTTTTCAGAGTCAGATGTAGAGTCCCTGGCGTCCAGGGCATCCTCCCCGCGCGCCCCCCCCCACTCCCCCCCCGGGTACCGTGGACTCTAGAGAGTCACGGTCCTCACAGGCTGCAAGGCAGCGGCACCGTTCCCGATACGGGCATAGATCCCACTCCTGGCACCAACAGAGGGACCAAGACCAGACCATAGTGCAAACTTGTCCCCCACAGTGGCAACCACCACCTCAGTGGCCCTTCTAGACACCTTGGGTCTACCACCAACCCCAAGGCCCAGATCCCTCCAGACTGGGTTCAGTTGTGATGTCAACGTACTCGACCCACAGAGCGGCTCCCTCAGCGACCCCACTTACCAGGGAACAGGGGTCAGAGTCCAGACCTAGTCCCCCAGGCTTGGTGGGAACCCCTGCCCGACCACCTTCGGTGAGGTCCTCCAGGTGGCCCCGACACCCAGCCTGAGCCTAGAGCAGAGGTTGAGAATTGCCCAGAGCAGAGGGAATCATCATCCTCTCCACCGGATGAGGCCCTGGCTGATCCCTCCCTGGGCATGCCGCCAATGGACATGCGGTCCTACCAGGGGCTGGTTAAGCGACTGGCCAAAATCTAGGGGTCCACGCTGAGGAGGTCAAAGAGGAGGCTGACCCAATGGTGGACATCCTCACGGCGGACGCCCCGTTTCCAGCAGGATTGTGAACCATTAATAAATACATCAGAGAGTAGTTATTAAAGGTTCACAATCCTGCTGGAAATGTATAACAAGTGGGATTCCGCAGCGGTCTGTTTTGGGACCAGCTCTGTTAAATATCTTCATCAACGATTTAGATATTGGCATAGAAAGTACGCTTATTAAGTTTGCAGATGATACCAAGCTGGGAGGGGTTGCGACTGCTCTGGAGGATAGGAGGATATCATAATTCAAAATGATCTGGACAAATTGGAGAAATGGTCTGAGGTAAACAGGATGAAGTTTATTAAAGCAAATGCAAAGTGCCCCACTTAGAAGAACTGATTGTTCCTTCCTTCGAGGATGTCCCCGCGGGTGCTCCACTGTGGGTGCTGGGCTTGCCCTGGCGCCGCAGACGGAGGCTTGTCAGAAGCAGTATCCGGCCGGAGCGCACATGTGCCGCGGGGCTCGCGGCTTTCGCACTCTTTTCTTGGTGTGTGGTCCGGCCTCCCGCCGGTTCCTCTAGACCACCTCAGGCTGCAGACGCTTGGAACCGCGCTCTTCGCTTCAGCTCTTGGGGTATGTCTACACTACAGCACTAATTCGAACTAACTTAGTTTGAATTAGTTAATTCAAACTAAGCTAATTCGAATTAGTGCATCTAGACCTAAAAACTAATTTGAATTAGCGTTTTGCTAATTCGAACTAGCATGTCCACATTGAGTGGACCCTGAACCGAAGTTAAGGCTGGCCGGAACCAGTGCCGGCAGGGCATCAGGTTAGGACTTAGAGCGTGGAGCTGCTGCCTCAAGCTAGCCGAGGGTTGTGCTTAAAGGGACCCGACCCCCACCCCGGACAGACAGTTCTCAGGGTTCCCCGCTTGCTTGTCTACCTCGATGAGGGACAGCAAAGCAGTCCTGTCTTGGAGTGCCCTGAGTGCCCACACTCGGCACATCACAGCACTCGGCCATCAGCCTGGCTGCACTTGCCGCAGGCTGCCATCCGGGGGTGTCAATTGGGGGGCTGTCAGGATCCAGGAGGCCCTGCAGGAGAGCTTCCACCCCAAGGAGCCCGCAGAGCCACCCCAGTCCTCCCCATCGGGGGCTCATGCCCCATTCCTCCCTCACCTCCTTCCACTTACCCTTCCCTAGCCCCCCTTCCTGATGTAAAAAATAAAGGACACGTGTTCAAAAATAGAAACTCTCTTTATTTAACAAAACGGGGGGGGGGGATTAACCTCTGGGGAGACTGGGAAAAGGAGGTGGGAGAGGGGAAGAGAGAGGGTGGGAGAGGGGAGGTGGAAACCTGGGAGGAGGGAGCTGGAAGGGGGAAGCCAGGGGAAGAAGGAGGAGGGGAAGTCTAAAACTATGGTACGCCATATCTTCAGTACTGTGTACAGATGTGGTCTCCTCACCTCAAAAAAGATATTTTGGCCTTGGAAAGGGTTCAGAAAAGGGCAACTACAATGATTAGGGGTTTGGAACAGGTCCTGTATGAAGAGAGGCTAAAGAGACTGGGACTTTTCAGCTTAGAAAAGAGGAGACTGAGGGGGGATATGATAGAGGTCTATAAAAGCATGAGTGGTGTGGAGAGGGTGAATAAAGAAAAGTTCTTCATTAGTTCCCATAATAGAAGGACTAGAAGACACCAAATGAAATGAATGGACAGCAGGTTTAAAACTAATAAGTGAAAGTTCTTCTTCACACATCACATAGTCAACCTGTGGAACTCCTTGCCATAGGAGGCTGTGAAGGCTAGGACTATAACAGAGTTAAAAGAGAAGTTAGATAAATTCATGGAGGTTGGGTCCATGGAGTGCTATTAGCCAGGGGGTAGGAACGGTGTCCCTGGCCTCTGTTTGTGGAAGGCTGGAGATGGATGGCACAAGACAAATGGCTTGGTCATTGTCTTCGGTCCATCCCCTCCGGGGTATCTGGTGCTGGCCGCTGTCGGCAGACAGGCTATTGGGCTAGATGGACCTTTGGTCTGACCCAGTACGGCTGTTCTTATGTTCTAAGCTCAGGGCTCAGGGTCGGGGGGTCTCGCTGGACCAACTTGATTTTCATGCATACCTGCTCCTGGGTTTGCATTTGGCCTTTGGTGGCCAGGCTGGCAGCTAGCCTGCCCTAGACGGCAGCATTCCTGTGCCTCGTGCTGAGGTGGTGGACGTTGAAGGCCTCCCCCCAAACCTCGATGAGGTCCACGATCTCCGCACTAGACCAGGTGGGCGCCCGCCTCTTGTGGCCCCGGGCAGGCTCCTGGGAGCCGCCAGCCTGGTCCTGGGAAGAGGGGGAGGGCTGGGTGGCAGCGGGTGGCTGGCTCATGCCGTGCCAGGTGCAGGGTCTGCTGGCTGGGTGCTGGCAGGCTTGCAACTGGCACGAGCACTGTAGCCAGACCGTGCCCCTTTAAGGGCTCCAGGGCCGGGAGGGGGGCAGAAAACTTTCCCTGGTTTGGCCCAGAGTGGCCACCAGGGCAAGCTGGGAAGGGCTAGTCTCCAACTAGTTCGAATTAAGTGGCTACACAGCTCTTAATTCGAACTACTTAATTCAAACTAGGCGTTAGTCCTCGTAGAATGAGGTTTACCTAGTTCGAATTAAGCGCTCCGCTAGTTCGAATTAAGTTCGAATGTGCGGTTTGTATATATAGACGCTGTGAAAGTTAATTCGAACTAACGGCTGTTAGTTCGAATTAACTTTGTAATATAGACATACCCTTGGAGCCTAGCTTGCTCTAGTCTTCCGCTGTATATACTTCCACCTATGGTTTTCTTCCCCTCCCTTCCTGCCCCGTTTGTTTTTGGGGTTTTTTTTGTTGTTTTGTTTTAAACTGAGAAAAAGAAAGAAAAAAGTAATGCGGCGGCGTTATCTTCCATCTCTCACAGCTGTTTCCTAGTTCGTCTCCTGTAAATAGTTGCTCTTAAAAAAAAAAAAAAATCCTTTCTCAAGAAGAGGAAAAGTTCAGAAACAGACTTTCTCCCTGGTCACAACAAAGTACCACCTTCACCCTGACTTACAGGCTGAACTATCTGACCGCCAGCTCAAACCTGCCATGTCGACTGGCTTTAAGAAATGCGGCTCTTGCCAGGAGGCAATGCCAGCCTCCGACAGCCACTCCGACTGCATTAAGTGTCTGGGTGAAGCTCACGTTCCCCAGAAATGTCCTCATTGCTGCAAACTTACCTCCAGGGCTAGGAAGGACAGGGAGAGGCACCTTCGCATGCTCCTCTTTGATAAAGCCCTGCAGCCGCAGCACACTAAAACAACGGGCTTCATCCCCCACTACCGCCAATAAAAAAGAAACCCAGACTCTCCCCTACCAGATCCTTGCCGGCTGCCTTGCACAGCAGGGAGAGCGGGGGGAGGGGGGGGGCGGCAACCAGACCAGGAACGTCTGGCATTGTAAAGCCGCGTTCCGCAACCGCTGCGCCTCACAGCTCAAAACGGCCACGGGAGCCGGGGCAGACCGTGGCATCAGAGGCACCACCAGCTCAGCCTGCACTTGTGCTGCTAGCACCGGCTCCTGAGCCGCCAATGAGGGCTCCCTCTGAACCACCTGGGACAGCGCCAACAACCGCACCGTCTCTAAATCACCGCCCAGTGCCAGAGCTCTCGGCACTGGCGTGCCTGACTTTCTCCAAGGCACCGGTTGCTGAGGTGCTGGAATTGCCGGCACCAGGGACTGCGGCGCAGGCTAGCGCTTCAGCGTGTGCCTCCCAAGCCTGCGCGCTGAGTCCCACACCGCTGCTTTCATTGCCCCGGAGCTGCTCTTGTTCTCTCCTCTTCTCTCCGGCCCCGTCAGCATCCCCCCCCACCACTGCGCTCCCCATACCACAGTGGGAGCCGCCGCAGGTCGTCTCCTCCCTCCTCCAGAATCCCATCTCTGTTCCTGGCTGCCGGACCCTCTCATCAAAGGCACCACTACAGATGACCCTCCATCTTCCCTGCTTCTTCTGGGGCATCATACAACCGTTCTTTCTCACCATACTCTCCACGCTACCATCGATATCTCTCACATTCTCGCTACCCAGCCAGACACTCAGCGCGTGGCGATCTTTATCATTGTGACAACTGTTACTCCCGAGACTCTCGCAGCAGGTACTCTTATCGCTCATGATCTGCATACGACTATGCTTCGCCCAGACTCTCCCCAACTCCAGCTCCACTCACCCCTCCAGGGCAGACGGCTTCACCTTCCCAGCTTCCATCTGAACCGGAGCACGTTCCCTTTGCGGACCAGCCAACCGGGGTTTCTCCACCTCATTCCTCTCTGCCAGATGAAGCGCTCACTCCAGGCGAGACTTCCCCGCCTGATGACCTCGGTCAGTTTCAGGAGTTCTTTAAACGAGTAGCCATCACCCAGGAAATACCGTTGCAGGAACTCAAGGACAAACAGCATAAACTCTTCAGGAACCTCCAACTGCAGCACAGGTCGCGCCTGGCCATTCCTCTCGATGAGGGCATCCTGGAGATCGCTGATGAAATATGGCACGCTCCAGCATCCGTGCTACTGACGAGCAAGAGGGCCAACAGAAAATATTTCGTGCCTCCAAAAGGGATGGAATTCCTCTTTGCCCATCCCGAACCAAACTCCTTGGTCGTTGATGCAGCCCAACAGAGGGCTAAGGCCCCGCACTTCAAGCAACAGGGCTCCGACAAGGAGACGAAGAGGCTTGACCTCCTAGGTAGGGGAGAGTATACATCGGCCACGTTGCTCCTGAGAATTGCCAATTATTCAGCGCACCTGTCGAACCACACCTTCGATACTTTTTTCACGCTTGAATCCTCTCATGGATTACTTGCCAGACGCAAAGAAACCCATACTGAAGTCCATTATCTAAGAAGGCTATACATCAGCGAGAACGTCCCTCCAAATGGCTATGGACGTCACTGACACAGCCGCACGCTCTACCGCTACTGCCATCGTAATGCGCAGAGCCTCATACCTTCAAGCGGCAGGGGTCCCTAAGGAGCTTCAGAGCAAGGTCGAGGACTTACCCTTTGACAAAGACAAGCTTTTTGCGGAGAATACAGACACGATCCTACATTCTTCTAAGGACTCCCAAACAACTCTGCAAACACTGGCGATGTATATGCCCCCCTTCAGGAGGCACCGGTACACCCCATACCAACGTAGATACGACTACCCCTACTACCCCTCCATTAGACACCAATGGCAGCAACAACACCAGCAACAGAGGAGTTTCGATAACCAACACTCACGCCAGAGGCCCCAGCGACGCCACAATGTGAACTTCAGGCCAACCATTGCTCCCAACAACAAGCAGCAAGTTTGATGCCTGGGTCGGGGGCGAGCAAACAGTCACAAGTAGCATCACAGATTGTCCTACCCAACTCTTTCACCGTTGGTTGAGGCCCTTCTTACACCAGTGGGCCAAAATCACCACAGACAGATGGATACTGGAAATTATTCAAACGGGTTACGCCATTTCCTTCACCTCCATTCCACCCACCTCCCCTCCCACCCCGTCCCTTTTCAGGGACCCCTCTCATGAGGCCCTCCTACAAGCGGAAGTCGACCGCCTTCTTTCCCTGGGAGCCATAGCGTCAGTCCCAAACGAGTTCAAAGACAGGGGCTTCTTCTACTCGCATTATTTCCTCACCCAGAAAAGGTCCGGAGGCTGGGGTCCCATCCTAGACCTCCGCCACCTGAACAAATTCCTACGGAAACA
Source organism: Pelochelys cantorii (assembly GCA_032595735.1). Lineage (NCBI taxonomy): Eukaryota > Metazoa > Chordata > Testudines > Trionychidae > Pelochelys > Pelochelys cantorii. The sequence goes on from CM064330.1 coordinate 60,992,110, forward strand.
ATGATTCAAAATGACCACCTTAGCTGCCATAATTCCCACATTGGATCAACAAGATTGGTTTGCCGCCCTCGACCTCCAGGATGCCTACTTTCACATCCCTATCCATCCAGCTCACAGAATATTCTTGCGGTTTGTCGTCGGAAGGGATCACTTCCAATACAAGGTCCTTCCCTTTGGGCTCTCCTCAGCCCCCAGGGTATTTTCAAAGGTGTTAGCGGTAGTCGCGGCCTTTCTCCGACGGCAAGGAATACTCCTCTTCCCGTACTTGGACGATTGCCTACTCAAGGGTCCTTCGACACTCAAGGTCTCTCACATGATCCAACTCACCAGGCGAGTCTTCCAGTCACTCGGACTCCTCCTCAATGAGCAAAAGTCCATTTTGCACCCGACCCAGAGCCTTGAGTTCATAGGTGCCCGCCTGGACTCACTGGCAGGCAGAGCTTTTCTACCTCTGCAAAGATTTCAGACCATCCAGGACCTCATTTATACCATTACCGTCAGTCCCATCGTCTCACTCATAACATGCCTGAGACTGATGGGCCATATGGCTGCCATAACATACGTGGTCAGATATGCCAGGCTACGCTTTCACGCCCTTCAGTACTGGCTGACACTGCTCTACAGCCACACCAGATACGACCTCCACAGGTCAGTAGCGACTCCACCCTCCGTTACACGATCACTCCTGTGGTGGACCAGCCGCAAGAATCTCCTATCAGGGGTACCTTTCCATCAACAACAACCCCTCCACCAAATCACGACAGACACTTCTCTGCTAGGATGGGGAGCACACGTGGGGTGTCTCTCAGTGCAGGGCCAACGGTCCCCACGAGAAGCATGACTACATATAAATCTCTTAGAACTACGTGCCATCTTCAACGCCTGCAAATCCTTCCTCAACCACATCCAGAACTCCACAGTGAGGATACTCACGGACAGCGTCACGGCCATGTATTATGTGAATCGCCAGGGTGGCTCTCGCTCCCGTTCCTTGTGCACGGAAGCCATCCGCTTCTGGAATTGGTGCATTCGCCATGGAAGCACCTATGGCATCTTATTTACCTGGCACCATGAACGTGACCACAAACTTCCTAAGCAGGCACTTCGACGCCAAACACGAGTGGGAAATGCACTGGGGAGTCCTACTCGAGCTCTTCCGGCACTGGGGGACTCCCCGAAATGCGAAATGCCACAAGTACTGAACCAGGGCGGGCCTCGGCCACACATCCATGGGGAATGCCTTTCTCATCGGCTGGCACGGACCCCTCCTCTACGCCTTCCCTCCCATACCATTGATCCTGAGAGTTCTTCAGAAGGTGAAGGCGGGCAGGGCGAGGCTCATCCTCATAGCACCTGCTTGGCCGCGCCAGCACTGATTCCCCTTCCTCCACCATCTATCTGCACGTGCACCGATTCACCTCCTGGCACTTCCAAACCTGCTCATCCAGAACTGAGGATGCTTGGTACGCTCCCAGATACACACCCTGAACTTCACAGCATGGTTCCTCATTGGCTGAACCCTCTGCTCGGCACCAGTTCAGTGTGTCCTCATACACAGCAGACGACAAACTACAAGGAAAACTTACCTTCGTAAGTGGCGCAGATTCATCTCTTGGTGTGCCACGAACCACCACCATCTGGAACGGGGTCTCCCTTAAAGGGGTCTCCCTCAAGGACATTTGTTGGACAGCCACCTGGTCGTCACATGAAACCTTTGCCAAGCATTACTCTCTATCTCTCAGCATTTGTTCCGATGGGCCAATGGCGACTGTGGTGCTCTCCACAGCGGATAGATAGGGACTCCTCTTGCCCTCCTTCCATTCTGGCGACCACTGCTACACAGCCACCCATAGTGGAGCACCCGCGGGGACATCCTCGAAGAAGAAAGCGAAGTTACTCACCTCGGTGCAGTAACTGTCGTTCTTCGAGATGGTGTCCCCGCGGGTGCTCCACTACCGGCCCTCCTCCTCGCTTCGGAGTCCTCTTTTTTTCTATTGTGTCTTACAGACTCTGAGGCGATCTCGAGGAACTGGCGGGAGGCCGGACCGCGCGCCAAGAAAAGAGCGCGAAAGCTGCGAGCCCCACGACACATGCGCGGTCCAGCCGGATACTGCTTCTGACAAGCCTCCTTCTGCGGCGCCAGGGCAAGCCCAGCACCCATAGTGGAGCACCCACGGGGACACCATCTCGAAGAATGACAGTTACTGCACCGAGGTGAGTAACTTCGCTTTTGACACATACAGAATGGGAAGTGACTGTCGAGGAAGGAGTACAGCAGAAAGGGATCTAGAGGTTATAGTGGACCGCAAGCTGAATGAGTCAGCAGTGTGATGCTGTTGCAAAAAAAGCAAACATGATTCTGGGATGCATTAACAGGTGTGTTGTGAGCAAGACACAAGAAGTCATTCTTCCGCTCTACTCTGCGCTGGTTAGGCCTCAGTTGGAGTATTGTGTCCAGTTCTGGGCACCGCATTTCAAGAAAGATGTGGAGAAATTGGAGAGGGTCCAGAGAAGAGCAACAAGAATGATTAAAGGTCTAGAGAACATGACCTATGAAGGAAGGCTGAAAGAATTGGGTTTGTTTAGTTTAGAAAAGAGAAAATTGAGGGGGGGACATGATAGCAGTTTTCAGGTATCTAAAAGGGTGTCATGAGGAGGGAGAAAACGTGTTCATCTTGGCCTCTGAGGATAGAACAAGAAGCAATGGGCTTAAACTGCAGCAAGGGAGGTTTAGGTTGGACATTAGGAAAAAGTTCCTAACTATCAGGGTAGTCAAACACTGGAATAAATTGCCCAGGGAGGTTGTGGAATCTCCATCTCTGGAGATATTTAAGAGTAGGTTCGATAAATGTCTATCAAGGATGGTCTAGACAGTATTTGCTCCTGCCATGAGGGCAGGGGACTGAACTCGATGACCTCTCGAGGTCCCTTTCAGTCCTAGTATTCTATGGTTCTCTGATTCTGTCTAAAATTGCGCTTTCTCTCAATAAGATGGTGGCAAAGATCACAAAGAACTTGTGGCAGACGCCGGCCTCGATTTCCTCCTACTGAGAAGGGGGTTGAGAGGCGGTATTTTGTACCCCAAATAGGGCACGAGCACGTTTGCTCACCCGCCCCCGGTCTCGGCAGTGGTTCAGGCGGCCTGCCAGAGGGAAAGAGAAGTGCAGCCAGGGCCCACCCCAAAGAGCAAGGGGCCCAAGAAGTTGGACTTGCTGGGGAGCAAAGCATATGCCACAGCAGGTCTGCAGTTGAGAATTGTGAACCAGCAAACAATGCTGAGCAGATTTGCTTACAACTCCTGGGTGGCAGTGGAAAAGTTCAAGGCCCAGCTCCCGCAAAGTTCCCAGCAGGAGTTCGTGGCGCTCAATGAAGATGGCAAAATAGTGTCCAGGACAGCCCTCTAGGCGGCCCTCGATGCTGCGGACTCTGCGACAAGGTCGATGGCAGCGGGGATTGTCATGCGCAGGTGTTCGTGGCTGCAAATCTTCGGCATCCCACAGGAGGTGCAAGTGACGCTCCAGGATTTTCCCTTTGCAGGTTCGGGGCTCTCTTCGGAGCAGACCGACAGCAGGCTCCACAGCCTGAAGGACTCTAGGGCAACTTTGAAATCGCTAGGGATAATCACGCTCGCCCCACAGCACCGTACACCATTCCAGAGACCTCCGAGAGGTCAGCAACAAGGGCGTAGGTACGATAGCAGGAGGAGGAATAGGGCCAATAACAGGGAATCTAGAAGGGGTCCGCGGCCTAGTACGGACCAGGGCCAGGGACCATCTAATAGACCCCAAGGCCCGAAATCGGGCTTTTGAAGGTACGCCCAGGGACGGAATACCAGCGCTATAGTCAGATCGCCCCTTTTGTTTCAGACTGTCCCCTTTCTACCATGCTTGGCGCTCCATCACATCAGACCATTGGGTCCTGAACACAGTGGAAAGGGGATATTCTGTCCCTTTTCAGGGACCCCTCTCATGAGACCCTGCTCAGGTAGGAGGTCTCCTTGCTCCTAAGCTTGGGAGCAATAGAAGAGGTCCCGTTACCATTCAGGAGCAGCGGTTTCTACTCCCGTTTATTTTCTAATCCCAAAGTCAAAAGGGGGCCTTTGTCCTGTCCTTGATCTCCGGGGGCTCAATGCCCACATAAGGAAGTCAAGGTTCAGGATGGTCACGCTAGCCGCCATCATCCCCTCCCTTGATCTTGGAGACTGGTACGCCACTCTCGATCTCAAGGATGCGTATTTCCACATATCAATTGTCCCACACCACAGGAAATTCCTGCGCTTCAAGGTGGGTGGGGAACACTTCCAGTTTGCAGTTCTACCGTTCGGCCTATCCACAGCCCCCAAGGTATTTACCAAGTGCGTGGCGGTGGTGGCTGCCTTCCTGAGAAGGAGGGGCCTGCACATCTATCCTTACCTAGATGACTGGCTGATTAGGGGCAGGTCCACAGAGCTGGTGCTCTCTCTCATCAGTCTGGCCAGGGACACCTTCTCCGCCTTGGCCCTGATTCTGAACGAGGAGAAGTCTACTCACCCCCACCCAGGTGATAGATTTTGTGGGTGTCAGGCTGGACCCCATTTCGGGTCGTGCCTCCCTACCAAGGGACAGATTCATTACCCTGCAGGGCATTATACAGCAGCTCCAGACATCGCCAATGACTACAGTGAGAAACTGCCCGAAGCTGTTAGGTCACGTGGCGGCACGCACCTTTGTAGTGCAGCATGCCATGTTGCGCCTTCAGCCCTTTCAGACCTGGCTGACCTCGGTGTACAGGCCAGCCCGCGACCATATAGACATGGTAGTCACAGTCCCGCACCGGGTCCTGTCATCCCTGAACTGGTGGCTCGGAGAGGAGAGAGTGAGAGGCGGTGTCCCGTTCGTCCAGCCTCCTCCCTCGATCCAGCTGGTGACGGAAGTTTCCGACACCGGATGGGGAGCTCACCTGCGAGACCTGTGGACACAAGGTATGTGATCTGCAATGGAGAGGGAACTCCACATAAATGTCAGGGAACTATGGGCGGTGGCTCTTGCTTGCAAGGCCTTCATGCCCTGCTTGACAGGCAAATGTGTTTCCATATTGACAGACAATACGACGGCAATGTATTACATCAACCGTTGCGGGTGGCTCGTTCCTCTCCCCTGTGCCAGGAGGCTGTAGCCCTATGGGATATGTGCATCACGCAGGGGGTACACTTGCAAGCGGCTTACCTCCCGGGGCCTTCCAATACTCTGGCGAATCATCTCAGCAGGGGTTTTTCACCACACGAGTGGTCCCTCAAGGAAGAGTAGCTCATTCCCTCTTCCGGAAGTGGGGAACTCTCCAACTGGATCTGTTTGCGTCTTGAACCAACAGGAAATGTCCCAGATTCTGCTCATACAGGGGTCTGGGCGAGGGGTCAGTGGGGGATGCCCTGGTGGAGAGGTGGCTGGCGGGCCTTCTCTGTCTATCCCCCCTTCCCCTGCCTTTCCCTATGGTGCACGAAGTCAAGGGTCAAGAGATTCGGAGCATCGCTGATACTCCTAGCCCCAGTGTGGTCCCGCCAACACTGGTATACGACCCTAGTGTCCCTGTCGGTGGAGAACCCCATTCCCCTCCCGATATCTCCGGATCTGTTGACACAGAGTCTCGACCAGGGTTGGCTCTGCCACGTGAATCTGCAAGCCGTCCACCTGATGGCCTAGAGAATCAGTGGCTGAGGGGCAGGGAACTCCTTTGCTCGGACTTGGTGAAACGAGTGCTAATGGAAAGCAGGAATACCTCAACCAGGGCGACATATCGGGCCAAATGGAAGAGGTTTTCGATATGGGTCTCCAGCAAGGGAGTGGCCCCTACCCGGGCCCCTATCCCAGTAATCCTAGACTACCTACTCGAGCTCAGGCAGCAGGGGTTGTCTTCCTCCTTGCTTAGGGTGCACCTGGCTGCCATAGTGGCTTTCCATGACGGGGAAGAGGGCAGGTCGGTTTTCGCTCACGAGATGAAGCGATTCCTAAAGGGTGGATAGGTTTTACCCCCAGCCTAGGCAACCCATCCCCCCAGTGGGACTTGAACTTGGTTTTCTGGGGCCTCCCCAGACCCCCGTTTGAACTGCTGGCCATGTGTTCCCTATCTCCCCTGCTGTGGAAGGTGGCTTTTCTAGTCGCCATCACCTCGGTGAGGAAGGTATCCCGGTTGAGAGCTCTATCCTCAGAACCACCATACCTGGTGATGTCCAGGGATAAGGTGACGCTGAGGCCTCACCCGGCCTTTCTCCCCAAAGTAGTTTCTATGTTCCATATGTCATAGGAAATTTTTCTTCCGGTGTTTTACCCAAAACCACACTCAGATGACATGGAGAGAACACTCCACACTCTAGATGTCAAAAGAGACTGCTTTGTCCTATCTAAATAAAATGCTAAAGCTCTTAAGTCCACCCAGCTCTTTGTTTCGGTGTCAGACAGGATGAAGGGTAATCCGGTATCGGCATAGTGCCTTTCATCTTGGATTACGTCATGTATCAGAACCTGTTATGAGGTCAGGGGCTCTACGGCCCCACCCATTAAGGCATATTCTACGTGAGCACAGGCTACTTCGGCGGCCTTCGTAGCGCAGGTACTGAGTGTGGATATCTGCAGGGCGGCTACTTGGTCCTTGGTCCACACATTTACCAACCCCTACGCTATCATACAGTAGGCTAGACAGGATGCAGCGGTCGGTATGGTGGTGCTGCAGTCGGCTTCTTCTTGGGTTTCTGACCCCGCCTCCGGGGGCGGTTAGCTTGGAATCACCTACACAGAATGGACATAAGGAAGCACTCGAAGGGAAAACGGTTGCCTACTTTGTAACTGTTGTTCTTCGAGATGTGTTGCTTATGTCCATTCCGAACCCACCCGCCTCTTCTTTGTCGGAAGTAATACGTAAGAAGGAACTGAAGAGGGGGAGGGCCAGCAGGGGGTTATATGCGTAGTTCTTCTTTGAGTGATGTCCCCGTGGGTGCTCCACATTAGGTGCTGGGCTTGCCCCAGTGCTGCAAGACGGAGATCTTTAAAGCCGTAGTCACCTGGAGCGCGCGTGCGCGCGATCTTGCGGCGTTCGCGCTCTCCCACGCTGCGCAATCCAATCTCAGCCAGTTCCTCTTCAACCGCCTCAGGCTGCAGACGGAAGAATCATCTCTCCTTCTTGTCCAACCTTTGTGAGGGGAAAAAAATTTCAGCTTTACTTTCAGTTTTTCGTGTTATACTAAGTTCCTTATTAAGTTCTTCGTTACTACTCTTAAAAAAAAAAAAGAAAAATTGTTCGTTGTTAGCTCCAAGTTCTCCCTTCCCGTTTACCGAGTACATAGTTTAAAAAAAAAAAGAAGAAAAGGAAGTAATAACAGAGAATAACGAAAAAGAGAAATAAGAGAACAAAGAGAAAGCACAGAGCAGCGGCATAAACTTTGTAGCCACGGGTATTAGATCCCTCAAGATGCCGGGCTCTCCCGGATTAAAAAAAATGCTCCTTGTGCAAAGACCCCATGCCCGTCTCTGATGGCCATGCAGCATGTATACGATGTCTTGGCGAGAGCCATGTTCTGCAAAAATGCGGACATTGCTCCAAGCTCACAGCAAGGGCCCGCCAAGACCGGGAAATGAGGCTCCGCATGATCTTATTTGATAAGGCCCTTCAACCACCTGCGCCAGCCTCCCGACTCGGGCCACGCACCAGCTTCAGAAACGGAGTGCCTCCTCTCTATCTAGGGTTCCCCCAAAGAGGCCCAGACCGTCGCCGAGTAGATCTCTCCCTCTAACGTTTCAGGACAGGGCTACTCAGAGATCTAAGTCCGACATGGCAGTTTCAAGCGCTCGTCCTGCTTCGAAACTGCCTAAAACGGTGTCCTCAGCGCCCTGTCATGCGACTGACACTTCTCTGGTGCGAAAAGCTCCCCCGGCAACGAAGCCGTCGGAACCAGCTATTTCACCGGCACCGAGGCCGCCCTCGGTGCCGTCATGCGCCGCATCTACTTCATCGTCCTCCTCAAGGGACTTGATAACTCTAGCGCAGGAGCAACCGGCACCGAGCTCAGTGCGGGACCGTTCTCTACCTTCACGAGCTCGAGATGAGACTCCAGCACCGGTCCCACTCTCTCGGGACTGACAACCTATGGCACCGAGTTGAGATGCGCCGGCACCAACTGAAATCTAATCGGCGCCACCCTCCATGCACCCAGCATGTGATTCCTGTGCCGAGAAACATCGCTCGGCACCACCCTCGGCACCGATGCATACGGCACCGGCCTCGGCACCGGAACGCACAGCGACCAAAGCACGTGCTAAGACGCATCACATTCGTAGCCCCTCTCTGGCCTCTCCAGTACCTGTATTCTCGCCTGCTCCATCTCCATCTTCTCCTTCTCTATCGAGCAAGAGATCACCATGGCTATCTAGGAGGTACTCTTCACCAGACAGACTGCCATCTCTCTTTTTGATGCCTCCTAGACATCATCGAGGTTCCTCCCGCTATTTTTCAGCCTCCCCTTCGCCATTACAGCGCAGATCATACTCCCCGTCTCTATCTATTCAATTGAGAAGGTCGTCTTTGCACTATGACTACACGGCTCATTGTCGTTATACTCACTCCCCGTCCCGCTCCTCCCATTACTGCCGGGACCGTTACCACTATTCCCGTTATCGCAGAGATCCATTTCCTTACTACTGCATGAGTCATTATTCACCTGGATCGCCTCCACGTTCGATAACGGTTTGCTCTTCTTCCACACATTCTCCTTCTATTCCACCTGCCGGCCAAGCCTTGCCCTCCACTCATCCGTCTCCTCTTCTCCAGGAACAACCTCATGTTTCCACTCAGTCGCAATCTCCTGAAGTTTCTCCCACGGACCGATCCTCTTCTCCCGACGATGCTGTTATCCCTGGAGACACCTCACCACCAGATGACGTGAGGCAGTTCCAGGACCTTTTCAAGAGAGTAGCAGTCTCTCAGGAGATCCAACTAGCAGAAGTTAAGGACAAACAATATTGTCTCTTAAAGAATTTACAGATTGCTCACTCTACTAAATTAGCCATACGTCTGGACGAGGCTATCTTGGAGGTGACTAATGAGCTCTGGCAGACTCCTGCCTCTGTTCCTCCCACTAACAAGCGGGCTAAGAAATACTTTGTGCCCCCAAAAGGTTCTGAATTCTTGTTTTCTCATCCACACTCTCATTCTCTGGTGCTCGATGCAGCCCAGCAGCGCGCGAAGATGCCTCAATATAAGTCTACCACCACTGACAAGGATTCAAAGAGGCTCGATTTATTTGGGAGGAAAGTATACACCTCTTCAGCTTTACTCCTCCGGATCTCAAATTATCTGGCGCACTTGTCAAACCATAATTTCGACAATTACGTGCGACTCACAGATCTTATGGAGACACTCCCAGAGGCTAAGAGACCCCTTCTTAAGTCAATAGTCCAGGAGGGCTATGCTGCCACTCGTAGTAGCCTCCAGATCTCTATGGATGTGGCAGACATTGCAGCGTGTACCACAGCCATCGCAGTTGTTATGCGCAGGGCCTCGCTCCTCCAGTCCGCAGGAGTACCTAAAGAGCTACAGTCCAAAGTAGAGGACTTACCATTTGAGAGAAATTCTCTCTTTGGGGATAAAACGGACTCAGTCTTACATTCCAACAAGGACACGAGAACAACTCTGAGATCACTGGGGATGTATATCCCTCCCTATAGGGGGAAACGCTACTCTCCCTTTCAGAGGCGTTACGACTACTACCATCCTAGACAACACTGGCAACCACAACACCGTTAGTTTGACCAACCACGCCAATCTCAGCGACAGAGACCCATAAGGCACCGAAACCAAAGTAACCGGGCGCAAGCGCAATCCACCAATAAGCAGCATGTTTGATGCGTTGGTCGAGAGCCAGCAACCCCCTCCTCGAAGCGTCGGTCACATCTTTCACCATCGTCTGAGGCCCTTTTACAACCAACGGGCAAAGATTACCACAGACGCGTGGGTCTTGGAAATTATCCGCTCCGGTTATGTCATCCCATTCTGGACTCACTCCCCCGCCCCCTATCCCTGTCCCTTTTCAAGGACCCCTCTCAAGAGGATCTGCTTCGGGTCGAAATCTCTTATCTCCTCCACATAGGATCAATAGAGGAGGTGCCACCTCAGTTTCAAGGGAGAGGATTTTATTCCCGTTATTTCCTTGTTGAGAAAAAGACCGGCGGATGGAGGCCCATATTGGATCTTCATCAGTTAAACGCATTCAGAAACAACGCTTCAAGATGGTGACTTTAACCGCGTTTCTGCCACCGCTAGAGCGCAGAGATTGGTTTGCTGCTCTTGACCTCAAGGATGCCTATTTCCACGTGACAATCCATCCCGCTCACAGGAAATTTCTTCACTTCACAATAGGGGAGGACCATTACCAATACCGAGTACTCCCATTCGGTCTCGACACCGCACCACGAGTTTTTACAAAAACGTTCATAGTCGTGGCCTCTTACCTGCGATGCATGTCGGTCATCATCTATCCTTACCTCGACAATTGACTGATAAAAGGACGCTCCTTTTCGGAGACCTCGCACATGGTACAGGTCACAGTTGACACTTTCCTCTCTTTGGGTCTTCTCAACGAGGACAAATCCACCCTAGTACCTACCCAGAGACTCGAGTTCATATGTGGGCTCCTCGATTCAGGCACAGCGAGGGCATACTTACCTCTACCCAGATTTCAAATACTGCAGAACTTACTGGATCAGCTTCTCTACAGTCACTCAGTGCAAGTAGCAACGGTTCTCAAGTTAATGGGCCACATGGCCTCCGCTACTTACGTCGTTCCTCACGACAGGCTCCACTTTCGCCCTCTACATCATTGGCTAACCACAATATACGATCCCGTAACGCACAATGTGGGCAAATGGGTATCCGTTCCTACCACGGTCAAGTCTTCCCTCCAGTGGTGGACAGTAGCCGACAATCTACTCTCCGGCACGCCTTTCCGGTACCCGTCACCGTGCGTCCGCATCACCACCGATGCCTGTCTCGTCGGCTGGGGTGCTCACATGGGCAACCTCGCCATGCAAGGTCGTTGGTCTCCTCAGGAATCTCTTTTACACATAAACCTTCTTGAGCTGAGGGCCATTGCCAACGCTTGCAGACACTTCCGTACACACCTCCGCAATTCCACCGTGGCCTTTTTCACGGACAATGTAGCCACCATGTTCTATATCAACCACCAAGGGGGTGCACAATCCCATTCTCTTTGTGCGGAAGCAACCCGACTATGGAATTGGTGCATTGCCAACAGCATCACACTCGTGGCCTCCTACTTACCTGGTGTCAACAACACGATGGCCGATTCCCTCAGCAGGAATTTTGCAACACAACACGAGTGGGAGATCGATCGCCATGTACTTCACTCTGTATTTCGCCGCTGGGGAGTCCCTCAAATAGACCTTTTCGCCACGGTCGCCAACAGGAAGTGTCACCGCTTCTGCTCCAGGGCAGGCCTAGGTCACCACTAGTTAGGGGATGCCTTTCTTCTCGATTGGAATGGTCCCCTCATGTACGCTTTTCCCCCTACCCCACTTATCTTCAAAGTCCTTCGAAAGATCAAGTCCGACAAAGCCTCGGTCATCCTCATAGCACCCGAATGGCCTCGCCAGCATTGGTACCCGATTTTGATGCACCTGGCACAACATCCACCATATCGACTACAACTAAGCGACAACCTCCTGACCCAGAAGTGAGGTTCCCTCCTTCACCCCCAACTATACGCACTGCACCTGTCGACCTGGTACCTAGTTGGCTGAATGCTTCTGAAGCCCTCTGCTCCGATAGTGTTCAGAATGTTCTTATACATCGTAGGAAACAAAATACACGTGTCACTTAGCTGTCCATATGGCGTCGTTTCACTTCCTGGTGTTCTGACCGCAACCTTGATCCTCAAATTGTCCTGATTACTCTCATCTTGGACTATATGATGCATCTACAACAAAACGGACTGACTTTAGCGTCTATAAGGGTCCATCTCGCGGCACTAACTGCATTTAGACAGCCAATAGGGGGAATTTCGCTCTTCGCTCACCCTCTTATGAAGCGATTTCTTAAGGGTTTAACGAATCTAAACCCTCCTGTGCGTTCCCCCACGCCGTTGTGGAATTTGGACTTGGTACTCTCCACTTTGACAACATGGCCATTCAAACCTCTGGCTACCATACCTCTCCAGACCCTCACCGAGAAGCTGGTCTTCCTGATCGCCATCACGTCGGCGCGCCGAGCAAGCGAGATCTCTGCACTGAGGGCGTCGCCTTCGTACACTGTCTTCAACAAGGACAGTGTTATCCTGAGACACCACTCGACCTTCATCCCTAAGGTCTGCTCGCAATTCCATCTTAATGAACCTATAGTTCTACCGGCCTTTTACCCGAAACCTCATGCATCTCCTCTCGAGGCAATTCTTCACACGTTAGACGTACGCAGGGCCTTAGCATTTTACTTGCAGTGCACTAGGCTCTTTCGTAACACCAATAGGTTATTAGTCTCCCTAGCAGAACGATCCAAAGGACATCCCCTCTCGTCCCAGAGAATTTCAGAGCTAATTGTTTCTTGTATATCACAATGCCCCTACGTAATGTTCCCTTGCTTCAATGCCTTAGAGCCCATTCCACTAGGGCAGTAGCCACCTCTACTGCATTCCTTAAAGGTGTCCCCCTTGCCTATATTTGTAGGGCTGCCACCTGGTCGTCATTCGACACATTGGCTAAACACTACACCATTCACACCAGATAGTCCTCAGATACTTCTGTGGCTACCGCACTGCTTTTCTTCTTACATGCACAGTGACTTCCGAATCCCACCTCTTTCTTTCGGGTGGGTACTGCTTCTCAGTCACCTAATGTGGCGCACCCACGGGGACATCACTCGAAGAAGAAAGCGAAGTTACTCACCTTTGTGCAGTAACTGTCGTTCTTCGAGATGTGTGTCCCTGTGGGTGCTCCACTATCCACCCGGCCTCCCCGCTTCGGAGTCTGTTCTCTTTTGCAGATCCTGAGACGGCTCCGAGGAACTGGTTGAGACCGGATCGCGCAGCACGGGAGAGCATGCGTGCTCCAGCTGACTACGGCTTTAAAGATCTCCGTCTTGCGGCGCCAGGGCAAGCCCAGCACCTAATGTGGAGCACCCACGGGGACACACATCTCGAAGAACGACAGTTACTGCACAAAGGTGAGTAACTTCGCTTTATACCAGTGCCACTCCAGGGGGCTTCCTGGCTGGTCTAACAGGTGCTGCTAAGGGTAAAAAGCTTCCGGAACTTGTATACAGGGCGCGCACACACCTAAACGGAATGGACATAAGCAACACATCTCGAAGAACAACATTTACAAGGTAAGCAACCGTTTTTTCAATGCTCTGGGCCTACAAATCAATCTAGAGAAGTGCATTCTGACACCAACCCAAACTATAGACTTTATAGCACACCTGGACAGCACCAAAGCAATAGTGTCACTACCACAGCACAGATTCACAACTATCAAGGACTTAGTATCATTTATACAGCCCAGCCCATACGTAATGGCAAAACAGTGTCTACAATTACTGGGGCACATGGCAGCCGCCACATTTGTGGTACCATACGCATGGCTGCACATGAGATCAATGCAGGCCTGGCTGAGAACGGTGTACAGACTACAGATACACCGCTTAGTTATGCCAAACACACAAAATCCACACTAACATGGTGGAAGAATCACCTCAGCATTTGCAAGGGGGTACCATTTCATCGCCCACCCGCAACGATTACAGTTACAATGGATGCATCACTAATAGGATAGGGAGCTCACCTGGATGAAAATGTAGTGCAGGGTCAATGGTGCAGAGACAAGTCCAACAACCACATAAATGTGTTGGAACTGAGAGCAGTCTGCAACACATGCGTCCATTTCCAGTCTATATAATACAGAACAAAACGGTACAAGTGTTAACAGACAATACCACGACGATGTACTACATCAATCGCCGGGGGGAGTGTGATCGTACAAACTGTGCCAGGAAGCGGTGAGGCTATGGGAGTGGTGTATCCCCAGAAACATAACACTCAGAGCCACCTATCCCCCAGGCAAGGACATCATAACAGACAGTCTCAGCAGGGATTTCTCCTACAAACACAAATGGGAAATCAACCCCAAAATGATAAATCAGCTATTCAACAAATGGGGGTTTCCCTTGAGCAGTAGTGTGGACACTTGTTTTTGCTGGTGGCAAATAGATCTATCAAGGGCATGCATAGGACACCAATCCACAGGAGATGCATTCAATATAAAGTGGGAAGCACCTCTGATGTACGCATTCCCACTGTTTCCAATGATTCAGCGCACTATCCTGAAAATCAGACTGGACAAGGCAAGGGTCATACTGATAGCACCCAAGTGGCCCAGACAGACCTGGAACTCGTACCTGCTACAGATGTGTGTTTATCCACCACACCCTTTTCCATCAGTCTGATCTCTGTTGACGCAGCAGAATGGACAGAACCACCATCCGCATGTACAATCTCTCCACCTCCATGCATGGATGGTGATTGACTGATGCCTGCAGAGGCCGACTATCCCCAAGAGGTGCAGTGAATCCTCATTAACAGCAACAAGGAAAACATATAATCAGAAATGGTACAGATTCAACATATGGTGCCTCAAACACAAGTGCACTTGAACAAGATTAGGAGTGGCAGAAATACTCACCTGTTAGAACTACACAAAACGGGTCTTTCAGTAAGCTCAATTACAGTACACCTTGCTGCAATAACGGCACTACATCCCCCCCAATAGACAGCTACTTGGCATTTACCCATCTGTCCACCAAAAGGTTCCTATGGGGTTTACGAAACACGTTCCTACAGCAACGGGACCCATTACCAGCATGGGACCTCAACCTCGTCTTAAGGGCTCTCGTGGGCAAACCATTTGAACTGCTAGCTACATGCTCATTACAACACCTATAGCCTTCCTGGTGTCAATTACATCATCAAGGAGAGTGGGGGAAATAGGAGCACTTATGACACAACCACCTTACACAGTCTTTCATAAGGGCAAGGTGGTACTTAAAACTCACCCCAAATTTATTCCAAAAGTAATTGGGTCCTTCCACTGTAACAGCCAATATACCTACCTGTTGTCTTTCTGAAGCCACATAAAGACAATAGAGAAAGGACATTACGTACTTTAGACGTCCGCAGGGCAATCTCCTTCTACCTTTAATGAACGGAACCCTTCCTGAAATCTCCAAGACTATTCGTCTCATCCACTGAAAGGTCAAAAGGCTTGCCCATATCCAAACAAAGGTTTTCTAAGTGGATATCGGACTCCATATGCCTGGGCTACAACATATTCAACAGAGAACCTTCTCCAACAATACGGGCTCACTCCACAAGAGCTATGGCAGCGACAACGGCCTTCCTCAGGGGAATCCCAACCGAGGACATCTGTTAAGCTGCCACGTGGGGTTCAGTTCACACATTCACAAAAGCATTACACAATACAATCATTTGCGGACACGGATACACGCTTTGGCAGAACTGTACTCAGTCACAACACCGAAGCACCCTCCACCAAGCACGAACTGCTTAATAGTCACCTAAGGTGGAGCACCCACAGGGACACTCCTCGAAGAAGGGAAGGTTACTCACCAGGTGCAGTAACTGTAGTTCTTTGAGATGGTTGTCCCCGTGGGTGCTCCACCACCTACCCTTCTTCCCTCGACTTCAGATCTGTATGCTTCCGGGTCAGAGAAGAACTGAGGAGTCAGTCAGCTGTGCGCACGAGATGAACATTCCAAATGTCACATGCCAGCGTTCCACGTGCACAGCCGACCATGGACGCAGCGGCACTGGCGCACCTAAGGTGGAGCACCTATGGGGACAACCATCTCGAAGAACTACAGTTACTGCACCTGGTGAGTAACCTTCCCTTGCTGAGGTGGGTGGGCAATCTTTGGGTTTGTGACATATATACAGTATGAAACAACACTTTATAGGCGGACAAATGTTTTTTCCATTATCAGGTAAAGCCAAGCCATGTTGGCTAATGCTGAACTTGTACCTTCCTCAATTAACCAATGGTTTTAGAGAAATGAAAGGTGCTAGGAATAGATTATCTATAAAGTACAGACTGAACCTCCGAAATCTGTGACTCTCTCTGGTCCAGCAGACCACAGATGTTGCTGGATCAGAGAGCTCTGGCACCTGGGAGTGTGAGCCCCTACCTCGGGGAGTCCGGCTGAGTAGGGCAGCAGCAGCAGGACCAGTGATCCCTGTCTCTGGGAAGCTCTGGGTGGGGCAGCAGCAGGGCACCTAGCAGCAAAAGCAGGGCAGCTGGCAAGCCCTATTCCCGGGAATTCCCGGTTGGGCAGGGGAGAAGCGGGGCTGCTACAGCTGGGGAACTCCGTCCCCGTGGATTGCAGTCCAAGCCCTGGAAGCTGGAGCTCAGTGGCAGTGGGGCTGGTGGAGAGACAGCCACGGGGAGGCGGAACGTCCTGGGAGGCTGGTGGCAGGGACTTCTCCTGATTTGGCAAATTCCCTCTTTTGGGACGGATCAGCTTCCGAGGATGCCAGACAAGGGAGGTCCAACATGTACAAGGTTCTAAACAAACCATCACACATAGTAAAATCATGAGTCACTATACACACTTGCACAGAGGAGTAAAAGGGACATAAAGGTACTGCTCCCCCTTGCTCATTTGCATGTTTGTTGCACCTCATGTCACATTGGAGGAGACAGAACAACCTCCATGGGGCTGCTGTTTCTATCACATGCATAGCTGGAATCGGTAATTCTGATGGTGAGAGAGACATGCTTTCAAAAACTGCTCTGTTTCATGAACAGATGTTTGTCATGTGGTTTGATTTATTTTAGATCCAAGAGAAACCAGGACACTCCAGGGATACTTAACCACTTTCTTATTTATTGCAAGCTTTGAGCAGTTGTTTAAGTTTTTACAAGCCTTAAAAACAATTACTATACAATTTAAACCTTAAATACTACAAATTCTAAAGCAGATACAGCGCAAAGCAATGCAGAAGCAATTAATAGAAGATCTACTATAATACAATAATAAAGCCTAGTTCACTTACACTTCACCCGTATGCTACTTACAGTACCAGGTGGGAGATCATGGTTCCTTTCATTACCACACATTGGAACGCTATGCAGTAGGTTGCCGGCGTGAAGGGCCTATTTACTTCCAGTTATATCGAGCAGGACCTGTGGGTCAATCCTGCCCATTCTCTCCCATCGATTGTTCTTATTAAGCCCATTTTGTAGCAAAGTGAGACTTGGTCATTCTAATAATATTTACCAATTGATTATGTATTGTGTAAGATATCTAAAACACCCAATGGTGTATTTGGAGTACATCCTACTTAGGATGTTGCTGCTATGTGCATAGTTAACAGTTGTATGGCTGTATCTGTAATTTTTGCTTATCAGTTATCAGAAACAGAAGTACCAGTACAAGGTTGCTTGTCATGTGTTCTTGATGTGATGTCACTGTACTATGCTTAATCTGCATTGTTATTCAAAACATTCCTGCCTCCCAGACCTTATCTACGTGCACCAGACTTGAGCCAGGCCTGGGTTTTGCTTTTTAGGGATCCGCACTGTGGTCAAGGCAAGGCCATCCAGGCTCTCCTAACAATGTTGATCCAATAATAGATATTACGTCCGCCACCTTGTTTCTCTAATACCCTGGGACCAAAATGGCTACAATAACACTGCATGCACCAGTATTACTTAGTTCTTTGATTTGTTGCTTACTCTGTATTAACTTTAAGAAAGATGTGAACAGATTGGAGAAAGTCGAGGGGATCAACAAATAAAATGTGACTTATGAGAAAAGGTTGAAAGAACTGGGTGTGTTGAATCTAGAGAAGAGAATGTTGACGAGGGTCATAATAAGCAGTCTTCATCTGTATAAAAGACTTCTCTAAAGAGGATGGCAATGGATGGTTTTTCATGCCCAGTAAGGATAGGACCAAAGCAGTAATCATCTTAGTTTGCTGTAAAGGTGACTTCAGATTGATGTTAGGAAAAACTTTCTAACTAATATCCCTTGGGGGAATTCTGCACTAAAAGTTAAATTCTACACACCATATCTTAAAATTCTGCAGATTTAATTTGTCAAAATAACAATCATGCTAGTTTCCATTAATGGTAATTTATTTTAAAATACCTATCAGTAAGCATATCTGTAATATTATACACACAAACTCCCCCAGGAGTAGAGAGTTAAAGTAACCCCTCAGTTAAATGACAATTGAGTTCCTGTTTCTCTGGCCCCTCCTCCCCAGAGCCTAACCAGAGGGCCAGGCACCCACAGCCTGTCAACTTCAGAGCCCAGGGTCCCACAGACTAGATGCTTTCACCCCTACCCTCCAGTGTTCTCTGTTGCTCAGACACCCACACACTGCATCCCTCAGAGCCCAGGGATCAAAAGGAAGACATTGTCAGCTGTTGGTCCCCAGCTTGCAGAGATTCCTTTATGCCGCTGCCTCCTTCCTTTAACATGCAGGGACCCACAGCTGCCAGGAATCCCCTAGCTCCCTCCCCTTGCATGTATCAGTTGGGTTCTGCCAGGCCCAGCAGTCCCTACTGGCAGCCAGCAACAGTGCAGTCAGTTTGTCAGAGAGAGGAAATTCTACATGCACAACATTAATTTTTGCAAAATTTTGCATAGCATAGTGGTACAGAATTCACTGAAGAGTTAAACTAAGCACTGGGACAGGTTGCATAGTCAGTTGTAGAATCCCTGTCATTGGAGGCTTTTAAGAACAGGTTAGATGAACACCTATCAAGTGTGATCTAGGTATACTTACTCCTGCCTCAGCAAGGAGTCTGGACTAGATAATTTCTTGAGATAATTTCCATTCCTGCATTCTATGACTCTGTGATATAATGTATATCTTTACTAGTATATTCAGGCTATCATGTAGTGGACTATTTAATTAAAATGTCTTTTATAAATCTCTTGTTTTTTCAGAAGTACCTTGTACTTGTCCACTGTGCACTTCAGACAGGGGAAGCTGTGTTACTGCTTCTGAAGGGATTCAACTTGCTAAAGAACTAGGAGCTACTTACCTTGAATTGCACAGTCTCAGTGATTTCTATGTAGGAAAATATTTTGGAGGAGTGGTAAGTAAGAAACTGTACTAAGCAGAGCATAAACAAAATCTGTTTTAAAATCTGCTCTCTCTCTAAATTAAGGATGTTAGCATATAGTCATTTAAATGCTTAGACTTATCAGTTAATCCAAACTCTGTGCAACCTCCTCTTCCTCCTCCTCACCTTGCTTCCTCTGTATCAGAGACAACAAGGGAGGAGGAGGGGTATTGGCTCCTGTGGAGCCACCTGGCCCCCACTCCCTGCTGCCTTTATTACGGGGACTGGCGAGAATTGATATACACGGGGAGCTGGCTCCGTGGAGCTGCCAGCATGGAGCTGCCAGCCTCCCTACCACCACCCCTCGTTGCCTCCCACAGAGCACTGGCTCCACGGAGTGGCCCCCCCACAACGCGGGGGCAGGCAGGATACCAGCGCAGCCTCTGTTTCTGGACAGGGGCTGCTGCTGTGGAGCAACCTCTGTCTACAGTGGGCCTGCTGCTGCCACTGTCAGCATGGGATGGAAGGGGGCTCCCCAGGGAGTATTTTAGTAACCACGTAACTGCTAAAAATTACACTATGTCTAATATCCCTATTCTAAATCCAAATTTTGGCTTTAATTTAAAACAGTGTACCATGTAAATAAGAATTGGATAACTGGGACAATGACTCTACCGCTTATCTACATTAAATTTTTTCCTCTAAAATTTTCCACTGGTGATGCATCTTCCCCCGTTATAGCAACATTGGGAGTGCTAGAACACTATCTGTTGCAATCAAATTTAGGAAGTTGTATGACAGACTCAAGGGATGGCTCTTTTCCTAGTTATATAATTTGCTGTCCTATCCCTTTAATGAGATGCTCCAAATTTCTCAAGGTGCTTTGTGATATTTTGTGTTAACTGCTGTCTTAGACCATACGTGAGTTGCACTGGTACTAAAGGTGCCTTAAAACTGTTTTTGCAGTTGGGCTTGTATCAGTATATTTAGGTTAAACATATTTCTTTGAGTGATTTACCTGTGGATGCTCCGCTGTAGGCGAGGCAGTGCCCCCCTTTGTCTGGGATCGGAGTTCTCCAGCAGGGCTGGTTGAACTGCACACACGCACCTCCCTGTCTCACACCATGAAAAGCATGTCTACTGGTATGGTCCAACCACCTCCCAGTTGCTTCTTAATTGCCTTTGGTTTGGAATGGAATTTGAGTTGTTACTGCTTTACCTGTTAGTTTTAGTGTGGCTTGGTAGTTGCAACTTTATCTCTCCCTTTAAAAAATTGTTTTTCTCCCTCTTATCTTTGCTATTAGCTCATAGCTTAGGATTTCATTTTCCTGCTTCCTGTCCTTTCCAGTTGGGAAGCTCTCTCCTTCATCCATATGCTCAGATCTACTGAGTTTGAGGTGTGTTTCCTGCCAGGAGGCCTTCCTGGTAAGCGATGGTCACCCACAGTGCATCCACTGCCTGGGAGAGGGTCACAGCCCACAGCTTACCCTTGCCACTGCCTGACAACTGGGGCCCAGAAAGACTAGCTGCAACTTCTAATGAAGAGATCATTGTGTACAGCATTGCACACTGGTCCAGAAACCACAAAAGACCTGCCTGAGTCATCAGTACTCAGATATGGGATCCCTCCACCTCTGTCCTTTTCCCCAGAGCATGCGACTGGCTCCTGCTGGCACCATTCACCATCACCAATACTGACAAAGGCTAAAAGCACTCTCTGGCACTGAGCAATAAGGCCCAGGGGTCTATCAAATAGAGGCATCAAGGGGAGGAGGAAAGAAGAGGGGGAACTTCAAAGCAGCAGCCAGACCCTGGGCTCAATGCGGTGCTGCCGCTTTGAAAAGCCGTGTGCAGCCCAGGGCCAGCTGGGGTGTCCCCAGGCTCCCTGCAACATTTCAAAGTGGCAGCGCCATGTGGAGCTGGGGATCAGCTGGGGACTCCCCAGCTGACCCTGGGCTCTCTGCGGCGCTGTCGCTTTGAAATGCCGCGGGGAGTCTGGGTGTGGGTAGATATAGGGCTGTTGCAAAACTTCAAAGGTGGAGGCGCCCTATTGACTAATTGAATAGTTGATGCAAAATGCATTGACTATTCAATGAATTACCCAATGCTTAACATCCTTAATTTTAATATTTGGGAGTCTTAGGAATTCCAAGATTCCCTTCCTCAGGGTCAGGCTCAAGAGTTTGGCATCCTAGTGGAAGAAGGTACCATGGAAGCCATAGCTCCCTGTAAATGGCATGGGATGTGGTGAACTTGGCAGCAAGGATGGTTGTATCCTCTGTGGTTACGTGATGCAGTTCCTGGCTTGAGGTAGTTGGCCTCTCCCAGGAGATGCATGCCTTGATTCAGGATCTTACCTCCCACAGAGTGAGGCTTTTCTTTGACCAGACCACATTAGGCTACACAAGTTGAAGGATACTAAGAGCACCGTTGGTTCATTGGGTGCACACACATCCTGCAGTTGGCTAGAAAGTTGTTTCGGCCTCTGATATCATCAAGACCTTGGCAAGCATATCAAGGAACTGCAAAATGAAGGGACACTAGGTCCTGGGTTACGCTGGACCCTTGGATTCTGGTCATAGTTGTTTGTGGCTACACCCTACAGTTTGTAGATATCCCTCCTACCCACCCTCCTTCTTCCCCATCTCTCTTCAGGGACCCCTGTCACGAGCAATTCCTGGTTCAGGAAGCCAACATTCTTCTGTAGTTTGGGGCTGTGGACATTGTTACTTAGAAGGAAGAAAATTCTATTTCTGGTATTTCTTAATCCTGAAGGCCAGGGGGGCCTCAGACCTGTTCTGGACCTGTGTGGCCTCAACAGACCTTTCAGGAAGTTGAAGTTCTGCATGGTCTCTCTGACTAAAATTATCTCTTCTCTGGATCCAGGGGACTGGAATACTACTCTTGACTTAGAGGATGCTTACTTTAGTGTCTCCATTTCCCAGGTGCAGATGCTTCCTGTGTTTCATAGTGGCTGGGCGCCACTTACGGTTCGTGATGCTACCGTTTGGGCTGCCCTTGGCCCTCAGGGCCTGGCACTAGTAGCAGCTTGTGTTGGGGGTCCAGATTTTGCCATATCTCGATGACTGGCTCAGCAAGAGCAGGTTTCAGGTACAGGTACAGAGAACTCTCGATCTGGTGCAGGCAAACTGGGCCTATTAGCAGTGTTCCCTCTAATTTTTCTGTCCATGTGCAGAAAAAAATGTTGTATGTGCATTGAGGCATGTGCAGATGTTCACCATCAGTAGAAATGCATACTACTGGCTATGAGCGCTTTGCTAATAAGCTGGGTGGTATTAAAATCTCTCCTAAAGTGGCTGCCCAAGCACTCAACTTACAGGGAACACTGCCTGTTAACACGGACTTTTTTCTGTGTTTATTAACACTGGTGTAGCACACAGAGTGGTTCTTGATTCCAGACTTTGTACTATTCTGTTTTTAGAAAATGTCACAGTAGTAGTTCAGTGGTTTAAAACACTACCCTGGATATAGTCATCATATGTCCATTATAGATCGATATGACTGTTGTTTGAGATCTCTCTCAGTTAGCCAGAACTTACTGGTTAAGCAATTTATTTTCAGGTTCTGTGGCAAGCTGCTAGGCCTCAGGATGAGCAACATAAACTTCTCTTGATCACATAAAGCTTCTGCTAAATAGCTGAGATAGGAATGTTAGCGTATAGTTGAGTAAACAATTAATTGATAAGCCTAGGCATATTGGTTAATCCTATCCACGACACACACTTCTACCCCCTTGCTGCCTCTATATGGGAGTGGGAACTGGTGTCAATGAGGAGCTGGCGTAAAGTAGGCTCCCCACAAGCACCGGATCCCCCGTCTTCCTCCTTTTCCCCTGTCCCCCCGTGCTGCTGTTGCCTCCGATAGAGGCAGCAGTGTGAGGGCTGGGGGGATGACGGGGGCAGAAGGAAGTCAATAATCGCAGGGAGTCAGCTTTCAAGCCAGCTCCCCGCATGTATTGGGTCCCATGGACCACTTCCACCTGCCACCCCACTCTGCTTTCTGTGATAGAGGCAGCAATGCAGGGTGGCAGGAGGCTCTCCGAGAGTGGTGCCAGAGCGCGCTGGCTGCCAGCCCTGCCTCTGGGGACTATCAAATATTTGTGTAACCAATAATATTTTATGCAGTTGCACAATTATTCAGTTACATAATATCTAAAATTCCTAAGCTGAGATGGCTTCAAAGCATAAGTCCTTCAGTAGTTCAGTATTTGTAATCCAATTGAGTCTTCATTTTGGTATCCCAATATGCTTCAGGGAAGCTTCTCGGGCATTGTTAGAGTGGCCAGCTGTAAGCTTTGGTACACTTACAACAAAGGTTATACTCAATCCCAAATTTAAATTTGAAGGACTTCCGTCTGGGGAGGTGATCTACCTCTGGGAGAGACCTTACATCTCCACTGACAGTACCTTATCTGTTTTTATTTTCTTTCTTAGCACAAATTTTTCTGATTTACTTCAGCTTCAACAGCACTGGTGATATGGGGACAGACCTTTGCCCCTGAGCTACAGTTAAGCTTGTATAGCCTGAAGAACACGTTTCATTACCTAGCTTTAGCTTTGTGACATTTGCCACACCTCTTTGCTGAATGAAGCACTGATCTAGAGACAACTTTGAACTTTCAGAGCTTTTAGGGATTGCTAGGTACATTGATGCCAATACCTATATTCCTCTTTTTGGTACTCTTGATTTACTTGGAAATACTTCAGTATTTATACCAGTGCCATTGTTGCCTCTGTGTTTATCCCAATGGGGTCAACACTTTTTGGCTTTAATGTCTTTTGTGCTGTTACGGTTTACTTTAAAATACAGCCTGGATTGTATTTCCATCTACATTCATATTTTTCCACTTCTTCAATTTGGAGTACTACCTTCTTAAAACATGTAGAAAAAGTTTCCATTTCTTTCTGATGTATGACACAATGAAGCATGTCTATTTTTCCTCCTTTAGTGCTTTTCCTTGTGTTTTATTATAGGAATAATTCAGAAGTAATGGGATTGCTCCCTTTCCCTTTAAGACTGATTGGTATTTTCACTGATTGAGAGAATGCAAGCCCCAAACTTGGCTCTGTTGTAGAACTGTCATTTGACTGCTGTCTACATTATTCAGATTTCTAAACTTCAACCTAGTTGTGGTACAGTTAGTGTTTCTGAAACTTACTGGGGTCTGAGTCTGGTTTCATTCTCATAATTTTCATCTAATTTGCATGACATTTAGACTACCTTAATTTGTGTCATTGACTTCAACATGGGAGGAAACCGTATAAGATTAAGTGATCCTGTATACCTGCCTTTTCCTATTCATTTGTAAGTAATGACCCTTCACTATCACTTTTCTTTCTGTTCTGTGATCCCTTAGTTCTTTATTTACACTTCATATTTACGTTATCTTAAGACACTTTTGCAAAAGTGATAATTCTACTGTATGTACTATTCCTGTTAGTGTTACATTTTTATCTTCTGCTTTTAGAAAATCAAGCCATAATCTTATTTAAATATATTCTTTATATGTTGATGATATAATAAAGCAGTTCATAAAAGTTTCACATTCTACAGTGCTGCTGGATAATTGTTAGTAACAAAGTCTTTATAGTGTTTACCATTATTTCTGGGACATGCATCTGATTATCTGTTTTTACACCCACTTTTCCTTCTTCCAAGTCCTATAGCAGTATCTTTTGTGGCTGATGTATTGAATTCTTTTTCTAGTAGCACAGCTGTAGTTTCTGCTTTAATTGTCTGTCTGGCCCAGAGAACAAACAACTAATCTTTGAATTGATAATCTTTTTAATTAAGTTCTTTATCACAATTAATTTTACTTGATTACTCATGTAAAATTCGAGTATTCTGTCAACATGGTGTAGCTACTCACATTGACAGTTCAGTTCTGCATACAAACTGGGAAAAATAAGGATGTTGGTGTTTAACTAACTCTTAAATAACTTTATTTGTAGTTCTTAAAAATTCATCTCATATTTTAGTTGGAGTATTTTATGATCCAAAGCTTGAATCAGAAGTCCTCTGAAAAAATGAAGAAAAGGAAAAAAAGCCACAAGTGCCATGGAGTTATCCCGCCTCAGCTTGAACAGCCAGGTGCTTACAGTACAAGGGTTTTTTTCAGTGTAATATTGATCAGGCTCATTATTTAAAAACCTGTTTTATAAATTATCCATTACCAAGACCTATTGTGATTTTTTTTTTATCTCAGAATGGATTACATAATCATTTAAGGAAAGACTTCATGAATTTTGGGGATTTTATAAATCTGCGTGGGAAGATGTGATGGGTGATAATTTAAAATTTGTAGTCTCTTGTATAAAAATCTGGGGTTGTACTCATAAGTGAGTTCAACATATGTAACATTTAGTGAAATTGTGAATGAATTCTGTACAAGAAGATGAGCAGATAGTAGTAACACAAAGTGAAGGGAGATGTTGGGAAGAAAGTGAAAGGCTAAAAGTTGAGTTGTCTTTTTTTAATACAGGTTTCAGAAGTTTTAACATCATATTTGATTTTGTAGTACATTTGTTTAAAATTAGTTAACTTAATTACAAATGTAAGTGCATATGAATGGCCACGATGAGTCAGACTTACGATATGACAACTTGAAGGTGCTTCATGTTAATTCGGTATAATATATTTTGTTCTTATAAATGCCCAATATTGGAACGGAGCCCAGACTCTGGGGCCCAGTTCTGTGCTTAGTTCAGGTCAACAGCGGTGTTCCCATGGATTTAAATGAGAAGAGAACTAACCACACGTTACCTTGTAAACATGAATTTACATTGTTATGATGATAAACCTATGAGAAATTATCACCAGTTGCAAAATATATACTGTATCAGAGGCAGCTGTGTGGGGAATAGGCAGAAGCCAGTGCTCGTGGGGAGCTGCCTCCCTCTGTGTGTAAATGTATAACGACAGAAAATTTCAACAGTTACACATTTACATCAACGCATTTTAACATCCCTAGTAAAATATACACATTCATAATTTTTTGAAGCCCCTTTTTATGTAAATGCCATTTGAGATTACTTGAAAGATGAGATATGCATATAATAATTTTTGAGATTTTATAAAATGGTGGGAACAGTTTTACTAAATGGTTCTAATATCATTTATCTACTAATCTCACTCAAGGTGAATGAAAGACTGGATATGTTCTCATGGTGAAGCTGATTTACAGTTTTTAAGAGAAATTTTTTGAGGGTAATTAAGAAAACACTCTTATGTCCCCATTTGATCCAGTTTCTGAGAATAAAGATGCTTTTGTTTGCATGGCAACTAATAGGAGTTTAGAGTTGCAAAACAGTTCATTCATCATATTTTTAATATCTCACTTTTATAGAAAAAATGCCCATCTTAAAAGGTGAAGCCTCGCATTATAACTCCGATTTACGTAACTTGCTGCTCTGCTGCCAGTGTGTGGACGTGGTATTTTACTCAGAAGATTTAAAAGAAGTAGTAGAAGCACACAAGATTGTTTTATGCTCTGTAAGCCATGTCTTCATGTTACTTTTCAATGTGAAGAGTCCAGCTGATATTCAGGATTCCTCTATCATAAGAACTGCACAGACTCTCTTTGCAGTGAACAGTGAGGCTGTGTTTCCAGTTTCTAACAGAGATTCATCATGTGGTCCACCGATCAGAGTCATTGTTAAAGACTCTTTCTTCTGTTTTTGTTTGTCAGACATTCTGCACTTCATTTATTCAGGTATCCTGTCAGAATGATTCCAGCTGTTTACTATCTTTTACAGAACAAACATATTGCTATGAAGTGTGTATATTACCTTATTAAAGTATATTCTTCTACTAGGATTAAATCAATTTGATTAAAATAGTTCATCTCCATAAGCCATTATTTGGAACAGCTTCTACAAGGAAATGGATCTTAACCTTAAAATTATTGTTTTTAGCACTATAAATTCCAAAGTTTCTGCATCTAGTGAACCAGAAGCTTCTAAAGTTGAAATAATTTCACTCCAGAATTCTATAAAGCTAACACATTTTCCATAAGGGTATGTCTACATTGCATTCCTCTTTTGAGAGAGGAATGCAAATGCAGACTAACGAAATTGCAAATGTAGCATGGATTTGAATTTCCTGCGCTTTATTTGAATAATCGCATCCGGGCGCTATTTCGAAATGCCCTATTTCGAAAAAAGAAACATTGTGTAGACGTGGTTATTTCGAAAGAAAGCCCTTCTTTCGAAATAACCCTTAAACCTCATTTTATAAGGAACATTTCTTTTTTTGAAATAGCGCCCGGATGCAATTATGCAAATGAAGCACCAGAAATTCAAATCCACGCTTCATTTGCAATTTCGTTCATCTGCATTTGCGTTCCTCTCTTGAAAGAGGAATGCAGTGTAGACGTACCCGAAGTGAGTAACAGATAAAGATGAATGTAATGCCAAATGTCACCTTGCCAAAAATAGCTTTTCAATTAGAGAATTTCAGAAGAAAATATACCTGCTAAAACATTGAGTACAGTGGTATATTAAAGGGAATGTACATACTTAGAGTAAAAAATACTAGATGCTCTCTCTTTCTGATGATCTGCTACTAAAATGGGGAGCAACTTTATCTGGTTTGTGAGAGCAAAGGACTGGGAGTCATGTGGTGTGCTCTGTTTTCAATTCTGCCATTGATTCATTGTGTAACCGTGGGGAAGTCATGTAACCTCAATTTCCCTATTGGTTAAAACGGTGTTAATGATATTTTTCTGACTCGGTAAAGTACTTTGTGATACTCAGTTAAAAGACATAAGTGTAAAGTTATTAAAGAACACTAAATAAGCTAGCAACTCTCTTTTTTGAACAGCTGATTACTTTTGTATTGATGTGATTTCTAGAATATTACAAATGACATCCCCACTAATGAAAACTGTAAGGTATTTGTGGGAAGTAATAGTTCTCTAAATAATGCATCATGTTCAATGTAGAGATGTTAGTAAGTAGTTGACTACCCAATAAGCATAAGCTTATCAGGTAGTTGACTAGAGTATTGACTACTTGCTCTCCCCCCCCCCCCCCAATGCTGCCCCTATGAGAGGCAGAAGTGGGAGGGGAACCAGGTGCCGGTGCTGGGGGGAGTTGGCTTAAAAGCCAGTTCTCCCCAGCACTGTCTCCACAGTGCCACCTCTGCAGGGCGCCCCTCCTCCCCCCCCCCCCGCTGTCTCTAATGGGGGAGGAGAGGAGGTAGGGGAGGCTGCTTTGCCTCCCACGGTGGGCCAAGACTTGCCATGGGCACGGGCTGGTCAAGCAGCAGCCCCTGTCTTTGGGAGTCCCAGCAGGGAGCTGCGTCCCACCACTGATGGGGCTGCTGCCGCCAAGCAGCCCCTGTTTACGCCGGCCCAGGATGGCCATGTGCAGGGGCTGCTCAGCCAGCAGCCTCTGTTCGCTACCAGTCCTGTCTGCTGCAAACAGAGGCTGCTCCAGCAGCAGCTCCTGGTTGTGGCGGACAGGGCTGCTGGACTCAGCGTGAGTCCTAGGTCATGCTGGTCCAGGATGCTGCACCTCTGTATTTTAAATGTAGTAAAAGCCCAGCATCTCTTACTACATTGAAAATGCAGAACTGGAGTGCGGCTGGCTCCTGGAGCTACCCTGCTGTAGCTCTGCAGAGAAGTCCTTATTGACTACACAATTAGCCATATAACCGTAATTTAACATCCTTAGTTCACTGTAATTAGAAATGTGTGACAATCTTGCGAGAGATATTACATGTAAGGAAGCTGAGTTTATCTCCTGAATGATGGTTTTTAAAAGTACTCAGCAGACTAGACTGTTCCCTTGGAATGGCAGTCCATAGTCCTTGGAAAGAATAAGGAATATTTTACTTTAAGTCCTCCAAGATTGATTCTAATATTAAGCCTTCAGTAAACAGCAGACTTATTTAAAAAAATATATCCAAATTAATTTTTTCAATCTGATTTTAAAAAATCTTCCTCTTCCAGCAAATATAGAACCTGCATGGATTTTTGGCAAAGATGTCATGCCAGTCTTTTGAGGAGTGGTCATCTTTAGGGCCCTCCCAGATTTATAGTCATAGGATTTTTAAAATAGTAAATTTCATTTTTTTTCAGCTTTTTAAATCTGAAATTTCTCAGTGTTGTAATTGTAGGGGTCTTAACCCAAAAAGAAGTTTGAGAGGATCATAACCTTACTTGGAGGGTGGGGGGAGGCTGCACTACTGTGATCCTTACTTCTGCATTGCTCCTGGGGGCAGTGCTGTCTTCAGAGCTGGACAGCAGTGGCTGCTGACTAGGAGTCCAGCTCTGCAAGCATAGCTGCTGCCAGCATCAGCCCAAAAGTAAAGATGGCATGGTTATGATATTGTCACCCTTATGACTTCTGTGCTACTCTTGGCCACCCAGCTCTTCAGCCACTCAGCTTGGAGGGCAGCACAGAATCAAGGAGCAACCCCCCTAAAATAACCTTCTGACTCCCCTTACCCCACTACCTCGCAACTCCCTTTCGGATAAGGGCCTCCAATTTGAGAAACACTTGTCTCCTGTATGAAATCTGTATAGCATAGGGTAAAAGAACATAACCATATTTCAGGGAGTGGGAAAAGAGACTAGATTTGATAGTCTGTGGCACATTTTTCATGGCTGTGATTGTTAGGGCCTGTGTAGGCTTACATTGGAGGAGGTAAATAACTGAACCCCAATAATGGCACTCTGCCTTTGAGGAGCTCTGAATGTGTCCTGATTCTTATGGCTTATTCATCACTGCAGTGGGGTTGGATTTCCCTGATAGGCTTTAATGCTGCTACTTGGCATTTCAGTACTGCCTTCTTATAAATAATGGGAATATGTATATGTTGGGTAAGCAACAAGGAGTCCTGTGGCACCTTATAGACTAACAGATGTATTGGAGCATAAGCTTTTGTGGGCAAAGACCCACTTCGTCAGATGCATGTGGTGGAAATATCCAGAGGCAGGTATAAATATGCAGGCCAGAATAAGGCTAGAGATAACGAGGTTAATTCAGTCAAGGAGAGCGAGGCCCACTTCTAGCAGCTGATGTGGAGGCGTGAACACCGAGAGGAGAAACTGCTTTTGTACTTGGCTAGCCATTCACAGTCTTTGTTTAATCCTAAACTGATGGTGTCAAATTTGCAGATCCAGACTAACACGGCTACCTCTCTGATATGTTGGAGGATAATTTGAAACAATTTAGTGGAAATTTAGGAAATGATCCTATGTGACTTTCTGTAGAATGTTTCCCAGAAAACACACATGAGAACTATAAAACCTTTTCATCAATTAATCACTATACTACATGCAGACCTATCAAATAATATTTATATAGGAATATTTAACTATTAATGTCCCAGTAATTTTAAAATTCTTAATTCTAATCTTCCTCCTTATCTTTTCTTTACCTCACTGCATTTCCTTCCCTCTTCCACTGCTCCAAAACTTCACAGGAGGGGGAGGAGGAGGAGGAGGATGATGCCACTGATCCACTGAGTACCAGCTTAAGTAGGGCTTCAGAAGGAAAACCACTGCTAGTCCCATGTATCTTAGATGAGTGGCGGGATCAGTCTTTTCTAGGAGAAGCAGCACTTGAGTGAACTACTTCTCTATGGGTCTTTATTCCTGCCTTTCTGTTCAAGCAGTTCTTTGGAAATGCTTATCTTTTCAGCATCTTTGGACTGATGAGTGGGCAGCTTTTTTTTTTTAAAGCAGGCAGAGGACTGTGGAAATACAGATGAAGGAAAGGGGGGAGATTGTAAAGGTAGGGAGAAGTAGAGCAGGAAGAAAAGGAAAAGAGACGAAGGAGATCCTTCCTCTCAATGATAATACCAAAAACAAAACAAAACAAAAAAGAATCTTCACAAAAATTTGCCACTTTAAAAGTCTTCATCGTCATAGATGCCATAGAGGGCATGGCTCTTCATAATCCGAATAAACACTAAACATCAAATTATCAGATCATGCTGTTTTGTTCATCTGGTTACCAAGTACCCTAAATATAAGTATTGAGTAAATACCTTTTGTTTAGTGTACCCTTGTGTGTATTTGGGTGCAGATTTTTAGTAAAATAAGTTTTTGGATTCTTTGCATATGGAGGGTAATACCTATACACCAGAAAACCACAGCATCTGAGGCCATTAGCAACAGCATTCTCCTTTTGATGTTCTGTCAGCCTTCTGTTATAGGAGGGTTTATCTTTGGAGACAGCTAAAATTATCAGTCATAAAGCAGACCATCCAGAAGGGCTTTCTTTGCTCCTTGAGAATGGTGAAAGGCTTCTTGCTTGCAGGAGGGATGAGCAGCCCTGGGAATACCTATCTTTTTTTTGAAGTTGGTGTTTTCTGGTTACACTTATTTTCTTATTAGCAGTGAAGACTGTAATTAGTTTTTTAGTTTATTTTTTCCTGTCTATTCATTTATGCATTTTTCCTTCTTCAGTTTAGTCATAAATAGACTTATTCCTTTGAGACCCATGAAACCAGCAGAACAGATAGAGTAATACTGTTCTTTTTATAGTTCCATATCTTTTGAGCCATGATAGTTTGCTTGCTTTCTCCAGAATAGAGTTGCCATATGAGGAGAGCTTAACATATGACTGTGATCCAGAATACCTAAAGGGAGCAGGTTTTTGGGTTGTCTTTTTTTTTGGGGGGGGGGGGGGAAGGGGAAGGTGTTACATAGTCACTTTTTTGAATTATAACTACATGTTAAACTTTTTTCTTCAGATGACCGTTAGGAGCACCTGTATTACAAAGCAACAGCACTCAGATGCTAATGGATTCCCATATTCAGCAAGTTGTTCAATACCATTTCTAAGAGTCCAGTTGCCGTTTATGATGATTGAGTTGGATGGAATCAGAGTTCACTTCTAAAAACAGAGTAGCTGTGGAATGTTTAATCTTGCTTTTCTGCAGTCTTTGGAGAGGCAGAATTTTTCTCTCCTATCATCAAGTACTATAAATTTCTAGGAGAGCAGCTACTGAACAACTGGACCCTATGTAAAAATTATCATAACTTGAGACAGTTGTGATCTATTTTCCTTTTGAAGAGTAGTTTCCGACTTTTGATCCAAGTATATATGGAGGATATTTATGGATACTTTAGTATGAAGTTCCTGACTTTGTAGGATTTCACTAGGGAAGATTTTATTTGTTTGTTTGTTTTTTTTAACTTGAATTTTTTGATACTTTTGTCTCAATAATGATTTTTTTTCTTTTAGTCTAGCTTCTTCTACTTGATCTTGTAGGTTCTTAAAATTAATATTTGGGATGTTGTTGTTTGTTTCATTGGTAGTTAATTGAGATCAGATATAATTTCAATCCAGAATTAGAACGAGAAGTTGGTTTTTAAAAGAAGATCTTGAAACACAAGTATCTTCCACAATAGATAACTAACTTTAGAAAGCTTTTTTTAAAAAAACAAAAATCGTTGCAATATCCTATGATATAAGGAAGAGAGAGCCATACGCTAAAGAACATATATATTTTACATTGGTGGGCTCTTACATATTAGGAAGTAAGTATAGTACAAAACTCTAAATAGATAAGGATTTTCAAAAATTTTCCAAAGTGTAGAACAAATTTTAATAGAAAAGTTGTTTCACATTCACATTTGTGCAGATTACCTCCTCTTTAATTTAGCAATAGTTCTGTAAAATTACAGCAATTGCTTCCTTTTATGGAAAAGTAATATTAGGGGAAAAAAGTAGTTTTGGTCCTCTTAATGTAAAAGGAAAGAGCCAACGCTATTGTATCAGCCAACTCTTTGCAGGTTGCCACTGGTTCATGGACAGTAGTTTGAGACCCTTGGTATTAGAAAAAATAATAGGGAAAACAGAAAATGAAAATCTAAAATTGATTTTGCTAAAAATACCCTACTCCTTTTCTGTTTCACCTCATGTGGAAATTTGTTTAAGCAGCTGATCCTTAAGCTTTAGCAAAGTAGGCATTGTTCAAAATATCAAATGACTACCATAGTTAAGTGTCCAATTCTGTGTTCAACATCTTTCCTGAAATTGCCTATACAGAATATATATAGAACCTTGAGTTAAGTTTGTCTTGAGATTTTGTGAAGCAGTCTAAGAGGGTTAGACATTTATCCTTGACATTCACCTGTCTAAATTGCCTAGACTTTGAGAGACTAAATCAAGACTTGCTGGCTTGATCTTGCAAAATCCTGATAGTAAACATTACATCAGTGCTTTGGGTTGATCATTGTAGAATTATAATTTGTGCCTTCTAGGGTACAAACTTGATGAAAATATCTAACAAGTGGTGTAAGATTTTTTTCCTATAAAACTGAACTGTTGTGTTTGGACGTTGTCTTTTATCTGTCTGCAAAGTCCCGTGCATGTTCATATATTCATAATAATATGGATCAGAAAGCTATTCCATGCTTTAAGCATATTACTTGGTTTTGTTATAGGTGCTTTCCAATGGGAATTGTTGGAAGAAGATATAAAAAAGAAGTTGAAAGACACAGGAGAAGTTGAGCTTGTGCTTGAGAAGGTTAAATGTATCCTGAAAGCTCCAGGAAAGGTCAAAATTGCCATTATTTTCTTTTGTAATTATTTTTAATATAGAATAGCTGGACTCATGAAAAATAACTCTTCATAATGATCTTTGTTGTTACAAGCATTGTGGTTTATGGAATCTTGTCTTCTATCGACTGTTCTTTTAAAAAATAACTTAGATTTGTGCAGTGTTATACCCATGTTGATCCTAAAGAAACAAGGACAAGGTAGCAAATTTTATTGGACCAACTTCTTATGGGAGGTGCTCTCAAAAGTTTGTCCAATAAAAGATGTGACCTCATTCACCTTGTCTCTATAATAACATAGATGCACTTCCTAAGCACAATGCAGGTTGAACCTCTCTAGTCCAGCACCCTCAGGACCTGACTGGTGCCAAATCGGAGAATTTGCTGTACCAGGGGAGGTCAGTATTGTCTAGCAGCATTACCAACACTTCTACTGATGAGTAGGGTCTTAGAGGACATTTGGGGTAAATTAGAGCTAAATAACAGCACAGAACTCTGAGAGCCAGGACTGGTGGCTATAAACAAACTTTATGGGACTGCAGGAAACTTGTTCACACTCACACTAAGTGGACATCTCATTAACTAAAATCATGCCAGACCACAGATCAGCGGCAGATATAGGGCGGGCGAGCGGGGCAGCTGCACCGGGCCCCATGCTTCAATAGGCCCCATGCCAAGCGGGAGCAAGTGGCGGCGCAAGCAGCCGTTCGGGCCCCGCGCTCTCTCTGCAGCACGGGGGTGCAGTGCGGGGCCCAAACGGCCACTTGTGCTGCTTGCTCCCGCGTGGCGGCCCAGCTGAGTGGCACAGAACTCAGCCGAGTGTCACGGTGGGAGGCGAAAAGGTGTAACAGAGGCTCCAGGTCCCGCCCGTGTACGTCACCGCCCCCCTTCGCCTCCCGCCATGGCACTCGGCTGAGTTCTGCGCCGCTCAGCTGGGCGGGAGCGAGCAGCACAAACGGCCGTTTAGGCTCCGCGAGTGAGAGGCAGGAGGTGGAAGAGGGGAGAGAGAGAGAGAGAGACCCGGAAATCCCGTCTTATGACGGGCTATTGGCTAGCTTTTTTAATAACGAACATTTAATATTGATAAGTGAAACGTGTAATGAAGTAATGTGAATACGCAACGGGCGATGGACTGAAACTGATTTGCACATGCGCCATATCACTCACTCCATTTTTTACAGATAAATAACAATTTTATAAGTGTAAATTCACCGACAACCCCAAATTATAAAATGACTAGCAGAGCGAGAGACAATATTTGTAGAAAATATTTGTCGGGAATCCAGAAATTAAAGAAAAAAAGAAAACTTGAAGAATGGAATCTCAGTCTAAAAGGTACTATGGAAAAATTGAAACTAATAAAGAATTACTTAAGATCTTCTATGAGCCAGGAGTGTTTTGTAGGTCTTTCGATTATATTGATTGAAAACAACCTGTGTAAAGAAATGGACTTTAATGACATAAATGAAGAATGTGCTGCCAGAAGAGCTAGACAGCTATAATAGACTTAAATACAAATGAAAATTTTAAATTATTAATGCAGAATTTTGTTTAAGAATGACTTACAATATAATTAAAATAAAAATTATCCAACTAAATTAAGTTTCTATCAAATTTACCCAATTCACATTTAATATGAAAATAGCCTTCAATTTGCGCATTTGATGCCTTTTTTTCTATTTTTTCTCCAAAGTGGGGCCCCACGAAATTGTGCTGCCTTGGGCCCCACAAAACTGTCATCCGCCCCTGCCAAAGATGTTGCCAGACTAGAGCGGTTCAACCTATATTAATGTAAATTTGATTAGTGAAGTCTGCAGAACAGTAGGTTACTTAAAAGATTAACATTACTTTCTCCATCACAGTCTGCCCACTGAACAGTAATTCAAATGAAATACAGGGTGTCCCAGGAAAGTTTACCTTCATGTGTATATGCCAGAAGTTCTCTCCACGAAGTCAAGAGATGGTTTCTTTAAGTATGTTTTGTGAAGTAAATGTCTATGTATTAATTATATTTGAACCAAAGTTATTTCACTATGAAATGTAGTTTATATTTAAAATTTACCCAACCTTGTTTGGGTTCTTAACTCAATATTTGTATTTTGGAAAATAAACGTATATGCTTCATTTGAATCATTGCTCTGGGATGGGGCTAAGGGATTCAGTATGCAGGCTACCCAGGGGTGAGAGAACTACCGCATCCTCTCTTACTGCAGCAGCTTGGGTCCAGGTGAGAAACGCCTCTCCTTGACCGCTGCAGCTCCAGTGGATACAGCCTGGGAAGGGGTGCTTTCCCCTCACTCCCTGATGAAGGGAACAGCCAGCAATGTTCCCATATCCATCAGAAGGAGTGGGGGAGCTTCAGATTCCCCCGTGGCCTTCCTAAAGAGTGCATGGGGTATGCAAGGCTGGGGGCTAGGGCAGTAACAAGCGGGGGGGAGACCCAGCTAGCCAGCCCCTTTCTTCTCCTTGGTGAGTCTGTTTCTTTGCAGTATAGTTTTATGAGAAACAGTCCCATTCCAGGCACATCCCATTTTCCTGGCACAACAAAACCCTTACCTTGCTTTAAGTTATGATAAGAGGAAGCTGTATAATGAATTTGGTGGTCCTAGCTCTTACTGTTTGAGTTCTTGAACAGACAGACTCTCAAATTTTGTAGCAGATATATTAAAATTCATAGCGTTCTAATTTTAAATAGCTTCAGGGGGTAGCCGAGTTAGTCTGTACAGGATAAGCTTAAAAAACAACAAATGGCCTGGTAGGACTTCATAGACTAACAAAACATATCGATGGTATCATGAGCTTTTGTGGGCACAGCCACTTCTTCACATGACCAGAGTTTTGGTTTCTGAACCTTAAGTGTTGACTTCCTTAGCACTGTCAAACTTTTCTTCCCAGTTATGAGGCTAAAAGCATACTTTTTTTAAAATTAAAATTGTAGTTCTCACAAGCGTTTGATTTCCTTGTTGGGGCTTTAAGAAAAACACTAATAAAGTCTCAATAAAATTGCAAGAATTGGCAACAGTGCAACTGAAAGATGAAGGATACTTGGAAAGGCATCCTGCTTTTATAGCATTCCTCTTAAATTGGAGCTTTTATTTTTCCTGCTTCTCTGAATGGCAGATGATGAAAATGGAGGGGCACAGAAAGAGAAAGAAGGCTCCTATTGAAAAAGATAATCTTTAAAACTAGTGTTCCCTCTGGTCTTTCTTGCTGCCCTGGATATATAAGTCAGGCGTTTTCTTGTAAAATTAAAAAGTGTTACGTAAATTAGATCAGATTTTAAATATCAGTTGAGCCCTGTTTAATTAAACTTCATTCAGCAAAATCACCAATATTATTTTAATAATGATTTTTAATTTGATTTTCCTTTTTAATTTCTCATATTGAACTTCAGTTATACATTTTTATCTTTAGGTAAAGTTTCTAAATTCACAAAAATTATTTGAAAATAGTAATTGAAATAAAAGTGAAAATTAGTTTTGAGGAAGGATTTGAAGAAAGTAAGAATACTTGGCTTTGGTTTACACTACCAACTTAAATCAGCATAACTATGTCATTTGTATGTGGAAAATCCATTCCCCTGAGTGATGCAATTATACCGACCTAACTTCTGGTATTCACGGTTCTGTATTGACTGAAGAGTTTCTCCCTTGGATGTAGCTGCCACCTCTGAGAGGTGGAGTATTTGATAATGGGAGAAGTTCTCCGGTTAGTATAGGTAGTGCCTTCACTAATGTTTACAGTAGCACGTCTGCAGCTGTGCTGCAAAAGTGCTGTTAGCATAGAGAAGCCCTTGGTTTGCAAGAAAACAGTGTTGTTGCAGATGTAGGCAGTAGTGTATTTGAAAATCCCCCACAAAGGTGCAAGTAGGAGTAGGAGACAAAGAAAATTACATGAGGAATGATCTGACCATAGGCTGACATGTGATGTTAGAAATGGGAGCTTTTAACAATAAAGATGAGCAATTCCAGCTTTTCAGAGGAAGAGACAAGGAACTTGAGAAGAGTAAAGATATGGCTGAAATGGTAAAAATATATTTATAGCTCTCTTAGGGTACGTCTACACTTGCACCCTAGTTCAAACTAGAGATGCAAATGTAGGCGACCGAAATCGCTAATGAAGCGGGGATTTAAATATCCCGCGCTTCATTAGCATGATCTTGCCGGCGCGTTACTCCGCTCAACAGCTGTTTCGAAAGTGAAAGTGTGCGCCGGGGCGTGTTAGTTCGAAGCAAGGGGTTTGGTTTGAACTAACGTTAGAGGAGTAACGTTAGTTTGAACGTCATTTTTTGAGGAGTAACGTTAGTTCGAACCAAGGGGTTTGGTTCGTACTAACGCGTCCCGGCGCACACTGTCACTTTCGAAACAGCTGTTGAGCGGAGTAACGCGCCGGCGAGATCATGCTAATGAAGCGCGGGATATTTAAATCCCTGCTTCATTAGCAATTTCGGTCGCCTACGTTTGCATCTCTAGTTCAAACTAGGGTGCGAGTGTAGACGTACCCTTATGTAGCATAGGTCAGAGATGGAGAGACCACAGGGAAGATTTTAGTGGTTCAAATGAGAGAGAACAATGGTATGAAACAGGTTCTGATAATGGAGATGTAGAGGAAGAGTCAGATTTTAGAAATGTTACAATGGAAGCAGTAGGCTTTGTCAAGATTTTTTGCATATGAGCAGAGAAGAAAAAAAGATGCCAGCGTCTTGAAGGTTATAAATGTGAGAGATGGGGAGACTAGTGGAGTTGTGAACAGTGATCGCATAAGAATGGGAGGAAAGAGGAGAATCTTGCATTTCATTTCACTATAGAAACAACTCTCATGTACAACTAGTCAGCAATTATACATGCCACTCTCTCTTTCAGGCGACTAGTTCAAAGAATTGCAGATCTCATCAGACAGCAAGACCCTTGCAATTGTGTAATACTTCTCTCAAGCTTTTTTTTAACACACCTGTATTAGCTGATGTCATCTTCCAAGTACAAGGTACAGTGTCTTGTTTCTCCCCCTCCCCGCCCCCATAACCCTAAATATTTTGTAGGCTGAGTAATATTTTCTGATAATCTATCCAGAAGGAGATTGTGAAAGGAAAATGCCTTCTTGATTTTTAGTTTGTGGTGGTGTTACAGCTGTGTTTGTCCTAGGGTTTTAGCGAGACAAAGCTGGTAAGGTAATATCTTTCTTTGAACCAAATTCTATTTTTGAAAGAGACAAGATTTCAAGCTCTTCTGCTCTGGGAAAGGTTCTCTGGTTGCCTTTACTTTTAAAATGCTACAATGGGACAGCTGTTCCATCTTGTATTTAGCTCTGATACTATGAGTAAATGTCCCGGACCTGATGAAGAGCTCTCTGTAAGCTTGAAAGCTTGTGTCTCTAACAGAAATAAAATGTTTCAGAAACACTTCTACAGACATAGGACAAAAAAGATGAATTAGTGTATTACAGCTTGTAATAAAGTGTAAATCCAGTGTCTTTATTAAGGCCATAGTTTTTAGAGTATAGCCAAATTTTGAATTTAACTTCCAAAGCTTGTCTTTTTTTGAAGGTGTTGTGCAGGTTTTCTTTGAGAATGAAGACTGAGGTCAGATATGGAGTGATCATTTTGTGAGAAGTGATAGAGTGCAGTATGGTGTGTTGTCTTTTATAATTTTTCTGTGTGAGTTCATTTGAGAGTACAGTGATTGTCTGGTTTCACCTACATAATGGTTTTTGGGACATGTGTGCATAGATGAAGTACACCATATGTTGTAGTAGTTTTGTGTAGGATCCACAGTCACCATATCATTTACCAATAAACTTCCACAGAAGAAAGAAATTTTTCTGAAAGCCAGTTATTAATTTATGTAACCCAGATGTACAGCAACTTCTAGAGAGAGAGAGTGAAGTCTGTTTTACAGCCTTATTTACGTGTGTTTTTAGCTCATACAGTTCAGGCTCATGGCTTTAGCCTCCAGGGCCCCAGGTTCAGTCCCACCTACTGACAACCCTGTCCCTTGGCTTTATACTTATTGAAAAACCCATCCAGTAAGGTAATGCCCAGTTCAGGTATCATTTTTCACATGCCAATCTAGACACATTACATTCACTACTTTTGACAAACTTCACTCCACTATGAATAAGTCCCATACTCCGTCAACAGGTAATACTATACAAACAACATTACCCACAATTGCCCTAGGACTCAAAATTTGAACTGGAAAATAACACCTCATGCTTTTTAATATGGAAAATGCATCATACAGTTCTTTCACTCTTTCTGTCTAGCAGATATGTTCAGTGATGTTGCTGAAGTTGGGATTAAGATTTTGCTTTATAGTGAGGGGTGTGTTGTTTTGTATTGTGTTGTGGTGTCTATTATAAGTGTAACTTTTAATAGATTTTTTTCCTTTTGTGCATCATACAGACCTTGAAGAGGAAGAACAAATTTAAATTGTAAAAAGAGTCAGTTCAAAAGAATTTGTATAATTTTGTTCTGGTACTTTTAATAGTGAATACTTAAGAAATTTAAAATATTTAATATTTTTGATTGCTATTGAAGACTATAGGCTAGCTCCTCCACTCACCAGCTTTGTTTTGTGCAATCTTGATGCCAAGTGAGGGAAATCTGACGTGGAGTAATACAGCCAGTTTTTAGTCCCTTCCAGTTACTGAAGCAGCCCAGAGAGTTTGCCACTCTGACTTAATACGAGAGAGGGATGTGAATGGTTAATTGTACAAAACATGTACTGCACCCTATCACTTATCACAAAAGATCACTGCATATCTGATTTCTCAGTCTTCATACTCAAAGGAAACTTTAACGGGTGAGACATACTGGTTCCAGTTAACTCATTGGGGGCTGAAGCAGCTCCCCGCCCACTGCAGACAGGGGGCTGCTTCAGCCCTTTGAGGCTGGGTGTGCTTTAGTCATCTGAAGCAGCCTCTGTCCGTGGTGGGCCCAGCCAGGGCACAGCACACGCAGATATGCTCCAGCCAGCCAGAGCAGCCCCTGTCTATGGCAGGGGGAGGAGGGCTGGAGTCCAGCCCGTGCCCCTTTAATCTCTTTAAACATTATGTTTAACTGATTAATCAATTAAATGGGATTTTACATTCCTAATAAAAGAATCTTTAATATAACTGAATAGGTTAACATAAGAACATAAAAATGGCCATACTGGGTCATACCCATGGTCCATCTAGGCCAGTATCCTGTCTGCTGATAGTGGCCAATACCAGATGCCCCAGAGGGAGAGAACACAACAGGTAATCCTCATGTGATCCCTCTCCTGTTGCCCAAATCCAGAGAAACAGAGGCTAGGGACACCATTCCTACCCATCCTGGCTAATAGCCATCAATGGATCTAACCTCCATGAATCTATCTAGCTCTTTTTTGAACCTTGTTAAAGTTATTGGAAAGGATATTGTTGATTGAGCAGGATTGTTTATGAAGATTCGTAAGTTTTCCTTCACAGAAGCCCCAAAAGGGACCAAAACACTGTATCTGTTTTCTCATGATCTCTGAAGAATATGTGTATGTACCACAAAAGTAATGATGTACTCTGGATAATTTTCACAAGAACTAAATGCACTATCCACTAAATGGGTGCATGGTAAAAAAAAAAAAATTATATATCTTGTGTGTGGTGTTGCAAATGAGTATCAAACAAGATACTTATCTGAACACCAGCCGTTTTCCTGACTTGATCACTCCTATCCCTATATGAAAAACAAAAACAAAACAAAATGCCTCTCTCCAAAGACTAGACTATTATTGAATTATTTTGTTTTCCAGCTTGAAACACCCAGGGTCAAACATGAAGATTTAATCCTTCAAAAATGGGTGTATGAAGAAAAGGAGATTTTTTTTTTTTTTTTTTTTTTTGGCCTTCAATATAGAATAAAAACAAAAGGATCTTTGATATTGAAAACAAAAAACTAATGCAAAACTTGGCAACCTATTACAGTTCAGTTCTAAGTTCTACTCTTGGAATATTCCTTGTGGGAAGCTGATGAAACAATAGCACCCACTACGTATTTCAAAGAAAATATCACTGATGAATAAATTGACATTTTAAGAAGGAGCAGGCCCTCCATTACCAAAATGGTGGCTAAAGAACTTTTTAAAATGGCTACTTACTGTTGTCTCAGAGTAAGTTCTACTCTAATTGTCCAGTCACAGTTGTGGTAATAAATTTGATTTTTTTAAAAGTCGTATGGTTAGAAAAAGTTGAAAAATTTTGTGATGATCCTGCAAACTTAAGTGCTTAATGTTAGGTATGTGAATAATTCCATTGAATTTGCAGAATTTGGGCCCCTAGGCCAGCGTTTCCCATACTATGGGCCGTGGCCCGGTACCGGGCCATGGGAAAAAAATACCGGGCCTCAGCATGGCTGCCGGGAGGGGAGCGGGGCAGGGCGGGCTGGGAGGAGATGTGTGTGGCGGGGGGGAGCC
Organism: Pelochelys cantorii; assembly: GCA_032595735.1. NCBI lineage: Eukaryota > Metazoa > Chordata > Testudines > Trionychidae > Pelochelys > Pelochelys cantorii. The sequence continues at coordinate 61,034,199 of CM064330.1, forward strand.
GGCTGCCAGGAAACAGCGTTGGGGGCAGCAGGGCTGTCCGGCGGAGATCGGGGCAGGTGGCGGAAGCAGGGCTGGACAGGGAGCAGGGGGGCTGGATGGGGGAGATTGGGAGGAGGAGGACTGGAGAACCAGCCTCCAGAAGCAGGGCTGGATGGGGGCAGCGGGCTGGCCAGGGGACGGGGCGGGGGGGCTGGACAGGGGAGATCGTGAGGAGGAGGAGGACAGGAGAACCAGCTGCCGGAAGCAGGGCTGGACGGGGGTAGTGGGGCTAGCCAGGGGAGATCGGAAGAAGAAGCGGGGGGAGCGAATCGGCTGGCAGGAAGCAGGATTGACCTGGGCACATGAGTGAGTCCAGCCCCGGGGATTCCATTTTGCTCCCCCCTGCCCCCCCTGATACCTTCTGTCGAGTAGTTGCAAACTGCCTCGCTGGTAGACACACTCACGCAGCATGAGCACATCTACCAGCCAGGCAGTTCACAGCTATGGACTGATATACCTAATAATAATAAAACTTACCTTATTAGAAAATACTGGACATTTTATATGTATGAGATTTACTCTCATGAGAAATATTTAATTTAGGTTATATTCATATTTGCTGAAACTGCCAAGAAGTTACTGGATTCTACATTGGATTATTTGCCTTAGTGTGTTTGAATGTGATCTTGCAAAGCTTTAGTTATGTCAGTGATGCTCCTGATGTCAATGGTATGACTTGTCCAGTGGTTACTTGCCCAGTGCTGCAAATCCTTACATATATTTTTTATTTGCATACAGGAGACACAATGGTCCAAATCTTCAGCTGCTGCAAATTGTCATATCTCCATTGACTTCAATGGAATGATGTCTGTTTCTGCCATTTGTGTATCTGACCTGAAGTGATAAGTACTACTTTGGTGTTGAGAGCAAGCTGTAGTAATAAATGTGTTGTAATTTTTTGTTTTACATCTTAATAGGTGCTACTGTACCAGCCCATAAAGCAGTCCTCGTGGCTCGCTGTGAGGTAATGGCAGCTATGTTTAATGGAAGTTATATGGAAGCAAGTAGTTGTCTGGTTCCTGTTTATGGGATTTCCAAGGATACTTTTCTCTCCTTCCTAGAGTATCTATATACTGACTCTTGTTGCCCAGGTAAGCAAATGTAAAAATATCCTATATCCTTTAACTCCTTGCATACTTCAGGTATATTTTTGCCCCCCAGATTTTTGGGAGGGGGATAAGGAGGAAGAGATAAGCCAGTACTTTTTTCATTTCTCTGTGTCTGCAACATACAGAATGAAGGCTACATTTCTTCTCTAGTGATTCTAACCTAACTTGTTTTCCAGCTGTGTCAAATGTATTAAAGTTTTATACTTCTCTGTAAATTAATATTCAGGTGTAATGCCAAATAAAATTAAGTGAAAAGTTTCCAGTAGTATTCTTAACAGCTTCATCCTTTTGCATTTGTGTCAAAATAACAATGTTGTAAACAAGTACATTGGAAAGAGTTTTGCATTACCAGATGCTGTAAATTCACTAGTAAAAGTGTTCGTATTGGTGGATGTATATTTGGTTAAAGATTTCTACTGTCTGAAGATATTTCTTAGAAATTTTTTGTCTTAGTTGTGACTTCCTGTGGCACAATATGAAAATGAAGAGCCCTTCTTTAAAAAGGAAAACATTATATTTTTTTCATGACTTACCAAAATACAGTGCATTAGTGCATCATTCCAGTGAAATATTTAATGGAATTAGTGTGAAGTAAAATAATAAATAGTTTTTTTTCATCTTCTACTTAAATAACACAATGAAAACTAAATCTGAAGTAATTTCAAGGCAATTCCAATGCCTTGAGGCCATTTTCTAGATTAAAACAGTATATTTAAACTTTCTTTCTAGTCAGAATTCCAGGTTAGTACAACGCTTCGGATTTATACAGAGTGTGTGTGTGTGTATGTGTGTGTGTGTGTGTGTATAATATATATATATATATATATATATATATATATATATAGACATAAAACATGTATTTTATTAATGTTATAGGAAAACTGATGACTATACTGTACTGCAGTAAATCACAAGAACAGATTTTGATTGAAGTAATTTTGGTTTTATAAACGAGCATGAGGAATATTGCAAATTTTAAGTTGCAGTAACTAAATGTTTCATCTACCTTCTCCTAGTGAACATGAATGAAACTACTTTTTAAAGTAACACTCCTTTTTCATCTTTTTTTCCCCCTAACTCTATCTGCTTAAATGTTATCAGATTTACTGTTTGAGTTGAAACCTCGTTATATCATGTCTGACTACTTCATGAAATTTCGCATAAGTTTATAAAAACAAATTATAGCCATACAGCAAAATAATACAAGTTGGAAGGTCAAATCCTAAATTCACTGAAGACTGCTCGCTTGTGTGAGGACAGCAATATTTGACCCACACTCTAGAACTGTGGTATCCAACTATAGCAAACTAGCCACACTCAACAGGCCAAATAGACACATTGTTCAAGCCAATTAGCCACAATCAACCGGCCAAATAATCACATGTGACTGGTAGCTAGCTTGTTGGACACCACAGCTCTAGAACACAGGAATGTTTAGTAACAACATATTTGGAAGATAAAATAGTGGCCACTCTTTGAAATTAAATACTTTTCTGCTAAAATAGATTTCACATGTCAAAAATTGTGAAATACAGTTCAGAAACATAAGAAAATGATCAGCAGCCCTTGGATTTTATTTCTATTCCAAGCAAATTTAAGTGGTTATTGTAAAAATGGTTTTAATCAGCCTACCAATGAGTACAATAGACATGTCATGTTTTTTATTTTTTTACCAGCCAGTGTTTTGCAAGCCATGTCTCTCTTGATTTGTGCTGAGATGTACCAGGTATCCAGACTCCAGCATATCTGTGAGCTTTATATCATCACACAGCTGCAGAGTATGCCTAGTAGGGAATTAGCATCTACTAGTCTCAGTGTTGTCAGTTTGCTCAAAAAAGCCAAGGTATGTATTGCTCAGATATGAATATGTAATACTTTAGTGATGGAATTTCTTCAAAATATTTTTGTTGATATTTCACTTTTCAGGGTTTCATATTTGTATCTGTTTTCTAGGGATTTATGGTAGCATAATGATAGGCAGAGTACAGCCTGCCAAGAACACAGCTTCTCCCTACCTTTGTGCTGTGAGAACTTTCTTATTTGTAGCATGGCTGTGCATTTGTGATACATCTTGGCACTGAGCCATATAGTAGTAATCTAGCTAAATTGTGCATCTTCTATCATGAAGCATGCAGTGAATCTAGATGCAGTGGTTCCTCCTCTAATGCTAAGGAGCTGTCTTCAACTGCACCACATCTCAGTAACACAGAAAGACTGGACAGTGTGTGTGTTTGGAAATGATAAATAAACAACCAAGTGGTAAGAGGAAGATAGAGGAGCTGAGGAAAGAGGAGACACAAAAGACAAATTGGGGGAACAGAAAAGGAGGGTAAAAACAAGACAAAGATGAAATCATTTATAGGGGTCCTAGATAGAAAGTGCAGCCTCTTAAAGAAACAGTGTTTCATAAAAAAAGGAGAGGGCAGAATTAGCATACTCATAATAAATTATTGCAAAAAATACATAAAGACAAGGGAGAGAGGAGTTAAGAGCTTGCTATAGCATTAAACAGTGATTAGTTATAGTTTGTTAGATAGCTAAATTTTGTTTAGCCTCTGTTATATTAACCAAATATTTTTAGAAAAGATAGACAGACATACTTTCAACAGTAACTTTGAAATTGACTTCTAACAGGGCCTGGATTTTCTTAGTTCTAGTCTGCTTTGTGGGACTGTTATGATGGCTGGCAGCTATTTGTTTTCTGCCTGTCTTCTGATATTTCAGACATGTTGTGTTTTAGTTTATTTTTTGGTAAATAGAAGTAATAATTAGAATATAAATTGTCTTTATAAAAATTTCTCCTATTATATCTGGTTTTCAGTAATTGTTCAGAGAGAGGGTCTCCTGATCATTCCCATACAGATCTGGGAATCAAAAAACGATTAGCTTCTTCCTGTGATAACTCTTACTCTGTTCTCCTTCCGTATTTAACTGTGGAACAACTGCAGTAATAGCATCTGTGCTTTCTTGCCACGAACTACCTCATCTTCAGTTAAAAGCCTGAATTTCAAGGCTTTTCAGGTAGTTAACTAATTCCTTCCTTTAAAAAAGAAGGAAAATCCTTTTCCATTATATTTAGACTGAAGAAGAAGTGTTAAGTAATGTTAATTCTGAGCATGTAAGGACATAAGTACATCTTTCCAAAGTTTTATTTGTCTGTTTTATACATTTAATCAAAATTATATCTCACTTCCCAGGACTTGCTATTTAAACACCATATAACAACAAAAAAACTTTGCTGCTGAACTCCACTGTGGGGAGGGGTTTGAGTATCTGCTGCTAAATTCCCTTTAGCTAAGGAGTTTTCAACAGTTGTCACTATCCCCGGTTCACATGTAAAAAGGTTTGGGCATCTGTATGGTACTATATTTATTTCCACCTGATATTGCTCTCAGAATTTGTATGTCGTTGCCAGTTTGTTGTGCTATTTTTTCCCTAATGTATTTTTGTCCACACCTGCCATTCTTTGTTTGCTATGCTGTTGTTTTGACACTAGACATCTTAGATTATTATTTGCTTTTTTTCTTTATGCTACTCTTTTTGTATTATAGTGGTCATGAACACTATTTGTATTCTGTTTCACTTTTTTTTTTTTTTTTTTCCAGTTTCACAACTCTGACTGCCTTTCAACTTGGCTCCTTCATTTTATTGCCACTAACTACCTCATCTTCAGTCAAAAGCCTGAATTTCAAGATCTTTCAGGTAGTTAACCAAATCCTGCCTTTTAAAAGGGCGGGGGGGGGGGGACAGACGACCTTTTCCATTATATTTAGACTGAAAAAGAAATGCTAAGTAATGCTGCTTCTGAGCATGTGAGAACATAGGTGCATCTTTTTGAAGTTTTATTTAAGTCTATTTTATACATTGAATCAAAATTACAACTTACTTCCCAGGACTTGCTATTTAAACACCATATAATAAGCAGAATATTTGTTAAAGAAAAAAGTTAGGATCTCTGTATTGCTGTCCAATAGCTGATATAACATATTAGGAAACCAGTGATTAAATGGCACATCATTCATGCAAGTAAACCCAAGTGACAAAGTACTCAGTCAAGTTGGTTTAAGAAATGGAAGTGGAAGAAGTAAATTATTCAGTTTAAACCAAACTTTGTGAGATGTAGCCACCAGTTTGCTTAAGGAGAAATGTAGAAATCATCTGCCTGATTAATAGAAGTTGCATAAGCTCATCACCCATCACATTATAGCCCTATTGTACTCCGCTGATAGCTGTACTTATGCTTGTCCCTAGTCCAAGAAAATTGGCCATAGACATCCTCTGCTGCAGTTTGATTCAGGAAGTGCTGGGACACTGAGTTAGAAAGATGTATATTGCCTAACTATTATTAAGATTCTGTGTTTGTCACAGAAATCACAGATTCCTTGACTTTCCATGAGTTCTGCAGTAGCTAGTGTACCTGAGCTGCTCGGGCAGCCCTAGGGCCAGGTGTATTGGCTGCTTCTGGAGCAATCATGGCCCCCGCCCCAGAAGCAGGAGTTTGAGGAGGGTAGGGGCTTGGAGTGTGGGGGTTGTTTACCGGGGGGGGGGGCTCCTGGGAAGGACAGTAGGAATTCCTCTTCTATGGTTTCTAGCTCCATGTGCTGCATCTGCCTGCAGGCACTACCCTCACAATTCCCATTTGCTGTGGCTCCCGGCTAATGAGAGCTGCAGAATCAGGTCTGGGTTAAGACTGGAGGCAGAACATGGAGCTAAGAGCTGGTGGTCACCACTTCCCAGGAGTTGGGTACCAAGCTTGCCACAGGCGACGTCTCTCCCAAGCATCTGTAGTAGGCTGCCCCCTCCAGCACCCACAGTGCCCCCAGGGCTGTCCCCCAAACTTCCCCTCCTCCCCAAATTTTAGTCGGGGTGTGTATATATATAGTACAAGTCATGGACAGGTCATGAGTTGTGTTTTTTTTGTTTACTGCCCCTGACTTGTCTGAGTTTTACTAAAAATACCCATGTCTAAAATGCAGCCTTAATTATGATGACGTAAAACTGTTTTTTTTTATGTTTTGGGAACATCTGTGACAAAATTTTAAAAAAATCAGCCCACAACAAAAAGGAAATTCAGCATTAGGGCTTGTTTAACCTTTTGTCTCTTATCAGAAGCTTTCATTGATCTGTATGAAATTGAGTTATTAGAGATGTATCCACACCTCTTTGTCACTTGCAGTATAGGAAGTCATAGGTATGAAGAATGAACTACTTCTTGTTCATTTTGGCCACATAAGAAAGTGTACACTGTTGCTACCTGTGCTATAACTCTCTTGTAGATAAAGGATTTGTCTGTAGGACTGTCATCTTGGTGTCTTTTCTAAATACTAAGTTCATTTAAAATTTACTTGAATTTATCACAACAACAAGGGTATTGAGGCGGTTGATTTTTACACAGTTCATTGCTTAAAAAAATATAGGCACAATGGACAGAATTTCAGCTTTAACTTTGTCTCTCCCTTCTTTTATGGATTTCTATGTTCTTAATGTTGTTTAAACCAATTTTTAGAATTTTTCAGTTTGTATTTTATTTGTGTGTATACATAAGTTTAACATTGATACTATTTATTTACTTTTAGCGGATGAACGCGATTTTGTGGAGATGCACAGATGGCCTTCCAGTATGTACCTGAAACAGCTTGCTGATTACAGGAACTACATTCACTCCCAGAAATGCCACTGTGTAGTAATGTAACCTGAAGATTGATTATTCACAGAGTGTTCATAGACTAGAGCATCAGAGCCTGGGAGTTACGTGGAGGCTATTAAAACTGTAGCAGGGATTAAAATAAACATTTGAATCCTGCTGAACTTTATAATGTGCTTGCTCAATGCTTTTTTCATTAATAATGAATTACTGTGATACTTTAAAGGAATTAAGAAATATACCATAGGACAGCATAAAGGAGTTAATCCAATATGTAACTCAGGCCTGGTCTAAACTACAAAGTTAATTCATCATAAGCTGCATGTGTGCATATGCATGTGTTTATACCTGTATTTGTCTCTTGCTGATGTTAGTGCCCGGTTACAACAATGCAGAAACATTACTTCCCTGAACAGCATTAAGCCACAATTGATGTACTGAAGTTGATGCAATATAAACGTAAACACTATGGCTATGTCTACACTCGCAGCTTCTTGCGCAAGTATGGCCGTTCTTGTGCAAGAATCTGCAGAGCGTCTACACTGCCCATCCGCTCTTGCGCAAGTAAATATACAGTACGGCGTGATAAGAGACGGCTTCTTGCGCAAAAGCTACGCTCTTTTTTAACAGGTGTAAGCCCTCTTGTGCAGGAGCTCTTGCGCAAGAGGGCAGTGTGGATGCTCGGCAGGGATTTCTTGCGCAAGAAAGCCCTATGACTAAAATGGCCATCAGAGCTTTCTTGCGCAAGAGAGCGTCCACACTGCCATGGGTGCTCTTGCGCAAAAGCACAGCTCGCACATGGCAGTGTGGACATTTTCTTGCGCAAGACTTCTTGCACAAGAACACTTGCGCAAGATGTTCTTGTGCAAGAAGCCGCCAGTGTAGACAAAGCCTATGAGTATGTCTACACTACAAGGGTATTTTGAAATAAGATATTTCGGAGTAATAACTCCCAAAATAACTATTTCCAAATAGCACATCCACACTACAGGGAAGCCTTGAAATTAGTCCAAGGCAGGCTCCCCTAATGTGGATGCACTACCTTGATTTGGAGCCCCAGGAAGCACTGGGGAGTAATTACTTTGAATGGCCCTGGGGAGGAGCTGCAGTGGATACTTTTGAGGAGTCCAAATCACAGGTCCCTGGCACAAACAGTGAGGCAGAGAATGGGAGACATGTGACTAGGGAGCTGCACCTATGCTGTGAATTAGCGCCTGTTTTGAGACTCCTGCAGTCCAGTCAGTCCCAGCAGTCAAGCATAGGTGAGCCTGCTGCAGGGGAAGGAACTTTGGGTAAGTGTATAATGAATTTCCCATTATAATTGTGTACTGCTGGTGCCCCAGTTTAACAGGACATAGTTATTGACTTTTCATGAATTTACTTCTACTAAAGGAGGTAGTAGTACAGCAAGAACAATTACCTGCTTTTCATTCTCTTGTAGAGTTAGGCAAGTGGGGCACGTGGAGCAATTTATGTACACAACGATGCCCCTTCAATTATCATGAGAGATCTCAATGAAACTTTCCTGGAAGTACTCTGCAATCCTCCCCGAAAGTTTCTGGAGATGGCAGCCTTATATCTTCATTCATGGCAGGACACTTTCCTATGCCACTCAGCAGTAACCTCAATAGGAACCCTTGTAGTACACTGCCTTGCAGCAGAAAGGTCTGGGTGGCTTTGGAACAGTAAACAGAGGTTATGGTGTCTGTGCCTTTGTTATATCAGGAGTGAGGGAGCAGCTAAAATCACGATGACTGTGGCTGGCTAGTGTGTAGCACTGTGCACAAGCACTTTGAAGGAAAAATGTAAATAGCATGTCTTCAAAGTTTTCAGTGTTCAGAAGAAGGGGGTTCTGAATCTTAACTTTCACTTTGTAACTATACTGACAGAGGTACCTCTGTGTTTTATCTGCGGCTGCCACTGTGGCTGTGAGGTTCTCCCTCCACACCAGTGTAACACCTCAGCTAGATGAGAAGAAAGAAAAGGTATCAGGATTATGTGTTCAGTGAGGTGCTGCATGCCGGTGCTGCATCAAAAGGGTCTGGAGAGTGAACATTACAGACAGTCCAGGGAAGGAAAAAGCAGATAGGAGAAAGTCCCAGTGGGAAAAGGAGAGGGAGATGCACCAGGACATAATGGAGCTTCTCTATCAGCAAACAGAGATCCTGCAGACTCTTTTGGACTTAAGTTTCAACAATGCCAGGTTTTCCTCTCCTTGCAGCCCAGGGGAATCTCCATAATATCATCTACCTATGGTCTCCCTTCACTTACTCTGTGGCATGAGGGATTTATCCCTATTCCTACTACTCCTCCACAACGGACATTGAGGACAAGCACAGCCTCACATAAACTGCTCTGTGAAATCCATGGTTGCTAAATATGTAGGTACCCTTTCTGCTGGTGGTTCTTTTTCAGTAATATAGTCAGGTTTGTTAATGTATTTCCTTTTAAATTGCACAGATTTTCCTTTGCACTGGTTTTGCTACTGAATACTATTCTGATTCGGAAAATATTTTTTTTTAGTTCACAACACATTCTCCAGAGTGATTAGCAGTTCTGAAAGCATCTACTTAATTGTTTCTGTACAGTGTGACACAATTCATAGGATCAGTGACAAATGACATAGTAGTCAGAAATGTACAGCAAGTACCACTAAGAGTCAGTCTTGTAAGTGGACACCTATATCCCTTCAATCTTCCAAAAGAGCATTCAGTTGTATTTCTGTACCTACTAAGCTGATAGCAAACTCTTTAGTGCTGTTGGAGTGTTTCAGGTTCATGAGTCAGGGGAATAAGTGTTTGCAGGTTCATGAGCCAGGGGAAAAAGAGGTAAGCTGGGTTCCCCAGGATTGCTATTGGTATTTCAACATTGGCAGTGTTAATATCATTTGTGAAAGCTATGAAATTGACAGTAATACTTCTGTTTCAGGAGAATGTTCTGTAGTGTAGGAAAATTTCCTGAGAAAGTTCTGACTCCCACAAACACCTCAGTCCCCACTGGTTGACAGTTAAATCATTTCAGCAACACCCAGCTCCCAAGGGGATCATAGTCACAAAGAAAGAGGTAAGAACTTAACTCTGTTTAATGGGAAACCTTTGCAGAGTGATGCATCAGCTTAATGAGTTCATGGTGAACTGTGTATCTGAGTGGGGCTATGCCATGTTGTCCTAATTGGATTGGTTCCAGTTGTGTGGATTTGTGTGGATTCATTTTTTGATATGAGCAAAAATAATCACGCCTGGAGGTCTTAAATAGGATCCTAAGAACATAAGAATGGCCGTACCGGGTCAGACCAAAGGTCCATCTAGCCCAGTACCCTGTCTGCCGACAGTGGCCAGCACCAGGTGCTCCAGAGAGGGTGGACCGAAGACAATGATCAAGCGATTTGTCTCCTGCCACCCCTCTCCAGCCTCTGACAAACAGAGGCCAAGGACACCATTTTATCCCCTGGCTAATAGCCTTTTATGGACCTAACCTCCATTAAATTATCTAACTTCTCTTTAAACTCTATTATAGTCCTAGCCTTCACAGCCTCCTCTGGCAAGGAGTTCCACAGGCTGACTATGCGCTGTGTGAAGAAGAACTTTCTTTTATTAGTTTTAAACCTGCTACCCATTAATTTCATTTGGTGTCCTCTAGTTCTTCTATTTAGGGAACTAATAAATAACTTCTCTTTATCGGCCCGCTCCACACCACTCATGATTTTATATACCTCTATCATATCCCCTCTCAGTCTCCTCTTTTCTAAACTGAAAAGTCCCAGTCTCTTTAGCCTCTCCTCATATGGGACCCGTTCCAAACCCCTTATCATTTTAGTTGCCCTTTTCTGAACCCTTTCAAAGGCCAAAATATCTTTTTTGAGGTGAGGAGACCACATCTGTACACAGTATTCAAGATGTGGGCGTACCATAGTTTTATACAGGGGCAGGAAGATATTCTGGGTCTTATTTTCTATCCCTTTCTTAATAATTCCTAGCATCCTATTTGCCTTTTTGACTGCTGCTGCACACTGTGTGGAAGTTTTCAGAGAACTGTCCACGATAACTCCAAGATCTCTTTCCTGATTTGTCGTAGCCAAATTAGCCCCCATCATACTGTACGTATAGTTGGGGTTATTTTTCCCGATCTGCATTACTTTACATTTATCCACATTAAATTTCATTTGCCGTTTTGTTGCCCAATTACTCAGTTTGGTGAGATCTTCTTGGAGTCCCTCACAGTCTGCTTCCGTCTTGACTATCCTAAACAGTTTGGTATCATCTGCAAACTTTACCACCTCACTGCTTACCCCTTTCTTCATCCGGATAGCATTGTGTGACGTTCTAGTGAGGAATAGATGATAGTGAGTAGCTTTTTCAAATATTTGTGTATACACATTTAACAGCACTGAGTCTAAAATGAGATTGTCTTAACTAAAGAATAGATGTGTACAATAGCATGGATTTTATACAGGAAGCAAGTTCTTCAAAGTGGTTCCTTCCGCCTACCAGCAAACCCACAATCTTACTTAAATTCAACTTTAGCTAACTGTTCTTGAAAGATGTGGCACGTGTAATATGTCAGTGTTTGGTCCTATAGGGACAATGCAGCAAAAGGAATATTAATGAAAAAGTTACTTAGTCCTGAAAACAAGGTGGGATTAACCATATTAAAGGCAACTACAAAAGACATAAAGGGGGGATGGATAGCTCAGTGGTTTGAGCATTGGCCTGCTAAACCCAGGGTTTTGAGTTCAATCCTTGAGGGGGCCATTTAGGGGTCTGGGGCAACTCTGTCAGGGATGGTACTTGGTCCTGCCATGAGGGTAGGGGACTGGACTCAAAACCTCACAAGGTCCTTCCAGTTCTATGAGATCGGTATCTCCACTTATTATTTATATAGCTGCCAGGCAAACGTAGACTGGTACCTATAGTGCTTTTCTGTTAATAAAGAGGAAATGTTTTGTAACTCTACGAAGATACTCTTTTGGAAATTCCACACGAGACTCCTCAGAGACTTTCTTCTGATGTGGTTTTAGAGATCCAGATGGTGTTTTCTATTTTGGGACAAATAATGGTACTCTGGCTCAAAATGCTGACTGTTAGCTCAGTATAGGAATGATAATTAATAGTATTTATATAAACCTTTGTGTCTGATCTAAGAGTTTTACAAACATGAGCAACATTATTACCTTCATTTCACAGATGAGGAAGACAGAAGCAGAAAGAGTTTGAGATTTGTTCAAGATCATATTGCTAGTAAGTGACAGGACTAGGAATAGCACATTGTCTCCTACAAGGAATAAAGCAAATGAGTCTGCTACCATAGAGGAAAAGAGATGTTAAAAATGAAATAAAAATGGTCATACTTTATGGGTGAAACTATATATGCATATAATTTAATAAATGTAAAAAAGATTTAATTATCGCCTTATTTCCTAATTTGTGTATCTGTTATAATAGAAATTTAAAATTCCAGATGTAGATCAACTGGATGAATCACAAATTTTGAAGTTTTAAAACTTAAAGCCATCAGCAAAAATGACTACAGAATTGCAAAGCTAATATGCATGAACAATTACTTATTAACATGCTCGATCACACTATCTACACTTACAAGTGGCCAGGTTAATCATTTAACTGGTGTTTGTATGCCCAAATACTAAATTCATATGTGCAATCACAGTAATTACATATACAAATTGTGTGCGAATGTTTGCCCATTATTGCATGTGGCCATAAGTTTTTAACAGTTTGAAAATAGTCTAATCTGCTATTCTAGAATGTCTTGCCAATAACTGTGTAGTGGGATATTTATTTTCATGAAGGATATTTCATAAATCCTCTCATAGCTTTAAAAGCATAAGGTAAAATGGAAATATTTCTGTGGGCCAGAGAATATTTTGTTGTTGTATATTTATTTTAGCCTTTTGTGTTAATCCTCCACAAACACTTTATATGGTGAACCCAAGCAATGGGAGGAAAGATTTATCCACAGATGATAACTTGATGATTACTCAAATGCAAAATATCATTCTAGTCTTTTTAGGTGCCCCTGTTATAGGTACTACTTCTGTCAGGTGCAGGCACTAGGTCAAGCCCAGAATAATGTAGTGATTTGAGAGGCTGATTTCTCCATATATATCAGCAGAATAATAAATTGATATTTTTCTTTAGAAATGTGCTTTTTAAAATTCAAAATCTGTGACTTAGCATTAAGAACACTCATTTAGTGTAAAAGTGGGTTGTAATGTTTGGTTGCTGTAGATGCAGTATCTTATTACTTAGGTACAATTGAGAAATCCACAGATCATATTCAGAAGTTATTAGGGTGCTGTGCCCTGTTTGCTATGCTCGCCAACCCCCCTCTTTGGCCGCAAAATCGGCTCCCCCCACTCACTATGTTTGCCCAGCCCCCCTCTCTCTGGCCACTTTTGCGGCCAGAGAGCTTGAGTACATCATTCTGTTGCCTGGCAGGAAAAACTTTTATATAGAGAGAGAATTGATGAACCACTGAATTTGAGATGACAACTTTACAGTGTATAATGTTTTAGCATTTTTGCATTGGTTTAAATTAGGAAATCCCTGAAAACATGATTCAAACTAGAGGATCTGGACATTAGCTCTGAAAAGTTACTATCTTGGCTTTGTATAGGCAATTAAATCTAGTTTAACCTGCATTTTTCTCCTAAGGTTAAATAATCACCTATTTAATATATGTTATAGCAGTATTCAGGAATTTATTCTTTTATAACTATTTTGAGTGCATATTGAGAAAAGAATGGACTTCTACCTTATGAGAGAATCCTGTTAACAACATTGCATGCTTTTTTTTGCCATGTTTGTTAATGACATATTTACTCTTATGTTAAGCCAATATGGAGGCTTATATTGAGGCCAACATAGGTAGCCTTCTGTCCTAAGAAACATTAATTTCCACAGGATAGACAGTCTCTCCTATAGTCTTTAGCTCTTGATAAATTTGATAAAAAAAATTTGGGCGATAGGATCTTATTTTACAAAGGCATGCACTGATATTTTACTTTTTGATATTTTCATAAATTATGGAATGGTATTTTGAGTAAAATGTACACTTTGTAGATTTAGTATTTAACACTTTGTAACAAAACAATAAACATTTTTACTGCATCTGAATTTCATGTGATGACTTACCCCCCCCCCCCTTTTTTTTTTTTTAGAAAGTTTGAACAGTGCTGGATGTGTGATTCATATGCTGCAAATGTGTGATTCATATACTGGTATAGGTTGGACCTCCCTAGTCTGGCACCCTTGGGACCTGAGCCGTCCCAGACCAGGGGAGGTTAATGCTCCTTTCCCTGGGGCTCCCAAGACTGGAGTTCCCCACCCTACTGCTGCCCCACTAAAGCTGGCCCAGCTGAGGCTCTCCGCCCTCCTATCTGCTGGTTGCGCTGGGAGTTGCCAGGGGGTCCCCAGCCAGGGCTGCCTGAATGTCACCAGCCCTGCTATTTTGGGGGGTTCCTCGGAGTTCCCCAGGCCACCTGGCTGCCACTGGGGATTTCCCGCCAGGCTGACCCTGCTGCTACCGGTGGTTTCCTGGTCACGGCTGCCTGGCCATCCCATTCCTGCTGCAACTGGGACATTCCCAGGGTTCTCCAGCCACTGCTGGGCCCACTGCTAGGGGCTCTCTGGCCACCTGATCCCACTGATGCTGGGGATTCCCCAGCCTAGGTGGAGGCTCCCTGATGCCGTCTGGCCCTGCCTATGCCAGGGCTCCCCTGCCTAGCAGCAGCTGGCCCAGATGGGATTCTGCCGACCCTGCATTCTCCTGGCTGTTTCCCACTCCTGGGGCTCTTTGGTCCAGCAACTTCGTGGCCTTGCTGGATCACAAATGTTGCCAGACCAGAGTGTCCTGGTTTTCAGAGGTTCAACCTGTACATAAAGTGAGAGTATACAATGTTTTTTTTATTATTTTGCATTTGTGTTACCCCAGAGCCCAAATAAAAATTAGGACCCCCTTGACTACATGTTGTGCATAGCAAAACATTTTTAGTAGGATTTGTGTTGAAAAGCATTGCATTCTTCACATGGTTTGTATATAAATACTGAAGATACATTTTAATGAAGCTTCTCATTAAATCATAGAGATGAAATAGCCTCTTCATCGCTACACTTCTTTATTTTCATGCCTTCTCTAACATACTCAAAAAACTTTTTGCTAACCTTGAACTAGCCTGTGAGATGAGGAAAGAGAATAAAGTATGAGGTTTTTGTCTGGTTTTTTTTTTCTTAGTGATGCACCAGTGTAGCCAGCTCTATTGTAGTACTCCCTGCCAACACTTGCTGTTTACAGCTGATTTCTTAAATAACCTGAAGATCAGTAATAGAGAAAAAGAACAGGATTCTTTGGTATGAAGCTGGGAGTGATTTGAGTCCTGATGTTGCATTTTAAAGATAACACAAATTTGCTTGCTGAGGATTTTTCCATTAAAGTAAATCTGGGCCATGACTTAATTGCCAAAGGGACTACTGTGATAATCTAGATGCTCCAATCGCTGTACATGCTGTCACAGCTGTGGGGTAACTATCTTTGATCCCTTTGCGGCATCTGATGATGGCTAGAGGCCTGATCCCTCAGTGGAGTGTTGTAAAGAATGGCATGAAGGGGTCAAATGTACAGTTATCCCAGATCTGTGACAGCATGTCCAGCTGTAGGAGCATCAGATGTTACTGTCTTAGACACGATGGTCTCAAATGTAGTGATTTTTTTTTAAGCTTGGACAAAATTAACAGTGGCCAGCCACCTTTTCACAAAGCACAGTACATTTACTTTAGGATCGCAGAGAAAAAATATCAAAGCAAAAAGTCTATATACATGTTAAGCTTACCACCTATTGCCCATCTTTCCCATGGAGACCCAGCTAGGTTTCAAAGTCTTTGAAACTCTTCCAGAAGACTAAAGTCTTGTCAGTTCTTGGATTGAATGAATCCCCTCTCCACACCATTTTGCATTCTTTTTCTCCTGGGTCTCTTGAAACCAGACAAAGCCAGTAGTTCTTTGAGTGATGTCCCCATGGATGCTCCACTCTGTGTGCTGGTGTGTCTTTGCGCCAGCAACTGGAGATTTTTCTAGCAGTACCCTGCCACACATGCACAGTAGCGTCTCCTTGTGCTATTGGTGTCCGTTAGGCACGCATGCGGCACCTTAGTTCCTTCTTTACCGTCCTTGGCAGCAGATGGAGCTCCCCTTCAGTCACCCCTTTTCAACCTGAAACAACAACAAAATTGTTACATTTCTTCAGTTTCTCGCATTCAAGTTTTTTACCGCTTCCCTTCTGTCCAACACCCCCCCACACACACACACCTTTTTTCTCTCTCCCCCCCGGCTCTCCCCCTCAAAAAAAAAGTTTGTCATTCTTCACTTCAAAATGCCTGTCTCTCCAGGCTTCAAATGCTGCGACTCCTGTCAAGAAGCCATGCCAGTGTTTGATGGTCACTCTTCTTGTATCCAATGCCTAGGAAAGGCGCACGTGGCACAGAAGTGTTTGCACTGCTTGAACCTCAGAACCAGAAGTAGATGGGACCACGCCAACAAGCTCAAAACATTTTTGTATGAGAAGCCATTACAACCATCCTGCGACGATTCTCTTTCCTAAACTAAAGACATGGACAAGGCAAGATGTATGGACAAAATTAGTCGCTCTACCTCTTCAGACAAGGCAAAAGCGAAAGTCCAGGTTTCTCCAGCTAAATTGCTGCCTCTGGCTCTGAGCTCATCCAAGGTGAGAGTAGGCAACAAGCCCAGCACCTCACCCGCCTAATTGGGGCCACATAAGAGGGCCCACTTGGAGCCCAGACATAAGTCCTTGGCACCATCAGCGTCGCCATCCAACATGCCAACCAAACATCATAGATCGACTGAAGATGGCACTGGACATGGCACCCAAGTGACCTCGCACTGACATGCTGCTACCTCGGACACCAATGCCGACCCCATCTTCAGCACCATCAGTAGACAGTGCAGACTGCTATGGCATTGCCAAAAGACCATCCCAGACACTCTACTGCACTGGCAACCCATGGTTCCTTGGCACTGGGTTCACCAGCATCCTCTGTGTGTTCAATACATTCACCCCATTCACCAGCTCCATCGCTCTCCCTTAGCGAGGCTGACACAGGACAACGCAGTCGTTTCTCCACACAGCATTCCAGTCCTACCCAGAGGCATCCTCCATGTAAATCTCATTCAGCAAGACCACCACACAGTCCACCACCACTTCACTGCTATGGTCATCATTGGCCATATCCGCTGCCTCCATACCCAGGCCAGTAGCATCCTTGGGATACCTGGTCCTCTCATAGGAGCCATCACACTGCTCCATCAACACTGACCAAAAGACCACCACGTTCCCCACAGCCTACGTCTCGAGACACAACACTGAACTCCCCTGAACATCCACAGTCCAAAGGAGAAGACTCCATCTCTGATGGCGAGGACAGATCTCCACTCCACAACTCATCTTCATCCCTGGATGAAGCTATAATTCCCACCACCCCACCTCCAACAGGTGACATCATACAGTTCCAGGATCTGTTCAAGAGGGTGGCTTCAGCACAGGAACTGGATCTACAAGAGGTCCAAGAAAAACAATACAGACTTCTACGTACTCTTCAACCTCCCTCCTCAGCCAGGATTGCTTTTCCTATGGATGAGGCCATCATAGACCCTACCGATAATATCTGGCAGACACTGGCATTTGTCACGCCCACCAGTAAAAGGGCTGACAGAGAAAATACTTTGTCCTGGGCAAAGGGATGGACTTTTTATTCTCCCATCCACCGCCCAATTCCCTGGTTGTAGACTCAGTCCAGCATAAAGCAAAGCACCCTAGTATGAGGTTGACTCCCCAGGATAAAGACCATAAGGGACTAGATATCCTGGGTAGAAAAGTCTGTTCATTGGCAACTTTACAACTGAGGGCTGGTAACTACTCAGCAATGCTCGCTGACTATGACTATAGCAACTACTCCAAACTTCAGGAGCGCGCTCAGTACCAGCCTGAGCAGAAAATGCCTCCATAGCACCATTCATGAGGGCCATACCATTGCTCATACCGCCCTACGGTTGGCAATGGACTTGGCTGACACGGCAGCCCATACTTCTGCAACGGCCATTATGCTCAGAGCCTCATGGCTCCAAGCATCGGGAATCCCGAGGGAGCTGTAGCAGAAGGTTGAATACCTTCCATTTGATAAAAATAACCTGATTGCAGCCAAAAGAGGTGAAGTTTTACGTTCGATGAAAGAATCCCAGACAACCTTATGAGCCCATGGCATGTACACACTGCCTAAAATAGTTGAATAACAAATATTGAAGACTCAGAGAGCTGTACAAATAACACTGTGCGACTTCATAGAGTCCAGAGAGATGCAAGGCCCAGCATCAGCAACAGTCTACAGTGAGCCAACCTTTAACCTCTAAACAACAAATTTGAATTTTGAATTTTTCTACCTACAGTTTACCCACTAGCTGCAGTCCTTTCTACACCAATGGACAGAGATAACATCAGACCGCTGGGGACTAGAGATCATCAAAATGGGCTACTCCATTTCCTTCCTTTCCATTCCTCCCATCCATTTCTACCTCCCCCCCCCCACTCCCTTCCTCTTTAGGGATCCCTCTCACGAGGTCCTGCTCCAACAAGAAGTTCAACACCTCCTACAAACAGGAGCAATAGAGCCAGTGCCATAGACTTTCAAGGGGAGAGGGTTCTACTCCAAGTATTTCCTAACAGAAGAAAATGGGTGGATGGAGGCCCATTTTAGACCTCAGGAAACTCAACAAGTACATAATGTACAGGAGGTTCAAGATAGTGATGTTAGCAACATCTGTACCTGCATTGGATCATGGGGTTTGGCTCTTGTCTCTCAACCTTCAGGATGCGTATTTCCACATACCAAACCAGCCTGTGCTCAGATGCTTTTTACACTTTTTAGTTGGCAACCAACGCCATCAGTACCACATTCTTCCATTCGGGGTCTCAACAGTTCCTAGGGTTTTCTCAAAGACTCTGGCTGTAGTAACTGCACAGCTCCTTTGACTGTGAGTAATAATGTTCCCTTACCTGGCCAACTGCCTCTTAAAGAGTATGTTGTTCCTATAAACCCAGGACATGGTCAATACAACTATTTATCTCCTATTCAACCTCAGATTCCGTATTATCAAAAATCCATACTCCAGCCAACACAAACTCTTATTCATAGGAGCGTGCCTCAATTCTACATCAGGCACAGCAACATTACCCAGACAGATTTGAGGCTCTCAGAGCCCTTATAGCCATGATACGAATAATGCCGACCATGACAGTACACACATGCCTCAAAATCCTGGGTCACATGGCAGCAACTACATATGTGGTGAGACTAGCCAGACTGCACATGAGATGTTTACAAGCATGGCTCACCACTATCTGTACCCCTTTCAGGGACTCCCTACACAAAACTGACACTGCCACCACATGGCCTCACTTCACTGCATTGGTGGACAGAGCCTCAGGACATGTTGCATGGGATTCCCTTTCAGCAACCTGCTCCCACAGTGGTTATTACAACAGATGCATCTCTTATGGGATGGGGAGCTCATCTCAGACCCCATACAGTACAAGGGAAATGATCTCACCACGAACAAACGCTCCACATCAACCTCCTCGAGCTCAGGGTGATACGTTATGCCTGCTGTCATTTCCTGCTGTTCATAGCCCATGAAACAATCATCATGACAGACAATACGGCATGCATGAACTACATCAGTCGGCAGGGTGGAGCCTAGTTCACCTCCCTCTGTACAGAGGCCTTGAGACTATGGAATTAGTGCATTGTGCACTTCAACTCTATTGCTGCTTATCTTCCGGGGACACTCAACGTGATGGTGGACAACCTCAGCTGTATCTTCTTGTACCACCATGAGTGGGAACAAGATTCTTGAGTCCTTTGAGACATCTGCAGATAGACCTATTTGCAATCAAGTCCAACCAAAAATGCCATTTATTCAGTTCAAGGGCAGCCCTGGGTGGGGGGTTCTCTAGGAGATGCTTTTCTCCTAAACTGGGATGCTCCTCTCCTATACGCATTCCCACCGCTACCTCTGATCCACCAAGTAATAGTGAAAATCAGACAAAACCGAGCACAGGTAATCATGGACAAGACAGACCTGATTCCTTTACCTGCACAGGTTAGCCATTGTGGCTCCTCACACATTCCCTCCACATCATGACCTCCTGACTCAACACCATGACAGAATTCTCCATCCCGATCCCAGGAAACTTCACCTGAAGGCCTGGCTCCTCCATGGCTCCAGGATGCCGAAGTTATCTGCTCTGACAGGATGAAACAAATTCTCATTGACAGTAGGAGGGAATCCACCAGAAAGACATACTTATACAAGTGGACGAGGTTCTTGCAATGGGTTAAACAGAGCCATCGTATCCCATCCAATACCATTCCTGTACCAATGATACTGGACTATCTTTTGGGGGTAAGGGAAGGAGGACTCTTTCAACACAAAGGTTCACAGTGGTGATAGCAGCCTTCCACAAAACTACTGATGACACTTGAATTTTCGCACATCCCATCACCAAGCGTTTCCTTACAGGCCTTCAGAATACTTTCCCGTCAGTATGCTCACTGACTCCTATATGGGACTGTTAGGGTGTTTATGATGTTTATAATGCTTATGTGGTTTATGTGTAAGGTGCTTATGTTTTCAAAATGGTGGTTGTCACCAAAGACTCTGTGGAAAGATCTAGGACTCTGTTTTCCTGCCTAAAGTCCTCTGCACTGGTCACCAAATTGTGCAGATGGCACGCAGAAGTTGTGTACACAGCACACAGAAGCTTTCACAAGGCACGCAAACTCTACGCACACAGCACGGGAATTGTGCACACCACCCTACGCAGGTTTTCTTGCCAAGGTCAATACAGAAGTACTGCACCCTAGGAAGGAATGTGGTCAGTCTGTGTGGACAACGTCTGTCCGGCATCAGAGCGGCTGTGTCATTGAGGGTCCACCGTCCTGTACTGAAGGGTCAGGAACCAGTGTCGTCCACCCATCAGCAGCAACTGTTCCAGCCTGTCATTGCTGAAGCAGGAAAAGCATAGGAACCTCGCACAACTGTGGTGGGTTCTCACACTGTGCTGTAGCGAAGGCTCAGCTTCGGTGGATCTGAGATGCACCAAACGGGGTGATTGGTTTCTATCTACCTTCGGACAACAACATCATTCCTGAATTACTCCGCTGTGGCAAAGGCCCAGTGAGGACTGAGAACTGTGCCACCACCCATCTACCTTGGCTTCTGTGGTGAATGCCTAGGATTCCACTAAGGGCAATCAATTCCATCTGCAAGGGATGACTTGCTGTTCCTCCCTGAGGGCTAATCAAAGCCTAAAGGTAGTAGGTCGCAAGCACTGTCACCACCATCGGCGGCATAGAGACTCTGTAAAGTATATGTATCTTGCCTGTATTGGGGATCTTTGTCTGTCTTTTCTTCTATTTTGGGGTGGGAGTTGGATTTTATTGGTTGGTTATTCTTGGTATTGTTTCATGCACTTGTCAATTTAAATTCTATAATATATTAGTAAACTTAATCTGGACTCTGAGTGTTTCTTTGGGATATCCAACCGGTGATTAGATACGGTACTGTCAGAGGCCTCCCTTCTGACAATCAGAGTGCATAACATCACTGATCAGATCCTTATTCCAAATTCTAGATTTTCATTCTAAATTTGCTTGTTACTGAGACTCTGGGATAACAGGACCTAAATCATATACTAAAGAGCTTAACTAAACCTTCCTTTGCACCATTAGCCACCTGCTCCTGGCTACACCTCTCCATGAAGGTGGCTTTCCTAGGTGCCATAACTTCCAGCAGGAGAATGGGCGAGATAGCAGCACTAGCGTCTGACCTGCCGTACACGCTGTTTGCTAAGGACAGGTTAATCCTCCGACCCCATCGTCTCAACTCCTTTCCATACCAGTGAACCTATACGCTTACCTGCGTTCTGTTCCAAGCCATGCACCGATCCATCACAGGCAACGTTGCGCACCTTAGATGTCTGCCGAGCACTCGCCTTTTTTTCGATTGAACAAGACCCTGGAGGAAGTCAACAAGGCTCTTATTGTACGAAAGCGCTCAAAAGGTCAAGCTGTCTTCTCTCAAGTACCATAACAGCACTCTCCACCAGAGCTTTGGCTTCCACCACAGTTTTCCTTAATGTACCTCTAGAGGACATTTGCAAGGCAGCAACTTGGTCTTCTGACCACACTTTCGTGAAACATTACGCTCTTACCTCCACTATTGCTCCAGCAACATCAGTTGGACAAGTGGTGCTGTCCTCAGTTTCATGGACTGGGCTCCAAACCTGCCTCCATGATACGAATACTCTCTAGTCTCCCAGAGTGGAGCACCCTCGGGGACATCACTCAAAATAGAAAAAAGAATTACTCAACCTGTGCAGAAACGGGGGTTCTTCATGATGTGTGTCCTCGTGGGTGCTCCACTACTCACCCTCCTTCCCCTTCTTTGGGACTAGAACCAGAATAGAGAAGGAGGCACCGTGTGTGTGTGCCTAACGGACACCACTAGCACAAGGAGATGCTACCATGTGTGTGCGGCGCAGCAGGGCACTGCTAGAAAAATCCCTGGTTGCCAGCACAAGGACGCACCAGCACCCAGAGTGGATCATCCACGGGGGGAGGACACACATTTCGAAGGAACCCCTTTTACTGCACAGGGTGAGTAGCTCTTATACAGTTTCCCCTACCCATCCCCCAAATGGTGTTACTTCTTCAAAATTGTTTCTGTTGAGGGAATTAGTTTGCTTTCCTCCCATAACCCCGATCCTAATTCTCTCATTGAGCTAGAATATGCTCCGCAGCTCACAAATTTAGAGTATTCCACTCTAAATAAAGACAGAGAGTGGGAAAAGGAAATAGTATTTCCCTGTTGTATAAAATGGGGAACTAAGGACCAGATTAATTAAATGACTTGTACAAGGTAAAAGAGGAACTCCCACAGTGGGATGGGAAATTGAACCTTTATCTCTTACCTGTCCAGTGCCTTAGCCAAATGATTTTCCCTTTGCAACTGAACCTTTAACTGTTTCTCTAAGGACTCCTGTCTTAAGATGATGAGGTCCTAGGGAGGCAGGTGGTCTGTTTTGTGGCAGCAGGCACACTGAAAGTGTTCTATAAACACCCATATACCACTACCTCACTGGTGAAATAGTAATGCAAATAAGAGGAAATCCTCTGCTTTAACAAAATGGCTGCCCAGCTGGTTTATAAGCAACCCAGACACAAATTTAAAACAGAACTGACTTATCTGCTCTTCTGCCAGCAGCAGAAATGTTGTTTTCCTTCCTTCCTTATTGCAGTTTGACCTTTTAAAGTAATGTTTCAGTGAATCATCCCACGAGGAATTTGATGTATTGCTTCCAAGAAAGTGATGTTTTAGAGGCATGGATGTTCCATAAGGGGAGCTACTTGTGAAAGACAAACTGCACTATAATAAAATTTCAGGGGGAAGGGAAAGCAGTCATCTATTATCCTAGGGCTGAAGTGTTTGTGCCATGTCTGTCTTTGTAAAGAAAAGATTTGTTACAGTTCACGGGGAAGGGATAGCTTTCACTTGTTACTGCAGCTATGCTCATGGGTGGCACATGAAGCTTTCTCTTGGGGAGGTTTGCCCCCGCTTCTTTTTCTTGCCAAAGCCTGCCCTCACTTCCTACACTCAGCCCCAGCCAGGGACAAGCTCTCAATCTCAGCTAGGATTGCAGTGTAGCTTTCAACCCAGGCTGGAGCAATCCCTTCTAACCATGGCCCTGTCCTCATTTTATCTTCCTTCTAAGGCCCCCACCCCCACCCCCACCTTCTTCCCCTCCACCTTCTGGCTGTGTTCTCAAGACTGGAAAAAGCTCTGTGTCCTGGCTGATAGTCAGTGATGGCCCTATCCTTCCTGAATGTATTGAATTCTTTTTTGAACCTTAATAGAGTTTTGGTCTTCACAATATTCCATGGCAAGAAGCTCCACAGCTGAACTGTGCACCAGGTGAAGAAGTAGTTGTAAAGTGTTTATTGAAATTGCTGTATTACTGGAATATTGCAGGCTTTTTGTTGTGAAGTCTAAACTTTTAACTTTTGCTTTGTAGCTCATCTTAGATTAATCTATTTGCTTAGGCTCCCTACCTCCCTCGGAAGAATTCTGCCATGGCTAGTGCTGGAGGCCAAATGTTTTACTAGATCAGTGTCTAAGCACTTTCTATTTAACGCTGTTTCTTTAGACTAGTCAATAGAAGATCGTGTGGAATTTATACCTAGCGGTGAAAGAGAGCAGACAAATGTACAACATATGGAAGACACCCCTTCCTCCAAAAACAGCTCTATCCAGAAAATAAGCAAGGAGCGTAGCTGCATAATGTAGCAAGTCATTACAAATAAAATATTCATGCATGTACAGTATTTCTAATGCTGTACTGAATATTCTGTCAGCAGAACCGATTGTTGCTGCAAATGGTCAGCTAAGTTTCTGCAAGAGTTGTCAGATATTCTGCTTATAGCAGTCATTACAAATCAGTAGATTGGGATCCTAGAGTCTAGGACAGGTGATCCTGACTGATTTGGCTATGAAGTACTAGCACTTCAGCTACCCCTCCCCCCATTTCCCATGCTCTCTGGGAAACTCCTGCTTGCTCTTCAGTGTGGGGAAGACAGGATGAGGATGCTACGGTCACATCCCCCTTCCCTATCTCCTGTATCCCATCTCCACAGAGGGGGGACATGACAGGATTTGGGATGGAGCTGCTCTTATCTCTGAATGCTCAGTATAATTAAAGGGGCAATATGAATCTGTCATGCTCACACATTCCCTGACCCAACATATTTTTGTGTGGTGATACTTCTCTCAAAGTGTTATTTTAGGTTTTTGACTGCTCTGTGCAGTTGACAATTTGTTATGCTTAAATTTAATTCTTTGAGTAGTGAGTTCTGTAGTGCCTCACCTGTCATTATCCCTATGGTAATTTTAAAAAAATCTAAATTTTTGGTTTTTACTGATGGTGCACATCAGTTCTCAGGAAGCTGCCTGGCAGCATAGCTCACAGGTGATTAATCAGGCCCAACATATCAGAGGCTCAGGGCTCCTTGCACAGAGCTGACTAGGTGGGGTTGATTAATCACCTATGAAATTGTGCTGCTGCTCAGCTTAGAAGGAACACTAGTGCACATCTGCCATTACCTTGATCTTGGTACACAATTCATTCCTTCTAATTTTTTGCATGTGCTCAAAAAACAGACTGGGAGTCTCCTCGAATCTGGCTTGATTTCCTGGAAGCTCCTGCAGTCAAATGAGGAGATGGACTGCAAACAGTCTGGCAATGCAGCAGGGCTAAGGCAGACTCCCCCCTGTCCTGTGCTGCTCCTGGAAGTGATTGGTATGTCCCCGTGGCCTTTGGGAGAGATAGGAAAGGAGGGGAGTGTCTCCCCATGCTGCCCTAGCCTGTATGCACTATCCCCACCGCTCCTATTAGCCAGGAATAGGGAACCATTACCAATAGGAAGTGTGCCAGCAGTGTCTGTGGATAGAGGGTAGCATACTCCTGCCGTGCTCCTCCCAGGAGCTGCTTCTGGACATACTGATTGCTTTGGGGAGTGCAGGGTAGGGCAAGCCTGCCTTAGCCCTGCTGCACCATCACCCAGGAGTTGCCTGAAGTAAGTGGTGCCCAGCTGGAGCTTACATCCTGAACCCCTCCCCCAGCCAATGAGCCCCTCCTGTACCCTGAGCCCCCAGGCTCAGCCTAGGATCCCTCACACTCCAAAATCTTTGGCCCAAAACCAGAGTCTGCACTCCTATCCTCTGCCCCAGCCTAGGGTAAGGAAGGAGGTAGAGAAGGGGTGGGGCAAGGGTATCTGGTTTGTGGTAGATCCTTCACCAGGATCACAGGACCACTGACTTACAGTATCATATAAGCAGGTGGAGTTCTGAGGGAGATTAGTTTTCCCCTACAGTTTGGAGCAAGGGAAATTCTGTTAGAGCCAAAGTAGGGTACACTAGCACTTGCTATTATTAGATGCACTAGCTACAATATTAGCTAGCTGGAAATTCTGTGCACACTGCTAGGCATGAAATCTCTACTTGATAAATGTTAAATTTAAGGAACAGCACTTTTTTTGCCTATAAAGGTGCTAAATTCCACCAAGTAGTAAGGGAGTGATAGAAATGATTTTCTTGAACAAACTCTGCTATATCCAGTGTTTAAAGTCAGCCATTAGATATGTGACTTAAAGATGTTAATATGGGCAAGAACTCCCTTCCCATAGGTTTCCCCAAGATGGAAGAAGCACATCATGTTTAGCTGCTGGTCAGGACTGTAGTGGTTTCATTGCATCTCTTCATTGCTGTAGTGTTTATGAAAAGCAGAGTAGAAACAGAGCTGAACTTGGAAGGATTCCTACAAGAATGCTGCATGACTGTTATGACAGATCAGGCTAGGTCTGGGCATGGTCTGTTCAGGGCCAATTGCTCAAACTCAGGGCTCCTTACAGCCCCAGACTGGAGACCTTCCCAAATAGGCCACAAACCAGTCACACCGAACGCTCTTCCTGTGCTCCAATCAGCCCTGGCCCTAACACACAGGAGGGGTTTTAGAACCCAACCTCACCTACCCTGAACAGGTTCTTCCGGTCCCAAGAAACCAGCTACAGATCCCTGGTCAATTTACACTCTGGATCTTACCCACAAGATCACGCAGAGCCAATCCTTTAGAATCTACAATCTAAAAGTTTATTACTAAAAGAAAGAAAAGCATTAGAGTAAGGTTGTTAAGGAGAATATATTACATGCATCGAATCACTAAGTTCTCAATGCAGGCTCTTAGCAGAGATGTTACAACTGCTATCTTAAAAGTCTCTGGTGTACATCCTATGTCAGGATGGGTCCACGGTTCTTCCCGGCTCGTTGTTTCCTGCAAGGCTGCATCTGGGATCAGGAGCTGAACTCAAGACCAGATGGAGGGTGCCACATGGCACTTATATACCTCTCCTGGCATCTTCCTGGCCAGAGCAGCTCACTGCAGGTCACATGGTCCATTGACCTATCCTTGTGTCCCAAGTCAGCAATCGTTATTCTGGCTGGCTTGCATGTATCCAGACATTTCTTAGGTGTGTCTCTGGCACTTAGAGATCTATTGTCTCTGGAGCCTTGCTAATTAGTATAGCCACTGGCTGAACATTCTTTGCCCATTGCTCTGCCTCAGACAGAGAACCTTCCAGCATCAACATAGAGAACATAATTATAACTCCACATACAGACATTGTACAAGTACATGAATAGCATATACAGAATCAGTAGAACTTAAGTTGTGACACCTCACATGGCCCCCTTTGTACAGACTTTTGGGGCACCCCCTTTACAATCCAGTAACATGACAACTGTCTAAGCATGGACTTAGACAGGAAGTTTAGATGACCAAATTAGTCACCTTGAACTGGCCAGCTGAAAAATGGCCATCTCCCCTGCTTATCAAAGAGCCTGGGCTCTTATTCCCTCACCAGTATAGCTGCTTAAAAAAATTGCCACAAAAAATATGAATACTAGAGTTATCAGTTTCCTCAAGACAGTTTTCAGTTTGCCCTTCAACCCTCCCCCGCCACACACACATTTTTTGCCATGGAAGGGAAGGGAGTACAGGCAGAGTAACAAGTGAGCAAGGCCCAGTGTTCTGTTATCTGCCACAAAATGGGGGACTTAAAAAAAAGGTCACTTCTGTTGTAAAATGTTTTTGAACCACTAGTCTTGACCAGTTTTACTCATTAGCTAACCGTCTCCCCCATTCTGCTGTCCAGCAAACCCAGTCCTCCTGGAGTCCTGAAATTGGCCAGTGCCATCAAAATAGTCACAAGTTACTTCCTGCACAGTTTACAGGCAGGCTTCCAAACCCCAGAAAAATTACTTTCCCCCATTTCCTGTCCAGTTGCACCCGTTCTAAAATAGCTGAGCTGCAAACATTTGCCTGTAGCTGTATGTTGTAATAAGGACAACAGCAGGGTACAGATGTTTTCTCAGCCCTCCTTAAGATACCCATCAGGGATACAGGGGTCAGTGACTATTTTCAAATAGTGTTCCAGGAACCCATTTGGCCCCCAAGCATCAACATCCTACACTTCCCCCTATATGGCTTGAGTTTAAGACACTGTCAAAGAGGAAAGCATCCAAAGTTCTCTGCACTACTAAAGAAGAGTTGTGTTGCTGGTAACCATCCTGAAGGGTAGGGGCAAGGGCAGTGAGAGAAAAGACACAGCTCAAGTATGTTTGTATTAATAAATAGGTAAACATTTTATTCCTTCAGGCAAATTCCAGTCACATTCTAGGTTTGCTCCCAAAGCTACACACAGGATGAAGGAATATAAAATATTTAATCTCTCTCAAGACCGAAAGAATTGATGTCCAAAATCCACTTTTGTAGATTTAGAAGGAAATCAGATGGTAACAGGAAAGCCATTCCCAAAGGCTCGGATGGCAAGGTGATGCAGTCACAAATACCGGTCATTTTGCACCTGAAATTAGAAGTGGAAAATAGAGATTACACGTTCTTTTTGGAAGAAGCCAATTTACCATACATGCCTTGAAGAGCTCTTTAGGCCTCTTAAATGAGATCATGTTATGTTAGTAACCTAATAACAGAAGTCTAGCCACCTTTGATTGAGATCTACTGCTCAAATCATTAAGGAAAAATGATAGGCCTTGTTTAATGTAGATAAAGTCACTGTTTTTTTCAGAATGAGTTCAGATAGATTGATATGATTGGCTGAAGTCAGTTCTGAGTACAGCTTGTTGGGATTTTTGATGTGCAGCTTGTCAGAAGAGACTGATTTGTTGCAATCAAAACTTTATGGAAAATTTATTGTGACAGACCCAGGCCAGCTGGTTATAATAACTTCATGGTGGGCAGACATACCAGGAGTTAGGTGAATGGTTTTCTGTTTCCTGAATAAATTGCCAGCCAGCGTGGCCATGTAATCCAGGCAGGCAGCTGAGGTTAGTTAAGAGCTTGCCTGAAGCAGCAGGCTAATCAAACACCTGTAGCCAATTAAGGCCTTTGGGGCTACTTTAAAGGGGTGTGTCTGCCTTCCCCCCCTGTGGGAGGAAAAAGTGGTGCTGGAGACTGCAAAAAGGAAAGAGTGTTGGAAAAATTCACTCAGGTACTAGAGAGAGTACTAGGGGAGTATTTGGGGAAGTAGCCTAGGGGAAAGGTTTCTGTATTTGAGCTCAGGGGGGAAAACCCTGACAGTTGGTGCTACCTAGGATCCTTGGGCCAGAACCTGAAGTAGTGGGTGGATGCAGGCTTCCCCCAATCTTCCCACACCACTGAGAGTCTGTTCCTAGAAAGGGAGGGTAGGATTACAGAGGGGTTTCACCCCAATCTTTTTACTTTGCAAATGATGAGGAAGGCTCAGTAAGCTGGGACCCTGGCCTCTAGAAAAGATAAGAGGGAGTATGGAAGGTCCTAGTGATCATCTGAGGCATAAAGTAACTGACTAGAGGTGCAGGACCCACTGTGCACAGCCAGAGCTTTGCTACAGTATCCATTTTGGAAGGGCATGCCTCAGGTCCAGGATGAAGTTTCTGGTCAAAAGTAATGCCAGGATAGACACTAATGGTTAGGGATTTGGAATGGGGAGAACCACATTCAAGTCCTTAGTTCACAGCAGGGACTTTAATCTGGGTTCTCCCACATAGAAGCCATGGCAGAATAGCCAATTGCTCTTTCCCCTCTCTTTTTGCTTTTATTTTTGCAAAAATAAAAGCAAAAAGTGCCAAAACATCTAGTTCAGAGACAGATCATTGTTTTCATATCAGAGGGCAAGAGTGCTGTAATGTGGCAAGGACATATGAAATTTCAAGCAAGCAGGACAGCCAGTTGACCCCATGCTTGTTCGTGTCACATATGAAGATGGCATATTTAGCAGAGACTTAGAGGCACTGCATCTAAGTTACCAATATTTGGCCAGCAATCAGGGTATATGCATGACCATTATGTTTACAATAAAGTAACGTGTTACTGCTGACTGAGATGCCATCCACTGACCTACATGAAGCATCAAAGATAGGAAGAGTTTAATGAGTTCAGTTAGTGTGAAGAGAAAACAGATCCAAGTTTAAATACTTGCATTATGTATATTTGCACAGCAGCATGCCCAATGACTTAAGTCACCTATTAAGGCACTGTGCCAATGCTAGTTATGCTGGTACAGTGCTATGTTTTAAATTCTAATATGGTGGATTCCCAGTGCTCTGTCCCACCCCTTAAAGTGATAAATACACAGCTCATGCTTACTCACTCCAAGCAACACGCCTTCAGTCTGCAACCCTTGTTCTTGGTTTCTTGCAGCAGAAGGTTAGGTACAGGAAGTTCTGCACGAGGGTGGCTACCTCATTTTCATAGGCATGATACTATACTGGGTTTTTATAAAACCCCCATCAATGCTTTACCCACCCTTTACCTGCCTACTTCAGTCAAGTGTGGCAAGTTAAAAAGAGATCACCTACCTTTAGGTTATTGTAGTGCACCTATTTGCATTAGCTCTTGAGAGAGTTTTCCCTGCTCTTCTAAAGCAGCCAAATCAGAATAGCCACCAATGCAGACTTCTCCAATATATACCCGGGGGACCTAAAGGTGCACACAAATAACATTTGTCAGTCAGTGGCAAAGAAAAACCAGGTGCACACCAGGGTCTCTCTCCTAAGACATTAAGGTACAGGTTCACAAGGCTACTTGCATCTTACAATGCCTAACCTCTAGGTGCTCTGCCACCCAGTAGAATTCCTAGCTTTGCATTTGGTGCCATCTGTTATATGGAGAGAGACAGACACTTAAGGAAGGGAGCTGCAGGAGCTGGCAAGTGAAGCAGGGACCACTTACGTTATCCAGAAGTGAAATTGAGAGAAAAGGGGTGGAACTTAAGCTATTGGCTATTCTGCCGTTATCCTGTGAGAAAGATCAGACCTGGCTTGGACACTGCACTCCACAAGAGTATGCACACAGTGGAAAAACCCCAGGGAAGGAAGCATCTCTCTCTAGTTGATCAGTCCCACCACCTAGGCTGGCTTCTCCGAATGCTTTCCTTAGGCACCTCTCTTTTCCATTGCACTGTATGGAGCACCTGGTACCATAACCAGTGAACTACATGAAGCCAAAGATGTAGGTGATACGACACCTAGCTCAGGTTTGTTAATCTAGCCTGAAGCTCTTCACTGGACTGTTGCCAAACTTCAAGAGGTTTAGTTTTAGCACTGCTAAAGAGTTAGGCTACGTCTAGACTGGCATGATTTTCCGCAAATGCTTTTAACGGAAAAACTTTTCCATTAAAAGCATTTGCGGAAAAGAGCGTCTAGATTGGCACGGACGCTTTTGCGCAAAAGCACTTTTTGCGGAAAAGCGTCCATGCCAATCTAGACGCGGTTTTGCGCAAGAAAGCCCCGATCGCCGTTTTAGCCATCGGGGTTTTTTTGCGCAAAACACTTTTTAGCTGTCTACACTGGCCCTCTTGCGCAAATACATTTGTGCAAGAGGGCTTTTGCTCGAACGGGAGTGTCATAGTATTTGCGCAAGAACACTGACGATCATACATTAGATCGTCAGTGTTCTTGCGCAAATTCAAGCGGCCAGTGTAGACAGCTGGCAAGTTTTTGTGCAAAAGCAGCTGCTTTTGCGCAAAAACTTGCCAATCTAGACACAGCCTTAGTGTTGGGGAGGAGAGTGTGTCATACTTGACACTGCTTGCCCATCCCTATAAAAGCTATGGACATTAGACAAAGATTTGCCTCTGAGTTGGTAAATGATTGACAGACACACAAAAAACCCACCCTGTGTTGAAAACAAAGCTGCACTTCCAGTGTCAAGCCTGAGGCAGGCTTCCAAAAAATAAATTAACTTACTGGAACAGACCAGCTTGCTAATATGCAAGCTGTTATCTGGTAAGGAAGTCTGCTTACTAATCCTTGTGCAACTTTGTAAAATTAAACAGAAAGGTCACAAGCAAGACTCACGTAACAATGTGTTCTCTGTCCTGTAAATGAGGAAGTTGCCTCAGAAGTAGTTGGGAATACCTCCCACCAGTGGAACTCAAACTCCTTTACAAGGGGTATGACTCACAATGAGGGTATTTTGAAGGAGACAATAGGATAGCTGCTTTATTGCTAGATAAAGTGAGGGGCAATTCATATAGCTGCTCTGCCTAAAGCTACATAGAAAGCCAGTGGTAGAGCTGAGTCTAAAACCCAAGACTCTAGACTCCTAGCCCTATGCTCAAGCTTCTAGACCAGAGGTGGCCAACCCAGAGCTCAGGAGCTGCATGCAGCTCTTCAAAGGAAAAATTGCAGTTCCCGCATCCGTGGCTTGGCTCCCACACCCACGGCTGTTCTGCATTCCCTGCTCTGACTTTTTTTCCTTGTCTGGTCAGGGTGCTGCTTGGGGCAGTGAGATCTGATGCTGTGGCTGACGGAAGCCTGTTTGGGCCACATGTGGCTCTTAAAGGGGCAGCATTTTTTGGGGGGGGGCTCAACTACTTTCCCTCGGCTTTTTGCGCTGTATCCACCACTATTTTGGCTCTTTGTCTGTAACGGGTTGGCCACCTCTGTTCTAGACCAAATCTTTCACAACACAAATAAAGTGAAAGTAATCTTAATGTACAGGTTTTCCATGGTATTTATCACCACAGTGCCTGATGACCTTAGGGCTGCATGCCACTCCTACAGTGGAAGTGATGGAGAGGGCAAAAACTGTTTTTCAGAGTGAGTTAGCATTAGGATTATTATGGTTTGGGCAGAGACAGATTTGAAGCTGGGCAAGTATAACCACCACCTTCCATTTGAGATGATTATAAGAAGCCATTATGCACTTTACACAACTAAGGAGTGGACATAATAGGCATATCACCCAAAACACATGCACTTGCATAGCTTGAGTAGAATCTGAACTGAGGGTCAAAGGGTATTCCTGGTGAATGACACAGCAAATTATGGGGCCAGAACATTGACTGGATTGGAGCAGTGTTGATCTGAGTGACTGAGTTTCTGACAAACAGCAGACTGACTAGAAAAAAGTTGACAGAAAGCAATAAGAAACACCATACGCAAACACAGGCACAGAAGCTCAGTGGAGCTTTATGACCCAGTGCTGGCTGAAAGTGCTCCCTCCTCCAAATCACAACTGTCTCTGGCTGTGTTCAGGGAAACAAGACTTTGTAAATAAACAGGGATTACATTGATACAATCAGCCAAAGTCAGTTATTTGTTCAATCTATGATGCTTTAGCTATAACAATGAGCAAATTCCAAATGCATAGAAAGGCAGCAGGGAAGCTTAATGGTGTCTATAAGAGTTACCACCCACCTAAATTGAGCTAGTTAGACAGACAGTAGCTTTGGAACAAAGATCAGACGCAAGACTTTGAGAGATAGGCAGGGTGAACTAAAATACTACAGCACACGAGACAGCAATACTGCAGTTATTCTAAAGATGGGAAGCCATTTTATAAGCAAAAAAAATTAAAGGATGGGATGGGGAAGAGAAGTCTTGTGGCTTGCTCTGTTTCACCTTCTACTCCACCTAGCTAGGTTGCAAATTCTACAGGAGAGGGCTCTGCCTAGGGTTGCCAGATGGTTTCAACAAATACCAGACACACTTGACATTACATCACAATCTACATTACATCTTATTTAGAAAATACCGGATATTTATATTTTCTCAATTTGTTTCCCGACCACAAAGCTCAAATACTGGACTGTCCAGTTCAAAACCAGACACCTAGCAACCCTAGCTCTGCCCTCTGTGCCTACAGAGCCCCTACCACAGTTTCAGGCATCACAAATGAGAGAACCATACACACAATTAAGTGACTGTCAAATTCAAATAATTGAAAGACTCACTGTTCTTGCACCAGTTGTCTGCTGGAAATAGTTCTGAATGCCAGTCATATTATTTTGGGTTGTGATGTCAATGAATTCCAGGTGGTCTTTCTTGAAGGGATATTTGTTGAGCAGTCTCATTGCACTTTGGCAATAAGGACAAGTTGGTTTTATAAAAACAGCCACTGTATCAGATTTGATTTTGCTCTGCACAAACTCCTGAGTCATTTTACCAGTATTGCTCTCTAACACAAGGAGGAGCTAGGCAGCACTCTCCTTCTAGCAGAATAGAAGTAGTAGCTGCAGCAGCAAGTGCTTGTGGCTTTTGTAAGCTGTAAACTGCCTTCCTTATTAAGGGCCACCACCCTGGAGGAGGAGTTTTCCTTCACTCAGTCTTGCATTTTAAAGGGATAATGCACCAAGCTTCTGAGTACAAAGGTAACAATTCCATGGTTGTAAACAGATGCATGATTTCCAAAGGTGAAGCAATTTGCTCCTCAGCTGTTACTTCCTCTTTGTGTTGTGATATAATGATGTTTATACAAATGGATTACTCTGCAACATTGCCTTAATAACTAATGTATGCAAGTGATGCCTATAAGTAGGGTTAAACCTTTAGCTCTCTGGACTTGAGTTTGTGTGGTAGCTTCCCCTAACATAGTGTGTTTCAACCATTTTGTGCTGGTGACCTGGTGACCCCCCCCCCGCCCCCCCCCGATTTTAAAAAGAATCATGCCCTACTAGAAAAAACTGCAATTCCCTACCTCAGGCTTGAGACTTCATCCCCTTGAGGTTCAGGGCTTCAGCTCTGTAGGTCATGGGACATAGGGCTCTAATGCCTTGAGATTTCGGGCTTCATCTTTGTGGAGCTTGGGGCTGAAACATGTACATTACCTTTGTGGGGCTGCCTAAGGAGTGGGGCCCAGGGCCAGTGCTGGACCCAGTCATAATTGCACCCTGGGCAGCGGGCGCGCGGTGCATGCGCGGTCCCGCTCCGGGCGCGCGGCGCATACACAGCCTCACCCCCGGGCGCGTGGCGCCCCTTACCACTTCAATCAGGCGCCCCCCATAGGTTGGCGCCCCGGGCAGCTGCCCAGCTAGCCCCCCCCTTAATCCGGCCCTGCCCAGGGCATAACACTAGCCCTGACTGCAGCCCCTTAACCCATCCCACGACCTGACCAGAGTGAGAAACACTGTTCTAAAGGGAAACAGCAGCAAAGAGCTGTGTAGCTGACTTAACTGAGATCCCGCTTTCGGTCAGGTCTCACCCTAGAAATTAAAATTAATTTGTGCATATACATTGCACCCTCAGTAAGTTTGCAGATGACACTAAGCTAGGGGGAGAGGTAGATACGCTTGAAGGCAGAGATAGGGTCCAGAGTGACTTAGACAAATTGGAGGATTGGGCCACAAGAAATCTGATGAGGTTCAACAAGGACAAGTGCAGAGTCCTGCACTTGGGACAGAAGAATCCCAAGCATTGTTACAGGCTGGGGACCAACCAGCTAAGTAGTAGTTCTGCAGAAAAGGACCTGGGGGTTACAGTGGATGAGAAGCTGGATATGAGTCAACAGTGTGCCCTGGTAGCCAAGAAGGGTAATGGCATATTAGGGTGTATTAGGAGGAGCATTGCCAGCAGATCCAGAGAAGTGATTATTCCCCTTTATTCGGCTCTGGTGAGGCCACATCTGGTGTATTGTGTCCAGTTCTGGGCTCCCCACTACAAAAAGGATGTGGACGCATTTGGTTGTGGAGGGCAACCAAAATGATTAGGGGGCTGGAGCGCATGACCTATGAGGAGAGAGGCTGAGGGAGTTGGGTCTATTTAGTCTGCAGAAGCGAAGAGTGAGGGGGGATTTGATAGCAGCCTTCAACTTCCAGAAGGGAGGTTCCAAAGAGGCTGGAGAAAGGCTGTTCTCAGTAGTGACAGATGGCAGAACAAGGAGCAATGGTCTCAAGTTGTGGTGGGAGAGGTCCAGGTTGGATATTAGGAAAAACTATTTCACTAGGAGGGTGGTGAAGCACTGGAATGGGTTATCTAGGGAAGTAGTGGAGTCTCCATCCCTAGAGGTGTTTAAGTCTCGGCTTGACAAAGCCCTGGCTGGGTTGATTTAGTTGGGATTGGTCCTGCCTAGAGCAGGGGGCTTGACTTGATAATCTTCTGAGGTCTTTTCCAGCTCTATGATTCTATGATTCTATGATATGCACATACACCCAAATTCCATGGTGAACATTATGGGAATTCCCTGATTTCCTACAAGGAAACAGGACCACATTTTCAAAAGCACCTCTATGACTTGAGCCTCTCAGTCTCAATTGCAGAAGTGCCAATGACTTGCAAAATCAATAGATCTTCGGCTCCTAGGTCACCGAGGCACTTTTGGAAATTTTACCCAAACTAATGTTATTACACAAAGCTTTTCTGATAGATCTGCAGAATAGTGCAGGGTTTCTGCCTGTGTTGCTCTTTCCCATCCCTTCTGTACTGTCAGAACAGCCTTGAGCTGAGGGACATGAAAAGTGAAATGAAGCAAACAATGTAGGAGTTTAATGGTTGGGATGACTACAAAATCCACATTCTTGCTGATGAATAAATTATAAATACTTTGTGCTTTTCCAGAGCTTTTCTGCTTAGTTTTACAGATGTGGAAACCGAGATACAGAGAAGCAGGGGTCTTGCTCAAATTCACACTCTGAGTCAGTGACAGAAAAGAAATCCTAAATCCCAGTCCTGTGCTCTAACCCTTAGTAGGCAAGGCAGTTTACTGAATATTCCTCTCCTGGGAAGATTCCTCTCCTGGGACAGTGCAGGCGTGTCAATTACTGGTACTAGCCATCAGGGCGGCGGGAGGCCCCAGGCCGTCAGCTAGCCCATTTACTGTCTGGTTTCTGTTTATGGTAGCGTCAGGGACAGACAGCACACCTGCGTTCCCAGGGCATCAAAGGCTGACTGTCTTTCTCTTGCTCTCTGGGGAGGGGAAACAAGATGGGGTTCATGTCTGGCTACACCGGCACCGGCGCAACTGGTACCCCCGGCACCGACGCCGCTGGGGTTAGTGCCAACCCTGCCGGCCCCGCCTGCGCATGTGGCCCCGGCACCGTTGCTGTATGGGCCAGAGACAGAGGCCATGCCCCCGCCGGCACCGCCAGGGCACCGGGGCAAGCCGACGGCTATGGCTTGCCACATGCGCCAGGAGGGGCAGGAGCGGTCGGCAGCACCACTCTGGTCAGCCTCTGACTTCTCCTCCGAGTCAGAGGTGGAGTCCCTCTCTTCTCGGGCCTCCTCCAGACATTCCAGTAGGCCGCGGAGGTACAGCCCTCGGCACCGCTCGAGGTCTCGGCACCGCTCGAGCTCCCGGCATAGGGACCAGTCTCATCGCCCTGTGGACATCCAATCCTGGCCTCCCCAGTGGCAACCTCCGCAGCAGTGGCCTTTCTGGACCCCCTGGGTATACCATCAGGCCCAGGGGCCAGAGCTGACAAGGTCGGGGTCGGTTACGGCCTCTTCTCACTCAGGGCGTAGGGCGGCCCCCTTGGCAACCCCACTGGTTAGAGACCCAGGGTCGGAGGGCAGAACCTCCTTGTCAGGCATGGCAGGGATTGAGGCCCCTTCGCAACAGCTACCTACACCAGCCCAGATGGTCACCCAGGCAGTACTGCAACATCCGCCTGGTTCGGGGGAGGTGCTCCCCTAGGTACAATTGGAGATGAGGGATTCGTCCTCCTCCCCACCTGACGAGGCCTTGGGGGACCCGGACCCGGCGATGCGGCCATGGATGTGAGAGCCCACCAGGACCTCCTGAGGCGGATGGCCCAGAACTTGGGGGTCCAGGCAGAGCAGGTCAAGGAGGAGCAGGACCCTGTCGTGGACATTATCACTGCCGACGACTGCCTAAAGTCGTCCTCCCCCTAAACAAAATGGTGGCCAGAATCACCAAGACGCTCTGGCAAACCCCAGCGTCTATACCGCCTACACAGAAAGGGGTCGAGAGGCGGTACTTTGTGCCTCAGGCTAGCCATGAACATCTGTTTTCCCACCCGCCTCTGGGCTCGGCAGTTGTGCAGGCAGCCTGTAACAAGGAGAGGCAAGGACAACTGGGCCCCACGCCAAAGAGTAGGGAGTCCAAGAGGCTAGATCTATTGGGCAGGAAGGCGTACGCTACTGCGGGACTGCAACTGAGAATTGCCAATCAACAGGTCATGCTTAGCAGGTATGCCTATAACTCTTGGGTGGCAGTGGATACGTTTAAGCGCGCTTGCCTCTGGATGCCCAGCAGGAGTTCTCAGCCCTCACTGAGGAGGGCAGGATAGTCTCCAGGTCGGCCCTACAGACTGCCCTTGATGCAGCTGACGCAGCGGCGCGGGCTATGGCTACGGGTATAGTCATGTGCCGAAGCTCCTGGCTCCAGGTCTCAGGCATCCCCACAGAGGTGCAGACTACCCTGCAAGACTTGCCGTTTGAGGGCCCGAGCCTCTTCTCGGAGCAGACAGACAGTCGGCTCCATAGTCTGAAGGATTCTTGGACGACTCTGAAGTCCTTGGGCCTCCGTACCCCAGCCCCGCAGAGACGGCCTCTGGCCCCTCGAGGACAGAGAGGGTTCAGTCAGGGGGCCAGGTTTGACAACAGGAGTAGGTCCCAGGGCGGTAATAACAGAAACGCCAGGAGGCGTTCCAGGTCGGGCTCTGATAACAACCAGGGGCCATCACACAAGCCCCAGGGGCCCAGGTCGGGTGTTTGACGGTGGAAACGAGGATGGCAATCCAGTCACGGCCCTAAATCGACCCTTTGCAAACAGGCTATTCCCTTTCTACCAGGCTTGGGCGGCTATTTCGTCACACCGGTGGGTCCTCGAGGTGGTGGCAAGGGGATATTCTTTCCCGTTCCTATCCCTCCCTATCCCATCCCCCCCCTTCCCTGTCCCTTTTCAGGGACCCCTCTCACAAGCACCTCCTCTGGCAGGAGGTGGCCATGCTCCTCTCGCTGGGGGCAGTGGAAGAGGTTCCTGTGGCCTTCAGGAGGAAGGGTTTCTACTCCCACTACTTCCTCATTCCCAAGGCGAAGGGGGGCCTTCGCCCCATACTGGACCTTAGGAGGTTGAACGCCTTCATGAGGAAGGAAAAGTTCAGAATGGTGACGCTAGCCTCCATTATCCCGTCTGTCGATCAGGGAGACTGGTTTGCTGCCCTCGACCTTCAAGATGCCTATTTCCATATTTCCATTTCCCCTCATCACAGGAGATTCCTGAGATTCACAGTAGGGGGGGACCATTACCAGTTTGCGGTGCTCCCTTTTGGCTTCTCCACAGCCCCCAGGGTGTTTACAAAATGCATGGCAGTAGTGGCAGCCATGCTAAGGAAGGAAGGGGTCCATGTCTACCCTTATCTGGATGACTGGCTCCTCCGGGGACGGTCCAGGAAGCAGGTTCAGCGGTCCATACCTCTGACCAGGCAGACTTTGGACCGATTAGGGCTCTGGGTAAACAAGGCGAAGTTGACCCTAACCCCCACACAGATTATTGAGTTCATGGGGGCAAGACTGGACGCCACGATGGGGAGGGCCTACATCACAGGCCCCAGGTTCCAAACGATCAGGGGGTTGGTCCGGGAATTTCAGGCTGCCCCCCTGACCACAGTGAGAAAGTGTCTGAAACTCCTGGGGCACATGGCGGCCTGTACGTACTTGCTTCGGCACGCCAGGCTGAGACTGCGCCCGCTCCAGTCTTGGCTCTTGAGCATTTACAGGTTGGCGCGGAACCACATGGACAGGATGGTCACCATCCCGCCAGCGATCCTGTCGGCACTGGAATGGTGGACGAGGGAGGAGGAGGTGTGCAGCGGGGTACCGTTTGCGCCCTCCCTCCCCGCCATGCAGCTGGGCACGGAGGCCTCGGAAACAGGTTGGGGAGCCCACCTGGACGACCTGAGGACTCAAGGTATGTGGTCCAAGTGGAGAGGAGGCTGCATATCAATGTCCAGGAGTTGCGAGCGGTCCGGCTCGCGTGCATAGCATTTCTCCCCCGCCTCCATGGGAACTGTGTGTTGGTCCAGATAGACAACACAGCCGCTATGTACTATCAACAGACAGGGTGGTGCTCACTCCTCTCCCCTGTGCCAAGAGGCAATGGCCCTTTGGGAGTTGTGTGTGGCGCACAACATATACGTGCAGGTGACCTACCTGCCGCGGGGGTGGACAACACCCTGGCAGACCGGCTCAGCAGAGCTTTTGCGGCCCACGAGTGGTCCCTCAAGGGGGAGGTGGTCATCTCTCTCTTCCTGAGGTGGGGTGCTCCCCTTCTCGATCTGTTTGCTTCGACCAGCAACAAGAAATGCCCCAGGTTCTACTCGTACAGGAGGAGGGGGAGCGGGTCCCTGGGGGATGCCCTGATGAGGCGATGGCCCAAGGGCCTCCTATACACGTTTCCCTCGTTTTCCCTTATTCACGAGGTCCTCTTACGGGTCAGGAGGTTCCGGGCAACGTTGATCCTCATTGCCCCGGCGAGGCCACTGGTACATGACCCTACGGGGCCTCGTGACGGAGGACCCCATCCTCCTTCCGCAGGTCCCGGACCTGCTCACTCAGAACATCGGGCAAGGTCTTTTCTGTCACCCGGACCTGCACTCCCTGCACCTCACAGCCTGGAAGATCAGTGGCTGAGGGGGGAGGAGCTCCTCTGCTCGGACCCGGTGAAAAGGGTACTGATGGAAAGTAGGAAGCCTTCTACTAGGGCTACCTATTGGGCTAAATGGTGGCGATTCTCCTCTTGGGACGAGGAGCGGGAGGTGGACCCCTCGGCAGCCCCAGCACAGTGTGTCTTAGACTATCTGCTGGAGCTCAGGCAGCAGGGGCTGTCTACCTCCTCAGTTAGAGTACACTTGGCGGCCATTGCGGCCTTTCATCAGGGTGAGCGGGGGTGCTCGGTATTCGCCCTACCGATAGTCAAGAGGTTTTTGAAGGGCTGGACAGGCTATACCTGCAGGTCAGACAGCCCGTTCCCCTGTGGGGGATTTAAATCTAGGGCTTCATGGGCTCATGGGGGCCCCGTTCGAGCCGCTCACTACGTGTTCCCTGTCTCACCTATCCTGGAAGGTGGCATTCCTGGTGGCTATTACCTCGGCTAGGAGGGTCTCAGAGTTGCGGGCCCTGTCCTCGGAAACGCCGTATATGGTGTTTTCCAGGGACAAGGTGACCCTCTGCCCTCACCAAGCTTTCCTACCCAAAGCAGTGTCCCCATTTCATATGTCACAGGAGATCTATCTCCCTGTTTTCTACCCTAGACCTCACGCAGATGGGAGGGAGCAGGCACTACACACATTGGACGTTAGGAGAGCAGTGGCATTTTATTTAGAGAGGACAAGAGCATTCCGTAAGTCCACGCAGCTCTTTGTCTTGATAGCGGAGAGAATGAAGGGCTCGCCGGTCTCGGCGCAATGTCTCTCCTCGTGGATCACCGCTTGCATCAGGGCGTGTTACAAGCTGAAAGGGAAACCAGAGCCCCAGGTGACTGCCCATTCCTCTAGGGCCTGGGTGACTGCCCATTCCTCTAGGGCCTGGGTGTCGTCCACGGCGTTCTTAGCCCAGGTGCCCATCCTCGATATATGCAGGACGGCCACGTGGTCATCCGTGCACACGTTCACCACGCATTACGCTATCTCCCAGCAGGCCCGGCAGGATGCGGCTGTGGGGATGGCTGTGCTACAATCTGTCACTATCTAGACTTCCGACCCCCACCTCCATAGTTATGGCTTGGGAATCACCTACTGGAATGGACATAAGCAAGCACTCGAAGAAGAAAAAACGGTTACTTACGTCGTAACTGTTGTTCTTCAAGATGTGTTGCTTATGTCCATTCCAATCCCGCCCACCTCCCCTTCGTCGGAGTTTCCGGCAAGAAGGAACTGGGCAGGGTTGGAGCCAGCAGGGGTCTATATGCACGGCTATGCCGGCACCACTCTAGGGGGCTCCCCAGCTGGCCCAACGGGTGCTGCTAAGGGTAAAAAAGTTCTGATGACCGTGCATGTGGCGTGCGCACACCTACTGGAATGGACATAAGCAACACATCTCGAAGAACAACAGTTACGAGGTAAGTAACCGTTTTGTCTGGTAGTAACTCCTCCCACAGGACCAGAGCAGTGCTCCCCTGCCAGCAGTCCTCTTCTTAGTTGGCTCCCTGTGGCCTGCAGGCTATCTGCGGGGGACAAGGCTATGAAGGCTGCTGCCCCCTCCAACACCCTCCATGGCCTGCAGGCTGTCTGGTGGTGCCAGGCTGTGGGGTCTACCCCCCTCCAGTGGTGCCCCATGCAGGATTTTTGGGGGGGAGTGAGGTTCCTGGGGCTGCTCCAGCCTGCAGTGTCCCACCCATCCTGTGACCTGCAGACAGTTGAGGTGGGGGCGAGGCTCCGGGGGCTGCCCTGGCCTCCAGTGGCTTCCTTGTGGCTTGCAGGCTGCCCAGGGGTGGCAAGGTTTCTGGGGCTGCCCCTTACCTGCAGGGCCCCCCAATGAGGGGCGAGGCTCTGGGGGCTCCTCCCCCTCCAGCAGCCTCACTGCAGAAGCAGGCTGTATGGGGATGGAGCAAAGTTCTGGGGGCTGCCCCCCTCCTGCAGCGTCACCCCCCCCCATGGCCTGCAGGCTGTCTGGGGGGCAAGGCTCTGGGGGCTGCCCCCAGCCTCCTGTAGTTCCCCCCAAGGCCTGCAGGGCAAAAGTTTCTGGGGACTGCCCCCAGCCTGAAGAACCCCCTTTCCCCTGGAGGTGGGGTGTGGCTCTGGAGGCTGCCCTCAGTGTCCAGCTCCCTCCCTCCTGTGGCCTGCAGGATGTCTGGGCGGGGCAGGCTCTGGGGTTGCTCCCCCCTCCAACTGCCTCCCCATGGCCTTCAGGCTGCATGGTGAGGAATCAGGTTCCTAGGGTTGCCCCCCTCCAGCAGCCCTTCCCTGGGGGTTGCAGGCTCCCCACAAGGAGGGAGGCTCTAGGTTTGGGGCAGGGGTGTACTTACGAGGGATGTTAAATTTCAATTAATTAACTAATCAAATAGTCGATGGGATTTCCATCGACTATTTGTTTGGTCGATAAGGACTTCCGCATTCCACCTTTGAAATGTACAAGAGCCCCAGTAGGGGCTTTTGTGCATTTCAAAGATTGAAACGCTGCATGAAGCCTGGGGCCAGCGGGGAGTCCCACTGACCCCAGGCTCCACATGGATGCTTCCACTTTGAAATGTACAAGAGCCCTAGCGGGTTGCATGGAGCCTGGGGTCAGTGGGGGACTCCGAGTCCCATGCTGGCCCCAGGGACCATGCTGCGCTTCCTCTTTGAAATGCACAAAAGCCCCTGCTGGGGACTCTTGTACATTTCAAAATTGGCTGCCGCTGTGTCCCTGCCCTCTCCCACCGAGCTGTAGCTGTGGGGAACCGGCTTTTGAGCTGGCTCCCTCTAGCATCCCTTTCTCTCCCCCCCCCCGCCTTGATGCTTCTATCACAAAGAGGCAGCAAGGGGACGGGGGGGGGGGAAGTGACTAGTCGACTACTGTGTCGACTAGCTGATAAGCTTTTGCTTATTGGACAGTCAACTAGTCACTTACATACTTAGTACTTAACTCCGTCCGGAGGCAGGCAAGATGGCAAACCTGCAATTCTGTTGTTGGTGCTGCAGCTGCCCTCCAGTAGCCACTCTCAGTATCACATTCCTCCTCTCTCTGCCCCCTCCCTTTTCATGTTATGGGAAACAGTCCCATTCTTGGCACTTGCCATTTTCTGGGCACAACCAAACCTTGACCTTGGATCTATCCGTAGATCTTGGAGCCTCTGACAGGTGATCCTGACTGGTTTGGCCAGAGAGCTATCAAGGGCTGGGCTTTAGTTGCCCCTCCACCCACTATCATGCTGCTCCTGCTCTCTGCCTTGGAGCTGCCCCCCCGGGAGCCTCCTGCTTGCAGAGTGTGGGAGGAGAAAAAGTGGGGCACTGATGTCAGGGTGTCCCTTCTCCCCCCACTTCTGTATCCTATCTCCACACACAGAGAAGGGGATGGAGGGAGCTTGGCGATGCAAATCTGTCACTCTCACACAATCTGTGTGTGTCTGTCATTCTCACAAACACACTCTGTCCTGCACTCTCATTTCCCGACCCAGCACATGCATGGGGGGTAGTTGTTACTACTTTTACTGCTTGCAAAGTGGGTTATTTTTGGCTTTTGACTGGTCTGTGCATTTCATAATTTTCATTTCTCTCTTACGCTTAAATTTAATTCTTTGAGCAGTGAGTTTTAAAATGTCTAACCTGTCGTGGCTGGAATAATTATCCGTATAGTAATTGTTGCTCCTGGAAGTGGCTGGCACATCCCTGCAGCCCCTGAGAAAGGCAGAGCAGGGGGGTCTCCACATGCTGTCCTGGCCTGCAACACTACTCCTGCAGCTCCCATTGATCAATAACAGGGAACCGTGGCCAGTAGAAGCTGTGGGCTTAGTGCCTGTAGATGAGGAGCAGCACATGGTGCCATGGAGCCATTGTTGTACATGCCAGCTGCTTTCAGGAGTGGTGCAGAGCCAGGGCAGGAGTAAGCCTGCCTTACCCACACTGCTCCACCACCTGGAAGCTGTCTCAGTTAAATGGTGCCCAGCCAGAGCCTGCCTCCTGAACCCCTGTCCCTGCCCTGAACCTCCTCCTACACCCAACCTCCTGACCAGACGTGAGTCCCCTG
Organism: Pelochelys cantorii; assembly: GCA_032595735.1. Classification (NCBI taxonomy): domain Eukaryota; kingdom Metazoa; phylum Chordata; order Testudines; family Trionychidae; genus Pelochelys; species Pelochelys cantorii. The sequence continues at coordinate 61,078,593 of CM064330.1, forward strand.
CACCCAAACTCCTTCCCAGAGCTTGCACCCTGAAACCCTTCCTGGGCCCCAATCCCCTACCCTGGGCTAAGCCTGGAGTCCCTCCCACACTCCAAACCCTTTGGCCCAAGACTAGAACCTGCACCCAAACCCCCTACCCCAGCCTGGTGAAAGCAAATGAGGTTCGGGGAGGAAGGGGGATAGAGTGAGCAGGGTGACACCTCGGAGAAAAGGTGGAGCAGGATAAGGCCTTGGAGAAGGGGTGGGAAGGAAGTGGGGCAAGGGTATTTGGGTTTGAGGGAGATCTTACATTGCACGTAAATTGTAAAAGTGATCTTGTGGTTACCAAGGTTGGAGACCACTGGTTCTACAGGAAAGTTAAGGTAAGAGGAAGTTGCATACCAAATTTTGTAATCTTAGCTCGTACAGTTTAGGAGGAGTTCTTGAACAAACAGACCCATAGATGCACAGACAGATACATTCTAATATATCTATAGAGATGAGAAATTCCATTGAAGTAACTGGGTCTATTCCCAGGCATGAAGTTAAATGTGTTTGCAGGCTTGGGGCATAATACAAAACCACTCTAAATACAATTATGCTTCTTTAAATAACAAAAGGAAAACTCTTTCTTCTACTTGGTCAGTCTGGTAACTGATCTATAGATTTTAAGCCCCTCCCCTGCACTGAAAACTGCCTAGGTTGACTTGTGCACCTGCACAGTTCTCAATACTGGTTCCAGACATGGGAAGATCCATCTGTTTTTCTAACTGTGAAGTGGGTTGGGAGGACTTGGGTGTAACGCTATGAAGGACTTTAGAACTAAAGTTTTGACTACTGGATAATTGTTATTTATTGATGAAAGGAGTGTGGGTGGGTGTTTTAACAAGTAGTAATCTGTTTTTGCCATTCAGTTTTTTTAAACATGTCAAGATGAGCTTAGAATACAGGGTAAAGGTCCTGTTTCATTGAATGTTTTTATAAATAAAAAAATTAAATAGGAGTAAACAAGAACAATTTTAGGAGTTGTATGGAGAGCTCTGGGCCAGAGGGTGAACCTCTGACTCGTAGAGGTGAGTAGTTCCTTATGTAAGTAATCTCATTAGGAATAGGGTTACCAGGTAGGTTTAGAAAAAATACCGGACACACTTGATGTGGGGGGGACCGTCCGGGAGGGGGGCGGGGGCAGCATGGCTGGTCGGAGGAGATGGGGGGCGGGGTGGGGCAGCGCAGCTGGCCGGGGGAGATTGGGGGGCGGGACTGGCGGGTAGGGGGTCGGGGCAGCGCCTCTGGCCCAGGGAGATGGGGGAGGGGTTGGGGGCAGTGTGGCTGGCTGGAGGAGATGTGGGGAGGGGGTAGGGGACAGCGTGGCTGGCCAGGGGAGATCGGGAGGAGGAGAACCAGCCGGCAGGAAGCAGGGGTGGCCGGAAGGGGGTCAGGGGCAGCGGAGCTGGTCGGGAAGGGTCGGGGGCAGCTGGGGGCGGAACTGACCCAGGCACATGAAGATCCCAGGGCGCTGTCAGTCCCATGCACGGTCCAGAGGAACGCGAGTGAGTCCGGCTGCGGCTCCACCATGCGCTGAGGAGCAGGGACAGAGCTTCTCCTCCTCCCCAAGACGTCAGACGCAGCCAGGGCTCCCAGCGCCAATCGCGCCCCACCTCCCAGCCACTCCCCCAACCCCCGCCAGGCTTCCGTCTGGCGCCCAGCCAGAAATCCAGGAAATACCGGACATTGCACATGTCCAGTATTTTCTGGATTTTTTTACCGGACAGAGGGCCCAAAAACCAGACTGTCCGGTAGAATACTGGACACCTGGCAACCCTAAGAATACTTGTGTAAATGCTCACCATCAGAATAAATGTTTCTCAACCTGGCCCATAGTAGACAAACAGAGCTTTGGCATGGGGCAAAGGGGCAGTTGGATAGGGCACAAAAGGTGGCTGTAGCTGACATTGTATTGGTCTGATATATAAGGGAAAGGAAAACAAAATGAGTGCTCACTTTTAAAAAAAGTAACTTGAGCTTTTGAACACACACACACACACACACACACACACACACACACACACACACACACAGAGCAGCTAAATCAAAATCCTGGTGGAGTGCAAGGAACTGCAGCCAGCTGCAACAAGTCAAATCAAAGAGGCTTTCAATTAACTTTCTATTAACCCAGTAATCCCCAGAAATAGCAAAAGTCCTGGCCAAACATAATCACCCAAGAGAAAAAGCTTTTCAAAACCACATTCTCTCAGGAATCCAAAACATATGTTTCTTAGAAAGATATAAGGAGCAAAACTAGCAACCACAGCATAGCAACGGTGAGGTTGCACTGCAGTAGACAAGACTCAAAGTTTGGGTTTGGTTTTTGTCCCTAAAAACTGCAAATGGAGACAGCACAACTGCTGTTTTTTCTAAGTTTCATTGAAAGTCATTTTTCCAGTGACTAGCAGACGCAGTGACTTTCAATAGGAAAGTCACTTAGGTGCTTTGAAAAATTTTACTCACACCTACGTCTACACTGGCGCATTCTCAAGCAAAAACTCTTTGGCGGAAGAGTTCTTCTGCAAAAACTCTTCCAGGAGAGAGCGTCTACACTGGCATGTGCTTTTGCGCAAGAGATGTGCTTTTGCGCAAGAGCATCCACGCCAGTGTAGACGCTCTCTTGCTCAAGAAAGCTCTGATGGCCATTTTAACCATAGGGCTTTCTTGCGCAAGAAATTCATGTTGCCTGTCTACACTGGCCTCTTGTGCAAGAACGGTTGCGCAAAAGGGCTTATTCCTGAGCGGGAGCGTCAGAGTTCTTGTGCAAGAAGCCCTGATTTTATACATTAGAACATCAGTTTACTTGTGCAAGAACACACGGCCAGTGTAGACAGGCAGCAAGTTTTTGCGCAAGAGCGGCTGCTTTTGCACAAGATCGTGCCAGTGTAGACACAGCCACAATGTTTAAAGACAACTGAGCCACAGATACTGTGAACAGTGCAGATGCATTATGGGGAACAGCTGCTGTAATGCAGGTAGGCATTTTCTATTCCCTTATGGGCCAGATTATCAGGTGTTCAGCCTGGGTAGTTGGGGCTGGATTTTCCAAAGGGCTCACCATATTGGATGTTGAGTCCTTTTCCTTGTTTAGGCTCCCTGATGAGAACTGAGATTTTCAAAAATGTTGCCCCAGTGGCAGATGCCAAGCATTCCTGAAAATCTGGGGCTCCCTGTTTTTGGACTGGTCTAGTTTGAGAGACTAGCTCACTTTCTACATAGCACTGCCACAGCCAGTGGAGCTATGTGAGAGGGACTCCTCCCTCAGTTTGAAGGAGGACAGTTTCTGCAAGGTGCCTTGCATTTTTGCATGTATTCCTTCCTCAGTCAGAAGCAACATAGGTCTGCTGGCCTCTGGGGTAGATTGAAAAGTTCATTTCTTTTCCCAGGCTCTTGCTGGTTACGAGGTTGTGTTAAGAGCTGAGATTTGTGCTTGGGTTGTTTCTTTGTGATTTTTTTTTCTTTTCTGGGTTAGGGGAGCATTGCATTTATTTTTGTTTGGCTGTAATCCAGGATAATGGCACCTATGGCCCTGGCTGGGTACTTGTATTGCTTTGCATAAATCTAAATGAATAAAATGGTGAGTTGCCAGAGTTTAACAGGCAAAACGTAATTACAACAGACTGCATAAAAATCCTCAGGATCTCTGGTGTCAGTTTTCAGTACAGAAGTAACTACCATACCAACCCTAGAAGTGTAGGATGTAAAGATTATGATACCAATAAGCTAATGCCTGGAAATGTAGCATTGCAGTTTGGAGATGGGAGAGTCACTTCTGATATTTTCCACCCACAGACATTACAAAGATCAGAGCTTGTATTTCCAAATGACAGGGTGACAGTTTGCATTTTATACAGTGCGTCAGGAATATTTAATGTTTCTAGTCATAATCTGGGTTGCTTTATTATTCATACTGTCTCACAGGGAAGCTGTGGAACATAAACCTCTGCCAACACATGGTAGAGAGTGGGTTAAAAAATCCTCACAGCTGAACAGAAGCTCTGCAAATGGCTACCTTTGACACAGTAACTGCCAGACCACTCCAGCCCTGGGTGGGGCTATTCCTGCAATAGGAAAAGCAAACTGAGACTACAAGGAGGTTTTGGTTGTTAGTCACTTGCTAAATTTAAACTGCTCTGCATTCGCTCTGGAACAGGAAGCTGGGAGTTCTTGGTGTGTGCAGTCGTGTCTTGATACCAAAAGCCGGGCAGGGGAGAGTTTTTACATTCATATGAGTTGTAACAGTGGAATAGATGCCACATCATCAAAACAACAGGTCTCCTTATGGTTCTGGAGATCTTGTTATAGGAAGGCTGTATTTTGGGAACAGGGGCTGAAAGACCCTGTTTAATCCACAGGATAGTGTGATTATTTTGTTGTCTGGCACTGTGAAGCTGATTAGACTGTGACAAGTCTATCCTGCATTTCTAGGAGTTTCACTCCCCGGCTTTGTTGTGGCAGGTCCATCTCACCCCAGCCAGAGGTCACCACAAGAATATCTGCCATTTATAGCCATCTAGCTCAGGGTTCTCTGTTCAGTGGACTGTCAAGTCTGGGCACAGTGGGTGGGCTAAATTAAGCCCTGGTATAATACCAATGGGGTTACTCCTGAGATTTTTGAGCAGTTATGCATCTCTCACAAAAAGGCATCTATTAAAAGCAAGGATAGCTACTTAGATTTCTGTTCTTGGGCCATCATGACATCCTGGCTGGCATTAGAGGCATTTGAAATAAGTAGCTCTAAAAGATACAGGTAGAGGCAAACTCCCTTGTCTCCTGACATGTGAAACCTTATATAGTTTTCCCCTTGTTTCCTTAAGAAAACCATGGGTATAAGAACTAATACAAATATACACTGAGGTTAATAAGTGAGGGTGAGAGGACAAAATGTTCCCAAGTGAGGTATAGGCATTTATGTGCATACATGTGTTTGTATGTGACCTTTGTCATTTGAATGCTAGAACCAATACACTTGAGAGGCTCATTCTTGAAGCCCTTTTTGCTGACGACTGTGCACTTACGGCACACGAGGAATCTGATATCCAGCTTATCGTCAACAAGTTTGCTGAGGCCACTTGCCTCTTTGTTTTGACCATCAGCCTAGGAAAGACCGAGGTACTGTTTCAGCCTGCTCCAGGATCTGCTGCTCTCCTCCCTTCAATTTCTATTGAAGGAACAGAGTTAAAAACAGTAGACGAGTTTAAGTACCTCAGCGGTGTGATAGCCAATGATGGCTCCCTTGACAAAGAAATCAATGCCAGGATCTGCAAAGCCAATCAGGCATTAGGACATCTGAGAGCACGAGTGCTGAATCAGCACAATATTTGATAGTCCACTAAACTGAAAGTGTACAGGGCTGTAGTCTTGACCAGCCTCCTGTATGGATGCAAAGCCTGGACAGAAAACAAGTGAAACTACTGAAGTGCTTCCACACACGCAGCCTGAGGTCATTACTGCACATTTGATGGGAGGACAGAGTCACAAACTTGGAAGTCCTTGACAGAGCAGGAACCACAAGCACTGAAGCCATGATTCTGAAAGCCCAGTTTCGTTGGACAGGGCACGTCATTTGAATGGAGGAGTCAAGCATTCCTAAGCAACTCCTCTATGGTGAACTCTCCCAGAGCAAAAGGAATCAAGGTGGGCCTCGCAAGAGGTATAAAGACTGTGTAAAGGCCAATATTGCTCATGCTGGATTAAAGCCAAAGCCGCTAGAGCAGCATGCAGAAGATCGAACAGGCTGGTGTGCTCTTGTACAACATACGTATGACAACTTTGAAGAGCAGCAACGCATATGCCTGATTGATTGATGCTTGTGAGAGGAGAAAAAGCAACAGTAGCAGCCACACCGACAGAGCCAGGACAATTCCTTTGCCCCCACTGTTAATGCCCATGCCGTTCAAGGCTTGGACTCCTCAGCCACATGCGAGTCCACAACTGATGAGCCCGTGCAAGCTCAAGATGTCATCGTCGGACACGACGGACTACCATTATGAAACCTAAGGCACCAGTCCTGCACAGACCTAGACATTTAGTTACTCTGCATATGGGGGAAATCCTGGCCCTATTGAAGCCAGTGATAGTTTTCTCTTAGTACATCCTGTGATTTCAATACAGCTACTGATAGAGTGAGATTTTCAGAAGGGCACCCAAAGAGAACAGGCACTTGCGGATTGGGGGAGCACAGAAAGTGGCAGCTGCTGCTGCTGCTGCTGCAGTGTCCACGGTGGTCTGATCAAGAAGGTAAAAGAAAACAAAACCACTAGGAAGTTTTAAAAATTGTCTGAGTGTTTGATCTTTAACTGAAACAAACAGCAAATGAAACAAACAATGATGAATGTGGCTCATTGAAACCCCTCTGACATCGAGGAAAACCTCACACGCTGCAATTAAATCAAGCATCCTCCTCGACTTCAAGGAACTGTAGACAGTTCCAGGAATTCAAATCAAAGAGGCTCCCAATGAACTTTTCTATTAACCCAATAATTCCCCCCAAACAGAAAAAATCCTGGCCAAACAAGAATCACTCATTTCTGTGTATGTGCTGGCTGGAGGACTCTGGAGGAGCAGGGGTGGTCACCCAGCTAGCAGCTGGAAAGGTGCTTTGAAACTGCTGCTTCTCTCCAGCCACCAGCTGCATGTCTGCCCTCTGCTCCTCTGGAGTCTTCTGGCCCATGCTTGCACTGCTTGCTGCCTCCTGGTGAGCAGGGACTGGGTGCAGCCCATGGAGAAGAGGCGGGGGCTGGGGCTGGCTGCAGGAGCTGGTGCAGTGCCTGCCTTTCCTCATGCACCAGCATTCAGATGAAATAAAAAATTTAGTCTATTTTTGAATTGCAAATATACAGCATTTCAGACACATCATGGGTCATATAGGCTTTTGTAGAGTAGCATGGGAACCTAGGTACTATTTATAACATTGGAACTCAGAATGCATTTTCCCATAGAAAAAAAACACCTGACTTACAAATGAACTTTTGGAATGCAACCCATTTGTAAGCTGGGAACTCCTGTTGTTGCATTCGCACGAGGGGCTTATAGTGCTTTAACTATGTCAGTATAGCTAAAACAATGCCATTTCTGTATGCAGATAAACCCTAAGCCACTTGGGAACACAAGTCCTATTGTCCACTGAATGAAGTCCCATTGAATTTGAAATGCAGTTGGACTTGCCCTTCTGTAAATCCAACCCTCAGGGCACAGCACTTAACAAGTGCTTACGTGTTTGTATGACTGGGTTCTTAGAAGGTATTTGCACCTGCACCTGGCCATATGGTGCTTAGCATATCGGGACTGCAAAAATGTGATAGAGATTTGCAGGCATGAATTAGTCATGTGCATGTGGCAGGAGTGACATAAAAATAACTCTGAAAACCTGGCTCATATATTTAATCAGTTTGTGTGGGAAACAAATGCAAATTGCAGCAAGGCCATAACCTTGTAATTCAATTTAGTTTTTAATTAAGGCTATGGCTACACTATAGCTTATGCTGGCATAATTTAAGTCTCTGAGGGAAGTAAATAAGCCCTCTTCCTCCCCTGTCCATGAAGTGACATAATTTACACGGACATAAGTGCTTGTGTGCACAGCCTATGTTGGCAGGAGAGCTTTTCCTGCACCACTGTAGCTGCACCCAGCAGCACTGTATGTGCAGACATGCCATTAGTTTTTGTTGATTATCACATCAGCGCGATGGGAAAAATTAACTTGAGAGATCCTTGGCTTGCTTAAGTGGATGTGCCTTTACCACAAAACAACTCAGGAACTGCACAGACTGGTTGTGCTAGCAACTGATGAGTTGTACTAACTCAAGCTTTCCCCTCTACCTCTTGAGGGGCCAGCCAACTCATGTCAAAAGTACCACCACAACTGGGTTAAGGATTTTTGCGTGTGGACAGGATTCTCTAATCAGGGGCAACATTTAAATCATAACCTGGACTTGAAGTCAGCTGGAGCTGATCTGAGCCAAGCTCCTTATTTTCTTTTTTGAGTGCTTACTCATGTTGATTCCACTTAGGTGTGCATGCGCCATGAGTACAATCATGGGAAAGGTTTTTTTTTTTCCCTAGCAGCACTTATTGGGTCAGCTGTGCAGCCGCTTGGAGCGCACTTCCATGGTGCTCAATATATGATCCTGCTGATCTGGTGCTTCCTCAGTTCCTTCTTATTGCCTGTGATGGCTATTAGAACTGCAGTGGCATTGCTTTTGCAAGTGCTCCCTTAGTTCTTCTGTAGCTCACTGCATACTTAGCACCACTCATGTCAAAGCTCCTTCCCCACTCTGGCACGATAAATGCAGAAGTGGGGGCCCGCAAAAGTACCCCAAAACCTTATCTTTCTAGGCTTTGGTATAAAACTTCCCCCTAAAATCTTAAAAAAACCCTAGATTTTGGGGATAAAATCCGCTGCCACCACCCAAGTAATGATAAGAAAATCAGGGGAGAGAGCACTTGGGAAATCTCACCCCTAAAGTACAAACCAGGACACAAAAATTAACCAATACCAGGTTAAGAAAAAGAAAAGAGAAAGAACTTTTATTATCACCACAATATTCCTGTTGCAAGCATAATGATTAGCTGGTAAAGTCACAAAGTAATATATTCATGGGGAATTCCACCCTGGGCCCAAACTTAGTTGCAAAAGAGAAAAAAAAACATTTTAAATGCACAGACATCAGATCCCATTTCCTAAACCATAAAACAATAAAACGGATTTATCTAAACTTTACCCTACTTACAGAAGAGTCTATTCTTGGAGGGAGACATTCTGTCTGACTCCCTCAGTAGCTGGAGAGAAACTGCCCAGGGACCAAAGAGGGAAAAAACGCAAAAATTCCTTTGTCCCAGTTTGAAATTCCTACCTGCATTCCTATTGGCTGACTCTACCTGGCTTAGGTAAGGGACACAGTTAACCCCTTAGTCCCCAGGCTGCTGGCTAACCCTCATGGTCATGACAACTCACTACACCATTCCACACCCTCTCACCTTCCTATCTGTTTGAGTAGCAGGCAAGAAAGAACTGAAGAAGCACCACTCCATGACTGGACGGGCAATACTAGGGGAAAAACTTTCCCTGACTGTGCACGTGATACGCACACACCTAACTGGAATGGACATGAGCAACACATCTTAAAGAACAACAGTTACAAGAAGGCAAGTAACCGGTTTTACAACCCTTCGCCTCTACCCCAAGATTTTATAGCATGTTGGGTGAAGGGTGTGGAGGCTTCCAGAAATACTCTGTAGGAATTTAAGCCCTGGTCATAACTTCAATTAATGCAGCAGTGAAGACCATCCCACAGAACGGTTTGCTGCTGCCCCATGGCCGTTCAGTTTTCTATGACCCTAGTAGACATTTTTTAAATAAACTCCTGAGCACATGCCTGGCAGCCAGAAATTACTAATCTTGGCTCTGACATTCATTATCTCTGTGACCTTCAGTAAGTCCCTTACCCCTTTCCATGTCTCAATTTCCCCATCTGTAAAATAATGCCTGCTACCTCTTAGGAGCATCTTGGGGACTGGTTACTGCTTGAAAGAGGAAAAAATTATTTACATACGAAGCATATTTAACTAGCAGTGGATCTGTGTTAGTCACTCAAACTCCAAGTTCAGGCGTAGTCATTCTCTTTCCCATTTGGCCAGCCCCAAAGCCTGATTTCCTGGAAGAAAATGAAGTCATAGTATTAGATGAAGAGTGTTTCTAATATGAAATAAACCTCTGAATAAACTTCCAGTCCAACTGATGATACAATTTTACTTTGGCACCCTTTATTCCTTGTAAAGTACCACAGATAGGTAGAACAGTTGTAAATAGCTTGCAGCAATGCAAAGACCTCCAGGCTAATGTCAAAAATACTTACAGTTAGAGGTATCAGTTGTGATTGTGTCTGTAGCATCTTCCAGTGGCAGAAACAAAGTATGTATATTTTTAAGGCAGGCAGGCTGGGACAGCTAAAGCCATGGATGTTTGTCTTCATAGGTGCTGCAATCAGGACATGCTGCACCCCAAGGTTTAAAGTGATTTCCATTATATACAAGATTTATGTTTTGGTTCAATGACTCTCGGCCCCCCTCCCATCACCACTATTGTTCCAGCACCCTTGTCTATCTTTATTATTAGTAATGTGTTACATGTAATATAAACCAGTTAGCACAGCTTGTTGTGCTGCTAAAAAGAATGGCTGCCAAGCAGTCTAAGGCGATCTGGCCTGGAGAATGATCAGTAATTCTTACAGTAGGAATGAAGACCATGAAGAAAGAGAGGCTGGTGGCAGCCATTCTTTTTAGCAGCGAGGGGACAGGCGAGAGGGTATGCTGGCTTCATCACATGGTGCACTCCAAGAATCCTCACATCTATGGAGGAGACCAACTGGTGCTGCATGTTCAGAAAATGCAGAAGAGGTTATGCTGGCCTCACTCCCCATCCCCAAAGAGCCCATAGGCAGCAGGAGCTTCCCATCCATGGGAAGAGCAGGTGACACCAGACACAAGGTATAGCTGCCACTGTCCCTATTTTTAGAGAGCTCCAAGAAGTAGAACCCTCCCCTCCTCTCTCTCCTCAGGGGAAAAGCAGACAATTGAACAAAGTAGACTTGACATGGTGGCAGATCTGTGCAGTGAGAACAAGCCTACATTGGCAGACATTGGACCAGATGTCTTAATCAGATCTTGCTATGATTTAATCACAGAAAATATTTTTACAAGGGTGGCATCATGAGGTAACTTAATAATGGACCATTCAGAGAGGTAAACAAGAGCAATATGAAATGTGGAAGAATTGTAGAAATAAGAACACTCCTTAAAGTTTACTTTCTCACTTGCCCTTTTTTTACTTGATAAGATTGTAACTTTTTTTTGCAATGGTCTTTTAGTTCCAGTAATTCATTGAAGAGTCTTAGATTTGCTGTAACGATTTCTATTCTGTGTTTCTTTTTCTACAAACATTCAGTTCCTGGGGATAGGGTGGGGGCATGGAGAAGGAAGAGTTTTTTGTAACCACAGCGTGGAACTGCTGGTGTTATTTTGTGTAACATCTACTTCCTTAGAAGTAAATGCTGTAACTAGAACATAAGGGAGGGGAATGTTGCTTTAATCTGATTTAAACCCCAAACTTGCAAAGACTTATGTATGTGACATAATCATAATTAACTTTGAGTAATGGCTAGTTCTATGGGATTCTGTACAGCATTGGGGGCTTGGTAATTAAAATTCTTCCAAAGCTTTTAGAGAGCTGTAACTAGGAGTACACTTGTGTCTAGATAATCCATGATGCCTAAGTGTGGGTATAAAAAATTTATCAGCATAAAGAGTCGGTTGCTTCATGCACAAAATGGCAAAGCAATGTTTATGTTACTCCGGTCATCCAGACCGAGTGCCATAAAACCTATATGCCACATGACGACATCATGTGTTCAGTAAGCGCATTTTGTAGAAAAATTATTTGAGTTTTTAAACATTGTATTAGTGCTCTCTTCAGTACTCTCTTCTGCCTCATCCTGTCTGGGAAGCCAAGCTTGCAGATGACAAGTAATATATGTTGGAACCCTGCTTCCCAATGTACGATAATGCTGTGATTGTTAAGGTCTGAGCTGGTAATGATTTACACCTTATGTGCACAGGTTGAAATGGTTACAGAAATGAAAGACTGGAGAATCAGACCCCTTCTTCAAGCCTCTAATGGACATAAGGTATTGAGTACTGTGTCTGTCATTATTTCAGGGGTTGATAGCCTGTACTTTAGCCTAACAGGGGGACATGGGAGTGATTGTCGCTGATAGTTGTTTTGATTTTAATCTGGCAGCTGTGTGAAACAGTTCACCCGATAAGAAATCTTTGAAGTTGTCCTGGGGAGGGGGGAATTATTAGACAGAGGCTTGGAGAGTGGGCAATGATAATATAAATACAATTTATCACCATATATGTGGACTTATTCACTTATTACCCAAAAATGTGGTGGTGTTTTAACTGGAGAAATTGATCTGATATCTTACCATTGTAAGGTATGTACAAAAGTAACACTAAAAATTAATGTTCTCAGATTTCTGAGTTAGAGGTAATGTTGCCTGTGAATAAATTGATAACTGAAAAATAGACATTTAATGACTATTTAGTGCAGATGTTCATCAACATTTTCAACAAATGTGTATTATTTACTGGTATTATTTTAGCATATAATCATTAAATCATCAGCATCATTAGTTGTTTCTAACTGATAGGGCATAGTGTATAAAAGAATAAGGCATGTAACTCAAATGCCTGTTAACACATAACATAGTAATTGGCTGACCCACAGTAGCTATGCATTGTGCTAACCTGTTGACCCCACAGTCCGACTTGGGCTTGCCTTGGTGCTCTATCTCCCTTCCTGTCAATGCAAGGCACAGAATTATCAGTCACAGAAGGAAGCCCCATCCTCATCATCAGAAGAAGAGTCACTTAAAGACAGGCCCTTGTGAGGGGGGAGGTATTAGGGGGAAGCATCCTATGTAGGGGGAATATATTCAGAGTTTAGATATACTCAGGGGGGCTGACAGAATTGGAGGCCCCACGGCAAGCTGGGAAAGCCAGCTCTGTGCTCCTGGAAGGGGCGGGACCTTGGAAGGAAGTGACGGGGCTGGGGCAGTCAGCTTTCAGTGTTGCCTGGAGCAAGCCCAGCTGTCCCCCCCGGTCCCCCACCAGCTCTGAGTGCCATCTGCAGCATGGTGCATAGCACTTTGGTGGTGATGTAAAGATCCCAGGGCTCTGGCCACCACCACCACGAGTGCTCCATTCGCAGCAGCGGTGGCTGGGAGCCCTGGCCCCTTTTGAATTGCTAGGACTGGGGGCAACTGCCCCCTTTGCTCACCTTTCTGTTGGCAGGGCTGGATACACTTTAATCCACTGTAATAGAAGCATATATTTTTAGCATTCTATTTGTATTCAGTGAACATCACAAAATCCACAAGGCAATCACACTAGCAGGCTTTGGAAATACTTTTTTCTTTAATCTGCAGCAGTGATCTTACAGCTAAAGGAAATTAATATTTGGGGATCTTAATTTGGAACATGGCCTACATGCAAAGTGCCTGCTGTTTCTATGGCTGCTATATACATGCAGCATGAAGTGCTCAGAGGGGATTTACTAGAAGAGCAGAAGGTGCAGTTCCTTTGTATTATGTTACATTGTCTTATTTGCCAACTAGCAGGTCACATTTCCCAGTGTTGTGCAAGCATGAAATGAGCCTATTGTAATTAGCACTGGGTAAACCTACAACTGTTTGTTTGCCTTGGTCAGGAGAAACATTCAGAAATTCAAATGGACCCCATGCTGCTATAGCGCTCTCTCTCTCTCTCTCGCCGTCACCTTCCTCTCCCCCCCCTCTCTCCCACGGGTAGCTATTTAGACACATCTGCTTGTGTCCTGCACCTCACCCGCATCAATGAATACCCCCCTGCATAGCTGAGGTAGGAAAGAGTTATCATCACAGTTTACCAATGGGGGACTTAGCTGTAGAGACAGAGAAGGTGACATTTTCAGGTTCTCGGCTTCCATAATTGAGGCTAGTGTTTTTTAGAGGGGAAGGATTGCCCATTGGTTAGTGCACTAGCCTAGGCCACAGGTTCTCTGCTCTGTCACAGGCTTCCTGTGTAATCTGGGGCTAGTCCTTTGGGACCATGTTTTCAGAGGTATTCAAGCATCTAAAGCTGAAGAAATGGCTTAGTGGAATTTTCTAAATTGTCTAGAAGTCAAACTTCACTAGGCATCTATCTGCATCAGTTGTTGCTAAAATACCTTTAAAAACCTGCCTCTTAGTTTCATTGCACCTCAGTCAGCATCTGTGAAACAGGGATAATAGCAGTGCCGTACGTCATGGGACAATGAGAGGATAAACACATTAAAGATTAAAGGAGCTCAGATACTATGTAGACAGGACTGCCTAACTTTGATTTTTCAAAAGAGCTCAGATCCCATTGAGAAGTTGTAGAGCTGTTATGAAAATCCAGACATTTTATTTGTGTCTGAATGGGAAAATCTGGCTCCATGCGACTTGGCCAGGAACATCTGAGACCCAGGCCAGGGCCTTATCTTCAACACCATCTCTTCTTCTCTTTTTGTGCAGTTGCCCTTCCACCACCTGTATGTTCTGCACCTTTCCCTATTAGCAGGAGGTGGTAACCACTGGTCCCTCTTCTAAATTTAGCCTGGCTTGGAACTGGCCAGGCAGAGAAGACTAGATGGGAAGCTTAACGCATGGAGATGAGGTCCCTCCTAGGTGCAGTGTGCATTCTGGGCGCTTCATTCCATATTGTCATGCACTTTGGGTAATCATGTGGTGCAAAGTAAATGTAAAATGCTGCTAGATGAGACTGGCAGTGTTCCATGCCCATTTAGTATAGAAGTAAATGGCCATGCAGCAGCAGGGTAATGGACGATCAAGCACTGTCAGATAAACCCTATATAGGACACGACAAGCCAGAGTGTTGGTGTCTGACTTCTACTGCAACCTATTTGGGGCTGGTTGGCTCACTTAAATGGTAATGCAGCTCAACAGATAATAATTTTGTGTGAGAGCCCTGCAAGAGGTAGGGGAAAGAGTTAACCTGGTCACTTGCAAACCTCCAGAAAGATTTGGCTTTGATTTTAATTTGAGGGATGAGTCAAAGTTAAGGCCAGTTTTTGTTTTGAGGAGCCGCTTCCTGCTGTAATTATTAATATGCACACTGAAAAATAAGCAGAGGTACAGCTGATGATGGAACCGGAACAGAACAGTTCCTAACAATTTGCAGCTGATGCTCTTGACTGAGTCTGATTCAAACTGGAGTATTTTCATTGGCTTTTCTGGCATTCCTCTTCATTTGCAATGGCATGAAAGCAGAATTGGATCCTTCGGGTTTACAGTCTCCTTATATTTCAAGTAACAACAGTGACAAGTGCTCAGCATCTCTCGGGATTAAGCCCTGTTATTTGGTAGGAGACTATTAATAAACTGCTGTCCTGGTCAGCTAAGCCAACTTCTGTATTGCCATATACACACTGCTGTGTAATGGTGTCCTGGTGTTATACATGTTGTCCAGCAGGTAGCAGCATCACATCAGTAAATAACTTTGTTTTTTTGGTTAAACATATTAGCATGTGTGCTGTCTTACTGCCAATTCACTTTCAGTAAAACTGTAAATGCTTCACTTATACTGAGCCAGTCCCTTTCTAGATCTCATCCATTTCCATGCATTATGTAGGTCAAATGGCCCTAACAAACGTTTCACATCTAACGAGAGAATTAGAAAAAGGAGCAACTCAGCTACAATGAAGCTGTGATATTTCTGAAATCAATTACATTAAATATAGCTGATTAAATGGCTGATCCTGCACTCAGTTACACCAATAGAAAGCATCTTCTTGACTGTAATGGGCATTGCTTCAAGCCCTACATGGTCAAATTGACCACGACACAATTAGGGTTTATTTGTCCCTCTTAGACCTTTTAATAGAGGAAAGAGGTAGGAGACACTATATCCATTTCCCCCACCCTTACCTCAGAGGGCCCAGCTCTTTGAAGAGAGAGAGAGAGAGAGAGAGAGAGAGAGAGAGAGTGTGTGTGTGTGTGTGTGTGTGTGTGAGAGAGTGAGAGAGAAGGACAAGTGTAGCGGAAGGTTGCTCCAGGGAAACAGGGGATGTATCTTCTGGGAGGATTGCCTAACTGGGAACAGTGGGATCAGATTGTGCTTGGTATAAGAGAGTTAATAGATTCTAAGGCGCAGGGACCATTGTGATAATCTTGTCTGCAATCCTAGGGCTGGGAGAAGGGCTTGGAAGGGATCCTTACTAACTGGAGTATATATGAAGGCTCAGCAGCTAGGACAGAGGGTCCTGTTAGAGATATTTATCGCTTGGAAGTTAAGGGATTCTTGTTAGGGGTGCCCATTGGGGACAGCATAATTAATAGCAGAAAGTTTTTCTCATAGTGTGCACACCCCACAGCCTTGATTTTAGGAAGGAAAAGTTGGGTGCCTACTGGTCCCCTTCTAGCTGCAGGACCCAGCACCGAATTACATGAGATGTAATTAAATGGGAGGTGTGGTGCTTCAGCTCAGCAGGGAGTGTATCAATAAGAGGCGCGGAATCTCTAGGAGGGTGTAGGCATGTCAGGAGCCCGTGGCACTTAGGTGAAAGAACAGGGATAATAAAGTGTCCATGCTGGAGCCAACCAAATCCCCTTCACTGTGGCAAACATGTATCCTTAAAGTACTTGTACCTGTAACTTTTAAAAGGTGACCTGTGAATGCTTGTGCCCTTTATTGCTTCTTTACAATAATATAAAGAATGATTTGTCTTAAGGTTACTTTCTACTTGGGCTTGTTTTCTGTTGGACACTAGGGATCCTCACCTGCTGACTTCAAGAGTAACAGGCAGACAGCTGACACAATGGCTAGTCCCTGAGATCAGGTCTTGTCTATCCTCATTTATGCAGATTCTAGAAAAATGAGATCTGATTACATGAGATGGGATTTCTGTTCTGTTCAAATCCTTGGCTTTGATTTTCCCTGATATACCTAAAAAGCCTGAACATGTCCCATTCCACCTGTCTGAGATCTCTACCACAGTGTTTCTCAACAACCGCTCTGTTGACCAGTGTCAGTCCCTGAGATCTCCCTCATGCGGTTTAAGAAGGCAGCAAGCTGGTCCAGGTATCAAAAAGGTTGAGAACCACTGTACTAAAGGAGACTACCAGCAAAAAAAGTCTTAATATTTATAAGGTTAAAAATATTTAGGAACATTTAACACCCCCCTCCCCCACAACCTTTCTGGTATTTATTCTTTCTCAGTCATAATGTATTTTAAAAAGCACACACCCAGCCTGTTCTTCACAGATCACCTTGACGTGCTGAATTAGACATTGGGTAGGTAAAGCAAAAGGCATGTCAGGAGTCCTCACTTTAAAGCGCTGATTTTCCAAAGGGATGCAAGATCCAACGCTTCGGAAGCACCATGGGATGGGTAAAAGTCTGCTGCTTCTTTTTAGGAAAGCTGCTTCATCCCTTCCTTGAGACAACATCAGATAACCTCGGTATTTCCCTAGCCTAAATTTTATTTACCATAACTATATTCAACCCCTTTGTCTGTATTGTATCTTTATGGATTTTTACAGTACTTGATTTGGGTACCTCAGTACACTTCTTTTAGGTAGGAAGCATTACTATCCCTATGTCACAGAGGGAAGAACTGAGATTGAGAGATTTACCAAAGGCCACACTGGAACTCTGTGGCAGAGCAGATACAGACTCCTAAGCTTTTCTCTCTTAGTCTAAGCCTTAAACACAAGATTGGCATCCTTCCTCCCAAATGAATTTGGAGCTCTGCCTTTGTGTACAGTGGCTTTGCAGTGGTTTCTGGTAAGGGAGCTTTGTGTGTGTTTGCTCAGCATGATAACAATCTCTATGGTCTTTTTAAAGAAGACTCCGTGTCTCATTGCTGTTTCCTAATAGGCTGAGAAGCTATTGGTTGGTCTTGGTCATGCAGAACAAGACAGGAGACCAAATTCAGCTTTGGTGTAAGAACAGGGACTTCAGGGGGGTGACATCAGCAATGAATTTGGTCCAGTATCTTCAACTTAACTGTGGCTTTCATTAGTAATGTTTTCCCCTGTGATCCTATTGTATGTTTGCATAGCTGAGTAGATTTCCCGTATTTGTATTTCTTCAGCCGTCATTGTCCCTCATTGCTCAAGTGTTTGTCTCATTGTCTCATACTACAGCAGAGATGCTGCTCAGTCATCTGCTGTGTTGACGTAAATGTATTTCTTTTTACCTTTATAATCCCAAAAAAACAATGTTACTTCCTGGCGCTAGTGATCCTGCTCAATTGTTCTTACAGTTGAGGTTCTATTATGAATGTATTCAATCTTCTAACTTACTACAGTGCTCCCAAATAAATAGGGCTTTCCTTTTACTTACACTGGTCTACACTCCGTGTCCACCAACCATTGAAATCAGTGGGGTTACTCTGGTATAAAACTGGCGAGAGAAAAATCAGGCCCTGAGCTTTCATACTTCAAAGAAAGAAGAGAGAATTAAATGAAGAGAATATGAGAAAGGGCCATCAAAGACTGAGAAAATGTAAATCACATGCAGGTCACAGTGATTCCTCTTTTGATTACTGCATCACAGTTTTTATATTTGGGTGTATTGCTCAGAGCACCAAGTATACACGCACAAGTGTTGTGCAAGTTAGGATTTTGAGGCTTATGGTTAAACAACTGAGTCAGAACTTTGATTCTTTGCTGCTATGACAAACTGTATCACTTACTGCACTCTTAGCAGGGTGTTGGTCTGAAGTGAAACAGAGAAATGTAAATGAGAATTTGAGTTTTGAACCACAGAAGAATTATTTTAACTGATCCAGGCTTCTCTCCATAGTCTGTAATTAGAGTTGGGAGGACAAAGATTTTTGCTTGTGCCATCTAATTTAGATAACTTCTTCAGGGCAGGGTAGGGATCTTGTCTTAAGTATTTGTAAGATGGCATGAAGCCTACCGGACTCTATTAATACATTTTAAAATAAAAGTGGAATGATTTTAAATCCTTTTTAATTGAGAAGAGCAGATGCAAAAAATAAACCTAGCTGATGTATTTAATTCGCAGAACTGACACAGCTGCAACTTTTCAATAGCAATTACTTTCCTGTTAACAGTAACACCAATTGGCCAAAATTATCTAATGAATAAAATTTGACTTCTCAGTTCTGACAATTTTAAAATAAATTCAAAGGGGTTGACTCTGCCACTCATACACACCTGGACAAGTATTTGCTTGCATAAGAAGCCATGGATCCACTAGTAAAAATCTTACTAATTGTAAGTGAAGATTGTAGAACAACACCCACAGTTTAAGACAAAACTTCAATATAAAACAGAGTTAAGCACTTCATGCCGCATCTTCCAAAGGAGGTGACACTACTACCTGCTAAAGTAATTATTGCCATTGCCTATGTAAGGAAGCAAACATCAGCTGCTAAAGTTATTTATTAGATGACAAATCCGGATATTTATATTACATGGTTGCCACTAGACACATCCTGCCTGAACAGGTGTCCAGATAACTCAGCTAGCACAGTGCCTAAAGGAGGAAGAGGAGGTGATAGCTCATGGCTTCTGAGGGTGGGGCTTGCAAAATACAATAGTATTTAACATCTTTTTAAAGTGAAAACTTGTCTCCTGTCCTCCACCCCCTAATGTCTGTCAGTCTGTCTGTCTTATCCCACAAGTTATTAAATGTCCACAATTCCAAGTGATAGCAGCAGTTGTAGCATCTCACAGGTGCAGGCCCATACAGATGATGTAATAGCACTATGCCTGACTAGACCTCAAACAGAAAAATCCATTGGCTGGATTTAACATGCCATTCCTGTCTCTGTGGGCTCCTTTTAGGTACAATGTATTAGGGAGAAACGGCTAGAGCAGTTATTTAGCCTTAAAATGATGGTGAGGGGTCCACTGGTGTCTCAGCATGGTTCCTCTGGTGCTGCTACCTGGTGGGACAGAGCTGAGGCATGCAATGGTGGAGTGTTTGCCAATGAGCCATAGGAATTTGAATGGCTCCATATTGAAGCTGTTCTCTGAAGCATGCCCTGGTGCTGTTTGCTGAAGCAGAGCTCTGGTACTAGTGGAACTCTTCAGGAATCAGTGCCTCAATCTGCCACCAACAAGCCTCTCCTCAGACCAGGTCCTCTGTTCTAAGACTCTGCCTTCACTTGAGTGTGCCTTGCTTAGTGGGCAGCTCAACCTCTTCCACCATCCTTGTTTGGCCTGTTCACTCTGCCGACCCTCCCTTGCCTCTGGTTATCTTCTTCAGCTCAGGCTGTTGCAGAGGGCAGCTGGAGAGTCAGAGAATTAGGCTGGGAGCATCAGAAAACAGGCAGGGCTGATAAAACTGAGCAGTCCTGGGGGCGAATGTTTGTGTAGGTCAAAGCAGAATTACTGGATACGGTGACAAACAGTTTAATCTTAAAATTTCAAAAATGGACTATGTCTGAGATGTGATCAGAAAAAAATGCATAGAGAACCCAAAGGGCTTATGAAGAGTTATTCTGTCAAATCTAGGCATGCTGTTTAATCAGAGTGAGAAACAGATTTCAGTTTCAAGTGTAAATCTCAATGCAGCTCTAACTGTGGCTACCAAGCGATACAAGCACATGCACGCCAATATAACATACATGTGCCTTTCTAGTGCAGTAAAAATACCAAGGCTAACAAAAATACAGAAGGGTTTTTGGAACAGTGCTGCTGCCCCAGTGGAATGACAGTCCATCCACCACTGCTGGAGTGGCTTCCCCAGTCAGAATTTAACATTCACCATTGAGTCAGCTGCTTTTTTTGATGTTTTGCTCTCTGCGGTTGTTTAGTCAACCGAAAACATTTATTAAAAGCATGCAAGAAAGGGAGCCACTTGTTCAGGTGAAGAGACCTCACTAATAATACAGATCTCTCACTAAACCTCTAAAAATAGACAACGGCAAAGCTGCGTCCAGTGCTTGGGTGGAAGATTTCTAGGAAAATCCCAGGTGATATAGAAAGTGGGGCATTTCCTTGTGAGTATTGACTGATCATGTTTTTATGGGGCTACTTTGCTGCTGGAAGTACCATGTAAAACCAATGTCCTGGACCAACTTGTGGCCATTAAGAATGACCTCACATTTTTGCATCAGTTAACTTAGAATTTGGTGCTGGTACCAGAGTTAGGTAATTACATGCAGCTGGTTTAAATTCCTTGTGGCATTTCATTGGGATACAATGTGCTTAGGCAGCCTCTCTTTTTTGGGGTTAACCAGAAAACTTGAACTATGTGCAGCTGCTGGCCAACCAGGTTAGTGTCAAATTTTCAGTGCTTGCTCATAGCTGGCTTGCAAATCAGCAGGCCTTTAACTGACTAACATGATAGCAATTTTCAAGTATCTAAAAGGGTGTTATAAGGAGGAGTGAGAAAAATTGTTTTCCTTGGCCTCGGAGGATAGGACAAGAAGCAATGGGCTTAAATTGCAGCAAGGGCGGTTTAGGTTGGGCATTGGGAAAAACTTCCTGCCTGTCAGGGTGATTAAACACTGGAATAAGTTGCCTGGGGGGTGTTGTGGAATCTCCATCTCTGGAGATATTTAAGAACAGGTTAGACAGACATCTGTCAGGGATGATCTAGATGATGCTTTTTCCTGCCATGAGGGAAGGGGACTGGACTTGATCTCTTGAGGTCCCTTCCAGTCCTAGTATTCTGTGATTCTATGGCTAAAAGCAGTTTAAATGAGCACCACCAAAAAGAAGGTGCTCCCTGAGCCATTGTCAGAGACGTGCCACCACTATCTCCCTCCAGTGCTGCCTGTAAATATTGTTGTTATAACTGGCGTAGACGAACCAGGGCGCAATGCTGAAAATTGCATTGACAATTAAACTGATGACGAATAAACACTCAGCCATGTTCAAAATTGGTTTGCATGATTTGGAGAAACCATATTGTTTTAAATCCCCTCTGATGCTTGACAGCCCCCAAATTAACCATGCTAAAAATTTGGGGTCGCCCCCGGCACAGCTCCGGGGGCACAGAGCAATCTTACATCAGGTGGCTATGGGGCCTGACATTTCTTTCTACCCACAGAGTCTGCTCTAGTGTCACTCACCTCCTGGCCCCTGGCATAGAATCTTTAAGCTGAAGACTGTCCTGGCAACCAGGTGGCCCCAGGAGCAGGTTTTTCACCTTCTTTGCATTCACCTAGCCACAACTACAGCCCAAAATCTGGTCCAAAACATTAACGGGAGAAAACTGAGATTGTTACATTGTGTCGACCAAAAATATGAATGAAGGAACCCCAAAACTCTATTTCTAAATGGGCTTCTTTACTTCCTACCAAATTCCTGTGAGACATAGTTCTAAGTCATTCCTGACATGTGTCATGTGTGTCCTACTAGAGGTTGCATTCCCTCAACACCCACTGATGTGAATGCCAAAGAAAGGCGGTGTCTTTCAGGATCAGATCCATAAACTGCTGATAGAGTTCATTTGGTGGTAGTGTGTCCTAATATGTAATCTTCATACAAGCAGTAACAAAGGCTGAATAAAACCTGAATTAAAAAGGCATTTTACTGTATCAGTACAAAATTATTATTGTTCTGGCTGTGTGTTGCTTTACAGTGGTATATCATAGAATACTACAACTGGAAGGGACCTCAAGAGAGTCCTCTGCCCTCACGGCAGGACCCAGTACCGTCCACACCATCCCTGATAGATGTCTAGCTAACCTGCTCTTAAATACCTCCAGTGACGGAGATTCCACAACCTCTCTAGGCAATTTATTCCAGTGTTTAACCACCCTGACAGTTAGGAGTCTTTCCATAATGTCCAACCTGAACCTTCCTTGTTGAAGTTTAAGCCCATTGCTTCTTATCCTATCCTCACAGGAGAACACAGGAGAACAATTTCCCCCCCCTTCCCTGTGACATCCTTTTTAGATACGTAAAAACCACTGTCATGTCCCCGCTCAGTCTTCTCTTTTCCAAACTAAACAAGCCCAATTCCTTCAGTCTTCCCTCACAGCTCATGTTTTCTAGACCTTCAGTCATTTGTATTGCTTTTCTCTGGACCGTCTCCAGTTTCTCCACATCTTTCTTGAAATGTGGTGCCCAGAACTGGACACAATACTCCAACTGAGGGCTGATCAGCACAGAGTAGAGTGGAAGAATGACTTTTCATGTCCTGCTCACAACACTCCTGTTAATGCATCCCAGAATCATGTTTGCTTCCCCTCCACACACACAACTGTGTCACAATGTTGACTCATATTTAGCTTGTGGTCCTGACAATTTATAGTGAGATACTTAATGTATGATACACATCTAATCTGTGCACTTTATTTTTAATCTTGTATAATCATGCACACAGCATTGTCTAGCACATCAGATTTTTTTGCTTCTCCAACTTTGTGTAATAGAAGGAATCTTTTTAAAAGTTAGCAGTTTTGTGAGAGGCATAATAACCCTTTGAATGCTGAGGCAGACTGTCCCCTTAGGGACCAGAGGCATTTTAGTAGGACATAGCAAATTTCAAAGGCATGAGGAAGATATGACACACAACCTTCAGGCGGGTGGCGACACAGGGAATTTTATTTCCCTGAACAGATTTGTACTCGTTATTAATCATTTTAGAGAGCAGTTTCAATAGATTTGGTATAAGGAAAGCCCTAAGTGTTGCACTGAATCAGCCTGGAGGCATGTAAGAAGCACTTATTAGCTTAGTGTCTCAGTTTCGGCTACAAGTCAAAGCCTTGAATTCTTGTGGACATCCCCACATCTACTTAAGCACTTCAGTCCTAGTTTTGCCTCTACTACAAACTACAATCACCCCCCACACCCTGAATGTATCTAAACTGACTTGGCACTTAAATTTTCAGGGTGAACATTCCCTAGGAGCTTATGTTTCTGCTTTTGAGCATGCACGCTTCCCCAGAGCAATCCACAAACCGGAAAGATTGCATATGGCTTGACAGCCAAATACCTGTGCTCAGAGGCCATCAACAAGAGTGGGCCCCATTCAGAGTTTTCCCACCGTCTTCACCTGTGGCAGCTGCGGAAAAAGGATTTGAACAGCGATTTCCTGCTTCTAAAGAGGCTGCCCTATGAACTATGGGATATTGTGCCATGATATTGAGCCTCCCTCCTGTTGAAGAGGTTCCACTGTGGCTAAATATTTAAATGAGCATTGGGCCTGAGCATGGAAGAATGACTCTGTAGTTCAGTGGCTGGGGCTAGGGAGGTAGTCTACTCCCCCTGCACCAATCCCTCTTTTATGCTTGAGAGAGAGTGTTCCAACAGGAGAGGCTGAAAAAGGACCAAATGAAACTAACCCACCATCCAGTGCTGAGAGCACTCTCCTGAGAGGTGGGAGACCCTTCTTCAAACCTCTTTCCTTTCCCCCCCCCCTCTCTCCACCCCCTGCCTTCTCCTCTTTTGTGTTAAGTGAAGCAGGCACCTAACTCAGTCTTCAAGAAATTATTTTGGCTCAAAAGACACCTGACGCAGACAGCAAGTTGCTGTTTATAGAATGCCAAGCAGAGAGAGTATGAATACAGGCTAGCGGGAAGCCATTCTCTCATAGTGGGGTGGGTCTCACACACTTCTCAATGGCATCTCCTATTGGCTAGCTTAGGCAGCTCCCTGGCCTAGCATGCTGGCTCTTGTGGAACATATTCCAAGGCACCTCTCACTCACCATTCTTTGTAAAGGGAGCCTGGCTCAGGCTCTTTAGACAGCAGTGTTGGTTCCTGTCATTCTCTATGCATCGAAAAGCTTGGTGCCATGTTTAGCATTACAACCCTTAAATCCCTTTGATAGCAACGTGTCAGGATTGGGATCCACAAAGTGACAGGCACTTCAGAAAGAGGCTCATGGGATGCAAGTTTTGAAGAGACGGCATCACAAGAAAAAGTGTTCATTTGTTTGTATCACATCACCACCCAATTATCTCACACAACTGGAGGGCTCTCCTTCAGGAGAGGCCCATGAAGGGGATACTGGGGCAGCTCCCAGTCTATTTTAGTAGCAGATAAGTAAATGGCCATTTAGAGCTACAAGCCAAATATAATCTGTAATCATATGAGCAACAGCGTAATCATAATTGCTGAAGACTTCAGGAAGATGGGCACAGAACGAGTTTCGGCCACACGCAGTAACTTGCCTGTTTGCTCATTACAAGCAGACTTTCCTGTCTTACACCCACTTGTTCAGTTAAATTTCTTGGACTTTAAGGGATGAACATCCATATAAGGCTAGGTCTTCGTAAGCTACTTGTTCAAGTACGTATAATTGACTTCCCTTATTTCTGCTGTGATTCTTTGCATTTAAAGAGCTGAATTTCTAGTTTGTTGACAATCATCAACCAGTCACCCTTCCTAGGTGGTGGCCAAAGCTAGAGACATCCACCACTATTTGCTTTTCCTAAGTGCCTCAATTCCTGGTTTTGGCTCAGCTGAAATATGAAAGAGAAGCTTCTGAACATCTACAGGAATCCCATTCTCTGTGTTTTTGCTCAGTGCCTCTAACTTGCAACAAAGAGCACATCTTGCTAATTGTGTGATGCTGCTCCAGCATCTGTTTGTAACTCATGATTTATTTGGTATAAATCATCAATGGCTACAGCTAATTATAAACTTGCTGGTAAACCTGTGGCCATGCAGTCTCTGGCTGTGATTCTGACATTTCATTAGCTCAGACAGGATCAGGCTTGGTCACTATTTGGTCTTTGAAAGTGGCGCAGGAGTGGAGCTGTTGATGATTGCGTGGTGGCATTATTCCTTCTGAGCCAATAGTGTAAAAAAAAAAAAAAAAGTCTGAGCAAACCTATTAACATCAGGACCATCCACTTCCTAAGTCTAGCAATGGCAACCATTACAACTTGGCAGTATAAATATGTGAAATTCTGGAAGCCATACTAAGACTGAGCTTGATCTCAAACCCCATAGTATATCTCCAAAGTCAGTCTGACCTATTTTCTTTTCATAGCATTGATATACTTTGGAAGTTCTTCCAAACAAGCACTGGGTCACTGCCTAAAACATCATTAGTTTCAGAGGAAGCTTTTCATGTTCTGGAGCCTCAAATTCAAAAGCTGTCAATCCAGAATCTAAATTAATTTTAAGAGATGATATAATACAGATTTTAAAAAAGGAGAGAGTTCATGTTTTGCACATGGATCACACACTTGTGTGACTTATTACATCTCAAAGGTCAATAGCTGCTGCTCTTTCATGGGAGACTGAAACTCAGGGTCTAGGAGAGTTAAGTTACACTGAAAAGAATAAATCTAATCAGGTAGAAATAAAGATTCCCTGAGTTTCACTGTCCAAATCAAACAGATAAGACACAAAAGTACATACCTACGTGGAAAGAATTAGAGAACAGACAGAACAAAGGGCAGGCTACGTAACATTGTCAGCATGTATGCATAATATTAAACCACCCAAACACCACAACACTATTAGGGGAAAATGGGCAAGAATTAGGGGTGGCAGAACTGGCTTGGGTTAAAGAATTGATCTAGTTGTTCACTCAGTATTTGACCCATGGATCTGTTTTGAAGTTTGAAAAACTCAATTTTTTTTTGCTTAAACTGTATTTTCATGAGCCTCTGCACTTCCAGGATTTGACCAGGATCAAAGGTAATTTTGCAACAGTTTTGGCTCAGCCACAACCAGGATCTGTAAATCTTGCAAAAAGGACTGATCTTGGCCAATAAAGCTTTGGATGGGAACAGGCTGAACTTTGGGATGCTGAGGAGAATTGAACATTTTGATGGTTACCCATTATCATTTGTGACCCAACAGTTGATTTACAAGTTACCAGTAATCCCCGAAGAAAAGTTAAATCATTCTAAAAACTGTTAATGAACTATTCTCTGTTCCCTGGATAACTCATGGAGAAATATGTAACATTGCTTATGTTTACTTTCAGCAAATACAAGCTAAGGCTAAAGTCAAGGGTCTAGTTTTGGCCAGCTGGCATAGGCATAGCAACCCTAGTTTAATGAGTCACTACTGATTTATAAAAGGAGAGAGAAAAGAAAGTGACAAATCTAAGAAGAAAGGGGACCAGAGCAAAAGAAAGACTTCTGTTGCACTTCTCTTCTGTGGTTGGGCCCCTTCTTAGTTCAGTTGGTATCATTTTCTCATCTTCTCTCAGGTACTCTTTTCCTTCCTGCATTCCCTTCTAAGGGGGATCATTCAGGAAAGAATATAATATTGGAACTGGCCAGCAAAGATTTAATTACTGGAAAATTGTGAATCTTATAAAGAGTGTGAGTTCTCTGAAAGAGGCTTCTTTCTTAGTATAGCATTTCACAACCAAGCAGGTTCTTTCTAACTACACACCACTATCATACCAACAGCCCAATACTAGAGATGGGATACTAGTCTAGACTTTAGAAAAGCCATTTCTAAGTGCTAGGTTCAAAAGCTGGTTTCTGACCAGTTTAAATTTTGGAGTTGTTTTTAAACACTGACCACTTTCAGCATAGGTTAAGCAACCAACAATCTGATTCCATTAAGCATAGATAATGTCTGTTTTATTTCAGAGCAATTACTAGTGTTTACAGTCACCTGTGACATAAAACTGCTTTTAAACCAATAAGACCACTGTACTATAACTAAACAAGATGACTACACATGTCACTTTCATTATTAATTGGCTGTGACAAGTCTTGCTACAAGTCCTTTGTTTTCTCCTATGGCACCAGAAGTAAAAAATAGGTGGTGTTAGTCATCGCTGATGTCAGAAACTATTGAGGGGAAAATCATAAAACTTAATTACCAGTTTAGGAAGGAAGGAAGGTAACTTTTGTTTAAATAATAGAATGCTCTTTTAGGAGAAGCATCAGATTAAAAACTGAGAGAGAAAAAAAGTCAGAAAAGATGACTAAATTAACTGAGAGGATGTGGATGAGAAGTGAAGAACATAAGACAGTGGCCAAAGCCAGGTGCTCTAGAGGGGAAGAAGAGAACAAGCAATCAAGTGATCCAACCCATCACTCATTCCCAGCTTCTAGCAAAGGGACACCATTCCTCCCCATGCTGTCTAATAGCCATTGATGAGAAAACAGAAGAAAGGGGAGACACATCTATATATTCCTTATTTGTTGAAATTAAAACCAGAGAATCAGAAACATTGTGATGCTGCAGGAAGTGGTGTTGATCTTTCAGTAGGTGGACACACGTCTCAGTAAGTATTGAGCCAACAGCTCAGTTTAAGGCTAGAGAGCAGTGTGTGCTGCAGTTTTCTGGATGTGACACAGAACTATGATTTTATCACGTGGCCATTAAAGAATGGCTGAAATATGGTAGCAGGGTTCTTCTGCTGGCCTGCCTGCCAGGAGGAGTTAATACTCGGATTTAGGCTGCTGAAGCTTAGCTGGACCAATGTAGCTCATTAATTCCAAACTGATTACTTGGGAGGTCAGGCTGACTTTATAGAGAGGACACAAGGCGAGAAGAAACCCTATAACCAAGTGCAGAGGAGTGTACGTTGAAGCTTATAACGTGTTAGTGTTTCAGAGCCAACAGTAAAGCCAGTCCTCAGGAAGTGAATGAGTTTGCACACTCCTCAGTTCCATGGATTACTTCCTGAGAATAGTCCATGTGCGGAGCTGTGCACACATGAAAGTTAATCTGGAAGAAGGAAGGGTATAGATCCAAAGTGTAACAGCTATTCACTCCATGTGTAGATGCTTTTATTTCAGAATAAATAGCTTAATCTACTTCCAAAGGGATGGAAACTAGTTTGGAAGATGGCATTTATTCCAGATAAGAGCATCCACCTGGAGCCACTCTGGAATTAACTCAGGGTCCTGGCCAAATTCAGATGCAGGCAACTATGCTGGCCCTTCATATTTACCCTGCTGTTTGAATTGGAAAAGTGATTCTTCCATTTCAAGCTTAACTTATTGTGTAATGATGCTGGATGCTGTTCAACCATTGTACATAAGGATCATCTCATTCACTATTGAAATATTAGTGCTGGGGTAAAAATTTCTAGACTGAAACCTGCTTTAAGCATCTATTCATAGAAGCTGATAATTCAGAACTGTAACAGAAGAAGTCACTGCATAAAGGTGGAGAACTACAAGTGTACTCAGTAAATGTGGGTTTTTTTAGGCTGGCCTCTGAAGACAACACACATTACTTAGAGCTGTGGTCACCAACGCGTCGATCACGATCTACTGGTCGATCTTGGGGACCCGACCAGTCAATCGCGAGGCTTTTGAGGCCCCCCCCCTCATTGCCCCCACCCCTCAAGATGAATGCCGCTCTGATGCTACCTCCAGGAACAATAGAGGTAGCACAGGCTTCCAGCAGGGTGGGGAGAGTTCTGGAGCTGCGCGCCTGGTACTGGAAGTGCGCGGGCTGCTCTTCCTCCCCCCTGAACAGCCGGCGCAGTACCTAAAATGCCGGTCCGTCGCGTGCTGGGGACTTTGTTCCCGTCTGCCTTGGGGGCTGGGGGGAGTCCCAAACCACGCCAGCCCCAACCTAAAATGCTGGTCCATCGTGCACTGGGGACTTTGTTCCCCTGCTGCCTTTCTGCGCGGAGAGAAGGGGTTGGGTGTCCGGGACTGTGCCGGCTCTGGCTGCTCAGGCAGCGTGTGCTGCTGCGGGGAGGGGAGGAGTAAGGCGCAAGCTTCCCGAGCGGTTGCGGTTGGCGTGAGCTGGGACTCCCCCTCCCCCACAGGCAGGCAGCAGGGGAATAAAGTCCCCAGCACGCCGGCTCCAGCTGCTCGGGCAGCACGCACTGCCCAAGCGGTTGGGGCTGGCGTGGTCTGGGACTCCCTGTTCGCAC
Source organism: Pelochelys cantorii (assembly GCA_032595735.1). Lineage (NCBI taxonomy): Eukaryota > Metazoa > Chordata > Testudines > Trionychidae > Pelochelys > Pelochelys cantorii. Next base: position 61,107,950 of record CM064330.1, read on the forward strand.
TGCCCAAGCAGCTGGAGCCGGCGTGCTGGGGACTTTATTCCCCTGCTGCCTGCCTGCCTGTGGGGGAGGGGAAGTCCCAGCTCACGCCAACCACAACCGCTCAGGAAGCTTGCGCCTTACTCCTCCCCTCCCCATGGCAGCACGCGCTGCCTGAGCAGCCAGAGCCGGCGCAGTCCCAGACACCCAACCCCTTCCCCGCGCGCAGAAAGGCAGCAGGGGAACAAAGTCCCCAGCACACGATGGACCGGCATTTTAGGTTGGGGCTAGTGCGGTCTGGGACTCTCCCCCTCTCCCCCAGCCCCCAAGGCAGAGGGGAATAAAGTCTCCAGTGTGCCAGCTGGAGCCAGCGCGGTCCAGGACTCCCCATCCCCAGCCCACACAGGAAGGCATCAGGCTACACAACGAACCAGTGTTTCAGGTATCATGCTCCTGTTTAGGGCTTAGGGGAGCAGCCCACTCACTTCCTGGGCCTTGGCCTGCAGCTGCAGAATCCCCAGGTACTGGTCCCTGTCCCCTCCCCCTGCCCAGACCCCCCAAAGTACCCTGCCCCACCACCCACCGGCACCCTGTCCTCTGCCTCAAGTCCTTGCCCCAGCACCTACTGGCCTCCTGTCCCAGCCCCCATTGGCACCCTGCCCTGGCACCCAGTCTCCTGCCCCGGCACCGACAAGCACCCTGTCCCAGCACCCATTGGCACCCTACCCTGTCCCCTGTCCTGGTACCCCCTGGAACCCTTCCCCAATACCATGTCCCCTGCTCCCACCAGCACAGTTGGGGCCACATTAGTGAGGCTTGTGGGGGTTTTGGAGGAGCTTTTATTTTGCATCTCACTTGTGTGGCCCCAACTGACTTTTCTGTGGGTCAGTGACCCCTGACTCAAAACAGGTTCCCTGCCCTTCTCATAAATAAAGACAATGCAGAAACTTTTTGTGTTTGACAGTATTTTATTTAAAAATGAAGCCTGGCCAACAAACCCCCAATTGGGGCCAAGCCTCCATCTGCCCACAGCCTCATAGCACTCCTGCACTCTCCCTCCCCCCAGACCCTAGATCTGAACCTATCATACACTGAAACCCCCTGCCCTGAGCCCCTCACATACCCCAACCCAAATTTCTGCACACTCATACTCACAAGCCTGTGGCTTGCTTAATACCCCAACCCTACATCTGACCCAACACTGCCCGGCCTGAAGCCCCCTCTCCAACCCAGCATCCCCTTCACCACCTCCTCCTGCATCCAGATTTCCTCCCAGAGCTTGCACCTCTCACCCCTTCCCACACCCAAATCCCTCATTCCCACCCCAGAGCCTACACATCCTGTCTCAACCCAGCAAAGTTACGGCTAGACTACAGGAGTTTTTCAGGATTCCAGAGATATCCCAGAAAAACTCTTCTGCATCCAGGGATGCGTTTGTTCTTCCACTTTTTTTAGTGGAAGAGCAAACATGCTCTTTCGGTCACCCCTACATTCCTCTTTCCACGAGGAATAAGGGGGCTTCCAAAAGAAGGGGTTTTTCTGACATTTGGTCCAGTCTAGACAGGCCAAATGTTGGAAAAACCTCTTCCTACAGAAGAATTGGGGAAAAAAGCAGCGGTATAAGGTTTGGGGATAGCAAGTGATGGAGAGGAGGAGAATAGAGAGGAAGGGGCGGGGCTTTGGGGAAGGGGTGGGGCAGTCGATCTTGGCTTGTTCTGTCATTTAAAAAGTGATCTTGGGTGTAAAAGGTTGGAGACCACTGACTTAGAGGAAGTGGTTGTTGGTGCAGTTCCATTGTGTATCATTTTGCACTCAGTCCTTCTGGAGAAGGGGTGTTGTATAAGGCAAGATCATTACCATTTGTTCTAACTGAAATAAGCATTGAGGTCAGTTTTAATTTGCATCAATAAATGAAGGTCACTTCTATGAAAGTCAGTCTCTGCTTCAGCTTTCTGCCAATTCAGAAAGCTACTTGGCCTCCTTTCCCTTTTCTATTCCTTATCACAAAATGAATTAACTTAGTTGTTAACTTTACACTATGTTCACACTGTTGTATAGATATTCTGAACCAATCAAAATCCAAGTCCTACGACATGGACAACAATGGAGAGGGTTTTCCTGGAAAGCAGTAGATGTATTTTCCCCTGAAATATTAATGAAGGTGAAAAAAAAATCAACCCTAGGTTTATCCTGATTTTTTTCCCCCAGAATTTGTCCAAACAGTCATAATAAAATCTCTAACTCACCTCTGATAGTATTCGTAGTTGCAGCCTGTGCTTGCTTTCCATGGCCACTTAAATCAGACTTCTATTTAGTTATCCAGAAGACGATTAAGAGGGTCTATTCGTACCTGCATAGGGAGAAGATCTCTGATAGCTGAGAGCTCTTTGCTCTAGTGGGAAAGTGCATAATGAGAGCCCAATGGCTGAAATCTTAAAGTTAGACAGCGCAACTGATGAAGTGGGTTTTACCCACAAAAGCTCATGCTAGAATAGATGTTAGTCTCTAAGGTGCCACAGGACTGCTCGCTGATTTTAAAGTTACATGGCTGTCCCTCAAACTCCACAGTAGGAAAGTTGCGAATTTAACTGTGAGGATAATTAACCATTGCAATGTGAATGTAGTAGATTCTCCATCACAGAAGTCATTAAATCAAAACTGCATACCATTCTAAGAGATGTTACACCTCAAACAGAAGTTACACCTTTGATGCAGAAGTTGCTGATTGAGATTCCAGTGGCTAGTAGCGAAAATCCAGCCCACCCACTACTTTGGTTTCCAGCCTAGGGACCTTATAGCAGTCAAGCTCTGCTCCATCCCTAATCTTGCTATTATTTCCATGGGCTGCTTTCTGTTCTATTGGTACCAGGCTTCTGCTTCATCACCCTTCTGGGCTAGGCTCCCAGGGCTTTGCTCTCCTCCATTACCTCTCTAAGCCTAAAGAGCTGCAGGCCTCCACACTGAAGCCCCTTTCTGCTGCAAACTGCCTAGCTTTATACCAGCCTGCCTGGGCTCCATCCTATCAAGCTTCTCTCTTGCTTCAGGTGTGTTCTATCAGGTTACTAGCATCCGCCGAGCCACATTAACCATTTCCAGGCACATAGTTGCCAATATTAAGATGCTTCAAAGGAAAGTGCAAGCACCCCCCTAATGGAATAACCACCTCACAAAATTAGTTGATTCCTAACTCAGTTAATGCTTTAAGTCCTAAAGCATGAGTTTTACTTCTTATAAATATTGTCCTATCTAATGTAACTTGTATTTTCCTGATGTTGGTTTGCTCAAAAATACTGATTTAACAATCAAAACATTCCCTGGGAACATGGTGATTCTGTCAAATGTGTAGGCAGAAGTAGGTAAGCAGTATGGTTGGTTGGCCAACTGCATAGTTCCTCCTCTACTCCCCTGCAGTTTACTTGGCAGGCTGCCTGTGATCCTGCAGCTCTCTTGGATCCTGCCTCCTGAGCTGTGAGGTTGCCCCGGAGCCAAGCAACCTACCCAACCACCTAGGAGGCAGCGGACAAGCTCCAGGGGATCTGTGGATCTCAGGAAAAGAGGGATATTGGACATCTACCAGACTGGCTGTGTGGGAACTGTGGAATCACGTAGGCCGGGCAGCCAACTATCCTGTCTACTTACCTGCTGGGTTGCCCCTGAAAGTTTTGACCAATCTTAAAAGAGTTCTGGACTGTCCATATGTTCATTATGCAGCCATTTAACTTTCATGTCTGCTCATCATTCACTGATTCAAGATCATACTGTTTTTTCCCCATTCATCCATGGTCAAGTTTCTAAAGGGCTTGTCTGAAGTATTCCCACAAATTCAGGAACCCTCTCTGTCCTGGGATCTCAATATCATTAATAGGTCCCTTCCTTTTCAGCTGTTAGTTACATATTCTTTTGCATCTCTCTGTGAAGACAATCTCAGTTTTCAGAGTGAGAGTACTGCAAGTTCTAAGGGCAGCTCCACCAGACAACACCTCTTTCATTGAGGTAAGTTTACATTTAGGTCACACCCTCAGTTTCTCCCAAAGCTGGTCTGAGATTTTCACTTTAACTAATCCATATACTTATCAGTCCCTCCCATACTCCATTCTTCCAGGGAGAGACCACTTTACACCCTTCAGTTGTTCCTCAGGCCCCATTTTTGTGCAAGTACAAAGAACAGAAAACCTTAGAGTTTCTCCAAAGCTTTTTTGCTGCTTTTACTAAAATACGAAGGGTCAGGCAATTTCAATTCAAATGCAGGGGTGGGTGTTTTAACCTGTAGTACAGAGTAGCTAGTTTACAACCCACAAGGCAAATTGGAGTACACTCTGCAAGAACGCAATCAGTTTCTGGGGCTTCTTTTAGAAGCATCTGTACAGCTGTCATAGGTAAGGCAGCAACATAGACCATTCATATATTTGCTGAGCATCTTGAACCAATGCTTGACTTCGCAGAGCTGTGCTGCTGTCAGTCTCCAAGGTCCTGCCTCTTTTTATTGCCTGCTGCTTGTGAATCACCACAGGTGGAATACACAAAAGCACATGGACAAAAGGGAAGTGACTTACCTGTATAACAACTGGAGCTCTTCCAGATGAGTGCTTTCTATGTATTCTGCAACCTACCCTGCTTTCCCCACAACTACAGACTAACCCCAGTTAGAAGCTGTATTAGCGAAGAACAGAGGATTGGTTGGTCTATGTCCCCTTTGTGGCCTTAGGTAGGTGAGTTTGAAAGGCAGCGATGTGGCCCACAGGAAAGTGCTAGCCAAATAAATAAATAAATAAATAAATCTAATTTTGAACACTCATGTCTCAAATTTTAACTTCATAAAGACAAGACACTGCAAAACACTCCAGTTACTGTAAAGAGAAACAACTTCCTTTTCTGGTATAGCAAATTTGTCTAGTAACCTTATGAAAAAATGACGCAGTGTCTCTATAGACCTGGGGTGCACCTCAAGTGAATAATTCCATTAATAAAAGGCAATAAATACTTTCTATGCCATATGAAGGTGCTCTGTGAAGCTCACTGTGGCAAGGTACCGCCCAGGGCAATAATGTAACAGGATTAACCGGCTTAGACATTTTTTTAATGGCTAATTATTAGAGCTGTCCTGGAAACTAAGTTCTGCAGCAGAAATGGTCTAGAGTTTCTGAAATAAAATATACTCCCTGGAATCAAATTGCTGGGGCTGCCCTGCTCCCAAGCTACTGGGAGGTTGGTGGAAGAAGAGGCTGCTGCTCAGACAACTTGGGAACTGGGTATGAAGAGCATATTTTGGAAACATCAGAACGTTCCTGCTATGAAAGTTCACTTCCTGTCCTTTAGCACTTTGCTTTCAGCCTTGTATAGATTAATAAAAATGGTATTTTTAAGCCTCTTGTAAAGTGTTAGATGGTCCTAATCAACTCTAAGATTTTAAAGGTGCTAGTACCCAACACCTATAGCTTTAAACAGTGGTTAATTAGTTAGCTAATGTTTTAAAAATTGCCTTTTCCCTTAGCCTAGCAATAGTAATCCCGTCTTGCTCTTTGCTAATTAGTTTTATTTTCTTAGACCCTGACTAACCTGTCATCCAATCTGAACTGGTTAGTAAGTGATAACACAATTGAATAGTTCCAGGATTCAGAGCCCACAAAAGGTGTTTTATTGAAACACTTCAGCTCAGATTTTCATTTTACTCTCTAAATCAGGGTGGAATGTTGAACACATGGCATATGCCTGGATCCAGTCTCCTGGGCATTTTCATTGAGCACTCGGCTCACCAAGGCACCCGGGTCAAAGCTGCTCCTCTGCATTTTGCCCAAAGGAACCGCAAAGGATTGGAGTTAGAGATGAGAGAGATCAGCTCTTGCCTACTTGAGCTCTGGCACCTGAGCCCCTCCTTCCTCTGCATTCCCTTGCAGCTGTTGGGACCTTCAGCCTGGAAGTATTTCCTCAACAGTCTCCCATGGCTTCCCACATCCCAGCTAAGCCCACTGGACTATGCTCAGGAGAGTGGCTGCTTCACTCTTGTTGGATGGAGGCCTGTTTTAATATGTTCAGGTTAATAGAAGTCCAGCTAAATAAAGTTTATAAAAAGAAATATTGGTATAAACTTAAGTGAGATGAACTAGGATAGGGGTTTACAAGGCCCTGGTAAAGTCATGAGCTGGCATAAAGTAAAATTGAATGATTCTAGAAATGGGAGAAGTGTTCATAGTTGACATCCTAAAATGTCAATGACATCCCAAAAGGACAATGGTCCTTTCTGGCTCTGGAAGCTATGAAAAAGGACAGTTAAGTACCATCTGATGTCATCTAAGGACTATTAAGCAGAGCATGCCTCTTGTAGAGGCTCTACTGCTAATGTGAAAAGGAATAAGAACAATTGTTCAAATGAAAGTCTTCATTCTTTACATTTTAAATGCTTTAATTGTAGTGTGCTAATAAAAAGATTTTAGTGCTGTTACCTCAGGAGTCAGAGATAGTTCAGTCTGATTGTGTCAAGTTAGCAGTCTAATGCTGTAACAACAAAACAAGGATTTAAACACTCTCTCTTTAGGACTGGGACAGGCTCCACCCACTCCAAAATCCCTTTTCAACACAACAGTGCTATCATGACCCACAGCAACCAGTAAGGGAAAGAGGCTTCTTTTTAAACACACCACTTCTGCCTTAGTTTCTACCATCAACAAAAATAGAGAAGGGGAAGAAAAGAAGGAGGGAAGACTAAGTGCTGGGGTGGGTGGAATGGAAAATTCCTCAAGTGCAGGATGAGGGAGGGGGACTGGTTATATAGTGGGGAATGCCTATCAGGGTAAAGCTCATGGGAAGAGCGAATGCCTAAATCAATTTACTTTTAATAAGTGTGGTGTTTAACTTGGTAAGCCAGGTGGCACATACTGTAGTCAGGCAAGATGGACTTTGGTTTTGCTAGTGAAATATTTATTCCTGCCCGCAGATTTTTAAACTGTAATTAATTAGGTCATCACCGCAGAATGAGTTAGACACTCCCATTCTAAACCTTTTCTCCACCCACGTACCTTTGATGGCTGCATTTGAAGTACTTCCCCAGCTAAAGTGGGCCTCCAGTGCAGCCACTAACATAGTGAGCCATCAAAATAATATCTCCTGCATTGCCCTCTGCAGTGTACCCATTAACTATAAGATACCACCAATGCTCCTGTCTGTCTGTGTGGTTACACCGTAAGTGGTCAAATCATTCTGGTGATAAAACGGAACATGTTTGCTTATGTCTTTACAAATAAACCAAAGTAAGTGCCAGAATTGCAAAGTTAACATTTTATTGAACTTAAACTGATATAGAACAGAGGGGCAACAATAGTTCAAATGTTCATTAGTTAAAATGCCACTGGGGTGTTTTGCTTTTGACTCTTAGCACAGTGTGTGCAATTATTGAAAAATAGCTTTTTAAAAACATTTCAAAAAAGGCAGAAAGGGGGATTCCAGCCCTGTTTTTCTTCACATTACCACAGTGCTGTCTAACATTCCATTACTTCCTTTAATACTGTCAGTTTGATATCCTTCCCCCAAACTGAAAAGGCTACTCAAGTGCTAGCCACATCTCTTCCCATCAGGTACACATGAAAAAATTTAACAACACCTATGAAAATAATTAGCTGTAAGGAGACTTCCAAACCAATATGGAATGAATGCACATTTACATTGGCAGAAAGACTAGCTGTGAAATTTCTATTATTTTAAAGTAAAAGTTACAGTATATGAACTGCTTATTCAATCCAATTTTTGTTCAAGGCATCTTCAGTAATGTGCATCCAACACTTATGTCTGCATATGCTTTACTTAGCATCCTATTTAAATATCTTCAGGGAAAATTTATTGTAAAACTTGCAAAATCAACTGGTTACTTAGGAAATTTAACACCCAATTTAAAAAAAAAGCATTCAAAATAGCCAGCAAAAAGAGCTAAAACTTTGTCTGAATTATGTTTTCAGATCACTTAACATCTACAAAAAAATGTGCTAACTCGCCCCCTCAATTACTCCCAGATTAACAAACTAGTAACTGAAAAACTACGCCATTTGTGTATGAAGGTTTTGCCAGTAGTGGGCAGCTATTCGTTCCCTTTGAGAGAAGCTATCAAAACAGCATTTCAAATGTTTCATCACAGTTTTCTTCAAATGCAAGACTCACTGGATTTCCTAAAACCAGATACAAACTGGCTTCCCTTCACCAACAGTGTTGTATTAACAGTAGTGTAATGCAAGCCAAGTTTTTGCCACTGTTTGCAAAAAGTTTAATCTGTTTGAGTGAGATGGCAAACTTTGAGAGACAGCCAGTACTATTAGAGGCCTTACTTCAATAGGCTTGGACATTTGTTCAACAGGAATATACACTCTAGGGAAACTCTGAGAAATGCTGAATGCAAAAGGACAAAATTTAGATTAAGGCTTTTAAAGTCGTTTGTCAGGTCTATGATAAGCAATGCTGGATCTCTATGAAAGATCAACTTCCAGCTGCAATAGATGCCTATAAACCAGAAGATGTGTGCCAGCACAGGTGACTCCTTTGGTACAGAAAGACAATATGAATGCTTCAATTGCAGTGGTCTAATTTATAAAGTCATGGTATCACACAAAGTAGGCACTGAGATAATTACTACATGTACTGTCACTGCTTTAGAGTAACAATGGAGTAGATGTTACAAAGTCTGTGCTTTGGCCTGCAGTTACATTTCAGATATGAGAACATTTATTGCCTAAAATAGACCATTTTTAGAACCATACATTTAGCCTGAACAATACAGCCATTGTCATTTCATTGTTGCTAATGGATCAACATCAAAAGTTGTTATACTAAAACTGAAGTCAAGTGACAAGGCATTGTGTTCAAGTTTACACATTTTCATAACATGTCTGGATTTAATTCAGCCCTCAAAGACATTTATTTCATTGGGAAGCATGCAATTTCCTTTGCATAGTCTTACATTTTTAATAAATGTTCAAGTAATTAAAAACTTAACATGCTGATTGTACCAGTTACAATTAATCAAGTAAAAGCAACTGAAATCTCAACATAGTGTTAGAGACATCAAGTTGGTACTAAGTAATGAGAATCCTTACATATCTGTAGTGTAACAAAGATCTCATTAACTTGGAAGACAAGTCCCTCTCATTGAATCTGACTAGTTAAAGTAATGCATCAAAAGGATTGATACTAAACGTGCACTCTACTGTTCCAGTTATTGTAGTGTACACTTTCTGGCATTTCTATAAAACATTTTCTGGTTTACAGTGATACACAACAATTTTTTTTGATGCTGGAGATAAAGTTTATTAAAGGTACTACCAAAATTTTGGCAAACATTCCAAAATCAGATTTGTAAACATAATGCTTCCCTTTTCAATTGGCAGCACTTTGAAAAGACAAATACAATAAGACAAGTAAACAAAGATTAATCCAAAATGCTTAATTTTTTGACCAAATAACTTATGTTCCCACAATGATAAAGTGACAGTTTAAATCAAATTAAAGCAATAAACTGCATGAAATGAAAGTTTGTGCTGTTTGATGATCACAGTATTTTATAGTTAAATATATCTGTTCTTTGTTATATTCCTGGCACCCAGGAGAAAACTCTTTAAATATACATTTCATGTAGGCAATAGCTTCTTGGCATATCTCTCTTCAAAAAAATACTTTATAGCAGTATATAAATAGGTCACCTACATGTTTAATTTTATAATTTTGCCCAAAAACTATAGATCTGTTCAATTTTTGTAAAGTATCAATTTTCCCCAACACTAATAAAGCTGACAAACTGTTGAAATGGAAATGCTTTCATCTTCCACAATAGAAGTAGCAATTTTATAGGAAAAAACCTACAGCAACACTCCTCAGTTGTTTTAACCTGAGCGTTTGGCCTACTTGGAGCAGCAGCTTTTTTTCTTCTCTCATCATGCTCACACCCACACAACCTTGCACACATACAGTACAAGCACACACTTTCAGATGCTGGTAGGCCACAGAGTGCTTCCCACTGTTTTAATAAAATGGGAAGCAGTGTAGCTAATAATTTAACTACACTAAGCACACACTAGCAAACACCTTAAGGCAACCATTGCAGTGGGGGTTTAAGTTGCAGGGGTAAGTTACTGTTGTCAATGAAGAGGCTGTATATAGCTTTCATATATACACACACACACCTCTTTAACCCTCCAAATAATGTTTTCACGTTCTTTAAAAATTTTGTGCAAATTTTAAACCTTCTACCATTTAAGGCAAAGAGTTTGAATTAACAAAAAAAGGTCAGAAAACAGGCCTATATTTATCCCAAAGCATTTCAACTTGCTACATTGTTTTAATGTGCACAACTTCAAAGTAAAGATACTGAGTCCCCAGTATCTACTGGTAAAATGATTTCCATGGACAAACATAGTCTTAAGGAAAAGAAGGGACCAGAAAAAAGCAGCTTCAAATATGCAGAGAAGCAACCTCAACAACAACAAAAGTAGTAACTCAGGTCTGCTAATACTGAAACTTTTGTAATGCAAAAGTTATCTTTTTAGACTCTTAGAGCAACTCATTTGGAATTTTAAATAAATAAGCTTAAGTTTATTCACATCTTCTGGTCCAAGCAGAGCTTTAGTGCCATGACTCTGCTTGTCGTTGGTCAAATTCACCTATTAGTCTTTTAATATGAGCCAGTTTGTTATGGAGATATTCACATCTGTACTTTTCCTCATGATAGTTGGGACTAGACTGCAAGGAAAGAGAAACAAGTCAGGGTGCAGAAATATTTTTTCAATATCTGAATGTCCATCACTAAAGAGGACAGACAGACCCTGTGAATAGGACAAGCCATATGAAAGTATTATCATATCCAATCTTTCCACCTCCCAACTGTACATACCTCTTTGATCTTCCGATATTCCTGTAGGACTTCCTCATGAACTACCTGCAAATAAGAAAACTGAAATAAAGACCACCTGAAACCATTTCACTGTTGTAAAGTAAAATTAAATATAACATGGCTTGAGGAATGGGGTGAATGTTCAGTTTTACCACACACTTAAGCCTTGTCTACACAAACATTTAGTTCATGGCAAACTGTGTATGAATCTACCCTGCATTAGCCCACTATGGACTAAGTGCCTGCATAGATCCTGCTGATATCCATTAACAGTTCATTAATGCTCTTTTAATCCACAATGATAGTGTGAAAAATAGATTAGCATCAAAACGTGCCACAAAATAAATATGTGTAAAGACATCTTTATTCTCTGCTATGGTTGGAATAAAGATGATAGAGGAGCAAGTTCCTCTGCACAACAGGACAATAGCCAGAGTTCAGGAACAGTGTCTCCTGGCCCATCCTCATTGGGGAAACAGGTTATGGGGAAAAAAATTAGAGTTGCTGCTCCAGAAACTTTCCATTAATTTATTTCCTCCCACTGATATATTATGATCCTGCACAAGAGTATGAGCTACAAACAGCATTAAACTTCTCATCTTATACAGACGTACAATGCCACTTACTGCATAACCCTAGAAAAACAGACTTTGGGTCAATCATTTGTTATGTATTCTGGCATACTAGAATTTGGTTCAGTGATTAACCTAGACATTGGGAGGCCAAGGTTTATTTCTCTACTCTGACAGAGACTTCCTGTGAAATGGGGCAAGTCACAGCATCCCCATTCCTCAGCTGTCCATTTGTAAAATGTAGAGAATAGTACTTCCCTATCTTCCAGGGATGTTGAAAGGATAAATACATAAGACTGTGGGGCACTCGGAGAATTTGGTGATGGGATCCAAGTAAGTACCTGAGACAAAAGATGCTGCTTCTGCCAAATTATGTATATTTTTCTCCAACAAAGTATACATTCATCTAAGGTTTCTCTATCAAGTCTGACTTTTATCTTACACATCTTTTATCTTAGTTTTCAAAAAGCTGAGTATTGAGCTATATGCTTAAACATGTGGGGTAAGTGAAAGGTAAAAACTACTAACAAATGCCTTTTTTTTTTTTTACCTGATACTCCTTAGATCCTGGAGAAAGGCGCTTACGCTGAGCATCAAGTTTCATAAATCTTCTAGTGACATTCTCCATCCTAGCATGTAAGCTTCTGTATTCATCATACTCTGCATTGAAGTCATCCTTGTAACTCTGGCGTTGCTCGTATGAGACAATAGCTATATATTTTCTAGTGGAAAGAGTAAAGTTATACTTATCTTCCATGATAAGATCTTTGTATACATTTTTTACAATTCATTGCAAGTAACTGGAGCATACATTACTACGCACTTTGCTTCTCAGTAAGTCATAGATTTAACTAATTTAAAATGTACTTGTCCTACTGGTATAATAGACAAATATTAAACTGTACACTTTGGCTGAGGTGGCTTTTAGAGTCAGTGTATTACAAACAAACAGTCTTTAACAGAACTTACAATATTTCAATGGCAAATTGCAGTTTATTCACATACAAGTATTTTGCTCCACATGATGTTTTTTCAGAAGTCATTAGACTATCTACAACTATAGGTGCACACAGAACAGTTAACATGCATTCAAATTAAACAGAACCAATGCTTTTGTTTAAATAAGGGAGGAGCTGCTAGCAACTCATTTCCTATGATGTCCCCTTAATTTCAGAACATCTCCTGTATTGATCTGCTGGAGTCAAGTGCATTCACCTCCTCTGAATGCTGCGTAAGCAGGCCAGTATTTTTGCTAGTATTTAGGAGGATTTGAATTGATGAGCAAGGATACAAGACTTTATTTCAAGATATGGCAGATGTGTCACATTTGAATAGGAGGTTATAACTAATAGGATAAAAATATTAATTATTAGGGCTGTCAAATGATGTGTGTTAACGCCTGCAATTAATGCAAGCAAGGCAGGATTAACACATTAATTTTTTTGAAGGGGCAAAATTTAATTTTTTCGAAGGGGCAGTGCTGCACAGAGCTGGGGTCAGCTGGGAACTCCAGCTGATCCCAGACTCCCATGGTGCTGCCCTGTGGAAACGCTGCCACAGCATTTCAAAGGGGCAGCGCACACAATAAATCGCGATTAAATTTTTTAAATTGCTTGACAACACCTATTAATTATCTGTATTAAAAGTGTCAAACTCATCTAAACAACCTGTGGTACATGACAGACAACATAAAACAAGCTGCAATGAGGCCTGCCACTGAGAGGGATTATCACAACCTTGCCAAGCACAAAAAAATGCTTCTGGCCAATAATGCTACTCAAATCCTCAAAAGTTGCTAAGGACCCAGCAAGGCCAAGTTGCTAACCTTGTGAGATTAAAATTAGGCAAACAATCAAAATAGCAGGTATCTTTGTCTTTTTTCTAGTTTTCCCAAATACAGAGTTACTTTTGGTCACATCTGATATCAGCCTCAGTCAACTTGCCATCAACTAGAACATCCCTGTCACCAGAGGTACTATCATCCCAGGTGCCCCATGTACATTGAGCACAAGGGTACAACAGAGGAGATATTGCTCAGTAGCACCCTTTGGATTCTCTCAGTAATGGAGCAGGAGCACCTCTGTCTATTCCTTTTAGGACCAAGAGGTATGTTCATCTTGTGATCAACAACATGAGAGATAGCAGTCACATTTTTAAAAGTAGTCTCTGTTGTATATCCAAGCTCTAAACAAGAACAAGCAGGCTGATGAAGATCAAGGAAGTTCTTTGACTCCAAATACAGCAGAACTGCTTTGCCATCAGCTTTTCTTGCTCATTCCTTTATTTACCCAATTAGCTTGGGTAAGTTTCTCCTGAAGGGGACTGACAAATTTGTCTCTAGTAGAAAGAAAAAGGCCAGGAGAACATGAATCACACAACTGTCTGGAGGTCAAAAATTTCAATACTATTTCCAGAATCTATGAGCACTGTCCAAGATTCAGGGAGAAGATGCACTTCTGTTTCCTCAACCACTACAGATACAATCTGGTTCAAATTAGGAGTTATTTAGGAAGTAGTTTTCAAATGCAACTGACAGTGTTGATCTAAAAGCTGCTGCTTAATGTTTTTACAGAGAATGCCCAATAAAACACAGTTTGTACCTTTCAGCTTTTCAAGAAATGCTGATGAAATGGTAATTTTGAATAGGATGAGAATAAGTGTCTTTCTGCATTAAAATTTATATTTTAGGGAACGTAGGCAATACACAAAATCAAGACCAACTGTAATCCAAAATAAGGCAAGAATTTTGAACTTTGTCTAAACTTTTATTGCCAACCTACACAGCTGCTATCCCACATAAAACATCTTTCATATAGACCACTTCTTCCTTTAAATTCAATAGGCTTGCACTGTTTAATAATATATCTCAATCCATGTTTATTCCTCTCTCTTTGTGACCTTTTTTATATAGTCCTAGGTGGTTTTGCTAGAAGCAGTATGTTATACTATACATAGCTGCAGTTTGCATCGTCTGTTTAAAGAAACATTTGTTAGGTTCTATTAAATTTAACTGGCACAATAGAGACTGACCCACTGCAGCTATGGTGATTTACAAACAAGTATTACGTATGGGTAAAGATGACAGAAAAGAACTCTTAATTTGCAGTAATCACTGAACCTAATGTTCAAAGTATTCTCATTACTACGCATCAGAGGGAGCCTATACGAAAAAAAGAGAACACTACAGTGGAATACAGACTTATTTTATTACTCCTAGACCTATACAAAATCTAAATCAAGTCACATAGCTCTTAGGGTCATTTTAGGAGCATCATTAAGATGGACAACATTTCTATGCTAACTCAGTGCATGTGTTGTCATTGCCTTAATGTAATAATTACAGCTGGTCAGAAAAATTCTAACTGAAACAGGTTTTTAAATGGAATCTGCCAATCTGTCTAAAGTGAACTGCTTTCTGTAGACTATTCAGTTTTGGAAACCAGGCCGGTTTCTGACAACACATTGGCTGGATTCCTGCCAGCTTGCTGCCCTGGTTCCTGGACTGCAGGGCGTCCAGCATCTGTCAGGTGGCTTACTCTACAGCAGGAGCTCCATCCCCTTTTGCAGGAAATGTGTAATTTACATTCTGAATCAGAACAGAAACTAACTTGAAAAAAAAGCAACATTACTGTGTTAAGTGGAATAGCTTTCTCTTCCCAGTTCTAACAGTGTTATTTGCACTCAACATGTCAAGCTGTAAGTTAGCTTTATCACCACCACACCTGGGTGGTGGCTGCATGGCTTTTCCCTAGCCCCATGCATGCATTTACTGGTATTATGGTACCCATCTTGTTCTGCCAAATTAGCTCTGTTGGAGAGGCAGGATTATCAGTTGCTCTAAGGAGCAAGGAATTAAGAAGAGAAATGCATTTGAAAGCTGGGCCAACTTTATTTTAAATTCTTTCCATGCATATTTATCAGATCAATGACTAATGTTAAAGAAGATGGTTCAGGACATTACTGTACCATCTGTTTTAACAACAGAAAACAAGATGTACCAAAATTAAAGTGCTGACTGTTAGAGAAATCTTGCGCTCTGTGGGGACTGAACTCATCTGCCTGAAATAATGTTGCAGTTATTCCTCACTGAAATGAGCTCTGATCAAGCTAACAGAGTAGTCCTGTCCTCTCTATTTTACTAGTATATGCAAGAGAAGTGGAGTGTTCTGCGGAAACAACAGGGCTCACTGCCAGTATTACAATGGATATAATTGACACATGCAAGCTATGAGAGTCTAGCACTGAAATCAAATCTACATTACAATTAGTCACTTTTAGAATATAGCAGCATGTTTGACTGAAAATTAGGCTTGCATCAACATTTCAATTTTGGACACTAGAACTGCCAGCAAAAGCCTCACTCTTTTCTGTTAGGAGATGAGGAACATTTTTAAGAAAATCCATGCTGACTTTGTTTATAGTTTTTGGTATAAAGGAAAAAAAAAAATCACAAAATAGCAAAAGAAGGTTTTGTTAGTAGCACAACTGGAACTGAGCAAGATGCTCTTTGATTTTTACATTTTGAAGAAAAATGTAAAGCCACCAATAAAACAGGCGTTGAACATCTGCAGAAGTTATGTGTAGGATTTTTATAACTGTTTCAAGGAATTTGTCTGATAAATACTGGGTTTTAAATGTTTTAACAATACATATTTAGCTAATAGACCGGCTCTCTTACAATAGCTGTTTCAGTCTGAGACAATTTTTTAAATACTAGAAAATGATCATCCTTTAGCTGTGCCTAAAGTTACACAGCTAAATTGCTGGCATATTAAAAAATTTCACAATCTCCTGTGGAATGAGTTAAGAAGTTAAAATTAAGATTTATTAGTGCTTGCCAATTTTTCATACCCATTAGTTCATTTTAATATGCTCACTCTAGTTTCTAGGTGTCATACAGAAATGGAAAAATAAGGTGCTTGCTAATGAATTTTTACTCCTTACTATGTATGTATACTCTTCGGGATGCTCAATCTTAATTTTGAGTCAAGGTTCCCTGATTTTTGCAGCTTCCTGATGAGCAGTTTTATGGTAAACTGGTTATTTTCTACAGCAGTTTCAACTTCAGCCTGTGATCAGGTTGCACGAAACAGTTTAACACAGTTTCCGAGTGGATGAAATCAGTGACCTGGCATTAAAAAGAATCTTCAGAGAATATTGTAATTATTTTTATAATCCAAGGCAAGTTTGGAAGTTATACACTAAGTTACAAATCTCCCCATATAGAAATACAAAGTGTAGTCTTTTACTAAAAAAGTACTGACATCCAAATATTTGCCCATTAAAGGTGGTACTGCTTTAGTTTCAGTGACCATCTGTAAAACAACATGGGTTACAATCTCCTACAGGGCTAAAACTATGTAACAAAGAAACAGAGAAGTGTCATTTAATTGTAATTGGTGTTCTTTTCATGCCAGGAAAACATGGAATGTTCATACAGGGTGCAGGGAATGAAAAGCTGTAGTTAGATATATACAACTCATGTGGAAACATAGCTGAGCATATATCTTCCGATCATTACTAATATGTGTTCTGTTTAGACATTTTGTACACGTGTTAACCGAAGCTATATTAACTGCAATGTAACAATATTACAGTTTATTTTATATCTATATAAATAAAAACTTTAGATACTGGTGAAAGTATTCAAACACTCACTGAAATCCCTCAATTAAGCCAGGACTTGTTTTTAATCACAGCCCATCTTTTCCCATTATTTAATCTTGCAAGGCTATCAGTCCTGCATTTATCACGTCACAACCTCTGAGGGAAACTGTGAAGTGCTAGGACTTCACTAGAATATCAGAATGCAAACACAGATGGTAAGGAAAGATATCTTGTTCAAAACAAATCTGATATATTGAAAGCAAGGCAGAAACTCCCACCCACTCCACTTTCAGAGTTACAAACAATCCTTAATCATAGAAAAAGTATGAAATGCTAGGCCTCAGATTAGGAGACGACTCAGCAGGAAGTGAATGGCACGACTGGTCAGATTATTCCTTGGCCCCAACACCAGACATATTCTCTACAAGGCTACATGAAGCACAGTACAACTACCCAGGTGGACGTTAGCATACGGGAGCAGCAGTCCTCAAGTATTTGCCATTGTTCTTTCAACATTTTCATCTATGCTGAGTGAGGAGGAACATTCTGTCTTGTGGAAGACTCTGGGAATATATGGAGTCAGCATAGATGTCACCAAGTGAGGGTTAGCCATAATTGGAGGTAGGGTTAATAAGTTAGCAGACAGTTTTATATGCATTATAGTTAAACTGTAAAAGCTAAGGTCTAACCACTGGATACAAATCAAGTAAATGTTAAGTAAAAAATGGTTTTCATTTTTTCTAGTAAGTGCTTCATCAGTAACCTGCTTAGCGCTCTTTCCCACAAACACTCATGAATAAGAGGAACTTTACTTCTTTAAAGTAGTCCCATTGACTTTAATGATACTGTTCAAGGGACAATAGTTACCCCATGTGCATAAGTGTTCACAGGACTTCAAAAAGAAATTCTTAGATTTTAAATGGCTCTTGTTTAAGAACTGAATGAACAAGCTCAGAAAAAGGTTCAATATGCACACGTATGTTCACAGTGTGGCACTACTTTTAGAACGAGTAGCTCTGACAGGGCCTTTTAAAATGTTACATTTTGGTAACTCTTCTATTTTCTAATTACATAAGACCTTTCACAGCTGATTTTTTGAACTGCCTATTAGAGCATGGCATGAATTTTGTCAATCTTAAATATAGTTTTACTTACACAAAGTAGTCTGGTAGTTCACTTGTTGATGAAGGATCTGCAGAGTCAGTGCAAGTATCTTTAACACCTACGTGAAAATAAAAGGTTGATGTTACAGGATTCTAATATCCCTAATGCAAGTCAAATCTGAAATGTCAGGAACACTCCTTCCCAGGAATTCTACTTTGTCATCTCACTATGTAATCAAGCACATAACTGAAAAATTACAATAGAGGCCATACGACCAACTCTGCAACAGCCAATACCAGGAGTTTAAAGTGCAGTAGCTACTGTGGAATCTATACAATAAAATAATGCAATCTTAACCCAAGGTCACCCTTCTATTAGCAAAGTAAGTTGTGGCATCTGCACAACAATTCATGTTCTGAGGTGGCAGATGGGACCAAACAATAGGAACTAGAAATTACACATCAAAATGCAACTCTCATAGGACCAAACTAATGGACAATAGGGTGGAAGCTAATGTGCTTTTTTCTCAGTGCAAGTTTCCTTTCTTGCCCTTCTCCTCCCCCAACTATGGGAAACAAAGTTCTGATTTAATTTGAACAGTTTTCTATACGAAAGTAGTCCTTACTGCATTTTATGCGAATCAAATTAGAATTTAGGCTTTAATCCTGAACAGAAGATTTCTTCGTTAACATGGCAACAGTACTTTTTTTTACAGGTTGAAAAGCAAGTCAATATGTTGTTCTTCAGGAAAGTGTCATGAAAAAAGCACATGTAATCCCTAAATAATCTACACAAATGGGACTATTTCCTCTACTTTAGGAAGAAACTGTGTTTTAAATTCTTCTCATATTCCTAACAGAAAATTAAGAACATTTAGCAAAGGCCATTACATAAAACCATGATACACCAACCCCTTGCATTCTGCATGGAGTTTCGTTCACCTATGTAAAAATGATATCAGAATTGGGAAGGGCAACAAAAATCATGAAGGGGCATGGAATAGCTTCCTTACATAGAGAGATTAAAAAGATGCAGACTGTTCATCTTAGAGGAGACAATTAACAGGTGGTAAGAGAGCGGTATATAAAATCATGACTGGTGTGGAGAAAGTGAACAAGGAAATGTTATTTATACCATCACATAACAGAAGAACCAGAGGAATCACCAGATGAAATTACTAGGAAGTAGGTTTAACAAAAACAAAAGCAAGTACTTCACACAAAACAATCAATCTGTGGAAATCATTGCCACACAATTTTGTAAAGGCCATTATATTCTAATTACATTATAATTAGTAAATTCATAGAAGATAGGCCATCAATGGTTATTAGCCAAGACAACACCATGCTTTAGGCATCCCTAAACTTTTGACTGCCAGGTAGGGTTACCAGATGATTTAAAAAAAAAAAATATATATACACACACTGGACACACTTGATCTCAGATGGAGGTGGGGAGAGGGGGCAGTCGGGAGAGGAGCAGGGCTAGCCGGGAGGAGGGGGAGTGGGGCTGGCGGGAAGCAGGGCTGGCCGGGAGGAGGTGGGGGAGGGGGAGCGGGGCTGGCCAGGGGGGAACCCGCTGGCAGGGAGTGGGGCTGGCCAGGAGGGGGTCAGGGGTGTGGGCTGGCCAGGGGGGAACCCGCCGGCAGGGAGTGGGGCTGGCCAGGAGGGGGTCAGGGGTGTGGGCTGGCCAGGGGGGAACCCGCCGGCGGGGAGCGGGGCTGGCCGGGAGGGGGAAGGAACCTGCCGGCGGGAAGCGGGGCTGGCTGGGAGGGGTGGGGGGAGCGGGGCTGGCCGAGGGGGAACCGGCCGGCGGGAAGCAGGGCTGGACGGGAGGGGGTCGGAGAGAGGGGGAGGGGGAGAGAGAACCAGCCGGCGGGAAGCAGGGCTGGCTGGGAGGGAGTCAGGGGGAGCAGGGCTGGCCCGGGTGCATGCAGATCCCGGGGTGCTGCCCGTCCCGTGCACAGGGCAAGTCCAGCCTGGGGATTCCATCCTGCCCCGGCTCTGCCCCCCTCCTCTCTACTGTGTAGTTGTGTACTGCCTGACTGTGTGAATGTGTCTACCAGCCAGGCAGTATGCAACTATGTACTGGTACTCATGATAATAATAAAACTTACTTAATTAGAAAATACCAGACATTTGTATGTCCAGTATTTTCTCAATTTGTTTCCCTGGATAGAAAGCTCAAATACCGGACTGTCCGGTTCAAAACCGGACACCTGGTAACCCTACTGCCAGGAGCTGAGAGTAGATGACATGGGATATAAATTGTACTTTCCTGTTCATTCTCTCTGAAGCTTCTAGCACTGGCCATTGTCAAAATGGGACACTGGACTAGACTGATCACTGGTATGACTCAATATGGCCATTCTTTTGTTCTTAAGTATTTTCATATGTGGAATGGGGTATTTAAAACTTATGGGAAAAATACAAAATTATAAGTTTAGTTTTGCCAGCAAGTTTCTGAACACCCCACCCCACATACCGTAAGCAAGTATATGCTTATGCTGCAGAAAACGGAGTTATTTTGAACAATATTCTGGCCAAAGCAGTCTGACTCCAACAGTTAGGAGGTCGGTAAGAATAACTATGATTTCAACCGGAAAATATCTGAATAAAACAGTTATATTTATACTGAGTGATTGTTCTTCCTATGAGTGGCATTCTTTGTACTAGTTTCAAGTTCTAAAAGGAGAAGGCCAAAGTTTAACTATCAATTCAGTGAGATATTGAAATAAACAAATTAAACTTTTGTTGTCCAAATTTCAGTACTATAAGCAAAATTCAATTTAAAAAAAAGGAACACTTTTTTAAAAAAAGCTATTTTACCACCAGGTCTTCCTCTGAATGTGCCTAAGAGGTTGTGGGTGCTGTAGAAATTTTCTAGGCATTTAGTATTCTGTGACTGACTGTCCTAAATGCTATCATAGACTGGTGTAGTGAGCACAAAGTTTCAGAAACATCTATTCCAACCCTGAAAGGGCAGCTATATGGTGTGTCTAAATGAAACAAAGATCCAGGTGTATCCATCAGCAGCCTACAAGAGCAGAGATACTTTCAAAGAGCCCAATCCATAAAATTAGGTCCGTTTCCAGAGCTAAAACAGTTTCAGTATAAGTGAGGGCTAAATCTAATTTCTGATTTAACAAAAGTTATTTATTTAAAAATGTGATATTCAAGATTAAAGGAATTGCTCTGATTTGATATTGGTTTACTAAATGCCCACATTAAACATTTTGTAGTGCCAATTGATATGGATTTTGAATTAACAGTCACATTCCACAGACTTTAAAAAAATACATTAGGAAAGCAAATGTATTTGGTAAGCTTTTATTCAGTTTTGCAACCAGAATTTTAAGAGTTTTATATCCTCTCCATTATTGCTTAAAGTAGTAGCAAGAATAATTTTTGGAGAGAGAAAGAGGAAGGAGAAAAGTTTCCAAACCGAGACTTTAGTACCATTTGAGAAAACTGCAAGGTACATGGTATAAAGAAAACTGGTATTCTCTTCTCTACTCTCAGAAATCTGGACTGCTCTGGGGTAAAGATTCAGTATGCTAGATTTCTGTTACAAATCACATTATGTTTGCTACTATAATTAAAAATAATTTGCAGCTATGCGTATGTTATGCAACATTATCTCTTGCCTTTAGTGTGTACTTTTACTTGTTAATGTGCAAAATTCAGAAATTTTCTATGGACTGATCTTCCAGACACTGTGAAATAAGAACACTGTAATACGTAATTTAATAACAATGTTTACTTATGGTCAGATTTCAACTAATTTGCTTTTTCTTTAGAAGTCATTTCACAGCCATGAAGTCACAGTCAGTTCTCTGAAGAATGGAGAAAACAAGGACAGTAATAATGTTCACTGATAACTGTATTAGGTCAAATCAGTTTAATAATTAAACTGCCCTGCACTCAGAGATATGTGAGCACTTATTTTTAAAAAATTGACAATTCATTGTTGGAAGAAAGTGTTGAATAATCAGGAGAGAACAAAAAGGAATACTACTTTGGTTTTGTTTTTTAAACTAAAGAATTATTTATTTTATTTAAAAGCTTAAGTTAGGCTTATCAAACATAAAATTGAAGAACAATTTGTCTGAAGTGCCAGACACTTATGTAGAGAAGTCATTCCTTCCTCACTGTTTTTATACAACTTTAAAGCTTTGTAAGGTGAAAATCTGCACTTTGCTTCAGGTGAAAGTTGTTACGTATAAAGGCAGGTAACTATCATTATTCCCATTTTATAGCTATGGAAGGAGGCAGCAAAGAGAGGTTAAGTCACTTGGTTCAGTGTTTATAGTCAGTGGCAGGGAGAAGTAGAATTGAGGTATTTTTCCAATCCATTGTTTTACCCACCTCATCAGTCCCACTTATCCTTAAAAGTAATTTTAAAAAGCAGCACTTCAAATACCTTCACTTGAATCCAAACTGGAATTTTTCTGCTTGACAATTTCTTCTCTCTTAAGGTCTTTCTCCTTCTCTTCCATATTCTCCATGTTGTGTGTTTTGATTTGGTCCTTCTCCTTATGTTTTTTTGACTTCTTTTTGGATTTTTTGTGCAACACTGAATGTATCTCATCTGTTGACTTTGGACACGTTAACTCAACTGCAGTGGGTGCTGGCATTTCTGAAGGAGTCCTAGAGGTATATTTTTCTTGCTGGTCCTCAAAGATGCTGCTGCCATTCTGACTATAACTATCAACAGGCAGGTCTTGAGTTCCCCGGCCTTCAGGAGTGCTAGGGGAATTGGAGTTAGAGTTTACCGGCTGAGGAGGGTTTGAAATAGGAAGGCGAGTTGAAGGAAGTGTTGGAGGGGCTGGGGTGGCAGCAGCTGCAGGGGGAGGTGGTGGTGGAGCAGCAGCAGTTCTCTCATTAGAAGCCGTCAAATGACCATTTAATGTTGGTTGAACTCTGTTGGTAAGGTGAGATATTCTTGGTTTTTTATTCATTAAAGGATCAATAAAATCTGAATCCAATAGCCGTTTCTGCAATAAAAAAGGCCATTAGTTTCCATTTAATCTAATTCTAAAGTATGTTTACAAAAAACAGATTAAAACCTAGTCTTGTATGCTTGCTAGTTTATCTTTAGATAAAATGAAGTTCACAACAACTTAATACAGGCTTTCATATTCAAAAATAAATTTAGATAGTTTAAAAATTTGTCTGAGAACATCCTCTTCAGATCTGTATACAAGACTCTGAGGAAGTACCACAGACCACATGGGAACATGACAGGTTACTCAGTACTCTAGGTATTTGTGCAGTGCAGATACATTCAGTAAGTAGCTCTCTCCATAGAGTCAATGCTTTTATTCAAGCATTTCAAACCAACATGGAACAGTGTGTAATCAGAAAGACTAAACTTCAAAAAGGGGCAAGGAAAATCTAGTTTCTGCTGTAGGGAGCTGGGTTCTAAATGATTTTCAGAGAACACTGCAGTTCTTTTGAAATACTGTCTGACTCATGTCAATTTGCTTAACAAGCATATACAGCCTATGTTTCAGTACAAAGGAGTGCCTCTGACCAGAAGTGCCAGGCACAGCTCTGCACCACAGATGAATTACTTCCAGATTCAGTGTGTGCATTGGAGCAGATGAGAAGAGGGAACCACACAATTCATACTAATTCACTGTTATCATGAGAAACATTAGCAAAAACCAGGTAAGTATTTTTAATATCCCCCTATCCTGAGTATGTTAAGGACCCCAGCACAGGATGTTCAGTATTTACTTTCATCTGCCCTGAAACAGCAAATGCAAGCACCACAAAATAATTTTAGAATACTCTTCTACTGCCGTTGCTATAGTGCTATTTTATGTTTACTGCAATCAGTGGTACTGTCAGTCTACTAATGCTCTACCAAACTGAATATTATCTCCATTTTTCTAGATGAACAAAAGGAAGCATGGAGAAATAAGAAATTTATCCAATACCTCAGAAGCCAGACTGAGTCTAGAACCCAGATCTTCTGACTCAGTTCCATCTTTTAACCAGTGGACTATACGTAATCATAATTGATATCTGAATAATACTGACAGCAACAATAGATGAAGATTCTTTGCCACAAACAGAATATTACTGTCCTAAAACAGCATAGTTGTGTTTTTTCCTGTGTAGATACTGCATTTAAACTAAGGGGTTAAAAGGCTGCAGCATAAAAATGTTGGCATGACAGAAATATCAAAACAATATGACAGTACAAAGCATCAAATAACTACAGAATACAACAAAGTACAAGAGTTAGACAGAACAAATGTCTTCATTTGAAATACCAAGACACAGCAAGATAAACTGAGCTATATTTTTTGCTTATTTAACAACCAAAAATGATTGTGTAACAATAATGGAGATCTAAAAAAGTAAGTATGACCAGATAGCAATAGGCCTAATTTGAGAATATATGTTTACAAAACATTTTATGAGCCATCTACATAGAAGTCTGGTTTATTTCTACACTATTTGGTCTCTAAATAGAGAGGGGTTATTAAGTTTAGAGGTTCTTAGGGATTACACAAGATTTTTTTTAAACCCTCACATTAGTTACACAGTCTTCTACGGTGTAACTATTTTAAAGTGATATTCTATGCCACCATCCAATTACATGGAAATAGTTGCTTCACCTTTTTAATATGCTAGAAAGGGCATTGGTGCCGCTCGTTACATTATTAAAGCTTCCCAACAATACAGAGCTCATATGTATTATGGCTGATTGCATCATATTGCAATATAAAGATACTAAATACCTGGGAAGGAGAAGCAGATGCAGCATCTTTAGAAGAACTTAGAGGAGATTCCAAATGACTGGTGCTGGTGGCATTCTGAGATGAATTTAGCTTTCTGTAAAGATCACCCATATTCCAGGTTACAAAAGGGGAGGGGGGAAGAGGGAGGAGAGAATCAAGAAAAAGATATTAACAGATGTTACATTATTTGGTAAGAAAGAAGCTGGTTACTCTCAAATAATGTATTCTTGTATTGCTACCCTTTAAACAAAAAGATTGAACTTACCTAGAAAGTACTAACTCCAATGACTGTCTGTCTATCTCATTGTAACCAGGCCAGTCTTTTTGGATCTCTTTAAATACATAATCCTTCAGTGTGTAAGAGTTGTCCTTGGGATTCAAGTTGGCTACCTACAATTATATATTCAAAAACACAAGTAGCAATTACTAGAATAGATTGACAGTTTAAATATAGTTTGAAAATAGAAAAAATGAAAAATAAAGTGTTTCAGTATTTTCTGGCCTTCAGCTTTAAAGGCAACAAAGAACAGACCTTTCATATAAAAGGAATATTTTGACATATGAAAATATTCAATCTTGGGTGTGTGAATTTAGGTACTTATATTCAGAATTCTAATGTTAGGCATTCAAGTTCAAAAATTATAATTCAAGTGTTTATTCTTCCTGCATTTCTAATGGAACAGCAGCTAACAGTTCTGCAAACATGAATGATACTAGATCACAAGAAAAAAAGGAAAGTGGGCTCAGCTCTGAGAATAATGGTAACTAATGCTGCGTGCCAGCGAGGCCATCTTTTTTATCTAGCCAAATGATTACGACAAAATCAGGTAGCTTTTCTTGTTTCCCAGGGACTGGGTCACTGAGTTTAGTACATGCACACTTCTCTGAAACCACATGAAGCTGTAGCATTTCACCAGATAGCGGTAAGTTAGTACAACATTTGACCCGACTAAATTTTTCCTTTAATGACAAAAGGACAAAAATAGTTGTAAGTTTAATGAGTGTCCTAAGTCTACCTTAGAAAAATTAGTTTAATGAAGACAAATAAAACAATTTCAGCCATGTAAAGGGGGTCAACAGAACTGCCAGGCCCCTGGCAAGGTGGGGGGTTGGCTCTGCATTCTTGGAAGAGGTAGGGCTTCTGGAGGAAGAGGCAGGGCTATGAACAGTTGCTCTCAGCACCATCCAGACTGCATCTCTTGGCACCAGCCCTTCAGCATCACGCAGGGCTGTGGTGGCGATTTAAAGGACCTGGGGCTCCTAGCCACCACCGCTGCCACAGAAGCAGCAGTTTGGAGCCACGGGCCCTTTTGAATCACTGGGCCTCAGGGCAATTGTCCCCATTGCCTTTCTGTTGGCGGACCTGGCCATGTACATCAATATATTTTAAAAATGCAATAAGGTACAAGTAAAATTTTAGCACTAATTTAACTAAGAAAGGAAGTACATGCCCAATTCCACACCTAAATCTATGGTGTGCCTCAAATGCACATGCAAAACAGATATCCATGAATTCCAGGAAAAAACTCCTATAATTCCATACTAGTTAATGCTTGTTTATTAGCGTATTCATCCCATTATTGCTCTGCTTTAAGATAGCTTCTAATAGCGCCCTTCCTTTCATAAAGAGAAATACATTGTGTATTATTTGAAAAAAGTCATGTTGATAAAAGGCCATGATCACTGATGCCTGCCACATTCAAGCATCAGTTTGGCAACTTTTCCTCTTCAAATCCCACTTTAGACCTTCAAACTGTACTGTCTGCAACAGACCTCTGAAGTTGTTGTTTTTCTAAGGGTATGTCTAGACTACATGGCCCCATCGATGGAGCCATGTAGATTAGGTTTCTAGATATAGGGAAATGAAGCAGCAATTTAAATAATCGCCGCTTCATTTACATGAAAATGGCTGCCGCGCTGTGCCGATCAGCTGTTTGGCGGCACAGCATGGTAGTCTGGACACTCCGCGGTCGACAAGGGAAGCCCTTGTCGACTGCCCCGTTATGCCTCGTGATCGGCACAGCACGGCAGCCATTTTGATGTAAATGAAGCGGCGATTATTTCCCTACATCTAGAAACCTAATCTACATGGCTCCGTCGATGGAGCCATGTAGTCTAGACATACCCTAAAAGTTTAGAAAGAGGTCCTTTGCCTATTACTTGTGGTCAAGATTTTAAAGAGAACCTTGTACACTGAAAAGCACATGGACACAATCATTGCGATTTATGCAGATTTGCTCACTCCCCTCGAACTTGGACTTAGACTCAGAGTCTCAAAAGAAAGAAGGTATCTAAATGTGTACCAGTAGATCAAGTACATTAATTAGGTGTGTTTTGTATTGGCTCATGTCTCATTTTTAAGTGTGTTATGTACTGCCACAGATGGTTGTGACACTATTTCAAATACTAGGACTTGCACATGCCTAAATTTTGCCAGTAAAGACTTTTAGTGACCCACCATATTGTCTGAAACAGAAGTTACCAAAAATTAAACAGCAGACCCATTCGTTAGAAACACTAAAGAGTACTTTCAATAACTAATTTTTTTTTGTACAAACAGTAATCATGTTTAGGCTTCCAGATTTACCAGCTAGACAGAAGTGAATACACGTGCATATTCAAATCCAGTCGTGGTGTAATATTATCTCAGAAAAGATCTATTACAACTTTGCTGATGAAATGATAGCATTACTGAACAAACCCCTCCCTGTCCCCCACTTCGTAGTGTGCATTGTGGAAATAAGATGAATTAGCTCTAAGTTCAACCTGCTGGCTTCTGAAGGTCAAGTAGTACTGCAAGCATTTTGCGTGGCACACCTTTTGGAAAAGTGAATGCACTGGGGAGGTAGCAGGTATTGAGACAGATATGCCATACCACTTGGGATAAGAATGTAAGAACGGCCATACAGGGTCAAACCAAAGGTCCATCTAGCCCAGTATCCTGTCTGCTGACAGTGGCCAATACCAGATGCCCCAGAGGGAGGGAACACAACAGGTAATCCTCACGTGCTCCCTCTCCTGTCACCTATTTCCAGACAAACAGAGGATAGGGACACCATCCCTACCCATCCTAGCTAATAGCCATTGATGGGCCTAACCTACATGAATCTAACAGGGTTCAAAAAAGAACTAGTTAAAATCCTAGTCTTCACCACGTCCTCTGGCAAGGAGTTCCACAGGCTGACTGTGCACTGAGTGAAGAAAAACTTCCTTTTGTTCGTTTTAAACCGGCTACCTATTAATTTCATTTGGTGACCCCTAATTTTTATATTATAGGAACAAGTAAATTTTTCATTATTCATATTTTCCACAGTTATGATTTTATCGACCTCTATCATATCCCCCCTTAGTCTCCTCTTTTCCAAGTCGAAAAGTCCTAGTCTTTTTAATCTCTCTTCATACGGGACCTGTTCCATATCCCTAATCATTTTTGTTGCCCTTTTCTGAACCTTTTCCAATGCCAATATATCTTTAACATGAGGCAACCACACCTGTATGCAGTATTCAAGATGGGAGTGTACTATGGTTTTACATAGAGGCAATACGATATTCTCTGTCTTATTCTCTATCCCTTTTTAATGATTCCTAACATTGTTTGCTTTTTTGACTATCGCTGCACATTGAGTGGATGTTTTCAGAGAACTATCCACAATGACTCCAAAATCTCTCGAGTAGTTATAGCTAAATTAGTCCCCATCATATTGTGTGAATAGTTGGGATTATTTTTTCCAATATGCATTACTTTACATTTATCAACATTAAATTTCATTTGCATTTTGTTGCCCAATCAGTTAGTTTTGTGAGATCTTTTGGAAGCTCTTCACAGTTTGCTTTGGTCTTACGTATCCTGAGTAGTTTGGTACCATCTGCAAATTTTACCCCTTTTGCTAGATTATTTATAGGTAAGTTGAATAGGATTGGTCCCAGGACAGACCCTTGGGGGAACCCCACTAGTTACTTCTCTCCACTCTGAAAATCTTACCATTTATTACTACCCTTTGTTTCCTGTCTTTTAACCAGTAATCAATCCATAACAGGACTTTCCCTCTTATCCCATGAAAACTTACTTAAGAGCCTTTGGTGAGGGACCTTGTCAGAGGCTTTCTGGAAATCTAAATATACTATATCCACTGGATCCCCTTGTCCACATGTTTGTTGACCCCTCTCAAAGAACTCTAGTAGTTTATTACGGCATGATTTCCCTTTACAGAAACCATGTAGACTTTCCATCAACAAATTAGGTCTATCTATGTGTCTGACAATTTTATTGTTTACTATAGTTTCAACTAATTTGCCTGGTACTGATGTTAGACTTACCAGTCCATAATTGCTTGGATCGCCGCTAGAGCCATTTTGAGTGTTTGGATGTCAACGTGTAGCTGACTATACGATTAACTGTTTCCCCAAAAAAACACCATGGCTACGTGGTGCCGTGTGCCTGCCATGGACAGAGGGTGCTCTGCCTCCCACGGAGCAGCAGCCCCTGTCCACAGGGTGTCCGAGTTCTGCGTAGACAAGGGAGATGGAGCAGGTCTGTGTGGTGAGCTGTTTTTAAACTGTCTCCCCTTACGGATCAGCTCCCACCTGCCACCCCATGCTGCTACCTCTGATACAGAGGCAGCAGCAAGGAATGGCAGGGGGTTCCCCAGGATTGGGGCTGAAGTGCACTGGCTGCCAGTCCCACCCCCAGGGACTATAGAATAATCACGTAACCAATAAGACTTCATGCAGTTACTCGACTATTTTCTCTCTCGGATCCCTCAAATCGAGGGAGATTTCCCCTTGGGCACCTATAACTGATGAGTGTGTAAATGAAAAGTTAGGCCAATTTTGGCAAGGAACACTGACAGTGGCTACATGTGAGGTTTTATCTCCACTGGCACCGACACCAGCAGTGCCAATGTGGGCCTGGGCACACTCCTTACATCAGGCTCTTTGGTCTTCATGGATACGTTGCTTGATCTCAAAATGTTGGGCACCATTCTTGATGGTGGTCTTCCAAGTTACTCAATCCTTCTCCTACCTCTCCCAAGTGTCAGTGACAATGTTGCACTTTACCAACGTGTTCTTAAGGACATCCCTGTAATGCTGCTTCTACCCACCAGGAGACCTTGTCCCCAGTCCTCAGCTAAGTGTAGAAAATCGGCTTAGGCAAATGTGTCAGGCATCCTGACCACGTGACTAGATCATCATAGCTGGTGGTGGGCAATTATTGCTTCAATACTGCAGGAATCAGCCTCTGTGAGGACACTAACGTTGATCCATCTTTCCTGCCACATGCGGCCCAATATTCTCCTCCGGTACCTTTGGTGGAATTTCTTCAGATCTTTAATATGGGGAGTCCAGGCTACAGCTCCATATAGCAACAGTGGAATGACTACGGCATTGTAGATGTCAATCTTGACCATAACATCAAGACGCAAACCATCTGTCATGACCATGAGGGATGGCCAGCAGCCTGGGGACTAAGGGGTTAACTATGTCCCTTACCTAAGCCAGGTAGCAGTCAGCCAATAAAAACGCAGATAGGGATTTCAAACTGGGACAAAGGAATTTTTGTTTTTTCCCTCCTTTGTCTCTGGGCAGTCTCTCTCTCTCTCTCAAACTTTAGATAAATCCGTTAGGTTTTATTGTTTTACGGTTTGGGAATGGGAATTGGATGTCTGTGCATTTAAAAATGGGTTTTTCTCTCCTTTGTAACTAAGTTTTGGCTCACGGTGGAATTCCCCATGAGTTTATTAATTGGTGACTTTTCCAGCTAGTCATTCTGCTTGTAACAGGAGTATTGTGGTGATAATAAAAGTTCTCTTTCTTTTTTATTAACCTGGTATTGGCTAATTTGTGTGTCCCCTGGTTTTATTTCAGGGCTCAGATTTCCCAAGTGATCTCTTCCCTGGCTTCCTTATTATTACTTGGGTGGTGGCAGCGGATTTTTATCCCCAAAAATCTAGGTTTTTAAGATTTTGGGGGGGAAGCTTTATACCAAAGCCTGAAGATAAGGTTTTGGGGTACTTTTGCGGGCCCTCACTTCTGCATTCATCGTGCCAGAGTGGGGGAAAGGCTGTGACATCATCGAAGACCGGTAGGAGCAGTCGACAAAGGCTTCCCTTGTTGACCGTGCCGAGTCTAGACTGCTGCGCTGTGCCGGATCAGCTGATCGTCGGCACAGCACGGCGGCCATTTTTATTTTAATGAAGCGGCGATTATTTAAATCCCCGCTTCTTTGACTATGCTGAATAAACTATTTTACATGGCTCCGTCGACGGAGCCATGTAGTCTAGACGTAGCCTAGATGTCACCAATCAAGACAGATTTTGGATGGCACCTCTGACATCTGCTGAAGATGCGGCACCAGTTTAAAAAAAAAAAGTTAGGTTCCATTAGGAAAGGGACAGATAATAAGATAATGGTACACCCATACTTTGAATACTGCATGCAGTTCTGCTTGCCCCATCTCAAAAAGATAAATTAGAAATGGAACATGTACAGAGAAGGGTAACAAAAATCATTAGGGGGTACTGAACAGCTTCCATATAAGGATAGATTAAAAAAAAAAAAGACAGGAAAAATTTTCATCTTAGAAAAGAGAGGACAAAGGTGTGTGTGTTTGGGGGAGAGAATATAATAGAGGTCCATAAAATCATGAACTTTGTGGATCAAGCGGTGTTATTTACCCCTCTGCACAACACAAGAACCAGGCTCACCCAATGAAATTAAAAGAAAGCATGTTCAAAACAAACAAGATAAAGTAATCCTTTATATAAAGCACGGTCAACCTGTGGAATCTGTTGCTGTGGGATTTTGTAAAGGCTTAAAGTATAACTGGATTAAAAAAAAATACATTCATGGAGGATATGTCCACCAATGGCTGTGAGCCAAAATGGTCGGGGATGCAACCCTATGCCCTGGGTGTTTCTAGATCTGACACACTCTGAGTGGAACATGGAATGGACCACTCAATAAATTGCCCTGTTCTGCTCATTCCCTCTGAATGGTAAGATGGACCATTGGTCTGACCTGGCATGGCCATTCTTATGTTCTTATCAGAGGTTAAAGAAGTGAAGGAATAATGGATGGCTTAAGACTACTGTAATTCATTCCCAGGGCTTTGACATCACAAGCTACCAGTGCACAAAAAGCAATGTGTGAACAGTGCAGTGTAAAAAAAGGATTTCATCTCTTCAATTCCACGGTCATCTTTACAGGCACATACATACATGCAGTACACGGGTAATGCTGCAGATGTATTTACATCTGCAGAATGGAAGTTCCTTCTAAAATATCATTCATGTTTTTAGTGAAGAACTACTCAGAAATTCTTTGTGACAGAAAGAAGACATCAATATTTTGTTTACTGTAACATTTAAATAGAGTTTCAATCCAATAATATAAAATACAACACTTTATTATACAGATTTCTTCTAATTTAAATTACCTTCCAAAACCCCATTCCTTTTTATAAAAAGGGCTAATAATTTGTCAAAGGAAACATAAGTTTTTTTTGTGAATTAGTCTGAATAGTTAAGAGAAATTATATTGACCAGTTAAGCAGCTTGGAGTAACAAGAGTAATCTTCCTAAGGGAAAAAAATACTACAGTAGGAACAAGGTAGCTAAAAATATATCCGGCAATTGTTCCTTGACACCTCACAATGAGCTTTAGAAATCTTCAGTATTACAAACTTCCTATAAACTCATCAAAACAATCAGGAAGTTTGTTTTAACTACTTATAAAACAGAGCAGCATTTCAAGAAGTCTGTCAGAGCCAGACACAATGAACATGTGTGCCATTTACCAAAGTGAACCCTTACTTTTCTAGATAAAATATGGCAATAACATCCTAAACAGTATTAAGAAAAATTGGAAAAGGAGCAGAAAGAGCAAGAAGGGCAATCTGTCCAAATGTTCTCACCTGCTGAAGGATAGCTGCAAGGGAATTCTTGTCTTTTTGATTAACGCCATCTCTTTGCAAGCGAGCAAGCATCTCTGGTTTCTTGTAGGTTTTCAGTGCCAGTAAGTGAATCACCCTGTCCCTGTATGGTCGCTGGGAAACACCATTGTTTACGTGGGTCTTTCGTATTGTATTTGCAGGATTGATGGGTGTTGACCTTTTCCTTTCAGGCACTGCATCTGGAATATTGTGTGGTGCTTTCCGGATCTGTACTCTTTTACCTAAGTCCAAGATTTAAAAAGGGGAAAAAATTAATAGCTCTTGCACAATTTATAAACATCTGATTTTTCCCAAAGTTTAACTCAGAGGGTATTGTTTAGTGCAAAGAGGATATCATAAAATGCATTATGTTAAGATCTCAAAAAGCCCGAAATGAAATTACTCAAATTTAAGTGATACTGTTAGGAGGGCAAGATATTTTGCCCTGTTTATACAGATGCACACCTTCAATATTTTCTTAAGTAGTTTACAGGCTGAGAAAAAAATATCCCATTAGCTTGATGTTAAACTTAGGTTTTAAATGAGGAAAAAAATAGTCTGAAACTAAGAACTTCCTGTGACTAACATGTTCTTCATTGGTGTCTAAGGAACCCAAAGCTACATATTAATAGCACCATAACTTGGAAGTAAAGTGACTAATGTAGTGCCAGATACAATCTTTGGTGCTATGCCCTTTCAAAAATGAAACTATTTTATCTCCACTATCCCCCCCCCAAAAAAAATCTATGTAACTGACCCAGGATTTTTCACTAGAAAAAAACCTGTCAAATGCAACACCTTTGTTTCAAGGATCAAATCCACAGAAATTTGAGAAAATGCTCTGTTTCTAATGAAAAGTTTTACATTCCTGCAATATTGTTTCCCAATAAATTCAAGTGATACTACATGTTTGTAAAGGCTCAAAGATAACGGAAAAAATATATTCAACAGCTTATTAATCAAACAGACTGTTTTTCCATAAAGGTAAATGGTTAGAAGCAAAAGCTCTTACCCACCAGACCCAAAGCAAAATTAAAGAGGCTATGGAGGAGTTTCTAAACTTAGGGCTAGTAGAAAACAGACAGGCATAAGGCGCATGTGATTGACATGGACATCCCTTAGGGGAGGATTTATTAAAGAGGATACTATATATTCTAGAAAAGAAGAGATGACAGAAGTAGGTAAGGTACAGGCAGGAACTGAAGAGAAACAGTCAAACCAAAAAAAAAAAAAAAAGTTCCATTCAGTTACATCACATGAAGGCAGATAACTAAATACTAACAAATATTGTAAATGCAAATCTAATTATCAAAATGAGTGAACTTGAGTGCCTGTTATTAAATGAGGATATTGATATAATAGGCATAATAGAAACTTGGTGGAATAATGATACTTAATGGGTCACAGTAATACCAAAATACAAATATATAGGGATGACAGAACAAATAGCACTGGTGGAGGAGTGACGCTAAACTCAAATAGTAAAAACTGTAAATAAAGTAAAATGTCCATAGAATTTATAGAATTGTTATGGATATAAATTCCATGCTTGATTAATAAGAGTATAACAATAGCATGTACTATCAACCATCTGACCAGGATGATGGTGATAATGACTGCAAATTAGGAAAGGGAAATTAGAGAGGCTACAAAACCAGAAACCCCAATAATAATGGGGGATTTAAACTATCCCCATATTAACTGGGAATGTGTCATCTCAGGACAGGATGCAGAGATAAAACTTCTCAACATCATTAATGACTGCGAGGCCCAGAACTCACAAGGCGAAGACAATTCTTTATTTAGTAGAGAACAGGACTAAGTCTAAGAGGTGAACGTAGTTGACTTGATCAGTATTATCAACCAAAATGTAATTAAATTTAACATCCTTGAAGAAAGGAGGAAACGAAAGAAACACACCATGTAGCATTTAACTTTCAAAAGGGGAATCATGAGGAAGCTAGCTGAATGGAAATTAGAAGTAATAGTCACAGGTATGAAATGCCCACAGTCTATACGGAAACTATTTAAACACATCAGATCAGTGGCTCAAACTAAATATACATCCAAATTAAAAACAGAACAAAAATCAGCCATAAGAGGACCAGAAGAAAGGTTACCATAGCTAAACAGTGAAAGAAGTGGTGTGAGGGGGAAAAAAATCCTTTAAAAATTGGAAGTCAGATTCTACTAAGGAAAGCAGAAAGATGCATAAAACTATGGCAAGTCAAGTAAAATTAGGCCAAAAAAAATTTGAAGAGCAACTAGCAAAAGCTAAAAATTTGTTGTTAGTTTTTAATAAGTACTTCAGAAGCAGGAAGCATGCCAATCAGTGTGGCTACTGGAGGATCAAAGTTCTAAAGGAGCAGTGTACAGGGTTCTGAGAAGGAACGTAAATCCCAGCAGAATATGCTAGGGAACAAGGAAGGAAAAAGCATTATAAAGGATAGGGAGAAGGAGAACAGATAAGAGAAGCAGTGTGAATAGGTGATATGAAGCTGTACTACCAAAAAATTTGAGATGATCTGATGTAAGCAGTGTCAGTAGACTAAGTAGTTATGAACCTTGAAGACTGTCAGATTTACTACCTTCTAATTGTCTATTAGATTAAAAAGTTAGATACAACCATACCTACAAAAGGCCCACCAGGTTTTATGACCTTTGTACTGCGGTTGCGAGATTCTTCTTCTGCCTGGGTCATGCGTTCTCTTGTCATCTGATAAGAATCATTTGTTGCACATACTGTAATTTTATCCTGTATAAATCCCAGACAATTGAGTTGCGAGGCTCCAGAACTAGGAAAGTATTGAAAGAAAATAAGTATTTTAATTCTGAATTTAAAACATCTCCACAGAATTTAAAAAAAAATCAAGGGCATTTATGGCAAAGCTTACTGGGCAAAAAGGATGCATTTTCAATTCCACTATACTACATAACAACACAGCTCGTTATCATCCAACGGCTTCAAATGCATTTCATAGGGTCTTTACACACAAATTATACTAAAAACCCACTGTACCCTAGTGTGGACACAGTGATGCTGGTGTAAGACAACTTTATACTGGTACTAGAGGTTGTAACAGTATAATTATTTCAATTAAAAAGTAACTCCTCCTATCAAAATAGTTATATGGTACCAAAACTATACATAATGCATGCCTTAGCTGGTGTCTTAAGCATTCAAAAGACTTTTCAAATTGTGTTAAATTCGCTCAAGTGGAAAAGTAACATTTCTGATTATCAAAACAGGCCCTTAATCATTCATGCACTTCTAATTAACTCCCCAAACTTTTAAGGAAAACCATCAATCTAATTCTGTCAATTTTAGCATTACTTGTAGCTTAAGATTTCTGTAACCCTCCAGTTATTTAAAAAAAAAATCTATTTCTCAACTTACTTTGTGCATTTGACTGCACATCAAACAGTCTACTTTCACAGTTTTCATATTTGTTTGTGTGGGTCTTCCATGCAACAGGGGGACAAACATTTTAAAAACAGTGAAGTGTGATAAAACCACAAGCACTCAAAAGTAGGTTTAATACCTTGTGTATTAAAAACTGACTAGACGTGAAACTCAACATCCCTTCAAGCATTATGGTGCTTCAAGAACAAAAAAGTCTGCATACATGGATTAAAACTGTGCTATACCTTTAACTTTTTATGGAGACAGTTGTTCCTCAAAAAGTTTTCATATATAAAGTCCCTGTACCATACTGCGCAGAGAAGACTGTTCAAATTCAAAACAATTACTGTTTTAAATCATTGGACAATTTACAAGCATAAATGCCTAGTAAAGCCATGCTAGTTACAGTAGCACCTGAGTAGCTCTGATCCCACAAGGGACAGTGACTTTAGTTGACCTGCAACATTTTTTAAAGCAATCCCACAATTTTCTGCTAAATATTCCAAATAGAATGGGTAAGAAACGTTCAGCACATCATTTCTCCTTAACTTGTTTTATTTTTAACTCCCCTGAAGTCATGCCAGCTAGGTCAAGCTCAGCTTTAACATCCTAGAATAAATTTAAGATTTCACAGCTATTACAGTACCCCATTGAAGGAGGGCGTCATTTCTACAATGGCCAAAATTGAATTGAATTTTATAACTATGTAACTTACAAAAAACTAAAGAACTTGAATCTCAAAGAAAGCACTAGGACCCCGTTTCTCAAACTGTGGGTCCCGCCCCGCCCCGCCCGGGGGGGGAAGGGGTGCGCGTGAGCAACTTAGAGGGGGGTTGCGGTATCACAAAGTTTGAGAACCCCTACACTAGGATATTACAAAGCCAAGGTAATATCCCTTCCATTCCATTCCATTCCATTCTGTACAGCAACTTGACTCCTTGCTTGACTTCTTGAATGCTATCACCAACCTTCAAGTGCAACTCAGGTTTTTTTTTTAAAGAGTAAAACTCAGTTTATCCTTTGGCATTTAAACATAAAATTTTCATGTTAATGAATTGCTTGAGATTCTTGATAAACATTTTAGTTATGTCAAACACAAAAGTAGGTCACGCAATAACATACAAAATGGCCACTAATAGTTAAGTTTGGGTGGCCTAACGAGAGGGGAATGGGAAAAAAGTGGAGGAGAAAAGTGATCAGAGTCCAAAAGGGATTGCTAGGGAATTCTACAGCCTGGCTTGACTCATTGGCAACTCCAAACCACTGCAGTTTAAAGTTTAAGGTTCTCAACTCCAGTAATGAAGCATCAGGATTTTTTTTAAAAGAGTTTTGCATTTTGAAGATGAATTATATAGCATCTTTTCAAAACCGAACAAATTAAACATTGTGTGAAATTCCAACATGAATTTTCTCCACAAGTATTCTAAAACCATAAAAGAACTGGTAGTTTCCACACACAGGTTTAGGAACGTCAGACTTTTAGCTCTGTCTAGATCAGTGTTTCTCAAAATGGTCCACAAAACCACTTTGAGAAACCTGTTAACTGGCCGTGCAAGTTTGTTTATTTACTGGTGCCACAGCACTCATGGCTCCTATTGGCTCTGTTTCGCTGTTTGCAGCCAAGGGGAGCTGCGGAAAAACAGCAGCCCAGCCCCAGGGCCAGCTCTAGGTTTTTTGCCACCCCAAGCAAAAAAATTTTTGGCCGCACCCCTTTTTTTCCCCCCACAGTGGCATGAGTGGAGTGGGACTGGGGGTGGGAGGAAGCAGCACTCCACACTCACTCTTGTTCTCAGGTCCCAGTGTGCGGAAGAAACTGGCTGCAGGGGCTGCCCTCATTTCCCAGGGCTGCCCCCCCCACCCGCATGTGTGTTCACCCCCAGGGAGGCACGCTTCCTGCGTGGCCCTAGTGGTGCGGTGGGGGTAGCTGGAGGGAGCCGTGGCAGGGAGCTGAGGCACTGGCAGAGCCTGGCCCGGGGCGCTGTTCCACCGTGCATTCCGGCCCGCCGGAGGAGCAGGCGGGTAGCCCCGCGGAGGCTGCCCCGAGCTGAGAGCCCCGCGCCCAGCTGCTCGGAGCTTGCGCCTGGCCACAGGGTGCTGAGAGCTCTGCGCCAGCAGCCCCGAGGTGCAGCCTGGCTGAGAGGTTCGTGGCTGCGGGCGCTGGCAGCTGCTCCCAGGGGCTGCCTCGGGCTCAGCCGGCCATGCATGCCCCAGGAATCTGCCCCCCAGGGAAGGGCGGAGGTAGCACCTGTCCTGCTGCCGGGCTGGCAGATCCCCGGAGCACGGGGCCAGGGTGGCTGCAGCTGGAGGGGCAGAGGGAGGGTGGTGCTCGGGGTGCCCTAGGGCACAGCAGCCAGTCCGGTCCCACGGAGCTTCCCACCCTCCTGGGAGTAGCTGCCGCTCATCCAGCGGCAGAGACCCTGGCCCCAACACAGTCCACTCCCCCGCCCGCCCAGCTGAGGAGCCTCCCCTCCCCGGCGGAGGGAGAAGGGACGGGCAGGAGGGGGAGCCAAGCAGCCAGGGTCCAGTGGACGAGGGCTTCCTCCGAGGCTCAGCACAGCCTGGCGCCGGGGTCTCTGCAGCCAGAAGAGGGACTCGCTTGTCCCTAGCGCTTGAGGGATGGGGCCCCGCTGCCTGCCGAGCCCCTGAACTCTGCTCCAGGGAGCTGGGAGCAGCCACCATGGCCACGGCCGCCCCGCCCCGCCTTCCAGGAAGTGCCCCGGCAGGGGCTGCGCCTTGGGGCTGCCCACGCAGAGCTCCCAGTGCCCCGGGGCCAGGCGCAGGCTCCGAGCAGCTGGGCACAGGGCTCCCAGCTCGGGTGGCCTCTGCGGGGCTCCCCGCCTGCTCCTCCTCGGGCCGGAATGCTGCCCCGGCAATGTGCCGCCCCAAGCACGTGCTTCCTTCGCTGGTGCCTAGAGCCGGCCCTGCCCAGCCTACACCACTTTCCGTGGCTCCCTTTGGCTGCAAATGGTGAAATGGAGCCAATAGGAGCCATGAGGCTTTGTGGACCACAGAGAAATACTGGTCTAGATTTAGACCAAAAAACTGTCATTTATTCCAATATATAAGCATGGCTATTTATATGCAAGAGTTTTAGCTCAGTTTCCTGATCAGTATGCATAGCTATTCACCAGTGACACGTTCTAATATTATAAATTAGCCAAGGAGTGAGTCTATAAAACAAGTTTCAATGTATAATATCAGAAACACCATTTTCCTTGATCCATTTGTAAGTTTCTACTCCAACA
The DNA here is from genome assembly GCA_032595735.1 of Pelochelys cantorii. Lineage (NCBI taxonomy): Eukaryota > Metazoa > Chordata > Testudines > Trionychidae > Pelochelys > Pelochelys cantorii. The sequence goes on from CM064330.1 coordinate 61,147,405, forward strand.
TGGTACAGCATAGATGCCTGCATAGATGCAAGTGTCGAGGAATTGCTGTGATGTAACCAAGATCCTAGAACAGGGTAGTCATGCAATGGTGGATAGGATTTTTTATTAGTGCAGTAGTTCTTAAAATCCTTACCCATCACAGTCAAGAGAAACCATGCTAGAAACCATGCTAGAATGCTGTCAGGTATAGCTGTATCCAAACAGTAGTAGCACAGTTGTAATCCTAGCATTGTCAATACTGCCTACTTTTTAAGTATGGCACTAGTGAGGTGAGAAAGTACTCAGTTTAATTTTGGAAAGTCAAACAAGAACAGTAATATATAAAAGCAGGTATTTATATTTTATAAAGGCCATACTATTTTAACTAGAGGTTATATTTTACTATATAGTTTGAAAAAAAAAGTGTTACAGCTTTTCACTCTGTTTGAGATCACACAACTAATGTAGTATTTTCTTTCAGGACAAAATTTAAGTATTGCTTACCTTGAAACAGTTTGCTGGACACAATCAAAGCTTCCCTGAGGATTATCTTTGCCAACATTTGACAAGTAGAAGTTAAAGTTATGCACTTCATTTGGGAGATCAGCTTTGGGAATTTTGACAAGCTAAAAGATAAATATAAACTGAAGTTTTTCATGTGCCCAATGTTATGTATACAATACTTTTTTTTAAACTTAAATCCAAGTGCAGTGATAAAGTGCACTTAATATTTGTGATGTCTGCCACTCAAATTATGAAGCATATGTTAAAATGAGTTAACTCTAGCATTCTTTCCTTTGAAAAATAATCTTAAAATACAAGACTATACCTGCAGCTGTACAAGTGGAACCCTTTTCAATTCTACAATAAGCAGTCCTAGTTCAGCATGGTACCTATGCACTTGTTTAGCTTTAGTCATGAGAATAGCCCAACTGACTCCAATAGGACTATTAGTGTACTGAAAATTAAGCACTGGTCAGGTGCATTACTGAATGAGCAAGAGCCATACTTTTTGGCCAATCAAGAAAACACAGCATAACAGAAGTAGAACCTGCAACACATCGTTTCCTAACTTTTAAATAGCAGCTAATCCCAGTGGAATTTAGACTGAACTATGTCTTGAATAAAAATTTAGGCACACAAACCATGAAGAACAGGAGGAAAGAAAACAAGAACATTAATTGTTTAGAAGACTGTCATAAATAGCTTAGGTATATGGATTTGTTTAAACTCCCCTGAATTATAAGCCTGTCAAACAAATACAGTACTTCTACCTATTTTATAAGAAACTTGATTTGAAAATACATCACACACAGCTTTTTGTACAAGGAATCACAAGTCAGATGATACAACTTTCTTTCCTGGTTCAATACACTCAACCTATGCTTTGTGCACAGTATAGAACATTCTGCATTCTGAAGATATAAAAAGTATCAGTTTCACATGATCAATAGAATGCAAAGCCACGTGATTCATGCTTTAACATGCTGATCTACAAAAGCAAAAATAAGGCCAATGCTTTTGCATACAATATATTTTAAGTTACATTTATTTAGCAGTTAGACTAAGATTCTTGTGGTATTTATCTGAAGGATCAACACATTAAATAATTTATTCTGAAGCAAAATACTTTGTTTACTTAAAGGCAGCATTCAAAATGCCCTTTTTGGAATTCTCCTCTGGTATACACCTTTTATTTTGCTTAAATTGGCCAACAGTCATGAATAGAGTCAACTTACATAACTAGTACAGTATGTGATTTTCTTCCTTGAAATGAAAGCCTAGGAAAATAGTCATTGCTATTTATGGTTTGATCGCCAATGTTGCGCAAAGCACATCAGACAATTGCTGACCTGCAGAGAGAAAGATAGGCACTAAACCTGCACGCCATTCAGCTATTTAAAGTCAAAACATGTATTTGTCCTGTTCAATAAAATGCTGTACACTAAAAAAAGGATTTAAGTGAAGTAGTTTAACTAGCAGATACAAATCTTGGCTTATATATCTGAATCTGTTTTAACATTTACCCTCCCAATTGAGAGACTCATAATAATCAGCTATAAAAAAATAATCAGCTATAAAAGAAACTGCTATTGTGGAGACCATTTTGATTCTGTACCACAGATTTACCGTAAGAGTCTGCAAGACTCTTATAAGAACACTAAAAATATTATGATGTTGATTTTTCAGCCTATTGTTCCCTAAATACTCTAACTGAAAGATAAGTATTTTCCCATGTTTACGGTGTCTCTCGCAGCACTGTAGAGAGTCAGTTTCATGATTTCCTATTTGTATGGCCCTTGTCATATTTTAAGATTGATTGTAAACCCACAAGAGTTGGCAGTCTGTTCAGATTCAGGCACAGAATCTGAAAACACTAATTTTTATGTAGGTAGGCCTTGCATAACTGATAATTATGTATGAGGTTCTAGGAGACTGTTTTGACCCACTAAAGACTAAGCTTTCCTACCACTTCCTCTCTTCCCCCAGCTCTGTTTATTTTGTAGACTTTTGGCTTTCTCCAAACACTCCATTCCGTTTAAAATTATACTTGAAGAGTATTTTGCCAAAAACAATTAAATAGATTGAAACAGATGACTGAAACCATCTATGCTTTGAGTTTATTTTGAAAGGGCATACACCTTAATATATTGACTGACAGTGGAGGAACCATATTACATAGTAGAAGCATTTACATATTTAGCATTCCAAAATAGTTACTGTGGGTAGTACAGAAAATACCAATAATCTGCTTATTCCTTCTATTACAGTTTGAAAGTTTATGTATTTAATCTATGTCACTGGCTGGTAACATACTTGGTTAGACATAGGACTTTACTGTTGTATAATCTTTGTCCGACTGACTTTGTCCCTTTGACCATGTTCATTTTTATCTTGTGTCTAAACTGAGTTGTAAATTCTTTGAGACATAGCCTATTTTTTGCAACATAAAATATAGCATCATAGATGTGGCCAACATCAGATATTTGGCAAGTCATTGGATAGGTCTATATTGCATTTTAAAATTCAAAGCAGTGAGTCTCAGATGTTCATTAAGTTGCTTCCCTCATCTCTTAGGTATTACTTCAGTCTCATCCACACTGTCAGCCAGATTCTCTTCATCCACATCATGATCTCCACAAGGAAAGCTTGGTGGTAGTATTTTCAGATGTAAAGACTGTATGAAATTGGTTATTATCCATGCATTGCTCACACTTCAGTCCACGTGTTTCACTAGCCCTCCCAACGGCATCATGTAGCCATTGAAAAAGATGGGAGAGAGAATAAACCCTTATAGGACACCAAAAGGCAGAGCAGTGTCCCAGGACAACCCTTTGGGTTAGCTCAGGTTTTTCCTTTGGGAGCAATGTTATGGCTTTTCCTAGTAGTTTAGGGTTTTTTTTTTAAATTTTACAATAGTTACAATGCAGATGTATGTTTGAAAGAACTTTACAAGGGAAGTAAAAACCATCTTTAAAAGGGACAGTAACGTCCCCCTCTGGAAGCAGTTCCCATTAATGAACTATAGGCCAAGCAGTTATTTTCATTTTTAGCGAAGTCAAAGCTATTTTAATTTAAGTTCAATTTCTCTATCAGAAAGGGAATCTACATTGGCTCCTCCATGTCCAAAACTGGAGTTTTATTAAAAAAGATTTCCAACACAGGTTTACCACTTGAAACCTGAAGACTCAAACTTTCTCCTCAGTATATTTGTCTCTCAGTTCTACCTGAGAATTGGAGGAACATGTCTAAGACTAGGATGATAAAATTTGGAACACTCCCATATACACATTCAGGCAGAAATGATGGAGTTCATTCACAAAGTTGTGTAGTTTAAAAAGCCAATATGCACTAAAATCTGATGCTAACTTAGCACCACTTATTACCATCTCAAGCCACATCCAAATTAGTGAATGTCCAAGGGTCTGTCATACAATTGTACTTAAAATAGTAAAAAAGTTATTCCCAAAGTTTCCAATAAGAGAATGACTGACAGGTTGAATTTCTACAAGCACTTAAATCTTAGGATCTCTTTGTAGATAATGACAGTCATATTATCATCTTGTTCATGAAGAAACATTCTGATGTCTCCTAAATGGGCTCCTGGGACCCAACCTTTAAGAAGCTCAGACCCAGAAAACCATTTAGGGAATAGCTGGGAAACAAAAGGATTGCGTCTACCCTGCATTTTAAAATCCAAGGCCGCAAGACTAAGGGCCCAGATCTACAGGCTCAGCTTTGCACAACAGTGCTAAAAACAGCAGCGTAGACATTGCGACTCAGGCTGGAGCATGGTCTCTGCAATGCAGTCTACCCCCACAGGTTTCAGAGCCTGATCTCCATCCAGAGGCTTACTATCCACAAGCTGTTTTTAATGACACAGAGCAAATCTAAGTCTGTAAAAGGCTCCGAGGGAAGGTCTATAATACAGACCTATATCGGTATAGCAACATTGGTTGGGGGTATGAAAAATCCATGCCTCTGAACGACGAAATTATACCAACCTAACTTACCATGAAGAGCAGGCTTGGGCAAAATACGGTCCGAAAGGCAACAGGTCCGGCCCACGGAGGCAGTGGGGAGCTGCAGGCAAGCAGGCTGCAGGGCACGGCTGCAGGGCACTTTCTCTTTATGAGTCTGGGGGGGGGGGGGGGGGGAAGGTGCTGCTCTCGCCCCCAGCACAATCCCATTGGCCAGTTTCTGGCCAGAAACTGGCTAATGGGAGCTGCCTGTCTGAACAACAGGCAGCCATGAAGCACAACCCTCCCACTCAGTTATTCATGCAAGCACATGACTGATCAGGCAGAAACATATGAAGCTCTACAAGCCTTTAGCTCTGCAGGCAGGCTGATTTGGCCACTGGCTGTTAAGACTTCTGGTCAGAGCCTGCCTCTGGCACCCCAGGCCCTCCTTTCCCCAACCCTGTTGCTCCCCACTCCCGTCCTGCTACTCCACATGCACCCATACCACATCCCAGATCTGGCACCCCAATCTCCTGCCCGACATCACAATCCCTTCCTACCCTAGGTCACATCCCAAACCTCTGCACCCCAGTCTTCTGCCCTAGGTCACAACTGCCTCCTCCACCCAAACTCCCTCCCAGACTGCATTCTCCCTCTTGCACCCCAGTTCCTTACCCAAAGCTCCCTTCTGCACCCAACCTCCACCCCAGACCCCACACTTCCTCCATTAATACCATGGAGGAATGCAGCCCTTGACCAGTTTCCAAAATCTTGAGTGGCCCCCACCATCAAAAGTTATTGCCCATCCCGATGTAGAGAATACTATATTAATGGGAGGGCTTCTTCCATCAATATAGCTACTGCCTCTCAGAGAAGTGGATTAATTATACTGTAGCAGCATCTTCATTAAGCGCTACAATGGTGCAGCCCTGAGACTCACTGCTGTGAATTTTAAAATGCAGTATAGAAACATCCAATGACTTGCCAAATATCTGATCTTCACCACATCTATGGTGCTGTATTTTATGTTACCAAAAAAACAACCAAAAAAAGGGCTATTGCCTCAAAGAAATTACAACACACTTTAGACAAAAGATAAAAATTAACAAGGGGGAAGGGAGAAAGTCAGTAGGACAAAGGTTATGTAACAGTAAAGTCCTATGTTTAACCAAATACGTTACCAGCCGGTGACACAGATTGTTCTGTACAAATATAACTGTTTTAATCCTTTCCCACATCCAGTTTAGTACACAAGTGTCTTCCTGTAACTATGCATGGCAAAGGAGTGCCAGATAACAGGATTCATATGGCTAGAAAATCTCTGTTGATAGTAGGGATGTAAGCAGGTAGTCTAGTCAACTACTCTACTACTTACATTCACCGCCCCCTTCCCCCCCGCCTTGCTGCCTTTGTATTGGAGGCAGTGGGGGGGAAAGCAGGAGCTGGTGGGGGGTTCCCCCCCAGCACCGTCTCCGTGGTGCTGCATGCCCCCTCCTGCACTGCTGCTCTATCAGAGGCAGCAGCATGGGGGATGGGGGAGGCTACTGCGAAGCAGCCTCTGCACACAGCAGGCCCAGCTGGATCCCCCACAGACTGGGGCTGCTAGACCCTAGCACAAACCAGGACTGAGCAAGCTCAGCTCAGTCCTGGTTCTCAGTCTTGGTTTGTGCTGGGTCCAGGAACTACCCCTGCTGCAGCTCTGCAGTTTAAACACAGTAGGAGCCAGCTGCCTGTGCACCTGGCTCTTACTTCATTTAAGCTGCAGAGCCGCAGCAGTGGTAGCTCCTAGACCTGGCGCAAGCCAGGACCGAGTGCCCTCCCTTATCGACTCATCATGTAGTCGATACAAATTATATCGACTACACAATTAGCCAATTACCCCTCTCAACATCCTTAGTGGATAGTACCTCTTCTTTCTAGCTCTGTACATGGTAGGATGCCCTAGAGTGCTATACTCCATGGAATGCTAATTCTGCCTGGTATGCATGTTCTTTGAGTACTGTCCCTTGCTGAGACACAACAGAATAGCTACCCAGATTTTTCCAAACAGCACCAAAACAATTATGCAGCATGCAAACATGGTTGAGACACACAGTTACATTGTAGGAACACAATATGACTACTTTTGTTGTAATCAGATCAGATTAAAATGGCAGGAAATAGCTATAAAAAGCATATTGTACTCGTATCAGGTCCTATCTATACATCATAATATTTGTCAGAGACAATACATAAAATCTTGTCTATTACCTGTAATCATTGAACAACTGGGGTTTAAATTAAATGATCTTGTCCATAATCTTAAATACTTTATATATGATTTATAATCTAGAAGTTTAAACTAATTGTTACTTGTAAACCGCTGTTAGAAAATTTAAAATTTTTTAAAAGGATCTTGGAGGTCTTTACGAATACTCACTCCTTATCTTTACAACTCAGACATTCCCACTTCCAATAAATCTACTCTATTTCCCAATAGGAACAAAAAAAACCAATGTAAATCAGGAGAAGAAAAAACCACAATGTACTATCTCACCGTTAAATGTGAACAAAGAAGCACTCTGAAAAATGAGTGCATGTTTCAGCAGTTGCTATGGCAATCTTTTGAAATGAACTGTTTTTAGGCTTACAGATTCAGCTGCTTTGATCACACATACATAGTAGGAATGTTAAATATCAGTTAATTGAATAGTCGAATAGCCTCATGAATTCTTACTGGTTAGTCGACTATTTTATAAACCGTAAGGGCGAGGCCAGCAGCCACTGCACCTCATTCCCAAGGAGCCCCCTGCCACTCCTTGCTGCTGCCTCTGTATCAGAGGCATAAGAGTGGGGTGCCAGACAGGAGTTTAAAAAACCAGCTCCCCTCATGGACCAGCTGCCTGTCACCCTGTGCTGTTGCCTGTGATAAAGAGGCAGCACGCAGGGTGGCAGCAGTCTTTGTCTGGGCGGGGGGTCTGAGCTCCCAGACCTGGCACGAGCTGGGACTGAGCTGGGCTGTCTATCTGCCCAGCTCCTAATACAATTTAAACACAGAGCCACAGCAGGGGGAGGTCCCAGACCTGTTGCAAGCTAGGACTGAACCAGGCTGCTGGCCAGCCTTCTAAAAAATTTACTGGTGGGGGAGAGGGAGAAAGAAATGCTTATAGTCTACAGCATTAACCTATAAGCTTTTGCTTATAGGTTAATCGACTACACTATTACATCCCTAATACATAGAACCCTAACAAATTCACAACCATGAAATCTGATCTCCCACCATGAAATCTGGCCTCTATGCTTTTACTTACACAACACAAATTTTGCAGGGGTGTCTCTGAAATTGGGTGTCTTCGCCCAAAAGGGAGTTCCTGAGGGGTTGTAAGGTTATTTTAGGAGGGATGTGCTATTGCCACCCTTATTTCTACTCTGCCTTCAGAGCTGGGCAGCTGGAGAGCAACAGCTGTTAGTCGGGTACCCAGCTCTGAAGGACTGTCCCTCCAGCTAGGGATGTAAGCAAATAGTCAACTATCCAATAAGCATATGCTTATCAAATAGTTGACTAGTTGCTTCCCCCCCCCGTGGTACCTCTATCACAGAGAGGCAGCAAGTGGGGGCGGGGGGAGGGGAGGAGCAGGAGCCAGTGCTGAGGAGAGCAGGCTTAAAAGCCAGTTCCCCCCAGCACTGTCTACATGGGCGGGCAAGGACACAGTGGGGAACTGGCGGCATTTCTACCTTTGAAATGTAGCAAGAGCGGGGCTCTTGTACATTTCAAAAGCAGGGAGCACAGGGCCAGCAGGGGACAGCTTCTTCTCCCCCACTCGCCGCATGTTCCCCCGTAGCGCTTCTGGGCTCTTGCTACATTTCAAAGGCTGAGGCGACCTTATCGACTAATCGAGTAGTCAGTGGAAATTCCATCAACTGTTTGATTAGTTGATTAATCTAAATTTAACATCCCTACCTCCAGCATCAGTGTAGAAGTAAGAGTGTTAATATTATACCTTGCCACATTTACTTCTGTGCTGCTGCTTTCAGAGCTGAGAGAATGGATAGTGGCAGCTGCTGACTGAGGGTAGCAGTTCTACCTTCACAGCTGGGATCCTAGTGAGCAGCCACAGCTCTCCAACTCTGAAGGCAGTGCTACTGCCAACAGCAGCACAAGATTAAGTTAGCAGTACTGTAACCCCCTACAATAACCTTGTAACCCTCTATGACTCCTTTTTTGTGTTAAGGATCCTTATAATTACAACAGTGAAATTATAGATTTAAATAGATACAATCATGAAATTTATTGTTTTAAAAATCCTATGGCAGTGAAATTGACCAAAATTGGCAGTGAATTTGTTAAGGCCCTACACATACATACAAGCTTATAGAAAACCTTTGACATACACAGATAAACACCCCATATACTAAGCTCTGGGAAGTACTCAGATCTACAGACACCATTATTTAGAAAACTAACAAAAGTAAGAGAAATGTATCACCCTATTATAGCTCCAAAGAAAACCTGACAGTTATGAAACTGCTAGTCAAAATATACATTTTGAAGGTGCTGCTTATCTCTATAATGTCATTCTGGCTCCTACTCCACCCTTAAACATGCAGTTGACTTCTTTATCTTTAAAAAGTGTTCTCAGCTGCCTCTTTTGCCATACCTTTGGTTCTTTGAGGGTACCACCTCACCTTCCTCGCTTCTAATTCCCTTCTTACTCTATCTGGGATCTTGTACTCTAAATTTTATATTTCTTTTCCTTCAAAAATCTTCTCTGCCTTTGCATCAACAGGTAAAACTCTGGTCTGCTGCTTTAGTCTGTGTCTTTTTTGGCCTCAACTTTCATCTGTGCTTTAGTTACGATACCACAACTGATTATTATTATTTTTTTTTTTTTGCCTGCCATTCCAATAGTTTCTCTATCCTTTGCTGAATCTTGTTACTTGATTTCTCATTTCATTCCAGATGAACTTAAATTACATTAGAGAGCTTTTTCTACTATGTTGTCATCTTTCCCCCCCTCCTAATGCACTATACTCTGTCAACTCCATTAGCTCTACCAAATAATTTCCCTTTCTCCCATTTTGGTTGCGTGGCTTTATGCTCTACCTTCACAAAAAACAACCTAACTCCTCCAATAAAACAAGTGAACTCTCCTCTTTCAAAGCAGGTACAGGTTGAACCTCTAAAATCCAGGACTCTCTGGTCTGGCAACATCTGTGGTCCAGCAGGACCACAGATATTTCTGGACCAGAGAGCCCTGGCTGGCCAGGTTCAGAATCATAGCCTGGGCTGGGCCGGTAGTGGGGAGCCCAGCCCTAGGTGGGCCAGCAACGGGGAAAGCACAGCCCTGGCCAGGGCTGGCAGCAAGGAACATAGCCCCAGCCAGGGCTGGAGGTAGTGGGTCTGGCAGCCAGGAGTGCAGCCCCAGTCGCGGCAGGTGCTGAGGGAAGCACAGCCTCAGTCCCGGCTGGTGTGGTGGAGGAGCGCAGTCCCAGCTGGGCACGCAGCCAGGTCTAGCACTGTGGTGGTGGGAAGGGGTTTGCAGCCACTGCCGGGGCTAGAGCAAAGGAGGACAGTGGGGGGACTGGAGGCAGTGGCAGGTAGCAGGGAGTGCAGGCCTACCCAGAAGCAGAGCCTACAGCCAGGGGTCCCGAGGGTGCTGGACAAGGGAGGTCCGACCTGTATTTGTCTAGGTAAGGATTTAAAGAAGCATTAGACTATGTTTACTACCATGTGTTAAAAGTTTAGCACAGCCCAGACCAGGTCTACTTTAATGTGAGATAAAATGGCTAGGTAAAAGCCTGGGCTCTCAAAAATTAGACTGCTAATTTCAGCTGTAATATAGGTTCTGTTGCAGATGATTTGTTAGTTGTCTGCCCTGGTTTTATAAGGCGATGAATTTAAAGTCAGATCAGTATGTAAAGGTCAACTCCTTGTAAACTGCACAGAAATGTTACTACACATTTTGTATTAGTCCTGCTTTCTTTAAACCTAAATTAAATAATCCTCAGAGAACTTCAATGCATAAGTCAAGGATTTTTGGATAATCAGAATGAAAGTGCAATGTTTCAACTCAAGATAAACTTTTGGACATGTATAATGTTTGTTTTTCCTATTTGATGTACATTAGCAGAAGGTCAGAGAATTATTCAATCAACACTTAAGATATCAGGAACAGCTTGCATTTTCTATTCCTGGCTATTGTGAAACAGTAGTTTTTTCGTTTTAAATTCGATTGAAAGGCTGCTGTATATACCCAAGGCTGATTACTTTTTTCCCCAATAAAATGCATCCATGGAGATCCTTAGTATGCAATGCATTTAAAAAGAATGTTGTCATATTTCCCTTCTCTCTCATTCCCTCAGATTTTTCAAGTCAGCAAATACCGTATCTCCATATGCCAAAAAGCTTAGATCCAAGTTGGTACAACAAACAAAATTCATTCTCTTTACCACCTTCTAAAAACAATAAAATCCTTGCCTCAATACTTCATTAGGTATACTTTGTCATAACTACCGGTAGTTCTGGATGTATATTCCACACAATCACCTAGATCTCGTCTAGACAAGGAAAATAAGCAGTGCTTATATACAAGTTAGCCAACATATTCTAAAACACCTCTCCAACCAAGTACAGTTATGGGCACAGTGAAATCAACAACATATCCCTTTACAATTGTCCTCTGGGCTCCAGTTCATACCTTCAAAATGTGGGTCTTTTCAGGGAAAGTTAAACTGAAATTTTCCAAGCAAACAGGTACTAGTGTGGGAGACCAGAGCCTTTATTTCGCTCTCACATTATTTCCTCTCATCCCCACAAACTTAAGTGAGGCATATCTTCATTAACGTGCACTGCTACTCCTCAGAGATTGTTCCTCTATAAAGTACCAGAAGAGATCCCTCATGGTCCTTTGCTGCAATGTACAACTTCCACCTCAGTGGTGGGCAACCTGTGGTCCATCAAGGTTCCATATCTGGCCTGTGAGACATTTTGTTTACTGTTGCCCACACACAGGGTTGCCAGATTCTGCTTGTTTCTACCCATGTCATTTTTTTCCTACAAGTGATACACCCTACAAATTCTAGGTACAAAAGTACAGTTAGAACTACCCTTATCCTGGAAGACTGTCATGGGACCCACTTACTAGCCTGGGTTGCCCATCACTGCTATAACACCTCCTTCCTCCCAGCAACACTTGGAGCAGGAAATTCAACCTTTTTGTTTTCAGCTACCTCTTCCTCCTGGCAAAGCTTCTCTTCTACACTCAGCCCAGGCCCACTGAAAAGACCTGCTTAGACTGAAAGTTGGGGACCTATGTATACTTAAAAGCAGAGACTACCTAGGTAATCCACCTCCATAAGAGGTGGTAGCTGTGTTGATGGGAGAAGCCATCCCATTGACAAGACACTGTCTTCACGGGGGGTAATAAAAACCTAACTGCTTTGTTTCGGAGTGTGGATTTCCCACAATCCTGAGCCACACCATTATACCAACTAGGGATATAAAAGACTAATTGATATCCCTCCCCTTTGCTGTCTCTATGGGGACGGAAGGGGTTCTTCAAAGTGGCAGCGCCGCACAGCACAGTCCTGACCAGACAGATTGCCAGCGCGGGCAAAGGGGCGCAGCTGCTGGTGGGTTTTGCATGCAGGGAGGGCTGGCTTGCAGAGCTCTGCGCAGCAACAGGCGTAAATCCCCACATCTGGCTACAGAGCGATCCTCTGCCCTGGTTGTCCCAATTCTAAGAGCCGCTGCGCCTTCGGTGCTGCTGCCCCCTCTCCCACACACAGGGGCTCCCCGGAGAACGAGTCATTCTAGGGTGCGGAGGTGTCTGTGGGGCACCTTGGTATCTGGTGCAAGGGTTACTATGCAAAGCTGGGCAAGGAGCAAGACCAACCATGTCCCACCCTATATACGTGCAGCCTCTTCCCTTTGGGACATTCCCTCTTGCTGGGATCCTAGATCTGCACAAACCAGATGCAAAAGACCTTAGGTCCTCTAGTGCAAAGTCTTATCCTCCCCGGACCATGTTGAGCGCAGGCTTGATAGAGCCCCCACTGCTTGATACACTCCAAGGACTGGAGAACCACTATACTCAAAGACCTTCCCGTTTTCTGAAGGGGTAATCCCATGATCCTTTCTGGCTGCCTGGTGATGGTTCTTGTGGGTTGTTGTTTTTTTTAACTTTTTCTTGGTTGAGCAGGGAGTGCATGTGGGACTGCCATGGCATACCTCAGTCCTGTTTGGACATGTCCCTCCTTACCGAGTAGGCTGATGTTCACTGAGCTAAATGTTTTTAGCAAACTGCTGCCAGGACACACATTTGGTTCTGTGGCAGCATAAACAACTCACGAGGTTACAGAAGAGATGCACCAGAAAAGCCATTAATCAGGCAATCTCTTAGGCCTAGGAGAGAGGCTGATGGGATACAAGTGTGTGTGTGGGGGGGAGGGGCGCGTAGTAAGTGGCTTATGGCACAGAACAAAGACAGCTGAAGATTTAATAAGACGCAAGAGTCCCAATGGCATTAGGAAGACCCGTGATGACGAGGAAGAGATCAATGTAGGTCCACTGATCACCTCCCTGATGGGATTCATTTTGTCAAGTCCCTATAACCCAGTCATTCTGTTGTTGCCAGTGAGTTCACTCCCTCCCTTGTTGGGACCTTGTAGAATAACCAGACAGTTATATGATATGGAGCTGGATGGCTGGTCCCAGGTGTGTTTTCAAGCTGTCCAGTGCCACGGCGGAAAGCTGCCTGGAAAGGGAGGGTGAAGTTGTGGCAGTGTCATTAGTGCAAGCGCCTAGACCAAAGGTGGGCAAAGGGCCTCCACGGGCTGGATCCAGCCCGCCAAGCAGGTGGATCCAGCCCACAGAGGCCCTGCTGCTCCCCCGCTCCTAATTGGGGCTTTTAAGCACCGCATGCTGCTCAAAGGGTGGGGGCAGAGCAGAGGAGGCTTTGCACGCTGCCCCGCCCCTAGGCCCTAATTGGCCTAGGGGCAGGGGAGCATGGGAAGTCTCCTCCCACACCAGGGGCACGGGCACCTAGAAGGAACGTGGGGGGGGGGGGAAGGCACTCCCTCACCCCCAGACCAATCATTGTCTGGGGGGTGGGGAACCCAGAAATATCTTGGCCCCGCCCCTTCCTGTGCAACCCGGGGCCACTTGAAAAATTTCCAAAGTGGCCCCCAGCAAAAAAATACTGCCCACCCCTGGTGCAGGGGATAATGATCAGACCCTCCTTTTAGTCATCTTACTGCACAATACCATAATAAGGAGACTAATGCCAATAGTTAGGAGTACTCAATATCAAAAGAAGCATAACTACTTAGAAGTCTAAATCAACAATAGCATAAGGGATTACTGATACTACCTATTAAAAAGCTTTACCCTGAACCATCAAGTTGCACACATAACTAGTCTCTGTAACTTCTGAAAGTAATCCTCAACTTCTTTCCACATACTTTTGTTTCATTTATGCTTTTGTGGCTGCTTGTGCTGTACTAGATCAGACCAGTGGTCCATCTAATCCAGTATCCTGCTTGACAGTGATCAGTACCAGCTGCTCCAAGAAAAGGTTCAAGAAACCATGAACTCGTCAGTTCTGAAATAACCTGCCTCCAAGGATTTTTCCTAATCACTATTAGCAAGGAGTCAGCCATACTTTGATGCATGAGTGTTTATATTCCTAACAAAACAGTTGCATATACACATTAACATTTGCTATAGCGACTCTTTAGAGATTCTTATCCATTTACTGATCAATGCTTTCTCAAATTGTCCTAAACTCTCAGCTTCAACAATATTTTATAGCAATCAGATTTACAAGCTAATTCTGTGTTGTGTGTGAAAAAAAGATTTCAGCTTTCAATTTGCCATCTTTTAATATCATGAATTGTTGTTTTGTATTGAGAGTGACTAGAAGTTTCTGTACTTTCTCCAATTACAGTGGGCACCAGACTCCTTCAGTGCAATCAAGTTCTGCTCTTGGGCCAACATTTTGTTAGGGGCTGTGACTGCACCAAGGGGAGAAGAGCCTTAAGAAATATATCCTCTCAGTTTCCACTGTTACGGCACCCTTTTGAAAGCAGGGAAGAAAGCAGGTCTTATTCTTTTTAGTTTGTAGATTAAGGCCAGAATGGACCACTGTGACCCTAATAAATTCCTATTTGAAGTAGGGCATATAATTTCTAACAGCCTTCTCTGTTTAAAAGTTGCCAGTGATGAAGAACACACCACAGCTCTTGGTAAATTGTTCTAATAGTTAATTACCCTCCCTCTTAAACTGCGTTGCTTATCTCTAATCCAAATCTGTCTCGTTTCATCTTCCAACCATTATATCTCATGCCAGCTGTCTATTAGACAAAGGTTATGTAATGCTTATATTACAGACTGCACCTAAATTTGCACGAAGAGTCTATAAAATGCACTAAATTTAATGTTTATGTAAAATTAGCTAGTTATCATGCATCCTATCATGGGCAAAATAGTAGCATGGCTGCCATACTATGTCAGCCGCAAAAGCAAACTGTTTTCTGAATGATTGCCTTTATAATATCCCACTTACTGCTATTGTAAGTCTTTAAAAGGTACTCATTGCCACAGTATATAGAGGACTGTCTGAACTTTATAATCACAGAAATGTATAAACTTTCTAGCAATCTGAAAGGTTCCCTTCACTGGGCAGAAAAAACAAGTTTAGTTTCCTCAGATTGTATTTAAACTGGAAGTAATCAGTATTCCATCCCTCAATTTGATGTTTTGATTTATTTTCCCCTCCCACCATTTCACCAATAAGGCTAACTATACAAGGCAATCTGAGATTCTGAACCAGTCCAATATAGCCTTTATTGTTAATTGTTTGGAAACCAGGAGCACTGGTTTATCAGCAATGTCCCATGAGTTCTCAAATCCATCCTTGGGGCAGTGGACAAACTTTTTTTTGGCTGGAAACTGATTTGATATCTTGTAACCTGCAGCTTGCCATTTAAGTAGAATGGTCTTATTCAAGAGTTGTCATCTGTTGGACTCTTCTTGCCTTATCTTTCCATCCCCAGTGCTCAGATTTTCATTTCTCATATTGACTGTAGGTTTGCATAACCTAGAATCAATGTAAGCCCTCATCTTCTCTCAGGACTGCAATACTCACAAAGGAGTACAACAGTCCTTATGTAGTCCAAGGCAGACATATGAAGAAATTCTAGAGTATTCCCTGATGTATTTATTTAAAAGGTACCAGTGCTGTTTCCTGTCTGACTGGAAGTTAAGCAGCAACTTGCGTTGAATGGGGAACTTTTCTTAAGAGGTTATCATCAAACATAGTTCATTTTCCTGAAGGTTTTAAAAAAAAAATACATTTACACTGCCACAGACTTCAGCACCAAATCACTACTGAATTGATGGGAATATGACCCAGTATTTAGTTCTACCATGCCTCAGCGTACAGAGGTCTCTACCTATACAACAGGTAATAAAGTATGTACTGTTTAAAACAGGGTAGCTGAATTTACTGACCCTCCAAAGCCACATACAATGTTCTTCAGAAGTTCAAGAGCCACAATGCATTCACTGCCTTTGCACATGGCTAATTACTGCTAAAGCTAGTGGCTTTGTGGATCTCCACCTTAGTTAAGTCTTTGAAATCCAGTTGATAATGTTGTCAAGACAATATGGAGGAACTCAGTCAGATGTTGATTTGTAAGGACTGCATGATGTTGTGATTTTTCAAACTGCATCACTGACTACAGAGATTCATAGCAGTATATTGTTCCAAAATTGAAATAACTTGCATACTAGTCTTGAGTTAACGATACTTTGTTCCTGGCACTTGCTTCCAGAACTTGATTGTAATCTGTAATTTTGACATCATCTTTAGAGCCTTGCCCTCTTGGAGATCCAACAGTTCCATTTTTACAGAAGATGTTTCTGTAATCACAGTTTTGGAAATGTGAGAGCCATCATTGATCACATCAATCATGAATGGCTTTTAGGAAAGGCAAAGTAGGACCTCAACTTCTGCAAGACTTCAATCAAACCTGGCCTAAAAGTCAAGCAGTCCTTGTAATTTAATTCTGTATTCCTAAGCTATGTCTACATTACCCCCTCTTGCACAAAAACATATGCAAATGAGGCAAAGCATGGAATAGCGCCATGCCTCATTTGCATAATTAATTAGGCTCCGCTTTTGTGCAAAAACCCCTCTTGTGCAAGAGCCATTCTTCCTGAAAAAAGAGAACGGCTCTCGCAAAAGAGGGGGTTTTTGCACAAAAACAGAGCCTCATTAATTATGCAAAGGAGGTACAGTGATATTCCACGCTTTGCCTCATTTGCATTTTTTTGCACAAGAGGGACAGTCTAGACATAGCCTTAGAGTTTATGATCGTCTACATCTGTTTCAAGGAATATGTTTACCTTTTTCTTGAGATGGGGAAAGTGGGTGAAGTATTTTGATACTGTTTCTTTCCAAACCTTTAACTTGTTCTGGAAACTGAAGACTGTCTGAATAAGGTCACAATATTATCTTTACTTGGAATGCCAAACTGAGAGATGGGAGCCTGCTCCCCTCGTTTGGCAGCAGCGTGAGGTGACAGGGAGTTCCCTGAGAGTGGGTCCGGAAAACTGTGTAACCGGTAAGATTTTGTGCAGTTTCACAATTATTCAATTAACAATATCTAACATCCCTAATGAATAATAGTACTAACTAAAATACCATGTGTATACCATAAGTATATCTCCATGCAACACCTTTTTAATGCTTAGTAGAGGAAACTTCTAGACATTAAGCCATTAATGAAACACACTTATAAGAACTTATTACAAATAGATTTATAATGATCACCTGAAGTGCCTTGTTCTTGATAATCAAGCCCACGCTCCCATGCATACTTCTCTGAAAACAAACAGCTGAGGTAATTTAGCAGATGCATTCTTTATTCCGTTTTATATGTAAGCTCTGGCATCAACCATCTCAGGGTAAAGAAACCCCAAATATGGAATTCAGCCACAGAACAATTAAGTGAAGATATGTCCATTTTGAACTACAGTGTTCATATTTGTTAAGAATGTTTACAACTGAATTACAGATTAGTCATCTTTGGACATTTTATATTAATTTAAAAGCATCAATTCAACTTTAGAAGTTTAGCAACTGCAAATCCATCAGTGCTTTTGATGACTTAAAATTTGGCAAAGGCAAATACTGCAGGATACACTGCTAAATCCTGTCTAAAAAAAAAGAACTGTAGCATTCAGTATACAGAACACATTTTTCCTCCAGTGTATTGCAACAGTCTCTTTAAGGGGTAGGGAAATGGTCTCCAAAACCTGTTCTTGATTAATAAAACTAAAATATATAGTATGTTTTTATGGCATTAAAACTGGTTAGGCAATAAAGTAGAAAAACTGTCTTTATCATTTACAAATTATACCTGTTAAGAACTTCACTTATAGAAAAAAAAATTCAGTATCTGACATACCATGATAAATAGACTTTAAGAGAAGCTTGGTGTAAGCTTGAAAGCTTGTCTCTTTCAGTAACAGAATGTGGCCCAATAAAAATCTACTCTCTCACCCAGCTTGTCTCTGCTAATATACTGGGACCAACATCAATATGGATTTTAAATGTTAGTTAAATCTATCACCAATTCAGTAACCTCAAACTTTCCTATTTCTCCTTTGCAGCAATTAAGAACAATTTCAGTAGCCCATAAGAGTAAGTTAACAGTCACATTAGCTTCTGCACAAATGAAAAGAGATGATGGGGGGAGGAGGGGAGAGGGAGGAGAGAAGAAAATATACGATTCAGTTTAAAATTTAAACACTAACAAGTTCTTTCTTGCCATTTTAACTATATTGGCCTTACAATAGGCTCTGAACTTTTATTGAACTACAAATTTATGAAATGTTGTATGTCTAGCTATTTCCATAGAGGTTGGTTAATGTTCACTTTAAGAAAATCTAAAATGCTTTCATCTCATGAAAATATATCTGGAAATCAAAACCTGCACTCAAGTTTGTTTCCTGCACTAAGTCTCGTACTGTTTCATTTAATGGATCACTTAATAAAAAGAATTTGTTCGCAGACCCCATTTCCACTCCCATCTTCATCATAACCCTTCACCAGCAGACTCAAAGTGTTTCATTTTACAGAATTCCAAGAACAGCTCATACCATTGATGGCTCAGACAATAGTTTAAGAACTTGCCTCTCTAAACTTCTGAAGGAGATTTGTGATTTCTTCTGAAACCACTCTAATTCTATCTGAACTGCTGATTTACAATACAAGTTAAACTCTAAAAATGAATGAGAGGAGTTAAGGGGAAAACACATGCGAAATAATCCATTTAAAGGAAAAGGCGTTTACTCAGAGGTAACTGATTCTTTTCTGAACTATTTGTGAGATTCACTTGAGTTGTTACTTACTGCATGCTTAATTATGAACACTTCTAGAAGAAAAAGTAAAAAAGAAAAAAAGAAAATGGGTAAGTAAGAAATAAGTTTTACATGAGGTATTTTTATCTGCTAATTTAGAAAGAGAGAAAACAAAAAAAACTCACCCCTTGGAGTCCTTGAAACTGGATTGAGGGTCGAGAAGGAATAAGATTCTACAAAAAAAAAAAACAAAAACAAAAACAAAAAAAACACACAGTAAAAAACAGTGAAAAACTCATTAGTCTTATAATAATTTCATGATTACATCCTATAGTGGGGTTTGCCATTACAAAACAACAATCTAAACAGATATATACAAAGCTGTGTTCCTTTCAGTACAAGACAAAGATCCACTAAAAGCTACATTTTATAAAATGTTTTATAATATAAAGAAATGTAAATACATCTGTCCTTGAACATCAACCCATAATGAAAATAGAAGGGTTATCAATAAAATGAGAAACTGAACCTTTATTAAAAGGAAGTACCTGGATATTGTGTCAAGTTTGGTTAGCACTCCAAATCTAGAATATTTCCAAATGTATACAAGTGTGTTGAAGATGGAAAAGTTTTTTCATAATTTGCAAACAGCTATAAATACCATAACATAATTTAGAAAACAAGCAAAGGTTTAATATGCATTAAATGATCTTTCAAGATTTTCAGCATGGAGGATCCAACTTTTTCTCTAAGGGTATGTCTACCCTAGCCCTAGTTCGAACTAGGGAGGCTAATGTAGGCATTCAAACTTGCAAATGAAGCCCGGGATTTAAATATCCCGGGCTTCATTTGCATGTTCCCGGGCGGGCGCCGTTTTTAAATCCCCTTAGTTCGAACTGACTGCCCGCGGCTACACGCGGCAGTCAGAAGTTAATCCGAACTAAGGACTTAGTTCGGATTAACTTCTGACTGCCGCGTGTAGCCGCGGGCAGTCAGTTCGAACTAAGGGGATTTAAAAACGGCGCCCGCCCGGGAACATGCAAATGAAGCCCGGGATATTTAAATCCCGGGCTTCATTTGCAAGTTTGAATGCCTACATTAGCCTCCCTAGTTCGAACTAGGGGCTAGGGTAGACATACCCTAATTGCTTTATCAGATCTAACCTCACATTATTCCATTAATTTTTCCATATGTTGAGCTCGTCATCAATAGGGATGTTAAATATTGGCTAATTGAATAGTCAAGTAACCTCATCAATTCTTATTGGTTAATCAACTATTCTATAGTTCCCGGAGGCAGGGCCAGCAGCTAGTGCACTCCAGCCTCACTCTCAAGGAGCTCCTGCAACTCCATGCTGCTGCCTCTGTAACAGAGGCAGCAGCACGGGATGCCAGGTGGGAGCTGGTCCACAAGGGGAGCCAATTTAAAAGCCAGCTGATAAAGAGACAGCAGCACAGGGTGGCAGCAGTCCCTGTGTGTGTGTGGTGTGGGGGGGAGGGGTCTGAGTTCCTGGACCTGGCACGAGCTGGAACTGAGCTGGGCTTCCTGCCCACCTGGCTCTTTATACACTTTAAATGCAGAGCAGCAGAGCCTGGCATGAGTCAGGACAGAGCCAGGCTGCCTGCAGCCCAGTTCCTAATACATTTTAAATGCAGAGCTGCAGCAGGGGTAGGTCCTGGACCTGTTGCAAGCCAGGACTGAGCCAGGCTGCTGGCCAGTCTGCTAAAAAATTTACTGGTAGGGAGGGGAGGGAAGTGAGTGTACTGTAAGCTTTTGCTTATTAGTTAATCGACTATACTGTTACATCCCTAGTCACCAAACTGCAGACAAAGGTTTCACTACAAATACTAAATTATTTAAAATGAAGTTCACTGAATTATCCTTCAAATTATATTAATTTTAGTCAGACTACAACTGTAATTGAAGTTCTTCTAAGGCAGTGGTTCTCAAAGTGCAGTCCACAGACCACTAATGGTCTGCTGCTGCCTCCCAGGCAGTCCGAGGTGGGAGCTAACCACCCCCCCATGCAGTGGGGAGCCTGCACTGCTGCTGCAGCTTTGTGAGTCTGCAGCACCAGCTCTGGCTGACAGGCGGGGAGGTGAAGAAAGGAAACTCACACTCCTCTGTGCAGGCTGCAGAGCTACACATGGAGGAGCGCCACCGCCATGGTAAGAGCAGCGCAGAGCCCGGCAGCAGGTTGGGCTGCGCGGGGCCCGGCAGCGGTGGAAGGAGGCAACACCGGGGCTGAGGACTTGGCACACGCAGAAGGTAGGTGAGGGCTTGGGATCCTTTGGGGCTTTTCACCCACAGGGACTAGATCGGGGAGGAGGGTGCCATGGACTGGACCCTTGCACAACCCTACCCCTGCAAGGCTGGACACCCTGGGAATCACCTATCCCACCCACCCCCACCTTACTGTGTCATGCCCAGGCTCTCTGCCCCTCCATTTCCCTGAACCACCTCCCGAGCCACCTTGACCCCAGACCTATTCCTAGGGGCACCCTGCCCCCCCCATCTCCCTGAACTCCCTCAGCCATTCTGCCCCCCAGCTTTAGCCCCAGGCACTCCCTGCCCCCATTCTCCAGCCCCTGGCCAGACACCCTACGCCCAGTCTGCTCCTGAACCCTCCCTCCTGGCCAGACTCTGCACCCTCTCTCCTGGCCAGACACCATACTCCCAGTCTGCTTCTGCACCATACCTCCCACCCAGACCTTGCATCCTTACCCCCTTCTGCACCACACCTCCCTCCCAGAACCTGCACCCCATCCCTATCCCACTCACTGGCAGCCCTCTCCTGTACATTGAACCCCTCATTTTTGTCCCCACCCCAGAGCCTAAGGGGTTCCATAAAATCCCCTAACTCCAGAACCCCAGAAAGTAAATCTGGCCTTGGAATGCCCTGAACCCCAGTCCTCCCTGTCCCTTCTCTTCCCCTCATCCCATGGTGCTGGAACACCAGAGGAGTCTCAGTTGGGGGCTACATCAGTGAAGGTTGGGGGATTTTGGAGGAGTTTTTTTGCTTCTCACTCATGTGGTCCCCAATTGATTTTTTTTGTGGATCAGTGGCTTCTGACACAAAAAAGGTTCCCCACACCTGCCATATATAAAACATTGAAACCTTTTGTGTTGAACATAAATTAATAGTTACTTTATTTAAAATGAAGTTTGATAAACTAACATGAGAAAGATAAAGCACTTAAGTCTGTTTAATAATTTAAATTAAACCAGTATCCCTAGTTACAGCACTAGCAAAATGGCTAGGGCATAATTACGTAATTAATGGTGCCTTTCCATTAGCAACTGGTGGTCCACGGAAAGGTTTACATTGAGCCAGGTGGTCCACGGGCCAAAAAGTTTGAGAACCACTGTTCTAAGGTGACATTATTAAATTATCTAAAAGGGTTAACTGCAACTCTAGCAACATCGCAACCTCACCTAGAAAAGAAAAAAGAAAAATTAAAGCTTGTCACTCCCGACTAGATATTTAGCTAATGCAGAAAGAAGCTTACTGAAGATCACCTTAATTTCATACTGTGGGGATTAAACTGACAGACTATATGACTGTAGAAACATGCTGTTCTTTCAGGTCAAAAATGAAAAGAAAAGCAGGTTACCCAACATAAAAGGAAGGAGAGTCTTTCATCATTCTTTTAATTGACACTTAGTGAAGTTTAAAACAATTTGCTAAGAACACATTTCTTGAAACTATGAATAAAGAATTCCAAAAAGTCTTGAAAACAGAAAATCTGTTTCAGGATTTGTCCTGAAAGATTGTTAGAGATAACTTAAAATAACATTGAGAGATCAGGAATGGAGCAGGGAAGTGTCTGTTAATTTGTAAAACTACAGTACTTGTCTGAAACTTCACTCCATGACTTTTTAGTTCCAATAATTAAGTGAAAGTAGCAACACAAAATAGTTCATTTTAAAAAAATGTGTTAAGCCCACATTCAGAGTTTATATTCACATATTACATCATAAAAAGTCTATAATTTCTTGTTTTCTTCAGATCCAAATACACCAAACTTAAAAAACGGAGAGGAGATACTTAAATATAGTTGGGCACAATGAAATTTCATGGAAAGATGTTTAAGGCAATGCAAATTTTGTCTTACAATAGCTCTGCATGCAGAATAAAGAGGTGTATGTATTATGGTAGTGCATATAATCATTAATTGATTCAGAATGTTTTAAATATTTTAGAAGGTGCTTAATGGCATTGTGTTGTAGTTGCCCACACATTATGGCTTATTTTAAAATCAGAAAAAAAACCCTCAGAGTTCCCATTCATTTAGATTGATCCAAATACAATAAACTAGAGTAAATAAACTCTTCCCTGTAAAACTACTACTAAAGTAGCTAGTCTTGAACATGCTAAGTGGCAAAAACACTGAAGTAGGTGTTGAAAAGCACCATTTAATGTTTAAAGTTAGTAACATTTAAGTTTTAATTTTAACCTAGAATATGTACCCGGTGCTGCTTGGGTCTTTAATTCAAATACATTTTGTTTTTCTTCTTTAAATCATTGTTCTGGGGTGGGACTGGGGATGAGAGGTTTACTATGTAGGCTGCCCTTGAAGAAAGGATAAATCCAGCCCCCTCTCACTGCAGCAGCTTGGGACCAGGTCAGAAGTGCCTCTTCATGGCCGCTGCAGTGGGCACAGCCGGGAGAGAGGTTCATGTCCCTTGGCTGGGAGACAGAGACACAAATAGAAACTCTGAAATATATAGTAGATTGCTGTCCTTTCTCCACCCTGCCTCCTATTGGCCCAATGGGGTTATAGCTGTCCCAGTCTCCTCTATGGCCCCTTGCTGCCCCCTGTGGTCACTCTACAGTATAATTGTCCCTACTATCAAACTTCTCCCTTTCCACTTTATGACTGGAATTTGATTTTCTCATATCTTATTATACTAGCACAAACACTTACCTTGCTTTAAGTTATGATAAGAGGAAGATACATACCAAATTTGGTGGTCCTAGCTCTTACTATTTAGAAGGAGTTCTTGAATAACAGACTCAGACACAAACTCTCTCAAATATATAGCAGATTAGAAAACAACACTGTTAACAATGTAGCGGTACAGCTTTTGTGGTAAAAATGCTGTAATGCCAAACCCAAACATGCTAACTAATGTTCAACATGCTACACCCCCAAACTCAAAAAGCTTGAGTTAGATCCCTGCAAATCATGAGGTTTTAAAAATAAAAGTCATATCTTGTTTCCTGGTCTGATTCAATTCCTTTCCTCCCCTCAAAGAAGATATTATCAGACTGGGAATTGCATACATTTCCAACCTAAAATTATCAGATTATGTAGTATAAATATAATTATCATATATAGTGTACTCAGTAAATATGTATAGGTAGAGGAGGCAGCATTATCTAGCCATTCAACACTTTCCATAAGGCCTTGTTTCCAATTGCCTATAAATTTGCCAAACTTCAGCCATACAGCTGAAATATATACCTGATAGGGAATATTTCAGACAGAATTTGTTTGGGAAGTTTCAGGCCAAATATTTCAGATATTCTCATGGGCAAGGTTATGGTAACAAAAGATTGTGTGGTTTTTAGATGGGTAATACAAAAGACTTGCAACCTTTTCAAAGGAAACCTACAGGGCCTCTATGCTGTGTAACAGGAATTTGAAATTTGGTATGCAAGATCACCCTTTGTTATCCCTCTAACAATCTAAGTTTGGCCAAGTTATAAGTCTTTGAAAACCGAAGTTCACATATGCTCAGTAGAAGTTTGTTAGAAGCTAGTAATTAAATATTCTGAAGATTCCATCCACAAGGACCATGACCTATCCCCACACAGCTCCAATGTATTGGCCAGACCACTCGTTTCATCATTACAGATCAACTAAGAAAGTGGTTCCCAACCTGGGTCCATGGACCCCTGGGTGTCCATGAGGGTATTGCAGGGGGTCTGTGAAAAAAAAAATAAAAAAAATGAACATAGAACCATGGTCACCAACCCGTCGATTGCGATCGACTGGCCAATTTTGGGGGCATGACCAGTTGATCGTGAGGCGTCCCAGTCCCCCTCCCCGGTGACTCCCCCCCACCTTAAGAAGGAGCCTGAGCTGGCACTAGCTCCTGTGAAAATGGATGTAGCGCCGGCTTCCTGAGATGTGGGGGAGAAGTGCCACAGCTGTGCGCCAGGTCCAACATCTCAGGAACCACATGGGTGGCTCTTCCCCTCTCCCAAACAGCTGGCGCACTTCCTGAAAAGCTGGGTCTGTGTCCTACCGCCGGGGACTTCCTTCCCCCCTGCTTCCTGCCTGCCTTCCTGCGCACGGGAGGAGGGGAAGGAGAAGTCCTGGGACTGCACACCAGCTCTAACTTCTCAGGAGTGTGCCGGCTGTCATGGGGAGCGGAGGAAGAGTGAGCACTTCCTGAGAAGTTGGAGCTGGCATGCAGTCCCGGGACTCCTACTCTCCGCCCCCCCCCCCCCCCAACGCAGGAAGCAGGGAGAAGGAAGTCCCCAGTGGTGCGACAGACCTGGCTTTTCAGGAAGCACACCAGCTGTTGGGGGGCGAGGGCAGCACACATGCTTCCTGAGACCCCGGACCTGGTGTGCAGCTGCGGGATCATAAGAACATAAGAATGGCCGTACTGGGTCAGACCAAAGGTCCACCTAGCCCAGTAGCCTGTCTGCCGACAGTGGCCAGCACCAGTGCCCCAGAGAGGGTGGACAGAAGACAATGATCAAGCGATTTGTCTCCTGCCATCCCTCTCCAGCCTCTGACAAACAGAGGCCAAGGACACCATTTTATCCCCTGGCTAATAGCCTTTTATGGACCTAACCTCCATGAGATTATCTAGCTTCTCTTTAAACTCTATTATAGTCCTAGCCTTCACAGCCTCCTCTGGCAAGGAGTTCCACAGGCTGACTACACGCTGTGTGAAGAAGAACTTTCTTTTATTAGTTTTAAACCTGCTACCCATTAATTTCATTTGGTGTCCTCTAGTTCTTCTATTTAGGGAACTAATAAATAACTTCTCTTTATCGGCCCTCTCCACACCACTCATGATTTTATATACCTCTATCATATCCCCCCTCAGTCTCCTCTTTTCTAAACTGAAAAGTCCCAGTCTCTTTAACCTCTCCTCATATGGGACCTGTTCCAAACCCCTAATCATTTTAGTTGCCTTTTCTGAACCCTTTCCAAGGCCAAAATATCTTTTTTGAGGTGAGGAGACCACATCTGTACACAGTATTCAAGATGTGGGCGTACCATAGTTTTATACAGGGGCAGTAAGATATTCTGGGTCTTATTTTCTATCCCTTTCTTAATAATTCCTAGCATCCTATTTGCCTTTTTGATCCCCAGGTACCAGCTGAGCTGTCCCTGTCCCCTCTACCTGGCCAGACCCCCCCCCCAGTGTACCCTGCCCTTCCAGCCAGACCCCCATGAGTACCCTGTTCCCTGCCCAGGCCCCCACCAGCACCCTGCCCCCTGGCCAGACTCCCACCTGCTCCCTGCCCTGGGCCCCACCAGCACTCTGCCCATGCCCTTGTCCTGGCCCCCGGCCAGACATCATACAACACCCTGCTCCTGCCCAGGGCCCCACCTACCCCCTGCCTCCTGGCCCGACTTCCACCTGCACTCTGCCCAGGCCCCCACCAGCACCCTGCTCCTGCCCTCTCCCTCCTGGCCAGACACCTACCCCCAGCTTGCTCCTGTACCCTATTTTCCACCCAGATTCTGCATCCTCATCCCTATCCCATTCACTGGCAGACCTGTCCTGAACTCTGGAGCCCTCATTTTTGGCCCCACAAATTGCACCAACCCTGGAACCCCAGAAGAGTTAATCTGGCGTAAGGCCTTGAACCTCAGCCCTACTAGTCTTTGAAGTCAATGAAACAACACCAGGGATCTCACAGATAAGCCAAAAGTTTATTATTTGTCGCTATACAGGGCCAATCGTGTGGTAATTTGTTGTCAAGAGATGTGCAATCAAATTGTTTTGATGTCAGAAATGAGTATGCATTGTTTTAAATGTTAATTATTTACATTTCCTTTTGTATTCAATGAAGTGTACATAGCAGCTAGAACTGGCTTTGATGGGGGTCCACGAATTTTGGGGGGGAAATAGGAGGTCCGCACGAGTGAAAAGGTTAGGAACCACTGAACTAAGATTTGCTCCAACCAGGCTGCAGGGGACTGTGCACAACTTCACCTGAAATTGCTCCTCCTGGTGTCTCAGCGGCCGCTAGCCATAAGAACTGAGATTACTTCTTCCTCCATGCTTCCTGACTCAAGCTGGGGAGAGGAAAGAGGCTGAGAGGTGCAGAAAATGGTGACAGACAGGAGTTGATGGGAGGGAAGGGCAAAATAGGAATAATGGCAGAGTGGGGTTTGGGGTGATGGGATAGGAGCCAAGGAAAAGACTGGATAGTAATGGCTGTAGGAGGGGAAACAAGAGCTTCCACATGCACAGGGCTAAAGACAGGCGCTCTTCATATTATGAGAGTTCATGCAGCAGGGCCAGAATCACATCCAGTCTAAATTTGTGAATGCTAGTAATACTGCTACAGCCAAAATGCTGTCAAAAATCCTTCATGTTGATGGAACTTTTACACTGCTTCTAATAGTGCAGTGTGATCCTTACGGCAACAAAATAAAACAAACCATTTGCAGTTTAAACTAACTTCTCAAAAACAGCATTTCTTTTTAAATTAGTAAATAGTAGTAAGGTAATCAAATTAAGGGTATGTCTTCACAACATAATCAACCCTAGTGATTGATACCGAGATCTGAACACCTAGGTTAGCTGAGACAAAGTGACCGCACAACAAAGCCCTATATGCTTTACATAGCCTTACTATTTCTACACTCACCTGTGATTCTGCAGGTATATTCCATTGTTATTTGTGTGTGCTGACACTACAGGATACCTTTTCCGAGACAACTGCGGCAAAACTTGCCCGTCTTTTGGGAGGAGTTATGGAAAGGGCATTGGAGAAATATAAGCATCCTCAATTCAAAGTGGGCAAATTCCAGCCTGCCGCTTTTTATCGGATAAAGGTACGCAAATTGTGCTCCACAATTTGCATACCTTTTTCCGATAGTTTTGTTGGAAGAGGCTTTTCTGGAATATGGCCTGCCTACACTGGGCCAAATTTAGGAAAAACCTCCTCTTTCAGAAAAGCCCTTCTTCCTTGTGGCATGAGGAAGACAGGGCTTCTGAAAGAGCGCGTCTGCTCTTCTGCAAAAAATGTTGGAGGAGCAGACGTGATCCCTGTACGCGGTGGAGTTTTTCTGGCATACCTCTTGTATGCCAGAAAAACTCTGTAGTCTAGATGTAGCCTGAGTTAATCTGGAACCCATGTTCTATTTATACCCCAGCCATGTAAACTAGATGGAGATTAATATCCACCAAAAAAAGTTGCAGAGGTTTTTCTTTGTGAACTGTAGAGGGGTTTGGGCTAAAACCCAGGTAAGAGTCTGGATTAACTGTGAAGTGAAAACATACCCTTAGTTTGATAGAATTGACATTTCACTGAGAGAAGAGTAAGCTATTAAAGTTTACCAGTTTCCTAATGCAGAAGACATTTTAGTTGGTTCACCTAACTTTTTTTGACCACTTTGAAACAAGCGAAAAGAAAAAAGAATTGAATGAAACTAACAGAAATTCTGCTTATATCGTGTTACATTTTTGTTTGGCCATATTTGCATCCTTGTAGCTAAATATATACACCACACAGTGTTTTGCTGATATAAAAGTTAAAAACTTCATTCAGAACCATGTGAAAATTCAAAGGTCAAGGATCTTGACTCCAAAGTCCACACAGAGTTAAACAGTGTCAAAGGAACTTGGAAAGTTTGGTTTGTTAAACGATACAGGGTTACATCTTGTGAACACTTGAGATACTCCAAGCCACCTTGTTTAAACCATCTTCAAAAATCATGACCATAACACAACTGATGCACAGATCTGTGACTTTGTTTTTATGAAGAAGTGGTGTATTCATCATTCTAGTTAAAAAACTAGCGAAGACAAGACAGTTTGTCGTTTTCACACAAGTTGCAGGTCAAGTTAAAGAGCATGGGGGAGCCCAGTCATTAACTTAACCTACTTGTGTGTCTTCAAATTATACTGTTGCCCTTTGGCCATAGCTTCACTGCAAAAAGAACAGATCTTTTCTTACAACAAGATAGCTAACAAATTAGCTATCCTGCTGTAAAATCCTTGTAGAGAGTAGGCACAGGCAGTGTTCCTGCTAAGATTTTCCATCCATGAGCAGAGAAAGTTTTGTCTTGTGCACCAATACCGAGGTCATGTGTTCTTGTTTGGATGTGTGCCACTGTGGCACTCACCAGTGGCACTGCTCCCCAGGAGACTCACCCAGCACAGAGACCCCAGGCCAGCTCCGCCTTACTGGGACCCTGAGTCCTGCTCTCAGGCAACATCCTACCTTATGAAGAGAAAGTGAGACCTGCCACCTCAGGGAGAGATGCTCCCAGGGCAGCCTGTGTGCTGGTTTCTACCGGTTAACTGGAAACGGTAAGGATCATCCATTTAGGATGATGCTTATCAGTTATCCCAGGCTTGGGCAAAATACAGCCCGTGGGCTGAATCTGGCCCACCAAGCAACCAGATCCAGCCCGTGGACACAGCAGGAAGCCTCAGAAAGGCTGCCCTGCTTGCCCTGCAGCCACACACACCACTCAGAAAAGTGGCTGCCAGGCCATTTCTCTTTCAAAACTGTGATCCTGGAAGGGGAGGGGTTAGATGCTGCCCCTGCCCCCAGCACAATCCCACTGGCCAGTTTCTGTCCAGAAACTGGCCAATTGGGGCTGCTTGTTTGAATAACAGGCAGCACACGAAGCACCATGCCCCCTCTCCTCTCCAGCTCAGTTATTCACACAAGCACATGGCCCTTAAAATGTTTTAAGCTCTGCAAGCGTTTAGCTCTGCAGGCAAGCAGACTGGTTGGGTTGCTGGCTGGTAAGTCTCCTGGCCAGAGCCTGCCTCTGGCACTCTAGTACCCCCTCCCCCTGCACTCAACATACCCAAACTCTCTGCCCCCACTCCTGCACCAATACCCCCTCCCAGATCTGGCACCCCAATCCCCTGCCACAGATCCCAATCCCCTCCTACCCTAGGTCACAAATCAAGCCCCCGCACCTCAGTCCCCTCCCCTAGGTTACAACTCCCTCCTGTCCTAGATCACATTCCAAAACCCTGCACCCCAACCCCCTGCTTCAGGTCACAACTGCCTCCTTCACTCAAACTCCCTCCCAGACCCCACTCTCCCTCCTGCACCCCAATCTCTTATCCCAAGCTCCCTTCTGCACCCAACCTCCATCCCAGACCCCGCACCTCCTCCATTAATATCATGGAAGAGTACAGCCCTCAACCACTTTCCAAAATTTTGGAGTGGCCCCCTGTCAAAAATTATTGCCCACCCCGGGTTAGCTGATTAACCTTTCACATTCCTATTTTATGTTTAACTGGTTAACCAATTAAGCGGAACTGCGGGGCCATAGGGCAGCCCCCACTCCGCAGTGGCTGGGCTGGAACAGCCCACTGCTGCAGGTAAGGGCTTCTGCAGACATCCAGAGCACTCCCTGCCTATGACATGCCCAGGCCTGCTGTGGATTGGGGCTGCTCTGGATGCCCGAAGCAGCCCTTGTCTGCGGAGGGCCCCATGGAGCTGGAGCAGCCCCCTGCCCATGGTGGACAGGGAGCTGCTCCAACCTGCACTGATTAAATTAAACCGGTAAGCATCACCCACTAATGGTGATGCTTACTGGTTAACCTTTCATATCCCTACTCTGAACAATTGACATGTAACTGGTCCTATGTAGCTGAAGTTCCCAATACTGGTCTGTAATAACGTTCCCTGAAAACTGGATGGCCACGTGGCAATACTTTAAGTGCTGCTTATGTCTCCTTGTGGAGCCGCGGTAGGAATGTGATGTGATCCTCTAAGGACCTGCTCCACACTGCCTCCCTTGACAGAGTGCATGAGGCCCTGCCTCCTCTCTGCAGAAGAGAGGAAGCAGCACAAGCACTTCAGGTTTCAGACATGTTTGCACAGCTGGGAGAAGGCAACAACTTTGGGATGACCCATGTGCAGGTGTTCTGGGGAGGAGGCTAGTCTGGGCTTTTCACTGCCAATCCAAGTCTGCAGTGGCTGTGTTCTAAAGGGACCCTCGTTGCTCAGCAGTTGGTTTCCAGGGTTGTAGAAGTTGCTGCTACCATTGAGAGGCAGTGGAGGAGGGAGAAGTGGCCAAGATACATTCTCTCTGGCCAGGGGGTCCCAAGAAGGGATCTGACACCACCACCCTCACTGACTCTTTGGCTGGTTTCTAAGGCTGCAAATGGCAAGGACAGAGAATAATGTGTGATAATGGAGACGAGTCACCCCCGGGAAACACCCTCTGCATACTCATCATCATCTTTCCCTTCACACACACAACTTGTAGTTGTCACCCTTCCCACTCAGAAGCTAACATTTGCCCAAGGACAAAAACATGGTGCTCATTGGAGTTTGCAGCCTGCTGAGTACAAAGAAAATTTAGAGGAAACAATCCAGTTTCAATTTTTTGGAATAAAATTTAGTTTAATATTCTGAGAAAAAAAATGTTGTGTATCAGAGTTCCTCATAAAGCCGAGACGGGCAAAATACAGTCCCCAGCTCAGCAGGAATCTCAGCTAAGCTCCCTGCCTGCCTCTCCTGTGCACTGCTCAGAAAAGTGGCTGTGGGACCACGTGTGTGTGTCTGGGAATGCTGCCCCCATCTCCAGCACAATTTCCAGCCAACGTGAGCTGTCACTTTGAAGAACATGCAGTGGGCAAAGTACCTCTCGGACTCGCAGCCTTCAGAGAAGCATATATGGCTCCTGCAGCCAGCTGCTCTGAGCAGCCTGTGAGGGCATGGAAGGGAGGGAGCCCATATGAAGAACTTGACAAGCTACTGGCCAGAGCCTGCCTCCAGTACCCCAGCCCTTCCCTGCCCCAACCCTCTGCACGCACACCCAAACCCTTTGTTCTCCTGAACCCATAAGAACGTAGCAGCCATACTGGATCAGACCAAAGGTCCATCTAGCCCAGTAACCTGTCTTCCAACAGTGACCAATTCCAAATGCCTCAGAGGGAGTGAACAGAACAGGTAATCATCAAGTGATCCCTCTCCTGTCACCCATTTCCAGTCTCTGACAGAGGGTTGGGACACCATTCCTACCCATCCTGGCTAATAAGTATGGATAGACCTAACCTCCAAAAATTTATCATCTAGTTCTATTTTGAATCCTATTAAAGTGCAGGTCTTTACAACCCCCCTCCCAGAGCCTGCATCCCAGTCTCCTGCCTCAAATCACAACCCTCTCCTTCACCCAAACTCCCTCCCGTATCACCCCTCCTGTACCCCAATCCCTTACTCCAAACTCCCTTCTGCACCCAACCTACATCCCAGATCCTGCACTTCCTCCATTAATATAATGGAAGAGCATGGCCGTTAAACACTTACTAAAATCTTGGAGTGCCACTCCCAAAATATTATTGCCCACCCCTGTCATAAAACATTGATGCAGAGAGTTATGTAGTGACTACATAGGCTAATGTGGTAGCCATATATTAGATGAGCTCACAGTTTTCAATTCAACAAAGGAATGTTGGCTGAGACACTAGGTTATCGAATTCAACTGAGAAAATGCCGTAATAAGATCTTTAACTTTCTTGAAGCAGAGCAACCCAAAATAAGCAAATGAGACCATAACATGTTACCTAAATAAAATGACAAAACTATAGAGAATGCAAGCTTTTTTCCTTCAATCCCAACCTCCAAAATAGTTCTGCGCTGCAGTAATTTGCACAATGCTAATCTCAAATTCTGATATGACACCAGAACTTTTTGATCTTTTTGCATCATGATGTATTATGATGAAAGACCCAAAGTTAAAATTTTAAATTAGTGGATTTGCAGGTGCTAAGTGGAAGCCTAAGTAGGACTCAGGCTTCACTGCTCTGTAGCACCCTTGCCAAGTAAAATGATCCAGTAGTTTCTGTGGTCAAACAAAGAAGCCATGCATTCTTTGCACTATAGGTAAGTGACCAATAGTAACAAGAAAGATTGAGAGAGATCATCAAAAGAGAGATGAAATATTGAGGTGTTTAGTGCAGTCTGAGTCTAACTCAGTCATGCTTGTGAACATAGGGCAAACCTCTCTGGTGGGACTGCTCATGTCTATGCTGCTATGATGAACTTTATTCAGCATATCACCACCTTGATGTAAAAGTTAAAATAAATGGCAAAACAATACAGCATTTGTCTTTCAAACATTTCTGCAGTCACATTTCACCCCAGGGGGAAAAATAGTTTCCAACCAAACATACATTTGAGGTAAAGAATGAAAACAAGCCTGTAAATGTCACAAAACCAACTGTCGTGGAACTGCAGGGAGAAAAACCCAGACACCACTAAACTTGTTCTCCTTTAGATTTACTCTTTAGGTTATCAAGAGATCCTCTCAGTGTCTCTCAACCTCCATGCACAGGTATTCCACACACACACCCTATAAGATTATTTATGTACCCCTAGTTTCCTATCAAGTTGGCTCAATAGATGGAACAAAAGCACATTAAAATTGATATAACACAAAACCTTATGTAATTTTGACAGGTCTTTAAAAAGAAAAGGGTCAAACTGGAGAGGACAAAAGAGCAGAAAGCCAGCTGAAAAGTACTTGAGGAATGACTGACCACAGAAATCAGACAAACCTATTAGGTATTTTGGTTCATATTCCTGCCACCTGGGATTATTTCTTAGTGTACATTTTTAAGTGATTTGTCCATTCAAAAGCCTCACATGGACAAAAACCATTGCCTAGAAGAATTTTTTAAAAAGTGACTTGCTGCTTCAGTTGCATAAATTCAAAGAGTAAATAAAATAAGATTTTATATACAGGACTTGAGTTACTAGCTATGTTGCTTTTGCAACTGAAAAACTTGAATGACTACTTAGTTTCTGAGTAAAATCAACCTAAGGCAATAGATTTTTGGAATCCAGATTCTCAACTATATTCTCTCATTGGTCAGCTACTAGTAGCAATTACCACTGTCATTTGATTTTTTTCTCCAGATTTTGAAAAGTGAAAAGGATTTTCCATTAAAAGCACCCAGAATAATCTGCAGTATTGACACGACTTTTGCAAAGAACGCAAACTAGTATTTTTCTACCATCTCTGAACGGAATATTAGTGAAAATGAGTCCTGTTTTCACTATCAGGTTGCCTAACCACACACATTTATGTACACTAGTACTCCCACCTTTGCTACCAAATGTAATGGTACAACAGTGCAAGATTTTATCCAGAAATTGTGCTTATAAACTTGGCTTTTAATCTATTTATAAAATGTTAAAATAGGCACTCCACAT
This sequence comes from Pelochelys cantorii, assembly GCA_032595735.1. Lineage (NCBI taxonomy): Eukaryota > Metazoa > Chordata > Testudines > Trionychidae > Pelochelys > Pelochelys cantorii. The sequence continues at coordinate 61,181,591 of CM064330.1, forward strand.
GTGCTAGAACTTTTGCAGCATAGATTACTACAGGCTCCATCTCCTACATTTTCATCCTAATTTGTAAGTGCTAAGTAAAGATTTGCTGCAACATGGGCCATGCTACAGAGTCAGTTAACAGTTTTGTTAGAGTTATGAATAGGTTTGTTTTTTAGAAGAAAAATATTAAGAATTATTGCATTAAGAATTCAGTTTATGTGCAAGGAGGCAAAACTTTTCGTTTAGTAGCTATGACAACATGGGATGATTTTCAGTCATTTTTCATGTAAATAATTTGAATATTAAACACAAATGCAATACTACTTTGCAACCTACTAACATGGTACCTAGATGTTACAGTGCCATGTTCACTATGACTTCTGAGGGTTACCCTTGACCCTAGTCTCTCCTCATAGCTCTCCAAGTTTGGCTACTGCCTCCTTTGAAATATTGCTCATGTATAGGACCCTATCAAATACTCTACAGGTTGTACCTCCCTTAACTGGGACACTCTGGTCCGGCAACATTCATGGTCCAAAAGGATTACAGATGTTCCTGGACCACAGAATCCAGGTATAGGGATGTCTGTCCAGAAGGCAGGAAAGCAGCAGCGGGAGCGTGGGGGGGGGGGGGGAGTGGGTGGGCAGCGTAGCAGGAAAATCTGGCCCCAACAGCTGCACAATGGTAGGGGGCCGGCTCCAGACCTGGCAGCAGCCAGGAAGCTCTGGCTCCGGCCATGCAGTTCTGGCCCCGGGGCCAGCAGGAGCTAGAAAGCTCCAGCCCAGGGAGCAACCAGGCAACAGTGGGGTGGGCTGGAGTCCTAGCGGGGGGTGGGGGGGAGGAACAGGCCAGGAGAAGAAAGACCTTCCCTGGTCCAGCAAATCCCCTCGTTCAGGGACTGGTCAGGTCCTGAGGGTGCCAGACCTGGGAGTTCCAATCTGTACCATGAAAAATGTGTCTCAGAGCATGGATTCTGGTCTTTTGAATGTTTTTCCTCCTATACCATACAGATTTCATAGATGAGACCAGCATTTCTCTAATTGGGGGCTCATACAAAAGGAAGTTGCAGGATGGTCACAAGGTTATTTTAGGGGTGTTGCAGTATTGCCACCCTTCTGTACTGTCTTCAGAACTGGAAGGACACAGTGTGGTGGCTGTTGGACAAGTGCCCAGCTCTAAAAGTAGTGCCCTGCCAGCAGCAGTGCAGAATCATACTATGCCACCCTTATATCTGAGCTGCTGCCTTCAGAGCTGGACACCTGGAAAGTGATGATTGCTGACGGAGAGCCCAGCTCTGAAAGCAGATGCACAGAAGTGAAGGTTATAATACCATGCCATCCTTACTTCTGTGCAGGTGCTGGCAGTGGCTTTGCCTCCAAAGCTGGACTCTAGGCCAGCAGCTGCCACTCGCCAGCTACCTAACTCTGAAGGAGGTACCACAGCTAGCAGAAGGAAGGGTAGCATTACTGTAAACCCCACCTGCCCACAATAACCTTGCAACCCCCAGTCCAAAACTCTTTTTGGGTCAGGAACCCTACAATCACAACACCGTGAAATTTTAGATTTAAGTAGCTGAAATAACAATGTTTACAATTTTTAAAATCCTATGATTGTGAAATTGACCAAAATGGACCATGAATTTGGTAAGTTCCTATTCCTATTCATGAATTTGGTAAGTTCCTATTCCTGTCTTACACAGGAATGCTTCAAAACAACAACTGTAACATTAGGAAGAGCAGAGGAATTACAAGTACAGGTGAAGAGAAGAGATTTTTACAGCATTTCTCAAGTTTATGCAATGCAAATTCTAAGTTTTCAATAAAAAAGTTTACTATTGCAAAGAGTGCATTACTAAGGCAAGCGGACGGTTTGGTACTATCCGCATAGGCTAACAGACAGGTAGTACAAGTTAAAAAACAGCAGTTGCAGAAATGAAAAAAACTCTTCATTCCCTAGCCATCTCATTGACATGTGAATTGCACAGTATAATTGGGACCATTTAGACAATTATGAGAAGTGGTTTCTTTTTTTCACATGCAGAAAATGGCAGTAATAGAAAAAGATATTCTAATCCATTCTAAAGCACTGAAAAGCATCTGAAATATAATTTAACAATAAGGAAGTAGTCACTGACGGTCTGATATAGATGACTTCTTGGGTGGCATATCAGAATTGTTATAGATTTAAATTGATTTAATTCTTTAAATTGGTCAGTTTTTTAACTACAAATTTCAGTGGCTAAACCAACTTTGTTTATTCAAACAAAATTATTTTTATGTAACAGCTTTGCAGTTCTTTAATTTACCATCTGTTCAAATGGTGACAAATTCCACCCTTTCTTATTTTTAATTCCTGCTGTATTAAACTGCAACTAGGGAGTCAGTTTCCATAGAAAGACAGCCCCACTCAAAGATATGAAAAAATAATAAAACAGCAACAGGTACTTATGAAGACAGTTGATCATCATCAAATTTTTCATTATTTTAATACTTCAATTTTCCTTTAAACTGCAGAATAATGAAGAGTGATACAAATATTTTTCCTCACTGTATTACTTGAGAGACCACAAGAATGGAGAAACTGATTATCATTGACATACATGGTTATAATTTAGCATAATTGTTTTATAAGTCCCAGGCAATTTAACCTCATCCAAGATGCGTTTACTTGCAGTGAGGAAAGTAGTTTTATTGCAGTCAGCAGATTTTCCAAATGTATCTGTTCTAACATGCAAATGTCAAATTTCAGATATATATATACACACACCATATATATAGTTTGTACACACAAAAATTATATTTTAGAATTAAATTTGAATATAAAACACTAACTTGTTTAAAAGTTATAGATTTATCATAAAAACTGCACTTAAAATACTTTCTTTATATTCAAACTTGATCTGAGAAGAACACTGTTATATGGACAGTAAAAATGTTTTCTTCCTTTCCTACTACAAGCAGGACACCTCGAACAATTAAATTACTTTGTCTTTATGAATTTAACAACTTGGAATATGGTTCCAACTTCAAATATTAACAGAAATTTTAGTCATTTAAGCACACATGTGCATTGTGCAAATTTGCTTTAAACCCATGTATGGCATTCCTAATTGATTTTATAGCTCTCTCATATACTTATTTAACCCACTGTGACTTTCCAACAGTAGGAAGCAAAAAAACTCAGAAACCATTTATACAGGTAACAAAGACACAATTTAGTCAAAAGTTACAAGGAAGAATGCTGTAATTTACTCAATCACTAGATTGACACTAGATGGAACCTTATAAATATTTCTGAAGTTTCCTATTTATCATCTGCAAGCCACTGGTTTTCAAGGACAGCTTTAAACATTTACAGAGTATGAGTGACCGCTTTAACCCTGCCCAGAAAGGACTCATTCTGGGGCTGTGAATAATACATAAAACCCAAAGAGGTAAGGTTTACACATAGAGCTGCAGGTATCAACTAAACCCCCCTCCAGAAGAAAAGAAACCTCAACTATTCATGCCATAGTAATGGCTGCATTTCCCCAATCACATATAGGACAAGTGGCATTTCAAAGTCTGATTCTTCCTCTGGATTTGGCAACAGTAAAAATTGTACATATGCCAGTTTTACAGGCAAAAGAAAGAAAAAAAAAAAAGGACAAGCTGTGGTATAATTACGCTGCTTTGGAACCCAGGATGGCTAGATACTGCTAAATGGTAAAAGTGCACATAAGAAGAATTGGAGTACAGTACACTCAAACACTCTCTTACTCCCTGTTTTCACATTACCAGACCCACTACATCGACAACTGATTGTGCTCCCATTGACTTCATGCAGTGAAGACACTGTACTAAGTCGAACTAAGATACAGTCGACTCCAGCTACACTATTCATGAGCTAGAGTTGCTTACCTTAGTTCGATAATGCCCCCTAGTGTAGACCTGGCCTTAGAGTAAGTTTTTTTATTATGGAGGCAGGAGAAGCAGCTATTAGTCATAAGAAAAGGCTCAATCTGGGGGTCAGTTCTAGGAAATCCATATCTGAGTCAGCCTTACAGTGAAGGAGACTGAAAAGGAAAAGAATAACTAGGTTGGGAGAGCATCTGGCATCAATTAAGAGCCTGTTCCAGACAAACCACCACCCAGCTTCATCTCTCTTTTCAGTGTGACAATCTCTCTCTCTCTATATATATCTATATCTATTTTTTTTTTAAAAAGTGTTTCTAGATGCCAATTCAGTAAGAGAAAGGTCTTTTGAATGAAGGCCTGCTAGCACTGAAGAAAGCATATTCAGAAAAAAAAATGTTCAATCAGCAACTTCCCTTTCCCAGATCCTGCATTACATATTACACAAAAGTTACACAGAAGATCCATGAATTCTCTTAACCATAATGAAGTGAAGTGAGCAGGGGAAAACAGGTATTTTAACTTGAAATCCAATGAAAAGCCACAGTCCAATAAGAGCTTAATCGTCCTCCTCCTCCCTGAGAAGCTCTGTAGCACGTAGCCACTTTTAACTTCCATTAAATGCAACTTGAGGTCTCAAGTTTCAACTGGAAAACTACAGTCAGAAAAAAAGATTATGGGCACTATCATGCTGCACAAAACTCACAAGAAGGGGTTTGGTTTTGTTTTTAAACAAGATATAAAATGCTGTCTGAAACTTTACAAAACTTTCCATCCAGAAATTAAAATTGGCTAACTATATCAACAATACACTCCTATAGAAAGATTTATGGACAAAGCAGCAAAAATGACAAGAAAACTCCCTACCAAAAAAGACAATAAAAATAAAAAGCGAGGTCATTCCAACTAGCAGTAGATCTACTGCCACTTTAACTCTCTTGTGTTGAACAATAGCAGACATTGCCACGGGAGACATAGGGCATGAAAAACCATCAATCTCTCAGGGACGCGGGGTCGCAGGGAGGCCCAGGGAAAGGGGGGCAGGAGATACAGCAATAAAAGAAAGTCTTCTGTGCAGCATTTTGAAGATGTGTAATAAAACGGTCATGGGTGCCATTGTCACTTCAGACCCACAGCCAGCCACCTTCTGCTTCCCTTAGGAGCCAGGTTTGAAGGGGGAAGGAGGAGACAGGCAGAGCCAAACAGAGACATGACAGCTCAGCGAAATTTGCCCCATCCGAGAGCTGCTGGCTCCGGTCACCGCTGGCTCCAGGGCCACCAGCTGGCACCAAGAGGAGGAAAGGGCTGTTTTGTTCCCGTGCCATTGCAACTGGCTGGGCAGCAGGCGGCAGGGGAAGAAGGGCAGGTCTCCCTGGCGCAAGACCCCGCCGATGGGGGCTTCGGGACGGGCCAGAGCGGACACGGGGACCACGGGGAGCCTAGAGAGACCATGTCGCTGCCTGGCAGCCCCGCGCGCCCGGGAGAGACATTTACACCTCACCAGCTGCCGCTTCCCAGCGGGAGCGGGCAGGGCGAGAGCGCGCAGGGCAGCCGAGCCCTCACTGCCTCCGTCCCCGGCTCCTCATCCCCGAGAGCGGCGGGAGTCCGCCCCAGAAGCGCGGGGCGCCCCTCACCTTGCTGCCCTGGTAGCTCTCCAGAGCCCGGAAGGCAGTCTCGGTCAGCTTGACGTGCAGCACCGTGATGTTGTCCTGGGTGACCCTGCCGCAGGACACGCCGTACCTGCCCCCCTCCCGCAGCGCCGCCATCTTACACCGCCCCCCGCCCCGCTGCAGCTGGTGCCACCGCCGCCACCGCCGTGGCCGCGCTGCCTGCAGCCGCCGCCGCCGCCGCCGCAGCTACAGCCATCCTGCTGCTGACGTACCAACTATCCCCGCCACCGCGCAGCCGCCGCCGCGCCCCGCCCACTCGGCACAATGCCCCGCCCGCTCCGGCAGGGACACGCCCAACGGCCCGCCCACTCCGCCTATCGAGCCGCACGGAGCCCCAGCGGGACACGCCTGCTGCCCGCGCGGAGCCGCGCCGCGACCGGCCAAGCCAGCGGCCGAGAGGCCGGCGCGAGCTGGGTTCCGCACGGACGGGAGGGGGAGGGGGGAAGCGCCGAGGCGCTGACGTCAGCAGAGACTTATTTAATCATCTTTGATGTCATTATTGACGTTCCCAACGACCGGGATTGAGACTCCCACGTGACCCGTTCCTGCAGTCCGCTCCTCCAGCAAGCGCTGTGAGCCCCTGCGCGGAGGCCCCGGAGCGATGTCCGCGCCGTGCGGGGTGAGCGGTTGTTGGTCGCCCAGGCGAAGGGGCGGCCTGTGCACGTGCCGCACGCGCCCCGCATCAGTCCTTCCCCGCGAGTGGTCATGTGGAAGCGCCTTCCCCGCGCTCCAGCCCGCCACCACTGCTGCCTGACCCAACGCACAACCCCCCCGTCGGCACAGCTGCCTGGGCGCTGCCGCGACAGGAGGCGGCTGGGGAGACGCGCTGTTTTTGGGCTACCCCAACTCTCCCGGCGTTTGTGGTGACTCCCACTCAAACTCATGTGCCCCGCTTTCCCTGTGACCTCCTTTCAGATCCGATTATCTGGACCCTCTTTACACGCTCCTCCCCCTCTCCTGTGTTGTCTGCTGCAGTGTAGAAGGAAGGGTATTTGTGAATAACATTGGTCCTCCTCCTAACCAAGGTGCTGTAGTTCATGTGACAGAGAGAAAGGCAAACCTCCTTGATATCACATATCCATGCTACTGCAACTCTTCTTTGCTTCTTCTCTACAACATCACAATATCCATTTATCTTCTCAACCTAAGTGCCCAACTGGCACCAGTGGCCTAGTAGTCTTTCACTAGGAGTGCTTTTAGAGGACAACTTCCTAGTCTCCCCAGCTCCCATCTCATCCATCTGCAGTCTATCCAGCTAATCTGTCTTCTCTCAACTCTATCCCTTTCTCATCCCCTAAACAAGTAGGCTACATCTACACTGGCAGCTTCTTGCACAAGAACTGTTTTGTGGAAGAGTTCTTGCGCAAAAAGTCTTCCACAAGAGCGTGTCTACACTGGCATGTGCTTTTGCGCAAGAGATGTGCTTTTGCACAAGAGCGTCTATGGGAGTGTGGATGCTCTCTTGCGCAAGAAAGCTCTGATGGCCATCTTAGCCATAGGGGTTTCTTGTGCAAGAAATTCATGTTGCCTGTGTACACTGCCCTCTTGCGAAAGAGGGCTTATTCCTTGTGGGGAAAGGAATAATTCTTCCAGAAGAAGCCCTGTTTTCTGATGCTGTACTATAAATTTACTTGCGCAAGAACGCGCATGCAGTGTAGACACCCGGCAAGTTTTTGCGCAAGAACAGCTGTTCTTGCACAAGAAGCCGCCAGTGTAGATGTAGACGTATTGTTGTGCCCAGAAAAGCTCATGATACTATCTACATATTTTGTTAGTCTTTAAGGTGCTACTAGACTATTTGTTGTTTTTTAAGTTTTTCTGTTAGTCTGTAACTTGGCTACCCCTATGAAGCTTAAATTTGAGGCCTGGTCTACATTAGGAAATTAGGACAGTAGAACTAATTTGTACAGGAGTATGAAACATCCACATCCCTGAGTGACACAGTTAAATCCTACCAGCCCCCACTGTCGACAGTACCAAGTTAAAGGGAGAATTCTTCCATCAACCTAACTACTGCCTCTTGGTAGATTTATTACAGCGATAGGAGACCTGTTGTAACAAGTGTCTATGCTGAAGTACCATGTTGTCACAGATGCAGCTGTGGTGTTGTTGCATTTTAAGTATAGACATATACTTAGATTGTTAATTTTGAGGCAGGTGCTGTCTTTCTTTACATGAGTAGCAGCCAGTGGATTGTGGCATTAGTGGAATAAGTTTTAAATGTAGACACACCCTGGCTGTGTCTATACTGGCGCAGTTTTGCGCCAGAGCTATACAAATGAGGCTCAGCGTGGAATATCACCGAGCCTCATTTGCAATACTAATGAGCCGCCATTTTTGCGGAAGAGGCTCTTGCGCAAGACGGAGCTGTCTACACTGCCCCTTCTTGTGCAAGAAAAACCTTCTTGCGCAAGAAAAACCTTCTTGCGCAAAGCCGTTATGCCTGAAAATACTAGGGGTTACACTGATATAACTTTATTGGTAAGAAACTCACACCTCTAACTCAAATAGTTATGCCAGTATAAATTTTCTACTGTAAACTAGGCCTGATGCCCAGATAGCTACACTCAGCCTGAAAACCATTAACACATATGTCCAGCGATGATAATTTAAATGTCATCTATAAAGAGTTCTGCGCGGACAGAAAATTTGTATCCATATCCTCATCCACAGCTGCAAAAATGAGTTGTGACATCCACATCCGCAGATGTGGATACGTGCAAATATAAAATGGATATCCACAAATTTGCAGGGTTCCAGATACAACATTTATATCCACATCCATATATACAAAAATGAGCCACAGATATCCACATCTGCGAATGCAGATACCTGTGGATATCCATGGATTTCCAGGGATCTGCTCATCCATTTAATTCTTCCTGTAAGAAATGAGAAAATTATAGATCTATACTTCTTGTTCAGATGACCCAAGTCACCTAAATCAAGAAAGCGCCAAGAACGCAGAAAGAAGGCATATTTGAGCCCCAGTGAGAAGGAGCCAAAGTTTTACAAGCCAAGAAAAGACAACACAAATCATATTTGGAAGATCTGCACAGTCTACTGAGCAGCATCTCATTTTAGTGGCTTATGTTGTTGGAACACATTTTAAGGGCAGAACTTGGAGGAATACCACCACATTTTTTTATCCACTCTGACCCCAGCTCTATTGTTCACTTCACCCCATCCAACTGATGTGATAAAGTACAACTTACTTATCTGTACCAAGGTTTTAAAAGGTGTTAGTTAAAATGTGTTGGCTAACATGTCTTTAAAATATGCCTTTTCCCCTAAGGTAGATGGCCCTTGATGTTCTGTTATTGCTGAATCTCCTTCAGCAACAAATTCAATTCTTTGTTCTCCTTTTCAGAGGCCTGCATAACATGACTTTCACCACTATTCTGCTCAAACACAGCACATTGCTAATTATGCTTTCTTCTGCACATCCATTGTTCCCTTCTTCCACAAGTGGATGCACTTTCTTCTAAGCTGCCCCCATCTCTGGACCATCCTTTCTTTGATCCTTCATGTCACACAATCTCCCTACTCAAAATTCTTACTACAGTAAACTTCTGATAATCCGGCACCTTTAAGACCCAGGGGGTGCCGGATTATCAGATATGCCGGACTATCGGAAGGGGGGGCTATGAGGGGTCTCGGGTGGAGTGGGGGGGATGCACCCCTCGGTGCTGCGGGACCAACCCGGCAGCACCCCAGCTGCTCTGCCCCAGGCGTCTCCAAGTCAGCCGCTGCTGAAACTGACCAGCGGCTGAATCAGGGAAGCCGGGGGCAGAGCAGCTCCAATTGTCCGGCTGCCCGGAGCACTTCAGGGTTCCAGATGGTGCTGGACCATCAGGAGTGCTGGACCATTGTATGCCGGACCACTGGAGTTTTACTATAATATACATTTATTTTTGCTTCTCTTGCCAGTGATAGACCCCATTCTGGGGAGTGGGGAAGAAAGAGAGACACACACATTAATATAATACATATGTGAAACAAAATTGTATAAATGTAATTCTCTGCACGCAAGTGTTTATCTAATTTAAGTCTCCTCAATCCTGCAAAGACCTCTGCGTAGATATGCCTCTGTGAAGTGCCCAATTGAAAAGTCTGTCGATACACATCTCTTTGCAGAACTGGTTCCCTAGGAAGAATGTAAGCCTTATCGGGGCTATCTCACTTAGTCTACGTCTAGACTGCAGTCCTCTTTCGAAAAAGAGTGTCTAGACTACAACCAGTACTTTCGAAAAAGCAAGCCGCTTTTTTGAAAGAGAGCACCCAGGCAGTCTGGATGTTCTCTTTCGAAAAAGCACAGTTTGCATTACGTAGTGCCTTTTTTCGAAAGAGCACTTTTGAAAAAAGACGTTATTCCTCGTAAAACAAGGTTTTCCATGGTCGAAAAAACTGCTGCGTTGATTTACTTTTGAAAGAACGTGGCAGCAGTCTAGATGCAGGGGAAGTTTTTTCGAAAAAAGGCCACTTTTTTTTTAAAAATCCTGTAGTCTAGACACACCCTTAGTGAAAATGCAGAGACAAGTAGGATATAGGTAGTAGACAGCCAGTGGTGTCTTATAAACAATTCAGTACATAGGTTTGAAGTCATGGAGTATGTCATAATATATTTAGGTATTGATAATACAGACCACAGATAGAGAAAGAGAGAAAGGGGAAAACACATTGCCAGTGGGGCTTTTCCTGTGTGTAGGAAACCAGGAAATCTCCCATCCCCTCTAAAACATATATTCCCTTATTCTAAACATTACTTAGCCTTGCACCTGAGTGGGTATCCCTGTCCTCTTCTTTCCATTTTTCTATTGCTTGTATACTTATTTTCTCCACATTTTGGAACTATTTACCTCAGTTAATGACTTCAAGACTTTTTTGCTGCTTTTCCCATCTCAAACAAATCACTGCAGGAGCCCTGGCAATAAGACAGACACGTTCTGTCCAACCCCCTTTCCTAAGGAAAGCAAAGAAAACCTTGTGTGTGTGCTATAGAGCAGAAAATGAGATTTGATTAGATAGTCAGTGATCTTTATACTGATGAAAACAAACATATTTTTAGCAATTGCAAAAGGAAAGCATATTCCATATATAATCTGTTTTTGTTTGTTAATTTCCCAATCTTAGGAGATGCAGTTCTGTTAATAATCATGAGCAGAAATATAAAGTGTCTGGACGTTCATTTGTTCACTTAGGGCCTGATCCAAATCCCATGTAAAATCAATGAATTTCCATTGATTTCAGTGGACTTTGGATCAGGCCCTGAAAACTCAAAGTGTGCCTCCTGAATGACAATGGACAGCTGGGCAAGCTGATGATTGTATCAGAGCTTTTTGTTTTGTTTTATTTTGTTTTGCACAGTGATGCCCAAGGCCTGGACCCAGGTATGAGGATCCTGCATGGAGTTCCACGGAAGTAAATGGTGTTGTCTACTTATTGCCACATATCCAAGTCTTCTTGGGGCTTGTTTACACAGGGAAATAGACCAGAATATCTATTGGAGAATAAGGTTCCTCAATAGCTGTTTAGATCAATTTTCCCATTTAGCTAAGACCTCATTTAACAAGTTTGGAAGCCATAATTTTACGACTAGCACTGCTTCTGGATTTTTAATCACCATATCTAACCCCCCTCAGAGCAATTCATTTAACTGAAACATGGGGCTTAAAATGTTATTGGCAGCCTTTCTCTTTCAGTATTGCTAATGCTATTTTAGCTGAACAGGTGTTAGCAATGGTGGAGAATTTAAAAAAAAAAAATCCCTATTGTGGACAGAGCTGATGGGACACTGCAAGAGAGTCATAGTTTTTGTTTGTGGATCTGATTTCAGGATGAGTCTACAGTTTATAGGCTGCAAAATTAGTGCCATTGGGGCTCTGTTTTTTTTTTAACTATACTGTATTGAATTTGTGTGTGTTTTATTTGATATTCCACTCTCTTTTTTCTTTATACATTTTATTTACTTTAAGTGAGTTTTAAGAGAGAGAATCTAGCAGCCTGGTCTGCACACAAAGGTTATGTCTGTACAGCTTCTGGGAGGCATAATTCCCAGTGTGGGAGCTGTACAGGAACTAACTCTGCTTGAGCTAATGCCTAAAATAGGAGTGTGACTGCTGCAACAGTTTGGGCTCGTCACCTATGTGCAATCCCACCGAGTCTCCTAGGATGCACACTCAGGAATCTACCCAAGTTGCTGCCTGTGCAACAGCAGCCACGCTATTTTGAGGTCCTTCCCAGCTGCTTCATAGATGGATGCAAAGTTGTACCAGTTTATATAAATATGTGATCCTAAACCGATTTAATTAAACTGGTGCAGCTTTGTGAGTGGATTTATATAGGTAGATGAGCCCTAAGATTTTTATAGTCTTTATTCTCTTTCTAGTAATTGATTTTTTTTCGTAAGATGGTATCATATGGTCACCAGACCAGAGTTAAAAAAATCTAAATCCAGTTGAAAAAAGGTACAGTACATTTAATTGTTTCTTTCTAAGGCTGTTTTTTATAAGCAGAGGGAAATCTATTAGGATATTTCAGGCTTATTTTGGAATGAGGAGGGGAAAGCATGGTTGACAGGAGGAGGAGGAGGAGTTAGGAGACATTCTTGAACCTTCTCCCATCTGTTGCCAGTTTCACCCTGAGAGAGTTGCATGCAGTGGGGCAAGGAGCTTTTTCATAAAAGGGTCAGCAGTTTGGTCACTGAGCATTCCTCCAGCATTTGTGCCTGCATGACAGATTAATGTATATGCAGAAGGATGAGAGATGGAATGTAGAAAAAGATGTGTTCAGAGATGTGATCAGAAATGCCGGATTATACAGAGTGCAAATTTAGAAAAAGGAAATTTCTCTTGACAACTTTATTCAATACTAATATGAGCAAAACGTTTTAAAAAACTTGTAACATTTTAGTTCATTTTTTAAAAAAGGTAATGAACATTCAATCACAAGGCACTTACGGTTTTTTGGTTTTCACAATGCTACAGCATTTGATTTACTTTCCTGTCAGTAAGAAACAGGCTATGGTTGCTGTGGTGTCATTGCCACATGGCTACAAATCAGGTTTACTTTGTTTAGTGTACAGAACAGGACAAAGGAGATAGAATCTTGCTTTGGAAGATCCTTTTGTTTGTGGCAAGGGGTCCCCTAAAGTATTTTAGTTCTGAGAGGGAGAGTTTCCATCAGGAGGGTATTGCTAAAGTCCCATTGGTGCAAGAGAGTGCAACATCAGGGGCTTCCTAGAGATTGATGGGAGCATAATAGGAGACATTAACTACAAAGAGGTTTTACAATGAAAAGGCTCTGTTTCAATCTTCCTCCCTTTGAGGTCAATGGCAAAACTCTCACAGACTTTAATTCGAACAGAATCAACCTCTGGTTAGCTAGCTGGACCTGTGCTCATTTAAAAGAAATGTTCCACAATTTTGTGACTTTTGATTAAAGTGGTACTTGCAAGTACTTATTACTGGGCGTAGTCATAGGCACAGTCACTAGGAATAGGGGCACAATAATTTTAAGCAGTACTTTTTGTTCCCTCCCCCCATATTTGCCACAGTTAATTTCTCACATGGGTTTTGTCTACAATCATTTTTTTTTAATCTGAGTTAATTATTCAGTCTCTTTAAATTAGAAATGCCAAATCTCAGATGCACTTGGATGAACAAGACGCCTGAGGTACAAATGGCTGCCCCTTAATCCTGTGAATTAAGGTTTTGTTTGTTTATGTGAAATTTAAGGTAGTCCATGTTGGGGAAAAACTATGAAATAGTCTGTGTATGGTTGGGAGGAACAACTGAGTATTACCAGAAAGCTCCCCCTCTTTCATCATTTGTGCACTGTTTAGTACACTGTGAGAACCTTGTAGCTTAGGAGATAAAAGATGCTTCAGATGTACTTCATAATGCTGGTGGAGTCAATCAATGATGTCTGCACGTTTTTTGGTCTGGACCAACTTCTGTTAGTGAAAGAGAGCTCTCCTTCTCTTGTCTCTTTCACCAAAAGTCTAGTAGAAGGCACATTAAAAGAGCAGTACACTATTTAAAATGTAGAATTGTTTTATTTAATCCGAGGGTCCTCAAACTTAATTGCACCATGACCCCCTTTTGACAATAAAAATTACTACACAACCCTTGGGGGGACTGCCTTGGGTTGGGTGGGCCAAAGCTGAAGCCCAAAGGCTTCAGCCACAGGCAGGCAGTCTGCAACCTAAGCCCCACCGGTAGGACTGAAGTCATCAGGCTTTGGCTTCAGCCCCATGTGGTGGGGCTGCGGCTTCAGCTTCAGCTCAAGGCCTCAGCAAGTCTAACACCCAGGCCTGCCAACGGGGGAGGGAGGGGAAGAGGTGGATGGAGGGAGGGAATGAGCAACTGCTCCAGGGCCCACCAACTCAAAAGGTCCTGGGGCTTCCATCTGCCACCACTGTTACAGCAGCAGCAGTGTTTCGTACCCTAGGCCTATTAAATTGCCACTGGAGCATCACATGGCACACTTCCCTTGGGGGAGGCTAGCCCCAGCCCTGCCCCTTCTGGGGGCATGGAGCTTGGCTAAAGACCTGGAGAATCTGTTGGCCCCATTGCTAACACCAGCCCTAGCAATGCCATTACAATGGGGGTGATGACCCATTTTGGATTCCAGACCTGCAGTTTGTGAACCACTGATTTAATCTTATGCAGTGTTATTCTGTTCCTCTAACATTTAAATTTGTAGTTTAGCCTGTGAAAACACTGCTTAGTGCCAGAAGCTGGAAAATATTTTGTGATTATTTAAACATAATAGCCATCACTTGGATGATTATTTCAGAAGATTCAACAGAATTTTAGAAGAAAGGATAAATAGCACATGAAATTAAACAGGTCTTTATTCATTCAATTCATCCATTAAATACAGTCCTTTGTTTTATGTTGCTTAAAAAAAGAGTAGTCTTTGAATGTAGACCTTTGTATATAACAATCAATTTGTTAAATACTATGTCTTAAAATAGCAACATTACCTATGGACATGATAATTGTGTGAAAACCCCTACCTTGCACAGCGTGATATGCCTTCTTTTTTTTTAGCAGATGTCCTATAGCTCAGAGGCATTTAAAATCCCATTGGATATGGGGAAGTTGCTAAGGTAACCAAGATTTGGATTTAAGAAATAGGAAAAACTAATCAGTAATTTATCTGGAAAATAAGCATTACTAGATTTTGAGTCAATTATATACAATGTAATCATGACATGACAATTTGACTTCTAGGAATCAAGACTTCTAACCATGATTATTTGTCAATAGGAATAATTTTTTTTTAGTAGGAATAATTTTTTGTCAGTTGGAATAAATTCTTTTAGCTCAGGGATTACATTATCTAGCAAATTTTGACTAAATTATTGCTTAACATTTAAACCAGGGGGAATGGATTAAAAGAGAGGATAATATATTTAAAACTGGAATGAAAATATAATCAAGTCAATGATAAAGTGAAATAAGTATACATAAAGCTTCTGTTGGAAGTTCTGAAAACACAATGAAAGGCTAGTTCAAAAATGATTTTTTTGGTGTTTTTGTATTTAGCTTTGGTTTTTTGCCTTTGAGTCTACAAACATATTTGTCGGCAGGATTGGGGCCCTACTTTTACAAAGGCAAACTAAAGGCAGACATTTCTAAAACATAAACAATAATAAATATTTGCTTCTTGTCTTTAGAGTTAAATTAATCTAGTCATAAATATTAGTAGGCAAGCCATTAATGTTTCTCCCTCTAATCAGAATGTGTCTTTCATGTACCTTAACAGTGATGGTAAAATTATATTATTAACTTATTAAAGCAATCTTCAGTGCAGATGAATGTAAAGGAGATGAAATGTTTAAAAATAAATGTGTTCCATAGCTTAATTCTGATTTATTTTCTTCGTGGTTGAAGATTATGGCCTGGGTCATCACACGCCAAATGTAAAGTGACCTTAACGGGGATAGTTAGTCATGGGAATAAAACCACAGTGTGGGATGTACACTAAGGCTGTGTCTAGACTGGCGCGATCTTGTGCCAGAGCTATGCAAATGAGGCTCAGCGTGGAATATCGCCGAGCCTCATTTGCATAACTAATGAGCCGCCATTTTTGCAGAAGAGGCTCTCGCGTAAGACGGAGCTGTCTACACTGCCCCTTCTTGCGCAAGAAAAACCCTCTTGCGCAAAGCCGTTATGCTGATTATTTTCAGGCATAATGGCTTTGTGCAAGAGCGTTTTTCTTGCGCAAGAAGGGGCAGCGTAGACAGCTCCATCTTGCGCAAGAGCCTCTTCTGCAAAAATGGCGGCTCATTAGTTATGCAAATGAGGCTCGGCGATATTCCACACTGAGCCTCATTTGCATAGCTCTGGCACAAGATTGCGCCAGTCTAGACACAGCCTAATAGTGTAGAGATGCTGTAGGAACTCCTGCATCATGCCTATGGTTGAAACAGAGGTTGTGGTTGGTAAAGAGAGATATGGCCAAGATTTCCCTACATCTTGCTGAACCCCGGTTGCTATATTGTCCCATTGGGGGGGATTTATAGTTAGCATACCTTACATTGGTCTTCACACTTTTACTTTATGTTGAAGGAGTTATCTGACACACAGCTGGCTCATCACTGGGAATTGCTGAAGTGTTTTTTGAGGTGAGGCTCTGATCTTATGTTATTTTTGTTTCTAATGTGAGAATTTCTGGTGTATGATTTTGTGTTTTTATTAAAAGTGAACTGCAAAACAAAATGATTCTGTCCTTTCATACTTCTGTATAATATATAGACTGGACAAACTTTGTTTTTGCTTTTCCTTTATAAATAGTAAAAATGTTAGTCTCAAGAAGCTGCAATTTGAGTTGAAGTTTGTACCCCCTCTAACATATATATGAAAGTGAAGAGGTGCTAATTCATAGATAGCATAAGACACAACATCTACTATCCTCTCAAGGCTTGTCTATGTTAGAAAACTTGCACTGGTATGATTAAAATCAGCTGAAGAAAATGAGCATCTTTTTAATATCTTTGGATCTGGCATATGGGGGACTAAAGTGAGGCCCCAAAGTATCCAATATTAAAAACAAGTCAAGAAATGTAAAATAAATAAATAAATAAAATAAAACGAACAAATACTAAAATTGGAGGCAGTCTTTCTAAATCAAAAAGGAACAGTCAAGAGCACAGAGCCAAACTTTTACTTTTCATCTTTAAAATAAGAATACACAGTCTTAATTATTCTCAGTTTTCCATATAAATAAACTTGTTGACTTTCCATAAAGAGCACTATACAAGTTAGAATCTTATTAGAAGACAACAGTGCTGATTATTATTTAATGTTCTCCATGGTATTCTGAATGAGAAGGAAAGAAGCAGGTATATTTGTTTTGTTTCCGAGTTCTGGAAAAATATTACAGTGAGGATGTAGTATAAGATGCTAACTAGAAATAGAAGGGTTTTTTTTTTAAACTCTGGGGGTAAGAGAATATTGTCTGCAATTTTGTATATTTTGTATTTAGGGAATCTTGGCTGTGTTGCATGTTTTTTCTTGACATTGGCCTTATTTCATATAATTTGGTATATAATTTCATTGTTTTAGATTTTTTTGTATAAATATTCAAAAATTATTACTACAAAGGTTATTGTTTTAAATAATGGATTCCACTTCACTTTTGCATAATTACTATCACATCAACCCTGACATACTTCCCAGAAGTAGAGTTTATTTGTTAAACTGGTTCCTTGTTACAATACAATCAGACTTGTTGTCGTCTCATTATCATTTTCTTTCTGCAGTACAGGTCTTAAAAACCTATCTTGTACTAGAGAATCATTTGACTAATTAGAGGGATATATTGTTCCTGATTATAATTTCTTTGAGTCTGCAGCCTGTAATTTATATGTAGTTTAATTAGAAGTAGACATTTGGGTTTCTTCTCTTTTCCTGCACCATTATTAAATATAAAATTATCCCACAGGTTTAGATACTATTCCTTAAATAGGACCATACCACAGTGTGTTTTCTTTACAAAATAGCCTTGTTTGCTGTTATAGTTATAGTGTTTATTTATCCCTTTTGCTATAAATAGCTGTATTCACCCACTCACTCCTATAGCTCCATCACAATAGCACCACTGTTGTTTTAACTTTTGACTATTAGAACTGGGCACTTTATCCCACTCTTAGATAAAGTAATTGCCAAATTATAAAAGGCCTTTCCTTATTTTCCATGGACATTTTTAAAGATATCTGATTTTGCTGTCCTATATTTTAGAATATCTCTCTTTTCTTCAATTGTAAGTTTTTTTATTTTGTTGAAGGGATGTTTAAAATTAGGCTTAGGATGGAACTGGTGAAAATGGCTAATGTATGTTCATTTGGTTGTGGTTTCTGTTTGCTTTGCAAAGCTTATTCATTTGTCCACAACAGTCAAGCATGACTTGGAATGATTGGTTGCCACATTAATTTCCAGGCTTCAGATTTATGCTATTTATTTGAAATGAAGACTTGAGTTTTGGTGGAAAATTCAGTACTTAATGAGAGGCATTGAATTAGACAGATAATTATAGTTTTTGGTATAATTAAAAAATAACAACTACAACTATCAAAGAAAGAGAAATGAAAAGCCATCCATTCCTTTATAAAGAAAATTATGTCTTATGAGGAATAGTAATATAATATACTAAGGGTGAAATTCTGACTCCATTGAAATTTATGGGATTTTTGCCATTGACTGAAATGGGACCAGGATTTCGCCATAGGACAACACAGAAAAACACTGGGATCACGGAAGAGGTTAATGTAATGTGGTGAATGAGGGAAGGGAATTAGAAATATAAAATATGAAATCAGTGTCCAGTGCCTAGCACAATGGATTCCTGGCCCGTGACTAGGGCTTCTAAAGTAATAAGTAGATAAATAGTGTGATTTGAGTAAAGACCTGGATCTCATTTCTGCTTCTACCACTGACCATGGCCAAGAGACATAACTTCTTTGCATCACATTTTTGCATCTAAAATGTTAATGAGACTGACATACCCACCTTTGTAAAGTGCTTTGAGATCCTATCATGAAAAGAATTCTACAAGTACAAACATTATTTATTATGGAATTTGTTTATCTGTAAAAATGGTAATGTAAAGAGCTATAATGCAGAGATGAACTTGAAGAGACTAACAGGTTAGACTATATTGCATTAATACATTTGGGACTGATCCTGCACACCTTCTTACCTGAATAATATTTATTTATGGGGCTAGTATCATTGCTAGAAATCCAGTGAACGCGTCCTCTCTTCCGCTTTTTTTTGAGGAAGAGCAGATGCGCTCTTTCAAAAGCTCTATCTTCCTCCTCCCACGAGGAAGAAGGGCTCTTTTGAAAAAAGAGGCTTTTCCAAAATTTGGCCCAGTGTAGACGGGCCAAATTTCAGAAAAGCTTCTTCCAAAAAAACTATTGGAAAAAGGTACACAAATTGCAGAGCGCAATTTGCATACCTTTTTCCGATAGATCATTGTAGTGTAGACATAGCCTGCGAGAATGAACGAGGGACTATTCAGCCGTTGTAGAAGGACCTTATGGCAACAAAACTAATGAGAAATAGTGAAAGTAACTTCAGATTTCTTACAGGTATTGTCCTATTGCAACCCAGGTTCCTGCCATCTCTTTAAATAACTCCCTGCTGGCTTTTGCTGCAGCTCAGCCAGCTCTTGCAGGAGCTGTGCACCAGGGAGAACTCACTTATTTTCACCGCTGCTAATGAGTGAGATTTACTACACAGGGAGGGGCTGGATTTTCAAGAACAGACCTAGATTTTCATATGAAACTTTAGGCGTCACATAGTTTAAAGAAACTATTGCCTTGTTATGGTTGAAGTTAGGGTTCTGAGCCTTGGAGGCACAGCCTTCTAGAGTTTCTCAGCAAAAGCTGATCTATTTTATTACATCACTAAGGCCTTTGTAAATTTATCTGAATTTAAGAAATTATTATAAATATTTCCTTTATACCTCAGCACTTCAAAGAAAGTTTTTTTTATCCTATTAAGAAAAAGTAGCTAATTGGTGGATAGTTTATTTATATCATTCTAGGCCTTATAGTACTGGTCATGGTCACTGCACCAATCAAACGAGAGAGCATCAAAATTGGTGGGTAGCCCAAGTGACTATAGCTAAGAATGTTAAAGAAAATCAAACAAGGGGTTCTGTCTGCTAGCTCCTCCTTCTTCAGCACCCTGCAACAAATTCTCCGTGCTGGACTCATTAGACTCCAACATATCCGTTAGGGGTGTGCAGGATGATAATACAGAAAAGGTCTTCTACAAAAAGGACAAGCTTGCAAATGAGCAGTTGAGAGTCACCATTTATGAATTTTAAATTTCCAGAACATCCATAGAATGAATCTTATAGCTACAGTCGGATAAAGTAGTTCCCTATGGAATCTCACTAGCTTCTTTCTAAGTCAATTATTGCCATCTAAACCCTTAATGACTTTGCTCAGGATTTCATTAAGTTAGAAGCAAATTTAATTAGCTGGTTGGTGTTACCAGGAGGACCCTGTAGTTCTGCCTGGATTAAAGATTTCACTGATAAGATGAAATTGATGTCTCCACCTTTCAAGGGCACCTGGCATTTAAGGGACATAAATGCTGCTAGACTCTGTTCAAAAGGAATTCTCAGGAAACAGAGTCAGACTTTTAGAAGATGACTTCTCTATCTCTTTATAGGAGCTTCAGGGGGTAGCCGAGTTAGTCTGTTACAGAAAAAAACAGCAAGCAAATGGACTGGTAGCACAGCCCACTTCTTCAGATGACCGGAGTTATGATTAGGGGATAAGGAAACTCTAAATAAATAGGAGAAGGGAAGAGGGGGAAGAAAGATGTTCTGTCGCCACCCCCCTTTATCAATGAAGGTGCTAACTACTTTCTGAATAGTATCCTTCCTGCCTTATCCATCTACTGACTTTGATCTTTATCTACTCAGGTTTAGCACCCTTTCTCCTGATACTTTATGCATAGAGATAGGGGGGTGGTGACAAAACATCTTTCTCTCCCCCCCCCTTCTCCTATTTATTTTGAGTTTCCTTATCCCCTAATCATAACTCTGGTTATCTGAAGAAGTGGGCTGTGCCCACGAAAGCTCATGATACCATCTACATGTTTTGTTAGTCTATAAAGTGCTACCTATCTCTTTATAGTTCCTTTAGGCACTCATGGCCTAATTTGTCAATGTAAAGTGTCCTGTAAGGGACAGTCAAAACTCAGTCCTCCTCCAAGTTCTTTTCATAAGTTAGGACAAGATGCTCAACTATCCACTCAGTTCAAGCAGACTGGTAACACAATCCACTTCTTCCTCCAGCTCATTCTTAAGAGGAGGTAGGATGTTCAGAGTCAGTACAGAATGGTTGGGGGTTTTTTTTACATCAGGAAAGTGTTGTTTTCTTTCTGAAAGCATTCCTTTCTCTCCCCTATTGCTCCTAGCCCAAGAATAATCTCCTCCTGCAATAAAGGTTTCCTTCCTAGATATTCAACAGCTCCTAAAAATAGTGCTTTAGAGAGAACTTTGAGAGCAAGAATTTAATGTTGTTTATTCCAGATCTATTAGATTTGAAATGGCTGGACTAGTTAGTATACATTTCAAGTAAATATGGTAAAGAGGCTCAGCCTTGTATGGGTATATAAGATGTGGAGGATGTTCAGATTAAATGTGCTATGATTTTCAGTGAAGAGGAGGTAGCCTCTTCTTATGAGAAAATGAGAGGAGGTGGCCCCTCCCCTCAGAGGAATGGAAGTGACAGAGGAGAAGAGGGAGGTGGAGGGACAGAGGCAGGCAGAAGCAAGCCTAAGAGAGTCCTGCAGTGAACTGAGAAAGGCAGGGGATGGGGAATGGGGGAAAAAGGAAACCAGCCTGGGAAAAAGAAAACAAACTGAGAATATGTGAAGAGATTGAGATTCAGCAGGATAGGCAGACATGCAGAAGAGAGTCCCTTTAATTTAAGGCTGGCTGGTCAGGTCAGTCCATGTTTGATGGTGTGTTCCTGAGCATCTTTTCCTGTTTGTTCCTGATCATTGGTTCTGGGCATCTCCTTCCATTGATCCATGTGGTCTCGGAGATTTGGAATAGGAGAACCAAAGGTTCATCACATCTCAGGGTCTGGTCTAATATGCACCCCTGCAAACAAGTTGTCACTGGAGTTGAGTCCATCTCTTCAGGAGCACACACGAAGTGTGTGAGCATCATGGTATTAGACAGAATTCAGTGTGATACCTGGCGAAAACGGAAACTTGAACTAAATTAAACTAATAATAAAAACCTGTAACGGGTAACCTTCCTGGACAGTCAATAATGGATTTTAAAATAGCAGGAAACACACACAGAGTGTATGAGGGTGCATGGTTTGTAGTAGTTTGTTTTCTGACCAGCAGTATTTTTCAGGCCTTGAATGTGGTTGGGTAAGTAGTTCTGTAGGAGTGTGCAACAGTGGCAGCTCCCAACAGGGATAAAATTAGCAGGGAGCAAATTGGAAGATCTGAGTTTCTGCAACTGCCCTACCCAGCCCAGTGGTTCAGGGCGAAGTGCAATACTCAAATGTAGATCCTTTGCCTGCTGTATGTTCTCAGCTTGCCCCTACACTGATTGTGTGTATGAATATTTATTTCTAGGCTTTCCTATGGTGCTTATCACCACAATAACATAGCTGTTCACTAATATGGATGAATTTATTCTCAACATACTCATGGGATAAAGAAATATAGTTAATATCACCATTATACAGGTGAAGAGCTGAGGCACAAAGAAATTAATTGATTTTCTCAAGGTCATTTATGGCAGAACTGGGAAAAGAACCCTCAGTTTTTCTAAATCTTACTCCAGGGCCTTTATTTACAAGACCATCTTTCTTCCCTGTAAGGCAGGGGTGGGGAACCACAGGCCTGGGGGGCTGGATGGGGCCCCCGGCTTACCTGGATCCGGCCCCGAGGGCTCAGGGCATCCCCCACAGCACTGGCAAAAGCTCGTGCTGACACTCCAGCACCCCTGCTGCCCCACTGCAGCCACTGCAGGGCTGGAGTACACAAGGGTCCCCGTAGGCTCTGGTGTGCTTGGGGAATGTGGTGTGTTCCTCTTTCTCAGTCAGGGACCATGTCAGTGAGAGTGTTTTTTGTTTTGTTTCTCACTTGTGTGCGGACCCCTTCAGAACTTGATGATAAAAGGAAACAAACAGCTGAACTACAATTCATTTGCAAATTCAATCCAATCCAATTAGGCCTGAATAAAGATTTAAACTGGTTAATGCACTACAAAGGAAACTCTTGATACTCACATATCCCCATCAGCTGCAGTGAATGAGCCACATCCACCTTGACTTGATTAGCCTCATAAATACATAAGTAACTTCTTTCTTTTGCTGTACTATATTATACACACACCCACCCCTGCCTTTGTAATTTCCACTCTGTTTCATCTGATGAAGTGTATTTTACCCACAAAAGCTTATGCCCTGATAAATCTGTTAATTTCTAAGGTGCCACAGGACTCCTCATTGTTTTAACATATTATATAGTATAGGTCGAAACTCTCATAACCAGGATTCTCTGGTTCACCAACATCCATGGTCCAGCACGGATGTTGGAGGACCAGAGAGTCCGAGTGAAGGGCCAGTGGCACAGATCCCTGTGGGGCTGGCAGGGCAGTGGGCTGTCTGCAGTGAGCTGATAGTGCAGCTGTCCAGTGGTGTTGGGAGAACCTGCGCAAGGCTGCCTGGCAGGGTTGGGAGCCATGGTGTGCACGGCTGCCCAGCAGGTTCTGAAGCCCCAGTGCGGTGCATATGGCTGCTCGGCAGGCCCTGGAGCTGCATTGCAGCGTGTGCAGCTGCCCTGCAGGACTTAGAGCCCCAGTGCAGCGCACATGGCTGTCCTGCAGGACCCGGAACTATGGCAGCGATGGTTGCTCAATGGGGGTGGCAGGACCAGCAGGAGGTGGGGAGCTAGCAGGAAGGCCAGCAGGTGGGCTGGAGGCACCGGTAGAAGGGGTCCAGAAATGACCGCCTCTGGTCTGGCAAAATCCTTCACCCGGGACTGATTAGGTCCCAAGGGTGCTGAACCAGGGAGGTCCAACCTGTAGTCTGAATACAGCAATAGATAATAGCTATATTTCTTTATTTAGAGGTTTATATTTAGTTATTGCTGGTGCTGCAGTGGTACACTTAGTAGTAAGTTACAGTGGGTGTGTATAATATATATTTTCAAATAATTTTAATTATATATATTCTTCATCTTTTTAATGTTATTGTAGGTAAATGGAGTCCAGTTACATTTGTTCCGGTTTAAATAAAATCTCTGTTGTATTTTTTGGCAACTAGTTATATTTTCTTGTATACCATTAAATAACCTTTTATCGTAATATAATGCCTCCAGCTCTCACCTGTCAAATAAATTACACCACCATTACTAAATCTTGGTTGGTGGTTTGGGGATGTGGTGATCCTTGGAAATATTTCGAGTTATAACACAATAACTTTACTGTGAGAAGTCTGTTTAGAAGAAGTTGGAATTAGACTCTCTTAAATCCACTGAAGACCTTGACTTCATTACACCAGTTCAGCATTACAACAAACATTGTAAACTCTTGGCATGCTGATAAAATACCTTGCAACACCATACATTTTTTGTATCCATGCACAGGTGATGTTTACACGACTGTTTGAATTTTTAGGAGAAATTTCACCACCTGCTTAATCTGCATCATTACCAAACCAGCAATAAATGCCATTTTGAAGCTGCGAAGGTTCCTTTAGTTATTCCAATGGAATTCCATAAGAATCCTGCAAACTCTTCAGGAACATTTCTGTTATCTCAGTGTACTGTTTGCATCGCTTGTCAGCCTATTTACTCATGCTGACTCTGGAGCAGCTGAGGCAGCACTTGGCTGGTCTCAGTTTTATTCCCCTTCATTTCCCTTGTGGTGGGTTATTTCCCCATTCCAATCAGAAAAAGGCTAACAAGCTCTGGGCTCAATCCTGTCTCCTGCATGGCTCCTGTCTCATTGTTTTATTGCCAAAAGACAGGTTTTGGTGACAAAACTTGATAGTGTTGACAAAACCTTAGTTTGATGAATTTTTCCATTGACCTAGCTACTTCCTCTTGGGGAGGTGGATTTTGCACAGCAATGGAAGAACCCCTCCTATTGGTGTCAGGCCCATTGATGGGGGATAAAAGAAACCTGGCTCTCCACCGCTACTATCATGGCAACAGCCAGAGCCTCAGGCCCTTTAAAATTGGTGCCATTTTCTCCAACCGACTCTGAGAGCCAGCAAGGGTGAAGGGAGTCGCAGGGCCATTCAGACAGTGCTGGGGGCTGGCTGTCCAAGGCCCTCCCCATTCAAAGAGCATGGAGATGGGCCACCTCAACATGGACCAGAGGCCCAGTGATTCTGTTGGCTCCCCATATTGGTGTAGGTATGCTTGACGTGCTATGGCATCTGCACGGATAGCCAGGGAAAAGAGGGCATGACAAGATTGTTTGCTGTTGGTTTCAAGTGTGGGGAGGGAGGTTATGAGTGCATTATGGGATGCTGATGACATGTATCCACCCACTGCACTGTCTTTGTCCTATCAAGCACTGGGAGCCTAACCCAGAATGCAAAAGGAAGGCAGGAACTATGGGATAGCTACCCACAGTTCATTGCTGTCAACGTTGACATTAGCCACCCTACCAGGGATGCACTACGTCAAACTCTTGTACACAGCGGGGACATGCACCTTTGACTTTACAAAATCGGCTGCTAAAAATTGACATTAGTAAATTTGACTTTATATTGTAGTGTAGGGGTGTCTAAAGATGGAATTTCAGATTCCGGCTTCAATTTTCTGACTTCTGGGCTTGTTAGCACTTAATGTAAGGCTTTTGTGAATATTTCCATTGTGTTAGTCACTTTGAAGATTTTAATTGATTTCTCACTCATAATAAGTGTGGTTTAATCTCCTTGGGCAGGTATAGAAAATAGTAATTAGCACAACTTCCTTGCTATATCAATGTTTTTATTGGCTTTTTTAAAGGCTAGTATTGCTTTCAGCCTCTTTTTGCATACATACTTTTGAAACATACTGTGATTTATTCCAGCTGTTTATGATGTATTGGATCACAATATATGTAGCTGCTTCTGCCACTAAATGAACACTTCAAAAGTATTCTTTCAGTTTGCCTCAGAGTATACACAAGAGATAAATAGCAGCTGCACTGTAGGCTGATGAATGATTAAACCATAGTGAATTTTATTGCAACTAATCATATCTGAATATAACCTGAAGTAAATTATTTTATTTTTACATCTTTAAAAATAGTATGTGGCCAGTCAGGGAAATTTTTATATCAGTGATTTTTTTAGTTTTGTGGCAAGGACCTTTGCATATGTAAATGACAACTTTGGGCTAAGCTGTGCTTGGCCCGTTTGTGAATACATGGGGGAGCTTTCTTCACTAGCACCTTCTGCATAATGCCTGTGATTAGATGACATGAACAGTGGGGAAATCACCAGTATCTCTTCTAACCTGGAGAAGTCCCCCAGCAACCTCAATAATCCTGATTTAGAGAGTGCTGAAGGCAGAAAATGGGGTGTAACTAAAGTGCATGGTCCTCAAGCAGTCTTCAGCTGGTAGGGTGAATGGTTCCTTAAAACTGCTGCCAACCTGCATAAGTTAGAGCAGCCCCTTGATTAGTGTAGCTAAGGGTGAGGCAGGGTATTGCAAAGAACTGGGGAGCTGTAACTGGCTCCCTGGCAACCTTTCCTCCCTGCTGTACTGAGCAGATGTCAGCTACAGCAGAGAAATTTGATCTTAGTTCTTTTCTTATTCCTGCCTCAAGATGCTTTTGGTATTTAGGAATTTCTGTTTTGTTTGAGAGCAACATCTTGCTTCATCACTGTTTGGCAGAATACAGGAACAGCTCAGGCTGCAGGACCATTTATTGTTTTTTAAGTTTTTTCAGGTGAGACAGAGAATGAAAACTGTATTACAGTTATGTATGTTCAAGAACATAAACAACCAAGCATTCCAGTTTTGCATGTGTGCTGTGACTCAGACTCTATGGGGATGGAACCCCATGGTACTTGCTTTCATTTCATTCCCACTTGATATCATTTCCTCACATTACTTCGACTGCAGAGAGTTGCTAGATGAGTTCCCAACTGCTTTCTAATCTGAAAATAACCAATGAAAAAAAAACAGCAAATGGTCTGGTAGCACTTTATAGACTAACAAAACATGTAGCTGGTATCATGAGCTTTCGTGGGCACAGCCCACTTCTTCAAATGACTGGAGTTAATACAAGTCTTCCTTTTTTGGACGTGTTGCAGGTATGCTTGCTTTAAAGTGTAACAGCACAACATACCTAAATATCCAAAAAGCAGGCTCTCTGCTGGTAGAATAAAATGTTTTTGACTTGTTTTGAGCTCGGTATCTGGTATTAGTTCTCACTGCTGCTTTCCAGCTGAAATAACACAACATACTTGTGCCATTTGACCACTTTTTATCACTAGTCCAAGAATTTACAACAAATAGGACTATCATTTGGTCTCCAACTAAAATCTATATATTACAATATCTATGCTATGTAGAGTGTCTAGTGCTGAAGTATCTAGGTGCTAACTTCTCTCAGAAATGGGAGTAGATTAAAATACCTTTAAATTGTATGAAAGATTATATGCATAATTGTATGGTGTTTTCTGTCATTCTAAAATTAATTTGGAAACAAATTATTACAGTGCTTAGGCTCTCGCTGTGCACTTATTCATTGGGCTACTTCAAAGATCATTGTTTGATCTGAGTCAGAAGAATATAATTCATGTAGGTATTATTCCATTATCATACGGTAATTTAATCTATGGGATGGACTGATTTAAAAGTGAAAGTCCCAGTTTATATGGACTATTGTGCAGTGTTGTTCCTGTTTTCACAACTATGTAGATTTACGCAATAAACCTGCAGAAGGCATAAGGTACTTCTCTATGCTTATTCCATATATTACACTTATCTTTGCCAAACACTTTTCTCCAAGAGCATGTCTATTCTGCAGGGCAAAAGTTGAATTAAGATATGTAACTTCAGCTATATCAATTGTGTAGCTGAAGTCGAAATAGCTTAATTCAGCTTTTGGCACTTTTTACACAGAAGGAAGTCGAAGGAAAAACACTCGTCCTTCGACTTCCCTTACTCCTTGTGAAATGAGGGTTAAAGGAATCGGAGTAAGAAGTCCTCCATCTCAACATTATTTGGAAAGAACAGTTTGCTGTGTAGACACACACTATGGGTATGTGTACACTGCAAAGTTAATTCGAAATAACAGCCGTTATTTCGAAATAACTGTACCAGCGTCTACACAGCCAAACCGCTATTTCAAAATTAAATTGAAATAGCGGAGTGCTTAATTCGAATTTGGTAAACCTCATTCTACGAGGAGTAACGCCAAATTTTAAATAGCTATTTTGAATTAAGAGCTGTGTAGACACTTAATTCGAAATAGGAGGCCTCCAGCCCTTCCCAGGGAGCCCTCGTGGCCACTCTGGGCATGACCAGGAAAACGTACTCTCCTCTCCCCCAGCCCCGGAGCCATTAAAGGGGTAGACCCTGGCCACAGTGCCTGTGCCAGCTCCAAGCCTGCCAGCCCAGAGCCAGCAGTGACCACCGGGGCCCCTGACCCAGTGGCCCCAAAACATGAGCCAGCAAGCCACTGGCAGCCAGCCCTCCACCGCTCCCCAGGAGCAGTCTGCCAGCTCCCAGGAGCCTGACAGGGGCTGGAGAAGGCGGGCGCCTGCCTGGTCCAGGGTGGAGATCATGGACCTTATTCAGGTTGGGGGGAGATCCCCCCAACGTCCATGATCTCCGCACTAGACAGAAGAATGCGGCCGTCTATGGCAGGATAGCTGCCAGCCTGGCCACCAAAGGCCACATGTGAACCCAGGAGCAGGTTTGCATGACAATCAAGTTGGTCCGGCGAGACCCCCAACCCTGGGCCCTGAGCTTCCCCTTCCCCTTCTTCCCCTTGCTTCCCCCTTCCAGCTCCCTCCTCCCAGGTTTCCCCCTCCCCTCTCCCACCCTCTATCTTCCCCTCTCCCACCTCCTTTTCCCACTCTCCCCAGAGGTTCATCCCCCCCCCAGTTTTGTTCAATAAACCCAGTTTCTATTTTTGAACATACGTGTCTTTTGTTTGATATCAGGAAGGGGGGCTAGGGAGGGGTAAGTGGAAGGACGTGAGGGAGGAATGGGGCACGAGCCCTGGTGGGGAGGACCGGGGTGGCTCTGAGGGCTCCTCGGGGTGGACGCTCTCCCGCAGGGCCTCCTGGATCCTGACAGCCTCCCGATGGACCCCCCGGATGGCAGCCTGCAGCAAGTGCAGCCGGGCTGATGGCAACGACCCCACGAGATGCACCGGCGTGCCCGGGGCAGCTCTGGCTCCATGTGGCCGAGTGCTGTGGTGTCCCAAGTGCGGGCACTCAGGGCACTCCAAGACAGAACTACTTTGCTGTCCCTCATCGAGGTAGACAAGCAAGCGGGGAACCCTGAGAACTGTCTGTCTGGGGTTGGGGTTGGGTCCCTTTAAGCACAGAGCTCAGTTAGCGTCAGGCAGCAGCCCCACACACTAAGTCCTAACTGGATGCCCTGCCCGTACTGGTTCCGGCCAGCCTTAACTTCGGTTCAGGGTCCACTCAGTGTGGATGCGCTATTTCAAAATAGCAAAACGCTATTTCGACATAGGTTTTGTGTGTAGATGCGTTAATTTGAATTAGCTTAATTCGAATTAACTATTTCGAATTAAGTTAACTCGAATTAACGCTGTAGTGTAGACATACCCTATGTTATTTCAAAATAATGTCAGTTATTCCGAAATAATGCTGCTGTGTAGATGTACCCCAAGAGTCTTTGTGCTCAAATTCTGGCATAGGCATATCTGTACAATAGCTGAAGGGATAACAAAATAGGACTGGGAAGCCCAGTTTGGTGAATTAATCCAAATCACCTTTACGTATGTTATTAACTCCTGACAATTATTTCTTTTTTAAAAATTAGGCCAAACTCATTCATCTGATCCTAACAAAACATTTTTTGATGGATTTAGTGAAAACTTAATGTATATTTTTATGTATCTGACTGTGGCTGGATAAAGATGTAGGCACTGTGGGCCAGCGCATATGACTTCTGCTCCTGGAATCATGTTTTGAGATCATAGGATTTATTTTCATTATAAAAAAAATCAATTCAAATAAAAAACAAACAAACAAAACAAACCACAAACTTCTAGATATCATGGTTGCGAAGAAAAGTTTGAGAAGGAGAACAGAGCCTTGTCAACATGGAAATGCTTTTTCAGTGTAGCTTAAGGTGTCAGTTTAAAGTGCTACAGTTATACTGGAATAGTTCTCCATGCAGACATTGGTATTCTGGTGTAAAATTACCTTTTTTTTCAATTTAGTTTGTTACCTGGGGAGGAGTTAAATCTAAACAATAACAACAAAGCCATCATAGTAGAATAAGTGTTCACACAGGGCAGGTAACTGTGTGTGTTAGAAATATCAGGAACATCAAGTCTGATCTCTTCTGTTTTGCTGAAGGACTCTTAGGGAGCATCTAAGATGTACACAGTGTGCTCTTATAGTGTAGCTTAAAGGGATATGAGGGTAAGACTAACAAACATGTTCTCCAACCATATATTAGGCTCTGAAGTTAAATAGTTGTTAACAGAAGCAAAGAGAGAGATTCAAGCAATCTAGCTAAGAATTCCCTCCCCTCTTAATTTCTGAGATTTTAGTGATGTCATAATTTTATTAGTTTTCCAGTTAACAAATATTTTATCTGGGTAGACAAGAACTTCTTTCTTTCTTCTTAAAGAAGCAACATAGACATTGGATATAAGCCTCCCCCACTTTTTGCCGGTAACATTTGAAGATGCACAGTACATTACAGATTCAGTTCTTTCTGGTCAACCTTGGGATCACTGATAGTTTGGGTTCTGATTACAGTATGTCAGCTGATCCATTAGAATTTCTAAACATCATGGTAAATAAACTATTCTTGTGCGTTAATTTTTCATCCCTAACCATGTTATACTCTTTGTGTGCAAACTTAGTTCCATCAAATGCTACTCACATCATTTGGAAGGCAGTGGGGGTGTCCCGTGTTTTGTTTGCCAGTGGGGAGGAAGGTGCTCCAGCAGGACCATTATATCATGTATTACCAATAGCTCCTTTAAATTGACAGACATGAAGGAGGCATTACTTTAAAAAACTGTAATATATAGTTCTTGGAGGGAGCTGTTCCTGGGGAAAGACAGAAGAGTAGTTTCCAGTCAAGAAGCCTGACCTCAGTTATTATAAGGCTCGTTAGTGCCATGAAGCCAGTGTAGCAGTGGGCAGAAATAGCTCCTGGGAATGTTCTCTATCCAGAGAGTCCTCAACATAGGGGAGAGATTGGAGAAAACATCCACTCAGTGTGTAGCAGCAGTCAAAAAAGCAAATAGAATGTTAGGAATAATTAAAAATGGGACAGAGAATAAGACAGAATATCTTCCTGTCTCTATATAAATCCATGGCACACCCACATCTTGAATACTGCAGATATGGATGCCTCATCTCCAAAAAGATATATTGGCATTGGAAAAGATTCAGAAAAGAGCAACAAAAATATTTGGGGTTTGGAACGGATGCCATTCAAAGAGAGATTAAAAAGACTGGGACATTTCAGTTTAGAAAAGAGGAAACCAATATGATAGAGGTCTATAAAATCATGACAGGTATGGAAAAAGTGAATAAGGAAAAGTTATTTACTTGTTCCCTTAACATAAGAACTAGGGGTCACCAAATGAAATTATTAGGTAGCAGTTTTAAAACAGAAGAAAATTTTCCTTCATGCAGCACACAGTCAACCTGTGGAAATCCTTGCCATTGGTTGTTGTGAAGACCAAGACTTTAACCAAGTTCAAGAAAGAACTAGATACATTCATGGAGGTTAGGTACATCGATACTTATTAGCCACAATGGGTAGGAATGGTGTCTGTTTGTCAGGGGCTGGAAATGGATGACTGGCGAGGGTTCACTTGATGATTCCCTATTCTATTCACTCCCTCTGAGGCATCTGACGTTGGCCACTGTTGGAAGACACGATACTGGGCTAGATGGACCTTTGGTCTGACCCAGTATGGCCGTTCTTATGTGGCTAGAATTCATTGCCTCACAGAGTCCTTAGGGAGCCATGGGTATAGGTTGTAAACTAGAAACTCCACTGACATTGGGCCATCAAGTGTCCATAGCTTCAGAATATGGCAGAGTACAAATGGGGCTTGAAACCACCTTTGCCCTCATCCCTGCTCCATGTACAAGAAAAAAGTAACCAAGAATCAGACCCTAAGTTTCTGCATTCCAAGATTCCCCTGGAGGATTCTGTGCTTTGATGGAAACAGTTTAGTGCAGCTGCCTTAAATCTTTTAAGTTATTTTGACACTCTAAATCCATTCCTCCTATCAGAGTATAGCACACGAAAGAAGTGATTAACTGATATTAGTAATTTCTATTGCATTTCAAGGCCTAGATTGTCCACTATGGTTTGGGGATTTTCTAGTAATTTCTATAAGGCCATTTTGTTACTTAGGGAGAAGGGAGTATTTTCCTCACTTTCCTTTTCTAGAAGTACTCACTTGTTACTGGTGTATGTACTGGAAGCTGCTGCTGGCTTTAGTGTTAGTTTGTTTTTTTAACTAGTTGTCAAGGGTACTTAGAGGCTAAATGAGAATAAGCACCTTTTTTGACTTGGACTTCTAAATCAAAGTAAATGAATAAATGATAATGCTAGCAGATTGGGAGTATGGCACTGACTGGTCTGTAATTGTACTTCAAACTCGGGGTAAGCAAAACATTTTAAGATGCAAGACAACAGCCACCCCAGGGACCCAGTCCGGCTAAGCATTTATGTCATTTAAAGCAGGTGAGCAATCTTGTTGACTTCAGGGAATAAGCTATTGAGTACCTGTATGTGCTTAAACGTTTTGCTGGATCAGGGCTCAAGATGTGTTCAGAATAAAGAAAGTTATTCTTCAGAACAGAAGACAAGTGGGAAGGCACCATTTGGCACAGAGCTTAAAGCAGGGGTCTCAAACTCCCAGCCCATAGACCAGTCCTGGCCAGAACAATTGTGCAATCTGGCCCAGGACTCCTGGGGGCTGTCCGTTACCAGCCCTCAAGCCCCACCCTGTCCTGCCATTGCCCTGCCTTCTACCCTCCATGGCACCCTGTCCCTTGAGCACGTGGCTTTGGGGAATCACAAGGGAAGTCTGGCACCATGCAGCAGCTGCGTGTACACACACACACACACACACACACACGGTTCTGGGCAGGTACATTTGCTCCACTTCCCAGCAGCGGCAGGCCCTCCCATCCCCCAGTAATCCCCCAAAGTCGTGCTTGGGGAACAGGGTGCCACGGGGGAGAGGAGCGGGAGGGCAATGGCTGGAAGGGATGACTCTTGGATCTTGGTAATGGACAGCCGCGCCCAACCCGCCAGGAGTCCCAGTCCAGATTGTGACATTTGAGACCCCTGTCTTAAAGCTTTAGGGCCTGTCTACCCAACACCTGGGAGTATAATTCCCAGTATGGGTAGACATACATGCCCTAACTCTGCTCAAGCTAATGACTAAAAATAGCAGTATGGCCACAGTGGCACAGGCAGCTTGGACTAGCTGCTGGTATTGTGCCACTCAGCAGCCTGTATAGTACTGGGCTGGTAGCTCAAGCCACCACCCGTGTTGCTATAGGTGCACTGATATTAGTGCAGATCAGGAGATTTTAGAGGCAAAATGTTTGCTCTCCCTGTGCAAGCAGGCTAGTTATAGTGAATAGTGGGGTTATTAAGAAAATGGCAAAAACTGTGATAGAGTGAATAGGATGTTTAATCTTTTGAACTGGTCTTGCAGTCGTTAAGTTAATTGTCTCTTAGGTGTTTGTGCTTTGATTACATAGCTAGCTTTGAGCGAGCCATTGGGATAAGCTTTCAGTTTATCATCACATTATGGTTCACTTATGGGAGTTTGAATGGTAGTGTTGGTAAAATTATGTACTATGCACAAGTTGGAAAGATGAGGCATTTAATGATCATTTACAATATTAGTTGCTTCCTATTATTCCACAGCTAGGATCAATTTAAAATTATACTTCAGTGAGTGTTCAGCTGAGACAGACTCACTAGAACGAGTGCATCATAGGTAACAATAGTAATCCTACTGGAATTAAAAATCAAGCTTTCAGAGATTAACTGCTTGCTGTAAAGGTGTAGGCAGCCTTGACATATAAACTTTGCAGCTTGGTGCACCTCACCTTCATTTTCCTGAGTGTAGCAGTAATAGATTAACTTTAGCAAGCCAAGGCAAGGAAAAGTGAACACATAATTATCCAGATATTAAAAAAGGGACATGCTAATGGTTCAGGACAGCTCATCCTTATACCAAAAAGAGCTCAGTCATTGGGCTGCAGGTTCAGGGCTCCCAAATGTACTGTTCACACCCAAATGTCTGAGTCAGGTTAGCTTTGGCAACTGGTGCCTAAAAAATTGCCACACCCACTACAGTCTGCATGCACACTATCTACTCCACCTCTCTCTGCTAGCCTGCTACCTGTTCATATGGCTCCCAGGATGAGGCAGGGTCTTATTTATTATTCCCAGGCTGTAGGCACAGCTTGTTCCTTAAAGGTGTAGTACACTTTTCCAAGACTCTTTTTCACACATACACAGACACATGTTGCCTGTGATTATTGTGTAGTAAAACCAGTGATTGGTGAAACATACTGTGCTGCCTTTTCCAGCTTTCTGAACATGTTACCACCTTTTTCTCTTTTACTTTTCATGCCAGGCCCACTTGGGTTATCATCAGTAGGGACCTGGTAATCTGGTTTGATTTAGGAATCATGAATCTTTGCCCATTTTTAGAACTTGAACTGAGCCATTTTTGAGGAGTAAGATAAACTACAGTTTCTGCAACTGGAGATGCTTAACACCAGTCCCATTCCATGTCCATTGCTCAGTCTCCCTTCCAGAAGTGTAGAGGTATCCAAGAAGCAAGGCAGGTTGCTATGCCTTAAGTACCTTTCCCTTAGTTCTAATCTCAGTCTATCTAGTTTCCTTACAAGTGTCTCATTAGTAAAATCCAAATAAAAGCATCTACAAATGCTATTTGGGTTTTTTTGGGGAGTGGAAGGACGGGGACTATTAAGTGGCTTGAACATGTACCCTGCCATTGTTTTAAATGCAGCTAAATGGCAAGGGAGGAAAACATTAAAATAAGTAGAGAAAGGGTGCTGAGACCACCTCTGCCCCCATTCTTTAGTACTTTGGGGAAAATTCTGCACTGAGTTCTATTTATTTTAGATACCATTGAAAAAGAACCTCAGCAATTAGTATACTCACTGCTAACTTGGGGTCAGCAGCATCTTCTCTACTTGTTCCACATAACTTTCAAAAGCTTCAGTGACCCTCCCATTAGCTGAGGAAAGCTCCAGATTAATCCAGCAAGGACTCTTGATGCTGCTCTAATCACCATCTGAAGGGGATGGGCCAAAGTGATGCAGCATGCCCTTTACCCGAGGCTTTAGTGAGGATCTGCATCCAGAACTAAATATGTTGGGAAGAATTGTGCCCTCTGATTAGGGTCGGTCAAATTTTTCCATCGAAACTTTTTCATGGAAAACTTTTGATTTTTTTTCCATCAAAAACCCAAATGTATGAAAACTGAAATATATGAATTCAGATATGCAGTTGCTGTACCTCATGTGAGTATTAGTTGTCCTATAACCGTGTTCTCCTCTATTAGCTGAGCTCCTATGATACACTATAGCCAGGGACTCCCAGGTGCATTGGCTCCACGCATCAAGGTGGGAGAACACAGTGTCACAGTTCAGAGCACCTGCACCTGTATTCTCCCACTGTGGTCCAGTAATGGCACCCAGCAGTATTCCTTGCAGCTGTGCACTTGTGCGGCTATTCAGGAGATATTTAAATGCTGCCCAGCTGATTAGCAGAGCACTCACAGTGGGTTTTATTTCTATGGTGGTGCACATTTGCATAGGCCTTGGTGCACATAACATTTATTCTGCACATGGATGGAAACTATTAAGCTACGTCTAGACTGCAGCATTTTATCAGAAAAGGTTACGCAAATTGCGAACCAGGGCCAAATTTCGGAAAAAACTCCTCTTTTGGAATATCCCTTATTCCTCTCACTGAGAGGAATACAGGGATGCCGAAAGAACGCACTCACTTTTTTGGAAACTGTTCTGAAAAAGCAGACGTGTTCCCTGGAGATGGCAGAGTTTTTTGGGGATACGAATCCTGGAAAAACTCTGCAGTTTAGATATAGCCTTAGATGGAACATTGGCACCCAGACTAGGCTCCTGGCTCTTCAGCTCTCAAGTAGACACCCATCTCTCTTCCCTCATGATTAGGGTTTTTCTAGCCTGTACAGTTCCCTGCTTACACTGTAATCCCCAGAAAACCAGACTGCCTAAACAGGCCAGCGTCTGTGCCTTGCTTTCTCTTTGAAGACTATGAACAAAGTAATTGCTTATACTACAAAAGTACTTTCTAAGCTAGCACATTGATTCTTAAGGTGAAAGTCTTGCAGAATAGCACATTGATTCTTAAGGTGAAAGTCTTGCAGAAAAAAAACATTAAAACAATAAAAGAACCTACACCAGGGGTGGGCAATAATTTTTGATGGGGGTGGCCACTCCAAGATTTTGGGAAGTGTTCGAGGGCCGCACTTTTCCAAGATATTAATGGAGGAGATGCGGGGTGTGGGATGGAGGTTGGGTGCAGAAGGGATCATGTGGTAAGGGCTTGGGGTGCAGAAGGGAGACTGGAGTCTGGGAGGGAGTTTAAGTGAAGGAGGCGATTGTGACCTAGGGCAGGGGACTGTAGTGCAGGGGTTTGGGATGTGACCTAGGGTAGGAGGGTATTGTGATCTGGGGCAGGAGATTGGGGTGCCAGATCTGGGAGGGGGTATGGGTGTAAGAGGGGAACAAGGGTTTGGGTATAGGGTTACCAGGTGACTTAAAAAAAAATACCGGACACACTTGATCTCAGATGGGGGAGGACACTGTCCGGGACGGGAGTGGAGCTGGCAGGGAGGATGTGTGTGTGTGGGGGTAAACTGGCTGGTGGGAAGCAGGGCTGGCAGGGGTGGTCGGGGGCAGTGGGGCTGATCAGGGAGGGACCGGCCAGCGGGAAGCAGGGCTGGCTGGGAGGGAGTCGGGGAGAGCGGAGCTGGCGGTGGAGATCGGGAGGAAGAGAGGGGGAGAACCGGCTGGTGAGAAGCAGGGCTGGTTGGGGGCAGCGGGGCTGGCCAGGGGAGATCGCGTGGGGGGGGACACCAGCCGACGGGAAGCGGGGCTGGCTGGGAGCAGGTCGGGGGGAAGCGGGAGAGAATTTTTTTCCCGGACGGAACCCTCAAATACCATACCGTCCGGTTCAAAACCGGACACCTGGCAACCCTGTTTGGGTATGTTGAGTGGGGGGCAGAGGGTTGGGACAGGAAGGGGCTAGGGTTCCAGAAGCAGGCTATGGCCAAGAGACGTACCTGCCAGCTGCCAAACTAGCTTGCCTGCCTGCAGAACTAAGGCTTGCAGAACTTAAAATGTTTCCCAGCCAGCCAGCCTGCCTGCTTCATTGTTTCATTGAATAACTGAGCCGAGGAGAGCGGGTGTGGTTCTTCTTGGCTGCCTGTTATTCCAACAAGCAGCTCCCATTGGCTGGTTTCCGGCCAGAAACTGGCCCATGGGATTGCTGGAGCAGGGCGACTCCTGAAACTTGCCCCCTCCTCTCCAGTTTTAAAACAGAAATGGAGCCCTGCAGCTGCATTTCTGCATGGGGCTGTGGGGCAAGCAGGGAAGCCTGAGTGGGGCTCCTCACTGCCTCTGTGGGCTGGATCTGGTGGCTGGGCGGGCTTGCCCAGGCCTGACCTACACACATACTAATAAATTACTAGAGATCACCCTCCACCTCCAAAGTATGCTCTGGTAGGATTCAGTCCTTCCAATCACACAAAAGGGTTTGTTCCTGGTTACAAGTTCGTAACTCACACTCCTATGAATGGGTTGGTCTTTCCTTTATAGAGCTTGAGCATGTGAACTTAGGACTCCAAGAACAGGCAGTCAGATAAATGCCCAGTCCTCAGGATGTAGCTTCAAAGGGCTGTGTTTTTGCATAACTAGGGGTAGGTAATTTTCAGTCATCTCCCCTGGATATTGCCCAGGAAATCTTCACATGCATGGTCACAAAAGACGACTCTTATCTGCCAAATTATTCAGTATAGTTCTTTGATCATCCAGACCCACAACAATCCAAAACTTTTGCATTTAATACAGTGGAATCCAAATATTCTTAAACTTAATTCAATAAGGTTTTTCATGGATACTATAGGAACTTATGAGGTATTCTGCCTGTCTCTGAACCACAATGTGGGGAATGTTTGTGTATTAGCCACATATTTCTTTAACAAGGAAACATGGAATAGCAGATGTATCTTTGTGGTATGGTGTAACTGGTTCACACATCAGTAAGCTGTTAACAATCCCTACCTTGGTTGGTTCATTCAGGTACATTGTCCAGTGCAGCATAAATAGCAGGTGACGTTGTCTGAGAAACTTCTGAGACTAATGATGGTTCACCTCAAATCTTTGGGCTTAGATTTCACACTGTCATGGCTAATTGTGTGGGAGGCCCTTGGAATGTGAGTGCAAGAAGACATTTTCCCATTGTAGCTAGGCCACTTGGTTCTGCAGATCCTGAATTAGCTCAGCCATCTCAGTGGTGGGAGAGCCTATAGATTTCATTTCAACTGCTTGGGGTCCCCTGCAGGCATAGGAGATCCATGCTGGCCACTGAGTCTGACAGGTGAGTCTGGCCAAACTGTTGCATACCAACACATTGATTATCAGGTCTAGTGGTTGGAGCTGAGGCAATCAGGAACCAGACCCAGTGGCCAGAGCTGGAATTAGGGGTCAGGAGCTGGTGTGGAACAAAGCAAGCATAGGGTGAGAAGCTAGGTTGGAGTGAGGACACAGCTGGAGGCAGGGACAGCTGGAGTTGAAGAACTGGAGCAGGTGAAGGCCACTTAGGGTATGTCTCCACAGTAGTGTTATTTCAGAATAAGTGATGTTATTTCAAAATAACGAAGTGCGTGTCTACATAGCAAGCCATTATTTAGAAATAATGTAAACATGGAGGACTTCTTACTCCAACTTCTGTAACCCTCATTTCACAAGGAGTAAGGGAAGTCAAATGAAGAGTGTTCTTCCTTCGATTTCCTGCTGTGTAGACAGTGCCAAAAGCCAAATTAAACTATTTCGACTTCAGCTACACAATTTACATAGCTGAAATTATGTATCTTAATTCAACTTTTGCCCTGTAGTGTAGACATGCCCATAGTGTCACCAATATGAGACAGGAGAGAGTTACAAGCCATGAAGCTGCTATTTCTCCTGTAAGGCTACATACCTGCTCTGAAAGTCACCAGACAATCCGCAAGCCAGGAGCTGGTCTGGAATCTAGCAGTAGAATGACTCATCACTGTATGTGGCTTAATCAGGCTCTACTTCAGGGGTGACTCATGACTTCACAGAGGGTCTGAAAGTATTTGTTAGGCTTAGCTCTTTCCTTGCTTGATTTCTTGCATCAGAAATCCAGGTGTTATCTGTCCCTTTTTAATGGAAGACTATGTAGAAGACTAGGGAACTGGCAGTTTTATGATATTATACATACCAAAGGATGGAACTTTGAGATTGGAAGTGATTCTTATCCACCCTTTGGCCAAGTTTTCACAGAATGAGGAAACTTCTCTTTTGCACCTACACAATTTGTACCCACATTTGTAACAACTTTAATTCAGTTGTGGGTACAAATCAGGATGATTGCACATCTAAATACCAGGTTGTAGATACAAATGACAGTACAGTTGTTCTTGATGCATAAGGGGCAGCTGTGTAAGGGGAGGTTACCCCTGAGCTCTGAAAAAAATATATTTTTGAAAATGTCTTTTTAATGCAGACAGCTGAGAAGCAGTTGGAAGAACAAGAATTGGATTGTCTTCTCTGGTTTACTCTGAAGTCTTACTCTAGTGGAGGATGCATGGAATGAGAGATTTCTCTGCTCTTACCTAAAGGTACTAAGTTAAATAATCTGGAAATCAACAACCAACTTTTATTTTGAAAAGATCCTGGTTATAAGCAAGTGAGGGCAAACACTCAATTTTCCCTCCTTTTCAGGTCACCCAGAAACAACTAACTATCCAGAATGGGCTTGTCTACTGGTCCTCAACATTAAAATAAACAACAACATACTTTGTGGTTCAGCTGTTCAAGCAAAATATCTCATTCCTATTGTTAGAGAAAGCCTTATTACGTGAAACAGCTATAACGATTCCATGAACGCACTTCAATGTCCCCAAGGAGTGTAGGGGGTGTTCAGCCAAAGCAAATACAATCATCTTCCACGTACTGCTCTTGTTACGTATACTAATTTTTTCTATTGCTGTTACACAAGCTGTGCAAGACATTTTGACATAGTTGCTTGATGCCATCAATGCTGTGTGTCAATATAAGGAGGAAACTGTAGCTCATGCAATTTTAAAATATCTTTCTAATTTGACAGAATTATAGAATGTGCAGAGGATCTGCTGTGCCATTTAAGTTTTACTTCCTGTAACCGGGTGGCTTGAGCTTGCAAAAATATCACAAAACCAAATTAAAACAATAACAATAATGTTGTGGTTCAGCTTTCTAAGGTCCAGATTCTGATCTCACTTATATGGTGAAACCTAGAATAGATAGTGGCCCTGATACTCTGAAATTAAACTAAATAGAATAATGACCCTGTGACCACTAAATTGAAGAAACCAGTGAATTTATTTTAACATATAAATGTAAGACAACATAATACTGCAAAATTTTGCCCTGTGCTGTGGATCCAATCTTTTGTCATCTTGACAAGCAGTTCAAAAGTCTGAGGTGGTCTTGAGAAATTAATGCAATAGGAATGATGAGTTTGACAAATACTCTATTGCTTAAAACAGAAGTCACAAGATTGTCAGGAAATTTAGGCAATAATTCAGGAAAAACTGATATAAGCTTTTCAATTCTTCAGTTAGGCTGGGGATATCAAAGAAGTTTCAGACTTCTAGGTCTTGTCTTCATTAGACAATTGTATATCCTTAACAACAGCAGTGTAGTTAAAATGCTAAACCTGCTTAGAGTGATGCAGTTATACCCATGGTAAGTAGACATCTGGCTAACTAAAATCATATTGGACCACGGACATTGCCAGACCAGAGAGTGTGCCGGACTAGAGAGTTTTAACCTGTATAAATATGATTATAGAAAGGGAAGTGAAATAAGCAATATATGTATAAGGCACTTTTATACCAGTACTATTGTGTTCATACTAAGGGTTGGAACCATATAACTGTCACAGATCAGGGCAACTGCACCTGTATTGCCCGTCTGTGGTTGCCAGCTTCTCAGCTGTCATCTCTCCTCCTTGATTGGGGTTTTTCCAGGCTGCACTGATCCCTGCTTGCACTGTGATAGCCTAGAATGCCAGACTGCCTACACAGCCCAACACTTTTGCTTTGCTTTCTTTTCAAAGGCTATGGACAGCTGCAATTCCAGCAGCTGAAAGTTACCACATAGCTCTTTATAAGCAAGCACATTTATCTTAAGGTGAAAGCATTATAGAGCAAACATTAACACCCATAAAAATTCCTGTATGTGCATTAACATTACCAGAGGTCACCCACCTGTCTTTGGTGTCCTCTTTGGCCAAGTCCTTCCAACCCTACTGCAAGGATTCACTAGAAGCTCTGGTCTGTTTGCTGGATCAGAAAGGCAGCATCGAGTCAGTTTAAACTCAGACTAATCACCAAAATGTCCTTTCTTGGTCTGATAGTCTTTGGAGAATCTAGTTTGAGCCATGCAAGCCTCCTGAAGAGATTGTTACCTTTCTGGTTGGGTTATTAACAGGGGTGGTCAATAATTTTGGAAGCAGGGCCACTTCACAAATTTCGGAAGTGGACAAGGGCCGACCTGGAAGGGGCAGGGTTGAGAACTACCCTGCTGGGTACGGTGACCTTATTTTCTGAACCAGCTGCAGCTAGTAAGAACAGTTTAATTTAAATTATGAAACAGATTAAGTGTTTTAACTTTCTCATGTTAGTTTATCAAACTTCATTTTAAATAAAGTAAAATATTATGTCCAACACAAAGATTTCAATGTTTACTTTATTTATGGTGGGGTGGGAACCCTTTTTGGGTCTAGGGTCACTGACCCACCAAAAAATCAGTTGGGGACCACACAAGTGAGAAGCAAAAAAACTCCTCCAATGCTCACTGATGTGGCCCCAACTGAGACACCTCACTCCTCTGGTGCCCCAGCCTCATGGGATAAGGGGAAAAGAAGGGGGGACTGAGGTTCAGGGCTTCCCATAGACCAGATTTACTTTTCTGGGAT
Organism: Pelochelys cantorii; assembly: GCA_032595735.1. NCBI lineage: Eukaryota > Metazoa > Chordata > Testudines > Trionychidae > Pelochelys > Pelochelys cantorii. The sequence goes on from CM064330.1 coordinate 61,223,633, forward strand.
ACTGGAGTTAGTGGATTTTATGGACCTCTTTCGGCTCTGGGATAGGGACAAAAATGAGGGGTACAGTGTGCAAGACAGGGCTGCCAGCAAGTAGGATATGGATGGGATGAAGGAGCTGGGGTGCAGAAGCAGGCTGGGAGTAGGGTGACTGGCCAGGTGGAGGGAGTAGGAACAAGGGATAGAACACAATCATACATAAACCATGCATTTAAAACAATGGACTCCAAGGATACTGCATGGGATTGGAGTATTCTTCACATCTCCCGATAAATAAGTTAGATAAAATCCTGGCTTACAAACATAATAGTATTATATCCTTCAGGGATTTTACAGATCCTTATATCTGTCCCAATAACAAGTTGGTGGGGGGTGGAGGGAGAAATCACATCCTACAGACACAGTTATATCAGTAAAAAAATGCTCAGAAGGGGCCCTGTTTTGCTGTGCTTGTACTGTGACCTGAGACCCCACAAGCCCACTGGCTCCCCCCCCCCCCAACTTACTGCTTTCAGCCTGCCCACTGGTGGGTGAAACCAGACTATGGAGAGAAACTCTCCACCAACCAGTGGGCAGGCTGAGAGCAATAAGTGGTGGGTGTGGGTGGCGGGCGAGTCAGTGGACTGGTGGGGTCTCAGGACACAGTACAAGCACAGCAGAACTGCGCCCCTTCTGAGCATGGGCATGGCTTCATGGTGCCACTGTAAAACCAGCACTGCCCCAACAAAGCTGAGCTGTTGCAAAAAAACCCCAACATACTAACAATCCCCCAAAAGTCCAAGAGTTTTGCCTTGTCCCTAAGCTATGCTATTATCTGGTTTTCTTGTGTTATTGCAGCTCAACGATTGGTCATGTGGATTGCAAGTGGTTAGTACCCATCCTCTGTCAATTTGTATTATCCTGCCTCTGACTGATTATCTTGAGTGTTCCAGCAGACTCTGCAGAATGCCAGAAGGCATCAGCCCCACACTTTATTTTTTAAATGGAGCTTTCACAATGTCGAGGGAATCACACATTGTGGCACCATTATGCAAGATGGCAGAATGCAGTGATGATGTAAATTGGTTGATATTGTGATGTAATGAGTTTGTCCGAGAGGACAAATTGAAAAGGTGGCAGTGCTGATGATTCATGGTCTAATCTGCCAGTTCAAGTGTGAAATTATAACACTGGAAATGTTCAGAAGATACATCACAAATAGGATCAAGCACAAAAAATGGGAGAAGTTTATAAGAACAGGGAAATAGCTTGTGTAAAAGCTAGTTAATGTAGGGTTTGTTTACTTAGTTTGGGTGATGTTTTAAAATGTTAAATAAAACAAACAGGTTTGTAACACCATTTAGCCCCTGACATAAACAAAGACATTGATGTTTAAAAATGTGTTAGTTGGTAGTGGCTGGTGCTCAAATCCCCTTGTAAATTTTATCTAGATTAGGAAAAGAGATTGAGATTAAGTCAAGGTTATCAAACCCTGATTTCTTCCCTAGCGTAGATGCAGGATAACACATTTTGTCACAAAGTAGTTGGTGGAAGGGATTGACAAATATTTTTTTAAAAATAAGCAGGTGGTAACTAGTTCATCGTTTCTTACTTTGGCATGCTATCAGCATTAGCCCTGTACAGTATTGCAGTGTTAACATTTCAGTGATAAGAGTCTTTGAAGACTTGATTTTGGAGGCTTTTTCTTCAGTGCAGTCTAACTTGAGTTGGGCAATCACAAGTTAAGCAACTCCCTTTAGCCAAATTTGACAGACCATGACCGCACAGCAGAATAGCCGTGGAGATCTTTGCATGTGCTGTCACACTCCAACTCCTCCAGTTCTTCTGTAAAGAGCTTTTCCACTCCATTGTGCTTACTGTCCATTCAGGTCACTGGAGAGATGTTGCAGTTTTGGGGCTGAGGTGTTCTCCAGGCTGGCTGCTCACAGCTGAGGTGACAGGTTCTCTATCCTTGCAGATATTTAAACTTCAAATCTGCACCCATGCCAGCTCCACAGTTGAGTCCAGGTTGAAATGGGATTGTGTGCTAGGGACATTCTTTAATACACGATTCATCTCATCTCACTGGGGCTATGTCTCCCCTATGGGGTAGTCTACATTACACTCCGCCACATCAGGGAATGCGTCTGCTCTTCTGCTTTTCTTTTTTGCAGAAGAGCAGACGCCCTCTTTTGGAAGCCCTGTCTTCCTCCTTCCACGAGGAAGAAGGGCTCTTCTGAAAGAGGAGGCTTTTCTGAAATTTGGCCCAGTGTAGATGGGCCAAATTTTGGAAAAAGCCTCTTCCAGAAAAACTATTGGAAAAAGGTACGCAAATTGCAGAGCACAATTTGCATACCTTTTTCCAATAAAACCTTGTAGTCCAGACATAGCCTGGGGCTGCATGAAACTTGGTCTTCTGGTAGATTGTCTTGAACTGTTCATTTTTTCCTCTCAAAGTTGTCCAGTCCAGCTAATACCAAGATTGGGTTGGACTCAATTTACAAGTTAGGTTTTCATACTCTAGACATTCCTCTTCTGGATCCCACAGCTGTGAGTTGGGCTTACTTTAGTCCAAACGTTGACAAGTCCTTTGGATCAGCCTATAGTCAAGTGACTACATATTGAAACATGGTCTTCTTGATGATATTCCTCTCCCTGTAGTAGGTTCCTCAAGTAGTGTGGGACTAAGGACACTGAGTGGAATGATATGTAAGGCAGGTGTTATCTGGTCAGGGAACAGATCACAGGCACATGGCAAGACAATCACATGCTTGAATGCCTGAGTGCTTGTTGCTAAGACTTGGCAGACCATCATCTATTGATTGTTATGACCGGCTACATGTTTTCAATGTAAATGTCTGAAGGTAGCAAAAAGTCAGGCAAGCTAACTTGTAGGTTTGCCCTATATTTCACAATGTGGTGGCTTCCTTGTGGTGTGGCACTACTATGGCATGATTATAGAGAACTGGTTTCTGAATGTTAGCAACAAAAACTTCAAGAATCACACTAAATTAACTCTGCAGTGAAGACAAAATGGCAATCAGCTTGTGGGGTTGGAATCTCTCTTTCTTGCTGGTAACTATATGAAGATAGATGTCAAGCCTTTATTGGGTCAACAAGCAACAAGTTCTCTTCTGCAGAGTTTACCCAAGACCAGCTAAAATGATATTGAAAATTACTTGCAAAGTCATTATTAACGGTGTGTGAATTGACATGACTCCACAGCCTTGTAATTTTTTAAGGGAAGATGTGCCCTACGGGAAAAAATTTAGCCCACTACAATGTATTGATATATGTAAAAAATATATATATATATGGCTGTTCTTTTCCCAGGTAGTATTGTTGGGCTCTATTACAATGCTCTTGCTAAATGGAATCACCACAGAAAACTGCAGAAGTAACCATTCTTTGACCTAACAAGCTAAGTTTACAACCTAATCCCAAGATAATCACGACATAATTGCAGTGAATTCTCCTCTCCCACTACTTTTTAAATGGAAACTGTGGAGACTTAGGACATGATGGCCTTATTTGGGATCAGTTATACTTAAAAATAAAACCTCTTTTTTATGGCAACTTTTTATCAATGCATTGTTGTAGTAGCCACGTCAGTCCTAGGATATTAGAAATACAAGGTGGGTGAGGTAATATCTTTACTGGACCAACTTCCATTGGTGAGAGAGCAAGCTTTCTAGCTAAGATTCCACCATGGAGAAGCTTTCATTTCAGTCTTTATCTCTGGAGGCCTAATTGCAGCTAACTGGGCTTGGGTTAAAGAGGGTCAGTGTTACAAATGTGTCCTCTTGTCTGTAGCTGGGAAGTGATGAAAACCGTTCCCATGAACACAACTTGCTCTGAGTGCTGTACTGTTTCCCTATGGGATTAGCAGCTCTGGATGAACAGAAGTTAAACTGAATCAATGTTAATAGGCTAAAAGGAGGAGGTGTTTGCTTAAGTCAATTTGAATTAAAAGCTCTGGACACTGACACAGAAAAGAGAAAAACTGGCTTGATTTTCCTGTCTAACCACTGCTGAATCCAAATATTATTTTCTGGTTTATGTCTTCCTTAAATGTCAGCAGTAAAATTAACTTTTCAGTGCCCTATTCAGTCTGTGCTCAATTGCTATGAAAACAAGGTGTATTGAGACTATATTGGAATGGATCCACATTGATTTTCCCTATACATATCCTTCATCCATGGACACATGGGAAGCATTCATATCCTTCCAACTACTGTCTGTCCTGCACTTTCCCTTCTTACATTGTGATCAAATGGAATGAGGAATCACAATGGGCCCATAGTGAATCTCACATCCTTCCTATGTTTTAGGATGTGGGTAAATGAGAGTTATTTCAGACACTCTTATTCTGTAATAAGGGTTTCTCCCCCTCAAATTATCTTAATCCATTATAAGAAGGTATTCTTATTCTAATTTTCTCCTCACGTGGATTTATTCTTGAATACCTACATTGCTTTAGTCACATCCTATCTTAATTTGGAATAAAACTTTCATGTGCAGACACACCATAGCCCCCCAGATCCCAAGGGCTTCTGCCTTACTCAGAAATAATTATGGAGTTGATGCTGTACTGCTGTACCTCTGCCATCATTTACACCTATTCAGAAGGGGGAGCAAATGCTACTAAGTCAGAATGGTGCAAACTCATCCTGCACAGAAGGTACAAAGCTGCAGAAAATTAGGTCCTGTGTGTTTATGTAGGGGTTAAGGAGCAAGAAATGATCAGATATTATAACAACAAGTGGCATACAGATTGGAAACAACATGTTGTTAACCATTAAAGGATTAAAGCTACAGTGTGTGTTCACCCACTGCATCTAAACCATGCAGTTAAAAAAGTAGGTGTATTCCCCCCCAGAAGGTGAATATCTGAAGTGGAGAAATTAGGCTTTTATGAGCTGCTGAGAGCTTTTTATACCTACTTGTTTCCAATCAATTAACAAACAGCCATGGGAAACTAGGAAGTGATAATGATTTGTTCAAGAAGAGCAACAAGAAACAGAATGCACAAAAAAATCCTGCTATATGAGTTTAAAAAACAGCATGAAAAAAGTATTTAAATCCACCAATCTTTATTGCAGTGATATTCAGAAGTCCTAATTAGCAATGGTTGTGCTAAATTATACGTAAAAATAAAGTAAGATTTTTTTCCCCCCTTGAAGAACTTAACATCTATGGCCTTAATCCTGCAACTCATTGTACCTGAGCAGACCTCCAAACAGAGCCAATTGCAGGATCATGACCTAATTGAAGACAAGGGGAGGAATGGAGCAAGAAGGGTAACCGTGCTTGGAACACACAGCTGCATAGGCATGCTACATACAGTATGGGCATAGCTAAATGATTTTGAGCCCTTTTAAATAAGATAAATAAGTCTCAGAGGAGTGGCCATATTAGTCTGTATCTGCAAAAACAATGAGGAGTTCTGTGGCACCTGACTCGCAGACTCGGGCTTTCATGGGTAAAAACCACTTTGTCAGATGCATACAAATTATTAAATAATTAAAATTATATAGTTAAAATATCAGTAACCCCTACTAACTGTCTCCCAGACCATTATAACAACTGCAAGAATTGTCAGATTTTATTCTTTTCCCCTCAATAAGTCTGCTGGCCTAAAAAGTCTCATATGCAAATTCCTCCTCCAATTTCAACACTCAAGTCCCACACTTGCTTTGTGCAAATGTAACCAACAGGAGAGTGTTTATGACAGGTTCTCTCTCTGCATGATCTGCAGAATATATGAGTCTGTAAGAGCCCAAGCTCAAAAGTTTTGGCAAAGGCTGTAGCAGTTCTTGCTCTTGGATGTTGGCCGATTTGGCAGCTGTCACACATGGAGAGTATTAATGTGAGCCTGCCTTGCCTCTGAACTAGCAGTGAGTTTCAGGGTGTCGCCCCACAAAGAAAGTCCTGTTCCCCAGTTGGGCATCTGGAAAAATGTTAAAAGTAAGTTTCTTTTATACTGTTAGAAATAAAATCCCGTTCACCAACACAGTATATCTTACCACTGAAAACATTGCAAGGCACAACCCTTATCCCCGTTCAATGAGAACAAGAAATGGTAGGAGAGCACTTGGAAATCACATAGCAACTATGTGGAGAGAACAGTGGATTGGAACTCAAATGTTAGGCTCTATTCCCAGGTGTCCACTGGCCTACTAGATGGCCCTGGTAAAGCTCTATCTGTACACCTGAGATAGTGTTCTTTTTTTCTTAAGAAACAAATCCACCATGAAAATTCACTGAAATTGTTTTAAGGGAGTGTTAAGGTATCTTTCATCCTTCCAAAACAAGAAATTCAGCAAAATTCATATTTCTGGAAGTGAGGGAAAGAAGAGTTAAGGTACTGTAAATTTCTGAAAACCCAGGAAATAAAAAAGTATATGCCTACAAAACTTTAACTCTGCTTTCTATGTCCATAACACATTCACACTCTGCCGGTGGACTGTAATGAACAGAATCTACCTGCACCTGCCACACACACAAACACTCAGACTACTCCACAGAAAGGCCACATCTGCTGTCACTTCATTTTTACAATTCCTTCACCATTACTCACAGGATAGTAAAATACTTTCACATATCCATCATTAAACCCACAGACTGGTCTCATAATCCATCTCACAACTGACAATACCCATGGCAAGAAGACCCGTATGCCTTGCTGCTGACAACCTACATAACTCAGCACTGAAATGAGGCATACTGGATACCTCAGATACACATGTACCTCTTTCCTTTTATCACACATGGAATGGGGGGAGGCAAATCTCATACATCTCATAACACAGTCAGAGCTCTGCCTAGTTGCTTCAACTAATCTTTCCACCATTCAATATGATGACATCTAATACAGTGAATGTAGCTAGAGAACATGTGGATTGATCCCAGGTGGCTATTGCCACCTCGGGGGAGAGGGCAGGGTTAAGGTTGTATGGACATACACCTTAATTCTGTATTTTCTGGTTTTCAGGCATTTGAATTCTGCTGATGCTGATGTCCTGGAAAGGCATGAGATATCACCAAGCAATATTAACAGAGCCTTAAAGATTTTTGTCAGCATATTTCCAATTTATTTATTTTGGAATACCAAACTGGATGGGACGTGACTTAAATGCATCAGACTTCTGCTATTTAAAAAAAAAAAAGTCTGCAGCTCATTAGCATCACATATGCCTAGCAAAGATTTACGAATGGGATTTCGTCTGACTGTTAGTTGGAATGCAAATGGAGCAAGACCTAAGGATCCAAAAGAAAATATACAGCTGTAATAAATTAAATTGTATTCAAGTGATTCCAGAACCAATTCCAGGGACTGTCATTCACTGTTCAAGAAAGAAATAAAATATTCATATTTCAGACTCAGAGTTGCAAAATGTTCTTTTCCTGTTGCAATAAGTCTCCCCACAAAATTATCTAATGTTTATGTTACAGCAGCATCCAGAGACCCCAACCAATACTGGAGCTCCATTGTAGTAGTTGCTGAGCAAACATGTATAGAAACATGATGTAAAGATCTTTCAATAAATATATTTTATAAGTAACAGTGACAGTTTTATAATGAACTATACAAAAACATTAGTGAAGTACATTAACAAAAGAATACCATGTTGACATGGGAATACTGCTGACTATAGAGTACTGGAAAAATCGAAATTAACCTTTAATATTGGCTATTTCCAATGTGTTAAAACACTTTGGAAACTATGTTGCTAGGATTTCAGAAGAGGTTTTGGAGGATCCTATGTTAGAGTGGAGGAGGGGGTTCTGACTGCCTGGAAGTGGGGCAATTTAGGGCTCTGGGGAGGAGTCTCCATGTTTTCCATCTCCACCCTTAGTCCAGGAGTAGCAGGGCAAGGTAGATCAGGTTGAGATGTCAGGAGAATTAAGCAAGGAGAACTGGAGATGGCAGAATGGGAGATAGGGCTTGGGTAAGGCAAGAAGCAGGACGCTATCGGCGGAGGGTGTGTTTGGCTTCTCATTTAAGGAACAGCTTCATTTGCCTAAGGGAAGGGAGGAACAGAGCAAAAATAAAGGGGGAGAATGAAATTCTTCCTTGGGCATGTTAAAGAAGTGGGTTACTTTTATCTATTTCCTGTGCCTCATTAAAGAGCAGCCAACATGAGCAAAAGTGCTTTTGTGCTCCAAGAAACTAAAACACACTGCTGAAGAAAAGCAAGGTAGGTAGGGAAGGAAATAACATAGTTCCCTGGGTATAATCTAGTGGTCCATTCTGTTTTGGTCTATGGAATCTTACCTCCTGTACATATTTAAAAATATTGGCCATGTAAGTATTGTATTAGCTGTCAAACCAGTTGAGACCAATCCTGCTGTTATTTAATTAGTTTTATTTTTATTGCTTCAATCTGTCTTGGAGTACAGTTCATGAGGATGAAGGAAGTATGGATTTACTTGGGAAAAACATGCTTCTCTGGGCTCAAGCCACTTTTTTTTTATATATATCCCCAATTTCTTCCTTTGTAAAGTTAAATATTTCGTGGTAGGATTTTCAGTTGTTTTCTCAAGTCATCTAAACCTCCCCCCACCCACATAAAACTGCACGGACCTGATTCACCACTGCTATTGCCATGTTGCACTGATGCAACTGTTTATACTCCTGCAGCAGCAGTTTGACATAGGTGGGGGTTACTCTGTCGTAAAACTGGAAGACTGCAGTGATGAATTTGGCCCCATATTCCAAGTACCCTCTTCCATTCCTACTATTAACATCTGTTTCTTGGTCTAATTCTAGTAAGGCTGCCATCTTTGAGCCTGACAAAAATAGGATGGAGCCCATGTCCTAGCTATCCCTGTCTAATAACATCTCTTACAGTGAGCCACATGTCTTCTGTCTTGGGTGCTGGGACAGTTATCAGCTCTCCCCTCTTCTTCCTGTTGATTATTGTGTTGAAAATTAGTTGAGTTTATTCTCCATTCCTTGGGCAGCTATTGAAGGAGGAGAGTGTTATGTATACAAATGCTGCTTCCACTGTGAGACAGTATTGGTTCCAGCATGCTCACAGCAAACAATAACTGTGCACTCATGTAAACTTTGCTTTTATTCTTTGTGTCATCATATCCTTTCTTTTTCTTCATATGTGGAATCCTTACTGGAGGTTTGCAACCATCCTAACACATTCTATAGACGCCTCTGGTAATCTTTGTGGCTATGATGCAGCAGGAGAGAGGAGATAAAAGCCCTAGGCTAATTAAGGTGCGGTTCTCTGTAGATGAGCCAAGGCTACTACAGGTTAATTGAAGCATCTGTAGTCAGTTAAGGCCATGTCAGGAACCTAATGTGATACAGCATGCTAATTAAGGTGTGGTTTCCTGTAGAATAGGGAAGGTTACTACAGGTTAATTGAAGTACCTGTAGCCAATTAAGGCCCTGTTAGGAACCTAATAACAACCCCCCACTCCCTTTCCTTCTGGCAGATTGGGTGAAGTGAAGAAGGAAAAAGGAGTGGAATTTGGAGATGTACTACTGAGAAACCAATGAGCTGGGGGAAGGGAGACTCAGTATAGTCTCTACGGCAAGTATATGCCATGCTGGTAGTTGTAATCACTGATAGATATGCATATGGAGCATATGCAAGGAGTTATGTATATATGCTGAAAATTATGTTCCCTAGGCTTTGTAATTAAAGGTAGATCACTCAAAGCCAGCATATATGGTGATGGATTGCTCCACTTCTCTCCCTGATGAACCATTGTATATCTTACACTAGAGGCTTATTTGTATATTGAGTCAAATGCTAATGAAAAAATTGAAGAGCCTTCAGATGAAAAGTAACAGCAGTGGGGGTAGAGGGGACCACTATTGTCAGATGACCATTAAAGGTCTGTTTGGGCATATTTGGGGTGCAGATTAGCCCTGAGGTTTCCTTCATACTGAGAAGAAAAGTTGCCAGTGGGTTTGATTTTACAGAAATGTGTGTGCATGAGGGGAGGGTGATGGTCTCAGCCAAGATGGCTGAAAATGCTAGGAAAAGGAATTGGTTAAGATATCCTGCAGGCAACAGTGTCCTATGAATTAAATTGAGGCTCTAGCAAACGTGTTCTGGTTTTGTTTCAAATGTAACAATTTGTTTCCAATATTCTTACTATATTATCAAAGAACAGAGATTCAAATGAAACACATTCCTATTTCCACTATAACTAAATAGCTAACTGTGGTGTGCTAAGTGCAGTGGTAACTTTAATGTAAAAAAAAAAAGCTGCTGTATATATTCCTTGGGGAGTAGAGAATCAGACTTCTGTGAAAGTGTTAAATGGAATGGGGAGTGGGCACTCTGGTGAATATTGGGGAGTGCTCATAACTTTTTAATGTCTGTTTATTTCAATGGTGTAGCCATGTTGGCCGCAGAATATTAATGAGTCTAAATGGGTGAGGTAGTACCTTTTTATTGGACCAACTGCTTTTGGTTAGAGAGACAAGCTTTTGAGCTGCATGGAACTCTTCTTCAGGTCTCCGAAAGATGCTTGGAGAAGAGTTCTGCATAAGCTTATTGTCTTCACCTACAGAAATTGGTCCAATAACAGATATTACCTCACATCCCCTGTGTTTCTCATGTTTATTTCACTCAGTTAGAAAACAGCCCCAAGTAAAGTATAATTTTATCTTGCTGGAGACGAGTTAAAGCAAACTGCTAGTTTGGACATTTGCAAATTTGTGGCCAATTGCAAAACTGTCTGAAAATGTAATTGTGACACTTTCTTGAGGTAACCACGTGCAAGACTCCTAACTACCATCTGCCCTTATTGTGACACTTAATCTGATCTCTTGAATAAAGTAATTATGATGGGGTGTTCAGTCTATTGAAGGTTGATCAGATTGTTAGGCAGAACCTGGAGGAGACCCAGGACTTGAAAGGCTAATTGATGAAAAAATTCAGGGAAGAGGGGCAGACTGTTTGTATAAATCTAGAAATTGAGAACAAAAGAGGGCTGATGCATATAGTGGAAAAAAAATCACATTCTTGTATGCTATTTGATAACGAGTTCACAGGAAGGGACCATACTGAAAACATTAAAGTAAGTATGCTGATTCTACCTTGGCACTTAAAATTATCCCTGGAACATCCTGGGGAATTGTAGCCAGACATGAACCCCATCTTGTCCCCCCCTCCGCCCGAGAGCAAGAGAAAGGCAGTCAGCCTTTGATGCCCTGGGAACACAGGTGTGCTGCCTGTCCCTGACTCTAACCCAGACAGTAAATGGGCTAGCTGATGACCCGGGGCCTCCTGCCGCCCTGATGGCTAGTACCAGTAATTGACACGCCTACACTGTCCCAGGAGAGGAATCTTCGCCCATCACATACCAGAGGTGCCCATTGTCTGCACTTTCCCAGGTGTGAATTATGCTTTGCACCCTTCATGGGAAACTTGGCGTTCAAAGCCATTTTTCCTAATTGGCCACTTGAGACCAGGAAGAAGCCTATGTGCCCTGAAGGGTTTAGTAGCCCACCCCATTTGAGCTCCAATCATCTACACCTGCTGGCAGGTATTGGTTGTCTCCCCAGGTCTGTGGGATGCCCAACCTCGCCCTACTTCTTCCCGAGGGATTGAGAGAAAGACGCTGGCCACGCCAAGTCTGGAAGGCAGGGGTGAGAATATATACCTGCTAGGTGTCTATTTTGCATGCATTTAATAAGAGCTCAGAGAACCAAAAGGGTTTCATGGTACCTGTAAGTGACTTATTAGTGTAATTTCTGTCCTGTCCTTTGTAGTGGCTGTTAGCTGTTAAATGCTACTACTGTGTTACAGATAAGTTTACCCTGTAACAATCAAATAGTAACTGTTTAAGCTGTGACCTGACTCCTTCAGTTGCTGTAACAGAACCAAGCACAATTTTAAAAAGAACTCCAGCTGGTCATAAGGGACAGATATAGGGAGAACTTGAGCGTTGGATCGTGTCACTTCCAGGGGACAGATCCATTGGGGCATCTCTCAGCCTCCCCAGGCTGCCCGCTGCGAAGGGATTGTGTATCCTAGCAGTCAAAATCTGAGGTGTAATAAGCTCTCCCTGTAAACTTCTTGGGGTGCCCGTCAACCTCCTCCAGGTTGCCCGCTGCTAAGGGACCCCAGTCCTAGCAGTTGAAGTCTCGAGTGTATAATACACACACACACACACACTACTCACTGCCCTGACCACTGGCTGATAGGAATTGATAAGAAAGTGGCAGTAATGTTATATGGAGTGTTGATTCAAACAGTTATTGAATATGGATGCCAGGCTCCAGAATTCTGTGTCCAGAAAGGCTACAGAGGTAAAGAATCTTAATGAAAAGAGAAGATTGAGACACCAAAATCTATAACTACTGGAAAATAATGTCATTAGAAACCATTCTCTTGAGGTAGACATGGAGCTATGGAAAAGGTTAAAATCGACAAGCTATCACAAATTATATCTGCAGTAAGTGGGAAGACTATTGCCACATATGTACAGATGGTTCCAAAGAAGAAGGAACAGGAAGGGCAGGAACAGCTTTCTGAGTGCCTACATTGCAAGAAAGCTACAAGGCTCACTAATTTTGTATCCATCTATATGGCTGAGCTAAGAAAGAATTATGCTACTGCTAAATTGGGCTTTCGATGTGCAGCCGGTGCCCATAGCCTCCTCTCTGATTCCTTATCAGGACTGCAGGAAATTTACAGTGGTAAGTCTGATAGCAGAAACTATATTGCTAATGAAATATTGCTGCTAGCAACTGAACTGATGCAATTTGATATAGCTATAGTAATAGCATGGATCCTGGCACACACAGGGGTAGCAGGCAACAAATTGGCAAACAGGCAAAAAGAGATCTTAATCATTCAGAAGCTGACATAGGAATCTCCTTAAGCAAACTGGAATTTTAACACCTAATCAAAAATGAGCTAAGAAAAGAACGACAAGAACTTTGGGCAAACAAAACAAAGGGGAAAAATTCCAGGAAATATTTCCAACAGTTCACAAAGTGAACATAATCCAAGATCCTGTGAGAGAGAATTCTATAGAGCATCACTTCACTAATAGGGCTGTAGGAAATAAATAAAAAAAACCTTATTTCTAACTAACATGTACAAAGATGGATTATGCAAGGCCTAGGCAACAGCAGATCTACACAGGCACGCTCTTCTGCAATTCTTTAAGAATAGCAGGAAAGGTACAAGACTAAGTCATAGGAGAAAGGGGAGAGAAGATACAAAAAGGTGTAATAGAGAGAGCATGAAGCACAGGACTTTGTGCAAGTGTAATGCACACACCTACTATGTGTGATTCACTGTACCATATAGTGCCACCTAGACCACTTAGAGAATGAGTTAGTTCTACACAGCATTAGCTGAGCGCCAGCTGGCTTTATAGCTCAGGCTGTAGAGGCTTATGCACTAAGTTCCAGAGGTTTCAGGTTCATGTCTACCTAACTAAAATCAGGCCCTGCTGATATAAAGCAAAGTTAGTAAGAGTCAGTCAATGAGCAAAAGTCAGGCCCTGTTACAAAACATGCCTACTTGCAAGTTCACTGCACTTGGCAAGAACAGTGCTGGCACTGCAAAAACACAAGCACTCCTTGGCATTAGATATTTTCATCAACGCATTTCAGCAATGTGGCACCAGAATATCTCAATATCAAGTTTTGGTATAAACACACTCCCCAAAGATGATACAGAGATATAGAACCTCCCTAAAGCTATGGTTAGACTGATAGGGTGATGGCTAGAGATGGGTGGACTGAACCAATAGGTACAAAGTAAAGTGTGGTAACTAACCACATAGAAGAGCAATACATAAACTTGTTTGTATCAGTGTATAAAAGTCTTGCTGCAGACCCCAGTCCATCTTAATGGATATGCATGTATTCGGGTACATGTAGGACCAAGCCTCATTAATATTAAAGGCCAAGGGCCTTCACTGCTGAACTCTGTTGTCTTCTTGGGCAGTTTGAGCCCTGCTGGCCAAAGCCATTGAAGCACACAGAGAAAACACATATAGCCAACAAGGGACAACACAAAGTACAGTACAGGGTGGTCAGACACTCTGGAAGCAAGTCTGCTATACCATGAAACCAAAGAAGAGGGCTGCAGGAAAGCAGTCTTCAGTCACTGGCTGGGAAAAGCAGTGGATATTTGGGAGCTATACAGTTTGGCAAAAAATCAAAGAAAGGAATAATCTTCAGTTCCTCCCTGCAAGGGAGTTAGAGCAGGTTTACTCAGCGGAATGGACCAGAAGACAGACAAGGGATGTAGAAAGGAGTCTAGGGAAACAGCAACAAGGTCTGGGAGCAAGTACACAATAGATGCTAGACATAGGTTGCTTGACCTGGAATCCAGCATGGTGTGTGGGGATGGGGTTTTCTAGCCTCTGGGAAAATGGCACAGGACCAGACGACTCTTTGGAATGGAAGTCAGAGGATTCACTGGGACTTTGATACCCTGGAAGGAGAAAACTAGTGATCTGACCATAGGTCAGGCCTTGAAAAGGGAACACTGAAAGTCCTGAAGCATAAGGAGGGAGGGGGACAATGTGAGCAATCCATTGGAAGGAGGGGGCACCAGACCTCAATGGAGCTAATACCCAGAGTGGCCACAAGGAGGCACCCAACAGGAGTGAACCCCATGGCTTTAGCTCATTCCTATGCTTTATAACCTGGGTTCTATATTTGCCTGTAGTTTCTGTGCAAAAGCACTGGTATATGGTCCAAAAATTTTAATATTCTGCCATTCTTCATTTGAAGAAGGCATCATAGAACATACTATAGGTTGAACCTCTCTAGACCAGCACCCTCGGGACTTGACCGGTTCCAAACCAGAGAATTTTCCAAACCACGAGAGGTCAATATTGTGTAGCAGCATTACCAGTACTTCCACTGCTTAATGGGCTGTTAGAGGACATTTAGGAGCAAGTTAGAGCTAAATAACAGCACAGAACACTGAGACCCAGGACTGGTGGCTGTAAACAAACTTTATGGGATTATGGGAAACTTGTCCACACTCATGCTAAGTGGACATCTTGCTAACTAAAATCATTCCAGACCAGAAAGTTCCTGGACCAGAGAGTTCCGGACTAGAGAGATTCAACCTGTATTTCATGACAGTAGATGTTTCTCCTCTTCAGATATACCTCGGAATTTTAGTGACCAGACAAGCAAGCATATTTGCACCCTGTGCTGTTTTTTTCTGCATCATTTTTTCCACTGTCACCCCCAGCTGTGAGCCCTGAGCGGCTGCCCTACTTCATCTGCCCTGGTTATGGCTCTGCTAGGAGGAAGCTTTGGAAGTATAATAATTGTTTATTAATAGAATTCCTTGCAGAAAAGTGTTTATATAAGATTAGTCTTTTCCATGAAATAGGTGACTCATCTAAATTCATTTGATTTTATTAACTAATTTAGAAAGTTGTGGCAGAAATAATTGAACTGAATTTTTGTACTTTAGGGGATAAATTAATCAACATCTTGAATCAGGCAGAAGCTTCTCTCATGGTACATTGACACATTCATGTTACGGAGAGGAAAGCTTCAGTTTTTGTATTCAGCTTTGGCAACAGTTAAAGACATGATATTGGGCTGATAAAGCATGTGTCTGATCAGGTATAGTAATTCCTATCTTGGCTCAAAGATGTTCAAATATTCCACAATCAAAGAACAAACTGGGCCTCTAAAGGATATAGGGCCCACGCTGTAGTCTGTGTGTGTCAGATGGCTGAGCGTCATATGACAACAACGTGGGTTGATGCTTCCTATAAAAGGAACTGTTGCTTAGGGAAAGGAAGTCAGAGGTTGGGAGTGGGATCAACAAAGCTCTTTTTCAGAGGGAACTGAAGCAGGAGTCCAAGAAGGAACTGGTAGAGTGAGGCCTGTGATATTCCAAGCACAGATCATCTTAGCATGAGCGAACTAATGATTGAGCCTGCAAGTAGGAGCTGGAAAAAGAGAGTATCTTAACACCCTGCCCTCAGAGATAGTGCTGTTAAGCCCCTTGGCAAGAGCAAAAGGATTGGTGGCACCCTGACATTAGGGCAATCAAGGACTGTTGGGTACTGGGGAGCCTGTTACAAAGGCGTAGGGTTGAATTTTTTTTAAGTTATGTTCCAACAAACATGCACAAAGAAGGGGAAACTTTTAATTACCACATATGGAGTATGTTTACATTTTGCTATCAAAAAGGGAAGCTGAGGTGCAAACATTAAAATGTAGGATCAGTGTAAGCTGACCTGCTCACACCCACCTATGTTAGCTTTAGAATACTATGGCTTTTCCTGGGCCTCAGTATACTAACTCTTAGTCTTGCCTTGTCTTTGTTCATTGTTGTGGCCTTCCCACACCATTGCTTGAAGTTCTGGCTGGTTTGGCCATTGTCCCAGTTTTTCCCAATCACTTAGTTATTTCTGGATAAGCATGCTATGCTGAGATACAAGTACTTTCTAATTTGTTCCCTTTCTTTTACAAGGTGGACTAGAATCTGATCTCCCAATCTGACCACCACTGAACTTTGCAAGTAGATAGCTATGACAATAATTTCACAGATGAGGCTTTTGCTGTTATACGAGCCAAATCAGATTCATATCTACATCTCCCCAAAATTTGGAGTGTTCAGAGTCCTGAACAGGATCTTGATCTAAGATTTGCACTTGGGCCCATCTCTGCCTCAAAATTTTGTGCTGTCCTCTTTTCCTAACCAATAAAATAATGAGGACTACCCACAGAGATCTCCAGCAACTCCCTTAAAAGAGGGATATCACCTTTGCCTTCTCCAGCAGCATGCTAGTTGTAGCACAAATTAGCATAAGAATGGCCATACAGGGTCAGACCAATGGTCCATCCAGCCCAGTATCCTGTCTGCCGACAGTGGCCAACACCAGATGCCCCAGAGGGAGGAAACACAACAGGTAATCTTCACATGATCCCTCCCCTGTCACCCACCTCCAGAGAAAACAAGGCTAGGGACACCATTACTACCCATCATGGCTAATAGCCTTTGATGGACCTAACCTTCATGAATCTATCCAGCTCGTTTTTGAACCCTGTTAAAGTCGTAGCCTTCACCACATCCTCTGGCAAGGAGTTCCAGAAGTTGACTGTGTGCTGAGTGAAGAAAAACTTCCTTTTGTTCCTTTTAAACCTGCTGCTTATTAATTTCATTTGGTGACCTCTAGTTCTTATATTGTGGGAATAAGTAAAGAACTTTTCCTTATTCACTTTTTCCACACCAGTCATGATTTTATAGACCTCTATCATATCCCCCTTTAGTCTCCTCTTTTCTAAGATGAAAAGCTCAAGTCTTTTTAATTTCTCTTCATATGGGACCCATTCCAAACCCCTAATTATTTTTGTTGCCCTTTTCTGAACCCTTTCCAATGCCAATATATTGTTTCTGAGATGAGGCGACCACATCTATATGCGGTATTCAAGATGTGGTTGTACCATGGTTTTACATAGAGGCAATAAGATATTCTCTGTCTTATTCTCTATCTCTTTAAAAATTATTCCTGATATTCTATTTGCTTTTTTGACTACCGCTGCACACTGAGTGGATGTTTTCAGAGAACTATCCACAGTGACTCCAAGATCTCTCTCTTGAGTAGTTGCAGCTGAATTAGTCCCCATCATATTGTACATATAGTTGGGATTACGTTTTCCAATGTGCATTTCTTTATATTTGTCAACATTAAATTTCATTTGCCATGTTGTTGCCCAATCACTTAGTTTGGTGAGATCTTTTTGAAGCTCTTCACAGTCTGCTTCGGTTTCAACTATCTTGAGCAGTTTGGTGTCATCTGCAAATTTTGCCACCTCACTGTTTACCCCTTTTTCTAGATCATTTATAAATAACTTGAATAGGATTGGTCCCAGGACAGACCCTTGGGGGACACCATTAGTTATCTCACTCCATTTTGGAAAACTTACCATTTATTCCTACCCTTTGTGTCCTGTCTTTTAACCAGTAATCAGTCCATGAAAGGACCTTCCCTTTTATCCCATGATAGCTTACTTTACTTAAGAGCCTTTGGTGAGGGACCTTGTCAAAGGCTTTCTGGAAATCTAAGTATATTATATCTACTGGATCCCCCTTCTCCACATGTTTGTTGATCCGCTCAAAGAACTCTAGCAGATTAGTAAGGCATGATTTCCCTTTACAGCTGTGGTTCTCAACTGGTGGTCCATGGTGACTTTTTCGGTGGTCCACAGGAACATTGTCCAAAGTCACATGGCGTGAGCAGGCGCCGCCGTTAGGCGGTTTTACACCATGTTCACAAGTACACGGCGCGTCATTCATAGCGTCACCTAGGACACAACCGTGTTGTGTTGCCAGTAACTTCTGTCTGAGGCTCTGAGTGTCAGTGTAGCTGCCACCGTCATGCTGAGCGGTTGCTGTGTTGTTTGTCCTGTGTTACATATGCTGTTTTAAAGGTGTGGTGTAGTTTGTTTATAATGGCAACGACAGGAAGAAATGTGAAGTGCAAGTTTTCGGAGGACTACATCAAATTTGGCTTCACTTGTCAAGAAAAAGAAGGCGTGGATTTGCCATAATGTGTTATTTGTTTTAAAATCTTGGGGAATGACTCAATGAAGCCGGCTAAGCTGAAACTCCATTTCGAAAAGTGTCACCCCAACTTGTTGCAAAAGGATGAAGATTATTTTGAGCGGCGGTTATCAGGTCTGAAACGGCAGCGCCTCGACTCAACAAGTGCATTCTACAATAAGACAAGCAATGCAGTGCGCGCTTCCTACATTGTTGCATACAAAGTTGCACAGGCCAAGAAGCCTCATGCTATTGTAGGGCAACTTGTGCTCCCCTGTGCAAAAGAGATGGTGCGGCTTGTTCTTGGCAAGGAAGCAGCAAGGAAGCTGAATGATATATCTGTCTCTAACGACACAGTATCGAGACAGATAAATGAGATATCACAGAACATCAGTGAACAGTTGTGGATGAAATAAAGAAGTCTCCATTGTCTCCAATTGCCATACAATTGGATGAATTGACCGACGTTGCATTGTGCTCTCAGCTATTGGTGTTCGCGCGATACATGGTTGAGGGAGACTTCAAAGACGAGTTTCTTTTTTGTAAGACTCTTGATACCACTACAAAGGCTCAGGATGTGATGGAAATTGTTAACAATTTCTTTGAAGTACATCATCTGGATTGGGTAAACCTTGTGGGTGTCACCACTGATGGTGCACCTGCCATGCTGGGCTCAAGATTGGGCTTCCAAACGCTGGTGAAACAGCACGCTCCAATGGTAACCGGAGTTCATTGCTTCATTCATAGGGAAGCTTTGGCGTCAAAAACATTGCCTGATCAACTGAATGCCATTTTCAAAGGGTTGGTGAAAGTGGTGAATCACATCAAATCATCGGCTCTAAACACCAGGCTGTTCAAAAGATTTTGCCTGGACATGGGTTCCGACTTCCATGTGTTGCTGTTCTACACTTCTGTACGGTGGTTGTCAGCAGGGAACGTACTCAGAGTTTTTCAATTGAGAGAGGAGTTGGATTTATTTCTCCAGGCTCAAGGGAAAGAGGAATTCTGAAATGTGCTGACGCAGTCAAATTTAGAACTTGCGTATCTTGTTGATATTTTTGCAGTCTTGAACAAACTGAATCTTCAGCTGCAAGGGAAAGGTGCAAATCTGTTCTCTCACCAAGGTTTTTCTTGACAAATTGGAACTCTGGGTCGTAAGAGTCGAAGGCAATAATTTGGTTCAATTTTCATATGTGGATGCCATGCTCGGGGAAAAGGAAGCCATTCGGACGCAATTCTCGGTCATTTATGGAAGCTACAAGACGAATTCCAATGACACTTTCCGGAGGTGGACAGGACAAGGATGGATTATCTTTCATCAGGAATCCATTTACAACAGACGTTAATAGTGTTCCAGAGGATCTGCAGGAGGAATTCTTGGATCTGAAAAATGATTTTGCGGCTCAAGACGTGTACCAGCAGTCTACCATAGAGAAATTTTGGGCCAGCGTGACCGGGAGTTACCCAAATCTGTCAGCGCACACAGTCAGATTTCTTTTGCCATTTGCATCAACTTATGTGTGTGAGACTGGATTTTCATGTTTGTTGCACATTAAGTCCAAACAGAAGAATCAGCTTGCAGTGGAAAGCGATATTCATTGTGCATTATCAAGTACCACTCCAAACACTGAAAAGCTTGTCAGTGAGAAGAGAATCCAAAAATCTGTTAGTAAGAAATATATTTCAAACCAAAATATTTGTTGTCTGCTCTTTTTTGTCGTGTCTCAAAAAGGAGGTGGTCCACGCAAATTTTTTGATTGGCCTGGTGGTCCATGGACTGAAACGAGTTGAGAACCACTGCTTTACAGAAATCATGTTGACTTTGCCCCAACAAATTATGTTTGTCTGTGTATCTGACAATTTTATTCTTTACTATGATTTCTTTACTATTCTTTACTATGATTTCAACTAATTTACCCTGTACTGACATTAGACTTACCAGTCTGTAATTGCCAGGATCACCTCTAGAGCCCTTTTTAAATATTGGTATCATGTTGGCTATGTTCCAGTCATTAGGTATGGAAGCTGATTTAAAGGATAGGTCACAAACTACAGTTAATAGTTCTGCAATTTTCCATTTGATTTCCTTCAGAACTCTTGGGTGAATGCCATCTGGTCCCGGTGACTTGTTACTGTTAAGTTTATCACACCTCAGTCTGGGACAATTCCTCAGATTTGTCACCTAAAAAGAATGGCCCAGGTTTGGGAATCTCTCCAATATCCTCAGCCATGAAGACTGAAGCAAAGAATTCATTTAGCCTCTCCACAATGATTTTATCATCTCTGAGTGCTCCTTTAGCATCTGGATCATCCAAGGGCCCCGCTAGTTGTTTCGCCGGCTTCCTGCTTCTGATGTACTTAAAAAACATTTTCCTATTACTTTTTGAGGTTTTGGCTAGCTGTTCTTCAAACGCCTTTTTGGCTTTTCTTATTATATTTTTACACTTAATTTGACAAAGTTTATGCTCCTTTCTATTTTCCTCACTAGGATTTGACTTCCACTTTTTAAAAGATGCCTTTTTATCTTTCACTGCTTCTTTTACTTGGTTGTTAAGCCACAGTGGCACTTTTTTGGTTCTCTTACTGTGTTTTTTAATTTGGAGTATACATTTAACTTGGGCCTCTATTATGGTGTATTTGAAAAGTTTCCATGCATCTTGCAGAAATTTTACTTTTGTCAAGTTACCTTCTAATTTCTGTTTAACTATCTTCCTTATTTTTGTGTAGCTCCCCTTTCTGAAATTAAATGCGACAGTGTTGGGCTGCTGAGGTGTTTTTCCCACCACAGGGATGTTAAATTTTATTACAGTATGATCACTATTTCCAAGCGGTCCAGTTATATTTACCTCTTGAACCAGATCCTGTGCCCCACTTAGGACTAAATCAAGAATAGCCTCTCCTCTTGTGGGTTCCAGGACCAGCTGCTCCAAGAAGCAGTCATTTAAGGTATCAAGAAATTTTATCTCTGCATCCCGTCTTGAGGTGACGTGTACCTAGGCAATATGAGGACAGTTGAAATCCCCCGTTATTATTGAGTTTTTAATTTTGATAGCCTATCTAATCTCCTTCGCATTTCATAGTCACTATCACTGTCCTGATCAGGTGGTCAATAATATATCCCTACTGCTATATTCTTATTGAAGCATGGAATTACTGTCCATAGAGATTCTATGGAACATTGAGGCCCATTTAAGATTTTTACTTTATTTGATTCTACATCAGCAGCCCCTTTATTGTAAAGATCACCCATGTTTGAGAGAAGGTGGAAATTCCAGTGCTTTCTGATACAAAGCTAGGAAGACTGGGGTTTGGACTATGGCCAGAATGCTCTAAAACACCAATAAAACAGAAAGAACAGGAAACAAGATTTACTTTAAGTGAATAGAACAAACCATAGCTAACTGAGAATAATAATTTTCAGGGTCTTCACAAATCAGTTCTTTGCTGAAAACATATCAGATCAAAAATTAATATTCCTTTTGACACAAAGGAAACTTCTTTTGTAATTATTAGAGACAGGTTAATAATCTCTAATGTGTTAAACTGAGTTGCACTTTGCTCCTACTTCAACAAGCTGGAGTGTCAAATAAAACAAAAGAAGCATTTGCAACCATCTTTGTTCTGTATTACTATGTACAATCTTCTTGGCAGCCTTGAAATTTTAGTCACACAGCTAAGCAAACCAGTCTGTGGTATAAAGCTGCATAGAAGAAAACAAACACAAAGTGCAGCCTTCTATTGATAAAACACCAGTGGGACATATTAATCATAATCTATTGCTTGGTCTGTATCATTGGAAGCCAGCTGCAAGATTTGGGCCTTAAACAACCCATAGGACTAGATTCTCCCCTTCCTATGTGGGTACATGTGGAGAGAAATAGGCTTGCTTCATAACCCCGGAACATCTTTGGAGGGGGCCACACATGATCCCAGTTCTTGAATTCAGGAAGTGTAAGGAATACACAAATAAAGCTAAGCATTTTGTACAAAACTTTTTTTTCCACCAGAAAGGTAAATTCAGGAACACTGAAATGTGTTGGTTTCACGAAGTTATTTTCTGTTGCTTTTTTAAAGTCCTAACAAAAAACTGGAAGTGTTTATTTTTTCAAAACAAAACATGAAAGTGTTCCTTTGATGCGTACTTGATCAGTGTCACTGCATGGAATATGTATGCTGAGCTCTGGAGAGAAAACAAAGGTAAAAAGGTATAACCCTTCTGCCAGGTGCAGTCAACAGCAGCCAGGGTCAGGTTCAGTATCTGGTGTTTCCTTCCATTCATCCAACACACAGCTGGCTTGAGCCTCCACCCATTAACCTGGGAAAGTCACACATTTTATATGATATAAAACCCTCCTCCCCCTCATAGAGCTCCTAAAGCCAAGCCCCTGCTTAACAAGGGTCTTTCTGCTAACTATGAAACCTTCTCTTTGGAACAAATTAGCACAGTCCTATTTTTCTGTATTCCCATGAAATTACAAACATTGGTAAACGTATTTCAGCTGTCCCTGCATTTATTACAGACATAGCTGGTTAAATGAGAAATTAAGTTGTTTACAATGAACAAAATACCACTCCATGTGCTGAATATCTAACAAATCTACGCAAAGCAGGAGCAAACTGTATTTGGGTGTATAGACTTGGGTATATAGACACACCCAAGGTTTCGCCCCCATTCCAGCTACCTGTAAGCAAAGCATTCTTTCAGATCCTGCTTACAAAAGTAAAGCCCAGTAAAAGGGGGTGTTAGTTTAACAACATGAAAATATTCACCCGGTGACAGCAAACCCCTTAAATTACCACCAGCAACATCATAGAACGTTGTTGTCATTATTACAACAGATATGTCAGGAATTGCTGCCATGTCAATATAATAGTAGAACTGTAGAATTGGAAGGAACCTCAAGAGTCATCTAGTCCAGCTCCCTGCACTCATGGCAGGACTAAGTATTATTTAGATCATCCCTGACAGCTATTTGTCTAACCTGCTCTTAAAAATCTCCAGTGATGGAGATTCCACAGCCTTCTTGAACAATTAATTCCAGTGCTTCATCACCCTGATATTTAGCAAGTTTTTCCTAGTGTTCAACCCAAACCATCCCTGTGGCAATGTAAGGCCATTTTGCATTTTCTCCTATTCTTAGATGTTGAGAAGAATGTTTCTCCTCCTCTTTGTAATAACACTTTCTGTACTTGGAAACAGTTATCTCTTCGCCAAACCCTATTTTTTCAATCTTCATTCACAGGTCATGTTTCCTAGACCTTTCATCATTGTTGTTGCTTTTCTCTGGACCTGCTCCAATTTTTCCACATATGGCCTGAAATGTGGCACACAGAACTGGATACAATACTCCAGTTGAAGCCTAATCAATGTGGAGTAGAGCAGAAGAATTAGTTCTCATGTCTTGCTTATAAACACTCCCATAAATACATCCGAGAATCATGCATTCTTTTTTGCAATAGTGTCACACTGCTGACACATTTAGCTTGTGAGCCACTGTCACCCCAGGTATGGCTACACTACAGAGTTTTGTCGGAAAAACGGCCATTTTTCCGACAAAACTTGAGGAACGTCCACACTGCAATTGCATTCTTCCGCAAGAAAATGGAAAGAACAGAGGGATTTTTCTGGCATTGGTAATCCTCATTCTATGAGGAAGAAGCCTTTTTGTGAAAGAGCTCTTTTGCAAAAAGGTGTGTGTGGATGGGGAAAAGGGAGTTCTTTTGGAAGAAGATGAAAGAGGAAAAAGCACAGGTGCCCTGGTGGCCATTCCATCCATAACAATCAAAGCTTACATATGAGAGAGTGTCCTTTTAGTCTGGACGCTATCTTTCAAAAAAGCAGATAGCTTTTTCTATGCACTTTTTCAGTGAGGATGCTCTCTTTTGAAAAGAGTTTTTTCGGAAGATCTCTTCTGAAAAAAGCTTCTTCCGAAAGAAGGCTGCAGTCTAGACATAGCCCCCCAGATTGCTTTCTGCGGTAATGATCTGAATCAAGCCTGTCAGCCATATTGACAAAACATAACAGTTTAGGCCCTGACCCAGCAATTCACACTATGTCAGATGATTGACATCAGAAGGGCTCAATGCAGGCGCAGTGGTGTGTATGGGCTCAGTGAATTGCAAGAGTGAGGCCTTAAATAGCACCATTCAAACCAAAAGTGAATTTCTCCCCTTTGCGGATGGCTCAAAACAGGACTTTATGTTATGCATGGGCTTAGTGCTGGGCTCTACTCAGGTGAGAATTTTACCCAGAGTGCTTTACCTAGCAACACTGAAATTCAACTACAGCTTGGGTCGAGAGTGGCACTGATATATTTAACATATCTAGGGCCAATGAAGAATCTGGGCAAGGACTGTAGAACAAACTCTTATTTCTATAAAAAGGGTCATAGGACCTTTAAACAGCGGTGTCAACTTAATTTTTAAGGTCTATTTCGAATTATCTGTATAGAGACAAGTGCATGATACTATAGCTATCAATGAAAGATGAAGGGTGGAGTCAGTTCTGGCAGGACTAGATGTAGCACAGAGCAAACAATCTATGGTTAACATACTTGATAAATTCTGCCTCTTTCTGTTTGTGAAATGTCCACAAATGAATTGCAATTTTCTTTGATTTATGTAGTACTCAAAATACCATGCTTAAAAGCCATTAACACTAATTTGCTACTTAAAACTCTTGCTGTAGTACTTATTATTTACAGCCTGATTGGCTGAATGTGTTTTATAATCTGGTTTACTATGTAAGCTTGCTTTATGCAAGTAATCAAATGTGTGAGCTTAAAATCACTTCCACAAAAAACTAAGCATATTCCTAGAAAGCATATACAAACAGGACATGAAAACAGGTGAAGCAAATTTATTCAAATGTGTGCAAATATTTATGGACTTTCCCCCCTGTTATTTATCTACTTTTAATTTGAAGCTGTAGTTTGAAGGAGGTAGCAAATGCTAAGGCTGTTGCTTTGACTTCTGAGGCATCCCTTCTGCACTCAGGTGACTTTACATATGATGTGCAGCTACAGCAATATACTATTGATTGCCAGTTTAAGAAATCAACCCATAACCCATAGCATCTTAATGACAAGTACATTCATCTGAGGTAAACTGAATATTAAGAATTCTCACACCAGGGCTCTATGTACCTTGAGTCTGTTCACTCCCATCTATATACAAGGCCTGCCTTTCCATTCCTGTTTTCACACTTTCCCTCTCCTCTTTTAAATTAATTCTCTCTCACCTCCCCAATTTACACTCATGCTCAGAGTCCAGTAGTTTGCAGAGCCACCCCACTTGCTTACCTAGACTAGTGCCTTCTTTCACCTCCCTCCTTCTTGCCATAGTACCTCCTTGTGCCTTGGAAATTTAGCCCATCTCCACTGGAACAAATCAATTTTTAAGAGTTAAATAACATTTCACCCTCCTATCATCCACTTTTCTTCTGCACAAATCTGTTAACTTAAGAGAACAAGAACTATAGCTAAGTTAACCTGACAGAAGTGTGGAGGAAGTAGCACCAGTGTTGGAACTAGAGGTACTGCTGCATCCCCTGGCTTCCAGGGAATTCCATTCTACACAGAGTTTACTGTTTGATTCAATGGCTTTCAGCACCCCCACTATACAAATTGGCCCATTGCTCCTGAGGAGTAGTATCTATGTATTCTATGACATCCAACTCAGTATGCGACACTTGCCTCTGACATATGGTGAAGATGAGACTAATTTAGAGCAGCAGCAGTTCTCAACCTTTTTTCTTCTATGACCCTATTTTCAGACATATTGCTTTCTGCAGTCCATGCAATATGCAGGATTCCATTTAAAAACTGCATCCTCCACAGTGTGAACTTGCATGTCTCTTATATGCTACATCTTGCTGCATGGAAGATGCCATTTTGCTCTACAAAGCAACATCTTCAACACAGGGAGGTTTTGTAAAATAGTATTCTCCTCTGAAACACTTGGGATTGCCATGACCTTGATGGAGTGTGCTACCCATAGTTTGGGAACATTTGGTTTAGAGGCAGGGATTGGCAATATAGACTGGCTGCTCTGGCTTAGCACTGTGCTTCTACTTTCTTCGTATTTCCAGCAGATTTCCAAAACCTAGTTCTTATAACCAGGAGCTACATACAGGACATGTCATTCTCCTTCTCCTTTTCCCCCAGCTCAGTTGTGGGTTTTTTCAGCCCTCTTTTCTTTTAGCTCTGCTGCACATGTCTGTTTTCTTCTTTTCCCCCATAATAAACTGTGAATGTGGGGCTGAATGCTAAGGAGACTATACTAAATGCAATTCTAGGCATCTGTTTTACAGATTAACAGCCAACGTGCACTTCATCAGCTCCCATGCTGGGGAGATAACCTAAATACCCACAGCACTGGTAAGAGTTATGTCTCCGGTTCCAGGGGAACTCTTTGTCAAGACACTGAGATTTGATAATGAAGTACATAAACTGAATTTTGTTGAGCATATCTGCTCAGCATTTACAAAAGCATGTAGTTGCCATACAAGGTCAGAATGATGGCCTGTCAAGTCCAGTATCAATTGTTCCAGTGAAACACAACAATAAATCTTGAAGTGGACAGTCATGGAATAACCTGCCCTCCTTTCACTTCAACTGCACTAGTGTTAGACCAGTTTCACATAGTTTGTGCACAAAGCTTGAGGGTATGGGCAGAGAACTTTGGGACTGATGTCTCAAGTGTACTTGAATTAAAATGCTGAACTTTCATTAACTATTTTTCATTAAACTTCACCATTTTCTTCTATTTCACAAGATACAGATGAACCAAGACACATTTTAATCTTATTTTGTCTTCCTTTTTGAGCTGTTTGAATACAAAATGTTCCTTTTCTGACTCCCTTTGAGCTCCATCCAGCTTCAGCTGAAATAATTGGAAAGGCTCCCATTGATTTAAAATGAGGGTTGGATTGGGCTCTCTGAAACTGTATGTATCTATTTCAAATACAATAAGGAAGTCTGCCTGCAGAGAAGGTGTATTTTGTGTGTGCTGCTTTCCCCCATTTGAATTCTATAGTGTTTACTAACAGCGGATATTTAGAGCTAACAGTACTTCTAAAGGTCATGAACTTGCTGTGGGATCAACTAGCCTGAACTTAGCTTAGGTGCCTACTCTATGGGACATATCCAGCTCCAATTTTAGTAAACAAAGACTCCTCCCATTGACACCGGCCCAGAAGAGATCCTATTAGAAGCTAAGGAAGGAAAGCTATTTAAGTCCCAGAAGTTCAGGCACTGTTCTGGGACACAGGAGATTTGTGTGACGGTTCTAGCTCTCAGAGGGGTAGCCATGTTTGTCTCTGTCACAGACTTCCTGTGTGATCTTGGGCAAGTAGCTTAATCCCTCTGTGCCATCATTGCCCAATCTGTAAACTAAGGATAATATTCCCTTTTACTGTCCTCTTCGAGGTGAGGATTGTCTCTTACTCTGTGTGTGTACAACACAATGCAGTCTGAGCTTAGCTGGAGTGTTTAGGCTCTAATACAGTTATTGGTAATTATGAGAGAGGCTCATAATAGTGTGGGGATTGTGCCTGCAAATAGTTACCCAAAATATTTGTTTCAAAAAGTTTAACACCAGATTTGATTTGCTGCAGGTGAACCCCAATCATGTCAGCTATTTCTTAGTTTTAATCCTTTCCTCACAAATATAGAAGGAACTGCTCTCTCACAGTGTGAGGAGAAACACTATAAGGGAAGATGATAGTATCAGATTTCAGAAAGATGGGTGAATGGAGTATCATCCATGGATAGCTAAAAATAACTGTTCATGTTAAGTTGCCCATATATTATATTTACATTTATTTTTAGTATCCAAATGTATTTCTACAGTGCTGTAAAAAAAAAGTTAATATTCTCCATTATAGTAGAGCATCTTAAAAGATGAGCTGTGTTTCTCATCGCTCTTTCTCTCTCTCTCTCACCCACACAGACACATATTTTACACTTTAATTCTATGGATTTCACCGAAGTTACTCCTGATTTACAAAGGTATAAGTGAGAACAGCTTCGAGCCTTATATGTTGGCCCACAGCTTTGAGCCTTATATGTTGGCCCACACGAGTCAGCTAAACCACAAAAACTGAGTACCCACAACAGCTGTTTAAACTTATCTGGCCTATTCAGCGGTGGCCTGTTTTTGCTTCCTGTAAGCTCTGTCACTTGTCTGTCACTGAGAACTTGTCTTGGAAGGTTGTGTGCTGGGATCCTTACTATATTTAGCTGTCTGGGACTGCTACTAGCCACTTTTATAACTGGCTCTCAGCCACAGTGGATGTTTAAGGACTGGGTGCAAAGGTTTTCTTGCAGCTGTATCCATATTCATATGTTAGCTCCTCAGTCATGTGGGGAGCATTCTGAACACATTTCAGCACCATGGCTCTGTGAAACAAGTGACTAACATTCCCTCACTGTGGTGATTGTGTGTTGCATTACTCATTTTCCCCACTCCCCCATTAGCTGAACCTGTCTTTCAATAGGAAATTATCCAGAGGGTCAGTTCTTCCAGAGCACATTTTTAGCAAACACCGTTACATTTTGCTTTGGTCTCAAGTAACTCCACTATGCACTGAGAGGAGTGTGCATCTGTACAAATTTAAAGAGCCTGCTCATCTGAAGGATAACTCCACGTACATCAGTGTGTGATTCTGCAGGGAATTCTGGGATAGCTATGGGCAGCAGATCTATTTTTCCATGGTCTGGTTGTTTTTCCCCCCTGCCGCTGCGGATTTTCTGGTTTCAGCTGGCCTGTGGATAACACCTCCAGATTCCTTCCCACAACTGAACTGACTGTCCTCAAGGAATTCTTCCCAGGTTTTAGACTGAGCACAGTGGTCCCAGTATAGGATTTGGGGAAGTGAGTGGGTGAGAGAGTATTTGCACAGTGCAGAATTATGTAACAGATCTTATAATTATAACACCTCACTATTGAGTCTCAGGTAGTTTGATTTAAGGATCTCACAGTAACCCAGAATATAACAGCCAGATGCAAAGACACTGAAACGTTTTGCACTTATTAAGCAGCATACATCATGACATCCCCATTTGGTAGGTAAGTATTATTTTATAGATGAAGAACTGAAGCAGAGGCAGGTTACTGATTTGCTTAAGTTCACATACCATTAGTGAGTGATAGAAGTAGGAATAATATAGGGATTTTGGATCTCAGTCTTCGTCATGGAATACTCTACTCACCAGTAGGTGATTCCCACTTCTGGTTATTAACTCCACCCACTCCAGCACTTCTCTTCTGGTCTTCTACCCTTACAGTTCTATTTGAGCTGATGGGGTTATAGCAGGGCTGCTTTATGGCTCAGCCCTCCAGCCAGGTCATTCTGTGATGTCCTTCCAACTCTCTCTGCACAAACAATGTCAGACAGTCCTCACATTCACTGCCCTGCCTATGTGACTTCTAATATGATTCAGACAGCCTCCCTTTTCACTGACCCCAAGCAATACTACTTTGGACATGGGAGAGGAACACAGACTCATCCTCTACTCTAGATTCCAGTGCAGGGCCCTATGGTATGCAATTACAGTCTAGGACTTCACCAACCCTAGTTCTCTCTTCCCTGGACTACTTCCTCCCACACTTCTTTAATCTTTTCCCATAGCCTTCCTAATCAGACCCTGTTCTTTAGACTACTTCTCCCTTATCTCAGAGAGAAAAGCTATCAACTTTCTCCATGGCAATGTGGCCAGCCTTCAGGCTTTATAGAACGGTGCTCTCACAGGGGAGCTTCCTTCTAATTAGCACCCTCTACTCAGCCTAAATTGCCTCTGTTTGGTGCTTAACTGGTCGATTGGGCCCACCTGGCCTAATTCTTCACTTTTAGAGCCAATGTGGGGAGTACACCTCATCATAGTTATGTAGTTTATTTACTAGAGTACACTTCATTTCATGGGAATCTCAATCTATCAGGAATCAGCCAATACCATAAATATATCAAAGAACCTGCTCATACAAGTGTTCCTGACTTCTTTCTAGTCCCAGCTGCTGCAGCTAAGTTGGATAACCACCTAAGCTTGTGAACAGGAAATAGCTCAGCAGACTCTCAGCCATCAAATAAGAAAACATATTGTTTTTTCTACTCTGTGGGTAAAGCTTTTACAAAAAAGCAAAACAGTATGGTTATCTGACTAGGCTAGTAGTTTCCAAACTTTTTATTGAGATGACCAACTAAATGAAAGTTGTCATGTTGTCTTTTGTTGTCCATCATGGTTCAAGTTCTTGACGGGAAGAGTCTAACATCCTTCTCTTCCTCCATTGTTACCACTCCCTTGCCATGCGGAGAGGGCACTGACCACCTACAGCAATGCCCTCTGCCCTGGCACTGTAACTCGAATTGTGGGCCAGATGAAGGTGAAGATCAGTTCTGTCCTGCACTCTCCTTGGAGTGATGACTCTGGTCTCATGGGGCTGTTTCTGGCTCCCCACTCTGGGCCTTGCAAATGAGCACACAGGGTCAAGCACCACTCGGGACTGGAGTGGCTGCCATTACGACTGAGGAAGAGCTGGGCCAAATTTGAGTGAGTAGCACTGTGACTCTGTGTGCCAGGTTGCAACACCGCTCATTCAGATTTGGTCCAGCTACTCTATCATAATGAAGGTTCAGCTGAGTGGCACTGTGTTGCTGTGCATCAGGTTGCAATGCATGCAGTGGGGCTCTGGGGCTAGCCCTGAGGAGCAGTAGCCACAGCTGTGTGGTTTGTTTGATCTCCAACTTCCCAGGATCTTCCCTCTTCCCCATGCTCCTCACTCCACCTAAAATCTTCCCATGACCTCATTCATTGTTTGGGAAACACTGGACTCAACCATACTGGATGTTTTATAAACCATCCATGTTATGTTTCCATAAAGCTCTGTTTAAAATTCTATGTGAGGACCTGAATACAGACATTACTTTTATAAATTAAGACCTTTCACTTTATGTAATGGTGAATGTAATAAATAGCAGTTAGTGGAGTGCATGGTAATAGTAGTGTCAGGTGGAAGAACACAATCAATAGTCACTAACAAACCTTCTTAACTACAATATCCTCTTGAAGGCCAGTTTGGATGAGACCCAGGGTACTAGCTCCGTTAAGGTGTTGGAATCCTGATCTTCTTCAGTCTCCACAACATATACAGGTATAAATAAGAGGGAACTCATTTAGAGAAACAGATGAGAGTGGGTGAGTTGCTTCTGTTTTACAGAATCACCACTTACAGCTGAAACATTGGTGAGGCATTGGACCAGAAGTGGCAGGAACAAATATTACTGTTAGGCTAGTGAGTTCACGTGACGTATAAATAAGACACAGCCAGTTTCCCATTTAATGTTAATTTCCTCACAGACAAAAAAATTACCCATTTCTGTTTTTCAATTCAGCTGTACTGATCTCTCAGAGTGAATTATTCAGCTAATACTTGCTTATGCACCTTCTTTCCTTTGGCATGTCCTTTAAAAAAAAAAGCATTGGAAGCAGAGCTGGCTGGCTTGAAACATACTTTTTGATACATACCAATATGATATTGCAATGTAGCTGTCTGGCTAAATATACAAAATAAAGTACTTAGGCCAAAGTTAATATAAAATATTGAATATCACCATTCATTTGAAATACCATGGAATTTTAATTCTTACCCCTGTAACAAAGTCCATGAGGCTGGCACGGATCCAGATCACATTAATCACCATTTGTAAGCCTTGTACCCCACCAAGGTATTAAAATAAAACATTCTTTCAGAATTTCTTCCCTCTCCATAATGAACAACTGCCATTAAATAGCTGAGTGGCCTGCAGGGCTGTTCACGGATGACACTAAGCTAGGGGGAGAGGTAGGAATAAGGTCAAAAGGGACCTAGACAAATTGGAGGATTATGCCAAAAGAAATGTGATGAGTTTTAACGAGGACAAGTACAGAGTCTAGCACTTAGTACAGAAGAATCCCAAGCACTGCTACAGGCTGGGGGCTGACTGGCTAAGTGGCAGTTCTACAGTAATGGATCTGGGGATTACAGTGAGTGAGAAGTTGAATATGAGTCAACAGTGTGCCCTTATAGTTAAAAAAGGCTAATGCCATATTGGGCTGCATTAGTAGGAGCATTGCCAGCCCATTAAGGGAAGTGATTATTTCGCTCTATTTAGCACTGCTGAGGCCACATCTGGAGTACTGTGTCCAGTTTTGGGTCCCCCATTACAGAAAGGAAATGGATAAACTGGGGAGAGTCCCGCTCTGGGGCACATGATTTATGAGCAGAGCCTGAGGGAACTTGGTTTATCAGTCTACAGAAGAGAAGAGTGAGGGGGGATATGATAGCTGTCTTCAACTACCCGAAAGAAGGTTCCAAAGAGGGTGGAGCCAGGCTATTGTCA
The DNA here is from genome assembly GCA_032595735.1 of Pelochelys cantorii. NCBI lineage: Eukaryota > Metazoa > Chordata > Testudines > Trionychidae > Pelochelys > Pelochelys cantorii. Next base: position 61,256,510 of record CM064330.1, read on the forward strand.
GTGGTGGCAGATAACAGAATGAGGAGCAATGGTCTCAAGTTGCAGTGGGGGAGGTCTAGGTTGGATATTAGGAAAACCTGTCTCACTAGGAGGGTGGTGAAGCACTGGAATGGGTTACCTATGGAGGTGGTGGAGTCTCCATCCTCAAAGGTTTTTAAGGCCCAGCTTGACAACGCCCTGGCTGGGATAATTTAGTTGGGGTTGACCCTGTTTTGAGGAGGGGTTTGGACTAGATGACCACCTGGTCTCTTCTAGCCCTATGATTCTATGATTGTATGGCCATTTGCTGGAATGATAGATTACTGGAAATAAGGGGAACAGTGGCCTGCTGTGGAGGATTCCCTGCATTGTCTGAGGGAATGTCTTTTTATTCTGTGTTTGTACAGCAACTAGCACAATGGGCTCCTAGGTGTAACAGTAATATGAATGATTAATAAAAGATATGCATAAAGAGCCTAGAGAGGGGCTACTTGCCAAGTATACCTGCTCAAGAAAGAGATTCTCTTTAAGAAATAGAAGTTCTTTCACGTTTCAGAACACTTTCTTAGTACAATATATTTTAATGGCGTCAATAAGCGCATCAGTGATTTCCCTCCTGTGACGTTACTGGATTCTGATATGAACACGCAAAACCTTGGTGCAATCATTGTTATATGTTTGCACCAAATATTGTACAGACAGGGCCAAGTGAGATATCTATAGAAAGCTTATGATTCACTGATTCTGTTTGTGTATGTACTATTTTTGTAAATGAAGTTATGAGTGTTGACTATGTACTTGTATTTCACATGTTTGCTTCTGGGAGATTAATAACAGGCTTTGCCCACCACAAGTGAATAGTAACACTATACTGAAAAAGCATCTTAAATGGTGCCAATCCACATCTGAGAAACTTCGCTGTGAATATTCAGACCAGCATATAAGCCATGGCTGCTTGCCTAAAAAAGACTGAGTCATGCATAAACAGGTGACATACTCATGTGACAAACCTCATTTTGGGAGATACTTTCACGCAGTGAGAACAATGGAATTCCCTCCATTTGGCAAGGTTATAAAAAGGGTCCCAGAGGTTCCACCATATGTTTTCATTCCAGCTCATTACTTCAGGAGCATCTTTGCTATGAATTGAGCCTAAAAGGACTGATGACCCATCTTAACAAAGGATGTATTCCAGAGACATAAAACATCAGATTAGTTAATTTCTGCTATAAGCCTGCATCGAGAACTTTGTAATTTGATTCCTTTAACTTTTTACTCTCAACCCTTTCTTTCTTTCTTTTATTAATAAACATTTAGATGTTAAGATCCTAACAGACTGGCATAGCGTGCTCTTTTGGGTAAGAGCTAAGGTATACATTGACCTGGGAATGTGGCTGGTCCTTTGGGATTTGAAGAACTTCTTTGGATTTGGTGAGATTGGTTTTCATAACCTCTCATCTGTGTAGGGAGTGATACGGGTTGTGGCACAAGAGGAGCTGGAGTGTCTAAGGGGGTTGCTTATGTGATATCTTGCTGGCCAGTGTGGCAACAGAAGTGCTCTTTGTGACTATTGGTGTGCCTTATGGTAGAGGACCTCCAGTCTTGGGCTGTAATTAACCCTGTGTTTAAACAATTTGTTCTGATGTGACCCTTGTCTTTGCGGCACCCCCAGAACCCACCATATTATACCTACCACAGTTGCCCCTGCCAGATATGGGAGTGGAGCTCAAAAAATATTTGGCTTCATGGAGACTGGATAAAAGCCAATTATCTGAATCTTTATATTGAGCGTTGCCTATTAGTAGCCTGCATTTAACTGGGCTTTAGTGTCCGCAGTTTCCAACACTGACCTTCTACAAACCCTCTGTATCTAAAGATTGCACTAAGAAAAGGAGAAAGTATTATCCTATGTGCCTATGTTCACTAGCTAGCTTTTTATGCTCTACAAACAAGTCTTTCCAGTATATCAAAGGTCACATTCCATGGCTTCACATTTCTTATTTTCATTTGTCATTGAGCACATTATTTTCCCCTTGCAACTCCCTAAAAATTCCATGGGCCTCAGCCATAGGCTACCACAGGTGCAGAATCCATAGGCTTTTGCCAGCTTTTGTTTAATAATTAATTGAAGAAAATTACATACCTGCAATTGAGTTGGCTTCACAAACAAGGTGTATGTGAAAACTGGCCACTTTGCACTGGCTTTTGTGCAGGAAATTCAGAGAAAGAACACTGAAATAATTTAGAAATGGACCTGAACCAAGTTCTCAGGTTTGTACACACTCAAACTGGAGGCTTTTGAATGTGGATCTGAGCCCGTATCACAACTTTCAGTCCTGATTCTAGCCTAAGTCAGACAATACTCAGTTCTTACAGCTTTGACAAGCTGACTACTGTGTGACTTTCGTCAAGCTCAGAAATGCAAATTGCAGCTCAGTGTTTTTAAAAGTCAGTTCCAGTTGTTCAGCCAGCTGGTTTTGGAAGGTTTAACACTTGGTTAATGTAATGTTTGCTCACATAGCTATTGTGAGAATATCCTTATACTCTATTTCAGATGTAGCATTGTTAGTATTCTAATAGGCCTGCTAGTATTTGAACAAAGAGTCATGTAGCTGTAAATATTCTCCCAGAAGTTGTATGAATAATTTTCAGAATATGGGTAGTTAACAGACTGTGCCTATTGAATATTCACTGCTAAGAGTTAGACACAGAGGAGGGTCAAGTAGTTAGGGCATTAGTCTAGGACTCAGGAGACTAGGGTTGAGTTTGCTGCTCTGACAGACTTTCAGCATGACTTTCGGCAAGTCTCTTTGCCACTCAATAGCTTAGTTCCTCACCTGTGAAATGTGGTTAATAGGGATGTTAACTAATGATGAATTTACTAGTTGAGTAGTCGATGGATTTTCCATCGACTACTCAACTAGTCGATAGGCACTTCCACGTTCCACCTTTGAAATGTACAAGAGTCCCCAGCAGGGGCTCTTGTGCATTTCAAAGTTGGAATGCCATGTGGAGCCCAGGGCCAGTGGGAAGTCCCGCTGGCCCCAGGCTCCATAGAATCATAGAATACTAGGACTGGAAGGGCCCTCAAGAGGTCGAGTCCAGTCCCCTGCCCTCATGGCAGGACCCAGTACTGTCTAGACCATCCCTGATAAACATTTATCTAACCTACTCTTAAATATCTCCAGAGATGGAGATTCCACAACCTCCCTACGCAACTTATTCCAGTGTTTAACCACCCTGACAGTTAGGAACTTTTTCCTAATGTCCAACCTAAACCTCCCTTGCTGTAGTTTAAGCCCATTCCTTCTTGTTCTATCCTGAGAGGCCAGGAAGAACAAGTTTTCTCCCTCCTCCTTGTGACACCCTTTTAGATACCTGAAAAATGCTATCATGTCCCCTCTCAATCTTCTCTTTTCCAAACTAAACAAGCCCAATTCTTTCAGCCTTCCTTCATAGGTCATGTTCTCTAGACCTTTAATCATTCTTGTTGCTCTTCTCTGAACCTTCTCCAATTTCCCCACATCTTTCTTGAAATGTGGTGCCCAGAACTGGACACAGTACTCCAACGGAGGCCTAATCCGCTCAGAGTAGAGCGGAAGAATGATGTCTCGTGTCTTGCTCACAAACACACCTCTTAATGCAGCACTTCCTCTTTGAAATGCACAAGAGCCGCACCGGGGACTCTTATACACTTCAAAGCTGGCACGCTGCATGGAGCCCAGGGTCAGCTGGGGAGTCCCCAGCTGATCCGGAGCTCCACCCAGCATTTCAATGCAACAGCACCACACTGAGCCCGGGGTCAGCTGGGTCACTTTGAAATGCCCCAGCTGACCCCGGGCTCCATGCAGCATTTCAAAGCTGCTTAGCGCCCGGAATCAGCTGGGGACTCCCCAGCTGACCCTGGGCTCCATGCGGCGCTGCCCCTTTGAAATGCCGCGGCGGCGTTTCAAAGGGGGCAGCGCCGCACAGTGCCTGGGATCAGCTGTGCAGCGCTGCCCCTTTGAGACGCTGCTGTGACATTTCAAAGTGGCAGCGCTGCATGGAGCCCAGGACCTCGGACTCCGTGCGGCGCTGCTTCTTTGAAGTACCCCCCTATTCCCACCTCTATCTGATAGAGGCAGCAAGGTGGGGGGAAGCAACTAGTTGACTATCCTGTCGACTATCCAATAAGCATTTGCTTATTGGATAGTCGACTAGTCCTTAACATCCCTAGTTAATAGCTTATCCCTATCTCACAGAGGTCAGGGGAGGATAAATACATTAAACATTGGGAGGTGATTAGATACTGGGTGATAAGAATTGAAAAAGTACTTCACAGAGAAATAGTGTGGTGGGTAATTGATCATATGATATTGCTTCTTCTCCCTGACTGGATGACTGAAACTCTTTCAAGATTAATAATCCTCTTCCAATAGAAATGTATGGAACTTTAAGGATTTGTAAGCATTTTCATGGAAGCTGAGTACCCATCCAAATACTTTCAGATAATAAAAATAGTATAAATCCACAAATAGCAGCAAATCAGACTTTTTTATTATTCTACTAGTTCTAGTTCTAGTATTCTACTCTATTCTAATTGTATATTGTTTCACACAAGTGACAGAGCATGGATTGTGTTTGTTTAAAGTGTTGAACCAGAGTCTCTGCTTCACCCAGATTATGCTTAGTGGACCATTATCTTAAACATTTTCCTAACCCTAATGATTTTCTGCACAGTCCTCACCTCTTGACCCTGTCCTAGAGAAATGTAGGGGCTCTTCTACTTTACAGGACCTGACAATAGTTCCAAAGGTACCACCCACCAGCAGAGGATAGTTAGGGAACAACTTGCGTCAGCATCTCCTGGTCCTCTAGCTCTGCCCCAACAGCTTCTGTGCTAGAGACACATTTCCTACATTTTCCGACCCCGTCCCCTTCTGTGAGTGAAAAAGAATTAGGATGTGCTGTGTTTACTTCTACTGAGCTCTGTAAAGAAGAGGTGTGAGACAGCATTTGGCACCACTGCCCTTTATTTTTTCTGTTATCACTGGAACACACCCTGCTCCTACTTCAGTAGTACTTTGTACTACTACAAACACGTCTTTTTGAATGCAGTGAAGACTTATTTTTGAGGACAAGTGATGGTTATTCTACGTGATACAAATATTTAGGGTGAAATCCTGGCCCTATTGAAGTCCATGGGAGTTTTGACAGTGACTTTGATGAGACCAGATTTCACACTTCATAGCTGTAGCCAAGTTAAAAAAAAGAACACTTTGCTAGTTTGCAGATCATCCCCAGTTACAAATCTTCACCTTAAAAAGGTAAACATAAGCACTGTGGAAACTGGCATTTAAAAAATAAAAACTAGTTCCTGGAGTTTTTCTAAAACAACAAAGCTCCCACATTAAACTTTTATTCCTTCTTCTACCCTGTAAAACAAAATAAACCTCAAAGGATAAAAGATTGAGAACATGGAAGAACCTGCTGTTTTATGTATTTTTCCAAATTGGCTCAACTTTCTCTCCACCACTTGGTTGCAATAAAACTAAATAAGTTACATAAAAAATTAAATGTTCTTTTAACAAAAAAATATTGCTGCGCTCAAAATCAGAAGTTGCTCTTCACACCAAAATGGTTTTAAACATTTAAAAATAATCTGCAAGAAAAAAACCTTTGCAAAATTCTGTTTGAGAGGCTCACTCTACATTTCACCTGTCTTGTTTCTACCATTCTTACATTTTATGTCTGTAGATTCACCTCCTAAATGGAAAATCAGCTTTGTGATATGAAATAAGTTCAGCAGATGAATGGGAATAAAGATACATGTTTCAATGTACAAAATAAATTCAAACAGCTCAATTTATGCTTTAGCAATTCTCAACCTGTGAGGTTAGTGTAGTCTTTCTTATTTAATGCCCAGACCTTAAAACATGAGACCACCCACACAGAAATTAAGTAACAGGAATAGTGCAATGTGAAAGTCTTCTAGGTGACCAGCTCCCCACCCCAATTATATTATGCTCTCTTCCCCTGAGAACTCTCTTTATGGTCTATTTGTGAATCTCTGTGAAGGTAGAAGAGATCTGAGAGGAGAGAGAAGACAAATGAGAATTAAAATTAATTTTTCACATTTGTTATCAATTTGTTATCTATGCCTAATCCAGAAACCACTACAGAAAGAAGGGATTGGGGATAAATTCAGATTAGATAACATATGGCCAGTTCTATGGAAATGGAACCAGAAAAACACAACATACACATTTTTAGGCAAACAAAGAATACAGAATGGCCCACACTTTTGCAGGCAGGCAGGTCTTGAGTCCCGCATTCAGACTTGCAGTTTGGCTTAGCAAGTGTCATGGAGCTCCTAAAAGAGTGGGTTCCAAAATTTTTAAGGCTGGTCTGTAAAGAAGCGATGTTTTTCTGGTACAACATATAGCCCTGGCAATAAAAATGTGAATTCACTTTCATGAATGCTGTCTTGCTTACCATATCAAACTTTATAACTCGTAGGGAGCATCTGCACTGCACCGTTTTTCCAGAATAATGGCCATTACTCTCGAAAAACAATAGTAGCGTCCACGTAGCAATTGTGTTATTTCCAAAGAACATCAAAATAACGGAGGGCTTTTTCCGACGTTGGTAAACCTCATTCCATGAGGAATCACGTCTCTTCTGAAAAAGCCCTTTCAGAAGAGGGTGTGTGTGGACACTACACTACTGCTGTGTCAAAATAACTCCTCCCAAGGGCCATTCTAAAGTTCTTCCTCCCCAGTGCCTCCTGGGGCTCTAAATCGAGATAGTGTGTCCACATTAGGGGAGCCTGCCTTGGACTAATTTTGAGGCTTCCTTGTAGTGTGGGTGTTCTATTTCAAAATAAGCTATTCCGGAAGATATCTTATTTTTCCTAAATAAGCTTGCAGTGTAGATGTACCCCTAGCAACTGAAGCTGCTAATGAGATTACATTATAAGAAAACTATCCTTCCACTAAATAGAAACCCAGCCCCTTCATATTCAATATGATCGGTGTTTGTTATCAAGACATATTAGATTGTCTGTGAGCATTTGGTTACATTAACCATGAGGCTTTACTTCATTCCTTAGCTGATTTACCAAGGAAGCAAGTATCTCATTAACTGGTGGGGTGTTTGCTTGCAGTGTTATTGCTCCAGCTACACAGTGGATTTGGGCATTTTCAATACTAGTTCATGCACTGGTAAGTTTGTGAGAAACTTCAGGCAAAATGCTGCTCCTAATTACACTGGTGATTTCAATGGGAGCTGCTCCTATGGAACTGGCCTTGTCTGCACAAGAAAGTTTAATCTTAGCTGTTAATTTAAACCCATTTATTTAAACGATTGCAAATTGCTATGAATGGGCACTCTGATTTCAGTGCAAGAGTGGTCTTTTTAGTTTACTTTAGATTTGGGCTACACTCGAAAGTTTTATCAGCATGGCTGAGTAAATCAGAGATGTGAGTTTTTTCGTGCTCCTGATTGATATATAGCTATGCCAGCATAGCTATGTCTACACTGTGGGGTTATGTCAATGGAAGAGTGCTTCCAGCAATGTAGCTAATATCGCTAGGGGAGGGAGGAGGTGTTTTTATAGGGACAGAATAACCCCTTCTGTTGATATAGCCTCATAGCATAGACATAGCTATGCATGTAAGGTCTCTGTAGTGTAAATATTCCCTCACACTGACTGGGAAGAGGTTTAAACCGTTCTTCTCTGTACCCAGCACCTCGTCCTTGGTCTACATAGGGAAGAAAACCAACAGCTTCTTGAAAACAACCAACTTGACAACAGAAAATATATATTTTAACTTCTCATGTTTTCCCCTTAAAGTCACTCAGTAAATACACACATCTATGAAGTAACTTAAGAGTTGGATAACATTAAACCAGTACCTGGGATTGGCACTGAGGCAGCTGTCTCTGCTGCGGGGCCTGATTAGATTCTTGAGATCTAAAAATGAGACAACAGACAAAGAGACATTAGTGAGATGAATATCTGCCCATATAGCCCTCAGACCAATTTTAGCCTTCACATAGTCACAAGTAAATTGTAGCTCTCCATTAGCCCACTTGTGGCTTCACTAAGCATTGTAAATTCACTGAAGAAACCACTGCATGAGGAGGGGATGGACTAGAAACAGGAGTATGGCTTCATAGAGTCACCCTTGAGGGATGGCCTCTCTCTGGATTTGGGCCTGAACCACTCCCAGGTTTGGATCTCAGTAGGAATCATGACAAAGAATCTGTTAATTGAGCAATAAAACATAAACCAATCCCCATTCCATAAAATTGAAAAAAAATAGAACTAAAGAAAGTGCTTTGCCTCCTAAAGTACAACTGCTCAGATGGTGGGATTCATTCTAATATACACCACACACCACATTTATTGGGCAGTGAGTGCAATTGGTTATTTACCTCAGAAGCAACAGGTTTAACAGACTGCCTTTGCATGAGGAGACATGGTAGAGTGTTTTCAGGAGAAACCTGCATAAATGTTTGCTTTTATAACATTTCCTAAATCATAGAATCATAGAATACTAGGACTGGAAGGGACCTCGAGAGGTCATCGAGTCCAGTCCCCTGCCCTCATGGCAGGACCAAATACTGACTAGACCATCTCTGATAAACATTTATCTAACCTACTCTTAAATATCTCCAGAGAAGGAGATTCCACAACCTCCCTGGGCAATTTATTCCAGTGTTTGACCACCCTGACAGTTAGGAACTTTTTCCTAATGTCCAACCTAACCTCCCTTGCTGCAGTTTAAGCCCATTGCTTCTTCTTCTATCCTCAGAGGCCAAGATGAACACGTTTTCTCCCTCCTCCTTGTGACACCCTTTTAGATACCTGAAAACTGCTATCATGTCCCCCCTCAATCTTCTCTTTTCTAAACTAAACAAACCCAATTCTTTCAGCCTTCCTTCATAGGTCATGTTCTCTGGACCTTTAATCATTCTTGTTGCTCTTCTCTGGACCCTGTCCAATTTCTCCACATCTTTCTTGAAATGTGGTGCCCAGAACTGGACACAATACTCCAACTGAGGCCTAACCAGCGCAGAGTAGAGCGGAAGAATGACGTCTCGTGTCTTGCTCACAATACACCTGTTAATGCATCCCAGAATCATGTTTGCTTTTTTTGCAACAGCATCCCACTGTTGACTCATATTTAGCTTGTGGTCCACTATAACCCCTAGATCCCTTTCTGCCATACTCCTTCGTAGACAGTCGCTTTCCATTCTGTATGTGTGAAACTGATTGTTCCTTCCTAAGTGGAGCACTTTGCATTTGTCTTTAACCAGGGATACTGCAAAGGAGTTATTAGAGAGTACTGAGGAATGGCCTATCAAATGGCTAGACAGTCTTATAATTGACTTCAGACTACTTTAAAGGGCTAATATTACAAAGGAACTCAGAATCATAAAAAAACTCTACTATTTACTGTGCATCAAGTTCCACCCTGCCCTCCTCTAGATGGATAAAATTCCCATTGCAGATGGCTCATGTTACCTAAGAGAATTTTTATTTATTATGGACCAGATTGTCAGCTGGTAAAAACTGGTTTAACTCCATTGATTTCAGTGAAGTGACACTGATTTACATCCACTTATTATCTAGCCCTGCTTGTTTGTTGCTGACAGAGTGATAGGCACTGGCCACAAAAACAAAGAAAATCCCTTTCCCAAAGCATTTACTGTCTGCAAGTGAAACCCATGGTAGAAAGACAATTATGTGAAATCTAGGAAGAGGGATCATTTGAGTTATAATATGTTCATTTCTGATGGACATTACAGAAACAATGGGTTTATAGGCTGCAAAATAATACAAGTGGAGTGGGATTAGAAATACAATACACAGAAAGGTGACCGCGTGAGCAGTTTATGTTCCAATCAAGTTTGTGAGAGTTCTGTGGAGTTGCACCCTCCTATGCCTGTTGTGGATTTACTCTAAATGAGTATATGCAGTACATACATGCCATCACCCACTGAGGAAAAACTCATAAGGCAACCAGGAAATGATGGTGCATGCAAACATTTTATTGCACATGTTTCATGTCCATTACTGACTTATTCTGTTATTTGAACAATTAATTATGTGAAATATTTTGACAATAATGGCATATTATTGTTTAGGAAGCAAGTCAGAAAGCACACCTCCATGACATAATGAAGGGAGGAGGTTGTATGGCAAACCATGTAAATAAGGGAGCTCTTGTAGATAGATACATAAGAATAAACTCCAATATTTAAAAAACTTACAAAAATTACGCTTCCTGCGGTACATATTACTTAACCACAATATGATCTTTCCTTGTGTACTTAAACTCACAACAAGAGATAAGTATTTGGGAGCATGAACAGGAAAACAGATTCCTTATCTTCTTTTATCCCTACGTAGGGACCCACAATTCTTGGTTCATTTTTCAAATTAGTTTAACAGTTGAACTCAACTGCAGATTAAACACATAATTTTCTGATTCATTAGATGGATATGGGAGATGGTGAGTCAATGCAGTCTCTGCTGGGCCTTTTGTCAGAACCGCAGCCACAGGGATAACTCTTAAAGCACAAGCAGCCAAGAATGAATGGGGCTTATATTGCCCCAGCTTCAATTCTTCATTCAGTTGGCTTTGCTTTCCAGCTCTGAGTCATAACTCATAATGTGGGACAAAAGCAAGGGATGGGAAAAGTAACAGTACTTAACTGTGCTACCTCCCCTCCTGCCTGAGGATCACTGAATGCTTTATACTGACACCAAGCATGGAATTTATCTAGCTATAGCAAGCTCTCTGCTCTAGTTTTTGCAGCTTCTCAGGGCTTGTCCTCACTGAACAATTAGGCAGTGTCCATACATGATCTGAAGGAATCATGTAAACTAACAGGGTAGTAAGTATATCTTTGCACTCAGTGCAGAGTCATATTAATGCTGTATCAGTTGCTCATCCAGTATGCCCGAGATGCCTCACATTCTGGTGTAGACAAGCCACAGAAGGGGCATACAGGGAAGTGGTGTGTGTATTGGTGGTATAATTGTGGTTATTAGGCACAGACCAGATGTGTGATCTTCACTTATATGGTCCCAAGTCTCCACACATGGGACACTAAGGAGCTAGCACAGAGACCTGCTTTAGAGAACTGTTTTCTTTAGAGACCTGCTCCTGCCCATGGGGTCCAGAAGTGAACTTGAACACTCCACTACCATCAATTTCCCTGTTCAGTTACTAGGCTTTTGTATTGGGAGGTGTCATTTTCTTCTTAATTGATTAAGTCCCGTATGCCCCTTCTGAGGTGTGCAAATATTGTTACTTTTCTTTACAGAAGGCCAGACATAAGCAGAGGGAGTAGATCTGCATGGCAAAAAAATAAAATAAAATCCACCACCCAAGGGAGCAAATTTCAGACTGCGAATCTACAGACTGTGGTTGTGCTACAATGTTAAAAATATCTATGTAAAGGGTACCAGAAATGGGCCAAAATGAGTACCCAAAACTTGAGATATGAGGGGTAGCATAGCAATCCACCTCCATCACCTTCCCAATCCTACTAAACTCCCCCAAAAGCAGAGCACAAAGTTGCTGGGGATGGATTCACCGAGAATACCTGAATATTTAAAAAGATACCTCACTAAGAAGTGTGTTTTTGGCTCGCAGAGTGGACAGACTGCACAGACTCCAAGTCAACACGTGGCAGCCAAATCAGGCTAAGGAAATCAAACGGCTACCAAAGCAGACATTCTGGAGATGATCTTTGAGTATAAGGCCATGAAAAATGATCTGATCGCCAAATTTTTCTCAGTGAAGAAGAAAGTTGCTGATTTGGCAAAGGGAACTGTGCTAGAGACCGGCCTATGAAACACAAGTGAAAGAGAAACGGAGCTGCATCACAGTGATGGAGCAGAAAGAGAAAGAGATGCATCTTAAATTGGATTATTATACAGTGAGGCTGTGTCTACATTGCCGGCTTTTGCCGGCAGAGAGTACGCTAATGAAGTGCTCATTAGCATTTGTCGTGCTGTCATTAGCATATTCTCTGCCTGAGGCTTTTTGCGCAAGAGGTTTTTGCGCAAAAACAAGCAGTGTAGATGGATCCGTTTTGCACAAAAACTCCCTTTTGCATAAGAGCTATATGCCTCCTTTTTTGAGGGAAAAGATGGGAAAGACAAATTATTCTTGAGAGTGTACTGGGAATGGCAGAAATGAAACTGAACAAGGGAACTCAGAAACCTGAAGGGTAATCCCAAGATGAAGCAGAAAGGATTTCTGAGGAGTCACCAGAAATGGAGAGTTAAACAGAAATGATGCTAATGTTACAAAGAAAAGAGTAAATATTTGCTTTAATTGGGACCATCAGTAACTGATGTGTTCTTGTAATTTCAAACATAGAGGAAATAAAGGACAGCAAGTAGGAATTGTGGAGACAGGGCAAAATCCCAGATTTGAGGAGAGAAGAGAAAACAGAGAGAGGCTGGGGAGACGCCTTTAGAGATTCTGTGTAAATCTTCCCAGTAATTCAAATGATCAGGTGTAATCTACTCCTAAGGGCCAGGGTCAAGGGCCCATAGGTGGAGGTTGTTTGGATTGCAAGAGAAACAGTCCAAGTGCTCACAAGGGAGGTATAGGGGTTACGGTCTGGGGATTGCTTTGAATATTGTGTTGATATTTTATTTGTGAATTTAGAATAAGGGGAATACTGTGGAGAAAGGAATTAATAAAAGAAATAGATAATGAAGTTTACAAAGAGAAGCCAAAGCATATTGAGGAGTCACAATTGTGACTGCAACATAATTAGAAGCAGAAAAAACTGGCAACACAAGTCATGCCATCAAACATCTAAAGAAACATATTTTCAAGTTTTGTTAATCAGCTATATAGCTACTCTGTGTTTCTTCCTTTTCAAGTGACATCTTTGATTGTCCCTGTGCTGCTTCTTGGAGCTCCCATTGGCAGGGAATGGTGAACAGCCAATGGGAGCTGCTGGTGGCCATAAATGTGGATGCAAGGTAAACAATTTATCTGGTGGGCTGCCAGCCGCTTACTCTGATGAGCCATGTTTGGCTCATGGGCCATTGATATAAGTCATCCTGCCTCAGACTTAAATTGCTCTTTAATTGGAAAATATGCATTTAGAAAATATGTCACCCTTTTTTACTTTTCTTTAGCTCAAACAAAATAAAGTCTGCTGAAAGCACTTACCTTTCATGCTCACAATTTGCCCCCCACAAGTTAAGTTTTATCAGAGCTTTTATTTTTCCTTTAATTATACTGCTGAGCCCATGACAATCAAAGACGTCACTTGAAAATGTAGAAGCATTGAGAGTAGCTAGGTAGTTTACTGAAAAACTTGAAAATGTGTTTCTTTAGCTGATTTGTGTTGTCAGTCTGTCCTGCTTCTAATCAGGGCTGGATTAAGGGGGGGGCTAGCCAGGCAGCTGTCTGGGCGCCAACCTAAGAGCTGTCATCAGGTGCCGTGCGCCTGGGGCCGGGGGCCGCGGGCCGCGCGGTGCCCCTTAGAGCTGCAATCGGGCGCCGCATGCCCAATGGCAGCTGTCAGGTGCGCAGCGCACTGGGGGGCGGGGCCGCGCATGTGCCGTGCACCCGGGGGTGGAGCCATGTGTGCGTCGCGCGCCCGCTGCCTGGGGCGCAGGAATGGCTCGAGCCGGCCCTGCTTCTAATTATGTTGCAGTCACAATTGTGTGCCTCACTAAAGTTAGCTTTTATTTATTTATTTATTTATTTATTTACTAGCCGACTTACCGGGCATTGCCTGGGTCCTTCGGGGCAGAGGGCTGGCAGTGTGGGGGTTGCAAAAGTGAGGGTTGGGGATAAAGAGGCCCTCAGGGCAAGGGAGTACCATCCAGCCTAATTTTTTTCTCTCCCCCTAACCCCACCCTCTGCCACCAGGGTAATTTTCTGTCCCTCCAGTACTCCCCAGATTCCAGAGGCCTTTTTTTTCTCCCCAGCAACCCCCTCCTCCAGTGGCAAGAGGCTTTTTTTTTCCCCAGCGCCCTTGCTTTAAGTTAGGAGAAGAGGAAACTGCGTATCAAATCTGATGGTTCTAGTGCTTACCGTTTAGGAGGAGTTATTGAACAAACAGACTCACAGACACAAACAAACAGATGCTTTCTAATATATATAATGTATTAATTTCCCTCTCCCCAGCATTGAAGGGCACAGTTGCTATTTTATTAATAACTGTGGGCTCACAGAATGCTCTCACCCAAAATCAAAGAAAAAAATTAGAATAAATAAGAACTTTAAAGCATTGCATCATTTCAGAAAAGGGAAAATTATAGTTGGAGGGGATGTCAGTTACACATGGAATCCTTACTAGGGCCAATCTGATAAAGACAAGGTGGATAGGAAAGTAGGTGCAGCACTGACTTCTCTGTGCTAACAATTCAGCTTCTCAGATTGCTGGAGATAATTGCACACACAGAAACTGATTACACATTTTATTCATACCCTTATCAGTAATATACTAGAATAGATGTAATGTTAATTTCTAAGTCATTCATGAATCAGACACAATCTCCAGAAATTGGCATGGTCAGATCATGTTCCCAGTGTCAGTAACATTTGATAGCCGGAATGGGTCCTAAAAATCACTTTGTTGCTTCTCCCAGGCAAAAAATCACATTGTAGTAATTAAAGAAGACATTCTTCAGTACTTCCAGTTAAATGATACAGTCAATACAAAAGAGCCCTTTTCTGGGAGCAGGTAAGGAGTATTAGGGGGCTGTTGATATACAGAGCCTCTCAATTGAAATAAAATAGATGAGCTCAAGAGAAAAAATAAAAGTAGAACAGGAGCTAAACAGTTACTAGACATTCATAAGAGTACAGGTTCAGAAAAACAGCAACTAATATTACAGGGAAATTGAATATATTGGTGACAGATACCACTGAACAAGTCCTTAAATATACAAAGCAAATGTTTTATGAAAAAGGAATTAAAAGTGATAGCTATTGACACAAAATCTTAAAGGAATTCAAGAGCAACATATTATACCACCAATTAAGAACAACCAGCAAAAGAGTCAGACAACCTAATGAAATATGTGCTACTTTTGTTGCTGCTTATAAAAACCTCTGTACATCAGATACTCCAAGCTCTGAAGTTGTTAAAAAAATACAGAGTACCAGGCTTGTGAAGGATAAGCAAAACAGATAAATTCTAGGTAAAGAAATAATAGAAGAGGAAATCTTAGCAGTAATAGCAGGTATGTAAAGTGATAAAATTCCAGGACTTGATGACTTTCCAGCTGCATTTTATAAAGTATTTAAGGAGGAATTAGTGAGTCCCTTGAGAGGTATCTTCAATGCTATTCTTTTAGTGTAGGAATTTCCATAACTTATGAAAGAAGCTATTATGGTTGTTCTCCATTAAGATGAAAAAGAGCTTACCTTACGGGACTCCTATAGACCCATATGATTGTTGAATCATGGCAAAAGTTTTAGCAAAAATGGTAGCTGTTTGCTGTCTTTGCTCTCAGTTTACATAAATTCAGTTGGAACTGAATTAATTAAGAATAGATATGTCAGACGATATTCAGAGATTACTGGAAATCATACAGAATGCCAGATCAAAGAGAGCTGCATTTCTTTTGTTATCACTGGATGCAAAGAAAGCCTTTGATAGAGTGAAACTTTGTTTCAAGTTTGTCACATGTGGCCTTTGGCCCCTAGTTCTTCAAATGAACAATTATTCTTTACACTAGCCTAAGGCCAGCTGCAGGAATTAATGGGGTTAAATCTCCTCATCTGCATTACCCAGAGGGAGTAGGTAAGGATGTCCAATCTCCTCTGTTTTTGAACTGTCCATTCAGCCTTTTTTGCAGAAGCTATGGAACAATGAATCCATCAAAGGAATAAAAAAAAATCCAGGAACACATCAGAAAATTACATTATATGCAGAAAATGTAATATTTTTATCTAAACCAGGTATTTCCCAAAAAGTACTTGATAGAGAAATCCAATACTTTGGGAAACCATCTAGATTAATTTAAAGTAAATTATGCCAAATCTGAAGTGTTAGCTATGAATTTTTCAGAAACTTAAAAAAAATCGATCTTGCAGATAATATTTGGGTACAAATGGGCACCACATTTTTTAAGATACCTGAATATTCAAATCTCAAAAAAATCCAGAAGAACTCCATAATTTAAATGTCAAACCACTAACTCAGTAAATTAGAAGTATACCCATAGTCAAAATGAACACTGTGACAATATTTTTCTTATTTAAAAATCTTGCTGTGATTATTCCAGATAAAAACCTAGTAGGCATATAGAAGATCAAATGTAAGCGGTATAAGAAAAGGCCACAAATGAGTGCAGATACTTTGTACAGATGCCCTTAACAGGGAGATTAGCAGTTCCAAATATGCTGGGGCACTATCAGGCCAGTGACCTGAAAACAGCATTAGCATGGGGGTACTCTAATCCAGCCAAATACTGGATCCTTTATTGAACAAGAAAATTGTGGCAGTAAAAATATTGCTAAATTACCGTTGATTAATAACAAAAATCACACCCACTAGAATTTTATAAACATCCTTTAGCAAAGGCTACTCTGTGGATATGGGACAAAAACAAATATGAGATATTTTCCCTCGTCAGTGACACCCATCAGAAATAATCCAGACTTAAGCCAAATCATGAACCAGAGAGCTTCAGAAGATTGAGAGAGCCATGCTGGCATTCACACGCTTGACCAGCTATTCAGTGAAGAAACAGCTCTAACTTGTTTAGAGATCAAAATTAAATTTAACTGGCCCTCTTTCTCCTCCTATCAGTGCTTCCAAGTCAAGCACTATTATGTCTCTCAACTTTCTAGAAAGCTTTCTATAAAAAGCAGGCTAACTTTAATAGAATGTGATGGCATTGTTCAATGAGGAAAACTCCCAGCTCCCAGGAATTTATATAAATCTTTGCAGACAGCTCTCCTCAAAGTGTCCATATATGACACATTGAGTAAAAATATGAGGATACATCTATTACCCCAGACAGAGGAAGGGGGTATGAGCTGTCTATAGCACAATAAAGAAAAATTCTTGAAGATACTGTTTCAGTAGGACCTCACATGAGCGAAGTTAAAAATGTTGGAGGAATTATGCTGGGAGAGGAGATTTTTTAAGCATATATGATGCTCAGAATTAGTCTTTAGAGAGCACTCGGATAAAATCCATAACCAAACATCACAAATTGTTGGATATTTATTACCAAATGATCCCTTAGTAATCCTCAGGCTTCCTACCAGAAATGGTAACAGAAGAGGAAATGAAGAATTAGTCTCATCTGCTAGTTGTTGCATGGCTATTAGTAGCCTCTTATAGGAAAAAGAAAAATAGTTCAGCCATAGAAGAATGGTTCAAAAATATGGGAGGTTGTGATTATGGCAAAATTAGTACATCAATTATGTACCCAGCAAAATAGACAGAGGAGAGGTAGATACTTAGATATTTAGTTGCCTTTATTCAATATTCAAAGTACATTCATTTGGGGGTGGGGTGGGAGGACAGCACATCTGTTCAATTTTTTGTAATATTAATATTGTGAGAGACATGTCTGGTGTGTTGTGTGAATATTGGGGTTTCACTCAACTTCATGAAATCTCTAGAAATCTCTATTATAGGTTTTGTAATGACACTCACTCTGTAATATAATAGTCACCCTGTTAAATAGAAAGATCTGATAAAATGATGTTCCTGTAAAATATCTTTTCAAACGCAGACAAGAATTATAATGATTATTCTTAAAAAACAACAAATAGACTAGTAGTACCTTAAGACCAACAAAACATGGTATCTACATGTTTTGTTAGTCTTAAGGTGCTACTAGTCTGTTTGTTGTTTTTTAAGTTTTTCCTTTTACAGACTAACTCAGCTACCCCTCTGAAGTTAATGATTATTCTGTTTTGGCTACTTACTTGGCTTGCAAACTTAGTTATTTGTAAGCATGTTGCAACTTCCTAAATAATTACCTTAAAAATAACCATGTATTGTACATTTGGTCTTGAGCTGTGACGCCATCCTTCCCTCCAGGCCTCAGAACTGGAATTTGAATGTCTAGTGGCTATTTTTAGCACCATAGCATGAGGCTGAGGCTGCAGACCTGGGCTTTGACACTCATTGCTGCAGGTTTTTGTTTTGCCATGTAGACAGAACCAGGAATGTCAAGTGATTTTTACCCAAGGTCACAGCAAGAAAGAGACAGAGTTGGAAACAAAACAGGTCTTAACTCCAGTTCCATGCTTTAACTACCAGTTAACACACCTGCTTTTTTCCCCAAAGAACCTTACCACAGCTTTTGTTGGAAATACTATGCCGTCTCTTAGCCAAAATATTAAAGCAACCAAGCATCTATTTTATTTGTCTTCACTGGTGTCAAATCTCAGTCTTCTTGAAACTAACCTAATGCTTTCTATAGCTTTATCTCACTCTATTTGCCTGAAGCATCTTTCCATAGAACTAGATTGAGAGCCTCCACACCCAGAGCATTAAATCTAAAAAGTGCCTGCCACCCACATTGGTCCTTATTAAATTGTCAGCATACACCTTTCTCAAAATTACTGGGGTTCTCTCAGCAGTATTCCTAACCTGAAGGATCTAAGAAGCCAGCAGCAGCCCACCTCTTTCTCACTAAAAGGGCAGTTTCAAATGATCAATTCTTGTCTGAGTCTCCAGAAGGCAGAAGTGACATTACTGTCAGTATTGTCAATTTAATCCAGGGGGAACTTCACCAGTTCAGACACTTTAAAAGCATTTTCCCCCTTTATTGTAAATTACGACACTACAGAAGTAAGCAGGATCTGAAGGCATGCTTCCCTTACAAGCTAGCTGGAAGCAGAAAGAGGCCCTCTGTGTGTCTGTATAAATACAGTTTGCTCCTGTTTTGCTTAGATTTGTGAGATAATCGGCAGATGGAGTGGTATTTTGCTCATTGTAATCAACTTAATTTGTGACCCAACACCAGCTATGTTTATATTAAATGCAGGGATAGCTGAAATATGGTCACCAATGTTTGTAATTTAGTGGGAATATAGAAAAGCAGGACTGTGCTAAATCTGTTCCAAAAGGAAGGGAAGGGCTCACAGTTAGCAGAAGCTTCAGGGGGTAGCCGAGTTAGTCTGTACAGGATAAACTTAAAAAACAAAAAATGGTCTGGTAGCATTTTATAGACTAACAAAACATGTAGATGGTATCATGAGTTTTCGTGGGCACAGCCCACTTCTTCAGATGATCGGAATCTTGCTAAGCTGGACATGAATTCCAGGGGCCATGTCTACACTTGGAAACTATTTTGAAATAACTAAATTCATAACTCCCAAGTTTACAAAATTGAAATAGCGTGTCCCCTCTATGGGGAAGCCTCGAAATTAGTCTGAGACAGACTCCATTAAGGTGGATGTGCTACCTCGACTTATTCCTCAGGAAGCACTGGGGAGTAATTAGTTGGAATTAGTTCAAGTAGTTATTTTGAAATAGTGGCACTGGAGCGTCCAAACTAATGCTATTTCAAAATAACTATTTTAAAATTAGTGTTATTCCCTGAGGGCACGTCTACACAGCAGGGCTAAACTCGAAATAAACTACGCAAATTGAGCTACACTAATTGCATACCTTAAGTTGAACTAGCTTATTTTGACTTTTGGAGCTGTTTACACAGCAGTTATTTCGAAATAGAGCACTCTTCCCCCAACTTCCCTTACTCCTCGTACAATGAGGGTTGCAGAAAGTTGGAGTAAGCAGTCCTCCAGCTCAACATTATTTCAACATGATGTCAAAATAACTGCTTGTGTGTAGATGCAGACTCTTATTCCAGAATAACGTCAGTTATTCCAAAATAATGCTGCTGTGTAGACATACCCTGACAAAAGCAAGAGTACAGATTTTGAAATAAGTGGCTCCTTATTTTGAACTAATGGGCTTGGTACTGTGGACACTCCATTTATAAATTCAATATAAGGGGGTTTATTTTGAAATAAAGCCCTACTGTAGACCAGGGCTGAGAGAAGAGGGATGAGAGAAGGTTATTCTGGTTTGGAAGCTATATGCTCTCCCCTGCCTGGACTGGTTTGACCTTTCCCCCAACTGTTCAAAAAACAGAGCTAAATAGGCATCATTAGGCACCTCTTTCTTATGTTAATTGCGTTGGAGTTCTGTTTCTTCTATCCTGCTTGGTAAAGTTGAAATTACTTGGCAGAAGTCATAGCCAAGAAGTGGATGGCAGTGGATGATAGCTGACGGCCATCAGAGCAGTGGCAGACAACAGGGAGCAGGTGGATGGCGAGTGACGGGTGGCATGAGTAATATACCTCTTAACCTCCCTTCCCACCTAACATGGGAGGTGAACGCTGCATTTGCATCTCTGAACTGTGGGTCTGTACTGACCAAGGGCAGCAACTGTGAATGGGGTGCACAGAAGGGCTGGGCATGTGAAAGGGACATTTGAGGTGTGTCTATACTACGGGGCTTAACTCAAAATAAGCTATGCAAATTGAGCTACATCAATTGCGTAGCTTATTTTGAAATAGCTTATTTAGAAATTGGGAGCATCTACATAGCACTTATTTTGAAATAGAGCACTCTTCCTCTGACTTCCCTTAATCCTCATACAATGAGGGTTACAGGAGTCGGAGTAAGAAGTCCTCCAGCTTGACAGTATTTTGACACTATTTCAAAATAACTGCCTGCTGTGTAGACGCGGACTTAGTTATTTTGGAATAGCGCTAGTTATTTCAAAATAGCCTTGCAGTGGAGACGTACCCTTGGATTCCTGGACTTAAGAACCTGAGAGGAAAAGGACACTGCCCAATCTACTCCTTCCCCCCACTTCCAGAATCCTTCAGATTCTGCTTACACAAATAAAACACGTAGCGAGAGATGAATAGTACATGCCTTCCAAATTGCTTTTACTATTTTTTAAGAGCAAATACAAAGCAAATAATAAGTACACAGGAAAATAAGACTGATAAAAATAAGAATTCAACTTAGTGCAAAATGCAGCTCAGTAGTACTAATGTGCCTTGGGAACCATCCAGGTGTCCCCACCACCGGTTTTGGAAAGATTTATGATTCACAGAGCAAACAATTCAATCATCGGTGTTCACTGATTGGAAAGCATATAGACCAGAGGGATCCTGCAGCAAGTTTTACTGCAATGCCTTTTATCACTCTGATTGACAGATTTGTATTAGTTGGTGGAAGACCATTCTTGCTTGAACCAAGGAGGAGCCTTGCTTTGACAGTTTTTAGTCACCATCGTTCTATCAACGCTGTGACTGTTTTACTTTATCAAAAGGAAACAACTTCGCTTAGTGGATTGACGAACAGGGTAGAAGTCAGGTCTCCATGGTCCTGATCACAGCTCTGCCACAGAGTTGCTATGCAAGCATGTGCACATCCTGTCATACCCCCTGCCATCTGTGCCTAAATGTGCAGGTCTGTCAACAACAGCTACCTCATAGGAGCATTTTGAGGGTTAATTCATTCATATGCGAAAGGGGATTTGAGAGCCTCAGATAAAAGGCCTAATGTTTAGTTGCTATAAATTGACATAGCTTCATTGACTTTAATGTTGATTTTACACCAGCTGAGGCTCTGCCCTGAAAAATGCTATACAAATACAGAATATTACTATTATTTATTGTAAGTCCTCTCAACTCATAGGAATCCCTCTAATACACAGAATATATGATTAGGTCAGATCAATAAACCGCATATTTTCTTATGGTAAGAAAATAAATCAATAAATACCCTAGATTAGAAAATTTATTTCTAATACACCTACAAAGATGATCTCATCCCATTTAGATATGCTATTTACCAGCAGATCTGCAAACCAGCCAACATGTCTTTAAGTCATCTGCTGGGGAAGAAATTGTTTTTTGGTAGTTCCAGTGAAAGAAATGGGTTTAAGTGTAAGTGTATGAGTTGTATAGAGGAAGATAAAGATAGGCACAAAAAGAGCAAAACTTCCATCTTTTCTGCAGTTTTAGAAGGTGTCTGTAAACTCTCTAAACATATTATGCCTCAGCTATGCAGCAACTGGTAAGATAAAAAAATCACAGTAGTGTTATGTAAAGGTAAGTGGCGGACGAGACTGGGGCACCGAGTTAAACAAAACTAAACTATTCTTAGAAATTCAGAAAATTATGCACATTTTAAAACATGGGTGAAATATGGACTCTTCTGAAATCAATGTCAAAATCTCCATTTGACTTCAGTGGAACCAGGATTTCACCCTATACATTTTAACCTTGTAGTATCCCTATAAACTGTTCCTGCTATGACATAAAACATGTAAGGTGGAATTTTCAGTCGTATAAAAGATTTGGGCACAATTCCCCAGACATCCAAATACCCTAGGCAGTTTTCATTTGAGCATTGGGAGAAGTTGGGACTGTTGGCTGAGTTCTCAGAAAGAGGAACTCCTGTAGGTCTGTAAACACTTTGTAGCTCAGCAGTAAGGTGCTATTAGCTAGTAGTCAAATGGTATGTGTCATGTGGGTCAGATAATGTTATCAAGAGACCTACCCCTTTAATTTGTTCACTTTTTTGCTTCTAAATTTGCAACTTGAACACAGCACTAAAATAAGCGTTCAGTTGCATTTATCATTTTCTAAAAGTTTCATGCTCAGCTAAAAGTTACAACTATCCAGCAAAAACATCAATAAAGCCAAAGAAGTCCAACAAGCTGCTACATCAACATTTACAGTTGTCCTGGTTTCCCAGGTTCCTCTGTGAGATGGAAAAAAAAGGAAAGAATTCCACTTTGTTTTTGCTGAAGTTGTTCCATGCTGTTGGAGTCTTTTCATTAAATAATTCGGAGCTGTTGTTAAATGATGTGTCATCTGTTCCGATGGTAAATATTTTTTCCTCCATGCTGATCCCAGCTTTATTTTTAAGTGGAGAGTCCAATGTCTATAATTAAGTTCATGTATTCCCTAGCTGGCAGTACAGAAATGAAAGTCAACATACTTATTCTTAAGAATTAGTTGTAAATAATAAAGACCGAGATTTTCAAAGGTATTGGAAGCTGCTGGTTGCTTTTGAAAATCAGTCCTTTTATTTGTGACTAAATATAGACTGAGAAGGCTAATTTAAGGCTTTAGTTTCTAAAAACCCTGGCCAACGGGTCTTCCCTCATACCTTTTTATACAAAAAAGAACATCTACAGTGCTATAAAGAATATGTATAGCATTTCATATATAGATCATTTTTTATCCTAAATAAGCTGCTCTGATTTTTGAAGATGGAATATTCCTATTTAAAACATTTTCAGGAGCATGAATGATCTCATCAGAGAAAGATGCATATGCATGATGATCCAATCTTTACGTACATCATCACATGCTATATGTTCTACAAGATCCCTGACTCAGACTCGGGGTATGAATCAGGGTCATGTAATGAAGATGCTTGAAGTTGGGCACCCAGAAAATGAGCAGCACATAACTGGTAGCCACTTGTGGAAAAAAATGGTTCAAGTGACTTTTCTAGAATCACACAAGAATGCTGTGGCAGAGGCAGGACAGAATCCAGTTCTCCAGGTCTTCTTCAGCTGCTTTAACCTTAAGAACTTCTTGTCTCTTTCTGTAATCACATGCTTCATTCTTGATGCACACTTTCCAACTTGTGCAATAAAGGCGGGCAAGAGTCAGACAGACAACAGCATCTTTCTCGATACAACCCTGATTTATCTCCAGAGTAGGTCAATTCTGTGCACTGCTTGAAGCAGCATTCATGGGAGAGGGGGAGTATGGGGAGCAGAATGTGATCATATTATTGTCTTTTAATTACATAATGTATAAAAACATTCAGAACATTTGGCAACTGTTAATGACTCCGTTGAATCTAAAGGTATCTTCAGAATCATTCTACTTTGAAACAACTAGCACAAGAAGAGAAGAAATTTGCCTATTATAATTGTAAGCAGGATCTGAAGGAATGCTTCCATTATATAGCTGAAATATGGTTGTCAATGTCTGTAATTTTGTGGGAATACAAAAAAGCAAGACTGTATTAAATCTGTTCCAAAGGAAGGAGTTCACAGTTAGCAGAAAAAAATCTTGCTGAGCAGGGGCTCGACTTTAAGAGCTCTCTGGGTATGTCTACAAAGCAGGGCTAACGTCAAATTAAGCTATGCAACTTCAGCTATATCAATTGCATAGCTTTAGTCGATATAGTTTAACTTGGCTTTAGGCACTGTCTATACCAGTGGTCCCCAACACTGTGCCCGCAGGCGCCATGGCGCCCGCCGGGGCATTTATGTGCACCCACCTAGTGACCAGGGCCGGCCCGAGCCATTCTTGCGCCCCGGGACCCGGGTTCACGGCGCTTGCGCGGCCCCTGCTCCGGGCGCGCGGCGCATGCGCGGTACAGCCCCCAGGCGCGTGGCGCATGTGCAGCCCCGCCCCCGCCCGGCCCAGCAGCCCCAAAAGGTTGGGGACCACTGGTCTATACAGAAGGAAATTGAAGAAAAAACACTCTTCCTTTGACTTTCCTTATTCCTCATAAAATGAAGGTTACAGGAGTCGGAGTAAGAAGTCCTCCAGCTTGACATTATTTTGAAATAAAGGCTTATAGACACGCTCTTTGTTATTTCTGAATAATGTCAGTCACTGCTGTGTAGACATACCCTAAGAGGGCAAGAAGGGTGAGAAAAGGTTATTCTGGGCTGGAGGCTATATGTTCTCCCCTGCCTGAACTGGTTTGACCTGTTCTCAGAACTCTCCCACCCTTCAAAGAACAGAGCTAAATAGGCCTCATTAAGAGCCCTTTTCTTATGTTAATTGTGTTGGAGTTGTGTTCTACCTTGTTTGCTAAGTGTTGAAATCACTGGGAGCTGAAATCACTTGAGACTGATGGGCAGAAATCACAGCCAAGAAGTGCCTAGCAGTGGATAGTGATTGACATCCAACAGGGTGGCAGTGGAGAGATGCAATGAGTGGCCAGCAGGGTGGTGGCAGAGAGCTATGATGAGTGGCCAGCAGGGTGGCAGCAGAAAGCAATGAGCAGGTGGATGGTGAGTAAGTTGACTTTTTTTTACCTCCGCCTGCCCAGGATGGGAAGTGAACTCTGTGGATTCACCTCTGAACTCTGGATCTGCACTGACCTAGGCCAGTAGCTGTGGGTGGGGAGCAGAGAAGGGTTGGGCATGTGAAGAGGACATTTAGGTTGCTGGACTTAAGAACCTGGGAGGAAAAGGACATTGCCCAACCTACTGTGACCAGGACTTTTACTCGTGGTTTATGTTTATGAATCCTGTTTGTGGTGTTTTCCCAAATTAATATCAAGTTACTTCCTTTCATTTTATTAGAGGTTTCTTTCTATGCCGTTTTTTTCTGTGCTATTCGATGAATGAAAAGGAACCCCTAGATATTGAACCTAGCCCTGGCTGCTGCTCGCTCCACCTGGTAGAAGAGTTACATAATAAAATTCTTTTGGTCTTCAAGTGAACTGTAATGCTTCAGATAAAGTGACTGGGATCCCAGTTCATTAGCAGAATTCAAATATAGACTTAAAAGCTACAAGTAAGCACTTTTGTGCATTACACACAATGGCTGAAAAGCAGCCCTTCTTTCACTTAACTGACAAAACCTGTGTAAGGAATATTGAGACTGCAGCTTCCTACTGACGTTATTCCGAAATAACATAGTCTGTGTCTACATTACAAGCCTTTATTTCAACATAATGTAGAAATAATGTCAAGCTGGAGGACTTCCTACTCTGACTCCTGTAACCCTCATTTTACGAGGAGTAAGGGAAGTCGGAGGAAGAGTGATCTACCTCGGACTTCTTGCTGTGTAGACAGCACCAAAAGCCGAATTAAGCTATTTCAACTTAAGCTATGCAATTGATGTAGCTCAAGAAGCATAGCTTATTTTGGCTTTAGCTCTGCTGTGTAAGCGTGCCCTAAGACACTAGATCCTGCAAGCATTTGCTACTGTCTTTTAAACATTGGCTTTGTTTTCACTGCAAAATGAGATGCATTTTCTCAATATAAAATGGTAGAGAAGTAACTTTTACCTCATGGTAGATCAGGCCTAATCCTCCCACCTGGGGTTACCTTGATTAGCTAAACAGAACTGAAAACCTGCAGTGCCTTGTCTTCACTACCGTTTTCCATTGAAACACACAGTTGTTTTTTGCAGTGATGATGTTAGCCTCTGCCTTTCTATTAGCTACAATGTGTATTAGCTAAGATGTGCTTAAAAAGTCCAACATAGGCAAGGCACTGTGTCTGACCACATGCTAAATTGGTCCAGTTAAAGCTGAGGCTCTCATCAGGCGTTCACTGGACCAATTTAGCATTAGTTACAGTATACACTGCCTTGTTTACATGAGATGTCTGCCCTGTGTGTCATTGTAACAGAGGCAGGGATACCCTTGCTAGCTTTAATCTAGTAGTAAATAGGTGTGTAGATTTGGTAGCAAGTTCTTTTTGGACAGGCTTGCAGCTAGAGGACAAATTTACTGGGGTCCCTGGGTACATACTTCAATTTGAAGCCCATGCCAGCATGTCTATCGTATTATTATTATCTATGATAGCTAAATTAAAGCTTGCATGGATTTGCCTACTTCTGCTACAATCTTTTGCAGAGTAGATATGCCCTTATGTTAACACATTAGCCAGCACATTCTTAAATCCTAATCTAGACAAAGCCATAGTCTAATGGGACTAAACATGGTAGAGTACTACACTGCCTTGTAATTGTTTGAAGGACTGGGCCCTAAACTCTTAGTTTATTCTAGATTCCCCCCATCTGATATCAAAGCAAGCTGCAACACTGCTGCAGACTTACTTAAAGCTCTTCTTATTCTTTTGAATGTAATTGAAATCATTGTATCAGCTATCTTTCTTCATTGCCACAAATTTAAAAAGAAACAAAGGATTTTAAAACATGCTGCCTCATTAGATTAAATGCGTGTTTTTCTTTTTTCTACTTCCTTTCTCCCTCCTCTTGTCTTCTTGTCCAAATAAAAGTGACTGGAAAGGGACGGAAGTTGTAGAACGTGTGGAGGTTGGTGCTGGAAATGGCAGGAGGGGATGGGGGAGTAGAAGCCCAACACCACAGTTCTGCCAGCTGGGGTTTCGAAGAGAAGAGTCCAGCAAGGGATAAGCCTTGGAGTAAGAAAGTGACTAAATAAAGGGAAGTGACCCAGGTTCAGTTCCCTGCCCTCCCACAGACTTCCCATGTGAGTTTGGGCAAGTCACAATTAAAGCCAGTTTCTCTGTGCCTCAGTTCTCCACCTGGAACATAGTTTCTTTACCCCTTCCAACCAGGGTGTTGTGTTGATAAAGATTCTGAAGTGCTGAGAGAGTACATTAATAGGGGCCATATCTAAGACACCTTCCCTTGAAGCCTCTATTGAGACCAGTGTGTGTCAGCTGTATTGGTAATAGCAACAACTTTTCAAGGTGAAATACTTCAGTTTTAGATTTATTTTTTTCATGCCTTTATTTATCACCTAAAACAATGGGTCTTTGGCCTCTAAGCACCCTCATAATAACATTAATAATGACTGTGCTCTGGTAAATCATTATGACCAAGCAGCTGGTAATTTCATTAAAATTAAAACAAATTTATCCATGTTGAGCAGCATTTCAGAATACAGGATTTTATTCTTTTAACTTTAAAAGTACACAGATTTTTTCATACATACAAATATATATATATATATCTCTATATATATTACACACACACATTTAATTTCCAAACAGCTAAGTTGTACCATTTTGAAAAGTAGAGATTCATAATGAAGTCACCACCACAGCCTCCATAATTAATAGCAAATGTCCATCTTCTTTCCAGTAAGTTCTGTGTCTGGCATCACCCAAGAATTATTATCTAAACAACACAGAATGACAGGTAATTATGAACTATGCCTGGGCAGATAACCTTGCTGCACCAAAATGCATTTTTAAAAATTATATTATTGACTTTCTTTCGTAGGGTGTGTGGTTAATATACCTGTTCTGTTGTTAGCCCTATTTCTATTGTACTTATCTCTAGGTGCACTGGGGAAGGGGATGTAATTTCTTTTTTTTTTTTTTTTTTTTTTTTTGAATGGCCTGATTTAAAGGCCATTGAAATCAGTGTCAGTCTTCCATTGACTTCAGGTCAGGCCCTCTGTCAAGGCTAAATCCCCACTCTGGCATGATGAACGCAGAAGTACCCCAAAACCTTATCTTTCCAGGCTTTGGTATAAAACTTCCCCCTAAAATCTTAAAAACCTAGATTTTGGGGATAAAAATCCGCTGCCACCAACCAAGTAATGGTAAGAAAACCAGGGAAGAGATCACTTGGGAAATCTCAGTCCTAAAGTAAAACCAAGACACAAAAATTAACCAATACCAGGTTAATAACAAAGAAAGAACTTTTATTATCACCACAATACTCCTGTTACAAGCATAGTTGGGTTGGCTAGATGATAAGAGCCACCAATTAATAAACTCATGGGGAATTTTCCCACGGGGAACAAAACTTAGTTTCAAAAGAGAGGAAAACCCATTTTTAAATGCACAGACATCAGATCCACAGTTCCAAACCATAAAACAATAAAACCTAACAGATTTATCTAAACTTTACCCTACTTACAGATAGTGAAGAGTCTTTTCTTGGAGAGAGATACTGTGTCTGTCCCCCTCAGTATCTGGAGAGAAACTACTCAGGGACAAAAGAGGGAAAACACAAAAATTCCTTTGTCCCAGTTTGAAATTCCTACTTGCATTTCTATTGGCTGCCTGCTACCTGGCTAGGTACAGTTAACCCCTTAGTCCCCAGGCTGCTGGCTAACCCTCATGGTCATGACACCCTCACATACTTAATTGGCCATTATCACTATAGCAACTGAGCCCCTCTACTGCAGAGGTTGCAACTGCAGTGAGTGGAGGCTTCTCCACCCATGTGCCTATGCCTGTTCTGGAAAGGTCACTCTTAGAGGTGAAAGGGGTAGGTTAGATACAAGCCCACTGATGGGGAGAGGGCAAAAGGGGGCAGTTGCCCCAGGGCCTGGCAATACAAAAGTGCCTACGGCTCCCAGCTGCCGTCGCTACTGCAGCATCGGCAGTGGCTGGAGCCCCAAACCATTTAAATCACTGCTGAAGTGCCACACAGCACACTCCAGGCAGCACTAAAGGCTGGGAGGGATGCGGTGTGATGCGGTGTGTTCTGGGAGGTGCTGAGGGCTAGCTGTCCCTCAGGCCCATCCCTTCCACCTGAGGCCCTGCCCTTTCTAGAAGCACAGAGCTGCTCCCCCACCCCCATTTTGCCTAGAGTCCTGGCAAGACTGTTACCCCCCTGGTTAGATGCCCAGGCCATTCAGTCCTTGGCTTCTCTAATGCTAGGGTGCCAGTAGTTTGGGGGATTGAATTCTTTCCCACTGGGAAGCAGGCTAAGATCATCAATTCATTTCATATAGGCCAGTAAACCTGTTTCATAGTCAGACTGAGCCAGTCTAATTTAAACTGGAGATGCAGATGTGAAAAGCTCCACATCCCATTACCGGAATCATATGGTCCCCTTGGAATTTTATTCAATTAGTAGTTGCACTAAAGTCATGTATTCATTAACAAGGGAGTTGTTATATTTCGGTCTCTATCATATAGTACAGGGAAAATATATTCTTTTAACAAATATTTGTGTAAGTAAGCTCTAGAATATGTGTCTCTTTCTGCTGAGTTTGATTTTAGTGTATTTTAGAAACGATGTTTAAAATTATACTCCTTAGGTTTCCTTTTTCATACACTAACTAATCATTATGTAACCCAATAATGATCCTGGAGAAAAACCGCATAGGAGTAGGAAGAGGACATGAACAATAGACCTCTTTCATTTACATCTGACAATTATCTGAAAGTCTAGAGCATGGTACTTTTATGACTCAAAGACTTTGCAGTACTTACTGCTACAGGGCACCATTAATACAATCACGTGCGCTGTAATACCTGCCACCCTTTACATATTTTTCCTGAGACTCCACACAGGAGATAAATACACACACAAACATATGCTTCATTGTATTTATGTGATAAAATGGCTAAACACAATAAGGAAGGAATGTTAAAAGAACCAGACTAGTGAGGAAATTATCACTGAGTTGGAGGAGTTGAAGTGATGCTATTTTAATATAGACAGAGGATATTTCATTGTGTGTATTAGAGCTATCTGAATAATTGGATGCGAATAAATTACCCCACAAATTTAGCTCCTGCCCCTATGAATCTCTACACTGGCTTCACTTTTTATGAATTCATTTGCTATTTTAACGATTTAATGTTTTTACAAAAACACATTTCAGCCTGTGAGAAGTTCTGAGCTGTGCTCTTTAATTATTCATGTTTCCGAGTGTATTATTGATCACTTATGTCACCTGTGTGGGGGTTTTTTTCTCCCTGATTGGACAACAAATGTTTTAAATAGGAAAATAATGAATAGCAAATAAATACTTTCATTCACACACAAATGCCTTTATTGGTATGCAAGTGCAGGTGTTTAAATGCAGTTCAGCTATTCCCTAAACTTAAATATGAATAATAATCCCTTAATTTAAATGTTCATATGGAGTGAAATTCACTCTGTGCAGAGAGCTACCACAAGGTCTGTACACTAATGAAGTCTCATTACTGCCCTCAAAATAGCATTCAAGAAGGACTTCTCCCTCTCTGCACAGGGGAGAATTTCATTCCAATGGTGAACAGAAAAAGTGGAATGAACACTGTGGAACTGGCCAGGTCTTTGGAGCTTACACAAATGTTCCTCTACACCAGCTCCCTGACGGGGGCTACGTCTACACTGTAGCCTTCTTGTGGAAAAGCTTATGCAAATGAAGCGTGGCGTTTTATGGCTCTTGCGCAAGAGGGGTTTTTTGCGCATAAAGGAGCCGTCTATACAGCTCTTTTTTGCACAAAAGTCTCTTGAGCAAAAGAGGCTGCTCATTAATTATGCAAGTGAAACGCGGCAATATTTCACGCCGCGCTTCATTTGCATAAGCTTTTCTGCAAGAAGGCTACAGTGTAGACATAGCCTAAGTGAGCTGCTCTAGTGTGTATTTACACTCTTACAAAGGGGATATTTGTACATACTCATTTTTAAAAGATTATTTATGGAGATCTGTGTAACACTGGTATGAAATCACTAGAAGATTTACCTGGAATTGTTTGGATCCTTCATTCAATTAATTTTTGTTTTTCTTTGTTTATATCATTGCTCTGGGATGGGATGGGAATGAGGCATTCAGTACACAGGCTGCCCCAGGGAGAGAGGACTACCCTAGCCTCTTTTCACTGCAGCAACTTGGGGCCAGGTGAGAAATGCTTCTTTATAGCTGCTACAGCTCCAGCAGGCCTCGTTGGAGGAGGGTGCATGGCCCCTAGCTGGGACAGGTCCAGGTTTGTCTGCCCCCTGCGCTCTCCAGGCAAAGTGAGGAATGCAGCAGACTGCACTTTCCCCTCACTCCCTGATGAAGAGGAACAGCCAGCAGTGTTCCTGTACAAATTAGGGGGAGGGGAGCCTCAGCCCCTCCTCTTCCTAAAGGGCACTTGAGGGGTGGGAGGCTCAGGGCTGGAGCAGTCCTGGAGGGTATCTCCCGCCAGCCCCTTTCATCTGCCCAGTGATTCTATCTCGTTTCTGTATGGTTTTCTGAGAAGCAATCCCATTCCAGGCACATCCCATTTTCCCACAGACATTAGGTGTTCAGCATAAATCCATGAACTAAGCGTGAAGTTTCCAGGTTGCTTTGCAAACGTTTTTATGGGAGCTAGTCTTGAGAATTAAAAGTATGACTTTACTAAAGAATACACAAATCAAAAGAAAGGGCATTTTTTTGTCAGGTCAACCTCAAGATGCAAACAGGTACAAGTTATCTTGGGGAGTTACTTCCCTGCGTCAGCGCCTCATTCCCGGGACAGTATTTTATACCCTCTTTCCTCCACCAGCCATTGCTTGATTCACAGAGCAAACCCCCTCCCCCAACAATGTAGCAGGAGGAAGTATTATTTTACAAAAGCTTCCTTAGCATTCCATTGTTTTCAGTGGCTTCCTTCCTGTTTTAAATGTGCACAAAGATAGGGCTAGTCAAAGCATTTTGGGAATTCCTAACATTGACATTATTGTTTGTCAAGTTTCAGATTTAAAAAAAATCTGAAAAGTTAGTATTTTTTAGAAACTCCACCAAATTTTCAATTCGTGTTATTCAGATCTATATCTACCTTTTATTAGCAAGGAACTCAGATTGTAAGCATAGCAACCTTAATGATGACAGTTACTTTTAGCCTCACATAAAAAGCAAGAAAGCAAAACTTCAAAAGCTATTTGTAGTCCACTTTCTTATCCTTTCAGTGCATCCTCTTATCACCAATTGTTTGAGAGTAGTGAACTGGCCTCTCTTTCCTTTATTGTACCAGTTCAGAAGTGTGACCTATACACTTGGCCTCTCTTTACAGCTCCAGCCCTTTGGCTGGGGCCTTTGGGTCTCTCCCCTAAGAAGAGATTTCTCCGTAAGGGCTTATAATGGGTTCAGAAGTCCTGGGTTACAACATCCCTCTTTCTCTTCTTCACCAGGGAAGGAAGAAAAGAAAGTCAAAACAGGAACCAAAGTGAAGTGATCGCACACAACACAACCCCTCTCCCCTCCAATCTGGGGCTTCAGCAGTCTTTGGCTTCTTTCAGCACTGAGGTGGTAGGGGGACCCCCAAACCCACTCCCTTCTCTGTGTTCCAGCACAGAGGCCCTATGTTAGGTAGTCAAGGACTACACACATAAGTTTCCTACTACCCCATTAGGTTGCTTCATGCCTATGGCCTTTGCAAGCATCTGCTGCATAACACCCATCCCTGAATCCATCTACCAGAGAACAGATACTGCAGTAGATGAGTGAAATGAACGTACACCACATTTTCCTCCCTCTCCCTACCCCTGACTTCCAGGTATACATGAGATAATAGTCCCTCTGTAATGTAGAAAGGTAAGAATAGAGAAGAACCTTATTTCTGATAATTTATGCACAGAATGCCTCACATATTTTTTGTCTGATCATAATTCATTTGAAGTCCTTTAATTTGGAACAAAAAGTAAAATATTATCAAACCTCTCTGAGAGCAACATCTGATCACTCCACTTATTTTGTCATATATTGGCCATTATTTATATATTAGTTTTTATTGTAGCTTGTAAGTTCTTTGGGGGCAGGAATAATCTTTTATTTATATGTATGTACGTACACATGTTTCAAAATGGAGCCCTGTACCTGACTGGGACAGGCATAATACCGGCCATCACAAAAGAAATAACATACTATTTTAAACATTATATCAAGTGTTTTGAATATTTCAGAAGAATTATTATTATTATACGTATAGATCCAATCTATACACCAGCCTCTGGATTATACTGCAAAGTGAAGAAAGTTCCATAGACATCCAAAAGAGACAGTATGTCACAGTCTGATGCTAGCATTCATTTTAAAAGTTACTGCTGAGTTCAATGGGCTTTGAATCAGACCTTAACTTTTTCAGTTTTTAACTCTGGTTATCTGACCCTAGAAATTAATAGAGTAGATCTGGGAGTATAGAAATATATTGAGAGTAAAAAATTAAAATAGTTTCTTACAGATATGTTGAAGGATTGTTTCTCTTACAGTTGCAATTTGCAGCTGCAGTGTATTTATGTAGAGGTTTCTCTGTAATCACATCTAGAATTCGCCTGTAATCATGTTTAGAATGCTTTTGTCTGCAGACACTACAAAATCTTGCTGGGGAAAGAAAGGGGATATTCAGTGTTAGTACATACTTAAATGGTGGTTTCATTTTGATATTCCACAATTTTCTTTTTCTGTGTCATCAGAATCCAGTGCAATGTTGTGGTCAAGGCAGTTCCTGGGAACCTGTTTTTTAAAGGCATAAATATGTCTATTGGGTATGTACAACATCTTAGAAATCCTAAATACTAGAATATAAAACACCCTCAAGTTTTTTGAAAAACATCTGATCCATATTGGCTAATTCAATGTGGCAAGGGATTAATGGGATTGGACTGACTCTGGAAGGCTGTGTAGTAGAAAAGACAACACAGAGACTGATAGCAGACTTCTTAGCACAGCCCAATGGACAAGATGGATTCAACAATTTTTGTTAGGAACATGGGGATTATCATAGTGGATCGGTCTTTTACTCCAGCATCCAGTCTCTGAGAGCTGACATTATCAGATGCATCAAGATACAAGAATTCTTGAAAAGACAATCAAGGAATAGTTTGCCCTTAGATTAAGTTTCTTCCTATCCCAGGCATTTAGTGCTTGATTTATGACCTGAAGCATGAAGGTTTTCATTGATTATGTTTTTAATCATATCTCAGTTAATTATGGACTTAATTTGTCATCTTCTACACAAACTACCCAGAAGCACTTCACAGAGTTAAATATCGGACAATATACATTACTACAGCATAAATTACTCAACTAACGATGTTGTAAAAGACTTTGTATTTAGCTTAGTGCATTTCTCCCTTCTCCCCCTTGCCCTCATCCCTTTGGGCTGGATGCAAGTTAAATCAATATTAACTGGATTTAAACCAATATAAGAGCTTTCTTGTGAGTGGAGAAGGAATTGTTCTCTGAGCCTTAAGGATCTGTCATTCCCTCTTGGCTCTTTCCCTTTGAGGCCCCAGATCACAACAAATCTGTCATCCAGAGGAAGACTGTATGAGGCTCCCTGTGGAGCCTGGAAAAGCCTTTCCTACAAGAGCCAAAGGGGATTGCTAGAGAACGAAGGCGATGCTCCTTCTAAATGTATTCTCCACACCCTTTGGACCGAGCCAGCAGAAAAGCATGGGACCTGATCTCCGTGGCTCAGAATAGCTGAACTTTATCAGAATTCCTTACTGAATCTCTACTTAGAGTGAAAGGCACTGACATTGTACACACTGCCACAAATTCCTCTTGTCAAATGGCATTTTAATGATTACATCCTCTTATACATGTCTAATTCTGCAACGCCACATTCAGCATACTGGCCTGTTTTCATGTGAGGCAGTATTGCCAAGAGCCTCTTCCTGATCTCATTTC
Source organism: Pelochelys cantorii (assembly GCA_032595735.1). Classification (NCBI taxonomy): domain Eukaryota; kingdom Metazoa; phylum Chordata; order Testudines; family Trionychidae; genus Pelochelys; species Pelochelys cantorii. The sequence continues at coordinate 61,291,556 of CM064330.1, forward strand.
CATGCATGTAGCTTTGTGTGCATACAGCACCAATGTGTGCATTTTTATGCATGATTACTCATGCACAAAAATGATAGAATGCAGATGGGAGGAGGCATTGTGTGTCATTTACCAATGCACATGGGACTTCCGTATGTCAATTCGGTCAGCCATATGTACAAATTATAGTGTGGAAAATTTGCAGATGCAAGTTATTAGATATGCATTTATGTGCATGGAAATATTAAGGCCCTATTTCAAAACTATCTGCTCCTAAATGTGTGAATTTACATTTTTTACCACCTCATTTAGTTTTTTAATTTATTTTTAATTGACTGCAAAAACAATTGTGTGATCAGTGCAAATTATTTTTCATACCACCAAGATTCTGACCCTGTCTCTTTATTTCATGTGTACAACAGGAACTAAAAAGCTCACATGCCTCATTTCTGAAGTAATCACATCTGTGCTTTGTAGCAATTTAAATGATAAGCAAACTTTGCACTGTGTGATAATGGAAAGCTATTAGACTGTTTTTCTTCTCTTTGGTCTGTGAATTTGGCATTTATCTAGATTGTTAGCTGATAGAATGGGAATATGGTACATTTTTACAGAGGGCATTGCAGATGTGAGGATAAGTTTAACAACAATGGAATTACAGATAGCCCATAAAAAATAAAAGAATCAATGCAAACCTTTTAGAAAATGAGAAATTAGGTTTTGCCTGTGTTTGAATGATGGTATTTCATCTGTTGTTAAATAGAACATAAAAAAACCACCCCTAATTTCCTTCCACATTTTAGCTAATCAATGCTTTGCTTTTCTCAAGTATTAATAGAACAGAAAGTTCTTTTAAAAATCACTGGTGAATACTAATTGCCTGTTTAAAAACTTGCCAAGCAGCATGTGACAAATAGAGATCTACAGCAGGTAAGGCACTTGCCCACAAATTCTTTGTTAGCTAGGATGCACAGAGTTACCACACCAGCTATTCTAAATTTAAATGACCCCTTTACTAAACATGCTAGTGCATGTTCTGCAACAATTTGATGCCTAGCTTGATTAAAATCACAATCATTCCCAATGGAGATAGAAAGCACTGTAACCGGTGGCACTGAACATCTATTTTATTTAGTAACTATGAATTTTTTTTAGTTGTTTTAAACAAATTTGAGCTAAAAGGTGGGGGGGGGGGTCAGTTTCCACAAATACCTGCCGATGAACACCACTTGCAGGAAAAAAACAGATATTTTGAGGGTAAGATTTGTAATACAGTGAGTATCAGTGAAGCAAAGATTATGAATTGAGTGAGTTATGACTACAGACCCTGGGCCAGATTCTTCTCCCTATCATACCAGCAGAAAGCTGGAGCTGCTATTTTGATTTCAGTGGAACTACTTCTGATTTATCCTGGAATGCCTGAAGGCTGAATTGGCCTAGTGTGCAATTCTGCACGAGCCTATCACCACCCACAGCAGCCTCCCTTATCAGCATATTATTATTATCATATGCTTCGAAGAAAAAATAACTTAACCTGAATTACTATATAGCAGGAATTTTTCTGATACAGGCAAATGGAGAGCCTAAGACTACATAGCAATAATTTTTCCCAATAGGGCAAGACTCTCCAAGTAGCCCCATGACCTGCCTAGAAATTATTGTGGGTGCCTTCCCTCACTTTCAAGGAAAAGGAACATCCTGCTTCCTGCTCTTCCCTACAAGCTCTAATAGCAAGGAATGCATTAGTGCACTGTATGGTAGGTGTCACTGTGGATTAGCACTCCTGTCTTTGGGCTGAAGGCTCCTGGATTTGGGTTGTGCTCATAATACAGGTTCATAAGCAATGTTCACATTATAGAATCAGAAAATGACAGTGCTGCACACTTGGCAAACCTGTCGATGGGGGAGAGGCAAAGGGAGCAATTGCCCCAGGATCCAGCAATATAAAAGGACCTGGATTTCCCAGCCAGTGCAGCACCAGTGGCACCCGGAGACCTGGGCCCTTTAAATTGTCACTGGAGCCCCATTCAATGTGCTGCAGAGCCCTGGGTGATATGCTACAGATGGTGCTGGGGAGGGTACCGCCCAGGCAGCACTGAGGACTGGCTACCCGGGTTCTGGCCCCACCACTTCCACTCAAGGCCCTGCCTCTTCTGGGAGCCCAGAGCCACCTCCCCCACAACTTGCCCAGGGCCCCAGCAAGTCTGTCAGCTCTCCTGATGGTGGAGTTTTCTCAGTTAGATTAGACTTTTAGCCAGAATCCTTTTTGCTCACCTCTGGTGGCTACAGGAAGGAATAATCCCATGGTGCATTTTAAAAGCATTAGGATTAATATTTAGACTGCACTCAAAGTGCACCAGGCACAGTCCCTTCTCCAAAGTATAGACATAATTAAGAAAATAAAAAGGTAGGGTTGGGGAAGAAAATGGGACAACAACAAGAAAAACAATCAGATCATAGCTAGGCTATTTTAACTATGATTTTATGTGTGTGTGTGTGTGTGTGTGTGTGTGTGTGTGTGTGTGCTTTAAAAACAGATCCATTACTGCATATGAAATGGCTGCCATATTTGCTTGTTCTGCTAGTACAGCCAGTCCCCAAGTTGCGAACGGTCGACTTACGACCGTTCGCAGTTACGACCGAAGCTGTCATAAATGGCAGACCCCGAGTTACGAACGCGATCCGCGCTTACGAACAGCGCGGTCGCATGTAACTCTATGGGGTCCGACTTACGAACAAACCGAGTTACGACCAATTACTTGGTCCGTAAGCGGTTCGTAAGTCGGAGAGAGACTGTATATTTTTGTTCCCTTAGCCTCCAGTACTGAAAACATTTACATATGTGCTTTATCTGCATGAGTAGTCACACTGAATTCAGTAGCAGAACTCATATGTGTCAATTTTTGCATGTGAGTATTTGCGGGATCAGGGTGTTTAAAAGACCTTATATAAATATTTTGTCTTATACACCTGAGAAACTTAAGGCGCAGTCAGGGCTGAGAGAAAGAGAGTGGGAGACGCTAATAGAAGGTGTGTAAGTAGCCTGTGCTTATTGTTTATCTATCTGTTAGTGCCATCAGTAGATTACTGGAATAGCTTTTTAACAAGATTTCATTGGTCATTTTCACCTCATTGGCTGAGAAACACCGGAGCATTTCAGCCACAAGGGTAATCAACAAGATTGTTGCAAATGGTCAGTGTCAGCATAAAAATTATTATGACATCAATGAACCCCTGGAGTGGACTTTGTCAGCTTCTTCATCTCAAGACCAACAATGGAGGTATTTGAAACTAAACCAAACAAGTTTGGTTTTGGCAGTTTGTGTCACAGGGACCTATTATTAGACTGGGAGACCAACAACTTCTGAAGCCTTAGGCCCAAGGAGTGCTGCTACACGCCCAGTGACCCTGAGGGCTGGACCCCAGGGCAGTTGCGAAAAAAACCCCATCAGTAATGGTATACCCAGAAAATAACACCAGATCACTTTGAGCACCTTGCCAGAAATCAGTCTGGATGGTGCTCAGTTTGCAAGGAGGCTATCACCTTTGGGACGTGCAATAATGATGACTGGAAAAAATTTATTCTATCTTTGTCAGCCTTAGTTGGAAACGTGTTTTATCAAACAGAACAGGCACCCTACTGTTGCTCAAAATGATCTGGTACACGTGACAGTTTTGGAAGCCAAAATGACAATGGTGACAAATAAACATCAAAATATTCCCACACAGCATCTTCTTAGCATACGTAGTTTTGTGCAAAGAATTCATGAATGAATTCCAAATTAGCTGTATTTTGGTTGTCAGGCTGTCACTAGCCATCAGATTGATGACACCCTCGCTTCCTGTCACTCTGCAATCATATCTGACATATGCAGCTTGTTAAATTCTGGTTCACAGGCTTCACTGGTATAATATTTTCCTTTGTATTTCAATATGAGTATAGTTATGTGTAGAAAAACAACTACGAGTAACAAATGGATGCAACTAGATGTTAATTGAAATGAAGTAGCTGATCACAGCTTTATGGTATTTTAAATGGTAAATCAGAAAAATTGCTAAAATTAAAGTTAGCTGAATCCCATATAAACATTCCTGAAATTCATTTGGTTGGATCTGATTTTTTTAAGTGTTTTGCAGGTTGTTGGGGTTTTTTTTCATTTCCAGTTTTATTATATGTTGTACATATGACATATTCCCAATGGGCTTAATTCCAAAATACTAATTTAGGGCCATATTGTGTCATACATTTTGTAAGCAAAATTGCCCATTGCTTCTAAAGGCATGTTTACACTGGAAATGCGATAGCAATGCTGCTGCAGCACTGTGGCATAATAACTCCCAAAATAACTATTTCTAAATAGCGTGTCCACGCTACAGAGAAGTCTTGAAATTAGTCCAAGGGAGACTACCTCAACTTAGAACCCCAGGAAGCACTGAGGAGTAATTACTTTGAATGACTCTGGGGAGCAGTTATTTTGAAATAGCAGCAGTGGAGCATCCACACTACTGCTGTTTCAAAATAACTGTTTTGAAATAAGCGTTATTCTTTGTTGAAAGCAGGAGTTATTATTTTGAAATAACCAGTCCATTATTTTGAAATAACGGACTTGGTAGTGTGAATACAGGCCCCTCCCTAGCCCATATGTCTTTATCAAATGTGTAGCAGCTGGTATAAGATAAGAGCCAGTCCTTAGCTTTCAATCTATAGCTTTCCTGTCACTATTTGCAGAGTAGCTCTATTAATCTACAAATTCATTTTTTTTAAACTTCCCAGATTATCAATAGCTTCCTGCTGGTTAATATGCCATGTTTTCCTCATCTGTTTGAGACAATGAAGGTTTATCAAACATTGCTGCATCAGCACACATCATGCCAGACACCTGTATTTGAACAATTAGCTTATTATAATATGTGTCTTACAGGTGATGAAATACACAAAAGGTGGCACCTTAACTTCATAGGTGAGTAAAGCTTAAAGCAAGCTAAGGCACATAGAAGAACATAATTTGTTGGGCAAAAGTCAACATGGTTTCTGTAAAGGGAAATCATGTCTTACTAATCTATTAGAGTTCTCTGAAGGGGTTAACAAACATGCAGACAAGGGGGATCCAGTAGATATAGTATACTTAGATTTTTCAGAAAGCCTTTGACAAGGTTCCTCACCAAAGGCTCTTGTGTAAATTACATTGCCATGGGATAAGAGGGAAGGTCCTTTCATGGATTGAGAAGTGGCTAAAAGACAGGAAACAAAAGGTAGGAATAAATGGTAAATTTTCAGAATGGAGAGGGGTAACTAGTGGTGTCCCCCAAGGGTCAGTCCTGGGACCAATCCTGTTCAACTTATTCATAAATGATCTGGAGAAAGGGGTAAGCAGTGAGGTGGTAAAGTTTGCGGATGATACCAAACTGTTTAGGATAGTCAAGACAGAAGCAGACTGTGAGGGACTCCAAAAAGATCTCACCAAACTGAGTGATTGGGCAACAAAATGGCAAATGAAATTTAATGTGGATGGGTGTAGAGTAGTGCACATTGGGAAGAATAGCCCCAAGTATGCGTACAGTATGATGGGGGCTAATTTGGCTTTGACAAATCAGGAGAGAGATCTTGGAGTTATCATGGATAGTTCCCTGAAGGCTTCCACACAGTGTGCAGCGGCGGTCAAAGAGGCAAATGGGATGCTAGGAATTATTAAGAAAGGGATAGAAAATAAGACCCAGAATATCTTACTGCCCCTGTATAAAACTATGGTACGCCCACATCTTGAATACTGTGTACAGATGTGGTCTCCTCACCTCAAAAAAGATATTTTGGCTTTGGAAAGGATTCAGAAAAGGGCAACTAAAATGATTAGGGGTTTGGAACGGGTCCCATATGAAGAGAGGTTAAAATGACTGGGACTTTTCAGTTTAGAAAAGAGGAGACTGAGGAGGGATATGATAGAGGTATATAAAATCATGAGTGGTGTGGAGAGGGCAAATAAAGAAAACTTATTTATTAGTTCCCATAATAGAAGAACTAGAGGACACCAAATGAAGTTAATGGGTAGCACGTTTAAAACTAATAAAAGAAAGTTCTTCTTCACACAGCGTGTAGTCAACCTGTGGAACTCCTTGCCAGAGGAGGCTGTGAAGGCTAGGATTATAATAGAGTTTAAAGAGAAGCTGGATAATTTCATGGAGGTTAGGTCCATAAAAGGCTATTAGCCAGGGGATAGAAATGGTGTCCCTGGCCTCTGTGTGTCAGAGGCTGGAGAAGGATGGCAGGAGACAAATCGCTTGATCATTGTCTTCGGTCCACCCTCTGTGGGGCACCTGGTGCTGGCCACTGTTGGCAGACAGGCTACTGGGCTAGATGGACCTTTGGTCTGACCCAGTACGGCCATTCTTATGTTCTAATCCTGAGAGTGGAATTATTGTATTCCAATGATTTCTAGAGATATCTCCCAGAAAGAAAGAAATACTTACCGTGTGAGGGCAGGATTGTTTTCCAGACATGTCTATCAAGGTTAAAGAAATTCCTATCTTCTCAGTTGGGGTAGTCATGCACATACTCCTTTTTGGGGCGGGGTGGCTGATCCTGATAAACTGCTGAGCACCTGGGACATGCATTGAGAATGAGGTATATTACTCCTTTCCAGATCAGGCCTTAAGTTCTGCATAGTGGCAGGGTTATAGTTACACTGTAAAATTTAGCATCTTATTCATATCCATTCTATGGCTTTTTTTATAACAACAAAACAGCAAAACTTTTCTTATATTCAGTCAGTATTGCAGGATTTTCCTATACACAATCGGTATCACATTTCTGCACCATTCCCCTCTTTCCCGTGTTCCTAAGATAAATAAAGCTGCTGTTACTGAGGCTTTATGTACCTTGATCTCACTATTAATTACTATTATCATTTGTCCTTTAATATTGACAATGGATCATTGTTAGATTAAAATAATTGTTAATTACAAAAATAAATATTCTTAAATTTAGAATAGCTAAAGATTAAACATTATCTTTTATTTGCTAAAGATCTTTCTGTCTGAATATGTTTTCCCGTCCTAGGAAAAAAATGTATTTGCCTCAGGCTGGAGGCTGAAGAACACCACTCATGTCATTTAGTTTTGATGCATTGCTTTCTGGCTTTATAAGCCAGGCGTGGCAGGTAGACTCAGATTGATTAATATCTTTGAGAGTTTGTACTTGAAAACTTTCTGAGCCGTATAACATATATTACCGTTTCAAGATAGTCATCTGCAACTAACTCCTGAGAGGCAGTATTTTGTCTGTCCAGTGCCTGGAACATAGGGACTGCAACATTTTTGCAGTATGTTAGATCTGAGATTAAATTATTCTGCATCCCAAGCCTGCATCCCAAGCCTGTAAATGACCAAGTTAGGTCATTTACAGGCCAATCCTACAGTCTTTCAGAACAGAAGGAACAGAATTATCAGACATATAGATTAACATAATTTGTTGGGGGAGAGTAAACATGGTTTTTATGAGGGGAAATCATGTCTCACCAATCTACTAACATTTTTGAGAGAGTCAACAAACATATATAGACAAGGGGGGGATCTAGTGGATACAGTGAACTTAAATGTACAGAAAGTCTTTGACAAGATCCCTCACTAAAGGTTCTTAAGTGAAGTAAGCTGTCATGGGATAAGAAGGAAGGTCCTCTTGTTAACTGGTTAAAAGATAGGAAACAAAGGGTAGGAATAAATGGCCAGTTTTCAGAATGGAGAGAGGTAACTACTGGTGTCCCCTAAGAGTCTGTCCTAGGACAACTCCTATTCAACATGTTGATAAATGATCTGGAGAAAGAGGTAAATAGTGAGGTGGCAAATTTTGTGGATGATACAAAACTGCTCAGTATAGTTAAATTCATAGCAGACTGCGAATAGCTTCTCACAAAACTGAGTGAGTGGGCAACAAAATAGGAGATGAAATTCAGTGTTGATAAATGCAAGGTAAGAACATTGGAAAACATAATCCCAGCTATATATATAAAATGATGGGGTCTAAATTAGCTGTTACCATTCAAGAGAGAGATCTTGAAGTCATTGTGGTTAATTCTCTGAAAACATCCACTCAATGTGCAGCAGCAGTCAAAAAAAGCAAACAGAATTTTGATAGTCATTAAGAAAGGAATAGATAATAAGACAAAAATATCTTACTGCCTCTTTATAAATCAGGCCCACATTTTGAATACTGAGTGCAGGTGTGGTTGTCTCATCTCAAAAAAATATTGCAATTGGAAAACATTCAGAAAGAGCAACAAAAATTATTAGGGGTATGGAACAGCTACCATCTGAGGAGAGATAGATGAGGCTGGGACTTTTTATCTTGGAAAAAAGATGACTAAGGGGGGATATACAATCATGACTGGTGTGAAGAAAGTAAATAAGGAGGAGTTATTTACTCCTTCCTGTAACACAAGAACCAGGGGTCACCAAATGGAATTAATGGGCGGCAGGTTAAAAACAAACAAAAGGAAGTATGTCTTCACACATTGCCCAGTCATCCTGTGGAACTCCTTGTCAGAGGATTTTGTGAAGACCAAGACTTTAACAGAGTTCAAAAATAATTAGATAAGTTCATGGAGGATAGGTCCATCAATGGCTATTAGCCAGAAAGGTAAGGGTGGTGTACCTAGCCTCTTTCAGTGCTGGAAATGGGCAACAGGGGATGGATCGCTTGATGAGTACCTGTTCTGTTCATTCCCTTTGGAGCACCTGCCATTGGCCACTGTTGGAAGACAGGATAGTTGGCTAGATGGACCTTTGTTCTGACCCATTAGGGCCAAAACTGGAATTGTTTATCTACTTCATTCCTAACAAACTTTGGCCTTCACAGAAAGTGAGCAAAACAAAGCTGAACAAAAGAAAAACCTGATGGATCAAGGTTTTGCAACACCAAAGTCTTTCTTGGCTCACTTGTGCTCAACCAAAAAGGATGTACAAGGCAGAAGAGGATTCATGTTGCTTTCCCCAGCTCATGCTAGTAAGCAGGGGATGGACACAGTCTTACTGGGGAACATAGGGACAGTTTCCTGCTAGTGTCTTCATGGAAATTAGTTACGCAGACTTGGCAGCCCTAGAGGCTAGAAGATTTCCCTGGGTAGGAGAATCTTCCAACAATGCAGGGTTGACCCATTCCCTATGTCAGAGGCATGGTGAGTTGTAAGCAGGCCCAGTCAGAGTATTCCTATACCACAGTGTTCCTCAACTGCCAGAACATCGCTTAGGAGGCATCAGCAGCCAGCACAAAGTACAGCCGATCTAAGGCTGCTCCACTATGTGCTAGAAATACTAGGGGGGTTGTACATTTTTAACTATGCTATATAAGCTGCAGACGAGCCCTAGTTAAGATCAGGATGAAAATAATATACTAAGTAGAAAGAGCTGAGAATTGTTCTCCCTGTTCCATTGCCCAGCTCTAGTACTAAATGACTTGGCCAAGATCCCACAGGATTCAACTAACTTCAGATAAGTTATTTTGGTTTAGGCCCCACAGTGAAGCAGAAAGATCTGCTCCTTTAAGAGCCTGCAAAGCCAGGGAGCAGCAAGCTCCCTAGCCTAAGGAGAAGCACAACAGGCAAGTGTTGGGAACCAGCTGGTCCAGCTCAGCAGCAGCTAATGATTGACTCTCATTCTCAGTTGGAAGGTATAATTAAGGACCTGGCTTTTTAAGGGGGGAGGGAGTAAAAGCAGGGTGTATTAGAAGTGCTTTACTGGGGAGCAATGGAAAACTGCATTAAGGTAAGTGTGACTGTAGCCCCCGTGAGGCAGGGTGTAGAGGACCTTGAAGTGTCTACCCAGGATTATATAATTTTTCAGAGGGGTAGCTGGGTTAGTCTGTACAGGATAAACTTAAAAAAACAACAAATAGTCTGGTAGCACATTAAAGACTAACAAAACATGTACATGGTATCATGAGCTTTCATGGGCACAGCCCACTTCAGATGACTGGAGTGTTGGAGATATGGGTTGTGCCCATGCAAACTCATGATACCATCTACATGCTTTGTTAGTCTTTAATGTGCTACCAAACTATTTGTTGTTTTTTAAAGTTTTATATAACTTGTTACTTTTCAATATTTTTTTTTCTTTGCTTAGATCAGGGGTGGGGAACCTCTCCTGGGCCAGGAGCAGCTGACCCACAGAAAAATCAGTCTGGGTCTGCACACAAGTGAGAAGGGGGAAAAACCCCCAAACACCATTGACATGGCCCCTGACTGAGAAGCAGAAAGACATTCCTCTTCCACACCAGAGCGTAGGAGCTAGTAAATTTTGTGTGCTCCACCCCTGAAGTGGGGCAGCTGGAGCTTTGGGGACTGGATCGAGGGAAGCCAGGGACTGGATGTGGCCCCTGGGCCTTAGGTTCCCCACCCCAGGTTTAGAAAAAGAATGAAAGAGCCTGTGTGCTGAAGGTTAAACCAGTGTTCAGCATGGCTGATTGTTTTGTCTGCAAGCAGGTGGATAGGCTTGTCAAACTATGCCCTGTAACTCAGAACAGAATTTGGCCTGGTCTGCTCCTGATCCCGTGTGTTTTAGTCCAACATAAATAAATTGACACATGTGGAAAGGGTGTTCTCTCAGCTGTTCTAGTTGTAAAATTCTTTCATTTAACCATCAGTGCCCATTACATTCCAAACATTGATACAGAAATTGTTCCCTGCTGCTGACTGGTTATTTGTTATAAACCACAACTGAAGAATTTCCAGATGCTGTAAGTTAGCTAATTTTCTTTTTTTTTTTTTAAAGGGGGGGGGGGGTGAGCATCAGCATTCAGTAGCTTATAAATAAATTCTCTTAAGAGAGGAGGAGGTTATTGGATACCAGAAAGATTAGTGCAATATAGAAACCTAGACAGATAATACAGGACTACTTAAGAGATTGAGAATGGGGTTTAATTGTGAAATTGGCAACACTTTTATAGTTGCACCTAGAGGCCCTGCTACAGGACCATTGTTTTTTAAGGGTTTTTTTTAAGTTGTAGACTAACACTGAGAGACTTGCAAACATACTAACAGGTAGTTCCTTGCCCAAAGAGTCTACAGTCTGAAGACCAATAGTGGGATGGGACTTGGCTAAGGTCCTCATAGATCAACATTCACATCACATTCTCCATCAATACCTGTCACAAGCCAGGGAAGGTAAAGATCTAATCAGTGGGTTAACTTCAGAGAGGAACCCTGGTCATATGACACCTGAGGTATGTTGCACATACATCAGGTCAGTAATAAAGATATGAATAGGTCTCCAGACTTCTAGGCCACTGCCCTACTCATTAGCGCCCAGGCACATCTGCACATCATCATTTATAGCTATTTTTGTTTTAATTTAGAAGAGAGAGGAGGTTCTGTCTGTGATTTTTTTTTCCCCCAAGAGCCACAGTGTAATAAGTTAATTATAATCTTGCTCTCCATTCCTAGTCTTCTAATTCCAAGGACAGGTGTTGAAAGATCCCCTTTCACATGGTCTCTCCTTTTTCTGCAGAATATTTCTGCTTGGCCAAGATTGACAAAAGCCCAAACTCTAAGACTGTGATCAGCCAACCTTTGAGAATGCTTGTCCCCATTCTTTCTCCATCAAGTGAAGATGGGAAAACACATTGCCAGAAAACAATCTGCTTGTTGTGTATGACATCAGTGTGGAAAAAATCTTTAAACAAACCTGAAGGTGAGGACATGGGAAAATAACCCTGCTTTCTTGGCAAACAATTATGTTAGCTGTAAATGCCAGTGGCCACAAGTGGGACTCTCAGTAGCTGCTAAGGCTGTGGGTTTGAAACTGAAAATTATCTGCTGAACAAACCAAGCAGTGGGTCTCTTCTGAATTTTGCTTGGGTGTGGATTGCTGAGTCATTTATCCAGTACAAGAAATTTTGCTGGGTCATATTTTGCATAGCTCTTACTTCAGTTATAGCATAGCAACTTTTTGGAAGTTAAATCAACTCAGTGTTTCTTTTCCTTTCCCTCTCCCACATCCATCTCCAAGTCAAGCAGTGTACTGTAGGAGAAAAACCTATATTGTACCTATATCATACTGTTGTCTTTTCATGTCAGCTGTTTACTTATTCAAGGGCTGTAGAAATCTGCCCAACAAAAATGATTAGGTGTCATGTCATGCTGAGTATCTGCTGTGTTCAGCACTTGCTGTGCACTCCTCACTCAAAATGCAGTTGTCAAATACTGGGACAGTTACATCATCTACGGAGGGTGATTTTAAAAACTGAAGATAAAACTTATTTTAAAAATAAGTTCTAGTCAACACCTCATGAAAATATATGGATCCTCCTCAGCATGTTAAACACAATTATCCCATAGCATCAGACGATCACATGCAGGAAGGATTTCTTTCTACCATCTCCCATGATTGATAGTAACCAGTTGGGGAAGGCAGGGAAACCACCTTACCTGCTCCCCCATGACATGTTGGTTACTGCTTGCAGCATGATGCAAGACTCAGTAGTGGATCCATGGTATCATTCACTTTGGTAAATCCCATCTCGTAGCAAAGCATATAATACATCTGGAGAAGTGAATTTTAATTTTCATGGGGCATTTCTCTTATAAAGAGAGTGCAGGGCCAAATTAAGAAAGGGGCTTTAGGGATTGCAGCTCAGGACCCTAGGCTAAGAGGGGGCCTTCTTGGATTGGGGCCCTTGGCTACAGTTCTGAAAGCCCCTATGTCCCTGGCTAGCATTTCCTGGTGAAGGGGAGAGGCAACTTGGTATGCTGCTGTTCCTCCCTCCCCGCCCCCCCCAAGTTGGAGCTGTGTCACTATGAGAGACAAGAAGCTCTGTTCCCATGCTGCCCTTGCCTTGAGGCTCTGCTCCTGCAGCTTCCATTGGCCAGAAAGCGCAGCGGATGGGAGTTGCAGGGTGCAGTGTCTGCAGATGAGCTCAGGGCCATGCAGACCTGTTTCCCTCCCTCTCCTCTCTTCCCCGCACCAAATGCCATAAGAACATAGGAATGGCCATACTGGGTCAGACTAAAGGTCCATCTAGCCCAGTATCCTGTCTGCCGACAGTGGCCAATACCAGATGCTGCAGAGGGAGGAAACACAACAGGTAATCCTCATGTGATCCCTCTCCTGTCACCCGTTTCCAGACAAATAGAGGCTAGGGACACTATTCCGACCCATTCTGGCTAATAGCCATTGATGACCCTAACCTCCATGAATCTATCCAGCTCGTTTTTGAACCCTGTTAAAGTCCTAGCCTTCACCACATTCTCTGGCAAGGAGTTCCACAGATTGACTATATGCTGAGTGAAGAAAAACTTCCTTGTGTTTGTTTTAAACCTGCTGCCTATTAATTTCATTTGATGACCCTTAAGTCTTATATTGTGGAACAAGTAAATAAATTTTCCTTGTTCACTTTTTCCATGACAGTCATGATTTTAGACCTCTGTCATATCCCCTCTTAGTCTCCTCTTTTCTAAGCTGAGAAGTCCAAATCTTTTTTAATCTCTCTAATCACCAAATGGAACAAGTGTTCTGCACCCCAGTCCTGTGTCCCCCTCCTGCATCCTAAGCCTCTACACCCCCACCTTGAGTCCTCTCCTGCACCCTAACTCCTGCCCAGACCCCACACCTCCATCCCAACTCCTGCCCTGAGGCTGCTCCTGCACTTCAAATCCCTTGGCCCCAGTCCTGAGACCTCTTTTGCACCCCAGATGCCTCATCCCCACCCTCACCCCAGAGCTCATGCTCCCAGTCCAAGCCTTCACCCTCTCCCACGTACACGCTGCTGTTCAACTCACAGCCCAGTCCTGCACACTGAACCCCTCATTTTTGGCCCCACCCCAGAATGTATGCGGCGGGGCGGGGGGGGGGGGGAACAGAATCTAATAGCTTTGGTCTCCAGAAGAGTTAATCTAGTCCTGAGTATGTACATAACAGCCATACTGGGTCAGACCAAAGGTCCATCTAGGCCAGTATCTTGCCTTCTGACAGTGGTCGTGGCCAATGCCAGGTGCCCTAGAGGGAATGAACAGAACAGGGAATCATCAAGTGAGCCGCCTCCTGGTAGTGTATAAGCAGCTGTGACTGAATCTATCTTTCTATTTCAATAGATTAGGCAAAATGAAGTGAAATATTGTGGCTGTTACCTTTTTCAAAGTAAAGCAATTAGGAGCACAAGTAAGAGGCAGTGCTTTATGTTCTCAGCTGCGCTATACCTGTTTGGCATGGCTAAGATCAAACTTGTTTCATATTTGACATCAAATTGCCGTCATCTGGTAACAGCTCTATGAACCCGCTGTGGTATTGAGAGGGTGACCTACATGATAACTAGTATTTCTCTTAAAGTTACAGCTCCTGGAGGCAGGTGATTAGGTAAGAAATTCAGCTTTTCTTACACAATGCAAGTGAGTTAGTGGAACTCCTAGTTGCAGAGAAAAGATTGAAAATGTGACCCCAGTGTATTTTAATTACTCAAAAACTGTGACATGCATCTGACAAAGTGGGTCTTGGCCCATGAAAGCTTATGCTCCAATAAATCTGTTAGTCTATAAGGTGCCACAGGACTTCTCATTGTTTATGCAGATTCAGTCTAACATGGCTACCCCCTCTCACACTCAAAAACCAAAGGGGAAGTTTCATTTTTTTTAAATCTCCTAATTTTCAGGGAACTCTCCTGATTTTTGAGAACCTCACTCATTTTTAAATGCCTGGAGATGGCAATATTTTTTTCTATACAGGCCCTAGCATAACAAGGTCTCCAGCTCAATCATGGCCTTTTAGACAGTACTGCAAAGCAAATTACCAATTATCACCACTAGTCAAACCCTTTGGGACTGAATTGAGTCAGAGAAAGCTCACAAAAACAGGCTTGTGAGATTGTTGGTACAGTCCTAAAACTAACTAGACCCCAAATACCAAGAAAACTATTTTTCATGCAATATTTCAGCTAGGGATGTTAAATTTAATGAACTAATCAATGGATTTTCCATCGACTACTCAATTTAGTCGATAAGCGGAGGAGCTGCAGTGAGGTTAGCTCCCAGCCCTGGAAGCTAACTCCACTGTGACTCTTGTCTTTTAAATGTATGAAAAGCCGGCAGGATCTTAATACCTTTAAAATGCTGAAGCACAGCAGGGGGACCCAGTGTGAGCTGGGAATCAGCTGTCCTGGCTCGCACCAGGTCCCCACGGCTGCGCTTCTGCTTTTTAAATCTATTAAGAGCCTACTGGCTCTTCATACATTTAAAAGATAGTCACAGCGGGGTTAGCTCTCAGGGCCAGCAGGCTCTTACTACATTTAAAAAGCAGAAGTACAGTGTCTGAGACTGAGCGCAAGCTGGGAATCAGCTGATTCTCAGCTTGTGCCCAGTCCCTGCTACCCCTCTGCTTCCTCTGCCCCTCCCCCCCGTGGAGACGGTGCTGGGGGGGGAACCGGCTCCTGCTCCCCTTGTTCATAAAGGCAGCGGGGGGGGGGGGGGGAGAATGACTAGTAACTTACCTGTTTAATTTCAGCCTTTATTTTTTTGTCTGGGCTAAAACTGAAAAGCCCAAAGACATGCTAAAATAAACACAAAGAAAAAGCTAACTTTTTTTTTTTTTTTTTTTTTTGGAAACATACAAAAAGCTTTACTTCTCATCTGAGCTTGCAGCAAAAGTCTGGGTGTGGAGATGTCTTATTTATCTGACTTGATTCGCCTGTCCCAGATGTAACTGACTGCATCAAGTGGCCTCAACTCAGCAGTCAGGCTGTACCACACCCAGCTGCAATACTTGGATAAACTTCTCCAAAAGGGCAAAGTGACAGGAGGGTCTCCCAGCACAAGGGGAGGGTTTTTTTCTTTTCAATTTTTAAACTAAAATAAGTGATTGTTGTGTGTGTGTGTGTGTGTGTGTGTGTGTGTGTGTGTGGTGTGTGTGTGTGTGTATGAGTGACAGGTAATGAACAAATTATTTAAAATACAGATTGGACCTCTACATTCTGGACTTCCCTCATCAGGCAACATCTGTGGTCAGGCAACCCCGCGGATACTCCTGGGCTGGAGCTCTCATGGGGGAAAGCCAGGGTCCCTGTACTCAGAAACTCCTCCCCAACCCTCCCAGAGCACTTCAGATTGCTCATTTTGTAGACTCATAGTACACTAGAACTGGAAGGGATCTTGAGAGATCATCGAGTCCAGTCCCTGCCCTCATGGCAGATCCAAGCATTACCAACGCCATTTGTGGTGTTCAAGTTCTGGGAGAGAGGGAGAGGAGTAGGGATGGGGGGAGGGAAAAGCAAGATGGCTGCAGAGCCCCATGGCTGGGGACCAGAGCACAGCCCTGTGGCCGGAACTGGGGGCCAGGAGTGCAGTCAAGCAGCTGTGGGGATTGGTGCATTACTGCAGGGCTGTGCTCCTGGCCCCCCAGATGCAGAGCTCTGCAGCCACCCTGCCTCTTCTCCTGAGCATGCCCCCTCAGTTTCCATTTGGTCAAAGCCAGCCCCTCTGCTGCTGCTACTTGTAGGGTTGCCAGGTGTCCAGTTTTTGGGCTCTCTGCCCGGTAAAAAAAATCCAGAAAATATCGGACATGTGCAATGTCCGGTATTTCCTGGTTTTCCGGGTGGGGACCGGACGGAAGCCTGGCGGGGGTGGGGGAGAAAGGTGCTGGGAGCCCTGGTTGCATGTGAGGAGGAGGGGCAGCCTGGTCCATGCTCCTGTGCGCTGGTCAAGCGCATGGTGGAGCCACAGCCGCACTGTCTCGCGCGGGACGGGTGCGCCCTGAGATCTGCACAGCCAGGGTCAGACCTGCTTCCCGCCGGCTGATTCACTCCCCCACCCCCTCCTAACTGGCCAGTTGGTTGATTCTCCCCGACTTCTCCTCCTGGTCTTCCCCGGCCAGTCCCTCCACCCTCCCCCAACCCCCCCGCCGCCAGCTCTGCCTCCCGCTGGCCGGTTCCTGCTCCAGATCTTCCCTGGCCAGCCCCGCAGCACCCCCCACCAGCCCTGCTTCCGGCGGCCAGTTCTCCCTACCTCCTCCTCCTCCTGAGCTCCCCTGGCCAGCTCCGCCCTCGCCGGCTGCCCCCCCCTTCAATATCCCGCGGCCAGTCCCGTTCCGCCCGACCCCCTCCCCACTGACCAGCCCTGCTTCCTGTCAGCCCCCCCATCTCCCCTGGCCAGCCCCGTTGCCCCCCCCATTAGTGCTGTTTCCTGGCTCCCCCCACCCCCAGCCAGCACCACTTCCCTCCCGGCCAGTCCCTCCCCCCCCCACCATGAAGCGTGTCCGGTATTTTTTTTTTATGACTACCTGGTAACCCTAGCTGCCAGAGCAGAGTCCCGCAACAGCAGAGGGGCTGGCATTGACCTCCCCTGGTCCAGCAAACTCCCTGGTTTGGGACTGGTCAGGTTCTGAGGGTGCTGGACCAGGGAGGTACAACCTGAACTTCAGAAAGTGGCAGATCAGCTTATGGAATTCACGGTGCAGGTGATCAGTAAGTCCAAGGGTACAGCTATCAGAAATGAAATGCTTTGGACCACTGTGATTGTCCATAATTATGAAAACTAAAATCAAGTGTGATGGAAAACACAAGTGCTCTGAGGGCACTTAACCCATTCAGTGTGTCACCACGAAAGCAATGCTGAGCCTGGCAGCGGCACTAGATTCAAGGATACAGCATGGCCTTGATATTAGTTCCCTACACTATCACTCAGGAGGCTGGCTTCTAATCCTGGCTATGTCACTGGTATGGTGGAGTCACTTCGTCTTCATCTGTCTGGGTGTCTCTAGGGCTATGTCAACACTACAAGGGTTTTGCGCAAAAACCAGTGGAGCGTCCACACCTTACGTGTGTTTTTGCGCAAAAAAAAATTACAGTAAATCAACAGGACAGAGGGCTTTTGCCGGTAGTTATTCCTCTCCCCACAGCTCTTGTGCAAAAAGGCATGTGTGGACGCTCCGCAGAGGTTTCTCGCGCAAAAAGAGCCTAACAGAAAAAGCACAGGTGCTCTGATGGCCATTCAGAATGCGTAAGAGTGTCCATGCTGTGTAAACGCTCTCTTGTACAAAAGGACATCGCTTTTGCAATGCACTTTTAAAGTGTGGATGTGCTTTTGTGCAAGAAGTTTTTGCGGAAGATCTCTTCTGCAAAAAGCTTCTTGTGCAAAAACCCTGCAGTGTAGACAAAACCTAGCTGTAAAATTGCAGTGAAAGCAGCACTGTGTGCTTCCAAGGAGCAGCAGATAACTTCTCGAGGTCTGGTATTTGTGCTCTCAGTTTAGATAAGTGCTTATATCGGGGTCAGTTTGAGTTAAATACTCAAACATTTGTGGCTTACCTTAGGCTGTGGTTTGTGCTACAGCCTTGCTTTTCAGAATTCACTGTAAAAACCCATCTACTTAATTATAATTTCAGCAAAAATGTTCTTGCTTGGACTAGATGAGGACAAATCACTACAATCTGATTTCAGAAAGAGAGCTCTTGCAGTCTTCATGTTATACAAAAGAAGGATGCCAAACAACTAAAAAGATCCAAAGTTTCAGCCTCTTGCAAAATGGAACTAACATCTGCATACATAAAAAAAGTTCCAAACCTTACTTTCCAGGAGAAACAACCATGACCAGTTCTTCCAATCCTGGGAGATGCTGCAAGACATTCTAATAATGTAGCATCTATCTTAAAATTGATCCAATCTCCTCAAATATGCAGCTGCTCTATTTGCAGAGGTGATTTTGGGGATATGCATGCAATTGCAGCACTGAGAAATTCAGCTTTGTTAACCCTGCAGGACAGGGACCTGTTATTTTAGTGTTTCGTACAGACTGGCCAGCACTCCATATATTTAGAATAGTAGGTAAGGCCCTCATTCAAGAAAGCATCAGAGCACATACTGAGATCTAGCCCATTCAAGACAGCCTGAATCATGGCCCAAATGTTTATAATTCATAATATATTCTATAAACTCTGACTCTAGGGAAACTAGAGTGATGTTGGCACCCCAAGTCACTGTCTACTTCTTAAGTCCAAGATTTGGAGTGCATTAGAAAATTTTAAAAATTCTAACCTGCTTATTGTTCAGGCTGTATTCTTTCTTTGATTTTCTGTGTCTTCTCTTGTTTTTGTGATTTCTTCCTTCACAGTGTACCATTTTTCCTTTGCCCAATATTTACCCACTGTGTTATTTTAACTTTTAAAATTTATTTTAGGTACACTGTAAATTCCAATATCAATAGATGTAAGTGCTTTTTGGAGGTATGCTGTAAGGATGGACAGTTTCAAAGTGATAGAACATAAAAAAATCCTGGTAGAATTCCTACCATCCTCCAAAGCAAAGAGGTCTGGAACTGTCTTAATAAGCCATTGGATAAGTCAGAAAACCCAAACAAAATTAAACCAGGATGCTGAGCTGGCTCTGATTGCAGTTGCACGTAGAAGAAGTCTGTGTGCTGGCGTATGCATGTGAACGCACACAATATTTCATCCTCCCTCTTTCCTGCACGTTCTGTTCTGGAAAGCCAGGCAGAGATTAAAATGGATGACTGAGTACAGGATTCTCATCCATGTGAATCTCTTGCTGGCATCAGCTTAAACCTACACTTAAAAACATCTTAAATATGACTTGCAAAGGAAAAATAATTGGGTCCCTCTTCAGTTTTTGCTTCTTTATATTAAAAAAAGTTTCTGCTTGTATGTTTGTTGTTATTGTTTACATTAGAAATTCAGGCCTGTCTATGTTGGAAGACTCCAGAAATGGGAGAAGTGGTGTAATGGTGACACATCAACATTGAGAATGAAAGCTGAACAATTTAGAAGGCAAAGGATTTTTAGGTACTCAATTTTTTATTTTGATTTTAAATTATTAAAGCACATTTACAATAAATGGTTAACATACTACATGTACATTACTGTATTTAATTGGGCTCAGGTTAATATTTAAAGAGCCCTGGCTAAAGAATCTGGCTTGATGGCTGGGGAGACCTCCTCCTCTGACTGCTCTAAAATGGATGAGCAAATTTTCTTAAATACCTGTCCTGTTTTTGGTGCACCTTTTGTATATATATTTGGTGTGGAAGTTTTTCCATTGCAAAGCATGTCCATATTTTATTATACCACAGTTCCATAAAAAGTCAATTTTTCCAACTATGTGCAACATGAAGGCTCACAACTAAAAATAAAACAAATTCTCATTCTGTTTAAAATGTAGATAGTTTACTGGAGCATTATGTAAGCAGGTCAGGGGATCTCTGGGAAGCTGGCACTTTGTTATAAGATGAATCTCTTCAGTAACTTCCTACTAAAACCATCTAATTCCTGGACATAACCACCATGTATGCAAGCGTTTCCCTTTCCCAGAAACCCCTTCAATAGAGCACCTCCCTAGTAGCAAAAAATATGATGGATCTTGACTGGAGTCAAATGCCATGCATATGCTAATTTATAAACATTTTCTTTGAGTGCCACAAAATGAAGGTGTATTGCCCCTTCCCCATATAGGGATCCATTAATCCAGATGAATTTCTTTGGACAAATTCATTTCTCCCTTTTCCTCTGTCTGTTTCCTTATCAACATCTTTTTCACTCAAAATTGTATATGTCTTAGAAATTAAACCTTTTCTTCCAGCTTGCTCCTGTGTCAACTCCTCAGATGTGATTAAAGGTCTAAGTAGAGCTGTCTTGTATCCAGATTTCACAATAAAATGTTTGACCTGTAAATATTGGAAATACCGAATGTTAATATTATTTACATTATTACTATTTAAAACTTTGTATTTTGTTTGCTTTTCTTAATATAAATTTACCTTCAGTGACTTATTTACATTTTCAGTGAAGGAAGTCTTTGTTAAAGGGCCAATATCCTTTAACCAGGGAAGATCAGATTTTCCATTCCTGGTGTTCCTAAGGATTAAAAAAAGCCAGTAAAAACAACAAAATATCACTCCCATCCTACTTCCCAGGACTTTCTTAGCCATTCAAAAAGGAACAAAAAAAGAATACAAGTCCTGTATGTAAGAAATCCTTTACAGCTGCCTTTAAGAGGAAAAATAATCAAAGATAACATAATTAGTCCTGATCCTAAAACTACATTGGAACAGCCTGTACAAAATCAGTAAGACTCTGCAAAGGCACATGAGTTAGCTTGTACACATCCCCTTTGATTTCAGTGCACCTTAGCATAGACAAAGGGGGCTGCTTGTATGGATACAATTGCAGGATAAGGTCTTAATTCATTAGGGGTGCATTTTCAGTGAATAAAAATGGTTTTGGTACCCTAAAAATTATACCTTTTCTATGGGATTGTCTTCCAAACTATTTTACTTTCCAATATTTGCATTGCAAGTTATCTGCCTAAGCACAGGCCTTGAAATAGTTCTATGTTCCAATGTGTCTGCTGTATTTGGAATGGTTCAGAGCATATTCCACATTAGAGAACTATTTGTGTACACAGAATAATAATGAAAAGTGATCTGGGCAGAGATTACTTCAGTTTAGAAAAGTTTGATAGTTAAAGCCAGATTATGCTTTTCTATCATTTTCCTTGATATACTCTTAGTTTAATTGAGTTACTACTTTTACACCCTTTGGCAGCAATAATGATGCACAATGTGCTGAGATGAGGCATACTGAAGACATTCAACAAATGCCTCATTGCTGGAGCAGATGTTGTTGCTGCCTGGAAAATGTTCTGATATTGGATTTTTAAAGAACCGGATCACTAAAGTTGCAGAAAAATTTGTGCAAGATAATTCACAGGATAATGGAGATAATTGATGACTATACTGGGACCATTAAGCCCTTTCATTTACTACACTATAGGCAAGATTTTAACTCCTCTTCAGATGTGTAAAGCCTATTCATTGACACATTGAGTCACTAATTGCCTTTAAAGTTTCATTAAAAACAGATGCAACACTAAAGAGCAAGTATTAGTCACAGTCTAATCAAGGTGCAGCTCAACATTCTGAGCATGAACCGATAACATATCTAACGATGTAGAAAATAGTTGCTAATGCCAGAGTTGTATTCTCCACTGTATAGTTACAATTAATATTGATAAACGTAAAGTGCCTGCTGGAAATGTATTATGTTGTCTGGGTAAGTAGAATAGTAAGGGTGAGAAAAAGAAATATTACGATAAGGCAAGGGCTATGTCTGAACATGAACCCTCTCTTGTTTTCTTCCTTCCCCACTGAACATGTTAAGGCAGACCTGGTGTCTTGAACTAAGAATGTTTTGGTGCACTAACTCATTAAAACTTGCCAGATATTTTTTTAAGGCTACAGATGAACTGGTTACTGGATTGGGAAATATGAAATAATTAAATTGAGTTGTGATGCATTTTGCTTTAGCTAATTCATTCTGTGTAATTAATGACTTCAAGCAATGTGCTCCCGGAAGTTCAATACCTTCCACTAATCACAGGTTTTCTAGGATGGTTTTAAAAAATAAAAAACCAAGGGCTTAATTTCCTTATCACTTTGACTAGTTTTATATTAATGTATTCTACTGTAATGAGTTGTTTTGATTGAGTTACTCCTTATTTGCATGGGGATGAGGGGAGAATCTGGGCCCAAGACCTTGTCTATGCTAAGATTTTTCTTTCTAAAGTTGTTGCTAACACTGGTCCAGCTCACTACTGGCAGCAGTGGTGGTAGTCAAGTGTAGACTAGTTTTGTCCAGTCTTGCTCTGGGAAGGTGCTTAAAGTGCCAGCAACCATCTAGAGCAG
Organism: Pelochelys cantorii; assembly: GCA_032595735.1. NCBI lineage: Eukaryota > Metazoa > Chordata > Testudines > Trionychidae > Pelochelys > Pelochelys cantorii. Next base: position 61,314,196 of record CM064330.1, read on the forward strand.
TGTTTCTTAAACTTTTTAAGCCCGAGGAACACCAAACTAATTTTTTTTTTATGAGAAACACCAAGGATTTTTTTGTTGAGCAAAAAAAACCAAAAACCTCCTTATACTAGCTGTAGGCCTCTTAACACATTGTCAATTATTTCATGAGTGCAGTTTTATCAAAAGAATTTGTTAGTATTCCTACTACTGAACCTAAAGATATTTTTCAAGAAATTACAGACTTTTGTTTTCAGGAACAGTTTAACTTTTTACGAAAGCTTAATTGTTTGATTTAGTTTGTTGTATAAATATTTAAGGAAGTGTTACTTGGTATATTAATAGTGTCCAGGATAAAAAAAACAAACAAAAAACAATTACTTCATCTTGGAAAAATTAGTGTTTGATTTTTCTCCCTTAGACTAGAATTATGGAAAATAAAATTAACCACTTTATTCAGATGGCAGCTGTCAAAATGGTTCTTATTCCCTATCCATGCTGTGTTTCTGCACCTTTGTGTATGGAGAAACTGAGCTTGTTGAATCAATGCACAAGAAAGGGCTGAACACAATGCCAATATGGAGAGTGGGATTCTCGCACTCACACTTTATCTGCTAGTCTCATGCAGTTCATAGATGCCTCTTTTTAATCTCTTTGCAGGGAATTGCAAGGAAAAAAGAAAATATTATGCCATCCTATTCTGTTTTGAAATAGGGCTTTACATTTTAAAAAAGTCACTTCCATTGCAACTTCAACAAGGTGAACATCTCTTCCTGCTTCTTTTGCAAAGAGAAAATGCTATGGTCAATTGACCTGTGGATGTCTATTTCTGATGATGCAAACTCCAAGGAAATTAATCAAATTATGAAACAATTGTTAGCAAAAGGTGGCAGGTTTATATTGACTTATTCTAAACAACACTTTCATTTGGGAAGGCACATTCCTGTGGCCATTATTCAATGGATACCAATGGGAGGCTTTGAGTTGATTCTATTTTGATCAGCTGTTTCGTTTTGCCTTGAAATGGAAAGTGTTGCAAACAGTTTGATATGCTCATTAAAAGGCTGGAGTGTTGCCTGGTAGTTTATGTACTCTTCTGCTGGAAGTGTTACATTGTCAATACGTGAATGGGTACATTGACCAAGGTTTGAAGAGTCAAGGTGGTGAGGTTCTGAGCTTATGTAGAGCTCTTCTTCAGGTCTTGGAGAAGAGCTCTGACATCAGCTTAAGAGTTTCACAAACAGGCGTTGGTCCAGTAAAAGATTATTTTACCACCTAGTCTCTGTAATATCCGGGAACCAACACAATTACAGCAACAATGCAAGCAAAGGTTTGAATAAGCCTTCAAAACTGAGATTTTTATATCCAGTTTCTTCTGAACTCCAAGCTGGGCTGACAGTTTTAAGAACAAGACCTTATCCTAAAACTTCTGGTATTTTAAAGCTTTTGTGCAAAGTCCACTGGAGTGATTGGAATGAGCTCATTAGCTTACTGGGCTTTGGTCAGGCCCTTACAATGGGATTTTCACTTTTCTCCTTTGGTCTCATCCCAGCCTTAGCCTTAGCCCACACTGTTCCCTAGACCCAGAACTTCTCCCCACATCTCAGCATACCATGCACCAATCCTTCCTTCATTTAACCCAGGGCTACTCAACTTTGGAAGCCCCAGGGGCCACAATGATATTCACAGCACATGTTGAGGGCTGTAACTTAAGAGTGGTTGTGTATACATTCAAATATATATGCAAATAGCTTCTTTCATACTGATGGCCATGAATACAAAGCACTTCCCACAATGCCCCGGTGCTCCCAGCATCTCCTCCCTGGGGGCTAGAAACTCTGACACCCTGTACCCATCTATTCCAGCCAGCCCATCTGCTTGCATCTTTCAATGCTTGCCTCGCTGTTATGGAGTGTGTTCAAAGGATCCTACCCGTAGGCTGCATGTTGAGCCCCATGTAAACCCAAACCTCACTGCAGGCCGCAAACAGATGGGCCACAGGCTGCATGCGGCCCATGGGCCGTGTGTTGAGTAGCCCTGATTTAACCTGTACTCAAAACCTACAACTTTTACAATGGCAAACCTGCAGTAAAATGCTATCACTATTGCTAAGCAGGGAAAACAATCAAAAGCATGAAGGTGCAATTACTCCCTCCTGTCAGCAAAGCAAAAAAACACATCACTTCCAGGAGTATGTGTGGATCAGAGCCACTGTGCTAAACTGACAGGATGGGGTCTGCCTCTTTCTCCTCAGCTGCAATTCACGGAAAGCTTTGCTGGCTGCTGGGGCGTGGGGAATTAAGACCACAGTATAGGCAAGAATTGCAACCATTTTGTAGATGGGTAAATGGAGGAACTTTGGGGTTAAATGACTTCCCTATGGTCAGGTAGTGGTTGTCGGTCAAACTGGGGTTGCAAGTCATAATAAAGGGAGGCTAATAGCAGTAGAGCCACGGAGGAGCTAACTGGGCATGCCAAAGAAGGAAAGGAGGGGAATCTCTCTGGGTGTTGTCTCTATATGCTAGGGAGGCTGTGTGTCTTTCAGATCATCCTCTGAGGTGATATGAGTCCTGGAGTGATTTCAGTGCTTCACATTTTCATTCCTTGTGGGATTTCTTCTTGGTCTCTGCTTTGCATCTTGGCGGCGTCTCATATTCATAACTGATAAACAGTGAGAGGGGATAAATCACAAGAGGAAACATTTGGCCATGGCTCCCGCTTCTGCCTGTTGTGTGTTATGTGCTCAGACTTCAGAGTACAGAACACATAGTTTGTATATTCTTGGTGTAGAAAACATGAGCTGCAGTGTATATATTGTTTTAATTTGGAGTGGTTTATTCCAGCTGAGCTGACCCTACCTGTTGCTTCAAGGAAACTGCTTGTGCAAATAGCCATCATTCTGTAAAGGAGAAAACATATTGCTATTCTGAAGAAGTCAGCCTTCATTGCACTTTGTCAGGGCATGTCTACACTAGGAAATTATTTTGAAATAGTTATTTTGGGAGTTGTTATTTCAAAATAAGCATTATTCCTTGTGAAAGAAATCAGCCCCTTATTTAAAAATAATGGACTTGATAGTGTGGATGTTCCACTTTGAAATAACTCCCTAGTGTAGACCAGGGCGCTCAGAGTAATACTCTAATACCCATTCTGCAGCAATTACATTGCATGTTTCTGTAGTATAATATGATGTTATCTATGTAAATGGTTTCTCTGAGAACGTGAATTAAAGGTATATTGCATCTCCAGTTAGAAATCAATGTACTATGCTTGTATGGGCTGGTGACTACAACTCTATTTGTGTTTTAACTACAACAGAAGTTCAGGGCAGGCAGGTTTAGGACTAAAGAAAAAGTCCGCTTTTCATTATGGGCATTCCCATTGAAGTTAATGTCAAATAGTTGGTGGGGAATTTTCCGTCACCATGATTTTTTTGGCAGAAAATGTACTTGCTGCAAAATTGAGGTTTTCTGTAAGACCATGTAGATTTTGCCCAATTTATTTCCATTTTCAACTTGGAAAATATAAATGAACTATTTTATTTTGGGTAGGATTGACCCAAAACAATACATTTCAGTTTGTGGAACAGAACCAAACATTTAGTTTCTAGTCAGTTCAGAATTAGTTGAAACTATAGTAAAGAATAAAATTTTCAGATACATAGATGAACATAATTTGTTGGGGAAAAGTCAGCATGGTTTCTGTAAAGGGAAATCATGCCTTACTAATCTTCTACAGTTCTTTGAGGGGATCAAGAAACATGTGGACAAGGGGGATCCAGTGGCTATAGTATACTTACATTTCCAGAAAGCCTTTGACAAGATCCCTCACTAAGGCTCTTAAGTAAAGTAAGTTGTCATGGGATAAGAGGAAAGGTCCTTTCATGGATTGATACCTGGTTAAAAGACAGGAAATAAAGGGTAGGAATAAATGGAAGTTTTCAGAACGGAAAGAGGTAAGTAGTGGGGTCCCCCAAGGGTCTGTACTGGGACCAGTCCTATTCAACTTATTTATAACTGATCTGGAGAAAGGGGTCAATAATGAGGTGGCAAAATTTGCAGATGATACTAAACTGCTCAAGATAGTTAAGACCAAAACAGACTGTAAAGAGCTTCAGAAAGATCTCACCAAACTAAGTTATTGGGCAACAAAATGGCAAATACAATTGAATGTTGATAAATGTAAAGTAAAGCACATTGGAAAAAATAATCCCAACTATACATAAAATATGATGGGGACTAATTTAGCTATAACTACTCGAGAGAGATCTTGGAGTCATTGTGGATAGTTAGTTCTTTGAAAATATCCACTCAGTCTGCAGCGGCAGTCAAAAAAGCAAACGGACTATTAAGAATAGGAATGTTAAAAAAGGGATAGAGAATAAGACAGAGAATATCTTATATCCTCTATAAAACCATGGTACTCCCACATCTTGAATACTGCGTACAGATGTGGTTGCTTCATCTCAAAAAGGATATATTGGCATTGGAAAAGGTTCAGAAAAAGGCAACAAAAATGATTAGGGGTTTGAAATGTGTCCCATATGAAGTGAGATTAAAAAGACTGGGACTTTTCAGCTTAGAAAAGAGGAGACTAAGGGGGGTATGATACAGGTCTATAAAGTCATAACTGTTGTGGAAAATATGAATAAAGATAAATTATTTACTTGTTCCCATAATATAAGAACTAGGGGTCACCAAATGAAATTAATAGGTAGCAGGTTTAAAACAAACAAAAGGAAGTGTTTCTTCACACAGTGCACAGTCAACCTGTGAAATTCCTTGCTAGAGGATATTGTAAAGACCAGGACTAAAACAGGGTTCAAAAAAGAACTAGATAGATTCATGGAGGTTAGGTCTATCAATGGCTACTAGCCAGGACAGGTAGAAATGGTGTCCCTAGCCTCTGTTTGTCTAGAAATGGGTGGCAAGAGAGGGATCACGTGAGGATTACCTGTTGTGTTCCCTCCCTCTGGGGCATCTGGTATTGGCCACTGTCAGCAGACAGGATACTGGCTAGATGGACCTTTGGTCTGATCCAGTATGGTGGTTCTTATTAAACTATATGTACTGATGGTACCACAATGCCTCTGGGGAGATAAATGTGAGTACTACCTGCCCGCCCCCCCCCCCCATTCTTTCCTGTTCACTGGGCTCCGGGACAGGACTATATATCTCTCCTAATATACCCTGGGCTCTTTACTGACCAAGTTACATGGTACATCACGGGAAATATTATCTGGCCAGAGAGCCTGGTGATAAACCACAGTTCCCATGAAGCATCTTGGTGCCATTGACAGATGCAATTCACTATTAAACTGAGTCAAACAAACCACTACTATTCAATTCAACATACCCAGCCAGTAGAACATTTCTGAACTGAAAGTTTTCAGAATGCTTTTGCTCCTTGAAATATTTTGACATTTCACCTTTTCAGCCTGATTCAAGATGAAAACAAATATTGACATGCAGGAATTTCCCATGAGGTGATTTTTCTGATTTTTCTCACAGCATTAATCAAAACTTCCTTTAGCTGCAGTGGAAAGAGGACCAGACTCCAATTTGGAAGAATGATCATGAGCTGCTTAAATGAGACTCTCAAAAGATGGTTAAAGCAATGTTTTTGCTTCTGTATAGTGGCAAAAGTATGCCTGAAAGAAATGTTATTTTAAAAAAATCTTCCAAGTCTTTTAATATTAGAAATATTGAGAATGTTTGGTTGAAGAATCTCTTGGAGGCCTCATTTTGCACTCTTAGGCCTTAACAGAAAACTTTGTAAATATGTCATTTCCCTCCAATGTTCATTGGTCACTGAAGTTAAATGTGTTAACATACACCATAGTCTGACTTAAAAATTCTTTCCCCTTCTGAAATTTTCAGCTTTTTTATTATACTATTAAATTCACTAATTTTTCAGTCACTTGAGAGCATTCCAATGTAGATCAGAAATTATTTTTAATATGCAAAACCAGCAGAATTTCTATTACCTTGCCCACATCCCCCCCATCCCCATTTTTCATACAAACAACTCAGAAAGCAGACAAAAGCACAAACCCATACTCTTCCTCTTGCCCCCCATAAAGACAGTTGGGCTTGCACCCTTTTTATAGTGTAGGCTTTCTTTAGCCTCCAAAAATCCCTCCCACTAAAACTTCCCTAATTTATTTGTATTTTAGATAGATGACAAAAAAGAGGGGCATGGGAGTATACTGGATTGATTGTTCTGGTCTTCAAACATCTTTTGTAAAAAATTTTCAAGATTGCTAAAAAGCAAAACATCCAATTTACTCAAAAATGGTTTCCAAATTTTGATGCACAAACTTTAATTGCCACTAAAATAAGCATGTTACTATAGTGATTATTTATGCAAATGGTTGAGTACTATAGATAGCAGTCCTCAGTAAGTGACTCAGTGATGATGAATTTAACAGACAAAAGGAAAAAATGATTTGCCATTATCTTGACTAGCCATACTTTACATGTTTGAGCTTCAGGATGCTGCTTTTCTGACTTTTTCTTTTGAACTGTCCACATTCCCACAGAATTCCTGTTGACAAACTCTTTTCAGAACAAGAATGTTCTGATATTAGTTTATTGTGTTATAGAACCACATTATAATCTTTTTGATGTGGGAAACCAGCCTGAGACTCTACAATTCGGGGATGGCCCCACTTATTTCATAAGTAGATTTCTGTAGTTGCTGCACTGAGAAATGGTGAAGGAAACAATATTGAGGGGAAGCATCTGTATTTGGGAAGGCAAATGTTTAGTAATTTTTCAGCAAAGGCTTCCATTTTCCACACTGGAATAAGAAACTATTGTATCAGTGAGACAATGTGTTCAATTATATAAACTTAGTAAACACAGTCAATGGAAGGAACCTCTTTCCATAATCCTCTAAAACAGATCTGCAATCCATAACAGAGTCACTGATTTCTTCCTGAAGGGACCAGAGCTTGAGGGGAAGAATAGTCTTGTGATTAATACATGCGCAATCTCAGTTCTATTGCCAGATTTATACGAAGTTCATATGATATTAGGCAAAACACTTCACCTCTCGTTGACCATTTCCTCATCTATTAAAAAAGTAACAATACTAATTTCACTAGTATGCTGTGTGATTAAATTCATTGGTGTTTCTGTAACAAACAGATACTTTCGTGCTGAGCGTCATAAGAAAAGCCTAGAGAAATAGATGTGTTGGATTCGTCACAGGCCAATTGCTTTGTTTGGCAGCAGAGAGGGATAAACAATCTGCTGGTAGTCTGAGCTTTATCATCTGACAGTGACCTGTCTCATTTAAGTGGGTCTTTCTTCAGGTGTATCTAGAAACCTGGCAATAGGTGCTATATCCGTTACATTCCTGAGAACCAGGTCCGTAGCAGAGAAACTGACCACCATGTTTAAAGGACAGTATTGTGCATTGAAAACTCTATGAATGCTTTTGGAAAGCTGTGCAAACAACGGACAAAGCTATTTAAACAATTCAAAGCAGTTGGAATTGAACTTATAGAATATAGTTCTCTGCCATGGACTCTCTAAGGAGGCTATCTGACCACCAAAAGCAGAATTGTGTTTGGGCCTCCATTTTCTTCAGAGTTCTTGGGTGGTGGAGTTACTGGACAGCAGTAGCACTACTGAAGGTCCTTGGGAGAGCATCAGTTAATGCCCTGTAATTGCTGACTGCCCAATTCCACAATTTTTCCTGTATAAGTAGAGCAGCCCCCCTTCTCCTTTCTTTTTTGAACTGGAAACTTAGATACTAAGTCTGACTCTGCCATCTGCCTGATCCAAATGGATAGAACAACAGCAAACGTTTCACTTTGCTCAACAAAAACATGCTAGAGGATCATGCCATCCTTTATTTAACTCTATGAACTAGTATTCAATTAAATTAGGACTGAATTTGGTCCATAGCATAGCTAACTTTTACCAGTGTCAGGAGACAGAATTTTTCAAGGGCAGAAGTTGACCAGCTTTGGAACAATGAAGTCCCTTCCAGAGAATCCCTCACGCTAAAGGAATGTTGGCATTGTTTACTTCATCTCAGCAATAACCTTGGAAAGAGAATGACAAAATCAAATTGCCAGCCAGATGGTACAGAGATGAGTGCCTGAGGCACAGAAATAATAATTTCATCTGACTATGTGATACACAGTAAAATAGCTCTTGAATGCCTTGTAATAGCTACCAGATAATGCAGGATCCTGTCTCTTCCTTGCTGATTTCTTTAACAGCTACACCAGATCCAGTAACGCAGATTGGATCAAGGGCTCTCAGACTTTCTCCATCTGGGACATCTATGCCAGCCACAGTTTCTTCTTATCCCAAACCCACAATAAATTGTGTTCCTATCCCACAGTCATTTGGGATCATGACAAGAAACGGTGGTTGGTTTGTGGTCAGGTGCTAGAATACAGAGTTTGTGAAGGGACAGGATGGGGATGGCTACTGGTGCAGACTGTAGGGAGAGTGCTGCTGTACAGAGACATTTCCTTTTCTTTATCCCACTGCCCATCTAGAGTGCTCTGCTTTCACATGGTAAGGATATGGTTGTGTGCTGAGAGCACGACACCTGTAAGAAGTATCTCGCGCCTCACCAGTTTTAATCAGAGTTTTCCTGAGTAGGCTTGGGAAAGAAGTAAGAAGGGTGGATAGGATGATAGAGTAATTGGGAGACAATCTTCTCCTTTCTTTGCTGTCGCTACTGCTATAGCAGATTACAGCATCGTAAGGCATTTCTGCAAAACATTGGCAAAGGAACAAAAATTTATATTTTTTCCAAAAATATTCATGGAAATCTTCAATTTTTCTAACAAAAAACAAAATGGGTTTTGTTTTTTTGCTGAAAATGGGAATGTTTCAATCAAGACACATTTTCTGTGTTTTATTTTGAAAAGAGTAGTTTTTTATCAAAAAGATTTTTATGGTAAGTTTTTAACCAGCTCTAACTACGACAATTTTGCCAAGAATCCATAGATTAGCTGTATGCTCTCTTCGTGACAAATAATGAAAAAGCCTGTCATTCTAAAGGGAACAGTAATGATTTGTGAGAGTTGTATTGAAATATGTGGGGGGGAAATCATAGTTACAAAGAAAGATGCAAATTGTGGTCCAGATTCAATGTCATTCAATGTGCAGAAGCACTCAAAAACTAAGAGAATATTGGAAATCATTAGAAAATATCATTGCCTCTATATAAATCCATGGTATGCCTACATCTTAAATATTGTGTGCAGATATGTGACGCATCTACACAGCAGGGCTTAACTCAAAAAAAGCTATGCAAATTGAGCTACGTCCATTGCGTAGCTTATTTCGAAGTAGCTTATTTCAAAATTGGGAGCATCTACATAGCACTTATTTTGAAATTGAGCACTCTTCCTCCGACTTCCCTTATCCTCTTACAATGAGGGATACAGGAGTCGGAGTAAGAAGTCCTCCAGTGTGACAGTATTTTGACATTATTTCAAAATAACTGCCTGCTGTGTAGATGCAGACTAAATTATTTTGAAATAACACTAGTTTTTTCGAAATGTAGCTGTGTAGACATACCCATGGTCACCTCATCGTAGAAAATATATATTGGAATTGGAAATTTTTGAGAAAAGAGGATAACGAATGATTGGGGTATGAAATAGCTGCCATATGAGGTGAGATTAACAAGACTGGGACTTTTCAGCTTGGAAAAGAGATGTCTAGTGTGGATATGATAGATGCCTATAAAATCATGACTGGTATGGAAAAAGCTTCTGTTTGCCATGGGCTATAGGGATGGATCACTTGATGATTGCCTGTTCTGTTCATTCACTTGGCTGAAAACAGCAAACCAGAGCCAATGGGAACCATGAGGCTATGGAAACTTTAGATAAACAAACTGGAGAAACATTGCTCTAGGGCAATGGGAATTGGCCACTGTCAGAAGATGGGATACTGGGCTAGATGGACTATTGTTCTGACCCAATATGGCCGTTCTTATGAAACACCTAGGTTCTACCAATGACTGTTGGCAAAACCTAGGCTGCAGGCCCCGTGGCAGTAAGATAGCTTGAAGCAGGACTGTGAGCTAATATGAAAGGGACAGACTAGCTTGGAAACATGACCGTATTCACACTGAAGGCCCATGGAGCTCTGGGCAGATACGAAAACTGCCTTTCTCCTTCAGAACCTTACACGTAGGTTGAAAGTGGGGGTGTACCTGAAGTCCCACAATGTGAATCCATCCTAGGATACAACAGTCCCCCTAGGTGCAAACAGAGGCAAATTGTAACCCCCTGAACCTAGAATGGAGGCTCTGACCCATTAGTTGTTGGGCAGGTGATTTTCCAATGGGAAACACATAGAAAATTTACCCCAATAAAAGCCTCCTCTTCACTAGGAGAAAAAAGGCAGTTCTTATCTTGCATTAGCTAAATTACACAAATAACATAAGGTAAAATCCTAATGAACACAATGCAGTTTGTAGTTTTAAAATGAGTTAGCAGGTCAAGGTAAACACTAGCTTCACCGGTAGCTGCCTACTTGTGTGAAACCTACAAATTGCCTAGTCTTCACTAGAATTGCATCTCCTGTTAGTTACTGTGAGTTAGCAAAGGCAAATTAAGAACATGCATTTTTTTTTCCTAATGAAAACGTACCCTGGTGGAATTGCAGAGTCTGGATGCTTAAACCTGTACTCTGCCGGTTTTAATCAGTGTTACCAAAATAAAAAAAAAAAAAGTCAAGTAATCAACTTGGACAGTATCCAGAAAGTATCTTTGAAGAAGAGAGAAGCATGGTGGAACAAACACTTGAACTAAAACTACTGGAGGTAGAACTATATTTTCAGGACTATAATCTTTCAGATGTTTTTAATCAGTTCATATATATCTATTATATATTTGAGAGCGTTTGTCTATGCACCTGTGTGTCTGTCTGCCTGTTCGTTTGTTTGTTCAAGAACTCCTCCTAAACAGTAAGATCTAGGCCCACCAAATTTGGTATGCAGCTTCTTCTTATCATAACATAAAGCAAGGTAAGGGTTTGGTTGTGCCAAGAAAATGGGTTATACCTGGAATGGAATTGCTTCTGATAAAACCATACAGAAAAGAGACCGAATCAACAGGCACCTCCTCTTATGGTACTACCCCAGCCCTGAGCCTTCCATCCCCCAGGCACCCTTTAGAAAGGGTGGGGGGGCTGAAGCTCCTCCCTCTCCTAATTCATACGGGGACATCACTGGCTGTTCGCCTTCGCCAGGAAGTGAGAGGAAAGTGCACAGTTTTCTGCATTCCTCACTCTGGTTGGAAGTACAGGTGGCAGACAAACCTGGACCTGCCCCAGATGGGGGCATTCACCTCTCCTCCAGCTGTGCCTGCTTGAAGTGTAACAGCCAAGGAGAGGTGTTTCTCACCTGGCCCCAAGCTGCTGCAGTGAGAGAGGCCTGGGATTGTCCTCTGTACTTGGGGCAGCCTGCATGCTGAATCCCTCATTCCCAGCCCCACCCCAGAGCAATGAAGCATGTACGTTTTAATTTTATTTTCCAAAAAAGCCTCAAAAATTAATTGAATTAAGGACCTGAACAATGCCGGGTAAATCTTCTCGTGTGTGTGTATTAATAAACATTAATTATGGTAATTAAGCCTTGGGACTCCTATGCAAGGTACAAAATTATTTTATCCAGTGAGGAAATAGACACCAAGCTCTAAATTCATCTATTTAACTGACTGCAGTTATACCACAGATGAGTTTAGCACTGAGTCAAAATTAGCTCAAAGTCACTGGCAGAGAAGGAAATAGAACCCAGGGTTCTTGATTGCCTATATTGTGCTTTACCCATTAGCCCAAACTCTGAAACAAGGACTGGCTAATACTCTTTAAAGAAAGATGTTCCAGGGCCTTCTAGGAACCATCATAGGAAGCTTAGAATTGGATGTTTCTTACGAGTTCCATTTTATGGTGCAATAATTCAGAGCCATTAATATGATAAATATGATATAACAGGAAAGGGAGTTGGTGAATGTTCCATGTTTAGAGACACTAAATTGCAAATGACACCGCTTGTAAGAATAGCATTCCTGGCTATAAGTTTTTGTAAACTATTTTAAATCTAGACATAAGTAAACTGCTATGGTTTGGATAAAATTCCCCATACTAAACTTAATCTAAAGTTTGATGTGTAAACCCAAAGCTTTGAGGTTCGAAAGTTTAACTTTTATGCACTTCCCCCTTTTATGCACTTTCGTCTTATTTTGCCAAAGACGAAAAGCAGAATCAATACTATCACAAAAAAAAGCCTCTCTTTCTGTAGCTGAAGCATAGCAGGAAGCAACAGAAATCTTAAATCTCATGAGATCAGATTTCTAGACCATAAAGATCTGGATAAGCAATGATATTCATGATCATGGCTTGATATTTTTTCCTTGTGACAACGGTGTATTATGATAATCCTGAGCCAATACAGAGTCTGTAAAATTGTTCAGGAAAGAGGAACGCTGCCCCCATCCCTTTAAAGGCACAATGATTTGTGTTGGAAAAAAACCTAGTCACTTAACTGTTACCTGCAGCAGCAGCAGCAGGAAGCTGTTTACTGTTACTCTGCGCAGGACTAAAAAGTTATGGACTGTAGTATTGCAATATTTATTTTTTTCTTAGATGTAGATAGCTCCTTGTTTCTCTCACTTGAGTTGGACACAGAGAGATGATCAGGTTATTCTATGATCAGCACAGGGCCAGTTGCAGCTTGTATGGTATTACTGCTACATATCTGTTATAAATGGTGCATTTTATATAGTGTTTGAAAATGGAGAAATTGGCATCATATGTATGATACTTTATACATAATAAAGGTAGGGTCCCTGTCCTGATCATTGTAGTCATTGATCAGGCTTTATATAAAGTATAATAATCTCTGTTGAGCTATATCTATATTTGTAGAGGTTTTGCACAGTTTCACCAGTGATAGGGAACTGGTAAAAGAAAAGCACTGGTTTGTTTGTTCTTTGTGTCAAATCATGTTCACATTTGCAGCACTTCCATGGCCGATGAGAGCAGCACAGAGTGTGCATCTAGACAGCACTCATATCTTGGAATAAGCTGTGCAATTTGCACTATGCAAATTGCATAGCTTATTTCGAATGCATTTTGAAATAGCTTATTATGAAATTTGGCATTGTCTACACAGCACCAAATTTCGAAATAGCATGCTATTTCAAGACATCCCTTAACCCTTGTGGAACAAAATAGCGCGCCTGTTACTTTGAAATCTATTGTAAAATAACAGGCATGTGTGAAAGGCCCAGAATAGCTGTATCCTGAAATAGCTCTGCTGTCTTGTAGGAAGAGTGGGAGGGCAGTCATGGAGCATCCTGGGTCCCTGCATGTCCTCCTCTCCCTAAATCTTGATCAGTTCCAGTAGCTCAGCATTGCTCTAAGCAGAGGATTGTTTGCTCTTTGGAGCAGCCATTGTCACTTGGTCAGATAAGTCAGCACGTGCCAACGAAAGAGGCAGAGAAGTTTCAAAGTTTCTCTGGACTTTGGGGAGGTGATGGGGAGAGATGGTCATCTGTTTACCAGGCATAAGCACTGCAGGCCAGAGTGGTCCACTAGGCATTGTGGGATACATTCTTGTTTACATAGCTTTTAGCTTCCAGAATGTGTCTTCACTTGCACATCACTGCAAAAGTATCCCCAATAAGAGCTGCATGCCTTTTATAGAAGTGGTTTTCTGTTTGCAGTGAAATTTATGAGTTTCACTGTAAAGTGTAGATGCTACACTTTAAATGACAAGTACAGAAGCTTAGTTTCTATATTTTCTCCATGCAGTATTTTGGACCACCCTATTGATGAAGTGGCAGCTAAACAACAAAATGCAATAAATTGGAGGTGATTGTTAGATGAATCCAGTGAAGGCTGATGAGAGATGGGGATAGAAAGAGTCAGTTGTACCACAGACTCAAACTTGGCGCCCTTTCAAAAAACATCTGTGTAAATAAAGTGAAATGGAAGGGAGTGGGGACCCAGTAAATATAATGCATTGGGGCCCCAATTTTGTGTGAACAGGCCTGAATGATACCATGAGGCATATATAAAAAAGCAAGTGACTATAAGCAAGTAAAAAGTGCTTTAATCTCCTGGGATTAATGCCTGAAGAGCCTGATTACTATAATGAGAAATGGCGTTAAAGAAAAACAAGACAAAGAAAGATTGAAGGCAGACCCAGGAATTCATTAATTGACAGCAGTACTTAACAGCTGATCAGAAAGCTCTATTATGTCCAACATTTTGAACTAGTGTTATAATTAAGGCTAAGATTTTGTCAGGAATATTTTTAGTAAAAGCCATGGACAGGCCATAGGCAATGAAGAAAAATTCCTGAAGCTTCTTGAACACAAAAGAAGGATACTTGTACCTGCTACTATTCTTGTGTAGGAGTTCAATACCATTCACCAACATGGCCACCCCTGTTGGTCAGCACAGATGGATTCAGGGCAATTACGCTATAACCATTATGGTGGCTTTCATGTGGAGCATCATGAAGGTGTTATGCTCAAATGAGGTCACATGTTGCAATTGTGGCTGGTCCCTGTGCAAGAGGAGGACCCTGGCATTGTGTGCTCTGCTTTGTACACGCAAGAACAGATCAGCTGTTTTTTGGCTTGCAGGAGTATATAATAAGTATGTTTATGTACAGAATTGTAATTGTGTTAGCAACATGCACGGAGTCCTACTAACCACTGCACAGCAAGGTTCCATAGATCTTATTTGTGGAAAATGGGATGTAATTGTGACTTTGTAACTTTCAGGTGATTAGGGATTGCTTTCAAATGAGCTAATTAAAAAGGTTGTTTTCAGTCCTCTGCCTGGGGACACAAGTTCATCCCACTGCTTTTTCTAATGACTTTAATGAATTTTGTCTTTAACTTGTCCATCAATGATGCTTCATGCTGACACTAGTTCTCTTCCTTTTTTGAAAAGGAGACTTAATTGCCTTTCCCAGCCCCTATTTGTGCATCAGAAGGGTGGTGGGGGGGAGGAGAGGTTGTGGGTGCTTCATGCAAGTCACCAACAGTAGAGATGTGGATGTTAATTTTGTCAGATCTGAAACAAAAAGTCCAGGGTCCTGGTCAAAGTAGAGTTTAATGCTGCTACTTGAAGGAACTAATGGTTTGATTCTGTTTGATAATAAAAGCTTACCAGATTTTTAGGTGCATTTTATTCTACTTGTCAAAATGCCTTTGCTATAGACTTGCTGCCAGATGTCTCTTAAAAGGCTTCATATGTCACTACAAAAAATTGTTTCAGGGTCACTTCTTTGCTTTGTTTCCCCTAAGACCTATTGATTCCTGCTTCCCCTGGGAGCAGGGCTTTATTGAGGTCCTAGAAATGGGAACACTGCTGCTCCTCTTCAGAATAGGCTTCTGAACTTTAAATCCCTGAAAGGCAAGCAACAAGCTCAGCTAAAGTAGATAAGCCTCAGGTAGGAGTGGAAACATAGTAATATTCTAATTCAATTTAATTTTCTTTCAATTGTTTAAGTGTCAGTGAAACTCAGTAGAGACCTAAGAGCATGCTGCTAATTTATAATGAAGGCCTTTTGACCCTGCCAAAATGGCGCAGAGAGTCCTTGTCTAGATGCACAAGCTGAGTTGGTTTAACTAAATGGCTTTGGCTGGGCTGAGTTAGATCAGCATCTTTCTCCATTTGCGTAGCCATTAGTTTTGCACATACAGGGCAGGTTGAGCCCAGGAGGCCTAATTTACTAGCCATTAGGGTAATTTTATGTCAAGAGTTCCAAATCTAGAAAGTGCCTACAGCACTTAGATATATAAATAACCATAGTAGGTACAGGCTATTAATGCTCTGATCCTTCCATTCTTAAATTAAAATAAAAACCACTTGTGTGTATACTTTAGGAATTGGAGAAAGGGTTAGAACTCACACTTCCTAAATCCTGATTATGTGAGCACACCTGCCTTTCAATGGCATTTTCTGCATGCAAGACATTCTTTTCTATTCTATAGGGCTATTTATACCATCCTCATTGTAGTATTAGAGCACATGCTGGTGTTGCATTAAGCAATATGATTAGCATCTCATCTCATCTTTTCCCCAGGGGGATATTTGGGGGTGAAGTGTCTAGGGTTTTGGTTTTGTTCAAAATGAACACACTGACATGGATTTATCTTGAAGAAGGCAGGTCAAAGAAGCACGCCTGGTATTGAGAAGAGAAAAGAGCAATGTCTATGGTGACTTAGTTCTTGTGGAAGTTTATTCAGCAAGGACTGATCCCCCCAAGAAATCCCTGTCTCTTGCACTGTCTCCTCCTATACTGTGGAGGTAGCAAGTTATATTGTGTTAGAGAAGAGAGGTTGTTAAAGCATCACCAGGGAGACTGTGGATAAGCAAGCTTCCAGGGGTCTGGAAAATAAGGCCTGAGACTTTGAATTTGACTTGATATTCTATGGGAAGCTAGTGTAGACAGCAGAATACAGCTTTGAGGTAGTCATGATAACCTATGTTGCTGTATTTTGGACTTCTTTAACTAAAATGATTTTAAATTGAGCAGAGTTTACAGTTGTGTGAACGCGTCAACACTAGGCATTTAACTAGACCAACTTTCAGTTTACATTTGGAATTTGTTATCACAGATCTGTTATACCACTGAAACCCCCAAGGCTGTCTTCAGCAGGATTCAATCAACATCGTGTTTCCAATGACTGAGTAGAAAGGGTAGTGATTGCTGCTAAGTCCTCCTACTGTTAACATTAGTAGACCTGAACTGGTTTTAGTGACAGTAGCCAGAGTGAAGTCATTTCTCCCATGCCCAGAGAGACTTAGCTGTAACCAGAACTGCTGTTGTCATATGGGAAGTTCGAGTTTGTTGAATTCTCCTTCATATAAAAATTAAGATTCATACTAAGGAGGTTCCCCTATACATATGAAGATTTATTTGTTCATTAGTTGCATAATTTATTTTTCATGCACCTTTACAACGTGCACTATAATGTCTGTGCTCAAGCCAGTAAACTGCGATGAAAGCAGATTAACAATCATGCAAGACTGCACTATAAATCCATAAGGCTGTTTGCAAAGCAAAAATCCTCAGGAAAATTGTCTTGGAGCATGCAGGTACTATAATAAATCTCAACTCTGGTACAGAAGGTTCTGAGTGGGAGGGCCAGTTGCAGCAGAAATGAAGTCAGGTTTTTTTTATTAAAGCTGTTTCTTAGCCATAAGAGTGCAAACAACATCTATAACCTTTAAATGTCTGTTTATTTTTCCTGTCATAGCTTCCTTGCTGATTCAGTTTCTCTTCACTTGTTTAGTTGGTGATGATGTGAACAAATGCTGGACCCCAACTTACTCACTATATATTTGGAATTCTATATATAGGTAGGAGCTTGTGTTCCATTTCCACCACAACTCCTAAAAAGGACACTGTCTGGATTAGAGCCAAAGGGAACATGGCATACTCTAAAGGGGGGAGGGAGACCTTGAAGCTGGTAAGAACCATTTTCTTTTCATTTTTCATAGCTAGTCCCAGAAATGCTGCCAGTACATAGCTTGAGTACTTTGTTCCCAGACAAGCCTAAATGAAGTTAGGGAGTATAAAACCTGAAATAAAGATACAACAAGAAGCGTTGAGCTTACATCTGAACAATTTCATTTTGTTAGTATTCAGTCACCCTGTATCCAATGCCAGATTCTCCAGAGCACATGTATGAGTCAAGCATCTGAAGTTAGAATCAAACACAAGCGACGCTTACATAATTCCCTCTGTGAAATACAAAACAGGAGGTGCTGAGAGCCACTGTAGCCTGGAATGCTCCTAATGGCAAGGATACAGATACATGTGCCAGGCTTGCTGACATCAGCAGGAGCTATGTGTATATATCAGGGAAGGATCTGGCCCACTGTATGCGTAGGCAGAGAAACTCAAGAATTGCTTTCAGTTCTTAACACTAGAAGGTCTCTCCCCAGTAATAGCTATAGAATAGCTAGCTATCTGCCTCTCTGCCTTGCTGGCAGTGGCTGCTTCTGCAGGCTCCCTCCTTTGTGCTGCTCCTCTCCTCCAGCCCACAGCATGGAGCGGGATTAAGAGCCTGCTGTAGCAGCTACCAGGGTGACAGAAGAAGCTGGGATGGAGGGTTGAGTACCTTTTCGATTCATTGTTTAATTGAAAAACGAACTTGTCGGGAAGGGGCTGATTTGTTAAATCTGACAGTTGGGAAAGGGGGAAGATGAAAATCCTAGAAGTGATTGTCTAGGAAGGAGTACTGCTGAAAGGGATTTAGGGATCATAGTGGACGACAAGATAAACATGTGTCAACAGTGTGACACTGTTGCAAAAAAAGCAAACATGATTCTGGGATGCATTAATAGGAGTGTTGTAAGCAAGCCACAGGAAGTCATTCTTCTGCTCTACTCTGTGCTGATAGGCCTTAGTTGGAGTATTGTGTCCACTTCCAGGCACCACATTTCTCAAGAGAGATGTGGAAAAATTGGAGAAGGTCCAGAGAAGAGCAACAAAAATGATTAAAGGTCTAGAACAGGGGTAGCCAACCCATGGCTCTCGAGCTGCACGCGGCTCATTGATTAAGGAAATGCGGCTCCTGCTGCTTCTGAGCTACGCTCCTGGACTGCTCACGGCCAGCCGCTCTGCGCATACACCCAGCACCTGGAGGGGGATTGGGTTAGAGCAGGGGGGCCTGGGAGTTCCTGGCTGTGGTGGGGGGAGGAATTGGGTTAGAGCAGGGAGGAGGGGCTGGGAATGCCTGGCTCTGGGGGAGAGGAAAGGGATTGGGTTAGAGCAGGAGACTGGCAGTGCCTGGCTCTGCGGGAGGGGGAGGGCATTGGGTTAGAGCGGGCGGGGGGGAGGAAAGGGGCGAAGCACCTTAAACTCAAAGTCTTCGCGGACGCAGAATAAGGCAGCCAACACAGATGTCTTATTTAAATTCCAGGGAAAAAAAGGAATCAGCATGTACCTAGTTTACACTGTGTTTCTTTAAAGAAAATTCAAAGGCTATTGTTTGCCAGGCTGAAGCAATTATTCGGAGATATGAGTCTCTCCCTTATTGTTTTTGAACCTCTCATATTTGCGGTCTGGGACAGACCTGAATTTTTAGAACTATAAAAAAGCCATAATCTTCATAAGTAAAAAAAAAAGAGGAAACCATACCAGAGATCAACAAGCTGGAGTGAAACAGGCACTTCAAATTGTGCTAATTTACTTCTCAGATCAGTTTAATTTTAAAAAACTCACAGGACATAATAGGGCAGTAGTGTTAAATTTAAAATACATGGTGGGGATGCTTTTTTTTTTTTTTTTTTAGTATGAGAATATTACTGTATTTTTAAAGGTTTTTTTTTTAATTTGTTGTTTGTTCCTTGTCAAGTTCTCTGAAGATTTATGGACTGGCCATGAATTTTTTAAGTGAGACTTTTTTTATCGGTTTTTGTCCGACTTCCTGTAATGTTATTTTTATCACTACATTTTGTGTACTATATCTATCTATCTTTCTATATATAGATATATAAAAATAAATATATAATATGCTCTTCGCACTCTATCCACCACTATTTTGGCTCTTCATCTCTAACTGGTTGGCCACCCCTGGTCTAGAAAATATGACCTATGAGGGAAGACTGAAAGATCTGGGCTTGTTTAGTTTAGAAAAGAGACGACTGAGAGGGGACATGTTAGCAGTTTTCAAGTATCTAAAATGGTCTTACAAGGAGGAGGGAGAAAAACTGTTCTCCTTGGCCTCTGAGGATAGGACAACAAGCAATGGGCTTAAACTGCAGCAAGGGAGGTTTAGGTTGGACATTAGGAAAAACTTCCTAACTATCAGGGTGGTTAAACACTGGAGTAAATTGGAGTAAATTGCCTAGGGGGGTTGTTGAATCTCCATCACTAGAGATATTTAAGAGCAGATTAGACAGACACTTATCAAGGATGATCTAGATAGTGCTTGGTCCTGCCATGAGGGCAGGGGACTGGACTAGATGACCTCTTGAGATCCCTTCCAGTTCTATGATCACAGGATGATTATGAACCACCATTGTAATGTGGCTGTGAAAAAGACAAATGTAGTCTTAGTATATATTAGATAAGGTGTTTCCAGTAGAGAGAGGAAAAGTATGACTGCCATTGCTCAAGAACTTGTGATACTTCCCAGGGGATTGTGAGGTATCTCACTACTACCTGCTTTTGTCATGATGCAGCCATGCCTTTAACTTCTGGGGGTCAGCTCCCCAACCACACTGGCCATTGACAACATAAGTACTCCCTTCTAGGCCAACACTGGCGATGCTGTCTGTCTACGGATTAACAGGCACACTCCACCTCCCAAGCCTTCTTAGAGTCCACCTGAAGTGACCTGAAGTGTTACACTGGACATTCATGCTAGTAACAGATCCTCTGCTCCCAAAGAAGCAGTACACCCCAGTTTGCAAGGTTCCCTTCAGATCAATGTTCTATTTATAGTGAAGAGAAGCATTTAACAAGGAGTAGAGAATTACATGATAGCAAGTAGGAATATTGGAAACAAATTGTTACACATAAAATAAAAATCATATCATGTGTTCTAAACCCAGGCTTCTTTAAGTACTTCCTGTTGTGTGTCTTTTGCAGTATTGCTTCCTAACATTTTTCAGTCAGGTAGGCTGTGATTCTTCTGTCATGAAATAAGCAATGTTGTCAGCTTCATATCACTCTTCTTGCAACCCAAGATACCTCAAAATAGTCTTTTGCTCTTCTTAAATCAGAACGCCACCCCCTCCTGCTGTATCTTTCTTTCTGTAGATTTTGTGACCTCTTGTCTATTTTGCAAGCTTTATTAGCTGGTAGCTCTTCCCCACTGAAAGATACAATACATACCTGACCAGACATAGAGGGATAAGCTTCTCCTCCCTTCTTCCTGAATCCATCCTTGGCCTGTGACCTCCTGGTGATTTGCTTTTAATTTCAAATCTTTAAGAACAGAATTTATAGTATAAACTTCTCAAATATTATCCATATATACATTCACAATGAGTATTATGACCAATAAAGTACTGTTTTTGGCCAAGATCTTACATGTTACCCTTTGGTGAAATAGTATGCTTATACAAGCTTGTAAACTCCTGTGAAAACTTTGCCATCTAACGTCTGGCACCCTGAGTCACAAACTCATTTGGAATCCTGTGTATATTCCAGTTGCCCACATTCAAGGACAATGAAGTCAAGCTGGAACGGGTGGAGAGAAGAGCTACTAGGATGACTGGGGAAATGGAGAACCCTGAATGATGAGAGCAGACTGGAAGGCTCTGTCTACACTGCCAGTTTTTTCAGCAGAAAATATGCTAATGCGGGACTCATTAGCATAAGTTGCAACATCATTAGCATATTTTCTGCTTGTGTTTTTAAGTCACTTTTGAAAATGGGACTTGGGCTCCTAGATTAAGTTGCTTTTTAATTTTTTACCCTGATCCACTGAAAGCATCTGTTACCTACAGCATCATCCAGACATAACCCCCATGTTTACCTTAAGCACATGAGTAGTCCTGCTGGGGCAGATCTTCAACTAGTTGGCATAGCTCCACTGAACTCAATGGAGTGCTGCCTACCCACGGAAGATATGACCCATATAACTTCAATGAAAAAAGACTTGTGCTTAGAATTGGGCAGTCATGCGCTTGCTGAACTGAGGCCTTTGCTAATGTTGATTTTAAAAACTAGGAAGAGCCCCTAAATTCGTTCCTTTGGCTTTGGATGACTATGGCTGGTATGCTGTAGTTTTTGCAGCAGGGTATGAGAGTTGCACTGGTGGAAACCCAGTCACTTCTTTCTCATTAAAAAGCATAGAGACCCACCCCAAGGTAGCCAATAGCTCAGGGTTTAGATCACTATCTAGAGCGTGGGAGAGTAAATAATAAAATCATCACTCTCCCATATCTCAGATGAGTGCTCTAATCACTGGGGCTCTGGGACATAGCCAGTCAGCTAGCCCACACAAAGCCTGCTGCTCACCTTTCGTGAGTGGCTCAGTGCAGTAGGCTTTCAGAGCACATGTACCAGATTCAGCTCCACAGGTGAGGTAAGTGGGGGAAGGAGGGATGCCTACTTTGAAAATCTCTCTGAGTTTTAGATAGGAGCCAGGATCCCAGCAGTTTGACCATGGCAGGACTTCGGCAGTTTTGCACTTGCCCACTGGAAACAGATGCTTGGGGAATTTAGGTGGCCACAGGATTAGGTGGCAGCCGAACAGGCATTTTGATGATCTCAGTAGTTCCTAAATGTTGGATTAAACACCCTTTGTGAATCTGGTCCAAATAGTTCAGCACGATACAACTGCAAATTCCATGGGAGTATTTGGTACAATTTAAAAGGAAAAATGTATTTATTTCAGTTTGACCTGGATACAAACAGCACAATTTAGCTACTATAACACTGGTGTTAGTTTTCTTTGGTTTCCTGTGACATACATTTACACCACCTGACACATAGCTTCAAAGAGGATTTTCATAGAACTACAAATTATCTAGTTTACAAGGAGATGTTCTTGTTTAACAGGTCTTAGTACTTTTGAGTCTTATTTGTCAGAGAGCTATATGATTTGAAACCAAGCTTCAAGGTAATTTCTTGAGCTCTGACTTCTGGCCAGGGTTAAGTTCTCCATTTCCAGTATTCCTGAGTTTTTGGTGCTAGTATTTTATTCATAGAGTTTAAGCTCAAAAGACACAACCACATCCTCTAATCTGATCTCCAGTATATTACAGGCCATTATATTTCACCCAGTTACCTTGGTATCGAGACAAATAACGTGCGCCTGACCAAAGTATATCTTCCGAAAGAATTGATTTGAAAACATCAAGAGATAGATGGATCCACAGCTTCCCCTGTTAGCTTATTCCAGTGGTTAATCTCATTCTTAAACATTAGTGCCTTATTTCTCATTTGAATTTGTTTGACTTCAGCTTCCAATCACTTTCTTCTTAGACCTTTCTCTGACAGTAGAGAGCCTTTTACTATGTAACCAAATCAGCCCTCATTCTTCTTTTTTGATAAGCTGGACTTCACCTTCTCCAATTTTTCGACATCATTTTAACAGTGTTGACATGAGAACTGAGTACAGCATTCTAGTATCTCACCAATGCCAAACCACAGAAGTCAAAATCACTTCCTTACCCCCTTATTTCCCAGTTCGTGTATCCACGGATTGCTTCAGCTGTTTTTGCCACAGCATTGGACTGGGAGACCTTACTGGGTTGTTTATCTGCTGTGACCCCCAAATCCATTTTGTAGTTATTCTTTATATGCAGAGGTTAGCATTGCCTTCATCACCTACTGCGTACCTGTGGCTAGGTTTGAGGCTTTTTACCTATTTGAGTACAGCTGATTCTGTGGGCCTTCAAATAAAGTCATTAGAAAGTCTAGACACACCAGGCAGTTCCTTGCTTCTATTTCAGGCCCCTGCCCCATCCCCTACCCCCCATTTTTTTAAAACTATGGATAAGTCTGCATCTTGTTCAGTTGATTAATAGATTCATTCTGGCAAATTGGTTTCAGACATATCAGGGTTATAGACTATTGCTGCATTATATTTATAAAAGCAGTTTAACTTTTAACCAGGCTTGGCCTCTAAGAAATCATTTTTTCTAGCCTATCAGTAAGTTCCAAGAAATGTCCATCCAATTGGTCCTTATTGCTTAATTACAAGTAATAAAACTGTTTCATAAAAATTGCACCTGATAACACAAGGACCAGCTTCAATAACACAACAAAATGTGCCAGACTGTCAGCTATGAAACTCACTGAGGGTCTCCCAGATCAGCTTCCTTTGCCTTATACATACTGTCACAGCACAGCAGCCAAACATAGCCTTTGCTGAATGGGACAATTAGTAAACATTTTACAGAGAGGAAGCATAGTCTTGTGAGTAGGCATAGGACAGTGAGTCAGGAGGTCTGAGTTCTTTTCCTAGTTCTGTGGCAGGTTTCCTCGAGCTTGGGAAGTCATTTACCTCTGTGCCTTAGTTTCCCAGTTGGAAAATTAAGGTAAAACTGCTTCCATGGTGCATGTTGAGACTTAATTTATTAACTGTAGTTACATCACTGTATTCTGCTAAAAGCCACAGAAACACCAACGTGCACTAGGATAATACATTCCTAATTCTTAATCAGGAATTATCTGCATGTTAATTTCCCCATTTTAAAATAAAAAAGCTATCAATTCTCCAGGCTTTTCTCTACTTGGTATCATCATGACTGTAAGAATTGCTAGTGCCATCTGGTGGAGATGTAGCATTTTTGTTTTAACCATAAGTTCACCCTCATGTTTTAGGGCCTGACATTGTACACACACATCAGGGATGCTTCTGGAACCAACTATTCTCTGTATGGCTGCACCAGGACTGAGTGAGTTTTTACAAGATATTTACAATAAAAAAAAAATTTATTTTCTGAACATGTTCCATTGCCTATCCTACACTTTGTTTAAAAGAATCCAAATTACACCACACAATCAGCACAATCACATTAGTCCTTGCGTTGCACATTTGGCATTGCATCTTTCCCCTTGCCATTTTCCTAAAATGTCTCCCCTACTACTAGGGTGACCAAATAGCAAGAGTGAAAAATCAGGACACTTTTTTGGGAGAGGAGGAGTGAGAGGGAAGCATATTTGCCAGTCAGGCAAAGCCCCTAATATTGGGACATTTGGTCATCCTATCCACTTCCAGTCCTGCAGTACTGTCCTAGCTCCACTCTTGATGTCCATCGGGAAAGTATCAGAGACAGGCAAAAAGATTATTTTTCAATTTGTACATTTTGGCTACAAAACTTAAAAGACTTCCCTGTATTTACCTTAGACTCACAACATCAGCCTACTGTGGCAGTCCTTTTATACCAAGCCAAGAGCTCCTTAGTTTACCTGGGGAAGTTCAGTGCTTGTAAATTCCATCTGAGTCATTGGAGTTAGCATGGTAGCAAATCTTTCAATTAGAATCAGCCTCCTGCTAGGACTGCTTTAAACAACATTTACCAGAGGAAGAGAAAGGCCTTCAAAAGGAAGATTCAGCGAGAGCAACAAAGGAAAATCTACTTAAGAGGTGACCATCCTGACGCAGTAAAGTACAAGTTCAAAAACAGCCAGAATCTTTAGCCATGTCCAGGCATTGCCATCACTAACAAACATCATTCAATAATTATTCATATTTGGCAAAATTATGTAGAAATATTATTTTTGCAAATACTTGTTTGGAAAGGATTTTCCACATTGTTACTATCCTCTCAGGATGGCTTATTGACTAATTCTTCTCTCAGGCAAGCTTTAAAAGCACAACACTCAATTGAAACACTTGCCCAAATAGATTTGGCTGTAGCTGAAGCCTGTTCTAGTCGCTGACAAGAGTGGTTAGATTTGCTAGATTTTCAAATGACATACAATCACTTTCTGACATTTTGGAGTGCAGTCCAAATCAGTGCGGGGTTATGTAACCTTTGCCTGCAACCTAGATCATCTCATAATGCTTTATTACTGTAGCTCCCAATCTGGGCTGCTCGCAAACAGCACACAAGTTACACCCCGAGTGTACATTGATAGCCACAGCCCTGGTTCAACAACTCTAACCCCACTAGCCTGTCAGCAAACACTGGCCATGCTCTGACTTTCACCACCCTTTGTTACTACTTGAAGGGTGACTCCAGTATAATCCCAATACCCATTTGCTCCCAAAACACATATTCTTCACTGTCCAGACCTCTCCTGGGACAGTCAAGATATATTAGGGTCATTGCCCCTTTAAGGGGATCTATATACCATAGTCTGCTACCTTAAATAGTTACCCAAACAATTCATAACACTAGATTAGTTTTGATTAAAGAATAAAAAAAGTTTATTTCACTGCAATGAGAGAGGTTTTAAGGGTGCATAAATACAAGGCTGTAAAGTTAGAAATGATTACAAGAGAAATAGAGATAAAATGCATCCTAATACAAAAACTTGAGGTTCAAGATGAAATCCCTTACTACATTTCCAGTAACATTTTAAACCAAATTCTTAGGATCTGGTCCCAAAGTCAAACTACTATTTCTTTTGACTTTGGAGGGGCGAAAGAGATGGACGGGGAGGAAACTTTGCTCCTCATTTTTGTGGTTCAGTGCATTTTCCTGAGAGTTACCCTTAGATAAAGTTCATTCCCATTGTGTGCCAAAGACTGGGGGACTGGTGATAAAAGAGTTTCCATGCTATTGTCTGCTAAAATGAAGGTCTTTTTTTTCCTGATCCCTTCCTAGCCCTAGAATGGTCACTTGAGTGGTGATGGCCCATTAGCTTTGATAACACCTGGCTAGAGGCATGAGCTTATCCTTTATCTTTGGGAAACAGGTTTACCCACTCCCCAGAATTATCTGGTAAAGACACTTCAGTCATGATTTTACCTTCTGTTCATAATTTTACATATACTGTTGTCACATACATTTCACCAATATATTACTGACCAGCAAGTTATTTATTTTCAAATGATACCTCACGAGGCATATTTTGTACAAAGATTATTACAGTGTTGTGTAGGGTGTGAATACAGGGTTGAGCTCCATCACACCCTTTTTCTCCCATCCCCACAATTTTGCTAATACTCCACCATTTTTGGTTAACTCAAGATGGTCACGCTGTATTAGATAAAAGAAGTGAGTCAGACTAACTAGGCAAAACATTTTTGAAAGTCTGAAAATGTTAACTTTTTCCCTTCCTCCCCCCCCCCCCCAACTCCAGTTTGTGGATGGATTAGAAATGGGAATAGTGGTGCCAAAATACAGTGAAAACCCATACTTATCTTTCTTGCCAGCTGGAAAGAGGAAGCAAGTGAAAAGCCATAGATGTAGAGCTAGTTAAAATGCTTTAAAGCAAAGAAGTTGTCAAAGTTTCTCTGTTTTCCACAGAACTTTTTGATGAACTCTATTCATGAGAGTTTTCTAGCAAAATAAGGCCCTGACCCTGCAAACTTTTCCATAAGGGTAGACTCTTGCACACACAGAGCTCCAGGGACTGCACAAAGGAATCCACCTTAGCAGAATAACTTTCAGGAGTGGGATTTTTGAGCTAGTAATTTTGTTGCCTCAAGAAGCTTGCATAAGTCAGAAACACATCCAGATTACTGAATGCTTGTCTGAAATGAATCTTTTCAGGCTCACCCATCATTTTGTATTTGCTTCTCTCTTGTCTAACCAGTACCTGTCTCCACCCTGATCTTCCTCTTCCTCCCTGCATCAAACCTGATGTCTTAATATAAGGTCAGCAATTCTCTTAGTCACTGGACCTGATAGGGACTGGCAACAAAATATAGGGGCCTGAACTTACATCTAGGACAGGCAAGGGCATCAAACTTATTTTGCAGATGGGGCAAATTCCAATTCTTCTCTACATGTAAGAGCTGCACAGTTTTAAAGATGTACTTAAACTGAGCTGGTTAAGCTAATGGAAAACCCGGCATGGATATTCAGATTGAAGCCTGTCATATGTTGATTTAGCAGCATTCTGAAAATGATTATTTAAGCCAGTTTACAGTTAAATCTGTGAAACTTTCATAACTCTTTGACACTTACACACAGGAGAGCACCTAATCCTATGCTTTCATTATAAACCTATACCCATCATTATATCTGCAGATTGCTCTGCCATCCTAGCCCACCATTGCAAGATCCCAGTTTTCTGCTACTGACATAACTTGATTCTGAACTAAAATGATGTAGACTGGAACCTTGAAGTACATATGCACCTCTTTATTTTTGATAACACTCCGGATTCAAAAGTTTCAGAGGGGTAGCTGTGTTAGTCTGTAACTGAAAAAAAAAAAATTAAAAAACAACAAATGGTCCTGCAGCACCTCCGAGACTAACAGAAATGTAGATGGTATCATGAGCTTTCATGGGCACAACACACTTCTTCAGATGAATGGAATTAAGGAGTAGAGTACAAATAAATAGCAGAGAAAGAGAGCGGATGAGTAAGGAAAGAAGGAAAAAATGGGGGGGGGGAAATATTGTCAATTAGAGTGTCTGTGCTAAATGAGGCTAATAGAGTGGGCTCTGAGTGCCCAGTGCTTAGTTTTTATGTCATTAGGGTATAAGTTTCAAATTGGCATGCGCCCTTTTTCCTCACTCTGACTTGGTTTCCTTATGCTTTCATTTCTGTGGTTTAAATGCTCCTGTCAGCGCTTTATTTGCTTTGGTCTACTGAGGCCTCAGTCATACATAGATTTTTGCTTTAGTCATAAACTTGTGTTTTGACTTCTCTGGTAGATGCATTTCCCAGCTTGCCCATTCCCTAGGCAAGCCCTGCTCTGTCAAGTCTCTCCTGCTACCATCCCACACATCCATTATTACCACATCCAGGGCTCAGGAGTGGAAATTGCTTAAAAAAATGAAAGGTCAGACAGGGAGAGTAATGCAAAGATCAGAGAAGAGCAACACCTGCCTAACTAAATCTCCTGCCCTGCCATCAGCTTCTCCAGTGGTCAGTATAGGCAGTGGTGCTTGCTGGAGCTGGTCAGACCTCAGGCTGTTTCTATATAGTAACATTCAGACAAACAGGACCTGCATTCAAGTTGAACAAGACAGCTGTGGAGCTGAGAGTGCATGTGAGGGGAGAAGCAAGATGCCTGTTACCAGACTTGTTTTTTCTAGAATTCAAAGTGAAGGCAGTTTAGAATCTTCCTTGCCCACCTCATAATTATAGCCTAAGTTCCAGTGACCTAACGAGCCCAGGAATTAGGGTAAACTCTGTTACATAATACCAAGGATTCAAACATATTTATTACTTGTTACACAACAATCCTGTAACATGTAGGATGAGTCATAAGGAGAAAGTAATTGAAGCGGAGAGTAGAAAGACAAGGTGGTTTAGGTAATATCTTTAACTGGACCAAATTCTGTTGGTGAGAGAGACATACTTTTGAATTTATGGAGCTCCTCTTCAGGTCTGACATCTAAACACATTTCTGGTGGAAAATGATGATAAGGCAAAAAGGTAGAGGGACGAGAATGACAGGTATGTTAAGCTTATCCGTCTGATCTCAGATTTTTGGGTAAATGGTATGATACAAGTGCTGTGACCGCTTAAGGTCTCACAAAGCAATTTCACGGCTGTACAATGCTGTGATCCTTCAGAAGCCACTGAAATTTTAGACAGATGATTCTGAAGTGTTAAAAATTCTGAATGTATTGTACTTTCTAGAAGATTCACTACCAAATTTTTCCCTTCTCTTAAATTAGTAGAAATCCCATGAATTTCCCTGAAAATATTCCTGAATTTATGCCAGTGTAAGTTAGAATCAGGCCCACTCGGACTAGTTATTTGAAATATTCTAGCTGGAAGAATTGGTCTGTGCAAGAAGAGGGTAAAACTGGCCTACTATATTAGAGCTGACCTGAGAACAAGTGCTACTGAGTATTGTAAATTGCACAGAGATTAAAAGCCACACATTTACATATGCAGAATAGAAGCAGGTGTAGAAGTACTCTGATGCCACCTTGCGCTTTAGAGTTGATCTGAGTTAGAAATAGAAAGGTATACATTTTGTTTTACTGGCACCTACCTCCAAGTTGTTCAGAATAGATGAAGATTGGTGATGGGTAGCTGTGTAAAAGTTTTACACTACACAGCATCTGAACATCTTATACACAAAATCAATAGCAGTCATAAAGTTCCTATAGGACTTAATGTAATCTCTGGCTTGCCTCTTTTTTTCCAGAATAGTTATTTGTGTCATCACCCGGCCTGCAGAACATTCTCCAGCCACACAGCATGGATGCTATTTCTTTTGCTCTACTGCAATACTTCTATACTCTTCTTCACCTCTATCCCAAGTTTCAACTTACACACAGTTTTAATATAATGAACCAATGCTAATTTGGTGGCTATTTATGGCCAAAGCTAACAGTCTTTGCATACAAGTAATTCCTGTTCTTGGAGGAGAAACTTACAATGTTGTGTCTGTGTGTGGAGGGTTGGTGGAGGATAGGAAGTGCTGTTACTGAGAATTTTAGCCCATTTTGTAACATCATAGTGTAGATACTTTCTACCTCAACAGGTTTTTTTCTGTCAGTGTAGTTAATTTATCTCTCCCAGAGGTGATGGCTAAGTAGAAGTAAGAATTCTTCCACTTATGCTGTATCTACACTGGGGACGAAGGTCATCAAATTTCTAGGTGTAGAAAGACAAGACAGGTGAGATCATATTTATTGGATCAACTTCTGGTGAGAGACTAGCTTTATGTTTCACTGTCTCAAACTTATATATTCACCTATTATGCTGATGCATAAACAGGTTAGACCTCGGTGGTTCAGCACTAGTCTCAAATGAGGGAATTTATCAGACCAGGGGAGGTTCCCCTGCTGCTGGCTTTCTAGTCTGCTGCTGGCTCCATTTCTGGCCCCAGCTGGTCATCCTGCTGACTGCCTCAGCCAGGCTGCCTGTCAATGGTCCCAGCTCAGTGGGCTGCTGTACAACCCCAACACAGTTCCTCTGTTACAGCCCTACATTCAACTCCCCTGCTGGGGATACAGCTCTCTTTGGCCACATGCTGCAAACCACTGCACCAAGAAGAAGTCAGAGGGTGGAACCAGGAAGCCAGGCTGTTTTAAATAGTGTCGGGCTACTGCACGGCCCCAGCTTCGGCTCCAGCTCCCCAGCTCATGTGACTCCGGCCCCGTGCCAGGCTGCTGTGTGGTCCTGGCTCCCCAGTTCACATAGCCCCCTTGCTGGGCTGCCACATGGCCCCATTTCCCCTGCTGGGCTGCTGCACAACCCCAGCCCTGGCTCAACTGCCAGCCTCCCTGCTTGTGCAGCCTAGCTTCCTTGTAGGGCTGGTGCTAATCCCGCCGGGCTCCCAGCTGCCAGCCCTTCTGCTTCCTGACTCCCAGCCACCAGGGCTCTCTGGCCCAGGAACACTCCTGCTGGACCATGGATGTTGCTGAACCAGACAGTCCCGGTTTAGAGAGGTGCAACCTGTACAAGGATGCCATATGTATCAGTTCATTAGAATTCTTTGAGGCTATCACCACAAAGGTGAACTAGGGTGATCCAATTGATAGGCTACTTAGACTTTCAGAAAGCCTTTAACAAGGCCCTATACCAAAGGCTCTTAAGCAAAGTCAACAGTCATGGGATAAAAGGGAAGGTCCTTTTAATGGATTAATAACTGGTTAAAAGATAGGAAACACAAGGTAGGAATAATTGGTCAGCTTTCATAGCGGAAAGCAATGAATAGGATTGGTACCAGAACCAGTGCTGTTCAATGTATTCATTAATGATCTGGGAAAAAAGGGAAAACAGTGAGGTGGCAAAGATTGCAGATGATTCAAAATTATTCAGAATAGTTAAGTCCAAAGCTGATGATGATGTGATTTAAATTAGCTGTTAAGAAAGAGATCTTGGATTCATTGTGGATGGTTCTCTGAAAACCACACAATTGCAGCTGCAGTAAAAGAAATCCAAGCGATTGTTAGGAACAGTTAGGAAAGGGATGGGTGTTGCACAGGGAACACTGCAACGATTAATTTGATCTAATTGAGATGACCTAGGCTCGCTCTGACTATCTAGTTATTATATCGTCCCTGTTTCAGAAGCGAGATACTCCTGAGAAATCCGTATCTAATCACCGGTGGAGTTTTTGAAAGAATAGACAGACTCGCAATTTGGGGCCAAACCATATATTAAACAATTTAGAAAGCATACACAGAAAGTGACAAACAACTGGTAAACCACCCTAACCCCGAAATTAAAGAAGATAGAAAAGTCCCTTAAACAATAGGAATATACTTTACAATCAGTCAGTTGATAATGTAGCCGTTGCTCATGACCTCTACACTTTGGCTAATGGAAAGCCGCAATGGAGGAACGGTGAGGAGATCCCTCGAGCTCGGTCACCAGGCCTTGAGACACTGGTCCATCTTAGGATCCTCGGCTCCTCGAGTAGCAGTCACGCACAGGAGTCACGGGAAGCGACTATTCTGCACACTCACGTAATCCCAAAAGTGAAAGCGAGGATGGTCTAGCCGCCACTATTCCTGGCCTAATTACCTCAACGTGGGAATACACCATGCGCAGGTGGCCCACGGAAATATCCAGCTAACTAAACACTTGCTGCCATAATCCCGATGGTGACACAAATTAATCAACCTCTCACACACTCATATCAAACAAGACAGACTTGGGTAGACAGACAAGACAACAAGCTAACTCCATATGATTCGGTAAGTACGTCCACAAGGGAAGAACCAACCCGAACCTCTCAGAACCAAGGGGTTTTATTACCTCTAAGGTGGGAAAACCTGAGGAGGGCTGAGTGCACTTCTTTGGTGACGTGTGCACATAGGTTACCTAGGTGGTGTGCAGATCTTAGGTGCCAAGTGCATAACGGGTGGTGTGCATAGCCTTAGAGTGTCGTGTGCACACTCTTAGGATGGGGTGCACAGACTAGTGAAGAGTGCAAGGCGTAGATTAGGCGGGAAACCCTAACCTTTATCTCTCACCTAAAATGGAACCCATTTGTGACTCCATTTTGTATTTACCACCACATCACCATACACATTCAAAACCCCTGGTAACATAGGTAATATGAGACAAAATATCATAATGTCACTATTTAAATCCATTCAATTCCACCTTGAATATTGCATACAGTTCTGGTCACCCATCTCAAAAATATTACAATTTAAAAAGCTACAGAGAATTAGAATTAGAAAAGCTATGGAGAATAACAAAATGATTAGAGGTATGGAAGGAACAGTGTCCATCTGAGGTAAGACTAAAAAGACCGGGACTATTCAGTATAGAAAAGAGACAACTAGGTGGGGATATAATAGAAGGCTATAAAATCAGAAATGGTGTGGAGAAAGACTTAAGAACCAGGGGACACCCAATGAAATTCAATAGCCTGCAGTTTTAAAACAAAAATAAGGAAATACTTCATATAATCCCCTGGCAATGAGTTGACTATGTATATTGTGAAGGCAAAAAAAAGTATAACTGGATGCAAAAGAGAATTCGGTAAATTTGTGGAAGATAGATCCAGCAATGGCTACTAACTAAGATGAGTAGGGGTGTAACCCTATGCTCTAGGTGTTCCTAAACCTCTGACTACTAGACAGTGGGGCTAGATCACTTGGTAATTCTTTTATTACTTCCCTCTGAAGCATTTGTCACTGACCACTCTCAGCATACAGGCTACTAGACTTGTCTGACCCAGTATGGCAAGTTCTTATGTTAATGTCAATTTCAAATTAAGAAATACAGGCACACTTAGGGGGAAGTCTTGTCTAGCTTCTAGAGCAATAAAAATCAAGATTAAAAACTAGTATAGGACATGTTACAACAATCTCCAATGCTACTGGAAACTACCTATATGTTATGTACTGTATATTTCCAGAAGCAGGGTTCTTCCCTGTTCCCTATAACAAACAAGTAGAGTACTAACATAGACTGAAAAGACCACAAGGTGGCACCATCTCATGTAGCTTTGTTTATCCATATTTAGAAATAACCATATTTCATAGGAGGAAAAATTACAAGCAAGACATTTCTCATATGGAAAATCAAGTGTTAATGCAGTATCTCTGGTTGCATTGTTTTGAGCATTAATATAAGATCTTTAAGGGCATTTTCTAGAAAATGAAAGTCCAGGAGCATGTGCCAGAGACTATGTAATTACGGAACGAATTCTGTATCTAGCCCTGTACTTGCATATGCAAGTATAACAAACCATTCTCCTCTGTCATACGTGAACTTCGAGCTGCATACTGCATGCAAGTGTCCCATCTCCACCATCTCTAATTAGAAGTGGCTTTATTCTTACCCCAGCCCTGTTTGCAACTCCTGTGGTTCTTTGGATCTCACAAGGCCTTTGCTTCATAATTGTACTGATTTATTTTTCCTCTGTTATTCCTTTCATGATCATGTGAGGGGAAAGTGTGCACCCGGGCATTAGCCAATACACTGTGCTGCTATTTGTGCCTTCAGTTTAGGGTGACCAGATAGCAAGTGTGAAAAGTCAGGACAAGGAGTGGGGGGTAATCGTGACTTATATAGGACAACACTCCAAATATCAGGACTGTCCCTATAAAACTGGGGCATCTGGCCACCCTACTTCAGCTGGGTTAGCCCATCAGCTGAATGGAACTTCTCAGTTCTGTATTACCTCCATTTCTTTTATTAGTTCTTTGGCTCTTTTGACTCAGACTCCCAGTTGAATGACTGCCATAGGACATCTGATTGTGTATTTGAACGCCCACCCTTTAACAAACTGAGCAAACACATTGCTTACTAATTGTGAACCCATAATTTGCCACTATACCAGGGAAGTCATAGCAACTTTAATGCCTCTTGTGTCACTCCACAAATAGCGCTGTGGGTTTATGGGAGGCTAAATTTAGTAGTCTTGACCTTTGGCTGTCTCTGTATTGAAAGTCTCGGGTGCTTCAAATTTGACCTTTGAGAGAGGCTTCCTGTCTAGAATTGCACCCATATATGTTTAATACCTTTTAGTCAGGTACATTCATATTTTTTCTATAACTGCAGCAGCATATATTGAAATGTTTAGGGGGTAGACTAAGGATTTCATGCATATAAGTTCTCTTGATGCTTATTCCTGAATCAATATAGCTTATTCCTGGGGTGCAGACTGATTAAGTCCTTTTCAGTGCATGCATGTTACTTCTGAGCCGTGCTCTATACTAAGGAGA
Source organism: Pelochelys cantorii (assembly GCA_032595735.1). Lineage (NCBI taxonomy): Eukaryota > Metazoa > Chordata > Testudines > Trionychidae > Pelochelys > Pelochelys cantorii. The sequence continues at coordinate 61,348,872 of CM064330.1, forward strand.
TATTTTGAAATAACTCCCCTGATTTTAAATAACAAGCAGAGCATTCACACTACCAAGCCTGATATTTTGAAATAATAATTCCTGCTTTCCATGAGGAATAACGCTTATTTTCAAAACAGTTATTTTGAAGTAGTGGTGGTGTGGATGCTCCACTGCTGTTATTTTGAAAAAACTACTCCCCAGAGTACTCCCCAGTGCTTCCTGGGGCTCAAAGTCGAGGTAGCACGTCCACATTCAGGGAGGCTGCCTCGGACTAATTTCGAGGCTTCCCTGTAGTGTGGACATGCTGTTTTGAAATAGTTATTTTGAGCGTGCAGCTCCCAAGAGCTAAGGAGTTAACACTCCCCTCCTTCCACTACAGGTTCTGCCTCTTGCTCTGGGAGGGGGCGGGGCTGAGGTTGCTCCACAGATAAGGGTGGCGCACGCAGCCAGTCACATGCTGCTGCCATCTCCATGGGGCTCTGGAGCCTGGGCTAAGCAATGGGTGCTCCCCCGAGGTGGGGAGACCCTTCTCCATTGCCCCACTGCACCTAGCTGGCGGATGGAGACAGCCCTGGGCAGCCCCAGGCTCTGCCTGCTCCAGCCCTGGAGCCACATGCTGCAGGTGAGGAGCGAGCCCTGGGCAAAGGGCTTGGCTGGGCAGGGAAGTGACTCTGCCTGCCCCCCTGACCCCTCCTCACCCCAGCACTGCTCCCAGGGGGCTGCGAGTCCCAGCACTGCTGCCCTGCCAGCCTGTGCGCTGGGGGCACGGGAATGTGGGGGCAGGAAGGGTGTGAAGGAGGATGCGGGGGCAGGATGGGAGGGGGCAGGGCTTGCACTGAGGGAGATGGGGAGAGTTAAATCTTGGCACACCATTTCTGAAAGGTTGCCAACTTCTGGGTCAGTCAATCTTGTTTTTGTTCAGGTTGAAGCTGTTTTTGTGGTATTCTCTCTAGCTGCCTGCAGTCTTGGTCATTTGTAGTTTTTTCAGTGTATCTTCACAGCCAGACACCAGTGTCATCTATAGTAAACTCCAAGTCACAGTCCACCCACAGCTTCATGAAGTCACTTCTGCTAAACATAATTACAGCAAGTTCAAGAGAATGGTATTCCAAGCCAGTGTTATGTGTTTTTTTTTAAAGGATCTTCTGTATGTGGGATAGAAGAGACTTGCATGAAAGCAGTATCTTCCCTCCTACCTCCACCCAAAATAGTTTTCAAGGAATGTGAGCTGTTCAGTGCTCAGCTGAGGTCACCTGAATGAATACTTAGTTGGAAAGGAACTGAATTTCTATTGCCATACATATATCCCAGACAGTTGGCTCAGAAGTTTTCAAACACTTTATTCCCAGAGGTTGCATATGGCTGTCCTGAGCTTTGTTTTAGTAGTGTTGGTACTTTACATGTGTTATTATGTAGTGACTTGAGTACCCAACTTCTAATGCTACTCACCTAGCAGGGACTCAAGTCCAATCCATGAGTCGTCCTCTCCCCGCGCCCCCCCCCCCCCGCTTATCAGATCAGACACCTTTCCACCCATGTCACTATCAAGTGTTTCTTCTACATTTGTTATGACACTCATTTTCTCATGAACAATTTGGAGCTTCTGCATCATTTTTACTACTTATAGATCAAACATGTGTAGTCAGTGGAGGCCCATTCTGCCAGCAAGAATGACCACAGTTGATGGTCTCACAGCAGGCATCATGTAATGAAGTGAAGCAATCTGGCCCAATTTTTAAATCCACTAATATCTGGGGCAGCCCTGTGAGCAGGACTAGGTAGGGTTAGGGTGTGAGTCAATGAAGAGTTTTGAGAGCACTGTGTGCTGGGATGTTTTTCTCCATTTGGAGACATGACGGAAGAGCACACAACACCTCTTTCGAATATAGGGTGTGACTGGAGGGTGGGCTTATTTTTGTAAGATTGTGACACTTTGTACAAAATCAAACCACTTTATGTTCAAGATTTGGTGAAGACAGTACATATGGAATGTCTCTAGCTGCTTCAAGTTTTCCTGTAAGAGCGTCCAGGTTTTTTGAGCTGTGAAGCAATGCAAGTAACAGTCAGGATCTGTCAAACATGTTCTTTGTCTTAGTGCAGGAATGTGTGTGTATCCATAAGTGAGATGTGGACTTCATAGGAGGCAGCAAGACCTATTTGTCAGAGAACATTCAGTTTGCTGAATTCTGTTTGTAGCCTAGGTAGATGAATTTACCAACACTGTGGCACTCAGTCTCTACCAGGTCCCTAATAATAAGAGTAATGTCTATTTTATCCTATGTACAATTCATTGTGCCTGGTGTCTTAACCTGGTAGTATATACATAGCCTATTTCTAAATAAGTTATTTTGAAATAATAACTCCCAAAATAACTCTTTTGAAATAACACTTCCACACTACAGGGAAGGCTCGAAATTAGTCCAAGGCAGGCTCCCTTAATGAGGACGCGCTATCTGACTTACAGCCCCAGGAAGCACTGGGAAGTAATTATTTTGAATGACTCTAGGATGTAGTTATTTTAAAATAACAGCAGCTAAGCATCCACACTAACCCTATTTCAAAATAGCAATTTCAAAATAGGTGTTATTCCTCATAGAATGAGGGGTTATTTCGAAATAACAAGCCCGTTATTTCAAAATAATTTCAAAATGACAGACTTGCTGTGTGGACGCTCACCTTGTTATTTTGAAATAACGGGAGTTATTTTGAAATAATTCTGTGGTGTATTCATGCCCTAAGAGCTTCAGATAAAAGCCGAGATTTAGCATGGCTAATCAATTCTCAAGATATTTGCTGTATGGCTGAACAAGTAACAGCCTTTCTAGCACAAGGTGTCCTCGTGAAGATGCTTCCCAGTGCCCATGATCTACCATTACTTTCCTGGGGTTTTTATTATTTATACTGTTTGTACAATATGCAACATTAACCTAGCCATTGACATCTTAGTTTCCTAAACTGAAGAAAGAGCAACACTGATTTCTCTTATTTTATACACTCCTCCAATGGCTGACAGTTTGCCATTGCGAGCATGCTTGCTACCATAACAGTGGCACGTGAGTCTACTTTTGTACTTAGTGCTTTCTTTATTCTTTTCACCCTGCCTCTAAGTCTTAGCAACATGAGTAATTTATTTAGAAGCCCCTCCCATCGCATACGGACCAATGCAGGTCTACTGGTGCGCTGCTAATGCAAATTGGTTGCTAGTACACCCAGGGTGACACCAAGCTAGCAGACCCCAAGACACAGGCAGCTGACACACTATGCTTGTATTGCCACTTTTACAAGTAGAGCTTAGCAATGGGGAGAATAAGAAAAATGCTAGTGTGGACAGCTATAGTCTGTTTGTTTGCCTTTCTGATGGGCCAGCATCTACTCTTCCTTGCAGCTATTCTCTCACTGCCCATATTTCAAGGAAGGAAAAAGGTCTATCTTGGGCTCTCCAAACTTCTCAGTTTAGCACATACAATCATAGAAGATTAGGGTTGGAAAAGACCAAGAACATAAGAACGGCCGTACTGGGTCAGACCAAAGGTCCATCTAGCCCAGTAGCCTGTCTGCCAACAGTGGCCAGCACCAGGTGCCCCAGAGAGAGTGGACCGAAGACAATGATCAAGCAGTTTGTCTCCTGCCATCCTTCTCCAGCCTCTGACACAACAGAGGCCAGGGACACCATTTCTATCCCCTGGCTAATAGCCTTTTATGGACCTAACCTCCATGAAATTATCCAGCTTCTCTTTAAACTCTGTTATAGTCCTAGCCTTCACAGCCTCCTCTGGCAAGGAGTTCCACAGGTTGACTACATGCTGTGTGAAGAAGAACTTTCTTTTATTAGTTTTAAACCTGCTACCCATTAACTTCATTTGGTGTCCTCTAGTTCTTCTATTATGGGAAGTAATAAATAACTTTTCTTTATTCGCCCTCTCCACACCACTCATGATTTTATATACCTCTATCATATCCCTCCTCAGTCTCCTCTTTTCTAAACTGAAAAGTCCCAGTCATTTTAACCTCTCTTCATATGGGACCCGTTCCAAACCCCTAATCATTTTAGTTGCCCTTTTCTGAACCCTTTCCAAGGCCAAAATATCTTTTTTGAGGTGAGGAGACCACATCTGTACACAGTATTCAAGATGTGGGCGTACCATAGTTTTATACAGGGGCAGTAAGATATTCTGTGTCTTATTTTCTATCCCTTTCTTAATAATTCCTAGCATCCCATTTGCCTCTTTGACCGCCGCTGCACACTGTGTGGAAGCCTTCAGGGAACTATCCATGATAACTCCAAGATCTCTCTCCTGATTTGTCATAGACAAATTAGCCCCCATCATACTGTACGCATAATTGGGGCTATTCTTCCCAATGTGCACTACTCTACACCCATCCGCATTAAATTTCATTTGCCATTTTGTTGCCCAATCACTCAGTTTGGTGAGATCTTTTTGGAGTCCCTCACAGTCTGCTTCTGTCTTGACTATCCTAAACAGTTTGGTATCATCCGCAAACTTTACCACCTCACTGCTTACCCCTTTCTCCAGATCATTTATGAATAAGTTGAACAGGATTGGTCCCAGGACTGACCCTTGGGGGACACCACTAGTTACCCCTCTCCATTCTGAAAATTTACCATTTATTCCTACCCTTTGTTTCCTGTCTTTTAACCAGTTCTCAATCCATGAAAGGACCTTCCCTCTTATCCCATGACAATGTAATTTACACAAGAGCCTTTGGTGAGGGGCCTTGTCAAAGGCTTTCTGAAAATCTAAGTACACTATGTCTACTGGATCCCCCTTGTCTGCATGTTTGTTAACCCCTTCAAAGAACTCTAATAGATTAGTAAGACATGATTTCCCTTTACAGAAACCATGTTGACTTTTGCCCAACAAATTATGTTCTTCTACGTGCCTCACAATTTTATTCTTTACTATTGTTTCGAATAATTTGCCCCGTACTGAAGTTAGACTGACCGGTCTGTAATTGCCAGGATCGCCTCTGGAGCCCTTTTTAAATATCGGTGTCACGTTAGCCACCTTCCAGTCATTAGGTACGGAAGGCGATTTAAAGGATAGGTTACAAACCACAGATAATAGTTCAGCAATTTCCCATTTGAGTTCTTTTAGAACCCTTGGATGAATGCCATCCGGTCCCGGAGATTTGTTCACGTTAAGTTTTTCTATTTGTTCCAAAACCTCCTCTAATGACATTTCAATCCGGGACAGTTCCTCAGATTCATCACCCACAAAGGATGGTGCAGATTTGGGAATCTCCCTAACGTCCTCAGCCGTGAAGACTGAAGCAAAGAAATGATTTCGTTTCTCCGCAATGGCTTTATCGTCCTTGATTGCTCCTTTTATATCTCGATCGTCTAGGGGACCCACAGGTTTTTTAGCAGGCTTCCTGCTTCTAATGTACTTAAAATACATTTTGTTATTTCTTTTTGAGTTTTTGGCTAGCTGTTCCTCAAAATCTTTTTTTTGCTTTTCTTATTTCATTTTTACACTTGATTTGACAGTGATTATGTTCCTTTCTATTTATCGCACTAGGATTGGACTTCCACTTCTTAAAAGATGCCTTTTTGTCCCTCACTGCTTCTTTTACATGGTGGTTAAGCCACGGTGACTCTTTTTTAGGTCTCTTGCTATGTTTTTTAATTTGGGGTATACATTTAAGTTGTATAAATGTAGGAGGTCATAGAGTCCAACCCCCTGCCCAAAGCAACCTCAATTAAATCATCCCAACTAGAGCTTTGTCAAGCTTGGCTTAAAACCTTTGAGGATGGAGATTCCACCGCCCACCTACGTAATCCATTCCAGTGCTTCACTATGCTCCTAGGCCATGTTTACATTACAGATAAAATCGAAGCAGCCACAGTCCATCTTCTGGGATTCAAATGAGCAGGTCTAGTGAAGACACACTAATTTGAACTAAGAGGGTGCGCCCATTGAGGCTGGTAGTCCTGCTTCTATGAGGAGTAAGGGAAGTCAAAGGGAGAATGTACTCCCTTTGACTTCCCACAGTGTGGATGGTGCCAAAATTTGAGTTAAGATACTTCAACTTAAGCTACACAGTAACGTAACTGAAGTTGCATATCTTAATTTGAATTTATCCCCTAGTGTAGACCAAGGGCTAGTGAAATGGTTTTTCTTAATCAAACCTACACCTCTTCCCCCACTGCAGCTTGAGACCATTGCTCCTCGTTTTGCCATCTATCACTACTGAAAGCAGCTTGATTCATTCCTCTTTGGAGCCCCCCCTCTCCTTCAGGTAGTTAAAGGCTGCTATCAAATCCCCCCTGACTCTTCTGTAGATTAAATAAGCCCAGATCCCTCAGCCTCTCCTCATACATCATGGACCCCAGCCCCCTAATCATTTTCATTTCCCTCCACTGGACTCTCCCCAATTTGTTCACATCCTTTCTGTAGTGATGTCCAAAACTGGATGCAATATTCCAGATGCAGCCTTACTAGTGCTGAATAGAGGGGAATAATCACTTCCTTTGATCTGCTGGAAATGCTCCTGCTAATGCAGCCCAATATGCCGTTAGCCTTTTTGGCAACAAGGATGCACATATCCAGCTTCTCATCCCGTGTAATCCCCAGGACCTTTTCTGCAGAACTGCCACTTAGACAGTCAGTCCCCAGCCTGTAACAGTGCTTGGGATTTTTCCATCCTAACTGCAGGACTCTGCATGTGTCCTTTGTGAACTTCAGCAGATTTTTTTGGCCCAAACCTCCAACTTGTCTAAGTCTCTCTGGATACTGTCCCTATCCTCCAGTGTTTTTGTCTCTTCCCTTCCCCCCCCCCCCTAGTTTAGTGTCATCCATGCATTTACAGAGTGCAAATCAAACTATTGAGAGCATTAATGAAGATGTTGAACAAAACCTGTCCCAGGACTGACCCCTGCAGTACTCTGCTTGATACTGGCTACCAAATAGACATTGAGCCATTGATCGCTACCCATTGACCCCTATGATCTAGCCAGCTTTCTAGCCATACCTTATAGTTAATTCATCCAATCCATACTGCTTTAACTTGTTGACAAGAATACTGTGGTAGACTGTATCAAAGCTTTGCTAATGTCAAGGTATATCACGTCCTCTGCCTTCCCCATATCCACAGAGCCAGTTACCTCATCATAGAAGCAATCAGGTTGGTTAGGCATGAATTGCTCTTGGTGAATCCATGTTGACTGTTCCTGATCACATACTCTATTCTTCAGTGCTGAGCTCTGGAGATGTATCAATTTATCATTTGAATTTGCAGTGGCACAACTCTTCCTCTTTTTTTTTTTTTTTTTAATATCCTAATACAGTAATATGGGCTCTCAACAACCTCGGGTGGTTGCCTTAGAGATATTAGATAGCTGGATATGGATCTTTGTGAAAGCCCATTTCAGCAGCAATAAATACAGAAGTAGTACTTCCTCATGTAACAAAGTGATCCTTACCTCAGGGCCTGTTCCAATTTATTATTAGCAGCCAGATCTCATTTGGAGAGAGACTGAGGTATGAAGTGGGATTGAACTCCTTTGGCTGTCCTGTGTCACCTAACGTGAGCTTGTGGGTCTTGGGCTGCAGGGCTACAAAACTGTCTTGTAAACATCTGGGCTCAGGCAGAAGCCTAGGCTCTGGGATCCCATGAGAAGGGCGTGGGATCCAGTCTGAGCCCAGATCTCTGCATGGCAATTTTATAGCCCCATATTTTGAGTCTCTGTGAGTCTGATTCAGCTGACACAGACCAGCCACGAGTGTTTACGGGTAGGTTTACACTGCAGTAAATGTCCAGGCTTTTTACTTTCTCTAATTCTTCAAGAACAGCATAATAACCTGAGAGGTACTCACTATGGCACCTTGTTTCAGCATAAGGTTTAAGTAAGCAATTTTGAGGACAGTGAGCTTTGCATACACATGTATTATCCCACTAGGTGGCGTGCCACACATTGAGCGTAAGTGTACTTTTCATCTTACTAGCTACAGCTTCTTTTATATGTAGTATCGTAGAGCTGGGCTTATTGATAGTATCATGGAGGTCCAGGTTCAAACGTAGGGGAGCAAATAGAAGAAGCCAAGAATAAGATTAACCAATAGACCTTTTAGATATGGCATATCAAAACCCACATTACAACTATACTCCCATTTCTTAGCAAAAAGATTTACATGATGTTTTTGCACTGATATTTTCTCTTTATATTTGATTTTAAGATTTCAGTAGGATCAGGCCTATTATTAAAATCATATATTCTGAAGAATAAAAGCTAGTTATAACTCAGACACCGAAATGAAACTAAGGTTATGTTTTTCCTATGGTGATACAATATTCTTCTAGCTAATTTACTAAAGTGCAAAATGTTTAGTATTTCATCTTCTTGCTTTGACCTCCCAATGTGAGCTCTGTAACTAAATAAAGTCAAACTGTATTTTAATGTTTAGTGGTCTGGTTTCTTTTTGGAAGAGTGGTATCATGCATATCAATTGGATAATATTTTATCCTTTGAGCATAGAAATCAATTAAAAATTATTAGTTTTTATTAGAATGTAATAATTTAAAAAATTTGTTTCCAATCCTAGGAGTCTCAAAGAACAATAGGAGTTTGGACAGGTCTACAGTCTTTTTGGAAAGGACAGGTTTTTGCCTTTCAAAACAAGTTCTTGGGCTACTTGGATTTTTTTATTTGGAGATAGCATCAGCAGTCTTGCTGGCTGGTTGAATGTTAATGATGCTGGAAGCAAGACAGCAGCTGCAAAATGTCTGCAGAATCTCGTGAAGCTGCAGAATATTTTTAATAGCAAGATAGCCCCCTCAAACAGGATGATGTAGAAGCTGGTAGACATTCCTTGGGCAGAATAAGAGAGTCACGTGTCTATTCCTCAGTTTATTCTCTTCTTGCTGGCATTCTGCCTCCAGTGTATGTAGATTTGGACCCAGCCCCTCTAAGCCCTGGTCTACATTATTTTGAAATAACAAGTGGAGCATCCACCATTCCAAGCCTGTTATTTTGAAATGCTTATTTTGAAATAGTTATTTTGAAATAGCAGTAGTGTGGATGCTCCACTGTTGCTATTTCGAAATAACTACTCCCTAGAGTCATTTTCAATAATTACTCTCCAGTGCTTCCTGAGGCTCTAAGTAGAGATAGCGAGTCCACATTAAGGGAGCCTGCCTCAGACTAATTTAGAGACATCCCTGTAGTGTGGACACGCTATTTTTAAATAGTGATTTCGGGAACTATTATTTCAAAATAAGTTATTTTGAAATAATTTCCTAGTGTAGATATGCCCTAAAAATCCTCAGTTAAAGGATTTTCCCAAGGCTGGAGTTTCCCAAAAGGCAGTCGGATAAAAGACAAGACTGAAGAGGCTCTTGTACTCAATTGTACTGCATCTATTCTCACTAGGTGAAACAGTTTCTTACGCCTATAATGCAGATTTGAAGGAGTGGGAAGTTACCAGCTTCCCTTCTTCACTGGAAGCACCAACACCAGGACTCCAATCCACCAGTGCAATTCCACCTCAGGCCATTTTATATTTAACCACACCCCCAGGTCTAGTCCTTCTACAGTCTTCTTGCAGGGCTTTTCACACATCTCCTTCCACACACTGCATGTTTATTTTCCCCAGGCTGACCTCCTGCTCCTTGAGCACTCCTTCTCAGCACCTATTGCTTGTAGCTGTATAGAGCTCCAGAAATTCCTCCACCACCATCTCTACTGTTTATCTAGTCCTGACAGTCACATGGTTCCTCTCTTGGTCACGTGATTCATCAGATTAATCCTGCCATCAGTCCCTGTTGGGAAAGTACATTTCTCAGCATTCCCATCTCGTAAAGGACCATGCTCAAGTAAAAGGCAGCTGAGTAGTGACTGCTCTTGAAAGGGCTACCATGTTCCGTTTTAAGGCAGCAATGATATTTTTTTGTCCCTTAAAGATTCCTTCGTGTCCCTGTCAGAGCTGTGAGGCTCTTCTTTAGCCTGAGCTCACTCATTTGTCCTCCTGTTGCTCCCATCCTCCTTACAGATGCTGGTGCATACAGAACTGAACTCTTAACCTCCCAGAACATGTCCCTGAGACCACAAGCTCACCAGCCTGTCAGAACTGCCCTGTTGCTCCCTTCATCTTCTTCCCCCATTCATGCCTTCTTTTCACAGGACTCTTCCACTCTATTAATCCTTTTCTTTAAAAAAATCCCTTGCTGACTCCAGAGTCAGGGCAAAGAAGGGACCTGATATCAGTGGAGGCAGACCCTGCACTTGCCCTACTGAAGGGTAGGAATGATTTGAGACATCTTTTTCCTGTTCCCATTTAGCACTGCTTCCTCCAAACCCATTTCCTCATGAATCCTTCTTCCACACTTATCTGCTTATTAGTGATCACTCTATACTCTTCTTTGCCAAACTGTTTCATGTTTGTCTTGCCTCCTCACTTGGGATTATAAGGCACATTTAGTGTTCTGCACAAGAATAAAGTACAAATTGATCAAGGAGTAGCATCCTGCACTCATCTAGTTTTTTCTGTGAACATTTTGGACCTATTCTCACAGCCATTTCAGGCAGGTGACTTGCATACTAGATTGTATTTGTCAGTGAAAAAAATAAGAAATGAAATGGAAGTACCAAATAATTCATCAAGAGAAAAATGACTGAAGATCTGAAAGGTAAGAGAACCATGAGTAACAAACAACCAATCTCAGACAAATTTGATTCTTAAAAAAACAAACAAACAAAAAACAAGAGAGTAGGGGATTACATTAGATGAACAAGTATAATATATTTCAGTTATAGGAAAGCATTTGATGCACTAATTAAATCACTAAAAAGTTCATGCAAGTTGGCCTCTGTAAGAATATTCATATAGAAACTGACTAAAACACCAAAAATAAATGAAATGGCAATATACCAGACTAGAGAGAAATGTCTAATAGAATAGTGCAGGAACAGGTGTTAGGACTCATTTTATTCAATATCTTCATTAATTATCTGGCAAAGGAAGTAAACAGGGCAATGAAACCTGATAGTTGGGAAGAGTTACAAACATCACTAAGAACTAAAAAATAATATAATGGACAATAGAGAGATTAAAAACATGGGCAGAAAACAAATAGAGCCTCACCTTAGAAAAACAAACAAATACACACACTGCAAAAGAAACACAGAAGCAGTAGCACTGAATGGGTACATCTACACAGCAGGGCTAAAGTCAAATTAAGCTACACAACTTGAGCTACAATAATTGCATAGCTTAAGCTATTTCGACTTAACTCAGCTTTAGGCACTGTCTACACAACAGGAAATTGAAGGAAGAACCACTTTTCCTTCGACTTCCCTTACTCCTCGGTTACTATGAGTCAGAGTTAAAAGTCCTTCAGCTCAACATTATTTCAAAATAAAGGCTTGTAATGTAGACGCACACTATGTTATTTCAGAATAACATCAGTTATTCTGAAATAACATTGCTGTGTAGACATACCCAAAGAGAGATAGAGATGATAATGGACAGCAAGGTATACAATGGTTGCAACAAAACCCAAAGCAATTTGGGTCTGCACCATAAGCCAGAGAGGTTAAGTCTCTTCCTACCTCACTTTTATGCAGTTCATCCCAGGATATTGTCTTCAGTTGTGGGAAGTTCACTGCCAAAAATATAGCAATAAAAGTGATTGTGATTGTGAGTAGTTAGGATGGATTGATCTATGAAAAAAGATTAAAAGCACTTAACAGCTTAGTTATTAGAGCTTGCCTTGGAGAAGCAACAACTAAAGAGAATAGTAGTTTTTATTTAAGGAGTCATGGAAAACAATGGTGCCAACTTTTGCAGTCATAGACTATGTAAATTTTTTTTACATAAAGGCTCAGTTCCTGGACTCATGTTAGTACCTCAGAATCTCAGCTTTCATTTTAACAGTAGCTTTGTCGCCCTCATGGTTTCAGAGAAAAATCTGCAAGACATAAAACCTAAAGCTCAAAACTCAGAAGCCAGATTAAAATGTCAAAATTATTTTTAAAATGTCCTAAATTTTAATTCAATCTATTTTAAGAGTGGTAGTGAGAGTCTGACTTGTGATTTTTGAAAGGTTTGACATTGGCAACATTGGCACAATGAAATAAAGAAAAGGAGGATGTAGACTGAACACCAGGAAGAACTGGAAGTGAAATCTGCTGTGCTGAGAAAATAGTTTTCCAGGTGAAGTGCTAGAAGCTCAGCTACTTGGCACTTTTGAAATTAAACTGGATAGAACACTAGAAAATGTGCAGTTGGGCATAGTGCTGCCTTAGATGAAAGGAAATAGATTGAATCATCTACTAGATCTTTACTATCTCTGACAGATAATAATGGAGCTCAAAATGCATAAGACACAATCTACCCTGCTAAGCTAAGAAAATGCAGTATAATTTTCTCTGAACTACTCTAATTGAAGTATCAGTTTGGCTTGATAAATCTCGAGCCTTATACAGGAGATAGACACAGGAGGACAGCAATAAGATATAGTAGTTCATGCCTAAGTAATTATGGGTGGCGTGGCACTATAAATGCCAATGGTCAAGTAAATTTAATCATCTAAGAAGTGCACTAACTGCCCTCAGGTACTCTGACAGAATGTCTTTACTATTATGAAATGGGATTTATAAGAAAAATAAGGCAAACAATCAGGCCAGTAACTGACTGAGCATCATTGACCTGGATTCAGGATAGCTTATAGCATTGAGTCACCATTAGTATCCAGAGCTCCAAAGTCCATCAGTGAGTTTCTAATTCTAGCTGGTATTGACAGGATTCTTTTTCTGGCACACTTTCCACGTACGAAAGACTGGCCTATTGCTGTGTGACGTCCATTTTTGGGAAGTCTTTAATGAGCAGATTATGAAATCATACTGAGCAATACTCATTAGTTGGGCCGGCAACAGCAGGGTATGGCCTGGAATCTAAAAAAAGGCTAGAAATCTATTGCGCTACATAAAGTGCTATTCGCTATAATGTGGACGTGGTTCCTGGGCTTCCCCTCCCCTGCATATTATAGTAAAGAAAAAGACTGCTGTAGTAATGTGATATTCTTCAAAGCAGTATGACATGTGACATCAGTTTTCACAGATACAGTGATAATATAGACAAGCAATGGGGTCACTTGCATAATAATTCACTATAGGAAGCACTTAAACAATGAATAGTCTTGCAGCACCTTAAAGACTAAAAAACCATGTAGATGGTATCATGAGCTTTCGTGGGCACAACCTACTTCTTCAGATGACTGGAGTATTAAAAATCCAGATCCAAGAATAAATAAGGGAAGGCAGGGGAGGGGGAGAAATGGAAGGGGGGAAGAAAAAAAGATTTAAAAAGTAGTGAATTAGATTGTTCAAGTTACAAGAGGCTGGTAAGAACAATTTGAACCTCTTTAAGTACCCATTGTTTGTTTGTTTGGCTAAGTCATTAGGATGTGGAAGGTAGTGGGCCAGCCAGCCTATATCTCTATTTATTCCTCTCTGATAGGAATCAAACTTGTAAATGAAGTTAAGTTCCAACCATTCCCTGTGTATGTGTCTTGTGGAATTGGCCTGAAACAACATGGTGACTTTGAGATCCATTAATGAGTGCCCTGGCAGGTTAAAGTGTTCTCCAACAGTGAAGAGAAACTGATGGAAGCTGCTGGTTAAATATTGTCATGGGGTGACTGGTTCCTTTAATAGGAATCAGGCCCCACTCTGCCCAGAACAAACACATTTTTTTGTCATGGAAAGTCTGCTTTTTACATCTTTAAGTATTTTTAAAAACATCTTTCAGGCATGCTGTATCAGTCCAAAAGCCAAATCATTGAAATACTATTGAATAATAAGGATAAACTAATAGCTACAGCTTTTAAAATTGTTTTAAATATCTTTTTTTTTTTTTTTATAACTGAGCCCCAGGGTAGTTGACTGAGCTATTGACTAGCCATGCCTTTTCCTTCTTGGATGTTTGCAGTGTCATGCACTATAGCCTTCTTGGTCTTAAAATGTAAGACAACTGCACTAATTCACCACATTTAATGGAGCTGACATATGGCTTGATTTTTAGTCTAACCTTTATTGTTTTATTTCACAGAGGCACTTTGCAAATCATGGTAAGTAAAATTGCAGGCCTTTAGTTCTAAATGCATCTCCTTATCAGAACATGAGGCATGGTGTTATATTGCATACTAATGATTTGGAGCACTGACTGATAACATACATGCATAGTTAAACAAAATGTTACAACATAAAATAACAGCAAATCCATTTATTCTTGGTGAAGAATGTCACAACAGGAAAAAGAGATTTACTCTCAGCTACATGCGGTCATATAGATCTAAATAGCTGAAATAATATAACCATTAAGAGCTATTATCCTGATAACTATCTATTTCTTTATACCCCATCTTTCTATTTTCTCCAGTATATTAATGTAACTTGACAGTACTTGGCTTACATTTTTTACATTAGGTATTTGTTGAGTTTGAAACAACACTTCCATTTTCCCATAAATTGTGACAGTACAACAAAATGATATTTTTAGTAAGAGTCTGTGTCATTAGCTTGCAAAGCGTTCACTTAAATTATTTATATTTATGCCTAATGGGATGGAAGCATGAGTCTTTTCAATCTGTGAATTCACCTGTCAATGTTTAAGGGATTGATTCAAGGGAAAATATACATTTCCCACTGTAGGAGCTCTCTAGAATGCCATTTATTTGAATGAGTAGCTGTTGAGTTCTCATTTCCTGGGGCTGGATGTATCCACAGCTCTCAGGAAAAAAAGGGCATTATAAAAGGACAGATCTGATTGTCTAGCAAGGTTTTTTGGTATAGGTAATGACTTAGTTGATTTAGACTCCCCTAATCACAATAACGCTACTGAAATTATTGGAAAAGCTTTCTCTAGAATTTTTTCATTTATTTTCAAAACAGAATATTGCAAACATTAGGAGGCTATTGCCTCCCCAAGCCTGTAATATTTGCAAAATGGTACTGGGACAGTTTAATTTGCTGTTTCAACAGAAATCTGTGAGTTGTAATGATTCACCTGCTGCCTCCTCCTATTCCTAGTTACGCAGAAATGAACACTCAATTGTCACTTCTGTAAGCTCATATATCGGCATATAAGGTGACACATAGTAGGTGTTTAAATCTTCCACCTAGCTTAAATCTAGAAAAGCTAAGATTTAAAGTCAGTTTCCCCCCTGTGCATAAGAACTACTGTTACAGTAGTGACTGGGTGAGGGGAATATTATGGCGTCAGTTACATCTTCCTGACTCTGAGCTGGTTTGGTGTTAACATCAGAACAGCCTAGAGTCTGCTCTATATGGTCCCTAATGAGCCATATGTCATCGGAGAATATAGTGAAATTGCCTTCCACCCTGACCCTGTCCAGCCTGACTACCTTAAAGCTTGCTTTGCCCTTCTTTGCCATGACTCTATGCCTCTATCAGCCACGAGTTCCCCTCTTCAAAGAAAATTCTACACAGACAATTTACTGTTAGACTGTAAAAGGACCTGATGGTCTACTGCCTTGCACCTTTGGCTGTAATTTACCATCTTTGCAAAACAGATGTTAAATGTTGCTGTTCTGAAGCAAGGCAGTGAAAAAATCAAGATCTATATGCATGTGACTTGATTAGTGAGTTGGTACATGCGAGACATGTGCTTCTGTTAGTGATGCAAGCAAACAGAATGTTTTAATATTTCAGATCGACATGGACTGATCTTCTTGTCACTGCAGTCAAAGGCAAAACTTCTGTTGACTTGAATGATGAAAGATTGGTCGCACAAAATCATCTTCTGCATTGCCAGAATAATCCTTTGTAAATTCTCTGCATACAACAAAATATATATTTATATTCTTTCTTCCACAATCCCTCTCTCAGAGATGGGGCCACTCATCCTTTGTAAATCTAATTAAATTTCATTATTTCCCAGCAAAATGAATCTATAACTTGCCTCTGTCTTGTTTTCTTTAAAAATGTTAAGACCACACACTCTGGGCTCTGCTAAAATATTGTATTATGCTATTATTAGACAAATGTAATTTTAACATCACATCACATACATGTTGCAGCTGTAGTTGGAACATGCCTTTTAAAAATACTTTATTGGATGAAATGGTCTCAGTTTCAAGAAAAATCTGGTGCTTTAATATATTTTATTATGCCTTTTAAAATTCTGTCTGATAAAACCTTTGATATATTATAAATAGCTGTAAAGAAAATATAATTTAAAATTCTGAGAGAAAACATTTTAGTCTTTTTTCCCTTTTACATTTTCACAAAACCCACACAGGCACCAAGAATAACAATAAAAATAATTTACGTCTGTGCAATATACTCTGGGTTGGAAAGATTCAAGAGAGATTTTCAGCAGGTTAATTTTAAAGCTGCTCTCTGATTAAACTTTGGCTAAAGCATGGTGACTGATCTTAAAGCAAATGAAGGGTCATATATATTTCACATAGTTAACATGAGCACTGCATTAATGGACTGGCCATTGTTGTTGTTGCTGCAATCAAAGGTGTGCAGTAATCATTTTCACCTGTAACAAGGACTAGCTGTTCATTGCAGAAAGCAGCCTCTAAGAATCCTGACACACTAATAGTGCTTGACTAACACAAGAGCTAGGTGAAATTTTGCCCCTGAAACTGTGTCTGGCAAAAAATGCTGATTTGGTGACACCAAAAATATTTAGCAGATTTGATTTTATCTTAATAGTTCATATAAAAAAACTCTCAATGTTTTCTTTTGACTTTTTTTTGAAAAGTGAAACATTTTGATTTTTAATTTGAAGTGCCTTTTTATTTGAAATTTCCTTTGCTTTTGTTGTTTTTTAAAATATATATTTGTTTCAATTTCAAGCATTTCCTGTGGAGTCAAACAAAATGTTTGACCCAAACAGTTTTTTCTATTTTTGATTAAATGAGAAATTATTTTGGGGGCCAAATAGGAAAAAAAAATTTTTTGTAATTGCCAGTGAACCAGACAATCAATTATTCATGCAGTTTGACACACATCCTAGCAATGTTGTATTCTTTACAAGGTAGCTTCCAGTTCCAAAAATTAAAACATGGCTGGAAATTACCCTGCATTTCCCCCGCCTAGGCCTGCTTCTCAAATTAATCAAGATCAGTCATCTGTGACTGCCTGTCTCTCTAAATGCTAGTACAATGAAGGATCATCATGAGAATGCATTTTGGTTTGGACCATTTCAACATTTTTACCAGTTCCCATGCTAAAGAAAATGTTGCAAATTAGCACAGAGATAAGAGGAGGCTCAGTAACAAAGGACAGATCAAACAGGAAGTCACCACCTGGAGAAGTAGGTATAATATGATTCTTCTCTCACTCATGCTGGTGTAAATCAGGAGAAATTCCTTACATCAATTGAATTACATCAGTGTAAAGCTGGCTTCATGCAGAATTAGGCCCTAGAAGTGTATGCTACTATGGGAATGAATGAGAAATCAGAGAATTTCAAAGTTGTTATAAAAGAAGTCATGCTACTTTTTACTGATTAATTTAACAGTAGTTATTCTGAAAGTAACCAGGTTTTGTTTTAAACAACAGTATTTCACAACAGCTTTGAAACCCTGTGTCCAATCTGATGAAGTATTAGCAAAACGTTAAGCTCTTAGTTTGAGAGGTACCAGCATCACTTAAGAAATGGGGATACTGAAGAGTGACAAGTATTTCTCAAAGCTATTTGGAAAACATAAATAGAAAGATAGACAGATGTAACATCTAGTCAATATCCAAATATCTTTGGCATTGTAGAGAAACATTGCATTTTCCATTTCACTTAGAGTCTTTGTATTCCCCTGTCCAGGGTTCCATCAAATTTGTAACTGGATATTTGGCTGTGTGCTATTTTTTGGACTCTGAGAGCAACAAGAAGTACACCCATCCAGTGGTGCTGGAACAATTTTTATACAAGGAGTGCTGAAAATCATTGAACAGAACTTTAAATCCTGTATATTATGGAAACCACTTCAAGCCCAGGGGTGCTGCCACAGCCCCAGCACTCCTAGTTCCAGCACCCCGTATCCAATCTTGATTTCAATTAAAATAAAGGTAATATTGCTACTCTGATGTCCACTCTCGCTCAGCCATTTTGTTCCAGATATTATCTTCCTACCGTAGGATAAGGTGATCTGAGTCCTTCCACTCAGGCACTCTCCACAAACGAATCAACACTTTACTTGACAAGAGTTGCTGCTACCATTCTGAGGGAGTTCTCTCCATACTTCTCTCCCTTCTCTCTTTTCTGACTTCTGACCTTTCACTTTCCTCTTCCTTGTATTTGACTGCTGCCTCCTCTTACTCACATTTTATTTTCATCCTCCCCCACCCTTACCTATTCCTTCCTCATTTATCAGGCAGTTCCTGTAGCACTGGCAGTTCTGTTCAAATCCGCTGCCTGCTAAAGGAGTAAGTGGGAAACAATAGGGAAAGGAAAAAGCATTTGAAGTGGAGTTGTAGTGTTTTCAGAGGAACATAGTTGCATTTCATGTCAGAGGGAAATTGCCTGTTTTGGTGATAATGAAGACATGCTTTGAATAGAGCAATCACTGATACCCTTCATCTTAGTGCCTCACCACTAACAAATTACACTTCCTATCTTTTTCTCACCCTACTTGGACATCCTGATTAAGTATGAAGCAATCAAAGTAGTAATCACATGAGTAAAGTGTAGAATATACTTCAGAAAAGGGCAAGTGGGAATGGGGAGCATGAATATTTCCAACTCAGTACCATACCCTACATTTAGTTGTCTTCATTCAGAATATCAACCAAGGCTTGCAGCAGTCTATCATCTCTATGTTTGTATGGTTTGGCATTGTAAAAAAGGTCAACGTAGTCACTATACAGCGTGTCGTCAGAGTCTTTTAACTGGGAGGGTTTGTTTAATTTTTCAAGGGCTTGATAGAAATGTTCATATGGAATATTTATTTTTTCATGTGGAGTCTTCTTTGGTACTCGATCCTGGGTCATGTGTCCTCTAAAAGCACTTTGCAATAGACGAAGCATTGCCTCTGATGGGATTTTGTCTCCCATTTTATCAGTGCTGCTGCTGCTATCTTCTGGGACTTTGGCTTTTTCACTCAGGTTCTCTTGTGTGGTATGATCCTAAAATACAGAACAGGCCCAGAAGTGTTAGTAAGCATTTCGCTGACATCTGAAGTAGGTCTTGTTATGAACAGGGATTTGTGCATATGAATAAATGCTGCTTTGATCATTTAGGAACCACTGGAACCAGGAAAAGGATTGCAAATCTCTTGTGCAAAATATTTAATATATCAAATAACTAAAAGATCATAAAAGTTTAAATCTGGATTCTACTAGCTGTTTATGTATTCTATGTACCTACCCACCATCCTACATTTTATAGTAATACCTGCAGATTTTTAAAGGTAAGCACAATTGGATTAGGTACAAACTTGGAAAAAGAACCTCTAAGGAGGCAGTGCATGAAGTGGTGACTCAATAGCTGGCATTTTCCCCTTTCAAGCAGGAATAAACCAATACCCCAAAATAGCAAATAAAGTTCTGCTGGAGGTGCTGTTTCAGATGAGACAAAAATGAGGTTCAGAGACATTCTGCCCACCAACTTCCCCTGCAGTGTTGGTTGAATAAAGTTTTACTTCTCTTCCAAGTATATGCTATTGTGCACTGTTGGTATGTACATAACCACTTCAGTGGCTGCTGAATTGCTATCTATATATCCTAGGGATAGACCAACCTACCTATTAAGGGTGGTGTGAGACTGTATAGTTGATGCCTATACAGTGCTCTGAAAACTTTCAGATAAGCGGTATTGTAAAAGTGTGAAGTATTACAATCATTCAAATCTGGCACTGATTTTTCATAAATCATTAGCAGTTTACCTCCAAGCAAAGGAAGAGGATAAAAAGGAACTGGAGACAACAATGCTAGTTATCAGAACAACATTTAAGATCACAAGAAGGCCCCTAAATCAACATAGAACCATTTGTGGGATGCTTCATGCCAAAACTCACAGCAGGCACCAGAGCTGGCATGCTCTTTTGGGGCCAGATGCTATTCCCATTTTAATCACTGTAAGTGACAAGACCCTAAAGCTCAGCTTGATTGTTGGAGAGATTCCCCCACCCTATTCAGCTTCTGTACAGACTGAGTGGATAGTTCATTTTTAGAACTGGTAAACGGATCATTTGTGCTTCATATCGTGTCATTAGTAACATGACAAAGTGACTGATACCTCTACAAAGTCTGCCATCTTCTCTACTCCTCTTCTGTCGTTTTGCACAGCATTGTAGGATGTGTATACACGTGGCTGCTTCATGTGTTCAGGTAGGATAGAAGTGCCATGCAAAATCAATTTCCAGTTCACAATTCTTCCTTCATTCTGCATTCTCCTAGACTAAAGGGCAAGCATGAGTATTGTATTAGTGTAGAGTCAGGGGATGAGAGACGAAGAAAGAGGATAGTTGAAGTCAACAAAAACAAGAGTCACAGGAATGGTTTAGAATACTTTTAAAATGTAAATTTAGATGCTGAATTGCAAGCACAGAAAGATATTTCTGATATGATAATATAATATATGATACATAGCTGTAGGTGAAAATTAGTCTAGTGATTCTAAGCTACGCCAAATGTGCTGAAAATACATATGTTTTTAATAATTTTCATTAGCTCATTAATAAGTGCAGTCATTACAGGTGGCAATACAGCACAATGTCAAAAATTACTAAACCAGATATTTCATATTGTCAGAACTTGCTCTCTGAGACACTGCACAGTGATTTCTGCCCTGTGAGCAACAGATTTTTAACAACATATAATAGTACCCTTGAAACACTGCTCACTACTGTGCACACTAGATTTTGGGAACATCACTGTATAATAAGAGTGGTTTTAAAATCTGATAAGGGAAAAGGCAAGTGTGTTTTCTGAAACATGTTTTAAACAAACATCATCTTTGGAATTCTTGCTCAACTGTCTGCCTGAACTAAGGCAGCTGCTGACAATCCACCTATTCTAAGAAAAGCCACTATTACTGGCCTTGAGATTTAAAGGCAACTAACACTTTAAAATTAGCAGTAAATGTAAATAAGGCTCTCACTGAGTAGCTACGGTAGGAGTCAGTAATGTGAGAAACTGTTTCTGGAATAAAAAAAAGGGTGACAGAAGCTGAAGAAACGGTGCATTGTGAGAGAGTTCAGGGATCTTGTATTTGAAAATGGAACATGACTATCCATTTAATTAAAAACAAAATACTCTTCTTATATACATTGCAAGAAATGTTATGCCTTGTTACAATGAGATAATGATTAAGGCACCTCTAATAACAGGATTATCTGACAAGCCAGAAGTCCTGCAGGTAGCATGAAGAAGAATATTTCTATTGCCTTCTCTACTTGCTATATGCTTCGGATTACCCTGCTGTTTGCAAACTCCTCTCATTCCACATTGCACCATCTACTTCTCTATATGCTGATCCTCCAATTAAAGAAATCCCACAGAGAATCCAGGATCACTGTTTCTTTTCCAGCACTGAGGTGTAAAGGATAGATCCTGAAAGGTGCTAAGCACCTTCAGTTCCCACTTATTGCTATATAGACCAAAGAGGTTGGATGATCATATGTTTTCATAGAAGGCACTCAGGACCTATAGGATCTGCCCTTAGCGACAAGCTTATTATTAAACTACTTCAGAGAAACTCTCAAGAGTTGAGTGAGCTTGGATTGATTGTTCTGCCTTTGAAGAGAATGATTTCTCAGTCATGTAAGAAGCGGCTTTCTCCACAGACCCCTCACTGCTTTAATCCATATTCTCATAAGGTTTAGTAAACATGTACTATATTATCTCCAGATTTCTTGGCTATAATTCTTGTGGGTCATTCATTACTTTGAGAGAGAATATAGGGGATTTATACATCAGAATTGCTCTCTTTTGTACTTTACTTCCCCAAATTTGCAAGTAATTCATTACATATTCCACTCCAAAATTGCATAAAGGCTGCATTAAATGGTTATTCTTCATCCATATAAGTATGTACATTGTAATAAATCTATTAAAAGCTAAATTCTGCTGACAGTTGCACTTCTATGAAGTTACCCTGCTTTTACACTTAAATAATAGACAGCTGAATGTGCCTATATCTTAAGTTTCTCTCATTAGCCTGCCCCTTTCCACTTTTATCCAAGTGCATGTTTGGTTTGTGTTTTTAAATAAACTATTTTGTTAGTTTCTCACTGAACAAACTCCAGCTCGTCTCCTTACTGGATAATGTTAGTGATCTCTGGTCTACGTGTTCTACTCATGTACCTGGCTAATTAGCACACATATATGTACTTACCACATCAGTAATTCTCAAAGTCCAAGTGCCTTTTGGATTTTCTCCCCATGTGTGGACAGACATGAAGTCCCAGTTTTTAAAGCCATTGGGAGACTTATCTCTCTCTCTTTCAGCCAGTAAGACAGCGTTGGTGCCTTTTTAAGTGCAACAAACAAACATTAATGGAGTTAGTGAGCATCCATGGATGTTGTTGAACTACAACTTCCATAAATCTTCCCCTTGTATCTACCCTCCATTCATCACCTTTTAGAGATTTTTGCCTATCATCAAGAACTGCCCACTTTGCTAAACAATATCTGGGCTTTCTTCAAGACTGAATAGATCATTGGCCTGTTGATACAAGGCTCTCTATCTTTCATACTATCACTATCACCTGGAGCAGGTGTTATTTTATATTTGCTTTTAGTTTGATTACGGGGTGGGACCATGTTGCTTCTGGAATTAGCTGTTAAACCATTTTCAAAGCAGGCTTTGCTACAGAAGGTTTGCAGTTAATCCAGGAGATGTCATGGAGTATCAAAATCACACCAGCAAGGCTCTCACACCCTACCAGACAGTGAGATATATCCACAAAGGAAGAGCTTGATGTTTTTCAGTAATAAATTTAAAAACCAGATCTGGGGAAAGCTGTCAGCATTTTAACTTCTGCAGGTCAAATTCTGCTCACAATGTTTTCATGGGTGTAAATAAGAACAAAATTTATCACTAGGGTTGCCAACCCTCCAAGACTGGCATGGAGTTTCCTGGTATTAAAGATTAATCTTTAATTAAAGATTATGTTATGTGATTAACTCTCTAGGAATACATCCAACTAAAATTGGCAACCCTATTAAATTATCACTGCGTTTTCAATGAGTGTGGGGTGCATCTTAAGCAATGCCTACACTATAGGCACTCGAGCAGCACTGGTGTGGTATTACATCCATACTCCTGTAGTGCTGAAGTGTAGGCACCTCATACAATGACAGAAGGGTAGTTAATCCAAATAGTGGTAGCTAGATTGACAGAAGAATTCTATTGCCCAGAAGTTAGGCTGACAGAACTATATGTCTCAGGTATGAATTTTTCTACTCGTCTGAGCACTGTATCTATATCAACCTAACTTTTAAGTGGGTTGTGCCCACGAAAGCTCATGATATCATCTACATGTTTTGTTAGTCTGTAAAGTGCTACCAGACTATTGGTTGTTTTTTAAGTTTATCCTGTACAGACTAACTCGGCTACCCCCTGAAGCTTCTAACTTTTAAGTGTAGAATAGTCTTATACTCAGGCCAAGTCTACAGTACAGGAATATCGGTGTCACAGCTGTGGTGCTATAACTATGCTGGCAGTGGCATAACCCATAGTGCAGGCACAGCCTATAGTGATGGAAAGGATTTTCCCACTGTTGTAGGAACACTGCTTCCCTGATAGGTGGTAGCTAGGTAGAACAGAAGCACTCTTTCATCAACCTAGCTGAATCTTTACCAGGGGTTAGACTGGTGTAGCTTGATGTGCAGAGGGTAGTTTTTCCACCCCCTTGAGCATGTGGGGCATTACATCCAGAAGTCTTGTCTCTGGAATATAGGATATCAGAAAATGATGCCTCAATCACTGTTTCCAGCTCTGCAGTAGGATTTTCATTGAGGTTTGCCACCTCTGAGGTACAAAAAAATGAAACATCTGGAGTGAGTCTGAGCCGGAAAAAGTGGAGAGCTGGCAGTGCCTATTGAGCATCCTTACAGACTTCTCAGGAGAGTTACTTCACAAAAGAGATAATCCTTGGAAAACTTGGATAAGTGGCAACCCTACTTTCAGTATAATTTTCACTCACCATTTTGAAGTTTTTGTTTTCAATAATATCTTAAAAGACATGGAAATAGATAGTGGGGCATAGGCAGCCAAATCTCTGCCTTCTGCATATGATTCCACCAGGAGTGGCATTGAGGATCTGGGCTTTTAAGGCCTGAGCTTCCAGTCAGAAAGTCTGGGAAGGGGGTTCTTAAGCTCTGCTGTTGTGCACAGTCAGTTGGAACTGGACATAGACTAAAGCTTCAGGACCTTGCAAAAACACTGAGAGATCACTGAGCACTACATCAAGCATGTACTTTTTTGGAGGTAATTATTTTTCCTAGAATGTAATTCAGCCATTTCTACAGTAGGGAGCTAAAGTGATTCTTAGATTCTTACACTGCAACAGCAGAAACTAATCACTTTTTTGAACACATTTGTTTGCCACTCATACCTGATGGGGAAGTGAGGGTGACATGAAGATCACCTCTGCGGGAATATTCAATTGTTGCTTCAAACTGCACATGCTCCAGAGATGTAACAGAATTCTCTTGACCTTCACACGCTTTTGTTGGAATTTCAATGGTTACTTCTCCATTTGCTCTTAATAATCTAGCAAAGTTATAGAGATTGCTTGGTTACTTACTAGGTTATTACACAAAGTCCAGTAAATGGATGCATTTTACCCTTGTAACTTGAATGAACAGTCTGGGAAGATATAAGGACAGTTCTGCACTCCTTGCTCATCCAAAATTGCCAGTAAAATCCCTGGGAATTTAGTGCACAGGAAATACAGAAATCAGCCAAAATATTTAAACTGACTATGCCTGATTTCTTCCACACACTACAGAAGCGAGCAAGCTTAATAATCAATATGTTATTTCAAGACTTAATGGCTACACTGCTCTCCAAAAGACTCTTAAAAGAGAGTCTCTTCATACAACAGCATTAGTGTATCAGATGTATGTGTTTGCCTCAGTAAAATCACCAGCCAGAATATTACTGTATAACTAAAATGGCTGGAAAAAGCTGCAGCAGCTGTAGCCCTCTGAATCATTTGTGATAAATTCCACTTCCTAGAACAGGGCTTATTCCTTCCCAACAGTTTCAAAGCATTGTGCATGGCTTTTTCTGTTCATTTCTCATTAACTTTAATGAGAATCTGGTGCTTGAATCCCTACACAATACATTAAAAATGCAGGAGCTAGCGAGCTTTGTTTTTGTAATGTAACATAAAAGGATTTCAGTGATGATACCTAGCTAATAAGTTTCATATACGTCAGTTCTGTATTAAATTCAAAACATGAAGGAAAACAGAACAGACCAGGGTGTGTAGGGGGAGGGGGGGAAATGTGACAGTTAAAAAGGGCTATAGTAAAAATAATATAAACAGGTTACCAAGAAGTGAAATGCTACATATCTGTAATATATTTGTACTTGGTAAACTTAGATGATATCATTTATAGATCTGTTATAATTATCTTTATTCCAGACAGCAGAGTCATACATTAACAAGTGAGGGGAAAAAAAGAGGGTCTAAAGTTCTTTATTGATTAAACAAGTTAATTATTCAGTGTGTTGTGCATGTATTAATACTGAGTCTATGTGCAATATATAGGAAATATTTGCAAGTATGATATGTGAAGTTTTATCACAGTGCATTTGAGACGGTTGTGTACATAGGAATGGAGGATAAGTGTGAATTACACAGATCACCTACCAGTGCTTCTGAAGCAACCTTTATATCACACTGTCATGTATAGTAAAGATTTAACATGTTATAGGAAAATATTTTAGGAATAATTTCGAAAAAACAAATTAAACATTTGAATTTCTCATATACTAAATCTAACCAATTAAGATGAAGAAATAACAGTGCTAGTAGTTCTGCAGTGTCATCTGTTCACATTCTGGTTATGCATACAGACAGAATCTTTATTCTATATTAAATCATGGATCTTTGTATTTGCAGCAGTCTTACACTCAACAACATGAAACAAAGAGACGGGTGCATTATTTACCCACTTTCTGGATTCCTGAGAAACAGAACAAGGCAAAACCAAAGAAACTGAAATTAAATAGCTTAACCTATTAGACAAATTTGTTTAAGATATTATCTTCTTGCCGTGGATTAGACAGAAAGAAAATGTGAAGAATTAATTGCCAATGCAAATTCTTACCTAGGTTCAAAGCTATTGTCTTTCACTATACATTCTTTCTTTTCAGGTACTCCATTCCAAGTTTTAGGATCAGCTAAATCCACTAGTGCCTTGGCATTAAGTAATCCAAATCCAAATCTGCTATTCACCATTAACCCTGCTCCATTCTTCTTCCATCCAGGATTATTGGCCAGTGGATCATATTCTGAAGTCCAAACTACCAAATGCTGCATATCTCTCCATGTTAGATTAGGGCTGTTTAAGAAAGTATAGTTAATTTCTACAAAACTGTCCGTTAGCTTTCTCTAATGGTGCAATTTTATGATATATACACAAAGCTGCTGAATAAATGAAATCCCTTTTTGCTTATCTGCACCCCAGCTGCATTACTGTAAGCATTTGAGAGCCTCACATACTATGTATTTACCCAAACAGAACTCTTTCGAGATCTGGAAGTATTATTATAGCCATTATATAGATGGGGAACTGAGTGGGGAATTTAAGTGACAGAGTACTTTGAAAAATCTGGCCCTACATGACTTGCCCAAAGTAACAGAGAAGTCTTTTGGAAAGCAGAGAATTGAACAGAGGCCTCCCAAATGCCCTAAATATTGGACCATCCTTCCTCCTTCACAGTTCATTTCTTCTCTGAAGTGAAAATGCTGCTGTGAGGCTATTTTTCTAACATGTTTTTTTCTAGCTACCAGATCTGCAAACTCGGCATTGGCTCTGAGCCCCAGTCTACACTACAAAATTATTTCACTATGACTGTATCACTGGAGGGAGAAGGAGAGAGTAGCTGTGTTAGTCTGTAACTTTAAAAACAAGTAGCACTGTGACACCTTAGAGATTAACAAAAATATATAGAATCATGAGCTTTCGTGGGTTAAACTCATTTCATCAGATGATCACTTAGGGTGTGAATAATCCACAGCCCTGAGCAACATAATTATAACACCCTAAGCATTGGTGTAGATATTGCTTTGTCAGCAGGAGAGCTTTTCTTACCAACATAGCTACTACCTCATGTGAAAGTGGACTTATTAAGCTGACGGGAGAGCTTTCCCCCTTCAGCCTAGAGCAACTTCACTGGAAGCACTACAGCTGCATCAGTGCAGATGTGTCAATGTAAATTTCTTGTGTAAACCTATCTAGAGAGTCAGGCTTGGGTACTTTCTATTTCATGTATCATCGCTATTACTAAGGGTTCTGTAGCCTGACTTAACGCCTCATTTAAACCTGGGCAACATCATTAGATTTTCACTGACATGTGCTGTCCCATTGCCTTCTTGGGTAACTTACTGGGATGTATGCAATATCTACACTGCCCTGAAGTTTGGACTAACGGGTTGTGAAGGACAGAGTGTACCAAAGTGCTCTGCTGTCACTCCCCTGGTGTGATGCTATGGTCATGAACTAAAAGATTCTTAGTTCTCATTAATGAACACCTGTTTGAAGAAGATGGTGGTAACACAAACCAGAAACCTTTTAGTTGCACCCATAGCTTCCACATAGAGGAGCGATTACACATCACTTTAGTGCACATGGCTATTCATACCTCTACAGTTCAAATTGTATCATAGTGTAGACAAACCGTAGTGTAGACAGACTGTTGCTGATGCCCAGAATGAAACAGAATTCCCAGGCTCACTTTTATTTTGGAACTGGACTTTTAATACTCCATTCATCTGAAGAAGTGGGTTGTACCCACGAAAGCTCATGATACCATCTACATGTTTTGTTAGTCTTTAAGGTGCTGTTAGACTATTTGTTGTCTTCTCTGTGTTGATCTACCTGCTAGCAGGGGTTAAGGTCTAGTAACTTATTTTTTTATTCCCTAAAGTTAGGAGATCTGACTCTGTTGAGTGAAATGATTCCATTTTTATAAAGTCACAATATGAAAGGAATACATAAGTGGAGAATTTAGGAAGTCTTACTTTGCTTCAAGAGCTAGAGCAAATATCCCTGCTGCCAATGGAGCAGATGCAGAGGTCCCAGTGTGAGTCTCAGTACATTCATTGTGAAGATCAGCACTTGTCTGAAAGAAAACAACATAACTAAAATTAACATGAAAAAGATGAATGAGCATTATTGTATCCACACATAAAAACATAGTTATGCATCCTTTATCCAATGCATCTTAATTCACTGTAGAAAACTTTCCCCCGTGTACTAAAGAATGGACGTTTAAAATCTGAGGATAAATTCAATCTATTCCTCCTACTATATCCATTTCATCTATAATTTTTGTATCAAAATGTCTTGTATTGGAACAAAGTACTCCCACACTGAATATCTTGCCTTATTCTGAGATCTGAGAGAGATAAAAATAAGTGAATCAGACTCATCTGTGAATCATAAAAACCCATCATTGTGTTTGGTCTAGAACATTTAAAATTACTGCTTGCTTAAAAATTACTCACAGGATTAGTAGTAGCGTTCTGCTTTCTCTTCAGCAGAAGCACTATAATTTGCAAATGAAACATGCATTTTATTTGAAAATGAAGTACCTAATTCCTCTGCCCGTGTGCTTGCAATATATGAAATTGGATATGCTGAGTGCTTTACATCTCAGCTACAGAGAAGCCACTTTGGAAGGGCATTCTTTTGACCTACTGAAATGAGAGGTTATTTTAACCTCCATCCATGTGGTACACTGTGAGATTATCATCTTCCAGATCAGAGCTGTTGTTATTAGTTTACTTAAATGCTACTTGATGGTCCCTGCCATAAAAAAGAAATTATGTGTGATCTATATATACACACCAGTATATATATATATCTATAGATATCTAGATACACACAAAAAAATAGTCCACGCTGTAAAGATGGACCTAAACATGTATCATGATCTGAGGCTTCTAGGTGTTACCCCAATTAAAAAAAAAGGAGACAAAAAATCTAATTCTGCCTTCTGCTGAGGGACATTTGCAAGCTGCTGAGAATGCACAGAACCATGCAGAAAGTGTTAAACATCTAGTACAATCAAGCTCAGATTTTGTAAAATTCAGAGTTGCTTTGAAAACCAAATTTTTTTCACCACAAGAAATTTTGAAAGTCATTTTATTCCCGAACAAAGTTTCAAACTGCTTCAAAGTTATAATTTTTGTTCCAAATAGACATTCTGACTTTAAAGCAAAAATCTGAAACTTGTTTATTAAGATTTCAATAATAATTAAAAAAAGACCTACTCAATGCTTTAGATCAGTGTTTCTCAAAGTGGGCTGTGGGCCCCCTTTGGGAAAGCTGCTAGCAGGCCCGCACTGCTTGTTTACCTAAAGGATCCATAGCCAATGAGGCTCTAGGGCTATGGACTCTTCAGGTAAGCAAAGTGGCGTGGACCGCTAGAGGCTTTCCTAAAGCAGGCCCATGGTCCACTTTGAGAAACACTGCTTTAGGTGTTCTCACTCCTCATTCAATATCAACAGGATTAAGATAATTTCAGTTTACTCAGCCAGACACCTATCACACTCCTTTCCAGTCTCTTCATTGTGCTTGGAAACAAACTCTCAGGCTTTTTAGAAAATCCTCAGAAAGGGTATGTCTATACTACCACCCTAGTTCGAACTAGGGTGGTTAATGTAGGCATTCAAAGTTGCAAATGAAGCCTGGGATTTAAATATCCCGGGCTTCATTTGCATCTTGCCGGGCGGGCACCATTTTTAAATCCCCTTAGGTCGAACTCCGTGCCCGCAGCTACACGCGGCACGAAGTAGGTAGTTCGAATTAGAATCTCTAATTCGAACTACTGGTATACCTCGGTTCCACCGGTAGTTCGAATTAGAAAGCCTAATTCGAAGTACCTACTCCGTGTCGCGTGTAGCCGCGGGCACGGAGTTCGACCTAAGGAGATTTAAAAATAGCGCCCGCCTGGCAAGATGCAAATGAAGCCCGGGATATTTAAATCCTGGGCTTCATTTGCAACTTCGAATGCCTACATTAGCCATCCTAGTTCGAACTAGGGTGGTAGTGTAGACATACCCAAACAGAAGAAGCCTTTCTCAGTATTTCCTGAATGTCACCAAATTTAGGCTATTTGAAACAAAGATGGGGTGAACAGCAAGTTCCAGAGTCCTCGTATCCTCAAAAAAAATGCACAGCCAATTGCCTACTCTTGGATAATGAGCGGGGAGGCTGAGGCACTGCTGTGTGCCATGAAATGACATTTTAAGTTGGAGCGAAATTGCCATTTTCATTTCATTTTTAAGCATCAGTTAGAAGTACAATTTTTCATTTCGGCATTGCTCCCAAGAAAACCAAAAATAACATCCAAATTGACATTTTACCACTGGACATTTTGATTTTGACTCAGCTATATTTTGGAATACAACCATACTAGTGTTCATGATGGGCACTTAGGCCAACTGACTGTTCATGATAGGTAGTGGAAATTCTTGGAGATTTCCTAACACCTGGAGATTTCAACTCATAAGAGGAAGATGCAAAATAAAATAAAATAATTTTTTTTTAAAAGTGTTGAAGCTAGGGCAGTGGTCACCAACCAGTCAATCAGGACCTACTGGTAGATCTTGGAGCCTCTGATGGGTGATCTTGACTGGTTTGGCCAAGAGGCTATCAAGTGCCAGCACTTCAGCTGCCCCTCCCCCTGCTGCTGCTCATCTCCTGCCATTTGCCTTGGAGCTGCCTCTCCCCACCTCCCGGAGTCTCTTGCTTGCAGGGCAGGATAGGGGAGGGAGAGGTGGGGCGCTGATGTCAAGGTGCCCCCTCTCCCACCCTGTATCCTATCTTCACAGAGCAGGGTGGGGAACACAACAGAACTTGGGATAGAGGGTGTTTGCTGACTGCTTTTGGGAGTGGTGCAGGGCCAGGGCAGGAATGAACCTGCCTTAGCCCCACTGCACCACCACCCAGGAGCCACTTGAGGTAAGCAGAGCCCAGTCGGAGCCCACATCTTGAAACCCTACCCCAGTCACAAACCCCCTCCTACACCCCAAATCCCTGCCCTAGCCCTGAGCACCCCTGCATCCAAACACCCTCTCAGAGTTTGCACCTAGAACCCCCTCTGGCACCCTAACTGCCTGCCCCAAGCTCAGCTCAGAGCCCCAAATCCCTTAATCCAAGACCCGAGCCTTCATCCCAACCTGCTGTTCCTGCCTGATGAAAGGGAGGGAAGATGGGGGAGGGAGGGAGTATGGAGTGAGCAGGGGCGAGGCCTCGGAAAAGGGGCACAAAGGAGGTGGGGGGGCAAGGGTGTTCGGGTTTGAGGTAGAACTTGGATTGCACTTAAATTTAAAAAGTGATCTCGTGGTTAAAAAGGTTGGAGACCTCTGATCTAGGGCTAGATTTAAATTCCTGTTCTGGTCTCAAAGGACAAATACCTACAAAACAATCATCCTCCTCCTAGCAAGGAATGCAATATTCTGAGACACATTTATGTTTGTGTTAAAAGGTCCAGGTTCCAACTAAAAAAGGACTAGAGTTATGATGTTCAGGTCTGGAAGCAGATCTGAACCTGAACTTCTCCAGATTTTCAGAACTTCGGGTCTAGTTATAGGGGTTTGCAGCTGTTTCTATTCCTACAGGAAATCACTCCATGAAGTCAGCTGTTTGGATTCTGAGCATACATTTTTCCAGCTAACGTCAGCAAGAATTTACACTTGGGAATTTTCCTTCCTTTTTCTGATGGTATGAACCTTACATAGTTTTGTATTTTTTATGATTCACCAGCTTTGGGTCACATCACCCACTTTTTGAGACTCTCTCACCACAAGGATGGCTGAGATGTAGTCCTAAATATCTTCTCTTTTGCAGGATGGTATCATAGGAAAACTCAATCACAATTAATTAGCATAACATTTCTGATACTGAGTGTAATGAAATGATGGTACTATGTAATTGCTTTAAAAATATGCTATGTTAGAGGGTAGCAACCATTTTTGCAACATGCTAATTCTCTAGGGTTCCAGCATGACACCTATTAGACATATAATGCATAGGTAAATGAAGCACTTAAAAATCAGATATCTAAAAGCTGTTTCCATTTTATGGTTTTCATACACAAAACAATTCTGCGTGTGTTCCTCTAAAGCATGTTAGTTAAATCTGGTAAAAACAACCTACAATTCTCTGGTCAGTATAGTCCCCACTGCTGTACGCTGTGGCCAGTGTTGAGGAGCACTTCTCTGCATACCAGGGAGAAAGACCTTGTTGAGAGGCACTGCTGATGGAGATAGTGTAGATACTATCCGTGTAACCATCACAATCACAATTATCACCCTGACGACCACCATTCCCAGAAGCCCATACAAAAATGGAACCCTTTCCATTTCGGCCCTAAGGAAAAGAAAAGTATGGTTATCTTAAGAAAGTCTACAGTCTGTTTAATACAATCCCAGCAAAAATCCACATAATTAAATAATCTGCAGATAATAGAGAATAATTGTTCATATAAATCATAGAAGTTAGAGAGATAAAAGCCAGTGAAGGATTGTTCGCTATAGTACATCAGCTTGTGATTGGTCCAGTCTACTTTTAAATGTCACAATTAATGGGGCATCTACCATGTCCACTGGAATTACGTTTTGGATGCAAATCAGGAGACAGTGATCAATAAAGGCAGTTATTCCTGTAAACACATTTGGTACTGTGCGTGTTTAGGAAAAACAGACACATTTTTTCAATTAATTGAACTTTAATTAATTTCATCTGCAGTTGTGATCACAGTAATATCAGTAAGCGGTCTGTCTGATGTGTGAGATGCCATTTCTGCACAACTCCCTTATTATGCCCTTTGCAGTTTGGCATTTACTTGATGAAAAACTGCAAAGCCATAAGCTCATTTTATTGGAAAGTCTACTCATCACTTCCATATATGTGGGCTTACAGCCATCAGTCTCAGGGAACTATTGCCTCCACTTCCTACTCCACTTTCCAATGTATAATGAATTAGTAGCAGCTCAAAAGATGCTGACAGCAAGGAATGTGGAGAGCTGGAGAAGCATGAAAAATGTCATGCTTTTCCTAATTGAAACAAATATTTGCAGATACATCTTAAAATCTTGTAGACTTTAAGTGGAAAGTATCTCTTAATGTTCAGGGCAGAAGCTTACATTTTAATTCAGTATTATGCACATTCATTATAGAAAGTAACTAGAAAAGCAGATCATCAATTAATC
Organism: Pelochelys cantorii; assembly: GCA_032595735.1. NCBI lineage: Eukaryota > Metazoa > Chordata > Testudines > Trionychidae > Pelochelys > Pelochelys cantorii. The sequence goes on from CM064330.1 coordinate 61,382,247, forward strand.
CCCTCTACTCAACGTTAACATTGGTTCAGGGGACAAGAGACGACTGCAGCAATCTCAAAAATAATAAAAATTTTAAAAAATAGAACAAGTAACACTCTTCCTATTAGCCCTCTCCCTTCTCCCCTATTTATTTTGGGCCTGCACATCCTAAACTCATATCTTCGGTCATCTGAAGAAGTGGGTTGTGCCCACGAAAGCTCATGATACCATCTACATGTTTTATTAGTTTATAAACTGCTACCGGACCTTTTGTTGTTTTTTAAGTTTATCCTATTAGAATTGTCAGGGGTACTCCATTGCAAGTCCCAATAAATGAAATAACTTGTTTTTACAACTATGGCCCCAATCCAGCAACACACTTAAACACATGCAAAGTCCCATTGACTTCAGCAGGAATACTTGTGGGGCTTATAATTAAACAAATGTTTAATTGCTTTGCTGGATCAGATCAAGGGGGCTGGTTCTGAAGGTAGCTGAACACTGTCATCATTAAGGGCATATCTACACTGCAACACTATTTTGAAATAACTAGTGCTATTCCGAAATAACTTAGTCCATGTCTACACAGCAGGCAGTTATTTTGAAATAGTGTCAAAATACTGTCAAGCTGGAGGACTTCTTACTCTGACTCCTGTAACCCTCATTGTACGAGGGGTAAGGGAAGTCAGAGGAAGAGTGCTCTGTTTCGACATAAGTGCTGTGTAGACACTCCCTATTTCAAAATAAGCTATTTTGAAATGAGATGCGCAATTGACATCGCTCAATTTGCATACCTTATTTCGAGTTAAGCCCTGCAGTGTAGATGCACCTTCACTGATTTCAAAGGGGGTTGAAGGCACTCAGTACGTTGGCAGGATGGGTCCTTAATGAGTTAGTTTGGTACAAAATAACCCTTGAAAAAATGCTGCCCTCTTCACCAAGCAAATTTCCTGATTTCCTAGGCCAGCCCTTTATTTCAGACACTGGTTCCTTATGCTTTCCAAGGCCCTTTCTGTTCATCTTTCCTTCCCATCCCTGTGGGACTCAATTTTCCTTTCTCTCTTTTCAGATCTCCATCTACCTTCATTCCTCTCCCTCCCCATTTTCACCTCTCCCTTAAAACCCCTTTCTCATTGGTTAGCTTTTCCCTCCATTGTTAGTCTCCCCCTTCTTCTGTCCCTTCTTCTGCTGCTGTTGACCTTTCCCTTTTCTCCAGACTCCTCTTCTGTGGCTCCACTGGATTTGCTTCAGGCTTGCTTTCTCCTCTCCATTTATCTCTCTGCTGCATCCACCCGTCAACACTATCTCTAGATAACCTTAGATATCTTGATATCTCCGTAGGGACAGTGTTTATGTGTCTTTGTGTTTCTGTTTCTCTCTGTGTGTGTGTACCCAACAGTTCTCATTCAGCATAATACCACTTGCCTTCTAACTAGGTCTATAGGGATATCATAAAAGAGAATTTAAAAGCTGCTGCTTTCATCATTCTCCAGCATACATTCCTACTATCTTTATTTTAATTGGAACATGTTATGCATAATGCAATTAACATAATGCAAGTAACAGAGTAACACAACCCATCCATGGAGTGCTAAAATATATCACCATTTTACAAAATGAAATATTCGTGAAGCAGACACTTTGTATTACATTTTTATAGGAGCCTCTGTGCAGAAATCCAATTACTATTCAGAGCAAAACAAGCAGACAGAGAGGAGGTGGGGGAAGGGAGGCAAAGAAGCAGCAAAAGGAAGGCTGAAGAAGGAAAGCTAGTATGCCGAGAATAACCCCCTTGAAAGCAGAACACTGTCAGAACGCTTTCATATGTCAGGTCCAGCTGGGAGATTTTGCTAAACCTTTGTATTAACATCCCTCTAAAGAATTATTCCGTTTCCCAAATCTGTAAGAAGTAGACAAAGAATGGTCCATTTTCTCACCCCCAAGAAACATTTTAAAATACAGTCTTTGTCTGCAAGCTGGGCTGTATTTCAACTTAACTATCGGTTAGAAGGCTTACCTGTTTGATCCCATATTCAAAAGCCTTCTGTGCTAGCCTGCCAGGTCCCTCTACGGTTTTACCATCATCATTAGGGCCCCAGCTTGCACTGTAAATATCCACATGGTCTGGATTGAAACCAATTGAACTGGCTTCAATGGCATCAGTGACTATTCCATCCAGCATTCTTATACCTTCAATTAAAAAAACAGGTAGAATGAATCTATTGTTATTGTTAACCATTTGTACAGCATGCAACAAAATGAGGTCCTGGTCCAGGATTATAATAATATTGTAAAACCTTTCATGTATGAATCATCCTTCCTTTGAAGAATCCAGTGCATTTTACAAATATTAAAAGTGACCTAATAAAAACTGGACTGTGCCCCTACTGTTTCTCATTTATTTTCTCTTTATAATGTAGGATGTGAGAGTCCCGCATCTCCAGTTTGTTTTTTACCCCTGAAATATCAAAAAGAACAAGTCTGGTTGGTCTGGGTTTTTTTCCTGGAGAACCTCCTACATAGCTCATAGCAGATGTATTGTATGCTCTTATTTTAAGTCTCTCTCTCCCCCGCTCTCTCAACTTCAACAAAGATTTCCTTTCTCCCAAAGTTCATTAGGTATTATCAAACCCAGAATTTTTAAGTCTTTTGTCGTTTAAAATTTTGAGTTTAAAAGTTGTGTGTAAAATGAACAATTTTAAACACTGACTAAAAAACTTACTTCTCCTCTCAGTTACTAAACTTGTCTTTTATGATGTTATTGTTTCACTAGTTACTCAATCTTGAATACACTACTAAGGAATACTGCGGAAATTTTCCAGCATTGTTAATACTAATTAATTTCTACCATTGTAAGCAATGTGGGAAGCCCCAGTGATAGCCAGCCAGTAACATTTTCATTAGAAACTGTGTCATCTGATCTTGCTCAGAGCATGGCTTATCTCCCTGGTGCCGAAATTCCAATGGTAGCCAATGGCTTGTCTGCAGTAGAACTCCCAACACTGTTCACTATGTTAGAAATGATGGGAACTCTTGTGAAATCCCATCAGTGGTGCAGCTGCCCCAATGGCAGCAACAGTACAACTGCTAAATTAATGAGGATTCAGAAGAGGTTTCCATGGTACGATAATAAAAATGCTTGAGCTCTATCTGTGCGAGCAATTTAGTACCAGAGAAGCCGCACCATTACTGGCAGTTGCTGAACTATGAATTACAATTCTTCCAGTGAAGAATTTCTCATACATCTTTCCAAAGGAGGACAGACAAGATCTGAATTTCAAATACAAGGAAAAAACAAAACACAAACCACCAAACTGCAGGCTTTGATTCCTTCTTTTGCATTATTAAGAAGAAAAAGGGGAACTGACTGCAGGATTAGGAACAGAAATTGTAATGTGCAATGAAATACTTAGAACACTGGAGATAGTGTAGACATTGTGACAGCTTCAATAGAAGTAAAGCCAGCTGTACTGATCTGTAATATAATACGAGAACAAACAATTGTATCCTCAGCACACTAGTGAAAAACAATTCAAGCAAGACTGCAGTTTCAATTTTATTCTCTATGGAAATTCTGTTTGTTTTCTAAATAAAATCATGGATATGATTATTGCAATTGTTTTTCTCTATATTAGTTTTCACCAGTAAATAGTGTCATTTTTTGTCCAAACACCTGTCTTTCCCTTTTCTCCCACATGCTTGTTTCCCATCATCAGCATTGTGAATTCAAAAACAGGCAAAAGCAAAAGGAATTTCAGACAGATACATATATCTGCCTAACAGACAGCTATTTTTAGCATCACATTCACAGTATTGAAACTCTCAGCTGAGTCCTTCATAAAATACAACTTTTTAATCATTTGATTTCCATGCAGTATCAGAGAAACAGTTCTATGGTGATTTATGTGTAAATTAATTCCACTTACTATATGGTAAATGGGATAACCCTTATTTCTTTTTTCTACACAAAGTAATGGGGGGGAAGTATATGTATACACTAAATGAAATTGAAATATGACTAATTAAAAACTGATACAAGACAATATTTTTCAAACAGTGCACAATAAGGCTGTGGAACTCATCACCACATGATTTCAATGACTGCAAGAATTTAATAGGATTCAAAACAGGATTGGACATGTATATGGATAATAAGAACATCCAGATTTATAATGTTAAATATTTGAAAAATAAAAACAGCACTTGTTCCTGGAGAAGCTTATCAGTAAAGATATTTATCTACATTTAGTTACATAATAATGCATGTAAACAGGTAACCTTATAAATAATGCATGCAAGTTACATAATAATGCATGTAAACAGGTAACCTTATTTGTAAATGCAAGTGTTTGGAAATATCGGTACAGTGAGTGTTCAACATTTGTGAAGGTTTATCCACTTCACCCTGCTTTGAATATTTGATCCTTGGTGCCTTCATCTTTTGAGTAAGACATTTTAATTAAACAATGTGTGAAAGCCTAAAACAAAATGGCAAAGGCGGACAGGAAAATGACATCTGACAGCTCTAAATCCCTCTGAGAAAACAGGACTTAAATGGTGAGAACAGCAGTTACAAGTTGTCAGTCCCAGATCAGCTGTCCCATTTGATTCAAGGAAAAAAAGTGAAATTGAAAAAGTACAAATTTTTGGCTAAATAACCACATGCAACTGATATTTTGATCAAGTCTATTTCATAGATCTGTAATAAACTAGACTTTCAGATGCTTTTCTAAAAAAGGGTAGTATTGACTGACAGATAAACAAGCCTTTATGTGTTTTCAAAATTAACATGTAATTGAAATGGAGAAACAAGCAATTGAAATGGAAACCAGAGCAATTTGAATACTTTGACTGACACAACCTTTCTATATAACTGTATATGCAGGAACAAAACACTCTAAATAAGAGTAAGTAGGAAATTGGATTTTCCTTCTTTCACTCTGCAGAGTCTTTTGTTTTGTTTTGTTTTATTCAAAATGAGATACCAATCCACCATTCCTTTGTTTACGAATATAGCTTTTTATTTAGTTGCTACCAACAATCATATTATGTATCAAATCCTGAGAAAATGATAACTGCTTTGGATTTGGGATAATATTAGTAACTTACACTATTTCTGGTAAAAATGTAATACAGCAAGATGCAGAGTGCCTCAAAATCTATTGAGCACACTCAGCTCAAGGTGATTGCAACTCGGAGTACTCAGTACCTCCAACTGAGCACTCAGCACCTTGATAAGCCAGCCTCTCTCTCAACTTTGTTTCCATTCAGATCAGAAAAAGGACATTTTAAAGAAAAATATTGTTTGGTTTCTTACCTCCAACTCTGGAGTTGTATGCCACGCCAACACCACATTTCTTGTTATTGGCCTGCATGGCAATTTCTCCTGCACATCGTGTTCCATGTCTGGATAAAGTAAATGATCACTTATATCATACTATCACTCAGTGCATTTATTTAACCTACATAGAGACTTGTCACTGCTCTGCTAGAATGGGTGTGTTCTTTCATAACTGAGATATGAACTTTTGAATATTAAATAAGTTTGGAAATACACCTGTTTTAAAAATAAGGCCCTTTTTGTACTTACACTTTGGTAATCATAATTTCAAAATCAATGGATCATCAGGATATCGGGTGCGTCTAGACTGCTTTCTTCTTCCGAAAGAGGAAATGTAAATGAAGAAAAAGGAAGTGCAAATGAAGCGCTGATTAGTATGTTCGTGCACTTCATTTGCATATCCTCTTCTGATTGCTTTTTTGAAAGGTTTTTTCGAAAAAAAAAAGCAATCTAGATGCGGTTTTTTCAGGAAAAAAACCCTTTTTCGAAAGAACCCTTCTTCCTCAAAAAATGAGGTTTACAGTGTTCTTTTGAAAATGGGTTTTTTTTAAAGAACCACATATAGACTGCTTTTTTTTTCCCCGAAAAAAACTTTTGAAAAAGCTATCGGAAGACGATATGCAAATGAAGCACATGAACATGCTAATCAGTGCTTCATTTGCATATCCTTTTTCTTCATTCGCATTTCCTCTTTCAGAAAAGGAAAGCAGTCTAGACGCAGCTGATGAGGCACTAAGTGCCTGATCCAAATCCCACTTAAAGTCACTAGAAAGATCATCTTGCTACAGTCTATACAATGAGCTGTTGTATCATGTCTGCTATAACGGAGTGCAATAGTCAGGCAAATTTGGAATGACAAGAAGATGCTAAATCCCTTAAAATAATCATGAAAAAAGCCACTTTTGAACAAAAATTATGATATTTTATTTATTTTGGGATACAACTGGTAACATTTAAAATAAACAACGTTTTCATCTTTGTGAAATGATTCCTCTAACAAGATATTTTTTATGAAAAATCTTTTGCCATGAAGGATTCCTATTCCTCAAAGCATAACAAGACAGTTTAACTACCCAGAGTTACTTTATCTAGTACTACATTTTGGTATGCAGCAAAATTCTTCAGTGCTTCTGGGTGGAATCCATGTACATATTAATAAAGATTACAGGTAATGCAGGTAGATGTAAAAGATAATGTCATTGAAATAAGAGGATAATGGCCTCCAACTGCTATATGAATGCTGTAGCAAAGCAGAGATATTTTCAAAATCATTTAGAACATTTATCCTCTGACAACTTCCCATTCCGATTACTCTATTTTTGTAATACCAATGGATTCATGATGTGGATGCTACCATTGTGCCTGATAGACAGTGGGGAACCAAAGTGTCAGTTCCTCATTGTATCATTATTAAATAGTGACATCCTTGACTTGGTCTGTGCTACAGCTCGTAAAGAGGTCTGTTCTCTTTTCTGTGGACCAGGTCTCTCCCTAAACTATCATGGAAAGACTTACATGCAGCAGAACTACCATGATGTTCCACTGTGCAGAGGAGAGGTGGATTGTAGTGAGGTCATGCAGAACGATTCGTCTCTCCTTCCCTGCCACAAAATGCTCCAAAATGTCCCTAATATAATTGGTCATGAATGTAGGAGGGAACCTGCGGCATCTCCACAAGGGATGGTCCAAAGTGTATATTCCCTAGTGTCTAACAAACAAATCACAGTCTCTCCCAGAGACCCTCTGATGGGGCAGATGTAATTCCTAATCATCCCCCTTGAATTAAAGGCATAACCGAGTGCAAAGTCTGCTTAGTCAGATGGTATGCCCTATAATTCTTTAGCACTAACACCAAAAGATCGTTCCCTGGAGATTACAAATATGTTATTAGTGCCTTATACATAGAACCATATGAAGACGAGAGCTTCAAAACATAACAGGGAAATTAAATTGGGAAAAAAAATCCTCATCTAGATATGGAAACTTATTCAATGTTCATATATAATGTGCACAAAAATACCATAATGTTTTTTTTTCCCCTTTTACATGCAATAGTCTTTTTGAGTACAAATATTTCTCAGGTTAATAGTGAAGATCTATGCATTTGCCTGTTCTAAGGTGCAGCATAATACTTCATTAGTTTGTTTCTTCACAAAATGAGAGGCTACTCACTTGTTTTCATTTGTTGGATCATATCTGGGAAAGGGATCGTGATCATTGTCATTGAAATCATAACTTGCCTCTGGATCCTAAATTAAAAAATAGACTTTATAGTTACAGTGAGAAAATATCCTCTAAAACAAGTGCTAAAGTTTCTGAATTCTATTCTAGGTGATGGAATAATTAGATACATAGGTATATGTGACATCAGCTTTAATGTATACTTTCTCCTCAGCATTAAGCATCATTCTTAATCTCTAGGTGAACAGTTCACCTTCATAAAATAAAAGTATATAACATTTAAATTAATCTTATAGAGTAGCTATTGATTAGCACGCACAAGGGAAGCATTTTGCTATTAAAGCTTTGGCTTTTGGCAGTCTGGTATGGGGAACCCTGCAAAGAAAGGTATTGGAATATCTAGAAGAAGAGCATTGGATAGTTTATTTATCATCAAGTCACTTTACAAACATTAATTAAGGAATCTTCACAGCTACAGCTGGTTTGACCGACAAGTTTTTGTTAAATGAAAAGTGGCTTTTTTCAAAACCAATTTTTTCAAGAAAAATTGGTGAAAGTTTTTGTTTAAAATGTTTTCAGTAAAAAAAAAAAGATAATTATTTTCATAACATCTTCACAAATACGTTTTTAAAATTCAACATATTATTAGCAATATGAAAAATTGGTATTTTAAGAAATCTCTGAAACAACAATTTTGAACATTCAACTTTTTGTGTAGTTAAATTCTGGAACTGGCTTCCAAAGGAGGTTATAGAATCCCCACCATAGGAGGGTTTTAAGAACAGATTGGACAAACATGGGTAAGGGATGGTCTAGGTTTACATGGTCCTGCTTCAGCCCAAGGGCTGAATTTGGTGACCTCTCAAGATCCCTTCCAGCTCCATTTTTATGATATTGTGAATATAAAATCCACAAAGGGCTAAAAGAGTTTTAATAATTCAGCATTAAACAATTATTTCTAAACATGTCCACAGACTAAAACACCCTGAAGAACCCACTCGCCTGGTGAGTTTACTACTCAACACCTAGTGGTACAAGCTCGGGTCCAAATTATGCTTGGGGTGAATATTATAGTTTCTCTGTCATGTGGGAGCTGGTCTTGAGCCAAAGAAGAATTTTGTATATAAACACCTACAACTGATTTATTTATTCTGCAGCATTCTAAAGCACAAACTTACATAGTTAGTATATATGTCAGTGTGATTCCACTCCAAGCCATCATCAAGCACTGTTATAACCACACCTTTGCCTGTAATCCCCTTTTGCCAAACAGGAATAACATGGAGATCCAGTTTTGGCAGAGATGGAGTCACCCTTGTATCTTGCTGGGGGGAGGGAAAAACAACAATACGTGTTTTAACACTTATACATTCATTTTAACCTGTCCAAAGTTGTGTGAAAGCCGTATTACAATGTCCTTTAAATCAATCTTGGTTTGAGTATGACCAAAATTTGTAAATTCCACTCAAGTTTCATAAAAAATCCACAAAGATTGGCCTGTTCAAATAGCTGGAATACTGACAAACCTACCTGTCCCTACCCAACCTCCCTCATTCCTTTCACCATAAAACACAGGATTCTCTGGAAAGATATCTTAGGTATGAAAGGGAGATACTGTGTCTTATAAGAGTATTAGGGAGATTAAAGAGCAAAATATGCTGAGTGATCCTTGGATATGAGTTAATGGTCAAATCTACAAAGGTTTGTTCTCTCACCCACTGAAAACCAAACCGCAGCCTCCCAGGATATGAAGAGTTGTATTTTTTCTAAATTATATCCCTCCTGTGATATCCAGGGTACGGAGTGGAAAACCATCAGGAAATGGGAGGAATTAAAATGATGGGTTGATTATGAAGGCTTGTGCTGAGTAACAATCTGCTATTTACTACCTTCAGTGGAAAATCTCTTGGAAACTTGATTCATCTAAGCCAGGAGTAGCCGGATTCAGCCCCAGCTTGCCTGGATCCAGCCCCCAAGGCCAAGGCTCCCTCCCAGCACTGGGGAGCCTGTGCTGGCACTCCAGTCACCCCCACCTCTTGTGGGGCTGGAGCACACACAATCTACTAGTCTGGGCCCCTCAAGGCTCTGTGGGTCAGTGACTCCCAACCAAAAAAAGGTTCCCCACCCCTTATCTAGCCTTCTTTCCTTTGAAAGAAGTGTCTTTACAAAAGAAAAATAATCCATTTAAGAATTAATCTTTAATGTTAACTATAAATTATATATATTTTAGTATATGACAGCTTTACTTAATACCTCTATGAAAACACAAGCATAGATTCAATCACTGTGGGTGTGTCTAGACTACATGGCTCCGTCAACGGAGCCATGTAGATGAGTGTATTCGGCAAAGGGAAATGAAGCCGCCATTTAAATAATCGCCGCTTCATTTGCATCAAAATGGCTGCCACGCTGTGCCGATCAGCTGTTTGTCGGCACAGCGCAGTAGTCTAGATGGGGATCAACCAACCCCAGATCCCTTTGTCGTCAGATCCCTTATTCCTCGTGAAACGAGGCTTACAGGATCTGACAACAAAGGGATCTGGGGTTGGTTGATCCCCGTCTAGACTACCGCGCTGTGCCGACAAACAGCTGATCGGCACAGCGTGACAGCCATTTTGATGTAAATGAAGCGGCGATTATTTAAATGGCCGCTTCATTTCCCTTTGCCGAATACACTCATCTACATGGCTCCGTCAACGGAGCCATGTAGTCTAGACACACCCTGTGAGTTTTAGTGTTTCTCAGGACATAAATACATTATTAAATAGGAATTCTAATTTTTTTCTAGATCTTTATTTCCAGAAGAATGCTGAATGAAGAGTGAGATCCAGATAATGAAATGTATTATGGAAACAACATTTCTTGCATTACAATGCCCTATTTTTAGCAGCTGCAGTTCAAGGAGATATTCTAGGTCACAAGGTTTATTGTAGTAGCTATCAAATAATTGCTGTTATGATGAAACTGAGGCTAACCTGGAGTATGGGAAGGAGGGGTTTCTATTCATTACATGAACAAGGAGGTACCTTGGAAAAAATATTTAACCCTTAATAAGCATTTTATTTGCAGATTTCAAAGCTCTTTGTACGGAAGAGTAACTATCATGATCCCTGTGTGGGCAAAATGAGATGCAAAGGTGCCCAGACTCATAGTGTGAATTACTGGCTGTGCTAAGAAGAGAAAGTATGTCTTCTAATTTCCAGTCCATTGCCTTTTCTACAAGGCCACACTGCCTTGTCTGTGTATTTGTATTCTCCCCATTGAAAATGAGCTGGAAAGAGAATTCAGGGGAAAGGGCTCCTGAAAGTATAAGATTCTGAATATCCTCCACTGCAAAAACCCCAAATTAAAAAATCCTTATAGATGATCAACCAGCATTGCGGTGGGGTAGGGAGGAAGCAGTCCAGTCAAAGCAGAGCAAACAAAAAAAGTCCAGCAGCATAGCAAAGCAGCATCCCCTTGAAGCTGGTGGTGCAAAGGGCACTTGCCTACCTCTAGAATTAGCCCTGCCTGAGGCTTTAGATAGTACCTTAGTCTCATTCCCTCTTTTGGAGCCATTGAGGACTGAAGGTATAGGGATGAGTAGATGCAGTGTCATTATATGTGGCAAACAGAATTAAATCTAGCTATGATGGTGAATGTCCAACAGAATTGCAGCAGAGCAATGTAAAACTCAGTGGTTCTTCTGGATTTGGCTGGATTGTCACAAGAGGCCAAAAAACATATGTAGGATAGGAAACTTCATCCTCCACCTCCTCTTCATTAATGACTCAGTCCTACGAGATGCGGAGCACCTTCAGCTCCAGTCAAAGTCAATGGATGTTTGGGCTGCTCATTACCTGGCACACTGGAAGCTTTATTGTCTGTTGACATATGCAGTATGCATTCTTTATTCCAACACAGAAATACGCTGCCAACCAAAGAGGTAGGACTGGAGATACTGGTGTTATCTGGTAAGGCTAAATTCATGTTATTGTAAGCATCGCTAACAGTTCAACGGCTTATTAATGTATCACATAATTCCAGTGATCAGAAACTTGAATAGGATGACATAGTCTTTGTGTGTGAGAACTGTGTGTGTGTGTGGGAATTTTTTAAGAATGTTGCTTGATGATATCAAATGCTGAGACCCATGGTTTTCATAGGCTACATAAATGGAAGTGGCTACAACTAGCTCCTTTCTGTGCACTCTCTTTGACATCAAAATAGCACAAATGATCAGTATAAATAAAGTTAATCACCTGCTGATACCATATAAAAATAAACCCTTACCAGGTACCACTGCTGATTCCACATAGGATCGTTGAAAAGGTTTTCTGCTGAGTCTCTGAAGGCTAAACGCTTAGTTCGTTTTTTCTCATACTGTTGCTCTGCCCATGACACCTACAAGTATTTTATCAACAATAATAGCATATAAACCCACAGAGATTCATTGGTTTGAGAGTATTCATTGTAAAACATAAGCTTCGTATCCAGAGGGAAAAGTAGAGGGTTCATTGCTGCAAAATGTGTTATCTGCATTAAAGTGTATCTTAAGAAGAAGGGCAATTCAGTGAAACCATGATAATATAAAATAATTTCAAGTACAGCGAGAGAGAAAATATTTTATCCGCAAATGCCCTATAATGCACATTTTTGTTGAAAGAATATACTTGTTAGAAGATTGTCTAATCTGCAGTAGTGATTCAAACCAGATTCAAACAAATATAAACACTATGGCTGTGTCTATACTGGCGCGATCTTGCGCCAGAGCTATGCAAATGAGGCTCAGCGTGGAATATTGCCGAGCCTCATTTGCATAACTGAGCCGCCATTTTTGCGGAAGAGGCTCTTGCGCAAGACGGAGCTGTCTACACTGCCCCTTCTTGCGTAAGAAAAATCCTCTTGCACAAAGCCGTTATGCTGATTATTTTCAGGCATAACGGCTTTGCGCAAGAGGGTTTTTCTTGCGCAAGAAGGGGCAGTGTAGACAGCTCCGTCTTGCGCAAGAGACTCTTCCGCAAAAATGGCGGCTCGTTAGTTATGCAAATGAGGCTCGGCAACATTCTACGCTGAGCCTCATTTGCATAGCTCTGGCGCAAGATCGCACCAGTATAGACACAGCCTATTTGTTTCACTCTCCAGCCTCCAGTTTAATATCTCTCTGTATGAACTAGAAAGAACAGGAACCATGACTTTTTAGAGTAGGAAAAAGAGCCATTCTTGTCACAGTCTCAACAATGTTTGCTACTCATAGTCCGTCTGTCCCTCAAAGCTTCTTTCCAAATGCCACTTATGATAACATTCCACTTCAAAGCATGAATAATTAGTAAGCAGTGAATAGTACGCCAGATTCAACACTAGTGTGACTATTAAAGTGAGTGGAGTTACATTAAAATGAATATGTTCAAGAATGTTTGCGGATGTGTCTATGTATGTAATTGCAAACCAATTATAGATACACCTGACTATGCCTAGTTTATTTGATGGTATTTTCAAAAGATTTCTCATTTTGTCCCTTGGAATTAATTACTCCTTCAGGAAAATTCAGTTCAGTTTTAACGAAGACAGATTCTTCTGATAAATAGCATATCACTATCCACTCATTAAGGATGAGTGGATACATATTTTGCAAATATTGGCATTTATTTCATTTGGGGAACTATTCATGGAAGTAAGATGCTCCTCAACATGACCAAGGGTATCAGAATCTGGCCCATAGCTGGTGTCTGATACAGACTTGCTTTTTGCTCCTGGAAGTTAACTATATTTAATAATTAAAATTATCCCTTGATTTGATGTAATGTTGTTGATAGAAAATGGATTTTTAAACTAGTCTGACTATTGGAAGAAGATAATTACACATTTTAAATACAGTTAAAAGCATTACATATTTTACTTTAACACTAGGTAGATTATAGGCATAGTTTCAGGACCTTGCTTATTACATTTAGATAAACAAATATTCCCAATGCTATAGGCCAAAAGTTGCTCTAATTTACATCCACACTGCCCTGTTAGAGATAATGGAATGCCACAAGCATAACTAAATGTAGGATTCTGGCCACTATACTTTTAAAAATGTATTTAATTCTTTTAAAGAAAGCTGCTCTTGAACAGGTATAGATTTTTAGAAAAGATGTCTATGTAGAACTCTATAGAATTGCAGCATTGACTTTTGTCTGCATACTTACATAATTACATCTCACTCACTCATATAGCTTATTTGAATATTAGATGATAAATAAAAGGCAAATTGGAGATGATTTTGCAAATGTCACCTGCGGCATTTCAAAGCACTCTATTCTGTACTTCAATAAATAAATATGCAATAATGATTATCAAAGTCAGTCACATAATTGCCCCCAGTCTTTGTGTTATAGCAAAGAAATATACTATAAAAAAGGTGATATTTCTTCTCCCATCCCAGTAATGGATAAATGAAATGTAACTGGATCAAATGGAGAGTACTGAACCTAAACTCTGGATTTGATCAACTTGGTATTATGGAGGTGTTGAAAATGTGAAATGAGATCTGGATGTGAATTTGGAAATGCAACCCTTATGTGCAATAAGTCAAACCCAAATCCTTGATGTAAATTGTCTTCAGATTTAAAATGTTCACAAATCTTGAACCCATCTCCATTATTGTTAGTGTTTCTTTTGATTAGAGAGAGAGATATTTTCAAGTAATCCAATCTATAAGACAATGGGAAAGTGTGGCTTTGAAACAGAGCAAGCAGAACAAAGTATATCCTAATCTTGTTTTTCTCATCTCTAACTACCTTTTCATGTTCAATGTTGCCTCCTAACAGAAGCTCAGTCTAATTTTTTTTGAGTAATTGATCACTTAAATATTTTTGTTCTTGAGGGATTAAATGTTTTTTCATAACTGGATTTCTAAATATTATAATAAGATTAGATTTAGATTGTTGCTGTTCCACTATGTAATAGTTTTAACTTTTATGAAATTTTCTAACTTTTAAACTGGGCTTTCAGTTACTGAAAAACTAATCAGTTACCTAATATGTTTAAAAATCAGCTACCACCTCGTAAACAAAATTAGATAAATGGAGTGTCTGATTCACCAGTATAACTAGGACCCTACAGGGTCAAAAATCCTCTTGACTGTTTCTGCTGTGAGATTTTGGTAAGAGTTTTCAGTGCCCAAAGACTGCGAGAGTAGACCCTGTAGTGGGCCCTCTTTAGATATTAGTCAATGGAAAGAAAAACTACCATTTACTTCAACAGACTTTCAATCAAGCTCTGACTTCTCTGTATTTTCACCACCCACAACTAAGCATTTCAATCCAGACCCATTGCAGGTTTGGAATTATAAAAGAGCAATTAGCAGAAAAATACATAGCAGTTTATAGCCAGATTACAGACTAGTGCCTTACTCCTTAAAGTCAATGGGTCTGTTCATAGAATAATGTTATTAATCAACATGACTATAGCAGGAATATTTAAGAGTTGCAAAATGTGTCTGTGACCACATTACAAATCAAGGAATAAGCTGACAACATAGATACTGTATATCAGAAAGGGTAAATTCTACACTTACTCGATGATCATCAGAAAGTCGCTTAGTGATATGAATGGCACTTCTTCGAGACCTTCTTGGATGGCTTCTGTGTCTGAATAGATAGTGATTTTCAAGTGATCCAATCTATAAGACAAAGGAATATTTTACATACTGCCAGATACTTCCTCATTGCAAACAAGTATCAACAATCATAGCCTGTCAGAATTAGAGTCCATCTTCAAATAAGTGAAAACTAGAATAAATTTATACCTTATAATATTTTTATTTTAAAATAAAATACTGCCCAAGATAAAGTAGTTTTACTCCTAAAATTGTATGCTGTTTGGTGTAATATTGGGAAAAGAAGGGGCACAATCTAAGCTAAAATTCAAGGTAAAGCAGTTAGTCTTTGATTTACACCAGTTTATTTCTGACCATGGCACATACTACTGTATCTTCCCTTTCTAGTGTTGAAGGGGCTGAATCAGGGAATGTATATTTTCTTGGAATACGCAAATGTGGGGCAAGTATGTGAATGTGAGCTCCTTGTGCAAGCAAAGTGGGTCTATGTGATTCTCCACCCTATTTTAATATTGTTTACAGCTATGGAATCTATGTTTTCAGAAGACATATCTTATTGGGAGTAATAACCATATCCATCTCCTACTAAAGTCAGTGGCAGTTATGTAATTGCCTTCAAAGCAACCAGGTCCAGGCCAAAATAATAATTTCACATACTACAGTTTGTTTTAGAAAAGGATAAATCTCTTTGGTGGACAAGGTCTTTGACTAAACAACCAGAGGGCGAGACACTAAAGCAGTGTGGTGCTAGCAAATGGGAGACTTGAACAGGAGAGATGGATTTTAGTCTTGGATCCCTGGGCTCTCTATTTTCGGAATCATCTCTCCTACTTGTGTTATTCAGATACAGGTTTGGCTTGTTGTTGTCGTCGTTTTAATCCTCCCAGTGTGGTTTGGTTCCTAACGCTGCCAATCTCACGGGCTGGAGCAGCACGACCCGAGGGGCTGGAGCGCCAGAAGAGGAGCAGCAAGGATGCTGTTACGTCAAGGTAGTTACTCATCCCTGACAGCGCTGACATCCCGGCAGCACGAGGAGCCAGCCCGCTGCTGGGAAGAGCCCACCGATCCCCAGCAAGCCCTGCCCGGCGAGGGGAGCGCTGCCACCCCGCGCCAGCGCCGAGACTGTGAGGAGTTTGCCTAAACCTGAGCAAGGAACAGAGAGCCCAGGACACCCCAGGCAGGGCAAGGCTCGGGCTCCCACTCCCGAGTAAAGCGAAGTTAACAAGGCGCTGGGGCTCGCCGCTGCCACTGCAGGCGCCCGCCGGCAGTGCCTGGCGCGGAGACGGCCCAGGGCTGGAAGCCGCTGGCCGCGGCCGCTCAGGGAAGCTGCTGCTGCTGCTGCTGCCATATTGAACCAGCCTCCCTGGCGCAGGCGGGGCTACAACTCCCCGCGGGGCGCGAGTTTCAAGGCAGCCCGGGCTGGGGAGCGGGGAGCCGGGTACTTCCCGCCTGGGCACGCGGGGAGGAGGGATCGGGCCCCGGCAAACCCGCTGGCGGATCGGCGCCCGAAAGTTACCTGCCCCAGCAGCTCGTACTCCAGCTCCTGCGCGATGGCCTTGGCCGCGGCCGGCCCGCCCGGGATCTCCGCCGCCCATTCATTGACGAACTGCTTCTCCGCGCCGGCCAGGCTGGCGGCGCAGCAGGCGCAGAGCAGCGCCAGGGCTACAGGGCGCCCAGCCCGGCGGGTCCCGGCCATGGCCCGGCGAGGGAGGCGGGAGCAGCCAAACAAGCGGCGGCCAGGGGCAAGGCAGCGGCGGAGCCCTTTGGTTGCTAGGCGGGCAGGGCGCAGCGTCTCCCAGCCAGCGCGCCGCGGCTCTGGCTCAGGGCTGAACGGAGCCCAAAGCCTCCCGCGCCGGGCTGGCACCGAGTGTTTACACGTCAAAACTACGAAAGCCGGCCTGACGTCAAGTGCAGCTGGCCCCCGAGCGCGCGGGTTATTCCCAAGCGGGGGAGGGGCGGGGGTTGCTAAAATAAGCCGGAGGGACGGACGCACATTCAAACCAGAGGAGGAAAAAAATCCCAACCCAGCCTCGGCTCGGAGCCGAGTCCCCCCTCCCGTCCCCTGCCCACCCTCGCCAGGAGTAGCTGCCCTGCGCGCTGCCAGGGACCAGTGCTCCATGAAGCGCAGGGCGCTAGCGGCCCGCCCGGGGCCAGAACAACAGGCTCGTGCCCTTTAGTGCGAGGGGCTTCGCGCGCCCCTTTCTGGAGGTGGGGGCTTACCCTGCCCGGCCCTACTTCCCCCCTGCTGCAGCCCGCCCCTTGCCGCCCTGGGGAAACGCACTGCCACAGCACAGCGCTTGTAAACAGACCCCGTCCAAACTAGCCAGCTAGCACTGACCTCGGCTGAAGCCGCTCCCGTAGTGAAGCCGCGGCAGCTCTTTACTGCGCCAACTTCAGTTCACCTCCTCACTCCCGGGGATTTTAAAATTAGAGGTTTGAAAAACCACGGCCGTCGGAGCAAGCGTGAGCGCATAAATGACAGTGCGTGTGGTGTGCAAAGGAACATTGCCTACCCCGGGCTCGCAGCTTGCGGTGGAGACTATACACGCGAAACCGGTTCGCTTTAGTGCTCTGTTTAACCGAGAAGAGCTGGTTGCAGGGTTGAGATGACAATGAGTAAGGAGCACTACCTAAATATTTGATGTTACCGCTTGGAATAATAATATTTCAAAGTCAAATGTTAATTTCCGGAAACACATGGAAAGCAGCACATACTTAGTTATGCCTTGCCACGAATGATATTTAGCACAGGACACAGCGTTCAGAATCGAATGGGGTTTATTTTTGATCCCTTACCCCCATTAGCACACGCTTTTTCCACCTCGGCGGGAGGCAGAAAGAGCCTCCACCGACCTTGGAAGTAAACATGCAGTTAAAACAGCTTGAGCCAGGGAAGGCGCTCAGAGTACAGTACTATAGATTCTGTGCCTAGTGCCGGTTGGCTCACATGCAGTCGAAATAGGTCACATTTCAGCATGGCTGGGATGGACAGCGACCAGCGGGCAGCATCTGGTGGAGCCATGCATCTAGATTGCTTCGAGGCCTCTCGGCCGTGAATCTCCGAGCCACTTGACACTGGCTGTAGATCAAACTTGTTCTTTTTTTAATAAGGCAGTAATTGAACTGTGGCAAGTGTGTTGGCAGACTCCTGGCAGTACCTCAAGATGAGCATATGGCTGCTGTTTTCTTCTACAAACCCTAAGATTCATCCTGTACTAAAAACTGGAAATGAGTAAAGATTTCGTCATTTAATTAAAAACAAAAAACCTTTGCTGGGTGTTTTTTTAAGCTCCTAGCCATCTTTAGTAGGAGCTGTGCTAAAGACAGAGAAGCAATAAAAGAGAAACGCTAGGGGAACAAAACATTTTTCAATTAAGCTAATAAGACAGAGCCTACTGTGCAGTAATGCTTGATTAATGCACACTGTCCCTTGATACCACCATGGCACCACAGGTATGCATTAATCTGCACAGCTACCCAGTCTGATTAGGTAATAGGTATCTTTAAAATAAAGAACAATTGCTAATTTTTTAAATAATTGAAATATTTTGCCATATCATAGCATAGTTCTTACTTCAGCAATGCTGAAGTAAGTTATGAAGAGAAAATAGTCATTTTATTTTCTGCTCACAATTTCCCCCTCTCCTTATGTTTTATTAAGCTCTTCTGCTGCCATTTCATTCTCTTCCCTCTCTTCACAGCTCAGAAAACCTCCTTAAGACTAGTCACTACCCTTTCTTTGCCTGATATTACCCACCTTTTCTAAACAGTTTACCAGTTTGGTTTTGTAGCTGAACAACTGCATTTGAGGTCGCTTAAGGCTCCCAGTTTGTTTTTACAAAGAATAGACAATTCTCCTGAATATTCCTTGCAGGGATCTAGCTGAACATGACCTTTGTACATACATTTGCCAACCTGCTGCCCTCCACCCCAATATTCCATGATATTCCAAATGTGGCCTGTCATTACATGTAGTATATACAGATACAAAGTTTAAAAAAAAAGAAAGAGTGCAGTCATACTATAAGAAATGTTAACATTGTAGCTTATATGGCCTACTTACCCCTCTCAGCCCTGGTCTACCCTAGGACTTTATATCAAAATAATCCTTCCCTCGCCCTTCCCCCCCCCCCCCCGGCCAATTTATAAGGGGAGTGTCCACAATACCAAGCCTATTATTTTGAAATAACAAGCCATGGAATTCAGACTCTATACTCCTGCTTTTCTTCAGGAGTAACGCTAATTCTGAAATAGTTATTTCAAAATAACGGTAGTGTGGATGCTCTGATGCCACTATTTCAACATAATTACTCCCTAGTGCTTCTTGGGGTTCTAAGTCTGAGCTAGTGCATCCACATAAACAAAGCCTGCTTCAGACTAATTTTGAGGCTACCCTGTAGTTTGGACATGCCAGCTTGAATTTGTTAAATCAGGAGTTAAGTTGAATTTAGCAATTTTGAAATACTTTTCTAGTGTAGACATGTGACTGGTGTACAGCACACAAAAATCAAAAAGTTGTTTCTAAATGTCAAACTCATGGCACAGATGCTGTTTTCCAGGCACTGTTTCACAGCCTGACCAGCATGTCTGTTCTATTTCATAGGGACAACCTAAATGTGAGAGCAGTAAACAGGTTCTCCCTTTGGGCAAAACCCTCCTTTCAGATCCAGAGGCAGTCCATATTAGTCTGATACACTGTTCTTCCAATATATAATAAAATCAGATACCAAGTGCTCATATTCTATGGTAATGAGTTCAGACTACAGATCTAGATAAAAAAATAATAAAAAGACATTCTAGAGTCAAGTGGAGATCTGTCATGCAGCACCAAGAGTGGATTTGTATTATTAGTTTCTTAATACAAAATAAATCTGGCACAGGTAGTTGAAGCACCAGTGGTGGGAAAAGGTCTGGCAGAAGAGAAAGTAACACTGGTCAAATCTGCAATCACCAGAATACAAAACAAAAACAAAACAAAAAACAAAACCTGCATTTAAACTTCAGAGACATGTCATGGAAAAAGTAGCTTTGTGTTCTGCTTTATTCAGACTTAAACCATGCTGATGGCATCTGAATGCCATATGGTACCTGTAGTCAATTATTTGGCAGAGCTGGGCTCCTCAGCAAGTGAATGCGAAAGAAGGAAGGAACTGAAAACAGCAAATATATGTAAAGGACATATATTGGTATCAAAGGCCCCAATCCTGCAACTCATTGAACCTGTATAGATCCCTAGCCTGCAGGGAGCCAGTGCCTCATGGGTGCAGGGATACTCACAAGATCAAGTTTTGAACAGATAAGGCAGGAAGTTGGAAGGCTCAGAAAAGGGTAGTGGTGCAAAAGATTAAAAGATTCTAGCCTGGCAGAGGGACCACATTTACAGGAGAGAGAAATAGTATGATAATAGAACCAAAGGAAGAAGAAAGATGATGTAAGTAATAAACTAGATCATTGGTTCCCAAGCAGGGGTATGTGTACCCTGTGGGTGTGCAGAGACCTTCCTTGTTTTAAAACAGGCTACATAAAATCACTAGCAAAGTCAGTAAAAATTAAAATTTCATACAAACGACTTATTTATATTGTGCTGTATACTGTACTCGAAAGTGTAAATACAATATTTATTTTCTTATTGATTTTATAAAGTTATATGGTAAAAATGGGGAAGTAAGCAATTTTTCAGTGACTGTACTGTGACACTTTTGTATTTGTAGGTCTAGTATTTAAGCACAGAGTTTTCTAGTCAGGTGTAATTTGGGGATACACAATGCCAAATCAGACTTTTGAAAGGGGTACAGTTGTCTGTCTAGTCCATTTTCTCTCAACCTTTCCAGGCTAAAGGAAAAACAGCAATAAAATAACATTGGAATTTAGTGCTGCTATTTTTGAATTATAGTATAGTAATCTAGGTTGAGATTTTTCAAAGCCAACTATGGGAATTGGATGACTCTTCCATTATTTTTAATCATTCCTTGATTTTAATCAGGATTCAGTTCCAAGAATGATTTTTTTTTTTATTATTAGTTTCCCAGAAAATTACATGATAGATCTCTTCCTTGCATTTTCAAGGGCTTCTTAACTATAGCAATTGCTCAGTGCAGCTTCCTGGCTTACCTAGATATTTATTTCATTTTTCATCAATATATGTACGTGTGCTTTCTGGGTGTTTTGTTTGCATTACGGGCAGTGTGTTTACATTGCAAGCTCATATTGTTTTTTGTGATGTTTTCCTTCAACATTAAAACAATTTGATATAAGTAATATTGGTGTCTAAAACATTATGTCAAAGCTGCAAAAGGGTGATTCTAATTCCTATTACAAGAATCTCAGTTAAAATTAAAGGGTTTGTATGTTTAAATCTTAGATTATTTTGAAAAGTTTGATCCTGGCTTTTATTGAGGATAGGTCTATCAATGGCTATTATCCAGGATGGACAGTGATGGTATCTCCAGCCTCTTTTTACCAGAAGCTGGGAATTGGTGACAGGGGTTGAATCACTTGATGATTACCTTTTCTGCTCAATCTCACTGGGACACCTGGCATTGACCACTGCTGAAAGACAGCATATTTCAACAGTATTTCAAAATACTTTGGTCTGATCCAGTATGACTGTTCTTATGTACTTACACAATAAAAATTATGGATTTAGAACAGCCCTTTATATTCTTGTCCAATAATAATACATTGTAAAAGCAATGGCCTGTACAGCACCATCAGCAGTGTTCTTGGGGAATCCAAGAATAGTCGTTTCATGCTCCATAAACATCATGATTTCACACTGTTGTTTATCAGTGACAGATGTGTTTGTTCTGTGATGCCCCCAGTGGTACTGTGGCTAAATATATGACTTATTGTATATTAGCAGAGCCAATTAATAAAAGAAATTTCTAAATGCAAACCTTAATTTAACATCAATACAAACTGCTTTTCTAAATCTATATTATTTTTCAGTTTACAGCAGAGACTTATTTCTTGAAAGACCTATGAGGTGGGCAGACATAAGACTGAAGTTTGCAAAGAAAGATTTATCAAGAGGCTCATTTTTCAGTCTGTAATTAAAAAAGAATCATTAAAATTCTTGAGACAAAGGACAGTTTTAGAAAAAATGCAGAATGAGGAATTGGTTTATCTGGACATTTGTAGTATGCTCCTCACTGAAGTATCTAAACATTTTGGTCCAAATCCCAACCCCAAATCCATGGTAATTTTGCCTTTGATGACTTCAGAGAGGCTAGGATTTCAATCCTCAGGCCCTGATTTTATCCTCAAAGTGGTATAAATCAGGAGAAACACTGCAAGTCAAAAGTATAGCATCGTAATACCAGTATAAAAAGAATAAAGTCAAGGAGACCTTAGACTTTCATCTGAGTTCTGATTCTAACCTCCTGAGTAAATCACTTCATTTCTTTGTGCTTTCATTTTCCTATGTGTAAATGCTTATCTTGTACAGATGTTTTGAGAAATATTTCATTAATGTTTGGTAAATTGCTCCAAGGTACTCAGGTAAATATATAATAAAATAGTCATTTCATCCAGTGTGTGACATCCTTTCCCGGTGTTACTCATGGGAAAACTCACTGACTTAAGTGGGACCAGAGTTTTACCCTTTTTTCCCCCCGTGTCCATGCAAATAACCCTTTAAAGACTGCAGGCCAGATTTTCAGCACTGACCACATATTTGAATGTATATTTCTGCATTTATAGAAAAAATGTCCATAAAAACAGACCACCTGGGAAAATCCTGGTGTCTGCACATACTGGCACTCTTTTATGGAATGAATTAAAACTTTGTTCAAACTTGTGTGTGAATGCAGCACTCATTTAAAATAGTTAAGCAAGGCAATTAAGGGACTACACCTAAAACAAGGCCTGATAAGAGTCTGTACAGAAATTAGCATCAGGTGGGCAGGGAATGTCACTGGGTATTGTGACCAAGCACCTTTGAGTGACTGTGTAAGAGAACACACAAATTGAGAATGGACAAGAAACAGAGAGACAAACAAAGGCAAAAAGCAAGAAAGCCAAGCAGTGATTTGTGAGCATAATGAGATCCTGCTAAGAGCTAGAGAGAGCGATTTTGGGTCTGGGGGTTAAGAGGTTTGAGACTGTAAGCTAAGAAATTGCTCCTTTTGTTCTTAGTTCCTCCTGCATTTAGAGAAGCAAGACATTATTCATTTTTAATAAATAAAAAGACTTCAACAAAGAGAATATCAAACTCACTCAATTTCTGCTGCTGCCTAGAACATGCCTGGGCCCCAAAATTGGACCAGCACTCAGGTCAAAAAAGGCAACAAATCTCCCATATACATTATGAATGCTTGAGATACAACAGAATTAAGGAAACAATACAAAACTGCAGCTTTATCTTCCAATCTTCACTCATGAGTCTACATTTTGAAACCAGCCTGCAATTGAGATGCTGTAATACGAATCAGGAGCACCTTTATGCAGCTTTGACTTAACCACTCACATGCAGAAGCTGTCTCTGTTGAACTGTTCAAATGTGTAGTGACAAACACATCCTAAATTACATTCAGGGAGGAAGGGGAGTAGGAGCCAAAAAGCAATTTGAGTGAAAGGCTGTAGTGTTGATAAAAAGGAAAGGACAAATATTTATCAAGTAGTCTAAGGCACTGCTTTGCGTGATTACTACAATTAAGAAAGGTCTGCCCAGTGCAAAGCTAGCAATGCAACAAAAAGCCCCTTTAGGTAGCAGGCCTGGAAAATGAAGACATTGTATTCTAACAGAAGCACTGAGTGCTGAATATATTGAACTGGCTAGTGTCAATAATTATATAATAGTTCTGATTATGACAGGCCCTAAATACCTACAATCTTCATTGACTTCACTGGGATTCACAGGTGCTTAGCACCGCTCAGAAGCAGGCCCTATTTATTTGTTAAACGGTCTCACATATAAGAATTGATTTATGTTTTGCACTTGAAGAATGTTATAATGGAGAGCATGTCATCACCATGACTACTTGAGAAAACAGAAATATTTTAAGCTGCCAAGGTGAAATACTAATTCTAGATTGTGTGAACATAGATCAGCCAGCTACCTTTTTCTATATTGAATTTTTCTTATAAAAGCTTAAGAGTGAGAAAATACACCTTTTACGTATATCTTACAGCACTCCCTTCTCACATCTGGAAGAACCACATTCCTCCTCCCTCCTTCTCTGCAAGCTCAATTTCCAGTCTTTCAAATGACCAGATTTTCAAATTGCTCCCATAGCACTGGTGTATACATCTGTGAATTGATATCACATATATGTACTCCTGTTTTATTTTCTGAAGAGGCAGAAAATAAAAACAATCAGTGAATGAAAAAAGTGTCATCGGTTGTAGGTCTGCCACTGAAAAAAAAGAAATGAAGGTTGCCAAATTACAAAGGAGGCATAGTTTAAAACCAGATGATCCATAAAAGTATGGAAAATAAAATAAACTAATTAATAGACACTACTGGCTTGAGTTTAACTTCAAGTGCAAAATTTCAAAAAAGTACATCGATTATTATGGCTGAAATTTGTCCCTTTGCAAAAGAAGCCTGAATAAAGCCTCCTGTGAACCATTTAAATCACTTTCTTATGTGCTGCATGGGGCTTCTGTGGGATCTCAACAGTGGAACAAATTTCATCTGAGTACAGTAATGTATTTGATATATTGATGCACTTGATGCTCTCTTTCTTGATATGCTCACTTCAGATGGTGACGCCCACTATAGACAGAGGGCCAAATTCATTGCTAGTGTCATGGGGCTCAACTCCATTGATATTCATGGAATTTTATCTATTTATGCTAGCAGCAAATTTGATCCATAAATGTTTCTATTCAAAATCTCATTCAAAAACACCAATCAAAAACCTGCCACAAATGATGTGTCTGGGACATTCAGAACCCTACAAACACCTATCAGTATCAGCCTATCTGCCACCAAAGGTACCTATTACAGGATACTAAACCAGTGGTGAGTAATCTGTGGCTCATGAGCCACATGCAGCCCATCACGGTTATACATGCACCCTGTTCTCCCCCTTCTCCCCGTGTTTCTCGTGTGTTGGGGGCCTTGCATTACCTACTCCTCCCTCTCCCTCCCAGCATTTCTAGATCACTGTGAATCAGCTGATTTGTGCCCTGTGCATGCTCCTCCCTGAATCTCTGGTTCTTCTTTTCTACCTTATCCTGTCTGAATGTCTTAAACCAGATGACAAATTAATACAATTAGAGAAATATGATTGAGAGGGATCACTATAAAATGAGTACATAACTGGTTGGATAACCATTCCCAGAGAGTAGTTAGCAATGGTCCACAATCATGGTGGAAGGGCATAAAGGGCTCCACATGGATCAGTTTTGGGACCAGTACTGTTCAGTGTCTTCATCAACGATTTAGATAATAGCACAGAGAATGCATTTATAAAAAGTTTGCAGATGGGAGGGGTTGCTAGTGCTTTGGAAGATAGGACCATAATTCAAAATGATCTGGACAAACTGGAGAAATGGTCAGAGATAAATAAGATTAAATTCAATAAAGGACAAATGCAAAGTACTCCCTTTAGGAAAGAGCAATCAATCAGTTTCACATATAAAAAAATGGAAAGTGACTATCTCGGAAGGAATACTACAGAAAGGAATCTAGGGCACATAATGAACCACAAGCTAAATATGAGCCAACAGTGTGACACTGCTGAAAAAAAAAAAAAAGACACCAAACATCATTCTGGGATGCATACACAGGAGTGTGATAAACAAGACACGAGAAGTAGTTCTTCTGCTCTACTCTGTGCTGATTAGGCCTCAATTGGAGTATTGTGTCCAGTTCTGGGTGTCACAGTGCTGGAAAGATGTGAAAAAATTGGGGAAAGTCTGAAGAAGAGCAACAAAAATGATTAAAGGTCTAGAAAATATGACCTTTGAGGAAAGATTGAAAGAAGTGGGGTTATTTAGTCTGGAAGAGAGGAGACTGAGAGGGGGCATAATAACTGTTTCAATGGTTATGACAAATAGGAGGAGAGAAAAGTTATTAACCTCTGATGATAGGACAAGAAGCAATGGGCTTAAATTGCAGAAGGGAAGGTTTAGGTTGGACATTAGGAAATACTTCCTAAGTGTCAGGGTAGTTAATCATAGGAATAAATTGCTGAGGAAGGTTATGGAATCTCCATCATTGGAGATTTTTAAGAGCAGGTCAGACAAACATTTTTCGGGGATGGCCTAGATGGTGTTTGGTTCTGCCATGAGTGCAGGGGACTGGATCTGATGATCTCTCAAGGTTCCTTCCAATTCTATGAGATTTATTGTAAAATAAGTGTTCTAACAAGCGAATGCTATTAATACCACCACCATCTCACTATAAGCACTGAGATTCATGTCACTGATGCTACAAAGCAAGTATGATATCTTAGAAGAGCTAAATGACTTAAAAAGGAAAACTAAACTTTCCACTGGAATGTTTAAAATGGCCATTGGTGTCCATAGTATTTTTTATTGATTCTGGAGCATGAATATAGAACTTTAATGCCAACTAACAAATAAGCAGGATACTTCATAACAGATGTTACATTTAGTCTAAATTTGCCAAGTCAAAATCAAGAAATTAAACAACTACAGTGACAAAAAAACAATTTGGTGGCTCAAGAGTAGTGTGCAGTGGCTCAGTTAGTTTAATTATTTAAATATTAAAAGGGCTATCCTGCTTAGATTTAATTTGGCTCTCTACCAAAGTACACTGTTAAACCCCACTCTTTGTAATCAGTACTATTTCTTTTTGGCTAGAACTAACACTACAAAGCAATTGAAGAATAATATAAAAGAAGCCATATGTGTAGGCAATCACACAGAATATAGGAAACACCTGTTTTTACTTCAATTACTGCCTGAAAACTAATAATGCATGTTTATTTTGAGGCATTACATTTGCTTGTGTAATAGCGCATGACACATTTTCAGTTCTCCTGCAGACGAACACTGAGGATGTCTAACAGTATCTGAATAAATGAAATACAAACATGCCCTCCCAGCCACACATGCAATTGAATACAGGCCTAATGACACCACACATTACCCACTGCCTACAGTGTATACAAGCAGGAAGCAGTTGGTGAACAACCTTAATCTTTCCATTCTTAGCAACCTGTAGACTTTTGTTTACTTAGCGTTTGAAGTTAATTCAACCAAAAGGCATGGAAAATGCACAGGCAGGACTATGTAAAACACAGAGGGAATTGACGAACAGTGGCTTTCTTTTTTATGAGGAAGGAACAAAGCCAAAAGAAGGCATGCAGAAGGTTCACCTGCTGTTCTCGTGATTAATATTAATAACCGAGCCTGTTAAAAAATAGAAAAATGTGAAAAATGTACTGCGAGTTGTTTCCATTTCACAGGATTTGAAATTAACCCATTTTTTATTTTACTATTTTGCAATTACTAATATTTTTAATTAACAAGTCATACTGTTTGTATGACAATTTATGAAATTATTAAAGTTTCAAAACAATTGTTGCATGGAAAATTATTTTGATAAACATTTAAACAACATAGATTAAATACCAATTAAAAATCTAGCAGAAAGCTTCATTAAAATGATCATTTTCATGAAAATTTTCTTTTTAAAAAAGGCAATTTTTGTACAAAATTGTTTGAGAAGCCAAATAAAACAAACACTTCTTATATATTGCTTTCCAGCCATAAAAATTAGTAGTAAGATCTTCTTAACCCCCACCATTTCACTTTGAGAGAAAAATGAAAGAAAATGAAAAAAAATTAACAAAATTCCCCAGCTTTAAGTGAATGAAACTCATTAATCATTTCAAGGATGCCTTCAATTTAAATAATCAATGACAATTTTGCATAAAGTGAAATTTTTTTGCAATAGTTTTCAATTTGAAAAATGTTCCATGAAAAAAATTGTTTAAATATATTTCCACTGGCTCTAATGCAAATCTATTAGATCTGGACAGATACAGGTGATGCTGCATGAGTTACCTTATGCAGATTGTTTTTACTACAGCACTGCCATCACCACATGGCAGTTTTGCTGTACTCCAGTCCCTATACAGTAACAACCAATCACCTACAGCAACCATCTTTAACTTATCCAGACACCCTTCAGGTTATGACCAATAGTTTTCCTCATTCAGAGGATGGAGAAAAGGTTAAATATCTTTCACTTCTATTTTCTAGGAATTTGCTGTGTTTTCCATCTAGCTAAGCTTTTATCATGGACCATTTCAGTGGTTCCATTTCAGTGTGTCTGAGGATTTGTTCATGTATAGGTTTGCATTAGCTTACTTGTGGATAAATTATTTAAAAGGTGTGAATTTAAACAGATTTATTTGAACCAGACTAACAGCCTATGTAGAGAGTCAAACGGTAATTTTTAAACTGACCTTATTTTGGTGTTATTTAGTAGAAACCTGGTTCTGATCAACATAAACTGAAATAAGCCACAGTAAACTGAAATAAGAGTTTACTTCACTCAGGAGTTTACACTGGTATAGCTAAACCTGTGCAAGGTTAGCCAGGGCCAGCCTGTGAATTTCACTCCTCCACAGATTGGTATTTCCATCTCCATATATTATCCAAATTGTATTGTAAAATAATACTTAGCAACATATAGCCTATGTTCTGATACCTTCCATGAGTATGTGTGTACTTTAATCTAAAGAGTCAAATGCTGACTTATAATTAATGATTAAGATCCAGCTTGAAAATTAAGATCCAGCTGTTTGAGCTACTAAAGCATAATTGAGTTTTGGATCACAGATTTTAAACACTTCTTGAGATGAGGTGTCAGCATTGGTAAACCAATTATAGTTCTAAGAAAGCTATTCATGACAACCAGATTTACTGATTAGATATTTGCCAGATACACACAATAGATGACAGTTCAATGAGCACTACTGGTGATGCATTTAAATAGGAAGTATTTTTACTGCGGCTGGTTTGTTGTGTGATAATCAAAGGAAATTACTTTTTCAAAATAAACTTTTTTTGTTCCCAATATACAGTATTAACACTACAGAATTTTTCCATAGCAGTCCATGCAGGTTGGCACTTGGCTCCCAGGCTGTCCTATAATTGATACTTCAAGGGGGAAAAAACATAATGCAACCATTCAATTGCTCAGTACTGTAAAATGGGGAAGCCAGAAATTTCCAGAATCCTGTGGTAAGTAGTTTGTGTCTCCACTATTTAATTATAACTTAACATTTGTATTGAAGCAGTGTCCAGTCAGGGAACAGGTGCCCACTACACTAGACAAATGCTGTACAGAGACCTAGGCTCTAAATTGTCCATGTGACAAAAAAACAAAAACAAAAAAACAAAAAAACCACCCCAGTTACATAAAATCTTTTTGTTCAAGAACTCCTCCTAAAAGATAGGATGACGAAATTCAGTATACAGCTTCCTCTTGTCATAATTTAAAGCAAGGTAAGGATTTGTCTGTATCAGGGAAATGCTTCTCATAAAACCACATAGGAGAAAAAAAAAAGAGAATCACCAGGCAGGTGAAAGGGGCTGGCTAGGGGCATGCCCCCACTGGGACTGCCCCAACCCAGAGCTTCCCACATGTCCTTTAAGGAGGGTAGGGGAGGCTGAATCCCCTTCCCTATAATTCATATGGGGACATTGCTGGTTATTCCCCCTTTGTCAAAAAGCAAGGGGAAAGCGCATAGTTAAGCCTTGCCCCAGCCAGGACCACGTACCCCTCCCCTGGCTGTGCTCACTTGAGCTGCAGCAGCCATAGAGAGGCACTTCTCAGTTGGCCTAAAGCTGCTGTGGTGTGAGGGAATTGGGGAAGTTCTCTCTCCCTGGGGAAGCCTGCATACCGAACGCCTCATCCCCAGCCACACCCCCAGAGCAATGATTTAAATGAAACATGTACATTTTAATTTCATTTTCAAAAAAACAAAAATAAATTGAGTTAAGGACCCGAGCAATTCTGGTTTAAGTCAGCAACAGTTAAAGACAAAAAACCAGAAGTGGTCTAAACAAGAATGTCTGCTGATTGCCATCCAAACACCATTATATGATCAATACTTGTAAACAAAGGAGAATGGAATTAGAAATTAATTGATATGTTCAAAGTTAGGCATAACTGGACAAAATAATGAGGGAATGGCTATTTCACCTCTTATTCACTTTTGAAGAAGGGTTTGGTGAGTGGGTCAAAATGGTGGAGGATGGGCAGGCTAAAAGGAGCAAGTGTTATAGGCCACAGTGTGGCTCCTAGCATTTGTCTCCATGACTGTCTTTGGTAATAAATCCCACAAGGTGATTGCAGGATGTGTGAAAAAAATATAGCCCTTTATTACTTTTAAGCATGCCTGCTTTAAATGTCACTGCATGACTCATTCTGAAACTGCATTATGGGGTAGCATGAAAAGGGAATGATCAGTTTCCTTCTCAGATTAAATACAGTATCTCAGCACCCTTATAACTCATCTTTTCATGCTAAATAAGCCTCGATTTTATTCTCTTCCATCATATGAAATGCTGCAGTGTCTCTAGCTATCAGCACAGCAAAGATCCAGAGAAGACAAGAAAGATGCTATATAGCTAAGATTGAAGTAAACCATCAAAAGCAGAGCACAGTTCTCTGGGGCCTGATCCTAAGAAGCAAACAAAATGGAACACAGGTTTCTACAGGATCAGTCTCTTGTTCCAATGGAAGTTGAAGGCACTTTACCCCTTCCTGGATGCTATGACTCAGCTACTAGCAAAATCAAGCCTTCCAGGGAAATTAGTCAACTACAGTATGCATGGAAAGCAAATACAAAAGGATAAATAAAACAAAGGCACATTTGTCTGAAGTTTGAAATCAATGTTTGTGAATAATCTTTTCAGTATTCTTCCCACAATAGCCGCCACTAGCCACATTTATTAAACTATCCCTAGAGCTCCTTCCAGAAGATACATTTCTAATAACGTTGCTGCAGTATCTGGAAATACACCTATGAAAATATCCCCCTTTCCTTGAAAATATATACAGCTCTTTAATTAACTCTCTCCTATCTGCAATAGGCTATTATGGACAGTGTGTTTTTTCTAGGCTGATTTCCACCCACTATCTCTTTTGCATTTTGTTCAACAAAAAGAGAATGTTTGCTGTCAGTGATATGTTTGAACAGGGCTCCATACACAGATTTATTTAGTTAAATTAAAGGCTGAAGCCTAATTCAGAAACAAGGAAGCCCTCACATTTAGCTTCCACTGATCAAATAGTTTTGCATTTTAATATCAGAATCTCCAAAGACCAATTCAATTACATTTCCATGAATAATTTTTGCTGTTTTTGACAGAAAAGCAACACCTTGGCTTTCAGTTTCCTTTGTATTTTTATATAATCACCATGAAGTCATGTTGCTAAGCAGAAACAAAAATCAATATAGAAGTCAAGCCGTATCAGCTCATCTCTGAATCACTGTGGACATTTTGCTTTCTCCCCTCTCTCTCTCTCTTTTTTTTTAAAAAAAGATTTTTCCCTGCTAAAATGTGAATATAGCAAATCTAGCTCACTACTATTTACATTATTTCCAATATACTGCATTCCACATTCATTCCTCTTTCCCTGCACTTATATCCTGCATATATAATATGAGTAGGAGTATGCAGTGTTGGAGCCACATTGGTCCTAGGATACTAAAGGGATGAGGTAAGTGATGTAATGCCTTTTAGTGGACCAACTTCTGTTAGTGAGAGAGGTCTGAGCAAGCTTGAAAGCTTGTCTCTCATAAATGGCAGTGTCGTTTGTATGAAAACTGTACAGGCAACCTCCAGTCTTAACAGAGTATCTCAAACTATCTTCAGTCAGATTCAATACAATTTTACTGTATCTTTAATAGAAAACTCCTTCCACTTAGCAATCATCTTTTGTAAAGCTCCTTAGTGGTCACCTAAAAGGAAATTATCTTCAAAATCACATTGCCATCTAAAAATGTGCCAATTACTTTTTCAAGAACCACAATACAAGCAAGAGGTTATAGCAATTTTTTTCGGTTTTTTTATTTTGTTTACCAAGTGCTTTTGACAGCATTTTGTGACTAGTAAGTTTCCCTGTTGATGAGAAGTCACATTTATGTCTCATGCTTTAAAGCAGGGATGACATTTTCTTGTTCAGGTCTTAAGAGCTCCTGTGCATTCTCAACTCTAGGCCCTGCATTTAGCAGGAACAGCAGCAGTAAATCTGAAGTTAGAGAGGCAGCAGGTTGATGTGCACCAAGAGGAAAAGGTGATTATGTTTTGTGATATTAATAGTGCTTGGCACTCACCCAAAAAACCTTTGTAAACATCATTAGAAAAAGAAGATTAAACTCTTGATATTTAAAAATCTCAGATTTTGGCATTTGGACAGTCTCAGAATCTTTAAGATAATCGGTGCTCCTTTAGAACAGATTCCATTGTTTTATAATGCCTTCTGTATATAAAGCAACTCCACAAAATCTCAATGTGAAGTATGGGCAATAGAAGAGATAAAATTAGATATGTACATGCTGAAAGAGCTACACTTATATGTACACTCAAAATCCTTGCCAAATTGTGGTATAATTTCTAGAGCCACATCTGGTGCCTGAGACAAAATTTCTCGATACCTTAAATGACTGCTTCTTGGAGGTGGTACAGGAACCCACAGGGAGAGAGGCAATTCTTGATTTGGTTCTGAGTGGAGTGCAGGATCTGGTCCAAGAGGTAACTATAACAGGACCGCTTGGAAATAGTGACCATAATATAATAACATTTAACATCCCTGTGATAGGAAGAACACCTCAGCAACCCAACACTGTGGCATTTAATTTCAGAAAGGGGAACTATGCAAATATGAGGGGGTTAGTTAAACAGAAATTAAAAGGTTCAGTGACTAGAGTGAAATCCTTGCAAGCTGCATGGATACTTTTCAAAGACACTATAATAGAGGCCCAACTTAAATGTATACCCCAAATTAAAAAAAACAGTAAAAGAACTAAAAAAGAGCCACCGTGGCTTAATAACCATGTAAAAGAAGCAGTGAGAGATAGAAAGGCATCTTTTAAAAAGTGGAAGCCAAATCCTAGTGAGGTAAATAGAAAGGAGCATAAACACTGCCAAATTAAGTGTAAAAATATAATAAGAAAAGCCAAAAAGGAATTTGAAGAACAGCTAGCCAAAAACTCAAAAGGTAATAACAAAATGTTTTTTAAGTACATCAAAAGCAGGAAGTCTGGTAAACAACCAGTGGGGCCCCTGGACGATCGGGATACGAAAGGAGCACTTAAAGACGATAAACGCATTGCAGAGAAACTAAATGAATTCTTTGCTTCAGTCTTCATGGCTGAGGATGTTAGGGAGATTTCCAAACCTGATCCATCCTTTGTAGGTGACAAATCTGAGGAATTGTCACAGATGGAAGTGTCATTAGAGGAGGTTTTGGAGCAAATTGATAAACTTAACAGGAACAAGTCACCAGGACCAAATGGCATTCACCCAAGAGTTCTGAAAGAACTCAAATGTAAAATTGCAGAACTATTAACTATGGTTTGTAACCTGTCCTTTAAATCAGCTTCTGTACCTAATGACTGGAAGATAGCTAATGTAATGCCAATATTTAAAAAGGTCTCTAGAGGCAATCCTGGCAATTACAGACCGGTAAGTCTAAAGTCAGTATTAGGCAAATTAATTGAAACAATAGTAAAGAATACAATTGTCAGACACATAGAAGAAATTAATTTGTTTGGCAAAAGTCAACATGGTTTCTGTAAAGGGAAATCATGTTTTACTAATCTATTAGAGTTCTTTGAAGGGGTCAACAAACATGTGGACAAGGGAGATCCAGTGGACATGGTGTACTTAGATTTCCAGAAAGTGTGCAGATGATACTAAACTGTTCAAGATAGTTAAGACCAAAACAGACTGTGAAGAACTTCAAAAAGATCCCACAAAACTAAGTGATTGGGCAACAAAATGAGAAGTTCCTTTATGGGATTTTGAGCTGAGCAGATTATAACTTCTGAGTAGTAACTTAATCTCCCCACTTCTCAGTCAAACTGGGAATTTTGGTCGGATCTTGCTGAAACGTGATATTTTGATTTAAATTGGCATGTGGAGTTCTGTTCCTCTCTTGGTGTTCAGCTCCTTCTTCCCTCCCAGGACCTTGGTCTACACTAGGGAGTTATTTTGAAATAACCCCCTTTAAGTCAAAATAATAAGCGGCGCCGCATCCACACTACCAAACCCATTACTTTGAAATAAAGAACGGTTACTTACCTCGTAACTGTGATTCTTCGAGATGTGTTGTGCATGTCCATTCCAATTTAGGTGTGTACGCACAGCATGCATGCGCCGTCAGAAGTTTTTCCCTCAGCAGTACTCTTAGGGCCAGCAGGGGAGCCCCCTGGAGTGGTGCTGGTATACTGGCCCATATATACCCCTGTTGGCCCCCTCACCCACTCAGTTCCTTCTTACCGGAATACTCCGGAGAGAGGGCGGCGGGTGGGGATTTGGAATGGACACGAGCAACACATCTCGAAGAACCACAGTTACAAGGTAAGTAACCGTTCTTTCTTCTTTGAGTGATTGCTCATGTGCAGGGCTCGACGATAGTGGTGAAAACCACTTGCCAGCCCCACACCGCGCATGCGCGAGACCTGCACTGTGCATGCGCGGACTGCCGGTGAACAGGGCGACCAGCTGAAATCTACTTGCCGTGGGCGACTAGATAAGTGTATTTGTCAAGCCCTGCTCATGTGAATTCCAATTTAGGTAACTCCAAAGCAGAACCTGTGGAGGAGGGCTGGATGTTGAAGCTACAGAGGAGTGGAGGACAGCCCTGCCTAGGGCAGCGTCTTCCCTGGCTTGATGCGTTAACGCATAGTGATTGGCAAAGGTACGTACAGAGGACCATGTAGCGGCTCTGCAGATGTCCAAGATGGGAACCTGCGCCATGAAAGCGGTGGAGGCTGCCACAGCTCTTGTGGAGTGCGCTCTAAGTGGCAGGGCCGGTACCCCCACCAGGGCATAGCACTCCTTGATGCAAGCGATTATCCAGGAGGAGATCCGCTGGGAGGACATGGGTTGGCCCCTCGCCTGTTCAGCTATGGCCACAAAGAGTTGCGGTGACTTCCTTCCTGAATGGTTTTGTCCTGTCTAAATAAAAGGCTAATGCCCTATGCACATCCAAAGCGTGTAAAGCCTGTTCTTTCCCAGACGCATGCGGCTTGGGGTAAAAGACTGGCAGGAAAACATCCTGTGAGGTGTAGAAAGAAGACACCACCCTGGGCAGAAAAGCTGGATGGGGGTGGAGCCTAACCTTGTCTTTGAAAAACACCATGTAGGGGGGATCTGAGGTAAGCGCCCTGAGTTCGGATACTCACCTGGCAGAGGTGAGTGCTACCAGGAGAGACACCTTATAAAATAGGTATAGGAGGGAACACGTTGCTAACGGTTCAAATGGGGGTCCCATAACTTTGGAAAGGACCAGGTTTAGGTCCCACTGGGGGATGGGCTGGCAGACGTGTGGGTAGAGCCTGTCCAACCCTTTCAGAAACCTGTTGACCATTGGGTTAGCAAACAGGGTTTTCCTCAGTTCCCTTGGGTGGAAGGCCGAGATGGCTGCCAAGTGAACCTTGATGGAGGAGGAAGAGAGGTCCTGGAGCCTGAGATCCAACAGGTAATCCAGGATCATCTTGGGTCCACCCCCCTTCTGGGAAGCCCAGATGTAGATCCGCCTCCACTTAGCCAGGTACGTGGTCCTAGTGGAGGGCTTCCTGTTACCCAGCAGGACCTCCTGAACCCATTCTCAGCACTGAAGCTCCTCAGCCATCAATCACGGACCTTCCACTCTGTCAAGTGCAGCGAGTGCAGGTTCAGGTGGTGAAGCCTGCCCGAGTCCTGAGATATCAGGTCCAGAAGCAGCAGGAGGGTTATGGGTCTCTCGCATGACAGGTTGAGGAGGGCTGAGAACCAGTGTTGCCTGGGCCATGCGGGGGTGATTAGAATAAGGGACGCCCTGAATTCCCGCACTCTGAGAAGGACCCTTTGAATTAGTGGGAATGGTGGGAAGGCATACAGCAGGCCCTGCGGCCAAGGGAGGAGGAGAGCAACTCCCAGGGAACCCTGTCCCTGCCCCATGAGGGAGCAGAACCGAGGGCACTTCTTGTTCCGCCCAGTGGCGAATAGGTCTAGATGGGGAGACCCCCCACGCACGGAAGATAGATTGAGCTACATCCCACTTCAAGAACCATTCATGTCCCGCAAAGGATCTGCTCAGCCTGTCCACCAGGATATTTTGGGAACCCGGGAGGTACGAGGCCATTGGGTGGATATACGCCCTGATGCAGAGGTCCCAAAGGCGAATTTCTTCCAAGCACAGGCGAGGAGAACGGGCCCCACCCTGCTTGTTTATATACGCAACCACTGTCGTGTTGTCTGACAGGATGAGGACAGAGCTGCCCCTGAGATGGGGGAAAGAAAACCGCACAAGCCAGTCGGACTGCCTGGAGCTCCCTGATGTTGATATGCAGGGAGATCTCAACTGCAGACAACATACCTTGCGTGTGTAGGTCTCCTAAATGGTCTCCCTAGCCGGTGTCCGACACGTCCGTGACAGGCAAGTGGATGGCACTGCTCTGGAGAATGGGACCCCCACACAGACCTCTGCCTGATGAGTCCACCAGTCCAATGCGAGGAGGACAGGAGCAGGAACCGTCACCATTCTGTCCCAACAGTGGATGGCTGGGTTGTGGACTCGCGATAGCCACGTCTGTAGCGGGCACGTGCACAGTCTTGCGTGCTGCACTACAGAAGTGCAGGCGGCCATGAGGCCCAGGAAACGCATACAAGTCCGGGCAGTGGTCACTGGGAAATTCTGGAGCAGTCTGACTGCTGTCTCTATTGTGCAAAACCAGGAGCTGGGTAGAGAGGATCTTGCTGACAGAGGGTCCAGGTTGGTGCCCACAAACTCTATTATTGGGGTGGGAGTTAGAGTTGATTTGTCCAGGTTTAGCAGGAGGCCTAAGTCGAAGAGTGTGCGGACTATGGTGATGTGGGCTTTCACCTACGCCTCCGAGTCCCCCCTCAGGAGCCAGTCATCTTGGTAGGGAACACCTGGACGCCCCTTTTCCTGAGCACGGCGGCCACCACCACCATGCATTTGGTGAAGACCCAAGGGGATATGGAAATACCGAAAGGGAGGGCCATGAATTGGTAGTGGTCCGGGCCCACAGTAAATCGGAGGAACCTGTGGTGGTGGGAGGTGATTGAAATGTGGAAGCAAACATCTTTTAAGTCAAGGGCAGCGTACCGGTCTCCGGGGGCTAACTAGGGGATTATGGACGCCAATGTTACCATTTTGAATTTTGCTTTGGCAATGAAGGAGTTGAGGGCTCTGAGGTCCAGGATGGGATGGAGGCCCCCTTTGGGACCAGAAAGTAATGGGAATAGAACCCCCTCCCCCAAAACTCGGGGGGAACATGTCCTACCACCCCTATCGTAAGGAGATGTTGGACCTCCTCTTGAAGCAGAGGCTCATGAGAGGGGTCCCTGAAAAGGGATGGGGTAGGGGATTGGGAAGGGGGGACGAGTGGAAAGGGATTACGTAATCCCTTTCCACTATTTCCTGCACCCATCAGTCCGACATAACAGATTGCCAGGCTTGGAGGAAGTGGGATAAATGGTCCTGGAAAGTTAGTGAGGAGACTGGTAAGAAGCCCTCAAGGGTCCCGTCAAAACCCCTGATGGGGGCCCCGAGGGTTTGTTGGGGGCCCCTGGTTGTTGCCTGGAGCCAGGTGCAGTCGATGCCTGTTGTTCCTGCCATTAGCACTCCTGCTCCTACGACGGGAGAAGTCAGAACGTGGGGCCTGAGGGGGCGCTCTAGGAACATTCCTATTTGCAAAAGTGCGCCTCTGGGTAGCAGGAGTGTGCATGCCCAAGGACTTTAAGGTAGCGCGGTTATCTTTGAGGCCATGGAGCCTCTGATTGGTCTGCTCAGAAAAAAGCAAAGGGCCCTCAAATGAGAGCTTTTGGAGGGTGTTTTGGAGCTCCGGGGGAACCCCAGAACCCTGGAGCCAGGAACTACAGTGTAGGACCATACCCTGTGGCCATCACCCGGGCAGCAGCATCCACCACATCGAGAGCAGCCTGAAGCGCTGCTCTGGAGATTGCTCTCCCCTCCTCGTGGAGAGCCTTAAATTCTGAGTAGGAGTCCCTGGGGAGCAGGTCCATGAACATGTCCATGGACGCCCAGGTATTATAGGCGTAATGTGACAAGAGGACCTGCTGATTGGCGATGCAGTACTGGATACCTCTGGATGCATAGACTTTCTTGCCTAACAGGTCAGTCTTCTTGGCCTCCCTGTTCTTAGGGGTGGCAGTGGGTTGGCCTTGTTTTTCCCTGTGGTTGACGGCTTGTACCACCAGGGAGCCTGGGGGAGTGTGAGAAAACAGGTGGACGTTGCCCTCTTAGGGAACAAAGTACCTCCTTTCGGCTTGCTTATTAGTCCGGGGGGATAGATGCAGGGGTTTGCCACAAGGCCTTAGAAATTTTGGCTACAGTTTTATTAACCGGAAGAGCCACTCTGGAGGGAGCATTGGTGTGTAGGATGTCTACCGAAAGGTCCGAGTCTTTGGACACCTTCTCCGCCTGGACCCCCAGACTTTGGGCCAGGCGGCAGAGAAGGTCCTGGTGGGCCCTAGCATCCATGGAGAGCAGGGGTGGTGCAGAATCACCTAAGGCCTCGTCTGGAGAAGAGGACAACGATCCCTTCTGGAACTCTCCCACAGGGGCATCCAAGTGCGAGGAACCTAGGGACAATGAAGGGGGAGGTTGGCTCACTGGAGCCGCACTCCCCCCCCCCAGGGCCTGGAGATGACTGACCAGGAGGTAGCGACTGGCCCGAAGTAGGTGACCTGGCCAGAGGTGTCACCGAAGGAGGAGCTCGTGGGCCTCAGGAGACGGAACCTGGCCTGGGTGGATCTATGCCCTGGCTTTGGTGGTACGCCCAGGGTGTCCAGAAAAGCCACTGGCCTGGAGGTTGTGGGAGCCATGTTTGCTGCAACATTGGGACCAGAACAGGCTGTACCCACTGTTGTTGGTATAGGTGAGGAGGGCTGTGGTGCCGGGAACGGTGCTGAGAGTGGGAGTAGCGCCGCGAATGGGACCGGGAACCCCTTGAGGACTAGGTGGATTCTGCTTCGGAGTCAGACGAATATTTCGAGGCAGACCAAGGTGGAGCCAACAAAGCTATCACCTGTCTGGTCATGGATTCCGGCTTCCCGAGGCGCCGAGGCGGAGGCGGAGGCATGGCGGTGGGGCGTCCCACGCAGAGGTAGGTGCTGGGGCCCCCTGGCCTGGTAGTGGTGCCGCACGGTGGTGCCTTGCCAAGTCCAGTGTCCTGGGGCGGCAGCGAGAGTAAGGACGTCCCGGTGGCAGGTGCCGAGAGCGGTGCTGCCAGGGTCAGTAAGGGTGGTCGGTGGCCTTCAACCTCCTGCACCGGACCTTCAGATGCCCTGGAAGGGGGCTAGTGCCACTTCTCCCCGTGCCACCTGAGGGGTGCCATGGTGGAAGGAAGAGAGGGAGAGGAGTCAATGAGGACCCTCGCTGCCTCTAAGGCCTCCGGCGTTGAGGGCTCAGGGAAGTCCTCCGTGGGACTGATCTCCCTGCTCTGGGAGGAAGATCCGCCTGACCTGGAAGGCCCAGGCTCCGGACTTGTCGGCACCGCATGCCCCACTGTAGGACGCATGTCTGGATGGGGACCGGCTCCTGTTAGGTCTCCTCTTTTTCTGAGGTGCCGGGACCTCTGCAGTGCCGGAGATGCGCGGTGCGCAGAACTGTCCCGCACCGACGCTGGTGCCGGGTCCGACATCGGTGCTGGCCTGAGAGCCGTCTCCATTAGCAGGATTTTGAGGTGCAATTCCTTCTCACACTTAGTATGGGATTTGAAGGCCTTACAGATCTTGCAGGCTTCTGTGAGGTGAGCCTTCCCCAGACACTTAAGACACGATGAATGGGGATCACCATAGGGCATAGGCCTGTGGCATTTTTGCAGGGCTTAAAGCCTTGCGGATCAGGCATGCCCTGCCGCAGGCACACGGCGCGCCGCGGCAGAGAGTAACTAAACAGAAAATAACAAAGAGTCTTTAACTTAATTTGCAGCTACTTAGCTGGAGACTAATTGAAAGACTGAAAAGAACAATGCACTAGACAACGATCGCTGTGAAGAGCTGAGGGTTGTTCCAATGACTGTCATTGCGGTAAGAAGGAACTGAGTGGGTGAGGGGGCCAGCAGGGGTATATATGGGCCGGTATATCGCCGCCATTCCAGGGGGCTCCCCTGCTGGCCCTAAGAGTACTGCTGAGGGAAAAACTTCCGATGGCGCGTGCACGCTGCGTGTACACGCCTAAATTGGAATGCACATGAGCAATCACTCGAAGAAGAATGAGCTGGTTATTTCAAAATCTGTACTCCTACTTTCCTCAGGGAATAAGCTTATTTCGAAATAGTTATTTCAGGAGTCATTTCAAATTTAGTTATATATATAGTAGCCCAATGTCTGTGACTCTGTAACACTGTAGCATTTGGTGTTGCCTCTGGGGGGTGTTGTTGCCTCCTGCCATGGCGCTCGGCTGACTTCTGCGCTGCTCAGCCGGGCCGCCGCACAGGAGCAAGCGGCGCAAGCGGCCGTTTGGGCCCCGCACTCCCCATGCAGCACCCCAGCATGGGGAGCGCGGGGCCCAAACAGCCGCTTGCGCCGCTTGCTCCCGCACGGTGGCCCAACTGAGCGGCGCAGAAGTCAGCCGAGTGCCACAGCGGGAGGTGAAGGGGGTAGGGCGGTGACGTGCAGCGTGACAGCAGCTCCAGGCCCCGCCCCTTGGCTGTGAACAGACCCTGGCCTGGGGAAGGCGGGGGAACGAGAAGGTGGAGGACAACTGGGAGGCTGCAGGATCAGTGCTGGGGTGAAGGGAAATGGTGCAGGGGGGCAACTGGAGCTCATAGGCAGTCGCTCAGCTGGGCTGCCGCGCGGGAGCAAGCGGCGCAAACAGCCGTTTGGGCTCCATGCTCCCCATGCAGGAGGGGAGGAGAAGAGAAAGAGAGAGTGAGAGGCAGGAGGGGGAGGAGAAGAGAAAGAGAGATGGAGAGAGAGGCAGGAGACAGAGGAGAGCTGAGAGAGAGAGACGGAGCGAGAGACCGGAGGCTCAGGAGAGAAGACCGAGATAGAAAGGGAATAGGACGTGGAGGAGAGACCTGAAAATCCTGTTTTATGACAGGCTAATTGGCTACTTTTGAAATAATTTCCTAGAGTAGACATGCCCATAGTTATTGATACCCCTCTTTCCTCTGCCCCTTCAGTATTTTCTTGAGTCCCTTCCAATTCTTCAAGCACCTCCCCTGTGCTGCACCACATACGCACCTTTGAAGATCTATTCACAGGGCTCAGATCTTACAGGAAAGTCTGTAGTATAAATAGGTCTTTAGCCCAGATCTCTATCTAGCATACTAACCGCAGGACCATATTCCTCTTAGTGGGAAGAGCAGAAGAGGGATGTTAGGAAGGCTTTTGGTAGCTGACATTTAGCAACAGAATTGGAACTACATAATATTCATGCACTTTGTAATGGGATATTGGTTTTGATGTACATCTCTGTAAGAGCATCACACACCCACAAAATTCAAATTGTCTCAGACAGATATATTTGCTGCTAGCATACCAGTCGCTCCTTGGAAAAAGCAGGTTTATTTCTTAAAAGTGAAAATTCCTTCCCTGTACTTGTGAAAAAAAAAAACCTTTTTATATATAGCAGTCTTAATGCCCATGACAGAAATAGGTAGCAGGTGATAGAATGGATCTAGCACAGCTCAGCTTTCATTAGAATTAAACAATGATTAATTCATAAGCTTTATGTCTAAAAGTTATTTTAGAGGCAGCATGAGCACTGAGTGAATGGAAATTCCCAAATAGACACCAGTGCATAACAGAGTGAGTAAGTGTACACCCACAGGAACACATATTGGTTTGCACTATCACAGTGCATATGGCA
This sequence comes from Pelochelys cantorii, assembly GCA_032595735.1. Taxonomy (NCBI): domain Eukaryota; kingdom Metazoa; phylum Chordata; order Testudines; family Trionychidae; genus Pelochelys; species Pelochelys cantorii. The sequence continues at coordinate 61,424,343 of CM064330.1, forward strand.
CCTACTTAACCAAGAGCGAAGTGAGAGGGTAAAAATAAGCAGCTGATCCCAGAACAACCAAGTAATTAATTTTATTATTAGAATAAACAGTTCCTAGAGAATGTTTCACAACAAAGGAGAGATCTAAGAACAGAGAAATGAGAAGTAGTTGAAAACAGCTCTGTGAGGAGAGAAATAACATTCAAAGGCCACACATTTGTTTGAGATTTTTCTCTGAAACAGAAGGTAGGAGGAGGAGAAGGCTTTGAACTGCCCCATCAACAGGGCAAAGTGTCAGAGATAATTCAAATGATCATGCAACAATTCAGTTCCATGGTCTCCATTGCTTGCTCTACACATTTAAAAAAAGGAAGGGGGAGAGGAGAACTGTGTGAGCTTCTCTGTGCAGCTGAATGAGCATGTTGGTGATAGTCTCACAATATGATTGTTGTAACCCCCCAGCCTTACTGTTGCTGTCCATTCAGGCAGTGGCCTTCCTTCCTCTGCTTCTGGGTAGGTCCGGTACCACCTCCTTGCAGATCTACAAGGGCACTGAATGGCTCCTCCTCCAGCTTATTTTTTCTACAGGCAAAGCTGTCTGGACACTGCTCCTCAAAGTCCATATGGTTGCATGAGTGAAAAAAATGGAGCCTTTCCTTGCACATTTAGGGTCCATAATTCCAGTGAACAGATCCTATAGCGTTCAGTACCTGTAACTTCTGAACTGGAACCTCCAAGAGTCATTAGGTGCTAGATATAAATCTTAAGATTCTGCAGCTAGCAGGGATTCTCTTTTCACTCAAGAGTTTGGAGCAGAAAGGGGCTATCATATGGTGTACAGTATAACTAGTCACAGTGTTATCTATTCAGCCAAAATTCCTTACACTACAAATTTTGGAGAGGTGCAGAGACTGTTCCTCTGGAATAGAGGTTATCTTGACATGAAGCTAGCCTTTTACTTCATTTCCCCCCAAAATGAAGAGATGTATTAAGAGGCAATGAGTGAGGTTCATGATCCTGATATCATAACAGACAATTACCTTTCAGGGAAAGCCATGCTTAATATGTAAAGTTTTGTAGTTGTGCAGTGAGACTCTTCTTTATCTGTGATGTACTCATAATAGCAAATGCAGTAGAATATTTGTTCACTGGTTGGAATGATCATACTTCATTCTCTGTATTCCTTGCATTGGCTTCTAAGGCTGTGTCTAGACTGCAGGCTTCTTCTGAAAGAGAGCATCCACACTACCAAAGTGCATCAAAAAAGCAATCTGCTTTCTCGAAAAATAGCATCTATACTGAATGGACGCTCTCTCGCATTTAAGCTGTGATTACTATGGACAGAGTGGCCACTAGGGCACCTGTGCTTTTTCCTCTTCTTTTGAAATAACTCCCTTTTCCCCATCCACACATGCCTTTTTCCGAAAGAGCTCTTTCGGAAAAAGGCTTCTTCCTCGCAGAAAGAGGTTTACCAATGTCAGAAAAACCCCTCTGTTCTTTCAATAGAACATGATTGCAGTGTGGATATAAGTGAAGTTAAAAAAAACCTGCAATGTAGACATACCCTAATAAGTTCCTGACAGAAGGTTAGTGCTGTTATTTTTTAATGTAAGCTTATGGTCTATTTGAGACTTCCACCATACATTTTGCCCCCGTTAGTATCTACACTCAAGATCATTCCATTTTAGGGATGTTACATTTTAAGTCAACTCCTTTGCATAATGAGTGAGCTGCATTCCCCTTTGATATTTACTTCAGTCTATCCCCTTCCAGTAACAAAGAACACCTTCAGACTTTTTATTTCCAGGGGATTTTTCCACTATCAGCCATGCATTAATTATCCTCTTTTCTTTTATGTTTTTCTCCCTCTTTTTTATAGTGAATCTCTTCAATTGGTTTCATTCATTTGAAATGTTAATGAGGATGGCGAGGGATGACAGGAGGATGTTCATGTTTTCACTGAATTTTAATTATGTTGTAATGCTCTGTGGCTTCCAGAGCACTTCTGGGAGGATGTGAAGAGAAAAGCTTTATCATTAAAATGATTATTTTTCCAAGCTGATTTTGAGATTAGAGTTAGATTGGCTTTGCATACAGCAGTTTGTCAATGTCCAGCACTGACACTAGGTTTCTGTCTATCCTCTGACTTGTGCAAAAAACAAAAACAAAAACAACAAACAAACAAACACACACCCAAAAAACCACCAATAGTATTACCCTCCCCCCCCAAAAAATCCCCCAACCCCAAGAAATCTCACAGCATTGCATAAATAAAACAAAAGACTTCCTTCAAGCTTTTGAGGCTAGTTGGGCAATCTTCAGGGTTTACATTAGAAAAAACAATGCTATTATGCCATGAACCTGTTATTCATCAATAAAATACAACACTTTGAAAGCTGTGAAGAATATAGAGGTATATAGACAGTCCTAATTCATTATTAGACACAAACTTATTCAATGGAACATTTTCCTCCTGCTCTGAATAACTTACTACTTCAGATCTCCTGTGCAATGCATCTAAAATTGTATTGATAACTGTATTCTATATTTCTGTAAGACACAATACCTAGGTTTAGTCTTGCAGCCTTTACCAATGCAAAATTCTAGCAAAGTCATTGGGAGCTTTTCCTGGATAAAGAATGTATGATAGAGTCTCATTTCTTCGGAAGAAGAAGAATTAAAGGGAGCAAAGTTGAACTAGCTTTTTTTTTTTTAAAGTAAAACTATTCATAACTTTTTCAGACTGCAGGGCCTTCTCCACATTCCTTCTCTTTTGAAGGAGACTTCTGGGTATCTGAAGAATACAGAACCTGTCTGTATGTGGGTAGGGAGGGAGAGGTATATTATTTGGCTATTAGAAGGCATCATGTATTTATTCTTTATTTCCCTGAGAAATGATATCCACTTACCTGAATATTCCACAATGAGAAAATGGGGGCACTTATGTGCCTTTACAGAATTAAGGTCTAAGTGCCTACTCAAGTGTTTTGTGAAAATGGGGCCTAAGTTTTGGATAAAGAAAGTAAGGGAAATGATTTGGATTTACTAGGGTAAATAAAATAATGAAAGGAAAAAATATAATATTTTGAAGTACATTCCAGTGCTTCAATATGTTCTGAGATATGATTATTACTTATTCTTAATACCTTGCTCTTATATAGCATTTCCCCCCCAGTATTTCTTTAAGCACTCTACAAAGGAGGTCAATATCATTAACCCCATTTTGCTACATGGGGAAACAGACACAAGAATGGGTGTCCCCAAGTCACCCTGTGGCAGAGTGGGGAATACAAAGCAGAACTCAAGACCCAGGCTCATGCTCTCTTCAGATGTTGGTATAAGTTGTTTCTGAAGAGTGCATTGTATCCCCGAGATTTGGTTTCAAATAATTTCCTGTTGTTCATTTTTCCCTTTGCTTAAAATGCATTATAAGGCAATGCAGATTGGAAAGGTGAACCTGGAGTAGATGATTTAACAATACATAACAGTCATCAATATTTAACATTCTGCTAGCTCCCTTTTGCTCCAGAACACCTTGCAAATATTAATGTTAAATTTTATTAAATGCAAGTTCCATGTTTATTTTGATTTAGGTTATAGACTTTCCCCATCTCTAATTTTTGTGATCCCGGGAAAACTTCTTTAAATGGTGCAAAAAAGAGCCAACACCTATTGTCCAGCATGTGTGTGAGAGGTAGGGTGACTCTACTCTCATCGGTCTCCTTAAGCAAAGCATATGCACATCATCCCAGCAGGAAAAATGAAAATGGAGTAAATCTACCACTTAAAACTTTTTAGGGAAAAATATGTTGAAGAACAAGGACAAAAAAAATCGCACCTGTGCCACTGAGAAGGGAATTTGGCCCATTACATTTAAATATATGGCATGTTATTTAAAGAGCGTATGTGATCACCAAAGCTTGCACATTTCTAGATAAGGCAAGCCTCTTTAATGGTGGCTTTCTTTACTGTGTTATTCTTAGGGCTAAATTCTGGCACTTACTCAAAGACCAAATTATTGGTCTCTCTCCAAGTAATAGAACTATGCAGGAAGTAGCAGAGGTGCCAAAGTCTTCCCTCATAGCCCATGGGCAGGCTGCTAAAGCTCACGCACCACCCACTTCCCATGGCAACTACCATAGCTTCATAGTTACAGTACCAGGTGTCTGGGCAAACAGAGCCATTGATCAGGATCACACATGCCTCTTTTGTTGGCCCTGCAGAAACTATCATGGAATTATGCTCCACAAACACACATGTGGTTTCCATTGATGTTAAGGAATCATACTGGTTCTATTGAGTTTGCAGGCTCCTGCAGCCTCCTTTGTAGCTGTATTACCTGAAATTATTTTCTGTGTAATGCACCACTAACAATAAAGGTCATCCCTAAACAGGCATTCCCTGTGGATTATTTCAGAATGGCTAATATTACAGAATGTGTCAGACACACTGTGCTCTCTTCTGAAGATTTTTTATTTGTGCCTTCTTGGTTGCCTTTGATTGAAATGATAATCAAGATTAAATTCTTATACTTTATCTGTGAAAGAACATAACACTAATGTTAATTTGTTGGAGAGAAAGAACCAAAAAAAAAAAAAAAACCTAGACCAGTTTCTTACACCAAAACATTTATATGGTTGTTTATTTTCAGACCTGCCATTTAAACAAGATTGTTAGTCTTAAGTTCTACTGAAAACTTTACCTTCTTTTTTGCTTGCACTTTTTGGGAAAGCAAGAGGAACACTGTATTTGCTTCTGCAGTATGCCAGGCAGGACTTTCTGATGACACTTTCCTTCTCTAAAAGAAAGCTCAAATAGCAAAGCTCTCTCTTCCTTCTTTTCTCTCATTTTTACTGTGACACCAGACTGTCATGAAAAATTCAACTTACATTCTCCTGTGACCTTAAGACAGAACATACAGAGCTGTGAGCTCCCCTTGGCATTTTCAGTAAAGGCTTCCGCTCCAGACAGTCTACTAGTTCTTGTAACTAGTGATGACGCTCGTAAAGTTTGAGAAAAATACAACAGTTAGTGCTATGTGTTAATAACTTCTAGAAAAATGTCAGCTGCTCAGTGTTCAGAGTACTTCATCCAATATTTATCAAACACTTAACATTTCACCTCAGAACACTCGTGTTAGAAGGTGTCACATTTTCAGGATAACACTGCCATTGTCCACCAAAGGCACCTACTTCAAGGCTTTTAGCTATCAATTCTCTTGAGCAGAGACTTGAAGCTTACTCCCTTCTGATCATGGTTTTTCCAGGTTGCAATGTATGCAGGGAACTGCCTAATGTCCTCAGCAAGCTAGATTGGATAAAGCACCTGGGCTTTGCTTTCTCTTTGTTGGCAAATACACTGTTGGCAGCCTACAATTACAAAAGTCATCACAGAGTTCTTAAGCAAAGATCTGTTCTGAAGTATTACACAAAAATATTAAACCAATACTAATTCCTATACACACACTCAGAGATGACACATTAGTCTTAATAGCACTTAATAGGTAAGTCTTCCAACATTTTGGCTCTGAGTCAGGTTGAAGTCTTATCCAAAAGTCCTCTTTGTCTGTTGGTCTATGGAGTATCTAGTCTGAACTCGTACTTCCAAACCTCTCCAGGAGGGGATGCCCTTATGGTTTGGTTACAAGTGGCTGATTAAGGGCAATCACCCCCACCACCCATTCTTTTAGGTTTTAGAGTAGCTTTGATAGCCCTCCCACATGTGGTAGAAAAAAATCATTCATAAACTGTTTAAAATAATGGACCCCACTTACACTGTCTAGGATAACACTATTTGTCATGGGAGAAACTGGCCATATCCTGCAGCCTTATGGGCTAAGCCATAGGTACCAATGTAACTATTTGGGAGCCCTAGGATGCTAATGGAGTGCTTAAGATACCACTGAGTCTGTGTTCTCAGGCTGTCTATACTGCAGAGTTTTTTCAGAAAAATGGTAGCTTTTCTGAAAAAAAAAAACCTCACAGAGCATCCACACCTCCATGTTTTTGTGCAAAATAAATTTAAAAAAAATCGAAAGAACAGAGGGATTTTTCCGGCATAGGTATTCCTCATTGTGGGGAAGAACGCCTTTTTGTGAAAGAGCTCTTTTGCAAAAAGGCATGTGCGGACAGGGAAGAGGGTTTTTTTTGTGCAAAAAGAGGAAAGAGGAAAAAGCACAGGTGCCCTGGTGGCCATTCTGTGCATAGCAATCAGAGCTTACTTTCGAGAGCGTGTCCATGCAGTCTGGACGCTCTCTCTCAAAAGTGCATCGCTTTTTCAATGTGCTTTTGCAGTGTGGACGCGCTCTTGTGCAAGACGTTTTTGCAGAAGATATCTTCTAATAAAAGCTTCTTGCGCAAGAAGCCTGCAGTCTAGACGTAGCCTCAGTGACCTTGGGCCCTGTCAAGCCTCCACCAGCAAAGTACACAGGCAAAGCCACAACCAGCTGTTGATACAGACACTGAGATCATCTCTGGGAAGATTCAGCTTGAGGGATTTACTATAGCACCCAGATGTTCACCCGCCCCCCTTGGGGCACAAACCCAAAGTTATAGAAAAATTCCCTTCCTTCCGCTATGTACAATAAGATATGCACAGCTCCCCCATTAGAAATTACATAAAATATTATTAACCAGAATTATGTTTATTAACTATGAAGAGGTGTATTGTGAGTGATTAAAGAGGCAGCACACAGAACAAAGCAGGTTGCTAGGAAAAAAAATAGAAAGCACACAGGTTAAGCTAGATTCACTAAAACAAATGCTTGCAAATAATAATGTTAGAACATAAGAACATAAGAATGGCCGTACTGGGTCTGACCAAAGGTCCATCTAGCCCAGTATCCTGTCTGCCGACAGTGGCCAGCACCAGGTGCCCCAGAGAGGGTGGACCGAAGACAATGATCAAGCGATTTGTCTCCTGCCATCCCTCTCCAGCCTCTGACAAACAGAGGCCAAGGACACCATTTTATCCCCTGGCTAAAAGCCTTTTATGGAGCTAACCTCCATGAAATTATCTAGCTTCTCTTTAAACTCTATTATAGTCTATGTTATCACCCTACATATTATTTAGGTAGGGGCCTTCACAGGTCAAATATCTTTTTAGCTTGGATCCAGCAGTTTTTCTTCCCCTCTCTTCAGTCACAGTGCTTTTGTTTCCAGGTGATTTCAAGTATCTCTTGGGGGTGATCCAGCTTCCATCCCAGACATATTTTTCAGTCAATTGTATATAGCCAAGCCCTACAATACAACCGGATTTGCTCCGACCCCACAGACAGAGACAATCACCTACAGGATCTTTACAGAGCATTCCTAAAACTTAAATACCCACCTGGGGAAGTGAAAAAACAAATTGACAGAGCCAAAAAAATACCCAGACATGAACTACTTCAAGAGAGACCCAAAAGAGAAAATAACAGAACTCCTCTTGTTGTTACCTACGGTCCACAACTCAGACCCCTCCAATGCATTATACACAATCTACAACCCATCTTGGAAAATGATCCCTCACTGTCAGAGGCCTTAGGAGAAAAACCTATTCTTGCTTACAGACAACCCCCTAACCTGAAACGTATTCTTTTTGATAACCATGCCACACAACCACATCATAAGCCTCCAGGAACCCAGCCCTGCAACCAAAGAAGATGCCAACTCTGCCCACATACAATGATGAATTCATCACTGGAGCAAACAACATAAGCCACAAAATCAAAGGGTCATTTGACTGCACATCTAGTAATTTGATCTAGGCCATCAAATGCCAGCAGTGCCCCACTACTATATATATTGGACAAACTAGACAGTCTCTGCAGGAAACAATCAATGCACACAAATTGGATATACATAAAGGGAACACACAGAAGCCTGTTGGTGAACATTTCTGCTTGCCTAACCACAGTTTGACAAGACAGCCACCTGCAGGTCTGTCACAGGCCAGCTCCACAAGCCAGATACATAGGGAAGGACTGGAATTACAGTTCATCCACAAATTCAGTTCATATGCTAATGAACTCAATTGTGATATGGGCTGGCTAGGACACTACCTACTCAATAACCACTGAAGGTGCTAACAGCTCTCTGAGTGGTATCCTTCCTGTCTTAGCAATCTATCTACTGACTTTGATTTTTATCTGCTTCGATTTAAGTACCACTCCCCCCTTCCCTTCTCCTCTCCTATTTATTTCGAGTTTTCATATCCCCTACTCATAACTCCAGTCATCTGAAGACCATCACTGTTTTCTCCCAATACCTTATATACAATTTTCATAAGGCCTTTGTTTGATTCCCCCAATCCCCTGTAGAGAACTTCATCTGACTAAGAAGTTGGTTAGCATCAGATGACCAGGTCTTCTGCCTCAGTATGGAACCTTCCCAGGAAAGCCAATTCATAGCTGATGGGCCATTAATCTCTGTCTTCATTGTCCATTGTAGTCTCTAAAGTGTCAATAGTGGGAGTGACCCAAAGCAGAAAAAAGAAAATACAGATAAAGATACACAAAAAATGATTCATGCACATAAATGGGATAATAATCCATCTTGCATAAAGCATGTTTTAGTTATCTCTTTCACATAATAAATTATAAGGAATGCCACATTACAGTCAGTTCCATGTCAGACCATCCTAGGCATAAGTATAATTTGCACTGAAAGCCATAATGAGGAAGGGGACATTTTGACAGGCCATAACTCTAGCTTCTATCAAGCTAGCTTTTTATATTGCACCTGTCACCACAGAAGCTAAGCCAATCTCTTCTCTGTCATACACACCTTTCACCACAGCATCTGAGCCAAACCCCATCCACCACTCACACACCCCTCCTTGGTATAGCACACATGCTAGAATAGCTCTCCTGTGCAGCCCCAAGAAGGAAAGTAGATGGGTTCTTTCAACTGTGTGGGTCTCTTTTCTTTTTCTACCTTAAAGATGACATGAATGTTAGTGGCAAGCACCTTTGCCACTACTCATGGGGCAATGGGTATGGTGGTCCCACCCCTATGTCAATCATGGGAGCGTTATTGGAGAGGCTGCCCCATCATCATTATCAAACTCCCAATAAAGGAGTTCTTCCTTTCAACACCATTTTCATTTTTTTAGGAGTGAGTCTCCAGCTTACTCCTTTCTTCAGCTCTCTGATTGTCAGGAACACAGCTAAACATGTTTCAGTGAGATCAATAATTTTAGGTCAAACCCATACTTTTTTTATAAACTCTGCACTGACTCACTGACATGCAGAACAAGAACAGTTTCCTGACAAGAGCTCTTGTTGTCTGTCTGTATTCACTATACCATTTCAGATCAGAGCACAGCCAGGTGCCCCCCAAACACTAGCTATAGTCAGAGTTGGTTAATTTACTTGGAAACAAGTTGGCGAGAATTTTAATCTCTCCAGGTTTACATTTCGTATCTCAGTGACTCCATAGCATTTCATGCCATGGATCAGCTTTAAGAAAGAAAATTGAGTATTATGATTTTAAATATTATTATGCCTCCTTCATAGTCTGCAGTAGCCCTCAGTTCCCTATTTGTAGCTTATATATAAAAATAGTCTTATATTTTGTTCTAATAAAGTGCCATCCCAAACTGAAATTTTTTTTTAGAAACTAGTAACTGTTATATCTTTACTATTAAAAGAGTATTTTATCTTTTGTGTGAAATCCTGGCTCCACTGGAATCAATAGAAAATAGCTATTGACTTCAATGGGACTAGAGTTTTACCCTAAATTTTACTCTAATTTATGACTTTCAGCTGTTCCACGTAACATGTTTTTTCCCTACATTGTTCCTGGGGGAGCAGCATCAACTCATTTTGATTAAGAAGTAATTTTTTTCATCTCTTTTCTACTAATTACAGCTGGCTCACTCCTTTCCCTAATAAAAGTCAGCCCAGAAGTTGATTCCCTGTACCTCTCCCTCCCTGCACTCAAGGTTTGGTATTTGTAACCCTTCTCTTGATCCAGCAGGCTGACTTGGATTGTCTAATTAATTCTGTTCACAGAAGATGCTCATTTTGTAAGATTCCTATCAGTAAACCAGAGACAGCTCACAAAATCCTTTATGCTAACATGATAGATGACTGTTCCTAGCATAACAGATTCTGACTGTTGCAGTTACTCTGGTTTTCTGATTAAAAAACAGAGTCTGCATATTAAATACTTAATATTTGTTAGCACCAATGTCCAACTATTTCTGAATCTTCATAAAAAATGGAGGAGAGGAACTGTGGCCAGATTGAGGATGGAATCCTAGCCCTATTGAAGTCAATTGGAGTTTGGTCTTCCATGGGGCCAGGATTTCACCCATTATCTTCACTCAAGTAGAACTCCCTATGAAATCAGTGGGCATTTTGCCAGTGCAAGGATGACAAGATCAGAGTGGGATTTGGAGAAAGGCTAAGTGAATGTGGGGGGTTGAGAATTATATATCAGATCAAGCTGAAGTAAATGATTTTAGGATTGCATTAGGTGTGGAGTAATATAAAGATCAAGGCAATAGAGACCAAGGTACTTACTAAAAATTATTGGCCCGATTCTTATGTTTTTTTATACCACTGCAACTCTGCTGACTTTAATGGATTCAGTTTTGATTTATATCAGTGTGAGAAGAGAATCTGCTAATATTTGTTTTACTGGGGTTTCTTTTGTTGATGGCTGAAATACTTTGATCTAGTATGTAGAGATTTGAAATTGATTTTCACTTGGAGAAAAGTCTGTTTCTTACACAAATGAATATTGAAGATTTGAGGGCAGCTGGGGAGGCAGGGAGTATGTGGCACATCTCCATGCATTAGGGCAAGAAATTAAATATCTAGTTCAGGACAGCACTGCATTTTTCACCCTCATTGTCTGTCTTCAGAGTAGCACTAGTCAGGCCAGATGGCTCATTGCTCATTGTCTCGTACAAGGTTATTAAAAAACAGAATAGTTTACTAGAAATGTACATGAAAGTGCAAGATTTACATATAACCCTAATTGTTAAATGATATATTCAAAATAAATCACTTTCACTGAAGAGAGGATGACACTTAGTATTCAGAATATAGTGTCTGAATACATTGAATAAATTGAATGTGCCAAAGAACACACACATTGCCTGACTATAAGAGTTATTGAGAGAGACCACCCTGGAAACTACTAAAACACCTTCAGGATATTTCCAGAATACAAATGTTCTATCTCCACTGGGCTTTGCAAGCTGTTTGAAAATAGAGTTTATTCTTCTCAGAGAGGAAGGATGATCTTGGGGTTCAGACACCAGAGAGGATTCAGGAATTTTTTGAGTCCCACTCTGTCACATACTTACTATGTATATCGGCGCATCTATACAGCAGGGCTTAACTTGAAATAAGTTACACAAACTGAGCTATGTCAGTTGCGTAGCTTCTTTAGAAATAGCTTCTTTCGAGTTTTGGTGCTGTCTACACAGCACTTATTTCAAAATAGAACACTCTTCCTCTGACTTCCCTTACTCCTCACAAAATGAGGGTTACAGGAGTTGGAGCAAGAAGTCCTCCAGCTTGACAGTATTTCGACATTATGTCGAAATAACTGTCGGCTGTGTAGACGTGGACTGTTATTTCAAAATAAAGCTAGTTATTTCAAAATACTGTTGCTGTGTAGACATAGTGTATGTGACCTTTAGCAATGCACTTCATCTTTCTGTGCCTCAGTCCCCCATTTATCAAATGGAGATAGTAATACTTCTTTTTTCCTAGCCTTAGTCTGTCTTGATTTTAAGCTCTTCAGCACAGAAGCTGTCTCTTATCATGTGGTCTGCACAACACCAAACACAATGAGGCCCTAGACTCATCTGGGACTTCTAGATTTTATGATGCTACATCTAATCAACCGCAATTTAAACAGCTAAAGTTCCATTCCAGCTAAGGGTAGGTAGGCTTCTGCATGAATTCAGAGTAGTGTTCACACATAATTTGCCCCGTCAACAACAGCCAGCCAGATCATGTTTGAAATTGGTTTAGTTAGAATTATGTTTAAATTCCTGTGTGCAGTGGTTTTGAACTCATAGTGCACTTTTTAATGGGATATGGTTTGGGCAAAGGTGTTTCTTAGAATTTTCCACCCTGCAGAAAGGGCACAGACAAACATTCAGACAAAATAATCCTTACTGCTTAGTTGTTGAAATGCACAGCAACAAGCTGCACATTTAATAACTGCCACTGTGTACAATCACAGAAATAGCTTGCACAAATTGCGTACCCCTCTAGTTTGAAACTCTGGGTCAAAATTTTTAGAACACTTTATGAACATTAACAGCCATAAGAATAATTATCCCTATTTTGCAGAGGGGAAAACTCAGGCAGAGTGATTTAGGACAAAGACCTCATATTTGCATGGCAGTGTCATGACTCTTGGCCCTCAACTCCGGGTCCATAGAAACAGCCATGCTGCAGCTTTCTAACCCAAGGCCCATGAAACCCAGCCCCAGTTTGAGGCACCATCCCTGATTCCCAGAGAAGCTGATTGATCCACTAGCACTACTTAAGCCAGCAACAGGAACAAGATGCTGTCTGAACAACTGGGATCCACCCTGCTCTGGATTGCATGTTTCCTGCTCCCCTGGTGTGACTTACAGGCATCCTGGTTTGGCTTGGCTCCTGACCTCTGACTCGTGGTTCTAATTTCCCGTTTGTCTCCTATCTCTGACTCTTGGCTGGATTCTGGCTTTAATCACTTAGTCTAGCTGCCCATGACCTGACCTTGAAAGTCAGGGATTTCTTCTGCATCTTTGAAAACTAGACAGCTTAATTAGGTGACAAATATAAACTTAGGGGTAAAATTTTTGAAAGTGTTTACATGATTTAGGAGTCCAAATCCCAAACACTTTCCAACCCTAAATCTCAGTGTTACTCTAGGTGCCTTCCTGTGGACACCCAAATGTGAAAAATTAGGCTCAGTCACCTTTTTCTCCTGAATCATTTGATCTTGGATTCATCATATTCAATTTGGGAATTCTGGTTAAAGATGTCACTCAAAAGTATTTCATCTTTTTAATTGTTGTAGTGTCTTCACAGTAATTTCAGTTAAGAGTTAGTGTGTAGATATATGGATTTTATAGCTTTGACTTGTGAGTTGTAAAGGCTCATTCAAGGGGCTGAGGAACTGATGTACAAAGAAAAGTACTATATCAAACCTAAAGTTATTAGAACTAATACTGCACAATAACATCTGTGGCTATGGTCACCAGTAACTGATATTCAACTAGTTTAATGACCAGTAGGATCCCCACTCCTAGCCTGAATTTCAGTCTTGTCCTTAAACGGTCACCTGCAAAAAGTGTTCCCATCTGCCTATGGACCTGCCTAGCTACACAAATTGCATTTTGGCAGACCAGAAAAAGCTGCTGGAAAAGTAAGGTGCTGACTTCACCTGCCAAGCCCAGGAGCAATGAGACAGACTGCAGTGGCATAACAAAAAGGCTGAGATTCAGCTAGAAGTGATAAAAAATAGTGGGAGGCTTGCAATATAATGCAATAATCTGCCACAGAGGTGAAGAATTTTTAAATGAAGACCCTAGCAGAAGAGTTGTCCTGTGATTGTACTGAGTTGAAGGATCAGCTGTTCACTGTGTAAGGGGAAAACTGAAGTAATGGAAGGCATTTTAGAAAAGAAAGCAGATACTGTCATGAGTATTATCCTTTGCCAGTACTTTGATTGCCTCCCTGTCCCTCCACAGAGGATCAAGCGACACATGACCACACCCGCTTCCCATATCCTAAGCTTGTTTGCTTTGTTCCTTTGATTGCAAGCATTTCTGGGCCTTTACTTCCAAATATACAGCTCAAAATATATTTAACATTTAAAATATATAAACATGAGATAGTCAAGGAGAGATTTAATCCCTGAGACTGAAGACTGTTCCTTGAAGTTAGCCATTACGGTAAAAATAAAATGTCAGAGAAAGCAAAATGGCTGGCAAAGCAGGACTGTAAACATAGCAATGGGTTGAGTTGTAGCGGAAGAAGGTATTACAGCTGTGATAAAGCTGCTAATGTTTGCAGGTAGACCATTGTGAACTGCAAATACACACTACCTAAAAATTTGTTATAACTGTCAGTCCAAGAAAACATGGAATGGGGTGGGAAACACTTTTTGTCATCCCTCTCTCCCTACCACGGTTCACCAACAGCACTTAAAAGAACTGTTTTAAAAAGATCCTTGGCTTGCCCAAATAAACAGTCTTAATGGCAGCCATTAATAATAAGTTTCCCTGTCTTTGTTTGAAGTTCTTATAGAGCATGCATTTATAATTTATACAGTACTGCTACAGTTAGTTCATAGGACATTAAATAACAATGGGCCTCTTTTCACAGTAGATTTGGTATCCCCCCCTCCCCCCCGTTTGTGATATAGAAAAATCAAAGAAAATAATCATGGTCTAATGAATGACTCTTGGACAATGAACATATTGCTTTGTCTTTCTTGCCAGCCATTCTTATGCCAGCATTTAAATAGCTACCTATTGAAGATTTGTATGTGTTATTTCAGTTATTTTCTTGGTCACCATTGTGATATAATCTCCTTCCACAGCAATTTAATTAGCACAGTGAAAGGACTGACCTTTCTCTAGATTTTATTTTCCATCATTCTAAAAATATCCAGCTGGATATGTCGATATGATCTTTGATGCACGCTGCACACTGATACACTGGAGAGGAGAGAAGCATTTGAGAGAGAAAAGCATTTTAAATGGATTTCAAACTGAAATTTTCATTTGAAATGGGCAAAATTAGTGCAATGTCTGGGATAAGAAACAGGCTTTTCAACAATAAGTAAGTAACACTTAGCTCCTGCATATCATTTTCCACAAGTAAATCTCAAGTATCATTATGCCCCATTCTACAGACAAGGAAACAAGGCACTAAGCAATGATGTGGTTTGTCAAAGGTCACCCAGTAAGCCAGAGCTAGTCTTTGGAACAGAACATCACAATCCTGGATCTCAGGCCCATGCTTGATCCTATCATCCCAATGCAGAATGGACCCTTTCATTTTTCTTCAATTTTCATTCCTGGCTGGTCCACCAAGGCTTCATCTACTTCATCTTAAAGAAATATATTGAATAGTTGGGTGTGAATTCTGCAAGCCATCCATGTCTAATGGTGCATATCCAAGTTAGGCACACAGCTCTCACCTGAGAAAATGTAAACCAGAGCTGTTTGTGTGCATGCAGCAAGGATTTGAGCACTTAGGGCTCGTATGTCTTTGATAACACGAGGCTAGAAATGCTTGTTCTTTTACCTGACATAGCATTCCAAGATTAAACTTCTTGCATCATACCATTTCACAACATTATAAGAAGAACACACCATAACTTTGGTAACATCTGATAGGTTTGATTTAAAAACAAGATTGCAGGATTCACATTTTTTTTTACAGTATTCTGGACGGGAGGGTGAATGGGGTGACATAAGAACGCCCATACTGAGTCAAACAAAAGGTCCATGTAGCCCAGTCTTCTGTCAGTGACCAATGTCAGGTGCCCCAGAGGGAATGAAAAAAAACCAGGTAATCATCAAGTGATCCATCCCATTACCCATTCCCCACTTCTGACAAAGCCTAAGGATACCTTCTCTTCCCTTCCTGGCTAATAGCCATTGATTGACTTATCCTCCATGAATTTATCTAGCTCTTTTTTGAACTCTGTTATAGTCTTGGCATTCACAACATCCTCTGGCAAGGAGTTCCATGGGTTGACTGTGTTGTGTGAAGATGTACTTCCTTTTGTTTATTTTAAACCTGCTACCTATTAATTTCATTTGATGACTACCCAGGAAAGTTCATGATACCATATATTTTTGTTAGTCTGTAAGGTGCCATAGGACTACTCGTTGTTTTCTTTAGTTCTTGTGTTATGGGAAGGAATAAATAACTCTTCTTTATTCACTTTCTCCACACCAGTCATGATTGTATAGATCTCTATCATATCCCCCTCTAGGTGTCTGTTTTCCCAGCTGAAAAGTCCCAGTCTTATTAATTTCTCCTCATACAGCAGCCATTCCATTCTCCTAATCATTTTGTCACCCTTTCCTGAACTTTTTCTAATGCCAAGATATCTCTTTTGAGATGAGGTGACTATATCTGCACCTAGTATTCAAGATGTTGGAATACCATGGTGTTGCCTAGTCACCTAGTTTTGTGAAATCCTTTTGAAGCTCTTCACAGTCTGCTTTGGACTTAACTATTTTGAGCAGCTTTGTATCATCTGCAAATTTTGTCAGTATCTCTCCTCTTTTTTAGGCTTTCTACTACCTAACTGATTCTCATTTACCAGGATTTCTCTCTCACCCACTAATCAGAAAGGCTCCCAGCTTCTGCCTCTGATCCAGGCTCTTTTCTGTGTGTCTGCTAACCTTCCCTAATCTCTTAACATTGTTCCATGCTCTTTCTGTCACATCCTGGCCTCTTTGCACCTGCTGATGCTATAGGTCCTGCAAATCTACCTATTTTGCAAGGATGGCTACTGTGCTAATTTTAGATTTGATAATTTGAGGAACTTTGTAGCTGAACCAGAATATCACAGCTCACATCAATCTCTAGTATAAGATACGTTCTTAGCATGTTGTTGTAGTATCACATACAAAGCATTTTCAACTCACACCAGGATGTGAATCTATGCTGTGTCTCTCTAAGCATGTTATACCATATTCTCAAATTCTTTTTCAAGTGGGCACAGTAGGCTAACTATTCTGAACAAAACACGCTCCACATTTTTTATAATTAGGCTGACTTGCAACCCTCCTGGAGAAGTCCTTCCTGCTAACCTAGCCCTCATGGGAAAAAAATTAAAAAGCACCAGCAGGCTTATTCCGAAGGCTGTTATTTCTAAATGCTGCTATGGATCAAAGATCAACCAACATGTCTAATCTTGCAGAGAAGTATGGCCAATCTGTGTCCATCTTTTCAGTACATTTCTAATATTAGTGATAACACAGCTTGAAGTAGTACTTGGAAATAATGAAGCTTTGCTAGAAGGTACACAGGATGTGTATCTCTATTAGTTATAACGCTGCCTGCCCATTTCACAAGTCATTTTAACATTCTAGGTGAAAACCAGTTATATTAAAGCTATTACAATCTGGGCAAATACTAAACATAGATGGCTTACTGATGGTCAGTTGCTATGTCAAAAGCTGCTGTATTTTCATGTTAGGTTGCTTAGTGGAATATACTTTAACATGAACAAGGAAAAATCTATTTTCTTGCTCATAGCATTTTTTTAAATTAAAAACCACAACTTGGTCAGGGCCCCATTGTGGTAGACACTGTACTGATGCAACAGAAATGACAGTCCTAAAGGGCTTGCAGTCTTAAGGCTGGTCTTCTCTTTTACGCTAAGGCCTATTTACAGGAGTCTGGCAATGTTAAAGCACATTAAAGTGATTTAAAATGTATGTTTTGGCCCCGTTACACCTTCTGAACAATGTAAAGATGCCCCAGTGTAAATGATAGTCTGGCCCATCATCCCAAACCTACAATTAGATCTTGAAAGGCACATTCTCATAACCACACAAATCCCTATTGAAATCAACGAGATCGAGGGCAGCTTATTTTGAGTGTAGTAATACTCAGAGTGTTCAGTACTTTACAAACACAAAGATGGACAGGATATCTGACCCAAAGAATTTACAGTATTGAAAATGTAAGTGAAACAGATGTTGAATGGCTTATTGGGAGGAAACATGGTCTAGTGGTTAGGTGACCCAACTTTGGGAGACCTAGATTCAGTTATTGGTCCTAACATACAACTTCAGGTACCCTTTCTGTAAAATGGGGAGAACTCTAATGCACTCTGAAAGCCATTTCAGCAACCCAGAATCCAGAGGTATAAAACCTTTCTTTGTTCTATTATATGGGAAGCAATATGGTTAGATGATAAGGGTTATGAACTCTCAAATTGTTTTCCCCTTTACTTGCTCTGTGAACTTAAGCAACATTTCTGTGCCCCAGTTTTCCATCTGTAAAAATAGTATAAGGACACTTACCCTGCATATGAAAGTACTTTGAGTCTTTCAGATGTAAGGCATTATGTAAGTATCTAGTAGTAGTAGGAGTAGTAGTAGATGACAAAATGAATGATGCCATTGTGATTAATGAAGCCTAATCAATGTTTTTCTGGGTTTCTCACACAAATAAAATTGGTAGGCTTTCGTGCAGCAAGAACATCAGAGTGAGGCCTAGACAGTACAATGCTCATTTGCCTTTACTAGTGGCATTCATGCAGGAATGGTAGACTCACCGTTAGCAACAGAAAATGGCAGACTTATTTCATAGTCATGTGGTGCTGAGAGAGATCAATACAAGGAGACCTTCTACAGTTCCCAGAGTGGTTTCTGTATTGTCTGTTAAGAATTATTGAACAAAACTTCCATCCATTCAAAATATTACTAATGACTGTTGTCAGAATTGTATACAAATGGTATTCAAAGCACCGCACAGGAGGGATAGCTAAAGTATGTGACCCAAAAAAAGTCTAGAATTTAGACATGACAAGCTAGAGATGGCACAACTAAGAGGGTAATAAGATTGATTGTATAAATAAGGCCACGCAAAAACTAATTTTGTGTATTCCTAGTGATCAAGATGTATTACTTTTAAGATCAAAACTTAAAATCATTTTTAATTAGGTCATGTTGTCCTCTTGAATTTGTGGCATCTTGCAATCCTGCAAGATTCCCAAAAGCATTTTTGCACATTTTAAATTAATGAATGTATTTGCCCACTGCAGAAATGAAGCAGCTTTGGAGTGGAATGCAGCTGCTGTTTATCCTGCACATAGCAACACTATACAGTAGTAGGACAGGAAGTAAAGAATGTATCAAAATGGCAGCAGGATAACAGAAAAGCAGGATATAATTACGTAGACTGGAATTTAACTAAGATACTTCTTATAACAAACCTACTGTAGCAAAAAGTACCACAGCAATTCTGATAATCACAGAGTCAAATTTGCTTGCCAGTGAGTGAGGTCTGTTTTGCTGGTTTCTTAACCCAATTCTAATAAACATATCAAAGCAAGCAAACAACTTCCAACTTTAATCCTCTGGGGAGAGTGAAGTATATTGGCCCTCTATACACATCAGTGTTTTCCCCATTTATGTCTCACATGAATCACACAGAGTTCTATTCATTTTCAACAATGGTTCTCCCCAGGCAGCCACTTGCACTGAAGTCTAGACAACCTTGAGGGAAATGGAAAGGAGAGGGAAAGGGAAAATGTTTTATTCTCCACAGCTAGTTTCAGATGATCCTTTAGATAGAACATGAAGCTATACAGCCACATATGGAAGGGGGGGAAATCCCTTCTCCATATACATTTTTCATATACAGTCAGTTATGTTTGCATATGCTTCAGGATTCCTCTTCTCCAAATTTCTACATTTTCTCTGACACAAAAGGAAAAAGAAAATATATAAACAGAGGGAATAACCTCGCAGAATTCTTCAATGAGTATTCCAAAGCTATATAGTTTAGCTGCCTCTGCTCTCCCAAAATAGAAATATCTGCTGCTTGTTCAAATTTTAGTATTGTGGTATATCTTGGACATTGCCTAATCACTGACTGTAGGATGGAATCTACCGCAAATCAACATCAAATACAAACGCAGAGAGAGCCCACGGATGATGAGAAATAGAAAGAAAAAATAGATGGCATTTCATGAAGAGAACCAGCCAAGGCTATTGAAATAGTAATGAATAATTACTGTAGTGTAGCACAATAAAAATTCCTCAGTGATTATAACCAAAATCTGTAGTAGAGGGGACAGCCCCCAAACAGCTAAACTACTGGATTCGTGACAATTCTTTATCACCTGTGAAAATAAAAATTGTTAAATGCCTGAACTGATCATAAGGAAAGGTTCACAAGATAAGTATTAAATTCATTGCAGCTGTTAATTTTAAATGTGTTGGAAGATTACAATTTGAGTTTGGATCAAAAACAAATTATAGCTTTCCAATAAACTAAAATAAATTGATTGGCCGATTCAGTCTGTAGTTTAGGTATGTTCCTGGATTCTTTGTTGATCCAAACCTCTCGCTTTCTCTCATCTTATTCTGCTAGGACAGGGCTACTCAACACATGGCCCGTGAGCCGCATGCGGCCCGGTTGTTTGTGGCCCGCGGTGTGTTTTGGATTTACGTGGGGCTCAGCACGCAGCCCACAGGTGGGAGCCAAAACAAAAAAGTAGTCACTATAGAATCACAGACTCATAGAAGAATAGAACTGGAAGGGACCTCGAGAGGTCATCAAGTCCAGTCCCCTGCCCTCATGGAAGGACCCAGTACCATCTAGACTATCCCTGATAGACGTCTATCTAAACTGCTCTTAAATATTTCCAGAGATGGAGATTCCATAACCTCCCTAGGCAACTTATTCCAGTGTTTAACCACCCTGACAGTTAGGAAGTTTTCCTAATGTCCAACCTAAACCTCCTGTTGCTTCTTGTCCTATCCTCAGAGGCTAAGGAGAACAATTTTTCTCCCTCCTCCTTGTGACATCCTTTTAGATACCTGAAAACTGCTATCATGTCCCCTCTCAGTCTTCTTGTTTCCAAATTAAACAAGCCCAATTCTTTCAGTCTTCCTTCATAGGTCATGTTCTCTAGACCTTTAATCATTCTTGTTGCTCTTCTCTGGACTTTCTCCAATTTTTCCACATCTTTCTTGATATGTGGTGCCCAGAACTGGACACAATACTCCAATTGAGGCCTAATCAGTGCAGAGTAGAGCAGAAGAATGACTTCTCGTGTCTTCCTCACAACACTTCTGTTAATGCATCCCAGAATCATGTTTGCTTTTTTTGCAACAGCATCACACTTTTGACTCATATTTAGCTTGTAGTCCACTTTGACCCCTAGATCCCTTTCTGCAGTACTCCTTCTTAGACAGTCACTTCCCATTCTGTATGTGTGTAACTGATTGTTCCTTCCTAAGTGGAGCACTTTGCATTTGTCCTTATTAAACTTCATTCTATTTACCTGAGACCATTTCTCCAGTTTGTCCAGATCATTTTGAACCATGACCCTATCCTCCAAAGCAGTTGCAAACCTTCCAACCTTCGTATCATCTGCAAACTTAATAAGCGTACTCTCTATGCCAATATATAAATTGTTGATGAAGCTATTGAACAGAACCGGTCCCAAAACAGACCCCTGCAGAACCCCACTTGTTATGCCCTTCCGGCAGAATTGTGAACCATTAATAACTACTCTCTGAGAACAGCTATCCAGCCAGTTATGCACCCACCTTATAGTAGCTCCATCTAAGTTGTATTTGCCTAGTTTATTGATAAGAAGATCATATGAGACCATATCAAATGCCTTACTAAAGTCTAGGTATACCACGTCCACCACTTCTCCCTTATCCACAAGACTCGTTATCCTTTCAAAGAAAGCTAGCAGATTGGTTTGACATATAATGTACTGGTGGACCAGACACAACTTTTCACTAGTTTATTTGCTAACGTTCCCATACAATCTCACACGATATGACATTATATTACATTTTGCATTTTCTAAGCAAAGAGTTTCATAAATATTATATAGCAGAATTACTACACAACTCTCCAAGAGCAACAACTTCAGAGCATGGAGAATGGGGTATAAATGGGACAGTTATTTGTACTAGCGCAGTACACACCAAATGGAGAAGAGTGGAAAACTGAAGATTTATCTCATCAAATTGAAATGAGGGGATTTCTAGAAAGTAATTTTCTATACTGATATTTAGTCAAAATAGTGGTAGTCACATTGCTGATCTTTCAAAAAGTGTAAGGAAGAACATGGATTAATACAACTGATACATCTAAAGCTCTACAACTGCATGCTGGATATTTTTATTGACACCACATTAATTCAAAAGGTCAGGGGCCTTTTGTTGTGCAAGCAAAACTGTATCCTGCTACATCATTTCCTTGTAGGATTATCAATAACTGGAATGGGTGAAAAGATGGTTAACTTCTGAGAAGCAGTGAGATGAAAAGTAAGGTTGTTTGACTGGTGTTCTGAGGAATCACCAGATACTCTCTTGGTTTTCCTTTACAAGCTGCTTGGTGTTCATTAAACAAAGAAAAGGATTTCAGCGTAAAGTCAGGACAACAATTTAACCAGCCTCTACACCAGCGTTTCTCAAGCTGTGGATCCTGACCCAAAAGGGGGTTGCAAGACTATTTGGGGGATGGGGGTCATGGTATGAGGGATACTGTATGTCTAGATTTTCCTGGCTGTGACTTCTTCTTTGGTCCTCTGATCTCCACCTGGACAGATTTTTTGACATAGGAACAAATGTCTGGGATTTGGGATTGCCACCCTTACTTCTGCAATACTTTCTGAGCTGGGCAGCCAGAGAGTGGCATCTGCCAGCTGAGCACCCAACTCTGAAGGCAGAAGTAAGGGTGACATGGTAAGGCATTGTTGCTTAGTGCTCTTATGAGCATGTAAAGTAATGTAGTATCAATTGCGGGAGTGCACATCACAGCCTGAAATATTTCAAAGGGAGGTCCAGAAAAGAAAGTTTGAGAACCTCTGCTCTAGGCAATTCATTTTCTAGTAGCAATTATTTTTTTCACAAAGTCAGAGACAGATGTTTAAATAGTTACAGAAGACTAAAACAAGTTGCTTTTCACTTTTCCAAATTTTCTTAAGCCAGTAACTATACAGCTGAAAGTTGTAGCCAAGTTTGCCGCTAGGTTAAACTCACTAAATGGAACACAAACAGACCAAGGATGAATTTGGCTCCTATTATAGTTAACCTGGCTACCTTAACCAACTATGGAAAGTACATAGCCAATAATAAATAGATAGAAGCCATATAAAAAACAGACAAGAATATTTTGAAGAGATGTTACATAGGAAGAATCCTTTAAAAGAATATATTGAACAGCAAAATTACTTACATAATGACTGTAATAAGAATTCTAGATGAGTTCCTACTTCAACAGGAAATTGAGCAATGCATAGAATGAACTCTTTCAGATACAATCCTTGGCTACACTGTTCTGCCAGCTGCCACAAAATGCCTAAGAGTTTCATACTCCATGTTGAAATTGAGTATTATCAACATAAGAACATAAGAACGGCCGTACTGGGTCAGACCAAAGGTCCATCTAGCCCAGTATCCTGTCTGCCTACAGTGGCCAGCACCAGGTGCCCCAGAGAGGGTGGACCGAAGACAATGATCAAGCGATTTGTCTCCTGCCATCCCTCTCCAGCCTCTGACAAACAGAGGCCAAGGACACCATTTTATCCCCTGGCTAATAGCCTTTTATGGACCTAACCTCCATGAAATTATCTAGCTTCTTTTTAAACTCTATTATAGTCCTAGCCTTCACAGCCTCCTCTGGCAAGGAGTTCCACAGGCTGACTACACGCTGTGTGAAGAAGAACTTTCTTTTATTAGTTTTAAACCTGCTACCCATTAATTTCATTTGGTGTCCTCTAGTTCTTCTATTTAGGGAACTAATAAATAACTTTTCTTTATCGGCCCTCTCCACACCACTCATGATTTTACAGACCTCTATCACATCCCCCCTCAGTCTCCTCTTTTCTAAACTGAAAAGTCCCAGTCGCTTTAACCTCTCCTCATTTGGGACCCATTCCAAACCCCTAATCATTTTAGTTGCCCTTTTCTGAACCCTTTCCAAGGCCAAAATATCTTTTTTGAGGTGAGGAGACCACATCTGTACACAGTATTCAAGATGTGGGCGTACCATAGTTTTATACAGGGGCAGTAAGATATTCTGGGTCTTATTTTCTATCCCTTTCTTAATAATTCCTAGCATCCTATTTGCCTTTTTGACCGCCGCTGCACCCTGTGTGGAAGTTTTCAGAGAACTGTCCACGATAACCCCAAGATCTCTTTCCTGATTTGTCGTAGCCAAATTAGCCCCCATCATACTGTACGTATAGTTGGGGTTATTTTTCCCGATGTGCATTACTTTACACTTATCCACATTAAATTTCATTTGCCATTTTGTTGCCCAATCACTCAGTTTGGTGAGATCTTCTTGGAGTCCCTCACAGTCTGCTTCTGTCTTGACTATCCTAAACAGTTTGGTATCATCTGCAAACTTTACCACCTCACTGCTTACCCCTTTCTCCAGATCATTTATGAATAAGTTGAACAGGATTGGTCCTAGGACTGACCCTTGGGGGACACCACTAGTTACCCCTCTCCATTCTGAAAATTTACCATTTATTCCTACCCTTTGTTTCCTGTCTTTTAACCAGTTCTCAATCCAAGAAAGGACCTTCCCTCTTATCCCATGGCCATGTATTTTACACAAGAGCCTTTGGTGAGGGACCTTGTCAAAGGCTTTCTGAAAATCTAAGTATACTATATCTACTGGATCCCCCTTGTCCGCATGTTTGTTAACCCCTTCAAAGAAGTCTAATAGATTAGTAAGACAGGATTTCCCTTTACAGAAACCATGTTGACTTTTGTCCAACAAATTATGTTCTTCTACGTGCTTCACAATTTTATTCTTTACTATTGTTTCGACTAATTTGCCCCGTACTGAAGTAAGACTTACCGGTTTGTAATTGCCCGGATCGCCTCTGGAGCCCTTTTTAAATACTGGTGTCACGTTAGCTACCTTCCAGTCATTAGGTACAGAAGCCGATTTAAGGGATAGGTTACAAACCAGAGATAATAGTTCAGCAATTTCCCATTTCAGTTCTTTTAGAACCCTTGGATGAATGCCATCCGGTCCTGGAGATTTGTTAACATTAAGTTTTTCTATTTGTTCCAAAACCTCCTCTAATGACACTTCAATCCGGGACAGTTCCTCAGATTCATCACCCACAAAGGACGGTGCAGATTTGGGAATCTCCCCAACGTCCTCAGCCGTGAAGACTGAAGCAAAGAAATCATTTAGTTTCTCCGCAATGGCTTTATCGTCCTTGATACGCCTTTTATAGTTCGATCGTCTAGGGGACCCACAGGTTTTTTAGCAGGCTTCCTGCTTCTAATGTACTTAAAAAACATTTTGTTATTTCTTTTTGAGTTTTTGGCTAGCTGTTCCTCAAAATCTTTTTTTGCTTTTCTTATTACATTTTTACACTTGATTTGACAGTGTTTATGTTCCTTTCTATTTATCTCACTAGGACTGGACTTCCACTTCTTAAAAGATACCTTTTTGTCCCTCACTGCTTCTTTTACATGGTGGTTAAGCCACGGTGACACTTTTTTAGGTCTCTTGCTATGTTTTTTAATTTGGGGTATACATTTAAGTTGGGCCTCTCTTATGGTGTCTTTAAAAAGTTTCCATGCAGCTTGCAGGGATTTGGCTCTAGTCACCGTGCCTTTTAATTTCTGTTTAACTAGCCTCCTCATTTTTGTGTAATTCCCCTTTTTGAAATTAAATGCCAGGGTGCTGGACTGTTGAGGTGTTCTACCCACCACAGGAATGTTGAATGTTATTATATTATGGTCACTATTCCCAAGCGGTCCTGTAATGGTTATTTCCTGGACCTGATCCTGCGCTCCACTCAGGACTAAATCGTGAATTGCCTCTCCCCTTGTGGGTTCCTGCACCAGCTGCTCCAAGAAGCAGTCATTTAGGCCATTGAGAAATTTTATCTCTGCTTCTCTTCCTGAGGTGACATGTACCCAGTCAATATGGGGATAATTAAAATCCCCCATTATTATAGAGTTCTTTATTTTGGTAGCCTCTCTAATCTCCCTCAGCATTTCAATGTCAGTATCACTGTCCTGGTCAGGTGGTCGGTAATATATCCCTACTGCTAATTTCTTATTATTGGAGCATGTAATTACTATCCATAGCGATTCTATTGAGCATGTTGATTCACTTAATATTTTTATTTCATTTGATTCTACATTATCTTTCACATACAGTGCCACTCCACCACCCACCCGGCCTGCTCTATCCTTTCGATATATTTTATATCCCGGTATGATTGTGTCCCACAGATTTTCCTCATTCCACCAGGTTTCAGTGATGCCTATTATGTCAATCTCCTCATTTAATACTAGGTACTCTAGTTCACCCATCTTATTAGTCAGACTCCTAGCATTTGTGTAGAAGCACTTTAAAAATTTGCCACTGCTTATTTGTCTGCCCTTCCCTGGTGCATTGGATTCCTTTGTATGCGGTTGTTTGTCTGCTCTGGCCCATGATTTGCCCTCTCCCCTCCTCTCTTTCTGACTACAGCTTAGAGACTCTCTATCAATGGATTCTCCTCTAAGAGAAGTCTCCCTCCGATTTACATGCATCTCCGCACCAATCGGCTTTCCCCCATCTCTTAGTTTAAAAACTGCTCTACAGCCTTTTTAATGTTTAGTGCCAGCAGTCTGGTTCCACCCTGGTTTAGGTGGAGCCCATCCTTCCTGTATAGGCTCCCCCTCTCCCAAAAGTGTCCCCAGTTCCTAATAAATCCAAACCCCTCTTCCCTACACCATCGTCTCATCCACGCATTGAGACTCTGAAGCTCTGCCTGCCTACCTGGCAGGCAATATAATCATAAATTCCTTTATTAAATCTAAACCAATATAATCATAAATTCCTTTATTAAATCTAAAAGCAAAATAGTATTTATGCAATGGCTCTAACCATGCCACAAAAAGCCTAAATTATAAATGATGTACTACATTCAAAGAGCATTAAAACATTTATAAGCATTTTATCAACATGCTTACAAACAGGCTATATCCAGGGATGCTTAGATCTGTATTGGTCACCTCCAACATGCTCGGGCAAATTTTAGCAATAAACCTTTTAAGAGTTTACTTTTTTATACCCTTTAACAAAAGTGATGCCAATGCCAATTACTGACTTCAGGTAAAAAAAAAACCCCACACTAATTTGACACAGTTCACACTTATTTCCGTCTTAATCCAAATGAGATTTACAATTTCCTTTATACCCAAAGCCTTTCCTCTTCATCTTTTCCCCTCCTTCTTGCTGACTAATACATGGATTAACATAAGCCCTATTTTTTGAGATAATATTGGGATGTGGGTTGAGAAGGCCACATTGAATCCATCCCAGCAATCAACTCCGGTGCCAACTCTGTCCATACATCACAAGATCTAACCACATCAGAGGCTCATATAACTGCACTTCCACCAATGTGATCTGTGCCACCAATCCCCCTCTGCCATGTATATTGGCCAAACTGGACAGTCTCTACAACAAATCACATATTCAAAATGGTAACACAGAGAAACCTGTTGGGGAACATTTTAACTTGCCTGGGCACTCACTAATGGATCTAAAAGTGACAATATTATTGCAAGGCAATTTAAAAAACCAGCTGGAGAGTGGAGTTGCAGAACTTGATTTCATTTACAAGTTTGACACCTGCAATAGAGGTTTAAATAAAGACCTTAACTGGATGGCCTGCTACATTCCACACCCTAATGACATAAAAAGCCAAGCACCGGGTACTTAGGGTACTTAGAACCCGCTCCATCAGCCTCATTTGCCCTGGACACTCTAATTGACAATATATTTTTCCTTCTCTTTCCCACCCCATCCGTTCTCTTTCTCTACTATTTATTTGTCCCCTGGACTCCTTAACTCCATTCATCTGAAGAAGTGGGCTGTGTCCACGAAAGTCTACCATCCTCTACATTTTTGGTTAGTTTCTAAGGAGCTACAAGACTATTTGTTGTTTTTTAAGTTTATTCAGTTACAGACTATCACGGCTACCCCGCTGACACTTTAAGACCATCTCTTTGTCTTATTTTAAATCTTGTGTAGTCACTCCTGTTGGTCAGAAGCCTTCTTTTCAGATTGTTTCCTTATTTTATTAGTTACTCTTCTAACTAGATGTCCTCCCTCCTTTACTTCTTCTGGCTTTATAAAACTCATTACTTTCTTTTACATGCTGGTTAGGGTTTCCCTGTACAACATGTTTCTTTAACCAACTTAAGCTAACTATAATTCTCTAATGTTATATTTATCCTACATTACAATTACAAAAGCTAACATAATACATGGTCCTCTAATCTATATTGATAGTTCTATAAAATGTAGAGGATGATAGACTAATAAGGGATCAAATGTCTTCCTTCTTTATCTAACCACATAAGCCACAACATCAGAGGCTCAGACAACTGTACATCCTCTACTGCAGTGGTTCCCAAACTTTTCGGCATCATGCTCCCTTTTTGAGGGCCAGGGCTGAAAAACAAAAATGGCAGCTGAGCAAATCTTGTTGTTTGGGAACCCATGCTCTACTGTGATCTATGCCATCAAGTGCCAGCAATGCCCCTCTTCCATGTAAATTGGCCAAACTGGACAGTCTCTATGACAAAGGATAAATGGACACAGGTCAGATATCAGAAATGGTAACAGAGAAACGTGCAAGGGAACATTTTAACCTACCTAGGCACTCAGTCATGGATTTAAAAGTAGCCATTCTTCTACAAAGGAATTTTACAGGCCAATTACTGAGAGAAATTGTGGAACTTTCCTTCATATGCAAATTTGACACTGTTTCCCTGGGCTTGAACAAAGACAATAACTGGACGGCACATTATAAAACCAGCCTTCCCTCACTGACATCAAAAGCTAAGTATGGGACACTTCCAGCCAACTCAATTAGCCTCATTAGCACTGGGGCTACAATTGACAGGTATCTTTTTCTTTCCCTTCTTTTTCTGTTATAAATTCTGGGATTCCTTTTTTCCCCCCCTCAAGCTGATCTGAAGAAGTGGGTTTTGTCCATGAAAGCTCATTCAAAGGTGCCACAGGATTATTTATTATTTATTTTTGAAGTTACAGACTAACACGGCTACCCTTCTGAGATTTTCTTTATGGCAATGCTAAATCTTTTTTGCTGTCATGGCTAAATTGTTTTTAAAAGCACAAACAAAGTTTTAAGGGAAAAGATTCAGAATTCAGATTCTGAACTTCTCAAAACTTCTGTTTCAAGAATTTTAATAACATGTGGCCAGAACGTCAGCTGGTGTAAGCCACTGATTATCAGTTTAAAGAAGCCAAGGATATAACTTGTATATTCTAGTATTCACTCTTCCTCTGCGTGTTTTGTTTACTCCAGTGTATGGTGCTATTGTAAGTTCTGGAGGACAGAATTGAATATGGGACCCCCAGAACTTAGTGCATGAGTCTCTACCAGCTAAGCTAAAAGCCAGTTACTTATCAGCTAAGGCTGTTAGAACAGACTAATTCTCTGTAGAGGCTATGTCTACACTGCAGGGTTTTTGCACAAGAAGTCTTTTGCAGAAGAGTTCTTGCACAAAAACTTATTGCACAAAAGCGCATTCACACCTCAAAGCACATCGCTTTTGTGCAAGAGAGCATCCACACTGCATGGATGCTCTTGTGCAAGAAAGCTCTGATGCCCATTCACAGAATGGCCATCAGAGTACCTGTGCTTTTTCGGACAGGCTCTTTTTGAGCAAGAAACCCCTGTGGAGCATCCACACATGTCTTTTTGCACAAGAGCTGTAGTGCAAAAGGGAGCTATGCCTCGTAGAAAGAGGTATACCTACACTGCAAAAAGCCCTCTGTTCTGTTGATTGACTGTAGATTTTCTTGCACAAAAATGCGCTTGAGGTGTGGACGGCCGTTTTTGTGCAAAAACCTTGTAGTGTAGACGTAGCCTCTATGAGTGGTCTTGTTGCCATTAGAAGGGATAGTGCACCACACCCAGGAGGGGCGTGAGTTACACTATCACTTTATACTCTAAGAATCACAGGTTATGTTGCTCTCCCACCAAATTTCTCATTGGAAGAGTAACTCACTTTTTAGATCTAATTGTTTCTCCTGAATTACCTTATTAAGGAATAGCTTTGGATAACACTAAATATTATAAAATAATTTAGAAAATGTACACAAGTCCATGCACATAACCATGTCTTGCAATTTTATCAGGTCAGAAATTCTTGATGCTGAGAGAAAGAAATTCTTTAAAAAATAATTTACTTAAATGTTTATAAAGAAGACGACCTCTGGTCAATATACACTTATCCCATACTCTGGGTAACCTTAGCTGTATCATTTCATATCAAAACATATAATAGGTAAGAAAACTGCTCTTCTCCCCATAAATATCATGCCTGGTATGATCCACAATGTGAACTCAAGTTGTCTCTCTTTGTTGATAGAACACCAAAGAGCCAACTATTTTAGTTCAATTATCAGAGTTGCTCGAAGCCCAAAAAGAGGGTTTCGGGAGGACGCAAAGGAGTAGCATTTTCTCTTGAAACACTAGCTCATATTTGAATTGCCGCCTACAAAAACACCATAAATTGATTCTGCAATGTCTGGGGACATGTAAAATACAAGTAGATATTTCATGTCAAGGCTGATTACGTTGAGGGCATTTTTGTGGTTAGGCTCTTGCACATGCATACCGTGGTCACAGATTGGTAGGCAAAAATACCGCTAATGACTGGTTCACACTCACTCTAGATGTCTTCAGAATTCAATAAAAGATTTTTCTTCTTCATTTTCTGTTCAGTCCTCCTTGATTCTCTTTATTCTAAATGAGAAAGTGTGCGATTACAGTCTCACATACCTTATTAACAGAGACATCACAGTGCAGCCTCCTGGTTCCTGTTAAGATACAAAATCTTCTACCGTATCTTGTCATCTGACCCTATTGCTATGGTTACAGATACTCTGCCAAGTTATGGATTTTCAGGAGTATAAATGAAGAGGGGTTTGCAGCATTTGAACAAATATTCCTCTTCTGATTGTTTCATTCACAAAAAGAGTGAAGCAGAATGCTTGTTAAGTTGAGCAAGAAAAAATGTATTAAAGCTTCTGGGTACTTTAAGTCCACATAGCCAATTTGCTTCCAGCGTAAGTACCAGGAGTTCCCTGTATCCACTGATATCTCTCCAATAAGAGCTGCTCCGGGGAACATCAGTCCTCTAACTCCAGTTCTGCTAGTCATGATACAGCTTCCCTATTTTAAAGACATTTCTGTATAAATTTTAAAAATCAATAATTAAAGCCCAGATCCCTATCTCCCTTCAACCTGACATAGCTGAGTTGGAGTCTCATCTTTCCTACAGACTCAGCCGGTTGCATAATCTTTGAGATAATGTGGTCTCCTCAACAGGTGACCACAGTGGGAGTGGGCTCTGTCTGTCTCTTCATCATCTGTGTCCAAATCTAGAAAACTTTCTCTCTATGGGATCTTCTCCATCCCGGTGGGTTCTGAACCATAAGAAAGAGCCCTGTGTAACAGTTGCTGAGTTGCTTTCACAGCTGATTCCATCTTACAGCTACTTTGTAGTATATTTGTGTATTGTGGCCACCTTCTATATTTGTGTATTGTGGCCACAAATTCCTTTAATTCTTCCAAGGTAAATTGTGGTCTGTTGCCAGTGAATACAGTGTCTGGAATGCCATATCTTGCAAAGTGGCCCTTCAGATTGCCAATCACTGACTTGCTTCTTCTTTCAAGCAAGATATCAGCCTCCCAGAAATCTGATAGAAGTCCACTGTAACCAAGTATTCCTTTATACTGTAAGTAATTAACTCCGGTTCTACCTTTTCCCATGGCCAGGTAGGAAATAATCTCTTTTTGCCATCAGTTATCACACAACCAGCCAGTACCGTACCCTTTTTATCAGGGTGTGGAGTTGTGTACTCATTCCCACCCAGTAAACACTCTTGATTCCATCTAAGACAGCTGTCCGTGCCCAGGTGTTAAATATGTATGTTTGCATGACATCCTTACATAATTAAGCTTAGACAATAGCTCTCTGTGCTAAAATATGATTCCATCCTGCACACTCAGCTCATCTTTAAACATGATTCTGTTCTTACTGGTATTTGGCTTTTATCTTCTGACCCCAGCCTCCCCACTACCCACTACCCGTTAATATCACTCTTTCCGTTGCCTATTGTTGGATGTCTTTTTCCATACCCTCTTTGATTTCTATCAGCTTTGCTGTTGAAACTGGGAGATTGAATCCCACACACCTACTGAGTATAGTTCACAGTCTCATGTAGTGGCACTTAGACCACTTACAGAGAGAAAGACTGAGTCTCCTCTACAGCTTTACCTGAGAGCCAGCTGGTATGTTGCTCAAACAGTAGAGTAGCCACACCCTACTGTTTCAGCTGGCAGTTCACACTAGGTGCTGTGCACCGCTGGCAGGGGAGGAGACTTTGTGTGCTCCCCTGTCCCCATGTTCTGATTGGCCTGGAGGCAGGGCCTCTGTGGGCTGAATCAACCCACTTGGCAGGGGAGGCTCTCTTGCCCACCCCCTGTGGTAGAGGCTCATGCCCTAAGCTCCAAAGGTCCCAGGTTTGGTTCCACTTATTGGCTTTAAACGTTATATGCTGCACTATGTCCTGATCATCTTCCCCTATTGGGAACATACATCCTGCTCAGGGTACCAGCTAACACCAGTAATCTTCCTGGATGACTTTTGGCTTGTTTGCCTGGAGGCAAATCAACGCACCCAACTATCCTGAGGCACACATAAGGGGATTTATCATTGGTCTGATTCCACCATACCTGTACTGATGGAACTGGTCTTCCAGATACCAGAGCCAGAAGCTGTTCTTCTAGTTGGACACACCCAGTTCAGTTTGTGACAGGTCTCTGCTGATATAATCAGCTGGCTCTCCTGTATAAGAGCTAGATTTAATCCTTTCTCTGATGCATCACACTGGAGTGACAGTGGCTGGCTGATAGGAGTTTAAGACCTTACTAGCTGATAGGACTTCAGGGCAATGACATTATCACTTGTGTTAGCATGTCACATGCTTGCTGCTGGGGACCTGCCCAGTCCCCCCAATATACTTTGTGATGAGCTGACATTTGGATTCTGCTACTGCAGTCAAGTGCAGATGGAACTTGGACTGAAAATGTATCATCTTTATGAAGCGCTGTGCCACTGTCACATCCACTGGTGCTGGCATGCCTCTGCATTGATCATGTCAGCATCTGCTGTCAGTCCCTCTGATGTTATCAAATATCCAGGGTATTTCATCTCATGCTGTTTCAGTCACATTTTCGGAGGGTTCACGTCCCCACATTGCTGTGGAAACCTTACAGTTTTCTGTCATGGTCTCATTCAACTTCTCCATTCACCTACAGTAAGGATATCATTTGCAATTAATTTCATCCCAGGCAGTCCTTGCAGCTTTATCTGGTGAATCTTATCTGGAACTGCGCTTATGCCCATCAGCATGCATAACCATCTGTAGTGACCACATATCATTGCAAAGGTTTTCAACAGGTGGACTGTCTTTTCTAGTTGTATGCCAAAACCCATCCCTCCTATTACAGTCCATGATGATTCTGGCTTTGGAGAGGTTTGGTAAGAGGTCATCAATTGTGGACAGTAGACAATGGCATCTTTTCAATACCTGTTCCATGGCTTTGGGTTTATGCAGATGTGTAATTTGCCTGATTGTTTCTTTGCCATTGCCAGGCTGATTACTGGCCTCTGTAGATGTACTGGCCTCTATAGATGCTATAAAATCCCTGCTCTTCAAAAGTTCTGAACTCCTTGTATACTGAATTATGTAATGCCACTGGAATTCTCCTGTCTGCTGTGCTATCCCCCTCTTGTACAGGTTGGCCTGAATTTTCTGAGAGTTTTTGTACAGAAAGTTAAAATGACTCAACTTGCCACTTTTCTTGCAATGCTGTCCTAGTGTGGGACATTCCTTTAATGCAGGGGTGGGGAACCTTTTTAGGGTTGGGGGCCAGTGACCCACAGAAAACTCAGTCCGGGGCTGCGCATAAGTGAGAAACAAAAAAACCCCACCCTCACCAGCATGGGCTCCCCAATGCTGGAGGAAGCCCTGAGGCTGGGGGCTGCATCTGGCTCCCGGGCCTTATGTTCCCCACCCCTGCTTTAATGACTCAGGCTGTCTCCCATAGTAAATACTTCTCACTCTGGTTTGAAAACCTGCCTACTTGCTCTCCTTTGCTGTTATCTCACTCCATGAATCTGAGGATGTTGTGCTTTTTAGGGCTTTTATACTTTCTCTTGAGGCTTCCACTCCATGCCCCATAAGTAAGCATTTGTCTAATGTGCATTTACCTTCACAGAGCAGCTGCGCACAAGTACATCATACTATCCTGTCCCCAGTTGAGGAATCTGTCATGTCCCCAAAATTGCATGTAACCATCAGTGTGCAAAAGGTAGTAGCAAAGGAGCTATCCTTTTGGTTAGTCTCTAGTGAAAATCCCATTTTGTTTTGCAGTTTCATTCTGCTTTGAGGAGCAGTAGGTCCCCAGGGCTCCTAGGACTTCTGTGAGGCAGTGATGAGCATCAGAGTACTGCAGAGTTCTCTGCCTTGCTCCCCAATCCCCATACAATCACATCATTTTACTTTCCTGCTGTTGTGCTCCTGCATGGCCAGGACTGTGTCCATGGAACTCCTCCTTCCACTGGATCATTGCTGGGTTTAGTTTGTGTTTGCAAACTCCAGGGATCTGGGGAGTTTCAGACTGAGTCCCATGGCTCCCACACTGCCACGCTGATGTACTGCAAAGAACTCACAGTTCAGATGCTGCCACCGTGTTTCATTAGCAGAAAGTAAGACTGGGCACAGGGTAAGTTGAATGAATTGAGCTTTATTAACCACCATGCACTGGTTTGTTCATGTGGCTGAATGGCTTCCAGCCTAACTCCCTGCATTCCCTGGTTTCCTAGTGTCTCCTCAAGAGTCTGCCCTCCAAGAAACACAGGTCTTCCAACTCCAGTTCAAATGATACAGATACATGGAGCACTGTTAAAATATCTCCATGACAACTCCAGAAAGAACCTACATTAATCTATGTCTTTCACAATCCACCTTAATAAAAACCCAAGAAGCCCAAATTGTGGTGCCTAAATGTGTTTGAGCAAGGGGTATTTTCACTACATGCAAATTTAAGATGGATACCATGTTTTAACACAATATAATTATAAATAATGTAAATATCATCTGCTCTTCTAAAGTATCCTAGCAAAGCAGATTACTTAAGGATCACATTCAGATCCAACATTCTGTTCATGTAGCAAGATTATGCTCTTTATAATCCAAATCTACCTTGGTGTAAAGGTGTTAAATAAATCAAGAGCCCTTCACTTTGAACCTTTCAAATTATAAAACAGCACTGTGCAAATTTAAAATCTCTGATGAACTCTCTACAGGAAATATAATTAACAGTTGACCCAATTATGCACATCCAATACGTGACATAGAATAGCTTCTGTTGCACCAATAATTTGCAAGAAATTTCTCAATATGATGTTTCCTCAACATAAAGTGTAGCAAATCTACCACTGTGTGTCTACAAAGTCTGGGATGTCAACCTAGTGAATGAAGTTTTTTGAATTGCCCCCATGCTATGACTCTTTGGTTCCAAAACTAGTTGTGTCAGATTACAAATTATAACCAAACATGCT
The DNA here is from genome assembly GCA_032595735.1 of Pelochelys cantorii. NCBI lineage: Eukaryota > Metazoa > Chordata > Testudines > Trionychidae > Pelochelys > Pelochelys cantorii. The sequence continues at coordinate 61,459,692 of CM064330.1, forward strand.
CATTACTTGATCATTTCTATTCTTGGAGGAATAATTTGATGGTTAACTGAAGTACTAAAGTTAGGATGCATTTACACTGCACTGTAACTTGAAATAAGATACACAATTTGAGCTACGCAAATTGAGTATTTTATTTTGATGCTACTTTGAAATAGTTTATTTCGCCATTTGGTGCTGTCTACACAGCGCTAAATTTTGAAATGAAGTGCTATTCCAAAACATCCCTTGCTCCTCATAGAATGAGGTTTACATGGATGTCGGAATAGTGAGCCTGAAATAACGGGCTTGCTGTGAAGATGCGGGATAGCATTGCAATGTAGACAAACCCTTAATGTGTTTGCTAACTATAAAAATAGCTCACCTGAGCTTCCGTCATCAGAGCTTTAATGACTTTTGGAACCATTTTTGACCCTTTCATTTGATCATCCAAATTTCACAATGAGCGTTAAGAATTGTCCTCATAAGAAAACATGCTACCTTGCAATTTATTTGTCTTCAGGGCCATCATGGAGACTGGTAGTTAATGTTGATTTAGACTGAGGTGTAATCTGCTTTTTAGGAGTCCTTTCATTCACGTTTTTTTAATTTTCTCTTGTTTCTCGTTCTGCACTATATTGAACCAATAAAAAGAAAATTGCAAGTATTGTGTCCCACACGGTCTTAAGGCAGAAATTCTCAGGAGACTTGACTCCTTATCTGTTAAATACCAGTCATAAAAATAACAGGTGTCTGAGCATCAGGCCAAATTAGTATCAAGTAATGGAGCTGATTTTGTTGAGGGAGAGGGAAGGACACCTGCATGGACTTCTCCCTTACGTTGCAGATGAATCACAATAGTATATGTGGTATAGCTGTAGCCATTGTCCAGATAGTTATTATAAAGGTTTATTTAGCCTGGCACAGACTAGGCTTTGTGCTTTTTAAACTGAATACAGAGGACAGCCCGCTCCCGGGGCACACCCTTAGTCACCAGCTTGCATTGTGTGGGTTTTTTTGACTGGGATACAAGTAATCCTTCCCTGCCGCAGCTACAGAAGGGCAGCAGAGCCACTCTTGCTGTGACTGCAGCCCTACATTTATGATAGGCTGCATGGCTGTTTCCCTGCTAGGTGTTGGAAAATGGCTGGTGGAGTCCCTTCGACCATTGCCACCCCTGCTTCCTCCTCAGCCCCAACACATAGGTGATCCAGTACGGGCATCTTATTCTCCCTGACTCTGCATCACAAATCCCACAACAGAACCACCCCATTTTTGCCAGAGGTAGAGCTCTCCATGCTCAGAAAAGGCGTTCAGACCTTGCCCCTTTTTGCAGGTGTGCTGACCATTGTAAAAGAACAGTCACTAGTTTCTTTCATAACAAAAGTTTAAACTGTTTGTATACTCAACTAGAAGGGCTCAACAAATCAGACGCATTGAGTAGGAATTCAGGGGCCAGAACAGGGAGTCAAAATTTAGTCTGAAGTCCTACCATGTAGTTTACAGAGTTCCTTAAGTACCGTAACCCATCTCTTCTAGGATCATGTTAAAACAATTAGGTAGTATTTAAATGAAATTACTGTTTTCTTGAAATAGTGATTTACCATTCAAAAGGATCAGCTTCTGACCTCACTAAAATCAGAGTGGATTAGGGGTAACTCAGTGGAGTCACAGTAGTGCGTGAGAGACCAGCATTAGGACTAAACTGAACAGAGTACAAGGAGTACACGAAAGGCGCATAACAAGAATGAGAAATGGGATGGGATGTTTGCTCCGTGTTTGTTTAGCTGTAGCATAGTAATTAAGTGCCTCTCAATGTTCTCATTACAAAACCCTTCTCTCTGTGTGTATTTAAGACCCTGAGAAACTGACCGTAAGTATACCCTGACATAGCAGCTCACCAACTGGTAACATTTCTTTCCTCCTTCTTCTCCCCAAACAAGTTCCCACAGTGTATAAGCACCCAGCTTATTTTTAAGCGAAACTGTAGATCTTTTTTGTATCCAATAGAACTACCAGCTGCGGATGCTGCTGAGGGAAACAACGTATTTGGTGTTTGTTATTAGTACTTCAGGTGAGGGGGTGCAGCAGCACCTTCAGTATTCCCAATTCTACCACTGCTGCCAGACAACTGAACAGTACCTTTTCTCCAGGATCTTCCCTATAACACACACCAGATGGTGTGACAGCGCCTTCGAAGTCACATGTTCTATCTGCTCAAATTTGCTTTAATGCAAATTATAGTACTTTAGAAAAGTGGGTTTTTGCAAGTTTGCTGGTCCCTCACCCTAATAGTAAATTTAAAAACAAGCTTCTGGCATTTTAGGGTACAAGCCAAGCCAAAACAAAAATCCATTTCTGAGGTTTACATGTAGGTGAGTTTACATCACAGAGCGTGTCTACATTACAGCTGGGAACATGCCTCTTCACCTGGCTAGACACACACTAACTGCTCGAACTAGCAGGATACATATAGTAGCATGGATGTTGCAGCATGGGCAGTGGCATGCGCTAGCCATCGAGCACTTATCCAGATGGTCAGGCAGGCTGATATTTATTCAGGCAGCTAGCATGTCTGTCCACCCCATCTGGGAGGTATATTCCTAGCTAAAGCATAGACATATCCATGGTCTCTGATGGCATGGTCTGGTCCCCAGCCCTTCCAGCTGCTTGAGGACCAGATCTCAATGGTTCTCAAAATGGCTACACCCGGGATGCCTTAGTAAGCCTGGAGTTCTAATGATCACTGCTCTTGTCCTCTCAGACTACTGTTTCCTGGGATATGGTGAAGCAGAAGCAATGGGATCTCCAGCAGGGGGGCACAAAGGCCTGGTACACTCCATCACATAACTCTCCCTGTAGAAAGGGGCCAAATTATTGATGGAGTCAGAGGTTAGTGTCCCCTTGTTGTCATGGGGGGGGGGGTCTGTATTCCAATGTTGGGATCACGACCAGTATCATCTTGTGAAAACGTAGAATTGTAATGTCATGTAATGCAAGGAGTGGTTTCTCTCATTGCTTGCATCCATTTTAAGAGGGCCTGAGCTATGACTGATTTGAACAAGGCTCCTATCAGGTAATGCAAAGCCACCACTGCTCATTCTCTGGCCTAGCACTCTTTTACTGTGGTAGAATACTTGGTCTCTTGTTGCTGGAGTTTCTGCTTAAATAAAGAACTGGATATTCTATTCCTTGGAAGTTGAAGTATAGTGCCTAAGCTTATTTCACATATGGCCAAAGATAAATGGCAATGTGTAAAATAAATGGTAATGAAAAGGCTGGATATTAGAGCACAGGCTGCTGCCCCAAGGTGTCAATTATTCATTGAAAAATTATTGACACTCCTGAGGTCACAGAATCATTTCCATGCTAATGACTTTATAAGGTCTGTTAATGAAGGTTCCTATGTCATGAAATGAGGTATAAAATGAGAGCAGTCTAGGCTTAGAAAGGCCAAAACTTTCTTTTTGGTTTTCATTCCAGTCATGATGTTATATACCTTCAGCTTGTCCCCCCTTAGATGTTGCTTTACTAAGCTAAAAAAGTCCCACTCATTGGTAGATATATGCTTTCTAGTGCCACGCAAATAAGTGTGTTAAAACTCACAGTGTGGCCGCAGCAACATGGGCAGAGATGTTAGCTGCCCAGTATGGACCTGGGAGTGCGCAGGATTGTATGCAGGAAGACAGACCAAGCTGCTGCAAGCCACCCTGCCATTTGTAAAGGGCTAGTGCAATGTTTCTCAACCTTTTTTTTTTATAAAGTACTCCTTTAAAAAAAATTATAAGTACCCCCAGTACCTAGTTTTCAGACACACAAAATTTTTTCTAGCATTGCAACACATTTGTTTAAACAACTTAATCGTAGCCGGGCGGGCAATGAAATTTTTGAGTGTAAAACGTACAAAAATAATAAAGCGCTGTAAAACTTAAAACAAAATTTCAGTTTTCTCCAAATTTCAGTTGTGTTGACATACCCCCCCACACTTCTCTCGAGTTCCCCTGAGGGTACTCGTACCACTGGTTGAGAAACATTAGGCTAGTCCAAACAGGCTAGTCTGTTTACCTGAACTCCCAGCTGCAGTGGAGACACTTTAAGTGACTTGCCCAACATCACACAAATTCAGAAGCAGAGAAGGGCCCTGAAAGCATATCTCCTGAGGCATGGTCTAGTGGTCAAGGAGCTAGCCTATGCTTTCCTTCTTGTAGAGTGCTGAACTGACAGCACTGGTGATTTTTTTTATCAGGACAGTCAATAAGGGAAACTTTTGGAGCTTGCAGACAACATTCTGAGGTTTACTCAGTCCCCCAGTTCTTGCATATGTTGTGTTTGTATTAATAGAAGCTACACAGGAACCTCTCTGCTTCAGCATAAATATTAAATAGGAATACCTTTCTAACCTTCCGGAGGAGCTCAAGAAAAATGGTGGTAAAGGAATACTGCTACTGATCTCATAAAAATTTAAAGGACAATAAGAATTTTATTTTGTTAAGAGAGCTTATTGCTTTCTCAGAATATGCATGTAGACTCATTTCCTTGTGGGTTGTCATCAATTACTGGAGAGAGTTGATCAATAAAATGAGATGGGCTACATGAATTTTAAACAGTTAAATGTAATTTACATAATATGCATAATTCTAACATCTAGGGAAAGAGACTGCTATAAAAGAGCTCACCAATCTGCAGACTTTGAGAAAAACAAGCCAAACTAATTTAGTTAAGGTAGGGAAATGCTATTGTCCTGAATTATTTATTTCTTTTTAGCAATCAGCAGTTGTGGCCGTGGACAAAGATTTATGACTGTTATTATCTTTTTGCTTGCTGACGTAAATTAGCTTTCTGAGAAACCTAAGGTTATTTCTCAATATGCTCTTAATGGGCTGAGTCAGAACTGCTGATGATCTTTCTCTCTCTCTTTTCTTTTTTTTTTAACATAGGATTCGGAGTAAAAAACAAATGAGAAATTGTGAGCGCTTCCGTTGTGAGGGCTATAGAAACAAGGACAAGCAGTTCATGAGTGTGAGCTCATCCTCCACAATGTTGCAGGTGCTGTTCAGTAAATATGACTAACCATGAAAGCAATTTACTTTTCCAGTTGGGTCAGAGTGATGATCATTCTAATCATTGTCATTTGTCTCTGCAAACAAGGAATTTTATTATACCACAGATTGACAATACTATGTCCCTTAACCTTATGGAAAGCTTCATGTGTTGAATGTATTACATGCACTTCACTAATGTGAAGAGGAAAGTGACTGATGCACTTTTACGCCCTTTCTGGAGACTTTAATATGATGAATCTTGTGAATTAAGTTATTTTATCTCTCTTCAGTTCCTACTAAGCAGGTATTCACATCACTCAAGCAACTGTCACAATCGGTACTAAAGAGCATGTTGTTGGTAATTTTAGCAGAGAGGGCAAATACTGGATGGACTGAAAGTTGAGCAGTCTTCATCAGCAGAGACTATTCCTCCAAGTCAAGGCTAAGGCACAGTGGCAGAGTGAGGAGCTATAGCTTCACTCGTGTTTGTTATGTAGTACTGTACTTATTTTGTGATTAAGAATGAGTAGGTATTGCCATTTTCCATCTCTGAAAGGTTGGAATCTTTTCCCAAGCACCAAATCAACTGCATAAAGAGGGGAGGGAGGAAACCCTATCACTTGTAAATTTAACGGTCTCTTCTTCACTGGTGGACACCTATCAACCACACAGAAGTCACCACACTTTTGGAACAATATATAGTTTCTGCTGAAGAGGTCAGGAAACAAAGAAGAGGAGCTGCAAGTCAGGTGGAGAGGTAAACTGACAGAATGCTCTAGGACATTTGCAAAAAATGTGTCCGATTTATAGATGGCAGTAGGCATTAAAGTTAGTCTCTTGCTTAGGGAAATTAGGTTTTCTTTCAAATAATCCCATAAACTAGAGAGAAAGGAATAATTAACCTAACATTTTTCACATCTTGGCTTAACATCAGGCAGCTAGAGAGTCTACTCTCTCAATTTATACATCATTGTGGCAATTCAGGTCATCTGAGATGCTCTTGCTTTGGCCTCATTAGTGCTTATGAAGTGAGAGTCCTTTTTGGAATATGCCATTTGCCAGCCATTCATTTCCCCTACATCAGAGACACAGCCTCTCTGCCACATGGGCAGATCCTCATGATGAAAGTATGGAAAGGGCCTTCATTGCTGCTGGGAATCCGGCACTGTGGTTCTTGCATAGCTTGTTAAAACTTTAACTTGGGAAAGCTCTGCAAATAGCCACTGTTTTATATGGCATCATACCTGTTTACTGTGATAACTAGATCAGAGTAAAGCTATCAGTTAAACCACATCTAATTCCAACCTTTAGCTCCCAATGGAATTATGGTAGGATTGTAGCTATACTAGATTGCAACCAAGACTATAAGATCTGCAGGTCCATTCTAGCCAAGCTTGCACTTGTGCATTCACAATGCATTACCATGTAAGCCTCATAGCTATGTCAACACCAACATGTCCACGCTGCACTAACCAGCCTCAAGTCAAGACCTTGTTGGTTTGGGGAGTTCCTGAAATGATTACCAGTTTTAAGAAAATTGGCTTTCCAGACTTCACTGGGCTATCAATGGGACTCATGTGCACATAGTTTGCCCTCTGCAAGGAGCATGAGTCCATAGCTGCAAAGAGTACGACTCCATTGTTATGCAGGACTTGATGGATCACTGTTGTTCATGGACAGCAACATGGGATATAGTGGGAGGGTGCAGGATACACTTTTGATTTTTCTGCAAAATGGATATTGTTATAAACATAAGAACATTAGAACAGCCATACTGGGTCAGACTGAAAGTCCATCGAACCCAGTATCCTGTCTTCTGAAAGTGGCCAATGCCACAGGGAGTGAACAGAACAGGTAATCATCACGTGATCCCTCTCCTGTCATCCATTTCCAGCCTCTGACAAACAAATGCTAGGGATACCATTCCTACTTATCCTGGCTAATAGCCGTTGATGAACCTAACCTCCATGAATTTATCTAGTTCTTTTTTGAACCCTATTAAATTCCTGGTCTTTACAATGTCCTCTGGCAAAGAGTTCCACAGGATGACTGTGAGCTGTGTGAAGAAAAACCACCTTTTGTTTGTTTTAAACCTGCTACCTATAAATTTCATTGGTGACCCCTAGTTCTTATATCATGGGAACAAGTAAGTAATTTTTCCTTATTTAATTTCCCAACACCAGTCATGATTTTATAGACCTCTATCATATCCTTCCCTTATTCTCCTCTTTTCTAAACTGAAAAGTTCCAGTCCTTTTAATCTCTCTTCATACGGGACTCGTTCCAAACCCCTAATCATTTTTGTTGCCCTCTTCTGAACTTTTTCCAATGCCAATATATCTTTTCGAGATGAGGTGATCACACTTGTGTGCAGTATTCCAGATGTGTGCATACCCTGGTTTTATATGGAGGCAAAAAGATATGCTCAGTCTTATTCTCAATCCCTTTTTTAATGATTCCTAACATTCTGTTTGCTTTTTTGATTGCCACTGCACACTGAGTGGATGTTTTCAGAGAACTATCCACAATGACTCCAAAATCTCTCTCTTGAGTAGTTATAGCTAAATTAGTCCTCATCATATTATATGTATAGTTGGGATTATTTTTTCCCACCCAATGTGCATTACTTTACATTTATCAACATTAAATTTCATTTGCCATTTTGTTGCCAAATCACTTAATTTGGTGAGATCTTTTTGAAGCTCTTCACAGTCTGCTTTGGTCTTAACTATCTTGAGCAGTTGGGTATCATCTGCACATTTTGCCACCTCACTGTTTATCCCTTTCTCCAGATCATTTATAAATAGGTTGGATAGGATAGGTTCCAGGACAGACCCTTGGGGGACCCTACTAGTTAACTCTCTCCACTCTAAAAACTTACCATTTATTCCTTCCCTTTGTTTCTTGTTGTTTAACCAGTTATCAATCCATGAAAGAACCTTCCCTCTTATCCCATGACAATTAACTTTACTTTAGAGCCTTTGATGAAGGTCCTTGTCAAAGGCTTTCTGGAAATATAAGTATACTATATCCACTGGATCCCCCTTGTCCACATGTTTGTTGACCCCCCCTCAAAGAACTCTAGTAGTTTAAACTTAAAAAACAACAAATAGTCTGGTAGCACTTTAAAGACTAACAAAACATTAGTCTTTAAAATGCTACCAGACTATTTGTTGTTTTTTAAGTTTTTCCTGTTACAGACTAACCCTCTGAAGCTCTAGTAGATTAGTAAGACATGATTTCCCTTTACAGAAACCATGTTGACTTTTTCCCCAACAAATTATGTCCATCTATGTGTCTGACCATTTTATTTTTTACTATAGTTTCAACTAATTTGCCCGGTGCTTACGTTAGACTTACCGGTCTATAATTGCCAGGATCACCTCTTGAACCCTTTTTAAATGTTGGCATCACATTAGCTATCTTCCAGTCATTAGATGCAGAAGCTGAATTAAAGGATAGGTTACAAACCACAGTTAATAGTTCCGCAATTTCACATTTGAGTTCTTTCAGAACTCTTGGGTGAATGCCATCTGGTCCCGGTGACTTGTTACTGTTAAGTTTATCAATTTGCTCCAAAACCTCCGCTAATGACACCTCAGTCAGGGACAATTCCTCAGATTTATCACCTAAAAAGAATGGCTCAGGTTTGGGAATCTCCCTAACATCCTCAGCTGTGAAGACCAAAGCAAAGAATTAATTTAGTTGCTCCGCAATGACTTTATCATCTTTGAATGGTCCTTTAGCATCTCAATCGTTCAAGGGCCCCACCGGTTGCTTAGCAGGCTTCCTGCTTCTGATGTACTTAAAAAACATTTTGCTATTACTTTTTGAGTTTTTGGTTAGTTGCCCTTCAAAATCCTTTTTGGCTTTTCTTCTTATTATTAGAGTTTATGCTCCTTTCTATTCTCCTCACTAGGGTTTAACTTACGCATTTTAAATAATGCCTTTTTATTTCTCACTGCTTCTTTTACTTGGTTGTTAAGCCACAGTGGCACTTTCTTGGTTTTATTACTGTTTTTTTTTAATTTGGGATATACATTTAATTTGTGCTTCTATTATGGTGGCTTTGAAAAACTTCCATGCAGCTTGCAGTGATTTTGCTTTAGTTACTGTACCTTTAATTACTGTTTAACTAACCCCCTCATTTTTGTGTAGTTTCCCTTTCTGAAATTAAATGCCACAGTGTTGGACTGCTGAGGAGTTTTTTCCCACCACAGAGATGTTACATTTTATTACGTTCTGGTCACTATTTCCAGTGGTCCAGTTATATTTACCTCTTGGACCAGATCCTGCATTCCACTTAGACTAAATCAAGAATACCTCTCCCCTTGTGGGTTCCAGAACCAGTAGCTCCAAGAAGCAGTCATTTAAGGGATCAAGAAATTTTATCTCTGAATACCGTCCTGGGGTGACATATACTCAGTCAATATAGGGATAGCTGAAATCCCCCACTATTATTTAGTTTTTTATTTTGATAGTCTTTCTAATCTCCCTTATCATTTCATAGTCACTATCACTGTCCTGGTCAGGTGGTCAATAATATATCCCTACTGCTATATTCTTATTACTAGAGCATGGAATTACTATCCATAGAGATTTCATGGAACATTTTGGTTCATTTAAGATTTTTATTTCATTTGATTCTATATTTTCTCAAAGGGATCCTGCATGCCCCCTTTTGCCATTGTTCATAAAACCATACTCTGGCCACAGAGTCCCCGGCAAAAGGTTTGACTAGATGCTCAGTAGGCTATAGAAAGAATGATGGTGGAATATGCAGTTGGCAGATTGAAATCTCAGTGGCGGTGCCATCATAACCAATTGCATACCAATGGTTTTAATGCAATCCACATTATTGCTCTACGAATGTCTGTTAGGACAGAGGTAAACCATGTCACCAGAAGTGGACTTAAGACACTGCTTGACTGCTACACACAAGAAAGTGCACTTATCCTTATGGGGGAAGGAGGGAGAGAAGGTCCATATATGCAACAACAGTCAGGGATGTTTTGTGTGTCTACACAATGGGTTTCATTGTGCAATGGATGAGGGGAGAATGAGATAGTATTTGTAAGTGGGCCACACTCATCCCACTATTTCTAGGGAAATTTGGGAAGGTTTGAGTTTATGAAATTTTGTTATGCATTTTACACATATGTTATGTACCTCAAGACACAGCTTATGAGTTACTGTGTTGTTCCATTTTAAGAAAGTTAATGAAACTGGCTTGTGCAATGTAACATTATATATTTAAAACAAGCAAGTGACAAGTAACCATGTAAATACCTAATAGCAGATCAACTGTTATGCACACATAAAGCTGCGCATATTAAAAGATTAGATAATATTGCAAACTAGTCAATGCCTGCACACTGTCACCACAGCAGTGACACTGCTCCTGTGTATTCCCTGTCCTCCTGGGCCATCATTTCATCACTTGCTATTCCTTCTTGTACCCTGGCACCTGGTTTCTTTTCTCTGGCCAGAAAGAGGTGAAAGAAGTACAATGTCTGACTACAAGGGAGAAAAAATCTACCATTTTCCTGTGGTCTGCATCACTTGGTTTTATTAGATTCATACAGAAATTGCTGCCCAGCTCAAGAGGTCCTGGAAGCCAACACACATCAAATTTAGATGTATATATCAAAAAGTTAAAATCATTTATAAAAACCCATAATTTGTCCTGAGGCTGAGTATAGTGGCTTAGGGGCTTCCTATGAGAAACCTCAGTAATAGCGATGGTTGCAAATCCTTTCAGGTAGGACATGTTCTGGAAGCCATTAACATTGAAGCATGATGGGGTTTTTTCCTTTCATATGTTTATTTTTTTAAATCTTGAGTCATCAGTGCAGCATTATTTTATTACCACTAAAGACAGACAAATCTCCCATTGACTTCAATGGGATCAAGATCCATCTTATATTTAAGAGTATTTAACCATTTAAAAAAAATGAATCCAGGTTTCTTCTGTAACATTTTAAAATTGTGTGGCACTGTTGGATGCAGCTGAGATCATCTTTTACATGGCACTCTTCCCCTGGAGTGACATGCTTTATAAGTCTAGAAAGAAGCCTTGAGTCCAGATTCTAACTCCTACTCCCAAGGGCCTTTCAATATAGTAGCACACTGCGCCATCTCATGGCCACTAGTATTCTATTTGTAATGCTTTTCTCAGGCATTTAATGAGTAAAGTTTGTTAACTTATAAAGTTCAGATGTGCATACAACTCATGAAAAGCAGCGATATTAGTCCTTTGCACAATTCAGGTACTTTTAATATTTCAAAGAGATGTCAGCCATTTTTTTTCCAAACAAAAGATATCACATAAGTTCATCCTGCATAGAAACACTTTCTAAGTATCATTTTTCATCGTTATTTTCGTAACTCTGATGTATTGCAATACAAATACATTCTTATTAGTAGCTGAAAGACCATGTTGTCAAGTGGCTGCAATTCATATTCATGTGTGTAGGGGAAAAAAGCTAAAAGCGATTGAGAATGTAAAAATTGGACGACAGACCACAAATCCAGAGTGATGAGTGAACCTAGTGATACTCTAAACAGAAAGAACTCACAGCTATCCTTATGGTTGTTTCCATCACTTCATGCTAATTCAGATGCTGTGCTTGAGAGACACATGAAAATGACAATCGTGGAATCTTATCTAGATTATATAGTCATGCATATGGCCAAATATTAAAATAAATGCAACTCCCATCCTCTCACACTTATTGAATGTGATCAGCCAAATGTCAGAAAAATCCAAAAGCTCAGGAATGAAATCTTGGCCCCACGAAAGGCAACAAGAGTTTTGTCATTGAAGACAATGGGGCCAGGATTTCACCCATGGTTTCTAGCACAGCATGACTTCAGTGGTGCAGAATGTCTCATTTATTTTATAACATACTTTTTCAACACAAAGATAGGTAAATAAAAGCCAGCATTGGAAGTTTCAGCCCAAAACAAGTTGGTCTATCAAACTTACAAACAACTACCAAGGGGAAACAATGGGAGTTACCTTTCAAATTTACGATAACCATGTGCTACCGCATGCACTTTAATACAGAGCATTACTGTGGTTATTTTGTGTGTGGAAGTTTGAGCTAAATAGTTCAACTGTTTGAGTTATGCATGTATACAAAAATTGCCCATGCAAGACTCAAACGGCTGGGCCAGCTTTTCCCAAACTTGATTTATTTTGTAGATCTCACTAAGCAAACCTAAAGGAACTTGAGGGGTGAGATTAATGAGGGTAAACTATTTTTTTACCTGACTTGTATAATTGTTAAATTAGTGGCTCACCTTTCCCATCAGTGTATTTAATGGAGTTGCTGCTACTTTGTTTACATTGATTATATTTTTAATTAACCACCATACCTATTGTGTATAATAACAGATCTCATAAAGGTAACTAATTAGTATTCAATATGTTTAGTAGTTTTGAAGTTCTGAATACTAAATTATTTTCTCCCTACAAGTACAGAAGGCTCTCCGGGTTTGCTTTTAGCTTAGTCTAAAGCAGTTTTCATACAGTGAAGGTGATTTGAAAAGCTGTATAGCATCACTTAGAACTGCAAGGACTATTAAAGTTAGACTTTTATGGTGTGGAGGAGACATTCTAGTGTCAGTGGAGGACGCAGTGGTATGTCCTTACATGTCACACATAGTCCACTGGGAGCAAAAAACACTGAGCCAATATTCTGCTGAATTCTGTTCTCATCTCTGCCACTGCTTTAAGTAGCAATTTGGGAAAGCCTTTCAACACCCACAGGAGGCTTGTAAATAACTATGATCTTCATTTTCCATGTGACTAATGATGTTTGGTGATATTAGAAGTCTTGCCCAAGTTAATTTTTTGAACACTGGTCTCAACCTCCATAACACACTTAGGGTACATTTACACAGCTGGGGTAAAGCCGAAATAAACTAAGCAACTATAGCTACATCATTTGTGTAGCTTAAGTCAAAATAGCTTATTTCGGCTTTTGGCACGATCTACACGGTAGGAAGTCTGAGAAAGAGCACTCTTTCTCTGACGTCCCTTACTCCTTGTGAAATGAGGGTTACAGGAGTTGGAGTAAGATGTCCTCCAGCTCAACATTATTTCGACATTATATCGAAATAACTGCTTGTAATGTAGATGTGGGCTATGTTATTTTGGAATAATGATGTACCCTCATTCAACAGGACCACAGTACAACCAAAGCACTGACCTTAAGATGTGTTTAAAAATTCCTCCATCAGTAAAGTGGGAATAATCCTCATATTTGCTTCGCTATGGGAATGTGAGTCGCAAATTGATATTTGTACAAAGCTTAAAAAACAAGCAGTACAGAAGTGTTCATCATGAGATGCTGCTTGCAGAGATTAATACTGCATAGCTAGAGAGATGAATCCCTTTCTGATCCTAGCTCTATTGCCTTCTGGAGAGTCCAGGAGGAAGATGGGGGAGTCAAGGGGAACTTGGGCATGGGAGGAGAAAGGATTATTTGGCCGAGGTGAGAGAGGCAAATCTCAACAGAGATAAAAAGATACAATAGAACAGCAGTGAAGACCTTTGGCAGTGCTGTGGAGGGAATGGTAGTTGGCTTCAAAACCTAAAATTTAGTGGTAAAATACAAGCCACACTAAAGTCAATAGCAAAAACCTCTCATTGGATGGGACAGGATTTCACTCTAGACTTGCAATATTGGTCTTTCAGGCATGAGAAAGTCCAAATCAGGCAAGGGTGACTCAATTCTTCAGCATCAAGGTACATAAATTGACTTTCATGCTGTTTACACTATGGATTTTTCCAACTTCCCATCTGCTCTGGCTGGCTGGCTAAGAACCCATGGTGCATTTTACAATAGTTTGAGCCTTGCCAGGTCTCCTGTAAGCAATCAGCACCACCATCTGCCCCACCTCTATCTATAGCTGCTTTATAAAAGCATTGCTTCTTCAGTTGAATTGAAAGTTACAGCCAGTTATGTTATATAGGGAAAATGCCTAGCTCTTGCTAATATACTGCCAGTGACTTGTATAATGGCTGTATATGTGTTGTCAAAGAAACAGTCAGTTATAGTTCAACTTTCCTTGCTGGGGCAGGAGGAGGGGGTCAGCACTGAACCTCCCTCCCACCCCCCCAGCCCCAGGATCTAGGGCAGTTGGGTCATGACCCCTTCACAGAAATGGGAATTGATGGAGAACTGGTGACCAGAAAATGCACCAAAGAGGCCAAGGAAAGAGACAGTGCAGCAGCCTACTCAGACCAAGGAAAACTTAAGGGCACATGCAGCGCCACTGAATGAGGCCCAAACACAGCACCTGGAGAGAGCATTCAACAGGAGAAGCTTTACCACAGCTCTGACATTATCCTTGCTGTAGGAAAGATCCTGCTGAAATTCAGTGAAGTTTTTCCCTTGCTTAGTGCTGCTGAAGTCGGCCTTAGGACTTTGATGCAAGCCAGTGGGTATATTTGTATAGTAAGCTGCCAGAGCCGACTGGAGAAATGCTTTCTATTTGTCTGATTTTTTTCTCCTCCAGATATTTGGCCAGACAGAATGAGGGAGAAGCAAATACGGCTGCACTTTTTTTAACAGCAAAGTTGTTGGCTCCTCATCTTGTCTGAATTCAGAATGTCACAACAGTTTTCAAATAATTGTGTTCTTTGACTTACTTAAAATAGAGGAATTAATCACATAACTTTCAACTCAGTGGGCCAATCTGATTAAAGACTCAGTGGTTTGTGGGAAAAGGTGAGGAAAAGAAGCTAGTGAGGTGAACTGGCTATTAATCTCATCTCCCAATGCAGCTACTAGTAAAACAATTCTAGCCTATACATATTTACCTTGTGTTAACAATGCCATCGACTTGAAATTGGAGATCTTCTAACTTAAAATCTAATTAATTTTAAAATTGCTGATATTACCCCTGCCCCTGAGCCCCTCCCAGTTTTGGGGCATTACAATAATATTTTCTTATATTTTAAAAATGCTTTTCTCCACTGCTGCATGAAAGACCCACTCTAACACAGGAAACTAATTGACCACACAAACAAAACTGATGACATACAGGGTTCTGTAAAATTTTATCTGATCTTTCAACATTAAAATAATGGTGTAATATACACCACCACCAGAAAATAACTTCTGGTCAAAGTGTGATTCTTAAGCTGATAGAAGAATGTGATTTTCTTATGCTTTGTTATGCTGTTTGGCCAATGTGTTTCCTCATCAAGTTGTAGATAATAGTAAATGAAACGTTCCTGCTGAAGGGATTGTGCAGTTCTATTTGCTATGTTGTTTAAATCAGATCATCCTGCAAAACTCCCTCACTACACATGTTATTCAACCATTTCTGAGGGCAACACCCCTGACAAAGGGGGGGGGGGGGAAATGGTCAGGAAACTGTACTTATCCTGTCTTGCCACAGAGTGTCACCCTTACTCTATGTGTTGCTTTGGTAGGCAGTATTTCTAAGGAGTGCAAAAACAGCTTAATTAATAATCCTATCTCACTACCCCACATTGTGCTATTGAAGGACAATGTTGGTGGTTGTTGTAATAATGTAATGATAGATGGAAATTGTAGTAAGAGACTAGACTTCGTTTCCTGGTCCCCTTGTGTAATTACAAAAGGTGGATCTTTGGCACATGATGGGGATCAATAGCCAATGACGCCAATGGCTGCTGTTAGTCACGATCTGACTCTAGTGCATCTGTTCACCTATAGGAAAGTTAAACAGTGAGATGGCAGAAGATGTGGACCTCTTATGCTGTACATAGTAACAGACACCCATATAATCTTCTTGAAAACCTTTATGTTTACAAAATACAACATAACAGAATCCAATCAATTCCCCCAGATTACATAGAGGACAGGTGGATCTGGATATCTGTCCTTTTTTAGGTACAGCATTTCCAAAGACACATGTTTTGGTGCAGAACCTACCACCAGCTCCTTAAACAGAAAAGTCAAACTTGCACAGAGTATGAATAGTGTAGGTCTAAAACTATTATCTGAGAACTCTTAGAATTTGTTTTCATTCTTTTTTTTAGTCTTGTCCCATACAGACACAATGTTGACTCCTTCAGCAAAACTAAACCACCAATGTCACTAGGAGTCATGTGACAGAAAATGTAGTGTGAACGAAGAAGCAGCCTGTATATTTAAGTCTCTCATTTGTTACTGTCATTCGACCACTTCAGAGAGATGGTCCGTATTATTTTAGTCAAAGAACCAACGGAGATAGTTCAGGAGTAGCTACACACCCAAAAGCAGTTTTATCCATCTTTGTTAATGATCAGAGCCATAGTTGGAGCACTAAGAACAGCTTTAACACTGTGTTACAAAAGGACTATCATCATGAGAAACTACATTAGAATGGTAGGGGAAGTAATGGCTGATGTGGTTATTAAAAATTTAGAAAAACCTAGGCTCTTAATCCTGCACCTATTGAAGTCATTGACTTTTTTTTTTAATTGGAGCAGGATTAGTCTCCTATTTCTTTCCACAAAGCACCTGTTAATGGGAGACTTACTGAAGCATAAAGGATATGTGCTATGGAACAGAGTTGTTTATGATAGTATCCAAAGCAAGATTTCTATAATCACTTCTCTTTTTTCAAGAGCATGGCCTGCAGCTGTGATTAAATTTCAACAGATGTTTTGTTTAACTTAATAGTATGTGACCCAGATATAAATATCACCGTGGTAGCCTATGAGTTGGTATTGTAATCTATACTAGCTGGAAGACAGCAAGGCAGAAACAGCTAACATGATATCCCTGATACTAGTAGGAAGTTGCCATAGCTACAAGGTGAGTCATATATGAAAAATGAAAAGCTGAACTCTGACTAGGCTGACATTATGATATTCTTGTATTTTAGTTTAAGCTATAATGATCTGTTTTGGAGGACTAACAAAAAGAAATAAATCAGACTCGACAGCATCCAACTCTTGCTTAGCAAAATTTGAATTTCCCCCTACAAAATTAAGTTTAGGGAGAAATAGCTCAGGGAACTTCTATGTCACATCAGATATTTATTTTATGGTCCCTTTATGCACATTCAAAAGCCTTTGAGATTCTGATAATTGTTTAGCAAGTGGACTGAGAAAACAGAAGGTAAACACACAAAGAGAGACAACAGGATTTCGTTCTCTCCTCCCCCCCCCCACACACACACAAACAATAGAACATACAGCATAAGTAGCTAATAAAAACTCCCCAACAAGCTAATAGAGAGACTGATCTTCACCTCAACTTCAGAACTGCATGATAATAATTTCATTTGCAGTGTACAGTGTGAGGGTTGCTTGTTTAGTTTCCAAAATTATTTAAACACAATGGAAACAAATCTCCTGTAAATAGTTCTTGCAAGTTCTGGACACTTTTCAACACTCTACATATAAAATACTATAGGTGCAAAGAGGATGACTTTGGTGATATAGTCCCCATCCTATTCCAAATAAAACTACATACTTAAAGGAAAAAAAACACTCTGCAAGTCACACCTCACGAGGACGGGTTTATTAACAAAAAAGAAATTCCAAGTAATATTGCATGCACACTCCAGCCTACGCCTTGTCCTCAGGGTTGTTTCCTCCTGAAGTTCCTTCCCTCAGCTCCTGCCTGTCTCAGGTTCTTTCTCTGTCTGAGGATAGAATCTAATAAGCCCCAGTGAGTCAGCGCCAATTACCTGCAGCTCCAGGCAGGGTTCCAACAATAGGAGAATCCTGGCACTCACTGCAGCATATCTGTAAGAAGCCCAAAATGTTAAGGTTATTAATCATTTAAATGCCACATGATCTACAGCAGTTGGGATTCCACAGAGCATGGAGACAGAATTTCAAAGCCATGTTTGCCAAAAATAAAGTAGGCAACATTTTTAGAAGAATTTTCATAGGAACATGGGAATTAACAGTCTGGATCAATTGCAAGGTCCATCTAGACTTAGCATCCTGCCTTCAATAGTGGCCAGTACCAAATACCCCAGAAGCAGCATTTACCAGCAAGCAGCCCACTCCACCTCCCCTCTTTACCAGGAGAGCATCCAAAGACTCTTGTGTGGTCTTTGAGAGGCAAACTGGGACCTAATGTATAAGAAAAGACACCTGCTAATTGGATGTTCCCTTCCCTCTATTCAATTCCTGTCACAAGAGTAGGCATTCATAAGTGAGAACGAACATACTGTGATATTCTATTGCTGAGCAGTCATTAAATAACCTAAATTCTTCCTCCTTTAAATGTGGACCCATGAAATTCTTAATAGTCCTGCCTCATTCCTTCAGCACCTCATATCATCGCCCTCAATTAGTAGTGAATTCTATGGGAGTTGAGGTGGCTCAGTGAGTATCACATAGGATCAAAATCTGAATTTTATTAGTTTCTTATTCATCATTGCTGTCACCAGCAATGATCTATCACCCTCTGAACAAGCTACCTTTTCCCTATCAATCATATGCTGTCCTCCTGGCCTGGCTCAGAAAGCTTGATGATGTGTCAGAGTAAGAGCCACACACATTTTTTTCATGTTCAAGATCTTTTGGAGAATTATATATTTAATTGTAACTGCTGTTGGGGGAAGGGCACTGTTGTTCTTGTGTTCGCCATTATGATTTTTCAGAAGTTGTCATTGACCTTTCTGACGCCCTGTCATGAGAGGAGCAGAAAAACCGAGGTCATCACCTGATCTTAGTCTGCACAGCAACAAGGGGTGCTCACCCAGCCCTCAAGGCTCTTTTGCTACTCCGAGATGCTGAAGGGGCATCTCTGTTGCAAACCCTTCAGGCAGTTGGGTTGTTTCTCTGGTTGGGAGATCAGAGAGCTTTAGCCAGAGGACCTGTGGGACGTGGTCTTGCAGTGGTGGAACAACCCAGATGCCCATACCTAGTAATGGCTATCAATAATATACTTGAATCATCATGGTTTATAATACATTAATATTGCATTAACAGTTGTATTGCCAAGAGGCAATGGTTCTTCCCTTAAGGGATTCGGAGGCAATAAGCACACAAATTGGGTGAAGGCTTAAAGATTTTACTAAGCAAATATTAAGGTAAAATACAATGCTTAATATTAGAATAAAATACCATGAAGCAAATCTTAGAATAAAATACAATACTTATTAAGCCTAAGCAAATCTTAGAATCAAATGTGATGCCTATTAAGAAAATACAATGCTTATTAAGCCTAAGCAAATCTCAGAATAAAATGCAATGCCTATGTCCCTTCTGTCTGAAGAAGGACAGCGGACGGACCCCAGTGGCCAGTGCGTAGCACCTTCTGCGGCTTTGGTCTACGCCAAGGTTCCAATGTTAGGAATATCCCCGGCACTTATATACTGTTGGATCTACAATAATCACCCCTGTTGTTTTGAGAACCTAACAAGATCGTTGATACATTGCATATTTTCCCACATCCAATAACTAGCTTGTTGATACTTTGCATATTTTCCCAGGCCAAATAATTAGCATTATCAGGTGGGAAACATTCAGCAAAGATAGCTATGTGATCTTCCCAAGCCCTCCTGCACTCCCATACCAGGTGCATGGCCTTGGGACCTGTCCCAGAACTAGTTGAAAGTCAAACAGTGCATTGCTACACTGTACCATCTTGAGCAAATAGCTAACTCTTTGGGTATGTCTACACTTGCACCCTAGTTTGAACTAGGGATGCAAATGCAGGCATTCGAAATTGCTAATGAAACGGGGATTGAAATATCCCGCGCTTCATTAGCATGATCTCGCCGGCGCGGTAGTTCGAATCACATCTGATTCGAACCACGAGTAACGTTAATTCGAACCAAGGGGGTTGGTTCGAACTAACACGTCCCGGCGCACTCTTCCTGGTTCGAATCAGCTGTGATTCAAACTCGCGTGCTGGCGAGATCATGATAATGAAGCGCGGGATATTTAAATCCCCGCTTCATTAGCGATTTCGAATGCCTGCATTTGCATCCCTAGTTCAAACTAGGGTGCAAGTGTAGACATATCCTTGGAGAATAACAAAAGAATAATAAGAAGCAAAAAGCACAAATGGCTGCCTAGAGCATCCAGGCCTGTAAGAAAATGCAGGCACAAAAGGAACGATTGTGGTGCACCACCTAATTTCCTCGACCTCACAATCGTCTTCCGCATTTCCACTACAACAGTGTTTGCATTTAAGGGAGTACAGCTGAAATCACAAAGAGTCAAAGAATACAGAAGTTAAGAGTCATATGGCAATAGTAAACTGTGCTTAAGATACAAGATTTAAAATATTAAGATACACTATCAGAAGAAAGGGAATACAATATACTACCTATATGCAAGGAACATGGATAACAAAATCTTCAATGCAGGAATAACTTGCAGAGATTCTAAAGTGATAGGACCTGTTGTGTTTTGTCCTCACACTAGAAGATATAGGCCTTTTTTTTTTTTTTTGGATTGTGTGTGTG
Organism: Pelochelys cantorii; assembly: GCA_032595735.1. Lineage (NCBI taxonomy): Eukaryota > Metazoa > Chordata > Testudines > Trionychidae > Pelochelys > Pelochelys cantorii. Next base: position 61,480,133 of record CM064330.1, read on the forward strand.
TTTCAGTGAAAGTATTACAATTTCCCTCACACAAGTGGCCCTGGCAGCAACTCCTATAACCTGCAGGCAGGGGTGTGCACAGGAATAAAAATTTGGCTGCTGTTGGAGGGACACTTTCAGTGCTGCGGTGGCAGGAGCACCTGCCTCTCCCCCTACAGATCTGGGGCTAGAGAAGCATCCTTAGGGCCACAGAAGCTGTTATCTGCTGCCCTGAGCCCAGAGGAGTTCTGTGCCTGAGCCTGATGGGTTGGTCAGGGTTTGGAAATCTGCACCACTTACTCAGAATCTCATTAAATGTTTTGTCAACTCTAAGTTGTCTTGGGTTCACCTAAAGTGTTTTGTTAAATATTAGCTTTTTTGCTTTTTAGAATTATTGGCTTTCTAGACTAATAGTTCTCTCTTGCAAAAGAATCTTACGATTCTTGGAATTAGAGAAAGTGAATTTAACTTCCGTTTTCAGTCTCAGGTTTGGCTTTTAATAAAAAGTATTAACATCTATAAAAAGATTACAGTCTCAAAGGAAGCTCAGGCTGACACAAGCTTCTCCTACTCTGATGTATTTTATAAGTGCTTCTCTTCTTTGATTACATGGAAGAATGGTAGATCTTTTCCTGTGGGTCAAGTATTGCTTGCAAAAACTGACAGCTATGATCTCTTTTCTAAAAAAAAGACCGAGTCAGTGCTACCAAGAAAACAACGCCATGTTTCTAACGTATTGAGGGAGTGGGAAATGCCAAGTCAATGCAGCTTGGTCTGTGACGAATATTTCCAATGATGGTGTTTTGCTTTACATGGTGGTATATCTTAATGAAGAATCGTATTTATTTTGAATGAAATGAATAGATTGGAATTTAAAAAGCTATGCTGTATAATTCAAAGTGAGAGTGAAGTGTGATTTAAAACCAGTGCCTTTTGTACCCTGCAAAGTGAGAGTCAAGTGTGAAAAAAAAAATACAGTATCATTTTATTAGGTAATACCTACTTTCCAACATCGAAAAAAAGCATGCTGTACCACAGGACCCCCGCTTTGTCACCTTGTTTGTTAGGATTTGAAAACATTAAGAGACCTTGAAAAGCCATCTCCCCTAATATATTGTCTAGTATTGCAACACTCTTGACAGAGCTGGGTTGGAAGGACAGGTTTCTATAGTTGTCTTTGCATGCCCAATGACAAGGGGACAAAGAGGGCAGCTGCTCCTGAGCCTACCGCTGTAAGAGGGACCCTGATTCCTGCTGCCTCTACAGTGCATGGCCTGGGGGAGGAGCTATTTCAAATAGCAGCAGTGGAGCAACCATACTACTGCTATTCTGAAATTATTTTGAAATAACAGGCTAGCTGTGTGGACACTTGCATAGTTATTTCAGAATTACGGACGTTATTCCAAAATAACGCTGCTGTGTAGACGTACCCTAGGTGGCACTGAAGGGCTGTGTTGGGGAGGCTGGCCTTAGCCTCATCCTTTCCACCCAAGAGCCCGCCCCCACCCCCAGGGCCCCAGACCTTCCCCCCCCCCGACCTTACCCAGGGCATGGCAACATTCAATATTTCTGTGCATTAGGACTCTGTGGGCTCGTCTAGACTATGCTGAAGTTTCGAAAGAGGATATGCAAATTCTGCAGGAATTTGCATATCTTCTTCTGATCTCACTTCCGAAAGCAGAGCTTTTGAAAGTGAAAGTAGTCGGGAAGTGTTTTTTTCGGCAACCCCCCCCCTTTTTTGAGAAGCCACGTAAACCTCATTTTTTGAGGAAGAGCAGCTTTTCGAAAAAGGGGAGGTTGCAGAAAAAAAAACACGTCCCAACTACTTTCACTTTCAAAAGTGAGATCTAAAGAAGATAATTTGCTTATCCTCTTTCGAAACTTCAGCATAGTCTAGACATAGCCTGTGTGTGTATTGTACTTGCCCAAGTTGTTTCTCTCCTAAAACCACATTTAGGATTCAGCCCCACAATGGAATGGAGCAGCTGATCAAATCACACACAGCAATATTATCCAGCTATTTAGACAAGAAAGTGAAGAATGCCATGTCCAGTTACAAATGCAGGAAAAGTTGGGGCAGGCAGAATGTAACCACCCAGCAGGGAATCTGGCCAAGACGCAAGAGGTAACAGCTATTTTTGCCTCAGAAGGGTAGCCATGTGTGACACTTACCATTAGGACCTGTGATCACCAGGAGATGATATATAATGACTATTGAACTTTTTAATTTGTATGTACCATATCAGGATAGCTAAACTATCTTGTTCAAAAGTGAGGACTCATAGCTTGGTTCATTCCTGAAGTAGGAAAAAAATCTTGCCATAGATAGATGTTGCAAATGTTATTGGTCCATATCAATATTTTTAATAATCCCATTTATCCAGCGCTCATCAAGTAGCACTCAAGTTTCAACACATAAATAAAGACTTCCCGAATCTTAGCAGTATAGACCAGTGTCTCTCAAACTTTTTTTACAAAGTACCACCTTTAAAAAAATTATAAGTACCCCCAGTACCTGCAGTTTTCAGACACACAATTTTTTTCTACCATTGCAGCACATTTAAACAACTTAATCGTAGCTGGGTGGGCAATGAAATTTTTGTGTGTAAAAAGTACAAAAATAATAAAGCGCTGTAAAACTTAAAACAAAAATTCAGTTTTCTTCAAATTTCAGCTGTGTTGACGTACCCCGCCAGACTACCCTCAAGAACCCCTAAGGGTACTCACACCACTGGTTGAGAAACACTGGTATAGACAAAGCAATCAAGGACGATGGGGGAAAGACAGTAAGTGATATTGATATCTGAGGAACTAGATTCCAAACAGAAATACATAATTAAGTCCTAGACTTTGTTCCTTTGTGCTACTTCCCAACACACAAAACAGTGGGAAGGGAAGGAATCTTGATGCATTGGGGAAAACTACTATTGTCAAGACAATGTGCATTTTAATGAAACAGCTATCCAAATTATAATAGAACCTGAACATTTTTTCATTCTAAAAAGGACACTGCATACAAATTAGACTGGTCCCTGTAGTTGCCCTAGGCCCTCTTCAAAAGGGCTCATTGTCTAACAAGTACACAAGAATAGCTATACTAGGACAGACCAAAGCTCCATCTAGCCAGTATCCTGTCTTCAGGTGCCCTCAGAGGGGATGAAAAGAACAGGGACTTATCAAGTGAGCCATCCACGGTTGCCCATTCCCAGCTTCTGACAGAAGCTAGGCATACCATCCCTGCCCATCCTGGTTAATGACCATTGATGGACCTATCCTTCATGAATTTATCTCACTCTTTTTCTTAACCCTGTTATAGTCTTGTCTTCACAACATCCTCTGGCAAGGAATTCCACAGGTTGATTGTGCATTGTGTGAAGAAATACTTCCTTTTGTTTAAAACCTGCTACCCATTAATTTCATTTGGTGACCCCTAATTCTTGTGTTATGGGAAGGAATAAATAACTTCTTTATTCACTTTCTCCACACCAGTCATGATTTTATAGACCTATATCATATATTAGTCGTCTCTTAGTTGTCTCTTTTCCAAGCTGAGAAATCCCAGTCTTATCAATCTTTCCTCATATGGCAGCCATTCTATACTCCTAATCATTTTGTTGCCCTTTTCTGAACGTTTGCCAATGCCAGGATGTCTTTTTTTAGATGAGTTGACCCTGTCTGCATGCAGTACTCAAGATGCAAGCGGACCATAGATTTGTATTTAGGAAAGACAATAGTCTCATTCGCTATTGCTTTTTTAAGAATTCCCAACATTATTTGTTTTTTTGACAGCTGCTGCACATTGTAGATAGTTCTCTGAAAACATCCACTCAATGACTACACGATCTCTCTCAAGTTGTAACAGCTAATTTAGTCCCCATTATTTTATATGTATAGTTGGGAATATGTTTTCCCAAAATGCATTACTTTGCATTTATCAACACTGAATTTCATCTGCCAGTTTGTTTCCCGATCACCTAGTTTTGAAGTGTTTCAGTCTGCTTTGAACGTCACTATCTTGAAGAGTTTTATATCATTTGCATATTTTGCCATCTCACTATTTACCACTTTTTCCAGATCATTTATGAGTGTGTTGATGTATCTGACGTGATAATAGAGGGGATGGGACTAGATCACCAACTTCTCACCCTGAACCTGTTGCCTCATGGGGCCAAAAACTGTCCTTCCTGGGCAGCAAGGAAATCCTCTGGCTTGGGCGTTGTGACGAATCACAACCTCTATTGTGCTGATAGACCCTTAAGATTTCATTGCATTGCAATATCTCACTAATGCCTCAGTGATTTAACAAGGAGGTGAATGATGTGTTTTCATATATTTAGCTCCTAATATGTACAGTGAGGAATCTGTCACTTAAGTCCTAGTTAATATTTGTCCCCACACAAAAACCACCACACATCAGAAGTGTCAGTATCTCAAGAAAGCGATGGCTGAAGAAGCAACCAGTTTGCAAATCAGACCCTGCTAACATACCTTAAACCAATCTTTAATTAACGCTGCTAATTTGAAATGGTACTAAAGTTTATCCTCCCTAAAAAAATTGGATTATAAAACTAAATGTCTCTTAATTTTAACAGCATCTCAGTACCCACATAATGTTGTAGAGGCAGCATAGTGGCTGAAGCCTCTAAATCAAACAGACAAAATATGTTAGAACAAGGATATGTAAACAAATGTGACCTTAATGTTGGATGAAACTGGATTCTCTTACTCTGTGTCATTGTAAAACCAGAACTTCTTTGACAATTCAAAGAGAAGGGGGAAAAGAGTGGGAACCAGAACAGATTCTATGAACACTACACAGCCTGGTTTAGTTCCAACTTCAAGGGCCATTTTGCACACAGGTTGCAGGAGCAGTCCACAGGTTTACACAGACACCATCCAAGCCTGGTTCAAAGACATGCTATCATATCGCTCAGGGCCTTTGGCCTTTTGTTAAAGTTGTATAAACTGTAACCTGAAAAATATTGTTCATGGTGACACTATCTTTGCTCACTATAAATAAAAGTGCTTTTTAAAAACTCTAAAAATTCCCTCTGTGGTCCTGGAAATGCACTGGTGTTGTGTTGGATGTGACTTCCCACAATGCGAGATGCTGCCTCTTACCATGTGCCCTGGATTGAGGGGATAGCCAATGACATGTTCTTCTGTACAAGGTGGACTGGTCACAGAACATGCTTATATACAGATGTGTTCAATATAAGATCTTTTAATGCTCTGCCAGGGATGACTCCTGTTATTTTATGCACAGTGACACCTAATGGAGGGACAGTATTTTACAGTTTATAGTCCATCACAGTGAGCAGTAGATATATCTGAGAATCCTCAGTTTTGGAACATATTCCCCTCCTTTTGGTCATAAACTAGCCTAAGTTTTCTGACCCTTCAGGTTTAACTATTACCAAAGTTTAGACAAAAAGAAGGCTTGATGGAGCTAACATTTATGAAAGAAAGGCATTTTGTCGGAACAACATGGTGCTGGAGATGGCTGGTTATTAAGATGATGAACTTGTTGAATGCTGACAGTTCTCTTTCAGTATAGAATCCTTCCTTAAATATTTGTGCTCACATTTTAATCCTCTCCAGTCCTTCCTTGAAATTCCCTGGGAATTACATTATGCACCCTAATGTTAGTGGTTTACTGTGATAAGACAGGCACTTATATCACAACACCGCTGGTGTCAACCCTGGCATCACTCTGTGCACATCCCCTGCTGCCTCAGTTTTTCCTTATGGTTATTGGTAAGGGCAGTGAAGCCATTGTATAGTGAATGGTGTCCCTTCAGGTGTCTGGTTTATTTGATCAAAGACTAAACAGACATGCAACAAGTATTCATGCTTAGGGTGTGTCTACACAGCAATTAAATAATACAATCTGTCCATGATGTCAACAGACTGAAGCTCAGGCTATGGGGCAGTTAAATTGTGGTACAAATTTTTGTACTTGGGCTGGAGCCCAGGCTCTGGGATTCTCTCCATCAGAGTCCCGGAGCCCAGGCTCCAGCCAGAGCCCACAGTTCAACTACTGTTAACCACCCCAGTGCCCCATCGCCCAAAACCCACAAACCCAAGTCAGAGGACACAGGCCAGCCAATGTGTTTAAGTGCAGTGTAGAGATACCCACAGCGTCCTAGCTGCCAGTTGTGGGGAAGCAGGGGTGGAGAAGAGGCAGGGGGAAGAGAGCTGGTTAATATTAGTCTATCTACCCCACTTGAGTCCCCATGGTCCAGATTTTCACCAGTACGGCCCTCTCAACTCAATACCCACTTCTGGAGTCAGGCCTCCTGCCTCCACCTGAAGTAGGCTTCCTTTTTTGGAGTCAGGGCTCCTGCAGATAGCAAACCACTGTAGTTCTTCTCTGCAGCACTATATAATTCCCCAACAACCTGGGCCTCTTGTTCTAGCTGATAAAGTCCTTTATGCCACTCCAAGCCCTTTGGGGACCTGCTCCTTTCCAGAGGACATTTTCTCACTAACCAGCTCCCCTAAGAGAACCCTTTCCTCAGAAACTTCTCTATGTTCTCTGGGGCTTCCCCTTTGAACTCCCAGAAATCATTATTTGTTCCAGGTGCTCCTTCACTAACTGACCACCACCCAATCACCTAAGTAATTAACTACTCACCCATACATCTGGATTGACTTATTCTTTTTAACAGAGTCTGTCAGGGGGAGGCTGGATGCCTGACACCCTCAAGAAGGGCCACCTACCCTGCACATAAGAACATAAGAACGGCCGTACTGGGTCAGACCAAAGGTCCATTTAGCCCAGCAGCCTGTCTGCTGACAGTGGCCAGCACCAGGTGCCCCAGAGAGGATGGACCGAAGACAATGATCAAGCGATTTGTCTCCTGCCATTCTTCTCCAGCCTCTGACAAACAGAGGCCAGGGACACCATTTCTATCCCCTGGCTAATAGCCTTTTATGGATCTAACCTCCATGAAATTATCTAGCTTCTCTTTAAACTCTGTTATAGTCCTAGCCTTCACAGCCTCCTCTGGCAAGGAGTTCCACAGGTTGACTACATGCTGTGTGAAGAAGAACTTTCTTGTATTAGTTTTAAACCTGCTACCCATTAACTTCATTTGGTGTCCTCTAGTTCTTCTATTATGGGAACTAATAAATAACTTTTCTTTATTTGCCCTCTCCACACCACTCATGATTTTATATACCCCCTCAGTCTCTTCTTTTCTAAACTGAAAAGTCCCAGTCATTTTAACCTCTCTTCATATGGGACCTGTTCCAAACCCCTAATCATTTTAGTTGCCCTTTTCTGAACCCTTTCCAAGGCCAAAATATCTTTTTTGAGGTGAGGAGACCACATCTGTACACAGTATTCAAGATGTGGGCGTACCATAGTTTTATACAGGGGCAGTAAGATATTCTGGGTCTTATTTTCTATCCCTTTCTTAATAATTCCTAGCATCCTATTTGCCTTTTTGACCGCCACTGCACACTGTGTGGAAGTTTTCAGGGAACTATCCATGATAACTCAAAGATCTCTTTCCTGATTTGTCATAGCCAAATTAGCCCCCATCATACTGTACGTATAGTTGGGGTTATTTTTCCCAATGTGCATTACTTTACACTTATCCACGTTAAATTTCATTTGCCATTTTGTTGCCCAATCACTCAGTTTGGCGAGATCTTTTTGGAGTCCCTCACAGTCTTCTTCTGTCTTGACTATCCTAAACAGTTTGGTATCATCCGCAAACTTTATCACCTCACTGCTTACCCCTTTCTCCAGATCATTTATGAATAAGTTGAACAGGATTGGTCCCAGGACTGACCCTTGGGGGACACCACTAGTTACCCCTCTGCATTCTGAAAATTTACCATTTATTCCTACCCTTTGTTTCCTGTCTCAATCACAGTTCTCAATCTATGAAAGGACCTTCCCTGTTATCCCATGGCAATGTAATTTACACAAGAGCCTTTGGTGAGGGACCTTGTCAAAGGCTTTCTGAAAATCTAAGTATACTATATCTACTGGGTCCCCCTTGTCTGCATGTTTATTAACCCCTTCAAAGAACTCTAATAGATTAGTAGGACATGATTTCCCCTTTACAGAAACCATGTTGACTGTTGCCCAACAAATTATGTTCTTCTGCGTGCCTCACAATTTTATTCTTTACTATTGTTTCGACTAATTTGCCCGGTACAACTCTATCATTGACCTCCCACTGAAATCTGTAGCATTTTTACATACATGCCTGATGGGTCCATGTCTACACTTTTTTTTCTTTTGCACTACCAGAGCTATTTAATGTAGCTATTTGCACTAGTATATACCTAATGTATCTGAGCTGCACCTATAGAAATTATGAATTATACCTGTGTAGTTTACCCTGTAAGCTGTGGTTTACTCTACTTCAGTGCACCCCTATTACAAATCTGTACCAATGGAGCTATGTGAAATCCCCACAACCCTCCTCCAAAAATACCTAGGAAAATCCCCACCTCAGTGTAGGCAATTGCTCCCCACAGCAAAGGTGACCAACGTGGCACGTTGAACCTCTGGGATGGGGGGATAAAAGTGGGCAGTGCGTTGTACATTGCTCAGTAGCAACTCTCTGTCCAGTTCAGGAGCAATGTTAGCAACCAAAGAGGTTCTTTCTAATCCTATCTTTCTAAAAGGTAACCAGCATAATTCAGGGCTCAAAGACAGAGATGAAAAAAGGGGGTTGGGGAATTCAGGTCTTTTCAGGACCATCTCCCTTCTATACTTGCTAAGAAGAGAAAATCCTAGCAAAAGATGTTTTAGTTGGAATTGTAGCTACATGTACTACATACTACAAAAGTTTTTTATTAATCTTTACAGTGATAATACTGTATTCTAAACAAAATGTATTCATTCCCCACTGTCATGCACTTACACATAAAAACCAACAAAAGAAAAAAAAAGGAGCAAAAAAGCACATTCAAAGAGCAATAAGGTTGTGAAATGGTTTAGTATGATCTCTGGCCACAACTCATTTTTCCACTGCTGGTCCTGAACGACACCTGCTGGATCACTATGATGCCTCTATTAACAATGAAGTATTCTCGGATGCACATCGAACATTCAACAGCCCAGCAAGTGTATTATTTCTGGAGGTACAAGACAACAGAAATCAACAGTTAACTACTTCTGTAATGCATCATCTTACATGTAAGATGAGATGAGTCTGAACTCTGATTGTTTATTGTTTTTTATTAGTTTCTATTAGGTCCATGGGCCTAACCTGTCAGTAGGCATCTACATTTCCAACCACAGATATTTATGGGTTCATTTATTTGTATGTGTCAGATTTTACATCTGTACACACAAATCACAAATACCCATTTGCAGATCACAGTTAGGATCTGGCTGATACACACAGCAAGACATTTTATATAAAGAAAACTAAATATGCACATTCTACTGCAGTGTTGGCATGCCAAGCCAAGCGGTTTCAAAATATTATTTATGCTAAATAAATTAACTCGGTGCCATTTTAAGCTTTCTGCACTCTTCATGTTTTATTGCCTCTTAACCTGTGGCCCATCTTTAGGCCTTTACAAATTGAGAAATTGAAGCTGAATGGTATGCATAAAGTAATTTAAAAAAATAAGATGAAGCAAATTAGACAAAGATTTGTTTTTAATTTACATACGGTATAAATATCATGGTCAAAGAGAGCCATATTTGTGACATACGTAGGATCACCTTCTGCTGTACTATACATATACAAGTAAATGGAGTTACACAAATAGGAAAGCAGAATTTGATCCGGATATTAATTTTGATTATGTGCCTTTGTGAAGTTCCAGCAGGTGGCACCAGTGGCCATTGTTTTGCTTTAATCTTTACTGCTTATCACTGGGAAGATTTTATTTTGTATTCATTGTAGATGAATGTTTTAGATTGCTCTGTTTTGGTTATTATTGATGCTATCTTTCTGTATATTTGCACAACAAAAATATTAAATGGAATTATGGGGATATTATTTTAATCTTTGGGGCCCTATTTCAACCTCAGGATAGCATCCTTGAAACAGATCATCACAAGAATGCTTTATCGAGAAAGCCATTTGCAAGCCAAAGTAAAAGGCTGGATTTAAACAATTTTTAAGCTTTCCTGTTAGTGAATTTAATATAAACAACGACAAAGGCTTACCCCACAGAATACAGGATGAGATGAGGTTGAAAGAGGAAATGACTCATTGGTTTGAAAGGAGAGGAAGGGAGTTCCACAGAAACATGAGGCAGAAAACATTGTGGGAAGGAGAATGAGGGGTGGAATGGGCAGGTGGTTGTGAGGTCACAATATAGGTAGTTGTGAGGTCAAAGCAATGTATAAAAAAGTAGGAGGGTAATTTGGTAGCGCAGATACAAAGCCAGTTAAAGTGCTAGAAAGAGGAGTAATGGGCCTGGAAACTTACTTCAGTTGAAAGCTTCTTGGGGCAGGGACTGTTTTTGTTACTTGTTTGTACAGCATCTAGCACCGCGGGGAGGCATTGTTTGTGATTGGGAATCCCTAGGTATTATTGCAATACACATAAATAAAAGCTTCAGAGGGGTAGCCGAGTTAGTCTGTAACAGGAAAAACTAAAAACCAGAAGGTTTTAAATAAGACAAAGAGATGGTCTTAAAGTGTCAGGGGGTAGCTTCTGACCAACAGGAGTGACTACACAAGATTTAAAATAAGACAAAGAGATGGTCTTAAAGTGTCAGATGGGTAGCTGTGATAGTCTGTAACTGAATAAACTTAAAAAACAACAAATAGTCTTGTAGCACCTTAGAAACTAATAAAAAATGTAGATGATCATGAGCTGTCGTGGGCACAGCCCACTTCTTCAGTTGTTGGACATCCACTCTGGTCATCTAAAGTAGTGGGCTGTGCCCACGACAGCTCATGATACCATCTGCATGTTTTGTTAGTCTTTAAAGTTCTACCAGACTATTTGTTGTTTTTTAAGTTTTTACATAACAAATAAGTTCAGGATCCCCTGAAGTTTACCAGCTAGAAATGTTAGAATATTAGAAGAGGGGATTTCAATGATGTGATGAGAATAAGAAGTGATTAAAGGCCCAATCCTGCAAATAAAGCCACACAGGGAGATTTTTGCTTCTTTGAGAGTCAGGCCCTAAAGCACAATAAAGATCTCAGCAGGGGCAGGGGCAGGGGCAGGGGCAGGTGAGGATGGATTCCTGCAGTGACTCAAAGATGATAAGAGGCTGATATAAAGACAAGGGAGATGTAAAACTGAAATAAGAGAGCTTGGAGCCTTGGAATCAATGGTAACCCAAAGATTTCTGGCATTGGAAAGAGAGTGATAGCAAAGAAAGACAAAGGATTCCATCTGAAAGAATGAGTCAGATTTAGGCCTACATTTAGTGAAAAGTGGAAGGCCAAGTCTCTCATTGAAATTTAGCAGCATTATCAGTATTTACCTTTCTAAAAATTGGTGCACACCTTGGGAACCTCATCAGAAACTGAATGGTGATTAAGCAAATCTAAGCCTAGATCAGGGCGGGGAAGCAGGAAACTACGAAAATGCTACGAGTGTTGCTTAGAGAAAGGTTACACACAATAAACCCAAGGTTCCATAAGTGACTGCACTGGGCACAAAGGTTTGGTCCCAGCAACCTACATCAGCTGTTCCTCTCCACCCTTATATATGAGAATATACCCAATAATTACTCTGGAGATGGCAAAGGGGAGACTTTGCTCTGAAGTCAGGCCTTAATGTTTGTATACACCGTCAGACAGACATATGTGGCAATGCAGGATATTGTTGGGAATAACTCTGAGAATTCCAGTCCCACACAGCAACCGATAATATTTAGTATCTTCCACCAGCCATTCAACGACTCACAAATGCTGGTCTGGGGATACTGGCACTTAACATTCCTTTTCCAGGTATACCAGCTACAGGCTTGAAGACAGCTTTTTTCGGAAGATGATGGTTTATAAAGGAATATTGGGGGGAATCACACAAGTTTGTAATAACATAAATGGGCGTTACGTGTGAGGAGAGAATATACCCAAGTCTTTTAGTCTGAGTTATTTCTTCATATCAGGAATCTTTAAATCATGAGCCACACTGGAGAAACTTGCTGGGATGATGAGACACCCCGCCCTTCCCCCATGTCATTTATATGAACTGAAGCAGGCTGCAGCTGCACATAGAGGTGCAAAACTGAGTGACTGCAAGTACCAGAGAACAGTACTTCCACCAGAGCTGCTTGGATCATAATGGCACACTGCATGCTGGCATCTGTACTCAATGCACGACAAGCTACTAATCACTGGTAAAGACACCTGCAGCCTTGGGCCATAGTTCAGGATTCCCTGGAGCACCTCTGACAATGGAAGCTCTAGGGAACCAGAGTTCCCTATAAGCTGTGCGCTTGTGCAGCCACTCAGGAGAGATTTAAATGTTGCCCAGCTGATTAGCAGAGCACCCGCAGCTAGGCTGTGTGTTTCTCCTGCACATTCATACATGCCTCAGTGCACACAAAAATGTATTCTAAAACATGGATGGAAAAAATTAGAGGGAATGTTGCCCTAGACCCACATTTTAAATCAGCATTTTATAAACAAAGGGATAAGATTGGCTCATGTAACAAAGGTCTGTTGTGGCATCAGATGGATAATCTTCTGCTGCCTGATCCAAAGCTCACTGAAGCCAATGAAAAGTCATTCACTTTGGATCATCCCCTGCCAAACACCAAATAGCCCAAGTAACAATGTAGCTACACCAAAATATCACAGTGACAAAGAAGTTTATCTTGTGTATTCTGAAATAAAAATAAGACTCTTTGAAACAGAATAGCCGCACATAAAATCATGGCTAAGCATTAGTATTTTATTTATATATAACTGCACTAATTTGAAACTTGTTTAATTTTTTTAGAATGAAAAGATGCCTTGCTTCCGCACTGTGAATGACAGCTAGTGTTTATTTTTCTCACGTGGGGGAGACTTTGCTGTGTCAAATAATTATCCACTTATTCTTTAGGCTATTTCCCATCCCCCTACATTGTTTTGCAATTGGCCCGAGGCCTCTAAAGAGCAGGGCAAATCAAGCAGAGATTTCTCATCCAACATGTGCTGGTGATTCAGAGCAAAGGCATGAAGTGATTAATATGTTTCTAAAGTAACAGCATTGTGGGTAAGGGTGGGGGAGCAACTGCCTTCTTAATACAAATTTAAAACAAATCCACAACTCTGTGAGAGAGCTCCTGTATATTTACTGAGGGTCAAATCCTGAAAATCAGCGTAAATTCCATGTAACCAGGTTGTCCATTTAGGAGAATACATGGGGTAGCAGCCTCCAACCCCAAAGTACAGCTGGTGTACTAGCAGGCCACTGCGTCTACAGAAAAAGGAGTAGCTTTTGATTTTATGGAGCAACACTATGGATTGAGCCATTGCTAGCACCACCATGACAAACCCATGAAATCTATTCATCCCCTCTCCCCCACCCAGGGTTGCCAAATTTCTAATTCCAGAAAACTGAATGCCATTATTTCCCCCCACACACACACTTTCCCACCCCTTCCCTACGGCCCCACCTCTTATCTAAGGCCCTACCCCTGTTCACTCCATCTCTCCTCCCTCCTTCACTATCTCATCCTTGCTCATTTCACTGGCTCATTTCACCTGGCTGAGGTGGGAAGTTAGGTGAGGGAGGGGTTAAGGGCTGCTGCTAGGATGTGGGCTCTGGCGTGGGGCCAAAGATGAGGGGTTTGGAGTGTAGGAGGGGCTCTGGGCTGGGATGAAGGGCTTCAGGATGTGGTGGTGGGTTCTGGACTGAGGCAGGGGTTTCCAGTGTAGAAGAGATGAGTACTCTGGCTGGAAGCCCAGACTCTAGGGGGGACTGGGGATGAGAGATTTGGGGTGCAGCAAGGTGATAAGGGCTGGGGCAGGGGATTGTGGTGTGGGAGCAGGTGCAGGTTCCTGGAAAGAATTTGCATGCAGGAAGGGATTCATCACTGGGGCAAGAGACTGCAGTATGAGAGGGAGTTTGGTGTATAGGCTTTGGGCAGCACTTACCTCAGGTGGCTCCCAGAAACTGCAGCATGTCTCCTCTCCAGCTTCTAGGTGGAAACGAGGTCAGGTGGCTCTGATTGCTGCCCCATCCACAGGCCATGCCCCCACATCTCCCATTGGCCATGGTTCTTAGCCAATGGGAGCTGCAAAGTCAGCATTAGTGATCGGAACAGTGCACGAACCTCCCTGGCTACCCCTGAATTTAGGAATTAGAGGAGGAACATGCTGTCACTTCTGGGAGCCACGTGGAGCCAAGGCAGGCAGGGAAACTGCCTTAGCCCCATTGTGCACCAACCACATATTTAGTGGCCCTCTCGGCAGTACCAACCAAAGCTTCCAGGCTCCTTTTTCAACCCGGAATTCCAGTCAAAAAACGGACAGCTGGCAACCCTCATTCCTCCTTCCCCTTCCTGCACAGGGTGCAGAGTTCTCATGAGCAAACTCTCCATTATCTTTTCCCTACCCCCAGTACACTGGAAATATAGTATTTTTGCTGCATTTGGGACCTTAAATAGCTACACAGAGCTGGCTCCTGGGAGCAAAATGTAGCACAGAGTTTAGGTTGCAAGCTCTTTGGGGCCAGGAACTGTGTATTTGCCATTGGTAAAGCACTACACATCTTGTTTGTGCGTCAAAAGAAACAAATACTATTCTGCACAGCTGCTAGAAGTAAACAGTCTGAATGTTTGACTGTTAAGAGATTTCAGAGCAAACTGAATTCCCTCAACTTGGCAAACGTTACTGTGTTGATGTCAAGTACTTAACCAATTCCTGCACTGATGTGGAAATACTTTTCCCTGCAATGCAGTGCTGTCACATAATGCGGTGTTTAGGAGGCATGTGAAGCCAGTACATAGCTTGCAGGCTTAAAATAGAAATGACACTTACTTGCAAAAGAAATCATTGCAAATTAATGGAACATAATCCATTATTAAGATCCATTTTTGCTGCATCAGTTTAAAAAAGAGTCAATCCAGAGAGGAGAGACCCTAAAGCCTCAGGCACAGCAGAAAACCACATAGCAGAA
This sequence comes from Pelochelys cantorii, assembly GCA_032595735.1. NCBI lineage: Eukaryota > Metazoa > Chordata > Testudines > Trionychidae > Pelochelys > Pelochelys cantorii. Next base: position 61,495,171 of record CM064330.1, read on the forward strand.
GACCTAACCCTTCACCAGAGCTACTGGTTTCAACAGTAAGCTGAGAAAAACAAGAGCCAGCAGGCCTTCAGCAGAAAACAAAGCTGGTATGTCAGAGGCATTGCCACTTGCTGAATCATCCTTTGCTGGAGCGAACAAGCAGAAACGGATGCAGCAGGGCTGTGCTCAACTTAATGGAGACAAGAGTTGTTAGTATCAATGTGGTATTTTGTATTTACAGAATAGTAATGTGCATCAGGTATTGCAGTAAACGCAATTAATATTCAGCACAGTGAAACTTGTCATAACATCCCAGCAGTAAATTGGCCACTAAGATATTTTTAACTAAAGGTCAAATAAAACTATGCTGGAAAACTTTGGAGCTACTGTAACGTGATCACTTTTAGACCAAGGAACGATTATTGGAGGTAATTCTTAGTGCTGGTTTCAGTACATTAGAGTTCTGTACAGCTGATTACAGAAAGGAATATATTTTGCTTTAAAATATGTTGCATGTGTATTGTAAATATATGTTTACTTTTGCTTTATTGATTTATATTGATTGGCCTGTTTTACTGTAAAGCTCCCAGGATACTCTGATAGATGTGAGTATCTAAATTAAATGTATTATTGATTCTAACAATAACAATGTTAGCCCACTACAATAGGACGCTAGATATGCTATCATCTTATAATTTAAAGAGAAATATTCAGTTTTTATCTCTCATGCATTTAATTTCTGCTTAATATTAATTCAATTTTGTCACATTTTTTGATTATTCAAAAAAAAAATACATCCCATTTCCAAAGCTGTGCATGACTGTGAAACATTAATCACGCTTCTCATTTTCCCTTCCAAACAATCCTTGCTCCTTTTTTCTCCATTTTTGAAATAGAGGCAAGAATGCAACTGAAAAGCAGATTTACCCTGGTCCATAAAACCTTCAGAATTTTTTCCTCATCTAATTTAGATACTTTTTGTTTATTATTTTACATTGGATTGTTTTTCTACCAATGCATTAAATGTGGTAATAAATAAGAAAAAGATATTTGTAGATGAAATTGAATCTTGTACTCAGCACATTTTCCTTTAGAAGAAGAGCATCAGCTATACAACTGGGAATGCCAGAGCATGAGAGTAGGCGCATAGCGGCAGAAGGCTTTTGGTGGTTTCAGGGATTTAGGATACCATTAGAACAATGATAATTGTTTGGAGTCTTGGTCATTAATATTCATATAGGTTTTAGCATCTGGTGCTTTTGATGTTCCATTAGCTGTGGCACTAGTTAACCAAGTGGAGCATGATGTGAGCAGGGCAACTAAGATTAATGCTTAATGCAGGACAATGTCTACTGGCTGCCAAGTAAGTTTTTCCTGTATTTGAGGGAAGATTTGCTCTGTTAGGAACAAAAAATATTTTTGACTTTATTCCAGTTAACCAAAGACTTCCCTGCTAACAGGAGCAAGCTTAACAAGGTGGTTTGTTTTGGTTTGTTTTTTTCTGGCTCTAAAATGCACGGAGGCATTCATGTGATTTTGGATGAAAACAGCGCTGAGACTGGTTTGAGCCCTGGACTGAGGGAAATTATTAATACATTTTGTTTTCAGGGTTGATGCTGGCAATGTTGTAAGCTTTAACATCAGTATAGAAATAAGTAGTGGTGGACACTGGAGACTACCTGGTGTAGATGAGACTCAGGTGCAACTCCTTGCTGCTCCACAGATTTCCTGTAAGAACTTGGGCAAGTCTTAGGCCCCAATCCACAAAGGTACTTAGGTGCCTAAACCCCAGATTCAGGAAATCTCCAGTGAGGCATCTAAATTCAAATTTTAGGCTCTACCGTGATCCACAAAACTCCTGCCCAACCCTATAGGTGCCTCATTTTACTCATTGCTTAAGTTTTCAGGGTCAAAGTTTCCTCAGTGCCTAAATTCCTGCCTCTGGGCATGTGCACTGCTGACTCACTCTAGGCATCCAGACACCTATCTTCTGCTACGCCCCAGAGCAATTCACAAACCAGGGGAAATTTGTCTGCCTAAATCACAAAGGTCAGAGGCCACCTACTGGATCAGGCCCCATTCAAAATCTTGCCAGCATCACCACCAGAGGAGGTGATGGTGGTTTTTATCTTATAAGTTTTAGCCCAGTGGTTGGAGCAATCACTTGCAATGTGGGAGAGCCAGATTCAGTTCCCCCCTATCTTTAGAACGGGGAGAAAAGATTTGAATAGGAGTCTCCCACTGCTCAGGATTATAGTTTTCAGTATAGATATGCATAACTTCTTAAATATTATCCATACATTCATTTCATGATTACAATGACCAACAAGCTACTTGCTCTCAGCAGACACCTCCCATGCTAACCTGTTGACCAAAGGGTCCCCCTAAAACCTTGTGTGCCCCCGTGTCCTCTGCCACTTGGCACAAAGATGTCCATAGATCAAAATGGACTATGGAGTAATTCCCAGTCTGGACTAATGACTGTTTATATATTTATCCACAGTGGAACAATCATCGAGCCAGACAGTGAGAGAAGGTGAGAATGACTTTACTCCACTGATTAAACCTGGTTGGATATTCTCATTCAGGAGTAAAATGGCCTTAGTTCACTGTAACTTAAACGAGACAGTTTTATCCCTAAATGAGAGCATCTACACAGGATTTAATGTACTTTAACATATGCACATTGGTTTCACACCTGTAGCTGATTTGCCATAACATTCCTGCCTGTCCCCACGTATACAAGCCCTGAGAGGGTGGCTGACTGTTGTGAAAGTAGAGTGGACATGGGTAGTAGGACCATTGTACACTTTCCCTTCTCTTGAACACCACTGGAGGGCTAACAACAACCTTTTCTTCGACTTCAGATGAGATTGTATCCTAAAACTCAATATTTTTGTAATATAAATGTCATGTATTGAGCATATGCCTTTGTTTCTCATTTTATTTATCTCTTATTCTAAGGACCTGTAGAATGGGTCTTTATTATTTTTGGAAACAGCTTGAATATTGATATAGTGTACTATATTGTGGATGATCACATTACTCACGAGTAGCAAGCCAGGGAGCCAGGTGTAGGGTGATTACAAAAGAGTAAATAAATTCTTTATACTGTATTACATTGTCATATACTGTGTAAATGATACATTTTACTGAAACAATTTTAGAAAAGTATTATTTTAAATATTTGGCTAATTTTCTTATCCTTCCTCTGGAAAGCCATACTTTTTTAGTACCAAGAATTCAAGTGTACAGACCTCTGAGGAAAAGTTAAATTATTTATGAATAAAGTTTTAAAACCTCTAAAAACTACCTAAGATATCACAGCTATAAAATCTGAACTCTCAAGACTCTCCAGGTCTAAAAGCAAGTGTTGCGTGTGAGAAAGTTGGGAACATGTAATTTCAAATGGAATAAACCTCTGCTTCTAGCCTCCAAAGGCCAAGAGGTATCAGACCACAAACTTATCAATGATCCTTAGGGCACATCTATACTTAACAGAAGATTGATGCTCCAGAGGTCGATCTTCTGGCAATCGATTTAGCAGGTCTAGTATAGGCCCCTAACTCGAATGCTGAGGGCAGCTGCAGCCTGCGTCCAGTACGTTTCCTTTTAGGAGTAAGGGAAGCCAACAGGAGTATTGGCTTATCATCTCCTGCTGTGTGCACACTATGATGGCTTTGCTTAAGGTAAGATGACTGCAGTTACACATTTTGCATAGCTGGAGTTGCGTACCTTAAGCCAACCTTCCCGGTTTAGTGCAGACCAGGCCATATTGCCTACCATGCATCTCAGGCTTGTGTAATATTTCAGTGGAGGGAATTCAATAGTTAACAGGGAAAAGGAGGCATATTTATATGGTAAATTGAGATTAAGAAGGGGGAAATGCTCAGGGATTTGGACTGTTACAAATCCAAGTGGAAATTGATTAAATTAGCTACCTAATGACTGGAAGATAGCTAACGTGACGCCAATATTTAGAAAGGGCTCTAGATGTGATCCTGGCAATTACAGACTAGTAAATCTAATGTCAGTACCAGGCAAATTAGTTGAAACTATAGTAAATAATAAAATTGTCAGACACATAGATGGACATAATTTGTTGAGGGAAAGTCAACATAGTTTCTGTAAAGGGAAATCATGCCTTACTAATCTACTAGAGTTATTTGAGGGAGTCAACAAACATGTGGACAAGGGGGATCTAGTGGATATAGTATACTTAGATTTCCAGAAAGCCTTTGACAAGGTCCCTCACCAAAGGCTTTTAAGTAAAATAAGTTATCATGGGATAAGAGGGAAGGTCCTTTTGTGGATTGATAACTGGTTAAAAGACAGAAAACAAAGGGGTAGGAATAAATGGTAAGTTTTCAGAGTGGAGAGCGGTAACCAATGGGGTACCCCAAAGATCTGTCCTGTTCAACTTATTTATAAATGATCTAGAGTGCTAAACAGTGAGATGGCAAAATTTGCAGATGACACCAAACTGCTTGAGATAGTTAAGACCAAAGCAGACTGTGAAGAGCTTCAAAAAGATCTCACCAAACTAAGGGTACAGTTAGACTACAAGTTTTTGTCGGAAAAAGGTACGTAAAATGCGCTCCGCATTATGTGTACCTTTTTCCGATTCTTTTGTTGGAAGAGGCTTTTCCGACATTTGGCCCATCTAGACTGGCCCAAATGTCAGAAAAAAACCCTCTTTCGGAAGCCCCCTTCTTCCTCGTAGAACGAGGAATACAGGGGCTTCTGAAAGAGTGCGTTTGCTCTTCTGCAAAAAAAAAAAAAAAAAAGGCAGAAGAGCAAACACGTTCCCTGGATGTGGCTGAGATTTTATCCTGAAAAACCCCCGTAGTCTAGCCGTACCCTAAGTGATTGGGCGACAAAATGGCAAATAAAATTTAATGTTGATAACAGCTGATAAAAGTAAAGTAATGCACATTGGAAAAAATAATCCCAACTATACATACAATATGATGAGGACTAATTTAATTATAACTACTCATGAGAGATCTTGGAGTCATTGTTGCTAGTTCTCTGAAAACATCCATTCAATGTGCAGCGTCAGTCAAAAAAGCAAATAGAATGTTAGGAATCATTAAAAAGGGATAGAGAATAAGACAGAGAATATTTTATTTCCTTTTTATAAAACCATGGTACGCCCACATCTTGAATATTGCATACAGGTGTATTTTTTGCCCCATCTCAAAAAAAGATATATATATTGGCTTTGGATAAGGTTCAGAAAAAGGCAACAAAAATTTTTAGGAGTTTAGAACGGGAGCCATATGAAGAGAGATTAAAAAGACTTGGACTTTTCATCTTAGAAAAGAAGAGACAAAGGGGAAATATGATAGAGGTCCATAAAATCATGACTGGTGTTGGGAAAGTAAATAAGGAAAAGCTATTTACTTATTCCCACAATGTAAGAACTAGAGGTGACCAAATGAAATGAATAAGCAGTAGGTTTAAAACAAACAAATGAAAGTTTTTCTTCACTCAGCGCACAGTCAACCTGTGGAACTCCTTGCCAGAAGATGAAGTGAAGACTAGGATTTTAACAGGGTTCAAAAAGGAGCTAGATAGATTCATGGAGGTTAGGTCTATCACCAGAAGAGGTAGGAATGGTGTCCCTAGCCTCTGTTTGTCTGGAAATAGATTACAGGAGAAGCACCACATGATGATTACCTGTTGTGTTCCCTCCCTCTGGGGCAACTGGTGTTGGCCACTGTTGTCAGACAGGATACTGGGCTAGATGGACCTTTGGTCTGACCAGTATGGCCATTCTTATGTTCTAAATGAGCTGAATGGAGGCAGAGTGGTAAAAAGTACATGAAAAATACAATTTATTACATGGATTCCACTTTGACATATATACCATTAACACAAAGGTTAATACATGTTTAAAATGAAAATGATAATTTTTAAGATATATTTTTATTCTATCATAAATGCCTTTTCGTTGATTTTGAGAATTCCAAGTATATAACCACATAAAAGGTGATTTCTCATCATGCAGTGTATTCTGATTTGTCTCACTCCCTGCACTTACAGATTTTCATTTCTGAAGTATCCATTTATGAACTAATTCTAAAGCACATTTAGAGAAAGAGAGGTACACTTTGCTCTCATTTACACGTATGTAAATTCTGAGTTCAGTTGAGTTTCTCTGGATTTACAGAGGAATTATAACCTAGCCTGCTTTCCTTACCATTTAACTCTTGAGAATATATTTCTCCCAGGAAAGATATTTTTTAAAACAACAAAACAATTAACAGCAGGTCAGACACTCCCTTATGGTTACAATGTTTGGAATTCATATGGGTAACGCCTAGGTTATCAAATGAAACTTCCTTCAACACTTTGGTTTTCAGCCTGAACTGTTATTCATATCTATTTCGTATTCATAGAAATCCCAGCATTTTAACTAATAGCTGCATTCATATTGATACAGAAACATCAAGAAGCTTGGGCACCAAACATGGTTCCTAGTCCATAGCTGCAGCTATTTTTGGCATAGTCCTCTTGGTTCCACTGAATCCTTTCTCTTCTGCCTCCTCAGATCTACACTCTGCTCATCCCTCTGTGCAGGCTGGCTTCTTCAGTATGAGCTGTTTGAAGAGAAGGGTGGGATGGGAGAAATAAATCATTGTGCAGTGAATATTTCTGCACATAATGACTTCTTCCCGCTCACATTCTGGCGTGTGATTTAGACCATTGAGGGGTCATCTCACCACCTACCCTCCAATCCTGGGTGCCTCACAATGCTTTGCTGCTGTAACTTCCAACCTGAGTTGCTCAATCATTCAGATCACACCCTGAGGCTACATCTACACTGCAGCGCTATTTTGGGATAGTGGAGTATCCTGAAATAGCTATCCCACGTCTTAACAGCAAGTTCATTATTTTGAAATATAACGGTCTCATTATTCTGACATCCCTGTAAACCTCATTCCACAAGAAGTAACATTCAGAATGGTGGGTTATTTCAAAATTTGGCATTGCATAGACAGTGCCAAATTAGAAAATAAGCTATTTCGAAATTGACTCGAAACAAGCTATGCAATTTGTGTAGCTCAAACTGAGTAGCTTATTTCGAGCTATGGGTACAGTGTAGATGCACCTTGAGTGTCTATTTATAGCTGCTGTATATAGCTGACTGCAACAGCTTGTCAACTAACTCAGCAGTTCAACTCAAGCCTCTACAAGTCTTGGTTATTAGCAAGGGTGATCATCAGCACATTCCCAGTTCTGAATTTTCCTCACTATGGGGCTATGTCTAGACTAAACCCTCTTGTGCAAAAAAATATGCAAATAAGGTGAAGTGTGGAATATTGCTGTGCCTCATTTGCATAATTAATGAGGCTCTGTTATTGTACAAGAGGCTTTTGCACAAAAAGGAGCTGTCTACACGGCTCCTTTTTGCACAAAACCCCCCTCTTGCGCAAGAGCCATTCTTCCTGAAAAAAAGAGGAAGAATGGCTCTTGCGGAAAAGCCTCCTGCACAAAAACGGAGCCTCATTAATTATGCAAATGAGGCAGGGTGATATTCCACACTTCACCTCATTTGCATGTTTTTTGCGCAAGAGTGGGCAGTGTAGACATAGCCTGTGTGTTTTGCATTGTCTAGCCCTATCCTGGATAGATATTAAGATATTAACCTCAGATATTAAGGTTCATTGCTCCTGTAAGGAAGCAATATTTAACAGTTTGTTACTTTGAATGGAGTTACTAAACACTTAATTTAAATACAGCACTGGATTGATTTAGGTTAGAAATCAAACAAATGTATTAACAAAAGAAGATACGATTTTAAGTGAACTAAAATGTATAAGATAAAGTTAGAAATGGTCGCAAGCAAATAAAAGCAAAAAAAACACACAACGAAAACTTAACTAGCAAGTTTTTGTTCAAGGCTTTTGTTGAAGTATGTATGGTAGCCACACTGGGGTGCTTTTGGTCACAGTTACTTAAGTCTTTCTCTGATGAATAATGCAGAAGCTTAAAGATTTTATATGCTGAAACCTTAGTTCAGGGCAAAGGCAATGTGCTGAAGTAAAAAATTTAAGAGGTTTGTCAATTTCTGGTTCAGAATCTAGCACACTTTCATTATTAATGCGTAGTACAGTATCAGATGATTTAAAACTAGTAGAATCTTCCTAACCCCAACACTTTCCTGATTATGGTCAAAGATTGGAATACCTAACTATGGAAGGGATGTTTCCAGTGGCCAATGAGATTGAGCTAGGCATGGATGTTGAAAGCCAAAGTGAAGGTGGCTGAATAAATTTAAAAGGCACACAATTAATATATCAAATAGAAACTATATAAACTAGAACTACAGGGCTGAAATGTTGCCTGGACAGTATCAAATTCTTTGTCCTTACCAACAAAACCAGTCTTACATAAAACAAAAGGAAAAACTATGTAGCACTTTAAAGACTAACAAGAAGGTTTAATAGGTGATGAGCTTTCGTGGGCCAGACCCACTTCCTCAGATCATATTCTGGAAGAGAATTGGCATGACCATATATACCAAAAGAATATAATGAAAAAAGTGAACACATTAATAAACTGACAAATCAGATTTATACAGAAGGTGGGGTGAGGGAGAGGGAGGGAGGGAGGGAGGGAGTAGCTATTTATGAGTCAATGAATAGCTAATCAGGGGTGATAAGTGGGGAAGCTATCTTTGTAATGAGTAAGGTAATTAGCATCTTTGTTAAAGCCCATTCGCAAAGTGTCAAATTTAAGCATGAATGAAAGTTCTGAAGTTTCCCTCTGTAATCTGGTGTTAAAGTTTCTGGGCCCCCACCCACCGGGCATCTATATACATCAACCAGAAGGGGTGCTTCTTGATGGTCCTGCAGGCCATCACTGACCACCATGGGCAATTCACCGACATTTACAGTGGGTGGTCGGGGAAGGTGCACTATGCACTACGCCTGTGTGTTCCACAACTTCAGTGTCTTCCAGAAGCTGCACATTATTACCTTTTTCCCTGACTGTGATATCAGGGTCGGGGACGTGGACATACTGATATGCATTGTGGGGGACACGGCCTACCCTCTGTGGCCCTGGCTAATGAAGCCCTACATTGGACACCTTGACCCCCATCAAGGAATAGTTCAATGCCAGGCTCAGCAGAGCGTACATGGTGGTAGAGGGCACCTTTGGGAATCTGAAGGTGTGGTTCCATTGCCTCCTCACCTGACTGGACGTCAGGGAGCAGAACATCCCTCAAGTGGTGGCAACATGCTGTGTCCTTCACAATATATGTGAAAGGAAGGGGGCGGTGTTCTTGCCAGGGTTGGGGGCAGAGGCTGGCTGGCTCAGCAGGGCCTTCGAGCAGCTGTACATGTCTCCCATGCAGCAGGCCCATCAGGGGGCTGTGCACATCCGGGAGGCCCTGAGGGAAAGTTTCTCACAAGGACCCAAGTAACACTCTCCCCTGGGCCTCCCCACAAGGAGCCTGTGCCTCGCCTCTCTTAGCCTGTCCTCCCACACCCCTCCCTTTCCCTCCTCTCTCCTCGCCTTCAGAGACTATAAAACATACTTTTTGTTTTGGAAAAAATAAACCCTTTGGGTTTTTTTTTTTAATAGGGGTAGAAGTAACTGCAGAGGGACTGGGGAAAGAACCTGGGAGAAGGGAGGAAAGAGGGGGAAAGAGGGGTGATGAGAATCTTGGAAGGGAGAGGAGGGAGCTGGAAAGGGGAAGAGGGGTGAGGAGAGGCTCAGGGCTGAGGCTGGGAGTGGCACCTGGCTTTGGTGGTTCCACTGCCTCAGGTGTGGGGACTTAAGTGGCCATGGGGGGAATTAGGGGGAGAAGCAGGAGAGGCAGGGGCAGGAGTGGCAGCAGGAGCAGGAGCAGGCACCATGCTGGTGATGAGTGCTTGTACAGCCACGCAGATGGTGCAGCCCTGCGCCAGCATCTCCTGCCAGGATTCTCGCCACAGCTCCAGTCTCCAGTCCATGGTGTCCTGCAGGGCTTGCAGAGTGGAGATGGACCAGAGATCCCCAGCTGGCCAGGTTCAGCAGCGCAGCCCAATCTGGGCTGGCAGTGGGGAGTGCAGCTCCAGCGGGGTGGCATGGTGGGGACCACAGCCCTGGCCAGGGTTGATGGCCAGGAGTGTAGCCCCAGCTGGGGCTGGAGTCCGTGGGGCCAGCAGCAAGGAGTGCAGCTCCAGCTGGGGTTGGCAAGGTAGGAAGTGGCCACGGATGGGGCTGGTGAGGAATGGGGAACTCTGCCCCGGTTGGGGCTGATGTGGTGTGGGGGGTGCAGCCCCAGTTGGGGCTGGTGTCAGCAGGGCTGGCAGCCAGGAACGCAGTCCTAAATGGGGCTGGCAGCAGTGAGTTCAGCCCTGGCCTGGTGTTGTGGGGAGGCGCAGCCCTGGCCGGGTCTGGAGGCAGCAGTGCAGCCCCCTGTCTGGGGCTGGTGCAATGTGGGAAGGAGTGGCTGGATGCAGCGGGGCAGGCAGTACGGAGCGCAGCCCCAGCTGGGAGCAGAACACTACACCCAGGTAGGAAGCGTTGACCTTTGCTTGGCTAACAAATTCTATGGTTCGGGACCACTCAAGTCCCGAGGGTGCTGGACAAGGGAGGTTCAACTTGCAGTATCTCAGCTGAACCCATGAGGGACTGAGTACAATAGCCTATGATGAGAGGGGAAGGATGGTTTAGTGGTTCTGTGATCAAGTCCTGACCACGTCACAAACATACTTAAGTCCTTGGGCAAGTCACTCCACGTCCCCGTGCCAGACATCTCAGCTATAAAATGAGATGAACTCACAGGATGTGTTCATTGCTGTTTGTGTAGAGCAAAGATACCATAGTAACAGGAGCTGTATCAGTATATATATAGATGTAATGCCCTCCTGCAAGTGACAATGTAGAAGTCATTCAGATGTGAAAAAGAATTACCCCTTATCTTGAAAACATGCCTGGAAGTTAGCAGCTGGGGATGAATATCTTTTGAGATACTTTTATCTATAATGCAAGGTCACAAAATGAAGAGAGAAGTAGAAAAAAATGATGCAGCAAACCGATATAACGTTGGAGGTACACAATGAAGATGTATATATCAAAAATGACACAAGCTACAGCTGAAGGAAAAATGCACTCTTCTAGTAACTAAGGGTTACAAGTATTTGATTGATGTATCTGTTTACTAGCAACTGCACCACCAAAACAACTGACTCTTCTGAATGACTCTAGCATTAGTCTGACACTAAATGTAACATGTTTTGTTAATGTTAGAAGACTGATTCTGCTAAAATGTCAGTAACAGTGCTGTTCAAAATGCACACACAAGGCATACACATACACAGAATATGAACTATGTAGGGCACCTAAATATTTTGGGCACCACTGGACCTTAATGTTCACTCACCTCTTCCAGTCCCTTTTCTGTGGCTTCACTTCCTCAAGTAGGACCACAGATGTTGCTGAATCAGAGAGCCCTGGGCCGGGAGCCTAGTCACAGGAGGGCTGGCGGCAGTGAGATCTGGGAGGCTCTCTGTCAGTGGGGCCAGAGCCAGAGCCGTCTGGCAGCCCAACTGAAGCTGGCAGCCTGGCCGATGGCAGCAGGGCCAGGTCCGGAGCTGGCAGTCCAGCCGGTGGCAGCTGGGCTGGGGCTAGGACTGGCAGCCCGGCCAGTGGCAGCAGGGCTGGAGCCAGAGCTGGTAGACTGGCCAGCAGCAGTGGGGCCAGTGGTAGGGAGACTGGCTGGGATGGGCAGTAGAAGGCCAGCCAGAGCCAAAGTGGAACTGATAGCAGGGAAGGCGGCTGTCTCAGGAGGACTTCCCCTGATCTAGCAAATTCCCTCATTTGGGAATGGCCAGGTCCCAAGGGTGGTGGACCAGGGAGGTCCAACCTGTAGTATAAAAAGAACAGAACAATGGGTATGTAAAGTCTTGGAGAAAAATCCAAAATGGCCAGTGCAGTCTGTCTATGTAATACTAACAAAACACATAGATGGTATCATGAGCTTTCGTGGGCATAGCCCACTTCTTCAGATGACCAGAGTTCATCTGATGACTCCAGTCATCTGAAGAAGTGGACTGTGCCCACGAAAGTTCATGATACTATCTACATGTTTTGTTAGTCTATTGAGTGCTACCAGACTACCTGTTGTTTTTTAAGTTTATCCTGTACAGACTAACTCGGCTACCCCTCTGAAGCTTGTGTAATAGTAGATACTACTTCAAATGTTATTACTCTCTACTGTGCTCAAGGTCCAGACAAGAGTGGTTACCATTCAATTTCCTCATTCTGAAAAAGCATTTATCGAGTATCAGTTTGTATTTTGTACTATACCAAAGAAGTAAGGTTATGGATGAAAATGTATTGGCACGTAAATGCTCTTATGCACCTATACTCCAGTGGATGAACAAGTTACATTAGAAAAATAAAGACTAGTAGCCACAAGGTTATATAGTACTTTCTTCCATTACTTAAGGTGAATGAGCATTGTATTGCTTTACCTGCTCACTGATGGTTGCACTGATACATACACTGGCTTGTGGAACACAACCACAAATCTAGATGGAATTGTGCTGACATGTTACAGAAAATAATCTACATCATAATTCAATGTGTCTATGCATGCACAATATTTATTTCTATAAGAACAAGAACACAGGACATGTGAAGGTCTGCCAAAAAGCACATTGACTACAGGATTGGTAGCTGATACCTTTTAGGTACCTTTCTTAATGGAAATTTTAGCAGCCGCATCGGTTGTTTTTGAGGCTTTCAGGATCAATTTTTCAGAAATAACCTCCAAATTTGTAATTAGAATTATACTCATTTTTCAGTTGTCCAAGTTCTGACACACACTTAAATACGGATGTGGATGTTTGGTATTCACAAAACACTTGTTTGTGTTAGACATTTAAGAATTCTTAACACACACTCTGGGAGCACAATATAAATCTGGAATTATTGTGAAACCTCTTAGAGTTACTGGCTCTTAGTATTTATCTGAGAGATATTTCAAATTTTATTTATGTGCCTAACTAACCTTTCAGTGGGACCACTTACATACTTAAAGCTAAGTAACTGATAAACAAAACAATAATAAGTCACTCACACAAGTTCTGAAAGAACTCAATACAAAATTGTAGAATTATTAAATAAACTTCTGTACCAGAAAACTGGAGAATAGTTAATGTAACATAATTTTTTTAAAAAAATGCTTCAGTGGTGATCCTGGCAATTACAGGCTGGCAAGCCTAACTTCAGTGCTAGGCAGATTTGTTGAAACTATAGAATAGAATAGAATTATCAGACACATAGATTAACATGATTTGTTTGAGAAGAGTCAACACAGCTTTTTAAAAGAGAAAACATGCATCATTAGTCAATTACAATTCTCTGAGAGAGTCAACAAACATGTGGGCAAAGGTGCATAATATATAACTGGACTTTAAGAAAGCCTTTGAGAAGGTCCCTCACCAAAAGCTCTTAAGCAAAGTGAGCAATCATGAGATAAGAGGGAAAGTCCTCTTGCTGATCACTAATTAGTTAAAACACAGGAGACAAAGGGTAGGAATAAATGGCCAGTTTTGAGAATGTATTCTGTGAAGAAGTATTTCCTTTTGTTTGTTTTAAACCTCCTTCCCAACATCCCCTGGCAATGCGTTCCATAAGCTGACTGTGCATTCTGTGAAGTATTTCCTTCTGTTAAACCTCCTACCTATTAATTTCAATAGATAACCCCTGGTTCTTGGGTTATGTGAAGGTGTAAATAACATTTCCTTATTCACTTCCTCGTACACGGCCTTTCTCATAGCTCTCTGTAGTCATCTCTTTTACAATCAGCATAGTTCCAATCTTTCTAATCCCTCTTCATATGGATGTTGTGAAGGCTGAAATTATCACTGGGTGAAAAAAAATTAGATGAGGTCCTGGAAGATGGATCCATCAACAGCTATTAGCCAAAATGGTCAGGGCTTCAACCCCATTTTCTAGATCTCTCTAAACCTCTGACTGGCAGCAATTTGGACTGGACAATAGCGGATGGATCATTCAACAATTGCCCTGTTCTGTTCATCCTCTCTGAAGTACCAGGCACTGCCCACTATCAGAAAACAGGATACTGGGCTACACAGAACACTGGTCTGACTCTATATGGCTGTTCTTATGTAAGCACGTGATTGAGGGTACGTCTACGCTGCGGGCTAAAGTCAAGTTAAGATATGCAACTTCAGCTATGTTAATTGCGTAGATGAAGTCAAAGTACCTTAACTTGACTTTTGGTGTTGTCTACATAGAACACTCTTCCTTCAACTTCCCTTACTCCTCGTGAAATGAGGGTTACAGAAGTCAGAGTAAGAAGCCCGTTATTTCGAAATTATTTTGAAATAACAGGCTTGCTGTGTAGATGCACACTCTTTTATTTCGAACTAACGTGAGTTAATCAAAATAAATGTGCAGTGTAGACATAGTCTGAGTGATTTGATGGATCAAGGCAGAGCCAGAATTAGCATAAACAGACTAAGTGACTGATTAGGGCCCCGAGCAGCTCAAGGGTGCCTGCTATTCACTTTATTAATTATTATGAATTATTATTTATTACTGGAGGAAGCCAAAATATTCCTGCTTAGGGTACCCAATGGGCTAACACTGCCTCTGGATAAGGACCTGAGAGTTGAACACATGGCAGGATCAATTGAGACCCAAATTATTGTGTTTTTCACACATATTTTTGTCTAATCATGAATGCTGCTGATAGTTTGCTTCCTAATTTCTGTCACTGAGCTCAGATGACTGTCATCAGGGCAGCACAATTAAAGGAGTGGTACTCAGGCTTCCTTCTTTTCCTGTCAAAGTGCCAGCAGGGAGTATCCCATGTCCTGCAGCCTCAGGAATGCAGTACAATCTGTCGGACCTGTTGGTGAGACCCAAGGGATTATTTTTAAAATTAAAACACAAAAGGCACTTGCTAAACTTTCATATTAAACTAGCCCCACAACCTTCCATTCTCCTCTGCATCTCATCCATGCACTCATCTTTATAGCAGTTACCTTTGTACAATTATTTTATACACACATGCTTTGACACACCTCTAGTTAGTTACACACCTGGGTAAATGAGATCAGAATCAGGCCCTCAGAGTACTTTTAATTTCTGTATCTGTCTTTTGCAAGCAGGTTTATAGTACAATCAAAATTCTCTTGGAAATGTAAAAAGTTTCAAAGCAAAAAGATAAATTTATGAAGTTTTACATTAAATCATTGCAATTATACAAGACAATCACAATTATTTCATATATTTATCTGAAGTATTAATACGCTTAAATATATTCAGTATTTTGAAATCTATAATTGACGACATATCTCACAGAATAAACTTAGATAAACTATATTTAATACATATGAATTAATAAGAATGTAATACACAATTTCATTTTAATGTAAATATTTTTCTTCCTATTTGAAACTGAATAGCAATATAACAGAACAAAGCTCACTTAAACAATTGGAATAGATTTTTCCCACTTCCTCCCAAATTACTAATTACATCCAAATTGCTACAATCTTTGAGGAATGTTATGTAGTTGTTCTGATTGCTTCTTCAGAATAGAAAACTTTGAGCTCCTGATGGACTGGTCTCTATAACCCCCACACTCAGTTAGAACCAGTATGGTTTTCTGGAAGAATGGTTACGCATTTCTGAGTTCTTATTAATAATTAAAGTGATGGATTTTCATTTCCAGGTACACCTTTGCAATTAAATTCTTATTTTGGGGGTGTGTTCATGCATTCAGAGTCACAAATAATCAGGGCTCGACAAATCAGCAAATCTATTTGCCCATAGCGAGTAGATTTCAGCCGGTCGCCCTGTTCACCGGCGGCGCGTGCATGCGCAATGTGGGTCTTGCGCATGCGCAGTGCGGGGCTGGCGAGTAGATTTCGCTGCGGTTTGTCAAGCCCTGCAAATAATGATGCCCTGACTTTGGATCAGAGCCAGATGGGCATGCTGGAGTTTTGACTGACCATAAGTTGTTTCTCCTCTAAGAAAAGTTGCTGATGTACTGCCCAGCCTTCTACATAAGAGTTTGCATTTAGAATTTACATTTTAAAATTAGATTTCAAAAATTCTTTCAGATCTAATGAATATAAGTTGTAGCAGCAAAGGTTAAAAATTTAATATATACATTTGAAACCTAATAGTTTCTTTTTAATAAGAAAAAGGAAGGTTTTGTTGTTGTTTTTTATGTTGCAGGGTATTGGGAAGACCCATTAAAACTATAGTGACCAGAAAAGTAGATAGATAGATAGAATGAACTTTTTTGCATTCACTGATATGGAAATTTAACAGCTTAGTGATTGATGATTTTGAGTTACAAGAACATAAAATCCTTTCTGGAATAAGTACTGAGCTAAATTCAACAAAGCTTGAACAACAATTAGAGGCATGAGTCCAAGAAAAAAGTTTTGAATGGCTCAAGCACCTCTTCAGAAGTAGGCTTCAAGTGTGGCTGCTTACTGAAATGAATATGAGGAAAAACTTCAGCTAGAATCTCATGAGGAGTCTGCTTTTGATATTTCCACTTGCAGCCACATTCAGGAAGAGCACAAGAGACATATACCTAACATGATAACTTTTTCCAGTGTTCTTCTCAAAACCTCAGGGGGAAAAAGATTACAATTTGGCTTGAGTTTTGGGCAAAGATCCAGGTTTGCTCACATTTTAAGTTATTTTGCTACCTAAAACCACAAAACTGACAGGAGAAATAAATGTGTGATGGCTAATTTTTTCAGGCAACCAATTTTGTTGCATAGAGCCAACAGCAATAACAGGATAGGCCCAAACCAAAATTCTGGGTCTGATCCAAACCCCTCTTGAAAATATTCTGTTCTGGATTTGAATTTTATGGCTTCCTCCCCTATACTTTCTTATCACCAAAAGGAACATAAACCCGAGCTCAGCTCTGAGCACCAAGAGGGCTCCGCCCAGGCCCTATTCTGCAAGGTATGCCCCAGCAAGCAGCAAAACCACCCCCAAGCATCTTCCAGTCAGCTGTCCCCTCCTTCTCAACAAACACTGAGTTCAGCGGGGATGAGTCGGGGCAGGGGACTGGTGCAGTTAGAGCAGTTGGTCATAGCAGCCGAAGCTGCAGGAAGAGGAGGGACTTGCTGGGTTTCAGCCTCGTTGGCTCTGGGTGCCTCGGAAAAGCTGCTTTACAGCTACATGTAACCTGCCCCCCCTCGCAGCGCCCCGTAAACACTGCGCAGAGAGGCGCCGAGCACGGAGCCGCCGCGGCCATGTCTCAGCCAAGCAAAGGGAAGAAGCCACCCTCCTCCAAGCCTGCGGGGGCTCCAGGCAAGGGGAGCAGAGCGGTAAGTGTGGGAGCGAGGGCGCGGGCTAGGGCGGCGCCCAGACCTCCGCGCCCGGGCTCGGGGTGCCAGCGGGGCTTCCTGCCTGCGGCGCGTGCTAGGGCAGAGGACTGTCCGGCTCAGTCCCGCCGTGGGCCACGGGCGTGTGTGGGTGGTGGCGGGGGGAGAGGTTGACAGCCCCGCTGCGGTCCGTGGGGAGGGTGTGGTGACAGCCCAGGGGCTGGCAGAGCGGTGGGAAGGGAAGAACCCAGCGCAGGCCCGGGGCAGGGGGGAAGGGACGCGCAGCGCCCTAATCCCCTAGAAGGCAGGGAAGGCGCTCCAGGCCGGGCGGCCCTTTCCCCAGCGCTGCTGCGGGGCAGGCTGGCTGCAGTGGGGCGTGGTGCGAACTGTCCCGCAGTTCCTAAAGCCCTGGGGACTGACTGGGAGGGCGCCGCCTCGCCCGCCTTCCCCTCATCTCCCCTCCCCTCCCCTCCGTCTGCTCCTGCCCTGGAGCTCCAGCTCCGCCCCGCTGCCAGTGCCAAAGCGCCAGCAGCTGGGGCAGCCCCAGCTTGGCTCTACCGCCCTGGGACTGCGCTGAGAATCGCTCCGGCTGGGCGGTGGCGGAGAGGGCTATTTTGAAGGAGGAACGCGTTCCGACCATGGCTTTTGCAAGCTGGTGGTATGTGACGGTAAATAGAGGCCGCTTTCTCTGCTGCTGACAGTGGATTTTAACCTCTTGGGCATGGCGTGTAGCCCTTGCCAGCGAGTATCACTATGGGTCTCAGCAATAAGGGTGTAGGGAATGGGAGAGCCTAATTTGCTCCACCCTCTGTTTGCGGAAACTCACCCTATTTTGGCATGTGAGGTACAATCGGGCTCATTTTTGCAGCTTGGATTTGTTGTATTCCATTTTTTAAAAGTACTTAAAGTATTTGGGACTGCAGGGGAAGGAATGAGGAAGCAACTGTCAGCTATGTCAAGAAAGGACTTAGGAGCCACTCTGATTCCATATTAAGTTAGACACACTGATGCATTGGGTATGTTGTTCAGAAGAATAGTAACTAACAGTGAATGGATCAAGTAACTGAAGTGCTCACTATGTTCAGCTTAAATTAGTAAAGAAGTATAGTTTTGTGTAGAAGATGATTTAATACTTTGAAACTTTGTAAATAGATGTTAGTTTCTCTAGATAATCCATTATAGTACATGCCTTGCAGTTTCACAGGGACTTGCATAAATTCATTAGTGAAGTTGTCACATTAAAATTAGCTTTGTGGATGTTGCTGTAAATTTTTACAACCTTTTGAAAATACAGACCCTTTTATGACTTTTGCACATTGTTGGTATGTAACGGTAAATAGAGAGTGCTTTCTCTGCTACTGACAGTGGATTTTAATCTCTTAGGCAGGGTGTGTGGCCCATGCAAGTTAGTGTCAATATGGATATCAGTAATAAGGATGTAGAGAATGGGAGAGCCTTAGTGCTAAAGGTTAGAAAAGTACAGATAGTGCAGGCCTTGTGTAGCTCTACTGCATTCAGTAAAATTACAGGGGTGTATGAATTTGACCTACCCTCTATACAGACTCTTTATGTAGATCGATTCAACCAAAACAGAGGGTGGGACAAGATAAGCCTTCCCAGTCTTTATGTAATGGAAATGTATGTGGCCCTCTTTCTTACGTTAGACCCCCTTTTCTCTTGTTATGCTTTATTCCTATTGTTGTGATTAAACACTACTTTGTTTTCCAAAGGCTGTTTATGTTGTTGTTCACCACTGAGCAGAACTTCCAAAGGGAAGACTTGCATGGCATGAACTCACTCAGGCCTGCTGAATAATCATGTTTGATACATTAGGGGTGTGCATGGGATCATCTAAGTGTGGAAGAATCATAGCATTCCACCCCAGGCCAACTGATGGCAAGAGGCTTAACTCCTGAGGGGGATAGAAAGCCAGAGAGGTCAAACGTATAGCTAGCTCTAAACCATGACAGGGATTGTTGCTTATATACCAACAGTATAATTCTGGGCCTGGTGAAAACTTGGGTGGAGAGCTTAACACCTATGGTTTATGGGTTTTTTTTTAAGAAGTACTGTTCATGATACATTAGGTAGTGCTTCTCTCTTTAAGCACTTTATCCAACGTCTACTGAAGTCGGTGGGAGTTAAATCAGGACTTAACTCTATTTTGGTCTGTAGTTCAGTATTGCTTTAAGGACCACTGAGATGCTGGAGAAGGACGTGTAAAACAGGTATTTGAACGTCTTATAGCTCTTCACAAGAAACCTATATTTAAGCCTGCTGTTTTGGCTGGATTCCACCACTAAAAATAGTTAATTCTGTCTACCTAAATTCTGCTTGTGACTTCATTTGAAGTTATGCTTCATATTTCCCCAAAACTTTTTGTTGTTTACTGGTGATGAAGAATATTTGTCGTGCTTCACTCGATGGAGATCTCAATTATAATGAATGATGTGGTCTGACATGTACTGTCTGTAAGTCATTTGAGATCTCTTTATATGGAAGATCTTATTAATAATTTTTTTAAATTTATACAGCATGGTGACAAGAAAAGTGGAGCATCTTCTAAACCTGGAGATAAAAAAGGATCAGATGCCACAGAGGTAAATAAATACAAAGCAATGTATTATATTAAAATTAACTCCAGCATGTATGATTATTAGCACCCTACCAAATTCACAGATGTGAAAAAAAGTCATGGAGAGTGAAGGCTGTCTCTTTCTGTTAATTCTGGTCTCTTGTGTGCTTTCACCCTATGCTATGCAGATTTCACAGGGGAGACCAGTGTTTCTAAAATTGGGGGTTCTGACCCAAAATGGAGTTGTAGGGAGTCATATTATTGACACTTACTTCCACCCTGCCTCCAGAACTGAGCAGCCACAGAGTAGTGGTTGTTGGATGGGTGCCCAGCTCTGAAGGCAGCGCCCTACCAGCAGCAGTGTAGAAGTGAAGATGGCAGTACCATACTATGCCAGCCTTATGCCTTCAGAACTGGGATCCTAGCTATTAGCCACCATTCTCTAGCTGCCTAGCTCTGAGGGCAGCTCTGCCTCCAGCACCAGCACTTAAATGAGGGTAGCAGCAGCGCAACCCCCTCCAATAATCTTGTAATCCACCCAAGGCCTTTTTGGTTCAGGATCTCTACAATTACAACACCATGAAACTTTTCATTCACATAGCTGAAATCATTACATTTGCAATTTTAAAAAAATCTATGGCCATGAAATTGACCAAAATGGACCGTGAATTTGGTAGAACCCTAATTATTATATATCAGAGAACATCTATTCATTCTGTGATAATTTTTACAGCTGTTTGTTTATAGACAGCAAAATAATAGCTTGAAAACAACTGACAGGTGGTATTCACTAATCACTTTTATTTTCCAAAAAAATTAAAGGTTTCTTGTGCTGTTCAGTTTTGTACAGAAAGGCTCTTTATTCTCTGTCACTTGAAATCTGTATGTTGGCAGGAGTGGAGAATCAGGGTCCATGTATGTATTTTGAAAGGGCACCTATCTCTACAAATGCTACTTTATCTGAATTTGGTATGTGTAATTCAGCAGTCCACACAAGGCTCTATAGTTGAGCTTGGGGCCAGATGCCAAGAAAATTTATCGTCTAATCCTGGCCGTGCCACTGAGTGTGGCACATTTTTTTTCCATTTAACTTAAAAATCCATGGGAACTAGTGCTGGTTGGAGCAGCATTAACTATAAGGCTCTTTGTGTCTGCTATTGGTAGTGTCACAAGCAACTGTGGAGAAGCCGAGAGCTGCAGAGCAATCAAGTCATGCTTCCATGTGGAGGACGTGATACATGCTGGGCAGATTCTGTGGATTTCAATAAGTGTGTTTATAACATTTATTCTGACCACTGATACATTGGGAAATACTTGTAGGATGCTTTTTAAAATCTATCTAGTTAGCCTTCAGGGACATACCAAATACTTCTAATGAAATTCATGTAATATCAAACATACAGCAAACATACTGAACCTGTCTATTCAAAAGATCTGAAAACTGAACTTTCAATTTTATTAGTGATTGTGTTGGTTAAATTTCAGTGGTACCTTTGACACTTCCCATATGAATGTCAAATTGCCTGTAACCAGAGGTCTTTCTTTCTTAAGCTGGTTTTAGTCAGATGATTAAATATGATGCTGCCTGAAACAAACTATTATACACCCTCTCTGATTCTGTCTGCCCACTCCTTTTTGTGCCCAAGTTTTTCAAGTCTACGTAAATAAAGATAAATGTTGTTATGAGCAAGTCTCCTAACTTGTAAAGGCTAGAAGGTATGAATCATTGTTTGTAGTCAGTGCTGTGTTGCCAAACCTAAACAGTTCAATTTGATGTGGGTTATCTCAAATTACCTTTTTCTTTTTTAACCTGTAGAATGCTTTGGTTTACAATTCAAAACGGTTTATAGCCATGAACGTTTGTCTATACAAGGAGGTGATCAAAAGTGACTGGGATTCTCCAACACCAAAGTTACCCTAAAAGAGGAAAAATACTAAGATTAAAACGGTCGGATTTGTAAGAAGAGGATGGTCTTGATCAAGTCAGTACTCCTGCTACAGAAAGGAGGTGTACTTACATTCCATAATAATTAAAGATATAAATGCAGCAGAAAGAAATTAACTAGGTAAAGGACATACTACTTTTGTATGGGTGCCATGTTGTTAGCCTCTGTCTAAGCGATGGAAGTGTACATGGGCATTGTCTCTATCAGACTCTCTAGCTAAGGTTTCACATGAACTCATCTGTTTTAAGAATGTACAGCAGCCTATTGTCAAGGTCTAGCTCAGCAAGCGACTGAGTCCTGTTCAACTCACTGCCACAGCACCTCCTGCTGGCCAGTCTTCTGCAGCCTCAGAGCACCCTCTGCTTGCCAGTGTCTTGCCTGCTTTTCCCACCACTTGAGGCCCCACATCCCTCCCAGACCTTAGTGCTCCTTTTCTTCAGGTGCTGCACTCCTGGCAGTGCTTCTATGCCTTGGATCTTCCTTTCTCGGGGAACCCTGCTATCTCTAGACCAACCTTGCCTCAGTGACCCACTGCCATTCTTCATCCAGCCCCTTCCCTCAGCAGCAAAATGCAGTCTAAATTGGCCACTTATCATTGGTAAGGGGGTAGATCAGCTGCATTTCTACCCTGGTGGTCCCCATGCAGCCTTAGTATCTCCTCAGGCTTTGCAGGCCTCAGACTGCGGAGTTGCCAGGTCAGAGTTCCCCCTGCCTTTACCCAGTGCTGCTCTATCCCAAATACCCATTCCTATCAGGCAGCTAGGTTCTTCTCTCCCCTCAGCAGGAATGAGACTAACCCTTTATCCAGGCTAGCAGCCCTTATATCCAGGCCAGCTGGGCTCTGATTGGCTGCCGCATGCTTCCTTTCCCATTGGCTCCCAGCCCACCCCTTATACTCCTCTTTCTGGTTTTTGATTCCCTTATAGTTGGTAAGTAGCAGTCATAAAAATAGAGAGATTCAAAGATAAGTTTATTACACCTAAGCTACTGGTTAAATTAAAAAATCAAAAAAGATACAAGAATCAACAGAAGAAACAGGTACATCTAGAACTTTTAATATGGGAAACGATACTGAAAAATAACTCCTTGTAAAGTTTGTCCTTACTTACAACTGAATTCTATCCAGTATAATTTGGACAGACTTTTGGATCCCCCTAAAGTCCTTCTCCCCTGTGCCTTAGGCAAGTGCTTAGGTATGGGTGACTTAGGCAAGTGCTCTTCTTTTCTTGCTTGGTTTTAGGAAGGACTTGTGTAGCCTAGGAACCTAGTCCACTCTTTTGTCTAGACTTTACAGGTATCAGCCGGTGGTCAGGGCAGTGCATGTGTGTGTGTTACACCCGAGTCTTCAACTGCTGAGACACAAGGCCCCGTCGCAGTGGGCAGTTTAGGTGAGACTGACGGGTGCCCCGAGGAGTTTAACGTCCGTGTCTTTACCGCTAGGATCGGGATCCTTTTGCGGCGGGCAGCCAACAGGCCGACAGATGCCCCAGAGTTTACAGGGAGAGCTTATTACACCTCAGATTTTGACTGCTAGGATACACGATCCCTTCGCAGCGGGCAGCCTGGGGAGGCTGAGAGATGCCCCAACGGATCTGTCCCCTGGAAGCGACACGATCCAACGCTCAAGCTCTCCCTATATCTGTCCCTTATGACCGGCTGGAGTTCTTTTTAAAATTGTGCGTGGTTCTGTTGCAGCAACTGAAGGAGTCAGGTCACAGCTTAAACAGTTACTATTTTATTGTTACAGGGTAAACTTAGCTGTTAAATGCTACTACTGTGTTACAGATAACACAGCCACTACAAAGGACAGGACAGAAATTACACTAATAAGTCACTTACAGGTACCATGAAACCTTTTTGCTCTTATTAAATGCATGCAAAATAGACACCTAGCAGGTATATATTCTCACCCCTGCGTTCCAGACTTGGCGTGGCCAGCGTCTTTCTCTCAATCCCTCGGGAAGAAGTAGGGCGAGGTTGGGCGTCCCACAGACCTGGGGAGGCAATCAACACCTGCCAGCAGGTGTAGATGATTGGAGCTCAAATGGGGTGGGCTACTAAACCCCTCTTTATACCCCTTCGGTCACGTAGGCTTCTTCCTGGTCTCAAGTGGCCAATTAGGAAAAATGGCTTTGAATGCCAGGTTTCCCACGAAGGGTGCAAAGCATAATTCACACCTGGGAAAATGCAGACAATGGGCACCTCTGGTATGTGATGGGCGAAGATTCCTCTCCTGGGACAGTGCAGGCGTGTCAATTACTGGTACTAGCCATCAGGGCGGCAGGAGGCCCCGGGTCGTCAGCTAGCCCATTTACTGTCTGGTTTCTGTTTATGGTAGAGTCAGGGACAGGCAGCACACCTGCGTTCCCAGGGCATCAAAGGCTGACTGCCTTTCTCTTGCTCTCTGGGGGGGGGGGGAAACAAGATGGGATTCATGTCTGGCTACAACAGGGTATTTTAGGTTTTTCCTGTACAGGATACTTTCACCTCCTTAAGTGAGCTGAGCACATTTTTCAACTTGATGCCAAATCTCCCAGCTGAACTCTGATTCTTAATTTAGAAAAAAAAAAAAGATTGCTTTGTGGTAATAGTTGGAGTTAAGAGCCTGCAATTTGAATTTTGGCATTCTTGGTTTGGGGTTTCTGCTGAAAAGATCTATTTCTAGCTAAGTAATACTCTGTAGAAGGCTATTATTAAACTCCTTATTCTGAGAAAACGTGCAGCTTTTGGATCTTAACCCTGTTGGGTGTGTACCTTTTCCTGAGACTTTAAGGTGGAATTATGTGTTGCAACAGTGAGCATGACAGTACCTACCTTTGAGGCACCTAAAAAATCACAAGAACAGCACCAGGATCTACAGAGTTAAGTTGGACACTGTATATGATGAATGGGGAGAGAGAGGCACTTTGGAATATGGTCCGTAAAAGCCAGGATACTCAGGTTGAGGGGAGCAGCCTAAGCTAGCCAATAGGAGATACTGTCCAGAGGGGAGTGTGTGCTAATCCCTGCCCCATCTCAGAGATGGGCACCAATGGCTGGGCTAGGGGGTGGTGCCTAGTGATCTACAGACAGGAACCAGTTGCTTGGACTCAGGCAGCATAGGCATCTAAACCATTTTTGAAGAAGTGAGTTGGCTATGGTTTTCACTTCTGGGGGTGGTGGTGCCGTTACTGTTGCCTGCCTTATAGCTCTTATCACAATGGCAAAAACACTGGTAAAATATAGAGAAGTATAATGAAAATGATTAGGAGTCCTAAGGTATATCTTGAAAGAAGAGTTTTAAAAATCACATATGCATAACTTACCTAAGCAGTGGCTAAGAGGGGATGCAGCACTGCTTGGAAATTTCTGAGAAATGTAAATGCCAGAGAGAGAGAGAGGAATTATGTAGGGTTTAATAATAGGTTTTATTATTATTATTTTTATTATTAATTATGAAATACAGTTAAGGGACGGACAGTGTAGCCTGAATATCAAGATCTTACTCTGAACCCTAATAAAATGTAAAATAATCTCCCAAGAAAATTACTGGGAGATGATGTCAGTGTCCCTTTCTTTTGGGATACTAAAAACTAGACTAGAAAAAACATAGCAAATGTACAATAGAGAACAATTGGTAAGGAACAATGCCACATAGATGAGGAGTTAGACTAGATGACACTAAGACTTTTCCTTCTAATATTTTATTTCACGATCTCTTTGTGCTGTTGGTGGGAGTTAAGAGCCTGCAGTTTGAGGATAATTCTTTAAAATGATTACCTATATGACCCATGACCGGACATACACGGATATCAACTGAAATATATGCATATAGCATGAGAAAAGAGCATAGGTTTCTTTGCTGCTAATTTTATAAGGTTTCTATCAGAGTTTATTAGGGTCCCATATCTTACAAGGATTTCTTTTAACAGAAGAATATCGCTGGATGATTGCATCATAAATGTTCGAAGACCACACCGAGTAACTTAAAAACCCCAAAGAGTTCTTTAAGTGGAAAAAGACCTGAGTCTTTGGAGCTTAAAATTCCAGGGTGAAATTCTGACTCCCCTGAAGTCAATTGGAATTTTGCTTCTGACTTCAATGGTGCCAGGATTTTGCCCCTGAACTCTTTCCTAGACGGTGATTGCCTGTGTTTTAGCCAGCAGCTCAAGTGTATGACTTCTTCATTTACCAACATTTTTTCCAGTATATCTTAACAGGTTGAAGTGATTGAGCTAGATATAGTATCTCAGGCAGCTAAGAAGTTAATGGTAGCAGGGACAACAAGTAGATGAGACCAGCATGAGAATTCAAGGATATCCATTCTGCTGCGCTGATTTTGTGTCATTTCTCACCTCCCCACATCTGCTCCCTGTGTGTAGGCCATACCTACTCTGTCCCTCAGGCCAGGTCTATGCTGGTGCAGAAAATCGATACAATATAGGCAATTTCAGCTATGTGAATTGCATAGCTGGGGTTGACATACCTTGCATCAGTTTTGTGGGGTGGCCCCACAGCAGGAGGTCAATGGGAGAAATACTCCCCATGACTTCCCCGTACTCTTTGCAACAGCGAGGAGTACCACAGTCGATGGGGCGCCCTCAGCATTCAATGTAGTATTTTTTTACTAGACCCACTAAATTGAACCTCAGAAGATCAAATGCTGGAGCATCGATCCTCCAGTAAGTGGAGACAGGGCCTCACTATGGCTATGTCTAGACTTACATTCTTCTTTCGAAAGAGGAATGTAAATGAGGCAAATCGAAAGTGCAAATGAAGTGTGGATTTAAATATCCCATGCTTCATTTGCATATTTGCATCTGAGCGCTTTTTCGAAAAAAAAAAAAAAAAAAAAAAACCCCTTTTAACTTGAAAAGCACAGTCTAGACGGGGTTCTTTCGAGGAAAAAAAACCCCTTTTTCGAAAGAACCCGTACTCCTCATTTTTTTGGACTGTGCTTTCACTATCGAAAAACCCTTTTTCGAAAAAGTGCTCAGACATGAATATGCAAACGAAGTGCGGGATACTTAAATCTGTGCTTCGTTTGCACTTTCGATTTGCCTCATTTACATTCCTCTTTCGAAAGAGGAATGTAGTTTAGATGTGCCGTATGTCTCACCAATCTCTCTCCCACCGGCACTTGCATTTCTTCTGCCTATGTTGCTTCTTCTATGTTCCCTTCCCTCCAGACAGAACCTTTGCTCACTGCAGCTTTCTCAATCCTGCAGCTCTTCTTGAAGGAGAGGGGAGTTGGGAAGCTGCAGTGCCTGGAACTTGCTTGGTCTCTGGTGCAACCAGTGGGCTTTCCAGAGCTCTATGGGGGCACAGAGGGAGTGTGCCCATTCTGTTCCTCTTTGTATATGCACCCCTACATGATTGGCCAGAATGTGTAACTCCTGTTAGTGCAAAATGGAGTGCATCCAAAGACAAGTAGTAGATTAGATACATGCACTTTTCTGGTTAGTCTTGCTGTATGTTGGACTTTTAAAGTATTTAGATTATTCTTCATTGGTCTGAAATTTTAGATCATAATATAGCAAAATAGTGAATAGAGCCAGATGGTGGGAAAATAGGACAGAAAAATAAAAAAAATGTTAATTTTTCACTGAAAGCAAGAAAAACTTTGAACAACTGTATTGGTGAGTAAAGTGACTTACAGCTGAGCATGGCATGGATCACTTTGCAGGATCAGGTCCTTGGGATCATATAGCCATCCCCTAGAGTGGTTGAGTATTTGTCAAAATCAGTTACTCTGCTATGTTTTGTAGATGGTTATGTTTTTTAAAAAATGCATTTAAATCAATATGGGTGCATCTACACAGCACCCTTACCTCAAAATAAGCTACACAGTTTGCGCTATGCAAATTGCGTAGCTTGTTTTGTGTTATTTTGAAATAGCTTATTTCAGAATTTGCCACTGTCTGCACAGTGCTGATATTCAAAATAAGGCGCTATTCTGAAATGTCCCTTATCCCTTGTGTAGTGAGGTTTACAGGGATGTTGGAATAGCAAACCCCTTATATTTTGATATAACAGGCTCACTCTTAAGATGCAGTATAGTTATTTTGGGATGCCTTTGGTATCCCGAAATAGCTTCACTGTATAGATGTAACCTACTTGTTTGATCTCAAATTTAGGGTAAAATGCATTTTGATTAATATTTCAGAAGTAAATTCCAAATACACAGTAATAAAGAATCTTTTGAGATTAAAAAATTAAATTAATCAGGGAATTCTCTTTAAAAAAATCTGTGTCATGATTAGAAAGTTGCATGTGGGGAAGGAAATGAGTGGTTTTTTATTGTGGTAGGAACTCAAGATAAAGTGATATGTCTATTGTGTCAGTTATTGGCTTTCCAGTTTCTAATCATAATCCTCAGAATGTTGATTCTGACCTTGTGTACTCAGGTGTCAGGTGTGAGTAACTCCACTGAAAAACCTTGTATACATTTTTAAAGAAGAATTAAAAGACTAGTGCTTTTTAAGCTAGTTAAACTCATTTACTACGTAGTGAATTTTAAGAAATTGAAATTGACAGTGTCCCTGTAAAGGTCTGATGCTGTAGACGTTCGTTCTCAATACCAATTGAAGTCAGTGGCTGTTGAGAGCAGTCAGTGCCATTTCTTATCCTACCATGATAATAAGAAAATTTGTATCTGGATATGTAAAATAAATATGTAAATCTGACACTGCACCATTTCAGATTAACATACATTTTAGTACCTAATTGCGTTGTGTGATTCATTATATTGATGCAAACAGATCTTATCATCTTCGGTATTATAGCAAGGTTAACATCTGGATATGGACTTTTTCAGGTTCTCCTGCTGTGTACGAAGTTAATTCACCTGGTTTGACTTGTCTTGCTTTGTATAATTGCACATTTTTTGGAAAAGACTAATCCATTTAATTATCTAGAAAGAAATATCAAACAAATTTCTGTCACAGTCCAAAGATCTAATCTGCGAATCACCATGGTATCTGAGCCCTACTTATGTATGCAAGGAAGCACGATTTTATTGCAGCAGCAGCAGCCAGAAGCCCCAGATGATACAGCAGTCCTGTATGCTTGACACTGTATGTCACAAGGGGTAGGTTCTGCTATGCAAAGTCTAATCTATTGCTAGGTTTTAAAGAAGTTTAAACAAAATACTTGCTGTAATAAGAAGCTGCTAAGGAGGAGCTCTGCTTTTCATGAGGGCCTCAGAGTAGAGACTGAGTAGAGACTGAGGGGGGACATGATTTTTTTCAAGTATCTAAAAGTGTGTCACAAGGAGGAGGGAGGAAAATTTTTCTCCTTGGCCTCTGAGGATAGGACAAGAAGCAGTGGGCTTAAACTGCAGCAAGGGAGGTTTAGTTTGGACATTAGGGAAAAACTTCCTAACTGTCTGGGTAGTTAAACACTGGAATAAATTGCCCAGGGAGGTTGTGGAGATATTTAAAAGCAGGTTAGATAGACATCTATCAGGGATGGTCTAGACCAGTGGTTCCAAAACTTTTTGGCATCATGCCCCCCTTTTTGATTTTTGAAAAACCCTCACAAATAGCAGCAAAACTTGTTGAGCAAAAAAGAAGGAAAAAAGGAACTGAACAGGGCAGGAAAACTTGATGGGGGGGGGGAGGCTGGGTCGCCTCGCGCCCCCCCTGGAATTTCTTCATGCCCCCCCAGGCAGGCACGCCCCCCAGTTTGGGAACCCATGGTCTAGACGGTGCTTGGTCCTGCCATGAGGGCAGGGGACTGAACTCGATGACCTCTCAAGGGCCCTTCCAGTTCTCGTATTCTATGATTCTATATTTCCAGCTCGTGCCGGGTCCAGGAGCTCAGACACCTCCTAGATGGGCTGCTGCCACCCTGCTCTGGTGCCTCTTTATCAGAGGCAGCAACACAGGGCGACAAGCAGCCGGTCCGTGACAGGAGCTGTTTTTTAAACTGTCTGCCCCCATGGACCAGCTCCTGCCTGGCATCCCACTCTGCTGTCTCTGATACAGAGGTAGCAGCACGGAGTGGCAGCGGGCTTCTCAGGAGTGAGGCCAGAGTCAACTAACTGATAAGAAGTCATGAGGTTACTCGACTATTCAATTAACCGATATTTTAACATCTTTATTGGGTGGAGGCCTTGAAGCCAGCCCAGGACATGCTGGCCTGGGAACACTGGGGAATTCCCCAGGAAGAGCTTGAACCTGTGGCAAAAAAAAAGGAGTCTGATATTCCCCACTCTCCATGCTGCTACTGGGACTCTCACCAGGAAAAGTGGCATAAAGGAAAAAAATCTCCTGCTAATTTTAATTAGCTAATTAATGCCTCCGTTCAGTTTAAAGAGAGAAAAATTGGGGAATGGTCTTTGTTTTGAAAGGACACAAGTTAAATCACGTTTTAATTCCATTTAACCTTAAAGTTGCTAGGTTGAAAATCTTAACTTCAGTATTTCCACTGATGCTTATAGCACTAAATTTCTTTTCCAAAACCAACATCAAATTTACTATGTGCGTTATCTGACAAATCTGCGTAGCCATACTGTGACTGGAAGCAATTTGTTTGGTAAAGACTTAAGAATGTGGTTAACTTTATGAATGTGTGTTGTCCTGTTGAGTTGGAGCTACTTACATGAGTAAAATTATGCGTATGTTTAAGTGTTTGTAGGCTTTGTATGGTATATCTGTGCCTTTAATATATCAAAATGGATTTTGTAACTATATTATATTTCATTTATGTAAAAGTTATTTAAGAAGACTATAAAAGTCTCTGCTTTGCTACTTAAGTGGGCAACAGGGATGGGCAATAATTTTTTGCTGGGGGCCACTTCAGAAATTTTTGAAGTGGCCCCAGGTCGCACTGAAAGCGGCGGGGCCTCAAGCAGAAGGGGCGAGGTCAGGATGCTTCACCACCTACAGACCATGATTGGTCTGGGCGTGGAGGAGGATCCTTTGCCCCTGCCCAGAGGTTGCCCCCCTAGGAGCCCATGCCCCAGGCGGTGGGAGGAGACTTTGCGTGTGCCCCTTTCTGCCCCCAGGCCAATCAGGGCTTGTGGGCAGGGGAGCATCAAAAGGAAACTTTGAGTGCTTCCTCCCCCCCCCCCCCCCCCCCCCGCTCCCAGGCCTTAATTGGCCTGGGAGCGGGGGAGCGGCAGGGCCTCCGCAGGCTGGATCAACCCACTTGATGGGCTGAATCTGGCCTGCGGAGGCTTTTTGCCCATCCCTGCTTTATAAGCGCCAAGTCAGTGGGCTATGCAGATGTTAGAGTAGGATTTTTCCCTAATGATTGCATAATTTTTTTATACTGAAATTTAGATTACTTTGTCTGTCTGTGCTGTTAATGTGATGATACAATATTGAGAAAATTAAATTATGAATTCCATTAATTTCATTGCATTCTTTAAAAAAAATCTAATAAATAAAAAGTTAAGGTTTTTAGTAGAAGATTGTTTCTTACATAGTGATATAGACACTTGGTATTTTATAATATATAAATAAAATCAGAATGTAAATAAGATCACTTAACATATCTAGCTAAGAAGGATGTTAATATTAATCTACCTAATTAATGCTGCAGTTCAGGTGACATCTGGTGGCTAAAGTAGTAAATTATTGTGCTAACAACATCTACTGCCAATACAATAACAGACTTTCTTTACCAAGGGTACATCTACACTGGAATAAAAGACCCACAGCATAGCCTCAGCTTGCTGGGGTTAGCTGACTCTGGCTTTGTGGAGCTGTACAATTGTTATGTCGTAGATGTTTGAACTTGGGCTGCAGCCTGGGCTCTGGGACACTTCCTCCTTTGCAGGTTCCCAGAGTTTAGACTCTAACCTGAGTCCAAACTTCTACACAGCAGTTTTAAAGCCCCGCAAACCCATATCAGCAGACCTGGCCCAGTAATGTGTGTTTAATTGCTGTGTGGATGTACCCTTAGAGGCTTAAAATATGTTGTTTTTATTGTTTTCATCTTGTATTTTGGCTTTTCAGAGCGGAGATGTAGCCACTAGTTGAAAAGTAAAGACAGAAATAGCATTGATCTGTCTGTCTTTAGTACAAGTTGTTTTAGAATGCGAGACTCCTTATGCCATGGGAACAAATAGAAAATAAGATCATAGTGTTCCAGCAGTTTAAAACAGCGGACACCAACGCGTCGATTGTGATCGACCCGTCTATCGTGGCATCTCTTAAGAGTCAGTCGCTGTGGCAAGCTGGCCGGGTGGCAGCCCCTCTTTGTGCCAGCCCAGCTGGAGCTCTGTGCAACCTCAGCGGGCTGAACTCCACGGCCAGCTGGCTGGGCGGCAGCCATTCTTTGTTAACTTGCTGGCTGGTGGGGGCGGGGGGGGGAGAGAGAGGAGAGGAAAGTGCACATCTGTGGCTCTTGCCTCCTGCTCTGGGAGGGGGGCAGAGCTGGGCCTGCTCCACAGAGCTGGGGCTGGTGGCCAGCACACATGGTGCACCGCACTCCTTCCTATGGGGTCTGTGTGGGGGCAGGGAGTCCCTTTCCCAGTGCCTGGCTTTGCCTGGCTGGGCTGGAGCCACCCCTGGGTTCTGCCTGCCCCAGCCCTGGAGCTGCAGCCGGCAGGCAAAGGTCTGGACCGGGCACAGAGATGTGGAGGCAGAAGGGGTGGGGGGTGACGGAGGATGCGTGGGCAAGGGTTGCGCTGAAGGGGATCAGGCTAGGGGGATCAACGGGCTGAGGAGGGTGAGGCTGGAGCTGAGGGAAGATGTGAGGGGGGGATAAAATTTTACTTTGCAGAAACTGCACTTTCCTTTACTCGCCACTTCTTTGCCTCCCTCCCCAACTAGCTATTTGGCTGCATCCTCACCCTCTCATCTTTTCTCACCTTTTCTGCGTTACTCTCCCAACCCTCTCCTGCCCCCAAACTCCCTCTCGTACCCCCACCCACACTGTCTCCTGACACCAAAGTCCCTTCCAGACCTTGCCCTCCTCATCCCGTCCTGCACCCCATCTCCCACCCAGATCCTGTATCCTTATCCCACTCGCTGGCAGTCCTGTCCCCCCCATTAAGGCACCTCATTTTTGTTCCCATCCCAGAGCCTGAGGGGGTCCACAAAATCCACTAACTTTGGAACCCCAGAAAAGTAAATCTGGCCTATAGCCCTGAACCTCAGTCTTCCTTGTCCCTTCTCCTCACCCCATGGGGCTGGAGTGCCAGAAGACTGAGGTGTTTTGGGAGAAGGTATGGTGGGTTTTTTTTGGTTTTTTTCATTGGTTTGTTTCTCACTTGTGTGGTCCCCAACTGGTCCCCAGACCCAAAAAAGATTCCCAACACCTGCCATAAATAAAGAAAACATTGAAACATTTTGTGTTGGACATAAATTAATATTTTATTTTATTTAAAATGAAGTTTGATAACTAACATGAGAGAGTTAAAATGCTTACTCTGTTTAATAATTTAAATTAAACTGTTCTCTCCAGTTGCAGCACTAGCAAAATGGCTCAGGCATAATTATATAATTAACGGGGAGTTTCCATTAGCAATGGGTAGTCCACAGAAAGATTTGGAGAGGATGGGAACTCAAAGAAGGGATGGGGTTTCAGGGAAGGGATGTCGTGGATCCTGCCTTGCCCTGACATTTAAAAGGTGATCTTGGGTATAAAAAAGGTTGGAGACCACTGGTTTAAAACAAAGATCTTGGGCAGTCAGAGAGGGGAGAGCTGTCTATATAAAGGCTCGGGCTGATGTATTACTTGGAGTTATTGGAGACTCATTTAGGGCCAGGATTAAAGATCTTAGTGCACTCTTCTCATGTTTATAGTCAGTATAAACAACCAAACTGGATATATTCTCATCGAGTATCTCATCCTGACATTATGCTGGTGCGCTGCAGCAGTTGTGCATATTTATCAGTATTTCCAGCAGCCGAATTGCATTGAATTTCTGCACTGGGAAGAGCCTAGCAAGTAAATATTGTGCTTATGTTGACAAAATGTGCATTTTGGATTCACTTACATTTATAAAACATGGGGAAATTAACATTCTGTGATGATTTTTTAAAACTATTTAACTTCTTTAATGAAGATGAGCCATTTATCAGTAGCTGTGTGCCACACCTGAAATTCACTGACACGCTGGTCACTAGTTCTAGTTCTTTTAGTTAATTTTACAAAGAAGCTAAGCTTTGACTGACTCAGCTTCATGGTTTGTAGGCTGAGTACCATAGGAGTGCTGTTTTTCTAGCTTTGCAGGCTGTGACGGTCACAGAAACAATGCTTTTCCTTCTGCTACTAGGAAGAGTCTGAAGGGAGGAAGGTGCAACTAGCATTCCTTCCTTTCCTCCCTCCCCCCCTCCCTCCCTCTCAGCTGTGTAGCTAATGCACCAGGAAGGCCTGTGTTTGGAATAAGATAGGAAAGAAACGTGATAACGTTATTGTTTTGCTAAAATCATTAGTTTGACCAGATGCAATACCTCCTACAATGAATACAATTGTGTAAAATCATCAATGTGCCTACTTCTATAAATGTGTTTAGGGTGGACTACCCAGCTGCTTCTAAACGTGTGATCTGTACACCCTTCTGTATTGCAAATTTCATGTATAGGTGGAAATATTGTGATTTGAGCCAACCCCTGGATACAAGTGAGAGGAAATAGGCAGAAATTGTAGGGCTTTAACAATGTGATTAAAAGCCAAGGTTATGCTAACTTTGGGAAACTACATTTGTTTAAAATAGCTAACACTTTGAGGTCTTTTTTGCAAGTATAGTTCAGCTACATGCCTAGCAATAAATTACTTCCCATTCTGTAAAAACAAGACAACTTATCTAAAAGTTGAATGGGTAGACTTTAGTTCTACAAGTAGATTATGCTCCTTGCTGAGATTCAGATTCCGTCTTTTCCCATAGTTAGGTATGGGTAAGGAAGTAAGTTGTTATATATATCTAACATGTACGCACACATGCACAGAAAAAAATCAGTTGCTACTACAAGTCCAGCATCTTGCAGTATGAGATAATTTGTCCTATATGGCATACAAAAAGGGAGGGGGACTTTTCATAATTTCTTTTGTATAGAAACCTAGTAGGCTGTATCTCCTTCCCTTTACCATGGGTAACATTGCCTATATAACTTTGTTTGCCAGTATTTTCTCAATTACACAATTCAGTTTTCCTTTTTTTCCCCTCATTATTCTAAATCTAAGCTGGAGAAATTACATCAATTGAAGAAATTACATCAATTTCCTCCTGAACGCTCATTTCAGAAAATGTACTGCTAAGCCACACTTCAATGGTGTAGCATGTATATATCTGAGAATAGAATATGGCCCTTTGCACTGGTTCACTAACTGGAGGTCAATTACAGAAAGTCAGCTTTTAATCTTTATTTCAAATTTTGTTTGCGTGGGAGAAATTCTCTCCATTCATATTATGTTTTGGAACTAAAGTCATAGGGACAGAACATGATGTTGCACTAATCTTTATGAACGAGACCTTTTATCCCTGTTTGAGTCTGCTAATCTGTCCATCATGCCTAATGGCTTGAATATTGCTATTTCTTCATTTTGTATAGTAATTTGTTTACCAGGCCTCTGAACCTACTACTGTAGGTTTTTCTATGTTTATGGGATCATCCAAAGTAATCTGCAGTAAAGTCTCAGGAGTTCACTTACTTGAGAGAGTTTCTAAGTGGGTTTTCTGCTCCTTCTGAAAATCCATGTCACTCCATTTGTATACCAATATAACTCCATTGCTATCACTGGAGTTGCATTGGTATGAAACTGAAGACATGCAGAAACTAATTACTTGCTGTGGTTTTGTTTAATCTTCTATACACAGTTTTGTTTTTTTTTTTTAACATTTGAAAGTTCTACCTTTCATTATTTGTGTGCGCACTTAATTTCTCCTCTCTGTATGTTGCACTGCATTGTTCACATACAGCAAGGGTTTACCTATCTCGGTGACATTCACAATATTTTTCCACAGATGTTTTTATATATGTTTTTTGTTTTGAAGACAATTTTCCCCAGTATAATTTCTGTGCAATAATCTAAATATGATCTGAAGGATCCAGGGCATGTTGCTTGCTGATGCAAGTTTTATTTTATTTTCAAGCTTGCAAAGTGTGTGTGTTTTGTTTTTAATTATAAAAAAAATCAAGTTGTTTGACTTCAGTTTACAGGAGTTACTCTTCTTGAAGTGTCTTGAGATACTGATGATGACATTTGGTTTCACTGTTAACCAAAATGAACACCTCAACTTTAGTAATTACTGCATAGATTTATATATGATTTGTAGAAATAATGTGAAATAATTAATTCTGCAATAATTGTTCTGCTCTTAAGAAAACCATCTCAAAAGATTCTCTGGTGATCTAAATTCCTGAATTAAAGCTCTGAAAACTGCTTCAGATGACTTGTAAAGCAGACACTGACTATAAATGAACTTGTTAGTATCTTGTATAAAATGGACAAAGAAAAAGAACCATCAATCCTTTTTTAAAATGTGGTATTTTGCCAATTTATTTCTTACAGTGGTTTTTTTTCCTCTTTTGTATTTTTGCTTTTATTTCACAGAAGAAACCTGCAAGTGCTAGTGCCAGTCAGACTCCCCAAACACAGACAAGTGGAGCTGCTTCTGCCAGTAAGGTAACCTGCATTTTTCAGATATGATAAGCTTACTGTTGCATTAACAATAACTGTAACAATGAACATTATAATAAATCTCATTATAAACTGGAAGTTTGACTAGATGCCTTTACAAAAATTTTTTTGGTTTAGTTTTGAAAATAGTTCTTCCAAATTTTTGAATCTGTAAAATTAATGTAGTTTATGCCAAAGTTTTCTGGGTTTTTATTATGGATTCTCCATGGTTAAGGTCCAAATCCTCAAGGGCATTTAGGTTTCAGACTCATAATGATTACAGTATGAAATAGGTGCTTAAATATCTTCTGACATTTTGAGAATCTCTGTCTTAGCATGCGTCAGGTATATGTTATCCAAAGCAAAAATGTAGTCATATTTTCAGCAACAAACTCTGACATAACTGATCCGCCTTTTTGTCTACTGAAATGCAGTGATTTGCTTGAATACATAAATCTATTTTTGAAATTATATTCAAGTACAATTTTTTTTTTAACTTCAGACAAATGTCAACTCAGACATTAAGCTCTTGATCCAAAGCCTGTTGATGTCAAAGGGAGTCCTTACAGGAACTGAGAAATCTGTTCTAAAAAAATAAAATAAAGGCTACCATAATTTTTTTGAAGCTATGAATTCATGAATGTTGATGTAGCTCATAAAAACACTAGGAGTTAAATATACTTTGTATTAACTGAAATAAAAGCTCCACTTCCAGAGCATTTAAATATGAGATTTTTGGGTTTTTTTTAGGACCTCAGAGCATTGTGCAAGCAAGGTATTAAACCTCATTGCACCTGTAATAGGTAGACAAAGGATATATAAGTTCACCCACTACTCTAGGAAAGCAATTGCTATTAAACAGCACTCCATAACATTTCAATTTAAGACAAGAAGTGAAGAATACTCTTATTGAGCTGGAATTGAGGCCCCATGTAGGCAGAATGCCAGTGCCACCAACAGTATGCTGGACTTTAGTCTGGTACTGAGTAGAGACATGCCACCCTAACTATATTGTGCAGCATCGGTATTCCTTGGGAAGTCTCCCGTCTATGGGGTAAATCCTGGCCCTACTAAAGTCAGTGGCAAAGCTTACACTGACTTGAGTGAAACCCAGGATTGCACACCAAGTATGTGTCCTGTTCCTATGAGATCTGACAAAATCATAGCACAGATAATTGTAATGATCTGATCACTGAACCACTACAGCGGCTCTATAACTGCCAAAATAGAGGCCAATGCTAACAAATGATTTACAAATTGGACTCTAGACTATAAAGAGATGTAGTACTAAGAAAAGCAATAGAGAGTGCAGGAGAAAAGTAGTAGTAGTAGTTTAAAGCATGACAAAAACAAAGCAATATATAGAAAATCACCTTTAAACTCCCCTTTCATTTCTGTTCATGGCACGTTCAGAAACAGAATTTAAGGACTACTGATTCCAGGCGGCTTGGCAGATCCAAGACACTTCCTGGGGCTTACTAATTGGCTGGGAAGAGATTGCAACCTACTGTGCAACTGAAAGCCATGTACCCGAAGAATTTCCCTGAATTGAGTTCATTAGTAGTCTTTCAAATTTTAAATTAAAACATATGGTGTGTGCATTTTTAATTTTTATGAATCGCTAACTTTATAGAATCTCTGAGATCTTTTCACTTCTGACTTCTCTTAGGTTATTGAGACCTTTTCCCTGCCCAGGAAGTGTTCCTTCCTTTTAATACTTACTAGTTATTTTTTTTGCTCATTTTCAACCTCTCAGATGATGTGCTTCTATTAGGGATGTCAGTGTGTAGATGACTACATCATTAAGGCTATGTCTAGACTACATTCCTCTTTCGAAAGAGGAATGTAAATGAGGCAAATTGAAAGTGCAGATGAAGTGTGGATTTAAATATCCTGTGCTTCATTTGCATATTCACGTCTGAGCGCTTTTTTGAAAAAATGTTTTTTCCCCGAAAGAACCCCATCTAGACTGTGCTTTCACTTTCAAAAAACCCTTTTTCGAAAAAGCACTTGGACACGAATCTGCAAATGAAGTGCAGGATATTTAAATCTGTGCTTTATTTGCACTTTGGATTTGCCTCATTTACATTTCTCTTTCGAAAGAGGAATGTATTTAGAAGTGCCCTAACTGATAAGCCTGGACTTATCAGTTAATCCTGTCAACTACACACATCTCTTCCTCCCTCCCTGTCTCTTTATCAAAGGCGGGGGTGTATGTGTGTGTGTGGGAGAGACTGGCTGCTGCAACCCTGCACTGCATTCTCTCTGATAGAGAGGCAGCAGCGTTGGGTAGCAGCGGGCTCCCTGGGAGTGGGGCTGGGAGTGCACTGAGTGCTGGCCTTGACTCTGAGGACTATCAAATATTCATGTAACCGCTAAATTTTGATATGGTTACACCTATTCAATTACACGCTATCTAACATCTCTAGCTTCTACCCTACTTTCCCTCAAATTTCTGTGTCTGATTGATGTGACTGACAGGAAATATTTCTGCTATCAGATTACACTTTTGCAATCTTAACTTCATTCCATTGCACAATAATAATAATGATAATTTATTCCTACCAACTGTTTTACATCCATTGAGTATTGTAAACTCTTGCCTTGTCTACTTCCTTCCTGTGGCAAAGTTAGAATATACATATTTAGCTCTTTCAGTTTCTCAGTCTATTGCCTCATGAATCCCTAATAATTTTTTGTTCTTCCTCTAACTGTTCGCTGACTGTCCTCTCCATTGAAGGCCAGACTTTTTGTTTAAAGTCCCAATCTTTATCTCATAAAAGCTGTATAACAGCAAGTGGTGGAAGAACTCAGGAGAAGAAAAGTTCATGCAAATTAATGTTCTCTACTATGCATCGCTATTTTGCATTGGTAGGACTGTTATCCTACTTGCATCAAGAAACCTGTGACAGACACTCCAGTCCTTTGACTAGGTACAATTGTAACCGCCACCGGGCGGGGCCACTATTGGCGCTGGGAGCCTTGCGGGGATGGACTCCCAGCCACTCCCCCAGCCCCTGCCAGGCTTCTGCGCAATCAGAGGCTCCCAGCGCCGATGGTGGCCCCGCCTCCCAGCCTGGGAGTCCCACCTGGGAGCGGGGGGCCACGATCGCTGCTCTGGGCACTTCAGAAGCCTAGCTGGGGCAGGGGGAGTGGCAGGGAGTCCCAGCCACTCTCCCCGCCCTTGCCAGACTTCTGCACAATCACAGGCTTCTAGCGCCGATCGTGGCCCTGCCTTCCAGCTGCTCCCCCCCATGCCAGGCTTCTGTCCGGTGCGCAGCTGGAAAAATCAGAGAATACTGGACATTGCACATGTCCGGTATTCTGAATTTTTTTACCGGACAAAGAGCACAAATACCGGACTGTCCGGTAGAATACCGGACACCTGGCAACCCTACTCCCAGCCCAGGCTGTAGAGGTCTCTTGATCTTAACTGTTGCTGTGGTCTAGGTACCACTTGCATTGCTCAGTAACCACACTAAGTGTGTGGGTTACACAGTCACTCCCCAAGTTACAAACATCTGACTTATGAACATCCACTCATACAAACTAAAGCTCGCCTCAGGAGAGCAGGCAAGAGGCATAGGTGATGGAGAGCAGTGCAAGTACTTGCCAGAGAATTCTGGAGGGGCATAGGGTGGTCGTGCGGCCAGTAGCTGGAAAGAAGGGGTGCTTTGAAGTGATAGTCTCTGCTTCCTTCCAGCCACTGGCTGCATGGCCACCCCCTGTTCCTCCGGAGTCATCCAGCTCACTCTCATGCCACTCACTGTCTCCTGGTGAGCGGGGGCTGGGTGTAGCCCGCGAGGGGGAAGCAGGAGCTGGGGATGGAGCAGGCCACAGGAATCAGTGCAGAGCTCGGGGATGTGTGTGAGATCGACTTCTGGGCATCCCGCAGGTGTTCACTTTAGAATCTCCCACCTACCTCCTCTAGTGAAATGTGCCTTTCCTCAAACACCATCATTCAGGGTTAAATAAAAAATTTTTTTTATTATTTTTCATTTCAGTTATAACCTGTGAGTTCAGACCTGAGGCTTAAACAAGTAAATAATTATCTTTTGCAAAAAATAAAGCAACGTATGATTACTGTTACTTAATATCTTCTTTGACAATATTTTAAGTACAAATTAATTCTCAGCTGAATACATATCAATGAAAGTAGCCAAGGATATTAAACAATGGATGGGGATGGTTTTTTATATTATCCTTCTGAATATGTGTGTCTGTAGCTTGTAGCTAAATTTCAAGAATTTTTACTTCAAACTTTTAATGTTTGAGTAATCTTCATAAAACACTGATTCAAATGATTTTTCCATAATATTTTAGGGTATTTCCTCTTAATCCATTCAATTAGATTATTTTGTATTACTGTGGTTACTAGTCTAATTATTAAAAAAAACCATAACAACAAATAGTCTAGTAGTGCCTTAAAGACTAACAAAACATGGGTTTTGCCCATGAAAGCTCATGATACCATCTATATGTTTTGTTAGTCTTTAAGGTGCTACTAGACTATTTGTTGTTTTTAAAGTTTTTCCCGTTACAAACTAACTCGGCTACCCCTCTGAAGCTAGTCTAACTATTGTAAGTCAGCTACAAGTGGTTGCTAGGGTGCGCAATACATAATATATAAATATGGGTTTTCATTTTTGCAAAATACTATAGTCTTCCAAATATACACACATTTTAAAATTGGCCTGAGTATTCAAACAGTAGTAGATGAATGAAGCATATTTTATATCACTACAGCCTAGAAATGTCAGCTATATTCCTGTGCTATATAAGCTATTTTGTATTTTATAGATGTGCCTTTAAACTTCCTTAAGCAGGATTTGAAAAAAATTATTAGCCAGTGATAGGTAAGAAATACATCTTGATGAATGGTATAAGGCCTAAAACACCAGCATCTGCATAAATTAAAAAGTCTCAGAGGGGGAGCCCTAGCATAAATTAAGCTTTCTTCTACCAAAATTAGCTTTCTGACATTGCAGTATATTGTCATTATGCATAGAAACATGGAGACTCTTATTTGTGAAGAATCTCATTGCTGCCACCTTTTGCAGTTTTTACCATCATAGTATTAAGTATTTTTTCCTAAAGTCCTAGTTCCTGAATTCATGTGAGTAGATGAGAATCTTCTCATCCTCATGATTGTGGGGAAAAGACTGAAAATACAATGGAAGTGTATGCCAAACACTAAGAAACCAGAAGGCAAATAGCCTCTCTCCATCCCAGTCCCCCTGCAAAATTAGGTTGAACAGCTGGGGTTGGCATTACTGTCAACTTCCTAATAAGCAAGCCCAATGCAGTGCTGTTTTTTTGAGTCCAAAGCAGCTTCAGTGTTGGTGCTTCTAACTTTCTGCACATCTGCCCATGAAATTGAGACGACTCTGAACAGTGTTGTTTAGAATTTTCTTAGTAGTTGCTGTGGTCAGCTGAACTAAAAGTAATTTGGCAGTCTCCTTAGTTTTTGTTGTGCAGCATACTAGAAATTCTGTGCCAGGTTCAAATAAATTAAAAAAAGAGGGAGCATTTCCTGAAAATGATTAACAGTCCTTGATTATTTTTAATATTAAATTCAATATTACACTTGGCTATTACATTTTGAGGTTATAATTTTCAGTATGTTTTTGTATAGATAAAAGCTGTCAGAAGAAATGTCAGAAGAAACAGGGTAAAAAATACCTTGGGCTTTTGACCTCTGAAGAATTGTGTGAAGTGGATTGGAATTGTTACTGCTAATTTTATAAGCAATAAAATACTTAGCAATGCTAATGGTTAAATTATCATCTTCAGATGTCAGACTTAATGGGCCAGATGAGGTGAATAAGGGCAATTAGCTTGAATCAACAGTTCTGAGAAGTGCTGTCTGTAGACTGTATATAGAACATCACTGCCTCAGATCTCAAAAGGCTTTCTTTTCAAGGGCTAGACACATTTAAAATAAATACAAATAAAGAATACTTATATTGTGGAGCACACTTCTGCAGCAAGGAATAAATTCTTTGGCAAATAGTGGGGCTGTGGAATACATAAACCTGGCCTGTAAGCAATAGTGAAAATACCAATCATGTAGGTCTCATGTTCTCTCTTGGACCACTATTTCATGCATTTCAAGGCCAGAAGGGACCACTGTGGTCATCTACTTCTACCTCCTGTCTAACCCAAGGCACAGAACTTCTCAAAATAATTGCTGTTTGAATTAGACCATATCTTTAAAAAAGAAATCCAACCTTGATTTAAAAATTGCCAGTGATGGAGACTCCACTATGATTAACCATGAGAGCAATTACCCTCAGTTAAAAATTTACACCTTATTTCTATTCTAAATTTGTCTAGCCTCAGCTTCCCACAGTTGGATCCTAATATAGCTTTCTCTGCTAGATAGAACACCCCATTATTAAAAGTTTGTTCCCCATGATACTTACATCAAGGAACTGCTTTACCATTTCTTTGGTAATCTAAATAGATTTTGTGTCCTAAGTGTATCACTGTAAGGCATGTTTTCCCAGTCCTGTACTTCTCCCTGTGGCTCTTCTTTGAATCTTCTCCAGCGTACCAACATCTCTTGTTGAATTATGGGTACCAGAACTGGACACAGCATTCTAGCAGCAGGGTAGTACTGGTCAGGGAAGGGAGAACACTAAGGGCAGGCCTATACTAACACAGAAGGTCAGCTTAAGATACACATCCCTGGCTACCTAAATAATGTAGCTAAAATTGACACACCGTAAACCTAATTTCTCCAGCCGCCCCACTGTAGGAGGTTGGCTTGAGAAACGCTCCTGTCAACATCCCTTATTTCTCATGACTGCTAGGAATTCCGGAGTCAACAGGGACACTCTCAGAGTTCAGTTTAGCAGGTCCTTACTAGAACCGCTAAATCGAACATTGGAGGATCGACTTCTTCAGCGTTGATCCTCCATTTACAATAGGCATGGCTTAACAAATATCAATGCTGCCGGAATAGTAGAGTAGGGGAAACTTCCTTTCTGCTTGGTGCAGCTGTCCCTGCATAAAAACATAAAATATGGCTTAAAATACCAGAGATAATTACCTGTCATTGTGGAAAAAGGGGCCAGGACTACTGGGAGCAAAACAGGCTCTCACTGCTTCTGTTGTGTAGAGTTTAAATAGCAGTAATGTAATTGCACAATATATGAACTCCGTACCTTACAGAGAAGAACACTGTCTTTGTCTTATCTTCGGGTATTTTGCCCCGGGAA
Source organism: Pelochelys cantorii (assembly GCA_032595735.1). Taxonomy (NCBI): domain Eukaryota; kingdom Metazoa; phylum Chordata; order Testudines; family Trionychidae; genus Pelochelys; species Pelochelys cantorii. The sequence continues at coordinate 61,538,786 of CM064330.1, forward strand.
TGGATTGTACACTTCCCAGGATCTCCTTAGGTTTGAAGGCGCACTATATCTGTTTCTTCACTTTTCAGGGAACTCTTTATTAAATTATCAACATAAACTCTTTTTTAATTTAGCAACTCTCTTCCCTGGAGCTGACTCTATTAATATACAAAATTCAGAATGAAAGTTGTTAAATACCCAACAAGTCAGTACTTCTAGGCTTTCCCTTCCTGGAGCTTTTTCCTGACAACTCAAGGTTTCCTGCTAGAGCTTTTTCATTCCTTTTAGCCTCTGTAGGTCAACTCTTTCTAGCTTCCTACTGCTTGTAGCAAGGCGGGTCCCACCGGGACACCTAGTCCGGTTCCGGCTATGCACAGCCTTGCCTTTTAGTCTCTCTCTCGCTTGCCTTATCCGGGTTTTCCGGTTTTGTCAGAGTTCCAACTCAGTCCCGAGTCCCTCACTTGAGAGCTGCCATTCGTCGCTACCCGAGGATGCTGCGCCGGCCCTCAGGCCCCTCAGTGTCTCTTGGGTTTCTCCCCGTGGTCTCGGTGGTGGGGGGGAGGGGAAGGGGAAGCACGGCCTCGAAGTCCAGCCCGGATCCTCCTTCCCCCCACCCCCCCTTTCCTTTGAGCGCGCTCCCCTTTTTAAACTGGCCGCCCTCCTTTAGGGCTGGCCCCTGGGGATGACGTCCACACTTCCCCTGCCCATCCTGCGGGCGGACGCCTGGGGATGACGTCAGCCTGCCGTGACCGCCCCCTCATTGGAGGCGCCCGGGCCTCTTCTCCAGCATGGGCGAATGCCTCCTCCCCGCGACGCAGACCTTCGCCGGGTCCTAAGGCCCCTGGCCGCGGGGACGCTAGTGCGCATGCGCAGCAAGCCTGTAGCAACTAGGGGCCGCCGGGCGGATGCGTCCTCCACCCTGCGCTCAGAGCGCAGGGGGGCGCCTCCCTCCGAGCAGAGGGAGGCGGTCCCCTGTCACACTGCTCCTTATAGGGGGAATGAACTCATCTATGCTCAGCTGGTTCTACTAATTAAACCACATCCCATGTGTGCCATGTAATCCTAATTGTATGGTACTGTCCAGCTCCTGTGGGCCTCTGGCCTTTGAGGGTATGTCTACATTGCAGTTAACCCCCCCCCCCTCAAGCTGGGCTATGCCACTCAGTTTTGGGTCATGGAGCTCACACTAAGGGGCTGTTTAACTGTGTTGTGGATATCTGGGTTCTGTGATGTGGGAGGGTCCCAGAGGTGGGCTGCAGCCTGAGCCAGGGCATCTTCACTGCAATTAAACAGTCCCCTGAGTCATAAAATGATAGGGTTGGAAGAGCCCTCAGGAGGTCATGTAGGCTAACCTCCTGCTCAAAGCAGGACCAACCCCAACTAAATTGTTCTCATCAAGGCTTTGTCAAGCCTGGCTTAAAAACCTCTAAGGATGGTGATTCCACCACCTTCCTAGGTCAGGCGTTCTCAGTTGGGTCACCAGTTCGCCTAGGTAAGTCACAGGTGGGCTGCAAAATGCTTTGTTTAGCCATATGCACGGAGCCTTGCCGCTCCCATTGGCTGCTGTTCGCGGTTGTCAGCCGGTGGTCAGGGCAGTGAGTGGTGTGTGTGAGCTATACACCCGAGACTTTAACTGCTAGGAGTGGGGTCCCTTAGCAGTGGGCAACCTGGAGGAGGTTGACGGGTGCCCCAAAGAGTTTAACGTCCGTGTCTTTACTGCTAGGATCGGGATCCTTTGCAGTGGGCAGCCAACAGGCTGACAGACGCCCCAGAGTTTAACAGGGAGAGCTTTACACCTCAGACTTTGACTGCTAGGACACAAAGTCCCGTCGCAGTGGGCAGCCTGGGGAGGCTGAGAGGTGCCCCAACGGATCTGTCCCCTGGAAGCGACACGATCCAACGCTCAAGCTCTCCCTATATCTGTCCCTTATGACCAGCTGGAGTTCTTTTGTTTGTGTTCGGTTCGGGTACAGCAGCACGGGTTCAAGTCAGAAACTCAAACCACACTTGCTTATTTGTAGGAGAAAGAAAAGAAAGAAGAAAGAAAACTTGGTTCAATATATATATATTTAAACTTATAAAGTGAATGAGGGCACAATCTTATTTTACTTGTTTACAATAGAAGTGAAACAGGTTGATTAGAGAAACTTATAATAGAGTAACTAAATTAAAGTGTACACATAAGAAACACATTGCAGGTATAATTCTCACCCCTGCGTTCCAGACTTGGCGTGGCCAGAGTCTTCCTCTCAATCCCTCGGGAAGAAGTAGGGCGAGGTTGGGCGTCCCACAAACCCCGGGAGGTGTCCAATACCTGCCAGCAGGTGTAGATTGGATCTCAAATGGGGTGGGCTACTGAACCCCTCTTTATACCCCTTGAGTCACGTAGGCTTCTTCCTGGTCTCAAGTGGCCAATTAGGAAAATGGCTTTGAATGCCAAGTTTCCCACGAAAGGTGCAACGCATAATTCACACCTGGGACAGTGCAGACAATGGGCACTTCTAATATGGGATGGGCGAAGATTCCTCTCCTGGGACAGTGCAGGCGTGTCAATTACTGGTGCCTAGCCATCAGGGCAGCGGGGGGGGGGGGCCTCCGGTTATCAGCTAGCCCATTTACTGTCTGGTTTCTGTTTATGGTAGAGTCAGGGACAGGCAGCACACCTGCATTCCCAGGGCATCAAAGGCTGACTGCCTTTCTCTTGCTCTCTGGGGGGGGGGAAAAACAAGATGGGGTTCATGTCTGGCTACATTCCACCCTCTTGACACGCCTCACTATGTCCCAGAACGCAAGATGGCGGCGATGCCAGCGCCTTTTGCCCTCCTTGGAGGAAGCTAAAATCGCCCTATCGGCAGGGTCTGATCAGATAATTTCGGATCAAGGGATTGATTAGGATCGCTCCCCAACGCCATATACCGGACTTGCGTAGAGGAGGTAGCTGTGTACACCAAACGCTTAACAATACATAAAAGCATGCAGCAAGAAATTACAACAAGTAAAATGGTTAATATAGTATTTACAATAGAGTGAAGGAATGGAGTTAACGAAAATCCTAGGTGTTGGGCTAGCCAATCTAGCCATGAGGCTTTTCCGTCCTCTGTTACAGCATGTAGCACCTTAACAGCGCCCTTTATAGCGAGTACATCTTGTTCAATTTGTCCTGATTTATTTACATAGAAGCAGCAAGATTGGTTAATTACTGCACATACTCCCCCCTGCTGGGCTAAAACCACGTCTAAAGCTATTCTGTTTTGTAGGGTAAAACGGGCTACTGATTGAATTTGCTCGTTAAGCAAGCCTAGGGCGTCTGCAGTGCGGTTGAGTGCCTGTTCTATTTGCCCAGATACATTTACTAATGCCTGTTCCAGCTCAGCTACTCCAAGCCAGGGCAGGAATGCACGGGTGAACTGGTGAAAACCTGTAGGGCGTTCTACAAGGGGGTTCAGGGTGAATCGCCTTGGCATCCGGTGCAGGAAACTTCCAAGGTTAGTTATACCAGGAGCCGTAATGTGGGGGTGTACAGTGAGTCCCCCAGGGGCGGCATGCCCTAGTGAGCAGCGCCCCGTCCAATTCAGTGGCAGATACTTGTAGGCTTTCTGCCCACAAATGAAAAAGAGTCCTGGCTCTTTCTCCAGAATAGGGGAGTAAGGTCCCTTATACCACCCTGTTCCAGTGGGTCCTTTCTTTGGGGTATGGTGGGTAGCACAGTAACTATCATTAGCGGCTGTGCAATGCAAGGCAAACAGCAAGTCCTGTAGGACCTGATCCGCTGTAAAAAGCTCTGCCCTAGCACACTGGTTTGGGAGTAGGGTGTTACTAGTTACAAGTGTGGGGTTGTATATTTGACCGGTGTTAGGAATAATGAATAATGACTGAGTGTACCAGGCTTTCCCTTCCAGGTATTGGCTGAAGTTTAGGGGAATAATGGTAACATTGCTTGATAGTGGTGCGCCACCATGGGAGATGTTATATCCCCAGCACCTTAAGGGTTTTTGGTGGGTTGCACTGGGATAGACATCCCAGACCTTTAACCTTTCATTAAAACTTAGTGTGGGCACACTGCTGGTCCCCTAACCACCCGAGGTGGGGTCCAGTACCATTTTTGTTCTCAAAGCAGATGGGGTATACTTCCCTGGAGCTTCCTGTTATATACTCTAGTGTTTGACCCCATAGTGTAGGTTGCCATTGTCCATGCCACCCCCAAGTTCCTTTCCCAGAGTCATTTAAAAGTTTGTAGCTGCTGGAGCTGCTGTCATCAAACCAGGCTGGTCCCCACTCGAAAACGTTGCTCTTGTTCCACCAGTCATTCAAGTTTAAAGGGACAAATTCAACTCCCAGTCCTGTGGAGGAATTTAACAGAGTGCATATCCAGCAGTTTGTAGCATCGGGGGCAGAGGCAATAGTCTGAATAGCATTCCTGAGAGGGTGCTCAGGTAGGCCGGAGGACGCAGTGATCAGGAGAAACAGCAGGGCTAATTCAGGAGTCATGCTGTTGCTTGAATTGGGCTTGCGCTGATCAGTGAAAAGCCCTTGAGGTGATAAGGTATTGTTCTCTTGTTAACTCCTTCCCTGCAATAAAGCAAAAGGTCAGCCGGTCTTGGATACAATCCAAGCCTCAGAAATGGTTAGTGGCAGCTTGTCGGGGTTTGCAATAATCCAAACACCCTTGTCTTTATAAGACTGAAGTACACAGGTGTGTGTACCCAGGTTGGGGTGTTTGACTACAACAGTATCCCCAGGGGCATATTTGGAGCCCATTGGTGGTGTCCCTGGAGTCAGGGAGGCTTTCCTTGTAGGGAAAAATCCTTTGCTAATTGGGCTACCAGTAGGGGTTTGCCGATTGTTTAGCCGTTGAACCACGGCATCTAGTCTATCTCCCCAGGTTCCTTCCATAGGCTTTAGGTGATATTTTAGCAGTCCATTCCATCTCTCAATTATGCCATTGGACTCCATTCTGGAGAGCCCACTCCTGGACAGTCTTGTTTTTAAAATGTGAGCCATTGTCAGATTGAATTTCCTGGGGTGTTGGGACAAGTGCAGTTAGGCGATTTAGTCCCATAATTGTGGACAGTCCTGTTGCTAAACGAGTAGGGTAAGCAAACCCTATACCGGAAATGATTTCCACTCCTGTGAGAATGTATTTCCACCCTTGCCTAGTGGTGGGCAATGGACCCACATAATCGACCTGCCAGGTCCCCCATAGTATTTTCCCATCCCTTAGTTTGGCAAACCGTTGTCCTTCTGTGATATGCCTTCTGGTCTCAGCACATGTAGTGCAGGCTTGCACTAAATCCCTAGCCTGTTGGTGGGTGATGGGCCACCCCCTGGTATGTGCCTGCCTCACCAGCTCCCCACTTCCCGTGTGTCCCAGAGTTTCATGCAGCCAGATGTGTAGGCGTTCCCAGTCCACCTGGGTAACAGAGATCTGGGCTGCTTCATCAGCTAGGTTATTTAATCGTGCAGTGGGAGTGTTATTCCTTTGGTGTGCTGACACATGTCCAATACTTAGGGGTTGCTGGGTGGCATGGTGGTATATCCACTTCCAGTACTCTAATCCCCATATGGGTTTCCCTCCTATTTCCCAGTGGTTATTTTTCCAGTTAGTTATCCACTGGGTGGCTCCTGCCCATACAGCATAGGAGTCTGTATAGATAGTACTGGCGCCTGCTTCACAAGCCAGCTTGATTGCTGCTAGTTCTGCAAGCTGAGCTGATCCTTCCACATCCGTGGTTACAGGTGTGGTGGAATTGTCTGCTGGGACAGCTGCAGCCTTTCCCTTCCACCTCCCTCTAATCATTTTAGCGCTACCGTCCGTGAACCACACTCCCTCAGGATGAGATGGGTCGAATGGAGCAGCGTTTTGAATGGGAGAGGGCTGTGGGGGCAGGTGATATTCATTGGGCATTCCCACCCTCCACAAAGATTCCTTAATCATGGTGGGGTTCTGTGCGGAGTCTGCACCACCCACCCTGTAGTGTATGTACAGTGCCCATTTCTGGGTGGTCATTTTCTGTGCTACTCCTAGCGGCAACTCCTTTCCTTCCAATATAGGTTTAATAATTGGAAGGGGAGTGTGTATGGTTATAGCGTGAGTCTGTGTTAGCTCCTCAGTCTCCCTTAGAGCAGTATAGGCTGCCAGGAGCACTTTCTCATAGGGAGTGTAATTGGCTTGCGACCCCTGCCACGACTTTGAGCCGAATTGTATGGGGCGCCGGGGTGCAGTTTCACTCTCTTGCCATAGGGCATAAGACATTCCCATAGCTCCTATGGTGAGATACAAGTGAAATGGAGCATCAGGATGGATTGGACCCAGAGCTTGGTAGGTGTGTATTTCGTTTATTAGCTGCCGCAGTGCCTCCTCATGTGCAGGGGTCCATTCCCAAACAGCACTTTTCTTTAGCAGGTTATACAGTGGGCGGGCAATTACAGTAAAACCGGGCACATGTTTTCTCCAAAATCCTAAAACTCCCAGGGTTTGCCTTAGTTGGGACTTGTCCCCAGGTGAAGGTGCCTGGCTCAGTTCCTGTACAGTGTCATCAGGCACCGATCTCCGCCCTCCCATCCAGACAGTACCCAGGAACTTCACCTCATGAGAGGGACCCTGGCACTTGTCTGGGGGTAGAGTTAACCCGAGATTTTCTAAGGCAGTCTTTACTAAATCTACAGCCTGTTGTACTTCTTCAGTAGTGTCCCCTCCTATCAGGATGTCATCTATATATTGCAGCATTTGGATACTAGGTGGCGTAGTTAAACCATCTAGGACCTTTGACAGTGCTCCATGGCAAATAGTGGGGGAATGCTTGAACCCTTGGGGCATACGTGTGAAAGTGTATTGGACCCCCTTCCATGTAAAAGCAAATCTGTTCTGGTCTGCAGGCTGTAGAGGGACCATGAAAAACATGTCCTTTATATCTAGCACGGCTAGCCATTTCTTGTTCCAAGTCTGTATGGTATTTACAATGCTTGCTATGTTGGGGACTGCTGCTTTTTCCTGCTCGACCCCCTTTGAGGCAGCCAGGAGCTTTAGCTTACTGGTTGCCAGTCCATGTAATAGATCTCGGGTGAACCCTAGATCCAAGCACCGATTCCACAATTTAGTCCTAAATTCTCTCTCTTGTGGTGTTACTTCACGTCTAGGCTTAAAGCCTTCCTGCCTGTTTCTATAATCTCCTTTAAAATTCCGCACCTTAACTTTAACCTGCGGTGCCTCAGTTTCCCCGAATTCTCGGAGATCCCGCAGCATAAAATCAAATAAGTCCTGATAGGTCATGTGGTGATCCTGAGCATGATTTCTTGTGGCTAGCGCTATAGCCTTATAGGATCCAGGAGCCCCCTTTAGCACTGGTCTTAAATCTCCTGTTATTACCCGTTGTTCCCATGGGCTCTCTTCCTGCCTTCCGACTGGGGGACCCCCTTGTCGGAGCATAGCTATTATAGCAACGGTTTGTAGGGCTCCTTTAAGTTCATCCCCATTAATCCATGGGATGCTAGTGGGCTCACCTCTATCAGCGTGGTGGATTCCCCGAGCCCATCTACAGGCAAAGGTCCATATAGACTTTGGACCCTCCTGATTCCTGGGGCTAAGGAATACTCCTGCACCCAGATTTACCCTGCCACACTCCCGGGAAGACAGTTGGGTATGGCCAGCTCCTGTGTCCCATATCCTAGCTAGCCACTCTATCACCCCTTCCCCAGGTCTCTTGGCAAACTCGTCCTGGATCTTTTTCAACTCTGCAGGCTCATAACTGCGAGTAGTAATTCGGGTGGGTCGGGGTCCTGTCTTATTGCTAGTGGAGGAGTTATCTTCATCAACCTCACCCTCTTCCCTCTCAGTTAGCTCCTTTTGGTATGTAATGATGGGTCTCATGTGAATAGGGGAATTCCCTAACTCAGGGGAGGTGGAATACTCATCATCGGAGGAGTCCCAGATATCCCCATCCCAATCCTCCGGGTCTACCCAGAGAGCAGCCTCTACTTTGGCTTGATTAATTTTTCGGGGCTTGCTCTCTAATCTCGCTCTCCTGTCTGCTCCCTCCTTTTTTATTAATGGAGCGAGGCGTTGTTCCAATTGGTGCACATCATTGCTCAGCAGGCGCGCCCGGGTGTCTAGGTTCTGGCAGCGCCGCTCTAGCTCATCCCTTTCCTTCTGTACCCTTTCAAGCTCCATTTCCAAATTTAGATGGCTTTTACATGCAGTCTGCAGGGCACCTTTAAATAGCCAAATACATGCTCCTTTCCCTTTTCCTCTTTTCATTTTACAAGCAGTTCTCCAGTTACAGAACTGCAACCACAGTTCCTCGGGATTTCCCCATTCCTCCTTTAACATTTCTCTATCCCATTTAGGGTCAGCCCAACCTTCCTGGGCGAAACTCTTTTCTACCTTGCTAAAATCAGTGACTGGCTTCATGCTGCTGTATTTTGAACCAATATCACAAATCCTGCCGACTACGCCAGTTCTGTCAGCCGGTGGTCAGGGCAGTGAGTGGTGTGTGTGAGCTATACACCCGAGACTTTAACTGCTAGGAGTGGGGTCCCTTAGCAGTGGGCAACCTGGAGGAGGTTGACGGGTGCCCCAAAGAGTTTAACGTCCGTGTCTTTACTGCTAGGATCGGGATCCTTTGCAGTGGGCAGCCAACAGGCTGACAGACGCCCCAGAGTTTAACAGGGAGAGCTTTACACCTCAGACTTTGACTGCTAGGACACAAAGTCCCGTCGCAGTGGGCAGCCTGGGGAGGCTGAGAGGTGCCCCAACGGATCTGTCCCCTGGAAGCGACACGATCCAACGCTCAAGCTCTCCCTATATCTGTCCCTTATGACCAGCTGGAGTTCTTTTGTTTGTGTTCGGTTCGGGTACAGCAGCACGGGTTCAAGTCAGAAACTCAAACCACACTTGCTTATTTGTAGGAGAAAGAAAAGAAAGAAGAAAGAAAACTTGGTTCAATATATATATATTTAAACTTATAAAGTGAATGAGGGCACAATCTTATTTTACTTGTTTACAATAGAAGTGAAACAGGTTGATTAGAGAAACTTATAATAGAGTAACTAAATTAAAGTGTACACATAAGAAACACATTGCAGGTATAATTCTCACCCCTGCGTTCCAGACTTGGCGTGGCCAGAGTCTTCCTCTCAATCCCTCGGGAAGAAGTAGGGCGAGGTTGGGCGTCCCACAAACCCCGGGAGGTGTCCAATACCTGCCAGCAGGTGTAGATTGGATCTCAAATGGGGTGGGCTACTGAACCCCTCTTTATACCCCTTGAGTCACGTAGGCTTCTTCCTGGTCTCAAGTGGCCAATTAGGAAAATGGCTTTGAATGCCAAGTTTCCCACGAAAGGTGCAACGCATAATTCACACCTGGGACAGTGCAGACAATGGGCACTTCTAATATGGGATGGGCGAAGATTCCTCTCCTGGGACAGTGCAGGCGTGTCAATTACTGGTGCCTAGCCATCAGGGCAGCGGGGGGGGGGGGGCCTCCGGTTATCAGCTAGCCCATTTACTGTCTGGTTTCTGTTTATGGTAGAGTCAGGGACAGGCAGCACACCTGCATTCCCAGGGCATCAAAGGCTGACTGCCTTTCTCTTGCTCTCTGGGGGGGGGGGAGGGAAACAAGATGGGGTTCATGTCTGGCTACAGCGGTCTCCAGCCAAGGGGAGCTATAAGAAAACCCCTGTCGTAGGTAACCTATTCCAGTGCTTCACCACCCTCCTTGTGAAATAGTTTTTCCTAATGTCCAACTTAGACCTCCCCCATTGCAACCTGAGATGGGCCAGTTGTGAGTGTCTAATTGCGGTGTAGACATGCCTAAAAGGGAAGGTCAGCCATTTACAGCCCTCTTCCCTCTCTGCTCTCCACTGTGGGGGTGGAGTAGATGAGGCGGTTTCCATATTTATCAGACATACTGGCCAGAAGCTGATATAAAAGGCGCATTGAAGGTCTTTATTTCAAATAATATACAAACAACGGAACACTTTCTTTCAAGAATTAGATTTTATAAACTGATGTGAAATTAAAAAGTAAGTTACTGTTGTCCTTGTATCAGATAATTTCTATGATAATACCTTTTTTAAACTACTAAATTGGTATACAGCAGATGGATTTATTATAGTTACATTTATGCTCACAACCAGTCAGAGCACAGGGATATTATATGGTGATCATGTGTAGTTATTAATGAGATAATTGCTGAGTAGCTGAGGTATGTGAATAGCCAGTCAGATTTGGAATTTTGCATAAGCAGGACATGATTTGTTTCAGAATAATGTACATTTATTAAACAAATCTATCTCTGATTTGCTGCTGATTGCCAGCCCATATGCCCATATCTGGTCCTATAATTTTCTTACCATTTCTTCTCCCCTACTGTGTCCAGTTCTTTCCTTTCTCATTTTCATCCTTAGCTGATTAAGACTGCTTACTTCCCTCCTCCCCTTTAATCATCTTCAGTCTCTCTACTGGAATAATTTAATAATCTTACCTGCTGAGTCCCTCCTTCCTCAGTTCAGCTGTCCACAATAACAGTAGTTGGTATTTATTAAAGTGTATAAGGTTAATTGGATTATATTGGATTTCTCCAGTCAGCTCTGTTGCTGTAGAAACCATTGTAGTAGGTGGGGCATGGTGCTGTGCAGAGATGCAGGTATTGCCTTTAGAAGGGAAATGGTACTTCCTATTTGTATAAAATACTGTGAGCCCAAATCGTTCCTGATGCAGCTTGGCTGATTTCAATAGAATTATCTAGAAATCAGGGATGAGTTTTACCTTTTGTCATTGTGTATGATAAACCAATAATACACAAACATTTGTATTTCCACAGGCAGTATTTTCTTTTTTCACTGTGTATTAGTTATTTTAGTTGTGGGAAATACATAGAGAGAGCCTGTTTATACACTAAAAACCCACACCCAACAACAAGTTAATAGAGAGGCGGAGCAACTGAGACTGCTGGGTGGAGGATCCTCCTATGAGAATTAGCTGTGTCATCCTCAAGTGAAAAAGGGGTTGGCTAGGATTTCATTAAAACTGAAACCAAAGATAGGACGGTTCAGCTGTTGAAACAAAAACATTTCTGTCAAGCCGGACTGTCATAGGATCTTGTGCTACAATTACCTGGAAATTCGACTATAGACCAACTGTATGAAGTGAGTACTATTGTCTGACTTGCTATTCTTTCTTATCTCTGCTTTAGGCTAATGACATGATACTGTTTCTTCCTTCTTTTCTCCTCGTAGTTCTCTGAGTGAGCTGCTGACCTCAAGGGCCTGTGAGATGTTCCTTTTATCTGGCAGGGAGCATTCCCAAACTGGCTGATTGTACAGTGACTGATTTCTAAAACTGTGTCCATAGTGCTCAGAGCTAACAGGGAGAGCAGTTTTTCTGGATAGGAAGGCTGTTTGTACTCCATATGTATTTCTGAATATTTGTTTTGAGGACAGTTTATGAAACCTAAGCAAAATTCTAAAGTAGGGAAGAGCAGAGGATTTTAACATTGTGGCTAGTTTAGGTTCAGCTTCTCTCTTCCTACTACCATAAGCATTATTTGGCTTCAGTATTTGGGGAGGCAGCTCCAATTGGGCCATTGGAGGGAAGGGAATTCTGTGCCTCCCTGAGGGTTGCTGTTGGGAGGGGCAGTGCCCCCCTCCAAACTACACCCATACTAGTAACTTAAATTGGCTTGCGTCACAAGCCCATATTTTTGACTCATGAAGGCAAAGTTTAATGTAGTTGTCAAATGTACCAAATATTGCATAATCAGGGTATAGTGTCCTCTACAAAAGAATTTTTTTGTTTGAAGGAGGCTTAGGTCTCGATATCCGTAGTAACTCACAAGTGTTCAGAATAAATCCAGGCTTGATACATGTGGAAGAAACAGAAATATACAGTCATTAAATTGTTTATTATTGTTTCCATAATAATGCAGATGAGATTTATTTTGTAGATTTAGGATAGGTTATACCTAACATTTCTTAAGTATTTTTCATTATATTAATTGTAAATAAAACTATTGATTTATTACCACAAATTCCCTTTTTGGCTTAAAACTCAAAAAAGGAAATACTTAGGAAATAATGGAACAAAATAAAAAGGAAAATTTGAGAAAACAGCCCCCTGCTCCATGTGAGATTTTTCAATGGTTGTGTTATAGCCACCTCTCCTTTATCTACTTAGAGTGAAAACAAGCTTATCCAACACAGAGGTGCTTGTGGGTGCATTTAATAAACTTTGTTATGATCTTAATAAGAGCTCTACTTTTTCATCACATTTTGGGAGTCGGGAGGAAGTGTGTGTGACTGTCTTCTCAGCCTCTCTCCTCTATAAAATGCAACAGTTTTCTAAACTGAAATATTTCATACCCTCTACCCATAATATAGATATTTGATATTTTAAAAAAGTAATTGAATAAGAATTCAAGATACAGTTAACTCCTGTGCAGAGGACTACCTGAAGGCCTGTTGCACTGCTGTGTGGCTTAAGTGAATGTGGTAGCCATCTGCATCAGGTTGAATTTCACTATTCAGTCATATTGGCTTATGCTGAAACTCTGCATGTTGAAAAGATACTGTCAATTTGAAATCTAGCCAAAGTTGCAAAAGTTTGTAAAAATGGCTTCAGGTATCACCCACTTTCCCCTCCCCCCTTACTCCCAATGTTTATGGTCTTGTGGTCAGGTTTTCCTCTGTGTAAATGGCTTTTTTTTTCTTTCCTCTTGCTGTTTTAAAGACACACATAAATAACACAGGAAGCTGGGTAACATGCCCCACTCCTGCCTGGGCCCCCACTCTCCAGTCCTATAGGGCTGTGCATGGGCTTACTAGTCCACCCATACAGGACTGGAGCTTACTGGCAGTATATGGGGAATAGTGAAATGACTTTGCACAAATAAATAAAATAAAATAAAATAAAGAAATGTATTTTATCGAGCAGTATTGGGTGTTACTCATAAATATTCCAGCTAAATCATTTTCAGGCAGAAAAGTGTTTTCTTTACTCCTAAAGTAGGTGGTTTCTCTTTTCTTCAGTAATATGCAAACTTTTGGTGGGTCTAAGGTGGTATCCGTTGTCCTGTGGACAATTGGATACAAAACACCACCATTTAGTCACAAAAGTTGTGAAAAAGCTGCATTCTGCTTGTTAGATGTTAGTTTGAAATCATTTATCTCTAGCCCCAGTGCAGATTGCGCTTAGAATGAACCAGCTTGCTCTGAAAGTTCCCCATAACTAGAACTTCATTTCATCAGATCTTTTGAGTTCTGTGGTAGCTTCTGAACAATGAACTCCAAGTATTTTGACAAATTTTACTTTGAAGAATCTCTTCAGAAACAAATTCAGTTTTTCAAAAATAGCAAAATTGGGGACAAGATCCCAGAGAGGGGAGTGGGACAGAGAAAGCAAGAGTGCTAATTTTGTGGCATCACCTTCAAGTCTACAACCTCTTTCAGGAGGGCTTTGTTGCTGGGAAGACAGAAAGGGATGGAATTTGAGGGAATACATTTTCCACAGTGTCCTTACTTCACCTTTCTCAGGAAAAAAAAAGGGGGGGGAACCTTTTTTTCAGGTAAATTAGCATTGACTCTCTGTCCCTGTCCATGATACCCTGCCTGCACTAAGAAACTATTTCTGAGCTAGAGGAGAGTGGCCACAAGGGGGGGCCCTCTGACAGTGGTGTTTTTGCAAGACATGTATTGCTAAGAAGGAGCAATGAGTAAATGTGAAGGCACAGAGCCTCTGTTTAAACAATGCTTTACCTTTGCAAATCCATGAAAATCTGAGTTTGAGGCAACTCACTGCTTCTTCTGCAGGGAATACTGCATGTTTCACCCTCCCTGACTTGAGAAATGAATGCCTTAAAAATAAAACCCCCTGTAGGAAGAAAGCTGTATCTGGCATGATAGGGCTCTAAATATTTAGGGATCTTAAATGTCAGTGTTGTATTGGATTCCAAAGGTGTTGCAGCCTGGTATGTAGTATGCTCTGGAGGAATGAACATGGGTTTGGCAGTCAGGAGATCCTGAGCTCTGCTGCTGACTTGCTGTGTGACTTGTCACTGCATAGCTCTATCTCAGTTTCCCCATGTTTAAATGGGGATAATAACAGACTGCAGAGTAGTGTGAGGATTAATGTAATGAATGTTTATAAAGTGTGTTGAGCATGCTGAGCACTAAATACAGGCTGTGTAGAACTGAGGTGATTATTTTTAAAATGTTTTCTATTGGAAAAGACTTGAATTTATATTCTCCATCTTATTCTCCATCAACAGATGAACCAATCTGTGATTTTTAAAGTATCTCTTGCTAGTAATAATTCAGAGTCAGCTTTTTGGAAGTGCAAGTCATTATTTCTTCTTCTTTAGGTGCTTTTGCATATAAATATTAAAATCCACAAACAGGTTTGATCCCATTTTGTTAGGTTATGTACAAGCATAAAAATTAGTCTCCCTGTTGCAAAGAGCTTGCAGTCTACAGTGCTGTTAGAAAAGAACAGATGATCCAGAGGCAGATGGGGTAGAAGGGCTCCTTTTTTGCAGATACTTGTTCTGTCTTGGACCCACAAAGTCCTGGTCTGAGTGAACAACAAATTAACCACAAGTACACCTTTTTATCTGAGTTAGTATGTAAATGCACTTATCTAATATATCACCTGTTAAACCATACTTTAATAATGTGAACACTAGGGATGTAAGTGAATAGTCAACTACTCTCATTCCCCCCCCCCCCCCTCCTTGATGCCTCTGTATCAGAGGCAGCGGGGAGGGGGGAGCAGGAGCCTATGCTGGGGGAAGCCGGCTGAACTGAAGCATTCAGTTCTGGTATCACAAACTCTTTGCCTCAGCAGTTTGCAGGGGGGGAGCAGATGTGATCCTGAATATGTTTCAGAGTGGGTGGGAAGGAGGGAGGGAAGGAAGATAACATACAGTTATAAACAAAGAGTATTCATTAGAAGTTCCGTCCTTGGTACAGCTACTTGCTTATTTATTCCAAGCAACCAGGAAAGGAGGAAAACATATCTATAAATCAGTAGGGACAATGCCTGCCCATGCTGTACCCCATCACTGTGGTAGCAATTACCCGGACCCCTTATTGAACTCTTACATATCCCCAACAAATACAAGGTGTAATAGGAGGAGGAGAGAAACAGGCAACATGGTTTGGGTTAAGGCCTACAGCAGGGCTGGGCAAAATACAGCTTGGGGGCTGGACCCGGCCCACCAAGCCACTGGATCCAGCCCACGGATGCAGTGGGGAGCCTCAGGCAGACTCTCTGCTTGCCTTGTGACCCCCCTCCTCTCACTGCTCAGAAAAGCGGCTGCTGCAACTGTTTTCCCTTTCTCAGCTGTAAGTCCGGGGAAGGGGAAGTGGTGCTTCAAGGACTGCTCCCGCTCCCTGCACAATCCCATTGGCTGATTTCTGGCCAATGGGAGCTTCCTGTTTGAAGAACAGGTAGTGTGGGAAGCATCCTGCACCCCTCCCCTCAGGCTCTTATTCACCAGTGCACATGGCTCCTGCAGCCTGTGGGGGGGACAGGCAGGGAAGCTACCTGAGAACCCTGCTGAGCTGTTGGCTGGGAGTCACCCAGTCAAGTCTCCCAGTCAGAACCTGCCTCTGGCACCCCAGTCATTCTCTTCCCCCAAAACCCTCTGCCCCCACCCACTCCTGCCTCCCTACCCCATGTAAGCCAAACCCTGTGTCCCCCTCCTGAACCCATATCCCCTCCCAGACCCTGCACCCAAATCCTCTGCCCCAAGTCACAACCCCTTCCTGTCCTAGGTCACAACCCAAACTCCTGCACCCCAGTCCCCTGCCCTAGGTCACAACAATCTCCTTCACCCAAACTCCCTCCCAGACCCCATTCTCTCCTGCACCTCAATCCCTTACCCCAAGCTCCCTTCTGCAACCAGCCTCCATCCAAGACCACACACCTCTTCCATTAATATCATGAAAGATTGCGGCACTTGATAACTTTCCAAAATCTTGGAGTCCTCCCCACCCCCCATCAGAAATTATTGCCCACCTCTGGCCTACAGGATAACAATATGATTTTTGTTGTCCATAATTTTTAGTTGGTCAGGAGGACAGGTTGGACCTCACTGATCCGGCATTCTTGGGACCTGACTGGTTGCGGATGAGGGATTTTTCCGGACCAGGGGAGGTCATTTCTGGCTGCCCTGAGGCCGGCCCTCCCCGGCTCTGCTCCTCCGAGCTCCTGCCTCCACACCTGCAGCCCAGCTGGGCCGCGCGCCAGCTCCCAGACCTCGTGGCGCAGCTCAGCCGTGCGCCAAGCTTCCCTCCCTCCCTCAGCCCAACTTGGCCACAGGTTACCTCTGGGAACACTGATGTTAGCGGACCAGAGGGTATGCAGGTGCAACCTGTATTGATCACATTTGACTTCTGTGTTTACATTAGATAAATAATATATTTAGGTACGTATATACTGTGTTGTACATATTTAATACTTTTACATTTCATATTTTATTTAAATTATGCCAGAGTTAATTCTGAAATAGTTTAAAAAAAGACCTTTAACATTGACAAAGCCAACAGAAAAAAGAGACCTTGTACTGCTGACTTTTGTACCCATTCCTCAGAAGCTTCTAGAACTGGCCTCTACTTAGACAAGTTACTGAATTAGATAAACAGTTGGTCCAATCAGGTGTGGCAGTCCTGTGTTCCAGGATATCATTTTTGCAAGACTTTTTAGTATGACTCCAAAGAAGCAGTTTTAATAATAATGAAAGATGTTAGGAATCTGCAAACGATACCATATCTAATCATAGTTGTTGCTAATGCAGTTAATTGTAGAAGTGACACAAGTAGCGTCCTTTTCGTGTTTTATTTTATTGGCTATTTTTTTTCAAGTTCTCTGCAGGAAGCCATGGCTTCCGAAGCCTTGTTGATTTTTCATCTTTGGTAACAGAGGTTTCTGTTACCTCGAACGTATGCAGTTCCTGTTACCTCAGTGGTAATATCCTCCTGCCCCACTCTGCAAAAAATCCAGCCTCTGAGTCAGAGTGTGTCTGCACATTCTGCGAACACCAACAGAAAGTTCTGAATTTTGCCAGATTTGCTAGGTGTTTCCCCACTTACAATTCACTGATGCAGAAAGCATTTTAAAACATTGATGTTGTTAAAAACATTACAGACATAATAGTTGTAAATTACTTTATTTTGCTACTTATAGCGGCATACTATGAGATGTCAGAGTAATTTCTTACTTTTTTACTATTCTGTGACTTAGAATTGCCATACTGTGGATAAGCCAGCTATTTACAATTATAAGGTGTTAATAGAAACTGCACTTTAGTTGGGAAAAAAAAAAGGGGGGAAAAATATTACCGTCCCTGTTCAGAGTCGCTTTGTTCTTGTGGGTTATTTGCAGGTATACTGTAACTATTGTTAACAGATTTCTACAGCTGTTTTTGTTGTAGCCGCTAGAGTAGCGATTACAACGAATAAAACACAAAGAAAGAGAAAAAACTATTACCCAGTAGTTTGTCAAAATAAATGTCTTGCATTGTATCCTGGGTGACTCTTACCTCAGGCAACTCCTGTTCAGCAGCGCAGCGGGCTGAGGCAAGCTCCCTCCCTGGTCAGGCTCCGTGTGGCTCCTAGAAGCAGCCAGAATTGTCCAACTTCCAGGCATAGGGACAGCCAGGCGCCTCTGTGTGGTGCATGCTGTCACAGCTGCAGGTGCTCCTCCATAGCTCATATGGGTACTGCAGAGCTCGTGCTCAAGGTAGGGGCAGCACGTGGAGCTTCCTTTATCTCTCCTGTGCCGAAGGGCTGCAGGGACATGCTGAGTCCTGCTGTGCCTGCTGCAGGGGGTCTGCCTGAGTCCTGCTGTGCCACTGACCAGACTTTTAACTGGCCAGTCAGCAGTGGCACCAGGGTTCCTTTTCAACCAGGTGCTCTGGTTGAAAACTGGGCACCAGGCAACCAGGGCTAAATTAACTCTTCTGGGAGCCCAGGGCTATTGAATTTTGGGGGGCCCCCTATGCTCTGTGGTGGGGCCAAAACTAAGGGGCTCAGCATGCGGGAGAAGGCTGCGGGTTGAGGCAGAGCATTGGAGTGAGGGCCCTGGCTGGGAGTGCAGACTTTGTGGTAGGGCTGGGGATGAGAGGTTTGGGGTGTAGGAGGGGGCTAAGGACAGGAGTGGGGGTAGGAGTGCAGGGACTGGGTGGGAGTTAGGTGTGGGTACGGTCTCAGGGCTGGGGCTTAGGGTTGGCATGCAGGGTGCTTACCTGGGAATAGCTCCCCTTGGTTGCCATAGGCTCTGCCCGTTGCCCTGCGCTCACCTTCAGGCACCACTCTCCGCTGTTCACATTGGGAAGCTTGCAACTCCAACCCTGCGGAGTGGTGCCTGAAGGCAAGGGCAAGGTAGAAGTGCGTAGAGCCACTTCCTCTCCTGCTCCCAGCAGATTGAGCCACATAACATGCAGGGGCTTTGGTGGCTGCAACCTAGGGCCTCAGGCTACGGGGGAGGGGGCGGGGGAGGAGGAACCCCACAAAAAGATCTTCACTTTTGGCAGCCCAGAGATCTTTCTGCGGCACCCTCCAACCCCCCCAAGGTTCTAGCCCTGCTGGCAACCCTATCTGGTGTGATTTTTCTGGATAGCAACCATATTTCCAAACAGATCAGTAAGGCTCTTCTTGTACCTCCTGTGATTGTTTAGCAGAAAGATCAGCAATAATTTTAAGTGCAATAAGCTAAATTTACAGGTTAGTTGGTATAACTTTGTTTCAACATTGTAGGGATAAAAATTTATATCAGGTCAAGCATAGTACTCCATTTATACATCATGTTTTGAGTTTAGTCCCCTGAATCCAAGGGAGCATAAAGTGGTGTAACTTACAATCTAAGGAGTGAGAAGGGAAGGTTTAAGAAGGAAAAAATGCAAAAAGGAGTAAGTAAATGGATGTTAAATTGCCTCTTTTTTTAATATAAAACAGCATTTGGGGCCTTGGTTTTTATATTTATTCCAAGTTACTATATCTTTATACCTACTTACTTTACGATAACTTGTACCTCATTCCTTATTACCTCTGTATTTGATTAAATATTGTTTACTGTAAATATACCAAAAATCCTTGTTTTGAAATCCAAATGGTATGTCAGAATTTTGATGGAGGTAAATTACACTGATTGAAGCTCTGTAGACTTAGTTTTATTTTAAAATCCTGACTTTTAACATAACAACTGCACCGTGATTAAAGTGGGGCAGATGTTGTCTGGGTCAGAGACTGCAACAAAGAGATGGGCCGCAGACAGCTTGGCAGCACTGACCTACCTCTCAAGAATAGGAGGTCCGAAAGGCATAAAGGTGCAAGCTGCGAGTGGGGGAAGCCTCTTTGTTCCATGTAGCAAGCAAAGGCAGCACCCTCTCTCCCCTACTGGAGGTGAACATTAGGTTGGGTTAGGACCTGTTGAGGGCATTATCCTAGTTGCTTCTTTTTCAGGGGGGCTGGGAAGGAATTTTTCCCATACCACCAGATTGGCTTCAGTGGAGTGAGGTTTTTTTTGCCCTCCCCACAGCAGATGTCAGGGAAGATCTTTTCTGGTAAGAAGAAAAGGTATAGGCCATACATCACATTTTATTTTGGGGCGGATGTCCAGAGCAGGTACTCCATAGGAAAGGCATCTAGGCACCAGGTAGATGACCTGGTAAAGCACTTAAAAGGAGGTGCTGGATAAAGGAACAGAATGGGAGAGAGTGGTTGGGGACTACTGTGATTGGTAATGCAGGTAGCCAAACCCTGCCGCCTCCCTGCCCTGTTCTCAAAGCCCCACCTTAACCTTCCTGTGAAGGGGGATGGATGGTAAGGTCCAAACCATGGGTTGCTGGGGACCTGAATGGAAATGAAGGGGGGCTCGAAGTAGCCCCTGATAATGATTTGAGTAAACATGGATTTGCCTGCACTGTACGCTTTCTGTCTGGTAGTCCCAGACATCTAAATGACAAAGTTGCAGCCTGATTTTAAAATCCATATCAGTTGTCTCCTATCCTCCTTTCAGTGTACCCAGACAATACAACACTGAATGTTCTGTGACAATTTTAATATCTAAAATCTTAAATAGAAATACCAGGAATACTACTTCAACAGTATCACAAAAGATAGCCTTGATAGGACATGGGAGATTTTTAAAATCCCATCCTTCTGATAATCAGCTTGTTTGTTATTCCCCACTTGAAATCAGTCACATTTTTATCAAGTGATACACTCAGCATTCAGATGGTATAAAAATAGTTTTTATTCATCTAGTGGTTTGTGAGGTATCTGCTTTCATGTATGTGATAGTGTTAATTTTAGCTACAGCTAGAACTTCTATTTGCTGCTAAAATCTTGAATTGTAGTATTTTATTAAAGTTACAGTCCAAATAGAAGAAATTAAGAGAGAGAAATTATATAATTCTGATTACTAAGGTCTGATATGTTATCACACAACAGGGTTAGAAGAACTTTAGCAGAACTTTTAAAAATGATTTATGGATCAATGATCATTTCCGAACTTTGATCGTGGACTTTGTGGTCAGAAAGGAGAAAAAAATTCAGTCTCAAACTACTGCTTCCAGATAAATCATGTTTTATCTTAAGCAGCTTTCACATAGCATTATTTGATTTGAAATGATTTAACAAGTAAGATGGCCAAGAAATTCATAATACTCTTTCTCAACAGATAACGACCTATTTTACATCCTTACATATCTTTAGCAATCTCTTATTTTATGTAGAAATGTTACTTGCCTTGTTTAGTACCTTTATAATTTTTTTATACCTTGGAATGTCAGTCAGTTGTTGCATGCACACTGCCCATAGACATCACTTAGTATTTCACTGTCTCTTTTGTCATCCCTTACAACTGTGTGACTTGAATCATTTTTGCTTTTATGAGTGGAAAAATTGGGACCTTCTTGTGCAGCCAGTTTCTTTTTAGCTTTCTGTAGCTCTTCTATTGAAGTGTATTTCAAGATCTGATTTTCTGCAATATAGCTCTTACTCATTATGGATTCTGTTCAGTTTCTGCACAAAGATCATTCCTCTTTCTCTATAGTTCTAGATTTATCCTTGTATGAGAGACTTACCTAGCATTGTCCTGGTCCTTTAGGGCAGGAGGATGGCAGTGTAAGGGGTGCAGAAGTCAGGGCAGGGCCTTGGGGATGGGGAGAGCAGGTCAGGAGGTTGGAGGGATGGGGGGTGAAGGAGTATGGGTGGGAGGTTGAGGAGGGTCTCAAGGCAGGGGATTAGGGTTGTGAGTGAAGGTTGGGGTTTGAGGAGAGGCTCAAGGTGGGGGGTCCCCCCAGCCCTCTTCAGCCGACAGGGCTTTCCTTCCCCCTCCTCCCACCGTGCTGTGGCCAAGGGCCAGAGGGAAAGGTTTTGGAGAAGGGGGGCCTACTTCCGAGTCTGGTGGAAAGCAAGATGGCGAGTTCAAGCCCCAGCTGGCCACTCTGTTGGTGGTGTGGCTACCTCCTGTGGTCACTCTGTAGTATAGCTCTCCCCTGTGGCCCCTCTCAATACCACATTCCTCTGCTTTGTGCCTCCTCCCTTTCCCTGTTAGGGAAAACAGTCCCATTCCTAGCACTTCTCGTTTTCCTGACACAACCAAACCCTGACCTGGCTTTAAATTGGGAGAAGAGGAAGCTGCATTCCAATTTTGGTGGTCTTAGCTCTTACAGTTTTGGAGGAGCTCTTGAACAAACAGACTTATGGGGCAGACAGATTTTGAAACCCACTTAGAAAGTATTATGAAAATATAACCTGTTTTTACTTTTGCTACTACTGTCATCTGTTTAAGACTTCTGACAGAGCTGATAAAATATACACAAACACTCATTTTAAATACTGCTGAAATATACTTTTAGATTTGAGTTTTTTCTTAGAATTGAATGTTTTTAGAAGTAGGTTTTTCCATCTCTTATTTTAAAAATAAAATATGTAAACAATCCAAAGTATTTTACGTGCTAAAAAATAAGAACTAATACACAAAAATAACTGCTCAAGCTATTGCAGCTGCCATTCCCCCCCTCCCCCCCAGCACTCCCCTGGGCCTTTTGGTTAGGGATGTGAACCCAGTAAGCATCACCCTTAGTGGGTGATGCTTGCCAGGAACTAGATAACCGGTACCTGGGAGCAGCCCCCCACCCATGGCTGGCGGGCAACAGAGGGCGGCAGTGACAAATCCCTGCTGGGATCCTGGCGTAATCAGTTAACATGTTATACCTAGTATTTAATTAGTTAACTAATGAACTGGTATTTTACATCCCTAGTTTTGGTTAGTTTGTCTAGTGACACATGCCTGAATGTAACTTTTATTCCAATGGAAGTGTTAGAAAAAAAATCATGCTGACAGTACCTGACTAAAAATCCCACAAAAGTAAGCAGTCTTTAAGTATATCTTATGTACTTTTTCATTTACACTAATCTCAGGAATTTAGTCTGAAATTTCTGAATCTTATATGCTGTCATTTTCTGTTTTGAATATTTAACTATGTACAGACTTCTTATAGTCCAGTAATTTCACTGCAACTTATTTAAGAAAATCTAAGGCCAGTAGATCACAGGCTATTATATTTCACTCAGCTACCCCTATTGGGAACCTGGGCATGTAAGCAACACACATTAGCTATGTGTCTAAAAAGAGGATTTTCTGAATCAGCTCGGGATGCTGGTCTACCCTTGTCCACTCTCCTGTCTCCAGCTGTGACCAGTGTCTGGTGCTTCAGAGAAAGGTGAAGATGATGTCAGCCATTCCCCCACTGTGGGGAGGGGGAACCTTCCTGCCCCTTGCAGGTGACGGGCTGAAGCATGAAATAAAATGGTCACTGTCTTAATGCAGAATAGCAAGTGTGAGAAGCATGCTGAGGGCAGTGCAATCTATCCTGGTCTCCCCATGGCTCATGAAAGAAAATGAACAGGGAAGATTCAGATTCCAAGGTTCCGATTACAAGTTCCAAGGTCAGAAGGGATCATCACAACTCTCCAGCTCTACCCCCTACACACACAAGCCATAGAATTTCACCCTGACGCTGGATTGAAGCATGTATTGTATCTCATTTCATAGACACTAAGCCTGCCTTTTAAAGCTGTCTGAATGTTTAATTTCCTCACTGCTGGAAAACACAACCTTGAACTAAGATGCAGTTTCCTAACTTCAACTTTTAACTATTGGAGTTTGTTACATCTTTGTCAGCAAGGCTGGACACTGCCCTACCCTTTCCCTTTCCCCAGCCGTCCCTGCCAAAACATTGTCAGCTGTCTTTCCGTCCATAAGTACCTATACATAATGATCAGAGCACTTCTCCAATGTTTAACTGAATACGTTGAGCTCCTTAAAACCTCACTCAAGTCATAAAACTTATTTGCAGCCTATGGATTATTATTGTGGTCCTCTTTTCAACTCTATCTACTAATTTCCACATCCTTCTTGAAGTGTGTATACCAGAGATGGACATTGTATTCTGGTAGTCATCTTGCCAATGCTGGATACATAGAGGCAAGATCACTTCCCTAGTGTTCTCCCAACTGGTATATATTCACTCATTAAATAACTTGTCTTAGTTTTAAGAGAAAGGCATCCTTTTTCTGCGATGTATTGAAATGACATGGTGGTAGTTAACGTACAAGAACTACAGTCACAGTGTGGGACTGGGTGAATCCTGAACTGTTTCTGAGACTGTAAGATCAATATTTGTTGAATTTGGAATCCATCTGACATATGATTATATCAGCTTTGTGACTGATTTGGAGGAAGGAACCACACAAGCAATTAAGAGAACCAGATGAGAGAATGCTCCAGGTGAATGGCGCTTCATTCAAACTTCATCCCCTGCATATATACATGGCCCCAGATGTGCTTGGCAAAATTTGTGTCTTGGTTAGAAATGTTCAACTCCCCCTCGACATAACTGAAGTCAATGAGAATTGTGTATGTAAAAGAGCATAGTGCTGAGTAAGCATTAACTTCTTGGGGGAATCCATGTGTGTTTGTGGAGGGATAAAGCTGTGTAGGGCAACTTAGCTGATTCTTAGCCCCTTCTTACCCATTGAAAGGTCTCCTAGGGAAGGTGAGATGGAGGTGGCTGGGGTGAACACCCATGTTTTCATCTCTTCCATCCTTTCAGGAGAAGTGTGAACAATTTAGCTCATAGCATTTAGTACCTTTGAAACATAATTCAAATATTAACTGACTAGTCAACCGATTAAACTTCACAATAGCCTTGGAGGGGAGTATTATTGTCTCCATTTCACAGTCAGTCTGAGGCCTCATAGTGAGCCTAGACAGAAGCCTGGCTAAGAAGCAGCAGCAACAACTTTATCAGAAGTACTACCAGGCCAAATTTTGCCCTCAGATATACAGTTGTAACAGAAATCTCTAAAATCAGTGACCTTGCCTAGGTGTAAGTGAAGTCAGAATTCTACTCCACAACAAGCACGTGAACGCTTATCATTTAGTTGTGATAACAACAGTGTTCTGAAACAACTACAGTGACGGTTTTGTGTTAACCATGTATCTTTGACTATGTAATCTTTTTAATGTTGCCTATTGGATACAGGCCAAGAGCTCATTATTCTCGTACTATAACAGGGTGTGCCTCCAAACATGTTAAAACCTCTCCAAGTTCTATTTAAACCATGAATCAGTCAGCTATTGTGCAAGTTACTAGGCAACATTTTAATGTTTATTTCTAAGCTTGACATGTATTCCTGTGTTGCATCAGAGGACAAAACTTGATCTGTTCTGTTCGCTCAGACTGTGGTAAATGAATAATACAATTTTTTTAAAGTAGCATTTTGTTGGCTAATTCACATGGATATACACACCACCATCAAAAACAGTGAAGTGAAACAGTCTAAAATTGTCTCATGTTAAACTGCCAGCTTGTTTTATAAGTGATGTAGCAGATACCAAACAAGCATAACACTTCTATCTATTTTTATTAACATGCTTTCTTTTGTTTACAGATAGGGGACCACATTTTGCCAAGCCCTGTGTGATACAAAGATTGGGAGTAGGGATGTTAACTGTTTTACTAGTCGGTTATTTTACTAGTCGAGTAGGCGATGGAATTTTCATTGACTACTCGATTAGTCAATAGGCACTTCCGCCTGCAGCTCAGGGCCAGCGGGAAGTCCTGCTGACTCCAGGCTGCATGCGGGCATGCCAGCTTTGGAGTGTACAAGATTCCCCAGTGGGGGCTCTTGTGCATTTCAAAGTGGAAGCGCAGCATGGAGCCTGGGCTGACCCCGGGCTGCATGCTGTGCTGCCAATTTGAAATGCCACACGGAGCTGGGGCTCAGCTGGGAACTCTCCAGCTGATCCCAGGCTACGCGCCACATTTCAGCAGAACCTGGGATCAACTGGGGACTCCCCAGCTGACCACTGGTTCCGTGCGGAATGTCCCCAGAACCCAGGGTCAATTGGGGACTCCCCAGCTGATCCCAGGTTCCACGGAAATGCCACGTGGAGCCCGGGATCTTCTAGGGAGTCCCCAGCTGACCCTGGGCTCCATGTGGCGTTGCTGCCTTGAAACGCCACCTCGACGTTTCAAAGGGGCAGTGCCACACAGCTGATCCCGGGCTCAACTGTGCGTCTGTGCTGCTTTGAAGTACCCCTTCTTTCACTCCCTTTGCTGCCTCTGATAGAGGTAGCAAGGGGGGCAAGGGAAATCAGTTGACTGACTATCCGATAAGCACTTCGTTATCGGAGAGTCGACTAGTCCTTAACATCCTTCATTGTCAGCACTATTCACTGTAAGCTGGGTGCTTGTATGGCCGCTCAGGAGAAATTCCAATGCTGCCCAGCTGATTAGCAGAGCACTCATAGCTAGGTTTTTGTTTCTCCTGGTGGTGCACATTCACACATGCCTCAGTGCACATTGCAAAATTTATTCCACACATAGATGGAGAAGATTAGAGGGAACATCGATTGGGAGGACAAAATATCTCCCTTCTCTGCCTTATGATGCTCATTCAAGGGAAGGGCCTGAGGCAGTTGAAGTCCTTGAACTCTGGGGACCACAGTAGGGATGCTCCTTCAGTGCATCTCAGGTTCACTGTGGCCCACAAGGAGCAGCAAGATCATGATAGCACTGCTTTACCCCTTCTATGCTGTCCGAGGGAGCAGGGGAGAAACCTGTACCTCAGACTGCTAAAGAAATAGTCTGGTTTCCACAAGGGGTGTAAGCAAGTAGTCGACTGTTCGACTACCCAATAAACTTATGCTCTGTATGAGAGGTAGCAGGGAAGGGGGGAGGACAGGAGGCAGTGCTGGGAGGAGCCGGTTTAAAAGCTGGTTCCCCCCATCACCGTCTCCACGGTGACGCTCCCCCCCTCCCGTCCCCATTGCCTTTATCAGAGGTGATGGGGATGGGGAGGCTGCTGCCACCAACCAGGCCCTGTTTGTGGTGGCCCCGGCTGGCCGTGGGCAGGGACTGCTCTGACTCGCACTGGTCTGGGACGCTGCACCTCTGCATTTAAAATGCAGAGTGACAGCGGTCCAGAGCTGGCACAAGCCAGGACTGCTTGGTCTTGGCTCCTGTTGCAGCTCTGTGGAGGGCCCCCTTATCAACTAATTGTGTAGTTGATACAAATTGTATCAACTACACAATTAGCCAGATAATCGCAGTTTAACATCCTTTGTTTCCACACCAACCATACTTGAGTCCTTTCAGGGAGAATGGCGAGTAGATCCACATAATAGTTGACCACCAGGACAGTTCTTCTTAGCCCCTTCATCTCTGTCATTATTTAAAAACAGACATCCCTAATACTAAGTGAAACTGTTCTGTGAGGTGTTTTGGCAAGAGATGGAAATGGTAGCTTTTGTTTGGAGTAGTCACATTAAACAGACTGCCTTCGGAAAAGGCACTTGAATTCATTGTCAGCTATTGCCACAAATTGCAATGCTATGTGTATGCATAGTGCTTAAAAAAGAGGAAGTTGTGAATACTTCTTATTGCATATATTTCATCTATTCTGTCAATGTAGTAGTGTAGATGAGAAAAATGTGACTTCAGAAGTGTGATGTACTATTACGTGTTTGGAGTGATGTGCTCATTTGTGTCAATGTGTGTCATTATTGCATGACAGTGTGGGTGGATACTATGAGAAAGGGTGGCACAGATAAACATTAGTCATCTAGCAAGAACTCAGATGACTTTATATGTGTAATCTGCTTCTGTCTAAGGGTATTGAGTTGAAAAAAGATATAGAGATTTCATTACCTGGAGTTTTAGCTATTACCTGGGAAGGATAGAAGAGGTTGTCAAAAGAACTATTTGTTTCAACCCTTTATGGATTATGATGCCTTTTGTTTTCAGAATATGCCTTTACTTTTCCATTTTTGTATTGCATCCACTTGAAAAATGGATTTGTTTACATACGGTATGCAGAATGCATCTATGGTTAGAGGGTCAATTGTATCCCAAGTATATCTGGAGAAAGTAAACCTGTTACAGGTTGGCTCTCCCTTATCCGGCACCCTTGGGATCTGACTGGACCCAAACGAGGGGATTTGCCAGACCAGGGGAGATCCGTCCCATCATAGCCTGTGCTGAACTCCTGTCCCCTGCTAGGGCTGCTGCCTGCCTGCCTGCCTGCCTGTTAGTGGCTTCCCAGGCTGGAGGTCCCTAGCTGCCGCTGATGGACTCCAAGCTCTGTGGCCAGGGCTGGAGCTCCGTGGCTGCTGCTGACCCCTGTTACCTCCCAGACACAGGAACAGGATGCTCCGCTGCGCCGCCCGCCCCTCCGTGTCTGCCACCCCCCACAAACATGGGGCTTCCAGCTGAGTTTCTGCCTTCCTGCCCCATGGCCTGACCTCTCTATTCTTGGAATCTGTGGTCCAGGAACATCCCTGGTCCTATCAGACCATGGATGTTACTGGACTGGACCAGAGTGTCCTGGTTAAAGGAGGTACAACCTGTACAAATATGTCCAGGATACAAGAATAGGAGAGGAGTTACAATCCTGCATGTAACAGTTAATTATGCAGCAAAGCTCTACTGTTTCCTTAATAAAAGTGACACTATTCGTTTAAGTTACATTTCTGGCAGAACTATATTTTCCCACAAATTTTACATGTAATAATATGTAAGAATCCTAGACTTACTCAGTTTGTTTATGAAACTTTATGTTATAAACAGCTTCACTGTTTATCTTGTGAGATCCTTTTCTTTGTGAGACTTCTGTATCAGTGGTTCCCAACCTTTTTTATACTGAGGACCGGAAAACCCATTCACAAACTTTTGGCGGGCCGGTAACATTTTATTTGCATATATGCAAATAATGAATATGCATATAAAATGTTACCAGTCCCCCTCACCTAGCCCTGCGCTGCCTCTCAGTTGCCAGCTGAGTGCTGCTGACCAGGTCACGGCTGCTCTTAGGCTGCCATGACAGACTCTGCTCCGCATGGCCCTCCCACCGCACAGTGAACATCTCTTCCACGTCTGGGAGGAGACCCCGCCCCATCCGGCGCTGGTTGGCTGAGAGGTATGGCAGGACTCACCTCTCCCAACAGACATGGCAAGAGGGGAGGCGCTAGTCAGTGGTTCCCAACCTTTTGGGGCTGCCGCGGGCCAGGGGTGGGGGCACAAGAATGGCTTGGGCTGTCCCTGGTCACTCGGCGGGCGCACATAAACTCCACGTTGGACCACTGTGCTAGATGGTGTGCTCCGGCCGTCAGAGCTACCACGGCCTGGCACAGTGGTTCGGGCCGCAGACCAGCAGTTGGGAATTGCTGTTTTATACAGCAGACAGGGGAGATAAAAATGACTTTTAAAAATAGAAAAATGTGATTAAATACACAGATGGGGCAGGCTGCCACATAGTTCACTCTGCTGGATGAGTGTAGCACTGCCAGTCTTTCCTGTCTCCTCTGTTCTTCATACAATGGTCTGTGCTGGAGATCTGACTTAGCCCTCCAGGTGACCCACAAATATACATAACTTCTTCCAGGATAGCAAAAGTCAAGGTAAAAAATCCCCACAAAAAAGGAAGGTTCTTCAGCTTTTCAAAGATTTCTGTTCAGGCCACTCTCTGGAATACCTTTGATTAGTCTTTTTGATTTTAGGGTAGAGTACTTGACCTCCCAGGCCTGTTCTCCTGGAGTACCATTCTCAGCTGCTGCTGGGGTTCTGTTCTGTGTATCTTCTCCTGCATCAATTTAGAGCACTGAGTTTCCAGGCTAGTTCACCTGCAGTACTAGCCTCCTACCTGCGGTTCTACTCCCAGACCGATCTCTTTCAGCCTTTTGGTGTCCATTAAACTATCCCCTGCTCCTTCTTAGTCCTGTCCAGGATGGAAGCAGGGAATTAATTACAGCTGGGGAGTGGCTAAAAGAGGTCAGTCACTACGTGACACCCACAAATTGACATGAAGGCTAGGGGACAGGTTTAATACCAGAAATTTCTACAGGATGAACTTCTCTAAACTGGGGCACTCTGCTCCAACAAGGACCAGGGATGTTCCTGGACCAGAAAGTCCCGGTGGAGGACTGATGGCTGAAAGCCTTGCAAGGACTGGGAGCTCATCAGGCCTAGCTGTAAAGGGGCTGGTGATTGGGAGACTGCTGCAGGAATCTGTCTGGGCCAGCAGCAGTGGGGCTATTGCACCAGCAGGCTCTGGCAGGGGCCAGGGGAGGCCAGCCAGCTCTGCTGGGGCCACAAGCCCAGCCGGGCTGGTGGCAGGAGGGAAGCTGGCAGGGAGGCTTGCGGCTGGGCCAGGAGCAGAGCCGGGCTATAAAATTTGGGCTATGGAAAACTTTTTGGAAGTGCTTAATAGGTTGCATTCACCAAATTTTTTCTTCCTTTTTTTGAAAATCTCCTAGGAGAAAAGTAGTAAATAAGGAAAGTGCTGTTGTCACTGTGATCATGTGACTAATATGCATTTTAATATAGTGACGTGCAAGGTCTTACATTTAGGCATAAAGAGCGTAGTTCACATTCCCCAGGTGGGATACTGTATTCTGGAAAGAACTTACTAATTAATTTTAGAGTCTTGGTGGACTGAACATGAGCTTCTAGGACAATGCTGTGGCTAAGATGGCTAATGTGATGCTTGTTTGTATAAACAGGAATATTAAATATGCAACACTTTTTGAGACAATTACTGGACTACTAATTCCATTCCTAGAAGATGAAGGTAGATACGTTCAGGCTGAAAATAAGACAGTTTTAAAATAATGAGGTTGAGGTTGATTTAACTATTGGAATAACTTTTATGAAGGGATTGGTGCCTTGTCTTCAAATTAAGGCTGGATATCTTTTTTTAAAAAATGTGCTGTAGCTCAACTAGAAGATGTGGGCCTGACTCAGGGAACCAGTTGATGAAGTTCTGTGGCATGTGTTACACAGGAAATTAAGCTAGAAAATCATATTGATTGCTTCTGGCCTTAAAGTCTGTACATCTAAGAGTGTATATTAAATGTTATTTTTTGGCAGCCTAGTAAATCCAAGAGGGTAAACGTCTTTGAATAAGCATATTAAAGTATGTAAGAATCCTGTTTTATACATATACATTTCAATATCCATCTATGTTTCAGTATTGGAGAGCAGGATTCTTACATATTCCAATATTCAGTTAGAAATCTGTTTTCAGCATACTTCAAAGAAAAGGCTGTTTTTACAGTAGATCTTGGGAACCCTACCGATTCACAGAGAAGCAGAGTAGGGCCATGTCTTCACTAAACAGAAGATCATTGTTGTCTCAATCGATCTTCCAGAGTTTGATTTAGCGAGTCTAGTTAAACCTTACTAAATCAGACTCGGAGAGCACCCCCATCGGCAGCTGATACTCCTGCCTGTGGAGGAGTAGGGGAAGCCAATGGGAGTGTTTGCTCCCATTTGCCTCCCATTATGTGGACGGCAGGGAAACTAAAAAAAAAAAAAAATTATGTTGATTCCAGCTACGTAATTAACATAGCTGAAGTTGCATATCTTGATTCAACCTTCCCTTTTAGTGTAGACCTGGCCTAGGATTATGTTCTCCTCCAGAGTGACAGAGAATCAGAATAGATGTGATAGGCCTAATCTCCAGTCCTCAGCCTGACTTTTATTTAGTTTGAGTTCTGTCAAGACTATATACTTGCACAAGACAAACATCTGTACTGATACTCGTCTAACATTTTAAGTGAAGGTAAAATTGTTTTGAAGTAATGTTTTGAATTTTTTTTTCCAGACACAGCCCCCTTCTACAATTACAACAAAGGCACCAGATATGAAGCCCACCGAAACAAAGGTAAGAAGTCCTAAGGAATGAATCTTTGCGATTTGTGACCTTGATTTTACTTCAGATTCCGTCGCTAACTCATTAAGGGTACATCTACACAGCACCCTTACCTCGAAATAAGCTACGCAATTTGCGCTATGCAAATTGCGTACCTTATATCGAGGTAATTTTGAAATAGCTTATTTAGAAAATTGGCACTGTCTACACAGTACCAAATTTCAAAATAAAGCACTATTCCAAAACATCCCTTAACCCTCATGAAACAAGGGTTACAGGGATGCCGGAATAACACACCCATTTTGAAATAACGGGCACATTTAAAGACACAGAATAGCTATTTCAGGAGACTTCCGGTATCCTGAAATATCGCCACTGTCTAGATGTAACCTAAGTGACCTTGACAGAGCCACTTTTTGGTACCGTAATTTTCACATCTCCAAAATAGTGAAATACCCTTGTTTTTTTTATGAAAAACACTTTGGCAACTGTGGATTAAATTAATTACTAATATAGCATTTCAGCTTATTCAGAGACTCTGAATTATAAACATAGTTCCTGATCCTGCAAATCCTTAATTACAGGTATAACTTTATTTATGTGAATAGTCCCATATGAATAGTCCTAATCCAGGATTTGGGCCTTACTTAGTGAGTGTGAAACACATGTTCTCATTAAAGATACTGTCATTCCTTTCTACTACCTTCCTTCCTTTTTTCTTCTAACCTTATACCGTGTCTTCAATAAGATTTCAAGCTCCTCAGCACAAGGAGCTGTTTCGTTTATGTCTTTATAGAAAGGGACCTTAATCCTGATTTGGACTTTTTGGTCAATATCATAAAATTAAAAGTATGATAATGATGATTTCCCTTCTCTCTGCCTATGTGTTATATTCTTGCTAAGGATCAAAATATTGAAACTTACCAAAATTCTGCACTCTAGAATAGGGTTCTGCTCATTTAAATACCTTATCAGCTTTCCAAACCAGATCAGGTAGGGAACAATAAAGTGGTGTAAGACAGGGATTTTTCTAATGTTATATGTATGTGAACCTAATGCCAGACTGGTAGGCCTAAGTCTAATCGTGTCACTTTGAGGTGGAGTCCACTGTCAGCCTGTTTATATTTGTTAGGATTAGGGGAGAATCCACTCAACATTCTGACTTAGTCTGTAGTCTGATTGAGCAAGTGACATTTCATTTGCCAAACTTCTACAAATAAACAGTAAAAGTTAAAATTTTCAAAGCTGTAGCATCTCTAAAACCCCCACTACTTGAGATTATCAAAATACTTCTTGGTAAAAAGCATCTTTCTTTTCTCCTTTGTGCCACTTGTGCCAATTCAAATAGAGCAATGCTGTAATTCTTCAAGGAAATTTATTCAGTTCTTCTAGCAGTCATAGCTATAATGGATGTCAAAATGCCTACTTTAGAAATCTTAATCTCCACACACAATCCACAAGACCTAGCTACTATACCTGACAATAAAACAGACAGTTATTAAAATATCATCTAATCTTGCATAATTATCACTACTCATAAATGTAGAGATTTGTTTTTGTCAATCACTAATTTAAGATGTTTGCTTATGATGATAGATTAATTATGAACCCACATGAAAGTGCGAACTTACTCCTAACGTCCTCTTTAGATGTGGCATTATCTACATGATGGCAACCAGCTGGCCATCTGTTAACAGATCCAAAATAAGCATATTTGCAGGAAAAAACCTTACCTATGGTAAAGGGGCATGAAGTCCTGCCCTGCAACACTTGGGGACTCTTGAGCATGGAGTCCTGCAGGAAATTACTGGCCTGCCATTACAGAGGAAGAAGTGATGCTGCTTTTCCTTGCCCTTTAATAGCTCATATATAGTTCATATTTCCTCCTTGAAGGGGAATTGGGGCATCCAGAGGAATCTCCTTGGAAGGAAACAGAGTTTCTCGGGAATAGAGCTCCTTTAATGTCAAATGTTATTTCCTGTTCATAGGGGCCTCCTCCTAGTCTGGACCCCATTCCCAGTGATCTGCTTCTCAGTTGGTGTCTGTGCCCTTGCCTCTGCTCTTCAGAGGCCTATTTCCCATTTCTGTTCTCTTCTATCTTTTCCCTTGCCCCTGAACTGTAAAGACCCATTCCTGCTCCTTCTTTGCCTTCAAGGCTGAATGTCTGATCCCCTTCCCTGAAAGTATGATCAGCTTTGCCCTGTGCAGGTGGGAGCCACCACAGCTATAGCAGGGATAAGGGTTGATGCTTCATGGGGTTACCATGTGTGAACCTCAAGGCCTTGTGTGCAGGTGGCCGGTTGGTTGATTGAAATGGGGAGGGGAGAAAGAGAGCAGTGTGGGTGCTGTGGAGGGAGGAGGTGAGCAGGTTGGGTGATGGAAGTGCTGCAGGGGGATGAGCAGAGCTTAGGAAGGAGGGCAGTTTTATTTTAGTGGTCCTACTTTGAATGCATATTTGGGGACCCATCATGAATCATACCTCTGATCAGCAGAAACCTAGTTGCCAATAAAACTAGTGTACCTATTTTGAAACGTAACTTCTTTGTTGAATGACAAATAAAGCTGGTCTCCAGTTACAGTTCCTCTCCCCTTTCCTACAAGACTGGGTACCTCTTACTGTTCTTTCACTTTGCCTGTCCACCTCCCTGATGAACTCTGAAAGCAAGATCCTGATGTATGTTTGTTTGTTTGTTTGTTTACCTTCTTGTAAGGTCTAAACAGACAGGAAGAGGTTCAGTTGCATTTGCAAACAAAAACACACCTGGTTATAGATTTTTATTTCCTACTATTACCGATCTGATGCTGTTTGTCCTGTGAACAAGTCTGTTTAATGTTAATTTTAAAAAATACATTAGCCTCCTCTCCCAAAAATGTAAAACAAAAACCATCCAGTAAATGTACCGTCAAATTCAGAGAAAGCACTACTTGCACGATAAGAAAATAGTCACATGTGGTTACTAATAAAAGTATTGGTAAAGTGAGCAGCACATAGGTTTGAATTTAACTCTCAGTAACAGATATCTCTTGCAGTCTGTCCAGCTGTTTTCATCTACAAATATAAATGGTAGCAAAATACTTGTATCACATCTTTCCTGCAAGTGTCTATGTTTCTTGGGAAATTTATTTAAGAAAATCCCTGAATTTGTACTTTAATACCAGGCTACTTCAAGCCATAGCCAGACCAGCGGACAGCAGTCTCGCAGCAGGAAGAGAAACAAGGTTCAGGTGATGCACAATTGACTGTCTCTCTGTCTGCAGTCACAACAGCAGCAGTAGCATGTTTTCACCACTTAGCACTTACCCCCTGAAGCATGAACTAATAATCTTCTGTTTCAGTTTTTCATTTTTCATGCTTATTCATACCGTAGTCTTCCTTCTGGGCCCAACACACCTTAGAGAGCAATTGTCACAAACACTTTGTCTGTTGCATTTCCTTTTTGTGCCAAACTTCAGCTAAAGGCAGCTCATGGCAAACATCTGTTACTTTAATTCATAATGTAGTAACATTAGAACAAAATTTCTAGCTTCATCTCTGCACAGATATATATAAAATGTTCTTGGACCAGAAGAGCTGGCAGATTAGGATGCTTGTTTTAATAGATGATTTGCTTGATTGATGGTGTTAAGTGTGTGTATCAGAATATGTACATGTCTTTGTATGCACATATATATAAATATGCATTGTATATACCTATTGTATAGACCCCAGCAGTAGGGTCTTGAACCCACTGGCTATAACAAACAAATAGCTTGGATCCCCAGAGGATTCCTTGTAGAGGATGAACTGTAGTGTGCAAATGCATGCATACAGACTGTGACTGCATCTGAGAAACAAAACTTCTTGATCAGTTTTAAAGTATGTGGAAAGTCTAGAAAGTATCAGTACGTTTAAAATGTGTGGTCTATGAGGTGAAGTAATTTATTTTCAGTGTGGAGTACAAGGAATTTCACTCATTACCTCAAAACTATTCCCTGTTTTTTGTAATTTGCATTATTATTTACTGAATACATTATGATGTGGTGCTATATACCTTAATCTTCAGCTTCAAAATCTTTGCACATGCACACACAACCTCAGAATTTCACATGTATATCTATTGTGAATCAGTACATAGGTTTATATAGATATATATTTATTAATTGTTGCACATTACTAATAAACTGTTCAGTAAACTTCACAGAGGGATCAACTCATGCATGTAAAACAAATTCCACTAAATGGTTGATAATGACTCTGAAGTGAAGGAAGAAAGCTTACAAAATTACAGTAGACAAATTGCACATTGAGATAAGTCAAGTGGTTATATCCATTGCTTTATTTTAAATGTGGTTCTATTGTAGGTGACTCTGAAGATGTGTTTCCATATTAGTTTGTCTCTGACTCTAAAAGTGCCTGCCTTACAAGTAAAAATATTTGTTTTCTAAGTGATAGTCTGAAGTTTAGCTTCAGATGTAAAAATCAACTTTCCATACGGTCACTGGAGCCACGCTTTCACTCAGTATTTATGCAGCTAAAACTAAGAATGAAAGCTGTTAATTATACGTGATTCTCTGAAATCCCCAGCTAACTCTCCAATAGCTGCATTAAATTTGCAGAAGTACAGTAAAACCCCTAAAATAATAATAAAGTCAGGCCATATCTACGCTGCAATGGTTTGCCATGTAGTTATGCTGCTCAGGGACATGATATGTGATGGACATAGCTATGCTGGCAGAATACCTAAGGGTAAATGCTGCTTTTCTGGCAAAACTGCACTTTTACTGATATAGCTCTGGCTAGTTTATGCTAGAAAATTAGATCGACCTAGCTTTGTTACCCATAGGTGTGAAGAAAAATACACACCACCGAGGAACATAGTTATGATGATCTAAGTCCTTGTGTAGATGATAGTAGATTGACAGAAGAATTTATCCATTGACTTAGGTACTGCCTCTCTGGGAGGTGAATTTACTATAGCAACAGGAGAGCCCCTCTCATCACTGTAATAATTGCTTGTGCTTAGTGGTTTAAATGCAGACATAGCCTTATTTTGCTTGGGGAGATGAATAAGCTATGCCTACAAAAGCACAGTTATGCTAGTATAGCTGTGTCCACACTGGGGCTGTGTCTAGACTGGCACAATCTTGCGCCAGAGCTATGCAAATGAGGCTCAGCGTGGAATATCGCCGAGCCTCATTTGCATAACTAATGAGCCGACATTTTTGCGGAAGAGGCTCTTGTGCAAGACGGAGCTGTCTACACTGCCCCGTCTTGCGCAACAAAAACCCTCTTGCGCAAAGCCGTTATGCTGATTATTTTCAGGCATAACGGCTTTGCGCAAGAGGGTTTTTCTTGCGCAAGACGGGGCAGTGTAGACAGCTCCGTCTTGCGCAAGAGCCTCTTCCGCAAAAATGGCGGCTCATTAGTTATGCAAATGAGGCTCGGCGATATTCCACGCTGAGCCTCATTTGCATAGCTCTGGCGCAAGATCGCGCCAGTCTAGACACAGCCTGGGAGTGTTTTGCCAGGATAGTACACCAATATCTCTATACTGGCAAAGCTCACCTGATGTAGACATGGTCTCAGTAGAGTAACCAGATATGATTAGAAGCTTCTGTCTTCAGTAACTTTTGTAATAGTAACCACACTGCTTATTTGTTTGTAGGAATTCATAACCTCGTAAACACAAGACAGTGATTATACTTTCTGTACTTTGCATTTGGATGATTAATAGAAATATCATTTTGATGCGGCTAAAAAAACCTTCAGTTTGGGAAACTGGAATTATTGGTTACCTTTGCTCATTTCTCTTATTTCATGGCCCAAGTAAAATGGTATATATAAATCATATGTGTGCCTGTGTGTGAGAATTTATCTGATATGTTTTGGCCCTGCTCTGGTAACTTAATGCATGAAGAGGGTCCTGTGCCCATGTGTTGTAAACTGGAGGATGAGGGCATTATTTATTTTTAATTCAAATATATTTGAGTGTTCGTGTGTATAAAATAGGCAGTATATTTTAAAACGTAAGATATTCATCATTAAAAAGAACTAATCTGTTTTGATCTGTTCTTCTGAAACTACTTTCTTATATATTTTAGTCCACACAAACTGCAAAAACAGAACCTGGAAAAGTAGCACAGTCCGTAAAGGTAAGCTATTACTTCTACTGCTTCTGTTGAATCATTGTGTGTGCCTCTTCTTCAGAAATGTTAATAAGTGTAAGCTAAATTGTGTGCCACTACTGGACCAGAGGCTCCCACCTTCTTATATGGAAGAAGAAAACAAACTTGCATGTAGATGAGGTTGGAGCTAGAGTCCAGGGTGTCAGGAGATGACATAGCACACTTTTTGGAGCTCAGATGCTGTTGGGCTTCACAGAAGATTTCTAAGTAGAAACCAGCATTAAACCCACCCTGTGTGTTCTGTCTTTTTAGGGCATGTCTGGGTGGGAAAGAATAGAGAACTCTGATGTCACTGATTATAAGGGAAGGAAATTGCTCTTAGAGCTTGGTGCAGAGTCTGTTTTGCTGCATGGCTGCCTTGGAATTCACAATGATACATTCTAGACTTCTCCTGCTTGCTTTCCTGCAGAGTTTTCCGAGGGAGAGGAATAGGGAGCCCTATCTGCCTAGTAAATATCAGGTTTTTAAAAGTTGTTTCTTTTCTCTCTTCTTTGGTTGGCAGGTGAAGGAACCTTTGAAAACTAGTTTAAAAAAATCCGATCAACCTAAAGAAAAAGAAAAGCAGAATGATTCAGGTTTTTTTTTTTTTTTTTTTTTTTGCAAGAACATATGCAAAGTTGTATTCCATTTTTATTTTTGCAGAAGGTGAAAATACACCTTTATAAAGAAAGATAACCCATACTTATGGGTTCTGCCGAGATGTTTTCTCTCAAACTTTGAATTGTGACTGAATGAAGAAAAATTAATTTCCATAAACCCCAATTGTTCTTTTTCTCATATAGCTGTACTAGCTAAGTGTGAACTGTGCCTTGCCTTGAGATTACTTAAGAGGCAAAAGGGAAAATTGTGCAGCTCTAACAATCGGAAAATAATAATTTCCTTTGTCTCTAAATTGTCGAGCAGAACATATGAATGTTACATATATATATATTAAACCAGACTAAAAATCATTAAGGGAAGACCTCTTAACAGTTAAATATTTCCTAATATACTCTAATATATCTGTATTATTGACAGCCAGCTGATTCTCACACTAAACATCAGTCTGAAGAGAAGCAAAAGAAACCTGGTGGGGTGAGTTATTTACATTTTTTTTCTGCTTTTGTTTGGTTGGTCAGTTTGTTAGTTTCTCAAAACAAAAACACAATCATACTAACATCTGTCATATACATTAATAGCATATTTATGATTATACAGGCAAAAAGCCCATCCAAATCTTCTGTAGCAAAAAGTTCCAAGCAAACTAGTCCAGGAAAAGCAGTCACCAGTCAGACTGAACAGTCAACGCAAGTGTCTTCAATAGAAGAATCAAAGGTAAAGCAGAAGTTGTGGTTGGTTTGTTTTTGTTTGTATTGAGGGAGAACCTACTAGCCCTAGCCACAGTTCCCATTGTGCTAGGCATGTGCAAACACTGAACAAAAAGTTTGTGTCCCAAAGACAGACTGCCTTTTTTGAAGGCATATGTGACAAAGCTTTTTGTGCTGCATTAAACTAAAGTCTAAGCTATATTAAGCATGTATAAAACGTAACTCTTTGGGATTTAATGGTCCCTTTTGCATTTTGCTTATTTAACCTTAATACCTTGAATGTACTTATTCAAAAGCACTGAGAATAGTGTGCAAGTGTTTCCGCAGAATGTTTTAATTTAATACATTTTAATGGGTACTGTGCAATAAGGAGGCTCTGCCTTACTTCATATCTCCTCTCAAGCCATTCTTAGCTCTGTAAGATGTTTGGATGTTTTTGAAGTTGAACCATATAAACTCACTGGCAGTTGCAGGCCTGCCTAAGCCAGAAGTACTGCATATTTGAGACTCTTGACACATTACTCTGCAAGCTTTGTACTGCCGTTTGGCTCATGCCGTTCTTTGCTTATGTCTGTACTGCAATATAAGCTTAGGGATAGTAAAACTCAAGTTAGCAGCCCCTGGCTTTGTTAACCTAGGGCCCGAGCATATACATTGAGTTGTAACCCAGATTAGGAATTGTTGAATACTGAGTTACAAGCTGGAGCTCCAGTGCATTGTGTGGGTCCAAGACTTCCTAGCTTCCTCCCAAAATGTGGTTCCTCTAGCTCTTTGTTCATGGTGCAGTGTAGGAAAGCTCAACTGTCCACTAAGCTTGACTGTCCAGAGGAAAAGAAGTTCCTTTTTTATTGTGGAATACTTGGGGGAGGTTCTGACCATGAGTTCAATGGGGCTGGCACTGACACTGTGAAGCAATAGGACTAGAGGTGAAAGTAAGCCAGTGTAGCGCTCTGGCAAGAAGTCAGCTGGCTGGGACACTTAGCCGCAGGGTGAGGGGCAGGGTGCTCCGATCTTGGCTCCCGGCATCCTGCAGGCTGCCGTGCTAGAAGGAGACAGCCAGGCAGATTAGAGGGGCTGGCTGGGGGCCCTCCACCCCCACCACCCTCTGGGATAGGGTTGCCAGGTATCTGGTTTTGAACCGGACAGTCCGGTATTTGAGGATTCTGTCCGGGGAAAAAAATTAAGACAATACAGGACATATAAAATGTCCGGTATTTTCTAATTAGATAAGTTTTATTATTATTAGGAGTATTGTGCTGCGTGAGTGTGTCTACCAGCCAGGCAATACGCAACTATGCGAGGAGGCGGGAGGAAATCCCTGGGGCTGGACTCGCTCCTGCTTTTCCGGGACCGTGCGCGGGACGGGCAGCACCTTGGGATCGTGCGTCTGGATCAGTCCCGCTCCTCGCCGGCCAATTCTCTCCCCCTGCTGTCCCTCCCCCCCCCCCCCCCCGGCCAGCCCTGCTCCCCCGACCCCCTCTCGGCCAGACCTGCTTCCCGCTGGCCATTCCCCCCTCCTCCCGATCTCCCCCAGCCAGCCTCGCTCCCCCTAACCTCTCCCATCTCCCCTGACCCCCCCATCTCCGCCAGCCAGCCCCACTGCCCCTGACCCCCCCTGCCAGCTGGTCCCCCGCCATCTGCCCAGCCAGACCCGTTCCGCTCCCGGCCAGTCTCCCCCCTGCCCCATCTGAGATCAAGTGTGTCTGGTATTTTTTTTGAAGCCACCTGGTAACCCTACTCTTGGACTGCCCCAGACACAAGCTCCCTCTTTCCCACTGCTGTTTCAGGGGTTGGGAGATCTGCAGCTGCATAGCCATGTGGTTTTCTCTTGTTTGCTGTGACTCTTGTTTGGAGTGAGGGCAAAGTGCAGAGCTCGCTGCCTTCTTCTCATTGTCCAGGGGAGGGGCAGAGGAGGAATGCAGCTGACCCTTACTCCCTAGTCACAGCAGAAAAAACCAAAACCAAACCAAACCACTGCAACCAGGTAAGTGCAGCTACAGCCTTCTCACCTCCTGAAATGGTGCCCTTGCCCCTCCATCCCTAAGTCCTGCTGCTCTGAGCCCCTCCTCATACTCCGCTGCCCTGAGCCCCTTGTACAATCCAACCCTGACTCCTGCATCCCTCTCCCCAGCCACCTGTGCTAACTCCTGCACCTCCCCACACAACCCAACCCTCTGCCCTGAGCCCCCGCTACATTCCCCCCCCCCCACTTAAATCTCTTATGGGTACTGTGGTATCGCCAACACTACCCTGCCCTAAAACCCCACCCCTCTGTGGGTGTCAGGTTATGATAGGACAGTGTTTGTAAGAAATTTAAGTTACCTTGACCCCTGAATAGGACTTCACACAGGCTCAGTCAGAACCTCCACCTCCAGTCCCTAGGGAGACCCTGGGTTAGCACGTTTTGTTTGTAGGCAGAAGAGGTGTTAGGCTTACATTGCAGTGTAAACATATCCTTTGTCCGTTTGTCCCACTTTTTCCTTCCTTAATACGACATGTCAGCAGATAGGGGAGCTGTGGTCAGTCACGGGTGTGTTCTTTGCTCTATTTAACAGATGAGCGCTGCCCTACTTAATGGTTGGCTCCGTACCATGTCAAGTGTTCCAGGCAGCTATTGGTGTGCTGATGACTGGCCCACATGTAGAAGAGGAGTGAGTGGGCAGTACGCACATGTGCAGTGCTCCCTCACAGCCTGCAGGACTGATGGCAGTTTAGGGAGAGGGGAAAGAAGAACAAGAGGGGAGTACATTTATAGGAATCCAGGGGAAAAAGAGGGTGGAAAACAAAGTGGAAGAATTAACATTCAGTTTACTCTGTCATTGACTTGGGGTATGT
The DNA here is from genome assembly GCA_032595735.1 of Pelochelys cantorii. Lineage (NCBI taxonomy): Eukaryota > Metazoa > Chordata > Testudines > Trionychidae > Pelochelys > Pelochelys cantorii. Next base: position 61,580,289 of record CM064330.1, read on the forward strand.
TTACACTTCAGTGGATGTGTGATTGCAGCACCAGATGAGATACCCACACTAGCTTTAATGTAGCTTCCATGATTGAAAATAAGTGTAGTGACATCATCATAGACCCCAACCTGGGGCTGTACAAACACGTTTGGAACTTGAGGTGCATATCTGTGGTGGTGTTCAATGCTGCTGCCTCTGTACAACTATATGTAGTCATGCTAGCCAGATTAAAGCTAGTGTGGACACTCCTACCTGAGCTGCAGTCACACCTTTGATTGCAGCTCAGAGCTATTCTGGGACTTGGTGACTCAGGCTAGATAATATGGAACAAGAGGCCAGAATCATTTCTTGTACATCTGAAGCATGAAGACTTCCTGGACTGTAAAGCCCTCCATCTTTTATAGGGAATGAATTAGTCCCAGAAAATTGTAGGTAATCATCTCATGATTTGTAGCAGATTTTGAGATCTGAGACTTCACACATTTATTTTACCTTCTGTATTTTTGCTTTGTCTCCTTGATTTCCTATCCTCTTGTGCTGCCGTCATGACTTCCCTTTCTTGACAGGCCTTACTTCAGGGAGATGAATCTGTTTCTGGAGCAGGCTGTGCTAGATTGTGCTGTTCTTTGTAGCTCCCACGTAGTGGAAGGCTTTAAGGGGAGATTTCCTAAACTTCTCCTTCTTGACATTTTCAAAGAGTCAAAAATGAAGGCTGGGGAATATACCATGTTTGTCTTGGTTATTAGGCACTTCTTTACATCCAGGGTGTCTTCAGCTTTGTGTCTGTGGGGTGGCAGGTGGTGTTACTGAAGAATCATAACAGATACCATGACTCTCCACATACTCTTCTGGGCTTTTCTTCAGGCTCTGTGTAAGTGCAAAGTTTGCCTCTGTCACCAACAAAAGCTGGTCCAATAAAAGATACTACCTCAAATACCTTGTGTCTCTAATATCTTGGGACCAACATAGCTACAACACTGCAAACAAACTGTTTTATTGTATGTTATAGACTTGAGACTACCCAAAATGCAGTAAAATAGGTAATTATGGCAGGGTATAATAATCCTTTTTATAAAATACTTGTTAAACTTTAGTACCATTTGCTTTTTTAAAGGAACTTTCTCCTCAGTACTCCAAGTCAGCATGTAGTTTGTTCTAGGCTATATTTTCTCAGTGTAACCAGAGGAATGAAAGAGAGAATGCCACTAAAACTGAACTTTTCCTTCAGCACTGACTGTAGCTTAGCAGCATTAACAACTTGTTTCTGAAATACATATGGTCAGGTTTTTATCCTTGAACTTTGCACAAAAGTTGTATTGACATTAATGTAGGTTATATACTGGAATAGGACATTTCTATTATAGTTTGACTTTTTTCTTTTTGAAATTATCTACACAAAGTCATATAAACATAAACTCTCCTGTTTTTTATCCTAGCCTAACACTGAAAATAAATCACTAGCTAGTGGTGCAGCTGGTGCAGCTATAGTTGGTGCAGTCACTGCTGCTGGTTTGGTTGCTACTGCTGATAAGACAAGCACTGAGGTAGGTAATTACAGTCTAACACAAGTCAGCTGCTTTGTATAAACCTAACCCCTTTACACTTGTTTTCACCACTATTTTTGCTTTTTTTCAGACTAAAGAAAATAAATCAGTGCCTCCATCTTCAGCTGTTGAAGCTGCACCTAGTAAGCCACCTCAGAAAGTAGGTAACAGTATACTGACATGTAAGCCTTCATGTGTAAACCACAGTTTTCCCACTCAATAGATTTGGGAAAAGCTACCAGTGCTTTCAATAATACTTCAGTATATTTCATATTTTAAAAATAAATCTTTATAAAATATTAACTAATTAATCAGCCAACTACAAATAATAATCTTGTTACTGAAATGAAGAGATAACTGGTAAATTATCTTTGAATGTCTGTTGAACTTCTGCTGATTCAAAGCAGGTTTCTAGTTTGGTTTCCAGGAGGTCTCTGCAAAGGATCTGTTCCCTTCACCCTTCTTATTACCCCAATAAACAGTGTCATTTATATACCCTGCCATCAAAGACGTAAGTTGCAATGACCTGCATTGAATCAGAGAGGAAAAGTAAACACTACTGAAGTTCATTCCATACTTCCCTCAGTATTGTTTTGTTTCCTTCTGCCAGCAATCCAACATGAGACTTTAAGATCATGTTTGATGAATCTCTGCTAAATTTCAGGTGTCCACAATAGATTTTCTTGCTCTCCTTTTTTACAGAAATAATCAATCTCTTTATTATCATGTTTTTGACACACTGTTGCACCATATGACTGTCTTATCTGATTGTTATTGATGTTATAATATTAAGCAAAAATCCACTAGAATTTCATAACCCCCCCCCCACCACCACCACTTTCAATCACTAGAACTAGAAACTTAGTGAAATGAGAAGGGGCAGTTGAAAATTCTAGTGCTAGAACAGTTTATTGCTTTTCCTGTTGGGCCAAGCCAAATCCTGGCTTTGCCCCTGCTGCAGTTTGAAAGCTGGCCAGACTGCACAGCTCTGGTTCTCCATAGGCTGGTCTTAAACAGTTAGTATCTTGGTTAATAATGCAAAAATGACCTTCCATAAAAGGCTCCATTAATGTAATCACAATGGTGTGTCATATTTAATGGTTGTTTTAAATAGAGATGCTAGATCATAGATTTATTTGATTTAACAAGCAGTAGACTACTGGAATTGACTCTATGTAATGGACAGGTTTTCTTCTATGACCCCAGGCTTATTTGATGAGTACTTCCCATTGTTGAGAGTTGACTGAAGATAGGGGAGAAGATTCTTGCATATTTCAGTTAATTCCCTTGTATGCATGAATGACGTTGACAAGCACAACATTAGAGTTTTATATTCTCCAGTATTTGCATAATAAAACTAAATGTAAACTATTTTTGTTAGATTTGAGGAGAGATTTTAAAACTTTTTCTGTTTCTTTCATTGTGATATATCTTTACATGCTGTGTAGTGCCTTGACTTATATAACTGTCTGCTTATTTTTCTAGTCTGATGCAGATAAGGCTTTAGATGACCTGATAGGGACTCTAGGCGAACCAGAAGAACTTGTTCCTCCCAGTTCAGTCTACACTGGCCCAGAAATTACGGTACTGAGTTTCTTATGTTACTTATTATATGGGCTAAGTGATTATCCCTGTGATCTCATAACATTTTAAATATATTCACAATTTCTCTATAAAACATAAGGAATACCTGCCTCCCATACAATCTAGTGTTATTTTTAGCTATTAAGAAATCTTGCAAATATAGGTATACCATAGAACACAGTAGCAAAGGGGAAAAAGTAGCCCCTTGCATTGGTCATCAAACATGGGCTTTTCTGACAGATTTACAAAAGAATTTTTGTTTTTAATCAAAATTGTTGAAAGCAGAGAGAAAAAAGCTTGGCTAGGGGAAGGGAAATCTTTCTATTTACTTTTTTACTTGCCACATAGTAAAGCATTAGGAATCTGAGAAGATGATGATCATTTCTAAATTTAGATGTGGGGGAAGGGAAGAGAGAAGAGAGGTTGCAAGTCCAGTTGATAGGGAGGGTATTGAAGTTGTTACTAGCAATGGAGAGGTCAGGAAGAGGAGTAGACCGGGGGTTCCCAAAATACCTAAAAATCACATCTACGTTAAAAGATTGAGATTGACTTTGTACTTGACTCTGTCTCTTCTCAGAAGTGTGATTAGTGAGTGTGTCACAGTGTGATTGGTCCCTTGAAGAGGGAACTGGTTTGTTAGTTTTGCCTGAGTTGGAAGAATAAAACTGTAGAAAGATACACTGGGTATGACAGTGGGTTCTTTGTTAGCTGGAGGGAAGGGTGGCTTATTACAAGTAGAAAGTCATTTTATATACTTATCTTTGTAAATTAGTAGCTTAAACTTGGCTTCAACAAACACTAGTACAACAATATTAACCACTCCTTTTTTTAATTACAGGATACATTTTCTTCTGTATATATTGAAGAACTGGGTAAACGGGAGGGTGCTATCCCTCCAGCATACAGAAAATTATTGGAGGTAATAAAGTTAGTAGTGTGTGTGTGTGTGTGTGTGTGTGTGTGTGTGTGTGTGTGTGTGTGTGTACACACACACACACATATACATAGAATAGAGTTCTGTTTTTGTGGTGGGATTATCTTCGCTTCACCACAGGGCTAACTCTTCTTTCAGGGTAAAGGAGATGGCAAAGCTGTACCTCCAGAAAAAACTGAACCACCACCTCAGGTGAGTTTAGATTCATATCTCAAAAGGTAAAATTAAGTCATCATCAAGTTCTTGGTTAAATTCTCATTAACTTCCTCTAACATCAGAAAAATGCAAGTAGTCAAGCACCTCCTGGAATTCAGCATTTCCTATTGAAATCAGTGGGAAGCCTGTGAAGTTTGGGCTCAGTATTTTTAGTTAACATAGTCTTGGAAAACTGAAAGAAATTGAAACAACTAAATCTGAGCGATTGAACTTGATAATATGAGACAAGCTATTGACAGTTATGCGTGCAAGGAGCCCTTTAGTACTTTGTGTGGCAAAGAATGCTTAAATTCGTGTGCTTCATAGGGTTATAAGAATGTCCATAGTGGGTCAGATCATCTATCCCACTGTCTTGTTTTCTGATTGTGGCCAATGCTAGGTACTTCAGAAGGAATGTACAGAACAGGTAATGAAGTGATTCACCCCCAACACCCATTCCCAGCTTCTGACAAACAGAGGCTGAGGACACCATCTCAGCTAATAGCTATCAATGGACCACTAATATCGTTTTTTTGGAACCCTGATACAATGTTGGCCTTCACAACATCCTTTGTCTAGGAGTTCCACAGATTGACTGTCATTCCCTCAGACTAGAGTTTCATTTCCCAGTAAATTTACAACTAAAAGAAAATGAAAAGCTGATGTGAAGTGTCTGAAGAAGTGTTGAGATGTGTTCTTTCTGTGGCTGCTCTGAGACAAAAGTATAACACTGATCCCTTAAATACATATTGCTTCTCCAAGCACAAACGAATTGTGAACTAAGTATTGACAGCCATTGACCTTTGAATGTTAACCTTAATCTACTGTGTGATTTCTGTTTAGAAACCGATGACAGATGACGATATCGCAGATGCTCTGTCATCTGATTTTACCTGCAGTACTCCTGCTCATGGAGAAGAGAAAAAAACTCTGAAAGAGGTATTGATTTTGCCAACTGAGGATTTTTTAACTTCGGACTTTTGTACACTTTTTGGAAATTCTGCCAGTAACCAATTGCTTCCTTTTCTCCTTACAAAAAAGAAGCCGACAGGGGAAGAAGAAATTGTACAAGTACAGTCAACAAGTTCGGTCAGGAGTTCTGTTCCTCCTAAGGAGAAAAAACCAAAGCTGGATGAGGTATAGATATACTCTTTTTTTTTTCTGAATACTTTAATTATAATGCTGTAGCTGCATTTAACACATTTCATGCCAAGATGTTGAACACCCTTGGCTTCAGTTGAAATTCTATTGAACATCTGAATTCCAATGGGAATTGCAGATGCTGAGGGCCTCTGAGGCATTCTCTACATGTTACAGGGTTGGGCCTGAGTGGTCCAGAAATTCTACTTTTGAAGTTATCTGCAAGGATCCTATAAGATCAGTAAAGTTCGTGTGTGAGTTGGTTACAAAAATGAGCTTGTGTTTTTAGTGGTGTGGGGTACTTTTTAATATCAGGATATGATTTCATTCCCTTATACGTGTAAAACTGACCTGTCCTTCCCATATCTGGAAAAGATAATATGTAATTTTTTGTTTCAGTCAAGACCATACAGTGTAGTAGTCATTGTCTGTAGTACAGATTGGACCTCCTTGGTCCAGCACCCTTGGGACCTGACTGATCCTGGACAAGGGAGCTTGCTGGACCAAGAGAGGTCTGGGAGAGGGAGGGTACCAGCCTCCCAGCTGGGTTCCTCTCTCCAGCCTCCCGCCTTGCGAACTGCAGCAGACTCCTAGAGCTCCCAGCCTACTGGCCTCACGGCAGCTCTGCCACATCTCCTGGCAGCCCTGATGGCTTTCCTGCCCTGCCTGCTGCAGGCTCTGATGCCCCATGGGCTCTGCTGGCCCCACTGGCTGGTTCTGTTCTGAGCTCTGTGCTGGGTTCTCTAGTCCAGCAACATCCGTGGTCTCCCAGACCAGAGAGTCCTGGACCACAGAGGTTCAACCTGCGTAGGGAGTCTCTGCTTTCCTGTCTCTGAGGAATTTTTTAATTTGATTGAAGCTACTGAGTGTGATAAGAGTTTGCCATCTGCTGCCCTCTCGTGTTAAGGAAATTGGTGAAGCAGAGCAGACACAACAGCACGTTTCTTAGTGCCATACATTGAGGAAGAGACATGTAAGGCAAACCCTGTGCCTTTTTATAAATAATCACGGTATGATTTGCATGTTTTCTTACATCTAGGCAGCAATGAGTGACGATGCACTAGAAGCCCTTGCTGACACCCTTGGTGCACCAGAACCTGAACCCAAAGAAGATCTTAGTTCCATTGTAGAAGTCTCAGAGGTATAATTGAGTTTATATTGTATCAGCTCCCAAAACTCCATTTTTCTAGGTGTGCAAATGCAGAAAAGGAAAACAATCCTTGCCCCAAAGAAATGACTTAAGTGACAAAAACAGACAAGGGAAGCAGAATTGAGATAAAAGTGGCCAGAAGACGGGCCAGAGTAATGACTGGTGTGCTTCTTGTCAGTTATAGTTTAATATATTTCTAACCTTTTGTCTTTTCTCTGTATTTTCCCCTCTAGATGTTGGGTTTGGAGGGAGAGGGAGTTGGTTACAATTAATAATATTTTTCTCTTGTAAATGATTCCTATCTGACTTTTTTCTGATTTTTGTTTTCAACCTGAATCTGTCCAATGTCCCTCTTAACTTTTAGTGCTCATTTGGTATTTAATCTCAGCATGTTTTGAGTTTTATCTTTATATCTAACACCATTTGCCTTATTAGCTTTACATTATTTTATCCCTTGTCCATATTCAGTAATGGCACAAAGCAGGGAGTGACAGGAAGGCAATGGAGAATTAGTTGCTTTTGAGGTGTCTGGAGTGCTGGTGTAATGCTGAACTTGATAGAAGGCATGGTGTGAAGAGCTAACGGGCAGGAGAGTCTAGAATCGCTGAGGGAAAGCGTCTAGAGGAGCTGAGTGCTTTGGAGCTCATGGAAGGACTCTGGAGGTATTAAGGGGTGCACTGCTGGGACTCAGTGTCCCCAGATAGTTGCCTGTGGGTCCAGTGGAGGAGGGATACAGTCCTACTCCCTTAATCTCTTTTCTGCTGCTAGTGAGGCCGGGCTGGTGGAGGCTGCCAAGAGAATTGGGAGCTTTGTATTATGCCCCCTGAAGCATGTCAAGGCAGTGGCCAGTGAAGTTTGTGTCTCCGGGTCGTTTTTAAAGTGTAACACGTCATTGCTATATTCTGCACTAGTGTTAATTTCAAAACAGTAGTTTTTTCCCTAAGCCTTCCATGCTTCCCATATAGGTGTGGCATGACTAGGCTATAGAAGTGTAGATTGGCTTAATCTGACTTTAGTACCTTTTTAGAGCATGTCACTTAGATTGCAAATGATCCTTTTTAGTGAAGAGGGAGTATTGGTGGGTTTTCCTGGAATTTCTGTTCATCTGTATCTGTGTCCTCTTCTTCAGGCAAAAGCCAAAGAGAAAAAAATACAGAAGCCTGGTGAACGTGATGATACAATTCCTCCAGAATACAGATTGAAACCTGCATTGGTAATTTTTCATCTGTACTTTCCTTTGTGGTTGTGTCACAGGCAGGTAGTGAAGTTGAGGAATATAAGTGGTGGAGCTCTGTTAGTGACTAACACTGAGTGCACTCTGTGTGGATGGGTCTTGTATCCTACAGCCCTGTCCCTTTCTTTATGGGTTCACTTGGAACTCTCTGCTGTCCCTCACAGTAATGTGGTGATGTTTGAGAAAGGAACATGTAGATTTACAAACAGTATTGGCATTTATTTGGACTAGGTTTCTCATGGAAAGTGCCAGAAGCATTATTTTATAACTGGACATGTCACTTGTATATAAATAAATATGTCTGGGGAGCTCATTCATGTAGTATAAGAGCCTCACAAACACAGTAGAGAAGTATTATCCATATTTTACTAATGGGAACACAGAAGATTTGTTCAAAATTATCAATACTGATACAGTTAACAATGTTTCAACTGTCCTCATTAGATTTCAGTAGTATAGAATCATAGAATAGAATCATAGGGTTGAAAGAGACCTCAGGAGGTCATCAAGTGCAACCCCCTGCTAAAAGCAGAACCAACCACAGCTAAATCATTCCAGCCAGGGCTTTGTCAAGCCAGGACTTAAAAACCTCTAGGGATGGAGATTCCACCAGCTCCCTAGGTAACCCATTCCAGTACTTGACCACCCTCCTAGTAAAATAGTTTTTCCTAATATCCAACTTAAACCTTCCTCACTGCAACTTGACACGATTGCTCCTCATTCTGCCATCTGTCACAACTAAGAACAGCCTCTCTCCATCCTCTTTGGATCCTTCCTTCATGGAGTTGAAGGCTGCTATCAAATCCTCCCTCACTCTTCTCTTCTATAGACTAAATAAGCCCAAATCCCTCAGACTCTGCACGTAAGTGCTCCAGCCCCCTAATACTTTTTGTTGCTCTCTGCTGGACTTTTTCCAACAGGCCCACATCCATTCTGTAATGGGGGGGGGGGGCCCAAAACTGAGTGTAGTACTCCAGATGTGGCCTCACCAGTGCCTAATAAGTAGCACGTTCCATTCTGAGGGGGGCAATTCTTATCTCTCAGGGTATGTCTACACTAGCCCCCTAGTTCGAACTAGGGAGGCTAATGTAGGCATTCAAACTTGCAAATGAAGCCCAGGATTTAAATATCCCGGGCTTCATTTGCATGTTCCCGGGCGGGCGCCATTTTTAAATCCCCCTAGTCCGAACTAACTGCCCGCGGCTACACGCGGCAGTTAAAAGTTAATTCGAACTAAGGACTTAGTATCCTCGTGGAATGAGGTATAACAGTTAATTCGAACTAAGGACTTAGTTCGAATTAACTTTTAACTGCCGCGTGTAGCCGCGGGCAGTTAGTTCGGACGAGGGGGATTTAAAAATGGCGCCCGCCCGGGAACATGCAAATGAAGCCCGGGATATTTAAATCCCGGGCTTCATTTGCAAGTTCGAATGCCTACATTAGCCTCCCTAGTTCGAACTAGGGGGCTAGTGTAGACATACCCTCAAAAACTTTCAATGTATCTGCTTGCAGACCTGGGAAGCTCACCTGCGTAAGTTGACATTCAGATCTTCCTCAGAGCCATAGGTCCTAAATCTGTAGTCTTTATCTTACTATTGAGTTATCTCCTGTGTGACATTAATACTGAGTTAATCCAACATAAAACTAGAGGAATGTAGTAGTGATTGACCTCAGGGCTAGATTCTCAGCAGTCCCTTTGTGCCACTTGAGTGCTGCAGCAGTATCTGACCAGCTGAGAAATGCCCTACCAGAGCAATACTGAAATATAGTCTGGCTCACTTTGTGCCCAGTCACAGTTTCTGTGGCTTCCTTCTGTTGTCAGGCTCCACTGATGAAGGTAAGGAGACTTGCTGCTCCTAACATATATTATGAAGATAAAATGTTGTGTTTGTGAAATTCTACATTGTCAGTGCATGTCAGCAAATGTGGTATGCCACAGATTTTGCTAATTGTGTATTTTAATTTTGGGATTTTTTTTTATGACTAGGATTATGTGTTTAGCTACTTTTCCTATTGCAAATACCCTAAACTTTTCCTATTGCAAATACCCTAAACTTACAATTGGGTTACTGGCATGGAAGCCTTATTTTGTAATAGTGTGTGTGTGTAGGAAAACTAACATTAGTTATGTTTTACTCTGCAGGATAAAGATGGAAAACCATTATTGCCAAAACCTGAAGAGAAGCCTAAGGTTAGAAAAGAAACAATATTATGGGATTGTGACTAGATATTCTGGTGGATTCCTGATGATAGTTTTTGTATTCCATTTTTGTCATCTATTCTCCTATGTTTGTAGTATAACTACACAATCTCGGTCCCTTTTTTTATAGACACACTTGTTTACACACTGGATAAGTGTAGGTGTATTTTACTGTCTAGCCATCTGTCTTTAACTGATATTAAAGTTGAATATTATTATTCTGTATGTGGTATACATAGAGACATGATGGAGACCATTGCTACGCAAAAATGTAAATATTTAGTGTGTTTCACTTTTCACAAAAAGAGTCATAGAACCATCAATGACACGTTGTTGAAGGAGGACAACTGTGTGCAGATTGTAGCCTGTTTCTAAAACGTTCCCAGTGGAAACCATTATGTGTTAGAAATCATTATCTTAGCCAAAAAAAAAAGTTGCAAACAGCTTAATTTGGGAGGGCAAAAGCTGAATTTTATTTAAAATGGTACAGATATCTGAGCTGAGAGTTAAAAGTGAGAGTCAAATGGTGATATTGTCTGCCTCCAATTACCTACACATGATCTGTACTTTAAGCACTGTAATAGTATACTGTCATACTAATCGTTGGGTCTAGTCTACACTTAAAACTTAAGGTAGCTACAGCATCAGTGTGTGAATTTTTCACACCCTTGAGCACCACATCTATGCTGACCCAATTCTCAGAGTAGGCATAGGTAGGGCAATGGAAGATTGATTCTGTCGATCCAGCTGCTATCACTCAGGGAGATGCTGTTTCCACAGTCATGGGATAATGCCTTCCTTCACCGTAAGCTATGCCTGTGCTATGCAGTGATCCTGGCATAGCTACATTGCTGTTGCTGTGCAGTATAGACCACAGAGTAGACGTAGCATGAGTAATTTATGCTGTTTCTTTTGAAAGCTTATTCTGTTCATGAAAAGCTTTATGTTTCTTTCACTAACACTGTAAACAATTTTGTAAATGTTGCTCCATTAAAAACATTTTAATTGAAAAACTGGACAAATTCTGGAATGGGTTTTCTTAATAAATATTCGTTAGCTATGGATACGTAATATATTTTAAAAGCTGCATTCTGGCTGCTGACCAAGCAAATTTGCTTTGAAAAGTTAAGGTAGAATTTTTATAAAAACAGTTGAATCAGTCCCTTCGTACCACATTTGTGTCCATTTTGCATTGCAGCCTATAAGCGAATCTGATCTTATAGATGAATTTTCAAAAGACTTTGTCTGTCCTGTGCCACCTGCAGCCCAGTCTAAACCATCTAAACCCACTGACACATCTAAAGTAAGTAAGTTTCCTTCAGTCTTAAGTTTTAAAAACAATTTTTTAATATTCAGTGTTCAGTTTCACTGTCACAGGATGATACAATTTTAGGATGGAGGAACACTTCTTAAAATTTAAAGTCCATGCTTCTCTGGTTTCTGTAATCCATAATATTCTTTTCCCAGAAATATCTCCTCATCTATCTTTTCTCCAGTTGTCCTTGGTAGTTTTTACACTGCCTATTCCTGCTAGTGTTGTGACTAGTTTTTAGCTTAAGTGTGTGCTCTTTTTTAGTGTATTACGCTGACTGCTATTCAAATAACCTTGAAACAGCTATTCTTTGTTGCATTCTGTTAAAAAAGGCTTATATCTTCATATTCTTTTTCTGATTTTTCATTGCTCTGTGCTTCCATACATTAATAAAGTTCACCGCATTTGTTTCTTTCAGAAACCTGATGCTACTGCAACTGAAAAGGCTCCTGCAGAGGAAGTTGTTTCCTCTGCTGTCGTTTCTACTATACAGTCTTCAGCTCCCTCAACTACTACTTCAGTGAGTAATTCCATAGAGAATTGGAACTGGTGCTAAAGTAAAAGCTCAAAGCTGTTTTGTGAAAAGCTAGAGAAGTATGGCTTTATGGGATAGTATTACAGACTTTCCTGCCAAGCACTTCAGAATACTCTCTTCATGGCTTATCTGTATGATATACATTGAATTTTCTATGGGACACCCATGATTTGAACTCGTGATGCAATTTTTTTCTTGAAACAGACAATAGTTTCACTATGCTAGAGGGTATGCGGTTCAGATGCTTTCCTAAATCCCCTTTAAGATGATGCTGTTCGTGAACTTTTTATTACCAGTAAAGATCAGCTAAAAAAGCCAGCTGCCCTCTTATGTGTTTGATGTGGCTAGATTACTGGCAGACCTCCCTAACCCTGTGTTCATGGAGTATATAAATAAAAACTTATGGAAGTGTCAAGTTGTTGATCATGTCTGGAAAACACTCTGCCAAGATCCTGGAGGATCTGGGCTGTGGTGACACTGTTTTGGGGAAAATCTTTACTAAATTCATGGCCCATTTTGGTAAAGGGTTTTGAAAATGTCACAGTTTCAGATACTTAAATTTGAAATTTCATGGTGCTGTAACTGTAGGAGTTTCAACACAAATGGAGGTCATCATTGGGGAGCACAAGACTACTCTGGATGGAGTCAGTATTGCCACCCTTACTTCTGTGGTGCTACTGGAATAATGCTGCCTTCAGAACTGGGCCTCCCGGCCAGTGAACATGGAGTTTCCTTACAGCTGAGGGAGGTTCTCAGTGGTGGGTCTGGGCCCATGCAGAGGAAGTCCCATCTCTCCACAGCCAGGTCAGGACTAGCAGCTAAGCCCAGCACACAGTAGGTTGCTCCAGCATGTCCATGGCTTGGGGGCTAAAAGGGTCTTGGGCTGGCAGTGAGTGGTGACCTTTGTGAGCACAGCGCTCCCTTGATCATGGTGCCCTGGGTGGTCACCCATCCATAAAGCCTGTCCTCCCAAAAGTGACGACCTTCCCCATACCAGGCAACCCTTGCTTCTGTGCTGGACTGGGTGCCTCTTACTGCCCAGCTCTGAAAGCAACATAGAAGTAATGGTGGCAATGACTCTTGTAATAGCCAGGTTTCAGGGTCCATGATGTGTTTTTTCATTGCCATGAATTTGGTAGGGCCCTATTTATATTTGTGGTTTTAGTAGTATGGATAGTTTGTATCTTGGCCGCAAAATAAAATGACTATGTTTTTATAATCTGTGGCTAAAAATTCTGAATAAGTTCCTTCAAAAATAGCTTAACAGTAAATTTGCAGTTATGATTAATAACATCTTATGCTTTTGTAGGGTGGAGGTGTGTCAGATGAGGCAGTGGATGCCTTGTGTGGTAGTCTAGGAAAGAGAGAACCCGACCCCAAAGAAGAAAAACCTGCTGTGGATAAAGTGAAGGTATTAAAATATCCAAAGCCTTCAAAAAACAGTTTGTGAAAGTAGTTATCGTGATTGATGTTATACTATCTTAGATTTACCCATTTGCGATGGGCCACGTTTTGCCATCTATTTTTAAGCAGAACTTCCCCTTGAAACTAGTAGAAGGAATTCAGTTAAGAAATTTGCAATGGGATCCTTAGGCCTGAGCTGCCTCTCACACGGTGATGCTAATGTCCCTGTGTCACTACTTACATAGCCCTCCACAGGAAGGACAAACACAAGTCAGTTATGTGAATGATCTCCCAGCTACTCATGAACCATCAAATTAGAGGCATCAGCCAATTCCCACCCAGTAATCCAGGCTTGCATCCCAGAAATATACTGTCTTGCACTGCTCAATATTGTGTTGGACAGTGCAAACTCATTCACCACATCTTCATACGATAGTAGACATGCACCGGCCTTTGTAATCTGAGCTGAGATTCCCCAAACACTTCAACCAAAAGCACACTATTCTAGGTAAAATATAGAACATATTTATTAACTACAGAAAGATAGATATTAAGTGATTATAAGTAGCATGCATAGAGATCAAAGTTGGCTGCCTAAGAAATAAAAATAAATGTTCAGTCTTAGTTCTGATTTAAACAGACTAAGCAAGACTTGAATCAGTGTCTCACCCTGGGCGGTATTGGCAGCTTACAGTTCCTCAATATACAGACTGGTCCCAGGCTGGAGAGGGTCCAGTCTCCCTAGTTCAAAGTAAGGATGTTAAATTTAGATTAATCAACTAATCGAATAGTCAGTGTAATTTGCATGGACTATTCGATTAGTCAATAAGGGTGCCTCTGCCTTTGAAATGTGGCAAGAGCCCTGCCAGCTCAAGCTACTTTTCAAAGTTGGAAGCACTGCAGAGAGTATGGCCAGTGGGGAACTCAAGCAGTCCCCCACTGACCTCACGCACCCTCCTTTTGAAATGTACAGGAGTCCCAGGAGGGCTCTTGTACATTTCAGAAGCAGGGAGCATGGGGCCAGCAGGGGACTGTTTGAGTCCCTAGCTCACCCCAGGCTCCCCACAGCGCTTCTGCTTTTGAGATCCCTGCTCTTGCTACATTTCAAAGGCAGAAGTGCTGCCAGTTCCTTGCTGTGCCCCTGTCCCCTCTCACCACAGAGACAGTGCTGGGGGGAACCAGCTTTTAAGCTGGCTCCCCCCAGCACCAGATCGGTCTCTCCCCCTCCCCCCTTGCTGCCTCTCTTATAGAGGCAGCAGGGGAGGGGGTGGGGGAAGCTACTAGCCAAGTCACTAGTTGACTGTCGGATAAGCATTTGCTTATCGGCTAGTCGACTAGTCACTTACATCCCTAGTTCAAAGTCTGTGCCTTCCAGATAATCTTCCAGGTATTGAGATGTGGGGGGAAAGAGGCCAAATGATGATGTCACTGTCCCTCTTTTATACTTTCTTACAGCTGCTAGAAAGATCTTTGCTGTGAGTTAGTCTGTCCCCATGGTGTACATGCCTTTACAGAGAAATCCCCGGGAGAGTAGATTCTTTTCGATGGGCTATCAAAACCTGTCTGATCCTCCTTTGCTGCAACTGAAAGGCTGGCTGTGGGCATTTCCCAACCTCACAGCATATTTTAGTAACACATATAGCAATACATGCAATTAAACAGGATATTAATGTTCAACAGATCAAGACTTTAAAATGATACCTCACAGGGCATACTTTGTATAAAACACATCACAATCATATTGTGGTGCTGAATATACTGGCTCCAGGGTGCTAGTTGGAGGTAGAGTTTCATAACATTCTTAGCATAAATTAGTGCAGAGTGAGAAGTGATTTGAAAAAAAAATTAATTTCAGGCATGCATACATACGGTAAGAATGAAAGAGTTGGTAACACAGTATCCTTTCTACATTCACGCAGTTCCTGGGATCAATGGCTTTTCCATATGGGCAAAGAGAAGACATTGATGGAAAAATGATAAAGGACAGAAACAAAAATACATTGGCAATGCAGCAGTTGCTTATAAGCATTTCTCATTATATCAGTTTTCAAGTATTTAAAAGGGTGTTAAAAGGAGGAGGGAGACAAATTGTTCTCCTTGGCCTCTGATGATAGGAGAAGAAGCAATGGTTTTAAATTGCAGCAAAGGAGGCTTAGGTTGGACATTAGGAAAAACTTCCCAACTGTCAGGATGGTTAAACATTGGAATAAATTGCCTAGGGAGGTTGTGGAATCTCCATCACAGGTGATATTTAAGACAAGGTTGGATAGACATCTATCAGGGATGATCTAGATGGCTCTCGGTCCTGCCATGAGGGTAGGGAACTGGACTTGAGGATCTCTCGAGGTCCCTTCCAGTTCTAGTATTCTCTGATTCTATAATTTAGTGGGTAAAAACTAAGCTAAAGCAGAAGTCAAATGTGTATTTAAAACAAAAACAATGTTTAGTGTCTACAAACTAAAACAAACTTTAGATTTTTGCTGACTTATTTAGTAAATTTCCTCTTCTTTCTGAACATAAAGACAAAGGAAGAATTAAAATATATAGCTCCATTTATTTGTAAAGTGTGCTATAATTGAAACAGGGTTCATATATTAGTTGAAGGATCTTTCAGTCTGTTTTATGAAGATATCCACGTTTCACAATTTGAACATTTTCTGCCAAATATTATGCTGTTAAAATAAATGGAATTACTCCTCATTTTATACTGAAGTGAGTGGGAAATCCAATTTAAGGTGCATCAGAAGAAAGCATAATATTTTTCCTGATAATTAAACTGCCTTTGTAAGGGAAAATCTGCCGACAACGATGCAGTAGTGAAAGAGAGTCAACAACTTGCTCACTTGCAGTGTAGTGCGTAAGGGCCTTTTGACATGTCTGAAAGAGATTCCACATTTGTTTTTCCCTAGGAAAAAGCTAAACAAGAAGAACGAGAAAAACTGGGAGAAGATGAAGAAACAATCCCTCCTGAATACAGATTAATAGAAGCAAAGGTAATTTCTTTTTTAACGTATTCCTGTATTCTTTGCACCCCTTTCCTCTGACGTGGATATTGCTTCAGGCACTATAGTAATACAAAATGGTTGGCTTCATTGCAATTTGTGGTTCATCATTGTAATTTGTGGTGTATTAGCATATCCAAATAGTAGGCAACTTTTAGTTAGATATCTACATGCAGGCAGAGTTAGTTTGGCTTTATGCACTCAAATGTGCATAATTGTGTGAGAGGGATCAGTTGGATTCTTTGGATTTTGTTTGCTTGAAGCACAAATAGTAATTAATTACATCACTGTAACTCAGTGAAACTCATGGGTAATCATCATGTGATCCCTCTCTTGCCATCCATTTTTGGGATTTTTGCAAATATCAGCGAGGGTGATGATACGATGATAGTAGAGTTGCACAGGCATGACTGAGGTCTGCAGAACCTTTGTTACTGATGCTGATGTGTTAGAAGGAAACGCCCCTCCTTGACGCATATTCTGGAGTGATTACGTAGGGCTACAGGTTAGGCTTTCATTTGCAAACTGAGCATATTTGATAAGCAATGGAGAGACAGTAAACAGGGAAGCTCAAAATGACCATTTTAGAGTCTCTTTCAGAGCAGAACTGTAATTTTAAATGCTTACAACTGTATTTGTGCCAAAGCCTGAGCAATGACGATCAAAAAGGCGGGGGAGGGGCAGGGGCAGGCAAATATGCTGTGTAATAACACTTTGCATATTTTTAACCACTGTTACCAAAAGACTTGTGTGTCGTGGTCATAGAAAACTACTTTGTTAAACAGTGTTTTTCCCTGTAGGATAAAGATGGAAAACCACTCTTCCCACCAAAGTCTGAAGAAAAACTCCAGGTGAGTGAGTAAATATTCAGAAAATCTTAAACTTTTCCATTTATTATTCATTAAACAGAGGAAGAAAGGATTTCCTATTATCTAAGCTTTCAGCTATATTCTGACTCTCTGAATATGCAGGCATAATCAGATGAATCAACAGATTTCAAACAACAAAAAAGGATAAAAAAGCTGTTTTGTTTTCTTTTAATTGCAGCCCATGAGTGAAAGTGATGTTCTGGATGCTTTGTCAAAGGGATTTGCCACTTCCCCAGCAACAACATTACAGTCTGCACCACTATCAACACCTAAAGTAAGATCTCTGCACACACTTGTTCTGTATTATTTGGTTTTATATTCAAGTTGTTTAAATAATTTTCCATTATTTTTATAGTACGTGTAGGCAGTAAAATACTGACCCAGGCAATAAAGAAAAATCAGGTGTGCTCTGATGTTGTGTCTAGTTTAATAGATGATTGCGATGGTAACATACAATCATTGAGATTTTTTCAAAGCAATCTAGGGGATTTAGACAGATGGGATGAAGTCCTAGACCCATTAAAATCACTATGACCGTTCCCATTGACTTCAGTGAGGTCAGAATTTCACCCACTAATTTTAATGGAGAGACTGTGTCTAAACCCACTAGGCTGAGATGGGCACATTACTTCTGAGGTATGGAGTGTAGAAAACATAAGTTTAAATAACTTCCCAAGAACTGTTATGCCCTCTAATTTTGTGTGTGTGAATTAGGCTAAAATAGATACAGTATGTCAGAAAAATCAGGTCCCAGATGAGCACTGCACAGATTGTTTTTTATTTTAAATGTGCTTCCCATAAACTTGGGATTTCCTATAATTGTTTATAGTATTACACACTCGTAGCAACAGTGTATGTTTGTTTGTTTTTGTTTTAGAAATCCATGGCTGTTAAATCTTCCCCAGCTACCTCTGAAGAAGTTGTCTCTTCCACTACAGCTTCTGGAGTGCACTCAGCAGCTCCTTCAGCTGCCCCCCCAGTAAGCTACATGCACTTTTGTTGGTGATAAGGTTCAGACTAAAACCTGTTAGAGGGAGAAAGCAGGAGACCTTTTGAGAGCAGTTCTTAATGGTGGGGCCTGTTGTAAAATTGAACCCTTTGTTGTTGAGACTGGCTACTAAGAAGATAGATTTTTCTCTGGAAAATAATTCTAGGCTCATGCATTTTGGGTACAGTTTTGCTCTGTGAGTCAAATTGTACATATATGTAACATAAACCAAGTTCTAGAAACTTCCTGGCCAGCAGCGGGAATGAAGGCTGTTAGTTGTCCATCTCTTTTCTGGTTTCTCCAGAAACATGGACAACATAACAAGATGTGGGCTAGCAGCTGTGATTAATGTGGGTGTCTGATGTGTTAGAAGGAAATGGTCCTCTTTGACCTTAAGTCTTGGATTGATTAAACAGGGCTCCCAGTTAGGCATTCATTTGCAAATTAAGCATATTTGATAAGCAGTGGAGTGACAAAAAACATGGAAGCTCACAATGACCTTTTTAGAGTCTTTCAGAGTAGAACTGTAATTTTAAATGCCTATAACTATATTTGTTCCAAAGCCTGAGCAATGGCAATCAAAAAGTGGGGTGGGGAAGGGACAGGAAACTATGCTGTGTAATAACACTTTGTATATTTTAACTACTGTTACCGAAAGACCTGTGTGTTGTGGTCCTAGAAAACTGCTGTGTTAAACAGTGTTTTTCCCTGTAGGATAAAGATGGAAAACTACTTTTGCCAAAGTCTGAAGAAAAACCCCAGGTGAGTGAGCAAATATTCAGAAAATCTGAATGTACATGCAAGAGCCAACAATAATCTGTATGAATAGCCTCATTTTCAGCTCTGAGTTGGAATAGATTTTATAATTGATCTGTGAGAGGGACTGGTTTTGGCCAGAATAGGAGCACACTTTTTTCGTTGTTGTTTTCGCAGTGTTTATGTGCACATTTTTGGGGTCTATTATGCTTCCCCCCATCTTTTGTCTGCCAGAATTTAATCCTCTATTTGGTCAGATAAATAAAAATAAGAGCTAGATCCCCATGGTGTTTTCTTTCCAGCCATGATAGTGGGTGTGGAGGTTGGGTTTTTTTGGTTCTGTTTGGTTGGTTTGTTTTTATTTGCTTGTTTTTGTTAGGCACCTGTAGGTGGGCTGGGAAAAGAAAATGCAAGTAAAAGTAGAATTCTATAATGTTGTCATGATAAAGCAGGAAAAGTAAGGATTAATGGGTAAGAGTGCTTCTTTCCATCCTCTGCTAAAATCAGAGGAGAGCTTTCCTTAGCTTGGATAAGCAGTGGTCTTACACATCCCCCATCTCCTTCCTGTGCAGTGAAAGCTCACTCTTCTGTTACGTGTTTCAGTCTATTAACTGGAGAAGCTAAATTTTTCAGGAGGTAAAACTTAACAGATTTAAATAAAAAGCAGCATATTCTGGAAGGAAAAACATTTCAAATGTTAATGGAAAAATTATACAGCCAGGGAATTTTAACTTACGCAACTGGCACTTGCTTCGCAGCTAATCTAACTAATAAGGTATGTATATGCTTCAGTGTAAAAAAAAAAAAAAAAAAAAAAAAACCCCAAAATTTGCAGCACTGAGTCATAGAGCCCAGGTGAAGTGACTCAGGTGCAGGCTGCAGAGCTAAAGGTGTAGTGCAGTATAAGATGCAATGAAGGGAGAGGAGGGTCTCAGAGGTCAGGCTAGAGCCTAATCCCAAATGTTTATACTGCATTTTTCAGCCCAAGTTAGCCAACCCAGGCCAACGGCATCTGCGTTGCAGGTCTCTTACTGTTCTGTAGACATATCCATAATTACCTTGGCAGAATGAGATAGCACATGTTTGTCAAGATGATCCATTTTAAAATTGTTTCTAGTTTCAATATTTTCCTAAATTAGAATTGGTTTGTTTGTAGCAGAAAAACAAAGAAATTTCAACTTCCTTGTCTATGCTAACTGATCTCTTTCCTGGCTGTATCCTTTGTGGGTGATGAATCTGAGGCGCTGTCCTGGATTGAAGTGTCATTAGAGGAGGTTTTGGAACAAATAGAAAAACTTAATGTTAACAAATCACCGGGACCGGATGGCATTCATCCAGGGGTTCTAAAAGAACTCAAATGGGAAATTGCTGAACTATTATCTGTGGTTTGTAACCTATCCTTTAAATCGGCTTCCGTACCTAATGACTGGAAGGTAGCTAATGTGACACCAATATTTAAAAAGGGCTCTAGAGGTGATCCTGGCAATTACAGACCGGTAAGTCTAACTTCAGTACGCGGCAAATTAGTCGAAACAATAGTAAAGAATAAAATTGTCAGGGATGTAGAAGAACATAATTTGTTGGACAAAAGTCAACATGGTTTCTGTAAAGGGAAATCATGTCTTACTAATCTATTAGAGTTCTTTGAAGGGGTTAACAAACATGCAGACAAGGGGGATCCAGTAGATATAGTATACTTAGATTTTCAGAAAGCCTTTGACAGGGACCCTCACCAAAGGCTCTTGTGTAAATTACATTGTCATGGGATAAGAGGGAAGGTCCTTTCATGGACTGAGAACCGGTTAAAAGACAGGAAACAAAGGGTAGGAATAAATGGTAAATTTTCAGAATGGAGAGGGGTAACTGGTGGTGTCCCCCAAGGGTCAGTCCTGGGACCGATCTTGTTCAACTTATTCATAAATGATCTGGAGAAAGGGGTAAGCAGAGAGGTGGTAAAGTTTGCAGATGATACTAAACTGTTTAAGATAGTCAAGACAGAAGCAGACTGTGAAGAACTTCAAAAAGATCTCACCAAACTGAGTGACTGGGCAACAAAATGGCAAATGAAATTTAATGTGGATAAGTGTAAAGTAATGCACATTGGAAAAAATAACCCCAACTATACGTACAGTATAATGGGGGCTAATTTGGCTACGACAAATCAGGAAAGAGATCTTGGAGTTATCGTGGATAGTTCTCTGAAAACTTCCATACAGTGTGCAGCGGCGGTCAAAAAGGCAAATAGGATGTTAGGAATTATTAAGAAAGGGATAGAAAATAAGACCCAGAATATCTTACTGCCCCTGTATAAAACTATGGTACGCTCACATCTTGAATACTGTGTACAGATGTGGTCTCCTCACCTCAAAAAAGGTATTTTGGCCTTAGAAAGGGTTCAGAAAAGGGCAACTAAAATGATTAGGGGTTTGGAACAGGTCCCATATGAAGAGAGGTTAAAGCGACTGGGACTTTTCAGTTTAGAAAAGAGGAGACTAAGGTGGGATATGATAGAGTTATTTAAAATCTTGAGTGGTGTGGAGAGGGTGAATAAAGAAAAGTGATTTATTAGTTCCCATAATAGAAGAACTAGAGGACAGCAAAAGAAATTAATGGGTAGCAGGTTTAAAACTAATAAAAGAAAGTTCTTCTTCACACAGCTTGTAGTCAACCTGTGGAACTCCTTGCCAGAGGAGGCTGTGAAGGCTAGGACTATAACAGAGTTTAAAGAGAAGCTAGCTAATTTCATGGAGGTTACGTCCATAAAAGGCTATTAGCCAGGGGATAGAAATGGTGTCCCTGGCCTCTATTTGTCAGAGGCTGGAGAAGGATGGCAGGAGACAAATCGCTTGATCATTGTCTTCGGTCCACCCCCTCTGGGGCACGTGGTGCTGGTCACTGTCGGCAGACAGGCTACTGGGCTAGATGGACCTTTGGTCTGACCCAGTATGGCCATTCTTATGTTCTTACCATCATGATACCATCTATATGTTTTGTTAGTCTATAAAGTGCTACCAGACCATTTGTTGTTTTTTATGTTTATCCTGTACAGACTAACTCAGCTATCCCCTGAAGCTTGTAAATATTCAGTAACTTTCCCATGATGGTCACTACCTTGCAATTAATTTTATTTATGGTATTTCAACGGCAGAGTAGTCTTTGTGTTGGATGAAGTTAGCGTTTATTGTATCTCATTTAAATCCAGGGTTTTTTGTGTCATGTTTTCTTGAATATATTTACATTTTGCTAGGGTGGGAAAGAGCAAGATGATGCCCTAGACCTCCTGTCTGATTCACTGGGACAGAGAGAACCTGATCCTGATGAAAATAAACCACTTGTGGATAAAGTAAAGGTAGTGAACTATTCTCAGCTTGTACCACTAAAAACAAATGGAACATACACCTTATCTATTTTAATGTATTTCTTTTACACAGAAGAGAATATGGTACATTATTTTCAAGCACAAGAATAATTTTAGTGAAGATAAAGCATTCATGTATCCTATGTTTAAGCTGTGCTTCGTTTTTATTCAAAAACTGTAATTCAGTTTAACATTTCATGTTTTCTTGAGGGTGTCCTGGTTTCAGGCAGTAGCTTTTCCTCTTAGCATATCAAAACAATTAGCATTTTGGACAGACAGGTACAGATTATACATTCATTCGCATGCCATTGGGATTGCACAGGTTAAAAATACGTGCAGAATTTGGTCCCTAATTTTTTTAAATCTTTGAAGAAAGCACTATATAAACTATTGTATATCATGCAATAAATTGTCTCAAAGGGTGTCCAACAAACTAAGTACTGATGTAATAAAAATAATTAATGTTGGCAAATGACAGCATGAGCGCTGGGGGTGAAGAGAGTTTGCATGTGTTAATCAGCAAGCCCAGAACAAAATTTGGTATATGTGCCTCAAATTATAGAACATGTATGTTAACTGTTGTATCTTCTAACAAAACACACAGAAAATGTTTATAGCAAATTTGGCTGCTTTGTTTTTCAGTTAAAAAAGAGTCCTCTAAATTTTTTACTGTAAATAGCTAGTTTTTGAATATGTGCTGAAAAAATATACATAGATCTAATCAAATAATACATAAAGCAGCCTAAACAGATTTGACTGTCGAATGAATGTTTCCCTCTTCCCTGGTATTCAGGAAGTTATGATGCCATATCCTGCTAATCATATGTTTAAAACAGTCTCTGGCTGCAACTTAATTCTGACTGTTTCCTAACTAATAAGAGACAGACCGCTGGCATTTAATTGTGAAATCTGGCTGGCAAGAACCTTGCATTTTTACACATCCTGAGCATGGCTGAAGAGCTGCAACACACAGCTATGGCATTATAAGAACTTTAACCTTAAGTTTGAACTAGTGCAGTATATGGATGAGTTCTAATATGGTGGTGCAGTGTGCTGAACACAAGGAGTTGAGTTGTTGAGAAGCAAAACTGAAATGTACTTGAAGAAGATCTGTTGTCATTTTGTGGGTTTTAACATATTAAAATTTTATCGGAGGGCAACAGTTTTTAAAGCTTGTACACAAAGTGCACTGTTTGTGATTAAGCAAATGTGTACCCATTCCTACTGATGCCTATACTCTCGTGTATAAAAATGCTTTTTGTGCTCATAAAATATTTTTCCAAAAGGGGACTTTTTATAAGAGCTACTACTGAAAAAATTATCTGTTTAATAAAGTCATCCTAGCATTTCTATTTGGATCATTTATTTGTGTGACATAAAATTACAGGAGCAGTAAATACAGTTTGCTGTTAATTGACCCCACCTTTCTAATGGAGGAGATAAGTAACAGTGTTTTATTTCATATTCTTAGGAAAGTGCTAAATCTGAACACAAAGACAAACTTGGGGAAAGAGATGATACAATCCCTCCAGATTACAGGCATATTTTGGATACAAATGAGCAGGTAAACACAACTGAATATCTCAGTGGCCACATTCTGAATTTGGATTCAGTCATCTTAATAGTGCAGCAAGCTTACGCATGTGTAGGTCAGTTCTCCCATTAGTAAAATTGTGTGAGCAACCAATCAATTGGCATTACCTACATAAATTCCCACCCCTTAGATGGGAGAATGGAGTCCCTATACCATTATGTCTGATCGAGAGAAAATGGACTGTTCTTTTTTACATTGAACAAAGTCAGAATTGTTAAAGCCACTTTAAACAGCCATCAGTGATCAACGCAACCAGGAAGTACTGGGATCCATGTAGTTGAAAATCAGGCTCATGGTTCGTGGATGAGAAACATTACGTAAGTACTACTGGTTTTGTGGACCTGGCAGGAATAGTCTTGTGAAGCTGTCATTCATTTTACTGAGTCACTGCCATGCCAAGGGAATGATCATGCTCAACAAATGAGAGCCAGACAAAGTGTGTCCCAAGTTCTCCTCTGCTGAAAGAATCTAGGGTAAAATGTAGATTAGTCTTCAGGGGGACATTAAAACAGGAAAAAATGTGAGGTCACAAGAATCTGATGAAGAAGGCTGTATAGGTATAAGAAATGGATTGTAAAGTGGATAGGGACAGTAAAGGATCATGAATAAAGTAACAAATAGTGTCAAGTGGAGAATGTAAGAGCTTATTTCACTGTAAGTTTGATCCATCAGCTCAAATTAAGGATGAAATAGTTTGCACTTATATAAATCTATCTGCTTTTTAAAGGGTAAACCAGTAAAGCCAACAGTAAAGGAGGATGTGAAACCCAAAGAACCAAAGGTAAAAGTCATTACAGTTTTATAATGCAGCAATAATAATAAGTTTTATAATCCCTTCCTGAATGTACTGTGAACTGAATGCTGATCTAAACGATGTTGTTGTTGATTCATTAACACTATATATTGCAAATCCTTAAATGCTGGTGAGTAGATGTAGAAATGCTTTGTTTATTTTAAGTGAGAATAAAGACTTTCATATATTCAGTACTTGTAATGTGGATGTTACATGCACAGCTATATTAAAACTAGCCAGTAACCCGTCATACAACGGGATTTTTCGGGACTCTCCTCCATGTCCATCTCTCTCTCTCTCCTCCTCCTCCCTCTCTCTCTCAGCTCTCCTCCACCTCCTGCCTCTCTCTCCGTCTCTCTTTCTCTTCTCCCCCTCCTGCCTCTCACTCTCCCTTTCTCTTCTCCTCCCCCTCCTGCCTCTCGGGGGACCGCGGAGCCCAAACTGCTGTTTAGGCTCTGCGCTCCCCGTGTGGGGGCAAGCAGCACAAGCGGCTGTTTGGGCTCCACGCTCCTCATGCAGCACGGGGAGCGTGGAGCCTAAACAGCCGCTTGCTCTGCTTGCTCACCCGCGGTGGCCCGGCTGAGCGGCGCAGAAATCAGCCGAGCACCATGGCAGGAGGCGAAGGGGGCGGCGGGGCGGTGATGTACACGGCCGGGCCCCACCCCCTGGCCGTGTATATCACCACCCTACCCCGTCCCCTCCTGCTGTGGCGCTCGGCTGAGTTCTGCGCCGCTCAGCCGGGCCGCCGCGGGGGAGCAAGCGGTGCAACTGGCAGTCTAGGCCCTGCGCTCCCCATGCAGCACGGAGGTGCTGCATGGGGACTGCGGGGCTCAAATGGCCGCTTGCACTGCTTGCTCCCCCGCAGTGGCCCGGCTGAGTGGCGCAGAACTCAGCTGAGCGCCACAGCGTGAGGCAACAGCGCTTCCCAAAGGTGACTCATAATGCTACAGCGTTACAGAGTCACAGAGGGTATGTCTACACTACAAAGTTAATTCGAACTAACAGCCATTAGTTCGAATTAACTTTAATAGCGGCTATACATACAAACCACTAGTTGGAATTTAATTCGAACTAGCGGAGCGCTTAATTCGAACTAGGTAAACCTCATTCTACGAGGACTAACGCCTAGTTCGAATTAAGTAGTTCGAATTAAGGGCTGTGTAGCCACTTAATTCGAACTAGTTGGAGGCTAGCCCTTCCCAGCTTGCCCTGGTGGCCACTCTGGGCCAAACCAGGGAAACTTTTCTGCCCCCCTCCTGGCCCCGGAGCCCTTAAAGGGGCACGGTCTGACTACAGTGCTCGTGCCAGTTGCAAGCCTGCCAGCACCCAGCCAGCAGACCCTGCACCTGGCACGGCATGAGCCAGCCACCCACTGCCACCTAGCCCTCCGCCTCTTCCCAGGACCAGGCTGGCGGCTCCCAGGAGCCTGCCCGGGGCCACAAGAGGCGGGCGCTCGCCTGGTCTAGTGCGGAGATCGTGGACCTCATCGAGGTTTGGGGGGAGGCCTCCAACGTCCACGACCTCTGCACTAGGCACAGGAATGCGGCCGTCTAGGGCAGGATAGATGCCAGCCTGGCCACCAAAGGCCACATGCGAACCCAGGAGCAGGTTTGCATGAAAATCAAGATGGTCCGGTGAGACCCCCGACCCTGAGTCCTGAGCTTAGAACATAAGAACATAAAAATGGCCGTACTGGGTCAGACCAAAGGTCCATCTAGCCCAGTAGCCTGTCTGCCAACAGCGGCCATCACCAGGTACCCCGGAGGGGATGGACCGAAGACAATGACCAAGCGATTTGTTTCGTGCCATCCATCTCCAGCCTTCCACAAACAGAGGCCAGGGACACCATTCCTACCCCCTGGCTAATAGCACTCCATGGACCCAACCTCCATGAATTTATCTAACTTCTCTTTAAACTCTGTTCTAGTCCTAGCCTTCACAGCCTCCTATGGCAAGGAGTTCCACAGGTTGACTATGTTCTGTGTGAAGAAGAACTTTCACTTATTAGTTTTAAACCTGCTGTCCATTCATTTCATTTGGTGTCCTCTAGTCCTTCTATTATGGGAACAAATGAAGAACTTTTCTGTATTCACCCTCTCCACACCACTCATGCTTTTATAGACCTCTATCATATCCCCCCTCAGTCTCCTCTTTTCTAAGCTGAAAAGTCCCAGTCTCTTTAGCCTCTCTTCATATGGGACCTGTTCCAAACCCCTAATCATTATAGTTGCCCTTTTCTGAACCCTTTCCAAGGCCAAAATATCTTTTTTGAGGTGAGGAGACCACATCTGTACACAGTACTGAAGATATGGCGTACCATAGTTTTATACTTCCCCTCCTCCTTCTTCCCCTGGCTTCCCCCTCCCCTCTCCCACCCTCTCTCTTCCCCTCTCCCACCTCCTTTTCCCAGTTTCCCCAGAGCTTAATCTCCCCCCCGCCCCAGTTTTGTTAAATAAAGAGAGTTTCTGTTTTTGAACACGTGTCCTTTATTTTTTACATCAGGAAGGGGGGCTAGGGAGGGGTAAGTGGAAGGAGGTGAGGGAGGAATGGGGTACGAGCCCCCGATGGGGAGGACTGGGGTGGCTCTGCGGGCTCCTCGGGGTGGAAGCTGTCCTGCAGGGCCTCCTGGATCCTGACAGCCCCCCGATTGCCCCGCCCGGATGGCAGCCTGCGGCAAGTGCAGCCGGGCTGATGGCCGAGTGCTGTGATGTGCCGAGTGAGGGCACTCAGGGCACTCCAAGTCAGGACTGCTTTGCTGTCCCTCATCGAGTTAGACAAGCAAGCGGGGAACCCTGAGAACTGTCTGTCCGGGGTGGGGGTCGGGTCCCTTTAAGCACAGCCCTCGGCTAGCCTGAGGCAGCAGCTCCACGCTCTAAGTCCTAACCTGATGCCCTCCCGGCACTGGTTCCGGCCAGCCATAACTTTGGTTCAGGGTCCACTCAATGTGGACATGCTATTTCTAATTAGCAAAACGCTAATTCGAATTAGTTTTTAGGTCTAGATGCACTAATTCGAATTAGCTTAGTTCGAATTAACTAATTCGAATTAAGTTAGTTCGAATTAGTGCTGTAGTGTAGACATACCCAGACATTGGGCTACTATATATATGATAATGTTAAAGTTGTTAAGTCAAGTATTGAAAAGTTCAGAATGTCTCAGAGTTAAGGTTGTCTGTGCAGTCTAAATTAGACAGTACTACCAGCTTCACCTGTAATAAGAATATTGAATCAAGTTTTTAAAAAATGAATTCTTAAAAGCATATTTAAGAAACTAAATAAGTAGCCTCACGTTCAAAAAAAATGTTGAGCCTTAATAGCTCTGATTTCAAAATGGCAGCACTTCTTGAAAATCAGGAAACTGGGTGTTAGGTATTTAAATATGGACTAGGAGTCAGGTTTTTTGAAAGTTTCAGACAAGTGATTTCAGGGAGCTGCATTTACACTGGGAATAGAACTATGCTATGTATACAGTTTCGTGGATTGGAAAAAAGTGCTTAGGATTTTTTTGCTGGCTACGATTTGTTTTTTGCTTTACTTGATAAGCTTAGAGTACAATCTATGAATTCTTTGTCTTCTACACTTTGTGCCTGTTACAGAAACCTACAGATGACTCTGCAGCTATTGATGCTTTATCAGGGGACTTTGATAATTGTGCAAAAGCTCCTGCCACAACACAACAGTCAAAGGTAGGATATTTTCTCCCCAGGTATTTGCAAAGTAGTGTATTTTAATGGCCTGTACAGGTGGAGATTAGTATTTATATTTCTTTTGCTTTGACTCTGTTTATGTTTACCCTTTCAAATGCTCTGCTACGGGGAAGTGTAACTTAAAGGGATGCTGTTAAGGCTTCAGTGTTGGTCTGACATACTTTTAGAAGTATGAGAATTAACTGGGTTCAAAAAATAATTAGCCAAGTTCTTGAAAGAGAGGTCTATCAATGGCTATTAACGAAGTGGTCGGGTGTGCAACCTCCTTCTCTGTGTGTCCCTAAGCCTCTGACTGCCAGAAGCAGGGACTGGATGGCAGGGAACGAATCACTTGATAATTATCTTGTGCTAGTTATTCCCTGTGAAGCTTCTGGCACTGGCTATTGTCAGATGGCAGGATACTTACTGGGCTAGATGGACTATGGGTCTGACCTGGTGTGGCCATTCTTATGTTCTTATCCAGAGATCCCAATTGTTTCCATAGTCTGCCTTGGATAAAGATCAGGAGGAAATAAGAATAGATATATAAGTGAGACTGGAGTTGCATGTGGTCCTGATGAAGACAAAAAGTCTGAATGTAATGCAGGAGAGAAAAATCCTGTTGAAGTAATCCTTAGAGCAGGAGTGGGGAACTTCGGGCCTGGGGGCCGAATGTGGCCCCTGGCTTGCCTGGATCTGGCCCCTGAGACTCAGTGCCCCCTCCCCCCAGCATTGGGGAGTCTGCACTGGTGCTCCAACCTCCCCGCTGCCCCACCTCAGTGTTGGATCACAGAAAATCTACTTAGTCTGGGCCCCTATAGGCTCTGGTGTGGGAGAGGGATGTGGGGAGTGTCTTTCTGCTTCTCAGTTGGGGACCATGTCAGTGGTGGGGGGTAATTGGCTTCTCACTTGTGTGCAGCTCCAACTGATTTTTTTTTCCTGTGGGTCAGCATCCCTGACCCAGAAAAGGTTCCCCACCCCTGCCTTAGAGCAATGAGAGAGCAAGGTGGATTTCAGTAGCAGCTTTTGTATAGGCTGATGTGGAACAAGATGAAACATGAAGGCAGAGAGGAGAAGTTTTGCCTTCATGGCTGCAAGTTATGACCAAGATCTAAGGGAAGGTTGGAACAAAGGAAAAGCTGGTTTGTGAAGATGCTGTAGAAGTACAGACTTGACAGTCTGGAGAGAGCTTGGATAGTGTGAGAGAGCAAGGGGGAGAGAGAATTTAAATATAACACCAACATTGCTGGCCCATAAGCTGGGGAGGATAAGGGAGTTGACAGATCTTTGAAATTGTGGTAGGACATCCATTTGGAAAGATGAGAGTGGCTGGAGATGTGAGATTGTGCAGTGGGGGAAGGCAGGTGATAGGAAGGTACATTTGGGAGTCAGCAGCTTAGAGATGGTGCCATAGTTAAATTTATGGGAATGGATAATTACTCTCTGGAGAACATAGAGGAAGCTGATCTGTGACTAAATCTGGAATTGGGGATTTGGGGATATTGACCACCTGGGAGTCCTGACTCAGCCTGGCCTTCTAGCTGCCAAACATACATTTTCCTGCCCAGATCAGCAACTTCTGCTGGCCTCCTAGGAACCTGAGGTCACAAGTGACTTCTGTGAGTTAGCTGATTTTCTCAAAGTTAAAATGTAAAACACCTAGTTACTGAGACAGGTACCAGTAGTCTCCTATTTAAAACATTTACCGTGATTCGTGATTTGTTTGTAAGAAATACCCTATTAAACTATAGGTTATGAACAAGATACAGTTCCCAAAAAAGGAGGTGATTCTGTTTCCAGATAGATCTGCTGTAGTCAGCAGGGCTATAGAAAGTTGCCTGGTCATCACAGGGGTAAGGATGGAAAGAAAACAGGGTTTAACTACATATTTTTTTGCAGTGATGGAGGGCTTTTCTCCAGACTCTCCAGCATTGATTGGATAATAAACAATTCTCTTTGTTAGATTACTTCAACTATCGTGGAGTACATTAAATGAAATGAATTCCTGAGCTGTAAAAATTAATGTATTTAATTCTCATTCACTGCTTGACAATGCATCCTGTTTATGTCCTCCAAATACATTTAATTTTTCTCACTGGGATAAGAAGAGTGGGTGTTTGGGCTGATCTTTGGACTTGTCCCAGATCTCTTAGTAATTGTTGGCACTGATTTTATGACTCTGTACCCTGACCCATTTAACCATCCTTATTAAAACTGATTCAAGCATTAGCCTAACCCTAGAAAGGAGCTCCTTGCTTTGGATGATCAACAAAGCTAAACCAGAGTTACTTATTTCATTATTTTTCCAAAACCTCTTGTTCCTCAGCACATACAACATGACCGGTACATTTGCAGTTAGCCACCTAAATATACAGTGTCTAAATGGTACAAGTCCCATAACATACAGTTTGTCTGTGGACTGAGGAGTAGATTCTTTGGTGTGGTGCACCTGCTTTGTACTGAAGATGGAATGTGGCCACGTAGTCAGGGTAGTAGGCCACCGAAGGATCAGCTTCATCCTCTTTCTTCTGCCAGACGGGGATCTTGCCCATATATTCTAGACTCCATTTGATTCAGGAAGATGGTACCAGTCTGTTGGCTCTCTTGTCTGTTTGAAAGTGAATTTGTTTCTGAGGACAGATGCCAGGGTTAGAGCCATCATTGATTCCCTGTACTCTTAAGTCAGCAGGCTTTCTCTTTCAAATCTGAACAGTTTGTAACTGACTTTTTTTTTTCTTTTGAGTGTAGGACAAAAGTGGAAAGGAAGCTGCTGCCACCATGAAACCGGCAACAAAGGACAGTGGAAAACCTGAAGATCCTAAAACGGTAGAAACATTCCTAATATGGATTGAGCTGGACTGTTGAACAAATTTGAGTGTGGGGATGGGCAACTTAGGTCTGAAATAATTTTATTTGGACATTACAGTTTGAGGAAAGTGTTCTTAAATAATTGGTTCTGTTTGACCCACTCCTGTGTGCATGCAAAGAATTGTCGCTTCAAAAGAGTAAATCCAATGCAACATGCCAGGCAGATGTGGGGTGTGTGTGGTCATATGTTCCTCGTGACACTCAAAATCCTCATTCTCCCCTTCAGTGCTTGTTTCCCTAGTCACCCCACTCCTTTTTATCTACTTCTACTTGTGATTGCATCTCTTCTTTCATCTCCATCTGGAGCAGTCTTCCTCCTCTCCTGCATTTCAGTAAAAACTTATTCTTTTATGTGAAGTCCGTTCTCTTCTCCCCTTTTGTTACATATGTTATGTAATAATGAAATAAAATAATCTGTACCTGTATATAAATATGTATGCAGAATGAAGTTGGTGGAGGGTGTGTTAACTTTTTTATGTAGTACATGTCTATAGACGGATATTATAGTTAATATGTGCCAAACAGCAGAATGGACCCAAAATGTTGGTTTTTTGAGCAACCCATAAAAATAATAGAATCTGAAATTAGACATGAAAATGCCTACTTAAACCAATCCATCGATTCATTGCTTTGAACTAGACTTACAACATCATCTATATCATATGTTTTCAGTGACTGTAATGAATGGCATTTTTTAAAATCATGACATTTGCTTTTGAAGACTTTTGTTTAACATTTGAGCTTATTTTCAAATTTTAATTTGAAAGCTTTGAATCCGGAGTGTTTTATACTACTAGTTAAGAGGACATTTTCTAATGTTAAAAGTTGTCTGGCTGCCAAGAGCTACTGACTGTCGCTGTGGCCCAGTAGCTGTCCAGATAATAGTGAGGGAGATCAGTTACCGATGCAAATTTAACAAATGGGATAGGGGAAAATAAGGAGAAACGGGCACACATGAAGTTACAAGTACATTTTGCTGAATGGCTGCCTTTCTCCCCCTCCCCCCCTCTCTTTTACTGCTGTGGAGCATGTCTCACAGATACAGATCATTTAGGTGCTGTCATTATCCTTGCTAATGTGTAATTGTTATAGTATTTTTATTTCTAATCTGAAACAATAGCTTACAGCTCACCCATGCTTTGTTTTCCTTTTCTTTTTTAGGCAAAGGAACAGTCCTCCAGTGCAAAATCTGAGAAACAGAAAACAAGTTAGTTTAATATTAGTGGGTAAGAGTTCTTTTTAACCCATCCTTTTGGTTACCAGAAAGACCATCTTCATTATTGAATCATAGTTACACTAATGAAATAAGGCAATTTGACAACTCCAGCTGGAACCAAGGCATAGTTCCCTTTTAGACCAAATGTGCAGGACTTCACTGTAGAGAATCCTAGACAGGAAAGTCCTGCTAACTCCTCCAGGGCATGCTTCTCTTGTTCCCCACCAGACCAGAACAGTATAGTTTCTTGCAGTTAATTTTCAAGAGTTTTTCAATAGTTTAATTTTAAATCTTTCAAGCGATTCCACTGCTTCCTTTGTGAGACTTTCACAAATTGATAAGGCTCACTGTCAAAGTGATTCCTAATAGTCTTATCTAAACAGGCTTTCTACTTTGTGTGCTGAACCTTTGGAGTATTTCACTGTGGGCAAGCATGTGCTTCCTGTGGCGAGAGCTGGAGAATTTTAAAATCAGTGTCTGTTTGTCCACATGTGCACTTGGGATGTTAAATTTAGATTAATTAACTAATCGAATAGTTGACTATTGAATAGTTAAATTTAGATTAATTAACTAATCAACTATTCCATTAGTCTATAGGGTGCCTCCACCTTTGAACTGTAGCAAGAGCCCTACTGGGCTCTTGCTACAGTTCAAAAGTGGAAGCCCCGCAGGGGCGAGGGGCCAGCACTGGCCCAGCACTCCCTGCAGTGCCTCAGCCTTTGAAATGTACAAGAGCCCCAGTGGGCTCTTGTACATTTCAAAAGCAGAATCCCAGTAGAAGCTGCATGAGTGGAGACTGCTTCAGTCCCCACTTGTGCTGTTTCCTGCTGTGCGTCTACCTCCCCCGGCTCCTGCTCCCTCCTTCTTGTTATAGAGGCAGCGAGGGGGGGGGGGGGAGGAAGTGACTAGTCGTATCACTAGTCGGTTATCCGATAAGCCTATGCTTATCAGATAGTCGATTAGTCACGTACATCCCTAATGTGCACTCTTGCTCACCTCATGTCTCTGGCTGAGAAGATAAAGGGAGTGAGGGGTAAGGGGCAGACTGACTGCCTCTTCAGTTCCTTCTCAGCACTGCATAGAAGCTCCAAAGCTTCTGTTTTCTCCTTTTTCTGTGATCATATCTATGTCTGTCTATTGGTAAATAGTTTGGGAGGTGTTTAGAATTTATAGTTTTAGCTGAAGGTGTGAGAGTCTCCCTTCCTCCCCCCACACCCCGGTCCTCATTTGGGGTAATGGAGTATGCCTAGGACACAGGGCTTCAAAATCTCTGCTTCTTGCTCAGCAACAACCACCAGTTGGAAGCCCACAAAGTGCCAGTGTCCACTATCTCCTGTTATTTCTGTGTACAGCTGGGGAACTGGCAGGAACTTCACTTTAGGAAGCATTGAATGGAAAAGGCCATGCGACTCCAGTCAGATCCAAGCCAGGGAACCTTCTCACCATACCCTGTCCATTGGTCTGACTCAGAAAGGAGTCTCAAGACCGAGGCAGTCAGCCCGCACATATGCCTCATTTGGGTCTTGTCAGGAGAGCAGAGAGCAGGCATGAAACTAAATCCTCCTCCCAATCCACTTCGAAGAAATCAGGTTCAGCCCTGCCTAACCTGCACAAGTCTCTGAGGTGATCCCAAGAGAACTTTCTATGTCCCAAGTCTTAGAGCACGACAATAATTCCCCCTCTCTTCCATCCAAACATTATGCTTTTGACTCCTCCGCTAATGTGTCCTTTGGAATGGCAGTCCTTTATACACTTTGGCCGTCTGCATCTTTGTACCCTTCTCCTACTTGAGTACAGCTTCTCCATCATCCACAGTGGGGTACACATAGGGACCAGCACTCGCTGAAGAAGAGAAAAATACTTACCTTTTATAGTAACCAGAGGTGCTTTGATACATGTGTTGCCTATCTGTATTCCATTACCTGTCCTCCTTGCGCTTTGCTTCAGATCACCTTTTTATTCACAGTGGAAAAGGAATTGGAGACCAATGTTACCTCTAATTTTTCAATGCATGTGTGGAATGAATTTTGTAATGTGCACCGATGTGTAGATAATGTGTGATGCATCATCACCTCTATATTGCTGCACATAACAAAATTCATGTCATGGGACTGGGGTTCAGGGTATGTGGGGAGGCTCAGGGCTCTGGCAGAGGATTGGGGTGGAAGTGAGGACTTTGACAGGGGGTGCAGGTTCTGGGGCGGGGCTGGAGATGAGGTTCTGGGGTGGGGCTGGAGATGAGGTGCAGGCTGCCCCAAAGCTGCAGTGGGGGAGAGGCCTTCTCCCCCACACCACACTGTCTCTCCCCACAGCAGCATCTGATCTGGGGGAGGTGAGGGGCCTCTCCCTGACTCTCCCCATCCGTGGCAGCTCTGGGAATGTGGGAGGGTTGCCCCACCGGAGCACTTGAGCAGCCCTTGATAGACTGCTGCATGGCTACACAATTTAGAGGGAACTTAGCTGGAGAGACAATCTGTCTGGTCTCAAAGACACTCCAGTCACTGTAGGATAAGTAACCTTTTTTAATGTCTTTATTCCTAGATATCCCTCTTGTATGATGATACTTGATCTTGTTATTTACACCCTTAAAATATGTATAGATAATTGTATTAACTCTGTCATCAGCTAGTTATAAGATAAGGCTCTACCAAATTCACAATCCATTTTGGTCAAACCCCCATGGCCCGAGGGTTTTTAAATTAGTGGATTTCATGTCTTTACATTGGAAATTTCATGGCAGTGTAACCGGGGGGCGAAGGGAGGTGTTGACCTGAATGGAAGACGAAGGGGTTGCCAAGCTGTTGTAGTGCGGTTGCCACACTTCAGTGCTGTGGCACTGCAGAAGTGAAAGATTCCTGCAGCTGGGGAGGTACACGGAGCTGGATCTGATCTCTCCTCCTCCCTCGTCCCCCTTCCAGGATTAGCTGTGCAGAGGAAGGGAAGTCCCATCCTCATCAAACAAGCTGGGACGGACTAATGGCTGGACCCGGGTGCACAGTAGGAACCCGAGACTGGGGTGAGGGTAGCCTGCCCCTGCCATTGCACTCCAGTAGTTAGATATCATGGGGGAGGTCTGGTTTCATGGTCCTTGATGTCTTTTTTCCAGGACGTGAATTTGCACAGGCCATAGTTATATGGTGTATATTTAGACCTCTAATCTTTCCTCAGAATACTGTTCCTAAAGCCTTTAATCATGTTTGTAGCTTTCCTCTGAAACCTTCTAAAATGTTGACTTGTGTCATTTCTGGAGAACTAAACACAATTTTCTACATGTAAAACACACAAGGTGAAATCCAATGAGAGAGAGTTTGGCCACTAGCTTCGATGGAGCCAGGATTTAACACATAGAGAGAAGTGATAAATACTCTATGGGTGTGTCTAGACTACATGGCTCCATTGACGGAGCCATGTAAAGTAGTTTACCCGACATAGTCAATGAAGTGGGGATTTAAATAATCCCCGCTTCATTAAAATAAAAATGGCCGCCGCGCTGTGCCAACAATCAGCTGATCCGGCACAGCGCAGCAGTCTAGATGCAGATCGGTTGACAAGGGAAGCCTTTGTCGACTGCTCCCTTTTGCCTCGTGAAACGAGGTTTACAGGAGCGGTCGACAAATATGTAAATATTACTGCTTCCTGGAATTCTTTATCTGAGGAGAATAATACAGAACACAGAAAAAGTAGCTGATGTTTGTTCAAGTTGAATTTCCTTTTACATGTTAGATGTTTCACTCAGTTTCTTATATGAAACTTTTTTTCTTTCAGGTGTTGGGCACTTAGTGTAAAAAGTCTTCATTCTGCTGGTGGACAGTTACTCCCAAAGAACAAAAGCTAATTCAAGAGCATGAGATTATTCGGGTGGTTTTTGTACAGTGGTATTTGCTGCAGTTTTTTCATATCATTTTTTCAGGAATGGAGTTAGGGTTTTTTTTTTCTAACCATTTATGTTGTTGTATTGATACTTTTTGAAACTTTTTTTGTAATTTCTTCATTTCTGAGAGGGAAAGGATGCTTTATATTTGTAAGAAGTCTATTTCATAAAAACTTAATAGCAATTCCAGAAACAGCCTGCAAACTTTTGCACATAATCTCCACATAGTGCCTGTAAATCTCAGTAGAGTTCTCTAGGTATGCACTAGCATTTTTAACATTGCAACGAATGCATTAAGCATTCCAGGAATGTAAAGAGTTTTGGTTATCCTTGGCGGTTCTAGGCTGGGGGTATAATGCATTTCCTTGGGTGAATTTTTGGTAAGAAATCCTAGGACAATCAGATATTTAGTGGCTGGCAAATTAAAAAAATGTATCATCTCACCTCAGACTCCTAAAAATAAAATGTCTAAAATCTGGATAGTGCCTTTGTTGCAGTGTAAAGGAAAGTCTCTGCTCTCTCAAATCCTGTCACTACAATGGTACTCTTATATTCTTTCTGCCAGGAGTTTCTTGACTGCAGATGCTAATGCGAATCATCTAAATTCCTGGCCATAAAATACTGCAAGAGAGGGAAATGGGGCCCATGAAACTTAGCAAGAATCAAATGAATGGAGTGCCAAATATACAGAAAAGGGGATACTTCTGCAATAATACCTAGTCACAATAGAGGACAGACTTTGACTCAAAGGGCAGGTCCACACTAAAGGGGAAGGTCGACTTAAGAGTGTAACTCCAGCTATGTTAATTATGTAGCTGGAGTCAACGTTTCTTAAATCACCATCCACACAGTGGGAGTCAGCAGGAGCAAACGCTTCCGTAGGCTTTCCTTAAAGCCTCGTGAGGAGCAGGAGTACCAGCACCGAGAGAGGCACCCTCTCAGTTCGAATTAGTGGGTCTTTACTAGACGCGCTAAATCGAACCTCAGAAGAGCGAATGCAGCAGCAGCAATCTTCTCCATAGTGTAGACATGGCCAAAAAGTGGATACAGGAGCAGAGCAGAAGTTGATGCTACAAGGAATGGCATTAACTTCCATGAACTATATTTTCAGTCCCCAAGGAAAGAGATTGCAGAGCAGTCATTCCCTGACAATCACATTGCAACATTGAAGATAAGGATATTCTGTTAGCTGCTGTGTAAATGTGCTACTTTCTCCAATTTCTGTGGGCTTTCCCCTTCTTTGTGCCTCACAGCAGAAGGAAGCATAGTGCTGTAAGTGCAAGATTTTAGTGTCCTTACTCACAATGAGTAACACTATAAATAAGCTCATTGACTTCAAGGAACTACACAGAATGTGGTAATAGTAGATGAAATGTTAGGAAGGGCCTCAAACTCTGGGTCTATCTATCTAGTTATTCCAGACAGCCATTTTCCGAAGATTTAATATGGAGGATAATCAGAATTCTGTCAACCGGACAGTCTGTATTGAAAGCCTGTGTCACACTAATAAAGAGTTTAGAATGTATGTCCTGTTGTTTTTATCTTCTTGTTTCCAATTATATACTATTGACAAACTCACTAAAGATAACTGAAGTGTGTCCACCAGAGAGCATTAAAAAGTAGGCTTTGGGATATGAAAAGTGAATGCAGTGCTTTATGCAAAATCTGTAAAATGTTTGTCATCAGGTCTTTGTGAAACCAAATGTAAGATTATAAACATACAATAAGAAATCTAGTTACAATTCTTATTTTCATTTTGCTTTTATATCATTACAGAGCAAACTCAGAGCCAGCTTTTAAGTTGACAGACTCCATTTTTGTGGGCACAACTTGGGTCATGTAGAAGTTGAAATTACCTAAACTATGAGCACAAATATTTGTGTACACAAAACTGCACCCATGAAAATGAGAACCCAGTTGAGATTGTGCTTAAAATCTAATCATTAACATAAGAACCCTGATGTTCTTGGGAGACTGAAGATGCATTTTCTTCTTCTTAAGTTCTTACATACTACTCATCATTCTGGTATTTGTGTATAAATATTTCTTTGAGAGGGAGTTTACAAAGATTGCATGAATGCATTGTTAATGGTTTAATTTGTGAGCTTTGTTTCCTGAAGGTAAGCAGCAATGTATTGTCTTGTAGGCAGCTGATTGATTATTCAAGGTAAAAATCAAGACTCTAAGAGATGAGGGCAAATCTAGCAGATAAATAGCACAGCATCTACACAGATATGTAAGTGTGGATTTAATTTCTTCTGAGCTATTGGAGAGTTTTGACGGCACTCTTTAGAGTTTTTAAGATCAACTTTAATTTGTGCTGGGCACAGTCTCAGAATATGCAGTTTTTTAATGTAATAGTTGACAAAGTGTTAAAGAACTTGAATCCTTGTTAATTTCTCAAAAAGTATTAATTGCTCTGAGAACCAGTTCAGTTCTTAAATATTTTTCTGCAGGTTGCACCTCCCAAAACCAGGACTCTCCCATACGGCCAATGGCTCAAAAACTTTCCCTGTAAAAGTTCAGATCAGAAATGGCAGGATCGTGCTTGAGGTTCTTCTTTGATCGCTGAAATAGGCTGCCCTGCCAAATGTTTTGAACACAGCATGTGTCTGAAGATTTCTCATTGTTGAGCCCACAATCAATCACCTTTGAAGTTAACATTCTGTTTCCTATGTACACACCAGCTAAACTGATTTTACATAAAGCAATTTCTGGTCAAACAGAGATAAGTTGAAGACAATATAGGTAGTATTTGTTAGATTAATGCACTATGTACACATCTTTATTCTTAAGGTTGTAGTTACAGGATATAAACAGACAAATATACAAACAGTTGTCGTCCTTGATTTCTTATCAAAACGAATGGGCCTTTCCTATTAACCCCTCTTAGCATTTCTTTGATGCCCAGTGCCCCCCACAAGTAAATTACCCTAAGTACAATTGCAATGCCTTTCAACATGCCTTTAAGGATTACACACACTGGTTATTTGGCCTGCCGATTTTAAAATGCACTGGTTTGCTAATATCACCGTTTTTGTGCACTTTACCTGAACTCGCTTCAATTTATTAAAAATCCTTTTTGAATAAGGATGGGTAGCTAAGTTGTAAATGCAGCTCTCAGAAGTTTCATAATTTTCATATACAAATAATAATCCTATTTCATGTTTGAGGTCTAAAGGACTGTAGGATTTTTAATACAAGATGTTATATCTGCTCTCGTGATAGAACAGCTGAACAATTTAAAAAGAGATATTAAAAATCGCACTTATTGTAGTGGAATTTTTCTTAATCATACTTGTACTGATGATGTAGTGCTTCCTATTCACAATGCTACTTCACTCCTGTTTTTAAACTATATCAATATCTTTCAACTATAGTTAAAATCTAATCTAATACAGTAGAATTTGATGTAGGAAAGGGTTAAATTCCACAAACTAGGTGTTAAAACATGTTCTTGGAACTGACTGTAAAGGGGAAATCCAGATAAAGGTGTAGGTTAGGTATGGGGAACCTTTTTTGGGCCAGGGGTCGCTGACCCACAGAAAAATCAGTCTGGGGCCATACAGAAGTGAGAAGCAAAAAAACCCCAAACCCTCACTGATGTGGCCCCCAACTGAGAAGGAAAAAACACTCCCTGCATTCCCCTTGCACACCAGAGCTCGGGGGGGGGGGGGGGCAGGATAGTAGATTTTGTGTGTTCCAGCCCCACAGGGAGCTGGAGCGCCAGCGTAGACTCCCTAATGCTGTGGGAGGTGCCCCGAGCCTCGGGGGGCCAGATCAAGGCAAGCCAGGGGCGGCATCTGGTCCCTGGGCCTTAGGTTTCCCTCCCTGGTGTAGGTGCTAAGGAATCTATTGTCTGCCTCACAATCTGAAAGCATGCAGTGTTAAACTAATGTGTTTCTACTATGCACTAACATATTCCAATGCTGAGTTAGGGTATGTCAACACTACAGCACTAATTCGAACTAGTGCATCTAGACCTAAAAACTAATTCGAATTAGCGTTTTGCTAATTCGAACTAGCATGTCCACATTGAGTGGACCCTGAACCGAAGTTAAGGCTGGCCGGAACCAGTGCCAGCAGGGCATCAGGTTAGGACTCAGAGTGTGGAGCTGCTGCCTCAGGCTAGCTGAGGGCTGTGCATAAAGGGACCTGACCCCCCCACCCCGGACAGACAGTTCTGAGGGTTCCCCGCTTGCTTGTCTACCTCAGTGAGCGACAGCAAAGCAGTCCTGTCTTGGAGTGCCGTGAGTACCCACGCTCAGCACATCACAGCACTCGTTCATCAGCCCGGCTACACTTGCCGCAGGCTGTCAGCCGGGAGGGGTCATTCGGGGGGCTGTCAGGATCCAGGAGGCCCTGCAGGAGAGCTTCCAGCCCAAGGAGCCCGCAGAGCCACCCCAGTCCTCCCCATCAGGGGCTCGTGCCCCATTCCTCCCTCACCTCCTTCCACTTACCCTTCCCTAGCCCCCCCATCCTGATGTAAAAAATAAAGGACACGTGTGTTCAAAAATAGAAACTCTCTTTATTTAACAAAACTGGGGGTGGGGGGATTAACCTCTGGGGAGACTGGGAAAAGGAGGTGTGAGAGGGGAAGAGAGAGGGTGGGAGAGAGGAGGTGGAAACCTGGGAGGAGGGAGCTGGAAGGGGGAAGCCAGGGGAAGAAGGAGGAGGGGAAGTATAAAACTATGGTACACCATATCTTCAGTACTGTGTACAGATGTGGTCTCCTCACCTCAAAAAAGATATTTTGGGCTTGGAAAGGGTTCAGGAAAGGGCAACTAAAATGATTAGGGGTTTGGAATAGGTCCCGTATGAAGAGAGGCGAAAGAGACTGGGACTTTTTCAGCTTACAAAAGAGGAGACTGAGGGGGGGATATGATAGAGGTATATAAACTCATGAGTGGTGGGGAGAGGCTGCATAAAGAAAAGTTCTTCATTAGTTCCCATAATATAAGGACTAGAGGACACCAAATGAAATGAATGGGTAGCAGGCTTCAAACTAATAAAAGAAAGTTCTTCTTCACAAAGCATATAGTCAACCTGTAGAACTCCTTGCCAGAGGAGGCTGTGAAGGCTAGAACTATAACAGAGTTTAAAGAGAAGTTAGATAAAGTTATGGAGGTTGGGCCCATGGAGTGCTATTAGCCAGGGGGTAGGAATGGTTTCCCTGGTCTCTGTTTGTGGAAGGCTGGAGATGGATGGCAGAAGACAACTGGCTTGGTCATTGTCTTCAGTCCATCCTCTCCGGGGTACCTGGTGTTGGCTGCTGTTGGCAGACAGGCTACTGGGCTAGATGGACCTTTGGTCTGACCCAGTATGGCCATGTTTATGTTCTTATGTTCTAAGCTCAGGGCCAGCGGTCTCACTGGACCAACTTGATTTTCATGCAAACCTGCTCCTGGGTTCGCATGTGGCCTTTGGTGGCCAGGCTGGCAGCTATCCTGCCCTAGATTGCCACTTTCCTGTGCCTAGTGTGGAGATTGTGGATTTTGGAGGCCTCTCCCCAAACCGCGATGAGGTCCACGATCTCTGCACTAGACCAGGCGGGCGCCTGCCTCTTATGGCCCCGGGCAGGCTCCTGGGAGCCACCAGCCTGGTCCTGGGAAGAGGCGGAGGGCTGGGTGGCAGTGGGTGGCTGGCTCATGCCATGCCAGGTGCAGGGTCTGCTGGCTGGGTGCTGGCAGGCTTGCACCTGGCACGGGCATTGTAGCCAGACTGTGGCCCTTTAAGGAGGGGGGGCAGAAGAGTTTCCCTGGCTTGGCCCAGAGTGGCCACAAGGGCAAGCTGGGAAGGGCTAGCCTCCAACTAGTTCGAATTAAGTGGCTACACAGCCCTTAATTCAAACTACTTAATTTGAATTAGGTGTTAGTCCTCGTAGAATGAGGTTTACCTAGTTCGAATTAAGCGCTCTGCTAGTTCGAATTAAGTTTGAACTAACGGTTTGTATGTGTAGCGCCTATGAAAGTTAATTCAAACTAATGACTGTTAGTTCGAATTAACTTTGTAGTGTAGACATACCTTTAGTGAGTTACCATGTGCAGACACTGTTAGTTGGACCTTTTTTTTAAATTTTTGCTGAGGGAATAGAAAAGTTGCATATAAGTGTGTATGAAGAGTTCCATGTAAGTTTTGTCATCTAGCTCATGTTCTTGTTTAGCTTTTAGATCCAGTTTAAAGGTAGAGTATAATTAACACTTTTCTCTTCCACTTGGCTACAAACTAACGTACTCCAAATCATTTTCATATTTCTTTCAAAAATCCGCAATTTACTATGGCTGTGCCTGATGACCAATTTTTGTTGCTGTATAATGAAGTGAAGACAACTCATCAAAATACACAGTTAAGACTTGATGTTTATTTATGGATGTAGGAGAAACTCACTTGACAGAACAATTTTAGCCTAGCAGCATCACCTGCTAGAACAAAAATAAAAAAGCAAAACCAAAAAGTGCTTATTAACCTTCTATAGTTGTTCTTTGAAATGTTTTCTTTATGCCTATTCTATACTAGATGTGTGCAAGCTACATGCACTGTTGCATGAGATTCTTCCCTTAGCAGAGTGATGGGCAACTATAGCCCAAGAACCACATGAACCCACTGGCGTTCTGTGTGTGGCCCATGAAACATGTCTGCTGTTGCCCAGGCATAGGGTTACCAGATTTCGGCTGGTTTTCATCCATATAGGTTTTTTGCTATTGGTCTTCAAGTGACATGCACTTTAAGCAAAGGCATATGAAGTGAGGTGGGTGCTGATTGCACACAACATTGACTGTGAGCCATGTGCTCCCTCTGAATCCAATCAAAGTGCTGCTCCAGTTCAGTTAGCACACCATGCAAATTCTAGGCACTCAAGTGCAGTTAGCAAAATTACCCTAGCCGAGGAGACTGTTTTAGCTTTGATAATCTTGCTGCCCACTGAGATGGAGGGCCACTCATATGGCCCTCTCACTAGCCTAGGTTGCCCTTCACTGCCCTAGTGGTATTCATTAGGCAGGCTCTAGTGCCCTCTGGAGGTCTAATGGTGTCTTTCATGAGGATAGCCTTCAGTCTGATGTGTCTTTTTTGGCGCCGTCTGAAGTCCACACATCTGGCTGGCTCCCGTCCTTCATGTGTTTTGTCCAGCTGCTTTAAGAAGCTGGAGTGTGGGTCACTCAGGGGCACAGGAGATGCAAAGCTTGTGGCCTAGGGATGCCTTGCCTGGGAGCAAAAAAGTCCCTCTGTGATAGGAACCATTCAGACTATATACACTAAAACTACTTGAAATTAATATATAATGTGATAAGAGAAGAGCCAAGAGTGAAAGTGGAGCAATTAAGAGGGAAAAGAATTTTTAGAAACCATCTTCAAAAGACTTTTGTTTACTTAACTATAAAGTTAAATATTTATCTGACATGTCACTATTTAGTCACAAAACATTCAGACAATACAAATTTTTGAATATGGCTGAACATGACTTTTTTCAAGAGGCAGAAATTTAATTTCTTTGTTTTATGTCTAGAACCTCACCCCAGATTCAATCCTGGCACTGTGTATTATTTTAAGTGATATTCTTAAACAGACCCTCACTACTTGATTCTGTGGAAGTTCTTTAAAATATAAAAAACCATTTCAAATTGTATACCTCTATTCTTTTCTTTATATAGCATTCCTTAGTAATAGTCATTACTGTAACATTGTTTTGATTGTGCTAACAACATTCCTCTGTGTATGGTGGAACAGTAGTAATATTCCTGGGGGAATTCTGCACCACTGCACACAAAATTAATTTCCCCCTCAGATTTTTTTTATCCACAGAAAATACATTCTGCTGGAGAGGTGCTGCAGTTACATGTTTTGCCCGCCTGGCTGCTGTGGCACTAAAACAGACCAACCCCCCTCACCAGCCAATAGGGAGAGAGCAGAGACTGCATTTCTCCTAGTACCCTACCCATGGAGTCAGGTGAGAAGGTGTGTGTGTATATATATATATAAGGGAAATAGAGACAGTTTAGGTTGCTTATTTTTCTGTCATCTACTTTTTCAGTTACTTTTAACTTTGACAAAGTATAACCACAGGGACTGAAATTAGCTATACTTGGGATCTCCATCAGCTTTGGATGGTTTCTAGAAAACTTTAGCAAAAGGGGTTCTGATATTTGAATAAAAATTTTTTTTTACCAAAAATAAAACCCTTTTGTTGATTGGTTTTGAACAGCTGCTTTGGAACTAACAATGTTGCAGAAGAAAGACCTGTGGTCAGACACGTCCTTTGACTGTCCAGGTGAAAGATTGTCCTGATATGTCTCAGTTATAAGCCATGGTGAATTATCATTTGCATAGGCACTGATTTTATTTAACACCTACTTAATTTTCTTCCAACTGCACT
This sequence comes from Pelochelys cantorii, assembly GCA_032595735.1. Taxonomy (NCBI): domain Eukaryota; kingdom Metazoa; phylum Chordata; order Testudines; family Trionychidae; genus Pelochelys; species Pelochelys cantorii. Next base: position 61,624,874 of record CM064330.1, read on the forward strand.
GCACAAGACCCCAGCTCTTTCTTACTTCCTGAGGCTTCTGAAAAATATGCAGGCTATACACATACATGCTCTAGGCAGGACAGAGACAAAACAGATTCTCCTGGTCTTCTCCCTGATTAGAAAGAAGTCCCTCTTTGTCTCAAACTAAGTGAAAGTCCTATAGGCTGGGAGCCAGGAAACTGAGTTGTGAATTTTATTTCTTCCACCAATTAGTATAAATGCATTTCAAAATTCTTATTGCTGGTCAAGGCATTCTATCCTTACCTTAGGAGGCAGGAGAGTATCCATCTTGCCATTATGTAAATATCTCTGAGGAGTTGCACAAACTCAATTCTGGAAACCCTGTGGGAGGAACTAAAATTACAGGGCCACTTTGTAACTTAAGCCCCTTGGCTTCTCAGCCTTAATGTTTTGTTTCTGCAGCCAGAACTCTGATTTTGGCACAGGGGGCGGGGAGGGGGGAATGGTTCTGTCAAGAGGTTGGGGCTTTTTTTAAAACCTTCAAAACAACAACAAAAAACCAACATACTTGCTCTTTTCTCCCTTTTACCCTGAATAGCAATTCTGTGGTATCAAAGGGGATTTTACCAGAGCAGGAAAGAAAGCCTGGAGAGGCTTTTTGCTTCAGCAGCTTGTTCTCTGCTTACATGAGTTGAAAGATTTGAGCCAGTTCTAGCTGGAACTGAAAGGCCCATTATTCTCACCCCCCCCCCCCCCAAAAAAAAAACCCCTTTGCTTCTCTAACAAGCAAAGCTTCATAATTTATGGAAAGGAAACTGTCCAACTGTCACTCAAGCTCACAACTGGCTCTCATCTCCAGTCTCAGGATGTGGGTCACATGCTTCATCCCAACATAGACGTTCTATACCTCATGGTGTGACTCCCAATGGTTCTTGGGAATAGAGGCTTCCGGCTCTTCAGAGGTGCAGCAGGTGTTCTTAAACAGTAGAAAAGCACCAACCCATCCTACTTACCTGCAAGCAATAGTAGAAATTTGCCCACTGCTGCAGTAATTGTTACCTCAGACCTGAATTGGTTGCCCTTTCCCCCATGACCTCATTCTGGATGCATGAAAGACATCTGGGTTACCTATCAGTGTGAGCAAGGCATATCTGTCCACAATTTCAGCCATTCATCCTCTCCCACCCCACTGACGGGTTCTCAATTTTTGCTCACCTAGTATGATTCAGATTTGTTAAGAGTCTGGGTAAGCTCTTCCCCCACAGTGGATACCCCATCCAATGTTGGGACCTCAACCTGATTCTCAACTACACAACCTCCATTTAAACCAATGGGTAACCTGCTTCCTACTTCAGTTATCTATCAAGATGGCCTTGTAACTTGCTAACATGTCTGCCCTTAATAGCAAATCTGTTCCCTTTATGAAGAACATCGTCAGGCCATATGTTTTCAAAGAATTATGCACCTAGCAGATGACTAGCTAGAAGAAGTAAGGGCAGTTTGCTGCCCTTCCCCTCTATAGCCTTGCTGTTGGCCACATGGAGGCATAGGGCAGATGCACAGGCCAAACAGACACTGCTAGCCATGCATCTCCAATCCAGGGCTCAAAGAGGCACATGCACACCTGAACTAGAGCATCATAAAGGAACACATCTCACAGAACTACAGTTACTACACAGGGTAACATTTCCTTTACTGAACACCACAAGGCCTGCCTTGGCTCCCTCTACAATGAATGGGGAAAAACAGATTCCTAAGATTGCTGTATTTTGTGGGCGGTAGTCAGGGGAGCCATCTAAGCGAACCACTGGGAAATGCTGATGAAGCATGTCCTCTAATCCCTCACCCCCTCTCAAAGAGGTACCTATCTTTGAACCCAAGAGTTAGGTGCTTATCTCTGATCAAAATCTGCAAATGGAAAGGGGAGGTAAGGCAGGAATAAAGTTTGTCCAGCACTCTCTGGTCTGGCAACATCCATGGTCAAGCATGATTTTAGTTAGCCGGATGTCCATGTATCATGGGTGGGGTCAAGTTTCCTGCGGTCCCATAAAGTTTGTTTACTGTGACCAGTCCTGGCTTTCAGTGTTCTGTACTGTTATTTATCTCTTAGAGGACATTTAGGGGTAAGTTAGAGCCTAGAAAGCAGTGGAAACATTGGTAATGCTGCTAGACACTATTGACCTCCTGTGGTGTGGCAACTTCTCTGATGCAGCACGAGTCAGGTCCCAAGGGTGCCAGACTAGAGAGGCTCAACTGTACACTTAGTGGTTGGCAGTATGAGAACAAACTCTTTAGTATCTCTTGCTATGCTTGTGTGATTGGCTTTGAATCTTTCTGATTCTAGTCGTATATTACTTGTAGCACCATCATGAGACAAAATTTATTTTATTTTAAAATAAATAAATAAACTTCAGTGACCAAAAAGTGAATTCAGTAAATGCAAAGTTGCCAGGCAGTCACAAAAGCCAAATTTATTAATACTCTGATTATAAAATCAATTAAAGATCCAGTTACCATTTTTCTGCTTTTCTTTAAAGATGACTACAGAACATGGTCATGCTAGAGTAAATTAAGTCACTGAGCACTATTTTTGGGACTAGACTTTAGGTCACTTTAATTTTTAAAGGACTAGATCCTACAAATGGATTCACTTGGACTCATCCCTGGGCTTTTCCTCAGCCCCACTTAAGTGAAAGGGGTTCCAGGCAAGTGCATCTGTGTAAACCAATATGCAAAATCCAGCCCAGAGAAAGCTAGACTGAGTACAAATAATTGCCCATGAAGAAGTGCTCTGACCAAAACTGAGGCTCAGTGAACACTTTGACATTTTGGTGTTTGACATTTTCAAACTAAAAGCAGTAATTTTAACATATTTAGGAGACTGGAGATTCATTCCATTTTTCTAATACTAAGAACCTGAATATTTACTAAAATCCTATTTTGAGATGGATTTTACAAAGGTTTCACTATTGCTTTTGTTTATTTCCCAGAAGGCAAGCAAGTGCATAGATACCAAGAAGCTATTTTGAAGTAAAATTCAGAATCTGTTAAATAGGTCATGCTAGTATCTACTGTGTAAATAGAAAACAGCATCTAATCTACAGAGACTTTTAACCGTGTGTCTCATTTCTCATAGTCCTGGAGAATCTTGACCTCGGTATACACTCTACTGTTCAAAAATAAAATTGATTACCTTTGTTTATCACAAGCAACTAACACTATTTAAACAAGTTATGGTTAACATGCCCTGAAGTGTTAGTGTCTTTGCATCTCTGTTAATTTCCTTTTTGGGGTCAGTTACTCTGAGAATTATTGCTGTAATTCTTACATATTAGAGAAAAACTTTATTTTTTACTATTTATTTTTAGTTAAGAATTTCAAACTACCTCTCTCCATGACATGTATAGAAAGGGAACTTCAATTTAACATGTTTACAATGCAAAATTGCAAGAGATGCAAAATTCAACTGACATATGCAGATCTGTTTTTTAAACAGTTTGTCAAATGTGTTTTCTGGTATGATTTAAATCAATTTTATAAATATTTACTGCAATAAAATTCTGTCAGTGAGTTCTTCCAGTGCATATTCAGAATTCCCATTGGTATGAATTTAAAAATCAGTGATCACAGGGGGTTTTCCTAACAATTAATAAAGGACATAAAAATCAACAGCAAGCAACCTTTCCTTCAGTGTTCCCAAAACACTTTCACCTGAAGGGTACAAGATCCTTTATGAATATTAATTAAATAAGCATCATCACTTTGGTAAGAGATCTGAGCAGAAATATCCCAGTTTTATAGATGGGATACTAACGCCCTGACAAAGATTGCCAGAAAAGAACGGTTACTTACCTGTAACTGTTGTTCTTCAAGATGTGTTGCTCATGTCCATTCAAATTAGGTGTGTGTACCGCGTCTTCCAGAGCGTTTTCCCTAGCGGTACCCGTGGCGCCGCCATGGCGGGGCATAATTACCCCTGCCGGCGCTCCCCCACCTCAGTTCCTTCTTGCCGGACGCTCCGACAAAGGAGAGGTAGGGAGGGAATCGAATGGACATGAGCAACATATCTCGAAGAACAACAGTTACAGGTAAGTAACCGTTCTTTTCTTCTTCAAGTGGTTGCTCATGTCCATTCGAATTAGGTGACTTCCAAGCCAACCCCACTTCAAGGAGGAGGGGTTGGAGCACTCAGAAAGAGAAGTCCACGAAAGTTGAACAATCCAAACATTTATTCAACTAACTGAACACAGAAAAAACTGTAGAAAAGTGCAGTGTGGTACAGATAACACATACATATTTACAATAGAGAGCTGAGGACCGCAGAGCCCAACCCTGTGTCCTCCCTAGCCTGCTGTGCCAGCGCGTAGTGCGCCGTAAAGGTATGGCGCGACGACCATGTGGCTGCCCTGCAGATTTCAGTGATTGGAACCTGCACCCCAAAAGCTACAGAGGACGCCTGCACCCTGGTGGAATGTGCTGTTGTAACCCGGGGCGGGACCTTCCCGGCCAGGGCATAACACGATACACGCTGCGACCCAATTGGACAACCTCTGGGTCGATATGGGAAGCCCTTTCATTCTGTCAGCGACAGCAATAAACAACTGTGTGGATTTGCGAAAGGGTTTAGTCCTATCAATATAAAAGGCTAGCTCACATCTAGCATCCAGGGAATGGAGCACTTGCTCATTAGGGGAGACGTGGGGCTTTGGAAAGAAAACCGGGAGGTAAATTTCTTGGGACAAGTGGAACGGTGACACCACCTTGGGGAGAAAGGCCGGGTGAGGGCGGAGCCTCACATTATTGTCAGAAAACACGAGGTAGGGCAGGTTTATAGTTAACGCCCTCAGCTCGGAGACCCTGCGAGCCAACGTAATGGCCACAATGAACACAACCTTCATAGAGAGGTGCTTCAAAGAACACGTGGCCAGCGGCTCAAAGGGGGGGGTGACACAAGTCTAGACAACATGAGGTTAAGGTCCCAAGCGGGGAGAGGGGGGGTCTAACTGAGGGATACAACTTATCCAAACCCTTAAGGAACCTTTTGACCACAGGGTCAGAAAACAGAGAGACTCCTGCCAAACCAACATGGAAGGCAGAGAGAGATGCCACATGGACTTTGATAGAGGAGGTAGAGAGGCCATTGGACCAAAGTTCAAAGAGGTAGTCCAGAATGGACGGGACAGGTGCACAGGACGGGTGCACTCCCCTTCTGGACGCCCAAGACGAGAACCGCCGCCACTTGGCTGCGTACGACCGCCTGGTAGACTGTTTCCTACTACTTAGGAGCACCATCTGTACCTCCTGGGAACATTCCCTTTCCGGCTGGGTCAGCCACGGATAAACCAGGCCGTCAGGTGGAGAGAGCTGAGATTCGGGTGAACCATGGTCCCCCGTCCCAAGGCTGGGTCAGGAGATCCTGAATTGGCAGGAGCATTATAGGCTCCTTGCTGAGCATGTCCACCAGGATAGAGAACCAGAATTGCCTGGACCACCGAGGGGCTATCAGGATGACCGTGGACCTGTAGGTCTTGACCCTGGTCAGAACCCTGGGAATTAGGGGAATCAGAGGGAAAGCATAGAGGATGCCCGCTGGCCACGGCACGGTCATGGCATCCCCCTTGGAGTGTTCCCCCAGCCCCAACAGGGAGTAGTAACTCTGACACTTGGTGTTGTGTGCCGAGGCAAACAGGTCTACTAGGGGACAACCCCACCTGTGGAAGACCTGATGAAGGGCCGAATCCTTGAGAGACCATTCGTGGGCTCCGAAGGACCTGCTCAGAGCATCGGCCAGCAAGTTTTTGCACCCCGGCAGGTACTCTGCCTGCAAAACTATGTCGTGCTTTACGCACAGATCCCAGAGGCACAGAGCCTGGCGGCAGAGGGGAGGCGACAGGGCTCCCCCCCTGCCTATTGAGGTAAAACACAGCCACCGTGTTGTCCAGGCGGACCAGGACAGAGCAGCGAGAGAGCTTCGACAGGAAGGTCTCGCAGACTCTCCTGACTGCCCTGAGCTCCTGGACATTTATGTGCAGAGCCCACTCTGCAGGGGACCATAAACCCTGGGTTCTGTGACACCCCAGGTGTGCTCCCCAACCCAGGGCGGAAGCATCTGTGACCAGTGTAAGCGAGGGGGAGGTACTGTGAACGGAACCCCGCTGCACACCACTGCCTCCACCATTGTAAGGAGGCTATCACCTCCAGAGGCACTGTGAGAACGGTGTCCCAGAGACCCCTGGACTTGTTGAATGCGCTTGCCAACCAGGCCGGCAGAGGCCTGAGCCTCATTCGAGCATGGCGTACCTCATATGTACATGCCGCCATGTGTCCCAGCAGCCTCGAGCGGACCTGGGCGGTCGTGATGGGAAACTGGGTTAACTCGGAGACCAGCTCCACTATGGACAGAAACCTGGATCTGGGGAGGAGTGCTCTACGAATTCGAGGTGCTGGGAGGGAGTCAGCGACGACTTTTCCTCGTTTAGCATGAGTCCCAGCCTTACGAAGAGGGCCCTTGTGAGGGAAACATGGGCCTCCACTTGTTCATAGGAACGACAACGAATCAGCCAGTTGTCTAGGTACAGAAAGATGTGTACCCCTTTTTTGCGGAGGAACGCCGCTATGACCGCCATGCATTTTGTAAAGACCCTGGGTGCTGTTGAAAGGCCAAATGGGAACACTGTAAATTGGAAGTGGCATTTGGAAACAATAAAACAGAGAAACCTCCTGTGGCTGGGTCTTATTGCCACGTGGAAGTAAGCGTCCTTGAGATCAAGAGTTGCGTACCAGTCTCCTAACTGTAAAACCGGGATGACAGAAGCCAGGGTTACCATTCTGAACTTGGATTTCACCACCGTCTTGAAGTCCCTGAGATCTAAGATGGGACGAACCCCGCCCTTGGGTTTTGGGACAATGAAATATCGGGAATAAAACCCCTTGCCCTTCAGATGTGAGGGGACCCTCTCCACGGCTCCCTTTTCGAGGAGCGCTAATACCTCCTGACGGAGGATACCTTCGTGAGAGGTGTCCCTGAAAAGGGACGGGGCGGGCGGGTTGGAAGGGGGCGAGCCCAGGAAGGGGATGGTATAGCCATTTCTGACTATTTTTAGAACCCAGGCGTCAGTGGTGATTTCTGCCCAGGCGTGGGCAAACTGGGATAACCTGGCCCCAAACGGGGGGCCAGGGTGAGAGGCTGGTGCGCGACTCTCTAGCAGACCGTCAAAACTGGTGCTTGGGCTGCTGGGAGGAGCCTTGACCAACCCCACGGGGGTTGTCCCCTCTCGGGCGACGTCGACAACCCCTTATGGATGAGGGGCCCGCAGCCGCCCCCGCACTCCCACTGGGGGCACGAGGACGGCATCTCCAGTAATCCCCACGGGGGACCTGGGACTGTATTCTCCCCTGCTGTCTGTAGGGCAGCTGATGCTGCGGGGCCGGCATGTGAATCCCCAAGGACCGGAGAGTAGACCTCGTGTCCTTAAGCGTATGGAGCCTGGAGTCTATGTGCTCCGAAAACAACGCTTTGCCATCAAAAGGCAGGTCCTGCATCATAGTTTGGACGTCCGGAGGTATTCCAGACACCTGCAGCCAGGCACCACGGCACATAACTACACCTGACGCCATGGTGCAGGCTGCAGAGTCAACAGCATCCAGGGAAGCCTGAAGGGCTGTGTGGGCGATGGTTCTGCCCTCCGAAGTCATGGCCGCAAACTCCTGACGGGCCTGGACAGGGAGCTTATCCTTAAACTTATCCACCACCTGCCATGTATTATAAGCATAACGACTCAGCATCGCTTGCTGGTTAGCAATGCGGAGTTGCACCCTGCCAGTGGCATACAACTTATGGCCCATCAGGTCAAGGCGTTTGGGCTCCCTAGCCTTCAGGCACGGCCCCGGCTGGGGAAGCCTCTCCTTTTGAGCCGCAGCCTGAACGACCAAGGACCCCGGAACAGGTTGGGAGTACAAGTGTTCGTGCACCGACTGGGGAACGTAATAGCACCTCTCGACTCCCTTTAAGGTAGGGGTCAGGGACACCGGGGTCTGCTACAGGGCATTAGTAATCTTGGCCACGGTTTTATTAAGTGGCAAAGCCAAGCGGGCGGGGGCATCGTCAGAGAGGATGTCAATCATGGGGACGTCAACCGTGTCCTCCACTACTGGCTCCACTGGGACACCCAGATTAGAGGCCAGAAGCCTAAGCAGCTCCTGATGCGCTCGAGCATCCATAGTAGGCAACGCCGGTGCGGGATCCGCCAAGGCTTCATCAGGAGACAAAAATGAGGACGACTCCTGGATCGGTACCGGATCCAGCGCAGGGCCCGGTTGAGGAGCTAACTGGGCAGGCGGCACTGTTTGCGGAAGCGGCTCCGGCACCGGGGCTTGTGGCTCAGCAGCGGCATCTGCAGTAACCAACCTCTGGGGGGAAGGAAGGGGTCGTGACAGCGATGCCAACGGTTGCGCTCGGTGCCCCGAGACACCGGACACTGCAGAGGAGGGCACAGGCCCCTGCCACTGGTGGTAAGCCCATGGTGTCCAGAAAGGCCATTGTGGTTGAGGCGGCCAAGTCTGCTGCAGACATGAACGATCACGCCGGTGCCGGGAATGGGATTTATGACTCGAGGAAGCTCCCGAGGACTCCTACGTGAACGAGGCCGCATCAGAATCCGACGAGTAGTCAGATTCAGGCCAGGGAGGTGCAGATGACAAATGCCCTGCCACCAAGGGGGGGCAAATCTGGCCATAGACTCAGTTTGCCTGCGTGCGTGCGATGAGGGCGTGCCGGCTCCGGGAAAACAGGTCCCGGTGCCGGCTGAGGTGCTGGTTGCGGCACCAGGAGGACAGGCCCCGGTGTCCGGAGTGGAGCCGGTTGCGGCACCGGGAGGACAGGTCCCGGTGCCGGGAAGACAGGTCCCGGTGCCGGTTGCGGTGCCGACACGGTGCATGGCTGTGCTGTCAAAGTCGGTATCAGTTGCGAGACGAACCTCGAAGAGACCGATGTCACCGGCGATAGTGGCACCGGCATGGCCCATGGGGTCAATGTCGGTGTCTGTAACAGTGCTGAAACTTGCATTGGTGCCAAAGAGGCTGATGCTGAAGGGTCCGGTGCCAAAGACTGGAGCCGCACCATGGGAAAGCTGCTCAGCGCTGGCACCAATGATGGTGCCGTAGACGGTGCCGCAAGGCCGGGGAGATAGGGCACCGGTGCAGCCAAGACGGGGTCTGGAAGAGGTCCCAGCACCGAGGAACGTTGAGCCCAGTCGAGCGCCGAGTAAAGCCTGGCGGCCTGTGTCGAGGCCGGCACCAATCTGGAGGCAAGTGGTACTGATCCCACAGGAGATGGTCCTGCAGCAAAAGCGACCGGTGCCGTCTGGTCACGACGGTGTGGAGGCGAAGACGGTGCCAACACGGCCTCCGGCATAGGCGACCTCGACCTCTCTGCCTCAACTGACGACGGAGGGGAGGTAGTGAGGCTAATAAGGTCATGCGCCGCCTCAAAAGTGTCCGGCGTGGAGGGGCGGTGCGAGGGTAGCTGCCCTGGGCTGGATGGCCGTCCCGCTCGCTTACGCCGCACAGTGATAGATGAGGAGGTGCGCACCAGAGACTGGGCACTGCAGTGTAGGCCTGACTTGGATTTCTGGCTTGGAGACCTACCACGGGATGTTCTTGATCTCTTCGGTGCCGGAGAATGAGAACAGTGCCAAGCCCTCAACACCGAGGCCCGCACTTGAGATGGAGCATCACGCGTGGACGCCGGTGCACTGCACACCGCAGAGTGTCCAGCTGGTGCTGGCTGTAAAGCCACCTCCATGAGGAGAAGTTTTAAATGAGAGACTCTCTCCCTTTTAGTGCGGGGCTTAAACGACTTGCAGGTCTGTAAGGTGGCCCTCACCCAGACACTTCAGACAACTGTCGTGAGGGTCTCCTTTGGGCATAAACTTTGCGCAGACAGTGCACGCCTTAAAGCCTTGTGGCCCTGGCATTCCTCACCCCCGAAGGGGGAGAAGAAAAACAAAGACACGAACTATCTAACTAACTGAACTATTTAGAACTATTTACAACACGAAGAGAAACGGGAACCATTAACTGCTCCAACAGAGAGACACGCTCCAACGACCGTCCTGGGCGGTAAGAAGGAACTGGGGGGGGGGGGGAGCACTGGCAGGGGTACTTATGCCCCGCCATGGCGGCGCCATTCCAGGGGGCGCCCTGCCGGCGCTATGGGTACCACTAGGGAAAACGCTCCGGAAGACGCGGTGCACACGGTGCGCACACCTAATTCGAATGGACATGAGCAACCACTCAAAGAAGAAACCCAGACATCACACTTCTGTCTGAAGTTTCTGATATAAATTTACTACAACTGACAAATCTCAGGGAAAACCAATCTGTGTTCACTTTCAGATTATGCATTTGACAGCATTTTGTGTACAGTCAGTTTCTCCATTTCCCAGCTTTGGGAATGCAGTGGCCAGAGAACAGCATGGTCCCTGCCACCCTGTGGATCAGTGGCTGGGCCAGCCCTGGGGCTCTGGCGGTCAGGCAGGATGCTCACTGTACTTCAGCCTGCCGTAGGAATCTAGCAGCCGGCAGCACAGTGGCCACACTCTCAATCCTGAGCTTCCCCACTCACCTCAACCGCTTGCTCTGAGCCCTCACAACCTAATTCCCTGCCCTGAGCTCCCCACCTCCCACAACCTGCTGCTGTGACTCCTAAATCCTCCACAACATAACCTCTTGCCCTAACTCCTGCACCCCCCTCACATCTCCATCCCTTGCCCTCTCCCACTACAGTTCCCTGTCCTGAGCACCTGACATGGCATCCAACACTGAAATTTATTACAGGTCCTGTCATATCGCAATGCCCCCCCCCCCCCCCATTCATTGCCGCAAGGTCACCTCCCATCCAGGGAAGGTTACAATACAACACTACCTGTAAGAAATTTAAGTTACTTTCACCCTTACACTCACCACCAGAAAGAACCTATTAATGATCATGCAAACTTCTTCTGAAAGAGCCAAACATGCAACCTTGCTGTCCTTGTGCGCCTCACCATCCCTCCTTTTTGTCTTAGGTTTGTAATTGGAGAAAAGGCCTATTATTATACAAATGAGTCATATTTAGTAATCACTTTTAAAAAATAAATGCTATTTTCAGAGAATTAACTATTTTAAAATGCACTTTCATTACACTAAAGAGCTAGTTCAGAGCAAATAAAATCCCCCTGACCTATACAAAAGTTACCGCTTATGCCGATATAAAATATTAAATATCACTGATCAAGTTAAACATTCAAATTTAGATCACATATCCTTTTATTCTAATGTAATTCTAAGTATAAGATTTAATATAAAGCAAATTAAATAAAGCACAATAAAGAAAGTGCTCTCATGCAGCAATATCCATAATAATTATAAAAAGAGGAGATATGGAAAAATGTTAGCTACTCAACTGCATTCTTTATACCTCTTACTTTTGCAGTGTACTAATCTTGATTTAAATTGCAATATATACACTAATACTGTACACCGTGGTATGGGATACACTTAAACTCCTCACGGTGTTTTATATAAATGATTTTGATGGTCTGATAATATATTAAAAAGTAGGTGCTAAGAAATTCTCTCCCGTTCATAATTTCAATACATCTCCATGTTAAATGAGTATGCCTATAAATATTCCAGTGCTGGGCTACCCTGAGCAGAAATTGTTAGTCGTACCTAGTTTTTGGTAAAGGGATACAAAACTTGTGCCACCTCATCTGTGGAGAGTTCTATTTATAGTTCAGTTGCGTATTCACCCATTTTCTGTCATTTCACTATTTGTTCCTTCCTCAAAATAGAATTGCAAAATCCAAATTTTTAGAATTCAATTCCCCTTCCACCCCCCAGTTTACACAGGTCAGGTTGGGCAATTTTTATTGCTCTAAAATTGTGGATGAGGGTTTATTATTAGATTGAAGGTGTGCACATACAGTTCTATCTTGCTTCTATTGTAATCAATAGCTAATCTTATATAAAGAAACAGAATGGGGTTCATGTCATCACCTGTTAGTAAATTTTATCACACAAAACAACAACAAAAGCTATAGATTCTTTGGAATTATCACTTTGTTTTGTAATTTACATTCAATATTCAAAGCCAAATGCAATAGTAAATTCTTCACAGGTTATTTTGTAACCATATTTTGATTTTTTCCAAATTTATGTCCATCCATCGTATATTTTCTTCAATGGTTTCTACAGCTTGTTGGACACAGCGGAGCTGTGAACTTTTTTCTTCCAGAGAACTGAAAAATCCCTTCACCTATCAAATAAAAATTTGAAATAAGTGCTTGATGCATCATTAAGAGGCAGTGTAATGAATGAATGAATAAGTTAAGTGGCAAAAACTCCTGGTTTCCAGTGTGTCTTACAGTGGTTAAGAGACTGTGACTATTTACATGAGAGTAGTTTCCTAAAAAAACCCTTCAGGCTATTGGTAAAATCAACACACTGTCACACTGAGGCCTTTACAAGGCAGCCAAGACAATGGCAGCCATTTTAAAAATCTTTTCAATTAAATCAGTTTCCAGAGCCGCTTCAGCAGGATAAGCAACAGGGGATCATTTTAGAAACTTTCCCTAATGGGGAAAATCCAGTGCCTTGTTTTAATCACCTGCACTTATGGCTTCCTCATCACAACCTACAGCAAAGGGTTCAACAGGAAGCAGGGGCCTCAGTAAAGAAGCCCCTGTGGTAGCTCTTGTGCTCTCCACGTATCACACATATCCTCATAATGAAGGAGCCCTACTGTCAGACCTTCCTCAGCCAACGATTATGGCCCATCTAGTGTTTTACGGGAAGGTCCCAACCACAGAGGAGATTGTGAAAAGATAATATAGTCTGTAGTACAAGTTAGTATTAATGATAGTCAAATGCTACCAGAGCTCACTATACTACTTTCCTTATTACAGAGATGTGAGACTTCACTCTTTACAGAGTACGACTGTGAGAAAACAAGTCATTTTTGTCATTTATTGAATAGATTCATGTTTGTTTGAAAACAATATATCCATGCTTGGTCCTATAATAAAATCATATTGAAGGCCACATGTCTGCTGCAAGCAAACAAATTCTGCAGCATGGTAGGGTATGTCCACACTGCAGTTTTTCCGGAAAAATGGCCGTTTTTCTGGAAAAACTACACTTAGTCCACACTGCTATTGCGTTCTTTTGACAAAGTTGGAAAAACCCCTCCGTTCTGTTTAAAGCAGTAAACAAGGAAGGAGCCTTTTTCGGAAAACGTGTGTGGACGTGGAAGAAAGTGTTTTTTGGAAAGAGGCCTCCAGGAAAAAGCCCAGGTGCCCTGGTGGCCACTCCGTCCACAGTAATCACAACTGAAATGCGAGATAGCGTCCAATCAGTGTGGATGCTATCTTTAGAAAAAAGATAGATTTTTTTGTTGTGCTTTTGTTGTGTAGACTCTCTCTTTCGAAAAAAAAGTTTTTCCAGAAGATCTCTTCTGGAAAAGCTTCTTCCAAAAGAAGCTTGCAGTCTAGACATAGCCTTAGTGGGGAAGCTCCATTTAGAATTACAAGGGAAACTCTTAATGAAGATTAAAACTATTAATATCATGAAATACAATAATGGTGCTCCCATTTTGCAAATGCCAAAAAATTTTGTATTGACATGCACAGCTCCACCAGAGAAGTTGCTGGGGTGCAGATGTTTGGCACCTGTGTAAACTGTGCCTTTTGATACATGTGGAGGAGTGGGATGAAGTTTAAAATTATGGAATCAGAAGATAAAACTATGGTTGCATTGCACTTCCATGTGCAGGAGAACTCTGTACTTGTTATCTAGGTTGCAGAGCACATAGAGATTGGTTAATGTACTACATATCTCTTCACCTATCTAGGACGATGTGTCGTTTTTTTACCACTTCTATCAAGTTTAGCCTTCCCAGTTTTGTTTATACACTCTGCCATGATACTAATCTTAATATTTCTGTACCTCACATGAATTAATATATATAGCTTCACAACATGCCTTTGAGGTTGGGAAGTTCTATTACTATGTCTCAGATAAACTACCTGAGGCCCAGAAGCATTAAGTGATTTGCTCAAGGAGACACAAGAACTCCGTGTCAGAGCACACAAAACACATCTCACCCTTGTCCCAGTCGAGTGTTATAACCATAGGGCCATCCTTTCCCTTACTACTGGTACATACTGCTCTCAAACCCGCAACTCTTATCACGTGCCAGGGGAGCTACAGATACTACTTCAGTGTTTACTAATTTCCAATATATATACACAATACTTAATCTTAAATTATACCCACAAATTATACCTATCATTTTCACAAACCCATTTCTGCATATAAAACAGACTGGAATTTCCAAAGGAGTCTAAGGGAGTTCGTCATCTAACTCCTTTTAAGCAGTTCTGAAAACCCCAGTCAGAAAACAGTATCTGAAAGATGCTACCTCTGCAAGCTGTTCCTTTGTAGAATATTGATTTGTCACTCCGATTACCATATGCGCTAAAGAAGGAGATCCAAGCTCAAACCTGGCAAAAAGGCAAAAAAATTACCGAAAATTTATTAAATGATTTAATTTAAGATAAACATATGTTAAATATAGCCAGCGTAAGGGTCTGAGTAAAATGATCTGTGCAACTTACTTTTGTACAAGTTTATTCCAGTTTTCCTTCAAAAATGTCCATGCTAGATGATAGCCAGATGGGTTTTTAGCAACAAATATAATGATATGTGGAAGATCCTGAGTTTTTACTACATCACCCAGCAAACTTTGATCCATTATCCTAAAAAATCCAATGATGGAAATGGAAAGGATAACTAGACTGTTAAGTGTTAATCTGCTTGTCATCTCTGCCTATCACCTTGGCTAATCACTATAACTGTCTTACTTTCAATTTCAAATTTAAGACAAAATTTGCTTGAGCAAAAAAGACTTCTGAGCCACCTGCAGCACCCTAATCCCATGAAGTTCATCATGAAAGTAAAGATTATGTCCCTTTCAGGAAATCTAGAATAAAACCAGGATAATGTTTTTAAACTTTAATATCTTACATTGTGGGATCTCACCATTAATGTGAATCTTAGATGTCTTGAAAGAGAGAGAAATATCACTCCCTTTTTGCAGAGAAACTGAGGTGCTATCTATATAATTTTTGAGTGCCTCTTGGTAGCATCAACACACACACACAGTAAAATGACTTATTCAGTTTCATAATGCAAATCAGTGGCAGAAATGTTGGCCTTACAATTCCTAAATGTTCCTTTCCTTCCATGATGCTAGAAGGAGAAGAGAGACAACACGTATTGATTCTATCTGGAGCTCTCTAAAAATATTGAGGGACAACGCTTAAGAGTCAGTCCTTCTTACATGCATAAGACATATAAAGCAATACTGCAATTACAGAAACTTTACATACAGAAGATAATCAAGTGACTTAGACAAACAAGAGTCTATTTTCTCCAGCTGATAGTTGAAAATGCAAATGTATATGTGTATGTACCAGCCTCTTGTATAGAGTTTAAAATTGCAACTTCCCATTCTTTTATAAGGCATTTTATAATACTGTGCATTGAAGATGCTGCAAAAGTTCTCATGGCTGTAGTTCACATCTCACCCAAGTTTAATTCCTTTCTTTCCACTCCCATACAAATACTTCCTTCATAAAACAGTAAATTACTCACCACTGAAGTTTGTCCTTATTTCTGGTAATACTGAGAGCAACTTCAATCTGATTTCTCTCAGTATTGAACCAAGGTAGCCTATATTTACTAAAAAGGAAGTCCCAACCTTCGACTGTCTGGGCTCCAACAGCATATACTGCAGTTTTAACATCACTGGGCAACCTGCAACAAATTGGACACCAAGTTACACTCTGCTTCATATTTCAATTGTGATGATACTTGCATTCTGAATCACCATTCCACTATATCAGTTTTACACCAAGGAACCATTCTGGTGTAACCAAATGGTGAATTAGGCCTTTAATTTTTCTTCTGTCCCTATTAGGGATTCCTAAGTGTTCCCAGAGGAGGAGCTTACTTTCAATCTACTGAAATGTCCTCGTATTTATTGTTGGTACACCTCAGTAGGAGGCACATGCTACTTTAAATCTAGGAGATGCGAGTTCAAGTCTTATTCTAGAGGATATCTTGTTTTGCCAAGGAAGAGTTTAAGAGTAATTAATCCTTCAGAGATGCTTACATAGTGGCCCATGTCTACTTTCAATCTCTGTCAGTATCCCTCTCCCAAGGATGGGTGGCAAAATATATTTTTTTAAATTGGGCTTGTTTCATCATGTGGGCGTTTTCACTTTGGAGAGACCAGAAATGTTGGTTTTACTTGATTTATGGTAAACTGACTTGTAAAATGAAAGGGTGCAGAAACAAGACAGCTTGTATCCAAAATATTAGTGAGTAACAGGCAACCTGAAAGTATGGTGTAAAATAAAAATCCTGCAGCCCTTCTTTCTCCATTATAAAAAGCATAACAAAGGGGGCACAATTCTAACTTCTATTTTCCCTTTCACCTCTATTAAATAAAGTTCCAAAGTACAAGGTGATTTATGAACTGTCACTGAGTACACAACAGCTGTGAAGACCAGATGAAATCGAGAATCTGAATCTGTGAGATGAGAAAGTACTAAAAAAAGGTTAATATTTAGGTTCCTGAAAGTGCTGAAGTTTTATTAGTAGATCAGTTCATCAGTACTAAAATCAAATGGGAAAACATTAATTCATCCTTCACCTCTACTGAATTTACTATGAAAACAGACCGTAAAGTTCCATTGGAGTCCTTCCATTTCAAAAAATATTCTTCTGCTTTGTCCACACATGGCTGGTATTTGCGCACACATGCAAACAGCAGGAGCGAACTGCGAAGCATTCTTTCAGACACTGAGCCTTCATCATTCCAGGACTGTTTGTCAATTAGGTCTTTAAAAAGATTGACTATGTATCTCTAAATCCATAAAATGATAAAAAAGTTTTATTTAACACACTTAAGTTACAAGTGCCAACCATAATAGTACAGGTAGTAATGCATTTGAAGAGGCCGTATTTTTACTTAAATCAAGATCTGAAACACTTTCTTTTGGTTAAATCCTCCAATAAATCTTCAAACCCTTGCCAATTTTTAAATATTTCCATTTCACACATCTTACCAACATTTAGCTATAACTATCTTATTATCTATTCATTTCTGTTTCTCCGAAAATCATATTCTTGTGCCACTCCAACCATCAGTCATTTTAATGCATCAGTTTTAAATATAATGGGATGACAAGTGGTTTTATTGTTCATCTACTTCTTCAGCTATGACCTGGATACTACAGAGACCCTTGCTGTGCTCATGTAGCTTCTATTCAATTATCCTCTGTGCACATGCAGGCACGTGACTGGCAGCCCTCCATACAGAATCAGACCAAAACCAGCAGGGATCTCCAGGGATGTAAGGATCCACCCATGTAAATCTGATTGCAAGATGGAGCCTACATTCCATAGGACCTACTGAATTCAACTTGGTGCTTAAAATTAGTGGGTCAAATCCATCCCTGCTGTAACTTCAGTTCAGACAGTGCTATCTGAGGGGTGAATTTGGTTCAGTAAAGTTAATGCAGTAAATACTGGAACATGCAAAATAGGAAGTAATCACATCCTCCTAAATAATATAAAGTATACATTTAAATGTGATGCTTTAGCAAATATAATATTGAACAATAGTTCAAGCTATTGCATCTCTACATTCTGCAAGAAATTTCTCTGAATGATCTTATTTCAGTCTCTCTAGGACTATACTTAGAGAAAAGAGTAAGATTAACACACCTGTTTTCTTGCTTATTTTACAGTCTTATTTCTAATTTCACAACCTTTGCCTTCATGGCTGATTTGAAAGCAGAGTCTGGAAGACCTAATTTAAGAACACACAGACCAGAGTAGCAGGAGTGACAAGACTGTCTTGTAGATAAGGTTCAGATTCTATACATCTGGACTGCGCTTATGCCTCAGTTCCCCAACTGTAAAATGGGTATAATACTTCTCTCTCCTACACTAATGCATTAGTGTTTGTGAAGAGCTCATACTGCTGTGTTGCAGCCAGATACATCGATACACAGCAGAGGCAGCAACACTGGCATACCACCTGTGGTCTCTGGAAGGACCATTGTACTTGGACTGTGTATTTGCTCCCCAGCTACATGCACAGAGAAAGGAGGACTGAATGGTGGCTGTATCCTTGGCAGTTGCAGGCTTTTCTGAACTGCCAGGATACTGGGACAATGGAAAAGCATTCAGCCACCAGGGAAAGGAACTCACTCCTGGCAGCAGTTGTACTCCAGAGATTCTCAAGTTGGCAGTCAAAGTCTCATCTTCTTTCCCACCTTTCTATCGGTTTTACTGCAGTTGACATTTCGTCTTGTCAAGTGCCTGCTCCTTCTGTTTTATCTTACTGCCTATGCAAAAAATAAGCCCTTTCTCCTCCAGTGAGAGAGAAAGCAAGACTAATGGGGCTTCCAAGATAACCTCTGGAAGAACACTGCTTCCAGATCATAGCTTTAAACAGAACCATGATGACAACTTCCCCACCTACTCCCTGCCTTCAGCCAGGAAATGAATATAGAACGAGGGTCTGTAAAGAAAAAATACGTCTGAAAAATAAAATTTACATTCGTTTTTTACTATTTTATTTTAAAACCTATACCACATTACTGGCTCACTACCAGTAACCGTATTTTTTAAATGTGTGTTTACAGGGTATAACTGCTATTTTAGTGTTAGCTAGTTTTAGGGGTTTTCCATCTTACCTTTAACTGATTTTCTATATCATC
This sequence comes from Pelochelys cantorii, assembly GCA_032595735.1. Classification (NCBI taxonomy): domain Eukaryota; kingdom Metazoa; phylum Chordata; order Testudines; family Trionychidae; genus Pelochelys; species Pelochelys cantorii. The sequence continues at coordinate 61,643,671 of CM064330.1, forward strand.
CATGTCCCTTTTCTCCATGAGCTTGTACATAAGAATCAGCTCATTCATACCTTGAAATACAGGCATAATTTGGGATTCATGTTTCAAATACAAAGATAAATCAAGAGCTTTAGAAATTGATAGTTTTCCAATACTGAGAGAGAGAGAGAGAGAGAGAGAGAGAGAGAGAGAGAGCGCAAGTTAATAAATAAAATTAAATTACTTAATTTCTACTTAATTTCTTTAGAATCCTGAGGTTATCAATCACACAGATGGACAAGCCTAGAAACAAACTCCTAAAAAGATAATTGTGGCTGACAAATGATATAAGACATGGTATCTGATATGGTAGAAGATGAAGGTTAACTTGAATTGATGGGTTATAAGGCAAATGAGTTATAAGGAAAGAGACTAAGAAATTAGTCCTAGTCCTGGAGAGATGGCTGATGTTCAGGGGTGGAGTGTCTGTCTTTTTTGTAGCAGTGATGATAGAATTATTGCAGTTCCCTGGAGGACTGTACTGTATGAATTAGATGGTCAAGGGAGAGATATGTTCCACCACCCACCAACTTTCCTTCTCATACATCAGCAGCAATGAGGAATCACTTCCACCTTCTCCCTCCCCATATCCAAGCATGGGGAGGGGAGATTTATCTGTGCTGCAAAACGGGATGTGATGCTGGACGTGCTAGTAATCTTTAGTGTTGCAGTAGGAGTACATTCCCAGTAAAAACTCCCCTGTCATAAGCTTAAGGGACAGATTTTAATAGGCTCCAACTCTAGATGATACCTACAAGGGCGGGACTACATTAACACACTATTAGCACCAGTAGAAAGCCCCTTGCATGGATACAATTTCTGACCATTTGTTGTGCTGCCTGGAACAGCTCTTATGTTCTCAGATCTTCTACGGTTTGTTGAGGTTACTGTTTGGTGTGACTCAAAGTAAAGTAGCATGTCATCCAAGGCAACTTAGTTATATTTTGCAGAAATATTTGGAGCTTGCAAAAGAGGGTAAAGACTCGGCCTACAAATGCTCTTGAGATTCCTGACTACCATGCCAAAGACCTGACCCGCAACAGGAAATGGTTCAGTACCTAAGTGGTCTCACACAGGCCCCTCCAGAGTGCAAACTGAGCTGAAGTGACAGGTTTGTGAAAAGTGAAATATTGCCCATAAAGGACTGATTTAAGACACCAAATCTTAGGTTTAATTGAAATCCTTTTTCTAACCCTCATTTTCAAAAGGCTGCAGATCAGGGCTGCTGGAATCCCTGACATCTGTTGACTGACTAATACAGCAGTACACAGACAATCCAGGAAGTTTTTGGAGAAGGTTGGGGATAACTTCCCGGTACAAATGCTGAAGGAACTGACTAGGGGCATGCGCAGCTTGACCTGCTGCTCACAAATGGAGCAATTAGTAGAGGAAGTAGATGTGGGTGGCAAACTGAGAAGCCGTAATCACGAGATGGTCCATTTCAGGATCCTGACCAAAGGAAGAAAGGAGAGCAGCAAAATACACACCCTGGACTTCAGAAAAGCAAACTTTGACTCCCTCAGGGAACTGATGGGCAGGATCCCCCGGAATGCTAATATGAAGGGGAAATGAATCCAGGAGAGCTGCTAGTATTTTAAAGAAGCCTTATTGAAGGCACAAGAACAAACAATCCTAATGCTTAGTCAGAAAAGCAAATATGGTAAGTGACCAGCTTGGGTTAGCAGTGAAATCCTTGATGAGTGTAAACACAAAAAGGAAGCTTACAAGAAATGGAAACCTGGACAGATGACTAGGGAAGAGTATAAATATATTGCTTGAGCATGCAGGGATGTAATCAGGAAGGCCAAAGCACAGTTGGAATTGCAGCTAGCAAGGGATGTTAAGGAAAACAAGAAAAGTTTCTACAGGCATATTAGCAATAAGAGTGTGATCAGGGAGGGTGTGGGACCCTTACTAGATGAGCGAGGTAACCTACTGACAGATAATGTGGGAAAAGCTGAAGTACTCTATGCTTTTTTTGCCTCTGTCTTCATAGACAAGGTCAGCTCCCAGGCTACTGCATTAGGCAACACAATATGGGAAGGAGGTGGACAGCTCCCAGTGGAGAAAGAACAGGTTAAGAACTATTTAGAAAAGTTGGACATACACAAATCCATGGGGCCGGATCTAATGCATCTGAGGGTGCTGAGGGAGTTGGCAGATGTGATTGCAGAGCCATTAGTATTATCTTTGAATGACTTCATGGAGATGGGGAGAGGTCCCAGATGACTGGAAAAAGGCAAACACAGTGCCCATCTCTAAAAAAGGGAAGGAGGACAATCCAGGGAACTACAGACCAGTCAGCCTCATCTTAGTCCCTGGAAAAATCATGGAGGGGATCCTTAAGGAATCCATTTTGACACACTTGGAAGAGGGGAAAGTGATCAGGAATAGTCAACATGGATTCACCAAGGGCAAGTCATGTCTGACCAACCAGATTACCTTGTATGATGAAGTAACTAGCTCTGTGGACATGGGGAAGTCAGTGGATATGATACACCTGGACTTTAGCAAAGTTTCTGATACAGTCTCCCACAGTATTCTTGCCAGCAAGTTAAAGAAATATGGATTAGATAAATGGACTGTAAGGTGCATAGAAAGTTGGCTAGACTGTCAGGCTCAATGGGTAGTGATCAATGACTCAATGGCTGGTTGGCAGTCAATATCAAATGGAGTGCCCCAAGGGTCAGTTCTAGAGCCGATTTTGTTCAACATCTTTACTAATGACCTGGATAAGGGGATGGATTGCACCCTCAGCAAGTTTGCAGATGACACTAAGCTAGGGGGAGAGGTAAATACGCTGGAGGGCAGGGATAGGCCAGAGTGATCTAGACAAACTGGAGGATTGGGCTAAAAAAAAAATCTGATGAGGTTCAGAAAGGAAAAGTGCAGAGTCCTGCAGTCTATCTACAAGCTGGGGATAGACTGGCTAAGCAGCAGTTTGGCAGAAAAAGACCTGGGGGATTACAGTGGATGAAATGTTGGATATAAATTGCCCTTGCAGAAAAGAAGGCTAACGGCATATTGGGGTGCATCAGGAGGCACACTGCCAGCAGATCTAGGAAAGTGATTATTTTCCTTTATTCCACACTGGTGAAGCCACATCTGAAGTACTGTATCTAATTCTGGGCCCCCCATTACAGAAAAGAGGTGGACACACTAGAGAGGGTCCAGCGGAGGACAACAAAAATTATTAGGGGGCTGGAGCACATGACCTACAAAGAAAGGCTGAGGGATTTGGGCTTGTTTAGTCTGCAAAAGAGAAGACTGAGGGGGGATTTGACTATGTGAAGGAAGGTTCCAAAGAGGATGGCAAGAGGCTGTTCTCAGTAGTGACAGATGGCAGAACGAGGAGTAATGAGGTTTTTAAGTCCTGACTTGACAAAGCCCTGGTTGGGATGATTTAGTTAGGGTTGGTCCTGCTGCTTTGGGCAGGGGGTTGGACTTGACCTCCTGAGGTCTCTTCCAGCCCTATGATTTTATGAATCCATTGATTTACATAAGATCAGGCAGTGTTTTGATCATAATTGTTGTATTTTCCAGTTCAGTGTATATTCTCAGTTACATGACTCCACTGAAGTCAATGGAAGTATTCCAGATTTGCATTTCTGGAAGCAAGATCAGACTCTTACCCCACTCTTAATAACAAATTATACAAGACTAACTGTCTACTTCTTTAGTAACATACAACCTGAACTCTGTCATTTGCCTTTTTAAGACTCAAACAGTGTGCCTTACCTCACAAGCTGGAATACATTGTTAATGAGACTTGCTCTATCATTGCTGCTAATTGCTGTATGGTTTTCTTTTAAAAGGCTAATGAGAGCATCCCATCCATCATCTTCATAGTGCACAATGTAATAACCATTCATTCCCACATTGAATTTTATCCATTCCACCTCTTCTGGGAGAATGAGGACGTCTGCAAACAAAACAAATCGTAACTCCATCCTCTCTTATTGATTTGAGCACTATCTGATAAGACCGCAATGAAATGGATAATGAGTTCAGCAATTGCAAAGTCCATTTCATACATTAAATCTGGACCAAAAATAATGCTAATACAATAGTGAACACTGGTCTTGGTCTCTTTTTTCAGTGACTTAAAAGGAAGAGATATAGTTTCTTGAATACATTAAGAGATATAGCTCAGTAATCTCATTATAAAAGAGTCTGTCCATATTTCTACTACAAAACCCAATTTTTCCAGTTATAATTCAGCTGAATTATAATTCAGCTGTTTTACATCTTATCTGCCAAAACCTGGCATTCACTTGTCCTCCTGGACCATTCTTTTTTAAAAGGTGAATTGAACTGAGATCTGCGATGACAAAAATAAAAGGTAGAACTCTTGTACTGCCAGTTTTATTGTCCTCCCAACAAAACAGATGTAGCGCTAAAATGGCTAAACTTTGCAAACAGTGTAGCTAGTCCTTCAAATAGCCTAATCACTTCAAAGCAAGTTACCTGTTTTAGTTGTCAGCAAAAATCTTTGCACGGTGTCACATTTACTAGTAATGTATGTCAAGGGAACATGCCACAAGTACCTATTGCCAAGCAAAAATAGTTATTTTAGTGACAGAATATTTAATTGCAATAGCTCTTTTAGAGAAGGCCAACCCTATGTTTGAGTAATGAGCTATACTGCTATGTTGGGGAAAAAGAGTCAGAAATGACTGACTCTGGAACACATCTTGGGAGTATGAGGAAGTGAGACATATGCAGACTTCATTACTTTCATGGCTGAGACAAAACCTGACCATCTTCTTGTCACAACAGTCACAATCTCAACTTAAAATAAAACTGTTCTAGAAAGCTCAGATAAGACAATTTTATTTCTATGAACTAGTTATTATGGACTTCAGTAACAGCTTCTTCACACTAGGGATGTAAGTGAGTAGCTGACAAACCTAGGCTTATTGGTTAATCTAATCGACTACTCTTTCCCCCACCCCTGCCCCCTCTGTATCACAGGCAGCAAGGATGGGGGAGCAGGATCTGGTGCTGGGGGAGCTGGCTTAACAGCTGGTTCCCCCCAGCACCATCTCTGTGGTGCCATCTGCGCCCCCCCCCCCCCCTTGCTGATAGAGGCAGCAGTGCAGTGGGGGGTTAGGAAAGGCTGCTGCGAGGCCACTGTGCACAGAGGTTGCTTTGCAACAACCTTCCCTGCTCCCTCCCTCACAGCAGCTTTTGTCCATGGGGAGCTCAGACCCCCACAGACAGGGGCTGCTGCCATCCCACGCTGTTGCCTCTGTATCAGAGGCAGCAGCACAGGGCGACAGATAGCCAGTCTGTGTGGGGAACTGGTTTTCAAACTGGCTCCCCTCGTGGACTGGCTCCCGCCTAGCACCCTGTGCTGCTGCCTCTGATATTGAGGCACCAGTGTGAGGTGCCAGGTGGCCAGACTGCACTGCCTGTCAGCCACGGCCCTGGGAATTCATGCGATAAGTTGACTATTCTATTACCTGTTAGCTAACATCCCTATGTCATACTGCATGAGTTTTCTAAGAAGCAATGACAAAAATTACATTTTGTCCCTTTTAAGAACAGCAGTTACAGTTACAACATGCAGAATAGACTGTTACTAATAATAGTCCAGTTTGCACAGACTTTGATGAAGAGCATCACTTGCTCATTTTCTATTACCCTGTTGGTGGAGAAGAATCTGATCCCTTCATATAGTGCTCTTGCTGCAGATGGACATTCTTCCCTTTTACCGTGACAGTTACTAGTGGGAAACCCTTTTGTAAAGTCCAAGTGTTCATCATTGTCTTCACATCAAGAATCTCTCTCCTGGTCCAATGCTGATTTATGAGGCAAAAACAAAATACATAAGAACAGAGCTAGGATGAAATATTCTAGCAAGGACGCAGAGATAAGCGAGTGGAAACTTCACAAGAGCTACCAACAGTTGACAATAGAAAAAAAAACAAATTTACAGGATCTACATAATGAAGTTTTGATTAAGGCCTGGAATATCATTACAACTCTTTCATCCTATGGTGGATAGAATAACCTTTTGATGCGTTAATACTAGTAACAGCCACTTTGTACTGGCATTGGCACCAATTGGCATTCTGTTCTTTAGGGGAGAGATTTTTGTGCCATCTCCCGGCTTTTGTTCAAGCAAGCATGTACTCAACAGATAAAATCCAAGGAAATTTTTCAATAGTAATATAAAGTCCAGGCTGTCAGCAGTATCCAATAAACTTATAAGGTATGTCTACACAGCAAAGTTATTTCAGGATACCAGAGGTATCCCGAAATAGCTACCCCACGTCTTTTGAACATGTCCGCTATTTCAAAATATAGTGGATGCGCTATTTGGCCATCCCTGTAAAACATCATTGTATGAGGAGTAAAGGGTGGCTTGAAATAGCGCAAATTGCATATCTTATTTCAAGTTTTGGATGCTATGTAGACAAACCCATATTCTACCAAGTACAGTTCTAAAACACAATCGGCTCACACTCTCAGAAGAGAAACAACTAAAATGTGATGAAAACTGAGGAATTAATTGTTAGTGTACAGTAACACAGCAGACATATAAATAGTAACAAGTAGGAAAATAGAAGCTTACTGCACTTGAGGATGTTTGTTGGTTTCTGGTGCAAAAGCTATCACCTTGTAGTTGGCTTTCATCAGTGTCACCCATAGGACAAGTCTGGAAAAATTAAATTTTATTTCCCTTTAATTTCACATTTATGAACAGTTAAATACACCTTATAGTGATTATTCTGTTCAGTAATATATTAGCTTGGATGGCGTTTTTTCACAAGGAGATACATGGATACAAAAAAAAATCCCAAGAAATACTTGCATGTGCCAGACTGTTCCATAGATCTTCATTTTTTGTATTCTGATAGCTGTACTTCCACAGATATTGTACAAGACCAGCTTTAAACACATCTGCATTCAAGTAATCCCTTAACATGTTTAAAATACAAGCTCCCTGCAAAGGAAGTGACAAAAAATTTGCAAAACTAATCTTTAGATCATAAAATATAAAGTCTAATATATATTTTAAAAATAATATTATTATTAGCATTAGCAGTTATTTCTAAATTCATGGTGCTCTCCAATGAAAGTATCATCTGGCATAATCTTATATAGTAATATGGTACTTTGTCTTTCATTACCACTGCTTTCAGAGGTAGCTTTGGCTAAGAATGTTAAGTTTATTATTAGAATTATGATAATGCCTAGAGATTCAGGACCCATTGTGCTACCCATTGTGCAATAACACAGCAAGAAACAATACCTCTCCTGAAGAGCTTAAAATCTAAAAAACCCAAGACAATATTATGCTCATTTTATATAGGGGGAAATTAGCTCACAATATAATGTCTGCCTAAGAGTTTCATGAGTGAAACAGCAGGAATAATGCAAGTCACAAATGAGGTATGTTTACGGTAATAGCAGAGATGCTATCTATCTTCATTTAGAGTGAAATCCAGTGTCACCCCCATGCTTGTCCATGAAACCTGCTTAAAATTAAATTCACTGAAACAAAAAAATAAGGAAAAATAGTTACATAATTTACCTTTTCATATGAAACATCATCGAACATTTCTTGAATCTGAGCTGGATCTTCCACAGGAGTAGAAACAGGATGTGAGGAATTTAATGCATCCACCTCCATGGCATCAAAACACTTGCCTAAAAAATAATCTTCCTAGTAAGAGGAAAAAATGTGGCTTTTTACTGAAGGCTAATGGAATACAGATGTAATAGCAAATCTGACTGAAGATGAAAATATTTGCATTTGAAATGTTTTAGTTTTCTTCCATGTGACTTTCAGACTGTACAAAAAAAACATATTCTTTTTATTCCAACACTTGCAGTAAATGAAGAATCAACATAAATCTATGTATTTTAGCAATTTGTGCATCTGTTTGTGTCTTTCTGTGAGTCCACTTGTTCAACAACTCTTCCTTAGTGGTAGGAGCTAGGACCACCAAATTTGGAATGCAGCTTCCTCTTACCCTAACTTAAAGCAAAGTCAGGGTTTGGTTGTGCCAGCAAAACAGGAAGTTCCAGGAGTGGAACTATTTTCCATAACATGGAAAGGGAAAGGAACAGAAAGCAGGGACTGATACTGACTGGGACTGGAAGCAGTGAGTCCACTGGAGAGAGCTATACTGCAAAGACCACAGAGGGCAGTCACACCACCAAAAGAGTCACCAGGAGGGCGGGAGCTCACTATCTTGCCTACCACCAGACCGGGTAAGCTGGCCTCCTTCTTCCCCACACAAGATTCCCCACCCTGGGCCATCCCCTGCAATAGAGGCTGGGGCCAGGAATCATGGACAGCCCCAGACACCTGCAGGGTTGGGGGGGGAGGGTGCTGGAGGCCAGGGGTAGCCCCCAGAGCCTGGCCCCAACCTGAACAGGCTGCAGACCATGGGTGGGAGGGCCGCTGGAGGCCAGAGCTGGCCCCTGGAGCCCCACCCACCCGCACAGGCTGGAGGCCGGGGGGGGGGGGAGAGGGGGGAGAGAAAGAGAGAGCTGGAGGCCCAGCCCTGGCCCCTTGGGAGGAGCCTCTGCCGAAGCAGCACTACTCTCGCCACCAAAGGCGGCTCCAGTAGGATCTCTCCCTCAACTCACCTGCAAGCCCCCTTTCCTGAGTCCTGCACTCCCTACCTTGCCTTGAGCTTCCTCTGTCTGCAGCAGGCCAGGGGGTGGGAGGCGCAGGCAGGGGCTGTTCTAGCTGGGCCGAAGCAGTCCTTGCCTGCAGCTGGGGGCCATTTTGAGCTGGACTGCCCCCCTTCCTTTAATCGGTTAACTGGTTAAACTTCACATTTAACCGGTTAACCAATTAAACGTGGTTTTATATCCTTAATACTGACCTTATCCCTATGATAGACAGTGTTATGTCAACAAGAATACTTCTCCCATTGACATAATCCACCTCCACAAGAGGCAGTAGCTAACAACACTAACAGGAGAAGCTCTCCTGACAGCATAGGTAATGACTTCTCTAAGCATACAGTGGTGCAGCTGTGCTACTGCAGTGTTGTATGTGCATACAAACCCATCTTCGTTGCAAACAGTATCATATGTACTCAGATTTGATCATTGGTATTTAGACGAAGACATAATTTCTTTGCAATCCTTCAGAGTTGACTGCACATCTAATTATTCTACATCCATTTAAGAAACAACCCACAAAATGAGCTTACCATTGTAAATCATCAATAAATTATCCCCAACCATTTCAAAATATGGTTTAAAATAAATCAAGGCAAAGTAATTCATACTTACAACTTTCAGCTCTGGATGAGTTATACTGACGGACACATACTCCATAAACTTGGCAAATCCTTCATTTAGCCAAAGATCATTCCACCATTCCATGGTAACTAGGTTTCCAAACCACTGAAAGAAAAAATCTTGCTCAGAATAAAAGGTGCTATCAGCCATGTCTTAAGTTTACTAATTAATTTACTTAGTAATTCATACAGGCCCAGGACAGAGGCAGTGTGAAAGCCCTAATATAAGTTTACCAACCACTCCACCCATCAACTCTTAATTTGTTTCTATGTTGTAGGTCCTCATTCCCACCTATAGGCTTCAAAAAGCATTGAAATCAATCGCCCAAGAGGCATTTTGCTTAAACTCCTCTTATTGCTGTGTAAATGGGTATTTTAATAGTTTTCTTACTCTTTTTTCATTTTATCATTATCTAACAGAGAACAAAGATGTGTTAAACATAATATAATGGTCTACAATAAATGGACTTTAATTTTATTTAAGGCTCCTTTATCAAACATGGCTCTAGTATAAAACAATGTTAAAATATATCCAAGAAATAACACTCATATGTCCACAAATTTCATTATGATAATGCAGTTAAAACATGCTGGAGAAAATAAAAAGATGAAGTCATGTTAGCCTAATAAATAATATAAAATCAAGTTACAGGTGACTCAGAACTTTTTAAGTCTCAAAATTTCTAATGAGTTTAACAACTTGTTTTCAGTGCATAAATGTTTAACAACTGTCTAGGATGACTCGGTATTATGCCACATTGCCAATAAAACCAAAACAACTAACATTCACATCCCATGGTCTTCCCCTAGCCATTACCTGGTGAGCCAACTCATGGGCTATGATCATAGTAATCCAAAGTTTATTTGATGCTGAGGATTTTTCAGGGTCATATAGCAAAGAAGATTCCCTGTATGTAGTCAGTCCCCAGTTTTCCATTGCTCCAGACTGAAAATCAGGAATAGCAGCTAGATCTAAAAATAAATACAATTTCACTTACATGCAATACAGTATCAAACACTTTTTAATTAAAATAAAGAGAATTAGTTTTCATTAGTTTCCGTAATTCAAGTTCAGACTTGATATATTTTGAAGTTGTATGAAGCATCAGACAAAAGTCAAACAATTAACTTAAAAGACGATGAGCCCAATTCTGGCTAGCAAAACACAAGATGCATGTCACAAAATCCATGACAAGTATTGAAGTACAAAGCAGAAATTGGCTAATTTGATTGCAAACCTTCTATTGTGCAAGACAGAGAAGGAGCTAGCCTAAGTAGGAAAGTATATTTCAACAGGTTTTATAACATAATATAATGTAATAAACATAACATAAACAAATTTTGTTAATAGTTTCTTTTGCCTGATATTGGACTTGAAAAACTTGCAATTAATTTAAAAGAAAAAGAAACCTTAATCAGTATATGGAATTATTACAGCTTACATTTTAGAGAATAAATATTTCATCCTCTTTTCTGCGGTTTTAATTTATGAATAAAACATAAGAAATTGCTTTTTCAACAAAGCAAGGTACTCCAGGATGCGTGTGTTGTGTGGACATGAAGCTATTTCTAAAGTGGCTGGAGTGCCTGATCTTGGATTTCACATCTAATGATGAACCTGAAGTGACTCATGTTTAGTAGAAATTCAACCAAGTGTGGAGAGACTTTTCCAGGTCACCCATATAATATGAGCTCCACTGTAAGGTGTGTAGAGGTGTCTTAAGTAGAGCTGCGACAAAGTAGGAAAAGGGTTCTGAAGTCACTACTGGTCACAAGTGGGAATCTCAGCCTATATAGATGTGGCTGCTATCTTAGGGCAAGTCTAGACTACATCCCTCTTTCGAAAGAGGGATGTAAATTAGACAAATCGAAATTACAAATGAAGCCGGGATTTGAATTTCCCGTGCTTCATTTGCATAATGGTGGTCACGCGTTCTTTCGAAAACGAGTATTTCGAAAGTGAAACTGCTGTCTAGACGTGGTTCTTTCAAAAAAAAAAAACCCCCTTTTTCGAAAGATCCTCTAAACCTCATTTTTTGAGTACAGGATCTTTCAAAAAAGGGGTTGTTTTTTTCCAAAAGAACCACGTCTAGACAGCAGTTTCACTTTCAAAATACCCATGTTCGAAAGAACGTGTGGCCGCCATTATGCAAATGAAGCGTGGGAAATTCAAATCCCGGCTTCATTTGCAATATTGATCTGTCTAATTTACATCCCTCTTTTGAAAGAGGGATGTAGTCTAAACGTAGCCTTAGAGAGGGACAATACAAAAGAGGGCCATAGGAGCTAAGGTCACGTGGATTCTGTGGCTCTAGTCCTTGACCAAGCGCACACAGACAAGGTAGTGGCAACTCATTGGCTGGAGTAATGCTTGCAGGGATGGGAACTAAATTGTGACCCTACATGGTGGCCCAGATTAGAGGTTGGTTTAAACCTCAAAATGCCAGAGACTGCAGTACTAAAAAAACCCTAAATGGCAGACATATTTTCAAGTAGTATTTTTTACATATTAATTTCTCTACTTGAAATATCAACCAACAGTGCTAATAATGAGGCACCTTACAGTATGTTACATTATAAATATTTTCACAGGCTCTGTTATATAATGGAAACACAAAGGACTAAATGTTCCCTCCCCCAACCAAAATGCCCAAGTCCATGAAAGACAATTATGGAAAAACTTAAAAAACAACAAATAGTCTGGTAGCACTTTAAAGACTAACAAAACATGTAGATGGTATCATGAGCTTTCGTGGGCACAGCCTACTTCTTCAGATGACCATGAAAGCTCATGATACCATCTACATGTTTTGTTAGTCTTTAAAGTGCTACCAGACTATTTGTTGTTTTTAAGTTTATCCTGTACAGACTAACTCGGCTACCCCCTGAAAATTATGGAAAAGTCAGAAGACAATAACATCATCTTCATTTGTTGCAAACTTGACCCTGTCTTACAAACTGTATTACATGATTTGTGTTATATTAAACTTAATGTAGTATGGTACTTAAATAGAATGAATGATAAAACACTTGCCTTGTTTGGGTAAGGGATATGGAATGCTGAAGTAATTCTCATAGAAGTCTAAAAGTTTCACTGCTGCATCCAAGGCATAATCAGCTTGGTTGATCTTGTCTGGGACAGTATATACGGATATCTAAAATACACGAGCATGAAAGATTTCTGAATATTAATGTAAGTTTATAGAATAGAAACTAATTTATTCTCTACCTTTTTTATTTTGATTATCACCAAAAAACCTGAGAGAATTAGCTGATTGAGCAAACATTTCCTACCTCAGACAGATCCTGACACTTTTAAGAAAAGCATCAGAACCAGGAATGTGTTTTTTAAACTGAATTAAAATTAGGGATTTGAACAATTAACTGGTTAACCTGTTTCCCAGGATCAACCCCTGGCCTGCAGCTAGGAGCTGGCAGACAGCCCTGCACAGGGCTAGGAGCAGGAGCTTGTGGGCTGGGGACTGCTCCAGCTGGGCTGGAACATTTAACTGATTAACTGATAAATCGGGATTTTGCATTCCTAATTACAATGTAGTCCTTTTTATCCCTGCACCAAACAGGTACAATTGCATGGTAGGATTCCCCAATTTATTCAACCAACCTTAATCCTTTTTCAAAGGGACCAGAGAGGATAGGATATAGACAGATGAGAAAGTAGTTCATTTTCCATTCAACTGAGTCCTGTTTGCAAGAGTGCCATTTGTAACTTGCACTCCTGTCCATTAGAAACAACTGAATTGGTACCACCAAGACTCACTGTGTGTTGCAGCAGCCAAACAGCAATGACTTTCAGTCACCAATAAAAATGTCCATATCAGAATCAATGATCAAAAAATAAAAGATTCTGTATCACTTTAGCAATATCCTTTGAAACCAGAATCTTTCTGCCATCTGGAAGGAATTCTACAGCTTATGTTCCATATAGTTTTAAAGCCGAGTTATTGAATTACCACAATTATGGAGTTAATTCAAATGTAACTGAATTTAATTTGTATTTCAATAATGCAGTATTTTCATACAGCTTACTATATAAATACACAAATATGAAACGCATGTATCTTAACACTATATATTAAAAGCATACTTAACATTTTGATAGTACTATTAAAAATCATATTAGTCCATATAATTATAAACCCAGTCCTTTCTTCCCTTTCAATCCTTCAGCAAAGGGGTGGGCTTTAAAACTGTGGTGATGCACCAGGTTTAGCCCCTGGCAGGCCACCACTGCTATATTTACCTGAACCTCTGCAGATATGGGCAATTGCAGCTCCCATTAGCTGCAGATCACCATTCCCGGCAGATGGGAGGTGCAGGAAGTGGCGTGAATCAGGACACTACTTCCCACAGCTCCCATTGGCCGGGAATGGTGATCTGTAGCCAACGGGAGATGCAATTGAAGGTAAACTATAATTGTGGCAGCCTGCTAGGGGCTAACCCTGAGGAACTGGATCTGGCCCGCAGGGTGGTATTTACCCACCTCTGCTATAGCAGCTAGTACAGACATGTAAATCAAATTAACTAATTAACTGAGACCTTTAGAATTGAATCATTTGCAATTTTTATTGTTCCTGTCACAAAACAAGACTAGAGAATTTGAGACAGATTTACCTTAATTCCACTGGTGGTCATCTTGCTGACTGATTTAAAATCCGAAACAATAAAGGCCACTAGGTAAGTGCTCATCTTTACACTAACATCAAAATGGTCTTCAACAAGCCAATCAGCAACACTGACAGATTTCACCTAAAATTACAGCACAACTTGTGTCACACAATAATTCTATGAACTGGAGCAACATTCAAAACAAAGTTTGTGGAGGCTTTTTAATTTTATCAATAATATTTAAAGAGTCACTGAACAAAACAAGAAAAACTATACTTTTGTATGAACCCATTCCTATTATAACTAAAACTGAATGACAGAGAAATAATTATTTCTCTTTTTTTTTTTTTTTTTCAGTTTGTCATATACATTTGATAGCCTCTGGCTGTCTGCTTATATAGTCAGTTGATGTGACCCATGACTATGTAAAAGGTCCAAACAGGGAAGAGGAAAACAGTTTAAAGACACACAGTGAACACAAAATCTTTTCAAGATGACATTCAAAATTTCTAATTTCTGAAAGAGAATCCTCCGTACATGTTTTTTTTAAATCTTTTTAAATGTGTTTTTTTACTGTTCCCCTATTTGAGTTTATAAGGGTATCTATCCTCAGCAAGTAAGAAATTGATAATACAGAAGAAGCAGTGAAACCTACTACAGGTTATACCTCTGAAAACTAGGGATGTAAGCAACTATCCGATAAGCATATGCTCTTGCTACATTTCAAAGGTGGAAGCGCCAGAGCGGGGAGCATGGGGCCAGCAGGGGACTGTGCTCCCCATGGTGCTGGCTCATGCTACATTTCAAAGGTGGAGGCACCCTTATCGACTAATTGAATAGTCGATACAAATTACATCGACTAGTCAATTAATCTAAATTTAGCATCCTTACTGAAAACTGGTACCATGGATGTTCCTGGACCAGAGAGCCTGGAGCTGAATGGCAATACGGCCAGCAGCCCAACCGGGACCAGGGACAGTGGGGCCAGAGGAGCCCCACAGCCGGGAAGAACCCCAGCAGCCCATGGCAGTGCGGAGCCGGGGGCTAGGGAACCCCAGGCGCCTGTGGCAGCACAGGACCAGCGGCCGTAGAAGCCCATGTGCCCCTGGCAGCGCAGGGTCCGGGGCTGGAGAAGCCCACAGTGATGCGGAGCTGGAGAACCCCAGCAGCAGTGTGGGGTTGGGGGCAGGAGAAGCCTGGCTGCCATGGCAGTGCAGGTCTGGAGAAATCTGGCTGTATGTGGCAGCATGGGCCAGGGGCGGAGAACTCGGCCGCCAAAGGCAGCCCAGGGTTGGGGCCAGGGCAGGTGGCAGCAGAGAGGGTAGAAGGGGCCAGAGGCAGGGATCCAGCTGGCTCAGGCCCATGGCAGGGGACACCTCCCATGATCCAGCAAATTTTGTTGTTCAGGACTGGTTAGGTCCCAACCGTGCTGGACCAGGGAGGTCCAATCTGTAGACACAAAAGTGAGAGAATTTGTTCTTATTAACAATTTTCACTTTTAGTAATATTAGATGCTACTTATAACTAAAATAAACATAACATTTGTAAACAAATGTGATTTTTCAAGTAGATTCTGTCCCATTAAAAAATGTGAAAGTAAAAGCAACCTTAAACAGATGCTCAGGGTTACATTTCAGTACAAAAATGATAGGACAAGAAGCAATGGCCTTAAATTGCAGCAAGGAATGTTTAGATTGGACACTAGGAAAAACTTCCTAAGTGTCAGGGTTAAGAACTGGAATAAATTGCATAGGGAGGTGGTGGAATCTCCATCACTGGAGATACTTAAGAGCAGGTTAGATAAACATCAATCAGGGATGATCCAGAGGGTGTTTGGTCCTGCTGTGAGGGCAGGGGACTGGACTTGATGATCTCTCAAGGTCCCTTCCAGTTCTAGTGTTCTATGATGTAGTTGCATATCTCCCTGGACAGTTAATAAATGCTATTTATCCCTTCCTCCAAACTCCCTTGAATGTTAATTGTGAAAAGTCTAGATGGGGCCAAGTTTTATGTACAAAATTTGAAATTAAGGACTAGATCCTAAAGGGTCAACTTCCATTGCCTCCCATGTCCTCAACTTTCATGTTCAACCTGTCACAGAACTGGACGCCTAATTACGTATTTTAAAACATCCAACAATGAGGAGATAATGCATTTTTTTCTTTTTAATTCAGTGTCAGAACTACCAGAAATAACCATACACATGAGCATCAAGGTAAAACTCAGTTACTTTTTTAAAACTAAATAACCCTAAAATGTAACATAAAAATATCCACATACTATTGGCATATTAGATAGTGCAAGGTGCTTCGGATCTCTCTTAATCTTAATCGAAAATCTGGCTTTAAAGGATGGTTCATCAAAACATGGGAAAGCCATGCGAGCAGCTGTTGGCTCAAATTGTGTTGATGCAAGTACCCTGTAATTAAGTGAAGGGAAATTTTTTAAAAAAAATCTTACATCCTAAATATGCCCCATACATTGCAGTATCAATTCAGAACACCCACCTTTCTTTTGCAAGAAAAAATGATCATCAAGTTATTTTATAACTAGATACTTATGTGGCCCCAATGTTGGTAGTATCCGAACAATTAACAATATACATTTATCAGGCCAGAAAGTAATTAATACCAGTAGTACCCCCCATTTTACAGATGGGAAACTGAGGCAGAAGACTAAGTGACTTGTCCAAGATCACATGTGCAGTCTGTGGCACAGCTAAGAATTGAATCTGTTTTCCTGAATCACAAAATAGCACTCTATCCAGCCAATCACCTTTGCATCAAAATTTACAGTGGCATCAGTGGGAGTTTGGATGCATTAAAGATCACAGAATTTGATCCATAATGACAAATCTGATTCCCTTCTGAAAGGACTGCAAGTCCCAACAAGTTAAATATTTGAATATAAATATGATTTGGTGCAAACTCAGTTCTCTATTATAAAACATGAGTTTCAGTGAAGAAAGCAGAGTCTCTAAAGGAAAAAACAGAAAATAAGAATAAAATCTAAAAGCAGCAATTTAGCACTATAACATCATTCTAAACAGTCAAGTATAGTCCATACTTCAGTAACTAAAGTTAATTGAAAAGAGGTTTACCTCACTTCTCCTTCCTGGGTTCTATAGGTGCTTTTATAAAAACCATGGAAACTCTCTGACAGATTTGCAGCATATTCAATGCTAACAGTGTAGTTTTGTCCAACAAGCAGTGGTTCAGCTGTCAGGAGGGCAATCTGCTCAAATGGTGGGTGTTCCAAAACTCTCACTTCTTTTTCAGTGTGACTATTTCCCACTCTCTTTTGGATGGTAGCCCTGTTAATTTGCAAGTTCTTGCTGTGCAAAATTATTGAACTAGTTTGTTGGTATACTGTAATCTCTATTCTGGTAAATCCAGAAAATGTCAGAGTGGTAAGATTTGGATGGAGGAGAAGATCATAATGCACTGGGATGACATGTGACGGAAGCCTTATTTTATCCCAAGGAAACTGTTTTCCACTTCCAGACACTACATCAGCTGTCTCCCTATTTTCGCTATTCTGGTTATTATTCACAGAAACTGCAACATTTAAAACACCTATCATCATCATCATCATCATCATGAAAGAGGATTTATCTGCAAATGGCAGAGTAAAGAATGAGGCTGGCATTCTTGACTTATGTTGATTTTCCACATATGATAATCTAAAAGAAATATTTGTAAAACACAGTTAGTATTGAAGATTGTTAATTGTGGTAAACGTTATGAACACCATCAATGACTGCTGCCTAGTATCTAAGAGACCCTCATGCTTAAATCCACATGGGCAGACCCTTGACCTGTGTGGAGCCCAAATGATTTCTGACCTGGGTCCAACAGTAGGATCAGGGCTAATTTATCTTCACCTTCTGTAACCATATGTGTCTATTTCCTTTGTCTTGTGTCACAATCCTTCAATTCCTCTTAATTTAAAATGTCTTTGGAGGTAAATCTTTCAGGCTGTCACTGACCTTTAAGATCTTTAAAACCACTCATGTCTTTGTTTATAAATAAATAGGAACAAGTTTTAATTGCAATGGTATTTACTGGGAGAGAATACATAAAACTACAAAACATTATACACGAACCAAAAGTAACAACAGAAAATACAATTCTTATCCCTGGCATACCGCCAGTGAAAGGGGCAAAAGAAGGGGATGAAGATATTGTCAGGCCCTGGATAGAAAAAGGGATCAGTGATGGGATAATTTTGCAGACTCATACCAAGCAATTCCTTCTGGACCCTTAAACTGTGTATGAAAAATATTAATCTCCTGCAGGAATACTCGTGTGATGCTTCAGAGTGGTAGCAGAGTTAGTCTGTAACTGGAAAAACTTAAAAAACAGCAAATGGTCTAGCAGCACCTAAAAGACTGACATGTAGATGGTATCATGAGCTTGCGGACTGTACCCACGAAAGCTCATGCTACCATCTACTTGTGAAAAGGCCCTTCATGACAGGAGTCTGCACAGCTTATTTTCAGGGCACGGTGCCAAACCAATGTTTTTGTGGGATGTGGGCTGTAAAATCCGTAGTGGGTGCCGTGCTGAGAAGCAGGTGCTGCTGGCGGCGCTCAGGTGAGCGCGCGGGGGCATGGAGCGGGACCGGGGGAGTCATTGGGGCGCTCAGGTGGCAGTGGGAGGCCGGGGGACGCGGCCGTGCGGCGCAGCGCCTGGCAGCGGCTGGGGGTGTGGGCGGGGGCGGCGGGGGGCGGGCGAGGGGCGCTCCCTGGTGCGGGCGGGGCCGCGCGACCCCCGCTACGCAGCGCTGCCCGGCTGCCCCTAAGTTTGGGCTGAAATGTGGCTCAGCGCCCGTCGCGCTGCCGCCAGCGGGGCCAGGCCTCGTGTCTCCCCGGCCCTGAGCCGCCCGGTCCGACCCGCTCCGCGAAGGCCGAGGTTGCCTGAGCGGCACCGGTACCTGCTGCCGGCCCGGCCCGGTGGAGGAGCCGCCGCCTGCTGCTTCCGCGCCTTAGAGAGTGAAAGCGAAAGCGGAGGAGGCCTTGGGCCTTTCCCGCCCCCAGGTTCTGTTCCGGGCGCCCTCACATCCCCGCCCTCCTTGAGCGGCCCCAGCATGGAGGCCTGGGCGACCCTGTAACAACATTTTGTCCTGTGGCACGGAGAGGCCGGTCCCGATCCCTGAGTGCGTGCAGCACCCACAGCAGCCCGGGCGGGTCGGGGATGCCCAGGGCACCGCAGGAGCCTCCCCCAAGCAAAAGCAGGAGTCCGCGCCCGTGAACGTGTGAGGGTCAAACGCTGTCTGGCATCTATAGCAGGCCCCGGCCATGGGATTGGTTGCACTAGGATCAGGGTTACCCGATTGTGACTGAACCCTTGGGTAGGAGCCTATTGTTAACCACACCCTGAATCGACTGGCCCTGTCGGGGCTAGTTGCAACATTATCTAAAAAACTGGTCGCCAATACATTGAAGTGCATGACCTACCGCCCTAGAGTAGCTAGGGCCCCTCAGTTCCTGGGGGGAGGGTAAGGAACACTGTTCTGTAATACTAAGAAATAATTTTGGTTTTGTAAAACTAAGAAACTGTTAGGAGGTTGTAATAGTTCTAACAACATGCAGCATTTATCATTTGGTTCCACCACTATTAGTTCAGCTGCTTAAGGGTTTCAAAAGTGTAACCCCTAGAGAGCTGAGATAGTATATGATTTTCTGCAGCCATTTTGTTCGTTGTGGGATAGGTTGCCCCATATTCTTACCCCCAGCTGCCTAGATTCCATCCCTGGGAGCAGTGGCAAGATCATAGTAGGGACCTAATTCTCCTTTTCTCCATGAACAAATGGCCAGCATCAGGGCAGAGCTGGCTAAGCATGAGGGGACGAAGTAACTTCCTTTCATTTACTGCACAGTCAGCAAGTTGGAACAAGTGAGGAATTGTAACTGAAAAATGACTAGGAACAAAACACTTGGTTTTTGACTATAGTTTATAGTCCTGTTAGTTAATGCATGTTAAAACTTGATAAATTGTAATGTAAATAAGTCCCCTGATCAGGGGTGAAAGGAATTCAAATTTCTTATGTAAGCAGGGGCTGAACTGCTGCTTGCTATCAGCCAGCTAAAAGGAGGGGTGGGTGTGCCCACTACAATGGTTTAGCTCTGCAAGGTAATTAACTGTTAACTGTTATGTAAATACAGCTCAGGAGAGAATCCGAGGTGTGGCTATGTAAATCCCATTCAGCCAGGGCTGATGGAAGGTCAGTGTTGGAATGGAATGTGGAGAATTATATATAATTTGGGACTGTTGTGGGGGTCACTAATCATGCTACCCCTAAATGTGGGAACCATAAAACATGCCACCAGTGCTTGCAGGAGAGACACCGCCATCATGGTAAGAGGTCTCAGAAGAACAAGCCTCCCCCCTTCCAAAGTTGAGTGAACTGAGCTGGGGGGAAGGGTTAAAGGGCTTAAGTCAGCCTGTTTCACACCTGTTAGGTGTGAGCTATAAGATTAGCCAAGCCTGTACCTTTCTCCCTTCGTTTTAAGGCCAGACCTAAAGCAGACTCCCTGAGGAGACTTTTCTTTTGCTAGTCCACTGAAAGCTGGATTCATTTGCTAGTACAGCTGGTAGCTAAAGAGTTGAAATCACTGAGAGCTGAAATCACTGGTTTGGCTGAGAGCCAGGCCTATTGCAGCCAGTGAAGTGGCGTGGCGGCAGGCGAGGAGTGGCAACCAGTGGCATGGTGTGGAGCGATGGCAGGTGAGGAGCGGCAACCAGTGGCATGGTGTGAAGTGGCGGCAGGTGAGGAGTGGTGCCCAGCGGCGGCAGCAGACGAGGAGCGGCGGCAGGCGCCCAGCAGAGCGTCCAGTGGTGTGGGACGAGACGCCTGATGGAGCGTGGCGGAGTTTTGTATAAGGTGCCCCCTATCTATCTCCCCACCCCCATGCTACCCAGGTTGGGAGGTGAAACCCTGCGGGTGAACTTTGGGACTCTGGGTGGCACGGACCAGGGACAGAGCCTTTTGGGGTGTCGGACTCTTTGGACTTCGGGCGATTCTTGGCTGGGGGGGCTTGGCTCATGTTTGGGTTATGTACTCTGTTTGTGGTGCTTTCCCCAAGTTAATGCCGTATGACTTTTCTCTCTCTGTTTCATTAAATGTTTCTTTTGTACACTCAGACTCAGTGCTTGCGAGTGGGAAAGCATTGCTTCACAGGCACCCAGGGGTGCGTGAATTTCCCAGATTACTGGGTGGGGGCTTGAGCCGGTTCTATGTGAGATGGACCCCAAGATATTGAACCCAGCCCTGGTTACTGCCAGGCCTACCCGGCAGAAGGGTTACGCTTACATGTACTGTCATATTGCAACCCGGGTCCCTGCCAGCTTTTTAAATAGCTCCCTGCTGGCTTTTGCTGCAGCTCAGTCAGTTCTTGCCAGAGCTGTACACCAGGGATGCACCCACTTACTTTCACCACAACCCCATTTCAAAATTTCTTCCTGTGTACCTCTTGGGACACTGCAAGTATGCACTATCTCTGCATACTCTGATGGCCTAATCTAGCACTCTGCTTCTGACAGATCAGGGATAATGATTCTAACAATGCCCAACATGAAAGTCTGTTATTTCTTTACAGCTCGGGGAGCCTCTTCACCCTAGTCTGTATGAGGAAGTTTACTTTGAGATAGGTTTATTTAAGTAGATGCAACCCATGTGGGTGGACACTTTTAAGTTTTTAGTGTTAACTTTGAAATGTATTATCAAATTAGCATAAAAAGCAAGGAACTAATTTAAACTAATTCTAAGGCATTCCAAAACTCAGGTAAGTATCCACAGCAGGGAGTTGCACTGATTTAGTTAAATCTACTTCTAAATCAAATTAGTTAAATCAGGAAAACTTCCTTAGGTAGATAACCTTAGTTTTCCCTTTTCCCTTTGGATGGAGTCAAACAGCAAGGCTGTGTCTATACTGGCGCAATCTTGCGCCAGAGCTACGCAAATGAGGCTCAGCGTGGAATATCGCCGAGCCTCATTTGCATAACTAATGAGCCGCCATTTTTGCGGAAGAGGCTCTTGCGCAAGACAGAGCCGTCTACACTGCCCCTTCTTGCGCAAGAAAAACCCTCTTGCGCAAAGCCGTTATGCTGATTATTTTCAGGCATAACGGCTTTGCGCAAGAGGGTTTTTCTTGCGCAAGAAGGGGCAGTGTAGACGACTCCGTCTTGCGCAAGAGCCTCTTCTGCAAAATGGCGGCTTATTAGTTATGCAAATGAGGCTCGGTGATATTCCACGCTGAGCCTCATTTGCATAGCTCTGGCGCAAGATCGCGCCAGTATAGACACAGCCCAAACATTTTGTATTATGCTGACTTAATTACCACTTATTAGATGCTTTAAGAAAAACCTAAATTGGCCTTATTATTTACGATTAAAGCATTTGTGGTAAACTGGTCAAACATCTATTGGCTGTGGTAGTATATCATGTATTAAAACTACAACTGTGAAGCCTAATCTTAGCAGGAGTAAGTGGCAAGTAAACCCCACTTAATGGTGGTGTTATGAACTTAATTTTGTTGATGACAGTAGTAACTCAAACAATCTTTCATTCCTTTGGAGTGTTCAGAATTGTAACAAGATGGCTTGTCTGTGATTGGAGAGTCTTGGGCTAAACCAGCCCTGGTAACAGGATGAGCCACATCTGGGTTGATTCAGGTGCTCCTGGGTAATATTCATCAGTAAGTTGCAGCCACTAGTGGGTTTCTTTTTATTATTATTATTGGTGGATAGGGAAGGACAGGAACAATAAATTGGAGAGGACAGTAGTGCTGGGGGAGCGAGCAAAGGAGGGGAAGTAGAAGTTCACCCCTCCCCCCCAACTAGGCTGGAAAGTGGGGTGGGAAAGTGGCATTACAGATAGGAGGAAGGGGTACAACTCCCAGCACAAGATGGTAAAGACTGGCTCCACTGGAAGATGAGGGGGTAAATTATTTAAAGAACATGGGGGAAGTGAAACAGTGTATGTACGTGTGTGTGTGGGCGGTAACTAAGAAAAAAAGGGGAGATGCAGGCACTAAACAAAGAAGAGGGGCACATGAGCATAAGAAGTGGGGGAAGCGGTGAAGAGGAAAGGCAGGTAGTGAGGAAGAGCCGACTCAAGAAGTAGGGCAGGGATAACTAGACCCTGCTGGGGGGGGGGGGGGGAGGAGAGGAACCAGTGTGCCCACAGGCACCTGAGTGGCAGACCCACAGCACCTGCTGCAAGACCCAGCAGAGTAAAAGGAGGGTGGGGGAGGCAAGCAGTGGGGACAAGAATAGGAAAAGGCCCCTGCAGTAACTGAGGCTGGGGAGGGAGCAGCAGTGTTGGCGGCGGCAGCAGCAGCAGCAGCAGCAGAAGAAGAAATAATGCAGAGGTGGGGGAACCAGGAGGAGGTGAATCACCTCCTATCCCCAGCACCCTACAAGAGCTGCACCAGCCACCACCTCGGAACCCAGATGGAAGGAGGGTCCCTTGCAAACTCCCTCTACACACAGAGCAAACTGTGGAGAGGAAAGAAAAAACCCTCCAGGAGCAGCTCTAAAGTAGCCCCCTTACCTCCTCTGCCCCAGAGGGAGCAGCACAAAGCAGGAGAGGTGAAGGTTTGGGCTTGCAGCAATGAAGGAAGGGGCCAGATAGACCCCCAAGAAGATGGAAAAGGGGGTTCTCCTTCTCCCCTATCCCACCCAGGGCCAGGGCTACAGAAGCCCCCACTCACCCTCAGATCCAGCAGCCACAATAGCTAGCTAAGGTGAGGGGGAGGAATCTGTCTGCAAACAGAAGGAAAGAGGAAGGCCTGGCCCAGAATGGAGGCAGTCAAGACCACCAACCTGCCTGCCACAGCAGCTCCACCTACACACACCCCTCCTTGAGAAGAGGGGGGTGCAGGGGGGAGCAGAGTAAAGACTGTGTGACAGGGTCAGGTTACAAAAGATTGCTTCTATTGGGGTCTGGGAGGTGGGTGGACGTTAGCCTGCCCATAGTAGTAGGTTTCTTGAAGTGAGAGAACTGAAGGGAAAGAGTCTTTCACAGCGTTTCTAAGGAAAGGATGGTTTCTCAGGAGGACAGGGCTATGTCTAGCTTGCTTAAGCTTGGGTGAATGATTGTTAATTTAATAAAAATGCAGACGTTCCTCAGAAGGGCTGTAGCTGAAAGACTGGGAAGTCTATTTGTTGAAGGAGCTGGGGATGGAGAAAGAGAAGGGCACAAGAGAGTTTCATGAGGGTAGTAGCTGGCCCTGTTACAAAAGTATTCTATGACCAGGTTGAGAGAGAATTGTATGAATTGACTTCTCTGGATAACTGTGCTTCTATGTAGTACTAAACTGAGGCAACCTTAAAAAAAAAAATACACAAATGGTCCTGCAGCACCTTAGAGAATAATAAAAATGTTCTTCAGAGAACACTGATTGAACTTTTCTAGATAAATCCCAGAATCTGAATAAAGTAGTCTTTATGAACTAGCTGGGAAGTTAGAGTTCATGAAGTGAAACATCTTCAAATTACAGTAGATCAGTGCATGAATGGTAGTATGGTACACAGCACTGCTTTCTTGTCCTGCAAACCATTGCACAAGAGTATCCAGCCTGTGAATGGATATTGACTTGTTCTTCATCAATATAATTCTTCTGTAACTTTTTTGTTTTTTTACCTGTTGGAGAAAAAAATGATTTAATTAGCCATTTGCATAATTGGCAGGGGCGTACCAAGGAGGGGGGTGGAGGGGCAGTTGCCCCCAGGCGTCATGCTAGGTGGGCACCAATTTAGTCCCCCTCCGTTCCCCCTGTCATCCCTCGGCTCGCCTGCTCCTTCTCCACCCACCACTGCCGGCTCGAGCCTCCTCTCTGCCCCTGCCCCATCCTCCTCCATCTCTACCAGCTGGTTAGTGTGTGCGGGGGCCCGGCCCCCAAACTGGAGGGGGCAGGGAAAGACACGGTACAAGCTCTATCCTTCCTCCCAGGGTCTGGCTCAGCCATGCGCCAAGTTCGGAGCTCCACCATGTGGTGGTGGCAGTGGGGTGGGGGTGCAAATTTTGCTTTTGCCCCCAGGCGCATAACACCCTCGCTACACCTCTGATAACTGGGAGTCATAAAATGAATGGTCTCCTGAAACTCTGAATCTGTAGGGCTCCTTGAGTGTCACTCACCATTTGAAAGATAAGTAAGTATCATCAGTTCAAAAACTGCAAAACCTTAATCTCTTATGGCTAATGTTGTAACTACTTGAAATATATAGCAATGGTCAGAAATTCTCTAGTGTGCTTAATTACTCCAAATTTACATTGCCTTATGAAAGTTGCAAGTAGTGGCTAAAAAGTAGGTAAGCCAATAGACATGTTGCCAATTTTTAATTTTTTGTCCGGTATGGGCCAAGCATTCCTTTACATGGATACTAAACTCTTAAAATGGCAATAAGTTGTGCTGTCATTACACTGCTGTCTCATTTCTTTGTTAACCCTGAAATACTGATGGTGGGCAGAAGGAGTTGAAATAGTTTGGGTTATTGAATTTTGTATTAAAATGTCTGCTTCCCTCCAAGAGGCAGTGACATGGGCCATAGTATCAAGTGGAAATATCTGCAATAATGAAAGGTTTGACCTCATTACTGAAATTTGATGGCCAAGCCTATTTTGCTGTGATTATTGGGGATAATAGCATTTATATAGCTCCAGTGATACCTACACAGCATGAGTAGTATCACAGTCCTGGGCTTGGGACCTTTTTCTGTCAATATCAGCTGCTGATAAACACTCACTAGGAATCCTTTCCTAGTGTTAACAAAAGAAATAAATACAGTTCTGTGATATAGGGATCATGTGTAGAATTGCCCTACTGAGTGTAGCTAATTACTGTGTGAATGGCACACATGGAGGAGTAGAAAAGTTTGGAAAGGATAGTGATAGTGATAGTGTGTTCAGTTTAGGTTGTGTGGGTTTTTTTGTTTTTTTGTGATTTCGGTGTTTTGTCAATAATGGAGTAGTGTTTTTCATCCCATAGTGTTTTTATTTTTCTAACAAGTGTACTGTTTATGAAAAACACTGTACTAAACATCAGTATTTCTCATCTGCACAATTAATGAACATGTTATGATCTCAAAGAACTGTTTATCTGACAATGCGGAAATAGGGAAAACAGCTCATGATTAAGACAGTCTTGTCTTTTTGGAGAAAATCCAGTGAAACAGATCCTCAGAACTTTGACCTAGGTGGATTTTTGACAGTTCACACCAGTTTAAAATACATTCTGTTGATTTTTATGTTAAGGTTTTTTAGTCTGGGATTTTTAAGAGGGGTTTGTGGTAAATGTCTAAGTCATGGTTGGGCAATAATTTTTGATGGGGGGCTACTCCCAAGATTTTGCAAAGTGGGGTTGAAGGCCGCACTCTTTCATGCTATTAATGGAGGAGATGCAGGGTCTGGGATGGAGGTGGAGTGCAGAAGGGAGTTTAGGGGGTAAAGGATTGGGATGCAGGAGGGAAAATGGAGTCTGGGAGAGAGTTTGGGTGAAGGAGGTGGTTGTGACCTAGGGCAGGGAACTGGGGTGCAGGATTCTGGGATGTGACCTAGGGTAAGAGGGGATTGTGATCTCGGACAGGAGATTGGGGTGCCAGATATGGGAGAGGGTATAGGTGCATGTGGAATAGCAGGGCAGGAGTGTGGGGCAGAGGGTTGGGGAATGGAGGGGCTGAGGTGCCAGAGGCAGTGTCTCACCAGGAAACTTACCAACCTGCCTGCAGAGTTTAAAATGTTTCTGCCTGCTCAGCCATGTGCTTGAGTGAGTGCGCAGGAAGGTTGTGCTTTGTGGCTGCCTGTTGTTCAATCAGGCAGTTCCCATTGGCCAGTGTCTGTCCAGAAATCGGCCAATGGGATTGTGCTTTGGGCAGGAGCAGTGTCTGAATCTTCCCCTCTCTCCTCTGGAATCATAAAGAGAAAGTGCCCCGCAGCCACGTTTCTGAGCTGTGTGCGGGGCTGTGGGGGAAGCAGGGGAGCCTGTCTGGGGCTCCCCATTGCCTCCTCAGACTAGATCCGGTGGCCTGGCGGGCTGGATCCGGCTGGCGGGCCGTATTTTGCCCAGGCCTGGTCTAAATCCTATTTCTTTTATGTTTTTAAAGCTTCTTCAAATGTCAGC
Source organism: Pelochelys cantorii (assembly GCA_032595735.1). Lineage (NCBI taxonomy): Eukaryota > Metazoa > Chordata > Testudines > Trionychidae > Pelochelys > Pelochelys cantorii. The sequence continues at coordinate 61,670,710 of CM064330.1, forward strand.
CCTGGGTACACATCTTTACTTGTAATGCCTTACAAGCAGTTTACTTCAATTTCTTAAGGGATAGCTACAGAAGAAAAAGCACAGACGTGCAAATTCAGTTTCACAAATAACATTACACGTAGGACAACAGCTTGCAGTATATCAAAATACAAAAGCTTCAGGGGATAGCTGAGTTGGTCTGTAACTGGAAAAACTTAAAAAAGATGAATGGTCTAGCAGTGGCTTAAAGACTAACAAAAACATGTAGATGATATCATGCGCTTTCGTGGGTACAACCCACTTCTTCAGATGAATGCAGAAACAAAATACAAAGTTGTTTCTGAAACTATAAAAATCTTTCAACTAGCAGCCACAAGAGGTGGCTGTTTTCCTACTTCTTTTGGCTTAACAAGAGTAGGAGGTGACAAGCCAACTGAAAAGAAACTGAAAATAAAAGGAGAGTTCTGCTTTCTGTACAATTAAAGAAAGAGACAAGACGGTAACGTACTGTAGCACATGTTTGCTTGTTTTTATTTATTTTCTGTATTTTATCTCTTCTGTTTTTCAAAAAAGCCAACAACTGCATTTTATGGTATCCTAAGCCTGTGTTACTGGGTTAAGAGAGATTAAAACACTAAATATTGAGGGTGAAATTCACCCTGTGCAGAGGACTGGCAGAAGGCCTGTGCAGTGCTTAAAAAGACTAGGCCTTGGTTCAGCAAGGCACAACGGATTAAGGCTAACTTTAAACAAGAGCATAGAGAGAATGCAGAGCCTTGGACCTCTGAACTGGGGTGAGCATGGGGGAGGAATTCAAGACAAAGACCTTAGAGCCATCTAACAGTGTTTGGAGTATATACAGTTCTTTATTCGCTGATATAGATGAGTTGAGATTTTCCATCACCATTAAATCTAGAGAATTACTGTAGTTTTTGTTTTTTCCTGATGCTAACTTGTAACTATGTCTTAAATGAATGAATTTAAAATGTGAGTTGGAGCTGTGAGGAACATGCAAAATTGAGAGAGATTTATTCCCTGAGCTTCACATCAAAATTGTTGCAAGCCAAAGTACAGACTGCAATTCCAAGAGTTTTATCATTTTGGGAAATAAAGAGCCAGATACTTAGGTTTAAAAATTGGGCCCTGATGATTTGTAACAAACAGCATTTAACTGAATTTGTGCATCACTGACTCTCATTAAATATCCGCAAGAGGCTGGCATTTTGTCCTCTTGACATTTTAAGTACAATTGGTGCTTCTAAGAGTAATTTTGCAATTTTGAGCCTTTAGGTTTATCTAATCTATGTATCTGGTATTTTTAATTATATAAGTACCAGAGCTGTTAGTTGGAGGCATGTTGCAGAGCTCTTAAAATTTCTTCTGAAGTTGACTGATAATCATTCAGGCCCTCTTCTCCCCCCCATCCCACCCCCAAAAAAACCAAGTCTGCACTCAAGCTAGGACATCACAGCATCATTTGCAGGGTTCCTAATTGCTGACATTTGGCTCTCTGCTGCTGCTGAAATACACAGTGTCTGTGACTCTGTGGTCTCCTCTTGTGCTGAATTTGGGTTCTTTTGAAGGGTGCTACTTGGTTTTTCAAAGCTGCTTACTACCACTTCATTTTCATGGCTGATAAGGGGGCACTAAATCTTTTCTGCATGCAAGTTCACACCTGGAAGAATCTAACATTTCTTATTTTAATCTTGCACTGTTTAAATGCAGGTAAGGCAGTGCTAAATACAGAAGCAAAAACAAAGCAGGAAGACTCAACAGACTTTTAAAGAATTATTGGGTTTTTCCACCATCAGGTGAACAAAACATTCATTCATAATAAAAACTGTTTTTTTTTAAACCTGAATGTATACCATTACTGTGATTTCAATCAGATTTTTAAGCTTACAAAATGGCTTGCTATTCATTTCAATCCACAATCAGCCCAAATACCTGGCCATCTCACACAGCTGTGATAACTATACATGTAGTTGCACGCATTTCTGAGTATTGCAGTTGTTGAGCTTCAGCTCTTAATGATGCCTTCACCCAAACAGGAACATAATATTTAAAAACATAAGTCTGGATCCTGCAATCAGACACATGCAGGCATACTCTTACATTAGCATGATTGGATTGCACGATTGGGTCTGTGATGGGTAAAATCCCTACTAATTGGCAAAACATTGTTAACATATTTCTAAAATGTCAAGTTCTTCCTCAGATAACTTGGTTGTACATATATCGAGTGCTCATATTGGTCCTTTTCTTCCTTTCAGGGTAAGCAGTCAAGACATTCTCCACTAAAGAGAAGACGTGTGGGGTGTTGGGTTTCTTTTTTTTTTTTTTGGTGGGGGGTTTTTTTTTTGGATTGCTAGAATAAAATGTTGAAGTAGCTAAAATGCCAAATTCTATAAACAATTGCAACATTTCAGTGGCAATGCTATTGTTATTATATACTTTGACCTTTGTTGGAATTAATTATGCTCTCAGTGGAGAAAGAAGCAATGAAAACACATCTTTCTCTATAGCAACAAATGGACAGCTATTTCCGTGGAATAATTTCAGGCTCCCTAGTTGGATTCTTCCAGTCCATTATGACCTTCTAATTCACCCAAATCTGACTTCATTAACATTCATGGGATCTGTGAAGATTGAAGTCATTGTGGTACATGAAACTAGTGTCATAGTCTTACATAGCAAACATATGGAAATCACCAGTGCAGCTATTGAGGAGGAAACTGGAAAAACCCAAGCGGATTTAAAACAGTTACAAGTTTTGGAATACCCATTCCATGAGCAAATTGCCTTTTTATCTACTGAACCACTGCTGGTGGACAAGAAGTATTTCCTTTCTATAAACTATATTGCCAATCTTTCAGATGGTTTCTATGGCTTTTATAAAAGTACTTACAAAACTAAGGATGGTCAAACAAGGTAAGTTCATATAAAAGACTCCATATCCTATTGTGTTATTGGTCTCAGTTTAAAGCTCTTGTACTGTTCTTGTACTGTAAACTATGGGAAATACTATAATCGTTTAATAATACACTGACTTTTTTTCACGAAGGCTTTTATTTTGTTTGCTATACATTAGTACTTCTGTTGTATTCTAAACTCTTCATATGACTCCCATTCTCTATTAAAGCAATGGTCTTCTATTACAATACAGGAACAGATTTTTTTCCAAAGCATTTTTTAAAGTCTAATTTTCATAACAGAAACAATATATTCTTAATATTAATTTATTAATTAATGGTGATTTTTATGCAAAAGTTAGAAAAATACAGCAGCAACACAAACCAAAAGTTATTCTAAAGCTATATTTAAATAGATACCATAAGAACTAATTATGATATCAATCTCAGTTAATATACTTTTAGGATAAAATACTACGTTCTGTGCAGTGAATATGTTATCTGGAGTGTAGATGTCAATTCCATGTTCTAATCTTGATTCTAGTGAGACGTGGATTTCAAGCAGTGGAAATATCAATCAGCAGTCATTGAAAGTCAGTGGGGCTTACACTTTTAAATCACTTAGGTGCTTATGAAAATTTTACTCCTTGCAGATAAGGATGCAAAGATCTTCATAAACTTTTCACAAGAGGGACCATTTTCTACTATGTGATTGTGTAAGAATCTCAGAGTTACCAATGTCTGTCTGAGTTTATAAGTAATTCCTAACTAATTGTTCCAAAGGAGAGGAATAAGAGAATCTTCGCTCCTTTAATACTTCCCTGGCAATCAGATTCATGTTCTATGCTCTGGTTAGTTGCATTTTGCTCCCAGGATATGAGAAAACTAGGTGGATGAGGTAATATCTTATATTGGATCAGTTTTTGTTAGAGACAAACTTGAAAGTTTGTCTTATCAGATCATCTTCTTTTGGTGAGATAAAATATTACCTCACCCACCAAGTCTCTGTAATCCAATTACATGATATTCTGAAGAATCAAAAATATCTTCAGAGGCAGCATAGATACATAGTTACACTCTGTTTCTGCATTGTAACCTAGAACCTCAATTTTTTTCAGGGTCAGAGAACTTGGTTACAGTACAGTTTTTTCCTCTGATTCAGTTACAACAAATGACAGGATTCTCAAAGATATATAGGTGGCTAACTCGCATTGAAATCAACAGGAAAATACTTGAATCAATGGTAGGTCCCTAAATATCACTGAGGATCTGCGCCATGGTGCCTCAAGAATAGAATCACCTAAGTGCTTAGAAAAATCCCTGTGGCTACCTTACTGTTTAGATTTCCTTTCTTCAAGCAATTTTCTTTATAGATTATCAAGTCATTGTTGAATGAATTTTGATTTATTAATTTACCTTGCAATGAAAGTATTTTTCTTTATTAAATTCTGCTATTTGCTTTTCCTTTCAGATTGTTAGTTTCTACTCATTTTGAACCTACTTCAGCCCGCATGGCATTCCCATGTTTTGATGAGCCATCCTTTAAGGCAAATTATACAATAAAGATTCGGAGGGATAGGCAACATAGTGCACTATCTAATATGCCAAAGGTGACTTTTTTTCAAGTGCTTTGCACCCATGAACATGTTTTCTTCCTTTCTTTATTTGGTGGCTGCTATCCATGTGTTGATAAGAGACCGTATAAGATGGGCCTGTGGTTTCCTTGTATCATGCAAAAAATTGTTGTGTCCCTTGTTTTTATATTGTCCATAATATGAGAATAAGGGAGTATATAGAACTAATTCAAGGAAATAATTTTTCATGCAGCATCAGCCCGAGGAATTCACTGCTGTAGAATGTCAGAGGCAGATACTTTAGCAGCATAATCTTGTGATCTCTTTAGCAGCATCTGTAATTACACATGCCAAAATGACAGTAATCAGATCTCATGGCCTGTGTTATACAAGAGGTAAAGACTATATGGCCTTAAAATCTGAATGTGCGGTAGGGCATAAACTCACTAATTAATAATGGGGGACAGGAAGGAATTTTGCAAAGCAGAAAGGAACATTTCAAAAACATTTATGTGCCTTCCTCTGAATATCAGGTCACAGTCAGGATACTTTGATTTGATAAACTAATACTTTGATTATTTAGAATAGCAAATCCTACATTCTTCTGTCCTATGTTAAAATTTTAAAAATCTCTAAGCTAACCATTGGTCTGTTTATTCTATCCTTTAGCTACAGGAGGATTAGGCAGGGAATCTACTCCCTCCCCCTTAACTTTCACATTGGCTAATGTATGTTAAACAGATTTACAAAGAACCACTGGCAGTTCTATTGAAAATTTAAATTTATCTATATACTAAAGCCTGTCCTAATTCATGTTTTCCAGGTTAAAACTCTACATCTAGACACAAATCTGTTTGAAGATCACTTTGCAGAGAGTGTAAAAATGAGCACGTACTTGGTTGCATTTATAGTTAGTGATTTCCAGTCAGTCAGTGGTACAACTTCATCTGGAATTAAGGTAGGCTTTAAAGGTGAATATATATTTAATTGAGAAACTATCCTTTCCCTTTCCTCCAAGGCCAGCATAGATCACTCACTAAACAACTGGATTTACTTTCAGAACTTGTTAACCATGGTCTTTACTTTGTTGAAAGGGCCAACAACGTACAGTGCAAACCAACTAACTTTACCATCTGCATTTTTTGTTAGTCTCTATGGTGCTGCAGGACTATTCATTACTTTTTAAATTTTTTCAGTTACACACTAACATGGCTACCCCTCTGGAACTTTTTCCTTCCACTGGTTTGGGCATGCTGCCTACATAATACTTTGGCCTTTGATGAACTTTTAGGAATCAAATCTAGGGTTTTCCCCAACTAAAATCCACAGTATAACCAATAGACCTCATCAGGCACCTCTACTGAAAATGTAGAAAATTTATAAGAAGATATGGAGTGTTGGTTGTTTATTGGTGTGTTCTCAGTGCAGCATATTTTGCCCATGGGATCTGGACAGGTACAAACTTTTCTTCTTGCCCTAGCAAGATGACAGAGGTGCAGATACACAAAGGTGGTAGGCATCTAAGTCCCAGTTTTAAGCATAACTGCAATCCACATAAATACTGCTTACTGCCTGCTAATCCTATAGGTGTCTAAACTTACTCAGTGCCTATATTTTTTTTCTGTAAAAATTACCTATGTTCTCTGTAAAAGTTGCCCAAGTTTCTGCCTCTTGGCATGTGCTCTGCTGTCTTGTTCTGAACATCTGGATGTCTGTCTTCCACTTAAGCCTCAGCGTGAGGCATGAACCATCTCATCTGTGGTGCCCAATCAAGTAGGTCCCATTCAGAATCTGGCAGGAGGAAGAGATGCTGTTGCCACCATCACCTGCATTATAGTTGTTAGTCCAGTGATTAGAGCACTCTCCTGGCATGTGGAAGACCCGGATTCAGTTCTCCTCTCTGGCCTGCCTCCTGTGCACAGTGAGAGAGATGAGTTGAACAAGGGTCTCCCACATCTTTCAGTAGAGTGCTCTACCCACTGTGCTATAGACTATTCAGATGTCAGTATCTCCTTTTGAAGTGGTTACACTTTGGATATATACTTAGTTACTGAAGCAGGGGGACTGGACCGTAGGTCTCTCATCTGACAGGTGGGTGCCCTAGCCATCATGCTACAGAGTCATTCTCTCTCTCTCTCACCTAAGGACTTTTAAGAATCTGTCCAAAGTGAATAAGCTTCAGAAGGGGAGATTCAGGCAGTTCCATCTCCAAATATCCCATAGGTGATTTGGGCACTCACCTGACTGGGGTGAGGGACCCCTGTTCAAGTCATCAGGCAGACGGGGGGAGTTAATCTGCATTTCCCACATCCACAGCTGTCCTGTCCATAGGACTGTTAAGACCAGCCACCCCGGTCTCTATGCTTTTTTGGGGGGGAGTGAGGGGGAAGACATGGCTGCCCCAGCCATCCTATAGGCAGGATGGTCCCCATATGGAGGGTAACCCACAGGATCCAGGGCAGCCTGTGCGATTACCTGGGGAGCCTGAGGCTAGCAGTAGGGGTCAGGCTACCTTGGACTCACCATGGCAAGTAGAGAGATGCAAAAGCCTGCTCCACTCTGCTGCCATTTCCCAGCTGGGTTGCTCTGCTTCACTGCAGTGGTGGGAAGAAGAGCAACCTGGCCCCAGCCCACTCCACTGTCCTGAGTGATGTGGCCTTGAGAGAACAGAGCACAGCAGGCTGGGTCTGGTTCGTTCCACTTCCCATTGCTGCGGTGAAGCGGAGCAACCTGTTTGGCAGATGGGCAGTGGAACAGAGCACACTGCTGGGTTGTTTCACTTCCCATGTCTCTGGCTGCCATAGTGAGTGCCATGGCCTGACCCCCGCTGCCACCCTCCGTAAGGCCCACCAGTAATCATCTGGGTCGCATCATTCAGGGAAGGGGCCTTCGGGGAAAGGGTGCAGTGGGCATGGGAAAGGGTGGAGCAGGGGTGGGAGGATGCAAGGTGGGGCAGAGCAGGAGCAAGGTTTGGGGGAAAGGGTGGAGTGGGGTAGGGCCGGGACAGCCCTTCCCACATCCCAGGTGAGTGCTCTAACCTGGGCACTAAAAGTTATAGGGAAAGCACCACCATCTCCTTGTGTGACTCCTTTTTTTGTGAAGTAAGGAATGTAACTAACTCATTCTCATAAGAAATGACTTAGGTGGCTAAGCACCTGATGCCTGGAGAGACTTCTGGCTGTGGATTACCAGCACAGTTAATTACTTCCCTGTTGCCTAGCACTGGCTGCGTAGTGAGGGGTGGGGCTTAGAATACATCCCTTTCCTCAGCATCTCCCATTGGCTAGTTTCAGTGGCTCGCTGTCTAGTATACTGGGTTTTGTGAATAGTATTCCTTGACACCTCTTTCTCCCCATTGTACAGGGAACCTAAGCACCTGATTCAGTCTTTGTGCATCATTGTTCCAGTGATTTTTTTTTTCTAGGCAGCTAAAAGTTATACATTGAAACATTGACTGTCGTAAGGCCCAAGTCCTTTTGTTTATCTAGCCCAGTTCTTACTCTGCATTTTGCACTCTTAAAATTCAAAGGAAATGAAAAGCAGCCAAACAACTGCTCCATTGTACTTTAAGCCATGTTTCATGTAGTTGTATTTATTCAACAGGTATCAGTATATGCTACTCCAGAGAAACTGAATCAAGCTCACTATGCACTGGAAGCTGCCATAAAGATATTGGAATTCTATGAGCAATATTTTGATATCTATTACCCTCTCCCTAAACAAGGTAATTTGATAAAAACTATGCCTAATGTCCAATAGGAGGCTGTAAATGGATAGTAAACTTGAGCCCATTATATTTCTTATTTCTTATTTATATAATATGACATAGCAGGGTACAATCCAGGCTAATGAGTAGCTGAGTGACTCCTGCCATCTAACTGGAGTGCCCTTTACAATGCCTTGCTGCTCACATACAGACTCTAGCATGTGAGTCACTCCCAGCTATGTCTGCATGGGGATCTACATCTATATGTGCATCTACACAGCAGGGCCTAACTCGAAATAAGCTATGCAAATTGAACTATGTCAATTGCGTACCTTATTTTGAAATTGGGAGCATCTACACAGCATTTATTTTGAAATAGTGCACTCTTCCTCCAACTTCCTTTACTCCTCGTATAATGAGAGTTACAGGAGTCAGAATAAGAAGTCCTCCAGCTTGAAGTATTTTGACATTATTTTGAAATAACTGCCTGCTGTGTAAACGCAAACTAGGTTATTTCAAAATAATGTTGCTGTGTAGACATGCCCTTAGTCTGCTACATCTTTACATTACCAGCCTTAGTTTGCCACAGGTGAACCCAATACCTGTCCAGTCTTGATATATTTTTTTTTTTTGTCACCCAGATACCTATATCCCATACTTCTTAGTCCTTTCTTAGACAGTGAAAATATATGGAATCCATTATTCCTTTAATGCAATAATATGTATGCAATTTGTTGCCCCAAATGGAGTTACTCAGCACATCGACTTGAACACAGGATCAGATAAAACAAGTTTATTAGCTACAAAGAGAGAGAGTTTAAATGAATAGAAGTAATGAGGCATAAAAGTCAGACATGGTCACAAGAAAAATAAAGGTAGAATGCTTTACTAATGCCTAACTTAACAAATTGTAGTCAAAAGGAAATTTTCTCACCACATACATTCATCAGCCTTGCTGACCAACTTCTGTAAGTCAGGACCCTTCTGACAGAATTCAATACCTGCTTGCTTTGTTTCTTCAAGTATAATGTATGTGGTAAGCAGGGGGAAAGAGAGGGGCCTTGAAGTGTTTGTTTCTCCTTTTTATAGTTTCAGTTCCTCTGTTGAGAGAACTTTTTCCAGCTAAGACCCAGAGGCCATATAGTACATGTGGAAGGAAACTCCCTACTGTGTGGTTTTTTTTTCACCTGTTTGAACTTGGTCTTTTGCACTTGATGACTCTAACTTGCATTTAAACAGTTAACAAGCAGACCACACATGCTTTTGCTTAGGACAGACCTGTTTACTAACTTGTGTTTGGGCAGTGCTGCTAGGTTTGGGAAGTGTTAATAACATCATATAGGAGCATCTTATAACTTCACATACAATACCGCCACACATATTTTACCAGGACCATACTAACTGCCAATTTATGAGTTTTCAAAAGGTACCTTATAAGGCAAGTGTACAAACATTTTTACAATAGTGTCTAGGGTGTGAATACAGGAGTGTATACGTCGCATATAACATCTATGAGCGTTTGCTTAAAAAATATGAAGGTAAGATTTCGGCATGAAGAGCTTGGAATCAAAGTAAACATACAGAAGAATAAGCAGAAGCATATAGCAAAAGTAAAATGTTTGAGCAATGATATATAACCTGCATCCTATTAGTTCCATAATTTCCCTAACTTTTGTATATTTATTTATATATATATATGAACCAGAGAGATACAAATGTAGGGAGTAATTGGAAATGGTATTCTTAAGGCTAGACAATTATGAGGATCCTTAGGGGGATATTTGGGGATGCTTTGCCAAATTATTGATGAAGTTATTTGAAAAATTATGGAGTGCGTTTTTTAAAAAAATGAAAAACAGAAGTAGTTACTTTGCAGTGGCCAAATCCTTTCTCATGCTCTTGGAAAGATTAAGAATTATAGAATAGTATCTTTGGGTAAGTCTTGCTTCTCTTGGCAGCATTTATTCTTTGATGACATTTGAGAACTTATACAATACCAGGAAAATACTTTACTTTTGATCATTTTTTTGGCAGCAGGAACCACTGTAAAGCGGTACTTCCTTTGTATATGAAAGTTAGTTCCTGTAGCTATTGAAGGCAATAGGCCATCAAAGCATTTTTGATTTAAGTATGTGGTTGTCATAATTCACGTGTGGCCTGATCAAATCCCATTGAAATCAATACAACACTCCCACCAATTTCAGCAGGAGCCAAATCAAATAATAGTGATGACACTTCCATTTAGTATTTCCTCTGTGAGACTTGAACAATGATTCAAATGTCCTACATAACAACGCATTTTTCAGATCTTGTTGCTGTCCCTGACTTTCAGTCGGGAGCCATGGAGAACTGGGGCCTGACCACCTACAGAGAGACATCTTTGCTTTATGATCCTGAGACTTCTTCGGCTTCTGACAAACTTTGGGTTACAATGGTGATAGGACATGAACTTGCTCATCAGGTAGTCTAGTTTGGATAGTCTATTGTGCATGTACATCAGGACACGAAGGACCTGTGTTGTAGATATTAATCAAAACAGCAATTCTGCTCTAAAAATTGGCAATGTAAAAACAGCATAATTGATTTCATGTATGTTGTCTCTAATGTGTTAGTCTTAAAAGTGCTCGTTTTAGAAGGGAAAAAGGTATCTTTTTCTTATTCCCAGCTGTCCAAACTCACCCTGACATCTGAGTGTTAAACTAGTTTCTTCCTTTTTTGTTCAATATCACCATTAATAAAGGACAGACTATGCCTTTAGTGAAACGGTGAAATTCTGCTGATTTCAGGAGATTTTGCCAGTGTAAATGTTTGGCCTCAGTTAAAAATTCTGTCTACTTAAATGGCCCCCATCACTGAAGCATTTATGCATTTTGCAATCATTAATATACTATTCACACAGAAACCTTATTAGATAGGGAAAGTATTAGCACTTTTTTTTCTCTGAGCGAGTGGGGAACAGAGATGAACAGAAGTTAAGTGCCTGACTTTCAGAATCACTCACAACCCACACTGACATTGAAGTCATTCGGAAATTTGGGTGTTCAGTGCTTTATGTTGCTTGTCCAAGATAACATAAAAAGTCAGTCACAGAGGTGGAAATTGAAGCTAGAGCTGACTCACCTTGTTATATAACCACACAGATTTTTCTCCTCTCTGAAATGATGATTTACATAAGTGAAAAGAATCCAATTCTTGATTATATTGGCACTGCAATACTAATAAGTGTCAAAAGTTGTAAACCCTTATATCTGCCAATTTAGAAAACTATGATTCTGAACACAAGGCGCATGTGTATTGAGTAAGAAATTGTCATTTTTGAATAGTCACTTTGCAGAGCAAAACTGCATTTTAAGGAATTAATATGCATGCACTTGTCAAGAGGCTTCAGATTAACTGGTGACAGTATGATAAAGGATTCACATTAAAAACTGATTTCTTAAATTCATAAGTTAGTCTGGGTTTGATTTATTAAGGTTCAGTGTAGATTTCCAATTGATAATTTCTGTAACAGATACAAAAATTAACTATGTAAACTAGTATACTGAAAATATCTATATATCTCTACTAACTATCTTATTTACTGTGTTTCTGAATGCTGAGTCAAATCTTACTCACCTAACTCCTAAGGGTAGCCCCATTAACTTTAGACAAACTATACATATCAGTAAGGCAAGCAAAGATTGGCCTTAAGAACACTTCTTTAAATAAAAACAGCAAAACATTTTAAAGAGAAAATGAGTGTCACAGGTATTCATAAACAACAAGAAGTCCTGTGGCACCTTATGGACTAACAGATTTATTGGAGCATAAGCTTTCGTGGGCAAAGACCCACTTCATCAGATGCATATAGTGGAAATTCCAAAAATTCGTCAGATGCATGTAGTGGAAATTGTTTATGCAGATTCAGACTAACACGGCTACCCCTCTGATTCTTGTCACAGGTATTCATGTTCAAAAATAGCTTCAAGTATTATTCTTGTAATGGCTTTCCTAACTGTATGCAATATTCAATATATTCCCCTTCTATTTATTTAAATAAAAAGAAAGTGGGGATTAAGACTTTGGTGTGATAAAATGAACAGCACACTATAATGAGTCCTGTACTTATTCACATTATTGCCACACATGAGAAAATGACTTTCACTGCTAACGATAGCATAACTTTCTGAGTGCTTACAGTGATTTCCTGAGTGGTAGGCTCATTGTTTTATGTAATTAAAAAATGGCTTCCGTCCAGATCCTGTCTTGGGAAGACTAGGGTTGTGATGCTGAACATGGGAAAGCACTTGCCAGAATTGGCCATGTCAATAGGTGTATTGTTAATGTACTTAATCAACTTTTTGTGACTGACAATAGGTGTTTAACTATTAATTGGAAATCAGGCATACTTCCATCTTTTAAAATTCTTGCTGTCGGAGGTAATATTATGGATTCAAAGTTCTTTATTCTTTTCTTCCTGGGAGCCATTAATGAACATTTTATTTCTTGATGAACAGTTTTTCTTAATTCCTTTCTATCTTTATCTGTTTCTTATACTCTATTTTAATCCATTTTAGTGGTTTGGTAACCTGGTTACCATGGAATGGTGGAATGACATCTGGCTGAATGAAGGGTTTGCTAGATACATGGAATTTATATCTGTTGATGCCACATATCCTGAGTTGCAAGTGGTATGTATGGTAAATTATAACCTGTTTCATTTATAAATCGAGATGCTTTTTCTGAATACATATTTACCATATTTTTAATTTTCCAGAATGATTATTTGTTAGGTACCTGCTTTGCAGCAATGGGAAGAGACTCTATGAACTCATCCCGCCCCATATCTTCAAAAGCAGAAAACCCAACACAGATAAAGGAAATGTTTGATACTGTGTCGTACGACAAGGTAAGTCTGCTTCATATTCATATGTAATGGCAATTTTTTCAGTTGTAATGTTTTGGGTAGCATAGACTGGAAACGTGGCATTGAAATAATATTAACCACTTGCATTTATAAAAGAACAAAATGTATGGGGGGGGGGGGAAGAGAATAGGATTAAAATAAACCAAGTAAGACCCTTCAGACTCAGAGTGATGCTATGTACCTTTATCTTCCACTGACACCAGAAGAATGGCAGCACTTTGCAAGATCAAACCCTTATTAATTTGACTAAAAGCACTTTAATACCCTGGTATCGTAACAAATATCAAAATATCTGCTTATTTCAGTGGGAATGGGACTGAGCCCTAAACTCTAAATCTTGCAAAAAACCTGATTGCCTTTCTCTCCCATTGACTTTGCTTGCAGTTGGGATATGCAGCACTTTGTAATCCAGAGAGCTGCACGTTGCAGGATTGTGCCCCAAAGTTTATATATAGAGAGAATTCAGCATGTCTCTCCATTTTTCTTAGTGAATATGAAATTTTCATCTGTTCTAAAAGTTCTTCATTAAATAATCTCATCTTTCTCTATATATTAAAAAAAATTCCTGCAAGGTGGCAGAGTGACATCATCACCTCACTCTGCGCACCCCACCCTTAGCCTCGGCAGAGTCCCCGGAGGAGGAAGAGGTGGCTATGGCTCCAGGTCTCCCCCCGACTGTCCTCAGGGGGCGCCCTGAGCTTCCTGCTGGCCCTTGGCTCCCCTGCAGGAGGGCTGGGGGTGGCGGCAGTGGCTCCTCACTGCGCTTAGGCCCTGACGTTGCGGGACCCAGTGAGGAACTGCCACTGCCTCCGGCTGCCTCAGGCCAGATGCTCAGGCTGCTGCCTGCCTGGCGCTCCAGCCTCGTGCCCACCCCCATGATTAGCACGCCAGCACCAGCTTCCTGTGGGAGATGGGGGAGAAGAGAAAACCCTGAGGCTATGTCTACACTGCAGGCTTCTTGCGCAAAATGTCTTGTGCAAGAGCACGTCCACGCTGCCATGTACTATTGCACAAGAGATGTGCTTTGTGCAAGAGATGTGCTTTTGCGCAAGAGCGTCCATGGCAGTGTGGACTCTCTCTTGCACAAGAAAGCTCTGATGGCCATTTTAGCGTTAGGGGTTTCTTGCGCAAGAAACCCCTGTTGCCCGTCCACGTTGCCTTCTTGCGCAAGAGCTCTTGCAAAACGAGGGCTTATTCCTTGTGGGGAGAGGAATAACTCTTGTACAAGAAGCCCTCTTTTCTGATGCTTTACTGCAAATTTACTTGAGCAAGAACACACATGTAGTGGAGACACTCCACAGGTTTTTGCGCAAGAACAGCCATTCTTGTGCTAAAAGCCTGCAGTATAGACGTATTCTGAGTCTCCGCATCAGATCCAGCTTGCTGGGAAACACATGTACTGCTCCTTCCGTCCCCACATCAATAGCCCTCCCCTCCCTGGCAGCCGGGGGCGGGGAACTCGGGTTTGCCTACCCCCGGGGACAGGGAATTGGCGAGCATAGCGAGATGGGGGCATAGACCCCTAGTAATAGCTAAAATAAATAAAGTGTTTCTTTTATTTAATCTCGTGGTCTCTGTGAAAGTTATAGCTTGGTGAGAAAAGGTGCTGATACTAGGAGAAAATATGAATAAGAACATAAGAACATAAGAATGGCCATACTGGGTCAGACCAAAGGTCCATCGAGCCCAGCATCCCATCTGCCGACGGTGGCCAATGCCAGGTGCCCCAGAGAAGGAGAACAGAAGACAATGATCAAGTGATTTATCTCCTGCCATCCATCTCCTGCCCTTGTTATGAAGGCTAGGGCGCCATACTTTATCCCTGGCTAATAGCCATTTATGGACCTAACCTGCAAAAATTTATCAAGCTCTTTTTTAAACCCTAATAGAGTCCTGGCCTTCACAGCCTCCTCGGGCAAGGAGTTCCACAGGTTGACTGTGCGCTGTGTGAAGAAAAATTTCCTTTTATTAGTTTTGAACCTACTACCCATCAATTTCATTTGGTGTCCCCTAGTTCTTGT
The DNA here is from genome assembly GCA_032595735.1 of Pelochelys cantorii. Classification (NCBI taxonomy): domain Eukaryota; kingdom Metazoa; phylum Chordata; order Testudines; family Trionychidae; genus Pelochelys; species Pelochelys cantorii. The sequence continues at coordinate 61,685,808 of CM064330.1, forward strand.
ATTATGGGAAAAGGTAAATAATTTTTCTATAATCACTTTCTCCACACCATTCATGATTTTATATACCTCTATCATATCGCCCCTCAATCGCCTTTTTTCCAAACTGAAAAGTCCCAGTCTCTCTAGCCTCTCCCCATATGGGACCCTTTCCAAGCCCCTAATCATCTTAGTCGCCCTTTTCTGAACCTTTTCTAATGCCAATATATCTTTTTTGAGGTGAGGAGACCACATCTGCACGCAGTACTCGAGATGTGGGCGTACCATAGTTTTATATAGGGGAAGTATGATATCTTTTGTCTTATTATCTATCCCTTTTTTAATAATTCCTAACATCCTATTTGCCTTACTAACTGCCGCTGCACACTGCGTGGATGTCTTCATAGAACTATCCACTATAACTCCAAGATCCCTTTCCTGATCTGTCGTAGCTAAATTTGACCCCATCATGTAGTACGTGTAATTTGGGTTATTTTTTCCAACATGCATTACCTTACACTTACCCACATTAAATTTCATTTGCCATTTTGCTGCCCAATCACTCAGTTTGCTGAGATCTTTTTGTAGTTCTTCACAATCCCTTTTGCTTTTGACTGTCCTGAACAACTTTGTGTCATCTGCAAACTTGGCCACCTCACTGCTTACCTCCTTTTCTAGATCATTGATGAACAAGTTGAACAGGATTGGTCCCAGTACTGACCCCTGGGGAACACCACTAGTTACCCTCCTCCATTGTGAAAATTTACCATTTATTCCCACCCTTTGTTTTCTGTCTTTTAACCAATTCTTGATCCATGAAAGGATCTTTCCTCCTATCCCATGACCACCTAATTTACGTAAAAGCCTTTGGTGTGGGACCGTGTCAAAGGCTTTCTGGAAATCTAGGTATATTATATCCACTGGGTGCCCCTTGTCCGCATGTTTATTAACCCCTTCAAAGAATTCTAACAGATTAGACAGACACGACTTCCCTCTGCAGAAACCATGCTGACTTTTGCCCAACAATTCGTGCTCTTCTATGTGCCTTGCAATTTTACTCTTTACTAGTGTTTCTACTAATTTGCCTGGTACTGATGTTAAACTTATCGGTCTATAATTGCCAGGATCTCCTCTAGAGCCTTTTTTAAATATTGGTGTTATATTGGCCATCTTCCAGTCATTTGGTACCAAAGTGGATTTAAAGGATAGGTTACAAACCACTGTTAATAACTCCGCAATTTCACATTTGAGTTCTTTCAGAACCCTTGGGTGAATGCCGTCTGGTCCCGGAGACTTGTTACTATTCAGCTTATCAATTAATTCCATAACCTCCTCATATTTTGTTTCCACATAGCCTAACATCTATCATTTTTCTCACACTGGAGTGTTATAGTTGATCTGCATTTAGTTGTTACAATACAATTGTATGCTTGGCCAAATGATTATAATTTATCATCTGTCTACTGTGAAAGAAGCTAAAATAATTAGCTAATCAAATAGTAATTTTACATGGGATGGCTGTCTGAACAATTTGCAAGATATATAGTTAATGTCTTCCTCTCAAGCGGTAGTCTCCTTATGAGTCCTGTCAGGGCCTGTAGCACATCATAGCAGGCCACCACCTGCTGTTTTGTTTTTATGTATTTACACTCCTACAGCCAGCTCCCTCACTTGCTTCTGGGGAAGGGAACAGAGCTAGCCCCAGTCCTGTTCATCTAGGCATAGGTAACTGGTGCATGTGGGGGATCACCCCAAGGGACAGGGAGATGGCCTGAAGGGACACCCCATTTAGCCGTTAAAATTTTGGTGGGAGCATAGAGGATGGTGCATTGCCTGTGTGCTACCATGGGTGACTTATGCACTTTGGCCTTCCTTTGGGCTCTCAGATCTCCCTCCAGTGCTTCTTCCCTCTCAATTTATATGTTCTCCACAAGTGGAGTTGCTTCCCTCTCAAATTAGCCTTGTAGCTCTACTCAGTTAATTGATCTTGAGGTTAGGTCCCAAGTAACCTATACTGATGAAGACTTGAGTGACAGGGCTCCTGAATTGGCACACCCTGTTATAACTTCCCCACTGCATCCTGATAAAGGGCATTTCCTATTGACTATCTAAAAAATCACCATGACATATGTTTGTGTAAAGTGAAGGCAAAATAGGAAGAAGCTTGGAGATCAAATTTCAACTTGAATTCTATAACGGCCTGTTAAAGGAAATCTAACAATGTATATTAAAGAAAAAATCTCTCCACAACACTGTCTGAAGTAGTTCACGCTGTGTGTGAGGTTCAGGTCAGAAAATGAGGCATATTTCCCAAACTGGTAGTCTAGTCTGTCATTAGATTTCACCAAGCCAGTAACAAATTTGCACTTCTGGATTACTGTATTAGTCTCTCCATGGACTCACAAACAGTCCCCTTAGGCTCTCTAATGTATCTTGTCACCCAGACTAACTAGACTTTGTGATGAAAGGTTATTAAAACAAAAAATCACATTAGGTTATGCTTAATCTCAAAAGGATCAGTCATCTCTCCCAGGTCAATTGATACTCTCGATCTTACACCAAAAACAGCCAGAGCACCTAACTAAAGGTTTATTAGCTAAGAAAAATAAACTAGAGTTATTGAGAGGTAAATGCAGGTAAGATATATTAACAGGTGACTCAAAATCTGCAAATTCAAAATGATAATAGAGTTGTAGTAATTGGTTCCTTAGAGTTACCCAAAGTAATTCTGGAGCGCTCTGTCCACCTACTCAGTATAATCCCCTGTTAGAATTTGGAACAGTTCAAAGATACACAATCAATCCCTGAAGTCATCCTAATAGTGTCCTTTCCATGGAAGGGAGTTTCGCAGGCATGTTCATTTACACCATGGTTTATTCCTTTGTTGATTAAATGCAAACAGAGTCTAATAATTTTTATTATCAAATATAAGTGGGCATGCTTTGAAGTTAGCAATCTTTACATTCGCAAAGCTCCAGTTTGGTGTGATGGATGAACAATGTAAATACAATCCTTCATTAGTTTTCATCAAGTAAAATCTCATAATACTAGCACACACTTTTGATCTAGCGTTAATTAAGTACAGGGATATACAGAATGTATTGCGACAGTATTCAACAGGCTACAGATAAGTGAAGACAATATCATTCATATTTCCTTTGAAACAAATTAACATTCAAGTGAATTTGCTGCACTTAGCATTTCTCTTATATTTACGCACAAGTGAATTGGCCTATGGTTCTGACTTGCTGGCCTCCCAGCATTAGGATTTTTCAGAAATTTGTTAATTGTAATTTTGAATTGGCAAGGGAATTTATTTTTATGCTGGTGCACAGATCTGCTTAGATTGTTGCTCAGCCTTTCATCAGGTTTGTCTTTCTTCTTTTCCCCCCTTTCTAGTTAAACTCCTTTTGCCTGATGACCAAAAGGATTTCATGTCAGGCAGGATGTGTAATTTCATCTGAGGTCACAACTCATGTTACTGCTTTATGGGCCAGGGAGACTAAGTCCAGTCATATTAGGCCCATCAATTACGTTGGAAGTCACATTCTGTGTTGATTTACACTCCATGCAATCCCAGTGAAGTCCGTGGAGTAGAGTGGGGCATAAATCAGCACTAAATTAAACCCTGAGGAGAAAGTATTTTCTATAGAGAGAGATGTGGGAGCTGAATCCAACGTGAAACCTATTGGTGGGACAAGGGCAGATCTGCAGCGACTTACTTGAGCATTTGGGTTAGAGTAAGGCTCATAATCCCCTGTGCACCTGCTGCATGTGGGTTTGTGTTCACTAGTTGCACCTAAGTACAGATCCACTGGTCAGGATCACACCTCTTCCCTCACCCGCCTGCAAAGCCTCCCCTAAACACTGGGGGTATGTCTAGACTACATGGCTCCATCGACGGAGCCATGTAGATGAGGTTTCTTGACATAAGGAAATGAAGCAGTGATTTAAATAATCGCCGCTTCATTTACATCAAAATGGCTGCCGCGCTGTGCCGATCAGCTGTTTGGCGGCACAGCGCGGTAATCTGGACGCTCCGCGGTAAGCCCTTGTTGACCGCGGAGCGTCCAGATTACTGCGCTGTGCCACCAAACAGCTGATTGGCACAGCGCGGCAGCCATTTTGATGTAATGAAGCAGCGATTATTTAAATCGCCGCTTCATTTCCCTATGTCTAGAAACCTCATCTGCATGGCTCCGTCGACGGAGCCATGTAGTCTAGACATACCCTGGTTTAGGAAGGTCTAGTGCTGAGTCCATTTCTTCCATACATAGGTGATGTAGCATCTCCCTTTCATACCCTCTCTTTAGCTGTCCATCCGTCAGAACCACAGTGCTTCTGTGGTGTTTGGGGCCTTTTGCAACTTCTATTCTCAGTGCAGCCTCTGCGCTTTAGTTAGCGTGCAGCCATTATCTTGAAATAATTTGGGGTCTTTCATCTTGACGCCCATTTATTAACTTTTCACCTTTTGTGTTTTCAAAATTCTCCATGTGTTAACAATTTTGCATTGTTGCATGAAATAGCTATAACTATTTTAAGGCAGCTGGAATTTACGTGCTGATTTAACTGTGTCAAATCATCTGCAGGGGGCTTGCATTTTGCACATGCTGCGGAACTTTCTGACTGAAGAGATGTTCCAGAATGGAATAATTCATTACTTAAAGAAACACAGCTATAGGAATGCAAAGAATAATGATCTGTGGAACAGTTTAGCTAATGTAAGTTCCCTTCTTTTATTTTAGCTATCATATAGTGCACTCCTATACATCTGGGGTGACATTTTACACCATGCAGATGGAGAGCACAAAGCCTATGCAATTTAAATCCCATTTAAGCCTTGTTTTGAGGACACAGTGATGCATAGTTCTTATGTTGTCTTTGTGTATTGGAGTGCATTTCACACCCAGTGACTTTCTTGTAATCTGTCTCAATGGAAAGCTGTTCAGGAAGTCAGTCTTTATAAATAGTCTTTTTAAATCTTAAAGACTGAGGGAAAATGTTTTCACAATGCAAATAGTTTTCAAAATACAACTAGATTTAAAATTTGAGAGGCACATTGGCTGAAACACCAGAGAGCTGCATGAGGGAAGAGTATAGTGACTGTGACTAATTCCTATCAAAGTCAGTGCCTTGGGGAGTTAGGATCAATCCCTGGTATAATTCCACTGACTTGATGAAGGTTTTTTATTCCTAATGCTTCTGTCTGCATTGTTACATGTACAATGATGTGACTATAACAGAAGATGTGGAGTTGTGAGAAAAAATAGACTCATTTCACTCTATATGTAAAAATGTGAACGGTAACATTAGGAGCAAAAAAATTTCAATAAAGAGATTAATCTACTTTGAGGTGATGCCCTGAAGACTAGTATAACAATAATAAACTCAGTACATCCTTTGAATCAAGAAGAACTACTATTGTATAAGGAATAATTTCAAAGTTGGAGGAATTAGCAATGCGTACAAACCATTACTTCAAGGTTATTCATCAGCTCAGTTTGATGTGACTTTGTTGAAATGATCATAAGACAAAGCATTGTATTAGTTCAGTCTTTAGGTCTCAAAGACGAGAATAACAACCTTAGCATAATAAATCTTTTAATAGAAGAAAGGTCATATCTTGTAAACTTTCTTAGATGACAAAAAGACAATAGGCCTATTCTTCAGTGGCTGTAAATGACCATAGTTTCATCAAAGCCAATGAGGCTATGATCATTTTCACTAGATCAGGATCTAGTGCAGTGGTCAGATCAATCCCTGGTACAATTCCACTGACTTGATGAAGGTTTTTTATTCCTAATGCTTCTATCTGCATTGTTACATGTGACTATAACAGAAGATGCATTAAACAAAGTGTTTGGCTGGGGCCAAACTCATAGACAAGATTACACAATGAAGCATCACATGTTGAATATGCCAAGTTCAAGGGGGAAAAATTACCCAATATTCAATTCTACAATCTAAGGGTATTCATACAAACCAGGGCAAGTCAGCAAGGAGTTGAGTATTATTAGCCAAGCAGTAAATCATTTAATGAAAAGTAGAAAACCAATGAGAACATGTGCAGTACAAATGGGAGAACCATGAGGGACTGTACAACACACCCAGACCATATTACAAAAAAAAAAAAAAAGAGAGAGGAAGCAAACTGGCTTTGGTCTGCTACAAAATAGGTGAAATCTGTAAAGATTATGTCCAACAACCAAATCAGTATCTTCTGTCTGTTTCTGAAAATGACATGATTATGAGCATTGTCCAGTTTATTCACATCAAGAAGCTTTAGTAATAAAAATCTATTGGAGTCAGTCTGCAACTGAAGATGAGGACTAGGCAACCAGAAAAGGGCAGTTCGATCACTGAGTTATAGTGTCTGAAGTTCTAGGCAGATCAAAGAAATTCACAGGCACAGGTGGGACTATTGTTGGTGGCTGGGGTGAATAGCTGAGTGGGACCAAGCTTAAAAGGTGTTTTACTGATCTTAACAGCAATGGTATAAAAAGCCAAATTCTGGATGTGAGCGACTTGAAGTAGAAAATTACTTGGGAGACATACTTCATGTTTTTCAGGGTGAAATTTCACCAGAAGGTTTTGATGATTTGATTCAGAGTGTTAGTGTGTTTTTGTAGGAATAACTAATTTTAAAGTGTTTTAACTAGCTGAAATGTTTCTCTTGTTGGATAACACAACTGCAAACATGAAAAATAAGAAATCGGAACTATAGTAACTAGTATTTTCAGTATGATTTGCTAATCCTCTATTAAAATATGTATTTTACAGACATGTTCAGAAGAGGACTTTACATCTGGTAAATTTTGTTACAGCAAAGGTCAGGTGGCTAAGAATGCAGTGAGTACATATTGCTATCTGCTTTCTCTTTATTAGACTAGTTCAGAAAGAAATAATTAGTTGAATCCTTGGAATTTAATGTAGTTCTCTATTGAGCAGATGCTTCAGTATCCGTTCCACAGATATTATGGTTATGCTGAAGTAGGATGGAATAAGATTGTATATCTATACTTCATCTGTATCTCTTATAAAAATATGTGTTAAAAATATGATATCATGAGGCTATCTCTGTGATAAAAATTAATTAAATAACTGCAGATACTAACCCGGGTCTTGGGGGAGGGGAAGGAAAACAGCAGGGATAAGGAAATAAAGACAAGGAAGAGACAATGAAAGGTCAACAAGGATTTCTAATCCATGTAAAAGGGCCCACTGAGTTTCACTGTCGGATATCATCACAGCAAATGACTTTAGCCAGGGCTTTGGAATGTGCATGTAATAGAACATCATTATACAGCCTGACATGGATATGATCACTTGTGAAACCAGGCTAGAAAATATCAGTATTTTAAAGGTGAAATGATCAGATTAGAGCAGGAGTGATCAATAAGGCAGATGCAGTTCACCAGGATTAGCCCCTGGCAGGTCACCAGCACTTTATTTACCCATGTTTCTGCAGGGATCTCCATTTCTGGCCAAAGGGAGCTATGGGAAGTGGCATCTGAGTTTGCACTGCTTCCTGCAGTTCCTCTTGGCTGGGAACAGCGATCCGCAGTGAATGTGAGCTTCAAGCAGCTATACCTGTGGATGTGCAGGTAAATACCGTGCCGGTGGCATGCCAGAGGCTAACCTTGGTGAACTACATCCAGCCCCTGAGCCAGTTATTGCCCACCGCAGGATTAGTGTGTGCTTCTGTGTGTGTCTGCACACAGACACACAACACAAGTAAGGGTACTTGTTTTACTGGCAGCAATGCAAAACAAAAAATCCAATATACTTTTCACTGTTTATATATATATATATTTTTTTTTAAGTTTCAACATGACTGAGTTAGTTACCTTTGGGTATAAGTAGCAGGGAGGTGCTGTTTGTACCCTTCACTCCAGTTTTTCTTGGGAGTGGGTGAATCATCTATGCCCAAATCAAGAGTAGACTTTGCATTCTCGGTGTGTCCTCTACATCAACACTGATGGAACAAATCTGCCTTTTGAACAGGAGATGCCATTGGGCAACCACATACGTAGTGTACATCTGGAATGGAATTAGAGGTGTCCCTCTTTAAGATTCATGTGAAACTTAATGCACCTGCAGTGGGGTCTGGCTCACCAGCCCTGAAGAGTGGACTGTGTGGCTCCCATTTTTTAATATATATATTTGGCCAGATTCACTGTTACGTTGTGACCCCTCTGTTACTTTGTCCAGTTAATCCAAGTTTACAGCTATTTTGTATTATTTTTGAGGTACAATGCAACTGAAACATACTGATGAACCTTGTCCAACAGCTGTTCCACTATTAGGCCTAAAAGTTACATATAATTAGAAGGACAGAGAGTTCTACCTGATCTAGCACAGATCTGTGGTGCCTACAGAACTAGCTGTCATCTTGGAAGCATTGGAGGCCCAGTGTATTAGGATGATCTCTAGTTCAAGTGCTTCTTATATAGAGACATTTGTTCAGCCTTCTAAATGGGCCATTAGAGCATCTTGTGATAAGGATGCAATGAGTGAATCTGTTTCACCCCTTGCTTACAATGGTTTTAGATTAATGGAGGCAATCCTGATGTACACTTGTGTAACAGAGGAGAATTGGTCTCACTATACTTATCTTGAAATTAAATATACATTTGCCTAAAGTCTGCTAAAATAGTTGTATTTTTTTTCCTTTAGAAACTTCATGGATGTGCCTGTAATTTTAAAACAAAGGACTATGATCTTTTTGACTTCAGAGTAACAGTTGATAATATCATCTGAAAAGTGAAAGGTAGTTTACTTGGGGTAAATAATTTTCTATTTTGCACTCTTTTCAGTATAGATATTATGTCGATCAACACTTTGATATCGCAGAGATAATGAACACCTGGACACTCCAAAAAGGAATTCCATTGATTATTGTTGAACAAAATCAAAAAAGAATCAAAATAAGACAAGAACGTTTCTTGAAAGGCATTTTCCCACATGAGCCTCAGTGGGCTTCAATGCAGATTGGGTAAGTGCAGGCACATGCTAATGATGCTTGTAGAATTTGATTTGAATGCTTTTTGACATTTTTGGTCTCATTTTACTGTTCTCTTCTTTTTAGCTTCCTCTGGCATGTTCCCTTGACCTATATCACAAGCCACTCCAAAAGTATTGGAAGACATTTATTGAAGAACCACTCAGGTATAGATTGACTTGCCAATGTCCTGTTTTTGTTCTGTAGTCATGCTTTTTTATTACAGCTCCTGCTTACACTGTAGTCACTTAATCATTTTTTAAAAATTCCTGATCCCAGTGTAGTTACAAATACAGGACCTTCTTGGAGAGTAGAACCCTGTTAATAGCAGTTGCTTTTGTTGTCATATTGCTATAAAATATTTAATATGAAGATTAAGGTGACTGTCCGCTTTTCTATATACCCAGAGTATTGTGTCAGAAATTTAAAAACTTATTTTCCTTTTGGAAAAGGTTTCATCATAATTATTGTTTTATTTACTGTGTATACATGAAAGGGCCAAATTCTGTGTTCTTCATAGAGCAGAACTTCCACTGAAGGCAGTGGGGCACAGAACACAGAAACCCCACAGTGTAAGAGCTCTAACATAGGGATCTGGAGAGCACTGTCATGGTTGCCTATACTTTGTTAATTGAAAATTGTGGCTGGATTAGTTGGAAAAGCTGCAGGGTTCCTTCATGACACCGTTTTAGACTACGCATAATTTTAGATTATTTTTTTTATGACAACAAAGAAGATCTTAAAATTTCCAAACTCTCTGGTCTGACCAATGGAATTCAAAACTGATGTGCTTAGAGTTTACTTAAAACTTCAAAAATGGCCAAGGATACAATATTACCACCAAAAATAATGTTTATCAGATATTCGACTAGTTGCTTACATCCCTAGATCTACCTCTGTGTCCAAGAACAGAGACTTAATTGGCTAAAATGTGTTGTTAAAATTATAGAAAACATTTATGAAAAGAGAACCATTGCCTATGACCATATACTATAAATGTCTGGCTTTAAGATTTAATTGTGTCAACTAGGTTTATGTTCTGGAAAGTTACTAATTAATTACTACTAGTAAAAAGGGCTTGAGGTTTAATGACATACAATCTTTCCATAGACTTCAAATAACCTTTCTGAACTTAGAGATCCTAAAAGTATTTTTGCTCATGTTAGAAAATATCACTAGCAATGTGTAACTGTTGCAGAAAAACTTTCTGCTTTCAGATACCATAGAACTAGAGGAAGATATCAGTTGGATAAAATTCAATGTGGACATGAATGGCTATTATATTGTGCATTATGAGGGAAATGGATGGGACACCATCATTAAACTCTTGAATGAGAACCACACCCTCTTCAGCTACAAGGACAGAGCCAATTTGATCCACAATGCATTTCAGCTAGTCAGGTAATAATTGTTCTTTTTTTAAAAAAAAAAAAAAATCTTATGGCATAATTTGCAATTATCAGGACTTAGCCTATGACCTCAAGGGCTAAATATTTTAAGAATCTCCCTCCTTGCATGTTGAATTGCTCTAGGATAAATTTGTCTTCTCTGAGCTAAATTTCTTTATCACTCACCCTCTGACTATTATTAGTGTAGCTGAACCCTTGCCTTTGATTGCACAAAATAGTTAATTATAATAAGGCACACATCTACAGATTGATGATGTCTCCCTGCAGAGAAGCACTGTAGTTGTCTTCAAGTGAGATCTGTGTAAATCCTTTTTCTCTCCTGCCTGCTCCCCCACCCCCAATGTCTAAGCCTAATCACATGGTGACATTAATTTAAATGATATAAAAAAGGGAAAAGAGGCCTCAAAAGAACATTGAAAATTGGGATTTTGTTAAGATTTATAAGGAGGTTCTGTCTCCACTGCTTGGATTGAAGCAATTTGCAACCCCGTAGGTGCCTTGAAGGAGTAGTCACACAGTCGTCTGCATGCAGAGATTATTGCAGAGAATAGGTCCTGTGCAGGATATGCAAGCTGACAGACTTCTGGCACGCTGGCCCTTCATGCCCTGGCATGAGCACTAAGCACACCATACCACTGGAAGAAAGGCAAGGGAGGCAATGCATGTAGTTAAACAAGGCCACAGCTTTGTTCACTTAAAATATCAAGGAGTACCTGGCAATACATTGTACAGTGCAGCTCATCCTTTCTTTAATCACCTATAGTTCCCAACCAGTTCCCGGCTGTCCTGCTGTGGGGACTCTTTCATGCTCTACTCGTAAGAGGATTGGGGGGGGGGGGGGGTAAAGAGGGAGGATAGTTGGCTCTTCACCATGCCAGACATAGGAGCTGTATATTCCCCTTCCTTGGCTCCCTTAAAAAAAAGTTTCCCTTGCTTCTTTTATAAATAATTTTCCTATCCACTTTATCCAGTGACATTATCCTTCCATAGTGAGTGCCCGCACTGGATGTCTGCCACAAGTTTTACATAGTAGGTTGCAACGTCAGAACCTAACTCTACCCCACTCTACTGGTCTCAGACCCACTGTGAGGAAAGCAAACCATGGCCACCCTCTCCCCTCCTTGGCTGTTCTGGTAGTGAGGGAAAAATTCCTTCCCAGCTCCCAAGGAAATAGGATGACTAGCATAATGCCCACAGTTGGTCATGAGGAACTCTTGTCCTTTTCAGAGCGCATGGGTGGGATGGTGCTAGCCCGGCCTATGTGAAAGAGGACTCCAGCTGTTGCAAAGATATAGATACTCTTCCACTCTTCCAGTCCTCTGGAAGGGCAGTCACCTGCTCTTCTGGGTCCCAGTACTACTTGCTCTTTCTCCCTGAGTGCCGGGCTTCATCCAGGTAACTAGCCCTTAGAGAAGGATCCACTACACATAGTTGTGTTGAGCACAGTTTAGGTTCTTGTGGCAGGAATCCACCTGAGTGTACTTTGCACTCTATGTACATCTGTGTTGCTCTTTAGGTAACAAATATCACTAATAACAATGCTACCCCTTTACTCTTCTTAGTATATCATTAGAAAGACATTAACTTATTTCAAAAAAACGCTTTATCAGTGCAGGAAGGCTATCACTGGATAGAGCTCTTGATCTGACACGGTATCTTCAACATGAGTCCAGAAACATAGTACTTCTGCAAGGCGTGGGTTACCTACAAGTGATCTATCGCATGATGGAGAGAAGAAATATTTCTGATGTCACAGAAAACCTCAAGGTTCACTATTAAGATTGTAACCATGTAGTTTTATGCATGCATTTATTCATTAACTTTAACTCGTATTTGTTTTGATGATACTTCTTGATGACACTGAAGAGATGAAAGATGGATGCCACTTTCTTTGTAACGAGAACAGTGGTTACCTGTTAATATAACTATATATATTTTGATACATTTATGGAAATACTGCTCTAAATGCAGTTTATTGCTTTTATCAGAAGTTTGGAGTATGCTAAGGATTGCAGACTTCACTTCTGTAAATGAACTGTGCCATGTTCTCTCTGCAGCAGTACATCCTGCAGCATTTTAAGCTGGTGATTGACAGTCAGACTTGGAGTGATGAGGGTTCTGTTTCTGATAGAATGCTTCGTTCTCATCTCCTTGAGCTTGCATGTGACCTGGAGTATCTTCCCTGTGTCCAGAAGGCAAATGAGATTTTCAGAAAGTGGATGATATCTGGAGGAAATTTAACGTAAGTGATTTATGTTCTTCCTAATATTCCTTTTTGCTTAGGCTTCTTTTACTGTACTTTTTGGTTCTTCTCCAATATAAGATTTAGAGAGAAAATAATTTATTGTAAACTAAATAGGAAACAGTTTCCTGAAATGAAACAGTAACAGAAAATCTTGTGTTCTAGAATGAAAGTGTTATATACATTGTATTATCATGTGACCCATACTTGCTCATTCTGGCTGGCTGTCCTGTTTACTGACTGGACCAGACACAGGTCTAGGAGACCGTTTTCCTCCCACTCCATTGTTGTTATTGGTTTCTGGTACCACCTTGAAGTGTGAAAATTATTATATAAACATAGAGGAAGGTATAGTCCTTCATTTGAAGAAAAAAAAAAAAAAAAAAAAAGACCCATTCTGGCCCTGATCCTTCAATGGAATCCCCAAGTGCAGACACCTCAAATTCCATTGATTTCAAGTGGACTCCACAGAAGAGAGGGGGTCTGTGTCGGTCTATTCCATTGTAAGATCAGGGCCTGCTTTTTCAGCCATTTAATTGATGTTAATTCAATCATTTAAAAACCCTACATCACAAATCTGAATAACTTTATTTCTCATATTCTTTATTTAGTAATGTTCCTTCTGATGTCATGAAGACTGTCTATTCTGTTGGATCTAAAACAGCTGATGGCTGGAATTTCCTTTTGGAGAGGTATAAAGTGTCCATGTCAGGTGCTGAACAGAGTAAGATCTGTTCAGCTTTGGCAAGCTGCAAAGATGATGCAAAACTAACAAGGTAGGATCTGTTATATATGAATGACAGTTTACTCTCATACTCTTCTTCAATGAATAGTTAAATTGGTGATCATGAATCTCAGAATGAACTAACTAAAGCCTACTCATATGAAAGCTATAGCTGCTTGATACATTTTACTTGTTTTGTATGTATATAGCTTGATTTCTGAGCATGACCATGAGGAATCGGAGGCAAGGTGGGCGTGATAATATTTTTTTATTGAATCAACTTCTCTCAGTGAAAGGAACAGGCTTTTCTCACCCCTTCCTCCCACCACAGAAGTTGATCCTGTAAAGCTATTACTTCACCCCCCTAGTTTTTCTAATGTCCTGGCTATAGCAACACTACAAACAACAGAGGAATAATGATATTCTAAATGATACGCAGTCATTTGTCCCTAAACAAATCCCTTATGAAAAGTCACAGACTGGATATGTCTCTTTTTACCTATTATATTTGATCTCCATTATGATAGTTAAGAGAATGAACAGGAGGAATCAGTCTTCATCTATCCTGTTATTCTGAGCCACTGGTCCAAGGGAATAAGTGTTCCAACCTGGTGTCGGGTTGTAGACCGCCTTGAAGCATTTCATAATGCTTGAGAGAAAACTGAAAAAGAGATGTCTCAGAGGGGTAGCCATGTTAGTCTTTATTTAAAAACAATGAGTAGTCCAGTGGCACCTCCAGGGTATGTTTACACAACAGTGTTATTTCGGAATAACTGACATTATTCTGAAATAACATAGTGCGTGCCTACACTACAAGCCTTTATTTCGAAATAATGTTGAGCTGGGGAACTTCTCAGTCCAACTCATGGTAACTCACATTTCACGAGGAGTATAGGAAGTTGAAAGAAAAGTGTTCTTCCTTCAACTTCATGCTGTTTAGACAGCACCAAAAACTAAATTAATCTATTTCGACTTAAGCTACACAATTGACGTAGCTGAAGTTACGTAGCTTAATTCAACTTTAGCTCTGCTGTATAGACGTACCCTTAGAGACTAACAAATATATGTAGAATCTTCAAATGAGATGAGCTTGAGTGTCACCATGTATATTTGTTAGTCCCTAATGTACCACAGGACTACTTGTTGAAGTTACACAAATCAATTTTCTGTTAGTGCAAGTTAAACAACAAATCATTTTTATCCGGGGTAAACTCACATTAGAGGCTTGATCTTTCAAAACTTGGTATCATGTAGCCATATAAAGATATCTAATTTAATCTTTTCTTGGTTTCCTGGGGATATTTTTTGATGCTTTAGGTTGCTGGAGCTTGCAATGGAGGGACATACAATCAAGACTCAAGACCTGCCATCAGTTATCTATAGTGTCAGCACAAATCCAGCTGGACAACAACTTGCATGGAAATTTGTAAAGAAAAATTGGAGCAAAATACTAGAAAAGTTAGTATTTGTAACTGCCAAAAACTGGTTTGTTTTTATTGGAAACATCAAGTTTAGGTCATAGGCCTGAAAGTCAAGAGTGATAGATTGTAGTCTCAGTTCTGCTGCAGATACAGTATAACATTGGGCAAGGAACTTCACTGCTTCATGACTCAGTTTCTCATTTGAAAAAGGAGAATAATTCTTAACCAGCTTAGATCTCCTATTGAGATCTCTGAATGGAAAATGCTATATAAGTGTTGAGTATCTGTTATATTGAATTATAACTTTTGAGGATTTTTTTGAAAAATGTAAAAAAGATGAGCAAGCATCTGTAATTCTTCTTAACAAATTATCTATCTCAGCATCGTTGGTACTGAGATTAAACTAAACTAAGAGAACTATAGGATGAAAAGTTGTGCTCAAATCATGCATTGTAGAGACTATCCCAGTGAAATAAGGAAACAATAAAAAGGTTACTGAGGTAGTTACATATTGCCAGCTGCAGAGCAGGTATTTAGGAACAGTCTTGCCTGTCTCTTGTCTCCACTAGCTGGAGAACTAGGAATAAAAAACCTTTTCCAAAGAGGGGTAGTGAAAATGTGTAAGTTAGTACATTGGGTCCAGTCTTGAGCTGGAGAAACTTTTTGACCAAAACTTAATTTGGTGAAAAATGCAGGTTTGACAAATTTGTGTGAATTGTTTTGAGAAGGAAAAATCCCAATCCAACAAAAATTTAGGAAAAAACAAAGCTCTTTGTTTTTCACATTTGTGACACAAAATATTCAGATGTTTTCATTTAAAACAACTTTAAAAATGTATCAGTTGTCACCAATCCAAAATCTCATTTATTCACACCTCTCTAGTTCAGACACTCCATGCCTAGCTGTGTAGTAGTGGTGCCTACATTCCACTACATGTGGGGTTGGGTTTAGGTTGAGAATGGGTAGGGGGCTCTGGATGTGTGACTATGGGAATCAACTTGTCATCCCTCTCTTTGGATCAGTGGAAGATAGGGCTGAAGCAGCCTTTTGATAACTCTGCTAATAAGGGAACAGCTGTAGAGCAGTACTGCTACCATTCAAAAGCTTGGAGAAGAAACTGGGGGAAGTTCCCAACAGTAGATGCACAAGAATGTGTAATCGGATTTTACAGGAAAGAGAGGAAATACTAGGCACATCCTTCACTGGGGCTGCGCCCTTAGAGCCCTTGATAGCTCAACTCACGAGAGACCAAGAGGAGAAATTGAACCTCTCTCTTGTGGCAGTGCAGCATAATATTTACAATCCACCACAAGCCTGAACTGATATCAACATATATTGCAATAGATTGTGTTTATTGCTATTAACATTTTACATGAAGATAAATTTAAAAGGGCTGTAATTTTCTTCTCTTTTTCTTCAGATTTCCTCTGGGGTCCTTTTCAATGAGATCAATTATAATTGGAGCAACAGCACAGTTTTCTTCAAAACAGGAGCTCGAAGAGGTGAGTCTAAGCCAAAAGTAAACAGGTGTCATTTGCATTCTCATTACTACTTAATCATTGTCGTACTTACTGCATTTTGAGTTTTTGGATTTTTACTACATCAGTATGCTGTGCTTAGTGTAAAGCCTATATTTGTACTATATTTGTGTTATAAAGTGTAAAGACTGTATTTGTGATAGAGGCAGGGTACTTTTGGTCCCAAGTACAATAAAGAGCTATCTCCCACTTTCCTGTAGATGCTGTGGGAAGAACTATAAGAAGATTGCATGCCCAAGTATTGAGTGAACCCCAGGATGAGAGAACTTTATAAATGTCTATTTAGCCTGATCGTTGTTAGCCAATGCCCAGGTGCCAGCTAATGGTTGGGTGAGGCAAGGTGTATGCCGCCCAGTAACAACGCTAGGCAGCCAGGATAGGCGGGGGGGTTCTTTTGTTTGTGTTCAGTTCGGGTACAGCAGCACGGGTTCAAGTCAGAAACTTGACACGCACTTGCTTGTTTGTAGGAGAGAGAAAGAAAAGGAAAGAAAACTTGGTTCAATATATATAGTGAATGAGGGCACAAACTTATTTTTACTATAATTCAGGCAGCAGTCCGAAAAACAAACAGGGCAGTGATTTGATTGACAGATTAATTGGGTTTTCACAGTTTATAGCTGAATCATATTACCAAAGAAGGTTTACAATAGAAACATACACATAAAGAAACACATTGCAGGTATAATTCTCACCCCTGTGTTCCAGACTTGGCATGGCCAGCGTCTTTCTCTCAATCCCTCGGGAAGAAGTAGGGCGAGGTTGGGCGTCCCACGGACCTCGGGAGACAATCAATACCTGCCAGCAGGTGTAGATGATTGGAGCTCAAATGGGGTGGGTTACTAAACCCCTCTTTATACCCCTTGGGTCACGTAGGCTTCTTCCTGGTCTCAAGTGGCCAATTAGGAAAAATGGCTTTGAACGCCAAGTTTCCCACGAAGGGTGCAAAGTATAATTCACACCTGGGAAAATGCAGACAATGAGCACTTCTAGTATGTGATGGGTGAAGATTCCTCTCCTGGGACAGTGCAGGCATGTCAATTACTGGTACTAGCCATCAGAGCGACGAGAGGCCCCCGGTCGTCAGCTAGCCCATTTACTGTCTAGTTTCTGTTTATGGTAGTCAGGGACAGGCAGCACACCTGCGTTCCCAGGGCATCAAAGGCTGACTGCCTTTCTCTTGCTCTCGGGGGGGCAGGGGGGGGGAACAAGATGGGGTTCATGTCTGGCTACATTTGTGCACCTTTGAAATCAGTAGAGTATTGAGTCCTGAATGTGGATTTCCATCAGTGTTCCAGAAGTGTAACATGCTCTTTTTTTAATCTATACTGAGGCTTGGCTTTTGGCATGATCTCCTGCACTCTCTCCTCCCTCCCCTCCAAAATATTGATTGCACAAAACAGTTAATTTTCTGCCATCAAAATATAATTAGGAAGGTAAAAAAGAATTTGAAGAAACAGCTAGTCAAATATTCAATAAGTAATAGCAATGTTTTATGTACATCAGAAGCAGGAAGCCTGCTAAACAATCAGTAGGGACACTGGGTGATCGAGATGCTAAGGGAGCACTGAAGGATGATAAGATAATTGTCAAGAAACAAAGTGAATTTTTTGCATCAGTCTTCACAGCTAAGGATGTGACGGAGATTCCCAAACCTGAGCCACTCTCTTTTTAGGTAACAAATATGAGAAACTATCCCAGATTCAAGTGTCATTAGAGGAGACTTTGGAAGAAATTGGTAAACTGAACAGAAAGTCACCGGGACCAGATGTATTCATCCAAGAGTTCTGTGAAATTGCAGAACTACTAACTGTAGTTTGTAACCTATCCTTTAAATCGGCTTCTCTGCTGGGATAAGAGGGAAGGTTCTCTCATGGATTGATAGCTGGTTGAAAGATAGAAAATACAGGGTGGAAATACATGATCAGTTTTCAGAACAGAGAGATTTAATTAGTCGTGTCCCACAGGGATCTGTAGTGGGACCAATCCTTTTGAACATATTCATAAATGATCTGGAGAAAGGGGTACACAGTGAGGCGACAAAATTTGCAGATGATACAGAACTTCTCAAGATAGTTAAGTCCAAAGTAGATTATGAAAAGCTTCAAAAAGATGTTGCAAAAGTAGGTGACTGGTCAACAAACTGGCAGATGAAATTCAATATTGATAAATGCTTAAGTAATGCATATTGGAAAAAACAAAATCCCAGCTATACATATAAAATGATGGGATCTAAATTAGCTGTTACCACTCAAGAAAGAGATCTTGGAGTCAATGTGGATAGTTCTCTGAAAACATCCACTCAATGTTCACTAGCAGTCAAAAAAGCAAACAATGTTGGAAATGCTTTAAGAAATTGATAGAAAATAAGACAGTATCATATTGCCTCTATATAAATCCATGGTATACCCACATCTTGAATACTGTGTGCAGATGTGGTTGCCTCATCTCAAAAAAAAAAAGATATTTTGGAATTGGAAAGGTCAGAAAATGACAACAAAAATTATTAGGGCTATGGAATGACTGCCATATGACGGGGGACATTAGTAAGATGGAGAATTTTCAGTTTGGAAAAGAGATGACTAAGGGATATATGTTTATAAGTAAAGTATGGAGAAAGTGAATAAAGAGGAGTTGCTTTTTCTTAGAACGCAAGTTCTAGGGGGTCACCAAATGAAATTAATAGGTAGCAGGTTTAAAACAAATAAAAGGATGTAGTTTTTCCACACAACTCACAGTTAACCTGTGGAACTCCTTGCCAGAGGATGTTGTAAAGATGAAGACTATAATAAGGTTCAAAAAAGAGCTAGATAAATTCACAGAAGCTAGATCCATCAATGGTTATTAGCCAGGATGGGCAGGAATGATGTCCCTAGCCTCTGTATGTCAGAAGCTGGGAATGGGTGACATGGGGTGGAACACTTGATTACCTGTTCATTGGCCACTGTCGGAGGACAGGACACTGGGCTAGACAGACCTTTGGTTTGACCTAGTATGGCCATTCTTATCACATTGTTTGCTCTGCTTGGGTGTTCTAACCCTTTCTCTGCCCTGTACTTGTCTTGTCTATATTGATTTTAAGCTTTTGGGGACAGGGACTGTCTGCCACTCTGTCTGTGCAGTGCCTGGCACAAAGGGGGCCCCATTCTTCCTTAATAAGTTCAGCATGTGTGAGAGCAAACACAATTTCAATTGAGGTCATTGTCCAGGATAGTAACACCATCCACTGCATCATGCTAGACCTTTTTTTAGGTTATAAACTCTTGGGACAGGGATTTATCACTTGGTTTTCTTTAAATAGCATGCCTTTGTAACCTGCAGTTTAGTAATGGGCCCTCCAGTGTGCCCAATTCCCAGAAGATATGTGTTTGCTACAGTTCTGCCTGGGGAGCCTTGATTCTTTAGTCCAAGGCATTGCAAGCTCAGGCTTGTAGCCCTGGAGGTCACCAGTTCAGTCTCTGATTTGTTGGCCAAGATGGTTGGGGGCTGTCACAATAGCTGTAGTAAGCATATTTGAAAATAGAAACTCACTAACATCTTTATTTTCTTCTCAGATGTGACCATAATCTTTTTAATTGATATTTTTATAGGTCAAGTTGTTTTTTGAATCTGTGAAGGAGGAAGTGTCACAGCTGAGAGCACCCCATACTGCAGTGGAGAATATTGAGAAGAATATTAAATGGCTGGAGAGAAATTTAGTTACATTAAGGAAATGGATATTAGAGAATCTTAAGTAAAGCTGCTTGAGATCAGATGAGAGTGTGCTATTACTCCAGGCTTTAAAATAACACATTTATACCCAAACTAGATTTTTTTCCCTCAAAACAGGAGCATAATTGCTGTAGAACTTTACTGAACATCAGTCTTGTTGAATTATGCAGTTCATTTAATGAAAACGTTCCTGACATCTGATCATTTATTTTTATGAAATGTGGGTTGCTATGTTTACATTGGTTTTGTGTTTGTCTTCATATGTGGTTCTGTTTGGATGTTTAGGTGTTTATGTCAATTGAAGGAATTGCTATAGACTTGGAAGAGCATGTGTGTGCGTGCATTTTTAATTTTACAAGAATCTTGTAAAATTAACTTTTGACATCCCAGGTTCTGTCACACACGTAATTTATGCCTTCTGTTACTTTTCGTAACAGCTGCAAAGAACCTAGCTCTGCCACTGTTCTTAGTTAGATTTTTTTCTGTTCTCTAAAAAAAGCAGCTTGCTTTGGCAATAGAAGAAATGTATAAGAGAAAATGCTGTGTAAGGTGCATGATGGATGAGAACAACTTAGTTTTTTTAAAGCCTTACAATAAGCATATTTCTACTGTTTTTAGACTCCTCTAACATAGAAATTGCCTATTTCTTAAGTAAATCCCAAATCAAAGATTTTTTTAGGAGACCAAAATATTTCACAGGTATGGGAGAAACGTTCAGCTATGAAACAAACAAAATACTATTGTGTGTTTAGATAATATTGGAGACTGTGTTGTGAAACAAATTGCTTTATTAAAAATCCAACATTAAAAATGACATCCTTTGGGAAGCAAATTTAGGATCCTTTTTAAAGGCTTTTAGTTGGCATTCTCTCTTTCAAGGCCCAAGATTTAATGAGTGACTCCAAACCATGTCATACTGCTGTGCCAGGCCCACTGGATAACAGAGATTGTCACCCAGATCTTCAAAGTTATTTGAATGCCTATCTATCATTGAAATCCATGGGAGTTAGGTGCCTAAATACTTCTGGGGTTCTGGGCTTATGTCCTGAACTGTCATGTGCATTCATGGAGGAAATTAGGAGAAGTTGTAGGTTGTGAGGATGGGGAATCTGCAATTGTCTATGGTACAGGGGACCATGTCTTAACTTAAAACCTATGGAGAATCATCACTCCCGAACACCCTGTGTCAGCATATCTTATACTTCCAATGTGGCACTGGACCATGAGCAGTAAGCAGCGCTATAGCAGTACAACTTTCAAACTTGCCCTGACTGAGCTGCGGAACTGCCATGAGCTGGTGACTCCTGTGACTCTACTACAGAAGCATTGTCTGAATGAGTCCTCGTCTCAGATCTACTGTTTTACTGGGGTTTTTTGTCTTGTGTTAAAATTAATAGGACTTGTGAGCAGCCCCGAGAAAGCATCTCTGGATTTAATCCTGCAAAGAGCTTCGTTTCCTGCCCTCAACATTCACTTATTTCAGTGGAAGTTGTGAGCATTCACCACTGTAGGATTGGGCCCTTGAGTTTTAATTTGAAGTTGTTTTTCCCCTCATACGCTAATGCAAATGATGTGAAGAGTAGGAATGTTTTAAAGTTTTCCAGATACTCCTGCTGCCAGGCAGCAGTTATGGCTAGTAGTGTCAGCCATGGAACGAGTCACTAAATCACTAAATTACATTCAGACCTTGAGGCCATGTATTTCCTCTCACACACACTCCCCACTCTTTCCTGTTTCTTACACGTAGCTCAGCTGTAAGGGTTTGTTCATAGTGCAGAGTGCTGTGCATGTATCTGTGTCACTATTTTCTGATCAATAGCACTTTTGCTTTTCTTTTTTGTTTGTTTTTTGTGGAACTCGGCAACCTTCAGGACTGTGCCTTTAGTTTGACAGTCCCTTATCCCTGAGGGAAGGTTGGCATCTTTCTTTTTGTACAAAGCCAAACATATTGTTGGTAATTAAAAATAAATAAGTAATTTCAGTGTGATGTATTTAATTTGCTTTGTGGCTGCTGAACTTGGAAATACTGGGT
Source organism: Pelochelys cantorii (assembly GCA_032595735.1). NCBI lineage: Eukaryota > Metazoa > Chordata > Testudines > Trionychidae > Pelochelys > Pelochelys cantorii. Next base: position 61,707,859 of record CM064330.1, read on the forward strand.
AGTTTGGGTTGCAGAATAGTTGCTTTATTTTCAAGACAATCATTATGAGCTACTTATTTCTTGAAAGAAAAGTTCTTGCACTTAACACTTCTTAATAGACAAAAATATACTTGTATGTGACATATGAAAACCAGATTTCCATACCAAATGGTTCATATTGGCTGGATTAGTTTTCCTCAGAGCCTAGAAACTCCTTAGAGATATATGGCAACAGTAGTGAAATCAGTTATTACTGAAGGCTGGTTTTAATTTTTTTCTATTGTATGTTTCTGATTTGAGGCTGCTATTACAAGAATAGCCCACTATGCTCAGACCAAAGGTCCATCTAGCCCACTATGTTGTCTTCCAACAGGGGCAATGCCAGGTACCCCAGAGGGATTGAACAGAACAGGGAATCAGCAAATGATCCCTCTCCTGTTGCTCATTCCCAGCTTCTGATAAACAGAGGCTAAGGACAGCATTCCTACCCATGCTAGCTAATAGCCATTGATTGACTTATCCTCTATGAATTTATCTAGTTCTTTCTTGAACCCCCTGTTAAAGTCCTGGTCTTCACAACGTCCTCTGGCAAGGAGTTCCACAGGTTGACTGTGCATTGTGTGAAGAAATACTTCCTTATGTTTGTTTTAAATCTGCTACCTATTAATTTCATTTGATGGTCTTCTAGTTCTTGGGTTATGAGCAGGGCTTGACAAGCGGCAAACTTAATAAGCGTACTCTTTATGTCAATATCTAAATCGTTGATGAAGAAATTGAACAGAATGGGTCCCAAAACTGATCCCTGCAGAACCACAGTAATTACGCCCTTCCAGCACAACAGTGAACCATTCACAACTACTCTCTGAGAATGGTTATCCAGCCAGTTATGCACCCACCTTATAGTAGCTCCATCTAGGTTATGTTATTTGCTTATATTCATCCTTTGTAATTTGACCAAGTTTCCACTCCTTATGAAACTCCTTTTTTATTTTTAGATAATTTAAGATCTCCTGGTTAAGCCCAGGTGGTCTCTTGCCATACTTCCTATCTTTTCTACTCAGTGGAATTTATATGGGAATTTCGACACTATTGCCCAAGAAATGAGGAATGAAATGGAAAAGATTTTATAAGACATGTGAGCCTGAGGAATCATGTTCTACCATCTCTGAAAATGAACCAGACTCTTTATTCAGAAGGAATGTTTTTGATGCAACTTTGGTCAATGTCATGGGCGGTTGGCATCCTAGGCGGGGAGGGAACAGTCTTTCCAAACTGCCAGCCTCGTCCTGCCCCCACACTACCTCAAGAACACCTACTATAGGCATACTGGGGACGGAGTGTTGCTGCCCTCAAGCTTCAGGGCTGAGGAGGCTGGAGCCACACGCTGCCCCACCTCCCCAGTGCTCCAGGGCCTCTTCTCTCCCCATGGTTGGGGTGGCAGAGAGACGGCTTGGTTCCTGCGGGGAAGGGGGTTCAGCAAAAGGGGTAGGGCTGGAGGTGGGGTTGGGGGCTTACCTCACCCAGCCCTATCTTCACCTACCACCCATGGACAACGTCATCTGCTAATTACAGCACAGATTCAACACAACCAGTAATATTTGTTTTACATTCTGTTCAGTCCTAAAATATGTGGTAGAACCTGGGGAACTGGAAGAAGCTTCTAAATGTTAACTTCATAAGTATCCTACAAATCTTTCCAAGCTATTTCCTTGTGAAAAGTTGCACCTGAGAAAAAAAATCTTTGTTTACTTCAAAGAATATGAAGTACTCCCGCTTATTAAATGATATTTACAAAAAACAACTGCAATTAATTTTCAGTGACGTTTGCATAGCCTGTACTTTTTGCACACTGCCAATAACTGTGGCAGAAGCTGAAAGAAATTTCAGCAAGTTAGCATTCATCAAAACCTGTAGGCATTCTACAATGGGGCAAGAACGGTGAAGCCGCCAAGCTACCTTGTCTAGTGATTGTGAACTTAAAAGAGATATTGACTTTGGGGAGCTAATTCATGATTTTGCAATGAAAAAGGCCAGAAAAATAATTCTTCAAATTTAATGAGCCTAATTAGAAAATATGGTCCATTAGAATAAAAAAATCAAGAAATCAACACTCAAAGTTACAAAATAGTCATCAAACTTGCAGGACTCTCAGGCTGGATGTTATGTTAAACAAAAATAGAAAAAGGGCATTTTTCAGTAATTTCAGAGTAAAATCTCTTCCATGGCTGATGAGATTGTATGTAAGGGATGAGGGATCGTGATATGTGAGTGTGGAAGGGGGCCCATGTTACAAGTTTGTACTGGGCCTGAAAAAATTATACTTGGGCTGGGCTAATTGTGATAAATGATCAGCATGAGCTGTATTTGGTGAACATACTTTTGAAACCTACTAGTGACTGCCTCCAAATGAAAACAAAAGTGAAAATAAAGACAGCACAATTCAAGCCTGCAGAAGGAAATGGAAGACCGTGATATACAGATGTTTCTAAGCGTTTAGTTTTTTTTAAAAAAAAGCAAAGCTGTTTTTGCAGGAAAGGTACCGTGATCAGACAGGAACATTCCAAAAGGATCATGTAAGAGAGCTTGGGGGGGGGGGGGCGGCGAGGAAGGGCTGTGCGTGGGGAAGAGGATTCATTCTGTGCTTGAAGAAGCTGTTCGTAGAAACTACCTGTAATAACTTTTCTGCTCTTAATTATTTTCATTACAGTCGTCAGCCATCTTTTAAACAACGTGGTGTATGCACCACACAGAAATATTCTATTTTTCAGTGATTTTATATTTATTTTGGCATGTTTTTTTAATTTAAGATAATATAAATAAATCATATTTTAAAAATTTGTGTTCTGTTTTTATTACAGTCTTATTTTAGGAAGTTTATTATTTGAAGAGCTCTAGAATTCTCTTGTAACTTTCTAAACTTTTATGAAGGGGCCCTCCTATCAGTTCCCCGTAGCTTAACTTTGATAAAGTGGACAAAGGAGCAATTTGGTAAGAAGAGTGACAGTCTCATAGACAGGCACCAATGACCATTTTAGCAGCTGTAGGCCGTACAAGCAGTCTGGTATGCAGCTGCTAAAATTACACCACTAAATAAAGACCTGCTGTGAGAAACAATTTGTTGCTGTTAGTACCTTATTCCACAAACCCTTTCTCTTTCAGGTTAAGAGGAAATAGATGTGGGAGTTCTTGTCCTCTGCAAATATAATATCAGACAAATGCAAAATTTTTCTGCCTAGTATGCTGACCTTCAGGGCCTGCTGTGAGCTGTAGATTTTTAGGAAAGCTGACAATGAAACAAGTATCGGGTTGGCAAAATGGGGAATTGTTTTTTTTTTTTTTCTTGCTACATCATTTTTTATATAAACATTAACCACATAGTATTTTTATTTTGATATATTGATTTAGGTTTCAATTCAGCAAGGTAACTTGAGCAAGTGTCTAACTTCAACCACATGAATAGTCCCTGGATGAAATGGGGCTTTATCGTATTTTCAAACCATTGTCTGAGGCACTTCGGGTACATCGACGGTGTGGTGAAAGACCCTGTTGTAGCTGTGGCTGGCCTGGGTCAGCTGGCTTGGGTTGGTAGGGTTTGGGCTGTGGGGCTATACGATTACAGTGTAGACTTTCAGGTTTGGGCTGAGGCCAAGCTCTATGCTCCAACCTAAGCTCAAACGTCTACACCGCAATTTAATAGGCCTACAGGCAAGCCCCTTGAGCCTAAGTCAGCAGACACAGATCAGCTGTGGGTCTTTTATTTCAGTGTAGATATACCCATAACGTTTCAAGTACCTATTGTCATTTTAACCATTTAAATACATGTAACCTGAGCCATCCTTGTCTGTGTGTTTTGTGCAGAAAGCTTGATTATTACTGCTAAAGATTTAACAAGTAAGGCTCTGACTTTTCTTACAGTTAAGACATCTGTTTTATTTTTCTTTAGATGAGAATTCATTGGGAAACTACATTACTGCCAGTACATGATGCATTCCAAGCAAACAATACTTTCAGGATCTGGAAGTTTTAGCCAGAAGAAGCTACAATGTTTTCTTTTGTTCTAAAGAGGATAATCTTTTGATGCATGCATTTGCAATGGCTAGTCTCTGTAGAATATGTTCATTGGCAGCTATTACACATTTATTCTCTGGGAATTTATTCATTTAAACATCAGATAGGTAAAGACAATGTGAATTTCTCTACTAATGGCAAGCCATTTCCTTGGAACAAGCTGAGGCTTCCTGATATGGTAATCCCAGTCCAATATGATCTCTGTGTCCACCCTAATCTTTCTTCTCTACATTTTACTGGACTGGAGAGGATAGAGATCCTTGTGAGAGAGAACACTAGCTTTATCATCTTGCACAGCAAAAGCCTTGAAATCACGAGTGCAGTTCTTCTGCTCAAAGATGGTTTGGAGTCCAGTAAACCAGGAAAACAGCTTCAAGTGTTAGAGCATCCTGCACATGAGCAAATTGCCTTGCAGGCTCCTGAAGTGTAAACAGCTTGTCAGCGATACCTGATTGTCATAGAGTTTCATGCACAACTGGCAGATGGTTTTGATGGATTTTACAAAAGTACTTACAAAACTCGTGATGGGGAAACAAGGTAAAGAGTCTTTGTGAAGTTTTCTAGAGAGACAAGGTGGGAGAGGTAATATCTTTCATTGGACCATCTTCTACTGGTGAGAGGGGGAGACACTTTCAAGCCACACAGCTCTTCTTCAGGTCTCTAGTATCATGGGACTGACACAGCGACAGCTAAACTGTATAAAGTTTTACAGGTATTTATGCCCTGATCTCAAGGCATAAATACCTTTTTGTCTTCTTTCACTATTTAATGTTAATTGGATGTTTTCCTGTGATGTGACTTGTATGAAAGAAAAGCAATTAGCCCGAGCTTTCTGTGTATGAAACTTTTAATGAAAATGCTAATTAAGAAGCAGGTGTGCAGCTCAGTGGGAGGGCCACACTGTAGGAATAGGTCTGAAGTAATTGCATTGAAGTCAGTGATGGTCCACCAGTGTAAAATCAGTTGGGGGGGGGGCTCCCTGAACAAAAAGCAGTAATATGGAGTTTCCTCTTCAGTTGGGCTTGGGGCATAGTGTGCCTTGCTTGGCTCAGCAGTAACCCTTATGGCCCAATTATGGCTCTGTTCTCCTGAGTCAGAGGAAGAATGGCAGCTGTTATGTGATGCCTCAAAGAATTATACACTGGGGAGTCATAGGTGGCTATCTGTGAGTGGTGGGGAAAGCTCTCCCTGAGCAACAGTTCATTGGGGATGCAACAGATAAAATGATAGCAGGAAAGTTTTGTATTACCAAGTATAGTTTTTTTTTTATTCAAAATCCTAGGCCAAGTGTTTTTAAACGTTGGGTTGCAGCTGTAAGGGTAAGCTGCTAGCTGGCTGAGAGATGCTTTGTTTACCTGAGCATCCGCAGACACGGCCACTCGCGGCTCCCAGTGGCCGTGGCACACTGTTCCTAGCCAGTGGGAATTGTGGAAAGCAGTAGCCCAGCTTATACCACTTCCCACAGCACCCATTGGCTGGGAATGGTGTACTGCAGCCACTGGGAGCTGCGCGCAACCTTGGCTGCGAATGGTCAGGTAAACAAAGTATCTAATGGCAAACTAGTGGCTTACCCTTACAAGCTGTGACCCAAAGTTTGAAACCCCCTGTCCTAGGTCATTACTTACTTTACAGCAGGGGTCTCAAACTCCAGCCCACGCATGGCACCCCATCCTCTAAGCATGCAACTTTGGGGATCACTGGGGGGCCCTGACCTAGAACCCACACCTCACCCCCTCTCACATCATAACCTTCTGCCCTAACCTGGAGGCCTCTCCCTCATTCTGAAAATCTCATTTTTGGCTCCACCTTGGAGCCTGGAGGCCCTGTGAAATCTAAAACCCCGGACTCCCTGAAGAATTAATCTTACCCTACTCATAGTGAAACAAAGTGAACAGAGATCCCAAAACATTCAAGAAAATCTATTATTTTACTGGTATTTGAGCCATATTTTAACCAATAAAAAGCATAACAGTACTGTTTAGAAACTTGATTCTTATAAACTTGCTAGATCAAGGGCTAAATCTATTGCAGGCTATGATACAAAATTAGTGTCACTCTTGATTTCATGTAAACTTGGAAATATTTTTTTTTTTTTTTTTTTTTTTTGCATTATGTCTCACAGGATAATAGCCACTACAGATTTTGAGCCTACCTCAGCACGAATGGCTTTTCCATGTTTTGATGAACCATCTTTCAAAGCCAACTTTGCCATCACAATAAGGAGAGAGAAAAAACATATTGCATTGTCCAACATGCCAAAGGTAAGATTGTGTTAAAAGATTGGTGATGTAGTCACATAACAGCTCTGAATATTCAGTTTCTAATTCTTATTTTTGACTGACTAAAGTTCTGGTCAGGAAATGTGTGTTTTTTTTCCTGCTGAAAATGTGGGTAAAAATGAAAAGAACGTTTAGGTGGCATTTTCAGGAGAAAATACCACATGTTCATCCAAAAAACCACCCTCAAAATTTATCAACTGAAACAGTTGTTAGTTTTCAGGTTTTCAGTTTTCTGATAAGAAATATCAAAACTTTTTTGAGGAAAGCAGACCCTTTCCATGAAAATACTTTAGTCAAAAATTCAATTTTTCATAGGAAAAAAGATTTTGAAAGAAAATTTTAGACTAACCCTGTATAAAACAGAATACCTTATAGACCAAATACAACATGGTGCTGCAAAGCCTTATGAATATATTCAACTACATATATATTCATAATTCCGTTGAAGTCAATGGGACTATTCATATGTGTAAATCTAAGCACTTATGTAAGTGCAGCAGCAGTGTACCCAGTTTGACATTGGATTTATCCACTGCCTTAGTTTACCTTCTTCCTTAGTCAATCAGATGTCCACAACTGAAGCCTTCTAATCAACTCACCTTTTGGGGGAATCTGGTTTCTTAATCTAAAACAGCTGAGCTTTACATTTTTCATCCCCATACCGCAGAGTCACTAGTTCCTTCCAGCCCTTTATCACCATTTTCATACCCCACCTTCCTTATAGGCTTCCCTCTTGGGCTTCACAGTCTCTTACAGTGCTTTCCTCCTGAGGCTTTTCTGCAGTGGGCTCCCCCTTCTTGCAGGTCTCTCAGCCTTTTAAGCTAAGCCATACATTTTCCTTATGTACCGCAATAGCGCTCCTGTCTGTCACATGACCTTGCAGGACTAAAATTCCCCAGATCACTCAGGAACTCTGCCTGCAGTCATGCTTTTTAAAAAGGCCAAGGCTTGGAACAGTCGACTGGCTCTTGGCCACCACTACCCTTAAAGAGGAAAGACCATCCTGCTATAGCATTGGGGCCCACAACTTTAAGCTCTGTGGCATAGGGATTTTACCATTGTGTTTCTTTGGGCAGGGTCTAGAACATTGTGTATGCTCCCAGCATGTGAATAATGAATAATTTTTCCTGGTGTAACTTTTTGAATTCTGGGTTGATTTTGGCTTGCCATCCATTATTTAGTTTAGTTGTGGTATCAATTTATCAGTTTGTGGGAATTTTTAATAAAAGAACATTGCTTTTTTTCCTATTGCAGATTAAAACAATTGAACTCAAAGGAGGTCTGTTGGAAGATCATTTTGGAGTCACTGTTAAAATGAGCACTTACCTTGTAGCCTACATAGTTTGTGATTTTAAGTCTGTGCAGACTACAACATCATCAGGAATCAAGGTGAGTTCAGGTTTCAGCATGGCCAATAATTTAGGTTACGTTAGGGCTTGATATTTTTTATTAGAGCAGTGAGGTGGTTTACAGGCCATGAGGAGAGAGACTGAAAACGTGAAGTCATATACCCAGGAATGGGAAATAAACAACATGGGTACAAATCGGTCGATGTAACCAAACAGTTATACTTACTGCATTAAAGCAAGTTAATTTCCAGTTTTTCTGCCTAATAACATTTCTAATAAAAAATTTGCATAGTACCAAGTGCTGAAGTTGCTGCAGAGAAAGTATGTGATTGAGATGGCAGGAAGGGAATTGATCCAAATATGAAGAACTTTGGGAATCACTGCTGTAATCAATTTTCACAGGTATCCATCTATGCATCACCTGACAAATGGAATCAAGCACATTATGCCTTAGAAGCAGCAGTGAAACTACTGGAATTTTATGAGAAGTACTTTAATATTAGCTTTCCCTTACCAAAACTGGGTAAGTCAAACAACAATCATTGAATCAGTACATTGGGGTTGGAAAAGACCTCAGGAGATCACCCCCTGCGCAAAGGAGGACCAGCCTCAACTAAATCATCCCAGCCAGGGCTTTACCTGAAAATTTTCTAAGGATGAAGATTTCACCACTCCCTAAGCAATCCATTCCAGTGCTTTACCTCCTTCCTAGTGAAATAATTTTTCATGGTGGCCAAACTAGATCTCTCTCATTGCAACTTGAGAACATTTGTCCATGCTCTGTCATCTGTCACCACTGAGAGCAGCTTGGATCCATCCTCTTTGGAACACCCTTTCAGATAGTTGAAGGCTGCTATCTAACCCCCTCATTCTTCTCTTCTGAAGACTCAGTAAGCCCAGTCCCCTCAGCCTCTCCTCATAAGTCATGAGCTCTAGTCCCCTACTCTGTTCATTACTGTCCACTGAACTCTCCAATTTGTCCACACTTTCTGCAGTGGGGTAGGGGCAAAATTGGATGCAGTACTCCAGATGTGGCCTCAGCAGTGCCAAATAAACGGTAATAATCACTGCCCTCTATCTCAGCGGCAGGCAATAATTTTTTGCTGGGGGCCACTTCAGATATGTTTGAAGTTACCCTGGGCTTCACCATAAGGGTGGGGCCTCAAGTGGAAGGGGCAGGGCCAGGATACTTCCCTGCTTCCCCACCCACAGACCATGATTGGTCTGGGGGTGGCAGAGTGCATTTGCTTCCCTCCAGAGGTTCCCATGCCCCTAGGGGTGGGAGGAGACTTCACGTTTTCCCCCTTCTGCCCCCCAGGCTAATCAAGGCTTGGGGGTGGGGAAGCACGCGAAGCCTCCTCTCTCCCTGCCAGGAGCACATGGCACTTCTAAGCACTGCGTTCTCCTTGAAGGGCGGGGGCAGGGCAGAGGAAACTTCATGTGCTTACCCCCGCCCCCTAGGCCTTAATTGGCCGGGGAAGCGGCAGGGCCTCTGTGGGCCGGATCAACCTGTTTGGGGGCCGGATCTGGCCTGTGGAGGCCCTTTTGCCCACCCCTTCTCTATCTGCTGGCAAAGCTCTTACTAATGCAGCCCAATATACTATTATACTTTTTGGCAACAAGGGCACACTGTTGACTCATATCCAGCTTCTCATAGACTATAATCCCCACATCCTTTTCTGCAGAGCTGCCACTTAGCCAGGCGGTCCCCCTGCTTGTAGTAGTTCATGGGATCCATCCTCCCTAAATGCAGGACTCTGCACTTATTCTTGTTGAACCTCATCAGATTTCTTTTGGCTCAGTCCTCCAATTTATGTAGGTCACTCTGAACTCTCTCACTACCCTACAGTGTATCTACCTTTCCCCCAGTTTAGTGTCATAAGAACATATAAGAACATAAGAATGGCCGTACTGGGTCAGACCAAAAGTCCATCTAGCCCAGTAGCCTGTCTGCCGACAGTGGCCAGCACCAGGTGCCCCAGAGGGGGTGGACCAAAGACTATGATCAAGCGATTTGTCTCCTGCCATCCTTCTCCAGCCTCTGACAAACAGAGGCCAGGGACACCATTTCTATCCCCTGGCTAATAGCCTTTTATGGACCTAACCTCCATGAAATTATCTAGCTTCTCTTTAAACTCTATTATAGTCCTAGCCTTCACAGCCTCCTCTGGCAAGGAGTTCCACAGGCTGACTACACGCTGTGTGAAGAAGAACTTTCTTTTATTAGTTTTAAACCTGCTACCCATTAACTTCATTTGGTGTCGTCTAGTTCTTATATTATGGGAACTAATAAATAACTTTTCTTTATTCACCCTCTCCACGCCACTCATGATTTTATATACCTCTATCATATCCCACCTTAGTCTCCTCTTTTCTAAACTGAAAAGTCCCAGTCGCTTTAACCTCTCTTCATATGGGACCTGTTCCAAACCCCTGATCATTTTAGTTGCCCTTTTTTTGAGGTGAGGAGACCACATCTGTACACAGTATTCAAGATGTGGGCGTACCATAGTTTTATACAGGGGCAGTAAGATATTCTGGGTCTTATTTTCTATCCCTTTCTTAATAATTCCTAACATCCTATTTGCCTTTTTGACCGCCGCTGCACGCTGCGTGGAAGTTTTCAGAGAACTATCCACGATAACTCCAAGATCTCTTTCCTGATTTGTCGTAGCCAAAATTGCCCCCATCATACTATATGTATAGTTGGGGTTATTTTTTCCAACGTGCATTACTTTACACTTATCCACATTAAATTTCATTTGCCATTTTGTTGCCCAATCACTCAGTTTGGTGAGATCTTCTTGGAGTCCCTCACAGTCTGCTTCTGTCTTGACTATCTTAAACAGTTTAGTATCATCCGCAAACTTTACCACCTCTCTGCTTACCTCTTTCTCCAGATCATTTATGAATAAGTTGAACAGGATTGGTCCCAGGACTGACCCTTGGGGGACACCACTAGTTACCCCTCTCCATTCTGAAAATTTACCATTTATTCCTACCCTTTGTTTCCTGTCTTTTAACCAGTTCTCAGTCCATGAAAGGACCTTCCCTCTTATCCCATGGCCATGTAATTTACACAAGAGCCTTTGGTGAGGGACCCTGTCAAAGGCTTTCTGAAAATCTAAGTATACTATATCTACTGGATCCCCCTTGTCTGCATGTTTGTTAACCCCTTCAAAGAACTGTAATAAATTAGTAAGACATGATTTCCCTTTACAGAAACCATGTTGACTTTTGTCCAACAAATTATGTTCTTCTACGTGCCTCACAATTTTATTCTTTACTATTGTTTTGACTAATTTGCCCGGTACTGAAGTTAGATTTACCGGTCTGTAATTGCCAGGATCGCCTCTAGAGCCCTTTTTAAATATTGGTGTCACGTTTGCTACCTTCCAGTCATTAGGTACAGAAGCTGATTTAAAGGATAGGTTACAAACCACAGATAATAGTTCAGCAATTTCCCATTTCAGTTCTTTTAGAACCTTTGGATGAATGCCATCCGGTCCCGGTGATTTGTTAACATTAAGTTTTTCTATTTGTTCCAAAACCTCCTCTAATGACACTTCAATCCGGGACAGCTCCTCAGATTCATCACCCACAAAGGATGGTGCAGATTTGGGAATCTCCCTAACATCCCCAGCCGTGAAGACTGAAGCAAAGAAATCATTTAGTTTCTCCGCAATGGCTTTTTGTCCTTGATTGCTCCTTTCATATCTCGATCATCTAGGGGACCCACTGGTTTTTTAGCAGGCTTCCTGCTTCTAATGTACTTAAAAAACATTTTGCTGTTTCTTTTTGAGTTTTTGGCTAGCTGTTCCTCAAAATCTTTTTTTGCTTTTCTTATTACATTTTTACACTTGATTTCACAGTGTTTATGTTCCTTTCTATTTATCTCACTAGGATTGGACTTCCACTTCTTAAAAGATGCCTTTTTGTCCCTCACTGCTTCTTTTACACGGTGGTTAAGCCACGATGACTCTTTTTTTAGGTCTCTTACTATGTTTTTTAATTTCGGGTATACATTTAAGTTGGTCCTCTCTTATGGTGTCTTTAAAAAGTTTCCATGCAGCTTGCAGGGATTTGGCTCTAGTCACTGTGCCTTTTAATTTCTGTTTAACTAACCTCCTCATTTTTGTGTAATTCCCCTTTTTGAAATTAAATGCCAGAGTGCTGGACTGCTGAGGTGTTCTTCCCACCACAGGAATGTTAAATGTTATTATATTATGGTCACTATTCCCAAGCGGTCCGGTAATGGTTATCTCCTGGACCTGATCCTGCGCTCCACTCAGGACTAAATCGAGAATTGCCTCTCCCCTTGTGGGTTCCTGTACCAGCTGCTCCAAGAAGTAGTTATTTAAGCCATTGAGAAATTTTCTCTCTGCTTCTCTTCCTGAGGTGACATGTATCCAGTCAATATGGGGATAATTAAAATCTCCCATTATTATAGAGTTCTTTATTTTGGTAGCCTCTCTAATCTCCCTCAGCATTTCAATGTCAGTATTGCTGTCCTGGTCAGGTGGTTGATAATATATCTCTACTGCTAAATTCTTATTATTAGAGCATGGATTTACTATCCATAGTGATTCTATTGAACATACTGATTCATTTAATATTTTTAGTTCATTTGATTCTACATTATCTTTCACATACAGTGCAACTCCGCCACCCACACGGCCTGCTCTGTCCTTCTGATATATTTTATATCCCGGTATGATTGTGTCCCACAGATTTTCCTCATTCCACCAGGTTTCAGTGATGCCTATTATGTCAATCTCCTCCTTTAATACAAGGTACTCTAGTTCACCCATCTTATTAGTCAGACTCTGAGCATTTGTGTAGAAGCACTTTAAAAATTTGCTAAATTGTCAATTTAAAAATTTGCTAAATTGTCAATTTAAAAAACTGTCATCTGCTAAATTGCTGATTACAGTCTATATATAACTCTTTCAGTGACAAAATTTGTTTAATTTCTTCTTTCTCTCACAAAATTGAGTGAGCAATTCAAAATTGTATTTTAGCTACAAAAGGCCAACATTTTATTTGAAAGATTGTTTTGAAATAGAGTGCTTATAGGTTTCTGCATAGTTTGTCTGAAATCAAAATGTTTTTCCTTATGAAGGCAAAATTCTCTGAGATGTACCCTGGATAAACCTGAAAGCCTTTAATTAACAATGTAGCTCGACTGTATGAGAACAATCAAAATACAAGATTTGTGCAGAATATTGGAGTGGGAAGTTATCCTCTTGAAATAAAGGAGCAAATGAAAGAACTTGGAGAATCTGAGATTCCATTACAGCATAATATCGTTTATGTGAGTGCCCGGGAAGACAAATGAATAGATTATCTAAATTGAGGCAATTTTCAGTGTAGTTAATAAACTGTAGCACACTGGCCCCTGTTTCAGTTAACTAGCTGTTTCCAGTAATTGAAATTTGGCTAATCAGATTTTTACTGTATTTAAAAAATCCTCCTGTTGTGTCCCCAGTTGTGGCAACTTCATAAATCATGGTCCCGAGTCCTGCTAAGTACATAAGTATGTGTCCAATCCTGCAAATGCTTACTCTTGAGAATAGAGTAGCGGTGTCCAAACTTTACCTCTTGTGCTCCCCCTTTCTAGGGTTGCCAGATGGTTTCAACAGAAATACCGGACACACTTGACATTACATCACTATTATATTACATCTTATTTAGAAAATACCGGACATGCATATTTTCTCATTTATATTTTCTCCATTGGTTTCCCGAACAGAAAGCTCAAATACTGGACTGTCCGGTTCAAAACCAGACACCTGACAACCCTAGTTACCACTAAGGGAATGTGTCTGTATTCCCTGGGCTGGGACCAGTGTCCAAGAGTGGGAGCCAGGGTCCTGTGGCCAAGAGCAGGAACTGGAGGACCAAGTAGTGCTGGATGGCTCTGCTGCGTCCGAGGCCATTCCTAGAAGGGTGCACTCCACAGATTGGGGATCTCTGAAATAGAGGTTTCTAGAATTATACTGAGCTCAGTGTAAAACCTGAGAGGAATTCTTTGGGTTCAGTCTCTTGGCTTGATCCACAGCAGTGATCAGGAGTAACTTCACAGGGAGTCCTTTGTGACTCCAAAGTGTATGGTTTCACAGCATGTGACTCAGCACTTCAACTCTGTTGTGCTCTTTCATAATTAAAACAGTTTAGGGTTTTTTTTTAAAGACTGTTGTACCACAGTGCAACTAGCCTTTAAATCAGGATTGGATTTTCCAAAGGGAAAGCAATGCTGAAATCAAGTAAATAATGAACTCAGAACCATATTCTGTCAACAGACACTGAAAAATTACAGAAGAACAAGATACATGAGAGGATCTTTTCCTCTCCCTGCCTGCAAGAGATATGGAGACAGAAAACAACTCTGCAGAGCAACCAGAGCAAAGTGACAGGGAGAGGCAGACCAAAGAGATTCAGCAGCAGAAGTACTCAGAACAAGGGCAGCCTTTAGTTAGCATTTTACTTGGAATAGTGTTAGCTAAAAAGTTTCTTTGTAGTGGACCTTTTTATTACCCATGTCAAATATGGAGCAAGCTTGCAAATGAGATTATAAATATTAAAAGCTCATGATGCATTCTAATGGTTTGGCAAGAAGCAGATCATTCACCCCTGGCAAATAATCTTCCTTCTGCAGATAACGCTCTTTCATACATGTTTTGGTTTTCCTTTCCTTCCTGTAAGTCTCATAATATTTGGAGATTTGTTTCGTTTTTGACAAGTCCCTCTCTCTCATACAAGATGTAAACTCTTTAATATAAGACAAGTCAATCTGAATAGAAAAAGTGAACTTCCAACATTACATTTTACAAAATTGTTTACTATGGGAGCTATAGGATGACCTAGCATGTTTGTCAACTGAATTGCTTTGCTAGAAAGGACCACCTGCATGTGCAAATGTAATCAGGATTTATAGAGCTGATGGTAAGGCATTTGCATTTGCATTTCAAGCAGGTAACACACAGTGTGTACGACGGTGCATGGTTTGTAGTAGTTTGTTTTCTGACCAGCAGTATTTTTCAGGCCTTGCATGTGGTTGGGTAAGTAGTTCTGTAGGAGTGTGCAACAGTGGCAGCTCCCAACAGAGGGAGGAAATTAGCAGGGAGCAAACTGGAAGATCTGAGTTTCTGCAACTGCCCTACCCAGCCCAGTGGTTCAGGGCCAAGTGCAATACTCAAATGTAGAACCTTTGCCTGCTGTATGTTCTCAGCTTGCCCCTGCACTGATTGTGTATATGAATATTTATTTCTAGGCTTTCCTATGGTGCTTATCACCACAATAACATAGCTGTTCACTAATATGGATGAATTTATTCTCAACATACTCATGGGATAAAGAAGTATAGTTAATATCACCATTATACAGGTGAGGAGCTGAGGCACAAAGAAATTAATTGATTTTCCCAAGGTCATTTATGACAGAGCTAGGGAAAGAACCCTCAGTTTTTCTAAATCCCACTCCAGGGCCTTTATTCACAAGACCATCTTTCTTCCCTGTAGGGCAGGGGTGGGGAACTGCGGGCCTCGGGGGGTTGGATGGGGCCCCCGGCTTACCTGGATCCAGCCCCGGAGGCTCAGGGCATCCCCTGAAGCACTGGGGAGAGCCCGTGCTGACACTCCAGTGCCCCTGCTGCCCCACTGCAGGGCTGGAGTACACAGGGCCCCCTTAGGCTCTGGTGTGGAAGGGGAATGTGGTGTCTTCCTCTTTCTTTGTCAGGGACCACGTCAGTGAGGGTGTTTTTTGTTTTTGTTTTGCTTCTCACTTGTGTGCGGACCCCAACTGATTTTTCTAAGAATTAGTAGCCCCAATCCAAACACTTTTCCCACTCTTGTTGTAAGGCTGCATCTAGACTGGCATGATTTCGCGCAAATACTTTTAACGGAAAAGTTTTTCTGTTAAAAGTATTTGCGCAAGAGAGCGTCTATACTGGCATGTGCCTTTGCGCAAAAGATTTGCTTTTGCGCTAAAGCATCCTTGCCCAGTATAGATGCTTTCTTGCGCAAGAAAGCTCCGATGGCCATTTTAGCCATCGGGCTTTCTTGCGCAAGAAATTAACATATTCTTGCGCAAGAGGGCTTATGCCTGAGCGGGAGCATCGAAGTATTTGCGCAAGAAGCACTGATTTTGTACATTACAAAGTCAGTGTTCTTGCACAAATTCTCACGGCCAGTGTAGACAGGTGGCAAGTTTTTGCGCAAAAGCAACTGCTTTTGCACAAAATCTTGCCAGTCTAGACGCCAGTGTAGACGCACCCTTAGCTAAAAGTTAGCACCCTAAGATTACACAGGAAGCAGACCTGGAGACAGGTCTCTGGATGTTAAAGCAGAGCTGGAGACAGGTCTCTGGATGGTAGGCCTGTATTTTATTACTAAAATCTGGTGTGTCTCTGATATCCATTTTAAAATAAGGAAGAAAAGTAAAGCAAAATAAGTTGTCTGTCAGATTCTAGCATTGGCTTTGCTAGCAAACGTATCTTGACTATAACGCTTATTTACCCAGCCTACAGTTGCTTGTCCAATTAAAAGGGGCTCATGTTATTCCACTGCTATACTCATCAAGGAGGAGTCTTGTTGTGAATCTTGAAAGTTGATTTGTCCCTGTCTTTCCCACTCTTTCTCTCCCTTTCTCCTCTGAAAGTCTGACCAGAGTCAATGGACGTGATTGCACTGAGTTTGGGAAAGAACACATGATCATTGAACTTGTCCGCAACAAAAAACTTGGAAAGTTAATACTGTACTCAGTAATAAAACAGCTTTTATTTTGCACCTTAGATCTTGTTGCTATCCCTGATTTCCAGTCAGGAGCTATGGAAAATTGGGGTCTCATCACATATAGAGAAACTTCACTGCTCTGTGATCCCAAGACCTCCTCAGCATTCGACAAACTGTGGGTCACAAAGGTGATAGGCCATGAGTTAGCACATCAGGTAACTTTTTTCTGAATTTAACTTAGATTGCTTTTTTGCAACCCTGAAAAACAAGCCACTTATATAGAGATGGTAGTTAAAAGCTAAGGCTGAAGTACAGACAATCTAAAGAGCTTTAACAGTGTTAATGTTACGCATGTAGCCAAGGGAACAAATGACTTAGAAGGGAGAAGGATTGTGAATAATAATAATAATAATAGTAATCAACGTTATTTATTAAGGTACCTTTCTGTAGTAGAATTTAGAGTGCTAGGTGAAAGCGTTTAGGGCAAATTTAGCTCTCTGTTATGCCAGTGGCAAGCTGGAGTAACTCCATTGATTTCAGATGAGTTATTCCAGATTGACATTTGTAAATGCAAGCAGAATTTAGTCCCTTAACTTAAAAAAAACAAAACAAAAAAATCCTGTCAATTCTTGCTTCCTTGTCAACTCACAAATATTTAAATTCAAAAACACTCTCAGGCTTCTTTTTATTATGGTGGCTGCATGTATTAGCGAATGTTGACTTTTCTTATTTTGAAAGCTTAAAAAATAGTAAAAAAGGAGAATAACTATGAATGTGTTTGTGAGCCAAATAGCACTGCAAATGAAGCTTTCAATTAATTCACCAAACAGATGTAGTAAGCAAGTAATAGGAGTGTAAGCTTCTCCCACGCTCTCTAACAAGATGCTGCAATGCTCATTAGAGGGTCCACTTCCAGGAGTAATAAGCCATTTCACCCTCCATGTCAATTCAAACTTTTCTTTCCTTTGATTTACAGTGTGACAGAATACAGAATAACTTTTTTTAAAAAATGCATGTAGATTCAGAAATAAAAATCCAACATTCTTATCACATTTCATGAAATTCTGGTTTTGTCCTTTTTTTGTTCTCTTCTATTTTGTTCAAGTTTTCTTTGTGTAAATCAAATTTGATCTTAATAAAGCACACTAATGTGCCTGAACTTAAGAAAAAGCTCCCTTGTTAAAAATAACAATTGCCAAGTTTCATTTTACCTTTTGTTTACTTTAGAATTTTTCTTTTAGTGGTTTGGTAATCTGGTTACTATGGAATGGTGGAACGACATTTGAACCTAAATGAAGGTTTTGTCAGATTCATGGAGTTGGTATCTATTAATGCTACATACTCAGAGCTGCAGATTGTAAGTAATATTGCTATCTTGCTAATCCTTTTTCTCTGTTGGGTTCTGTTGAAAAACAGGTCATTACCAGAAAAATACAATAAAATGTATTGTCTGCAAAAGTGTTAGCAAAGAGAGCATCTGAAGTTTAGAATAGCAATATATCTTTAGAATTAATGCCTGGTCTGTTTGCACATTTTTGCAGTAAAATTTATTCTCATTTTTCTTTGTAAACCCTATTACATCTCTCTTTCCTAAATCTAAGTAATGTTGTTCTTTTAAAAGGGATTCCGCTAAAAGCTAAGAATCTATGTGGTATATTGCATTATAGCATTTACAACAATATACTTATGGTTGAGAAGGCATTTTTCTATGGAACTTTTTTTTTCTGGAGACAAACACTTTTTTTGAAAAAAATATACTTGAGGCAAAAGCGTCTCAAATTCATTTGTGAGTTGTGAACAAATATATCTCAAAACTCTAACCTTGAATTTGCCTATTTTTTAATTCTTTCTACATAATTTCCAGACACCAGTTGTGGATTATGCTGGCACACATAATATATGCTATGTATGTAGCATAGAGAATCTATTGTAAACTATATGCATAACATTATTTAGCATATAACAACTGTTTGCTCCCCTTAGAAATTATTAGAGGCCCAATTTGCAAAATTCTTTTGTGAATTATGAACACTCAAACTGGATTCAGCCCTTCATGAACAATTCATCTTTAATTACAGCAGAGCCTATGCTCCGCTCTAATAGAGGCCAGTATTGGATCTGAACTTAGATTATGATGGTCATTTATTTTCACTGACATATTGGGGAGTTTGGATCTGAGAATTTGTATCAGATCATTTTTGTTAGGAAGTAAAATGGATTTTTTGCAAGGTTTTTTGTGCAAAGTATGCAAATTTTAGGTATTTCAAATGTGAAGCAAATATATCAGTATAGTTGGAATCTTTTCTTGCAGGAGTTGCACTTGATCATTATGCCCAGGAAGAGGTTTTTGAATGAGCTTTTCTGTATTTACATTGTAAATTATTTCTGTTCAAAGGAGTGTTTGATACATATCTATCTGTTTGATACATATCCTATCTAGAAGGTGATAATTGTCCTTGCATCCCACAGGAGGATTACTTTCAGAATGTATGTTTTGGTGCAATTGCAAGGGATTCATTAAATTCATCTCATCCAATCTCCAACCCAGCAGAAATGCCTATTCAGATAAAGGAAATGTTTGATACTGTATCCTATGACAAGGTACTGTATATCAGTTCATGAATGCAAAAAGATCTTTTGCAGCCATCACACTTGAAAGTCTAAGCAACCTGAAAGTGAGGAATTTGGAGGGAAAACTGTGAATTTTGAAGTATGACCACCAATTTCACATTGGCGCTCTACATTTTTTCTAACCTCCCATGAATGGATTTATTATGGTTCCATTTTGCTAACCCCTTGGCTCTAGTCACACAGGGTTACCCACTAATAATAACTAAGGTGAAATCCTGGCCCATGTTTGGTCTGAATACATGGGTTGTATGCAGGAGAGTTCAATAAGAATTGCATGTGTGTTTAAAACATTCTTCCCTTTATACCAGTCCATCTCGTGGTATGTTAGCCTTCCAATCCAGCAGCATTCTCCCTCCCCCTCCCCCAATGTGTAGAAGTGTTGGCCAGTGCATCAATGTAGCCACATCCTACCCCAGCTTCAACACACAGCTCTGAATTGCTGTGGATGGAACCTCGCTTTATATTACAAATAGGGTATGGATAGGATGTTTCACAGGCTTCTCGATCCTGGCCCCAACCAAGATATAGCAGAACCACCCTAATTCCTGAGCCTACTGTAGTACTCCTGTGTGGACAGTATTTGCCTCACCAAAGAGTTATGTGTAACATGCAACTTATCCTGCCGGTTGCACTACTAAAAGAACATTCTGATCTTGTTTTAGAAGAAATCATGAGTATAGAAAGCAAACACTAACGAGAACGGTGTGATTTTTTTTTTATACTAAATTACTTTCTTAACCAGTCATTGTAAGTGTGGATTCATATTGTTCATATTGTTCTGTTCTGTTTCCTGCCCTTCTTAGATCCCTTGAGATGATGTGGCAGATGAAATATCTGTTGCATTTTATTTGATATATAATATTTTACTAGGAGTAAAATGGCCAATCCAGTCACATAATCTATGGTTCTGTGGCCATGCTAACACACATGGTTGATCCTTATAAAGTATCCTTGAAGGAAAACAGGCTGCTGGATGCTCCTTATTCATTTTATTTATTTATTTTATTTTGCAGCGGCAACCAAAACTAAAGCCTACCCTAGCTTCTCAGTGTAGGCTACACTGGAAAGTTGCACCAGTTTAACTTAAACCAGTTATTGAACAAAATAGAGTTTAAATCAATAATTTTACTTTGAGTTGCTTCTTTCCATTTGACTTAACTAATTTTCAATAGATTTAAGATCATTGGAAGTAAGTGGTTCCTATATTAAAATTGGAGTGTCCACAAAGGAGTTAGCACTTTTAAAACTATATTGGTTTAAATTCACATTAAGTTGTCTACACAGGAGAGTTGCACCAGTACAAGGTCCAAGTTCTTTCTGAAACTTATAAAAGACAGGTGAAGCCTTTTTGCAGTCAACACAGTAGCCCTGTTCTTCACTAACTTCAGGCTTCCTCTGCTTTGAGGAGCTGAAGAACTGGAAACTCCAGTGCTGGGCTTCTGTTGGGGATTCCAAGAGAATAAGGTCAATAGCCAATACGTAGGTATTTAACAACTGTTTGGGAGTAAAGTTTCAATATACCCAGAGACCAAAGCAGAGGATGCTTTAAATACATATGACAGAAGTAGTAACAACATTACTTGGTTTATGGTATACGTCTATGATATTTATATTAACAATATTAAATTACAGCATCATTGATTGTTATTACCCCAAGCAATAAAATAAATTAATTTATGCAGCATTGGCATTTACTCTTTATACAGAATTCCTTCACTATGTCAGATCAGCATCTGATCCCCACTGGAATCTGATAGAATACTAATGTGAATTTGTGTGAACTCTTGATTTAAGTTTATTAATCAGTCTATTTAATAGCTGTTTAAATTAGTTAATTGCCTAAACATGCATGTACACTCTTTAGTACTAAAAAGTTAATTGGAGTTTATAAAGAATTTTGAGGTCCTTCAAATGAAAAGCTAACCAAGTGACAAGGCGTGTGTGTTTTTTGTTTTATGTCATGTCATAGAATCATAGAATACTAGGACTGGAAGGGACCTCGAGAGGTCATTGAGTCCAGTCCCCTCTCCTCATGGCAGGACCAAATACTGTCTAGACCATCCCTGATTAGACATTTATCTAACCTACTCTTAAATATCTCCAGAGATGGAGATTCCACAGCCTCCCTGGTCAATTTATTCCAGTGTTTGACTACCCTGACAGTTAGGAACTTTTTCCTAATGTCCAACCTAAACCTCCCTTGCTGCAGGTTAAGCCCTTTGCTTCTTGCTCTATCCTCAGAGGTCAAGATGAACAAGTTTTCTCCCTCCTCCTTATGACACCCTTTTAGATACCTGAAAACTGCTATCATGTCCCCCCTCAATCTTCTCTTTTTCTAAACTAAACAAACCCAATTCTTTCAGCCTTCCTTCATAGGTCATGTTCTCTAGACCTTTAATCATTCTTGTTGCTCTTCTCTGGACCCTCTCCAATCTCTCCACATCCTTCTTGAAATGCGGTGCCCAGAACTGGACACAATACTCTGCGCTGGTTAGGCCTCAGTTGGAGTAAAGTGGAAGAATGACTTCTCGTGTCTTGCTCACAACACACCTGTTAATGCATCCCAGAATCATGTTTGCTTTCTTTGCAACAGCATCACACTGCTGACTCATATTCAGCTTGTGGTCCACTATAACCCCTAGATCCCTTTCTGCCGTACTCCTTCCTAGACAGTCACTCCCATTCTGTATGTGTGAAACTGATTGTTCCTTCCTAAGTGGAGCACTTTGCATTTGTCTTCATTAAACTTCATCCTGTTTACCTCAGACCATTTCTCCAATTTGTCCAGAACATTTTGAATTATGATCCTATCCTCCAGATTAGTCGCAACCCCTCCCAGCTTGGTATCATCTGCAAACTTAATAAGCGTACTTTCTATGCCAATATCTAAATTGTTGATGAAGATATTGAAGAGAGCCGGTCCCAGAACAGACCCCTGCGGAACCCCACTTGTTATGCCTTTCCAGCAGGATTGTGAACCATTAATAACTACTCTCTGAGTGCGGTTAGCCAGCCAGTTATGCATCCACCTTATAGTAACCCCATCTAAGTTGTATTTGCCTAGTTTATTGATAAGAATATCATGCGAGACCGTATCAAATGACTTACTAAAGTCAAGGTATACCACATCCACCGCTTCTCCCTTATCCACAAGACTTGTTATCCTATCAAAGAAAGCTATCAGATTGGTTTGACATGATTTGTTCTTCACAAATCCATGCTGGCTGTTCCCTATCACCTTGCCACCTTCCAAGCGTTTACCCATGATTTCCTTAATCGCTTGCTCCATTATCTTCGCTGGCACAGAAGTTAAACTAACTGGTCTGTAGTTTCCTGGGTTGTTCTTTTTTCCCTTTTTATAAATGGGCACTATATTTGCCCTTTTCCAGTCTTCTGGAATCTCTCCTGTCTCCCATGATTTTCCAAAGATGATAGCTAGAGGCTCAGATACCTCCTCTATCAGCTCCTTGAGTATTCTAGGATGCATTTCATCAGGCCCTAGTGACTTGCAGGCATCTAACTTTTCTAGGTGATTTTTAACGTGTTCTTTTTTTATTTTATCTTCTAAACCTACCCCCCCTTCCCACTAGCATTCACTATGTTAGGCATTCCTTCAGACTTCTCGGTGAAGTCCGAAACAAAGAAGTCATTAAGCATCTCTGCCATTTCCAAGTTTCCTGTTACTGTTTCTCCCTCCTCACTGAGCAGTGGGCCTACCCTGTCCTTGGTCTTCCTCTGGCTTCTAATGTAGTTATAAAAAGTCTTCTTGTTTCCCTTTATTCCCGTAGCTAGTTTTCTTTCTTTCTTTCTTCCCGTACAATGTCATTGTAGAACCATCTTAATTATAAGATTAACCAGAGTCAATATGGCTGTGTACAGATACACGAGGAAGATTTTTAATCCCTGTTATTGTAATATAGCTGTTCTTTTGTCTAAAATCCAGAGTCAGTGAGTATGTCTGTAACAAGAATCCATTTGCTGGTACTGAAAATTTGTCATTAATGACTTTTGGGTGTTTGCAGTTTTTTGTCTGTAGAATCCACTGTCAGATACAAAATTACAGAACTTGGTTATTATCAGTAGAGACAATTCAACTTTCTTTGGGATGCGGGGGATACCCTTTCACATTATATGAGAGCACTGAAATCAGACAGTGGCAAAAACTATATTACAAATGCATTTCAACACCTCTGTGCTATGCTAACTACCAGTGACCTGACCCCCCAGAATCCAATAGGTCTAGGGTTGCCAGGTGTCCGGTTTTGAACCAGACAGTCCGGTATTTGAGCTTTCTGTCTGGGAAACAAATTGAGAAAACACCAGACATATAAATGTCTGGTATTTTCTAATTAATTTTTTATTATTCTTATGAGTATCAGTACGTAGTTGTGTACTGCCTGGCTGGTAGACATGCTCACACTGCATGAGTGTGTCTACCAGCCAGGCAGTATGCAACTACACAGTAGAGAGGAGGGGGGGCAGAGCCAGGGCAGGATGGAATCCTCGGGGCCGGACTCACCTGTGAGCCCCGCTGGGACCGTGTGCGGGACGGGCAGTACCCCGGGATCTGCGTGCGCCCGGGCCAGCCCTGCTCCCCGCTGACCAGTTCTCCTCCCCCCCCCCCACCCCCTTCCAGCCAGCCCTGCTTCCCGCCAGCCGGTTCCTTCACCTGATCTCCCCCGGCCAGTCCCGCTCCCCCCCAACCCCGTCCCAGCCAGTCCTGCTTCTTGCTGGCCATTCCCCCCCTACACACACACCTCCTCCCAGCAAGCCCTGCTCCCCTCCCAGCCGGTCCCCACCCCCATCCGAGATCAAGTGTGTCTGGTATATTTTTGAAATCATCTGGGAACCCTAAATAGGTCTCCATGGTAGCTGTTACATTTCAGCATGCTCCAAAGAGACGACAAGTATGTCTTTGGGCATCATGTCTTGAATACCCATTTTCACCTGGCTAACGAAAATATTCAGTACATATATCTGAAGCAATTGTTCCATTCATACCATGTTAGCAATACACTTTAAGCTCTTAATTTAACCATCACTGACTAAACAACACATGAGTAAAGGAATGCAATATAAAATAATTTATTTGAATATTTGCTATTTTCCTATTTTAGAGAGCTTGTATTTTGCAGATGCTCAAAGATTTCCTATTGGAGGAGGTGTTCCAAAAAGGAATAATTCACTACTTGAAGACATACAGCTACACAAATGCAAAAAATGATGACTTGTGGAACAGCATGGCCAATGCACGTTCTGTTCGTTGCTGAAATATGTTATACTAGCAGACTTACCTGGCATTGCCTGAGTCTTTCAGGGAGGGCCTTGGCCCTTGAGGATGTGGGGGGAGGGTGCAAGAGTTGGGGGCCAAGGGCCTAGTCTCTCTTCTCCCTCTCCCGGTCACCCTCCCAGCCTGCTTGGGGCCTGTTCTCTCCCCTCACCCCCAAGGCATTGTGGCCAAGGGCCAGAGGGAGGGAAAGGGTTTGGGGCAAGGGAGCTACTCACCAGTGTGCTGGCTGGCAAGTGACAGAGCACCAGCCCTGTTGGCCACTCCCTTGGTGGTGCCCCCAATGGACACTCTGCATATTAGCTCTCCCCTGCAGGTTTGCTGCCCACAGTGGCCACTTTCCTTATTGCATCCCTCCAGAAGCAGCCTCTCCCTTTGCATGTTATAGAAAACTGTCCCTTTGCCAGGGCTTCCATTTCTCCTGGCATAACCAAACTCTGACCTTGCTTTAAGTTAGGAGAAGAGGAAGTTGAATACCAAATTTGGTGTCCCTGGTTCTTACCATTTAGGAGGAGTTCTTGAACAAATGGACTTGCAGACAGACAGACTCTTTCTTTTTTTATTTATATATAAATAATAACCATGTGTGTAGTAGTTGCAAATAGGGAATTCGGATTTTTATGTGCAGTTTATAGAGGAGTGTATTAGTGATTACAGTGCAAACTATTCTTTTTTAGTTGCCGTCACAAAAACTACATTAAAATTACCAGTATGAATTTATTTAAGCTGAACCCTTCTCCCCCAGCACATTCCAAATAGGCGGACCAGTATGTGAGTTCCTTACAGATTCAGGGGAACCTGGAGCTCATTGCATGTAGGGGACCTATGCCTACAACTCTCTTGGTGTCTTAGCCCCAGTCCAGCAAAGTTCAGGCTTACCTTTAAGATCACAAGAAGTCTCATTTCACCATGCTTAAAGCTATATGCTTATACATTATGTTGAACTGGGGCCAAAATTTCCTTCAAATTAAGCAGACATGCCATTTATTTGGGTGTTAACTAGAGGGTCTACTGTATATGTATAGTATTTTTAAAAGGTCTTAAAGTTAGATTCCCCCCCTCCCCCCTTTACTAGTGATAAGAGCACAAATTTAACATGACAAAAATTTAATATATAGATATGTTGTTTGTCATTGGTAAATTTATCCTTGTACAAACATACCTACTAAATATGCTCAAATGAGACCGTAAGAAGCATTGGTGAGGATGTGTCATTAGTAGCCTTTTGTTTAGTGAGTAAATTTGTAACTTCAAATTTATTAAGTTACTTGATTGGTCTCTCTGATTTTTTTTTTTTTTTTTTTTTTTTTTTTAAATGAACTCTTCTGAAACCATGTTAAATATGTTAGGATTCACCTTTCTTTTATGTTTTACAGACATGTTCTGAAAGTGATTTCTCTTCTGGCAACTTTTGCTATACAGCTTCCAGGCCCCTTGGCAACACAGTAAGTAAATTATTGGAAGGTAAAGCCTTGGACTGACAAGATGGCCAACTGCTGATTGTAGGGCTCAGAAAACAAAACTTGCATCTCCAGCCTTCAGACTGGCAACTGCTCAGCTTGTCCTTGACTTGATGCACTCAGACTCTGGAGAAAGTAGTTCTAGATATGCTGCATTTACTAAATGCATATCCTGGATCTAAACTGTAGTGCAGTGGAGCTTGTCACTTGCTTTATTCACTAGAGATATGTTTGCCATGAGGAAGAGTGAATTAAAAAAACAAAAAAGAGACAAATTAGAAGAAAGGAATGGCTTTGAATGTCACTTGCTAGACAATAGATTATTGGTCAATTGGACTTTTTCTGAATTATGTTATTGCATACTCCATTTTTATTCTGGAATATTCCAGAAATACACAGGTGTCTGAGCACAGATTGGCCACAATGCATCCAAGAATCTGATCCAAATTGAGGTTTATGACCTTACACAGCACCTTTGAAATTAAGCTATTCATTACTTGCAGCTAGGTATATTGTGACAGGAAGCATATGGTACAGCCAGGAATGGAACACAGTTCTAGTGTCTCCCAGTTCTACATTTAACCCTGGTCTACAATATGAGGTTAAGTCGAAGTAAGCTGTGTTAGGTCGATTTTATAATGAATGTGTCTACACCACCAAGTACTTTCTACTGACCTACGGGGTTTTTTTTAAATCAACAAATATACTGCCCCTTGACAAGAGGCTTGGCACTAAATTTGACCTTTCTGGG
This sequence comes from Pelochelys cantorii, assembly GCA_032595735.1. Classification (NCBI taxonomy): domain Eukaryota; kingdom Metazoa; phylum Chordata; order Testudines; family Trionychidae; genus Pelochelys; species Pelochelys cantorii. Next base: position 61,734,395 of record CM064330.1, read on the forward strand.
TCAAATTTGGAGTAGTGTAGACAAGCACTAGGCATGATATTAGAAACACATATATATTCAGATTTAGCCCAAAAAAACACCCTCTGTCTTTGGGGAGCAGAGAAGATGGACTGGGAAATCTGTGCTTCCCAAAGATCTTTTTACAATTCATATGCACATACCTGTACTGGCTTTCTGGCGGTAAAGTTTGCTGCTATTATTTGTTAAATGGATGTCGTGTACCAGGACCACTGTGGTTTCTTGAGTGGCCTGGAAACATTCAATCCTGGCTAGCTCCCAGAATCAGAAGGCAAACCAGAGTCTATCAGATTGTCAGCGCTGGTTATCTGGCCTGCAAGCTCAATGTGCATAGATTTATTTGGGGGGATACTTTAGAGTGTGTCATTGTCTGTGGTCATTTCAGTTCGGTCATATGGGAAAACTTATGGAGATCAAAGAGATGATGAACACTTGGACGCTTCAGAAAGGGATCCCACTGGTTCTTGTTAAATGTGAAGGGAAGACCCTAAGATTGCGACAGGAGCGCTTCCTTAAGGGTGTTTTTGAAGAAGACCCTGAATGGGCTAATTTGCAGTCAAGGTATCCACACTTACCTTACTTTGGTAATACTACTTATGTGGTGTTTGTTCTGTTGCTGCAGCTTCCAGTACAAGAAGAGGGATTTGATATTCTGGTAGCTTGATTTTTCATTATTGCTTTCTAATACACTTAGGTCAGCTGAGGCAGGAGGTAAGTTTATCAATAGATGACATGAAGTATATGTATGAGGCATAGAACATGATGCCTGGTGAACCATCTGTTCATTGTAAGTGTTACTGCTGACTTGACAAGGATGGACAACGGATGTCCACTTTCTTGGTTACTAGCATGGAACTAATCAGCAGCTGTCTGTAAGGGCAGAGGTAAAATGTTACAGGAATCTATACTATTATAAAAGCAGAGGTGTCTGTCATGCCATCTGTCACAGAGAACCTTTGAGAAAACGGTGGAAGACTTGAAGAGTTAGGATAGAGTAGGATAGGGTGGGCTGGGCTGGTAGCTTCCATTTCCTCCTACTTCCCATCCCCAAACCAAAGTGGCACGTGAGGCTTGAAAGCAGCACAATGGGGCATGCAGGAGATTCAGGTGGCTTTCAGTGAGTTAGTGGGTGAGCTGTGTGATGGCAGAGCAGGGGAGGGAAGAATAGGATGAGAACTACAGGAAGAGAAAATGCTGAGTAGATTGAGGACTGGGAGAAAGAGGGAACAAAGAGAGGCGATAAGAACAGCATATAATACAAGGCCAAAGAATCCAGTAAGAGGCACTCGCATAGACCCCAGGACAGGCAGGAGCAAGTCAGGTCTACCATCACAATGGGATGGGTAATGCTAGTATATATAAAGGGAAATTCTGTAGAAGACTTAACCAAAGGAACAGGATGGCAATGAAAAGTAAAATGTGTTCTCGGTTGGTAGGGTACTGGAGGTAGGATGAGGTAGTGGAGGTAGGATGATCCTTCCATAAGACACAGGATCATGCACTTAATAGCCAATGGGGGAAATAAGTGGTCCTCTAGTATTTTACAATATGCAGATTTCCTTTATATAAGTGTGTAGAATGCAATTTCAAACCTAGATAGGAAAGTGGTCTTTCATTGAGAGGGCGGGTACCTCTGTTAGTGCTGGCGTGTACTTGCTCGTAATTATACCAAGATTAACATTTTCAGCACTCAGTCTCATTCTCCATTGCTCTCTAGTTTACGGTTAGACAGATACAAATAAAACAAATCAGTCTTCTTACGTGGAAGTAAATGCCTCTCTTGTATCTTTTTCTTTATCTCACAGGTATTTTTAGCATATCCCACTCACGTACATCACCAGCAGCTCTGACACTGTTCACAGACACATATTAAAAATGAAGACAGGTAATGAAGTCTGATTGCTGGTTTTGTAATTAGTGAATTGATTGCCTTAACAATGGGTTGACTTTTACTAATCAAGTAAAAGAAATAAATTTCCTAACCACATTTTTTTGCATATTTGTTGGGACCCCTTTTTGTTCTCTTCTTTATATTACTTCCCTTTCCTGCTTTGCCATGCCCTAAGATAGTGGGCAGACCTGTATGTTACTGTACAGATTAATGTATGAAGTGGAGAGGTGCTGCTAACATTATCGATAAAACATACAAATGACTTTAGGAACTGAATTTAATTCCTAGAGTTTCTTCTGAATAATACATGCAAATACTAACTTTTTTTATTATCACTGCCAACATTGGAAAATTATTCCAGACAGGGACAGATAAAATTAAAAAAAAAAAAAACATTGAGAGAGCATTTAGTGCTTGGGAAGGGTTCTGTACCAGCAGTGGAAACTCTTCCATGCTGCCTCTGGCCAGCTAGTGTGCAAGGAACTCAGACTTGGATGGATTGTGTTACCTTGTTTGTCCCAAGCCTGCTCTCTTTGCTGAGAAATGGACAGAGAACACCAGCCAATTTCACAAAAGGCATCAAGCAGCTACAAAATGGCAACAGCTATTAGTCTAGCAGCCTAAACAGGATTTGATCCAGCAATGTAAAGAGAAGAAAAAGGACCTGTCTCCCATTACCAATCCCATAAATACCACTGGTTTCTCAACCTGTTGAAATATTTTCAATATAAACTATTTGTCTATGTGGCATATTCATTCACACTGAAGGGATATATATTTTAATGCGCACTAGAGAGGTGCCCTAAAAGTTCCTAATGTAGTACTGTTTGAAAATGGACTACATTGATGTGCGCTAGGGAATTTTTAGTGCAAGCCAACAGAGTCCACTTGGGCCAGCTGATGCACTTCAGGCCAGCATATACAAGAGTTTACATTCCTCTAGTGTGGACTAGGGATGTTAGTGTGTAGTTGGTTACATGATTAACTGATAAGCATGGGTTTACTGGTTAATCCTACCAACTACATGCAGCCCCCTCCCTTGCTGCCTCTCTATCACTTGTTGTCCCCGTCCCCCGCCTGCCCCCTCCCACAGAGGCAGCAGTAAGGGGGTGGAAGGCAGGAGTCAGCTTTCAAGCTGACTCCCCACATGTATCAGCTCCCATGGAGCTGTTTGGCCCCCATGCTGCTGCCTCTTTAACAGAGGCAGTGTGAGGGGGAGGGGCAGGTAGGAGCCAGTGCTCAAGGGAAGTACTCTCAGATCAGTTCTCTCAAACCAGTTCTCTCTCCCACTGGCTTCTGCCTGTCCCTCTCCCCCGTGTGTAAACGTGTAACCGCTAATTTTTTTCAGCAGTTACACGTTTACACAAATAAAGGATAGTTAACAGCCATCATGTGGACTAATGCACTGTGTAGACAGTACCCGAAAATAAAAGCTATGAGGATTTCCGGTTAACAAATCACTTTCTAAATCCTTTTTCAGGTATCTTCTCAGTATATCGCACAGTTTCCCAGGTGAAACCACTGACAGGTGTAATGCTTGCTTGTTCCTTCATTTTAATTTTTGATATGCAGTTAAAAAATAAATTTCCACGTGAAATCTCTCCCAGTCAGACACTCTAGAACTGGAAGGAGAGGTCACCTGGATTAAATTCAATGTGGACATGAATGGCTATTACATTGTGCACTATGAAGGGACTGGCTGGAACAACATCATTAAACTGTTAAATCAGAACCACACCCTTTTCAGCTGCGCTTGGCAGTAGGGTCAGTTTTTCATGTGCCTGAGAGACCCTCCTCTTGAAAACTGGACAGAGTCAGAACCAGGTCTATTCAAACTTAATTTTTAGTACCATTTTGTGTGAAGTGAGTCCAGAAATCAAAGACACAGAATTCATTTTCTGAACATAGCGCTGACTCTCTTCTCCAGGCTGAAAGGAGCAGCAAAGTATTTAATTATAGTTAACAGCAAGAGAAACTGTGCAAAAGCTAAAAGAATAAACATTTCCCAGATTTCCTAGGGTATGCATAACACTAAACCTGGTGCTTCTTGAACAAAATAGACTCCCTCATAGGTGTGCAGAGTACAGAGAGACTGAGGGGAAATAGTTTGGCTTTTGCTTCGTTACCTTTCTTTTAATTTCACTGAAGGTAATTACCAGCATGTGGTGATGGTATGGGCTCATTGCTCTTTCTCATAAAGACACCACTTTCTTTTAATCTTCTTAGAAGATTTTTCTTGGGAAAAATAAAATAACCCATCCCTACAGGAAACAATATTTTGAACCACAGGTTTCTGTGTCTAAAAACTAATTTGAGAGAGGCTAGCAGTCAGTTTCATGCACTATTTTAATGGCACATGCTTGCTTGAATAATTTCCTAGGGAGACAGCAATAAGACACTAGTGAGGTCACAACTGGAGTATTGTGTACAATACCGGCCCTTCTCCGCCCCCCCCCCCCCGCATTATAGAAATGATGTGGACGCATTGGAGAAAGTCCCATGAAGGGCAACAAAAATGATTAGGAGGCTGGAGCGCATAACTTATGAAGAGAGGCTGAAGGATTTGGGCTTATTTAGTCTACAGAAGAGTGAGGGAGGGATGTGATAGCAGTTTTTAACTACCTGAAGGGGGTTCCAAAGAGGATTGAGAGAGGCTGTACTCAGGAGTGAAAGATAACAGAACAGGGAGCAATGGTCTCAAGCTGCAGTGGGGGAGGTCTAGATTGGATATTAGGAAAAACTCTTTTACTAGAAGGGTGGTGAAGCACTGGAATGATTTACCTAGGGAGATATTGGAATCTGCATCCCTCGAGGTCTTTAAGTCCTGGCTTGACAAAGCCCTGGCTAGGATTATTTAGTTGGGATTGGTCCTGCTATGGGCAGGGGGTTGGACTTGATGACCTCCTGAGGTCTCTTCCAGCCCTATCATTCTATGAAGGCATTTTGAGAGAGCTGGGTAAGACACCCTTCAGTCCCCACGTTTGCACACAGAACTCATAGCTTATTGTGGCATTTTATTGAGGAGGTATCTGAGCCTTTAGCTATCATCTTTGAAAAATCATGGAGGTCGGGAAAGATTCCAGAAGACTATAGAAAGGGAAATAAGAACAATCCAGGAAACTACAGACCAGTCAGTTTAACTTCTGAGCCAGGAAAGATAATTGCGCAGTTAAGGAATTCATCTGCAAACATCTGGAAGAAAATAAAGTGGTAGCCAGGAAAGATAATTGCGCAGTTAAGGAATTCATCTGCAAACATCTGGAAGAAAATAAAGTGGTAGCAACAGTCAGCACTAAGAACAAATCATGTCAAACCAATCTGATAGCTTTCTTTGATAGGATAACAAGCCTTGTGGATAAGAGAGAAGTCGTGAACACGGTATACCTAGACTTTAGTAAGGCATTTGATATGGTCTTGCATGACCTTCATATCAATAATCCAGGCAAATACAACTTAGATGGGGCTACTATAAGGTGGTTGCATAACTGGCTGGATAACCATTTCAGAGAGTAGTTATGAATGGTTCACAGTCATGCTGGAAGGGCTTAACAAGTGGGGTTCTGCAGCAGTCTCTTTTGGGACTGGTTCTATTCAATATCTTCATCAGCTATTTAGATGACAGCATAGAGAGTACACTTATTAAGTTTGCAGATGATACCAAGCTGGAAGGGGTTGCAAGTGTTTTGAAGAATAGGGTCATAATTCAAAATGATCTGGACAAACTGGAGAAATGTTCTGAGGTAAATAGGATGAAATTTAATGACAAATGTAAAGTACTCAACTTAGGAAAGAACAATCAGTTTCGCACATACAGAATAGGAAGCAGTACTGCAGAAAGGCATCTAAGGGTCATAGTGGACCACAAGCTAAATATGAGTCAACAGTGGGACACTTGCAAAAAAAGCAAACTTGATTCTGGGATGCATTAACAGGAGTGTTCTGAGCAACCCTGGGGCTGTTGCTACACTTCAAAGTGGAGGTACCCTTATTGACTAATACAATAATCAATGCAAATTGCATTGACTATTTGATTAGCCCATTAATCTAAATTTAACAACCCTGAATGGTGGCATGAAATTCTTTACCTGTTCTTGCTGCTTCTTGCTCCAAAAACTTCTTTCAGAAGTGCAGAACTCTATCTTTTACGGTTTAGACAAGAAAAGGAAATACATATAATAAAAAAATCTAAAGTACAGGTAGAACTGTGTTCTCATATGTGTAGAACTAAGGATGCTGTTATAAAATAAGCATTAATTCTTGAAACATATAGATCGAGTTAGTATATGCATCACCTGAAGTGTTAGTGGAGAAGTCATCTTTATTGCTGTGCTGTTTCAATGGGCAAAATGGAATTTGCAGAACTTCATGAACATGACATCTTTTCTTGGCAAAGTGCATGAAGACAGTGCAGAATTATACTTGGAGTGAGTCACAAGAGCTCACATAATAATCCCTTTGTTGGTCTTAATTATTTTGAATGTTCTTTCTAAGGCTGTACTGTGGCATTGGGCAACCAAGGATAGTGAGTCAGCTGCCTTCATCTCAGTGGGTTGCAGGATTGAAATCAGGCATGTGCACTAACCATGCACATAGAATAAATCATAGAATATTAGAACTGGAGGGGACTCGGGAGGTCATAAAGTCCACTCCCCAGCCCTCATGGCAGGAACAAGTGCCAGCTAGATCAGGAGTGGGCAATAATTTTTGCCAGGGGGCCATTTCAAGATTTTGGAAAATGGTCGAGGGCCACATTTTTCCGATATATTAATGGAGGAGGTGCGGGTTCTGAGGTGGAGTTTGGGTGCAGAAGGGAGCTTGGGGTAAGGGATTGGGGTGCAGGAGGGAGAGTGAGGTCTGGGAGGAAGTTTGGGTGAAGGAGGTAATTGTGACCTAGGGCAGGGGACTGGAGTGCAGGGGTTTGGTTTGTGACCGAGGGGAGGGGACTGGAGTGTAGGACTTTGGGTTGTAACCTAGGGTAGGAGGGGATTGTGATCTGGGGCAAGCGATTGAGGTGCCAGACCTGGAAGGGGGTATGGGTGCAGAAAGGGGGAAAAGGGTTTGGGTCTGTTGAGTGGAGGGGCAAAGGGTTGGGGAAGACAGGGATTGGGATGCCAGAGGCAGGCTCTGGCAGGAGATTTACCACCCAGCAGTCCAACCTGCCTGCCTGCCTGCAGAGCTTAAAATGTTTCTCAGCCAGCCTGCCTGCCCTGCGCCTGCACAGGCTTGCACAGCCATGTGTTTGTGAATAACTGAGCCGGCGGAGAGCGGGGCATGGTGCTTTGTGTGCTGCCTGTTATTCAAACAGGCAGCTGCCATTGGCCAGTTTCTGACCAGAAGCCAGCTAATGGGATTGTCCTGGGGGTGGGAGTTACACCTGAAGTCTTCCCCCTTCCCTTCCAGGCTCACAGTTTTAAAAGAGAAACAGCCCTGCAGATTCTTTTCTGAGTGGTCTGTGGGGCAAACAGGGGAGCCTGCCTGAGGCTCGCCGCCGTGTCTGCATGGCTGCTGGGGAGGCCCAGAGCAGTGGTGTGTGGCTGCCTGGGAGTGGTGAATGAGAGTCCTGGTGCGCAGCTGCTGAATGGGATAGAAGGGGGGGGGGCGAGCGTCCTGGCACATGACTTCCTGGGGGAGCCAAAAGCCTGGGGGTGTTGGCAGGGCAGTGGGGCCTGCAGCAGGTGGGGAGCCAACTGGGAGGCCAGCGGGCCAGGACAGAGCTGGGGGGCTGGGGGATAGAGGCGCCAGAAATGACCTCCCCTGGTCTGGCAAAATCCTTCATCCAGGACTGGTCAGGTCCCAAGGGTGCCGGAACAGGGAGGTTCAACCTGTAGTTTAAAACTGCTATCACGTCCCCTCTCAGTCTTTTCTTTTCTAAACTAAACAAAACCAGTTCTTTCAGTTTTCCCTCATACATTAATACATGGCATGCTGAGTACAAGTAGAACAAGTAGAAATGCTTTAGTCATTCATATATCAATAGAACTGTCATCAATCAACTTCAAATAATAAAAAAAAAACCATTTACACTTACTTTACAATATCAAATCTCTGCCCAGCCTCTTTGCTGCCTCCTCTCCCGTGTGTGTCCATTCCTGCTCCTCCCAGCACTTCTGGAGTGCCACGAATTTGCTGATTCGCACCCTGTCCCCACTCCTTCCCTTCCTCTCAGAGCTTGAACACCATGGCTCAGCTGATTCATGGCACTGCAGAAGTGCTGGAAGGGATGGGGAGGAATCATGGGGCTCCCAGTGCATGAGAGGCAAGGGGGAAAGGCGCAAGGAAAAGGTGTGAGGGCCAAATATGCAGCCCCTGGGCCGCAGTTTTCCACCGCTGTTATTCTGACTAACTCAAACTGCTTTGGTGCATTGTGGAAGAAAGCCTGATATCCTTGGTTGTAGAGGGTTTTTTTTAGCTATCAAGTCTCTGATCGTTTGGGAGAAGCCATGAACATTAGTGAATCTAACAGTTAGTCAGTTGTACTCCACTCACTATAGCTACAGCCTTCAGAAGTCATGCTCCAACCCTGCTCTGGTGTCTACACCCAAATGCTGCTTTGGCTGAATTCTTTGTAACTGTTCACTCTCTCTCTTGTTCTTTGGGCACCTCCTGGCAGATAATTTTTAAACTATCAGTGAAGGCTGTTCACCCTCTAGAATGCTCAGTAGACTAATGAGGCCACGGCATGTAAGGAGATGGTGCAAGGCTTTAAGAGGGGGAAGTGGTGATTGATGACAATGGAAGATTTGTTGTTCTTGACTCCATGGAGGGTCCTGGGAATAATTTTGGTTAAGTTGTATGGAGAATTTTAAGGAGTATCTGCTTAACTGTGGAGTATCTGCTTGACATATGTAGGGCTCACTAATTATCTGACCACCTATTTTTGTTTATCTGACCCAAATAATTGAAGATGACATTTCATGCTTTCTGTTAAGTAATGCCACATAGATTCTACATCAAAAGACAGGATGTATGGCACAAAGCAAAACCACAAAGCATTGAAAACTAGGTCAGGCAGTCATATCTGATATCCAGTTTAATAAAAAATTCTATTTCTGTATTTTTTTACCCATAAACTCAAAGCACTTCAGAATTGTCATCCTCAGAACATCCTAAGCAACAGGAAAGTTTTAGTGTTAGATCTGGAGAGCTTCAAAGATCAGAGAAAAATTGCTCTGGTCCTAAAGGTCTTCCAATAATTATCCTCACATTGAAGATGCAAAAACTTACACACAGACTTGGATTAAATGATTTGCTTAAAGTTGCATAGTTATTGCCTTGTCCGGTGTACATTAAAGTCAAACTAACTTTAGTGGGCAGTGGACCAGAATCTTAAGCAGGAGCAGAACTGGGAATATGGCCCAGTATACCTGGTTTATAACCCATAGCTCTTTTGACAGGGCAAAGTGAAACAGAGACATGGTGCTGAGAAGTACAGACCTATAGACTGTGCACATTTTGAGCTTGTGTTTATTTTTTTCTTCAGTGCAGGAAGGTTATCACTGGACACAGCCCTTGATCTGACGCAGTATCTCCGACATGAATCCAATAATGCAGTACTTCTGCAAGGCCTGAGCTACCTGGAAATGTTCTACCACATGATGGAGAGAGAAAATATTTCTGACATCACACAAAACCTTAAGGTCTGTTTTTAATTTGGAAAAAAAAATTTTTTTTTAAACAATTGAGACACATGAGATGGATGCTCAATTAGTATTCAGAGGGTGTTGTCCTTCTCCTCTTGAGAGATTAAAAAGAGAAGGAAATATCTTCAAATACCTGAAGGATTCCAATTATTAACTAGCCAGGTTCTAACCACCACATTCCACTGTCTTATCATTCTGCACTTTTTCAACTTGTGCACTAATAGTCCACAGCTGTGGTTTCTCCTGCTCTTCTGCAAGCTGGTCTTACTCATGTTGCAGCTGCAGAATGAGTGGCATAACATCAGGGCTTGCATTCCAGTGCCACCTGACTAATAGGAGCAGGAAAGCTCATTACTTTCCTTCCTTAACTCTCACCTGTGTTAAGCCAATATAGACTGTAAGCTCCTTGAGGCGGCAATATATGAATAATTTCTCTGTCCTTTGTGTGGGGAGGGAGACATAGCGTCCCTATTCACTTTGCATGAAGACCCATAATCATGATTAAAAACTGGATTGTTGCCAGGTATGCTTAGGTTCGTTAAGCAGAACTGCACTCATCAGATGTTTTTAAATGTGAGTATAGCTAGCTCAGCTGTGGGCGCACTGTGGACATGCATTGTTAAAAAAGTCAGAAAAAGCATGTTGGAAGTATATATCATTGCAGATTTGAGCGTGACTTCTGAATACTGCAGCTGTAATGAGTGGAGTCAACTGAGTAATTGTTGAAAAGTGGATTTATATACCTACCTGTGATTTGCTCTCTCTACAGCAGTACATTCTGCAGCATTTTAAGCCAGTGATTGACAGGCAGATGTGGCATGATGAGGGCTCCATCTCTGACAGAATACTACGTTCTGATCTCCTGAGGCTTGCCTATGAGCTACAATATTCTCCCTGTATCAAGAAGGCAAATGAGCTTTTCAGCCAGTGGATGGAATCTGGTGGGACGTTAAAGTAAATGACTTACCAGCTTTTTAACATTCCTTTTCACGTAGGCATCCTGTACTGGGGATTTAGTTTGCCTTTCTAGCAAAGATTTTGCAGGAACATTGGAATAGAAACTTTTGGTCATCTGGAAGAAGGGAAAAGTCCTGAGTAACCTTTTCCTATAGTATGTTTGTGTGACTTACAATGTAGTATCAACAAATAGGTTAATTTGTGTTAAATACTTTTCTGCTGCTTGCTCCTTTCTATTGACTTTACTTACTGTTCTTTCTCTCCTGCTTTTTCAGTGCAGTCTGGACCTCTGGATTACTCAGTTATCCTGACTTGAAAGAGCCACATATCCATATAACTAAAAGAAAATCAAAGTTTATAACTCAGCTGTCCAGTCCTGAACTGATGGAATAGTAGAGATGCACCACCACATTAGTAACTCAAGGCGGCGCTGTGCCTCAGGCACAGTGCTTGTTAGAGATCCCAGGGGAGGGGGTTCCACTGCAGCATCCTTTATGAGAGTGCAGTATACAAAATCTAGCTTGAATAGTTCCATTGGATACAGCAGTGGACATGTTGGACCCAACCCCTCCTTATCCACTTTAGAGAACAAAGCTCTGGCTCTGGGCTAGTCTTGTGCATTCAGAAACTTGAGTGAGTGCAAGGTTTACTATTGTTCCCAACTCCTGCATGGATGTGCAAGAAGGGAGGCTCATTATGTAGTCTTCCTCTCCCCTCTTGCAACCTCCAAGGGCAGAATATAATTGTGCTCTTACCATTCTTGACTTTACTGCTCTAGGTGGGACAAAAAAAATTCCACAGGCATGGCACTATGGTAAATAATTACTAAATCTATCTAGCCAGGTATTTACAGCCCGCAACATCACAGTGCATGAGCACCATACACTATAAGCAGTTGTAAATGTGTAAATGAAGGGGCTGGGCTAGGGGCAGCCAGACGCTGCTCCCCCCAGCCCTTTCTGCTGTGCAGAACTGCGCTCCAGCAGCGATTTAAAGGGCCCGGGGCTTTGGCCATCACCACTGCCACAGTAGCAGCAGCAGCCAGGTGGGTCCTTTGAATCGCTGGGCCCTGGGTTAATTTGCCCCTTTGCCCTTCTACCCCCCCCCCCCCCCCGGCATCTCTTTCCTGGGAAGACATAGGATGACAGAAAAAGTGAAAAGTGCACTTCTGCTTTCTGGAGTGTTATTCAAGGTGGAAACATGTCTTGACTAAAAATATGTGAAATATTTACAATGTATTATAAAATGCTCCAAATTCTAGGCATTTTCTTCTTTACAAATCCTAAACTGGCCCTGCTTTCATGGAAAATCTTTTCAATCTTTCAGGAAAAAACTGGCCCAAATTGTTTTAAGATGGTAACGTGAGCATGTCTGACTTTTCACATTTTTGCAACCAAATTATTTTCTTGTGAAATTTCAGGGGCATGAAAATGGGCAGAAAAAAAAATGCAGAAAATACTGCACAGCCTTAAAATTGACCATGACTGTATCTTTCGGTGCAGCTTTATGGGAGGGTATTGGGAAAGATAAATTGCAAACAGACTTGGTATATGATTCTGCTATTGTACATCTGTGTAGACAGAAAGTAAGAGCTAAACAGAGCTAAAAAAAAGTTATTTGACCCTCCTTATCTTTCCCCTCCTTTGTTTGGTGCCACAGCCTTACTACAGATGTTCTAAAGACAGTCTACTCAGTTGGAGCACAGACAATGGCAGGGTGGAATTATCTACTGAAGCAGTATAGTCTGTCAATGTCAGGAGCAGAAAAGAACAAAATTCTGTATGCTTTGACAATCAGCAGGCATTGTGAGAAACTGACAAAGTAAGACTTGTCTTTGCTCATTATTAAATACAAAACAGTGCCAAGTTCCTTTACCAACGCGTTATGGAAGCATGACGCTGAACAGCAGTGGAAAATGAGTTGAAAATGTGGAACTGTATATTTTTATTTGCTTCTTCCCCTTCCTAATAATTACTGATGGGATGATACTATAAGGGATCTTAGTACTTGTCTACACTGCCACTTGACTGACCACCTACTTTCCAAGTGCAACAAGTTACAGTGCTGTAAAGTGCCAGTGTAAGCAGGCTCCCACCACTGTTATCTACTCCCCTCATGGAGATGTTTTATCTACAGTGCTGGGAGAGCTCTTTCACATTGTTGGTACTGTAACCACGCTGCTGCATTAAATTGTTGCCGTGGCTGTGCTTTAAACTTAAAGATGTGAAAAGCCATTGGAAAGCAACTCTTGAAGATCGTATGTATGCAGTACATACAACAAAATTCAAGTATTTTGAAGTGTATTTTGTTCTGAAAAGTGACCATGTAAGAATTGTTCTCACTTCAGAGACATGTTTCCTGTTTTTACTCGTGTTCCAGTACTTTAGTGACTAAAACAAATGTTTGTTAACATTCCAGTGCTAATTCTGCTCTAGGAGAGTAAGTTGGATTCTATTCTGGCTTGTATATCACCAATGTGACTGAATGGCCATAGACTCCACCAGGATGTTCAGATACCATTCATTCCGGGTTGGGAATTAAAATAAGCCATTTTACATTGTAAATTGAGAAAATTTGACCTGGAAATTACTGAACAACCAAACATTTTCTTACAAAATAGTAGAGCCTCATTTTATGTGATGATTTTGCACCCTACCATACTGTTAGGATTTATGCAGAAGCCCTTTTGGAAATCAATGAAGAGTTTTGCCTTCTTGTCAGTGATAGTTACTTCTATAATGCAAAAACATTGTAGTAGCCCTGCTTAGTTAACTTGCAAGTTGATATTTAAAGCACTGAATTGTCATCCTGTTCATTATTTTCCAGACTCCTATTTTATAATTAGTTCCCATGTTTGAATATCAAAAGGAAATGTGTGCTAAGTAGTGGTGTCCTAGAAAGTGACCAATCTGTTTTAATCTTTTCAGGTTACTTGAGCTGGGCATGGAAGGTGAGGTTATCAAGACTCAGGATCTAGCAGCTCTAGTTCATGCTATTGCCAGAAATCCAGAGGGACAAAGGCTTGCTTGGAATTTTGAGAGAGAAAACTGGAACAAACTCCTTAACAAGCTAGTATTTGTTTATCTTCTTTAGCCAGTATTGGTGGTGAATCCTGACAAGTGAGAGTGTAAAAAGGGATAACTTATTCCACTAGAGAAGACAGCTTATTTTTCATGTATGACACATTTATGGAAGTGGGCCCCAAAAGCACTAGCTCCTATCACTTGATCTAAAGAAGCAACACTGAAGGTCTTGGGAACAATTTAATGAGCACTTGGGTGGTTTTCTGCCTCCTTTAAAGAGGAAGTATGAGTCCTGTGCTTCAAGCTGGGGTACAGGACCTATGCTGGCATACCACTGCTAGAAACTGACTAGTCTATTTTTATTGTCCCTCTGAGAGAAAGGGAGAGAGGTGCAAACAACATAAATACTGAAAAGCAATTTAGACTGTAGAAAATGCTTTCAGTTTGATAATCTACAGTGGCTATATCTTTATGGCTAAGGATATATGTTTATAATTTTTTAAAATTTCATAGTGTTGCTTCATAAGAATAAAGGAGCTGTCATACTGGGTCAGATCAGGTCCATCTTGCCCAGTGTCCTGTCTCTGACAGTGGTTCATACCAGAACTTCATGGAGAACAGGGCAGTTATGCTGTCAACCATTCCTGTTTTCCACTCCTGTCTTCTGGTAGTCAGAGAGTTAATGCTGTCCTGAGCATGGTGTTGTGTCCCCGATAATCTTAGCTAATAGCCTTTGATGGACCTATCCTCCATGAACGTATCCAGTTCTTTAACTAACAAATATTCACGTATTAGAAAGAGACTAGTAGAGAAATTTTGTACTGAAACAGGTTACAGTTCAGATTGGTATATTGTTTGTATTATGTAGTTATTCTTTCCTGTTTACAGGTTTGAATTAGCCTCTTTTTCTATAAGAACTATTATTACTGGCACTACATCTCACTTTTCCTCCAAAGACAAGCTAGAAGAGGTTGGTGACATTCTATTAATACTTTCTGGTAATATATAGTCTCATATTTCTTGAGCTATCAAATAAAAATGCTTAACTGCCCAGAACAGCCTGCATGAGGGAATGCTCTTTGTGTTACCACGATGAAAAGGAAAATTAAGTTAAAGGTTTAAAAATCCATCAAATAACTTGACAAAAATGTTAGCAGTGGTTCCAAAGTAACTTATTGATGAGACGTGCGTATATTATGTGTGTGACATTTTACTGTCCAGAAAGTGTTCGATCTCTTGTTGTATTATAGACATTTCTCTTCTGTGCATATGGGAATAGGTTTATTCTTCAGTTATTCATATAATTGCCAGTACTGTCATCTATATATTTTGGTTTCATGTGGGGGAAAAATCACGTTCATGTTCATTGCATAACCACATATTTGATTAAAGAGCCAACACTTGAGGTTGCTGCACAGGCATGTGGGAGGGCATTGTATGCTTCTTGCTTCAAAGACAATTTTTAAAAACAGAAGCAGCAACAACTGGATGAAGGTTGGGTGGGTGGGAAGGATATAACATCCAATCCAGGGTCTCAATTCTGAATTCCTGTGCCCAAGCAAAGCCCTGCCGGAGTCAGGCTCTGTGTGCTTAAAGAAAGGGTATCAAGTGGTCAGGGTGGGGTGAATGGCCATATATTTCAGGTAATTTTTAATGGACATATATATTTGTTTGGGTTTTAGTATTTACAATACATGTGTATTCATTGGAAGGCACTTGGCTGAAGTTGGGAAAAGATTTGTGGGAGAGCATAGATCAAGTCACCTAAGTTTTGGGGAAGCCACAATTAAGATCACTAATGCCAGCGCTCTTGGGCCTACGTTTTCCTACCAGATGTATATATTCAGCCAGAAAATAACTCAACATTTCTCCAAAAATAAATAACTCCCAAGGCATTAATGAGTGTTCTGTCTTCTAGGTAAAACACTTCTTTAGGACTTTGGAGGACCAAGGATCACAGCTAAAAATCACTGAAGTTGTGTTGGAAACCATAACAAAAAATATTAGATGGTTGAAAAGGAATCTCAACAGTCTAAGGAACTGGCTGCAAAATAATGTTTAAGCCATACTCCAAAGTAGAGAGAGATTTCAGTTTAACTGTTCCCTTTCACTCCCCACTGTTGTAATGTAGGTTTGAATGCACTGTTTACTCAGAATCCATATTTGCACAGTATAGCTATTTTGACAACCTCAAAGATGTTACAGAAAGTTTTTCACTGATCTAGAGCTGGCTAAGGAAAAAGGACCTATTGTGAAGAAAGCCTATGAACTCTTTCAATAATTTGTCACAATGTAATGGTGTAAATATCTATCTGATGTATTTTGTTTCGACCATGGGTGCAAAGGCAGAGTGCATAATTTTTCCATCCCATTTTGTCTGATGGTTGGAATTATTGTTTTGGGCTTTTTTAACGATTTTTGGCCACAGGATACAGGAATAGCTCATTGAGACCTGGACTATACTAGAGCAAAAGATCAACTTAAGATACCCAACTCCAGCTATGTTAATTATGTAGCTGGAGTCAACATATCTTAAATGACCATCCATGCAGTGGGAGGTCGAAGGGAGCAGACACCAGAAGCTCGACGGGAGGAGTACCAGCACTGATGGGGTCACCTGCTCAGTCTGAATTAGCAGGTCTTTACTAGACCTGCTCAATTAAATTCCAGAAGATCAACTGCAGCAGCATCGATCTTCTGTGTGGTGTAGACATGACCTTAGTTTCTCACTTGTTAGGTTTAGGTTGAATTATCTAACCAAAAAGAGTGAGAAATTTAGAAGACAACAAACAAGACATTTTCTGCAGCTAGAGAGGCAGTATAGTCTAGTTGCAAATATGCTTGACTAGGAATTCAGAGATAGATGTTCTAGTCTTCAGTCTGCCAATGACCTGCTGTAAGAGTTTGTTGCATCATGCGTGTCCTCACGCTGCCCCAATCTCATGTCTCTCTTACCTGTTTAGATTGTGAGCTTTTTCAGGCAGCAAAATGGGGCCATCACTTGGGGCCTGTAGGTGCTACTGCTGTTTATTATTATTAGATTATCTTATTGGGGAAACGGTGTAGTTCTTCTACACATTCAGCTCATCCCTAAGATGAGGGAGCAGTTTGTTCCATAGCTTCTTTGACTGTATTCTCTTTTTCTACTCAGTCTGAATTGCTGAGATGAACTGTGCTTAAGGTGTGATTTTTGCCCCTTCCATTTTTCTTAACCTTGTTAGCAAATAATATAAAAGCACCAAAGGCAAATCTTGGAGTTGAAGAATAAGTGGCATAGTACTTAGACAAGCAGTGTAGTACTTTAGAGAGCTTCTAACACATTGCTTGAAAAGTATTTTACTAACAAAAGGTCCTTTCCCTAAAAGGCTGGTGTTTAAGGTCGAGTGTACTTGGGGCGATTTATTTATAAGAATGCAACAAATGAATGCATTTTTAAAAAGAGTTTAACTGTGAAGATACTCAATTTTAGTGTTGTAGAAACACAGCCGGTTGCCCCTGTTCTTAGATACATTTTTTTTGTTATAGACAAAGAAACACTGTGGCTGTGTAGCCAGATTGTCAGAAGTGGCCACTGATACTAGGGTACCTCAGTTTGAGGGCCCAACTTGAGCCATTATGTATCTGCTTTTCACTAGCTGCCTAAGGAGCCTCAGTCCATAAGAAAGTGCCTCCCCTCATTCTCCTAAACTGCTCATTTTCCATCTAAGAATCACACAATGAGGTTTATAGAACTTCTTCCCGAGCATGGGGGTACTAAAGATTATGAAATTTCTCTCAGTTCTTTGCAGCAGAACTAGTTGGGGGGAGTGGCTGTTCCTACTCCAGCACAGTCGGAAGGCTGCTAATGCCACCCATGATTTTGTGCTATCATTTAGTAGTAGTTTGAGTTTATTATTAAATTGTGAGCCTGCTGGAGTATATACTTTGCTTTTATGTTTGCACATGAAGTATTATCTTTGCCAAGAGCTGGATATAAAATAATAATCAACATTAATCATCATTCATCACAGTATATCATATTAATAGTGAATGTAAAGCAAATAAATCCTGTTGACTTTTTATATGAAAGACTATACACAAACTGTTCTATTTAAAGATGCATTAAAATATTCTTTATTCCCATTAAAGAATACAGTAGGAATTATACAGGAAAAGGGTCTGAACTATACTGGTCACACATTAGCCTTTGCTACCATGAACAATAAAGCTGCCAAAGCTTTATCAGGGAAACAATTACCAAATAAAAACCTTAGAGCTTCCATTTTCAAAATGAGTTATCAACCACCATATCGCTTGTCTTAATCCTTTTATTACTTTTGTGTTATCAAAACAACTTGCGGGAGAGAAAGTATCAGCTTAACTTTCTCAGGTCTTAATGATACTGAGTTGTGTTATGGTATTTGAGCCACTGCCTGAGACAGCCATCAGATTGCAGTATAATGAGTGGAAACACAGAAAGGTGGGCGGGTTCGTGGAGGAACCTACTGTGGTGTGACACCAGGGACATCAAGCATGCAAACAGGGCCAACCTGCTATCAAACACAGGACTCCCAGCATATAATGTTAGTCTCTGTACAAACTCCACAAAAGATCCCTTCCCTGAAACTCATGCTTCATCATTTCTTACTCATGCCACATACTGCACAAGCAAAAGCTAAACAATTCCTTTTTTGTTCTTTATAGACAAGCAAAGCTCTTTGTTCTATTTGGTATTTATTTGTCCCCCACAGCACAAGAATTACACACAGTATTCTAGCAGTTGTCACACCAGTGCCAAACAAAGATAAAACAACCTCTCTGATTCCCCTGTTTACACATTTTAGGATCACATTCTTTTTTTAGCCTCAGGGCCACACTGTTTTCATGTTCAGCTGATTATCCATCCCAAATCTTTTTCAGAGTCATAGCTTCCTAGCATAGAGTTCCCCACCCTAGACTGATGGCCTACATTTCTTGTTCCTGCATGTGTACATTTATATTTAGCTAGACTGTATGCACTTTGTTTACTTGCGCCTAGCACACTGAGCAATCCACATCACTCTGAATCAGGACCTGTCCTTTTCATTATTTACTGCTCCTTCCATTTTTTTGCCATCATCAAACTTTATCAGTGATTTTTTTTATGTTTTCTTCCAGGCCATTGATAACAAAACATTAAAAAGTGTAGAGCCAAGAATGTATCCCTGTGGAACCCCAACAGAAATGCATCCATTTGATGATGATTCCCCATTTACAATTATATTTACATTACAATTAGTTAAATTCATTATTGTGATACAAGAAAAAAGTGTACAAGGATTCTGAATGTGTATACATCAGTGTTTATGAATCACTTTAGAATGTTAATCATCGATGTAATAAGCAGTGTATATAAGCACTTGATTTTACATCACTGGACCACATCCTGACTTGGTGTTAATTGGCACGGCTCTTGATTTCAGAGGATCTCTACCAGTTTACATGAGCAGAAGATTTGCCCCATTACTTGTAGTGCTGTGTTTCATTTTCTTTTGGATTGCATACTGCACAAAATATGGAGAACTCAAAACTTTTACTCTCTCTATTGAGATTTAAACCACAGAGAAGGTGCACACATCAGCATATCTTCAGCATGAATTCTCTATTTTGATCTTATTTTGAACCAGCTTGTTTCAAAATGTGGCGCCACCTACACAGCACCAAATTTCAAAATAAAGCACTATTCCAAAATGTTCCTTAACCCTTGTGCAATGAGGTTTACAGTGATGTCGGAAGAGCGAGCCCATTATATTTTGATATAATGGGCTTGCTCTTAAGACACAGAATAGCTATTTTTAGATACCAGAGGTATCCCGAAATAGCTCTACAGTGTAGATGTAGCCTTAGAAACCTAATCGCAAGAACCCTGTATAGTTGTAGGGCGTGTAAACATGGTTGTGGAGCTAGCATCCAAGGCTTTGTTAGAGCCATGACATATTCAGTAAATACATTGTCCTTTCCACGCTACAAAACAAAAACTGCTTCTTTCCCCCCACACACACACACTATGCCAGACAACCAAGCACTCTCACAATTAGACTTGCAATGTAAATGGGCCTTTTGTTGCAGCAGCTGTGTCCAACTGCACTGCTAACAAAGAGCAGCAGCCAAGGAAGGAGCACAAATGCTCAAGTGGTGTTTAAAATAATGACAGCTAAATGGTAAAACTGTTTTTCACCTTAGTGATTTAAAAATCTAGCAGAGTAATTTTACTGTTTAACTAGAGCTAACTGCACTTTCCCTAAATGGCCTGAACTGGATGTTGTGCTGTTCCTTATTTGCTTTCTTATAGGATTGGTTTCTGAAGGAACAAGGCCAACATATGGCAGATGGATCACTCACAGAGATGAATAGGAAGCCAGAAAATTCACATCAGAGAAGAGACAAGACTGTTACTGCTAAATAACACATCTATACCTAAAATAGGGCTGAAAAAGATGTGAAAGACTTTAAATTTATGCTTCCAGATGGATTCCAGAGGGAATATTTCCACATAGAACAGGGGTCTTTTCTCCTTTCATGGTTCATTTTAGCTTCATTGCTACTCAGAGGACACACAGGTCCATTTAGCATATTTTAATGGGCACTGTTGTGATGTGTGGATTGCTTGTATCATGATCCCTATGCTGCCGAAAAGGTAATGTGCCTTGAAACGACATCTTTACAGCAGCAAGGGCATTGTAGTGTGTTATACTATTATAAACTACAGGTGTGGACATTCCCAAAAAATACTGTAGTATCTCTACTGAAATACACAGGACTGTAATATGATAAATCTTTTTTAAAAATGCACCACTATTTTAATAATGTAGGTACTTGTTCTTTTCTGCTTGTGAGTCCAACAGCCTGCAAAAATTTCTGATTGAGGCTTGTTTCAAAGACTCATGCAGCTGAAGTGAGCAAAATTTGGGCTTTGAATACTGAGGATTTCAGAGAGATAAAAGCATTGTGTTCTATGACAGAAACTCTTTACTTAGAGCGTATTAAACATTCTTTCAGAGGTAGTGCTTAAAGAGCAACCAGGTTAGAGCATTGTGCTGTGTGTTGTACAGATTTGCTCAAGTTAAGCCATTGTTTTGTCAGTTTTTTAGGTATAACACAAAAAGGCTTTTAAATACAAAATCTAAAATGACTAACATTACTGGAGTCTGATGTAATAGTGCAAATAGGAATACTTAGATGATGGAGTGAGCTCTAAATATGGTCACTGACTCCCTGGGAGATGGTAACCAAGTCACGTCACCTCTCTTTCCCCTTTTGTAAAAAGAAATAATATTAATTTTGCCTGCCTCATTGGGAATTGTGAGGATGAGTTATTCTCTGAAGAGCTTTAAGATGAAACTCTCTTTGGAAATGCTAAGTATTGTAATAGCCATCAACCAGGGAAACTTTTGCCTTTCTAAAATATCTGCTTGTCGAACATTGATTGGGATTTTCATGAGTAGTCACTGATGCCTCTGACTGTTCCCATTGACAGTTGATATCGGGAGTGGAGGGGGCAGAGTAAGGCAAATATTCAATGCTTTTTGCAAATTCCACCAGAGACGTATTCATGCTACAGTTTCTATTTTATAGACTCTTCTACTTCAGTATACTAGTCTTCTACTCCAGTGCTTTTTTATTTCTTCTTGGGCTTAAAAGTAATTCCCCTCAAGATTCCCAAGTTTTACTGTGAGGAAAAAAGGAAGAGGTAATCAGCTCCAGAAGGCTGAAAAGGATTGGGAAGGAAAGGCTAAAAAAAAATCTTTGGAAAACTTCAGAGTTAATGCTGCCATTCCCATCTAGAAATCTAAGGAGCAGCCTCATTCAGACTGTTTTCTTCCTGCAGTTCTCTGACCTCAAATAAGTTGGCAGGTCATTTATATGCGCACTTGGGCAGCACAAATGTTGATAATACAGTCACTGCCAAAACACACATTTTATTTCTTGTTGGAACACAAATGAGATGTAAATTACTCTTAATAGTTTAGAGATGTTATAAAAATCATGCTGAAATATCCCAAAAGGGAGAGAAAATATGGATTTAATTTCAAGACCTAGAAGCTTTCATTATAGCTTATTTTTTTAAGACAAACAAAAATAGCAAGTAGCAGCATATACTACCAAACAGTCCACATTATAATAAACAGTTTAATGTCCTCTCTGTTGTGACTCATCCTTAAAATATACCATTCTCTCGGCATATTCTAGTTTATAAAAATTGAATGCCAGTTAATCATTTTAATTTGCTGCCCAATTTTAAATGGCTCTCAAAATCACAAGCAATTTCTTTTACACAGTAACAGGAAAGACTGTCACAATTTTTACTGCTTCAGGGGGTAGCCGAGTTAGTACAGGATAAACTTAAAAAACAACAAATAGTCTTTAAAGTGCTACCAGACTAACAAAACATGTAGATGGTATCATGCGCTTTTCGTGGAAAGCGCATGATACCATCTACATGTTTTGTTAGTCTTTAAAGTGCTACCAGACTATTTGTTGTTTTTTAAGTTTACAATTTCTACGTTTTACTTTTCAAACTGCTCTGTTAGGCCTCATTGTTGAGATCATGGAAAATTTTTCAGAAGTCCTTCAATGACCTAGGAAACAGAGTCTATTATAGAACAGATTTAGGAGATGCCTACGCTGCGATGAAATACCCACAACTGGCCTAAGATTGCTGGCTTGGGCTAAAGGACTGGAAAACCATGGTACAGACATTAGGGCTTGAGCTGGATCCCAAGTTCTGGGATCCACCCTGCCCTCCCTATAGGGTCCCAGTCTGGACTCCAGCACAAACAGGTGTTTAACTGCAGTATTCACGTACCTTTAGTCACTAAGTAATAATGACAAACTTCTAAATTACTTGAGTGTTTTTGAAAATTTTACCCCATATTTTTAATCAAGTTTGTAATGGTATTTTAATTAAATTGCAGTTACATGATTAATCAAAAAGGGATACAGCGCCGCAGAAAGAAAAGAACTGAAAGTGGAATAAAAAGAGGGGGAAAAAAAAGGAAGGGTGATTCATGGGGTGTTCAGTATGGCTCAACAGGTTGTAAGGAAGTGTGGCAGAGATTTATAATGTACAACAATGGCTTATTAATATGAAGCAGCTGTTACTGTTGTGTAAGGATGTGACCACAGAGGTAAAAAACGGTTATTCTGCTTGCTGGAAGATGGGGGTTGAGGCTGCAGAGCTGAACAGGCAGCAGCTTTGTTTTTTGTGCTGTTAAAGTTATGTAGTATATGAATAAAACAATTTAGCTGTTAAAAATAGGCTCCCTTTGGGTTACTGAGAGAAACACCATATTACCAGTCATTCATGTCACAGAATACACAGCATGGCCTCATCCTCCGAACCAAAGTGCAGGTGGGTAAGGGAAAGCTGACACAGTTTGTCCAGTTTGGCAGCTGACATAGTTTAGAAGAGCCCTTGGGCTGGAGCTGTGCTCCCTAGTACACCTACAAAGTCTGGTGAACAACAGGACAAAAAATTCCCTACAGATACTGGAACTCTTCTGAAGGATGCTAAACTCTTCTGCTAAAATGCTCTTAAATTGCATCACAGTGTAGCTTCCTCCAATGTGCTCTACAAAGAGTCTAGTGCAGCTCCAACAGAAATTAGCAGGAGTTTCCATTGTCACTTGACATCTTATAGCACTCTTGCTCCTCTTAAAAAACAAAAACAAAAAACCAGCATCCTTAGAAATGTTTGAAATTGAACCTTCTGAAGCTCTGTCAGGGGGAGATGGCCTCAAGCATTATTTTCTAGTTATGCTGCTCTAAGAAAGGCAGTTAGGTACCATCAATTTGCACACATTGAAGACTGACAAAAAGGGAAACCTAGGCTTTGTCTACACTGGCGGCTTCTTGCGCAAGATGTTCTTGCGCAAGAAAACGTCCACACGGCCATGTGCAAGCTGTGCTTTTGTGCAAGAGTGCCCATGGCAGTGTGGACGCTTTCTTGCGCAACAAAGCTCTGATGGCCATTTTAGCCATAGGGCTTTCTTGCGCAAGAAATCCCTGTCGAGCGTCCACACTGCCCTCTTGCGCAAGAGCTCCTGCGCAAGAGGGCTTACACCTGTTAAAAAACAGTGTAGCTCTTGTGCAATAAGCCGTCTCTTATCATGCCATACTGTACATTTACTTGCGCAAAAGCGGATGGGCAGTGTAGACGCTCTGCGATTCTTGCGCAAGAACGGCCATGCTTGCGCAAGAAGCCGCGAGTGTAGACATAGCCATACTGTTTCTCCTTGTGCCATGATAATTGCTTTACTTTGTGTTAAAATTACTTTATTGAAAGGTGAAATATTAAGCTTTATATGCTGTAAAATGTACTAATAGCAGAAAATTATGAACTTGGTGATCTTAAAGGTTAGTATACTTTCAAAAGTGAAATCTCTTTGCTGGCTGCTTTTTAAAAATAGTTTTAAGACCGAGTAGATGCAAGACACATTCCTAGTTATGATTCAAATAATACAAAAAAATTGCAATTAGAGAAAACTGATATAGGACATCCATGACTTCTAATCACCTGTATTACTAGAACTAAGATAAAAAAACATAAATATTTTACAATACAGCAAAATGTCTATATCTGAGCTCCCTATGAGGTTTGTCTTTCAAAGTCTAGAAATTTTAGGCTTAAGAATAATTTAAGCACAGCTAGTTGATAGTTTTGTCCTGAACAGATCTTACATATAAAGCATCCAATTAAAAACACTATCAGATCTATTTTAACCCAGCTGTTAGTACCACTTGCAAACAATTGCACATTCAGATATGTACCTGAACAGTCCCATTGACTTCCTTAGAAATTGACTTCAATCAGACAATCCAGGTGCATAAAGTTCAGCATGCACATAAATGTGGACTGCATGGAAGTGTTAGTTTGGGTTTCTAGCAGGAGCTACTTTTAGGAGGATGTTTTACTCTGCTGTCATAGCTTGAACAGGAGATGGTTCAAGTCTCATTGAAGCTAGGCTGGTGGAGGGATTGACAAAGCAATCAAGACAATTATTTTTAGTACAAGTCTGCCTGTAGTCTTCATCTGAGGAGGTGCAGCATCCCACCATTGTGAAGTCTATTGCCCAGGTAACTAATGTTGATTGAAAGTTATCTGAATGTGGGTCACGCAGGTTAAATGCTTAGACTGGAAAGCTCTAGCGAGCTTGCAGGTGTTGGAATAAGTAGTGTTGCTGATTCAATAGTCAGCATTTTTAAAAATCAGGACGGAATCCCTGCCTGACTAGTGCTACAGGGACCATGTTGCTGGAAATACCATCATTTTGCATGAGCAGCAACAATGTAATTGCTAAAAGCAGCTTAAATTCTCTTGGGACTCTGTGTAAGACAAGCAGCCTCAGTGCAAATGTTAAATTCTAATTCTGGTAACTCAGTCCGTCTTACAGTTTCGTTTCCTTGAGTTTGTCACTTCCTGCTGGCCCAAGTGCTCAAAAATGGAGAATTAAAGCTCAATTCATAAATTAGCTTTAAATGGTTTTTAAAGAGCTTTTAAAACTTGCTTTCTGGCTCATGGACCCCTTCCCCCCCCCCCGGCTGCTTTTCTTTTTGCTTTAACGATGTGAGGTTCTCAGCTTTCATCACATACCGTGAGTGCGCTTTAAGAAAAGCATAATCTAGGGCGACTTGCGGTTGACATTGTATGACCTGGAAACACTACTTCTGTCTCCCATGCTTAGTAGTACCCAGAGCGGTGCTGTGCACTCCGAAGCCTGCAGACAATTACGTCAATGTCTTTGGCAGACGCCCGGTCCCTTAGAAGCCAAGGAGGCTGGTTTTGGGAGGGAAAGCTCTGCACATGCGTAAGTGTTCATAGAGTTAAGGTCCCTAGAGCCCCTCGATCAGCTCTTCTCGTTAGTATTAAACACTGACTCTCCCGGAGGCTGCACCGGGGGGTGCTGTGGCATCCCCTGGCTTGAAGTGGGGGGTGTCACGCCAGTTTGGTTCAGTGGCTCTCACCCCCGCCCCCATAGACATTGTTCCAGCAGCCCCGTTTCAGTGCCCCTGCAGCCCCTTTAGCGCGAAGAGGGGCGCCAAAGCCCCGCCGGTGGCTGCTCCGTGGCCCAGTTAGAGCGACGCGTTCCCCTCGCTCGCACGCGGCCGGGGCAAGAAAGGGAAGGGGGCCCCGGAGCGGCTGGGCCGGCTCAAAGGCGCGGACGAGGAAGGAGAACGCAGCCGCCCCCTGCCCCTTGTAGGGAGGCAGCCGCGGGAGGAGGAGCCGCGCGGAGCAGCCTCCCAGCTCAGGCGGGGGAGTAGTAGTGAGGCCAGAGCAGAAAATGGTCGTTTGGGGCTTGTGGCGAGGGCGAAGCTGCTAGGAAGAGCCGAGCCACAGCCTCGCGCACCGGGGGCGGGGGAGCTCGGCGCGCCGCCCGCTTAGCTCCCCGGGCTGCAGCTCTTCAGCCGGCCGCAGTGACTCGTGCATGACCCGCAGCAGCAGCAGGACGGAGCTGAGCGCCCGCCCCGGCACCATGCAGCAGGACTGAGGAGGCGCAGCCCGGCTGGCGCTGCTTTGTGTGTCTTCGCTTCCTCCGCGCCTGGGCTGTGCCGGCCGAGGGATCCCGCGGGAAGATGGAGCGGTTCCCCCACGGTGAGTGGAGCCCGGGCACTGGCCGCGCCCCGCTGGAGCTTTGCTGCTGGCGGCAGCTGCCCTGGTCCCGGAGCGGCCCTGCCGGAGGGAGCCCCTGACTCCGTGCCTCTGCGCAGGCCCCACAGGGCACGCTCAAGGGCAGTGGGGTAAAGCACCCACTGAGTGGCGGGGAGCTAATCCCAGCCTGCGGCACTGGGGACGTACTGGAGAAAGTTTGACCAGGAGGACGAGGTAACAGCTGTCGTTGGTGCGATGGAAGAGCTTACCTCGCCCACCTGCCGCTCTAATATCCAGGGCCCGCCAAGGCTGCAACACTGCAAGGAGGAAAGTTTTTAGCTGGTAGGGATTCGCCTTGGGGTCTCGAGGAAGGCAGCCTGGTCACGGTTTCGCTGATCATCTCCTGTGCTGACACACAAGCTGCCGTCTTTAACATGCTGCGAACTGAGCACGTGAAACTCTCCCATTTATGACCAGTGTGGCTGCAATTCTCCCCCCCCCCTCCTTTTTAATTACGAGAGAACATGAGAACCAGAGTCTTTGCATCTGTGGAGTTCATGTGCTCTTGTTTATTTCCCATGCTCCGTCATAATCCTCTGTTGGGAGCTAACATAATCGGATCTGAGCTTCCCTGACCTACATGCAAATAATGCTCTTGCTCAGCTCCGCTAATAATGAGGGCCATGTTAGTACTTGTACAGACAGAGGAGAATAGGCAACAGGGGCAACTAACGAACGAGCTCCTATGTTTATTTAAATGTCTCTGGTGATTGAGCCCATGTCAACAGTCCATCAGAAATGAGAGGAGTGAGAAAGGGGAAAACAAGGGCAGACATTTATTTTCCTCCCCTCCCCCTAACAGAGTGGGTTTCAAAACTGTTTCCATGCAATTTTAGCAGTACTTGAAATTAAACTGTGCATTTCCTTTGTGCCTTTCCGATGAGACTCTGAAAGCATATTTAGTAACGTTAGCTGAACCTCATCTCTGTGTATATAAATACACAAGTGTTACTGTGCATCTGAAATGCAGCAGCTGTGTAACAGCAACACTTCCCCACAACTAAGGGCAGAACAGGAAGTGAAGTTGCCCAATCCATGTGAAGCTGCAGGGAATTTGAGGTTGGGGTCTAAAACAGGCTTTGGACTAGACAATGGGCATAATATACTCCATATTAAAATACTGTAAGCTTTGAAGGACAAATGGTCAGGGTCTTGATCAGGTACATTATGCAAGTAAAGGAATTAAAAGTGAAAGCTGAAACTAAGCTGGAATTCACTGCCTTGTACTTGAGAGATCACTGAGAAACCCAAACCATAATGTAGTGTCTGTTACAAAATTCAGATAAATGTTTTTATAGTGAAAAATGGAGCTTTGTAGTCAATGAGATGTTTTCTGTTTATTAAAAGATGTTTTGTCATCCCTGTATTGCCCTCTCAACAGTCTCATGTTTTCATGCCCAGATTAGTGAGAGGTGACTGTTACTTAGTAAATATTTTTGTCCTGTTGACTCTCTTAAAATGATCCTTAAAGTTATGTTAAGAAGCACTTTTTTTTATCACTCCATAAATTAAAACTTGTTCAGCATAAGAGTTTGCCCAGGATTCAGCAAGAAGGTAAATACAAAGTAGGCAATCACTTAATAGATTCCTAGAACTTACTATGATCAGTTAGTTTCTAGTATGTGCTCTTTTTCCACTTCTGGGGTGGCGGGGGTGGGGGTTGGGAAGAGTGGGGAAAGACTACATCTCTATGAGCAGTAACATAGTTTGTGGGGGGTGTTTTTTTTAAATAAAGGAAATGGCTTATGATG
The DNA here is from genome assembly GCA_032595735.1 of Pelochelys cantorii. Lineage (NCBI taxonomy): Eukaryota > Metazoa > Chordata > Testudines > Trionychidae > Pelochelys > Pelochelys cantorii. Next base: position 61,762,342 of record CM064330.1, read on the forward strand.
TAGTACATGCTCTCATGTTGGAGAATGTGCCACCATGTGAATAACCTCACTCAGAAAGCTTTTTGGATCTGGATTACTAGTACTCTGTCATGGAGGACAGTGGTGGTTGAATTCTACTTGTTTCTCACCCAGGCTGCAGCAGAAAGATGTGAGAATGCCTAGGCCTGGAGAGTGCTACTCATAGTGGTCTCTGCTGCTAATGGAGGAGTTCTTTTGGAGGGTCTGGGAGTGAATCTGTTCTTTCTCTCTGGAAAGCTAAAACACATCCCTTTGGGTGTGGGGTGGTGCTGGGAGTGTTCAGAGATATTGTACAGGTTAAAGACAAGCTGCAGTTTCTCTCATGAAAGGAAGCTACAGGGAATTTCCATGATATTCAAAGTATGGGACATTGATCTTTTGTGTTGATCTTGGGACATGTCATTTCTTGCACTTGTAGCTGCTTTTAAAACCTGAGTAACTGGGAATAACCACACTGCTGGCTTTGTGAACAGTGGGTTATTTTCTAGGGCTGATACTCTTGCACCTTACATGATCAATGAATCACTTAAGCAAATAACATATACATATTAAAAAAAAAAATACCTTTAGCTTGCGTTACTCCATTTAAATTGACAAAGAACTGACCAAGCTCTGAGAACTTGGGGTTCTAATCTACATGTTAACTACAATGAGAGTTTTATATAAAGTGTAGGGTATTATGTGACAGTTTGATGTCAAGGATCATTTCCTCTTTTTGACAAGTGGGACCACATAAGCCTTCAGACACAAATCTGGTTTGGGCAGTGGGAACTTGCATCATCATAGTTACAGGGGTGAAAAATCCACTCCTGAGAGACTTACCTATGCTGACTCCACCACGGTATTGGCAGTTCTAGGTTGATACTGGAATTTTTCCATCAACCTAGCTACCTCCTCCTAAGTAGGTAGTGTCTGAACTGATGTACTGTGGCACAGCTGCAATGCTGAGGCTGTACTCTAGCAGTGTGGACAAGCCCAAAGGTACAGTTCAAGTCAGCATTTCTTTTGTGATGTGTAATCGTTATTAAAATATTAGATAAACACAGGGTCTTTCCTCTAAAAGTGCAGGATCAGGGCTATCGTTCAAATACTTCAGTCTGTGTTTTACTTTACTTGACTGAGTCGTCACTTGAATTCCTATGTGTAGTGTTAAATGTGTATATCAATATAGTACTACTGGCAGGGTTGTGGCCTAAATCCTCTTTTTTGCTTACAAAAGAATGGAGAAAAAAATCTTTAAACCCTGGGATCCAAACATAGGCCCTGGTCCTCTGTTGTCAGTGAGGCCAGGGTACTGCCATAGCAGTTCTTTGCAAGATTTAGGACCTAAAATAGCTGAGTTTATAAATCCCTCATAATGGTTTCTGTTAAGAAAGTTTAAAAAAACTGGGCATGTTCAGTCATGAGAAAAGAATGAACAGGGAACTGATAAGTTTTCAGCTATGTTAAAACTTGTTTATAAGCAGGATTATGATCAGTTGTTCTCCATGTCCATCAAGGTTAGGACAAGAAATAATGGGCTTTATCTATAGTAAAGAGAGATGTGAGTATGAAATCAACTGGTTTTAAATATTTTTAAGAATAGGGATGGCCTGGTGCACTTGATGATCTTTTGAGGTCCCTTACATTTTTGTGATTCTGTGGATGGTCCCACTAAAAATGAACAGGATTACTTGGAGAGGAAGGTATTAGTCAATGTAAGGGGTGTGCTCTTCCCATTGGTGTGTGTTCTTTAGTTTCCTTCATGATATCACAATATGTTTTGCAAAATTTGTGTGTTTTTACTTTCAGTTTGATGTGTCTGAGGAGATTATCATTTCAACATTTCCTGTGAAATAGTTTCCTTTATGAAAGGAGGAAAAAAATAGAAGTGCAGATATTTGCAGTATTTTTTATTTCTAAGCATCTGTTTCAAACAAGGGAACTGTAGAAACAACTGTCTAAAGAAGAACTAGCTTGTTGTTGGGATTTGCCAAAAAGCAAAAAAGGGTGATACCTTTAAAAAGTGGGCTTTTTAACCAAACACACTCAGAAACTAAGAATAAATCTAATTGATGAGCAAAGTGAAAGGCATTGCAGGCAGTAAAAATAAGCCAGTTTTGCTACTGAAATAATTTGTGTCAGAAAATTTTTGATTTGGCAATGGACCTCTTAACAACACTAGTTCCCAGAAGGAAATATTTTAGATGTATGGTGTATGTTTTGGGAACGTGCCCTTTATACAAATTCCAGACCACTGCTGCAAGGCTCTTACCCTTCTCTTTCAGCACAATGCACTGTCCTATTAGGGATCAGAAGGAACCCTACTTATCAGCACCATATCACTGAATCCTATAAAACAGGTATGGATAAGATCTGTTAGATCAATTAGCCCATCACCTTACAGTGCAAGATTGTTCTCAGTAGTAGGGTTTCTTCCTCCCTCCCCTGTTTTGTCCTACAATGAGTAGTTCCTCCACTTCCTTTGAAGAAACAATTGCAGAGTCTAATAGATCTCACTGTCAGGAAACTTTGTCTAATATTTAACTTTCATTCCCTTATTGGTAGGTGTGGTACACTAAGTGTTTTGGTGGAAAGGCATTATTTAGTAAAGGGACATGATAACCTACAAATATTTCTTAGCTTTGCATAGTTTGTCTACTTCATTCTTTCCTCCAAAGTCAGTATCCAACATGGTGAATACTTTTTGGCACTCTATGTGAGCTCCCTCTTTTTTTTTTTTTTTTTTTTTAATGTCTTGTTAGCAATGAGGGTGCCCAAATGGGAACAAAATTATCCACGTATGGTCTCACCAGAGCAAGATTATGGATAAATTGTCCCCTCATTGATCCACTGATCCGTTTACACTATACTACCTTTTTCTACTTGGGCTTTACATTGCACACTCAGTACTAAGAAAAAGCCTGTTAGATACGCGTTTACACAAGGCGCTAGAAGAAAGGGAGGGAAGAAAATTATATTCCCTGTGACTGCGAAAAGGAGCCCTGGTAGGCGGAGGAAGTGTTGGGAACAACAAAGAAGTGTGACATCCCTGTGTGCTGAAGTTAGGGCAGTTATTGACCATGTCTCTCATTGGTGGGGTTCTTTCCCAGTTACATACACTTAACTCAAATCCTAGATGTCTGGGAGATGTCACTTCAGTCTATGTTGAAAATTGATTTTGACCTTAAAGCAGTGATGGGCAACCTAGACAAGTGAGTGGGATGTATGAGTTGTTCTCCTTCATCTCAGTGGGCCGCAAGATTGTCATAACCAAGACAGTTTCCCAGGATAGGGTAGTTTTACTAACCGTGCTGCATATCTAGAATTTGTAGGGTGTGCTGATTGGATGCAGAGGGAGCACATGACTCTGTGTAGTGTGCAATCAGCAAGCACCTCACTTCATACGCCCTTGCTTTACATGCATGTCACTTTACTAATACAGATAGTAAAAAAAAAAAAAAAAAAAAGTATGGAAGTTAGTGGAATCTGGCAATCCTTGCATGGTGGCAACAATAAACAAAATGTCATGGGCCACCCGTAGAACCCCAGTGGCCTGCATGCGGGGCACAGGTTGCGCACCACTGCCTTATGGTGTCTAGCAGTAAAAGTATTTAAGCTTCTTGTGCTCTCTTTGGTATGATTTACCGCTATGTAATCCTTCTGCCTATACTCATGATGTCTGTGAAGCTACCATTGACTATGAGTGGAGCTTCATCTGGGTTGAATTTGGATCACCATTCTCAGAAGTGAGTTGGCTTTCCTCTGTGACTCTGGTGCAAACACAGTGAAAGAAATTCTACTGAAAAGAGCCCTGTTAGTTTCTAGCTCTATTAGATCAGAGATTGGAGGAAGAGGAGAAAAGAACCTAGTTATTTTGTTCAGAGTTTCTAAAAGGGCTTTCCAAAGAACAGAAACTACCCACAATAAACTACATTTGTCTGTATCCTTTGATGTTTGAGCTTCTTCATGGGGGAAGACTGTACAAGCTCTTCTCCTCTCAAAGCTATTCTTACACATGGCACCTGCTGCTTAATTTCTGTCCAGTGGCATTTTAAAATGAAATCTTCTTAAGTTTCAAAATACATTAGCATAGTGCAGTACATCTACATAATATAATTTTGTAAACTAGACTGTGTCTGCTGTTGGGTATTTGAAAAGATACATTACTTACAGCATGCTGTGTGTATAACTTAAGTATCTTGGTATTGCCTATAGTGGTGTAAGTGCAATACATTATATGGATAGGAAACCCAATTAGAAAAGCTACATACCCTAAAGCAAAAAAAATGAGCAGAAGGAGAATCTTGAAGGAAACAGCAAAAGCAGAAATGCCACATGACCAATGCAATCCATGATTGAGATAAATTATGTTTCTGCCAAGCTGACCAAAGTTAATGCTGTTATGGGAGCTGTTGTGTGCCTGAGCAAGTGACTCTATTGTCTCTTATTTCAGCGTGAGCTTTGTCTCTCTAGGGAGAACGGAATAAACTCTTGGCGCTCAAGTCTGGCATTCTAACTTATTTTGAACTACAAGACTTACCTGGAGTTGCTCAGATCCTTAATTGAATTATTATTATTTTTTTGGAAAATCAAATGAAAATGCTTTTATTTAAATCACAGCTCTGGGGTAGGGCTGGGGATGAAGGATTAAATATGTAGGCTGTTCTGGGGAGAGAAGACTACCCTAGTGTTCTCTCTCAATGCAGTAGATTGCGGCCAGGTGAGAAGCACCTCTCAATGGGCGCAGTTGAGAGGGAGGGGTGCATGTTCCTGTCTGGGGCAGGTCTAGGTTCGTCCACTCCCTGTACTCCCTAGCCAGAGTGAGGAATGCAGCAAACTGCACTTTCCCCTCACTCTGGGACTAAGTAGAACAGACAGCCATGTTCCTGCATGAATGGGGGGTGGGACCTTCAGTCCCCACTCACTCCCTAAAAGGTCCCTGGGGGGTGGGAGGTTTGGGGCTGGGTCAGTCCCTGAGGGGGCACTCCCAGCCAACCCCTTTAACCTGCCTGTTGATTCTATCTCTTTTTTTTTTTTTTTCCTATATGAATTTAAGAGAAATGTTGCTATTTCAGGCATATCCATTTTTCAAGTGACAACCAAACTTTTATCTTGCTTTTAAGTTCCGGTAAGAGGAGCTACATACTGTATTTGGTGGTCCTAACTCTTAACATTTAAGATGTGTTCTTGAACAGACAGGCAAACTCTATCAAATATATGGTACATTTCCCCAGGTTCAGATTTATGCCTGTAACTCAGGGATTCTCTTCCTTTGTTTTGGAAAACTTTTATTTTGGGCACTACTCAATTGTGTGGAATATATTGGGTCTCTTAAAGGATTTATTTTCCCTATTACAACATTTTTCAACAGCAAATTTAACCTTTTGTTCTAGAGTAGAGGCATTTCTTTGGCTTTTCTCACATTTTACCCTGACATTCCCGTTCCCTCTAAAAAATTGTTTAGCACCACTTTTCGGATTATTTCCAAAGATTACAAACTGATGTAAAAGGAGTAACATTCATGTCATACCAAAATATGTAGCATATTTCAAAGACTTACTTCTGGGTATTAGATTGCACATCTCCCAAAGTTTGTCTCTGTGTTCCTTGATCTTTGGAATGAGCATACTCATTTCAAGAGTTTAAACCTTTTAAGTTCTTATACAGAGGTAATTTGGACACTTACATCAGATTTGCAGGTGACTTCCTTGTTGGAATTATTGCTCCATTCTGTCCAATCTTATATTTTCCAGTTTGCTTTCACACGCAGCATCAAAAGTATGTAACTTCCCTTTCATGTGTAATGCCAGCCACTGGAATCTCTTCAGAGAAGCAGTGAAGAAATCATAGTACAGAAAGTCCCTGACTTATGAATGAGTTACGTAGCAAACACTTGGTCATAACTCGATCTGTTCGTAAGTCGGACTCCATTCATTTAAATGTGACTGCGCTGTTCATAAGCACGGATCGCACATTCGTAAGTCGGGGACCGGCTGTAATGCGCTTAATGGGAGGTTGGTTGTAAGTACGAATGGTCGTAGTTCACACGTTCGTAACTCAGGGACCACCTGTAGTTACTAGGGATGTTAAATTTAGAATAATTGGCCAATCGAATAGTACATGCAATTTGCATTGACTATTTGATTAGTTGATAAGGGCGAATCCACCTTTGAAGTGTAGCAACAGCCCAAGGCTGTTGCTACACTTCAAAGGCAAAAGCACTGCGGGGAGCACAGGGCCAGCAGGGGACTTAAGCAGTCCCCGCTGACTCTATGCTCCCTGCAGTGTTTCAAAGCAGCAGTGCCACATGGAGCTGGGGTCAGCTGGGAACTCCACAGCTGGCCACTGCTGCTTTGAAGCACCTCCTTCTCTTGCTGCCTCTTTCTGATAACTGTGTTTGGTTTATAATTAGTTAACTAATCAGGTTTGCAAGCAAACATGCTCTGCTGTTCCTGTCATTGTAAGAATTTGATTGTATATCAGAAATGATCTTGAAATATCTGAGAGAAGAGAACAATCCCTGGATTCTTTAAAGCAGCCTGTACCTTCTAAATACAGAGAGACTTGAGTATTCTTTCAGAGGGAAGGAAGGTTGTGCAGGAAAGACTGAGTAAGTAAAAGATCATTAGAGAGCCAAATATCTCAGCAGAAACTACCTGTTGTGGTTGCAAGGTGGAGTGATTCAGAACATTTAACTTATTACTATTTTCATTTATTTGTAAATCATGACTTCTGTCCCTTAATTTTTTAAGTAATTTGTTAGTCTGACAAAGTCTAAACCTAATTCGACAGTTGGTACTATTGCAACTTTAGATTAAAATGTATGATTAAGTAAGTTAGAGTATTGCTTTTGTTTTGTTTAAATGCTGCTGTTGGTAAGGTATGTTTACATTTTATGGAATTGTTACACCTATACAACAAAATATTGGAAACCGAGGCTCTGATTCAGCAGTCAATTAACTGATATGTAATTTTGCCCAGGTTAAGCACAAGTGATCCTATTTAAAGTCAGTATGATTATTGAAGTTAAAGTGCTTTTAACATACACCACTTTATCCCCTTATGGAGTAACCACTTGTCATTCTGGATGACAACTAGGCAGCACATTCTGTCCCGTTATTTTTAATATCAAGGTGCTGCTCCAACATGGTCTGCGTTGTAGTGGTTGGGAGCCTTTTACTCTTTCACAGTGTTTGGGGGTAAGATGTTGGGCCAGCATGCTCAGCTTCAGGGAACACCTTCCGTTGCTGCTGACAAGAGTTGGAAGAATTCTTTCTAGTTGTCAGCTGAAAGGATGGCTGATGTAATGCAAGGCCCTGTGACAAAGTATGAAGCCTGATCCAATGTTATGAAAGGCCGGAGCACCTGCAGAGGTGTAATAAAAAGTACATTTGAAACCATATACTGCTTTAGAGCTAGGGTAGCCAGATGGTTTCAACAGAAATACCGGACACACCTGACATTACATCACAATCTACATTACATCTTGGTTAGAAAATACTGGACATTTATATTTTCTCATTTATATTTTCTCAATTTGTTTCCCGAACAGAAAGGTCAAATACTGGACTGTCCGGTTCAAAACCGGACACCTGGCAACCCTATTTAGAGCATGGTAGAGGAGGCTAACTCAGAGGAGCAAGGAGCTTGTAGGAAGAAGAGAAATGGTGAGGTAAAGTAGATTAATGATGGTGACTAGACACCCACAAGATGCATAATCATTGAACTAAAGATCAACAAATGCAGAAGCTGATGCATGACTGAGTTTTGAAATAGGGCTAGTTAATTAAGAGAAATGTTTTTTTTCTGGGTCCCATAAAACAAAGCTGCTGTAATCAGGCAGAAAAGCAACATGCAGATGTCCAGTAAGATTCTTATCTCAAAATCTCGGCTCTGCATATTCTGGTCAATGTAATTTTTTTTCTTAATTTGCTAATGAATGATCTTTTCCCATTGACTGAATATGTTGTAGCATATGTTGAAACCTGTGGGTAAATCTAGTTGTAAAAGGGTCATTGTTACTGTGTATTCCCCATCTGCCTGTCGGTAGCCATCTGCTGTCTGATATTTATAGAGACTGTAAGACCTTTGTAGTGGGCCTCAGTTGCTGATTGATACTTTTAGGTGCTACTGCAATGTAAATGATAAATAATGATCTGTAAAGGAGAGAATGTTTGCTGTGTTAACCCCATTTTAAATTGGGAGAGGTTTTCACTCTCTGTCAAAATCCCAGTGATGAAAAGAAACGTCTAAAAGCTCATGATACCATCTACATGTTTTGTTAGTCTTTAAAGTGCTACTTGACTATTTGTTGTTTACATTTTTACTGTCTTTTTTAAATAAGACTTCTGTGGGTCACAAAATGTATTACAGGGTGAAACTGTAATTAGAGGACTGGGTGAGGGAGCTGGACAATTGCATCTTATAAAAAATTAAAGAATAAGCAGCCACCACTGTATATGGTCCCATAAACCAAATGACCAGCTAGATCTACTGCAAAGTCTTCCCCTAGACATTTCTGGTTGAGATCACATGTAAGTAGTACAATCCAAAAAAGAGTCTCTTCCAGAAAGTTGTAGAGCAAGGTCTCCAGTTGCCTTACAACAGAAATATTGTCAAGTCTAATTATGAAGAAATTATGGGTTGGATCTTCATATGTTCTGAGCACCCACAACGCTAGCTGAAATCAATAAGAGCTGTGGATCATCAGCAACTCTGAAAGGCTCTCTGGTCCAAATGAATTGAACTGTGCCACTCACTGTTCTTCTCCAAAATACGAAGTCCTCACCACAGGCTAATGTTCTTTGAAAAACATTCAAAATGTATAACACTATTAATTGCAAATGGGAAACATGAATCTTCCAAAAATAAATCCCCAAACTATTCCTCCCCTTTTTTTGTTTTGTTTTTGTTTGTTGTAGTTCTTGGATGGGATGAAGAATGAGGCTGAAATCCTGGCTTTGCTGAAGCCAAATGGGAGTTCTGCCATCAGCTTCACTGGAGCCAAGATTTCACTCCAAAAATGGAAGAGAGTCCTAGGGAAGTTCACTCTGCTAGCTACTCTTGGAGTGAGGGTGTAAAGATGACTCTCACTGAGTTAGACCTTTCATGGACCATACTGAAAGTTTTATAAGGCAGTAGGATATTGTGGAGATAGCTGTGGTATAAATACCTTTTTGTTGAATATCCCTCTATTCCACAAGTACTCTGAATCTCCATGAACTAATTCATGTGATAAGGGGGACAGTTTTGGTCCTTAGCGTATTTGTTGTATACTTTAAATACTTTTCTCCTCTCACCTGCCCAAAGATTGGTGATGACTCTTAAATAATTTGAAGTGACATATCAATAGTAATCTGGTTACACATTTCAAAGATATATTGGTAGACGTTTTTTGTAATCTAATTGAGCCTTCAGTCAGAAGTCCTGCCAAAAGAAAATGTTTTTGCAGTTCATTAGAAGTCCAGAAGAGAATCTGAGTAAAACCTTTTGTTGTTGTTATTGTTGTTGAAGCCCCTATTTATTTTTCATGTGTGTTTCTAAAAAGATTGTATTTTTATTTCCTGTTTTTCAGAGAGGGTTAAGATAAAACATAAGTTTGAAAATGTTATTGTGGATTGTTTTAATTTTCCAATCCTGGGAAAATATGTGTTTTTAAGGTACACATGGAAGCTTGCTACTCAAATATTCTGTCCATCTTGTGTAGGTAATACAAAGATTGTCAACCAAACAGGGAGAGTAGAATACTGCAGTAAAAAAAAAAACCACCATTGATATCTCAGGGCTGCCATTCCCTTGTGTTTGGCTTTTTTTTTTCTCTCTCTTTTTGAAAGAGATTTTTTTTCTTTTTACTGTCAATAAAGAAAAATAAACACATCCCTTCATCAAGGTGGTATTAAAATATCAATGAATTGTATTCCTAAAATATTCAGGTTCAGATTGTAAAACTTTGCCAGAAATATTTCTGCATTTTGTTTTTCTCTTTGAAAGTCACAGTATCTGTGATTTTTATGGTGTGTTCGTGTGTGGTTTCTTAAAAAAAAAAGCATTGTGAAGTATCTTCTCCTCCTTCCTACATACATTCTCCTTGTTTTGTCCCTCGCTGCCATATTTGAGAAAGTTGCATTGTTGTGGCTACCTAGACCCTTTCTTATCAAGGACGCAGTACCAGTTTGACTATTTGTGCAGTTCGATCTGTCCTCTTGGAATTAATGTCACATGCCAAGTGTGAGTGGTGAGGGTGGTGTTACTAGTTTGAAAACTGGAGAAATCTTATTCAGACTTGTTAAGGCCATGTAGTTACAGCTAAATGGTCATGTGGTACTGAGATAACATGTAGCTGTTTGCACTTAGGTTAGGAAACATAATAAAAATAGCAACAGCATGTGTGTGCTCTATTGCCTTCTTATGGTCCCAGCATTCTTATCTATGTGGATATACTGCATGAAATGGCAACAACAATGGCGAAACTCTCACTGGCTTCAGGAAGGTCAGCTTTTCATCCAGATCAGATGGTTTTTGAACTCCTGGAGAGTACGTCTTCCATATGTCTCCATTCTCTCCTTCCAATATTTATGGTGGAATGGCTAAGATTAGGGATGTGATAGCATAAATGGTTAACTGATGAGCTTGGGCTCTTTGGTAACTGTTACGGTTACATGCAGCCCTCCCCTGGTGCCAGTACCTGCAGGGAGCTGGCTCCTACGGAGCCCCCTGCTTCACACAGAGGCAGCACTAGTTCCCATGAAGCCACCTTCCCTGTGCAGGTGGCACATGTGGGAAGCTGGCTTTTAAACCGGCTCCCTGGGTGTTCTGGCTCCTGTGGAGCTGCCTGTCCCCCAACCCTTGCGCTGCTGCCTCTATATCAGAGGCAGCGGAGAGAGGCGCAGGAGAGAGCCGGTGCTCGCAGTGCACCCTGCTTAAAAGCTGGCTCCCTGCGAGCACTGGCTCTCACCTGCCCCTCTCTGTGTAAACATATGATCTCTAGAAAAGTCAGCGGTTACATTAACAAAAATAAATGTTAGCTAACATTCTTACTCTAAGTATGGTGTTGAGGATTAATGTGTGTACAGCATTTTGAGTATTAAACTGAAAAACTTATTAGCATTTTTTGGCCTCCTGGTGTTATGCTTATAAGAAGCACGTGGTATCTTTTTCAGGGAAAAAGGCAATACACTGTGTTTGTGAGAATACAGTAGAGAAGCAGTTAGCATATGCTTTATAAAGACAACTCCCCCTCCCCCCCCCACCCACACCCTGCACATGGTGAACAGTTACCAGTTCATGGGGGCTCAAGTCAGTCTTACTGGGCAGGCAAGTCTGAGTGAGGAGTCAGGGTTTCTCTGAGACTTCTCCAAGGCTTGACTTCCAGGACTGAACCCAGAGTCCCATGGCAAGAGCTTCCCTTATACATGTCAGTTCCCATTGGGAGTCTATGGATATGCAGTGTCATGCTGCCGTCATCCACCCTTAGGAGGTGTTCATCTGTTTTCCAGAGTTATTCTGTGATGGTGATTGTCAGGCTTTCCATCGTTCTCTCACTCTTGGTGGGGTCTCTACCTGTCTCCATGGTTCGTCAATGCTGCTAATTTAATTCAGCCTCAGACAATGGCTGTTTTGTTATCTTCAAAGTTTCCACTTCTTCTTGATCACCTGGACATCTGTGACAACTTTCACTCACACACACCCTTCACTCACTCCACACAATTGTATAGCATTTCAGACAAGATCAGTAGTTACAAGGGGTACAACTTAATTTGCAATATTTAACAGGGATCAAGGCCTTGCAGTAAACATTATCTAATTATGAGAGACAAAGAGAAACAGAAACTACAGAACTTATAAGCAAGTCATTATACATAATACTTATAGACTTATAACCAATGCTAACTAAAATATTTATTTTTGCTGCACTGGCTCTCTACCAATTTGGATTAGCCAAGAGGCCCCAGATGTGCCTTTCCAAAAGTTCTGTCCTGTCCTTTCTCTGGCAGTGTTGGGTGTTTAGTAGTCTCAAAACATTTACTAGGATTCCTCTCATTGAATGGTTTTCGTTTCAGCTGTTGTATGCAGTTTAGTTGTAGTCATGTCAGTCCCAGGATATTCGAGACCAGGTGGGTGAGGTTTCACAAATAAACTTGTAGTACCTTTTATATTACTATTTTTTGAGCTTACACAGAGCTCCTCGGATCTGGGAAAATTATGCAGAATGTTGCTTTGAGCATCTTTACCAGATCTGAAGAAGAGTTTTGTGCAAACTGGAAAGCTTGTTACCTTCACCATCAGAAGTTGGTCCAATAAAAGATACAGGTTGGACCTCTCTGGTCAGGGACCCTAGGGACCTGAGCAGCCCTGAACAAGGGAGTTTGCCGGACCAGGAGAGGTCAGGCCTCGGGTTCTCCCGGAGATCCCCTCCTGGCCACAGGCCAGTGCACTGCCCCCAGCCTGCTGGTGGGGCTCCTCTCTGGGCCAGTGGGACCCTGTACCCTTGAGCTGGTCAGTGGCAACCTCTGTGGCTGGTCAGCACCATCCATGGTCCTGCCGGATCCCAGCAACAGAGTCCTGGACCACAGAGGTTCAACCTGTATAACCTCATGCACCTTGTCTGTGTTTCAGCTGACATTTTCCCACTCAGCTGAACCTAATTTTCTAATGTCATGTAAGGAATCAAGTGGTGGAGATGCTACACTAAGTTTGTTTAATGTTATCTGTAAAACCAATATTCCTAAAACTTCAGGGATTAAATTGTCTGTTTCTTTTTTAACCTTGAATTCTACGTGCAGACAAGTCCTCTTTTTTTTATTTTCTTGCTCCTTTTGACATAGAGTTCCAAGACTAGGATTAGAATAAACCAAAAAGCTCTGAAAATACCCTGTGTTCTGGTAACTGTATCTTCATAAACATCGAGCTTTTCTTTTTTTCAAGATCTCCCCAGCCTTATATTTAAGGCAGGGGTGGGCAAGAGGTTGCCAGCGGGCTGGATCCAGCCCGCCAAGCCTCCGATCCAGCCCGCGGTCGCCTTGTCAGAACCCTTAGGCAGAGAACAGCTCATACTTTAAAAAGCCAGCCATTCTGGATGGCTGGGGAGGGAGGAGGGAGACTTCTCATGTTGTTCCTGCCCCCCAGCAAAATCTCTTAGCTTCCATTGGCCAATCTCTCAGTTTCTGGCCAATAGGAGATGAGAATTTTTGCTGGGAGCAGGGGCATTGTAGGAAGCTCCTCCTTCCTTTCTCGTGCCTGAAGCAGAGCCACGTGGAGCAGCGAGCATCCTTCAGCAGACCGTCTGCCTCAGATTTCTGCTGGTAGGCGCCTCCCAGCCAGTGCCTGCCTCTGGCACCTCACCCCTTTCACATACCCAAACCCTCTGCCCCCTCCCAGATCTGGCACCCCAATCCCCTACCACAGATCCCAAGTCCCTCCTATCCTAGGTCACATTGCAAGATCCTGCATCCCAGTCCCCAGCCCTAGGTCACAACTGCCTCCTTCACCCAAGCTCGCTCCCAGACCCCACTCTCTCTCCTGCACCCCCGTCCCTCACCCCAGACCCCGGAATTCCTCCATTAATACCCTGGAAGAGTGCGACCCTCAACCACTTTCCAAAATCTTGGAGTGGGCCTTCGTCAAAAGTTATTGTCCTCCCCTGATTTAAGGGCTTGCAGCAAAGCAATTCCGGCAGTTTTGGCTCACGTCATTAACAAAAGCTCTCAACATTAGAAACTGTCATAAAAAAACAAGCTTCCCCACACACTTCATCTTTTCCAGACTTCACTAAAATTCAACAAACCACCTACCAGGATCACTTCACTACAGCCATCATTAACAAAGTATGGTTTTCAGAACAACATATGTTTCCTGTTAAGTTAAAAAAATAAAACCAAACACACACCACAAACATCTCTGTATCTTAGAACAATTAGATAGGGGACTAAGGCTGCTTTTAAGCATAAAGTATTGTAATTTTGTTCATATTTTTGAATAACAATCTAACCGTACACACCATTTTCTGTAATGTCTGTTTTTTAAATCGTGGTATTTCTTTAAGCAGATCTTTAAGACGTTACTGGATAAAGGAACTTGTGTTTGGGATGATTCTTCTGGTGACTTCTGTGTTGGGCCAAAGAATTTCATTAGTGACTTATGGGCATGGCTATTTTTTTGGTGGTTTGCCTCCTTTTTTTTATTATCCAGATTAAAATGTGTTTTATAGAGAACTATCCCCCTCTCCCTTGCTGCCTCTCATACTGAGGCAGCGAGTAGTCGAGTACTCCATACCAAGGCAGCAAGGCAGGGGAAGCGAGTAGTCGAGTACAGTAAAGTCTCGGTTATCCGACTTTCACTTATCTGACCTTCCATTTTATCCGACGGTGCTGCCTGTCATGTGACGGCGCGGGGCTCCAGGGACACTTCATACCACAATGGCACGCAGCGCGGGCTCGGCAACCTTACCTCCCCACCCCACGCCTGGGGCAGCTCACGCCCGCGCTGCGGACTCGCCCAGCACTCAGGTATGCTGGGCCCATGTCCCGCTTGGGGCCCAATCGTGGCCATCCTGCCACGTTAGCGGCTCCGCTTTTAGAAGTGGGCCTGGACCTGCTTCTCCCTCCCAAAACTCTGCGGGATGGGGGGGGGGGAGGGAGTTGCCCCCCTGCGGAGCCAGGTCATCTTAGGACTCTGCAAACTCTTACCTTGCTTTAAGACAAGTTATGCTAAGAGGAAGCTGCATACCAAATTTGGTGGTCCTAGCTCTTACTGTTTAGGAGGAGTTCTTGAACAGACAGACACATTCTCTCAAATATATAGTAGATGTTAGAGCTCCAGGACATAATAGGTAAATTGCAAGAAATTAGCTGAACTAATACATCTACAATTAGTGACTCTAAAGCAAAGAGTAATTGATTTAGCTGGATAAAAATCTGAAAAATCCCGAGCCTTTGCCAGAGTACGGAGGAGTTGGGGATCATGGAACTGGAAAAAGACTTTCATGGCATTAATGATGTTGGATTGCATGAGAGCTTGATATATAAAAAACAACTCTGGTGGGACCTATTTGATAGCAGAGCTTAGAGTGCACTAATAAGAGGCCCATTTCAGGGCCTTTCTCAAATGGATGCACCTACTCAGTTTTAATTAAGCCAGGCCGAGGCAGGAAGGGAGGGGGGGAGGGTGTGGCGAGGGGAGGGGCTGCCACTGGGCTGAGGAGAGGCAGGAGCGCCGGGGCCTTGGGCATGTCCGGGCAGCCCAGGGGAGGAGGGAGGAAGAGGAAGGGGGAGGACGCAGCGTCTGGAATCCGCTGGAGAGGGGGCAGTGCACGCGCCAACCACTCCCGAGACAAAGAGCAGAGCCCTCTTGAGAGGGCCCCCTCCCCAGCTGCCGCTGCTGCCGTCCCTGTTATTCGACATTTCCGGTTATCGGACCATCCTCCGGTCCCGTTTAGGTCGGATAACCAAGACTTTACTGTACTCCACTTGACTACCCAATAAACGCACTCTAACATCCCAGTGGCAGGTGGCAGGGGGCTCCCCTGGAGTGCACTGGCTGTTGGCCCTGCCCCCCGGGACTATAGAATAGTCAACTAACCGCTAAGAATTCATGTGGTTAGTTTACTATTCAATTAACCGATAGCTAACATTCCTGTTCCCATATTCCATTCCCCTCCTCTCATGTCCTGCTTTTTAAATTATGAAAAAAATCTTGCAGCACTGCATAGATGCTTTTGGATGTCTTTCCTCACCTCTATGTGTTTGTGGCTTTTTTTTTTTAAACTAAAAAAAAAAAAATAGGATGTTAGTGTTGTAATTTTTAAACTCCTGCCTTTATTCATTTGATCATGAAATGTATTTGAGTAGAAGGTACTGGGTTTTTTAAAGGGTTTATCCACTTCTAATTCTAGATGTATTGACTGTGTGTGCAGTTGCTTTGATATACATGTGATAAAAGGACATTTTTCATATACACCTAAAAAGCTGATTACTTCAGTGAACTTTTTTGAAGACCCCCCAAACCAGTTTAAAAGAGAGCAGTACAGTAGATCCTGAACATTGGAAAAGCCACTGTGAAGTAGCAGGTCATAATTTTCATAGTAAGCAATACATTGCATTTTAAAGACCAGAGATTGTTGGAGATCTCTATGTGTGGCTGTTGGAGATCTCTACTGTTGGAGATCTCTATGTGTGACTGTCAGTACAGTCCTTTACTGGTTCTGATATCCGAAACATGGTCTTGCCAGTTTCTGAATTTGTTCTTGAGGTTTCTGAGAGCAGTGGTTTCTGGATACTGACTAAATTAGTCCTTTTATGTCTTTGCCTGGTGTGCATATTTAAAGAGAAAATGAAATTACTCACATAATGCTGAGTGCATGTCTGCACTGAGTTATCTTGTCCTTGTTGGTTACTGGCATACTTTGAGCCAGGGGTGGGCGAAAGGGCCTCCATGGGCTGGATCTGGCCCGCCAAGCAGGTAGATCGGGCCCATGGAGGCCCTGCTGCTCCCTCACCCCCAGGCCAATTAGGGTCTGGGGAGCAAGCGAAGCCTTCTCCACTCTGCTCCCACCCTGTGAGCAGCGTGTGGTGCTTCAAAGCACGCATGCTCCTGCCAGGGAGGAGGCTTCATGTGCTCCTCTGCCCCCAGGCCTTAATTGGCCTAGGGGCAGGGGAGTGAGGGAAGTCTCCCCCCATGCCAGGGGCATGGGCACCTTGGGGGAATGGAGGGTGGGGGCAAAGGCACTCCCTCACCCCCAGACCAATCATTGGGGAACCTGGAAATATCTTGACCACGCCCCTTCCACTCGATGCTCCGGCCCTTCCTGTGCAGCCCAGGGCCACTTCAAAAATTTCTGAAGTAGCCCCTGGCGAAGCATTATTGCCCACCCCTGCTTTGAGCTCTGAGCTACACACTCAAGACAGTGTGGTTTTCATGATAATTACTGATTTGTTTAACAGAACATTAAGGTTGAGATTTAATTTCACACAGGTCAGAACTTCAGATTTGAGATCATTGCAGTAACATTAAAGCAGGCATACCAGCTGTATAATCTTAGCATTCATATAAAAATTAGAAATTTTGGTAGACATGACACGTTGGTGATAGTAAAGAGCTCCTTCCTTTATGTATTCTGTTTGCCACATTGTCATATTGTTTGTTTGCATGTTGAAGTGATGAAAAACCTTGGTGGTCAGGCATATATGCAAGGAGGAAGTTAACAATACTGTGGGAACTCCTCTTTTTGCTGACTCTGTGCAGTTAATGAAGTGTAAAGGGTAAAATTTTAAACAGTCTCTCTTTTTTATATATGCTTTCTTGTTGGTTGAAATGCTGGAAGGGCAAAAAATGCAGTGCAGAATTACAGAAAAAAGCCATCCTATGAGATGAGTTGGTGTTCCCAGTATCCAATTCCTTTTTCTCTCATTTCCAGAGCCCTTCTTAATGTATAAAGTCTGGTACAGTTTCAGTGTGTGGTGCTTCTGGTTCCAGGCACTTGGTCTCCTTTAATTGTTTTTATTGAAAATAACCAGATTAGAAAACAAATTCAGGTCTTCCACAGACTACTACAGACCAACGTTAAGGTCATCAGGCAAGACAGCAAGGGATTTGGTTTCAAAAGAGGGATATGGAGATTTAGCTGAACAATGGCTGCTCTCACTGTATGGAATTTCTTACTTCACGTTGACGATGGAGAATGACTCGTGCTTCTCTTCAGAGACGTTGCAATCCCAGAAGGGAGGGCAATCTTTGGCTCAAGGAAGGCTTCGGTACTGGGTGAAGCCTCACGGCCTGCTCAAGCTGGTGCTGCTTCAAACCAAGCCCCATGTCACTTATGTTCTCTTAAAAGAGCAGTAGATGGAGCAGCACTCTTAGTTGGCTTTGTATGGGTGCAGTGAGAGCAGCCATTGTCAACAGAAACACTAGCTGGGATTTGGAAAGCTGTGTAAGTATGATTGCCCAAATACCATTAATTCAATGGTGGATGGGGGGGATTGCTTAACTCCTGCCAACAAAGCAAACCTCACTCTTAGAGGGTGGAAGTTTTGTTTGCAAAAGTGCCAACAAACTGTTTACACTGCCTGACTTTTAGTGATGCTGCTGTGTTGTGTAGACATAAGTGTGAAACAAGAGATCATTATAGGCAGATGGGGAAGTACAAGGAAATGATGTGGTTAGTGGTGGTTTCAGCACAACAAAGGTCTCTGCCAAGTTTTGTGCAGATCTCATGGCAGTCAGGGTGGAGACTAATACATTCTGGGGATGCTCCTTCCAAGTGTTAGGGCAGAATGGGAGACAATATGAAGGTGTTGCTTGTTTGACAATTAAATAAATGGCTTTGGAGGCTGTCATCATAAGCCAATTGGAGACGATATTCCATATTGAATGAGAGATGATGGGTCATAAATGAGGATAGACTTATAAATGATATGATAGTGAAGGAATGCAAGGTGATGTGATCAAAATGAGGGGGCCAGGAAAACTATCTTTATTGCAGTATTCTCAATAAATATGAGTGGGACAAGATTAGATCTGTTCCATATCTAAATCATGCCAGATCAGTTTGTAAGCATGTGGCTGACCGTAATAGCAGTAACAGAAAGCAAGTGAATTGCTATAGTGTTGACTTTTAAACTGTCATAATTTAAACTTCAGAGTTTAATACGTTATTTAGGTCCCCCGTATACCTCTCTTGACACACCGCATCTTTTTACTCATGCTATATTGGTGAAATGTCACCATGTCCGAAACTTTCAGCTAGTAACAGGGAAACCATTACATCCCGTTGATACAACATGATTAAGAGTTTTAGTAAGTGACTCCTCCCCCTGATACTGTTCTGTCTCGTGGCCCTTAGGCTAATTTGCAAAAGGACCAACCTAAGTCAACATCTCCAGGAGTTGCAATCTATTGTGAAGGAGAGGCATCAGGGTTACAGAATCTGATGATGTTCCATCTCAGACTTTTAGGGTGCTTCTGCATAGCAGGGCTTAACTCGAAATAAACTGTGCAAATTGAGCTACATCAATTGCATAGTTTATTTCAAAATTGGGAGTGTTGTACACAGCACTTATTTCGAATAGAGCACTCTTCCTCCAACTTCCCTTGCTTCTGGTACGATGAGGGTTACAGGAATCGAAGTAAGAAGTCCTCCAACTTGACAGTATTTTTTGACTATTTCAAAATAACTGCCTGCTGTGTAAATGTAGACTAAGTTATTTCGGAATAGTGCTAGTTATCGAAATAGTGTTGCAGTGTAGGCATATCCTTAGAACCCTGGTGGTGTAGCCTTCAACAGAGGTGACTAGTATGAGATGCACAAAACCTAGGAAGTCTGGGAGACTTTGAGACAAAGGGTAGGTTTACCCAAGTTTTGTTGAGGAAAGTAATGTCAACAGGCAGAAAGCGATAATGGCAAAATCGCCAATGCATGTTCACATTTGCACCTCTGTGGACAAATCATGTTCACATTGGGAGCTCCCCCATCAACAGTGGGAGCAATGCAGTATGGGTATGTATTCCATAGTGCCTGGCAACACTATCTGTAGCTAGGTGTTGAGAGACCACAGAACAGAGCACAGATCATCTTAGGACTCTGCAAACCCTTACCTTGCTTTAAGACAAGTTATGCTAAGAGGAAGCTGCATACCAAATTTGGTGGTCCTAGCTCTTACTGTTTAGGAGGAGTTCTTGAACAGACAGACACATTCTCTCAAATATATAGTAGATGTTAGAGCTCCAGGACATAATAGGTAAATTGCAAGAAATTAGCTGAACTAATACATTTACAATTAGTGACTCTAAAGCAAAGAGTAATTGATTTAGCTGGATAAAAATCTGAAAAATCCCGAGCCTTTGCCAGAGTACGGAGGAGTTGGGGATCATGGAACTGGAAAAAGACTTTCATGGCATTAATGATGTTGGATTGCACGAGAGCTTGATATATAAAAAACAACTCTGGTGGGACCTATTTGATAGTAGAGCTTAGAGTGCACTAATAAGAGGCCCATTTCAGGGCCTTTCTCAAATGGGTGCACCTACTCAGTTTTAATTTGGCCTGAAAAAGGAACACGTGGAGCATATGATTACTGGCCACCTCATGATATCAAGGGGAAGAGGTCTTTGAGATCCTATGGGGATTAGGAATTTAGCTGTGAATTTTTGTCTCAGACCTGTGTGCAGTGGAGCCAGTGTGTCCACTTGAGAACTTGGTAGCTCCTTGTGGATATTGGTGTTGGATGTGGACAGACTTAAAGCACAGCCTGACACTCTCATGATTGACTTCTGCCCAGCTGGCTTGGCTTTAGATATTGATGGCTTGCTTTTTGAGTTTTATAGGTCTTTTGGACACTTCTTGGGCCTGACTTACTCCAGGTGTTTCAGGAGAGCATCAAAGAGAAGATATTGGCAGTCAATTGTCAAGTGTCTATTACCCTGTTGCCTAAGCAGGGGGACCTTGGGGAGACAGAATAATTAGGGATCTGTCTCTCTGTTTTGCTTAGACGATATAATTTTATCTTGGCAAATAAATGGAAAACTGTGCTTGGTTGGTCATGTACCCTTATATTGATTCTCCAAAAAGTCCCTTTTTTATAACCTTTTCTTAATGCTAGATGTAATTTCAGCCTCACATGTTTGATTTGCACATTAGGTTTATGTTCCTTGATCAAAGATGGCCACTTTAAAAAATTCATAGTGTAAAGTCTTTGATAGTGGGGTTGTCAATATTCTTCGGATTTTTTAGATTGAGTGCTTTTACACTTTCATTTGGAGTTGAGAATATACACTTATTAGCAATTTGGATCAATTTATTCAGTGGTGGATTATTGGCGATGCAATTTGTAATGTTTGGGATCGGCAGTTATTTTTGAATTTGTAATTTATTGTCCTGTTTTTACTGTGTTTTCTGCACTGATTGTCTTAATGTGTTTAAAGTCAAATTCTCTCTCCTCCTTCCCCAGCCTTCAACACATTTCTCCATGGAATTCAAGTAGGAAATGCTGGGTGAGGTTTGGGTTTTGTTTTGCCAAACAGAAGCTCAACGGAGGAGATTTTGCAAAACCAAGACAATGGCCTTCCCCCATTTTGCTCGTCTCTAGTGTTAGGTCCCTTCCTGCACTGTTGTGAGTGACACCTACAATTGACCTGGTATCTTTGCCCACAGGAGACCTAATTATCCCTCCAAAGACATTCCTAAGGTACAAGTCACTGCTACTGATTTCATTTTTGGAAATACTTTCTCCCTGAAGGGCGAATTGGGCCCCTTATGACTTTCTGGAGGCTGGGTTTACAGACATTTGACACACACAAATAACATCATCTTCTGTGTTGGCTATGGCTGGGAAGCTGATTGGAGAGGGGTAGGAAGTAGATGCAGGGAATTGTGAGGTTAAATAGAAGTATGCAACTTAATATGTTGCTGGCTGCCCTCCTTTTCTCATCCCTTCCAGCAGTATGCTAGTAATACTAACTAACTCTAATCCCTAGTCATGCTCCCAGTCACTCTAAATCAGATAACTCCATGCAGCAGTTTGTCTTATTCAGCTTTCCCCAAGTGCCTGCAATGGTATTTACTGACCCCACATTGGGTAACACAGAGTGAACGAGTTCTGCTGGGTTGAACCAGCACTTCCTCAAAGTTGCCAGACTTGGAGAACGGAAAACACCACACACCTGAGGCAGACGGGAGAGGAGAAAAGGCTTCTGCCTTCCAGCTCCTGGAAAAGGGCTGGCTGAAGGTAAGAGCTTCTTCGATGCCCACTGCCTAATGGCTTCCTCTGGAGAAAGGGGCAGCCTGTGCTGAATTTGTCAGCTTGTAAGCCCAATTAGGGTGCTCAGGAAGCAGTGATCCCACCATGCTAATGGAATAGTTGTTTGGGTTCACTGATGACCCCTTCCAGAGCTGGCAATCCATGGTGTGCCAGAGGGGCTCTTACAATCACAGCAGCACAGCAGAATGCTTGGATGTGGCAGACCAGAGCTCTGCCCTGGCCTCTAGGGACATCCTGGGAGAGGATCATGGTAACAGGGCCTCAGTTCTTCCTGCTTTCTCCGGGACTGGGGCACTTGGCCATTTCCCCTCCCTCCTGGGGGGGAGCCATGCACAAGACTTGTCCTTCTCTGGGAACAACAGCCTATTCTCTCCTGCACTGGGATCTTGTTAGGTGGGAGAGCAACAGGGGGGACCATGCTGGTGCTGTTGCGGGGGAGGGGCAGCGCACCAGGGAGAACTCTATCCTGGTGCTTGGCTGAGAATGTGGGCATGGCAGAGGGGCACAGGATGGGTCTATCGAATAGGCAAAATGATGAAAGGAGACAAATTCTCTTTGATGGATTTTGTCTATTTCTAAATCGCCAAAAGGACTGGTCCTTCCTCAATGCCCCCGAGGAAGGCAAAATACCCTCCAGACTCTCTAGCCGATCTGACCTGGAGGAAAATTCCTTCCTGACCCCAAATATGGTGATCAGTTTTACCCCATGCATACAAGTAAGGACCCACTGGTCACACTGGTTACATACTCTGCCCCCTGAGATATAGCCTAATACTGGGACACAGACAATCTTCAATGCTTTCCTCTTGTCTGAAGCAGAAGTGGGCTGCATGCATCCCAGCAGATGGAACCAGCTGTTCCTCTTAGCCCAAGAGGTGGCCCCGTGCAGCTTCTGAACATTGTTTCTTGCATACTATTTGCTCTGGCTGCATTTCCCCCATCTGAAAGTCTAATCAAAGCCACTGAATTGCACTCAGAAGTAATAAGCAGCTTCCTCACCCCCTGAAGATGAATTTCCCTTGGCTATTCTTAGCCCTTGAGATGTGTGATCACCATAAACAAACCTTTTGACACAACATAAGTTAGCAATATTGTGGAGCTGATTGTCTGCTCATTTGTTGCACTGGCTCTGAAGAGCAAGTGGCGTTACTTTATTGAAGGGAGTGTTTGTGGTTTCATATCTTGAGAGCCTGTCCTCCTCCCAGGTGATAGGAATGGTCCTAAACAGATCCCGTTCATTTGTACTTGATAATCCTGAGTATTTGTTGCACTTATCTCCTGAAAAGGCAAATCCAGCCCTCTGGTCTCCTTCCAGCTGGAGATATGCGATCTGCTGTAACAATCAAGGTGTGCCAGATTGCGTTAGTTATTCAGTCTGTAAGTGCTGCGCCACATTTTATTTATGATTACTACTCATTACCAGCTATGAAGAGTCATCGATGTGGATGGTTCCTTAGCAGCCAGATCACATGACTTCTAGGGACTTTTCAGTGCTCACCTACTTGTCATGATGTTCTGCCACATGGCTTTGATTCTTACAGGTTTGGCCAGCTACATGGGTTAAAACTTGAAGCATGAAATGAGCTCTTTCTTTGACTGAACTAAAAGGAGAAGATGCTTTTCTTTCCTCTGGGCAGGTATACTGACCTGTCTGACGCTATCCTTAAATTCAGCAACCTCTTATTTTCCTCCTCTTAATGGCAAGACTTAATTTCACCTGAACATAGAAATGGAGCATTTTATTCATGGCCCTGGGCTATGCAGAGGTGGATTCCTGTCAGCCGGTGGTCAGGGCAGTGAGTGGTGTGTGTGAGCTATACACCCGAGACTTTAACTGCTAGGAGTGGGGTCCCTTAGCAGTGGGCAACCTGGAGGAGGTTGACGGGTGCCCCAAAGAGTTTAACGTCCGTGTCTTTACTGCTAGGATCGGGATCCTTTGCAGTGGGCAGCCAACAGGCTGACAGACGCCCCAGAGTTTAACAGGGAGAGCTTTACACCTCAGACTTTGACTGCTAGGACACAAAGTCCCGTCGCAGTGGGCAGCCTGGGGAGGCTGAGAGGTGCCCCAACGGATCTGTCCCCTGGAAGCGACACGATCCAACGCTCAAGCTCTCCCTATATCTGTCCCTTATGACCAGCTGGAGTTCTTTTGTTTGTGTTCGGTTCGGGTACAGCAGCACGGGTTCAAGTCAGAAACTCAAACCACACTTGCTTATTTGTAGGAGAAAGAAAAGAA
Source organism: Pelochelys cantorii (assembly GCA_032595735.1). NCBI lineage: Eukaryota > Metazoa > Chordata > Testudines > Trionychidae > Pelochelys > Pelochelys cantorii. Next base: position 61,786,327 of record CM064330.1, read on the forward strand.
AGAAAACTTGGTTCAATATATATATATTTAAACTTATAAAGTGAATGAGGGCACAATCTTATTTTACTTGTTTACAATAGAAGTGAAACAGGTTGATTAGAGAAACTTATAATAGAGTAACTAAATTAAAGTGTACACATAAGAAACACATTGCAGGTATAATTCTCACCCCTGCGTTCCAGACTTGGCGTGGCCAGCGTCTTTCTCTCAATCCCTCGGGAAGAAGTAGGGCGAGGCTGGGCGTCCCACAGACCTCGGGAGACAACATATACCTGCCAGCAGGTATAGATTGGAGCTCAAATGGGGTGGGCTACTAAACCCCTCTTTATACCCCTTGGGTCACGTAGGCTTCTTCCTGGTCTCAAGTGGCCAATTAGGAAAAATGGCTTTGAATGCCAAGTTTCCCACGGAAGGGTGCAAAGCATAATTCACACCTGGGAAAATGCAGACAATGGGCACTTACTGCCCATAAAATGTCAATTACTGGTGCTAGCCATCAGGGCAGCAGGAGGCCCTGGGTCGTCAGCTAGCCCATTTACTGTCTGGTTTTTGTTTATTAGAGTCAGAGACAAGCAGCACCCCTGCGTTCCTAGGGCATCAAAGGCTGACTGCCTTTCTCTTGCTCTCTGGGGGGGGGGGGGAAACAAGATGGGGTTCATGTCTGGCTACAATTCCTTATCTCTTGATAGAAATGACCAGTTCCACTTACTTTTTCCTGACCTTTGATAAATAAGCAACAATGATCAATCCTGCAAAACTAGACTCAGTGGAACAACTCATCTCTGGAAGTATAAGAAAAGGTTAAAGCTCATTTTCATGCTGTAGCCAGTTTCATTTTTTCTTTGAAATAACTTAACTGCTACTGCCTCATAGGAGAAATGAGGAGGTATCATGATCACCAGTTAAAATTACCAGCTGCTTTCGTTACATTTGAATAAGTAGCTCCTGGTTTTTGTTGCTTTACTCAGTACAGTCTTTGTTCAAACCTTGATTACAGGTGTTAAACTTGTATATCTGTAATCAAGGTTTGAACAAAGATCTGACCTGGATGGGTCACTAAATTCCATATCCTAATAACATAAAAAGCTAAGCACCAGGTGCTTTTAGCCCACTTTATTAGCCTCATTTAGCACAGACACTAAAATTGACAATATTTTTTCCCTTTCTCTTTCCCTGCCCAGTCCCTCTTTTTCTCTCTATTGATTTGTACCCTGGACCCCTTAATCCAGGGGTGGGCAATAATTTTTGAAGTGAGGCTACTTCAAAAATTTCTGAAGTGGTCATGGGCCTCCCCAGGTAGGATGGGGCCTCTGGCAAAAAAGGGACTTTCCAGGTGAAAGTGGCGGAGCCTTTATATAGCAGGAGTTGAAAGGGCTTACATCTCCCCTGCGGCTCCCAGGCAGCGGGTTAGCGGGGGGCCAGGAGCTGCGAACCATTTCAACTGCTTCTCTTTAAAGAGCTTGTGCCTGCTGGGCAGCTGCTAATGCACTGCCTGGCAGCCTACTAGTAGGTGCAAACCTTTGAAATAAAAGCAAATGAAAGATCTTGCCCCTCCCTTGCAGTTCTCAGTAACGCGTTAGCAGCGGGGCCGGGAGCTGCAAGCCCTTTCAGCTGCTTCTATTTAAAGGGCTCACACCTTAGCAGCCGCAGGGAAAATGCGAGCCCTTGAAATAGAAGCAATTGAAAGAGCTTGCAGCTCCCAGCCTGCTGCTAACACGTTGCCTGGAAGCTGCCAGGGGAGGCACAAGCCCTTTCAACTCCTGTTATTTAAAGGGCTTGCGCCTTCCCCGCGGTTGCTAACAAGTGGCCTGGCAGCCACCGGGAAGGCATGAGTCCTTTAAATAGCAGGAGTTGAAAGGGCTCCCACCTTCCCAGTGGCTCCCAGGCAACATGCTGGGGGTGGAGCCAGAAGCTGATGTGGGATGGATGAAAGGGCTAGGCAGACCGAATCCAGTCCTCTGACAGCCTCTTGGCCTGCCCTGCCTTAATCCATTCATCTGAAGAAGTGGGTTGTACCCACAAAAGCTCATGATACCATCTATATTTTTTGTTAGTCTCTGAGGTGCTGCAGAGCTATTCGTTGTGTTTTGTTTTTGGTTTTTTTTAAGTTACAGACTAACATGGCTGTCCCCCTGAGGCTATTAAATAACTGTCTTAACTTTTTGTATAGTTTTTGGTCAGTCATTTTTGTTCCATTTTTAACTACTTTAAGTGGTTAAGGGGGGTTGGGAATAAAAGCATTTGAGTCACTTCCTTTTCTGGATTTTCAAAACACGTCACTGACCCTTACTTGACTTGTACATTTAGGATAGAAATATGTACATTTAGATTTACTTTATGGTGAATGTTGAAATAATAAATAAAACTCCGGTCATCTGAAGAAGTGGGCTGTGCCCACGAAAGCTCATGATACCATCTACGTGTTTTGTTAGTCTATAAAGTGCTACTAGACCAATTTTTGTTTTTTTAAGTTAAAATAATTGTTTAGGAAAATAAATATTACAAACCTGGAAAGAGAAATCAATAATAATTTTATGATTTTGTTTTGAAATGCTTAATTTTTAATACTTGGATGAACTCTACCATTTCCGGATGAAGTGCTACAAAGATCTAGGACATGAAATTATATTCTGCTTCCTCATTGGGCTTCCTCATTTTCAAGAGTCCTTAAAAAAACATTTCTGTCATACAGGGAAGATCTACATGCTACATATTTCTGACTGAGCAAAGAAAAAGTAGTTATGTAACTGAAGAAAACAAAAGGGAAGAAATGTAACCAGTGTTTTTATTATGGCAATTAGTAAATATCAACCAATATTTGTTCAGAAGGCAGTTGTACTTCAGTGGGGCAGAAATATTTGTCTTTCTGGATTTATGTAGAATCCATAACTGCACTCAGTATGTCAGTGGTTAATTTCTAATGAGAGATGTGGTGTGGCTATGAACTGCCAACCCACAAATTAAGCACTGCCTTCTGTATATCCAGTTCTCTTAGGTGTTACCATGCAGATGTCTGGAGTTTAATATGTGCCTGTATCTCACAGGTGCAGCTTTGCTGTAGTGAAAATATGTGAAAGGAGCCCTGGGCCCTTTAAATTGCTGCTGGAGCCCCACACAGCAGGTTCCAGAGCCCTTCTGTCAGAAGCCCTGCCCCTTCCAGGAGCACAGAGCCAGCTCTCTCCCCCAAACCTGTCCCGGGGCCTGACAAGTCTGTGGACGCCCCTGTGTGTGAAGTGAAATGAGGTGTCAGTTACTGCAGCAGGCAGGTTTCACCTAGAGCTGTGTGAATAACTGTGTTCTTTTTCTGGCTATTCTTGGGGCTGCAGATTCATATCTAATTAGTATAAAATACTTTTTTTTGTAACTTTTGACAAACTGAAAAATTAAATTGGCTGGACAAAATGTGGTGTTAAAAATTAAATTAAATGCTTTTATTTCAAAGATTTATTAAATTTTGAAGAAAAAATTCACAATCAAAACATTTCATTTTGCTATTTTAAATTAGGGCTGCTAAGCAATTTAAAAATCACAACTAATCACAAGATTAAACAATGAAAAAGCACTTATTTAAATATATGTAGCTGTTTTGTACAATTAAATATTTTAGTTTCAGTTATACCATAGAATACAAAATGTACAGCGCTCACTTTATTTTTTTATTACAACTATTTTCATTGTATAAAAAAAAAAAAAAAAACCCAAAATTGTATTAGGTGAGTTGAAAAATACTAGTACTGTGGTGTGCAGTCTCTTCGTCATGAAAGTTGAGTTTACAAATGTAGAATTATGTAAAAAAAAAGTCTACATTAAAAAACAAAACAAACAAAACAATGTAAAACTTTAGAGCTTAGAAACCCCGCTCAGTCCTTCTTTTTGTACAGCCAGTCGCTCAGACTGACAAGTTGGTTAATGTTTCCAGGAGATAATGCTGCCTGCTTATTATTGACAATGTCATCTGAAAGTGATAACAGGCATTTATGTGGATGTTATAGCTGGTATCACAAGATATGCCAAAGATTTGTATTTCCCTTCATACTTTACCCACCATTCCAGATGACGTGTCAAGACTGATGACTGGTTTCCCTATAGCTATGCAAAGCAGTGCGGGCTGATGCATGTTCATTTTACTCATCTGAGTTGGACACAAGCAGAAGGCTGGCATGTTTTCTTTTTGTTGGTTTAGGTTCTCTAGTTTCCACATCAGTGGTGCTTTTAAGACTTCTGAAACCATATGCCATACTTTGTCTTTCTCAGATTTTGGAAGGTGTGTCAGATTCTTAAACCTTGGGACAAGTGCTGCAGTATCTTTAGAAATTTCACATTGGAACCTTCTTTGCATGTTGTCAAATCTACAGTGAAAACGCTCTTAAAATGCTGTGTCCTCATCTGAGATTGCTGTAATGTGAAATGTATGGCAGAATACATGTAAAACAGCAGGAAACATAGTTTTCCCTCCAAGGAGTTCAGTCATAAATTTAATGTGTTATTTTTTTTAACAAGTGTTGTCAGAATGTAATTTTCTCCTCTGGAATGGTGGCCAAAGCATGAAAAAGGCATATGCTAAACATTGATATCTGGCACGTAAGTACCTTGCAATGCCACCCACAAAAGTGCCATGTGAACACTTATTCTCACTTTTAGGTAACATCTTAAATAAGAAGAAGTGGGCAGCATTATCCGTCAAATGTAAACAAATTTATTTTTCTGACGGATTGGCTGTACATAGAGGTGGATTGAATGGACTTTCTAGGCTCTAAAGTTTTATTTTGTCATAAAAAAATCTACATTTGTAAATTCTATTTTCACAATAGAGATTGCACTATAGTACTTGTAAAAGATGAACTGACATACCATTTTTACAATTCAAATATCTGTAACAAAAACAAAGTGTACAGCAGGGATGTAAGCGACTAGTCAACTACCTGATAAGCATATGCTTATCGGGTAGTCAAATAGTGACTCGACTAGTCGCCTCCTCTCCCCCCCCCCCCTCTTTTGGAGAGAGGCAACAATGGGGGAAGGGAGCGGGAGCCAGTGCTTAGGGGAACTGGGTGTTGGGGGGCAGGTAAATGAGGCAGAGGTGTAGTGGGGACTGGTTGCAAGCCAGGAATCATCTGTCCTAGTTCACGCCCAGTCCCAGACGCTGCACCTCTACTTTTTAAATGTATTAAGAGCCTGGGAACTCTTAATGCATTTTAAAAGGCAGAGCTACAGCGGGGTTAGCTCCTGGGACCGCAAGCTAACCCTGCTTTGGCTCTGCAGTTCCCCCGCTTTTCGACTAATTGAGTACTTAATAGAAATTCCATTGACCACTTGATTAGCTGATTAAACGTAATTTAACATCTCTAGTATACAGTGCTCACTTCAAATTATGTTGTAAATAGATACAATATATTTGAAAATGTAGAAAATATCCAAAATTTTAATACATTTCAGTTGGTTTTAACTGCAATTGTAAATAATTGGGAGACAGGCCTACTTTAAATATCAATATTTAGGTTTTGTTTTTCTTCTTTCCCCTAACCAAAACAACTTGGCAAATTGCCAAATGATTTTGATTGATCTGACTCTGCCTTTTTCCCCTTCCTGAGTTGGTGAGAGCTATATGTCTGGTAAAAGTCTTGTTTGAAACCATTTTTGTTTTATTTTTAATCAGGCAGCCAATCCACTAACGCTCCCTTGCTTCTTTTACATAAACTCTGCCCCTTTATCCCCTTCACAATAATCTAAAGATGTGGATGGTGTGCTTTTTTTAAAAAAAATATTGCTTTATTTTGTTGTACAATGAGTGGTGATTATTTTTATTTTTCAAAACTTGGTTAAAACTTAATTTAAAATGGCAGTTTCTTCTTTCTGCATGAAGATGTCATCTTGGCTCAGTCCTTATTGAAGTAAAATGAGACTTTTGCTTGAAAGGAGCTGAGTAAAAACATCAGGATTTTGGTCCATAATGTTGAGCTGAAAATTTTCACAGGCAAATTCTGTTTGTTAGGATCTTGGAGCCTGATCCTTCTCCCTTTAAAATTGATGTTACTTTAATTGTTTTATTGGATGCAGGCTCAGGCTATCTAACAAGGAATTCTTAATAGGTAAAATGCTTTTGTATTTCTAGGAAAACTTCCTTGTAAGCAGTGCAGCTTATTAGACATTAAATAGAAATAAATGGAAGAGATTGTACTGGTTCAAGCAAAGATTCTTATACAAAAGAAGTGGCAGAAACCATGCAGTAAGTGTATTAGGAATGTTTTTATAATGCTCTCAGAAATGTATTTGTTTTGGGTTTAGAAAACAAACATTAAAGTTTTCCCTCCTTTCTTATTTTTCTTTGTTATTAAGTTAAGGAATGTGGCTTTTGGTGGGAGATTTTTCTTCTGAAATCTCTAACTCTCCCAGTCTTTCTAAAATTCCCACTGGCTCAAACCCACAGGGACGTACACAGGAGGCTTTTTATGAGCGAAACATTTTTATTTTTTTCCTGCCTTGAATGTTGTTCTTTTTTCTGATCAAATTTTAAGAATAAAATGTTCTTTATGAAGGAGAAACTTTGATTCTTGTGCTTATGATTAAATGTATTGTTGGTTTTATCAAAACAAGCCCACAGGGTTTTTTTTTTAAGCATTATATATTTGCAATATCCATTAACTTCACAGCAGCTGGTCTGCTGCTCGATAATATTGATGGCTTTTCTCATGCTATGTTCTGACACTGTGTACTGTTTGTTTAGTTCCTTGATTCTGTGTCTGCCCTCAACTCTTAATGTAGTTTCCTCTTGTCTGCCTCTGGGAAGCACTGCATGGCAAGCTTCTAAAAGGTTTGGTTTTACTTTTACAAGAAATCTTAGTGCAGATTGATAGTTTAGTTGTGCATAACACCTTTCTTCATTTTTCAAGAGAACCAGTTTTGCTGCACGCATTTTAAAGCAAACCTTTTTTCATGATACAGGCTAACACGTTGCAGTAAGTACTATTGCTTGGATTTCATTATTTTAATAACAAAATGTTGTAATTATTCTAAGGAACTGCATACATTTGTCTTCAGTATAATGGATTCTGTGGTTGGCTTTTTCGATGGTTGTGATTGTTGTGGTTGTGTTTTTTTTTAAATATCACCCAATACTTCTGATATTTTACAGCCTTTTGGGGACATGATGGTAAATACACATTAGTGAGCACATTCAGAATAGCAAAAATTATTAGGTCATCAGAGTCTCTTGCTTCTAATGTCTGTCATCCATTTTTGGTGGCGGAACAGGGATTGAGATAAAAATAGAAAATTTGAAAATAGTTTTGGTTATAAAACATTGTTTCTAACTGGAACTTTTTAATATCTCTGCTAAGTTCAGGATGTTCACTAGGACATCTGTGGCTGTGACCTAAAAGTGACCAACAAAGCCACGGGGCACTGACCTCAAAAAGACCACTAACGTGTACTCTGTGTGTGGGTCTATCTTGAAATAATTTCATGTGTGTCAACAACAAGCCAGATCTAGCTTCTGTTCTGTTGCAATTTTTCTTTAGCTGCGGGACTGCTTTCAGATTAAAGGAGGGAGCATCATGGCCCATAAGTATTGTAACAGAGTAGTGTGCTTTCAGTATTTCAGTTTCCTTGAGATGTCTGGTCACAAGCCATTAGTGTTTCAAGAGCTGAAGATACTCCACATCTCTGGTTCATATAAAATAAGGATTACTTTACTAAGGCTGTCAGAAATAGAAATGTGCAAAAAGAACAAATACTTTGAATTACAAGAACAGATTACTCCTGCAGTTCCTAACCCTCACCTATAGACAACCTCCTAACCTCAGACAAATTCTCTCCAATAACGATGCAGCACACCTCCATCATACTCATCCAGAAACCCACCCTTGCAATCAATTCCAATGTTATCTCTGTCCACACATCTATACAAGCGATATCACAGGACATAACCACATAAACATGAGAGGTACGTATAACTGCACATCCACTAATGTGATCTTTGCCATCAAGTGCCAACAATGCCCTTCTTCCATGTATACTGGCCAAACTGGACAATCTCTACAAGAGAGAATTAAAGGACACAAATCAGATATTCGAAAAGGCAACACACAGAAACCTGTTGGGGAACATTTTAACTTCGCTTGACACTCATTAGTGGATCTCAGTCACAATATTATTTCAAACCAATTTCAAAAGCCAGCTCGAGGGAAACTATAGAACTTAATTTCATTTATAAGTTTGATACCTACAACAGAAGTCTAAACAAAGACTTGACTGGATGGCCTGCCACATTCCACATCTTATGACATAAAAAACCAAACAAAGGGTACTTAGAGTGGGTACAAAGTACTGTTATCAGCTTCATTTAGCTTAGGCACTTTAACTGACAATTTATTTCCCGAAAAAAACAACAAATGGTCTGGTAGCACTTTATAGACGAACAAAACATGTAGATGGTTTCATGAGCTTTCGTGGGCACAGCCCACTTCTTCAGATGACCGGAGTTATGAGTAGGGGATATGAAAACTCGAAATAAATAGGAGAGGGAAGGGGGGGGGGGAGGGAAAAAGGAAGGGGTGTGAGCGACAGGGCATCATTAAGTATCTGGAGGATGGGTACTTGAACCTAAGCAGATCAAAGTAAATAGATAGCTGCTAAGACAGGAACCCCCCCATCCCCTCTCTGTGCTATTTATTTGAAAACCATCTACATTTTTTGTTAGTCTGTAAGGTGCTGCAAGACTATTCATTGTTTTTTCCAGTTACAGACTAATAGGGGAAATCAACAGGAGCATTTCTCCCGTCAACCTCCTGCTGTGGGGCCGCCCCAAAAATCGGTGCAAGGTACGTCGACTCCAACTAATCAATTCTTATAGCTGGAGTTGTATATCTTGCATTCACTTTTCTCTGCAAGTGTAGAGCGAGCCTTAGCTCTCAATTCCATTTTTGGAGGCTGTCTAGCCATCCCTCTGCAGCCCATCTGTCAATTGGCAGTGGCTGCTATTCACACACAGCTTCTGTCTGTCTTCTGAGCCTGGTCTTCCCTGAATTTGGGATATTAATTCCTTTTTTCTCTAAGGAATTAAGTAGCACTTTGCTAGCTAGATGCTAATCTGGGTAGCACAGTGCCCTCTCCTGGCTAAATATCCCTCCTCCAGCTCAACCATAGTGAAGACCCTAGAGCATAGATTCCCACACTGGAGGGGCGCGTCCCCCTGGGGGGGGCACGAGAAGACCCAACTCCCTCCCCTAAGAAAGAGCCCGGTCCATCCAGTAAAAAAATTCAGAAAATACTGGATATGTGAAATGTCCGGTATTTTCTGTTTTTCCTGGCTTGGGCGTCCTCCGGAATATGTGCAGCTCGGGCTGGCTGGGGCAGGGGGAGGATGGAGCATCCCGTGTAAACTTCAAAATGGCCGCCTTAAAAGGGCAATGCCTGCTCTTCTCTTAGAAGGGCAACTTGTTGATTTAAAAAAAAAAAAAGTTTTGCTGATTTTTGGGGTTTCGGGGGGGGAGGGGCATGAGGGTTTCTCAAAAATCAAAAAGGGGGCATGATGCCAAAAAGTTTGGGAACCACTGCCCTAGAGGAAGTTTGAACGTGCTGGCTCATGATTGGGTTCCATAAGAGATTCATGTGTCCTATATTTCCTGTTGTGAAATCTTGCAAGAGTTTATCACCTCACATTGTGAAAAGTGGTATGTAGACTGATAAATATGCAACTATATAAAGCCAGTGCTGGGAGAATTTACCTTCAAGCTGGTTTTCCTTCATTAGTAGGAAGACAAAACATTGATACAATCTGGGAAAACTGAATCCACATCTGTTTACCAAGGACAAAGGCCACACAACTTGTTTAACAAATGTACTGTTTGTTAGCAAGCAAAGCCAGCATTTTCAGTTCTGGATGTCAAAATTGGGTGTGTACAGCCATGTTTTAGGCCTCTTTAGAGACCTGACTCTTTCAGAGTTTGTTGATCATCTGCCGCTTCCATCAACAGCATTCTTGCTGACACAAAATTAGTCAGTTGTCATTAGCTTAGCATTCACTGTTCCATAGTGCGCACAGCTTCTATTTCATAATTTTGGGCAATGGCTTCCTTTCAAGCTCTTAATATTAGAACTGTGTTTTTGCTTTGCTCATCTTGAATTCCACAGAATGCCTGGTTTTATTTCTTTCTGTTAGAGAAGAAACAGGCTACCCAGGAGCGGATATGGTAAATGGAAATGCTTTATTGCCTATGCACATTTACCTTGGACATTCAACACAATGTCCGAGTGGCAACAAATTAGCATTAGTCGCACTCTTTTATCTATTTTAGTATGTTAATTCACATGTCTAACACTACTTTTCCTAAAACCTTATTTAGTAAAGTTAATTCCCATAAAATTAATATTAATAAGCAAATAATGAATACAATTATACCCACCCCTAATTACTATTTACATAATTTCTCATTAAATCAACACTTTTCTGTACTACAAACTTTCTAAATCAACAGGTTACAGAGATTACAAGGAATTTGACCCTGAAGATGTATTATACAGAGCCAATGAGGATAAGCAAGAGACATAACAAAATAAAGCAATTCCATACTTATCTGGTTTCTTAGGTTACAAGAATGAAGAGAAAGCACAGGTTTATACATCAGAAAGGATAATACCGATTTTGTCCAGACTCTTCCCAACTACAGAAAACAAAAAGCATGTTTAAAGGGTAATGCTGTGGCTGACCCCTGAACCACTAATGTAGAGCAATTTCAGACCCCTATTAATTTTTTACATATCCCAACACTTTCATTAATGGTGGTTCAATAAATCTTTTCAAGCCTCACAATTAGACCATCACTAATTCTAACACCTACATTTCCTAATTGTTAGATCAGCTGAAGCCCCCTGTGTGATTTGCTCTCTCAAACTACAGTAGTATGCAATGTTGTTGTAGCCATGGTGATCCAAGGATATTAGACAAGATGGATAAGGTACCATTGTCTTTTTGGCGAGAGAGACAAGCTTTTGAACTTACATAGGTCACTGCACTCAGTATGAGAACCAAATACAAAGTGGAACATTATTTATCTGTAGTGTACTGATTATGTATCATAGATCTGAAGAAGAGTTTTGTGTACACTCAAACATGTCTGTCTCACCAGCAGAAATTGTTGCAATATAAGAGATTACCTCACCCATCTAAAATACAGTAGGGCGGTGGAAGGTAACTATGGCCCTCAACTTCACATTAAACCCTGGATTTTTAATTCTGCCCATTCTTTTTCACTAATACAGGCAATTTTGATTCGCCGGGTGGGCTCTTTTAAACAAATTAATGTTATTCATATTAATGTTAGTGATGAAGAAGCAACTGCTCTTGCTACCTGTGTTCGATATTTCTATTTTAACAACCAAACATGAAATATTTTCAGAAGCTTGGAAAAGTAGTATATTGGGTCAACAGTAAGTTTCTTCTATTAGCATGAAATCCACCCCTTTCCTGGAATGTCTGTGTGTTTGAGATTTGTGAGAGATGGCCATAAAAAGGATGGTGTAAACACAGCCTATTCTGGAATGACACCCCACAGTATAAATGTAAACATGGGTCAGATATAGATCATGTGTTAAACGACAGGATACAAAATTAACATAGCATGCATTACATAGTTTGCCAGTTTTTAACCTAATACAATTCTATGTATTACAAACTGAAAATCATCATTGATCTGATGTCCTTCTAGTCACATTCTAGAGGAATTGATTCTTAGATTTATGGCATTTTAATTTTTTCCCCTTTCCCCAATGACTTGAAAATTTGCAGATAACCCAAAGACTAGGGGACTGGTGAATAATGAAGAGGACAGATACTGGTTTACAACCATGTGGATTGCTTGATAAACCAATTGCAACAAACAATAGCCTTTTTAATATGGCCAAACAGTGAGCCATATATGTAGGAACAAAGACTGTAGACCATAATTACAGGATTGGGCTATTTGTTCTAGGAAGCAGTGAGTCTGAGAGTCTTAACATTGAACGTGAGCACAAATTCAGTGTGGAAAGGCAAACTGGTTCTGCAATTCTAACTTTGCACTACAACAGTTGTAATTCAGAAAACCAACTCTCCTCATCATGCTCTCCTGATCCTGGGCCATCTGTGCACTGAGAGTGACCTCTGGTGCAAGCCAGGGGAACCTAACAGCTGACTTTACCTGCCAGTGGCCCCAAAGGAGTTGGCAAGTAACTTGGAAACACTTGGTGAGAAGTACACTTGTGCGCTGGTGGGGATTACAGAGGGGTCAGATTGTTGTTTCTGCACTGCCAGAATACACCCCTACCTTAGCTATGGTGAATCTCCAGCAGTGGGCCTCAGGGCTGTTGGAGTTATTTTCAGAGCAATCTTAGAGCAACTCACACTCCATTTATTCAGAAACTATTGTCCACGTGTCCTTGTTCTGATCCTGTGCCTCACACACAGGTTTCTTGGATTGGTAATGTAGAATTAAAGTCTTTGTAACTCTGGGAACTGCTGTGACCCCCTATACAAGTGACTCCTATACCTCTTTCATCGTGGCAGATGAAACCTCTCCCACTTGATATTATATTCCATTTTTCAACCCTTGTTAGTCTTGACTGGAATCTGACCTTTATATGAATTAAAATTTATTCTCTTTAGTCAAGATGATTTTTAGCTTGGCGTCTCCCTGCTGCTAGTTTTTGGTGTAGAAAATAGAAAGATAACAATCCTGTTGTTCAGACCTGGAAAGAGTCCCTACTTACAGCTTAGGGTACGGCTAGACTGTATGGGGGTTTCAGGATACCAGGGGTATCCTGAAAAAACTCCGCCGCATCCAGGGAATGTGTTTTCTCTTTCTTTTTTGTTATTTTTGGCAGAAGAGCAAATGCGCTCTTTTGGAAGCCCCTGTATTCCTTGTTCCAACATTTGGCCAGTCTAGATAGGCCAAATGTCGGAAAAGCATCTTCCGACAAAAAAATCGGAAAAAGCTACGCAAAATGCTGAGTGCATTTTGCGTACTTTTTTCCAACAAAAACTTGTAGTCTAGCCATACCCTTATGTTCTTTTGCCCCTCCCCCATGCTAGCAAGAATAAATCTGTAGCTTATCTGGACATAATTGTTTTTAAAGCAGATTTGCCTCACAGTTAGTTCCTGTAAAGCTGTCTGATTCCACTCCCAGCATAGGCACCTATCTCAAGATGGGTAATTTCAGTGACCCACTTATCTGTGCGTGTTCCAGTGGAAATAGTGTGGGTGGTGCCCTTAATCTTCAGTAAAGTTGTGACCTCTTAACCTAGTACTACTGAGTTTGAGAAATGGTGGTACGTGGTATTTAACAGTAAAACAAGCCTAGATTGCCTCCAGTTCTGCAAGTAATTCTCTGTGTGTGTTTTTTTCTTAGTGGAGAAAGAGACCAGAGTCTTGTCTCTGTAGTTTGGCCTATTTTAATTTCTTAGGGAAAAGTTCCTTTTTGCAAGTATGCTCTGTGGCCCTGACAATTATTTTTGTGTGTATGCAATTTTGAGGTGAGAATTGTAGGAGGTAGCTGGCTGGGAGGCAGAGGGAGAACTAGATGTAAACTGCTTTTTTTTAAAAAACAGGGTGTGGTGGTTGCCAACCTTTTGAAATCCCCTTTGCAGAAGAGTTGGTAGATGAACTTCCTGCCAAGTCTCTTGCCATGTTCTAATTTGTCTTCTGCTATCTATTTTTTTCTCTCTGTATTTTCCTTCAATCTACTAGTTTTCTTATTTTTGGTTCTTGGAATTATATTTGAAGCAGAGAGCTTTATTTTAAAGGGTGTTGAATTGGGTTTTAGAAATGTAACCTAGTGGGGAGAGGGTGTGGTTGTGTAGACTGGTAGTTAGAAACCACAGAGTTCTAGTCTAACATTCTCTTGTACTGTTAGTATTTTTAAAAAATCCATTGCTCTAGCTCAGTGATCTCCAACCTTTTTACACCCAAGATCACTTTTTTAAATGACAGAACAAGCCAAGATCTACTGCCCCGCCCCTTCATTGAAGCCCCACCCTCTCTATTCTCCTCCTCTCCATCACTTGCTATCCCCAACCCTTATACTGCTGCTTTTTTTCCCAATTCTTCTGTAGGAAGAGGTTTTTCCAACATTTGGCCTGTCTAGACTGGACCAAATGTCAGAAAAACCCCTTCTTTTGGAAGCCCCCTTATTCCTCATGGGAAGAGGAATATGGGGGTCACCGAAAGATCATGTTTTCTCTTCCACTAAAACAATGTTTAAGAGAAGAAAAGGATCAAAATATCATCTAAATGTCTCTTCAAGATGCAGTGCTAAGAGGAGTTAAAATAAATTACAGAATTCAGAAAAAATACAAAGTTGGTTTTGGGGGTTTCTTGCACAAGAGATTCAGGATTGTATCAGCCCATTGCTGTGTGTACTCCTGCCCCCCCCCCAGTCTAGTAATTTTTTTTTCACAGTCTGTTGTCTGTCTCCAGCACTTCCAAAGTCCATTAAAAGAAGTGACTTTCCATTTCAGTGGACTTTGTATCTATCCCATGCTGATGACAAATTATTTTATTTTCTCCATAGCCACTCACTTTCTGGTCCCTAGTCCTTGCATCACCTCTGTCCATGCACCTTGGATGGGGAAACGATTCCTTTTTCTCCCTGTCTCCTTGGGACTTGGTCAACCAAAGTATAAATTAACTCTACAGAATAGGGTTGTCAACTTTCTAATGGCACAAAACTGGACACTCTTTCTCCAAGGCCTTGTCCCTTACTTGCTCCATCTCCCCCCTCCATTGCTCATTCTCCTCCACCCTAACTTTCACCAGGCTGGGGAAGAGGGTTGGGGTGTAAGAGGAGATTAGGGCCAGAAATGAGGGGTTTAAAAGGATTCGGGACAGGGCTCTGGCTGAGGTTGTGAGGCTGGGAAGAAGGCATTTGGGATGCAAGAGGGGCCTCGGTTGGATGTGAGGGGTGTGGGCTCTGGGAAGCAGTTTGGTTTTTGGAGGAGACCTCAGGCTGGATCAAGGGATTGGGATATAGGAGAGGGTGCAAGGTCCCAGGAAGCATCTGCTGGGTCCCTGCAAACAATAAGGTTCCACTTGTTGCTCTTATGCCCACAGGTACTGCCCCTGTAGCTCCCATTGGTCATGGAGCTGTGAAGCTGAAATTTGGGGGTGGAGGCAGTGTGCAGAGTCTTCCTGCACCCAGGGGCTGCAGGGATCTGGCAGCCACTTCCAAGAGTTGCATGGATCCAGGGCAGGTAGGGAGCCTGTCTTAGCCCCAGGTTCCCACTGTGCTGCCAGCCAGACTCTTAACCACCCACTCGGCGGTGCCAACCAAAGGTCACTTTTTGACCGAGCATTCTGGTTGAAAAAAAGAGACCTAGCAATCCTAATACTATGAAGAAGTAAGGACATGTCTACACAACAGGGCAAAAGTGGAATTCAGCTACACAACCTGAGCTACGTCAATTACATAGCTTAAGTAGAAATAGCTTAATTCGGCTTTTGGCACTGTCTAAACAGCAGGAATTTGAAGGAAGAGCACTCTTCCTTCGACTTCCTTTATTCCTCATGAAATGAAGCTTACAGGAGTCGGTGTAAGAAGTCCTCCAGCTTGCCATTATTTTGAAATAAGGGCTTTCAGTGTAGACACACTCTTTGTTATTTCAGAATAACATGAGTTCTGAAATAATGCTGCTGTGTAGACATAGCCTAAGTGTTGTAGCCATGTCGGTCTCAGGCTATTAGAGACAAGGCAGTTAAAAGGTATAGACTGTTGGACAAAATTCTTTTGGTGAGACAGACACTTTTGAACCATGCAGAGCTGCTCTCCCATGTTTAATATCTCTATTTGTTGCTCTTGTAAAAAGTGATTCTTGAATTTGATCTTTTCATTCAATACATATAACAATTCATTAATTATCAAGGTTCAGATTTGTGGAGATGATTAACTTTAAGCACTTTAACTTCTTTTTATGCACAGGCTTTTATTCAGGACACAGGGACTAAATCTTAAATGAAGAGCACAGTTGCAAATGTGATATACTATCCTTTTTATATAAAAGGAATAGAAAATGTAATCGTATCTCCCCCTAAAAGAAAATAGTTGCTTAATATTTGTCTTCCACTGGTTTAGCAAGTGGCACATGGGTAACCCTTTCTATAACACAACTTAACACTGAATGTGGACAAGGCAGTTTGTAGGGTTTTTTAAAAAATAATAGCTGGCTGTGGTTAACCATAGGATCCTTCATGTTCTTACAAGTGCCCTTCCCACAAGAAAATAAGACATATTGATAACTAACATTTTAGCCCTAACAGTTTAACTTACATAATGTTATACAGTTTCTGAGATCACATAAGGTCAAAGGGTTGCATGGATATCTCCTGGAACATTATTAGTTAAACTAAAAATCATCACTGTATGCAGTAGGGATATTAGATATTGTGTAATTGAATAGTTGTGTAACCTCATGAAATCTTAGCAGTTACACAACTATTCGATAGTCCCTGGGAGCGGGGCGGCCCCCTGCGCATTCCCAGCCCCACTCCCTGGGAGCTCCTTGCCACCCCGCGCTGTTGTGTCTGATACAAAGGCAACAAAGGGAAGGGGGAAATGTGTGTAGTTTTCAAGATTAAACGATAAGCTTAGGCTTTTCAGTTAATCATGTAGTCGTCTACACGATGACATCTCTAGTAAGCAGCAGTCTGTACAAATATTCTCCAGAACTGGAGTGCTCTCAGTAAGAGGTGCTGCATCAGGGCTTCCTATGCTGCAGTACTCCCACTCAGTATGTGTAATAGTCATACCTTTTTTAGTTCTCATATAACATATGCTCTCTTTTTCTGTCCTCCCGTTCCCCTGCCCAGATCGAATTCAGTTGCCCAGGAATATGATTGAAAACAGCATGTTTGAGGAAGAACCTGATGTGGTTGACTTGGCAAAGGAGTCTTGCCTGCATCCATTGGAGCCTGATGAGGTAGAATATGAGCCAAGGAGTTCACGACTGCTGGTGCGTGGCCTTGGAGAGCATGAAATGGATGAGGATGAAGAGGATTATGAATCATCAGCAAAATTGCTGGGCATGTCATTCATGAATAGAAGTGCGGGTCTTCGTAATAGTGCAGCTGGCTATAGACAGAGCTCAGATGGATCATGCTCAGTGCCCTCTACAAGGACCATGGTAGTCTGTGCAGTTGTTCTTGTGATTGCTGTTTCAGTAATAATGGTGATCTACCTTCTTCCCAAATGCACCTTTACCAAAGAAGGCTGCCATAAAAAGAACCATACAATGGAACTTATATATCCTCTTGCAACTAATGGAAAGAGATTTCCATGGGCAAAAATCAGGCTTCCTACAAATGTTGTACCGCTACACTATGATCTTGTCTTACAGCCAAACCTAACAACTACAGAGTTTGTAGGTTCTGTGCGGATAACTGTTAATGTCATCCAGGTCACCTGGAATATCATACTTCATAGCTCAGGTCTTAATATCACCAAGATAACCTTGAGTTCATCAGGGCGAAGTC
Source organism: Pelochelys cantorii (assembly GCA_032595735.1). Lineage (NCBI taxonomy): Eukaryota > Metazoa > Chordata > Testudines > Trionychidae > Pelochelys > Pelochelys cantorii. Next base: position 61,803,825 of record CM064330.1, read on the forward strand.
AGGCAAAAGCAGTTGAATTCCTGGAATATCCAATGCATGATCAGATAGCAGTCGTGGCCCCTGATGCTCTACTTGTTGGTCAGAACTATATCCTAAGCATAGACTATTCATCTAATTTATCAGATACCTATTATGGGTTTTACAAAGTCTCCTACAAGGATGAACATACTAAAAAAAGGTAGGTGTATGAATAACTCTCCTCATCCTTCTATTTCTAGGTTGTTTTTGTATATACTCATTTGCAGGGCTTGACAAACTGCGGCGAAATCTACTTGCCAGCCCCGCACTGCGCATGCGCCAGACCCGCATTGCGCATGCGCACCCCGCCGGTGAACGGGGTGACCAGCTGAAATCTACTCGCCACAGGCGAGTAGATTCACTGATTTGTCGAGCCCTGCTCATTTGCACTTGATTCACTAATTAAAAATAATGATGGCCAGTGTGTGGGGGAAGCAGTGATGGTGGCTGTATGCTTTTCCTTAATCAGCACTTGAACCCAGAAGTGTGTAAGCAAAGGAGTTCTTCAGGAGACAGTGATTAACAGAGAGCCTGTCTGAAAACAAGCAGCATTTTTGTGTTTTTATATTAAATAAAAAATCCTTTTGGAAATACAACTTTTCCTCTGTTTTTAAAATTAATTCTTTATGTTGGCAGTTTATGCAAATATCTGCTTCACTGTCCCATGGTGGGACTTGAAGTTTTTAATGATTAGAATCAACACTGCTTCAAGAATCCTCTTGCAGGGGGTTGGTTCATTACAGTGGAGCACAATCCTTCAGTTTGATTCATTTTCCCACCTTGTAGGTGGTGCTCTTGTTAGGTTATATTAAGCTTATGTCCTTTCATAGTTTTGTCTCAGATTGGTTTTGGTGGTATTGATGATGAGTCACTGCCGCAGAGGGTTGATGCTCTTAACCATAAATGTTAATTATGTGATTTTTTTTCTGAAAGATTACTTGATCTAACTCTTACCAAGTCAATAGACAATAATCAGTGTTGTACTATGTGCCTTCCTTTTGGCATCTTAGAAATAGGCAAGTAGTAAAGGTTTGGCATTTTTCTCCATCTACTGCCAGGATGTGATGGTCTTAGTTATAAAAGATAGTACCTGACTCTTTGAGGAGTCTCATTGATTTCAGTGGGGCTACTTGAGGAGTAAATTAAGAGTTGCACAATCTAACCAATAATCTTTTGCTGCTTTCACCTCTTAATTAATGACACGTAAGGGAAAAGAGACCTGAATAAATCCAGGCTTAAAATTGTCTAATCCATTTTAAAAAGAGACTCAGCTAAGTGTATTTTTTGGTAGACAAGCAAAGGAGCTGTGTGGTGTAGGCAAGATTTGTTTTGCTCTACTTTCACTATTGTTTTAAAAGAAAGTCAAGTTTAACTAGATGAAACGTTTGTCTCTCACTGCCTTTTCCCAAAGCATACTAACAGGGTGATAAATTAAAAGGCAACATAATTAAAAATGTAAAAGTAAATGTGGCTTGATATTGCTTAAAATTAAACTGTCGAACTTGTCATTAAAGCAAATAGCTTAATACATGCAAGAAAAGAGTGGTATACATATTTGTCATAAGAATGCTGCTGCTAAAAAACCCTACTCTGAAGTGTATATCACATCAACCAGCAAGATTAAATACAAGACACAGCCAGAGGGAAGAAGCTGAGAAAACAAGTATTATAAGTAAATATATGAACCGCTACAAAAGTTGGGATACAGTTAAACAGTCTATAGATGCACTGTTATGACCAGCTAACATCAGGAAGAATCCTCAGGTAACACAGATACTGCCCTCCAGTTCCCAAGTGATATACTTTCTGGTGTAACTGGGCATATCAGTGGATTTATGACTGCTTTTTTCCCCCCCTAAAGCACTTGGCTTTTGAAGACTTCTGGGTTAGAGACCATTGATTTGTTCAGTTTGGCTGTGTCTGGCTGAATTGTTTTCTGAACAGTCAAAAAGAGTTCCGTATTTTCCTAGTAAGAAAAACCTTATCCACAAACATCAGGGAAGGGTTATTCATAAGCATATGGTGAAACTCTCTCACTGGAGGGTACCTGGTGACAGATATTTTCCCCCAGTATTTGTAGCCAGCTGTTGATCTTTCTTATTATTTTTGGCTTTGAATTAAAATACCAAAAGGAGGAGAAAAAGGCAGCTCACCTTGCATAAGAATGCTGCTGCTAAAAAACACTACACTGAAGCGTAGATCACATGAACCTGCCAGATTAAATACAATACACAGCCAGAGGGAAGAAGCTGAGAGAGCCTGCTGTCAGAGCTTAAAAGGCAAAATTTATTTATGCCAAGCATTGAGGGCAACTGGTTCTATTTTGCTGTCATTTTCTATTGCATTACATTCCCTTTCCAAAAAGCCTCCCTTCATTCTCCACATTTTAATTTACTTTCAACGTTATTGCTTTTAAAAATGCAGGAAACCAACTCAAAGCTAATGTGTGAGTGATAAAACGCAGCATATGAATTTAGTGAGCTAATTTATCAGGCTGGCGTCAAAGAAAACAAACTATTTCTTTATCTCTTGGGAGGGAAGGAGATTGAATTTTCTCCCCTAATCCTCTATTGACATGGTTTTTTAGGGATGTTGAATTTTGATTAATCAGTTAATTGAGTAGTCAATGGAATTTCCATAAACTACTCGATTAGTCGATAAGGGGGACGCTTGCTATCCCGCTGCACCTCCCCCTTTGAAATGTACAAGAGCCACCTGCATGCTTCAAAGGGCCCTGCTGGCCCGGGTTACCCTCTGTGCCTTCTCCTTTGAAATGTACAAGAGCTGCGGGTGGCTCTTGTACATTTAAAAGGGAGAGCAGCAGTAGTGGGGACCTCTGCAAGCAGGACTGTTTCAATCCCCACTTGCGCCATTTCCCCACTGCCCTCTGCCTCCCCTGCCTCCAGCACTGGCTTGTGTTCCCTGATAGGCAGCAAAGAGGGGGGAGAAGTGATTAGTAGAGTTCCTACTTGACTACCTGATAAGCATTTGCTTATTGGGTAGTCGAATAGTTGCTTACATCCCTAGGGTTTTTTTTTCTTTCTGCTGAGAATGAGAGGTTAGAGTAAATTGACTGACTGTTGAAACATTGCCATACCCCAGCTTTCAAAAAGAAAACTCTTATTTTTCACCCCGTACACCACTTACATTCTAGGTTATTTTTTCCCTTGTTTTTGAGATTTGAGATTCCTGTCTTTGAGCTTTATTCCATAGCCACAAGAACCAGAAACCTACTTAAAAAAAAAAAAAAAAAGAAGAAAAAAGACAGCCTAATACGGGAATTGTCACAATTGTATGATTCTAGGGGCTTTCAGAAAAAAGGCCAGATACCACAAGTCTTATATTTAAAATCTCAGAAGGTGGTATTTTTTCCTGTTGAGCTGAGCAAGAGCCAAATCTGAAGCAGTCCTCACAAGATTGTGCAGTACCTTAATGGCAGTCAACCTACAAGCCTTAAACTCATACAAATAGGTGTGTCAGAGGTTTATATTAATGGACGGTAAAATGTAGTGAGTTTCCAAGGCTTGTCTGTCTAGATCAGAAGAGAGTTGAGAGGCAGCTTTTGTTATCTTCTCAGACAGTTCTTGGTGACAAAGATGTTGGAGGAGAAGGGAGGAAGTGCAGTATAGCTTTGAAAGGAAACAGATGTATGCTTGGAGGAATAGGAAAAAGATAGTGGGTAGATTTGAGAAGATTCAAGAGAATGTTGCTATCAGTAGGTGTAAATGTCTGTCTGTTTTGGACACATGCTTTCTCTACCCATTCTGAGATGTCTAAGGAAAGCTGGAAAGAAATAAGCATTTTGGGGCCACATTTGGAAGATGTGTTGCATTCTTCTATTCTCTAGTCCAGTGATTTTCAATTTTTTTTTCTCATGACCCAGTTGAAGAAAATGGTTGATGCCCATGACCCAACATCATTTGACTAAAGTGTGGGCTCTGGGTGGGGGCTGAGGACTAGAGCTTTGAGGTGTCGAAGGGGACTCCAGCTTTGGGGAGGGTGTCTGGGCCAGGGCAGGAGGGGCTTTCCTTAAGTGGCTCCCGGTCAGCGGTGCAGCAGGGGTGCTTAAGGCACACCAGTAGCAGGTTCCTAGCCAATGGGAGTGTGGAGCTAGTGCTCAGATCAGGGGCAGTGCACGAAGCCCTGTGCACTCTCCCTCCTCCCCCTACGTAGCTGAGCGTGCTGTCTGCTGCTTCTGGGTCGCAGCACAGTCTGTGCTGCAAGGACAGGCAGGTAGCCTGCCTTAGCACCCCCACTGGTCATCTGGTCATCGCTATCCCGCTGCGCCTCTCCCTTTGAAATGTACAAGAGCTGCGGGTGGCTCCTGTACATTTCAAAGGGAGAGAGGCAGGGGAAATGGCTCTTCTCCATTTCAAAGAGAGAGGAGCAGCAGTCGGACTGGCGCGAATGGGACTGTTTCAATCCCCGCTCATGCCATTTCTCTGCTGCCCCCTGGCCCCCTGCAGAGACATTGCTGGGAGGGAACCAGCTTTTAAGCCAGCTCTCCTCAGCACTGGCTTGTGTGTCTCTCCCCACCACATCCCTTGCTGCTTCTTTTTGATAGTGTTTGCTTATCGGGTAGTCGACTAGTGGCTTACATCCTTAGTCCCCACCAAGATTTGTTGGGCCTGTCCAAACAAAGAGCCTAATCATACAAAGTTCCCTCCTGTCCCTGTTCAGGTATTAAAGAACTTACCTGCACTACAAAAATCAAGTTGTCTTAACTACATCTCTCAGAGCTGTGAAAAATGTCACACCTTGTACAATGTAATCAAGCCAACTTGTGCTTTGGTCAATGGAAGAATACTTCTGTCAGCCTAGCTAGTGTTTCTCAAATTCAGGCTTCTGGGGGTTTCTCTGCATTATACAACCACTTCCTGGAGGGTAGGGCTGGGGGTGCAAAACATCAGTCCCTCACTGGTCGTTACTCTTGGATGTGCTATCCTGAACCACCTCTGTAGACAGGTGGGCACGCTACCGAAAGAGCAAGGTGAGTATTTTACCGGGGGGGAAGGGGAATGATAATGGGGTTTGGGCTTCTGTCTGAGAGGATTAGGTGGTGGGAACTAGGGAGCCTGGCTGTGGCTCCAGCCATGGGCTTCGGCCACCAACCCCCAGCTCTGGCTGCAGGGTCTCAGATCCTGACCTACCAACTTTGTTCACGTGGTCTGGGGCTTCATGCTCCAACCTCTGGCCACGTGGCACTGACCTTGGAGCTGGGAAACCCACCCACCATGGTTCAGTGTATGGCAGCAGACACCAGCCTTGATTCAGCTGGCTTCGGCCTCTAGCCCAAGCCATATGGCAGCAGCTGCTGGCCCCAGGTGCCAGTCTCTGGCCACACAATCCAACCCCTAGACCCTGACCAAGGTGTTGGCCCTGGATGCCGATCCTGAGCTCTGGCAGGTGATGGCCCAGAGTTCTGACTCAGTCCTGACCATGTGGTGGCAGGGTCCAGCATCCATTGTCCCAGCCTCCACTGCCTCATCCCACTCCTCCATCTAAGTCTTAATTTGCCAAGACTTGCTATGTGATATTAAAACAGATGCAGGTATTGCTTTTCGTAATATTATTTTCATTGTCAAGCCTCCAAAAATCCCTACACAAATTACAGTGATTTGGACATGTATACGTGGAAAAAGTGACCGTGCAGCCACCAAGCAAGAGCTGGTGGTCCTACTCTGAGGCCACCAAAAATGTGTGGTGAGAACCCCTGAGCTACTACCTCTTAGAAAGCTGGATTTATTTTAGTGTTTGTACTGAAGTGGTGCAGCTGCGCTGCTGTAGTATGTCAAGTATAGACATATTTAAAGACAATGGCTGGACCAGCAGTTGCTCACAAGTGGCAGGGAAGGGAGCAGTTAGATGGGACCTGGGAGTACTTTGTCCTCCTCATTGAAAGTTATGGATGGGTAGAAGCAGTCAGTTACTCTGTTTGCAAATGGGGCATGAAGTGTATTACCATTATTAGACTTCTACTTCAGAGTAGAAATGCCTGGTACGTGTGTCCTAGTCTTCTTTTGAGCTCTGCACTCTTTGAGATGTAGGAGCTTTTGAGTTCTTGGCTGTTGGGACAATTGTTTACTGATAATGTGACCTTTATTTTAAACCAATCAGTTTATATTTTTGTGAGTTACAGTTTGTTTATGTTCTGAGTGTATTAGGCTAGAAAGAACATTGAATAAAAATAAAATAGCACAGCAGAATCTTCTGAGACTTAGGCCTCTTTCATCACAGTTTTTCTTAAATGTGTGCTTATTCTATCATGACAAATTATCCCTCCCTGTTTCCAGCACCTGCCAATAACAAACTTCCTTCCATTCCAATACACAAAGTAATTGTTTTTGATTTATTAAAGAGAAGTAATGCCAATTTTTATAGGTTTTTTTAATACCTTTTCTCTTCAATAGATGGCTTGCAGCAACTCAGTTTGAGCCACTGGCTGCAAGATCTGCTTTCCCCTGCTTTGATGAACCAGCATTTAAAGCCACTTTTCTAATTAAGATCAGGAGAGATGAACAGTACACTGCTCTGTCAAATATGCCAAAGGTACATTTATGCTCTTCTGTGTATGAATATTAGAGGATGGATGTGTGTGTGTCTCCCTTTTAGGTACTCTAAATTAAAAGTACTTGGAATCGCTTTTTGTTTGCCTTCTGGGTGTTATGTGGCTGGGGGCTCCCTTTGTTGTCCGTCACCAACCGCAGGCTTGGCATTGTCAGTCTGCCTGGGAAATCAGAATGGGTAGTGTCACATAACGTATGCAGGGTGCCTGTAAAGAGCTCAAAGTTTTGATCCTGAAAACACTCAAGCACATGCTTAACTTCAAGTCAATGAGACTTCATAGGATTTAGAGATCATGATGGATAACCTATTGAACATGCGATTCCAGTGTAATGCAGTCTCTGAGAACTAATGTGATTCTTTGCAGGATAAACTGGAGAATATCGAAAAGGAACAGGGGTTGGCATTACCTTTGTATATAGCACTAGTGGGACTTACTGGAATACAGTGTCCACTTCTAATGTGCTCTTACAGTTTGTTGACATTTTTGTTAAGAGCTATAAAGATGCCTTTAGGAAAACCTAAAAGAAAAACCATAACATTTTGTTCAGAGTTGTAAAAAGCCTCCATTCCTGTTGTGTGTTAAGGTATGAACACCTCAGAAATGGTGGCCGTTCATAACGCTGAACAAAACGTTACTTTTTTTCCTTTGAAAGTTTACAACTAAACATTGACTTGATACAGCTTTGACACTTTACTATGCAGAATAAAAATGCTACTCTTAACCATCTTATTTAAATAAAACAAGCCCAGACAGTTTCCTAACCTGGTCGGCGTTTTTTTAAATCTCTCCTCCCCCCCCTCCCCCTTTAGTAGTTTAACAAGTACTATACTATATTTTGGTTTTGATTGTTTTCATCTTTTTTCCCTGCTGTTGCCGCATTTGTCTAGTTCCAGATGAGGCGCATGACTCCACTCATAACTCTGGTGCTCATAGCACTCTGAGGTTCTACTGTAGTAAAAATGCTCCAACAAACTTATTATAGTTGCCATTGTGCACTCTAGACATAGCGGTCTTGTATCATCTCCTAGCTTGTTATCTGATTAATTTTTGACTGTTGTCCACAGCAGCAACAGTGTCTCTTTTTATCTGCAGAATGTAACCATCCCTGTGGCAGCTGGAATAGTTCAAGATGAATTCTCTGTGAGCTTGAAGATGAGTACTTATCTAGTTGCTTTCATTGTTGCAAATCTGACAGCTACCAGGAGAGAGACTAATAGGACACAGGTATGTTTCTGCTGTACTTTTGATTTCTGCACATTCATGGGTGGCTCACTCTGTGCCTATCATCTATTATGAGAGTGGCAAGCAATATTCCCCCTAATCTTTTCCATCCATGTACAGAATAAATTTTTTTTATGCACAGAGGTATATGCAAAAATGCACTACTAAAAACAAAACACTGAGCTGTGGACGCTTTGTTAATCAGCTGGCCGCTTTTGAATCTCTCCCGAACGGCCGTGCAAGTGCACAAGTGGGCAAAATTATGGGTTAAGTATCTGGGTCCTGCCCTGCCCCTGCATGCTGCTCAGAGCAGCTCTCTGAATGCTGCGAGCCCAGGGAAGGGGGGGAGAGTCTTTGTGCGCTGCCCACGCCCCCAGCACAATCTTGCTGCTCCCATTGGTCAGCTTCTGGCCAGTGGGAGCTGCCAGGTAAGTGCTTCCTGGCCAGAGCCTGCGCCTGGCTTCCCAGCCCCTCCCTCTACCCCCTCCTGCACTTCTACCCTCTCCTAGACCCTGCATCCAAATCCCCTGCACTTCTTCCTTTATCTCTGCCCCAGGACACAATCCTCTCCCAGACCCTGCACTGCCTCCTGCATTCTTCCTCCAGGTCAGAATCCTCTTTTGGACCCTGCACTCCAGCCTCTTGCCCCGAGTCACAACCCCCTCCTTCACCCATACTTCCCCCCTGATCCTACACCCCCTCCTGCACCTCTCCTTCATCTCAGACCCCACACCACCTCCATTAATATCATGAAAGAGTGCAGCCCTTGACCACTTACCAAATTCTTGGAGTGGCCCCCAGCATTGCCCACCCCTGGCTAACAGGGCACACTGCTGTCAAGTGTTCTTATACTATGGACTGGATTGAGTCCAGAGCTGCTGCCTGCTTATGTCGCCAGCCCCTGGCTGCAGAAAGACTACCCGGCACCAGGATAAAAAGATGCAAGCCACTTGCACTGCTGTGGAAATCCAGAGCTGATGCCAAAAGTGGGAAGAGCTTGTCTAAAATGGTACAGTACCAAGCCACCCACTGTGTATACAGATTCAGTGCCTGCCCTGCACAGGCTCCATTCTCAGACTTCCTGTGATGCCTGTCTACCCTCAAGGGAGTCACAGCAGGTGACAGTAGTGCTGTCTAACCTCCCTCGCCATGGCTACTCCTCTCTTTCAAGACGGCACCTGAGAACAGAAGCTGCAAAAACACTCTGCTGTTTCCAACAAAGGGAAGTGTGGCTCAATAGCTATATCACTTGGAGCCAACCATCCAAACTAGTCTATGCTGTAGTAGGACAGATTCTGGCCAGAATAAGTCCACATGTAAATGCTTGAATATTAATGGCCTGATTTTTTTCAAAAGTGCTGAGCACCTGACAACTGCTATAAATTTAACTTAGTCTTGTCTTCGGTGGCATTGCTTCATTGATATGGGCTGCTAGGTTAGTGGGCAGCTGTATACTAGAGAATGACAAGAAGGAGGACACTTATAAGAGAACTTCCAGTATCTAGTCATAGAAGAGGCATGGAAGCTTCAAGTGAGCAAAAATTTAGGGATCAGACCCTGTCACTGTAGCAGGAGCTGCCCCTTTGTGGTGAAATGGGAAGCAGTAGTTCTTGTCTGACTCAAAGTAGATTGTTAACAAAGGTGCAGGAGGGAAAGGAAGCCCTTATCAAATATGCTGCTAAAAATGTTATCCTGATCTAAATTGCTCTAAATCAATATATAGAGTAAAATTGTAGATTTTATTTTTTTTTTAACAGACAACCCTTCTAGCCTGGGCAAGTAGCTGTAATTAGAGCTAAATAGGCCAGTCTCTGTGATCTAGCTTGATGAGTGGCATTTTTTTCTTGTAGTTGCTATTTTTAGCCCAAGAATTGTAATAATTTTTTGCCTTTTCTTAGGTAAGTCTTTAGCTCGTGTATTTGCAAAGAGAACCTTAAGAAGTTATGAACCAAGTGTAAACTTAGGCAGACAAATTTACATGAGTTTACAGGGAGCCTGAAACAACACCTTAGAGTTGTCACCTGTCCTTGCTCGTATCAGTGAGGACAAGTCACATAACCATGGTTATTTAAATGTTTACCCTTTTAAATGACATTTATTGCTGATCAAAGCATGTTAGGTGTGAGGGAAGATTGTAAATATGTAGTCTACTCAAAGGTTCCAGAGCTTTTAAAGGGGGGCAGAGGGGAAAAGAGAGACATGTAACTGTGAGTCTCTGAGCCCATTAGCTATCTTGGACTTGAGCTATGAGGCAAAAAATAGCTATGTAAATGCTTGGGCTGGGGCCTGGGTTCTAAAATCTGGCAAATGGAAAGGGGCTCACAGTTGAGCCCATGCCCAAATGTCTACATGGCTATTTTTAGCTCAGTAGCTAACCCAAGATCTGATTTTGTGTGTGTGCATGCAGTAGAGAGGTTTCACTTGGACTCTCGGGTGGGTGGTCTGTTCTGATCAAGGGAGTATCCGAAACAAAACAGTTTGCCCTGGGGCAGCATCTGAGCCTCTTTCAGGAGGAACAAAGCCTAAAGAACTCATCTGAGCCCAGGAAGCATCCAAGCCCCACAGTGGGGGAGCCCAACCTGAGGAGAACAGTAGTATCCATGGGTGTATACTGAACTCTGCTGAAAGGAATGCAGCATAGTCTGTGAACATCTAAAGTGAACAGCCCACATATAACGTTATATATCAAGCCTCTCCTTTGCATCATGAACACTTAATGGTGGAAAATGGATCAAACTTTGAATGTCTTGTTTTAAATTACTATATATATTAAAATATAGACTAATGAAGAATTTAACAACTTAAATGGTGCTACATGTAGTGCTGTGACAGGCTTCAGTATTTCTAGAAAGACTAATCCAGACTTCTTTGGCTCTTGTAATTGGTTCAGAATTGTCCACTCAGGATTAGAGTTCACCTTACCCATCCAGTTGAAAATGTTTCTTATAATCCCTGGGTTGTAGTATGGAGAAAAGTGCCCCAAACTTACAGGCTGGGAGTGGAGGTGGTTGAACACTAGAAACACAAGTTTATGCATAACAATAATAAAACCTGGCTGAACAACTCGTATTGGGGAACAATTGTCCAATCCCAGGCAATAGAAACTAAAGGGAGGTGGAATTTGTGAATTTCCACAGGCAAGTCATCAGAGTGGAACACAGCAGCTGAAATAGCAGTTGCTACCTTTCCATACCTACTGTATGGGGTGGGGCTAGATTGAAGCTACTGGATCTATCTAAACAAGATTCCCGTGGCTCCTCTCTAGTAGTCCCCTTGATTCTAGCTGCTGCAGAGCTGCTGCAGAGAAACCATCATGTACTCCCTTCTCCACCTCATCCAGCATACCCCCCACTCGAAGAGCGGTAACTCCTTTGGGAATTGCATGCTTAGAATGGTCCTTAACAAATGTACAACCTGTGAATTGGGACTCAAACTAACATTGCACATATTCCCATGAATTTGGGAGATAAATGTCCCTCAAGCAGGGTCAACTGACAAATAAAAGAAACAATAAAAATCTCCAAACTTTTTGCTATCAAATGTATGTGACTTTATAATATATATAAATGTCCTGAAACTAACTAGGGAATTGGGTCTATCTACTTCAGGACTTTTCTCTGCCACTTCCCTCTCCTGCTATTTGTGATTCCATCCCAAAAAATAATGTGGTGGGTTTTTTTGTTTTTTTGGCCAGGTTTCTATCTATGCCATGCCACAGAAGTTATCTCAAGCTGAATATGCTCTAGACACAGCGGTGAAGCTCCTAGAGTTTTATCAGAACTATTTTCATATAGATTATCCTCTTCAAAAATTAGGTAATGTATTTGTTTTCATTTATCTTTCTTTACATATATCTTCTAACATACTTCAGATGGTTCTTTTTTAAAATGAAAATAATTCAATCATTAGAAAAAACTCCAAAATTTGACTTTTTAAAAACATCATTAAAGTTCAATACATGTTTAACTAGACTTGTATAAGTGTGCAGGAAATGGATCCCGGGCTCAAAAAGTTTGCAAACCTTTGGCTTGAGTAAGGTAGTTGTCAGTTCAGTGTGGCCTCTGAGGAAAGTGTTTTTGCTGTACAATTAACACCGTATGCTCAGCTAGGGACACTGAGAATTCTCAGCATTTTCCAGTGTAACTACCTGACAAACCTGCAAAACCAATTCTACATACATACTTGTTTTAGAGCAATTAGTCCTGATGATTTAACTTTAAGTGAGTATGTGGTTGCAGCAATGGTGGCTAAATAGTGAAGTTTGGTAGGTTGTTAGTATCTGTAGATATAGGTTGTGATAAAGCAGGAAGATTTGAAATGCAGCATTACTATAATTTGTGATTTAAGGATGGTTCATTTTTTAATTTTCTTTACTCCCCTCCCCTCCCTTAGATTTGGTAGCCATTCCTGATTTCCAGGCAGGTGCTATGGAAAACTGGGGATTGATCACTTTTAGAGAGACAACACTCCTTTATGACAATACAACCTCTTCAACAGTGGATAAAAAGCTGATAACTGCAGTGATAGCTCATGAGCTAGCTCATCAGGTACTGGATTGAAATGCTGTATTTTAAATATTTTAACAATGCAGTTTTCTTTCACTCGAACACTTACCCTCTCATGTACACTTGCTAAAGGACGTGCACTGCACCTGGTGTAGGGCTTGTGGGTGTTTCGCTTTCAGTACAGCAGGAAACGAAGTTACTGCACCTAGGGGCACAATCTCTTTCCTAGCTTGTTCCTGGGGAAGCACAACTAAGCATTGTCCTATATGTGTGGCTTGTGAGAGAACCACAATGTAGCCCTTCATAAAGTATATTTTTGTGTTTGGATAATACATTTGTTATGGCATACTTGAAATTTGACTGAATTTTCTTCCATTTTGCACAATCAAAACCTTTTTGTTTGTGTTTTGTTTTGCATTTCCCCCCTCTAGTGGTTTGGTAATCTAGTGACTATGGAATGGTGGAATGATCTTTGGTTGAATGAAGGATTTGCAACTTTTATGGAATACTTCGCCATGGAAAAAACTTTCCCAGAGCTGCATGCTGTGAGTACTTCATCTGAATTTGACATTTTTCTCCATCAGTGAGGCTTCTTTGTAATTCTGACACAAATTTTACTTCCTTTTTCATGAGTTTGAAGTGATAAAAATCTAACTTAAATTGTGCTATAAATAGTTCCAAGGTCACTCACTGATAACGTTTCGCCACTTGGTGGTGCCAAAAGTGTTTGCTCAAATTCTCCCTGAATGCACCCTTAAACAAAATAGTATCTAAATATTCACATAAAATATATGTTGGCCCCATTTCGACTTGACTATTTGGTTTGTGATCTTTCTTCCTGATCAGGAGTGCTCTAAGGCTCCAGTTCTTCACTAATAACCACAATAGCTGGCCTCTGCAACTAGGCAGAAATAAAACATGGGTAAAATATCTGCCATTGCCCTGTTGGATAGTAGTAGGTCAGACCCTTAAAATGTAGGAGATAAAAATAGTCTGGTAATATGCAGTGCACTTATTTAAAGTTGTTGCATGTAAATCTAGAATGAAATAAAGATTCAAGGTTCTAGTGCCAAAAAGCTTAGGTTTAATGTTGTGTGTGCATATTTCCTAGCAAGTCATTCTATAGTCCAGTGATTTCACTGCAATTTTTAAAAACTTTAATAGCTGTGGAATCACTTCTTCAGCCTCCTTTATTTGCGAGAAGAATTATATAAATCATTGCCAGCCCAGATCAGCATGTTAAAAATGTGTTAGCTAAAATACTATATCAGTATTTCTGAAGATATTCATACCCACAGTAGGTGATTATCATTAGATCATATGCACAGCATGAAACTGTACAATAGTACAGCCTGCTTTACAAATGCAAATAGAAAACACTAGTTACTATACCAGTACATGGCCTTGACCCTGCAAAACAATATGCCTATTACACCAATCCTTTTGCCTGTGTAGAGTCCGTTGGCTTTAATATATATATGTGTCTTGATTTTGTGTATGGCAGCGTAATCAAGTTACAAATTATACCAACTACAGGCTCTGTAAAATCTTACTGTTTTGGGACAAATCCAAGGGTCTTAAATGTAGCAGAATCACTGCAGCTATGCTGTGAATAGAGGCAAGTTGTTGTGGAGAGACTGGGTCCTTCATTCTTGTGTAGGCTATGGAGTTGTGCATGGTAGCTCTCTTCATGCATAGCTGATTAAAGGCTTATGGTGTGTGTCCATTAAGAAGCTTCTGTTGCTACAGTTTGGGAGGAAGAGAGTTGATTTCACAGTGAGCTAGCAATAATAATCTCAGAGGAGAGAGACTGATTTGCTATCTCCTTTGGCAGTGGCAGAAGAAAAGAGTCTTAACGCCAAAATGGAGAGGGTAAGATGACTAGGCTACCATGCCAAATAAACGGGATAGCAGGGAGAATGAAAGTTTGCCTTATTTATTCCAAGATCTGAGTTCCAGCTCTGAATTATGGATAATTTGGCAAAATCCTTTTATTGTTCTAACTTCTCATGTGGATCTAAACTCCCTATTCTAGGATGAAGAATTCCTGAAACTACGATTCAAGACCATGATGAAAGACTCCTTAAATGCCTCACATCCAATCTCCTCTGCTGTCCAGTCTTCAAAGCAGATTGAAGAAATGTTTGATATGCTTTCCTATGTTAAGGTAACCTCCAAAGAGACTAACAAAATCACTTTCTCGTGTATTTTGTACACCTTTTTTCCCCAGGATATTCTTACTTTGGGAAGTAACACTACCTAAGTCAGGAGCGATCTTTAATTATCCTTGTGACTAAAATGCAAGTTAGACTGCTCACAAGTTGGTAGTTTCTTTTTGGCCTCTGTTGTTTTTTATCTTAAGAGATGACTGTATATTTCATGAGCCTTTTCTGTCTTTTTAACACTGGTTGATTAAATTAGTCTTGTGAGTAGGCATTGGATCCCATTCAGTATACAAACCTACATGCCCCATGTCCTGTTACACCAGTGTAGCTGGCTCTGTGCTTCTCCTTTCCCATCCCAACCTCCATAACTTTACCCTCAACCCCCACCACATCCTGCTCTCCCCCCCCCCCCCACCCCTCAGGGACTTAGGTGTGACATGGAGTGCCCTTACATTCTGGTGATCCCCAAATCTTGGAATTACTCCTAAGGGCCATTGTAGCTGGATGAAAATTAGAGCAGCTCTGAGACCACTGTAAATTGTGCCAGGGACTAGATCTAGAATCAGGGTTGGCCAGAATTAAGAGGGTGTAAAGAGGACCTAAAATCACCCTTTCCCCCTCACCTTTCAATTTATGTATTGAGCAGAACTCAGCTACGCTTAAGAATATTTCTCATAAAATTTCCTTAAGAAAAGATTTTATGCACATCTGTATTGTTTGTGTCCAAAGGTCCCTCTAAGCTGTGCGACTGTGTCCCACAATCTGAGTTTTCTGAGTCCCGCTCAGAGGTTCAAAACTCCCAGCGCAGGGACAGAGCTCAGCTGACCGCCAGGAAGTGGGGTGTCTGTAAACAGCAGCTAAACGCTGCTGCAGTTGAACTGAAGAGCTCCCACAGCAGAAAAGCAGAGGGGATAAGCAGTTGAGATAAGGAAGCAATAAGAGGGGGGAGGTAGGGAGTGAGTAATTCATTAATTGGCTTGGAGGAAAGTCAGAGGGAGGGGAATCTGTAGAATGCCGTCTGCCAGAGAGAGACAGAGGCAGAAACCCAGCAGTCTCTTCAAACCTCCTGGGCTGGGAAGGGGGAGGTAAGGAGATGACTGCATGAGGTAGGTGAGGAAAGAGACAATGGGTGGATGCTAAAATTTGTTTAGTGAGATGGAGGCAGGGGGCAGTTTGCTTGGGAATGTCCTAACTCATTGTAATTCTCTTTGTTTGGCTAAGTTGGAGGGAAGGGAGCAAAGCAAGCTGCATGAGGGGTATATTTATGTGCTAGGAAGACATTTATTTGCTTGATTACATTTCAAACAAAGTTTATACATAGGTGTTAATGGCTTAAGAAAAAAAATTCTTTTAACGGAATTTTTTTCAAATGTTGCAGATATCTAAAACTCTGAACTTAATGATTTTTTAATCATTACTAATTAATACATAGTAAATTGTATTGTATTAAGGTCAGATCTTTGCTATGTGGTAGAGTTCTGGTTCTTATGAGGTGTGTGATGCTAGTTTTTTAGGATGAAACCTTATTTGCAAGCTCTTTGAAACATGCATCTGTCTACAAACCCTGAAGCCATGTGTTAATTTGTTCTGGGGCTTCTGTTCTTCCTTGAGTGGAAGAAGGCTAATTTCCTACCTTTTGTACAACCGTATTCACGTATAGCCGTGTTAGTCTGGTCTTGCTGAAACAAAAGACAGGACTATGCAGCACTTTAAAGACTAACAAGATGGTTTATTAGGTGATGAGGTTTCGTGGGCCAGACCCACTTCCTCAGATCAAATTGTGGAAGAAAATTGGCATGACCATATATACCAAAGGGATACAATCAAAAAAAGTGAACACACATAAAATTGACAAATCAGATTTTAGAACAGAGGGGGGGGGTGAGGGGGGGGGGAGGTTAGTGTCTATGAGATAATGATATTAGGGGTGATAATTGGGGAAGCTATCTTTGTAATGGGTAAGATAATTAGCATCTTTGTTAAGGCCCATTCGTAAAGTGTCAAATTTAAGCATGAATGACAGTTCTGAGGCTTCCCTTTGTAGTCTGGTGTTAAAGTCTCTTTGAAGCAGGATGCATGTAGTTGTACAACCCTTAGTGACTACAAAGATGCATCTCATAGCAGCTAGACACAGGTGTTTTGTTTTAATATATTTTCTTCCACTCAGACTGTTTAAAATATGTAAATACTTTGTATGTGTGTGTGTTGTTTGCATTGGTGGTGCACATTCACACACTGCCTCGATATTGGTGTTTCACATAAGAAATTTCAACCCACGCAAGGATAGAAAATGGGAACACTGTGTCCCTTAACTTCTTCCTTCTCAATAGTTTCTGTACACGACTTCAGTTTACCAGAATATAAAAATAAACCCAAATATTAACACCACCATGGCTTAAACAAATATTTAAATTTAC
Source organism: Pelochelys cantorii (assembly GCA_032595735.1). Taxonomy (NCBI): domain Eukaryota; kingdom Metazoa; phylum Chordata; order Testudines; family Trionychidae; genus Pelochelys; species Pelochelys cantorii. The sequence continues at coordinate 61,820,719 of CM064330.1, forward strand.
GAAACTGTTACTTTGTTTCTTTCCACTTCTAGCATTCTCTGTGTAGCATTCCACACTGATAACTAAAATGCAAGAAAGATTGTTCCTTAACTTTTGACTTGGACTTCTTAATCTTTATGCTTTTGGGGAGTGGTGGGAGGTAGCTAAGGCCTTATGAAAGACTTTTTTGTTTTCCTTTTTATTTTTAAATAGTTACAGAGCTTAAAATCACTCTCTCAGATGCCAATTGGAGCATTACAATTGAAGCAGATGGCATTTCTCTCAAGTGGCAGCAGAAAAGCATGTAACTTTCAAGCTGCCTTGCCTGCAAGGTTCTGATTGGCATCTGTCCCTAAGTTGTTTGACAGGAGCTTCACACTGCCAAACAGAATCCAGATGTTGTCTTGGGCTTCTAGATGATGATTGTACACCTTCTTAATAAAGATCTTACTTTTAAGGGGCTCAGTAACAAAGCTAAAAACTTTCACTAGAATATCTTCAGAGGCAAGAAGGTGGGTTTTTTTTAACTGAGTGTTTTTATTTGACATTTAAATCCCATGCTTTAATGCCATGATCTAAAACCTATTGAATTTCATGGAAAGACCAATGAATTCAGTGGTCTTTGGATCAGGGCCTAAGATTGCACTGGAAAACTTTGCTTTAATCATAGAATATTAGAACTGGAAGGGACCTCGGGAGATCTTCAAGTCCAGTCCCCTGCCTCACAGCAGAAACAAGCACCATCTAGAATCATCCCTAATAGATGTCTATCCAAACTGCTCTTAAATATCTCCAGTGATGAAGATTCCACAACCTCCCTACGCAATTTATTCTAGTGTTTAACCACCCTGATAGGAAGTTTTTCCTAATGTCTAACCTAAACCTCCCTTGCTGCAATTTAAGCCTATTGCTTCTGGTCCTATCGTCAAAGGCTAAAGAGAACAATTTTCCCCCCTTCTCCCTGTGGCACCCTTTTAGATACCTGAAAACTGTTACCATGTCCCCTCTCAATCTTCTCTTTTCCAAACTAAACAAGCCCAATTCCTTCAGCCTTGCCTCATAGCTCATGTTTTCTAGACCTTTGATCATTTTTTGTTGCTCTTCTCTGGACCTTCTCCAAATTTTCCACATCTTTCTTGAAATGTAGTGCCCAGAATTGAACACAATACTTCAGTTGAGGCCTAATCAGTGCAGAATAGAGCGGAAGAATGACTTCTCGTGTCTTGTTCACAACGCTCCTGTTAATGCATCCCAGAATTGTGTTGGCTTTTTTTGCAACAGTGTCACACTGTTGACTCATATTTAACTTGTGATCCACTATGACCCCTGTCACATTATTGGATTTTAAAGGTCATTGCTGCACCCATGGGGGAGGGTGCCCCAAAAGTCTATACAAAAGGGGCCGTGTGAGGTGTCACATGAAAGCTTATGTTCTACTGATTCTGTATATGCTATTCATGTATTTGTATAATACCTGGATGTGGAGTTATAAATATGTACTCTGTGTTGATACTGGAAAATTCTCTGTCAGAGTCAGAGCAAAAGGCAAAGAATGTTCAGCCAGTGGCTATACTAATTAGCAAGGAGACAATGAATCTCTAGGTGCCAATACACACCTGAGGAATGTGACTGATACCTGCAAACCAGCCAGGGCATAACGGCTGCCAGCATGTGAAACAGAGATAGGTCACTCGACCATGTGACCTGTTCTGGCCAGGAGGATGGCACCCTCCATCTTGTCTTCAGTTCAGCTCCTGATCCCAGATGCAGTCTTGCAGGGAACAATGAGCCGGAAAGAACCGTGGACCCATCCTGACATAGGATGTACACCAGAGACTTATAAGATAGCAGTTTATAACATCTCTGCTAAGAGCCTGCATTGAGAACTTGGTGATTCAAAGCATGTAATGTATTCTTCTTCACAACCTTACTCTAATGCTTTTCTTTCTTTTAGTAATAAACCTTTAGATTTTAGATTCTAAAGGATTGGCTCAGCGTGATCTTGTGGGTAAGATCCAGAGTGTAAATTGATTGAGACCTCTGGCTGGCTTCTTGGGACCAGAAGAACCTGTTTGGGGTAGGTGAGATTGGGTTCTATAACCCCTCACCTGTGTGTTAGGCCCGGGGCTGATTGGGACATAGGAAGAGCTGGGGTGTCAGTGGCGTTTTGCTCGTGAGGCTTCTGGCTGGCCAGATTGGCAGCTGAAGCGCTCGGTTGACTGGTTTGTGGCCTGTTTGGGAAGGTCTCCAGTCTGGGGCTGTAAGGAGCCCCGAGTTTGAGCAATTCGCCCTTAGCGGATGCCCTCAGCTGTGCCCAGACCCGGCCCGGTCCGTGTCAGTGGTGCAATTGGCAGGATCCACAGATCTTGGTCAATTGAACTTTGGATCAGGACCCTATGCTGTCTAAATTTGATTTTTGGGTGTTGAGAGTTTGCTTGGTTAAAGAGCGGCTGCAGTGAGTCAGCAACTATATGAGCGTCTGGACCAAAAGGCTCTAGAAGATTTGTGCATGGAGAGAGGCATTGAATGTAGAGAGAAAGCTTCTAAGCCAGAACTGAGATCTTTGCTAATACGAAATGACCAGCAGGCAAGGGAGTAGTGCCCACCTAATGCCATGAATGCTGTTGCAGATGAAGTTAGAAAGCAGCAGGCATTGAAGAGAATGGAGCTAGAACATGAGAGGACCCTTGCGGACATGCGTCGAAGGGTGAGGGAGGTGGACGCTGAAGTGGAGCTAAAGGTGAAGGAGGTGGACCATGCATGGCGAATGGAAGAGCTAGCAGCGGAGAATTCCAAGCGACTCCAACTCCGGATACTTGAGGAGCAACAAAGGATACAGCGACCTGAGAGCCCACTCCCACTGGCCAGCAAGAGTTGGGAAAGGATCTCTCCCATCTACAAAGATAATGAGGATATTGAGGAGGTTTTGGCCACCTTTGAACGTATTTATAATGTGAACTGGATCCCAGATGACCAGCGTATGCCTGTCCTGATGACCAGACTGACTGGCAAGGCCAGGGAGCTATTTAATGAACTGGGGGAGGAAGCAGCTTTAGACTATGGGTGGCTTAAAGATTATGCCCTGAAATGGTTCAAGGTTACCCCCGAATCCCACCGGGTTAAATTTAGGAGCTTTGAAATGTCTAGTGATTGTACTTACGATTATACAAGCTAATGGGCTTTGTTAAAAAGTGGGTCATGGGGGCAAAAGCGAATGGAAATTATGAGAAACTTCTGGATTTGATTACCTTGGAGCAGTTTCTGAATATTGTGCCTTACCAGGTCAGGGCAGCTGTGTGTGATTGGGAGCCCGAGTCAGTCCTACGGGCTGCAGAGTTTGCAGACGCCCATACCCAAAACAGGGTGCAAGAAGGGCACAGACCCCTTGGGAAAACTCATCACCTTTTCCCACAGTTTAGATGGAGGGGAGGGTTCAGAAGCAGACCCAGCCCCTGAGTCTAACAACAAAGCTCAGAGAAGCCCGAGAGCAGGAGTGCTCACCCCAAGGATAAGCAGGCCAAATGCTACCACTGTGGCAGATCTGGCCATATAAGGCCTGACTGTCCAGACCTAAAGAGCAGCCAAGGCCAGCCCAGCCACTCGATAAGCACCACTTCTGTCACTGTGTGCACACAAGCAGGTCATGCGGACCCCAGAAAGGCCTCTGATGCCACCCTGAGTCCAGGTGTGAGCACTGCAGTGGCTAATGTTAACCCAGTAACCTATAGTGGTGTGGGGGAGGGCAGTGAGTTCACCTGGTATGTCAGGACTGAGGCATGAAAGGGCAGCAAAAAGTTTATGGGAGAGGCGAAGGTCAATGGAGTTGAATGTAGGGGTTGGCAAGACACTGGCTCTGATATCACGATAGTTAAAGGGCACTTGGTGAAACTGGAGGACATGTTGCCCGGGGAATATGTGACAATAATGGCTTTGTCTGAGTTCTCTGTGATTGCCAATGGCTAAAGTCCATCTCAAGTGGGGAGGCTTTAGGGGGCAGGTGTTGGTGGCTGTCTGGGATTTGATTCCGGCTGATGTCTTGGTGGGGAATAACATAGTGGATGTGCCTAGCCAGGTTAATGCGGTAATCAAATCATGGAAGGAATATGGGTGTGTGGCAGACACCCCAGCGGGTAGCAACAGGGGTGGGGGCCGGGGGAGGCGAACAGGCCCAGAGTGTGTCTCAGGTGGGGCATGGAGAGGAGTTGTCCAAGGGATGTAGTTCTGGATCTGAGTGACACACAGCAGGAGTTCATTAGGGCCCAACAGAGTGAGGTGTCCCTGGAGAGAGCCAGGAATGATGCACAGAATCAGGCCCCCGCTAGTGAAGAGAGAGGCAAGTTTCTCATGCAAGATGGGCTATTATACAGGGAACCCCCCCCCCCAGGGGAAGACGGGTTCCCAGGCAGCGACTCGCAGGCAGCTGGTGGTACCTGAAGTATATCGTGAGGAATTGTTGAAGTTGGCTCATGACGGTCCATTTGCAGGGCATCTGGGCATAGGCAAGACTTGTGACAGGCTGGAGCGGAACTTCTATTGGCCTCGCGTGTTCAGGTCAGTGAGGGAATATTGCCGAAGCTGCGAGTTGTGCCAGAAGCGTAAGGGATCCAGGGGGCCTAACAAGGCACCCCTGCAGCCTCTACCTATCATTAGGGAGGCCTTTACCAGGGTGTCAGTGGATATTGTGGGACCACTCCCAAGGCCCTCCAGGAATGGGAAAAAGTACATCCTGGTGGTGGTAGATTTTGCTACCAGATACCCTGAAGCCGTGGCTCTGTCCAATGTGGAGGCAGAGATGGTGGCAACGGCTTTGTTCACTGTTTTCAGCAGGGTGGGTTTCCCCAAGGAAATCCAGGATCTCATGAGTAAGATCCAGAGTATAAATTGATTGGGACCTGTGGCTGGTTTCTTGGGACCAGAAGAACCTGTTCGGGGTGGGTGAGATTGGGTTCTATAACCCCTCACCTGTGTGTTAGGCCCGGGGCTGATTGGGGCATAGGAAGAGCTGGGGTGTCAGTGGGGTTTTGCTCGTGAGGCTTCTGGCTGGACAGATTGGGAGCTGAAGCGCTCAGTGTGACTGGTTTGTGGCCTATTTGGGAAGGTCTCCAGTCTGGGACTGTAAGGAGTTTGGCTGTAAGCCCCGAGTTTGAGCAATTCGCCCTTAGCGGACGCCCTCAGCTGTGCCCAGACCCGGCCCGGTCCGTCATAACCCGTATATCCCTTTCTGCCTTACTCCTTCCTAGACAGTCACTTCCCATTCTGTATGTGTGAAACAGATTGTTCCTTCCTAAGTGCAGTAATTTGCATTTATTCTTACTAAACTTCATCCTATTTACCTCAGACCATTTTTCCAGTTTGTCCAGATCTTTCCTCCAAAGCAGTTGCAACCTCTTCCAGCTTGATATCATCTGCAGACTTAATAAGTGTACTCTCTATGCAATCATCTAAATCGTTGATGACAATATTGAACAGAACTGGTAAATGTATTTTTTTATTCAAGCAGATGCAGATGTGTATTCAAAGTAGGTGAGTGCGCACCAGAGACTTTTTTTTGTCCAGGAGTACCCATAGAGCAGTAGTTCTCAACTCGTTTCAGTCCACGGACCACCAGACCAATCAAAAAATTTTCGTGGACCACCTCCAGCACATGTAGGTGCTGCCTACGTGCTGAGCGGTTGCTGTTACACTGACGCTCAAAGTCTCAGACGGAAGTTACTGGCAACAAAACACAGTTGTGTCCTAGGTGACGCTATGGATGATGCGCCGTGTGCTTGTGAACACGGCGTAAAACAGCCTAATGGCAGCGCCTGCTCACGCCATGTGACTTTGGACAATATTCCTGTGGACCACCAAAAAAGTCACCATGGACCACCAGTTGAGAACCACAGCCATAGAGGGATGATATTTGTGCCTCTTTGCTGTAACTCCTCCCCTGGCTATATAAAGTTGTGCTACCCTGACCCTCTACCCCCTTCAGTTTCTTCTTACTACCTGTGCAATGTAGGGATGTGAAGGACTAGTCGACTATCCGATAAGCAAATGCTTATCGGATAGTCAACAGGCTTGTTGACTAGTCGCTTCCCCCCCCCTTGCTTCCTCTAGCAGAAAGAGGCAGCAAGGGGGGGGGGGAAGAGGAGGCAGCGCCACATGGAGCCAAAATGCACTGACTATTCGATTAGTCAATTAGTCGCAATTTAACATCCCTAGTGCAATGGTGGTGGTTCACAACCTTGTGACTTTTTTCTCTCTCTTTTTTTTTTTTTTCCTCTAGCCTACTTGTACATAGTTGATAATTATTACTAAGTAGTTAGTTAGTGGTAGTGTTCCGTGGTGATACCCTCAGGCATTCAAGCATTGCTCTTTGTGTGGAGGGGCAATCCCCAAGAGTGATCTATGACACTTGGCTTTACCCATACAAATCCAACTAAGAGTGCTGCTCCATCTACTGCTCTTTTAAGAGAACATAAGTGACATGGGGATTGGTTTGAAGCAGCACCAGCTTGAGCAGGCTGTGAGGCTTCACCCAGTACTGAAGCCTTCCTTGAGCCAAAGATTGCCCTCTGGCTTGGAGGGAATGTTTGCCCTCCCTTCTGGGATTGCAACGTCTCTGAAGAGAAGCACGAGTCATTCTCCATCGTCAACACCAAGTAAGAAATTCCATAAAACTGATTGGTGCTGCTCTAGGTCCTCAGGTGATTCTTCCATCTCCCCTAAGAGGAGCATGGACTGGCCCGGTGCATACACAATGGCATAGTTGCTTCTAACCCTCCCTTGTTACCAGATGGGAGGAACAGACCTACTATACTGTCGACTCCAGTTCCAGTCTCCAGGCATCTATTGAGTTTGGCACTGATGGTTCAAGAGTTGTCGGGTCCACCACAGCCTGGTACACCATCTTTCTTTGCATCCCATCCTTGCCGCTCATTCAGGGCTTCGCGAGGCTGGTGCTTGCATTGGATCCAGAATTGGAATTTGTGGTTGAAATCTTAGCATGGCACCTGGAGACACCCATGCACTACCGGAGGCAGTAAGAGGACCTTCAGTGCTGGGCCCTTCCTCTTCCCCAATGCAGTCAGTGTCACAGGTTGTCCCATGGAGTCTATTGCCATCTTGTCATTGAGGTGTGCAAACATTCCATTACTGGTGCCAACACCAGGACTCACTATAGCCATGGCACTGATCCTTGTGCAGTCTACATTGGGGACACCAGTCCTGACCTACATCTGTACTATGGACTAATCTGATAGTCTTCTGGCTCCATCCACAAGTGGCACCCCCATGTTGCTGGGGTCCCAGGAATTTGATGTTTTGGAATAGGACTCCTCCTTTTCCTGATCCACTTCACCAGAGGGGCTATGGAAGCTAATGGGGAACCCCTGTGAATACCAGTGATGATATACACCTCAGTGTCAGGATGTAGGCACCTAGTAGCCATCAAAGCCCTACCCATACAATTGCCCATCCTGGCCTCCCTGGAAATCTCTACTGTCTTAGAGGCCTGATTCAGTGGGGAACCCCCAGACTGCTCCCACTCACAGAAGCACAAGGGGACCAGAAACTGATGTCATGTTTCCACTTGCTGTGCCAGAGATTAATCTTCTGGCATTTGATTTAGCTAAATCAAATGCTGAGGGCATGCCTGGTCTGCACCGATATTCCTCTCAGTACAAGGGCGAGATAGGATAAAAAGCAATGGGCTTAAACTGCAGCAAGGGAGGTTTAGATTGGACATTAGGAAAAGCTTCCTAACCGTCTGGGTGGTTAAACACTGGAATAAGTTGCCTAGGGAGGCTGTGGAATCTCCATCACTGGAGATATTTAAGAGCAGGTTAGACAGACATCTACCTGGAGACTGTGCTTGGTCCTGCTGTGAGGGCAGCAGACTGGACTTGATGATCTCTCGAGGCCCCTTCCAGTTATAGAATCATAGAATACTAGGAAAGCAGACAGGAGTGTTGGCTCCCGCTGCAGACAGTGCTAAACTCAGCTTAAGGTATATCAACTCTAGCTATATTATTTATGTAGCTGGAATTGTGTACCTTAAACCAACCCTCCAGATCTAGTATAGACCTAGCCTGAGACTTACTCTCTCACAGCTGGAAGTCGGGAGTACAGACTCTATGCCACAGGATTATCTGCTTAAAACAAGAAAATGCTAGTGGAACAAACTGCTGAAGACACATTGCTCATTTTTTCATGAACTAGTGTAAATAAAGCCACATCCAAAGCACAAATGCATGCATGCAAAAAAGCGAAGACTGCCAATATTGTAATGTTGCACAAATGTTAAATAGCTAGAGTTCCCCAGGGGTCTTTAAGTTTTTCTTTCTCCATCCAGTATGTTGTTTGGTACCAACAGTGTGAAGTACATCTTTAAGCTATTCAAGGTCAATGTCACTTTAGCTGCAGTCTGTCTATCCTTGGGTCACTTAGGGTGTGTCTAAACTACACCCCTCTGCCAACAGAGGGATGTAGATTAGGCACATCGCTATTGCAAAGGAAGCAGGGATTTAAATATCCCATGCTTCATTTGAATAGAAATGGCTGCTGTTTTTTGCCGCTGTGGCACTTTGCCGGCAAAAAGTGGCAGTCTAGACAGGGATCGGTCGACAAGGAAAGCCTTTTCCAACTGATTCTGTAAACCTCGTTGCACGAGGCATAAGGGATCAGTCAGAAAAGGCTTTCTTTGTCGACCGATCCCTGTCTAGACTGCCGCTTTTTGCCGGCAAAGTGCCGTATCGGCAAAAAGTGGTGGCCATTTCTATTCAAATGAAGCACGGGATATTTAAATCCCCGCTTCATTTGCAATAGCAATGTGCCTAATCTACATCCCTCTGTTGGCAGAGGGGTGTAGTTTAGACACACCCTTATTGACAAGGTAGCCGTGATGTAGAAATGTTTCCACAGAGGATTTTAGTTTTCAACTGAGTAAAACCACTATTCTGTCCACAGTCATGATTTGCTCCATGACTTCACTGATGGAAACAGATCTAAAAGTAATATTCAGCTGTGTGCAGACTTAGCAGTGTGAAAGGCTTATTTTACAAACTATTTTCATGTGCTTTTCAAGCTTTTAAATAAGCAATGTATGTAAATATACTTACGGGCATTTCTCTTTCCTGTTTTCATTTACTGACATATCTCACTTTCTTTTCTGATTGCTTTTGGCTGTATTGTTCTGGTTTAGTTGCTGACATATGGGTATTTAACACCAGGTCTCGCAAGGTACAACTCCTAATGCTGTTAATGAAATCTGGCAACCATCAATGATACATCCACCAGAACGCTATTTCTTTCATATGATAATAATTGGAAAGTCTTTTTTAACTAAGTTAATATCAGTGAAACTTAATTTTTTTTAAATCAGTAAATATTTTCCCATGCAGTTTAAATTGTAAAAATAATTGCATTCAAACTAAACTCCTTAGGCCAGAAGTTCAATTATTCTCTCCTAAATGATCTTCTAAAGCTAGGGGTAGTGACAGTCTTGTAATCTATGCATGCTTCTGAATTAGGTTTTTAAACTTTTTTCCTCTTACTTACTTTTAGGGAGCTTCCCTTTTGCTGATGTTGAAAAAGTATATTGAAAATGATCCTTTTCAAGCTGGGATTCAGAATTATTTGCATAATCACAGCTACGGATCTACCAGGAGCGATGATTTATGGGATAGCATGAATAAGGTAACCATCTTGGATGTTCTTAATTCTGTGTTTTGCATGACGTATTAGAAATGTGAAAAGCAAAGCAATGTTTTATTTGCTTGTAAGCGCTAATATAAAGACGACCATATATTGAGAAGACCTTGTATATCAGTTACTCTGCTCATGATGACTCTTTCCAAAATTCTGTGTAGAGATGTGCAACGCTTATGCCTAGAAGAAAGCCTCTCATACCAGCTAACCCCTCTGCTCCCATGTTACTTTAAGAAGAATGCATGAGTGCAATGGGGAAGGCATGCACAGCCGTAACTATCATATTAGTACAGTTCTGCAATAGTCTGTGCCTACAGACACTTAAGCATATGTAAACTTCACTCACATGACTATCCTACTGATGTCAGTATTGACTAAACAGATGATTATAGTTACTCATATGTTTAAACATCTGTAGCATTTTGGCCCCAGCATAGAAGCAAAATTGAAGAACAGTACCTCCAAGTGTGCTTATAGGATTGGACTTGTCAAAATACTCACCATTGACCTAACTCTTCATTTATTTCAGTGGGAACAGTTAGGTCAAAGCTGAGTACTTCTGAAAATTCCAACTATAAAATCTAGTTTCCTTTTGATCATAAACATCATTATCTTTTGGAGCAAAATGTGAAATCCATTTCTTTTCTAGACTCCTGCAATAACCTTAAGAACTCGAGTAAAGGAGAAGAGGAGGCACTCTCTAAAGCATTTAAAAGAAAAACCTAAAACAAATACACTTTTTGGTCATCTCCTATGTGAGGAAAGATAAATTATTTCCCTTGAAGTCTTTCCAGCTTTTATTGGATTTGGGAGACACTAATGATAGAAGCCAGATAAGAACACAGATCACTGTTAGCAAGCTAAAAAATTCAGCTATTAATTTTTAAGACCATCACTTTGACTTCAGCGATTTCCTGGGATTCTCTTTTTTTTTTTTTTGTCGGGGGAGGAAGGAAAGGGGTGTCAATGGCTCTAAATCTATGTTGGCTAGCATGGTGCCAAGATACTGTACAGACATGGAAGAAAACTCGATCTCTGCCCTATATGGCTTGCAATCTAAGCAGACCACAGAAATAAAGGAGGCGTTGTAAGTTCCATGATAACTGAACTCTCTATTATTTTTTTTATTTACCAGTGGCTGGTGAAGTAAGCTTAGTAGATCTCTTGGCAGTGAAAGTATATTTTGAGAAGAAAGTGGAAGGTAGGGCAGATTGAGCCAGAGAAGATTTGAAAATCTAGGAAAGACTCCACTGAGCACGAGGGAGAGTTTAGTCAACCAGAGCGGGGTTGGGAGAAAGAGAGGTTGGAGAGAACGGTAACTGGGAAGTGCCATTCTAGAATCAATCCAAATCTAAAAATAAAGAGCTCGTTCATCATTCTTTCTTAAACTTTCACGTATGCTCTTTACAGAGAATTATTTCCCTTAGATAAATAATTCTATTGGATTTTTGCATCTATTCAATTATATAGAATTTTCCCCAAAGTGTAAGCTATATAGATTGTTGGAGGCTTAGACCAGTAACTAGAATTTCATCCGAACAGCGAGAGCAGCTGGAGAAGAGAGGTGAAATAGCAAGTGATATAGGTGACTCAAATAGTAATAAACTTCATTTTCCTTGAGAGCCTGGTCCTGCAAGGTGTTCCAGTAGGCTGACCACTGTGCATAACCTGCTACTTACTTTTGCACTAGTTTCAAGATGGCTTTTGTGTGGTGAGCTGAGGAGAGAATGGCAACAAGTAACAACAAATAGTCATTATCTTCCTGTTGAAAGTCAATGTCTTTCTTTTACAGGTCACAAATGGAACATCAGATGTAAAAAAACTGATGAAAACCTGGATTCTACAGAAAGGATTTCCCTTAGTAACAATTAGAAGAAAAGGAAAGACTCTATTTGTCCATCAGGAGAGATTCTTGCGCAGTCCGGAATCAGAAAATTGGACTTCAGATGCAAGGTTATTCTCTTCCAGCCCTCAGAAAATGTCTTTCTTACTTTCATGCAACTGAACTGTAGTCAGAGTGCATATTACTTGCAGTTTGACTCATTCAGAGCTTCAGTAGGCATCTGTAAAAGCGGGTAGTAGTAAAGAAATGAGATGCAGCAGTACACATAGAGGTATTTATTTGCTGTTTGCTTCCAGCTCAGTGATTAAACTAAATCTCACTTGACTTTGTCTTAGAATAGAGTTCATCATAAATGAATGAATAAAATTATTCTCCTTAATCTGATGGTAGGACAAGAAGCAATGGGCTTAAATTGCAGCAAGGGAGGTTTAGGTTGGACATTAGGAAAAACTTGCTAACTTTCAGGGTGGTTAAACGCTGGAACAAATTGTCTAGGGAGGTTGTGGAATCTGTCATTCGAGGCAGACATCTGTCAAGGATGATCTAAGATGGTGCTTGCTCCTGCCATGAAGGCAGGTGACTGGACTTGATGACCTCTGAAAATCTCTTCCAGTTCTAGTATTCTATGATTTTATGAAGATAAAAATAGTGAATCATTCAGATATGCAATGTTTACAAAGGTGTGTGTGTGTGGGGGGGATATAATTTCTTTATGGAATTTCAACAACAAAATAATGTAATGTATTTAAGCAGTTTTTAACAAATCAAACAAGCAGCTAAACTGATTGTATTGGATGAGAGTTATTACAGTAGTCTAGTCTTCATGTAATAAGTTTGAAAAAATATTTTTCTCTTACAGTTATCTGTGGCATATTCCTCTTTCCTACAAAAATAGCAACTGCAGCTCTTTGTGTACTAATTCATATTTATTGGACAAGAAGTCAGGTATGTAACTTGAACCCTGTGTAGTCAGGTTATACAGTGAAAGCAGGTTACTCCAGTTTTGTGGATGATCAGTCGTTTGCATGCAGCTAGGTAGAGTTTGAAGTTAAGGTCATTAATAGTATGAAATAATTGCAGAGGAGAACATAACTGGGAATGATACCTATAGGGAACAGAGAACAGTGTAATTTAACGACTTCTGTAGGCATGGTTGCTTTAGGCTTTCACTACCACACAAGGATATAGTTAGGAATCAGTGGTACTATCAAACACAGTCACCACAGAGTGCTGTGTGTGCCTGGAGTAATTAGCATACAGTGGTCATGATGTCAAGAGTGTATTAATTTTGTCATGACAATATAAGGAATAAACAGGACCTGGTCATCTTTGCAAGCTGCCAGGTTGGAGAGAGGAGTCTTGAAGAAGTAAGGAGTGGGCTCTGAGCAGTGTGGCCTTAAGGGATTCAGCCCTGGGAGACCAATGTAGCCAACGTAACTGTGAAGAGGTGTATGCCACCCTTTGTTGTTGTTGTCTAGTTTGTGTTGACATAAAATTTTTTAATGTTCCAGAGTATGGCAGTCTAGCAAATTAATTGAAACTATAGTAAAGAATAAAATTGTCAGACACGCAGATAAACATAATTGGTTGGGGAAAAGTCACCATGGTTTCTGTAAAGGGAAAATCATACCTTACTAATCTACTAGGCTATGTCTACACTGCCCCCATTTTGTGCAAAAAATATGCAAATGAGGCAAAGCGTGGAATATTGTCGTGCCTCATTTGCATAATTAATGAGGTTCTGTTTTTGCACAAGAGGCTTTTTTCACAAAAAGGAGCCGTCTACATGCATTTTTGAAGCTCTTCACAATCTGCTTTGGTCTTAACTATCTTGAGCAGTTTGGTATCATCTGCAAATGTTGCCACCTCACTGTTTAACCCTTTCTTCAGATCATTTATAAATAGGTTGAATAGGTTAGGTCCCAAGACACACCTTTGGGGGACCCCACTAGTTACCTCTCTACACTCTGAAAACTTACCATTTATTCTGTCCTTTTGTTTCCTGTTGTTTAATCAGTAATCAGTCCATGAAAAGGACCTTCCCTCATATCCCATGACAACTTACTTTACTTAAGAGCCTTTGGTGAGGGACCTTGTCAAAGGCTTTCTGGAAATCTAAGTATACTATATCCACTGGATCCCCCTTGTCCACATGCTTGCTGACCCCCTCAAAGAACACTAGTAGATTAGCGAGACATGATTTCCCTTTATAGAAACTATATTGACTTTTCCCAAACAAGTTATGTTCTATGTGTCGGACAGTTTCATTCTTTATTATAGTTTCAAAACCAAGACGTTAACTTGAGTGCATGTCCTTTACTTTGTCGCAGCTATTAGCCAACCAAGTAGTCAGATTGACAGATAATAGCTACTTCTATAGTATGCCTTTTTTGTCATAAACATTCCCAGGTTACTTCTGGAAATGAGGGGAGGGGAACCACATATGTGAGTTGTGTGGAATAGTTTTGCACTGCTTGCCTGTCTGCCTGCCTTCCATTCTATCTGGTAACAGCACATTACCATTATCTTGCAGCTCTGGTAGTCCCCCTCCATCTATTTGCCTTTACATAATGGAACTTTTCAACTAACAGACACAACTCTCTTCAGTATTTTTCTCCAGGTAGCCCTCTGCAATACTGATAAGTCTGGGTTGCTTGTTTTAGCAAGATTTATTTTTGGTCTTTTTCTAAATGTCTCCTCATCTAGAAGGCTTATATGTATATTCAGGCAGTGTTCATATGCAATACTGGTGATGGTGCTGTGTTCTGTACTGAAGTGTGAAAGCCTAGAGGAGCAATAGATCTAATGGGTATTGAAATCAGTGTGATGGATACATTAAGAGATCCATACCTCCCATGTACTGAGAAGCTGTTGTCCGAGGGCATTCCTTCTGCTAATGCGTGCAAGAGGGATTTGGGGGTGAGATGGGGCTGATGGATCATTTACAACACTGACTGATCCACAACCCACATGTGGGATTGCAGATGCTGCACATGCACCTGTGGGTCTGAGGTCAAGATCATGTGGCCACAACTCTGGGGTGAGAAGTCTGTTTTCTTCTCCACATATTTTGTTGCCTATTTTTTTCTTTAGAACCAGATGCATTTTGCATCGACTATTTGATTAGTCAATAGGGCGCCTCTGCCTTAGGACTCCCCCGCTGACCTCAGGTTCAGTGCAGTGCTGCCACTTTGAAACACCGTGGAGAAGCAAGTGTCAGGCTCCATGAGGCATTTCAAAGCGGCAGCGCCCTTTGGAGCCTGGGATCAGCTGGGGACTCCCCCGCTAACGCCAGACTCCATGCGGCGTTGCTGCTTTTAAACACCGTGTGCAGCTTGGGGTCACCCCAGCTGGCCCCAGGCTGCACTCAGTGTTTCAAAGCAGCAGCACCACATGGAGCCCAGGGTCTGGCCCCAGACTCCATGAGGCCCTGCCACTTTGAAGTACCCACTCCTCCTCTTCTCCCCCCCCCTTTGCTGCCTCTTTCTGATAGAGGCAGCAAGGGGTGGGGGAAGCAACTAGTTGACTAGCTTGTCGACTATTTGATAAGCATTTGCTATTTGATATAGCACATCCCTATTTTTGTCTCCTGATTTTATTTATGTTCTTAGTTTTAATTCAGAACTGTTAAAATCTGCAGAAATACACAGGTGTAACTAGCGAAAAATGATGGCCCAGCTATCTTGGTCAGCCCAAATAGGGGGAGTAGGAGAGGAGAACAATCCAGAGTTAAGGGGCCTTCCCGCAAACCACCATGCTGCTCCTTTTCATGACCAGCTTCCAGCTCAAATATTATCTCTAGCTGTAGCTGGGAAGAGAAGTGGCCTCCTGAATGTATTTGGGTTGTGTGGGTTGAACTCAGTGCAGAGTTTATCCCGCTGAAGAAAAAGGTGTCATTTGCGTGGTTCACAGCTTTGAAATTGCCAAGACAGTGAATGAAATGCAACAGTTTTAGACTAGACTCATGCTTGCCAAATTGGCAATACTAGATATGACTCAACCCTCAAACATTCAACAGCAAACTGACCTACTCAATTACCTATGATCTTCTGGGGAAGCTGGGCCCAAACCAATTAGTACTTTAAACACTCATAATTAGAAAATAGGATTTAAAAATCTCTTTCTCTCCCCATTAGCTACCATTGAACTTCAGGAGGAGGTGAAGTGGGTGAAGTTCAATGTGGACATGGATGGTTACTATATCGTGCACTATGCTGAAGATGACTGGGAAACTCTTATTGACCAGTTGAAAAGAGATCCCACTGCTCTGAGTGCCAAAGATCGAGCCCAGCTGATCAACAATATCTTCACCCTTGTGGGGTAATTCTTGTCCTGGGAGGAAATATGGCTTTTTAAAATGTTAAGTTAATCCAAGACACATGATTATACTTAAGAGCATGGGGGGAGGGGAAGAATGCTTTGAAGATAATTTTTTTTTAAGTTCAGTATTTGATATCATTGGATTATTATTATTATTAATAATAATTATGTATTGATACATCATTAAATGAATGGAGATCAACATCTAGTGTTTTATCATTGATATTTCAGTATCAGTGATAAAACATGAGATGTTGATCTCCATTCATTTAATGTCATCATTCATCCCTTTCTTTTGTAAAGGACACTTGCTAATTCTGTCAGCATGGAGGACAACATGTTTATTATGTCTGAGAGAAATGCCTTGTGATTTTTGTTCTTTTAAAATAAAAGTACCAGCTACACTTGTGAGAAATAAACTAGTTGCTTCTGACAAACTTTAACAGCTTGCTTTCATTATATACCTCTCTGTTGGAACCATGACTGGAATGAGGTGGAGAATTCTGGGTGGCCTTTCTGTGACAGCTGCTTCCTTACTCTGAATAATTTCACTTTCTTTCTCTTGTCACCATGCTGCCTTTTATTTTAATTCTTCCCCTTAATGGAAGGTATGATTGCTGCCATCATTGTATTAAAAGAACAATAACACTTTATATATTTTTACTTCCATTTGCTTCTAGCTCATGATGATATTTTTTCTTTCTTTTTAAAAATGTAATCCAGGGTATTATAGTCTCACCAAGGTAGATGCTATTCTTAAGCTTTCTGTTTAGCCAGAAAGTCTGTTTGAGTCCATTTTAATGTCTTTTGTGTTCTTTGACCTTTTTAGTGCAGGCAAGGTGTCTCTGTTGAAGGCCTTTAATCTGCTTGATTACATTGTGAAAGAGAATGAAGCTGCGCCAATCACTCAAGCTCTGTTCCAACTGAGTGTCATCTATGGCCTCATAGAAAAAAGAGGAATGCAAGATCTTGCGGCAAGAGTAGTGGTAGGTCTTCCTCTTTTTCTCTATATTGGTGTTTGAAATATTTTCCTATGACACTGATTCACAGATGCATTCTCTGGTCAAACTCTGATGGACTAACATTCAGGAATCTCATTGGCTTGCTTATATTTGTAAGGCTCCTTTGTCAGTCTGTCTTCAGTAATAAAGGTTAGCAGTTACTTTGAGGCAGGGTCTGTTTTTCTTGTTCTGTGTCTAGCACCTAGCATAGTATGGGGGGGGAGGGGGAGGGGGAACGCAGGCTGGTCCATGATTGGGTCCTTTAGGTGCTACTGCAATAGATATTTAATAATTAACTTTAAAATACAGGTCCTTATATGCTACAGAAAACACACAATTTTGCTATTTCAAAAGTTCTTGAAGATGGCTAGTGTGTCTAGAATATGACAGTTTCATCTGGCTCCAGTAGAAAACATAATTTCTAACACAAATATTAGCATATCAGCCATAAGCAACATTCTTTTTTCTCATGCTGGCTCTTTAAATTGGTAAACAAAGAGATTGCATGATATGCAGCATAGACTTGTAAACCAATAGAAGACTATTCAATGGTTTTAACTCAGTACTGCCTTTTAGATAGCACTTGATTGAGTATCATGTCATGCCAAATCCCTGTACATCTCTTCCATTACACAATCGTTACCACGAGTTGTTTATGGGTATGTCTACACAGCAAAGTTATTTTGAAATAACAGCCATTATTTCAAAATAACTTATTTCGAATTTGGTAAACCTCATTCCACGAGGAATAACGCCAAATTCGAAATAGCTATTTTGAAATAAGTGCTGTGTAGACACTTATTTTGAAATAGGGGGCCTCCAGCCTTCCCAGGGTGCCCTGGTGGCCACTCCAGCCTCAACCAAGAACATTCATCTCCTCCCCCCCCCAGCCCCAGAGCCCTTAAAGGGGTTGACTCTGGTCACAGTGCCTGTGCCAGCTCCAAGCCTGCCAGCCCAGAGCCAGCAGTCACTGCCCCTGACCCAGTGGCTCCAAAACATGAGCCAGCAAGCCACTGGCAGCCAGCCCTCCACCACTCCCCAGGAGCAGCCTGCATGTCCCAGAAGCCAGGGCCCGGAGAAGGCGGGTGCCTTCCTGGTCCAGGGTGGCAATCATGGACCTCATTCAGGTTTGGGGGGAGGCCCCCAACGTCCATGATCTCCACACTTGACGGAGGAACACGGCCGTTTATGGCAGGGTAGCTGCCAGCCTGGCCACCAAAGGCCACATGCGAACCCAGGAGCAGGTTTGCATGAAAATCAAGTTGGTCCGGCGAGACCCCCAACCCTGAGCCTTAGCTTCCCCTCCCCCTTCTTCCCCTTGCTTCCCCCTTCAAGCTCCCTCCTCCCAGGTTTCCCCCTCCCCTCTCCCACCCTCTCTCTTCTCCTTTCCCCAGTCTCACCAGAGTTTCATTCCTCTCCCCCCAGTTTTGTTGAATAAAGAGAGTTTGTGTTCATGAAAATATGTGTATTTTATTTTACATCAGGAAGGGGGGTTATGGAGGGGTAAGTGGAAGGATGTGAGGGAGGAATGAGGCCCCCAGTGGGGCAGACCAGGGAGGCTCTTAGTGCTTCTCAGAGTGAAAGCTGTGCCACAGGGCCTCCTGGATACTGACAGCCCCCCGATGGACCTCTGGGATGGCAGCCTGCAGAAAGTGCAGCCAGGCTCTCAGCAACATGTCCACGAGAAGCACCAGAGTGCCCAGGGGCAGCTCTGGCTCCATGTTGCAGAGTGCTGTGGTGTCCCAAGTGAGGGCAACCAGAGCATGCAGAGACAAAATGCTTTGCTGTCCCTCATTGAAGTAGGCAAGCAAGCAGGGAGACCTGAGAACTGGCTGACTGGGAGGGTCCCTTTAAGCACAGGCCTCAGATAGCCTCAGGCAGCAGCCACACAAAGTAACTCCTGACCTGATGCCCTGCCGGACCTGGTTCTGGCCGGCCTTAAATGCAATTCAGCGTCCACTCAGTGTGGACGCGCTATTTCGAAATAGCAAAATGCTATTTCGAAATGCATTTTGTGTGTAGACGTGTTATTTCGAAATAAGTATTTCGAAATAACATTGTAGTGTAGACATACCCCATCTTGCTTATGGATTGCTCTCTGAGCAATGTAATATGTCTTGGTATCACTCACTATCTTTCACTATCTAGGGCAAAGTTGAAAAGCTACTTGGAAGCAAAATTGATCAACAGACTTGGACTGATAATGGGACCTTATCTGAACGAGAGTTGCGGTCCACTGTGCTTGCCTTTGCCTGCTCCCATCATTTGGGAAAATGTAACACCACTGCCACTAAGCTGTTTGAGGACTGGAAGGCTTCCAATGGCACAACGAGGTAAAGCAGAAACTAGTCTGAGCACATTTTATATATTTCTATCACTTTTCCACCATGGTTTTGAAGAAAGATCCTAATTAGTTTTGGCCATTGAGACTATGCTTTATTCAGCAGTTTTTACTGCATTTCCTCTGAATGTATCATGGCATAAGACAAAAGGAACTACGCTGAGAAATTAAAATTTTGTTGCATCATAGCATGTCTGAGCCTTTTGCATGATTAACTGTGATTCCATGTATTCTGCAACTCAGCCTTCTCCTGTTGCTTGAATCTGAGCGATGGTCCTGTGGTCCTATAAAACTACTATAGGTTGAACCTCTAGTCCAGCACCCTCAAGACCTGACCGGTGCCAAACCAGAGAATTTGTTGGACCCCAGGAGGTCAATATTGTCAAGCAACTTTTCCAACACTTCCACTGCTTACTGGGCTCTTAGAAGACATTTACGAGTAAATTAGAGCCAAATAACAGCACATAACACTGAGAGCCAGGAGTGGTGACTGTAAACAAGCTTTATGGGACTGAGGGAAACTTGGCCACACCCATGCTAAGTCAGCATCCAGCAAAGTACAATCATGCTGGACTGTGCATGTTTATCAGACCAGAGAGTGCTGGACTAGAGAATTTGAACCTGTATTACTATCAAATTAAGTGCTTTAGCAAAAGACATCACCTATTGTTGTTTACCTAAAGCTTTTATGTGGTGGTTTCTTCCATGCTGTCTCTCAGGCTGTTCTTGTTTGTTTTTTTTATAGTCTTCCTACTGATGTTATGAAAACTGTATTCACAACAGGAGCAAAAAGTAACGATGGGTGGGAGTTCCTTCTAAGCATGTACACATCGTCAGTTTCTGAAGCCGAGAAGTACAAAATGCTTGAGGCTCTAGCCAGCACAGAAGATGTTAGAAAACTGATCTGGTATGAAAATGTTAAAAGACTAGACGGTGGTGTATTTTTGTTGGTTCCAGAATATGAGAGACTGGTGCAGGGGAGAGGGAAGAGGAATATTTATTGGACCGATTTCTGTTGGGGAAAGAAACAAGCTTTTAAATCACACAGAGCTCTCCTTAAAGCCGCCTTCAGCTCAAGAGCTTGTTTCTTTTCCCAACAGAAATTGGTCCAATAGAAGAGGTTTTTAACCTCCCTGACATTGTCTCAATATATTATGTAATGCAGAAACTTCCCCCCTTGACATTCAGTCTAGTGTGGGTATTTTTTTTTAACATTGGCTAGTACTGGGAAGACTTTAGTAGGCTTCTGAACAAGAAGCGATGGTCTCAAATTGCAGTGCAGGAGGTCTAGGCTGAATATTGGGGGCGGGGGGAACTGTTTCACTAAGGCTACATCTAGACTGGTCTGTAAAATCGAAAAAAGATATGCAATTAGCAATATGCAAATTGCATATCTTTTTTCGATTTAATTTTGAAATTAAAGTGCTCTTTCGAGCCACCCTTATTCCTCGTAGAACGAGGTTTACAGGGATGGCGAAAGAGCGCATCTGCTATTTTGAGTATTTTTCCGAAATAGCATACGTGTTCCTTGGACACGGCTTTGCTATTTTGGGATACTTCCAGTATCCCAGCATAGCAGTGCAGTCTAGACATGGCCTAAGAGTGATGAAGCACTGGAATGGGTTGCTTAGGGAGGTGGTAGAATCTCCATTCCTAGAGGTTTTAAAGGCCATGCTTGGCCAAGCCCTGGCTGGGATGATTTAGGTGGAGTTGGTTCAACTTTAAGTTTGGAAGTTGGACTAGATGACCTCTTGAGATCTCTTCCAACTCTAATTTTCTGTGCTTCTAACTAACATATCAGGAACAGGATTCCATATGTTCAAACACAAAGATCTTTATACTCCTTTCACTTACGATGGTGGAAATTATTAGAAACTTCATAGAAGTCAGTGCGGTCACTAGGGATGCAAGTGAGTAGTCAACAAACTGATAAGCCTTGCCTTATGGATTAGTCAAGTTGACTAATTGCATTTCCCTGCCCTCTTGCTGCCTCTGTATCAGAGGCAGTGGGGGCAGGTGGGAAGCAGGAACCAGTTCGGGGGGAGCTGGCTTAAAAGCCAGTTCCCCCCAGCACCGTGTCCACAGTGCCGCCTGCTCCCTCATGCTGCTGCCTCCAGCCCCTATCTGCAGCTAGCCCAGGCAGCCACTGCCTACCTCCTACTGCCTTTTAAGTTGCTGAGCCACAGCAGGGTTTGGTCCTGGATCTGGCATGAGCTGGGACTGAACCAGGCTGCCTTCCCCTATAGAGTAGTTGATAACATTTTTATCAACTATTTGATTGGTAAATTAACCTCATTTTAACATTCCTAGCAATTACACTGCTTAGAATGTACAGTGAGAGGAGAATAAAGCTTGAAAGTTTTGCACTCTTGGAAGAATGGTGTGTAGTTGCTTTAGATCAGAAATACTGTGATGGCTTCAAAGTACAGGCCTATTTCAGAACATGGAACCAAGAGTTCAGATAGCATTTGTTTGTGGATGAAAGCTTGAACATGTTTTATGCAGGATGTAATAGGTACCTTATCCCAAAACCTAGAGCTACTCTATAGTCATTGACTACTTCAGAGGTCTGTCTGGAAGGTACAGCAGACACTATGTAAAGTTTCTGTGATTGTTGTGCTGTGGGATTAGAGTAGTTTCTTATCTGATTACCAGTGAATTTTATTTCCCCTTATGACCATGCAAAAGTCACTGAGCCACTGGCATTTTGATGGGAATTAAATGGATGCTAAAGCTATTCAGTACTTTGTGGGATTGGGGCCCGTGTTTGGCATTTGGGAACCAAAGTTAATGAAATTTGCAGTACTGATTCTGGTAGTTGAGTAAACTGGTTTCTTACCTGAAATGGTATCTGTAAGTAGCTTCTGACCAACCATATACTCTATTCTAATTGGCTAAAGTAACCTATGAAAGCCATGGCAGTCTAGATGTGAAATGTTTGTACAGCTGTTTTGAGTTGACTGGATCTGTTTTGTTACTTAGGTTAATGCAGACAGGCCTGGAAGGAGACTTCATCAGGGCACAGGAACTTTCACATATCATAGCAACTGTTAGCCAAAGTCTACCTGGCCACTTGTTGGCCTGGGACTTTGTCAAAGAAAACTGGGAAAAGCTTATACAGAAGTAAGTTTGTTCTTTAATTATTAGCATAATATGTTAGGTGCTGCATTTTCTGTGCATTATTATTTTTCTGTAAGGGGGGGGGGAATAACTTTGAATATAATTTTCAGAAGTTCAAGTCCTCATCTCAAAATATGGCTTAGGTAGCTAATTCCCATTGTGTGCGGTTTTGTTTTGTGTGTTTTGTTTTTCTTTGTTTTTTTTGTTTTTTACAAGGAGACTTAGGCTCCCACGTCAGTTACCCTGGCTAAGAAAATATTAGCATGCCTTTAATAAAAGGTATTCTGACAAGGATATGAAACTGTTAGTGGAGCATATGTTGTTCCTTCAGTCCATGGTGAATAAATAATATCTTGTGTCCACAGTGGTCACAGCATGCTTTGAAACAGATTAAAAATGTGTTCTTTGAGCCTGCATCGTTTCCTTTTGGAGACACTGGAATTATGTGTGTGTGTCAGAGGAGGAGAAATGCACTTTTCTGGAAGCATCACAGCTTGTTGCAAGTGTTACGTCTTTAAGCTGTTTTTCCCCACAAAACATTGTTGTTCTTTATGACAGAATAACTCAATATGATCATCAGTATAAAAAAAATCATGTTTGAAAATTACTTAATGGGTTTTTTAGAAAATGTTATGCTTTGTTGCATAAAGCTTAAAAAAAAGCATATGAAGGGAACTTGCTTAATAAACTGGTTATCTCAAATTTTGTCTTCCTTTGTTTTTCTTCCACGTTTCAGGTTCCATATGGGGTCATACACTATCCAGAATATTGTTACTGTGTCAACCTCTCAGTTCTCAACAGAGGCCCATCTAGTTGAGGTTGGTGGTATGAAGTACTATTTCCTAAGTATTGGCTTTCACTGAGAAAATTCTGTTCATTTGCTATTGGTGCAATACCTTTCATGTGCATAGTGCATTTCACCATAGATTTCAAGATTCTTTTCAATAGTGTGTAACTGTTACTATCCCTATTCTATACAAGGGGAAAATAGTTGCAGAGAAGTGACTTGCCTAAGATTAGGTGGAAAATCTGTGGCAGTGCTGAGAATATAATCCAGCAGTCTTGCAGAGTGCTCCAGTGGGCAGAGTACAAGAAAGTCTATCATCCATGTTAGAGAGGATTACTTGTCTCCAATTGTATGAACTTAGCAGGCTGCATTTGATCTTGTCAGACTGAGCCAAAGGTGGCTTCTTTTTTTCCTGATTCCGGGTCAGCTGACACTAGTCAGGTCTGTAGTATGATAGAGCAGCCTAAAGGTCATTGCATTTTTCTTTGGCTGTCAGCTGCCCTTAGAGGTCATTCTGGCAGTAGCAGTTCAGCCAGCTGCAGAGGTGCTACCTCTGTCTTCCCCCTTTCCTTTAGCCACATCACCTACTCCACAGGCTTTGAAGAGTAGAAATCAGCACAGAAGCCACTTCAGCTTCTACTATAAACTGTCAACTTCTGGGGGAAACAGTTAAAGGTCAAAATCATTAAAGATGCCCAGGCAAAAACATGCCTGCATGATGTGTGCAAATCTTGTATATACAGAATTTATTTTCATATGCTTTAGCATTTACATACTTCGTTGTGTCAAGTACCCTAGTGATAAGTGGATTTTCAAAGAACTCAAGATAGAATCACTTTAGGCAATCACATTGGTCACAACAGACTTCTCCAGAAAGCTAGTTTTTCTGAGCGCTGTACGACCATGAGCAGTGTGTGGCTGCAGTATTTGGGGAGCCTGGCCTGATTGCCAGAAGCTTCCTCCAAGGCCCCACTTTGCTCAGCCAGCACCCCGCCCGCACCCCTTGAGTCCCTGCTCACATTGAGCACCCTCACCCACCACTCACTGAGTCCTCCCACTCCCTTGAGTCCCCTGCTGCTCGGTCACTGTTGGGTGTTGAAGAGGAGCAACATGGCAGGCAGCAGGGATGGTGCAGGGACAGGAAGATGTGGAGCACAGGCTAGGCAGAAAGGTAGGAGGAGGCTTCGAGGTGGAGTGCAGATGGGGCCACCATGGCCCCAGCATCCAGGTACTCAGAGAGTGGGCTGTCAGCTGCGCCACAGGGGGAGGCTTAGCCCCCACCGGCGTATTATACCCACTGTTTGTGTGTACACTTACAGCTTGATTGTGTGTTGAGTGAAATTCCACCAAAGGTACAGAATTTCTTGTTGAATTTTACTGAAGCTACCCAGGCTATTGCTACAGTTCCCATGAGCTGTAATTGCTCTACTTTTTTTTCAGCAACCCTCTCTTGTGTAATTTGCCAACTATTTGAATGTGGATGATTACTGCTTTGTGCTGGAGTGTGGCGGGGGGGGGGGAAGGGGGAGGGGAGGGTCAGGCAGGTGGCTCACTCTTAACTTGGAAGCTGCTTAAGTTTCTCAGCTGAAATGCACATTTTCCTCACTCTGCAGGTTAAGACTTTCTTTGAGTCCAAATCGGAGGAGAGTTCTGAACTTCGTTGCGTCAGAGAGGCTATTGAAACAATTCAGCTGAATATTAAGTGGATGACGACAAACTTGGCAATGCTGCAGCAATGGCTGTAGAGAACACAATGTCACAGTCTGCGTGCTAGCCATTAAGAGAGCTTGTGAACTGTTGCTTTTGCAAAAGCCAGGGTGAAACCAGGCATCGCTGCAACTTTGTTTGCACTATTAGGGGTTCTAGTTAGCTCAGGGCACATCTCACCTAAGTTTGTTTTTCTTTTGGTCATTTGTGGGCCAGATGTAGATATTTATTTATTCTGGAACTGTTCATCTATAGACCAATCAGGTGCATAAATAACTAATACGTACAGTACTTTTATATTTGAAAACCTGTCCTATCCTCCTCAACCCTGGGTAGAAATTCAAAAAGAGAGCAACAAGGGAAGAACTGCCATGAGATGTTTTTTCTTTGCAAAGCGCTAGCTAATCCGTGTTCTTTATGCAAAACCTTTGGTAGCTTTGGATTTAGCTTTTGATTATCAGAGTTTTTTCTAAGCATTATAAAAACAGAAAACATTATTATAATATGCATTTTGTCCAATAAGTGGCCAGGTGCTACTGATATTATATGAAAAAACAAAGCCAAATATCAAATATTAATGTTTTAGGAGGGGAGGGATTTTCAAAAGCACCTCAGTGACTTGGGAGCACATGTCCCTTTGAGTCAGTGGGGAGTGTGCTGCTAACCAGTTAGGCACTTCTAAGGGTCACACTTTCATTTTCTAGACTGTGTTAATTTGTTGATGTCTGAGCAACAGTCCTCTTTACTGCCCCCCTCCCTCCATGCCATAGGAAGCTGCTTCAGGCTAGTTCCGGTGGTGAACTGACTACTGATTGACTATTGATCCTTTTCACCACTCCGCCTTGTGAAGGGCCTGCATTGGTACATGTGTGTCAGATGTTTTGTTTGGGTCAGTCTTTATATTCTTCACTTAATTTTTCAGTGTCACTAGTATGATTTGCATACATTGCTTATTCTGTAATGCTTACTTGGTCTAACAGTGTGGAACTTTAGATGAGGGGACAAAGTCTAAAACTTGTTCTAGAAACAAGTGCCCTAAATTCAGGCATGGTAGACTAAAAGGCAAGATAGCCACTTTACAATGTGCCTTTTTTTTCTAACGCTGTTCACAGTAAAGGCTCTTTTTGAGGCCTGGTGTAAACAGAGTTGTACCTCTTTAACTAAAGAGATGGTTTTTATACCTGTTTAGTTAAAGCGGTGGAGAGCGAGAGAGATTGTGTAGAAATTTTTATGCCTGTTTAAAGCTGGCTAATTTCATGTTAGTTTGTGTCAGAAAATTTTCACGTACAGCCAAATTGATATAACAAGTTTTAAACCAGTGTTTGGATTTTTTTTAAAGTTGCATCAGTTAATGAAACGGCTTTAAATTGAACCAGTGCAAATTTTGTTTGGAGGTAAGCTCTGAGAGAAATTATTTCTCCAAAAGATGGGAAGACTATTTTCAGTCATCATCAGCTTTTGACTTTGAATATCACAATTTTAATATAGTCTCTGTTTAAAAAAACCCTGACTCTTTTTTACCTGCAAATTGTGGCAGTAATATTCCAGAGATGTAGGTAGGTGATTGAAAACTGGCCACTAAAAATTATAGTATTTGTTGGCTTTTCATTAGTAGGCATGTACTAAACCATATAAACCTATGCAGTTTCATTTCCATGTTTTGTGCCTCTCTGACAAAAGTTTGAGGAAGTATTTTCCTCAAAATTCGACAATAGTCATTTTTTAAAAAGGACTTCTGCAGTTCCAACCTTGAAAAAGAATGTTACTCCTCCTGGGTATACAAAACAGCCCATGGAAATGAATGCATTTTGCATGCACTGAAAGTGGATTTATATTCCTCATCTGTAATTTAACTAGATGGAATCTTAATTCATTGTGCTCTGTGATCACTTGTGTTAACTGCACTGTGCAGTGTTGTTCCTCACCCTCCCAGTTACTGTTAGTTACATCTTTGTATGTTCTTCTCTGTGTGCTTGTATACCCTGGTTCTCTTCCTTTTCCATTTTCCTGTTCTTCTAATTTTCCCCCTTGACAGAAGCAAAGATGATGAATATAATATGTAAAGTGGCAATTAATCCCCTCATTCCCAACTCTGGAATTTTTAAAATGTTCGTTCTACCATTGAGCTTAAATGTATTACTGGCAATGTAGTCTGTACTAGGGTATATCATGCACTTCCATTTTTAGAGTACAAAATACAGTAAAAAATGGAAAAAAAGGAGTTTGGAAAATCATGGCTTTAAAAATCCAAAACCAAAAAACAGCAATGCAAGGAATTTCATTTTGCCCCTCAATGCACTGAGGTTTTTCTCATCTTTTTTGCTACCTAAACATCACTTTTGTGAATTGTTCAATATCACCTCTCCTTCTCTGGAGTGTGTTCTGTGTACCTAGGAGCCAACAATAACTGAAATCACTGAGAAGCTTTTCCTTGACTTAAGAGTTGGATCAGGCTCTGATACTGAGAATCACCAAGAATCCTTCTCTCTTCCAGAGCTCAGTGGGATCTGAGGAGAATTGTCACTGCTAAGTATCAAGACATTGCATGTTTTACGTTAAAGGAGTAGCTCTTGCCTGTTTTTTTTATCTTCCAGTCAGTGGTGTAGACAGAAGGGTGGGCAAGAATGGAGGACATTGCATGGGTGGGCAAGAATGGGGAGCAGAACAGAAGGGATGGTGGTAAGCCCTGGCTGCACACCCCAGCCAGAGCGCCGGGTCAGTGCAGAGTAATCCCTGGAAGGGTGGGTTTAGAGCAAAGTGGGTGGGCCGCGGGCCACTCAGCCCCACCTGTGGCCATACCCCTACTTCCGTAAAAAAAAAACCCACATACTGTAGCAAAACATCTCTCGTTAAGATTCCATAATACTTTACAGGCAAACATTATGAAACAACATGCTGTATAAGACTTGGATATTGTCTTTATTTTATTTCTAAAAGAAAGGAAAGTCCCACTGAAAAGCTACTAGACAAACACCAGCACATTGGGGCCACCTCCCTCACTCAGTTTTGTTGAACGTATATTTTAGTTGGAGTCTCTCTGTTTAGGTCCAGTGAAGTTCCCTAGCTTGTCATCTTCAAAGCTTTTGTGCTATTGTAGTGTTGGTACTTTGAGGTCATCTCATTGTAAATAATATTTAACTGTGACATCTAAAAACCTAATTTTAAGGAAACAATAGATTACGTATAGCTATGTGTTTTCTGGGTTTTTTTCTCCCTAACATTTCATATATAAAATTAACCTAACAGGGAAAAATTATGCTAATTAATGAGATTTTTAACTTTACCCCTGGAAAACAGCCTTTGCATGCTATATAGCTTTGATTTTTATTAAAATTGCAAATTTGTTTAATTCTAAAACTTTTATTTACTTTATCAGTCATGAGACTTTGGCTTCTTAAATTTATTCAGTTTGAAAAGAATCAGGCCATAACGAGAGAAGGAGCTTGAAGTGGATCATATGTGACTGTTTATATCTGATTGTAGCAACAGTCTGTGTGCCTTATGGATTATATTATGGTAATATGCAAAATCATATGCTAGCTGGAGCTTGCAAAAAGGATGGACTCCCTTTTATTCCAGTGGGTCAGTAAAACTCCTGTTTCAAATCTGGCATATTTTTATTCTTTAAGCAAGAGGTGTTAATGCTATTTATGTTCTATTAGAAGTCAATGATACTTTTGTTTCCCACTCCTCAAATGCTTTGAGTTGTGTGGCAATTTGTAGTAGCCCATAGGCTTTTATTTTTATATGTATTAACCCCCACCATACTGTTTTATTTGCATTCCCAGTCTTGTCCCCATTCACACTAACAAAGTAGTTCTGAGAGACACTGTAACGCAAATTCTCAGTCACCTATTTCAAGCCTTAGTTTGCTCTCTTGTCTGTATCCCTCTGCCGCTGTCCTTCAGAGCTAATTTCTGCAAGCACATTCTCATCCTCCAAATAGTCACCTGTCTGCTGATGGGAAAGTTGAAAACACCAGTATCTAGAATAGCCTTCCTATGGCATGAAATTGTAGAGCTATTTTCATTCAGTCCATACTAATGTATGTGGAATTGGAGATATTACTGCACATTCAATTTGGAAAATAAGGTGGGTTCCTGTGTGCATTGAAAGTATGTTTTCACAGAGAATTGTACTTCAACACTTACACAATCTGATCTCTTCCAATATCTCGTTTTACAAGCAAGGTTGCATATGCTTCCGTAAGCAATAATACAAGTCTAATAGGGACTTCATCACGACTGAATTGAATCGACTCTAAATTTTAGTTTATAAAATCCTGCTTTCATAAAATGCTTTCACCTTTTCTAGAATATTATTGATTTGCCAATCTGAATAGCTCACTTTAGCTCTAGGAATGATATTAATTGGTTAATTTTGTACCTGGCAGGGCTGAAGGGATGGATTTTGCCATAGAAATATTTACATTTCTCCTGCTCACAACATCTTGCAACATTTTGAGGCATTTTCTCTTTGGCATGCAAGTCTGACCCTTGAAGTGAATCCTGCTTTATGAGTACATATTTCACCTGTTCTGTATTAGATGAACATTCCTTTTCCAACAGATCGACCCCCTTCTTCCTCCTCCCTGCCCCATTGCTGGAAGATGTTATCTTTCATTGCACTCTGAAATTTAAAACAATGCTGCTTCATTAACCATACATTTTTGTATGCATTTCATGCATCTGGACTTGTATGTTGGCTTTCTTTGTGTATTTCTGAATCAGGTTTCATGTAGTTAATTCACCCCATCACACAGTAAATGTTCTCTCACGTTTTGGCTCTATTGTATAGAAGAAAATTCACAAGTAAACTTACTTTTACATTATTTATTTGATTTTTTTTTTTAAGATACTACTAAATGTTGTAAGATTTAGTTCGTTTTTTTTTAATTTTTAAATGAAGCATGGATTCTCATGATTTTTGGAAAGGTTTTAAAAGGATGTAACTTACCACATTCAACGCTCAGGTCATATTGATAAAGAATTTAAACTTCTAGTTTTTCTGTTGTTTAAATCTGCTGCTGTAGTAGAAATACAATTTTATATGTGATGACTTAATTTTCATTAGTGAGAGGAAGTCATCTTTTTTAGTTGATCATAGTGACATTTAGCAAATTACAGTAAAATATTTATTAAAGGGTTGAAACTTGAAAGGATTTAATACATTCAAATTTGGATTGCATTATTAAAGATTAATAATATTTTCTATTCAATGAATTAGGGAATGGAGTGTTCTGAGAGCAAACTGCTTCAAACCACAGTTAAACTTGCAATCAGATTAGTCCTGTTTTCCAGTCTTCATAAAGTTAAGTTGCCCTGAAGAATGATACTTTCAAATTATTTTGGAAAAGTTAGATATTGTAAGGACTTGCAGGGATAACACTTGTATATTTCTAAAATAGTTGAGAGAAGTACAATGCATAATTACATGTGTGAGATTGGGTGATGAAATTCCAGATTGTACAATATTTGCCTTTAGATAGAGGATTTTTGAAAAGAGTGTGTGTATATAATGTATACACATAAGTAGATCTGTTTTGTTTCACTTGTAAAGGGGGAAGGAACTTATTTTCAGATACATTTGTTTGCATATAATGGGCACTGACAAAAAGGCATGTATACTGCAAACACTGTTGCTTTTGTGAGAAGAAAATAAAGTATTTAAATACAAATTGCTCTCCATTCTTTTTGTAGCTACTGGTAACTCTTTAGTGTGTGTTTTTTTTTTTAATTGTTTTCATGGACTTTTAAAGCTGGAAGACAACATTGGAACATTTAGTCTTACTCCTTACCAGCCATTAAATTTTAACCATTGCCCCAGTGTTGATACCTTTGGTCAATCACAAGTTATCTTCCAGAAAAAGCATCCCATTTTGATTCTCCATCTCTTGGCGTTTCCACTCACTTCTCTTTGGTAATTTGTTCCAGTGGTTAATCTCCTTCTCTTTGGAAAAAATTATGCCTGAATTTCTCATTTGAATTTATCTGGCTTCAGCTTCCAGACGTTGTTTCTTATTATGCCTGTCTCTTCTAGATTCAAGAGCATTTTAGGATCCAATATTTTATCCCAATGAAAGCATTTGTACCCTGTAATCAAGTCACCTCTCAATCTTTTTGATGAACTAAACTGTACCCTCTCCTCCAATTTTTAGACATCCTTTTAAACAGTGTGGATACCAGAACTGGATATGCTATTCTAGTATCAGTTTCATCACTGTCACATATATAGGTAAAATCACTCCTCTATTCACTACTCACTATTCCCCTGCATATACATCCATAGATCTCATGAATATGAGCAGGGAACTGTCTGTAGGTGGGATGGCAGGGGTGCCAGAGTGTCTTCTCCCATCTTGAGTCAGACCAGGGCTGCTTGCTTTTCCCCTTCCTGTCCCTGCCAGGGATCAAGAGCAAAGTTTGCTCCCTGTAGTCCCAGCCAGAGTGAAGAATGTAGCAAACTGTGCACTTTCCCCTCAAAGGGGAACCACCAGTAGTGTCCCCATAGAAATCTGGGGGAGGAGGAGCTTCAGCTCCCCTGCCCTCCTCAAAGGGCATCGGGGGGGGGGGGGAGGCTGGGGCAGTCCCAGATGTGGGATTGTCTCTTCTGTGTAGTTTTATGAGAAGCAATCCAATTCGTGGCACATCCAGTTCTTCTTCGAGTGCTTGCTTATGTCCATTCCGTCTAGGTGGGGTGTGTGCGTGCCCCGTGCACAAGTTCCGGAAGCTTTTTGCCCATAGCACTCACTGTTGGGCCAGCCAGGGACCCCCCTGGAGTGGCGCCGGTATAGCCACACCTATAACCCCCTGTTGGCCCTCTCCCCCTTCGGTTCCTTCTTTCCACCCATGACGGTTGCTGGAACGCTTGGCTTGCGATCGCAAGTGCTCCCTTAGCTTAGCTAGTAGTTTCTATAGTGTGTAAATAGTGTAGTTCACAGTTAATTGTTAAGTGTTTGTTAGTGTAGGTAGTTGTTCTGCTCCGGCTCCCCTCGGGGAGGGGAGGGCATGCTGGGGCCCCACAGCTTTAAGCCCTGCTGACAGTGCTCCGAGCCCAAGGACTGCCTCAAGTGCCTTGGGGAAGGCCACCTGACAGATTCCTGCAAAATCTATAAATCATTCAAGCCTCGGACCAAGCGAGAGAGACACTCCAGGCTGAAGTTAATCTTAATGGAGTCCACACTTCGCCCCGCAGCACTGGAGTCGGAGCTGTCGGTGAGGAGTGCTCCAGAGTCGATAGGGGGCTCCGACCGCACCAGCCATCCAGCAGCAACAGGGCACCGGGGCACCGGTCCCAGTCTCCAGTGCTGGCGACTTTGAAAAAGTCGAGGAGAGGGAGATCGCCCGCCAGGCATGAATAGGCGGAACGCCGTGGGGCCTCCCCTGCCTCACGCAGATGGCGAAGTCGGGCAAGAGCCAGCACCCCGGAGGCCCAAGACCTGCCTGTGGAGGAGGTCACGTGGCCATCTACCCCGGACACTTTTGACGCGGCCCGGAATTGATAGAGTTGACAGCCTCGCCAGCTCCGGCACCGCGGGGTACCGTAGAGTGCGAGACCAGAGAGATCCTTGGGGCCGGCTGGTCCCTCCCTCATCCCAGGTACCGTTGGCACTGACACACCGGCCCCATGGACCTCCGGCACCGGGGCAGTTGGCACCGGTGCAGGCACACCCGGCACCACAGCTACATGTGGCACCAAGTCTCCTGATACCGGGAGCACCAGACATGCCATCGCTGGCACCCCCGCTGCACAGGGATAAGCCATCGGCAATGGTGCAGCAGGGAAGGGAAGAGGAACAGGCCTCTACCATAGCACCGCCCTGGTTGGCTTCCGAACTATTGTTGGAGTCGGACAGAGAGTCCCTGGTGTCCAGGGCATCCTCCCACTGTACAGTGGACTCCAGAAGGTCACAGTCCTCACGAGCCACAAAGCATCGGCACTGCTCCCGTTCTGGGCACAGGTCCCACTCACAGCACCATCAGGGTCACCATGACCAGCCTCTGGTGCAATTTTGGCCTCCACAGTGGCAACCTCCATCTCAGTGGCCCTTTTGGACACCGTGGGCCTACCACCAAGCCCAAGGCCCAGACCCATCCACACCAGGGTCAGTGGTAACGTCGGTATACTCGACCTGCAGGACGGCTCCCTTGGCGACCCCACTTACTAGGTAGGGATCAGAGCCCAAACACAGCTCCCCTCCCAAGTTCAATGGGGACATCGGCTCACCCATGTCCTCGCCCACTTTCGGAGAGGTCCTCAGGTGGCCAGGACGCTAGATCCACTCCTAGAATGGAGGTAGGGGATCCACCAGACCAGGGAGAGTCATTGTCCTCTCCACCGGACGAGGCCTTAGCTGACCCCTCCCCGGGCATGCCCACAATGGACATGCGGGCCCACCAGGAGCTGCTCAAGCATCTGGCGCAAAACTTAGGGGTTCAGGCTGAGGAGGTCAAAGAGGAGGCCAACCCAATGGTGGACATCCTTACGGCAGATGCCCCGGCTAAAATTGCACTGCTTCTTAATAAGACGGTGGCAAGGATTACAGAGAACCTGTGACAGACACCGGCCTCGATACGTCCTACCCAGAAAGGGGTGGAGAGGTGGTATTTCGTACCTCAAACGGGTCGCGAGCATTTGTTCTCTCTCACCCACCCCCTGGCTTGGCAGTAGTTCAGGCGGCCTGTCAGAGGAGAGACAAGGGCAGCCTGGCCCCACCGCAAAGAGCCCAGAAAGTTGGACTTGCTGGGGAGGAAAGCGTATGCCACAGCGGGCCTGCAGTTGAGGATTGCGAATCAGCAGGCAATGCTCAGCAGATACGCTTACAACTCCTAGGTGGCGATGGAAAAGTTTAAGGCCCAGCTTCCCCTAAGTTCCCAGCAGGAGTTCGCTGCGCTTAATGAGGAGGGCAAAATAGTGTCCAGGACAGCCCTCCAAGCAGCCCTCAATGCTGTGGACTCTTCGGCATGGATTGATGGCAAGTGGGATTGTCATGAGGAAGTGTTCGTGGCTGCAGGTCTCAGGCATCCTGCAGGAGGTACAAGTGACGCTCCAAGACTTGCCCTTTGAAGATTCAGGGCTCTTTTCGGAGCAGACCAATAGCAGGCTTCATAGCCTGAAGGACTCTAGGACTACTTTGAAATCACTGGGGATATATATACCCGCCCCTCAGCGCCGTACCCCATTTGAGAGACCTCAGAGAGGCCAATAGCAGGGGACCCGATATGACAGCAGGATGCAGCATAGGTCCAATAGCAACGGGTTCTAGAAGGGGCCCGTGGCCTAATGTAGATCAGGACCAGGGTCCCTGTGACAGACCCTGAGGTCAGGCTTTTGAAGATACTCCCGGGGACGGATTACCAGTGCCAGAGTCAGTTTGCCCTTTCTTCTCCAGACTGTCCCTTTTCTACCGTGCTTGGCTCTCCATCACTTCGTACCAGTGAGTCCTGAACACAGTCCAAAGGGGATACTCTATTCCTTTCCTTACCTCCCCGACTTCCTCCTCCCCTCCGTCCCTATTCAGGGACCTCTCTCACGAGATCCTGCTCAGGCAGGAGGTCTCCTCCCTCCTATCTTTGGGAGCAGTAGAAGAGGTCTCATTACCATTCAAGGGCAAGGGTTTCTACTCCTGTTACTTTCTAATCCCAAAGGGGCCTTCGTCCCATCCTCGACCTCTGAGGACTCAGTGCTCACATAAGGAAGTCAAAGTTCAGGATGGTCACTCTAGCTGCCATCATCCCCTCCCTCGAACTCGGAGACTGGTATGCCGCCCTCGACCTCAAGGATGCTTATTTTCACATTTCGATTGCCCCGCAGCACAGGAAATTCCTGTGCTTTACTGTGGGCAGGGAACACTTCCAGTTTGCAGTCCTGCCATTCGGCCTATCCACAGCCCCTAGGGTATTCACCAAGTGCATGGCGGTAGTGTCTGCCTTCTTGAGGCTCAAGGACCTGCATGTATACCCGTACCTAGACGACTGGCTGATCAGGAGCAGGTCCAGGGAACAGGTGCTCTCCCACATCGGGCTAGCCAGGGACACCTTCTCCAACCTAGGCCTTTTCCTCAATGAGGAGAAATCTACTCTTATCCCCACCCAGGTGATAGTTTGTAGGGGCGAGGCTGGATGCCACCTTGGGCCATGCCTCCCTACTGAGCAACAGATTTCTTGCCATGCAGACCATCATACAGCAGCTCCAGTTGTCCCCAATGACTACGGCAAGGAACTCCCCGAGGCTGCTAGGCCACGTGGCGGCATACACCTTCGTAGTACAGCATGCCAGGTTGCGCCTTTGGCCCTTCCAGTCTTGGCTGACCTCGGTATTCAGACCAGCCCGAGACCACTTGGATGTGGTAGTCACGGTCCCACAACAGGTTCTGTCGTCCCTGAGCTGGTGGCTCTCAGAGGACAGCATGAAAGGCGGCATCCCGTTCGCCCAACCTCCTCCCTTGATTCAGCTGGTGATGGATGCTTCTGACACTGGTTGGGGTGTACACTAGGTATGTGGTCGGCGGCGGAGAGAGAACTCCACACAAATGTCCGGGAACTAAGGGCAGTAGCTCTGGCGTGCAAGACCTTCATGCCCCATCTGAAGGGCAAATGTGTGTCCATACTGACAGACAACATGATGGCGATGTATTACATCATCTGTCAAGGGGGGGCTCGTTCCTCTCCCCTGTGCCGGGAGGTTGTAGTCCTATGGAAGATGTGCATTGCACAGGGGGTACACCCGGGGTGCTCCAATACTCTGGCGGATCACCTCAGCAGAGATTTCTTGCCACATGAGTGGTCCCTCAAGGAGGAGGTAGCCCTTTCCCTCTTTTGGAGGTGGGGAACTTCCCAACTGGACCTGTTCGCATCTCACGCCAACAGGAAATGCCCCAAGTTCTGTTCGTACAGGGGTCTGGGCAAGGGTTCACTAGGGGACGCCCTGGTAGGGAGGTGGCCAGCAGGTCTTCTCTATGCCTTCCCTCCATTCCCTGTGCTGCACGATGTGCTTATGAGAGTCAAGAGGTTCGGGGCATTGCTGATACTGATACCTCCGGCGTGGCCCTGTCAGCACTGATACACGACCCTAGTGTCCCTGTTGGTGGAGGACCCCATTTCCCTCCCGTTGTCTGCGGACCTGTTGACACAGAAGCTCGATCAGGGTTGGCTCTGCCACCCAAATCTGCAGGCCCTCCACCTGTCAGCCTGGAGAATCAGTGGCTGAGGGGCGGGGGGAGCTCCTTTGTTCAGACTCAGTCAAACGAGTACTAGTGGAAAGCAGAAAGCCCTCAACCAGGGCGACTTATCGGGCCAAATGGAAGAGGTTTTCAATATGGGCTTCTGGCAAGGGAACGGATCCTGCCAGAGCCCCTATCCCACTCATTCTGGACTACTTACTCGAGCTCAGGCAATAGGGGTTGTCTGCCTCATCTCTTACAGTGCACCTGGCCACCATTGCAGCCTTCCATGAGGGGGAAAGGGGCAGGTCGGTTTTTGCACATGATATGGTGAAATGATTCTTAAAGGGTGTGGATACGTTGTACCCCCAGGTCAGGCAGTCGGTCCCCCAGTGGGACTTGAACCTGGTCCTCCGAGGGCTCACTAGACCCCCTTTTGAGCCGCTAGCCATGGGCTCTCTATCTCTCCTGTCTTGGAAGGTAGACTTCCTGGTCGCCATCACTTCAGCAAGAAGGGTAGCTGAGTTGAGAGCTCTGTCCTCGGAACCACGTTACCTGCTGATGTCTAGAGACAGGGTGACACTGAGACTGCACCCGGCTTTTCTCCCCAAGGTAGTTTCTCCGTTTCATATGTCTCAGGAAATTTTTCTCCCGGTGTTTTACCCGAAACCACACGCAAACGAGACAGAGAGAGCACTCCACATTTTAGCTGTCAAGAGAGCTCTAGCATTTTATTTAGATAGAACAAAACAGTTTCATAAGTCCACTCAGCTCTTCGTCTCAGTGACAGACAGAATGAAGGGTAGTCCAGTGTCGGTGCAGTGCCTCTCATCTTGGATTACGTCATGTATTAGAACCTGTTATGAGGTCAGGGGTACTACAGCCCCACCGCTCCAGGCTCATTCACGAGCACAAGCCTCTTTCACAGCCTTCTTAGCACAGGTCCTGATTGCAGATATCTGCAGGGCAGCGACCTGGTCCTCGGTCCACACGTTCACCAACCACTGTGCCATTACACAGCAGACTAGACAGGATGCGGTGGTCAGCATGGCAATGCTGCAGTTGGTTTCTTCTAGGGTTTCCGACCCTGCCTCCAGGGGGTTTAGATTGGAATCACCTAGATGGAATGGATATAAGCAAGCACTTGAAGAAGAAAAATCGGTTGCTTACCTGTAACTGTTGTTCTTTGAGATGTGTTGCTTATGTCCATTCCAAACTCACTCACCTCACCTTGTCAGAAGTAGCATGTGAGAAGGAACTGAAGGGGGAGAGGGCCAGCAGGGGGTTATATGCATGGCTATACCGGTGTTACTCCAGGGGGCTCCCTGGCTGGTCCAACAGGTGCTTCTAAGGGCAAAAAGCTTCCAGAACTTATGCACAGGGCGCGCACGCACCTAGACGGAATGGATATAAGCAACACAGCTCAAACAACAGTTACAGGTAAGCAACCATTTTTTTTTTCCTGGCACAACCAAGCCCTTACATGGCTTTAAGTTATAAGAGGAATATGCATACCAAATTTGGTGGTCTTAGCTTTTACCATTTAGGAGGAGTTCTTGAACAGATTCTACGTTCTTCGTTTGTCCATCGTGGTCGATGAAGACCTCAACACCACTAAGTGCTTTGAGACTGGATACAGTGTGTCCGAAGATGACTTACCAGGCCAATTCGGGGACCAAATGTCCTGGAACATGTCGGGCAGACGTGTAGGCATTGCAATCGTTGCGCTGGTAGCTTTGGACTTGCGCAGCATGTGCTTGTGTTGTGCTTCAGAGATGCGCCTTGTTTCGAGAACTTGGCATCCCTTATGAATGAGACTGCGCCAGGCAGGGCAGTTGTGTGCCAGCGATTCCCAGGTGGTTGTATCAATTCCGAGCGACTTCAGGGAGGCCTTGAGTGTGTCTTTGTAACGTTTCCTCTGTCCACCATGCGAGCGTTTACCAGTAGAGAGTTCCCCAAAAAGGAGCTGCTTAGGTATACGTTCATCCGGTATACGAATGACATGACCTGCCCATCTAATCTGTGCACTCATCAGCAGGGTGTGGACTGACGGTAAACTTGCTCTAGAGAGAACCTCAGTGTCTGGTATTTTGTCTTGCCATCCGATGTGTAATATTCTGCGAAGACAAGCCATGTGGAAGTGATTAAGCTGTCTTGCATGCCTTCGATACACAGTCCACGTTTCACAGGCATACAGGAGGGTGGTAAGTACCACGGCTCTGTAGACCTTCAGTTTTGTTGCTTGGCTGATTCCTCGATGTTCCCATACAGTGGGGCGCAGTCTACCAAAAGCAGAACTTGCCTTCGCTATTCTGCATGTGACTTCTATGTCAATGTTAGCTGTATGGGAAAGAGTACTGCCGAGGTAAGTGAACTGGTCCACTCCCTGTAGCATCCGCCCTGTGACTGTGATTGTGGGTTTTGTGTACAGTGCATAAGGGACAGGCTGATACATGACTTCGGTCTTTCTGCTGTTGATGGTGAGTCCAAAGTTGTCACAAGCTGTGCAGAACTTGTCCACACTGACTTGCATCTCTGCTTCAGAGCCAGCATACAAGGCGCAATCATCGGCAAACAAGAAGTCTCTCAGAACAGTCTCTTTTACTTTGGTGATAGCCTGAAGTCTCCTCAGGTTAGAAAGATTCCCGTCCATTCTGTACTTAAGGCTGATTCCGGCAACACTGTCCTGGAAGGCATCATTCAACATAGCAGTAAACATGATGCTGAACAGTGTAGGTGCGAGTACACAGCCCTGTTTGACGCCATTGGTGACTGGGAATGCCTTAGAAGATTCTCCACCATCTAGCACTCTGGCCATCATGAAACTGGCAAACCATCTGAATAAATTTAGGGGGGCAGCCAAACTTTGACATGATCCTCCACAGACCTTGTCGGCTGACAGTGTCGAAGGCTTTTGTGAGATCAACAAAAGTTGTGTAAAGTTCACGATTCTGTTCCTGACACTTCTCCTGAAGTTGGCGCGTGGCAAAGATCATGTCAATAGTCCCGTGGCCCTTACGAAAGCCACATTGTGACTCCGGTAGGAGGCCACGCTCCAGATGAGTGACCAAATGTTTAACATCACTCTTTCAAGGATTTTACCTGCGATGGAAAGCAGCGAAATTCCCCGATGATTGTCACATACCTGTTGATTGCCCTTCCTCTTATAGAGGTGTACAATGGATGCATCCTTTAGTTCCTGAGGAATGGATCCTTGCTCCCAAAAAGACTGGAACAGCTCGGTGAGCTTCTCTGTGAGTACGTGACTGCCGGCTTTATAGACCTCTGCAGGTATAGCATCTGCCCCTGGAGCTTTGCCGCTGGATAGCTGGCTAACAGCTTGTGAAACTTCAGCTACTACCGGTGGATCATCCATGGCGCCATTGATGTCAACCTAGGGAATCCTCTCAATCGCCTTGTCGTTGATAAATGACGGTCGGTTGAGGACGTCTTCAAAATGTTCAGCCCATCTCTGCAGGATCTGAGCCTTCTCTGTAATCAGAGTTGAACCATCTGTACTAATAAGGGGGAAGCTCCCAAGAGACTGAGGACCATAGAGAGTGTTAAGGGCTGCATAGAACCGTTTCAGGTCATTCCTGTCAGCATGCCCCTGAATTTCAGCTGCCAGGTCACTTAACCAAGCATCCTGCATTTTACGCAGTTTGTTCTGGACTGTCCTGCGAGCATTTGCAAAGGCGTTCTTCTTGGCAGCTGATGATGGATCGTTCTGATGTGCACGATGAAGGTGGTGCTTTTCAGCAAGTAGAGACAATATCTCCCCATCATTCTCATCGAACCAGTCGGGCTGCTTGTGCGAAGAGGGTCCCAAAATCTTCAGTGCAGACGAGTAGATAGCATTCTGGAAAAGTTCCCAGTCGTCTGCAGCACTGCCTACAAGGTGCAGGTCGGAAAGCCTGCTTTCTAGATCCTCAGTCAATGCTGAAGCTATGCTCGGGTTCTTTAGCCTGGCCACATTAACTCTTTTTATGGGCTTGCTACATTGTGGCCGCCTCTTCATTCTAATTCGGAGATTCATTTTGGAGACAATGAGCCTGTGATCTGTCCAACAATCAGCACCACACATGGCCTTAGTCACTCTGACATCTTGCCTGTCTTTTCTCCTGACAATAACATAGTTGATAAGATGCCAGTGCTTAGAGCGAGGATGCATCCAAGAGGTCTTGTTCCAGGTAGGCAGGCGGAACGTTGTGTTGGTGATAAGGAGGTCGTGTGCTGCACTGGTCTTCAATAGGAGTAGGCCGTTGCTGTTACATTTGCCCACTCCATGTCTGCCAATGACTCCATGCCAGGCTATTGAGTTGCATTCTACTCTTGCATTGAAATCACCGAGCAGGATCAGCTTGTGGGTGCTACTCACAGCTGATAGTAAGGAATCTAGTTCTTCATAAAACCTGTCTTTCATCTCGTTCTGGTTAGTCATTGTGGGAGCATAGGCACTGATCAGAGTAGTTTGGTTTCCATTCTGTAGCGGAAACTGTAGTGTCATAAGCCGATCATTCACACCCTTGGGAAGACTGGCAAATTGCCGAACAAGGTGATTCCTGATGGCGAATCCAATTCCAGCATCACGATGCTCATCGGTGCCATGACCGCTCCAGAAAAAAGTATATCCACCTCCAGTTTCAGTTAGCTGGCCTTCATTAGCAAGACGAGTCTCACTGAGGGCTGCAATATCAATGTTGTATCTTGCAAGCTCTCTAGCAACCAAGGCTGTTCTTCTCTCTGGTCTGTCTGTTGTAGGATTGTCCAAAAGCATGTGCACATTCCAAGTTCCAATGGTGAGCGATGTCACCATACGTTTAATCTGTTTATTTGTATTTGTTCGACCACCATAATGGGATTCCCGCCAGCCGCGGTAAACTGGCCAGGATATAGTGAAGCAGGCAATGTTTAGGGCACCTTTTCTAGCCCCTTCCCCAATTCTACGGAGGTGAGCAGTGCGTTCCTAAAGAGGACTGCTCAGTTGCCCAGGTAGACGCCGGATTTCACTGCTGCTTCAATCAGCGAGAAACGACCATTAAAGCTGAGCCGGTCCGTGACTACAGCTCCCAGTGTGTCCACACGTGCTGCTTCGTCACTCGCCCATCACCACAGGACTTCGAAGGTTGCGATAATGATGATGATGGTACTGTGGTGTTGAGACTTGCGCGTGATTTGGATTTTAGTGAGGAAAAGTTGCGCAGCGTCAACCTCACTCTCTCTTCCCGATTCCCATCTGGGTCCAGTAGCAAGACAAAAATCAAGACGGCTGGAGATGGGACTGGGCGCAGTGGATGACCAGGGCGTCTTCTGTGTCTTGTCCTGCTCTACGCGTTCCACAACACTTGCGGAGACCGCCTTCTTGACCATTGGAACTTCCATTGGTCTCATCCACTCATTCCGCCGGAGTCCATCTTCACATGCTGGGATAGACAACTCCCTGTCTCACTGAGGGTTTTGGGCCCGTCGGCTACTCTCACCTGGTTTGGCTGGCCAGTCAAAGCCGTTGCCCGGGGTGTGGCCGCTGTCGCATACAAACAGCTATGAGGAGCCACAGGTGAGAGCTGGGTGCCAGGTGGGGGCCAAAGGTGGACGAACCGCCCTGAAAGGACGCAACATGTTCAGCCACCAGAGGTGCTACCCCTCCCTGACACATCCACTATGTATCTTGAACAGATACATAGTGGATGAATGCACGTGGAGAAACCAAAGCACAGACAGATGAAATTTGCTTGAGGTTATGCAGCAAATCTGTTACGGAGCCAGGCATAAACCCAAATCACCTGCCTCTCAATGAAATGCTCAACATTTCCCTTTTCTAATAGAACTTTGAGTATTATATTCTGTATTCTAAGCAAGGTGCTGAAGAATTTCCCAAGGCTAGATGTCAGAAGGATTTATCAAATACTAAGCATTTTGGCTCTGCTGCATGGTTATCTGGCTGGATCAGGAATGAAGAGTTTGTCTCCAAGACACAAGCATGTTGAGAGCTCTAAAAATTAGGTTGTGGTACATTGTAAGAACAGATAAGTAGACTTTGAATGTTTTAACTTTGATTTTACTGTGCATATTTCTTTGGCCATGACCCAATTACAGAGAGATGCTTCTCCGATGTGATGCAGCTCTCAAGTAAGTTGGAAGCATGCAGGCAGCTTTCTTGTGATGGAAGGTGATGTATACATGTTAATTTAGTAATGGATGGGATAGTGTGTTCTTATTTCATTCTCCCTAGAGCCTTGGAAGCTTGGGGGAGGGGGAGATTGTAGCTTTACAGGGCACAGGTGAGTAGTGGAGACTTTAAAAGTCTTCTGAAATTCTGCTGCCATTGAAGGCAATGGTAAGGGCTTATATTTCATCCTCCATATTTCTATTGACTCTGAATCTAGGTACTTTCATCTCAACACACAGACTGAGGTTTTGCATCCCAAACAGAATGTGTGTTTGAGGCATTTTCTCTCCTAAATCATTGTTAAGATATTGACCAAACAGGATCCATTCTGGCAATGTATATGAAACTCTACATGAAGAATGTATAGTTGGGCGTAGAGTTGTTTGTTCTTACATTGTCATGTGTAAAAGAAACATTTACAAAAGGACATACTTCTGACAAATGGGATAGATTTCCAAGTCTCTTGGCAGCTCAGGAAATGTAACTTCTCTCATACCATAATAAAGGCAAGAGACTTTGGTTATACATCCATGAATACGCACAAGACAGGCCTCTATAGTAGGATGTGCTTTAAATCAGCTTTTTTGTAAAATGTGCCCTTGACATTCATGGCACTGGAAGTCATATGGGTTTGTTACAAATTAATTGGATTTTGAAGTACTGTGTGCACAGTGATAAATGTCATGCTTGTTTAGGCAGCGCCTGTAGTAAGGGGAAGGTAGAAACCATATCTTCCTGGGAGGGTGAGGCCCTGGAAGCATTCTACAGACTAGCGGTGTGAGGCTGTTGCTATCTCCCCACCCTCCATACATCCTTGTGGCTTGGGACATTGTGTGATCCTGAAAAAATGGATTTAGCAGATCCTGTGCACCTCCGACTGCTGAGATTGCTATTCTGCCTAACCTTTGTATAGTCCATTCAGGGGAAAAGGCTCATTACCGTGATGCCCTACCCAGAACCTTACCTATAAGGACAAGTCATAACCTGGGCCATAGCAGTGAAAGACGATGTTCTTTGCTGCTTCACCAACACAAATGTGGTCACCTTTTGTCGTCTGATTGTCAAACCAAAAAAAGGAAATGTAAGTTATCTTAGCCAAATACATTTTCATTTGGTTAATCTTAGTATCTGTTCCTGATGTTATGTTTGGAGCTTGATGGCTGATTGGAGATAGAATAAACTTGAAACATGAATATGCTAACTTTGCAGTCAGACAAGTAAAAGAGAGACGTAAACAGATCTGCTTTTCATTTGGTGAAATTGCAAGTCCTCCTTTAGCAGCTTTAGATATCCAAACTGCTTTTTTTTTTCCTCTGTGTGTGTAGAAATACTGCTCCTTTATTTTGTCTGATTAATATGCATTACAATGAAGTATTTTTCACCTGAAACATCTTTGCCAAGTCATTCTTTTTTAAAGGTATATGCCCAAGAATCAGAATATGATGATAAATTGCATGAGGTAGGGGGTGGGCAATAATTTTTTCAGGAGGGCCACTTAATGAATTTTGGTATGGGGTCACGGGCCGGCTCCACCCCTGGAAGGGGCAGGGCCTGGGATGGAAGGGGAGGGGCTGGGGACTAACCTCCCCCCAGAATTGTCTGGGCCAGAGGCTTTGAATTAAAAACACAGCATAGGGCTCATGGGTCCTGGCCCTGCTGCTATCGCATTGCCTGTCAGCTGCCCAGGATTGCTGCAGCTATTTAAAGGGCTTGCAGCTCCAGCTCCTGCTGGGGGTAGTGCCGTGACCAGGGGCCACGAGCCATTTAAATAGGATTCTGCTGCCTGAGCCACCACTTGGAAATTCGGTGGCATGGGCAGCAGGATACAAGTAGTGGCCAGATGCAGTCCATGGGCCGAATCAAAGTGTTAGGCGGGCCGGATCTGGCTCCCTGGCAACATCTTGGCCAGCCCTGGTATGAGACAATGAAGACAACATATGCTTGAGACTAATACTTTCTGTCCATGGTGCCAGTGGGTGTGACTACAAAATTACTAGCATTTTACTTTAGCATCGTACGCTCATGCAAAGATTATTCAGTAGCAGCATCATTGCCTGGAATTCATTATCATAAATCGGTGTGGTTCTTGTGCCATGCTGTCTGAACATTTTGCAAAATTTACTACAGTTGTGTATTCTCTAACTTTGCTTTCCCCACTGTCTAGACATTTTGAGTGTTTCAGTAGAGCCACCACACTCATCTGTTCTAAGGAATTATTGGCGCCACCAAGTTAACTGCGCTAATGAAAGTCATCACTTTTCTCATTTTAGTTAAAAGTTTTGCAAGGAAGCTTCCTTCATGCTGTCTTAG
The DNA here is from genome assembly GCA_032595735.1 of Pelochelys cantorii. Classification (NCBI taxonomy): domain Eukaryota; kingdom Metazoa; phylum Chordata; order Testudines; family Trionychidae; genus Pelochelys; species Pelochelys cantorii. The sequence goes on from CM064330.1 coordinate 61,865,147, forward strand.
ACATCTGTCTTTTTGTATAGGCTGCTGACTGATGAGCTGAAGATTGTATTTTTGGCTGGGGTTCCTTTTCAGCATGTTATAGTGTCTTTGGTTTCTAAAGCTGAGAAGCACAAAACAACTTGACACTCTAGCAAGCACAGAAGATGTAAAACATCAGATCTGGTATGAAGCTGCCAAAAGATTATGTAGTGCATAAACTAAAAATCAAATTCTTCTTTGCCAGCATGGATTTTATGTTCTTTAATTTCAGAATCATTACATTAATCGATTGTGATTTAAATATTGGCACTAATTGTAGCTGCCTCAAAACTACAGCAGATCTAGAGCAAAATGGTGCCAAATTGAAGTGATCGTACCGAATGACTGATCTGAGCATAACGTGATGTAACTTAAACATGGCCAAATAACAGGGGTTTTGAAGTAGATCCTCTTTAAGCAGAAGTGAATTGAAGTAAACTTGAGTCAAGCTAGCAAGGATTCTGGACTGGACTGTGTGCACAATCAATACTGGAGTTATTGGTCAGTAAATATGGGCCCGTGCAAAAATAAATATCATGAGTGAAGTTCCAGCATGGAGCACACGCTGACTTTGTCATCATAACCTAACAGCAAAAGGTCACACAAAAGCCAAAGTGAATGATTGATGAGTATGTAAAAGTGGGATGATTTTGGGTATGGCGCCGTAAAAATTAGTAACTACATGCCCACTGCACAGGCTTTTAAGGCGTGACTCCTTTGGGGAAAGAGAAAGTATCAGAAACAAGTAAAGAAAATTACTAGTGGTGGGAATTCCTTCATTTGAGCACCTGAAGAAGCCAGTGATGCTCCGCTGTGAGGATTATGGGACTGTGAACCAGAGAGCTTTCAAGGCAACCAGGGAAACAGACCATAAAACTGAGAAAAATGAACAAGGGAAAAAGGAGCTGTCTGTAGATGGGTAACCACCTTCCCAGTGTGCCAGACAGGCACTGTGTGTGGCCAGCACAGGAACTGTCTTTGTATGTTTGTAAAAGAGAGGCTCGCTTAGGAGAATGTATAGTTTCTAATGTGTTGCTATGTCTAAAATAGAAGCTGTGTGCTTAATGTAACCCTTTTTTACTGCTGGTATTATTCCTTCTTAATAAACTTGCCTGGCAGCCTTGGATTAAATTCTCTGGCTTGACCTTTTTCACTAATGGTATACAGTAACCTACTCTGCTGAGAGCTGTTAAAGATTCAGAAGGGACTAAGTGGAGGGGAATACAAAGAGAGGGGCAGGGATAGGTTCTAAGTCTCTGACTGTCCAACAGTAGCCAAAAAAGAAGTCCAGGGTTCCACATAATTAATGCAAAGGATCTCATGCACCACACTGGTGTAAGGATTAGTGCATAATTGTCTTAAGTCACTGTTTACAAGTCAACTAATGTACTTAAGTATATCTTGGTACTACACATACATCTGGAAGTTTCCACTAGGATTCCTATGACTGCTTCAGAAATTCCCAGTTCTGCAGTGATCGGTTATTTCCAAATAAGTAATATGTTTAGCCCTACAATTTGACATTGTATCCAACCTGTAGCATGATTTACTGTTCCATATTTTCAGATTCTAATTTGTAAAAAATCTGAGATTCTTTTTGTTTTCTAGACATTAAAACTGGGATGAAATTGGGTTTAAAATTCAAATTAAAAAAAGGAATTTTTTTTGTGGAAACACAATTTTCATAATATACACATTTTACTGAAGCTTAACTGAATGTTTATATACAAAGACTTTTTTTGTTTTGTTTCTCTAACCGAGTAGTTTTTTCAGAACTCCTGGTTTGCCTACACATCACATAATTTTCCTCAAAGTATCCACCCTCATGCTAAGCCTCTTGCTGTTGTGGAAGAAGTTGAAAATAAATGCTTTGCCCTTCAGCAGCTTCAGGCAGTGCACTTAAAGTTCGCCATGCCACTTTCCTGAAGTTGGGAAGTGTATCTTGAAGACTGTTCAAAAAGCCAGCACAGCCAGTTTTACATGGTCATGGTTAGACTTATTTATGTAATGAGTAAATTACCCTTTCAGATTTCCAATGCCATCTTCAGTGACAAAATGGAGAAATATTTTGGTATAACAGTTGTAATCTGCTGCAAAATTCACCTTGAGGAAGGAGTGCAACACCTGGATGAAATTCTAAAAGGAATCTTTGGCAGCAAACACTTCCAGGATCATTTCTTGCAGTGTTATGTTGAAGGTTGTGAATGCTTTTTTGGTTTTCATGTTCTGGGGTTGGAAGGATTTCCAGAAACAGATGCCATATATTTCTCCTGCAGCTTTTATGTTCAATTCAGCTGAGATTTTGGTTGTCTGGCTCTGGTGAACATATGTATTGGCACACTCCAGGACTTTTTGTGTATCACATAGTGACTCCAAATTTTCAACAATGAACATTAACCTCTGTGCACAGGATCTGGCAGTCAGTTTCGTTATTGGTCAGTCTCTGTTCAGAATTTCTGCTTTAGAACCAATAAACTCAGGATGATCTGTACATTAGCACAGTCCACCTGTTGAGCAGCAAAGTGCTCATCCACGAGTGTGGCATAAAGGCTAGATAATTGACAGATGGAGTAGCAGTTCTCTCTCTGTGCAACAGACTTCAACTTGTTTGCATGCTTGAAAATGAATTCAAATCCTATGATGCAAGATTCCATGTCTTTTGTTTCCTCGGTAGCAGTCACTGCTGATAATGCAATGTTAATCAGATGAGCAGGACAGGTAATGTGTACAGCCAGGCCCAATTGTGTTAGTTGAGGGTACATCTTCCCAAGTTATTTGTTATACCTCAGATATGTCAGTTATTACTGTATTGACCAAACAGGTTTAAGCAAAATGGATGAATGTGATATCAACACAAAACCATGTGGGTTTATTTGTTTTGAATTTAAAAAAAAAAAAGGCCAAGAATTGGATGGTCCAAAGCATCAGGGGACTTATCAAAAATCAGACTAGATACCACATTTCCATCAGTTTAGTTACTAGAGTACCATTGTTTCTTTCTGATAATTGAGTGCAGTTGTCTGCTTTAGGAAGGGCTTTTGCTGCTGAAGAGTATTATTGCACAAATATCAGTGGAAACAAAGAGCATGCAGGAATTCAATGACACAATCTTGCTGAATCCTCTGTTTCATGAAAGCCCTGGTGAAAGCTATTGATGCTCACCTGTTTATGCCAAATCTCACTTTCTTTAAACTTCTCGTCACTTGCTTTCGACATGCTCCTTTATTCTGTCAGCAATGCATCCTCTTCATTCCTATCTTTAATTTTTTTGAAAATTGCTAAGCACAGATTTTCTTTTTGGTATTCAGGCATCAATTTGTGTGTTTGCCCCATGCTTACCCTTTTAGCTTATCTGTTTATATTTGTGGAGAATGATTTGAATTCAGCATCACACAGATGAAATAGGTGGGCAGCATCTCCCTGTGAGCCAATCATAGTGTGATATTAATGTTGCCTGATATTTTCTGATCTCTACCTTGTGTGTTCTACATTTTACACTGAAGCAATGCCCACAGTCTCAGTGCTAGAGGATACAGCATAAAGTGCTAAACAAAAAAGTACCCCTCTCAGAATAGTGAGTAGATAAATGGGTATAAATCAGTAAAAATCGAACTCCTTCACTTGGAAAAAATGGTAGTTTATTGGTACAAATAGGTAAAGTGTTCAGCATTTTCAGTTTACGATATAGGTATAATGTGAGCTTCAGTTTGAAATCTTAGTAGGTATAAAACACTATTTGCGTATTTGTCATTTTTAATGATTTTGAAAAAAAAATAAATCCCATGGTTTCATCCCCAAATGTTAAAACTGACTGTATTTGGGGCAAAGTCAATGCATGTGGGGAACACATGAGGTCATGTTCCCCTACAGATTTCTGTCAGGGATTCTGTGCCCTACCCGGAACCCCCCTGCAGGCCACTAGAACCTTTAAATAATCCTTTTAACGCTCCCTCGTATCAACAGTTACACACTGTCTCTGCTTAGTGCAGGGCTGGACAAAATATGGCCCGCGGGCTGAATCCGGCCTGCCAAGCCACCAGATCCGGCCCGTGGATGCAATGGGGAGCCCCAGGCAGGCTCCCTGCTTGCCTTGCCCCACCCTCACGCTGCTCAAAAAAGCAGCTGCCAGGCTGTTTCTCTTTCACAACTGTGAGAGGGGGGAGGCTTCATGCACTGCCTCTGCTCCTAGCACAATCCCGTTGGCTGGTTTCTAGCCAATGGGAGCTGCCTGTTTTGAAGAACAGGTAGCATATGAAGCACCATGGCCCCCTTGCTTGGGCTCATAGTTACTCATACATGCACATGGCCCCTGCAGCCTGTGCACAGGTGGGGGCAGGCAGGGAGGCTGCCTGAGAAATGTGCTGGGCTGCTGCTGGGAGTCACCCAGGTAAGTCTCCTTGCCAGAGCCTGCCTCTGGCACCCCAGCACCTCTCTACACCAACCTTCTGCCCCCCCAACTCCACATAACCCAAACCCTCTGCTCCCTCCTACACCCATACACCCTCTCAGATCCTGCACCCCAATCCCCTGCCCCAGGTCACAACCCCCTCCTGTCCTAGGTCACATCCCAAATCCCTGTACCCCAGTCTCTTGCCCTAGGTCCCAACCCAAACCTCTGCACCCCAGTGCAGTGCCCAGGTTACAACTGCCTCCACTCAAACTCCCTCCCAGACCCCACATGCTGTTCTCAATCCAAATCCCTTACCCCAAGCTCCCTTCTGTACCCAACCTCCATCCCAGACCCTTGACCAATTTCCATAATCAAAAATTATTGCCCACCCCTGAGTTTGGGGAAATACTTCCTCAAAATTCTTCGGTAGCTCACTTTGAAAATTGCTTTTGCAGTTTTAATCTTTAGAAGCCTTTAGCTAATGAAAATGAATATATTTTGCATGACCTAAAAGTGAATTTTACTCTGATAGTACTTTCTCACAGAGTTTGGCATTTGTCTTCTATAATCATTTCTATTAACTCAATTGTATAGAAAATATGCATCCATCATTTCATGATGAGACTTTACAGTAAATTGTCTGAATAGTCTGATTCATATGTATTCATTTTTATATATATTCTCTCTATGTAGGGGAGCAGACTGAGAAGAGTTATGAAGGAATGTCACAAAACTGGATGACTGACCAACAAAATGGCAGATGAAATTCAATGTTGACAAATGCACTGTAATGCACACTGGGAAACATAAGCCCAGCTATACATACAAGATGATGGGGTTTAAATTAGCTGTTAACACTCAAGAAAGAGATCTTGGAGTCATTGAGCAGATGTTTTCAGAGAACCATCTGCAATGTGCAGCAGCAAGCAAAAAGCTAACAAAGTTGGGAATCATTAAGAAAGGGATAGATAAGACAGAAAATACCATATTGCCTCAAAATAAATCTATTGTATGCCCACATCTTGAATATTATGTGCACATGAGGTTGCCCTATCTCAAAAATATATGTTAAAATTGGAAAAGCTACAGAAAAGGACCACAAAAGTGATTGGGAGTACGGAACAGCTTCCATATGAGGAGCAATTTTATGAAAACTGGGATTTTTTTTACTTGGAAAAGAAAAGACTAAGGCAGGATGTGATGGAGGTCCATAAAATTATGACTGTTGTGCAGAAAATAGATAAAGTGCTATTTACTTCTTTTCATAACACAAGAACCAGGGGTCATCAAATGAAATTAATAAGCAGCAGGTTTAAAACAAACAAGAGGAAGTATTTCTTCATACAGGGCAGAGTCAACCTGTGGAACTGTTTTCCAGAGGATGTTGTGAAGGCCAAGTCTATTACAAGGTTAAAACCTAAAACAAAATAAAAAAACTTGATAAGTTCATGAAGGTCCATCAATGGCTATTAGCCAGTATGATGTCCCACTGTCCCTAGCCTCTCTGTCAGATGCTGGAAATGGGCAACAGGAGATGGATCACTTGATGATTATCTGTTCTTTTCATTCCCTGTGGGGCATGTGGCATTGGCCACTGTTAGAAGACAGGATATTAGTCTGACCTAGTATGGCCATCCTTATGGATGTGTAGACAGAGTTGGCACTGGAGTTGATCGCAGGGGTGGGTTCCTGGATGAGTATGATGGAGGTGTGCTGAGTGGTTACTGGAAATAATTTGTTTGAAGTTAGGGGGGTTGTGTGTAGGCAGGTATTGGCTTGTTCCCCAAGGTGGTGAGAGTGAGGGGTTGTTTTCCAGGATTGGTTCAAGACCCATCTATACAAGCGACATCATCACAGGACCTAACCACATAAACCACCACATCAGAGGCTCATGTAACAACTGCACATCCACTAATGTGATCTATGCCCTCAAGTGCCAGCAATGCCCCACTGCCACGTATACTGGCCAAACTGGACAGTCTCTACAAGAAAGGATTAATGGACACAAATCAGATATTTGGAAAGGTAACACACAGAAACCTGTTGGGGAACATTTTAACTTGCCTGGGCACTCATTAATTGATCTTAAAGTTTCCGTATTATTGCAAGCCAATTTCAAAAACTAGCTTGAAAGGGAGACTCCAGAACTTAATTTTGTTTACAACAGAGATCTAAACAAAGACCTTGTGTTGATGGCCTGCTACATTCCACATCCGAATGACATACAAAAACAAGCATAGGGTATTTAAGAGCACTTAGTACGCACTCTATCAGCTTCATTTAGCATGGACACTCTAACTGATATTTTCCCCCTGCTTTTTCCTTCTCTTCCTCTTCCCTTTCTTTCTCTGGTATTTATTTGGAAACTGGACCCCTTACCTCCATTCATCTGAAGAAGTGGGCTGTGCCCACAAAAGCTCATGATACCATCTACATGTTTTGTTAGTCTCTAAGGTGCTGCTAGACTATTTGTTATTTTTAAGGGTTTTTTTTTTTCAGTTACACATTAACACGGCTACTCCTCTGAAACTTTAGATGGTGCAGTATTATTAACTGTATTTGGTCTTCCACAGTGTCTAACTGCGTGGCTATCAATCTTGAAATCAGCATTTGTGGTTCACTCTGTAGCAGGTTTGGTTCAGGTAGAGAGACTGTGGAGGATGTCATATTGTGTCAAAGCAACTAAAGTTAATTTTTGTTAATTCTGTTGCTTTAGAAGGAGAGAACAGAAGAAATATAATCTTGATCAGGCATGACAATTCTCTTCTGGGTGATCCTAGAAAAATCTTTTGGAGGGATACACATTGACTAGGTAAAGTAGTGAGCCTGAGCCCGTTGTCTGATTATGCATACGTTTATATACATCTGCCAACAACTTACTACTGAAACAAGATTGCACATTATTCTGTTGAGCAATGTTTGTCCTAATGGGCCTCACAATGCTGAGCCAAATGGATGCACTGAATATAAAAAACCTACTTTCACAAAACACCTGCATCTTATATAGAATTGTAGTGCATTTGGCTGGCTACAGAGCTCCCTTTAACTGCAGCTGTGCTGTATTTTTTCATAGAAAATCAAACATTTGTTCTGCTTACAATATCTTGCAACATTTCAAGGCAGAGGAAATTGGGCATGCACTGTAAAAGTAAGGCTGCATGAAATATGGTGGTGACCTTAATTATTTTCATTTGGTACATATGTGCTTCAGGAAGTTTGACCCTTAACATGAATTCTGCTTTATGACTCCCTATCTTTCACCTGTTCTCCATTAGATGGAACATTCCTTTTTCTGACAGATTGATTTCTCCCTCTCCTCTCCCCCTTTTTTTGCTGGAAGATGTTATCTTTCATTGCACTCTGAAATTTAAAACAATGCTGCCTCATTAACCATACTTTTTGTATGCATTTCATGCATCCGGACTTGTATGTTAGCTTTCAGAGTTCCTGTATCATGTTTCACTTTGTTACTTCTCTCTACCACATGGTAAATGTTACTGTTCCACAGTTGGCTACATAATGTAGAAAAATATGTTTGGGGAAAGTTATTCTTACATTATGCTATTTGTGCTTACTGATTTGTATTAATGTGCCATTCAGACTTGGAGGATTAAAAAAGGCATAATTCCTAATATACTCCAGTGAAGATAAAATAATATTTACTATGTTTAAATTCTTCAGCAGTATGACCTGAGAGTTTAACTTCCACTTTTACAGTGGTACTTAAATCTGCTGCTTTAGTATAAATCCAGACCTTCACGGATGAAAATTTAGCTTTGAGAGCATGTGATCATTTTTTGTAAATCATAAAGATACTTATTAAACTATTGTACAATAATTAATCTAAAATATTTAATTTCCCCTTCCTCACACCATTCACCATTTTATTATACAATCTTAAATTTGGATTGTTTCCCCCTCTCTCAATCCATATATTTTTTTTATATTCAAAGAATCAGAAAATTCATAGTTCTGAGAGCAAACTGCCCTAAAGCCTTAGTTCAGCATAATATGTTAGCACATGTTTAAATTTTATCACATGCTTAAGTTACTATTCAGTTAAACTTTTGAGCACACGCTGAAATGCCACTGACTACTCTTGGGGAAAACAGCAGTACCTTACAGTATGTAGTGAAAGCTATCAACTATGGTAGAGTAGCTTCAGGGGGTAGGTGAGTTCGTCTGTACAGGATAAACTTAAAAAACAACAAATGGTCTGGTAGCACTTTACAGACTAACAAAACATGTAGATGATATCATGAGCTTTTGTGGGCACAGCCCACTTCTTCAGATGACTGGAGTTTTATGGTAGAGTAGTCAACCAAGCATGGAAGCAAATTCCAGAGCCAAATACTTTTCACTTCACCCTGTTTGTCATAATGAACATTAACATCAATGGGCTGTTCTGATTTATCACACACAGTGTGTTTTCTTGGGAACTCAGAACCTGGAACTGGGAACTGGCAATAAGGAGTCAATGCAATGTCACTTAGTTCAGTTGTAAGCCAAAAATAGCTCTCCAGCAGTTGGTTGCTCAATGTGAAATGAACTGCTGCTCTCAGTCTCCTCTCTCTAGTTACCAAATGTCCACATCACAAGCCACCATCATCACAATTGGCACCATTGTTTGCAGTATCAGCAGACAAACTGAGGACTTGCTTGTTAAGAAATCTGCACTGCCCTGTCATCTGTAAATATGGCCTTTGAAGCACATTGGCAGGATTGCCTAGGTAAGTTTACACAGTTACTGCCATTGTGTGTGACACTGTGGTATAGTAGCTAGAATACTGACTGGGCCTGGGACCCGGGTTCCTATTCCCAGGTCTGTTACAGGCATTCTGGGTGACCATGAGTAAGTCACTTCACCTCTAGGCTTCTGTAAAATGGTGGTAATGATGCTGCCCTCCTTTTGCAAAGTGCAGTGAGAGCTATGGATGAAAAGCACTGTATCAGAGCCTGATGGTGGTGGTATTATTAAAAGGGTAAACAGAGGCTTTTAGTGCTGCATCTTTCATAAGCACTTGTGATGGACTCCACTCATGGCTGGGGGGGCACCTCCTGGCGATTCTGGGAACTAGCTCTGATAAGTTGATGTCCCTTCCTGTCCTCCCTCTCCTTCCCCCCCCCCCCCAACCCCTCTCTCACTCTTGGAGTTCCTGCTTCCTGTTTGTGACTTGGCTTTCGAGCCATGATCTTTTCCTTAACAGCAGGGGTGGCCAACCCATTCTGGGAAAAGAGCCAGGATAGCAGTGGATCCAGTGCGAAGAGCCGGACAAAGTTGTCGAGGGGGAAAAAAAAAAAGCTCTGCCCCTTTAAGAAAACGCATTTGAACGCGTTTAGAGATTTTTTTTGGCTCCCGCTGGCTGACACCATTTTTAATTCTACATCTTTCATGGCTGTGCGGGACGGGTCCCCTGCCCAGGTCAGCACAAGGAGCTGGGACGAGAGGGCCGTTCTGGGGACGCGGGGGCAGCTTATGAGCCACGGGAGGGGGGCTTCACAAGCTACACCCTGTGGGGGGAAGGGGAGAGAATTGCATGCAGCTCGTGAGCCTCAGGTTGGCCACAGCTGCCTTTCAGGATATCAAAGTTTTTCAGGGCAAACTGTTCCAGGCAGTGCATTCTCCACTGCCTGGTCTGTGCCACTTCCCCAGTAGCTGGTGGGAGAGCCTGGACCCCCCACCCTCTCGTCTGGGTTCCAGTTCAGGAGGTCCTCTCCATCAGCAAAGGTCTGTTCCAACCTATGCCTTGCTGCTCTTCCCTGAGCCTTTTCTACTTTCCTGAACCTTTCCTACCCTTCCCCACTCTGAGTTTGCCAGCTACACATCTCCCTCCTACCTGGGAGTAACTATTGGCTATCTACCTCTCTATCCTCAACTCCCAGGGAGTGACCACAGAGTACTTCCTGCAGCCCCTAGCTCCTCTCAATGCCTAGGCTTAAACTGATACCTCCTGTTCCTGTCCAGCTGAGCCACAGCCAATTCTTGCTGACTGGGTGCTCCTCCAGGTTCAGCCTGAGCAATTAATTGGTCCAGCTAGCCACTTTCAAGGCTCTCTGCAGCCTACACCTCCTTCCCATGCTGCTTAATGGACTAATGGGACCATTTGGCCTAATTTAGCTTCTCTCGGGGTGATGTGGGGAGTACACCCTATCGCAGTACCATATTCACTTATAACAACTGAACAGGTTACATCTATAATAGGCTTCAAATGTAAGACTGGCCAGAGAATGAGGTGGAAAATGAGATACTGGGCCAACTCCCCCTCCTCTCCAAAAAAATCACGAATTCTCTTTTTATCTTACAGTAATGGAAATTGCCTGAGGAACATGGTCAAGGAAAAATCTGAAGGATACTGTGCCAGTCCCTGCAAGATCCCTGGCTAGCTAGTAGTGCAGAGAGTTACTGTGAGATCACTAGAAAAAGTCAACCAGAGAGAGAGAGAGGATTGGGCTGAGGGGCATGGAGCTACTGAGGACTGGTGTTCTTATTCTGTGGAAGCTCAGAAGAGGGAACATAAGAACATAAGAATGGCCGTACTGAGTCAGACCAAAGGTCCATCTAGCCCAGTAGCCTGTCTGCCGACAGTGGCCAGCACCAGGTGCCCCAGAGAGGGTGGACCGAAGACAATGATCAAGTGATTTGTCTCCTGCCATCCCCCTCTCCAGCCTCTGACAGAGGCCAAGGACACCATTTTATCCCCTGGCTAATAGCCTTTTATGGACCTAACCTCCATGAAATTATCTAGCTTCTCTTTAAACTCTATTATAGTCCTAGCCTTCACAGCCTCCTCTGGCAAGGAGTTCCACAGGCTGACTACACGCTGTGTGAAGAAGAACTTTCTTTTATTAGTTTTAAACCTGGTACCCATTAATTTCATTTGGTGTCCTCTAGTTCTTCTATTTAGGGAACTAATAAATAACTTCTCTTTATCGGCCCTCTCCACACCACTCATGATTTTATAGACCTCGATCATATCCCCCCTCAGTCTCCTCTTTTCTAAACTGAAAAGTCCCAGTCGCTTTAACCTCTCCTCATATGGGACCCATTCCAAACCCCTAATCATTTTAGTTGCCCTTTTCTGAACCCTTTCCAAGGCCAAAATATCTTTTTTGAGGTGAGGAGACCACGTCTGTACACAGTATTCAAGATGTGGGCGTACCATAGTTTTATACAGGGGCAGTAAGATATTCTGGGTCTTATTTTCTATCCCTTTCTTAATAATTCCTAGCATCCTATTTGCCTTTTTGACTGCTGCTGCACACTGTGTGGAAGTTTTCAGAGAACTGTCCACGATAACTCCAAGATCTCTTTCCTGATTTGTCGTAGCCAAATTAGCCCCCATCATACTGTACGTATAGTTGGGGTTATTTTTCCCGATGTGCATTACTTTACACTTATCCACATTAAATTTCATTTGCCATTTTGTTGCCCAATCACTCAGTTTGGTGAGATCTTCTTGGAGTCCCTCACAGTCTGCTTCTGTCTTGACTATCCTAAACAGTTTGGTATCATCTGCAAACTTTACCACCTCACTGCTTACCCCTTTCTCAAGATCATTTATGAATAAGTTGAACAGGATTGGTCCTAGGACTGACCCTTGGGGGACACCACTAGTTACCCCTCTCCATTCTGAAAATTTACCATTTATTCCTACCCTTTGTTTCCTGTCTTTTAACCAGTTCTCAATCCAAGAAAGGACCTTCCCTCTTATCCCATGGCCATGTAATTTACACAAGGGCCTTTGGTGAGGGACCTTGTCAAAGGCTTTCTGAAAATCTAAGTATACTATATCTACTGGATCCCCCTTGTCCGCATGTTTGTTAACCCCTTCAAAGAACTCTAATAGATTAGTAAGACAGGATTTCCCTTTACAGAAACCATGTTGACTTTTGTCCAACAAATTATGTTCTTCTACATGCTTCACAATTTTATTCTTTACTATTGTTTCGACTAATTTGCCCGGTACTGAAGTTAGACTTACCGGTCTGTAATTGCCCGGATCGCCTCTACAGCCCTTTTTAAATATTGGGAGGGAGAGAGGTGAGTATAAATAGTGGCCTGTCGTATTTAGGATACTTCATCTGAGAGAACTCCTATATAGAACTGAGAGTCCTACTGCTTGCTTGATGACTGCTCAAGAGTAGTTGTTGGAACATAGCAGTGGACAATATTTGCTTAAAATGAGCCATCTAGTGTAGGAGAGAGGCAACACAGATTTGTACTCAGTGGAGTGGGCTATGCCAGTGTTTAATGTGTGGTGCACAGAGTCACCCAGCAACCCCCAACACAGAGATTCCATTCTTCTTTTTCTAGAGTGAAAACCAACCTACAGGAGGCATTTTGGGTAGACCAGTCAAACCAGCATTGCCATGCTAGTACCCAATCTAAAGATACAGTCAGCAAATAGCAGCTGTTTCTAGTTATCTGACATGCCACATAGCAGTGAGGGGGGGCGGGGCCTGGTTTGTTGCCTTTCTCTCTCTTTTTCTAATCTTGATCTGATTTTTATAGGCCATAGTTGTGTATGGTCTATAATTCAAGATTGACATACAGTAACCAGTAGAGATGGACTTTCCCTATATTGGGCGTTACTCACATTAATAAAGTCATCACACAGTGCTATTCTATAAACTCATGCTATGGTGATAGGGAAGTCAACAGAACAAAACTTGCTGACAAATAGCTGGCTTACTTGCAGACGAAATAATTATTTTGTTTACTCTCATTGATGTGGTATGTAGATTACTTCCCTCCCTCACATATAACTATAATATCTAAACTGCACTTGTCCCAAACCAGCAAGTAAGAGAAGGATTCTTCAATTGGAATTTGAATAGTTCTTAATCTTTTCTCTTAAGTTGATTTGGGATATACTCTGACCCCACTTGGCTTTTAAAAATCTGTTTAAGTGTGAATATGTGACGACAAACTGCAATGATGATACTTTAAAGTGGACACAATTATGTATAGTAAAATACCATTGTACACTAGATAATGTACTGATGTCTGTCTTACTCTCACTGTAAAATATACTGCAAGTAGTACGACTTTGACACAGGTCATCCTGCCAAAACTACCGATACTTTGATTAAGGGGAACACTCTCTTGCTGGATATTATTGGACATTCAAACAGATTTTATGTACAGAAGGAATATTGGTGAAGACACCTATATAGTATGGTATACTTTCCATAAAATCCCAAAGAATCTATGTTCTACACAGACCAGCAAAAGAATTCTTAGTTTAACATGTAGTATAATGAATTAACTTTGATCAGTACAAGGCTTATATTGCGAGCATAATCTGTGAGTCTAAGAAGTGAGTATACAGCTTCAATTTTTCACTTTCTGGTTCAGGTTTAAGTGTTTACAAAGTCACGTTAATCTGCATTGAAAGCATGGGTATTCTATCTGCAAAGCCTGCCTCTCCCTTCATGCTTTTGAAAAACTCTTGCCACATACGGATTCATTAATAAGAGCTCATTCTGGTGACATGCAAACTACAAGTCCCACAATTCTCAGCAACTGGGGAGTGGTGCAGAAATGTTTCCAGACTGTTCACATGGAGATAAGGGGGCAATGAAGAAATAAACAAACTTGCCATGAAGTGAAAATACCTTTTTGCAAAGGTAAAAGGACTGTTCCAGAAAACATCATTCAGTGTGATAAACTCCTTTTGGAATGGGGTATGTATGAAAAAGAAAAGTAGTGGAAAGGAAGTGGGGCTCCAGTACAGCTTATTCTCCTGAAAATATTTAGGAAGGTAAATCAGGTGTTTTCTCCCTTTTGTACAATAAAAGCTATGATTAATATATCCCTAACTTTAATGGCATTTGTTTGAACGACTAAACACATTTTGTAACAATTTTGGTAAATACTGCAAATATCAGTGCAATGCATTTTAGATCACTGTCCTAACCACAGTTTTGTACAGAGGCTTATACTGTTTTTCAAATTGTATAAAATCATTCTGTGCCCCCCTTGAGCAAAGCCTTTTACTTTTCTTTTGATAAAGGATGGGGTCTCTAAAATCCTACAGCTGTGAGCAATGTGGGAATGATTTTGTGAGCCACACTGCCTTGAGGTATCATTTCCGAGCAAAACATCTTGGAAAAGTTCACTGTGAAAAATGTGGTAGGGAAGTTTTGAAAGAAAGACTTCGGGACCATGAAGAGGTAAAGCTGTTTGAGAGCGCTCATTCTTTGTCTTTCTCACAACATAGATTTGATTATCAGTCTCTGTTCTTCCTTTTGCTCCATATGTATTTATTTTTCATTCAATAGAGAAATTTACATTAAAACTGGAAGTACATCTTGTAGCTGAAAAATAGCTTATATATGCAGTGAATAAACATATCTGAATGTCTGACTGTACTATAGGTAAAAATCCTACCTTAGCAAGCAGATAGACTAACCCAACAGATTTTATTATCTCTAACTTTTATGCTTAGTGCATTCCAAGTATAGTCTGTCTATAGGTGTTTCACATCCACATCCAAATGCAAGAGTCATTTAATTTGTTACATTTATAATATAGTGCCATCCCTGTCAAGGAAACGTGAATTTGTTTATATAAAACTATAAAGAAAATCAAAGAAACCTCCCTGGATTGAACCCAATAGGACTTTGAGAGTACATAGCATGGTATTTAGGGAAGTTCCCACTGTGAAAGGTGGTTTGCTTTTAGTCACATGAAGACTTTTCTCATTTAGACCTTCAAGTACCTATATGTGGAATAAAATATGGCACTGTCTATCCAATTCACTACTGCAGCCATAGAAATGATTTTATTTCACTGCTGCTATATATACAGAAATCACCAATGAAAATTCCACATCCAACTGCAGATATCACATTTACCACTATTATTTTCTAGTCTAAGTATAAAATCCCACAGTGTAGCCACTTAGCATATGGGCCCACTGTAAGCAGAAGTAGAAAGGCACTTGGAGACTCTTTAAGATAAAGACAGTATGCAAACCTATCTTCTTCTTATGATATATTTTGTGCATCTGTCTGTCCATCTGTGAGTCCATTTGTTTAAGAACTCCTCTAAATAGTAAGAAGTAGAACCACCAAATGTGATATGCAGCTTCCTTTTATTATAACTTAAAGCAAGGTCAGGGTTTGGTTGTGCCAGGACAATGGAATGTGCCTGGAATTCAATTGTTTTGCATAAAATGGAAAGGGAGAAGTGTGCTAGGAGGGAGTTATACTGCAGAATGACCACAGGGAGGCAGCAAGGAGCCAGAGATGAGGACTAGGACAGCTATAACCCCATTGGGCCAGGGGTGGAGAAAGGGACAGCTATCTACTCTATATTTGAGAGAGTTTGTGTGTCTGACTATCCTGCAGCTGGAAGACATGTACCTTCCCTGGCTGTGCCCACTGCAGCTGCACCAGCAATGGAGACACTTCTCACCTGGCCCCAAGCTGCAGCAGTTAGAGAGGACTGAAGTTGTCCTCTTTCCCCAAGGCGGCCTGCAAACTGAACCCTTCTTCCCCAGCCCTACCTCAGAACAGTGATTTAAATGAAGGGGAAAAAACTTATTTGATTTAAGGACCTGAGCAGTGCCCTGTAAATCTTCTAGTAACTAATAAGGCAATATCCTTAAGAATCCACACTTGCCTCTCTAAATGAAAGAAGTAGGAAATGAGTGGCCATTCTGCTTTTGCACATTCAGGCAGCACCATTAGGGATATCTTACCTGAGTTGGTCTACAGCTCAGTTTCTCATTCTTTATCATGTTTAATCACTTTGAGATCTTATCTGGTAGAGTGTATGGCTGTAATTAAAATCTGTGATGACAATAATAAAACAAAATTGTGTGCAGAAATAACTACACAATGTAGATAATATTTTTTAAACTATGTCTGCATTTAATCTTGTCTTTCTACAGGCAGTCATTTATTAGACCTGGCCAATTTAATGCTGGAAAAGTGCTCATTGAATAGGTTTGAATGCCAAACAATTTTTTAAACAATATCTGTTTTGTTTTCTACTGCAAGAGGATTTTTGTGAATCATAATGAAGGAAGGGATATTTATACCACATAAGATTTATTTAAAATCACAGCAAGCTTCAGGGTGGACTTCTAAAACTAGAATTATTGGAGTTGTTGCTATTTTTTATTATACACGCTTTATGGACTTGGCCTACCATCTTTCCTCTTATAATGTGCTTTAAAATGCTGAGGTTTTGTCTTGAAATGAGCTTTAATTCACTGTACTAACCAGCCTCCTTTTCCAATATCCAACTTATTTCTGGATATGGTGTGCCCCACTTCCCTTCAACAGGCCAACCATGAAAGGATGAGTGCTGAAAAACAAGGGTGTTTCTGGGACATGCCTCAAAAAAGGGAAGAAAAATTTGTGGTCATGGAAATGTCTACCTCCTGCAGGATGTGCCCAAGGCAGTTTGGAACCATCCACAGCAGGGAACACCACGAGAAACAAGAACATCACTTCACAGCCGGGAAAAGAGGTACCACTGCTGCTCAGAAGGACAGGGAGTTCTGCTGCAGCAGTGTTTCTTAAACTTTTTGAGACCACGGAACACCAAACAATAGTATTTTTTTTATGCGGAACACCTATGAAAATTTTCTTAAAAAAAAGTCAGGAAAAAAAAAGACAAAAACAAAAAAGTAACACAAACAAAGAAGAGGTCACGGCACACCTGTGGGTTGTTCACGGAATACTACTGTTCTGCAGAACATAGTTTAAGAAACACTGTGCTAGAGGGCACTGGCCATTAGAGAGGGAGAAGCAAGCGCTAAATAATAAGCATCAGATGCTTTCTCTGGTGACATCCCTCCTAAGATGTTTAATATCACCATTATCCAGCAAAACTCTTCCTGAAAGAACACTGAGCTGAGTGGGGCTGTGTATTGTTCTCAACACCTATTGTAGTTGGTTGGAGTTGCACGTACATAGCGCCAAGCAGGATGGGACACTCTCACTGGTAATTGTATCTTGAGAGACACACTAGTTGTAACTAGCTGACTGGTGGGGACTTTTGGTAATGGTTACAATGAATCTCTTCATTTTGCTCTTATGACATATATCATCTCTTGCTTTAGGCCATCCACAGGGCTGGGCATTAACATTTGTGGTATAAACAAACAGATATGACCCAATGTTCCATAAGTAAATGAATCTATATCCAAAGCTACAGAACAATAAACATATTGAAATCTACATCATTATTAGTCTGTGTTTCCTGTCTTACCCACCCCCTCCTTCAGCCTTATAATATTAAATGTTAGAGGGCTATGGATGAGGGCTAGCTTATGCATTAAATACCTCATCCACATTTTATATTCGCTGGCAGTGAAGCTCATTTTGAATTCTTTTAGTGCTTGATCAGTTTCTAACCATTTTCACACATGTGGAAAGTTGGTAGGTATTTTAAAAAAAAAATTATTTAAGGCCATTATGAAACTTTTTTTGCATAGGGACTCCAGTTCTATTAAATGCATAACATCTACACAATAACTAAATGAAAAGTGGAATGTGTAAATCTTACAGTAACGGGTTGTCATGGTTATCTGCCATAAAAACAAGCTGCTGTTTGGTCCAATTACTGCTTGCTGATCCAAAAGTTATAAAATCATTGCCTTAGGCCATTTGAAACATCTGGCCTACTAAGACGTGGGTGATAGGCACAACCATCCAGCCAAAACTTCAAATCTCATATGAGCAGCCCCTAGGCTGAACTCCCAGAAGTCTCCATCAGTAGATTCAACTGTCTTTCTGGCTGTCCCCTTGTTACAACAGTTTAGTCTTGGAGATCACAATCTCCATCTCCAACTCTCTCAGCCAAAACTAGCTTGAATTTTCCTACCAGTAAAAGTCACACTACTAGCAGCTCCTTAGCTGGCATCCCACCAAGCCAACCACTCACAAATACCTCTCTTGGCAGAACAAATGCTGAGAATGAAAATGTTATAACTGATGTCCAACAAATACCTTTTGTGGGTGGAACACTCCTGGGCAAACACAATATTTCAGTGCTCAAAGCAACCCCCCCTTTCTAATTTCTCAGTACATTTTTGTGAGTCTTTTTACCACAGCAGCCAAGAAGACTTCTAGCCCAGGTTTGGAGAGGGTGTTGTATAACCAGCACCATATGAGTCAGGAAGGCACAGCTGTTCTGCACACAAGATCTAACAATTCAGCTAATGTTTGTAAGTAGTTTAGGGTGACTTTAACCAAGCTATTAACCTTCCTAACTAGTTCCCCTCATCGATCAACCTTCACAGCAGGGAAGTGAGTCACTCTAGTCTTTGTATCAACCTCTGTGCCCAGGTGTGGATATACATATTTGGTCCTTCTTCTATGTCAATGGAATCCCAAGCCTCTCTGTGGCAGAACTAATTGTCTAAACTAAAGAAAAGCTTTCTACTGTGGGAATCTGCTCAGTCTGGGAAATGGAACATTATCTAGGAAGTGTCAGGCCAAATCCATGTCTTCCCATTCTAAAAAGAGACTAAATAGTTCAAAGGCTAAAAAGGAAAATTACACTCACGTGGGCATGGCAATATGAGGATGCTGGAAGCTCCATCAAATCAAAAGCATTAAGGTGAACCAATAATAAATAAAAAGCTGACTCTATCTGACTGCTTGGGGGTCATGTAATTAAAAGATGAGCAGTTCTCCAAGTCAATAAGACTGTTGTTGTTGTCGTATAAGCCCTCCTATGAACAGATCAAATGATGAATGAGTCCAGACTTTTCTAGCACTACTTCCAGCTATGAAATCTGCAAATTGTTAAATGGCTCTGGAAGAGGTCCTGTCATTAGACCATATCTAATCTCCTCACCTTTCTTTTCCCTTACAATTTCTGTAAGAGTAGATAATAACATCAGATAATCTGACAGAGGCCTTTACTCCTGATGAGGCATTCTAAGGTGCTTGGAAAACCTCACTACAGAATTCCTCCCACCATCTAATTGAAGCAACACCAGTAACACCACTAGTAGGGAAAGCAAATCAATAGGGTCTCCTCCCCTTAGAGAATCCTCTTTGGGGACCTCCTGGTAGTTATCCAATCTTCCCATTGTTTTTCTTGCTCTCACCAGGAGATGTGTCCTTCCAGTAGGAACTTGTCCCATGCCCTCACTGCACTTGGGGTGTTACTGCAAGAAACTCTATAGCTGCCTTCACCAGATGTTGGGCCTATTGGAGAGACAAAACTCTTTGAGGGAGAGGCAATGTGTTCCAAGGTTGCTGGTACTGGCAGGCCAGTGCTAGGGATTAGGCCAGAAGGAAATTGTATGATATGATGTAGTGGGTATGGAAGAGGATTTTAACTGTGACATTTGGGGCAAACTGAAGAAGGGGAAGCAGTCTGACAATGAGGAATTTGTACTAAAGAAGAGAGAGAAAAGGTACGTGTTAGGGTTTTAGCAGTGAAGATAAAAAGAAAGGAGGCAGATTTAGAGTCAGTGGAGTAGAAAACATGTCAGGCTTTCAGGTGTTATACAAAAGATATTTTACTTTAGACCACACCATTGATGTAGGTCCTTGGGTGTTGAGTACTAGCTGCCTGCCACATCTGATTAAAAGAAAGCAAGGAATTTATAGCATTGTGATAGTTACAATCATAGCTGTTCTGGACAAGAATTTTACTTGGTTTGAATGACCATGTAATGGGAGCTGTTTAACAAGTCATCTTTCAAGCAAATTAGTGATCAGACTTGACTTTTCTTTCTGGGCAGCTCAAATGGCCACTGGATTTTCATCTGATAATATTGTGGATTATAAAAATCCAATAGAACTAGAGTGGTTTGTAGAAGAAAAGCTTCGACCCATTCCAGGATCTGCAAGTATTGCCTGTGCAACAGAAATAGAGGCAATTATTAATTTGATCAAGGAATGTTTCCCATTACCAGTAGCTCGTCTAATCAAGGTAAACACTATTTCCTCTCTTCACTGTGGATCAACAAAACAGTATTTTCGTCACTCCCTCTATAGTGTCAAGATGTTGCAGCCTATATGTACCACAAGCTCCTCTACTCTTCTGAGTGTCTAGTGGGAGTATCTCCTAAGCCACCAATTTCCTTTTGGTTTAGATTAAGGTTTGAATCCACCATACAGATGTTTTTAAAAGACTAGCATTAAAGGACAAAATCCACTAGATTCTTACATCTCAATATGAGTCAAATCTCCATAATGAAGTGAATCTTTCCTCTAGATGTAATTGCTTTTTTAGACCAATTATATTAATGGTGTAAATCTGGATGTACACATTTTTAAGGCAGGTTACTGGCTCATTTAGTTCTCCAGAGGTTCTAAAGTGGCAACCCTAGAGACTAAATATTCCCATAAGACTGATGTAGTACAGACAATAGCTGTCCCAACTTTCTGTACCCCCTGTCACTGTACATGAACTTTATTCTAGAAGAACCACATAAGAGGGCAATTCGACCTCCATGCCCATTCCATCCAATGCCTATTTGCTAAGAAATTTAGTAGCAGTTTTCTGTAGCAAACGGGTGTGGGCTAGGAACTAGTCTGAGATTCCCAGTGATTATGAACACCCCCTACCTGCTGTACAGCCACTGCTTTATTTTAACAATGCTTTTAGTATCAAATTTATGAGGATGAACTTATTAGAATGAATAGGGGTTTCCTAGTTGGGCCCTATGCTCTAATTACAATAATTATATCAATCAGAGCTCTACATGTGTATGGATAAATATGCTCTAGTTAAAAAGGTATTTAACAAAATCAAGAGAAGGCATTCGATACTCATGCACTTTTGAGACGACAATCTGCTAGAGTGACTAATAAACATTTCTGCATTAAAAAATAAACTGTTTTGATACCAAATTTCAAAAAAGCCTCTCACTACCTTTCTCCTCCACTCCTAAAACATAGTTGAATACATTGTCAATACTGGCATAAACTGGGTTAATCCCATATACAATACCTAATAAAGAAAACTTGATTTGCCTTTGTGATTTAGGTGTTGAATCCAACTCCATCCCTAGCGTACGTATAACACGGTGAAATCTGTTACTAACATAAGGCCTGATCCAAAGCCCATGAGAGAGACCCCATGGATCAGGACCATCTTGCATCTGACTTCAGTAACAGTTACTAACATAAAAACTATGACCTACTTGCAATTAGGTAGACAAGACAGTCTAAGAAATCACAGAAGGTGTCTAATGCTTGCTTTACTTACACTGCAAAAATGTCCTGCTTACAGAAAAAAATCTAGTGCTAATCATCTTTCTGACATCTCTTACGTACCAGGGAGGCTCATATGTAAAAGGAACTGATACACAAGACTGGTCTGATATTGATATAGTGCTATTTAGTGAAGCCTTTGAAAATCTAGAGGACTGCAAAAAGAAACTGCCAGAAGTTATAGATGATCTTGGAAAAAGACTCAAGACATCTTCATGGGCCAGCAGGTTTGGATCACAATGGCTATGTGTATTCTCTGTGTTTTAGTTAGTATTAAGGATTTGACTTGCTCCAGCATCTCAAGATGTGATCCCACACACAGAGCACAGAAAATAAAATGTATACAATCATTATAGGGTGGGGCAATATGGCTAACACATTCCCTGAAGTTAGCCATATTGCCCCACCCTCCACTCTTAGAGCCACCCGGTGCCATGCAGCACTCTGGAGGTAATTTAAAGGGCCCAGTGCCCCTTGGAATCACTAGGCACCAGAGCAATTGCCATATTTACCACTCCGTCCCCCGTTGGTGGACCTGCATACAGACTGTTCATCCATATTATGATGTACTTTTTGCTCCCCCCTCAACCCAGTGAGCTTGTGTAAAGACTAAACATGCTCTTTCTACAGTGCAAACAAATACGAAGTATCTTTGTGCTTTGATTAATAATGATACCTGGTGATTCATGGGGCGGAGGAGGGTATGGGCGACACCTGAGAGCAGCAGACGTAGGTTTAAGGGGACCCTTGTCTCTGCTGTGTAGGGTCAGGGTATACTGTATATTCCCAGGCTGGGGGATTTGGGGCTTGTGTAAGGTGGTGCACAGGTATCTCCAGTGATAAATTAAGTTTTAGCATGAAAGCCAAAGAATGTTTTCTAAATAATTTTTTCTAATGGGGATCCCATCTATCCCAAAATGTACATGGGCTTTGTTTCCCATAAGAAGTCTGGTAAAATGCATTTGGGATCCTATTTTAGATCAACCTGTTTTTATATTTATTCTTAATCCAACGTAGTGTCACTTCAGAAACTGCACCTAAATATTCCATCTGGGGAGGAAGTAATGAGATTGTGGTAGGACAAGTGAGAGGGGAGAATTGAGGTGCATGAGTTATGGAGGACTGGGTAGAACAATAATATATAGAGGTTTTTACTTCTGGGTCAGTGGTGTGAATCCATCCCAAATAGATGGGACCTGATGCTATTGTGGCTGATTGGCAACCGCATGCAATATGTTTTGTGGCCCCTGTCCAGATTCCAGTGGAGAGGTGCTCACTTCCCAAGAATGACCATGACAATGGAGAGTAATTGGCATCTTTATTGGCTGTCTTGAACGAGAGGCCAAGCCTTTAATAGCTATGGAAACAGGGCCCTTTTGCCTATAGAGGCAGCCCCTCCAGTTCTGAGCTGAGGCACACTGAGTGAAGTGTGGAAGCTTGCACTGCAACTGCCTGTGTTGTACAATGTACCTGTTCAATGAATGAAGTGATGTCTGGTGTCCGGGGGATCTGTAATCACGTATCTTTCATACTTTGTGTCTGAGACAGCCCGCTATGTCAGTGGGGACAACGGCAAATTATGACTCACATTGCTGAGGACTGCAAAATAACCCAATGTCCCAGAGGTATGCGTGCCTTGAACAACGTTGATAAGAAAGCTGTGGCTTTGGCTTGACTGGACTTCATTGTAGCAGTGGAGATGTGTGTAGGTTTTACATCTGTTCTGGAAGAAACTGGTGCTACTTTGAGCTGGAGTGTCCTGGTCTGTGGGAACCTTGCTTCTGATGGTGAGCTTGGGTAGGCTGGGAATTGTTTGAAGGACAGAAGGGGGGGTTCAGGAAACTTTTTTTTTTCAGGATGGGGTCCCGTTGAATATGGGTGGCGGTTGTTTGATACCCTCTATGGGTTCCAATGTAGGGTGATAGGTGACATCTAGAAGTGTTCAATTAAAGGTTTTATTTCTATATAAATCAGGTTCTTTCAGAATATTTGGGTGGCCCATTTTATGCTATGATCTTCTCTTGTCCTTGTTTGGTGAAGGAGGTTTTCAGTGTGTTATGATGTGTAATCTGGACTTTTTCCTCAGACCATATTCTGTGGCATTAGAGTGGTTGGCTGTAGATAACAGATTTCTTGGTATAGTTACTGGATCTATGAAGGTGGTGATCACCGGGTTTCTTGTATTATGCTGTCTATGGGGTTCCATTGTTGAAGCTGATCACGGTGTTTAGGAAGTGGATTCTGGTGTAGAAGTGTTCCATGGGGAGTTAATGGACAGGTGGTGTACTCTGTCATCTTGGCATTTCCTCTTATTTTTACCACCCAGCTGTGAAAAGTAAGAATGTGACAAAGCCACTTACAATGCCAGCTATTTTGAGAAATCAATCTTCATTTCCAATGAGGTTTTGCACTTAAATAAACATTAGTATGTGTATTTCTAAGAGTTGTTTATTTCTAACCTTATAAAATAAATATGACGGGCCAGTCTGGCAACTTGTATAAAGAATTATGAGTTTGCTGACTTCAGTGGAGTTCAATCCATTTACACCCATTGTTAATTTAGCCCTGAGATGTTTGTGAGGCCTTTTATATAAGGCCGGATATATTCTCTTATTTCTGAGAGTGGAAGCTTTCCAACCACCTTCTCCATCCTTAGTACATAGTGGAAAGGATTGGAAACCTCATACCCTTCTTTTCCCCAGTATTACTGTTTTTAGTAATATTTTTTAACTAATGCTTGTTTTAGGATAATGATGGCAAAAAGGACCCAATTATCCTTACGGTTTCATTTCAAGTGCCATAGGAATCACCATAGTCACTCATTTGATATCATGCCTTGCTATGACATGCTGGGGCCTACACCATCAACAGGTAGGGGATGAATGGTTTCCTTTGGGGGGAACTTTATCAGGGAATCATTCCACTCATGGCCTTTTATACCCATCATATAGTTGTATAAATCACATAATGTTCCAACTGTGCCTTGTGACATGCAGGCTTTAGGTCTGTTTTAGTTCTGATGGTTGCAGTACTCTCAGCAGACTACAGTCTACTGCAGAATTTGGGGTGAAACAGCACTTTTGCCTCATTACTAGCTTATGACTGTGATGCTTTAAAACTCCAGGCATCTTCCCTTTCCACTCCCAGAATATACACACACTTTTTCTCTTCTCCCCGCCTTCCCGCAAGCCCAGGAACCATCAAACTTTTTAATCTCCTAATAAACTAGGTGTTCAGATACACTGTTTAATTTGTGCCAGTCTTACTTTACTTAGTTAATTAAGTAACTATTGTATTTCTATGTGCACTTTGTATCTCTCCTTAACAATTTTGGATGTATGAGAATCATCGCAAGTGTGTCTGTGCTGCGACTGGGAGGTGTGAGCTAATGAGCTAATAGCAGCAATGAATCTGCAACAGCACAAATTTGCCATGAAGGTATATGCCCGGGGCCTCCGTGGGCTTGTAATCTGATCTGTTTTCTGCTACCTGTGTGCTATGACTTTGCCACTATTTTTGGTGAACACAGTGCAGGAAGGTATGTCTGCATGAGCTGCAATCACACCTCCAACTGCAGCGTACACATATACCAAGCGTGCAATATCTGCGCTTGCATGTATGTGTTAATCAGATATGACTATAGGACACTGATTCAGAGTGATCTGAACAGATAAACTGTGAACAAGCAATGTGGTTTTCATATGGCAAGATGTAAGTATATACCTGTAGGAACAAAGAATATAGGCCATGCTCACAGAATGGGGAACTCTATCCCTGGAAGCAGTGACTCTGGAAAAGGTTTGGGAGTGGGGGCAGATAATTGGCTGAACATGAATGCCCAGTTTGCCAAAAGGATTAATGTTATCTTGGAAGGCATACACGGGAATCTTGCATAAGAATACAGAAGTTATTTTACTGCTATATTTAGCATTGGTGTGACCATTGCTGAAATTCTGCATCCAGTACTGGTGCTCACAATTCAAGAAGGATGTTGATGAATTGGAGACCATTCAGAGATGAGCCAGGAGAATGATTAAAAGATTGGAAAGTGTTATAGTGACAGACTCAGAGCTTAATCTGTTTAGCTTAATAAAGAGTTGGTTAAGGGGTGACTTGATTGCAGTCTGTAAGTATCTACATGGGGAACAAATATTTAGTAGTGGCTCTTCTATCTAGCAGAGAAAGGTATAACAGAGTCCATGGGCTGCAACTTGAAGTTAGACAAATTCAGACTGGAAATAAGGTGTAATTTTTAACAACCAGAGTAAGTAACTATTGGAGTAATTCACCAAGGATTGTGGTAGAATTTCCATCACTCACAATTTCTTAATTGAGCTTGGATGTTTTCTGAGAGAGATGCACTAAGAATTATTTTGGGAAAGTTCTGTGGCCTGTGTTGTACAGGAAGTCAGAGTAGAAGATCACAATGTTCCCTTCTGGCCTGGGAATCTCTGAATCTATGAAAAACATGCAAATAGACCGTCACAACTAACTGTTCACATAATTGATTTTCATGCAGTCCAAAGAACTGTGTGCATCATGCAAAAATTGTGTACATTTTAAAAATACATTTTATGTATTTTTTTTAAATTGTCCCCAATTTTTTACTTTAAAATAATGTCCCCTTTTCTCTAACGATTGTGGAATGAGCTAAAATGGAGATGCCAAAGTCAGGAATTTCCTAATAGGGGAGCATTATTTTAATCATGCATGTGTCTGTCCATGTACGTATATGCAGAACGAATAACAGCGACCGACCAGAAAATAGAGAGGGAGAGCATGCAAGCATGCATGCAAACCTAGCAGTTTTTGGATAATCTCTTGCACAGGAAGTGTAAACGTGTTTGTTAAACATAATACTCTCCTAACAACATTACTGGATCTTGAATGTTTTTGTATATCACCAGCTTTGGAATAGATTTAATCTGGACATGAAGTAGGCTTGTTAATGTTACAGACTTGTTCGATATTTGACATGATTTTGTAGCTGTTATGAAGTCTCACTATTTAAAACAAAAAAGTAAAATATTAGCCAATGCAGTCTTATCCTTTTCTTGGTATTAACAGGTATAAAACAGAGCTTTTATCGCAAGCTCTATCTCTGTAATGACACTGATGAAATCCAGATGTACTCAATGTGCTTGCTGCAGTACCAGGTTGAGTTTATCAAGGCATCTACCATGAGGGTGAAAGACCTGATTCGTTTGGTGAAGCACTGGTTCAGGACTTCATTTGCTAAACCAACAGCACAAAACAAGTATGTAACTAACACCTAAGCCTCTTTGCCTTTTAACGTCCATATGTTCTTGATGAAAGAACAACAGTGAGAACTGTATGATGGATTTTACATAGTGTGTACATTATGCTTCTCAGCTATATCTTAATGGCTGCTTTATAAGTGAACAAGAATGTGACCTTGCTGGAGGGCACTAAGGGATAGGGGAGGGGATGGAGAGGAAGAAAAAATATTGAACAGCTGTGCTAGTTCATATTAGCTTGGTGTTCTCTTTTCCCAATTAAAGTGACTCACTGTTGTTTGGGGAAAAAAGACTCTCCACCTGTGTGACTGACAAATCAGCTTTTGCAACTGTTTGCCTTGGTGAACTTTTCAAACCTTTCCCAAAACTTTCCAACCAAATTGAGTAGAAATCTGGCATACACCAGTAAAAAAAAGTGAGCCGAGCCTTTTCCAATAAGTAATTTCTACGTATTTATTAATTCTGAATTAGTGTTCTGAAAAAATAACACAGTGCGTAGGTACAATATACATTCTGGAAAATAAAGTGAAAGAAGAATGGTTTTGCAGCTAACACACTGGACCCAAACTCAGATCCTAGTTCAATTTTCAGATCTGCTCTAGCCTTCCTGTGTGACCTGAGGCAAGTCAGTTAGGGTGCATCTACACAGCACCCTAAACTCGAAATAAGATATGCAATTTGTGCTATGCAAATTGCGTATCTTATTTAGAAACTATTTTGAAATAGCTTATTTTGAAATTTGGTGCATCTACACAGCACCAAGTTTCAAAATAATGAGCTGTTTCGAGCCATCTCTTATCCCTCATGCAATGAGGTATACTGGGCTGGCGAAATAGTGCACCCATTATTTCAAAAAATATTTTGAAATAACATGCGGCTTGTGTAGATGTGGGGTAGCTATTTCCCAAAGTGTGGGGTGGGTTGGATCTGGATTTTGATGTCTGGACAGCTCCATCTGAATCAAATCTACTGGTAGGCTTCAAAAAGTGAATTCCTTTACTTTACCTTTCCTTTTGTTCAGTTCTGCCTTTGCACTTGTAAAAACCTTTTGGTCATAGGTTATATCACATTTCTGATGTGAACACGATCATCCTCACTTCTTGTGGGATGATGGGTCACACAAATCCTGAACTTCAAATTTGCTGAGTCATCACTGATTTCAGCTCTTTCCCCTTTAGCTGTTTTCATATGGGGCCAGATTCACGTCAAGTTTTGCATGAGAAAAAACCCACCAGCTGCAAACATTTCACCAAAGGGGTGGAGGGTGAGGGGGGCTGCAGCTAGCCTGCTTTTTTGCACAAAAAACAGCCACCTCTGCCCAGAGCAGTAATATGATTCAGTGTGTTTCCATATTTGCTTCCTCTGGCAGGGCTCTGAAGTCCCCAGTGGGCCTTTATGCTTTCCCTTGCTGCCAGCTACAGTAGTCCTCAATGGTGCAGGGAAGGGCATTTAGGATCTTCCTGCAGTACTGAATGTGCATCTAGTCTTAGGTGGTGCTGAGAAAGTTGTGTACGCTGAGGAAAGCTGATGTGTGAGATGGTGCATCTTGCATGTGGCTGAGAAAATGACAATGGTGTGATATGAAAAAAAATCATGAATTACATTGGTGCTGTTTGCTTTATCTCTGTATACTAGCTAGGGTATGGAGTAGACGAGCTAATAGATTATAGACATGGCAAAGACCTATGGTTCAATACTGCCCAATGAAAGAAGGACAGCCCTCTTCCCCTGATGCTTATTGGATTGAATCCAATTCCCCGCATGTCTGCAAGAAGTAGAAACTTTGTTTATCATAGATACTTGGCCAGCATTGGAATAAATTTCACCTAATACATTAGTTGCAATAAATGTCACACTTTTGCAAGGGATGAGTTCATTTAAGAGCAATGTGTACAATATAATACTTTGATTGCTATGGGTTCTATGTGCCATCTAATATTTTCTCTTGTGAATAATGTGAAACAAAATCCTGTATGAAAGTCCAAAATTACCAAGACATACACCCATTCTGTTCAGAAATTCACCCTCTCCAGGCTTGCCTATGGGGGGGAAAACTCTCCCAGGGCCCACTGATACAAAAGGGCCTGGAGCTTCTGGCCACTGCGGCTGTATGCTCCAGGGAGCCCTGAGGGCTGCCTGGGGAAGGCACACTGCTCTCTGGGTGGTTCTGAGAGTGGCCTAGCCTCAGCCCCAGGCCCTCCCCTTCTGGGGGCATGGAGTAGCCACCCTCCTTTACCTTGCCCTAGGGCCCAGACAGGCTGTCAGCCCTGCTAGCCCTTTCAAGAATGTTTTGCACCCTTAGTACCTCATTTGAAGCCCATGCAAGCTAGTGAGGACTCAACCCAAAACCCAGTGAAACCAATGGTCTAAGTCCACAAGGTAAGTCCACACCGCAGTAAACAGATAGGATTGTTAGAACTGAAGTTAGCCTCAGCCATGCGGTCCATGGCCGGCCCCGGAAGCTGGAGGCACATGATGCTTCTGGGGCTGGTCCCAGGAGCAGTGCCTCCAACTTCCAGGGCCAGCCCCAGACTGCATGGCTGTGGCAGCGGCACTTTTGGCCTCCGGGGCCAGCCCGGGGCTGCGTGGCTGTGGCAGCAGCTTCCCCTGCCTCTGGGGCTGGCCTGTGGCCACGGCAGCGGTGTCTCCAGCTTCTGGGGTTGCGGGGCTACAGCAGCGGTGCCTCTGGCCTCCGGAGCTGACCCGTGGCTGTGACAGTGATGTCTCTGGTCTCTGTGGCCATGGTGCCTCCAGCCTCCAGGGCCGGCCCTGGACTGTGTGGCTGTCACAGCAGTGGAGCCTCCCGCTGGGGCATCTGGGACAGCATGGCTGCAGCCATTGCTGAGAGGGGGCATGAAGCCAGGTAAGGTTCCCCCTCATGCCCAGAACCACCCCCCCCAGCCCGTCACACCCTCCCTTGTTCTTGCACCCAGGGCCGGCTTTAAGTTTTTTGCTGCCCCAAGCAAAATATTTTTTGGCTGCCCCCCCCTCCCCTGTTGGCCTGCTGCTGCAGGACAAGCACTGAGGAGGAAAGCACCCCTTTCACCTTGCGGCTCTTTGACTCTCACCACACCCTCCGGCCAAACCCAGCCTACGTCCTGTCTCCCCTCCATACCCATCCCTGTCCACACACATCCCGACCCCCCCCCAATGCACTCACAGAACCCAGTTTCCACCTTCTCTCCCCTCCCAGACAAACGCGACCCCTCACCTAATTCACCCTGCCCCCTCTTCCCTCCCAGCCAAACCAGATCCCCCCTGCTCCCAACTGGACCCAGTCCGCTCCCCCTCACCCCACCGACCGAACTCCCTCTCCTTTCCCTCTCCCTGCCAAATCCTCATGTCCCTTCCTCACAGCACACGTGGAAACATTGGAGCAGCCTGGGGGAAGGGTGAAAGTGTCACGGGTCCTCCTACTTTCCCTTTCCCCCGTGTGAAGCAGGGTGCTGCGGGCTCCCCTTCCCTGCAAGAGGAGAGAGGAGCCACCAGGCCAGGGCTCGCCTGCAGCCACTGCGAGGGACTCTGTGGCCAGCGGCTCCCGGGGGTGCTGCGGAAGTGCTGAGGGGCTGGCGCGGTAGTGCAGCTGGCTGGCTGCCCCGGGCAAACACCTGGGAGCAGGAGAGAGGCAGAGCGCTGGGTGGGGCGCTGGCTGCGCCAGGGTCCAAGCTCCACGTGGAGCAGGAGGAGGGTCTCCCAAGCTCTCCTGGCACTGATTAGACAAGAGGCTGGAGGGAAGGGGATAGGTGGGGGGAGGAGGGGTGAAATCAACAACAAGCGGCGCGGCAGCAGTCCGAGCGGGGACTATGGAGCACAGCTGCCCACCCCTGCCTGCTGCTGAGCTTGCTGGCGTTTGCCATCGGGGGAGGGGTAGGTGCGGGGTGCGCCCGCTCCTCCCATGGGCTTGGCTCACAAGCGACGGGGCTCAGCGCTCGCCCACCTCCCGGCTGAGCTGCCCACCAGGGCACCGGTGGCAGCTAGCGCAGCGTGCTGTGCCTGCCTACATGCCAGCCCCGGCCCGGTTGCCTCTCCCCACCGGCTGCTGCACCACAGATGCTCGGCTGCTTCATGCCCAGGCCGGGCTGGGCATGTGTGGAGTGTGGCAGTGGCGCCCCCATGCCGGCTTGCGGCCCCCCGCCCGCGCTGTCTCCCCTGCCCACCACCGGGACCCCACTCCCAAGGGCAGCGGCAGCCGCATCGGGTGCCCAGCGAACTTCAGTCATCGCCTTGCACAGCCACCGGGGGGGGGAGGGGGGGAAGGCTGCAGGGGGTGGCTGGGCTCCAACATCCTGCCACATGGCCCCGCTCCCCTCTCCCTCTTCCCTCCCCGCCTTTGTCTCCATGCTGCCCAGCACCTTCCCTGCAGCGCTCCCCTCCGCCAGCTCCGCTGCCCCGCCCATTGCCTTGGGCAGCCACAGGCAGGCCCGCGTCGGGCGGTAAGGCTGGCCGGAATGCCACCCCTGGAAATGTGCCGCCCCAAGCATATGCTTGGTTTGCTGGTGCCTAGAGCCAGCCCTGCTTGCACCCTCTCTCCTGGCCATACACTGCACCCTCCCTTGTTCCTACTCCCTCCACCTAGCTAGTCACCCTACTCCCAGCCTGCTTCTGCACTCCAGCTCCCTCCCAGATCCTGCACCCCATCCCTATTCTAATTGCTGGCAGCCCTGTCTCACACTGTACCCCTAATTTTTGTCCCTACCCCAGTGTTTAAGGGGGTCCATAAAATCCACTAATTCCAGAACCCCAAAAAAGTAAATCTGATCTATGGAAAGCCCTGAACCTTCCTTTCCCCTCACCCCATGTTGCTGGGGCACCAGAGGAGTGAGGTGTTTT
Organism: Pelochelys cantorii; assembly: GCA_032595735.1. NCBI lineage: Eukaryota > Metazoa > Chordata > Testudines > Trionychidae > Pelochelys > Pelochelys cantorii. The sequence goes on from CM064330.1 coordinate 61,896,839, forward strand.
AGTTGGGGGCCACATCAGTGAGTGGTGGGGGGGGTTTGGAGTTTTTTTGCTTCTCACTTGTGTGGGCCCCACTTGATTTTTTTGTGGGTCAGTGACCTCTGACCCAAAAAGGGTTCCCCACCCCACCATAAATAAAGAAAACATTGAAACCTTTTGTGTTGGACATAATATTTTACTTTATTTAAAATGAAGTTTGATAAACTAACATGAGAGTTAAAACACTTAATCTGTTTAATAATTTAAATTAAACCATTCTTACTAGCTGCAGCTGGTTTAAAAAAAAAGGCCACTGTATCCATCAGGGTAGTTCTCAACCCCACCCCTTCCACCTGAGGCCCCTTCTGAGTCGGGCCACGGCCCCTTCCAAAATTTGTAAAGTGGCCCCTGTTCCAAAATTATTGCCCACCCCTCACCTTGGATCCTGGCTTGACTCAGACTTTGACTCTCCAGCCCCATGGGGCCCTCAGATCCTGGATCCAAGCCCTGAATTAGCATAGTTTATAAACAGATGAAAGCCTAAGGCACTCCACTGCTTGAGGTTGAATTTGAATGCTGGGCTTAAATGGCAGGGTCGACATACCCGCAAAGAGTACCAAGGTTCCTTGGATATGTCTCCATTGCAATGAAACATCTGCTGTGGGACTATAAAAATTGCAGTGTAGCTGTTCATGGTCAGGCTGGTGCCTGGGCTCTTGCTCGGGTCATTATGGGGTCCCAGAGCCTGGATGCTAGCCTGAGCTACAATTTTATAGTCTCAGGCTCACAGGGCTCTGGCTATAAGTCAGATGACATGGGTGAACCACAGGTGGTTTATTGCAGTGTAAACAGATGTTCCCCCTGAGCCTGATTTTTGCACCAGTGAAGTCAAAGGGGAGTTTTGCCCTCTACTTCAGTAGGAGCATGATTGAGGCCTTAAACTGAAGCCATTTCTGTTTTGGTGGCATATGGTCTGTCTCTTTCCTTCTCCCCACCCAATGCTACAATGTAATGAGGTATTTGTGATGGGAACAGATGGTTCCAATTCTTCTGTTGGCATCATGAGTATATTGGGCCATAGAGCTTGTGCTATGACTTGTGACTTCTGGTATCTATGGTTCAGCTTGCACAGCAGAATATATGGCATATTCTTTTCTTTGAGGTATTCTGTACCTGATCTGGGCATATTTGTAACTTAAACAAGAAATTGCTCTCTCCGTTTTACTGATCAATTTTCTTTATTATGAAGACTAAAATAAACCTTTCAGTGCCCACTTGAGGGGCCTCACTGCTGGTGACAATAGCACTGTGCTTACAGTGGATAACGAAGAGCATGGAAGGATAAAGATGACTTGCTGCTTGCTAGTGTTTGTTTTTACTTGAATTTTGTTTGTAAGTTTCCTGTGTACGCTTTGTGCTGTGCTAAGTGTGTGTTTATGTATTTAGGTTTCGCAGACTTCCTTCTTCCTATGCTGTAGAGCTCATCACAATCTTCATCTGGCAGCTGGCCTGGAAGCCAGTCTGTTTCAGCTTGGTTCAAGGGATGAGAGCTATCCTGAAGTTTCTGGTTAGATACCCAGAAATGTGCATCGTTTGGCATAAACACTACAGCCCAAACTGTATGATTTTCAAAAAGGTGATTCAGGAGGAAACTAGGTAATTATATGAGAAAATGTTCACTGTCATTGTAAATATATCCACCTGACAGATTAAGCTGAATTCTGCTTCAGTCCTTAGTGGATCATGGGGAAAAGGAGGCCCCATAACTCATGGAAGACAATGCAAATACCTTTAAGAGATGACTTAACATTCTTTAAAGAGAGATACAAACTATGGAGTGATTGTGTGTATCAACCTATTTACAGATGGATACTCCCTTTACTATTATAGGTAGAGACTGTACATAGAAAGTGAAATTTACCCCACTGCATATAGCCCACACAAAGGGCTAAACATTAAAGGGAAAATCTTCTGTAACTGGTTGATAGAAGCATTTTCTTCCTTTGTGCATCCAGCCTGAGGCACTCTATTGCTCTAGTTGTCATGAGAAGTGTGCCTGCTGGAAGACCTTCAAAGATCTATAAGTGGACTTGGAAGGATCCAATTATCAGTAAATGTTAGTAAGTGTTGATTTCACTGCATACAAATGGTAAAAAAAAATGTTGACCTATGCTAGTAAAAAATTAGACAAAGAACATATCCTTGAGAAGTTAGTTTGATTTAAGAATATTTACATTTTATGTTTTGACCTAAGAAGTTAAGAATTTGTGTTTTAACAAGTAAATTTCATTACTTTTTGAATCTCATGGTTTGTCATTGAATAATTGTCTGATCCCCTCTCCATAATTTCATGGAACCATGAAATTTAAGTTGATAATTTACAAAAATGCTTAAAATAAACATAAATAGTATCTGTCAACATTATATAAAAATTGAATTCTGCTACACCTATGTATAAGACAGGGCATTACTGTGAGATCCAGATATGTTCCAAATTATGGAATTTAATTTCTGGCAAGCTATCAGAGCTGTTTTTTGTTAATTTGTGCAGCACCTAGCACAATAGAGTCCTAGATCATGAGTGGGGCTCCTAGGTGCTACCATTACACAAATGCATAGTAATAATAAGTTTAAAAAGTCCTATAGATTTTTTGCTTGCAAAAAGATGTATTAAGAGAATATGGAGAATCCATGATTAAACATATACGTCAGAAAATAACATAGTTTAAGATTTCTTTGTGTATCTCCTAGCACAAGGGCATATTGCTCCATGATTAGGACTTCTTGGTACTAAGGTCATACAAATAATAAATAACAATTATGTGCTGTTAGCATGCATGTTAATCTTTAATTACTTGATTACATAATCTCAGTTTCATATGTTATAGAATACATTTTAGAAAGGGTCACATACATAGGTTGTGTAGCATCTTATTATAATTTTAAGTTTTACACATGCACTATTACTGTCATAGGATACCACCTGTCTGCATTGACTTGATGGACTTTTTTTAAGTTCTTTTCTCTCTAAGGTATGTATTTTAACAGTTTTGCTAGCACCTTTATGTATGTTCCTTTCAACCAATATTACAGCCTTCCAGAAGTTCTGTTCCAAGCATTAAGCACTAAACTATGCTGCAAACACAGGCAGTCTATAAATATGGCAGCAAATTTTCCACCCTTGTTCTCTATTAATATATATATAATCTGTAGTATTGCTCATAAGTACAATTACTACGTATCTTTCATATAAATGACTTGTATGGGCTCTGCTTGACTGGCGCACTGGTGCAAGACTGTGCTGCTATGTGGGTCTAATGCTTTAGAACCACATCAGCCACCAAATCAGAGGCTCATTTAACTGCACATCCAGTAATGTGATCTATGCCATCAAATGCCAGCAATGCCCCACTACAATATATATTGGACAAACTGGACAGTACGGGAAAGAATTAATGGACACAAATCAGATATCCAAAAAGGCAACACACAAAAACCTGTTGGTGAACACTTTAACCTCCTGGGCACTCATTAAGGAATCTCCAAGTTGCTGCTTTGTTTCAGACCAATTCCACAAGTAAAATACACAGAGAAGGATTGAAACTCCACTTCATTCTCAAGTTTAACTCTCATGCTAATGGTTTAAATCGTGATATTGGATGGCTCGCCATTATCAACCAACCATGCAATGAAGATGCCAATGGTTCTTGATGTCTGTGTAGAATCTGGTGTTAGTACTCTTCCTTTCCTAATGCATACTAATGGTTCTTATCTGCGTCTTTTAACTATTTAGTCTTTAAGATGCTAATAGACTATTTGTTGTTTTTTAAGTTTTTCCTGTTACAGACTGGCTTGGCTAACCCTTTGAAACTTATTTACCCAATGTCTTCTTCACCTTCCTCCAAAATTCCCCCCCCGCCCCTTCCTTCCCTTATTTATTCTTAGTTCTGGACCTCCAACACTCCAGTTGTCTGAAGAAGTGGGCTGTGCCCACGAAAGCTCATGATACCGTTTACATGTTTTGTTAGTCTATAAAGTGCTACCAGACTATTTGTTGTTTTTTAAATTTTTTGTGTTAGACTAACTCAGCTACCCTTCTGAAACTTAGAAAAAGTTGTATGGTGATATCTTGTATCATTTAAGAATGTGATCATGTAATAACAAAAACTGCATTGTAGTGTGTGTGTGTGTGTGTGTGTGTGTGTGTGTGTACACACACACACACACACGAGATAGAATTAAGGACATTTAGACAAATATAACTTGGCATTTTCTGTCTTTTTGTATTCTGTGAAGACTTAATACTTTGTTAATATAAGGAGAATAGAGTATGTTTAAGTTGTAATATAAAGTTCAGGCAAACAATCCTGCATCAATAGTTCTTCTGCTTATGAAACATTTAAAACATTAAAGAAATAATCAAGGAATAAGAGTACTTCTGGGTTACATACATTTCCCCATGTGTCTGTCCCTTTTAAATGAGTAAGTAACATGACCAGAAAAAAGAGGTGATGCTATGTGATTCTAAAATCAAAAGGGATTGAAGAATGAAAAGGTCACACTCCTACAACTTTGGCCTCATGGCCTGTGTATTATCAAGTTCACCTCTTTCTTTGTTTTCTGGTGTTACAAAGTACATCTGGTTGGGTTTCTTTTTTGGGGTGGGGGTGGGGGGGCTTAATTTATTACCTCAGACAGAGTGAGAGAAGTGGTAGAAGTCCCTGTTAAGGACAATAATACAGTAGTAATAGACTATATAAAGTAAAACATGCTTTATTCTACTCAAGCACGATACATCTGACATTTTTTGAAACATTGGGTTTTTTTCATCTTATTACAAATAGTGCTGCTTTCCAGTGCCATTGGGTTAGCTTTTGGTTGGTTATAGTTACATCAGAGCTACATTTGTGTGTTTGTAGATTTCTAGATCTCACCTCTAGGTATTGATTTCGTATTGATTCTTATTTTTCTCTCAGGCCATTTGTTTTGGATCCTGCAAACCCAACATTTAACATGTGCAAGAACAGCAATGCTTGGGATGAAGTGGCTCATGTGGCAAGACAGAGCCTCCTTAAGCCTCTTTTTAATGGTGTGCAAGCAAAGGAGCCCTGGCTTTTTACAAACGCCTGGTAAATACAACCACCATCACCAAGCTAATGCTTTCTCTGAAGTCCTGTTGAATAGCTTTTCCATGGCAGAAATATTGTAATATCAAGAAATGGAAATAAAGAAGGGGAGGAAGTTTTGTTCTTACTCTTTAAATTCGTTGTCATTTCTTCTGAATAAACTAGACAAAATCTGCTCTAATCAGGGAATTAAACCATCTGCTTCATTTTAATCCCTGTGTGAGAGAAGAAGCTATGCTTACCATCTCTTCCTTCTGTTTGTAAAGCACTGGAATAAAGAGGGCAATATTTCATAGCTCATAAAACTCCTTCCTTACCAGTTTGCTAGAATTCCATAAAAGTTTGAGTATTGTTTACTTAAAAATGGACCATGGAAAGAACTGAATGGTTACACAGTTAAGATGACTATTTATAGCTACATGGCATCTGGTGAAACATTAATTTGCAATAGATCAATGGTGGAAGACTCTACAATAGGCTGTCTCTCAATACATTGTTAATATCTGGAAGGTTTGCCAACCACATATCTCCTGAGTATAAGATGAAGGGAAGGTTGGAAATATAGTGAAGAGTGGAGATAAATTATGTATCCAGAGTTTACCAATTGCATGTTTTACGGCAGCACTAACCATTTCAGTATGTAAAGATACAGGTACAACATAAGTAATTGGGACTACAGCCAAAAGCCTCACCTGAAGGTAAGCTGGAGAGACTGCATGAATTGCTGGAATGCTGATTGTGGCAGGAGTGCTACTAAGAATAGGAAAAACAGCATGGAGTACAAGATGCTTGAGAGTAAACAATCTCCCAGGGTCAGGCTAGTGGTGAGGAAAAAACTAGACAGACAGAACTGGAGGGAAACTGAAGTGGGAAAGTAATCAGCATCAATTTCCTCTGAGTTCAATGCTGTGTTAGTCTTATGACAGTTAAATCAAAGTAAATGTAAAATGACTATTGCACCAAATCCTGGATCTCAGATGATGCAGTGGGCTAGTGTGAAGTAATTTATCTATGTGCAGATAACAGCTTGCATAATTGAAAGAAAGAAATTAAAATTTCAAAAAATCAAATTCAGTCCATTGTAAGTATCCTGTAGGACTGTTTTTTTTTTCATTCAAAATATAAAAAACACATTCCTTTGCTATTTACAAGCTGTTGTTTAATAGTTTGTGATGTTTATCTATCTATTTGGATATCAGGATAGACTTTAAAAAGTTATCAAATATAAAATAAAGCATGTACTGTTCACCGATACTGTAAAAATATCATTGTACTCTGTGATTCATTGTGTTTTGAAAACACATCCTGAATGAAGATTATTTTTTCTAAGTGGCCCATGCCAATATAGACACTAGTGCTTAGTTAATTACAGTTGAATTTGTTCTGAGAGAGAGTGAACGCCACCCAGTCTGTCTCCTGATGAGCCAGATAAATTAAAAATTCATAGTTTTCCATTATCTTGTATTTGTTTCAATGATATAATTGGCAAGATTCCACTTCCTGAAATTTTAATTGCATTGGTATATGTTTCTCAACTTAATATAGCAAAGTGTTGCTATAAGATTGATTTCTGCTCTCAGCAGTGATGTTTTCACTTAAGGGTTCTCTCAATGGGCAAAAATAAATCACTGAGAATGAAAAACATTTAAAAACCTCCTTGCTGCTACCCAGCACAGACTTTGATCACAGCTACTACTTTTGAAGCTGTTTTCTTTTTTTATTCTCCTATGGAAGCTCCTAGTACAAATGAACAGAATTACTGAGAAATGGATAGTGTCTTTTCTTGCCAGAACAAACTGCTCCTTACTAAATAACTTCTCCCAGAAATCTTAGCAAATGAGTCAGGTTTCAATTTTTTCATTTATCAAGTATGTTGCAGTAGTTCCTAGGGGACTTCCGAGAAGAGGCCCAGCTATATTAGACTCTGTACAAACAGAATAGATATAGTTTCTGCCCAAAAAAGATTGAAGACAACTGACATCTTGTCAAGATTCTTTTCTCTGAAGCTGAGCTTTGTTTTACTTAACGGGCTTCCATCACCAGTACACTAGGGTGAATGGTTTTCCAGCAGCAGCGCTAGCTTTCTTTCTGCACAAGTCCTGGTTTGCTCTTTCGCTTCACAGGTGAGTACCTTCTTGGTCTCAGCTTTACTTTGGGAAAAAAACCTACTTCATTCTTTTACTATCAAAAGTATTCTTTTTTTCTACATCAAAATGTGTGACCCTTAAAAGTATTAATGGCCATATTCTTATAACACTGGGTGTACTAAATTGGAGCTGCGCTTCTTAACAAAAACTGGTGTTTTTCTTGTGTAAGTCAATTCACTAATTCATCAGTGAATTGAAAACTCCCAGTCAGATGATTTTGCTGGAAAAAGGTCTATAGAATCAAGCTCTTGGTGGTGAAATATTAGTTGCAGATCTCATAAATGCCAGTAGCTTAGTTTATAATAAGGTTTTAAACAATACTCTAAAACCTGACATCTTATGTAGTATACCGTGAATTAGCGAATATAGCCCGCGGGTTGTCCATGTTTTTACCTACCACGCCCCCCCCCCCCACCGTGGGGTATATATGTCTGCATCTTATGCAATTTGATTTTTACTCATATTACAAGAAGACAAGATCAACATAATAAAATCAGCATCTTCAATTTAATAATAATTTAATAAGAGCGGCAATGTTGTCGTGTTTACTAAAATAAAATAAAAAGTTAAAACGTTACTTACTGTGAAGCTACTAAATAAATAAATGTTAATACATATGATACTGCAGCTTTATAGCTGGCAAGTGGCAACCTCATCAAAGACCACCAGATTCTTTTATGAAGGCGGCAGAAGTCTCTGCGGGTTATGTACATCCACGGGTATTCTAATATATTTTTTATACATGACAGAAAAACTGTGGGTAATACATGAGTGCGTGTTATACTTGGACGCGTGTTATATTCGCTAATTTACGGTAAGTCAATCCACTCTGATATTAAGTTGGCTTTTCTTTTCTTACTGCAAAAATGCAAGGAACATATACAATTTAAGACACCGAAGGTCGGTCTATACTGCAATGAGTACAAGTAGACATCTCAGAGCTAGCTTTAATTTAGCTATTTCTGATACGAGAGCATTGGGGGCTGTAAGGATCTGGGCTTCAATGAAGCCTGTATTGCCAAGGCTTCACTGCTTTGGTACCCAGACTAGCTTGGATATGTCTGTATGAGCTGCATTTACATTGGGATTGCAATGTAGACCTAGTATTAGACAGATATGATCAGGTTGAACCTCTCTGGTCCAGCAACATCTGTGGTCCGGCATGATTTTAGTTAGCTGGACGTTCACTTATCATGAGTGTGGCCAAGTTTCCCATGTTGTTTACAGCTACCAGCCCTGGCTCTCAGTGTTCTGTGATACTATTTGGCTCTAATTTACCCCTCAATGTTTTCTCTCAGAGCCCAGTCAGCAGTGGAAATATTAGTAATACTGCTAGACAATATTGGCCTCCTGTGGTCCAGTCAGGTCCTGAGGATGCTGCACTGGAGAGGCTCAACCTGTACTAAATAGTTGTACATGCAGTGAGGCTTTTGCAGAATAGCTGTGTTTAAACTGTACAATTTTTATAGTCTATGCTACTGGAAAAATCTTCCTATAGTAACACCGAGAAAATAAACCACATAGACAGCAGCAATACTATTTGCTTGCATTGTCACTAGGAAACCAGAATGGTGATATAGAGTGTGTGTGAGAGACAGGCCTTTATGCATAAACTATAGTCCTTCACGTCATCTGGTACTAGTAATGTCTAGCTTTTCAATCAGAAGGCCTATACGAAACCTGTAACCAAATATTTCCTTTATCTTTGTACTAATTTCTCTTACTGAGGAAGACTTTGTACTGATCAACATTGTATAATACTAATATGCCACCAAAGTTTTCTGCAGCAATTTTCTGTTCAAGTTAGCTTTAATACATCATTTGTATACCACTTCATAGACCAAGGGATACTGTTTCTGTTTAGATCTGAAGTTGAAAATATTTTCTTTCAAATATGTGTGGTTTCTTCAGCTCTAGAGAATACACAAAACAGCAAATGCAAGTGACTATGGGCTACTTCCATGTGTGACCTAACTGGCAAGAATTAGAGTTCAGTGTTATAATCCTACTTCAGAGCAACAGGGTTGTAGGGTTGTGCTAGTGATAGCCACTTAGGGCCAGGTCCATTTGATCATTATTTGAGGATGGGGTAATTTGGTTGCTGTAGATCTGACTTAGTGCTAAACTCAGTATTTCCTTCTTTTCTTTGTAAAACCGTAATTCTTGTCCAGCTTTCCTGGCTTCCTCCAGTTCTCTCTGTGCCACTTGTAGCTCTTGGGAAATAATTCCTGGAGATTCTTGCTCCTTCATAATCCAATCCAGGGCCATATGACTTCTCATTCTTTCATCTAAGGAACACTGGGAATAATAGGAAATTACTTCCTATTACCCAAGAAATTCACAACAGAAATAAGTTATTAACAAAATGGTTCTCCTTGTAGTCAAACAGGCTTTAATAGACCTTCTCAGCTTCTGTTCTGGAATTTTAGCCAACATATTCCAGAGTATAACAGCAAATGTGTATCTTTCAAACACTGCCATCTTAAAGAAGCTAATGTGACCATAAAGCTAATGAAGTTTAACATTAATCTTAATTTTAAATTAGGATATTTCATATAATGTGAATTTTTTTTAAAACAATCCTTATTTTTGTTAACAGGACATAAAGATTTTGAAGGAATTATTGTACAAACAATTTAGAATTTTACACTGTATTGCATTACTCACTAGGGAGAATCTCAAAGCTCTTTACAAGTATAAGACTCAATCCTGCAAAGATTTATGCATTTACTCAACTTCACAGGCACTTCTTAATCTGAGTGGGAACACGTGTGTGTGTGGCAGGACTGAGGCCTATGTTTGTAATGACCTGCAAACACATCTGACTCTGAACTTGTGGTCTCTTGTCAGATCAGGGTCTGAAACATATATACAGACTCTGCACAGCGATTGTCAACCACCAGTGAAATCTAACCCTATGTGAGATGACACATAGCAGTTGTTTAACAGTACATTACATTGAGTAAACACTGCATTTCTAGAAGAGGAAATTAAGAATGCCTCAGTCACCTGTGATTCCAGAAGGAATGTTACTAAGTAGAAAGTATATTTGTATACAAAAACTTTTAGGGCTCTTTATACTGCAATTAATATTTGCAAGTACATTGAGAAATAACTGTAACAGAGATGCCTAAAAATGAGTTTTTCCTCTTTGGATAACATTTGCTGTAGGGCTCATGAATCATCTTGAAGATTAAACACATAGCGTTTATATTTGAATTAAAAAAAAATAAAAGTAATCATGAACGCATTCAAGCAAATACACTTCCAAGTATTTTTACAAAAACAGAAGGTGGGAATAAATCTAGTCTATAGCTTATTCCAGTAAATTTTCTAACTAATTTTCCATTTGTCAATTGGTGAACTAGGCAACAAATGCCAACAGATCAGAAGCAGAGATCTGTTCAATAACTTTAGTTTTCAATGGCTGTTTTTTTTACAGTCAGTTTCACTATCTTGGTGCTGCAGAGTTTGGAGTTCAGGCACAATAAGGGAAAGTGTTTTGTTGAAATAATTATTTCAACAAAACATTAAAAGCCATGAAAATATTTATATATGTTCCAGTAGATACTTGAGGACCAAATGTAAATGGAGCATCCACATAATTTATACCTAAAATGGGAACGGTAACCACAAACCTTAAATAACTCAAGAAGAATTAAAACAAAAGGAGGCTAATAGTTATACCTAAGGTTGTTTTCTTTCACCTTAGTCAGTGCACAGCAGACTATTATTTGATCATCAGAAGAAACTGCTTTTCTAAATAATCTCTTTATAAGGGTCACCTCTGCACACATTTGTTTTTGCTTCTCTAAATCTCAGGTCCTGGTTGGATACACCAGTCACAATGTGGCAGCTTATTGTAATCTCTTACCTGACGGGAACACTTTGTTTCACGTAAGGCTTTAAGGCTTCCATTCCAGTGCAGTAGCTGAAAGACTATCATCAGCTCCTGTGGAATGAAAATACATTAATTACTGATGGAAATCTTCAAAAACATCACCTTTGCTCTTTTAAACGGAATAAGATAGTGTAGATTTGGTATCTAAAAGTGATGCCATAAAGAAACAAAATTGACCCTAATCACATTAAAGGGTGTAATGCATTAATGAAAGGCATATGGCCATCTAGCTGAAAGCTATACAGTCCACAGAGAACAGAGAGAACAGGCGATAATCCTAGTATAGTGCACAACATTCCCACTCTCTATGGTACAGGTTCTAGGGCTAGATCCTAAGAGCTCGGCCTTTACTCACAGGATAGAGGGCACTTAGGGTCCCACAAGAAGCACCAGCTTCATGGAGGATCAGTCCCTTCATAGTCCCAACATGTGTGAACTATTGTTGAAACCACAGTAGAATACCTTTGTTCTTCTACACAGTGATTGCATTACGAGTCTAACTATTTACTATACACTGTGATACTACTATGGAAAGCACCACCCAAAACCAAATTTTGTTCATTGTTTAAAATTAACCTAACTTTCTCCCATGCACCAAAGTGGAGCAGTATTATATCACCACTAATTGACATTTATCAATAATCGGAAAGCTCTTTGAATTCAACAGGGTTACCCTCACATACATAACTTAGCAAGGATACATTTTCTGTTGTAGGCAAAAGAGGAACACAATGTCAAAGTTAATACTGGCGTCTAATAAACTTCCATTGTGGGACATCAATTTTTAAGCACATGCCTTTCCCCAATTAAATTATCATTGATTATCAGGACTTTTGTTTAGATAAAAATGAAATGGAAACTGTAAATTACCAGCTTTTTATAGTGAAACAAGAATAGATATTGCATCAGTAAAAAAATTGATTATTTAAAATTGGAGCTTGGCTTACCTAATTAACAGGGCAAAAGCTAAACTAAATGACTCTGTGTACATTTGAACTCATTTTGAGTTACTGTCTCAATATTTACTACATATGAGAAAAGTAGCCTATCTTTGCCTCCCACATTACATGCAGAGCATGTGGAGAATTTTACTTCTAAATACTGTTTCTTTTACAAAGCTAAATTAGATTAATTTTAAAAACTTTGTTTTGTAAACTTTGCCCTGATACATCAGGTCAGCAATTTTTTTAGACCTGTGCATTAGTGTGCACAATTTACTACTAATGTTATTGCCTCATTTTTACAGATGGAGAAAGTTAGCAGGCAGGTTAAATGACTTGCTAAAGGCCTCAGAGAGAGTTAGCTCCAGGGTGCATACGAAGGACTTCTGTAAAATCCGTACTAATGCCTCGAACATATTTAGGAAACATTCAGACCTGTTTATTGTGGGAGAAGACAAAGCACTTTTTATTGGCTTTGAACACACATTACTGGGGCCCTGGGCCTAGTAAATATTAGAGTTAGATTGATGGATGGAGATAAAGATGATGATCTCACTGAAAATCTTGCCTTAACTGGGAGTCCCACTTTACCTCAATGTCACAGGAGATGATGTACTGGAAATTAATACATACCAGAAATGTTATGGCCTGAACCTATCCAACACCTGACCCCTCCTGGGAAGGCCCATCTTTCCTAATGAGGAAAACCAAAAGGATTCGATGTATAGGCCAGGAAACCTAAACTAGAGCCTGATGAGTATCCCCACCCTTAAAAGAATTAAATTCAATAAAACAGGCAAAAGATGAGAGAGCGGGTGTTAAAAAAATTGTGACAGGACCTGCTAAAAGGGAAATGAAGGATCTTTGAAAGAGACATTGCAATTTAAATGTTAACCAAAACCACCCCAATATGCTGACTCGTGAATAATTAGAAAGGGACCTAATCAAGTCTCTATTACCAGATCCAAGAACCCCCCTGCCCGACAGAGGATGTAGTATGTGGCCTTTAACATGTAAACCAGTCTGGTGAGTAGTATCAACTCCTTGGAATTAAGAAAACTGCATCTAAAAGTGTGAGAAAAGCTAAAATGCAAAAAGAGGGGTTTTAAAAGTCTTGCAAAGAGATGTTTTTAAGGAAAAAGGACTATTTGTAAACACATGTTATAGCTAAAAGCATAGCATATGGTCCCACATGCATAACTGAAGAGAAATCTGTAAAAGATGTATAGTGATACTTTATTTATCTAAGTGATATTTTTTACACAATTGTTAAAGATTGATTTTATTTAAAGCGTTGTTAATAACCTTCTCTGAGTATTAAAAGAGAGGGAGAAAATGCAAATGGGAATCCCAAAAGACTGAGACATTAGAGGTTATGAATTCTTGTAGGTATTAGGTATTCACATTGTTGCAAAAGGTCTGCCAATAACTTTGAAAAGTCATTTCATCCGATCTGACCCTTCCTCAATTGTTAATCTTAATATATGGAAAATCATTCATTTCGTCGTCGTCTTCTTTTTTTTTTTTTTTAAATTTCAATTGGTATCCTTCACTTGCTCATTGACCAATCCAAATCTAAAGTTTACTATTGGCAAGGTACAGCTCAGCTCACTGCTTGGGCTTCTTGAAATATGTAGTTCAAAATTCACATCTCACAGTAATAGAGAGGTTGTGCCATCTCATTTGGCTAGTCATTTCCCTCTTCCACTAATTTGATTATTATTTTTACATTACTTATGTATTTGCTTGTCCCAGTTAGATAAATCTGAATGCTCACAGGCAGAGTGCATGAACTAGTCTCGATTCATAAACAGTTATTAAAAAAACCAAAAAAAGCCCTAAATTACAGTCAGTTGGTGATTCAGATACACATCATCTTCTTCCTAGTCTATTTTTCATTGGAAATAAATATTACATTAAATAATTTGAAAAATTTGTGGGGTCATTTTAAAAACCTCATCCCATAAACATGTTCTTTTCATATAGCTCTATATTTATTGAGACCTAGCTAAAGGAAACATGTTTATAGATGAGGTTTTTAAATACGTTTTGTGTATTTGGAAGGATATAAACAAACAGATCTGCCTGGAGATTGTATTAGCTCTCCATTATTTTAAATACTTGCAGGCATTACTCAAGGACAACATCTCTCAGACTAGACTATAACCTTCCAAAGATTAGCTGACAAAGTACAACAGATAATTACCATTCCTTTCAATCACCAGGCATTCAAATAGGAATATTTTTCCCTGTATACGCTACATTAGACAGTATTTAGCTATTCATGGTAAAATCAAATGTGACGTGCAGTGCTGGATTTCTGACTTCCCTGTACATACTAAAGCAGTAGAATACTTGCATTGTCTTTAGCACAGAATTTCTATATGAATGCATATATGCAAATAAAGAATATTACTGTCCATTGAAATGCAGAGGCCTTATCAATTTTTGGTTAGTTCCCAAGGTATAGTCTTCAATAATGCAATATAAGACAACTGCCACTTTTAATTAGGGATTAGAACAAAACTTAGTTTTAAAAAAAATCATCTGGATAATTGCTGTCAGCATTCACCGAATACTGAATATGAATACAGAACTACAGAGGATATGAACAGGGAAATCAGAAGATGCACACACCAAAGATCTGGATGGAAGGAGGATGGCAACAGAGGAGTAACGAGGAAGGAGGGTCTCTTCTATAATAGCCATGATCACACGATATTGCCATTTTATGATAATTGGCATTTGTTTTATGGCCTTTAGTCACTCAGATTTCAAATATCAGAGGGGTAGCTGTGTTAGTCTGAATCTGCAAAAGCGGTGAAGAGTCCTGTGGCACCTTATAGACTAACTGAAGTGTTGGAGCATAAGCTTTCGTGGGCAAAGACCCACTTCGTCAGACCCATGAAGTGGGTCTTTGCCCACGAAAGCTTATGCTCCAACACTTCAGTTAGTCTATAAGGTGCCACAGGACTCCTCGCCGCTTTTTCAGATTTCAAGTTTCATCTTAATTTAACTTTCCTCATTGTTGCCACGCTGTGCTGAGCCCTCAACTGAAATGCATCCACCGTACTTCTATTTGACAAACACTTATAAATGTAAAAAACAACTAGTCTAGTACCACCTTAAACACTAACAAAACATGTAGATGGGATCATGAGCTTTCGTGGGCAAAACGCACCAAAAGCTCATGATACCATCTACATGTTTTGTTCGTGTTTAAGGTGGTACTAGACTATTTGTTGTTTTTTAAATTTTTCCTGTTGCAAACTAAATCGGCTACTCCTCTGAAACTTATAAATGTGTTGTTTTTAAAAACATATATTCAAATATATATCCAACATATATTCAAACAGCAATCAATTAATCTGAAAAACTTATGAAGTGGTGAAGTTCTACTAATTAGTGCATGATGATTAACTATTCCATATGCAGTGGTACTTTGTAAGGTCTGGTTTAATGTGTCAAGTCCTGGGAGTGTCTACCCCGTCTTACTAATGTCAAGAGGAAGAAGTGAGCCTATTTTATATAACAGCCAATACACATAGGCCTTCAGTGTTTATCAACCTTACCTGATTATCTTTAACAAGGTGTGATGTACCTTGGTAACAACTGGATATCACAGATCTTGGATTCATGAGCTTGGATTCATGCATACAAGCTCAAAAGGCCTTTGAGGGAGGTCTATACAGCTCTTTCCTGCTTGGGGAGTTTTGTACTTCACTACTTCCACTTGCCTGCTTCATTCTACAGCTACTATAATTCTTCCTGATCAAAGCTCTTTTTTTCAGGTTCAGCTATTCTGTTTTACAGAAGACAAAGCACCTTCCTTTTTTGGGCATTATGAGCAAGACAAATTGAAGACATATAGCATTTCCATGAAAAAAGACCAATAACCAAGCCTGAGAAGATGTGGCTGCTAACCAGGGAAAGCAGAGAACAAGGCAACTGACCAGATGGACAGAGAGTCTGAGAGTTCCCTCTTGACATCAGCCAGCCTACCCTTCACATTGTCTTTAACTTTCAAAAGTGAATAAATCAAGAAGCACAATTTTATATCTATGTACCTGAAATTCTAACATAGTTTTCCCAATGTTTGACTCCAACATATAATGATAGGCCCCGATGCTTGTGCTTGGGTCATCAGCATCACTTAAAGTACCCTTGGGAAGGAAACAAGAGAGAAGGATTAATATTGGGATGTTTGGTTAGTTTTTGAAAATAAAAAAGTCCAGTATTGAAAACTTGAACCATCCATCATGCCCCTCCCTCCTTTCCTGTCCTGCTAAACAATTTGGAAGTAAAAATCAGTGTATCACAACTACATTGACATGATCCAACCCGCTCCAGCACCATGCGGGAATTCTGAAAGTACAGTGGCAGCTAGTATATTTTAGTTTATTTCTAACTAAATATTGATCTTTCTGACGGGAAATTTTGTGAATCCTTAGGAGATCTGCCAGTCTTCCTGGAGTGATACTGAATGAGACTCCAACTAACATATTATCATTGGGAATGTGGATACATGGAAAAAGAACTAACTAGAGATGGTTGAAACTCCAAAGGTTTGTGTTTAGATAAGCATTCAGAAGCTTAGGAGCTTGCGTGATGTGCTGAGCCATACCCACCCACAGACCTTATTGCCTTTTTGTAGTTCCAATCATCTAGTGACTTTAGGAGCCATTCCCAAACAAAACAGCCCTGATCTTGGGTAGAAATCCTGTGACTGGATAGCTTCTCCAATATTAGGTTTCCTTTTTTCACCCACCCAGGCAGTCCACTTCCCTCATACATCCTTGCTTGGCTCACTTGTTTCTTTCTCTATGACTGCACATTGACTTGATGTTTCAGGCTAGCTCAAGTTCATGTTGAGCCATCTCAGATCTTGCATAATAAAGAATTTAAAGGCCAGTGTACAGTTCCATGCAGAAGATACCATTCTTCAGACTTGTAGGAGGTCAAGTCTGCTGGCTGTTCTCACAAAGCTACAGGAGGAAGGAGCAGGTTAATCATCCAAAAATGTAAGATCAGAGAAAGACAGCAGTGTTTGGTCTGCTAGGACTGGAAGAGCACATGCACATGAATTTTACACAAAGTTCTCTGAAAGTTAACATCTGGATTAATTAATATGTTCAAGGACACCAAGAGTGAGCAAACTCTCCCACCTATTCTAAGAGAAGCTGTAATTTCAGTTATTCCTAAATCTGGGAAAGAAGATCTTGAGTCTAAGAAGAAATAATTTGGGATTTCCCGTATGTCCTCTAAAAGAGATGAAGATCATGTAGATACATGACCATATCAGAACTTTTTTCAATAAAGGTTTCTTTTAGATGTAAATTGTGGATGGAGCTACAGAGGCAGGTATGTAAAGGCCTGTTTACAATCCATTTTCTTTTCTTCTCCTTTTGCCCTCTGGTACTGATTGCCATGTCAAAGCAAGAATCTTTCCAGGAGCTGGAAGAAAGTATGAGAGAGGGAGAAGGACTCTGTTGTGAGTGGCTTCTCCTTATACACCACAATCAAGAGGAATATGGGAGGGCCCCTGCTTAATTAATTACAGAAAGGGAATTAAGCCCTGACCATTTTAGTTGTTAATGATCCAGAAGGGCAAGGAATATTTTGTATTTGAGTTTGTTGTAACTCAGAAGGTGGTTGGATTATGTGACCTGACCAGAAAGCCAAGCCAAGCCTACTCACAGAGGATGACTTTTAGCCTGCAGGGGCACGAGGTGCTGAAGAAAATGGCAGCACTGCTCCTGGAGATAAGAGGGTTCTCAGAGAAAAAAGTGCAATTCACCACACCCGCATCAAATTGCCCACTTTGCGCCCCCCCCCCCACTCCAATGAGGCAACCAGATGGCAAATTTCTACACTTCGCTATTGATATGCAACTTGAATTGGCTTCAATGGTCCCTCAGTGTCTTACTAAAACTTTGAGGTGGAGCTTGTGTTTTGATTGGAATGGACATTTTTGATAAGTAAAAAACAGTGGTTAACTCTCCAAATCAGAATTTATCTGAGTCAATGATAATTCAGATATGCAGCTCTTTATGGTAATGCCTATTGCCCTCAAAATGCTCATCACTGCTTCAGGTAAGAGATGCTATGAAACTACCTCCCATCCCCAGTCTCTTCCTGGCTGTGCAGGACTGCTGCCTAATCATCAGAACTCTTAGCTTTACCTATTTGAGATGATCCACCAAAAATTTCTGTTAAATTAGTCCAGTCTACCTGTAAGCATTTATGGATGACTTATCTCTGTTGTACCTATGTGTTCACAATTCATACTTTGAGTCCCATACGCTAACTCTGTGATACTAAGAGCATACTGATGTCCCTTTTGGGATATAAACCCTAATGAAGCAAATATTTTTTCAGTGGTCCTCTGGAGTAGCTAGGTAATGAAGTGGCTAAATTCCCCATCCATCTGAATTTGGGTTTTTTCTTCTTCTTTTTGGAAACTTAAAAAAGGAGCATCTGAGTGAACTACTTTGGATACATTCCCTTTCATAACCCAAGGTGTGCAGTGGCAGTTGTGCCGAGTTGAACAGATCCCTAACACAAGATAGTGCTTCTAAAACTTCCAGCAAATTTATAACTTTTGAATGCAGTAATATTAACACACTGCTGCTGAAATATTTATGCTGGCTTTTAAATATCCCTGAGGAAATACACTTTGCAGACTGCAGGATGAATGTCCTTTTACCTTCAAAATGTCCACAAAAAAGATAAATTACATTAAATTGAACCTCCCTTTAAATTTCATGTATAAATAAATCATGCTCCATTTTTTCAAACCTGCATGGATTTTTGTTGCTCCAAGTGTATGTGTTTCAAAATACTAGGAAAGAAAGCTCTCCCTTGAGCCTCAGACCAGATATAGCCCAAACCTCCTTACATTCCTCTATCAGTTCACCTAAGCATAGCAGTTCCCTTTCCCTTCTCCCTGAACATCCAGTAAAGGAGAAGGAGATTTTCAGCGGGCAGTGTGCCTCACTAAAAGCTGCTAACAGAGTTTCTAAACTATTTTAAATCTGGTCCACACTTATTATCAGAAGCTTCTTCTGAAGAGATGGGAGGAATTCAATGAACCTTTGTCAGTCCAGGACATAAGCCAATCAGTGACCTGCATTTTCATTTATAAAGATTTGCTACATCTCACATTGATTTTAACCACCTGGTACAATGCTGAACTAGAAATTGCTTCTTTTTTGTTTTGTTTTCTATTTAACCCCAGATTCTGCTTGGCCAATCTTTGCCATGACAGTAGTGGGGAAAAACCCCAGTCCCTAATAATTTATTTGTCAGTCGGAGGGCAAGTAGATCTGCCAAGTCAGAGTTATTGGGAGTGAGTTAGTTATTGGGAGTTTGTCCATACAAAGAGAAATTGTTCCTTAGAACTATTTAGAAAAAACTTACAATGGAATTATGGTTTCCCACTTATTTTTACTTATGTATGATAATTTAAGAAGAAAAGAAAGTTGATCTTTTCAAAGCAATGCAGAGGATTTGGTCCTATGTCTTCCACTAATTGAGAGAACAGTGAAAGACAGTCCTCAAACACTGTTTCAAAATATCTCAAAAAATCATTAGAACTATTAGGACCCACTCCTTGAAGGTGCTGGGAATAGTTAGCTTCCATTAACTCAATAATACGGTTGGGGTTACAGAAGCTTAGCTCATCTGTTACTTGTTACATAAATACATTGACACATTTTTGAGGTATAATTAAGTTTACATTTATATCAGGCTTATATAATTGCAACCCATCTATATTTATATCTGAATCATATCAATAGATAAACATAAAATAGAAACGTCACCCACTATTGAAATGCACCCATCTCTGGCTGGCGGAAATTGTACCTGAAATCAGTGCACAACACAAATATTCTCAATTTTTATACTTTGTTAGATAATTAAAAATGAAACTGAAAAAAACCCCCAATTTCCCCTCACACTGAGGGTCTGATCCTCCGTTGCCATTCATCAGCACTGCTCTATTGATGCACAGTGGCAGAGCTCCAGTGGAATCTCCTAAACATCACTCTCCTAGTTCTTAGAGTATGAACTCTCTAGGGCGGCAACCATCCCCCAATGTATGTGCAGTGCTTAGCTGGAGTGGGCTCTGACCTTGACTGGGGCCCCACAGAAGTACAATAGAATAAATCTTAATAATAATCTGGAAAGAAATTTAGTCTTTGGTTATCAGAATGTGTTCTTGTTTTTAAACTTTAACAGTAGAGGGTTGATCTTTGCTGGGCCTTCCCCACAACTGACAACAAGTGTAAATGTTGGGGCTCAGTTCTCTCTACTGTGATTGATTCAAGTTTGGTATTTAATGACGAAACTCATTTCCCCACCAGTGTCATGGTAAGGTTAAGGAATAAACATAGAGATGCATTTAAATAAATTAATGATTTAGACTAACTTTCTGCACTGTTAGCCCAGGGGTTTTTGCTGCTTTTACTCATATGCTGTAATTAATTACATAAATGTATATATTGTCTTTGAAAATGGCAGAATTTGACTCCAGAAACTTTTCAAATCATCTTACAGAGCCAGAATCAGCTCTTTGTTACATCAGTGTAAACCAAGAGCATCTCAATGAAGTCTGTAGAGAGAGCTATGTTGGATTTATACCGAAATACCCAAGAGCTGAAACTGGCTCTGTAAGACGATGATTCACACAGGTCAGAGACAAACCCAAATATGACAAAAGGAACATGTTAGAGTTTCTAGCTTTCCATTATCTGTAACTTATATGCTTGATTCTATCTTATATTTCAGGATTTCCTGAAATATGTCTAAGTGGCCTAGCATAGTGCAGGATACACCACTCAACATAATGGCCAAGGCTGTGGTAAAACATCTTATAGGAGCCACATTATCTAATGTTGATCCCATTTAATCATATGAGAAAAAGAATAGAGATCAATTTCACATACATTTAGAAACTCTTTTTTGGGGGGGAGGAGAGGCTATATTTTGTAATTCAGGCTAAAATTAATTTTTCGTTTGGAAATTTGGGGAGATTAAAATAACTTTTATAAAAAATCTTGGGGGAAAACATTCAGAAGTCAATAAATGGTACTTTGTCCAGACAAACAGATAAGAAAATGAAGACGACTGCCAGTGTGAACAAAAGTATTTGCGTCATCACTTTACATACCCATCCCATCTGTATGGGATCCTCTGTTCAGGATCTGTTCAGATCTGAATAACACTTTCATATGCTACATCAGAATATCTTTGGGGAAATCGGTACATTACTAGTTGTCCATTGATGATAGTGAGAGTAACGCTAGTGATTCCTTTCAGGTCATAGTAGCAGTGTCCGCAGCCTGGCTAACAGGCATTACTGACAGTGTAAATCTCTGGCCTTCTGACTAGATAGTGAGACACCACCATTAGAATTACCTCTAAAACAAGAGTTTCCAAGAGATTACATAAGCAAATTAAACTCCCTGAGTTTGATAGCCTGCAACTGATTTTTAAGGGCCTGTCAGGATAGCTGACAACTCAAGAAACAGTTTGGTACTTACACTGGTTGAGGAAACAGCTTCTCGAACACTTTCCATAATGAATTCCTTTGTGATCTTGCGACAGGGCAATTCATTGAACAGAGAGTTGATCAGAGCCACTTTTGCAGCATCTCGTCTTGCCTCTGCTCTGCTTAAGCAGCACTGAAATTATTCATAAATACAGAGGGAGTTACAGACCATAGGAAAACTACTCAGGTTCATGGTGGGG
Source organism: Pelochelys cantorii (assembly GCA_032595735.1). Taxonomy (NCBI): domain Eukaryota; kingdom Metazoa; phylum Chordata; order Testudines; family Trionychidae; genus Pelochelys; species Pelochelys cantorii. The sequence goes on from CM064330.1 coordinate 61,918,683, forward strand.
CTGTTTTTGTATGTCTTACTACAACAGAGAGCCCTTTTGAATTCCAGATGAAAACTGTATTTCCACACAAACATTGGCCAATGTGCTTCTGTCAATAAAGCTGATTGGCTTCTCATACAAATATATTTTTCATTGAAAAATTGCCTTTTATCCACAATGAAACTCTTCTCAAAACTGTCATTATTTACAATTTCTAATTTTTGCAAAATTGTGATATTTTTACTCAATTTTTATACAATTTTTTGAAATCCATCCTTTTTTTCCCATTGACTGCAAATTCCATTTCCACTGAAAACCAAGTTTCTGGTAAAGAATTTTTTTTTAATTAAAAAATAAAAACATGGGTAAAATAAGAAATTCATGAAAAATGGGCCAACTTAAAGAAAGAAATGGGAAAAGACTTTGAATTTCTTGGTAAAATTGTTTTTCCATTTTTTTAAAACCAACCCACCTAATCAGTATTATTTAAAGATGTGATTTTCAAGAGAGCTTGAGAACATGGCTCCCAGTTTCCATTGACTTTCCCTTCATTGAGGTACCTTTAAAACTTCAAGCTCATGTTAATTTCCTCTGTTCAAATCATACTGTGAGAAAACCTTATTAGCACTTTCAAGCACCATGCATTCTATCCCACCAAAATGTAAATAGAAACTAACAGAGAAGGGACCTCTTCAGTTTATTCATTTATCACATACTGAGAGTTCTGCTGAAGAACATCTCATATTGGCAACCTGACTAGAATGTGATATTTTTCAGCTAGACTGTTAGTAATTAGCTGTCAGCAATTAGACATCTCAATTTTTTACTCTGCATATAACCCATTGACTATTTTTGGTGGATACCCAATTACAGTGACACACACTTAAATGATTCTTCCCTCAGCTTTTCTGATAATGAATTTCTTAAACCGATACAAAGCCTGCTGAAGTCAGCTGGAGTCTTTCCATTGACTTTAATTGGCTGTTGAAACCCTTAGTATAGATGTGAGAGTGCAGATGTGCTGTTTTACCAGTGGGATGTCTGGCAACTCTGAACGTGATTATTACTGTCCTCTCTATAAGCAATGAAAATGCAGGTATAGTCACCAAACACTGGCCATTGGTGATTAAGATGTTTCAAAAGCTTATCTTTTAAATTGATTAAATTTAATGTTTAGATTCAAAGAAAGCCATTTTGGTTTCTTTTTACAAAAATTCCTTTGTTAGCACGCAGGTTTAAAGAATGGGTTTTCTAAAGGGAAAATCATTTAAATTTCCCTTTTATAGTTTGATTTTTTTACTCACTAATTTTGATATTTTGAACATGCCTCATGTAGCCTAAGCCCACAGCTACTCCTGGTATGTAAAATACTTGATCCTTCTGTGAGCAATTCCACACACCTTTTATATCCATTTAGCGCTGCCTTGGATCAATACATTTTACCAAGCTGTTTTTCCTGTATTAATTTTAAAACATTCTCCTGTAGGTTGCATGTAATACCTCTGCTGTCATATCCTGAGAGCAAAACTCAGACTTGTATGTTTTTAATAATAAATTTTCTAATAAAAACCAATCCAAATAATTTAGATTTAAACCATCTTTGTGAAGATGAAACTCAGTGAAAATGACAGATAAAAGAAACTATTAGTTTTTAAGTAAAGCCAGTAAAGCAGCAGATCAAAGAAGTTGCATACATTTATAAGCAAATGGTAAGCCTTTGGAGATCAAGAGATTTACAAATCTGGAAGAGAAGAGCAATCCTTAACATGTTCTAAGTGTAACAGGAGATATATAGACTTAACTGAAATAGACTTTAATTTTAAACTGTGACATATGACTTTCCCACTGCATTTTTTCTTTGATTTAAATGTTTTCAGTCACAGGAGAATGAAACTGATTAGAACTCATTTGAGCTGGCGACTAAAAGGGCAAAATTTTAAATTAGTTTCTCAGAGGGCAAAGGTTTTCAGCATGGGCTGACTCAACTGGTACAAAGAAGTCTTGAATTATCCAGGGCTTAAGTTATAGTGGAGCACTGAATATTAATACAAAAGGGTGAAATCCCTTACGACTAGGACCATCAGAGAGCTCAGTCTTTATACCCCATGGCAGTGGATGGGGGTAGGGAAGAGAGATGGTGGGAGGTCTGCAGTGATGTAACTTTTACACATATTCAAAGGTAGTTACCAGCAGTTATGTCAGCTTTGAATGAGATGTCTTAAACAATGTAGCTCTCTTGTACGTTCCACTCATTGCAGTTCCTATCTCACCTCACCCCCACCAGCCATAGCCCCCTATATTCCCCCTCACCCTGAACATCCTAGTCCCCCATCCTACTCCCACAAAGCCCATCCCACAGCCACCCACCCAGGTTGCAACTTAACTCATTCAAGTTTGGCTTGGCTGTCCATCCCATATGGGCCAAATCTGCATGGCTGCAATGTAAATCCAGTTAGAGATGGAGGCCCTGTTCAAGTGCACATTGCTTCATCTGAACCTGGAAAGCAGCTTGGGAAAAAAAATTGCAATGTGGTCCAAAAGTCAACAAATTTGGGTTCTGTGGGATCACCAGGGGCAAGAGAGTAAGTATGAGATCTGAGAGGAGGACTAACCTATCCCTCAGCAAACATGTGCTTAAGCATCCTTGGTTGAGCTCAAGTACCAGAGTAAAACATGAGGAGAGAAACAATCTCTAAATCACAAAAGGCCCAGAACATAAAGGGCTTCATACATCAGAATCAATACCATTCATCATACTTGGAAGTAAATGATGAGACAAGTAGTAATTGTCATTGGAGCACATATGTAATGTGTTTCCCTCCCAAAACACAGCTAAGTAGGCAAGCAGCTGCTTTCTGTTCTAGCTAAGCTTCCAAGAGGTTTTCAAATGTCTCCCAAAAGTTAAATACAATACAATATAATCAATTTAATCAAATAAAATCTGGATATGACAGGGACAACTTTGCCAAGGTTTGCATCTCATAGGAAACACAGCAATTTTCTTGCCAAGTGCAGATGAGGAAAGAACTCTTTTCAGGGCTGATGTGGCTATTTGCCAAATCCCCTCCTTCCTAGCCTGCAAACCTGTGGAATAAAAGGTAGGAAAATAAGTGAATGGATATTTTCTGTAGCTATTGTTTCACATTCCTTCTGTCATACCAAATTTCAGCCAGTTAGCTCTTCCCTTAACTTCAATGCTTAACAAGCCCCAGGGGGAAAGTAATTTGAGGTCTGATGAAATGGAGATAGCGTCATTCACCTTCTAAAGATGCCATAGCACTAATATCACCATGGTAGTGCCTAGCTATGAACAGGAATAGAATCCTATATATTGAGAGGAGCAATTGTCCAGCCACTCCCACAGAAAAGAATGGAGACATCGAAGAGCAACTTTATGCTGTATAGGTTGTTAGTTACTGGCATAATTAGAGGGCTTTAGTTTTAAGGGCTGAACTCAATACCATTCACAACCACTGCAGATGTACATGGAGAGGAGAAGCTCATTGAGCAACTCCCCTGAAACAGTCAAACTGCAGTTCCTTTAAATAGTTTAGGAAACAGTTTTTCAGCTGCAGACCTTTCAGAGGAATTTCACTGACACTTGGGCTGTGTCTAGACTGGCAAGTTTTTCCACAAAAGCAGCTGCTTTTGCGGAAAAACTTGCCAGCTGTCTACACTAGCCACTTGAATTTGCGCAAGAACACTGACGATCTAATGTATGATCGTCAGTGTTCTTGCGCAAATACAATGACTCTCCCGTTCGGGGAAAAAGCCTTCTTGCGCAAATGCTTTTGCGCAAGAGGGCCAGTGTAGACAGCTGAGAACAGTTTTGTGCAAAAAAGCCCCAATGGCGAAAATGGCGATTGGGGCTTTCTTGCGCAAAACCGCGTCTAGAGTGGCACGGACGCTTTTCCGCAAAAAGTGCTTTTGCGCAAAAGCGTCCGTGCCAATCTAGACGCTCTTTTCCGCAAATGCTTTTAACGGAAAAACTTTTCCGTTAAAAGCATTTGCGGAAAATCTTGCCAGTCTAGACGCAGCCTTGTTGTCTGAACGCCCCCCCATAAATACTATAGGTCACTTCAGTGCTACTTTTGCAACCATGTGGTTAATTTCACAAAAGACATGAGACACAAACACAGTAGCTGAAAAATACTACTGTATTGTTCTTCAATGTATAAAGTAAAAGTATCTTTCCTCCCCTACACTGAATAGGGTTTGCTTACTTGATTTATTGTTACAGCTAATTTTTTTACCTTTCTCTTATGAAATGCTCAACCAAAATTGAGCCAAGTCCATGTGCCAGAAACTTTTCACACAGGTCTAGAAGAAAGACCAGAACTTTCACTATTACACATTCAGCAGCCTATTTGAAAAAAAATCCTAGAAAAGCTTGTAACCTCGGAAGGTGAATGGAGCTGGGTTGGATGCCTGTTCAATGCATGGCTCCTTCTACACTTTACTCCCTTGCTCCCTATTCCTCTGTTTTGAGGCCAAGCTCCTTCTATTTTACTTCACTTAATAGAAGAAAAAAAAAAGCCAAAGGTGTTTTTTTTAAAGGAGGTAGGACAACAAGTGTCAGTGAAATTTCTCTGAAAGTTCTGCAGCTGAAAAATTGTTTCCTAAATTATTTAAAGGGCCTGCAGTTAAAATAGTCAACATCTTCTGATTCATTGGACTGGTCTTTAAAAATTGCCAATTAGTTTGAATCTGACTCTCACATGTATCTGACCTCTCAAAGCTTCATATATATCTGTTCAGGGAGTCCCACCACTTAAAATCCCCTGTAAAATTAACATTACATTATACAGAATTGTAAAAGTTTGATTAAAAGGCTAGCTTTGATATTTTAATGTCTCCAGATAAACATACCTGATATTAAAATAGCCTCATTAGAAATGGACAACACTTTGAAACACTCAATAAAAACTAAAACTTCTATACTTGGCAAGGAAGGAATATAGAATATTTAAAATAGGTATTATTTTGTAACTAAAAAAACCTCAGTGATATTCAGGCAAGTCCATCAACCATATGTCATTTACACAGAAAAATTGTCCTTTACTTAACTTCTCTCTTGGGAATAACTTATTTTTATAAACCCAATGCATTGTGAGACAGCAGTATCTTAATTCACTGGACACTGAGACTCATCACCTGATGTACATAAACATGTGGTTTTCATCTCCATCTTCATTGTAGCCTTAAGTAACTTCCCAAAACCACATACCTGGCTGTTAAAGGCACACAATTTCCCCATAAGCCTCTGCCTTTTTCCATCCTGAGATATTTTTGCCTGTCTTTACTTTAATCCCCAGATTTTATAGTCAAACTGGACTGGAGATTAAAGCCCATTAATATGAATTGCCTCACAGGACTTGGACTCCATCTTTCTGAGTTTGTCCCACTGTTGGAAGGATAATGTTCTTCACCTCACCTCACCTCAAAACCAAAAATCTAATTTCCAGCCACTTTCACTCACTGCATAGAATTTCAGTGATGTGCTGCCAACAATCTAACAAGAGGAGCCCTCAAAAACATTCTGACTGTCTGTAATACATGTGATTTTCCTAAGTAAAAGTCTCTTCCTTTCAAACATACAAAATTCCATCAAATGCTATACTTCCCCCCAGGTCTACCAAACCAATACTTTCCCACCCCTCCACAATGTAACACTTCTGTTCTTCCCTAGTCCATTAATATTTTCTCTCCAACTCTCAACTCATGAGCTACGTCTAGACTGGCATGATTTTGCTCAAATACTTTTCACGGAAAAGTTTTTCCGTGAAAAGTATTTGCGCAAAAGCGCGTCTAGATTGGCACGGATGCTTTTGCGCAAAAGCGCTTTTGCGCAAAAGCATCCCTGGCCAATCTAGACGCGGTTTTGCGCAAGAAAGCCCCGATCACCATTTTAGCCATCAGGGCTTTTTTACGCAAAACAAATCTGAGCTGTCTACACTGGCCCTTTTGCGCAAAAGCTTTTGCGCAAAAGGACTTTTGCCCGAACGGGAGCGTCAAAGTATTTGCGCAAGAAGCACTGATTTCTTACATTAAAACGTCAGTGCTCTTGCGCAAAGTCAAGTGGCCAGTGTAGACAGCTGGCAAGTTTTTGCGCAAAAAACTACCCGCCACCACCATGAAGAGGCTATGCTAGGTGACATTCCCCACCTGGCAAGGGTTCCTTTGTTGTAACCATAGTCAAGGCAGGAAAGCAGAAGGCTCTGTGTGGCGCTGCCACTTTGAAGTACTCCCTCTCCCCACCGCTGCTATCTGATAGAGGCAGCAAGGGGGAGGGAAATCGACTAGTTGACTGGACTATCCGATAAGCATTTGCTTATCGGATAGTCAACTAGTCCTTAACATCTTTAGTCTCCACTGGGAGTGCACGTATCACCAGGGTACAGAGTTGTAAGGAGGGTCTGAATCAATGCTTCCATTGCAGCCAGTTGGAATGGGAAAGGAATCCTGGGTGTGGTTATGTAAATACACTTCATTCAGCTTGCTTAGGCCTGTTTGATAATCAGCTGTTAGATGGTGTTTTGCCCATCTTGGTTTGTGACCGACCCTCCCCCCCCCCCCCCAACAGCCATGTTAACAGTAAATGCAGGAATTGTAAGATATGATCACCAATGCTTGCAGTAATTGTGGGAATACACAATGCAGAAAAGTCAGACTGTTTTTAGCTCAGTTAAAAGGAGAGACACTGTCAGCGTAAATACACTTGGATGGAGAGACGCCGCTCTTTCAGAGCCCTGTGGGGAGGGACCAGTAGGCTGTAAGCCTGGTCCAATCTGTTTCTCCCCACTGTTTTAAAGAGAGAGGGGAGGAAAGCAATACAGATTTACCTTTTCTTAGCGCATTTGGTTTTTACCAAAATAAAATGAGCAATTTTAATTCAACGTTTTATACCGCTGCTATTGTCAAAACACACTTTTATATTTTCATAATACACATTCTGGTAATAAACAATACATGTGCTTGTATATTCTGGTGATAAACAAAATAGAAAAACCAGTTAGCACATACATTGTCACTTTAAAATCTGCTCAAGCTTTTACCCTTTCCTCCCCTACAAGCTAAAAATTCATTCATCAAAATCACACAATTAATTCATTATTGTTTCTTGTTATGATGAAAGCTAAGCTTGAATTGCAACTTTTTTCAATGTGTTTCTAAAGTTAAAATATTCAGCCAAGTTCCCCTGGGAATTAAAAGCAGAAACATCTGCTTGATGACTAAGTTCAGCAAAAGGGGAGCTAGAAACTGATTAGCTGGGCCTTATGTTGGCTCCCTTTTGGTAAATGAAATTACTTCACAGTTTTCATGCTTGGTCATGGTATGCAGTTATTGGTATTAAAGGCCCAGAAAAGAAATGGCATAAAGAAAATCCTTCAAACAGATCCTTCCTACTATGTATTAGACAATAGGATTTAAAATAAATGCAAGAGAAATTTTTCAGTGTCAAAACTGTATCACATCATGTATACTTTCATATGCTGAGCAAAGATTCAGAACAGATCACTGTTTAAAACTAAACTGTAACTTAGTTTGAATAGAGACTAATTTATTTAGACTGTGGTGCCTAGCACTTCTTGGGGATGCTGTAAAATAATAAAAATCAGGAATTTAGTAAGCTTAAAGAAGTCTTCAGATTGAAATCATGGATATCTGAAGAGTATGATACTAGTAGTTCATTCTTAAACCTTTTTGGTGGAATGTAAATGTTTTTCTCTGATGAGCCATTTGCAATTAGACCCATCTGCTCATTCCTAATACCTTTCCTTAAAGGATGAATGGAACCAATCTCCTTGTGGGACTGCTTAAAGAGAGGAGAGGGATTACCCAGCATATCCTGCCCAATATTCCTTCTCTCACATTCCATCACTGCAGTTAGTTGGCATTAAAGGAGGTATTTGTGACTGACTATAGAAGTATTGCTGGCATATAATGGATGTTACCTGCATAGTCACTGCATTAAAATGACATAGTCAAATGCTTTGTAATTGACAAAAGAGATATATGATTATGTGAAGAGCATTCTAGAAATGGATATTTGTGCATTTGTAGGACTAGTGTTGGAAAAGTATGTTGAAATATTATATAGCAATGAGGGCATATAAGGTACATCATCAGAATTTACAAAAGATGTATGGCAAATTTTCCAGAATATACTTGCTCAATTTTCCTCTCTCATGTCATTTTTTGAAAAGCCGAGTGGATAAAACCGACCAACTTTAACAGTCAGATTTCATGACAAGTTTTCAAAACATCTTAAATTCAGGAAATTCTAGGTTGTTTGAAGCAAGAATGTTAATAATGCTCTGGAGAACTTCATAATATGATGTTATAAACATAAGGAAAATGACCCAAAATGATAAGAAACACAAAGAGAAAAATCAAATAGAAATCCCAAAAGAAGAATCTTGATCTTTATTTAAAAAAATCTTTTCCCCAAGTGAAGTATTCTGGATTAAAATTAGACCATGTATTTTTTCATCTGATGGTTAAAGGTTTGTTTTTGATTCTGAAGTACACAGCACAAAAATATGCAGTACTTGAGATGATGGAAAACACCGTGTGCTCTCTTAAACATCTCTTAGTACACTTCAGTGTCCTGCTAGAGTTTTCAGATGCTCTAATCAGACAAATTATGCGCTCATCTGAAGAAGTGGGTTTTGTCCACGAAAGCTCACGATACATACTTTTTGTTAGTTTCTAAGGTGCCACAGAACTACTTTTTTTTTCACACAAATTATGACATGATAACTCTCCCAACCCTTTATGATGGAAAAACAGCACAGAAATAGAACAAGATAAAGAATGTAGAGCTCTGTGTACTATCAAAGAATGAGGGCTCTCTCCTAAACTGGAGCAAATCAGCATAATTCCATCAGACTGTGAGATCAGATCCTAAGGGTACATCTACACTGTGGGCTAAAGTCGAGTTAAAATACACAACTTCAGCTACGTTAACTGTGTAGCTGAAGTCAAAGTAGCTTAATTTGGCATTTGGAGCTGTCCACACAGCAGGAAGTTGAAAGAAGAACACTTTTCCTTCAACTTCCCTTACTCCTCATGAAATGAGGGTTACAGAAGTCAGAGTAAGAAGACTGTTATTTCAAAATTATTGCAAAATAATGGGCTTGCTGTGCAGATGCACACTCTGTTATTTTGAAATAACATGAGTTATTTCGAAATAAGCGTGCAGTGTAGGCATAGCCTGACTTTGCTGGAGCTATGTGATTTATACTAGATGAGGACCTGGCCTAGAAAGTTTAAAATTAAAAACAAATGTTGTCCCATCACTTTCAGAGGATCTTCCTTCCCGCCCTGCCCTGAAAAACTGTTCCAGACAGCCAATAAAGCAACATTTGCTGTCTCCGAACTTTCATTTAGATCCATTATCTACTTAGTAGAAAGCCTAAAGCTAAAATAATCTGAAAGTCTTGGCATGCTGTTCAGGTTAGTTTAAAATGCTTTAATTAATAGCTGCTTAAAATCCCAGATCCTTAGTAGATTATATGTAGTCATTAACAATTACAAGTAAATTAGCAGTATTTGAAAGTTATTTTTTCCTTTATCTGCTGGCACTTTTATCTATTGTATTGGGACTGCTGAGGAGGCTGTTGATAGTGGATGTTGCTTTTCAGTTTAAGATGCCTTCAAATGTTTCGTCTACTTTGTAGACGAAAGAACTTGTCTGAGGAGAAGAGCTATTTTGTTTTGTCACCTCTTTTTTTCCATGGTGAATGTTTGCTGGATTTTGAAATTGATTCTGGATCAGGACAACCACAACTTCCAGTACAGAAATCATTCCCATTCCCCCAAAATACAATGATGAGTGGTATATATCATAATCCTAATGCATATCCTAGCAGCCAGCCCCAGATTTTTCAAGGTATCACAGCTCTTTTTTCCCCTTTACAAAACAGACTACTAGAATTTGATTCATCTTGCGCAGAGAGGCAACCAGCTTTTTCTTTAAGGTAGAATTACTATTCCATCCTCTGGGGCTATCACCACAGTAGGATAAGTGTAGCTTCAGAGGGATGCACTCTAGGCTAGGGCTTCTTAAACTTTGGTAGGGGAAAAAAAAGCCAGGCACAAATATTGTCATGCAAAAATGTAGGAAATTCTATGAAAACAGCTCTTACTCTACATCAGTGACATGAACACATGGATAAATACAAGTCAAAATGACAAAGCAAAAGAAGTAAAAGCTTGACATTATTAGTCAGAACAAACTTTGAGCCTGATCACAAACTCCTTATTCAAACTAAATTATTCAGACTCCTTATTCAGTCCCTATTTGACTTCAGTAAGAGCTCTGGGTTTATTTTACATCAGGAAGGAGGGTTAGGGAGGGATAAGTGGAAGGACGTGAGGGAGGAATGAGGCACAAGCCCCCAGTGGGGCAGACCAGGGAGGTTCTTAGTGCTCCTCAGGGTGGAAGCTCTCCCGCAGGGCCGCCTGGATACTGACAGCCCCCCGATGGACCTCCCGGATGGCAGCCTGCAGAAAGTGCAGCCAGGCTTGCAGCAACGCATCCAAGAGAAGCACCAGAGTGCCCGGGGCAGCTCTGGCTCCATGTTGCAGAGTGCTGTGGTGTCCCAAGTGAGGGCAACCAGAGCATGCAGAGACAAAATGCTTTGCTGTCCCTCAGTGAGATAGGCAAGCAAGCAGGGAAAGCTGAGAACTGGCTGTCCGGGGGGGGCGGGGGGTCCCTTTAAGCATAGGTCTCAGATAGCCTCAGGCAGCAGCCACACAAAGTAAATCCTGACCTGATTCCCTGCCGGACCTGGTTCCGGCCAGCCTTAAATGCAATTCAGCATCCACTCAGTGTGGACGCGCTATTTTGAAATAGCAAAGCGCTATTTCAAAATGCATTTTGTGTGTAGATGCGTTATTTCGAAATAAGCTATTTCGAATTAACTATTTTGAAATAGCTTATTTCGAAATAACGCTGTAGTGTAGACATACCCTTAATGTCCAAAAAAATTCAGAAACTCCTAGGGCTGAGCCCTAAATAATTAAATTTGAGGAACTATACAAAGAACCCAGGAGTTAAAATTATATATCAAATATGTATTACTAATATTTTAGACAGTTAAAATAAAAAGCTAAAGATTGAAAGTCATTTTCATTATTCATGTTGTCTACTAGAAGTGAACAAGGGATAGAATTTTGTTATACATAATTTCAGAAATGTTTGTAGTTTTTTAAATTGCCTGTTTTTCTGTTTTTTTTAACTTACTATTTTTTCTTTTTTTCAACTTAATAGATTTTTGCTCATAACTAAATTTTAATATGTATACTTATATAGCTAGATACAATATTTTTCTTGAATTTGAAAGTGCTCATACTTTTTTTCCTAATCAAAATGTAGCTTTCACTGTCCCTCCATATTTAATCTGTTTTTATCTTAAATTCAAGTCAGTTCTCTTGTTCAATTTATGCCTTTCACTCCATGTTTACAAATGGATCTGTTTCTAGTTAGCTTTGTTTTGTGGATCTCATGCATTGGCACTGCACTGATGTGTTGGATTGCACAGACTGCAGAGGAATCTTTATAATAAAAGTATATTTTTTACTGAATTAAGAAAAAAAAGAAAACATGGATAGCATTTTCTAAAGATAATGGGAAAAAAAACTCCCAACCAAACAAAAAATTTGGTATTAATACTACTGTCAAAGGTATTTGACTTTGGGTACTTTTATTCACTAAACCCCCTTGGTTACAGACATTCTTTTAAGATATGTGATTAGAACAGTAAATCATGCCATGATCAGTTAATTCACACCATTGCCCATTATTTTTGTTGAAGCACTTCATGTCCCTTAAGATTCACAGAAATTAAGTCTGGCACATAGAAATTAAGTGTGAATATATTGTGTTCTGAAAATACGTAATTATTTATATTTCTTTAAACTTCTTACCTGAAAGTTGCCAAAACAGCTTCCTCCAGGTAGGGTGACATAACTGACAAAAGGAGGACCAGGTGAGTTCAATGATTCATACACCACTGTGCCTTCACTAGGAAATACAGCTCTCTGCTTCTGTTTGTTCTCCCAGAATTCCTGCAGCATTGCTACAACATTCACTACAAAGACAGAGAAGTGATGAATATTGTGTGCAGTGTAGACATTTTACATTTAACTTCATTTGCCAGCTTTAAACATAAAAAATGATAAAGTACAAATTGAAAATCACTGCAGTACTTCTGCACTACAACGGTTTCAATTTCAGGGATGGGGTTTTCAAAGTTTCCTATGAAGTCTTAGATACTCAATTCTCATTTAAAGTGAATAAAACTTGGGTGCCTAACTCCTTTGAAAACCCTGGCCACAAAGATACTATAAAGCTGCTATTTTCTGGCAACTACCATTTTTTACAATCTGTGAAAAATTTGATCAATTCCTATTTTAGACCATGCCCTGCTCAAACAACATGCCAGTCAAGAACATGCCATGTCAAGAACAGACTTATTGGAGGGTTATTGTAAAAACACAGGATGTTATCCATTTCCTATGATTGCCTGCCTGAATGGCCATAACAGGGAAAGCAATGAGAATATAGAAATGAGAGGAAAAAAAGGAGTACGTTCTCACACATTGGACCTCCAGAATGATATGAACAAAAGGAATCCCTTTTGCATAATTAATGGAATAAGAAACAGATGGTTATCACAACATGCGATTGTGCTTTGACATAAAGTGCATCAGAGTGAAACTCAAACCACAGAAACTGACTTCTACTTCTTTAAACTTCAGCTCTATTTCTCCCTCGCCCTTGAGACTGCTAGAATTTATGAACTGCTTACTTAGTGATCGATGCTACCTGCTGTTGATCTCTGATATTCATCACAACGATCCAGAAGAATCAAGTGACTAGATGAAATTGGTGAAATATCAGCTAGGGTAATTATCCTCTTAATTCCAACTTATTTCAACTTTGAGTGATGAGGAGTTTGTGCAAATATCAAATCTTTAGAACAGATAAGTGCCGGCAGAACAGACCACAGAACCTAAGGCAGCCTAGATCAAGGAAAACATCTAGGATCTGCTGTGTTAAGAACTTCTCCCTGATCCAGAGTGCAATATATCTTTTACATCACAAATTGCTTCACTCTCTCTCTCACATTCACGTTTGGTAACGGATTCAGTTTAAAAGCCATTAAGTGAAAGTTGATATCTAGGAATAAACTTCATGCATGTTAAATGTAAAACTTCTAAGCTTTGAGCTTTATGGTTCAATAGAAGGAAAGTGCCACATTTATTGGAGAAATTGTATTGATATTAAATCTTTATTGAGAAGGTCATGTTTAGGTTGAAAATAAATGAGCTTTAAATAGAGCACCAGAATAAAAACAAATGACAACAAGAATGACAAGGCTTATGACATCCCTATAAGGAAATTGTGTCCTGGCTTCTCTTGAGAGAAATTGGCATTTAACTGTTACACGTTTTAGTTTTGTTTTAAGAAAAATCAAATGTCTATGCAACGGATCCAATACCAATAACATGAATACCACCCACAGACCTTCTTTAGGCCCTGATATATTTGTGTCATAAAAAGTTAATTTAAGAAAACATCAACTGATATCAGCCTAGTCTGCAGGCCAACTATTCTATAGCATTTCAGATCAGAGCTGTAGCTGCCTCCTCGTCAGAAACAATTTAATATTTTAGGCTGGCATTTTCAAAGGAGCATAAGTGAGTTTGGTGTTTAACTCCTACAAAATTTAGACTAAATGATGATGATCCAGATTACCAACACTATCTCTTCAAAATGTTGAGTGCCCATAGTAAGGCTAGCCTTCTAAATCAGTTTTGTATTTCCTTTTTTGAATCTTTCATATCTTTTGTCAGTGTCATAGCAAGGTTGTGACAGTTCATTTTTTTATTTTCTTCTGCTATTACTAGTTCAGGATTTGGACAGCCTATGAATACTTCTTGGTTGAAACTTTTCACTGCATTTTGTGATATCTTCAGCTGTTTTAAGAATTTATCTACACAATTTTCTCCCTAAGCACCGGAGATTCTTCTTTGTCACAGTAAAGGACAAAGAAAATAAGGCAGAGTTTGCTTGTTGATGTTTTGAAACTTAACTCTGGCTGTCACTTTTTTCTCCCATCCAAATAAATATTTTGATGGGGACATCTAACCATGAGAATGTGTTATAGCCTATCAGGACAAAGACATAGAAAAAGGCAATATATAACTACTTAGTAGTAATATTTTGTCAGCATCCACAAGCTGTTCAACACTATTCAGACACATAGGAAGACTAAATTTGCCATACCAAAGAGTTTACAATCCAAGAAAATGTAGGTTTTGTGCACACACAAAATAGTACCAATTTAACTCAAGTTGTCATTTGATTCCTGATGTAGTTAAAGCAGTATGACTTTGTGTGCAGACGGTCTCAGAGTATGTCTAGACTGCGGCGCTATTTTGGGATACCAGAAGTATCCTGAAATAGCAACGCCGCCTCTTTAAACGCACTATTCCAGTATCCTATGTAGCCCTTGTTGCACGAGGGTTAAGGGATTTGTTGGAATAGTGCCTTATTTTCAAATCTGGCACTGTCTACACAGCGCCAAATTTCAAAATAAGCTCTTTCGACCTAATGCCGTAATAAGTGGGAGAGGTCTAGGTTGGATATTAGGAAAAACTCTTTCACTAGGAGGGTGGTGAACAACTGGAATGGGTTACCTAGGGAGGTGATGGATTTAGTTGGGGTCGGTCCTGCTTTGGGCAGGGGGCTAGACTCAATGACCCCCTGAGGTCTCTTCCAGCCCTATGATTCTAGCAGAGCACAAATTGCATAACTTATTCCAACAGAAGGGTGCTGTCTAGATGCACCCTTACAGTGGTTTAAAATGGGCTTGTAGCAGTTTTAGCTTGCAGGAATAAATTTGCAGCCACAAAGTAAACAGATACAGAGCATTTTAAAATGGATATGAGTTTACACTCAGAATTTGAAATGGTTTAACTAACCAATTTAAATTAAAACAATGCCATTTCTGCGTAGATGAAAGATTTTATTCTCTCATGTTCATATATATTTTTAAAATGTTATCACAAGTTATTCTAAACATATCTATTCCAAAAAGGGGGCATTTCATTTTCTTTTTTAAAAAGAAGGCTGTAACTGACAACCACAGAGAGACATATTTTCCGTTGTCCACTTTGGAATAGTTCCCTTGTATCTTATAGTAATCCAAGGAGCACGTAGAGGTATTCAGAAACCTTTCTACAACTATCAGGCTGTTTAATCCCTCCTGAAACAATTATTATAGCAATATGTATAGTTTATTCTGAATTTCTATGTTCACTTTCATTGTAATACATGTATTATTTACTTTTACATTTTGGATGACGTTTTGTCAAATCAACTGATACCCATTTTTTAAACACACACGTTTTTGCATGTTCTATAGGAGTTCTGTGCATCAGCAATATAAATTTTAAACAATCCAGCAAGTGTACAAATGAAAAAGCTAGATAGACTTTTTTTTCCAAATGTTAGAAGTGTTGAACACACTAAACTTAGCATTGCATTCTACATCTTATTTTGAATTAATGTCATTCACTCTAGTCATTAACTTTTCAAAATACAAAAAGCAAATTAGAGTATGTATGTGCATTTTCTAATGGTTTAATTACCTCAGCTCTAAAATCTATTATTCAGTGTATTCTAACTGCTCTCAATCAGATAAAGAAAGACATAGGATGAAATCCTGGCTTGATTGAAATCAATGCCAAATGTCCCCGATTTCAACCACGTATTCTACATTTGCATTTCCCTTTTTCTTTTAATCAATTATAAACATATAACACAAATATCTAAGCAATATTAGGACCAGTTTACAATAAAATACAATCATTTATCCTTAATTTACCTCAATTTGTGAGCATTATAAGGGTTTCAAGGCCAGTGCCTGGTACTTAATGTGATGTAATTCTAGTTATAAAAGAATAGAAAGAACACCCTTTTACTGCGCATTCTTTACAGTTTGTTCCTTTACTAGCCAAGGCTCTGTGGACTAAGAAGCAAACTAGACCAAACTTCTGTGGTAACAGTCTCCTAATTTCTGGCACATGAATACTCAATTTTACAACAAACTGGAAAACAGGTAGCAGTGTCAAGTTAATTACAAAATATTGAATACAATTATGACTAGCTCAGTCAATATCATCCATATTATTTTAGAAAATAGTATGCCAGAAAGCACACAATGACTTCAGACAAATCTTATTGTCTGATGCTAGGAAACACAAGGGGCCAATTCTTTTGAAGTCTCATGTCTGCTAGGCTCAGGCTAGCATGGCAAAGTGGGGGAAGGGTTAGATTTTGTTGGGAAAACTGGGACAAAGAGCTGAGATCCTAATAAAAGCAGCCCCGATAAATACGAAGGGAGACTGAAGACATGTCTTCAGTGCACAGTTAACTGTGTTGGGTGTTAGCCCAACTGCCACTCCTCCATGAGCCACACAGAAACTCTTTAACCTAAGATTACAGGTGTTTTAAACCCAGCTAGCTTACTTGGCTGAAGGTATAGGTTAAAACCCAAGTTATGATTTAACTCACACCTGAACCCACTCACTTTGCAGTGAAGATGCAGGCAAAAAATCTCTCTCATACCAATCCTCTGAACAATGGACACGTTTTTCTGCAAGAGTATCTCAGGACAAAGATACACCCCCATAAATGCATGTGAGTGAGTGCAGAAACACTGAGGAGGCACACCTTGGTGCCAGTCTTAGGGGATTAACTGTGAAGCCATATCCACAGACCATTACAGATGTTGTTTGTCACCTCAACTAGCTGAAAAGGGTGCCTAGAAGACAAATGGGATCTAGTAATTTATGTAAGTGTACTCAGTTGTCTCAATGCTTTTAGGTTACACAAGGAAAGACTGAGCAGTTAGATAAGGTGCAGATAGATTGTTTAGTGTCTTAAGATCTGTTTCTCTGAATGCCTTGGTTCTGAATAAACAATACTTTGCTGTATGAAACCTGGACTGTAACCATCATTACCTCATCTCACAAAGAGGAGTACATTGGGCAGGGACTGAATCCTGTAGAGTCTTCTGAGACAGGCATGGCTGGTACCCAGTGGGGCTGCAGAGCAGTGAAAGTGAGGGAGATAGATAATTTCCTTCAGGGAGAGCTGAAGTGCAGTTGGCCTGGTAACTGACACCCGACCTAGGTAATCTCAATTGCAACCAGCCACTTTACTGATCTCACCCCCCAAAATTGCTACTGCATCCATCACCAATTGACCAGCAGTGAACCAGTTAACCATGTTGGCATTTAAATTGCCTCTGAGTATAAGAGTTAATGCTGCTTTGAGATGAACAGGCCAGGCTACTCCTCAGAGCTATAGTTGTTGGGTGGTAGCAGGTTTACAATTAGAAGCCTGTCATCACAATCACAAGAAGCAAGGAATTTAATTTCTTAAATGGAAGTTTAGATACTGTTGTGTATTGCATAAACATCACACTAGCCTTAATGTTACTACAGTTCTGTTTGAGCTTTGTGTTTAGTTATGGATAGATTGGGACTGGTGGAAAATGGCTGCTCTCCCGGCTACCTCCACTTGCATCAATTCATGGGATTTCCTTGCAACTCTGAGCTTAAAATAACTAATTTTTGCCACATTTTCAGAAATGTTATTTTATATCTCAGGCTGGGCAATTGCCATGATTGGAATAAGGATGCATACTCCACGCAAGGTATTGCTATCTAACTGCATTATTTACATGTGGGGAGGGATCCACATTTCCTTTTCATCAAGGAACCATATGAAATGTTCTAGAGACCACTAGTCAAATTCAACATTGGCATTAGCAGGCAAATAATTTAATTAATTAAAATTAATTACTTCAGGATATATGTCTACTTATGGCAGCATAGAATTTGGTTCCATATTTCTTGGAGTAACATTAAAGCATGTTTAGGGTTACCCATCTCAGGTAAACAAACACATGTAGAGGATTGGGAGTAAACAGCACAGTGGACAACACTCATACATAGATATTATTTGAAAAGGGAAAACCTAAGATTAATGGGCTATTCAGAATAGGAGTTATGCAGTCTTACCAGAAGAGTGAAATGGAGTCATAACCCTGACAACATTTCAATGTCAAAAGAGAGCAGGATACAAAGAACACACAGGATAACCAGCTACTTTGTCATTTTTAAACTTAAAAGGATTTCTGGAAAAGGGTTGTTTTAACTAACTTGACAGACTGTCATTAAATGAACACTCAAATGCAGAGAGTAATAATAAAAGCTTTTGGAGTTAAACAGCTAAGTATTAAAGAAGATTCTTTAGTGAAAGGCTACTAAAGTTGTCTTACATTTCTTAAATCAATCTGTGGCACATAATCAGAAAAACCATATCATTTAAACAAAGATCATAAGTTATAAGCACACCCTCCTGCAGCTGTATCCTATTATGGACTGAAACTTAACACATGCATCTTGGAGAAGTTGTTAAAACTGGGTTCAGACTAACAAGCCTTTATGTGGAGGAGACAAATTTAGGTGAGAATCATAGTTTTGTTATTTTTGTATTCATACTCATTTATTCATAAGTGTACTAATAGACACACCCCCAGCATTGCCTGGGTCCTTCAGGGTAGTGGGCTGTCAGAGTGGGGGGGAGAGGGGGAGTCAGGGCAGGGCCTTGAGGATGTGGGAATCTCAGGACAGGAGGCCATGGGAAGGTGCAGGAGTCAGGGTAGGGGGTAAGGAGAGGGCTCAGGGTGGTGGTGACTGCTGGCTTCTCCCTGGGGGTGGCCCAGAGCAGTGGGGACTGAGCACTCCACCTGTCAGGCTTGTCCACAGGGGCCAGGGGGGCTGTCTCCCTTCCACCCTGGGCTGTGCTCTCTTCTCCCCCCTGGCCTCTCCTGGAACAGGGGAGAAGTATTCCTCACCCTTCCCTGGCCACTCCCAGGGTAGAAGGGATTGGGGGAGGGGGCTGTCTCCCAGGCAGGGAGGGCCCATTTACCTGATCTGCTAGTAGGCAACATGGCAGAGACCCAGCGCTGCTGGCCACTCCCTTGGTGGTATGGGTGCCCCCAGTGGATACTTTGCAGGATAGCAATTCCCTGTGGGCTCACTGCCCCTTTGAGCTTGCTGATCCTCTCTCATATCACCTCCCTCAGAACAGCAGCCTCCCCCCTTTGCATGTTTTGGAAAAACTGTCCTTTTTCCGGAGCTTCCAGTTTTCCTGGCACAATCAAACCCTGACCTTGCTTTAAGTTGGGAGAAGAGAAAGGTGCATGCCAAATTTGGTGGCCTTAGCTCTTACCATTTCAGAGAAGTTCTTGAACAAATGGACTCACAGACAGACACCAATATATAGCTAGCTAGCTAGATATGATTACCTTTGTGTATATATTAAAGGAATAAATATATACTCTACACATACACACAGATCTCTGCTGCAGACATGGGCATAATAATTACAAACTAGGATTTTCACTAACAATGCTATAAATCTGCAAACTATTATACGGTGTTATATTAATATGGATGCCGTTAAGCAGCATTTAACCCCACGCTAAATTTCTATGGGACATAAATGTACTTCAAACATAAATGAAGACAAAATCCCCACTAAAACAAGACCAACTGGTAATAAACAAGGTGTTACTGTTTGTGTGCATATTTAGATACATATATAAATACAAGGGGGCAGATCCTGGTTTCAAGATAGCCCCTGTGCACTGCTCAGGCAGTTGAAACTTCCTTTGTTTGGTGGAAAACCTCTACTGATGTAGAGCCAGTATATTCTTTGACGTAGATGTGAAGGTCAGTGGGAAGGGGAGATGGCTAAAGTTCTGCTTCACTCTGGGAAGATGGATCACCAGTTACCACAAGTTAGAGCAGGTTTGAAACTGCATTCATTGGCACTAGAGACTGACCTAGACTCTAGTTTCTCTCTGCCACAGTCAAGGATTTAGGAGGCCTTAGTGTGGCATAAAGCCATCTTTGCTTTTGTTGGTTTTTTTGCTGAGACCCAAGGCCTGGGGCCAGAGTTTAAGGATTTTGATTGTGAGCTCTTGGAACTGGGATCATGCTTTAGAAGTATTTGGAAAGTATCCAGCATTCAGTAGGCATTACTGTCAATAAATACCAATCCTGGGGGTTTATAGTGTAAATAATGGTGTGTGATATAAAACTTTCATTGACTTCCTTTGAAAAGACTGGGATATAGGAACTAGCTCATGAGTAATTTGATAATCCTAAATTGATGGTAATAAAAAAAATTGATAGCACAGATCACACTCACAATAGTGAGTGTGATCATCAGTGTAATAAATGTAGATCCATGGAATAATACTTTATATTGTGTATTTTTGAAGGCCTTGGCTGCATTCTGTCCACTAATCTATTTTTGCTGAGATGACTATTACATACATTCCAAACTTTCTAACAGCTTCAAACAGACACAATTTATATAAATAAAACTGCCAGAGAAACATTTACTAAGATCACGCAGAGCCTGATCCAAGGTATTGGGGTGGGAGTCTTTCCATCAACTTCAGTGGGCTTTGGATATACTTACTCTTTTTTCCCTTTTGCTTGAAAAACCAAATGACACCAGGTTCTAAGCAAACCAACACTATAGGATACAGGTGCCAATGCCAAGCATCAGGTTCTGAAAAACAGACTGACTTATGTTCACAAAAATATTCATTTTAAGTATCTTTAACAAGTAAATGCATTTCCATACAAACAATTTTAAAATTCTTCACTCAGGGATGATGATTTTGAGACACTTTGCAGTGAAGTTGTAGTGAGGGAAAAGTCTTGATGAAGTTCAATTTTTTAAATAAAATTTCTACTGATTATATCAATGCTTATTTTTAATGTTTTAAAATTTTTAAAAATCTATTTAAATTTTCACTGTTGTGGGAAATTAGGAGCAGTCAGACAAAGGGCGGACAATAATTGTTTAGAGACCATAGATAACCTCTCACTTTTTCCAGTCTCTACAATTGTGAAAACACAAATTTTCAACATTACATATTGAAGCATACAAAGTATATACCATTAAATCAAACTTTAATGAGTAAAGTAAGAAAAATGCAGGTTAAGAACGTATCTGTAAATGTAGATTATTGATGGAAATACTTTTGATAGGTTTGTCTGCGTACTATAACATTGACATTTATCAACAAAATCTAAGCCTAATTAAGTTGTAAACTCAGTGGGGCAGGGGCAATCTTTTTGTTTTGTAGTTGTACAGTGCCTAGGACAATGGGGTTCCGATCCACAATGGGGCCTCTTAGGCACTACCACAACACACATAACAACACTGCTATTCTACACAGCATGTGGTGGTGAGACTACACATACTCACTTTTGTATTCATCCTTTAGACAAAGCTCCCCATTCTGAGATCAAGGGGCCAGACAGACCTAGACCCATTATGGCAGCAGCAGCCCAGAGCTGCAATTGCAGGGAATGTTCTACTCCGCTCCAACCTGGATCATGCTCAGTTAGTATGGAATCTCACAGGCTAATATCTAAGAAGCTTTTATAGAGCATGTGTGAACTGAGATTTTTTTCAAAGCCTTGTAACTTGGCCAAATTTAGACAGATTTTTATAGCTGTAGCACAAAGCATAACTCAAATGCAAAACCCACTCCTTTGGAGTCTCTACTGCAAATATAGCAGCATAGTGGAGTTTTCAAAGAAAAGATCATCAGAATTTTTTAATCTGGGCAAAATATGTGTTTCTCTAACTTTGTTATCAGAAACAGCTGAAACATGTTGGCTAGCATTTTCCAACCAAATTCATCTGGAGGCAGATACCAGGCATAGAAAAATTTCAGTGTGAAAGGTTAAAGTTTGGAAGAGTTGTAAGATACTGAAAACAGGGTCTTAAAATGGGAAGTGTCAGGCAATCTTAAGAACAGGTGGTCCTACCAGCCCCACCTATGATATTTTTGTTATACTCAGAACTGTTACTTATGCCCAATCAAGTAAGGGCAAGCCATCTTTTTCTTAATACACTGTGACAAGCAGTAAAAACACTGTTATAGCTGACAGATGTGATTTCATTATTGGGTTATTTCTGGTAATATTTGAAGCCTGTTCACTCTGAATGTGCATGTCATTATGATGATATCCCTGTTCCATAGTATAATTTCTACCCACATCACATTTAAATCCTAATGATAAAATACTGATTCCAATATGAGGACTGGTGAGTTAGGACAACACTAACTTCTTCATGACAATTCCATTAAAACCAAAATGACACTGTAGGTTATCACCCACTAACTTCAATGGGAGCAGGTTTATGCAGTTGTTTGGACCTTTTCAAATATAATGTTGTATATCTTCTGGCTTCAGTGGGAGTACATAGCAGGATCAGGCAGAAGATGGACAGTTTCTGTATTAGAATTCTTTAAAATGAGTGCTTCCTGTTGTGCCTCAAAAAGTGACATTCCAACTCATCTAGAATTCTGGGCATCTGCTTTTTCTCTTTATCCATGCCTAGATCTGTGGGTGGTCACAGTGTCATTGTCTGGGTAGCTGGTATGTACATTTTCAAACACAATCTTGTCAGTTTGATCTTTAGGAACTGGTTACAAATGGAAACTCAAAAAGGGGAATGACTTCCTCCCACCACTGAGATGAAATTCTTTGCTCCTTGTGATGTCTGCTCTCACTGGCTCTTAGATCAGTGTCTCAGGACTGCAGCACAACATGCATCTACCTCAGCAGCACAAAGTTCTCCTGCTGAATGGTCTGAGAAACCATATTATTTGTACATGGAGCTGTCCAGGTCTCTTACGTCAGGATACAATTGTGATGCTTTACTCGCTGAGTAGCACCTTTCTACATGAGTGATCCTATTAATTTCAGTTGACTACTTATACAGTATTTTTCAATGCAAGTCAGAGTATTGGAATCTGTACGTTAGAAAACAGTTAATATACAGTATACAGATATTTCTCCTAGTTCTTTTACCAGCTGCGCACGTAAGTAGTTTCTCTCATGCCATGTTTGAAAAAAAATAGCAATAAGCCATTAATGTAGCTGCTGACAAATGAATGAAGCTGAGACGCAATGAGTGCCTTCCCTGCTGTGCTGAAGGGTGTAAAATAAATTAAAATGTGAGATGTATGAGAAGAAAATGTTCCCAAACAAAGTCAAATATTATGTTAGCTTTATCTTTTTACATCACATAACTTAGGACTTACAGTGACACCTGCAAGCACCATAGTATCACAATCAGAAAGCCTAAAACCTAAAAAAACCTAAAAAAAAAAAAAAAAAAAAAAAAAAAAAAAAAAAAAGCACCTTCAGGGAAAAAAATTAAGTGATCCCATTCATCATGGAGGAAACTGCAAAATAATGGAATTTAAAGTAGTGTTTTGATGAATTTGCTCATGGATGTTTCTTATTAATTCCTGTTTCTCCAGGCACTGACATAGGAATGTGGGTTAGAAACAATGGGTAAGATTCAGATACTCTTACTCATGTTGAATAGCACCTCACACCATGAATAATCCCATTGAAATCATTAATAAGGGAATCAGAATCTGGCTCCGTAAAAGAGCTAAATTCAGCTGTATATATTTCAGCTGAGTTACCAAGAGATGAGGGAGTTCAATATACAACAGTTAATTATATTTGCTTCAGAAACAAAATGCAGATGCAAAAATAAAGATTTTTACATAGCAAGTGCTTAATATGATTTGAAAACTGAACAGTTTGACAACTTTGCTGTCACACAACATACCACAAAGCAAGTATGTATCTAGTTTGTCCAGAAGTCTTAGACTAACTTTTTTTCTCCTCTGTTTTCAAGACAACATGCTGTGGTTTCAACAGCAGCTTACTATACTGCCGTTACATCTCTCCCAATAGAAGTGTTCAGATTTGAGAGTTCAGCATTTAGAAAATTTTACAGGAAACATTTCAACCACATAAATGAAATACTTGGTCTAATATAATGAATTAATTGTTAGCAAGAGTAAATATTTATTATAGAATTACATTATCATTTCCCGTGATTACCAAAACTGTGTATTTCACCACATGATTAAAAAAAAACGTTTGTTGAATTGATTAAATTATCCCTTAAACAGAAATGTTTTGAAAGAATATTAGTCTTTTAGAATATACACTAGAAATGTATTGTTATTACAAAAAAAAAAAAAGTAAAAGATGGAGGCTGCTTTTAAACTGAAGCTATCCCATGTCCCATTAAAAGCAGAGTATTTGCTTTATATATTATGCTCCACAGCGTCTTATTGCAAACATACTTACATTTGACATGGATAAAACTATTATTTGAGAAGTCAAAAAACTTTTTTTGGTACTTACAGTCTTTAAATACAAAGGTAGGGTCGCGATGAGGCAGCACTTGGGCAATTAAATATTGCAGGGACTCCAAGGTTCTGTCCATCTTGGTTCTGCTTTTCCAGAGTGTACCCACAAAGTGTCCTCATGCCTGAATTATTCCCCTACTGATTTTGTGCAGTTCACTGATGCTCTGGATTACTAAAGAATCTCTTTCAACATCTGCCAATCAGACATTGCCCAGAATCAAAAGATGCTGCAGGGGGTCCTCCTCCCTGGTTCACTTATCTTTGTTATATGCTGAGCTAATTAGCTGTAAAGGCAGGCTGACAGGCTCATTTCTACTGCTTCCTTCTGTTAAACACACCCACCTACAGGCTACCAGGAGAAGCTAATCATGTGAAAGACATTTCTCTTTCATCCAGACATTGACTAAATGTGCTGAAACAGACAGAGTTTTAGTTTCTGCTGAATTAAAACAAGTTCCCCCCCCCCCCCAACTCTTGGAATGTTAGGACAAGACTGAGAATTCATAAGGCTCTCATTAGACAAGCCAGCTAAAAGTTCTGCTGAACTCTCCAGAGAAGCATTAGCAATGAAATAACACAAAGATGTTCATTTTAAGAATAAAAACAATATACATACAATTAAATAAATAGCTTGCTTTTGCTTCCTATTTTAATTCAGTAGGCTCAACAGTGGGTCTTCGACATTACCAGGCCAAAAATCAGATGGAAAAAATTATAGCAATTGAGTTAGGCAGAAAAATTAAATTATTTGTGATGAGTTTTGTTGAACATGCAATTTGACTTGACTGATGTTTTCTTGAAGTATTTCCCAATTTAATTTCCTAATTATACAGTGACGGAGTAAAAATTTGCCTTGACAATATTTATGGTAAATATTGCCCCTCTACGCGGCTTTGAGGTTTTTTGGAAAATACTAGGACAAAAATTAAGAACCTGACAAGTATATAGATGCATACAGAAATTAATCTCAGAATTACATTATATTAATCTGATACCAACTCCAGGTACTACAGGTTAAAATGTGAATAAGTTGATCTACATTTACATATAAATCGGGGACAAAGTATGGCATTTATGAAAACAAACCATTGAAACAGGAAGAAAGTGCCATCTTGTTGATAAGGATAGCTCCTCCATTCTTCTTGTATTCCAAAATAAATTAAATTTCTTGGTGATAACTGCCAAGAAATGTGGCTCTAATAAAGACTTCTACATCAAAATTACTTCAAAGTTTTAGGCAAATACTGTACTGTTTCACTTTATGAAAAATGCCTTTTAGTTTGCTGTGCATCAATCAAGAGGCTTGATTGGTTACAAAACTGTAAAAGTGCTAAAGTTACCTTAAGTGCAGCCATTTAAACCAATATGATAAAATCAAGACATTCACTGCTGCTAAATATGTGAATTTGTTAAGACTGTCAAGAACGTTATTGACTTAACCTCTACGTTTCCAAAAGTTCACTCTAAATAAAGTAAACTTTGTTTGAATGACCACATATGAAACATAAACTGAGCACTGCAAAGTTTAGTCCTTGTGTAAACTTCATCATGACCTTTGATGACTTCAGATATTTCAGGAATTCTGCTGAAAAGAGATTTAATAAATTTATATTAAGCTCTAACTTTGAGGTTCAGTTCTTTCCTCACTAACTTCAGTTTAAGAGTGATGTTTCTATCCAAATACATTGGCAGAATATGTAAAAAAGGGTTGCTTATTATGGCCAACCATGAGTGTTTCAAAAGACTTAACAGAACATTTTGAAAAACAAACAGCGTGGATTTCTACAATCCCATCTGTTCTGACAGAAAGCTGAATCAATCTGAATCTTTGCATAGTAATTGGTTCCAAAAATAAACAGAACCATTTGAAAAAAATTCACTGTCAATGTCCACACATCAAAAGGAACTTGTTCTCTCTGACAGAAAAATAAGTCTAAATTAGAAAACACGTGGAACTGAAACCAGTCAAACTGTACTATTATATATTTTTGAAATCTTGTCACACTCATCCTGAGAGATCACATCATGACTTTTCTTAAAGACATAAATAAGAGAGCATAGATATTCAAAGGAAAGATTACATGCAACACCCCTGCAAATGTTCAAGTATGGCAATACACAATTACGATCATCTAAATTACCTTACTTCTGCCCCAATATCATGGACCACAGTTATATCAAGAGACAATTCTCAAACACACACCTTTATCAGATCAATGACCTGAAAGTCCAGTTAAATCTTGGAATTCCTTACTTTTGTAGAGCTTAATAATATATTGTGGACTGTAAGTTGAAGTGCACGTCTGTTACAGCTCTTCCATAAACTGCTATTGCTTTGTTTAAGACCATATGCTGCTGCTGGTAAATACAAACTGTTACAAATCTTCATCAAGTAACCACATTAAGGATGTTTTCCCATTGCACATTAAGATTTCAAAAGTGAAAGTGAGACTTTAGACACTAATTGCACAACAGTGTACAATACCAATAAACATCCACAACTGGCCATGCCAGTTGACTCAGACTAGTGGGCTGCAGGCTGTAGGGCTGAGATATGTGGAGATATCTGAGCTTGGGCTACAACTCAAGCTCTGGGATTTTGCAAGGGCAGAACGACCCAGAGGCTGGGCTCCAGCCAGAGCCTTAATGTTTACACAGAAATTTTAAGATGGGCTTGCAGTGTTGAGCTGCCTAAGTCAGCAGACCCAGGGCTAGCTGCAGCAGAACCAGAGGTCTGGGGTCTTTTATTGAAATGTAGACTTTCCTTATATCTAAGGATATAAACTTCTGATGGGTCAAAATCCAAATGGTGGTTTGCATACCAGCACAGGTAGAGGTGTATACATATATAGGCATACAAAACCAAAGTCCAGTCTAGAATTTCTTGAACTGACAGGCAAATTAATACAATTGCACAGAACAAGTTTCAAATGAATAGCAATTTCTCCTAAGGCCTCCATCTTACACACAAGATATGGTATGTGTGCAAGGTCGAAAGAAAGTGTGGAATTAAGGTTGTTTGGATGAATGTATTTTCACTCTTTGTAGTTGTATTTTATAGTGTAACCTTATTTTTTAAATTTTCAGGCTCCCTTTCTGATGTCCTCCCTGAAACTACAGTGTTCTCTTAACGGCTGTCCCCATAAATAAAATCCAAGACATAAAACTTAGGTGTCAGGTTTGTTTAAAAGACAAACGTTTTCTTTCTAAATCCCCTCCCATGCTAAAAAATATTCCACAGCCCACCTGTGCCACAATTTTTTCTGCATATATAAGCCAAGGCAAGCATTAGGGGATAGCAAACAGGGCCATTATCTAGGGCCCCAACAGGTCTAATGCCTCCATGCTTGCTGGAATTCCTAAAACCTGCTCACAGACCCCCAGAGGGCCATTGCCGATTTGAGAATCATTGGCTTAAAAGGATGAAGTTGTTTATGTTTGCACATCGGTTTCAAAATACATGAGCAAATTATGTGCTGAAAGTTATGGCAATGTTCTTTGATATAGAGTTTCCAGACTCATCTGCATCATTCTGGTAAATAACTAGATGTACAAGAGCTATATTCATTGGCAACAGAACAGGCATATTTAGTGTCCAAATGCCTGCCAGACCTACAAAACATCCTTTTTATTACTTGTCTTTCTGGGCAAGATTTATATAAGACGTTTGAGTAAAATAAAGGATTTACTAGGTTCAAAGTCTTTTAGCTTATGGTTTATTAATCTTTGTACAGGTACAAATCCCAAATTCTTGCTAAGAACTTGTAAACTACTTTGTTTCTGACTGTTTTCAGGTTATATGATACTGATTCTTCAAAGACCTCTACTTATAAATCAGCTAGGTAAGCATAACAGGGGCATGTTGAATAATTTTGGTTTTCAGTTTCTTGTCATTGCAAACATATGTTTTAAGAAGAAACACCTTATGGACAATGTTTAGTCTAATCAGCCACATTAAAATGTGCCTGTAAAAAGATACTGTAGCTCATTATTCCAGTTTAATTATCTTAACTGAGTCCTAATTTAAAAATTGGGTTAAACCATAGGTTTTACAGTCCATTTCAAAACTACAGGTTGAACCTCTTAAATCTGGGATTCTCTGGTTAGGCAACATCCAACAGGATCACAGATGTTACTGGACCAGAGTGCCCCAGTGCCTGGGAATGCAAGCCAGTCAGGGAGTCCAGCAGAGGGGAGCCCCACCATCAGACCAGTGAGCCCTGTCCAGGCAGGGCAGCAGCGGGAACAGCGAGCCCCGCCCCAGCATGGCAGCAGTGGGGCAACCGTGGAGCCCCATCCCCAGGAAGACCCGGGCAGGTGGGACAGCAGTAGGACCTGTGAGCCCTGTCTTCATGGAGCTCCGTCCTGGTGCAGCAGCAGGGCAGTTGTGGAGCCCTGCCCTAGGGGAGCCTTGGTGGGGCGCGCCAGCAGCAGAGCCTAGTCCCCAGGAAGCCCCGGGTGGAACAGATGCAGGGCAGCCATGGAACCCCCTCCCTGATAAGCCTTGGCTGGGCGGGGCAGAGACACCATGGTGGCTGGGGAGCTCTGTCCCTGGAGAGCCCCAGCTGGCTGGTGGCAGCATGCCGAGCCCAAGCCCTGTAGCAGAAGGCTAGAGCCCAGTGGCAGAGGGAGTGGATCAGAGCCAGACGGAGGGAGGGGCAGTATCCTGGGAGACTGGTGGCAAGGGACCTCCCCGGATCTGGCAAATTCCCTCATTCGGGACTAGTCAGGTCCCAAGGGCACTGGACCAGGGGGGTCCAAACTGTACAAAACAAAGAGACAAAATTACAATAATGAGGAAATTTATTGACTATAAATATAAGTATTCCAATTTCCAAAAAAGCAAGTATATACTCTGCATCATGGATAAAAGTATTGATATTCCATTGGAAGTTATAATGCATTAGCCCCAGAAGCTAGCGGCATCCAAACTTGACTTAATATTTAACATATTTTCTCGACGCTGTTTGGTATAAACATTTGCCTCTCCTTTTTGTAACCGTCGTCTCAGAGCAGCTTTCTGTTGTTTCGTCAGTTGACGTTTTATCTTCTGTTTCACCAATTCCTAAAAATAATTAAACCACACCCATAAGTATTTGTTTGTATGACATATAACATTTTAGGACATACTTGTTTATATTTACACAGTGCTTTGCACTGGCAAGCACTTTATGCACAGATATAAAAAATGGTGATGAGCAGTGCCTGGAGACTTCATGCCTTTTTAAAATTAAAAAAGTTACTTTGGGGATACGGTAAGTGCTTGGCTTGTGGCTATATTTTCTGGCACCCTTGTTTTTTTAAGCCTACACTGCAATGATCAAACTATATATATATATATATATATATATATATATATATATATATATATATAAAAAAGTGGAAATGACTGATGCTTAAACAGCAAAACTATTCACTGCTACTAACAAAGGAGAAAAAATTAAAAAGTATTGTTTGCAGAAGTGATTTTAAATTCTTCCTTCAGCTGTTCTTCTGCAGAGAGAGAAGCACGATACCTAACATAGTTTAGGGTATATACTCTTACAACAATCCACAGGCCAGGAATTGTGGCTTCATTTGTATCTTGCACAGCCTGAACCACAGATGGCCACTTTAACAGCAGTAGCAGCAACAGTAACTGCCATTTACCTCAACCGGCAGGAGTTTTCTAGTACTTTGATACATACCATCCAGTTATTCATAGTAGGTCCTATTTGCTGTCATGATGGCCACACACACACACACACTCTCTCTCTCTCTCTCTCTCTCCCCCCCCCCCCCCCCAATTTAACTAACTTGTTTCATTTATTGAACTCACTAGACAGGACACAGATCTCATAGAAGGAACTAATACAGTTAATCAATACAAAAGGAATAGTTAAACAAGAAGTTACAATAAAGCTTGAACCTCTCTAGTCCAGCACCTTTGGGACCTGACTGGCGCCAAACCAGAGAATTTGCCAAACCATGGGAGGTCAATATTGTGTAGCAGTATTGCCAACGCTTCCACTGATGTATGGGCTCTGAAGATCGTTAGAGATAAATCAGAGCTAAATAACAGCACAGAACACAGAGCCAAGACAGGTAGCTGTAAACAAACTTTATAGGACCATGGCAAACTTGGCCACACCCATGCTAAGTGGACATCTGGCTAGCTAAAATCATGCCAGACCAGAGAGTGCTGGGCTAGAGAGGTTCAACCTGAATTTAAAAAATCATGCCTGAGCACGTCATCAGCTGAGGTTTTAGGAGCATATTGCAGCCTCACCTCCTTTGACACATCATAATGCTCTCCTGCCAACTGCATCAGATATGTTTCAGCTGCACTGATATAGTGCTGTAGAGTAGCCACCCCCCATAACAAAAATCCCACAGCAACTCAGACTTGACTTCCCAAAAGCACCATCAACCTAGTAGTGTTGCACATGTGGTATGTTCTTTTCCTTTTAAATGTGTAGCTAAATAAATTTACTATTTTTATTATAAAATGTACTCCATAAAATCCACAGAGTATAAAATGTAGCTGAGTTAGTATTATTACTGTAACTTTAATCTTTGCTAATTTAGGGCTTTTATGATGCTATTAAGGGAACAATTAAAGTCAAAGAGTGAGATCGCTTTGAGGGTGGAAAGAGAGAAAAGTCTCTATAGATCACTTATTAACTGGCCTGCATGTGTGGGTAGAGAATGTCATGGCCTTGTCTTTCATCCGCCCTAACATGAAGGCAGCAGAAATGAGCCAGAACAGAGAGAAGTAATCTGCTACAGGACTGGCACAAATTTACTTCTATTGCGATTTTCACAGTTCAATCCAAAAACTGAACATAGGTTTTCTTCATTTAACCAACTATTTTATAAACTGAAAACAGCCTGCAGTTGAAGCATAACTTTTTCTTTCAACCTCAGCATTGTATAAAAGAATGCAAAGGCTCTTCTACAAAAAAGCTCAACAAAGGATGATGGGGAGTGTGGAGGTAACAAAACATGAAAAATAAAAAGGAACAGCACTGAAATACAAAATTAGTTGGTCCATCTATCCCAGTATCCTGTCTTTTGACACTTCAGAGGGCATGAAGAGAATAGGACAATTTATTGAGAGATCCATCTCCTGTCATGTAATCCACTTTCTGGTAGTCAGAGGTTTAGGGATATCCAGAGCATAGGATTGCATTCCTGACTAATAGCTATTGATGGATCTAGCTTCCATAAACTTATCTAATTCTTCTTAACATTATACTTTTGGCCTTCACATCTCATGGGAACAAGTCCCACAGGTCGACTGTGTATTGTGTGAAGTAGTACTTCCTTTTATTTGTTTTAAACCCATTATTAATTACAATGGATAACCTCTGGTTCTTGTGTTATGTGAAGGGGTAGATCACATTTCCTTATTTACTTTCTCCACTTTCTTCATAGTTTTACAGACCTCTATCATATATTCCCCTTAGGCTACGTCTAGACTGGCATGATTTTCCGCAAATGCTTTTAACGGAAAAGTTTTTCCGTTAAAAGCATTTGCGGAAAAGAGCATCTAGATTGGCACGGACGCTTTTGCGCAAAAGCACTTTTTGCGGAAAAGTGTCCGTGCCAATCTAGACGCGGTTTTGCGCAAGAAAGCCCCGATCGCCGTTTTAGCCATCGGGGCTTTTTTGCGCAAAACACTTTTTAGCTGTCTACACTGGCCCTCTTGCGCAAATACATTTGCGCAAGAGGGCTTTTGCCCGAACGGGAGCATCATTGTATTTGCGCAAGAACACTGACGATCATACATTAGATCATCAGTGTTCTTGCGCAAATTCAAGCGGCCAGTGTAGACAGCTGGCAAGTTTTTCCGCAAAAGCAACTGCTAGTCTAGACGCAGCCTTAGTGTTTTTGATTCTCCTCATGTGGAAGCTGTTCCATACCCCCAATAATTTTTGTGGACCTTCTCTGTACTTTTGCCAGGTTTAATACCCTTTTTTTAAGATGAGATGACCAGACTTGCAAGCAGTACTCAAGGGCCATATCATGGATTTATATAATGGCATTATGATAGTTTCTTGTCTTATTAGCTATCCATTCCAGATGGCTTTAAAGTTAGGTTAGTTTGCTGATATGTACTGAGTGTTTTCAGAAAACTATCAACAACTATGCCAATTTTTTTGAGTGGTAACAGCTGATTTAAATGCCATCATTTTGTACTTATAGTTGGGATTAAGTTCGCTAACCTGCATTACTTTGCATCTATCACCACAGAATTCCATCTGCCATTTTGTTGTTCACTCAGTTTTGTGAGATCCTTTTGTAACTCTTCGCAGTCAGCACAAGAGTGGTTTGCTAGGATATCTTCTATGCAGGCACTGAACTTCAGAAGATGTCCTTTTCTCAATCCAGGGCTTCAGAAGGAAGTTACAAGCTAAGTATCCCTGCTTTCTGTTCAGGTTACTCCACATTCAAAGCTCAAGGGTTGGAAAAAACCCAAACAAACCCCAGTTCACTTTCCCGATAAAAATAGGACAAAACTGTTTTTAGTTATTGTTTCCCTTCATAGTTGAATTTTTTTGGGGGTGGAGGGGGGGTGGGTGCAGACTAATCCATTTAACATTTTGTAACTTAGAGAAATCTGAAGGTAAAATTCTCCCCCTGGTGGTTAAAATAATAGAGGGTTTTTCTGGCAATGTGCACAAAATGATGGGAGAAATTTTGCAGCATTAACACGAAAAAAAAAAAAAAGGCAACAAAAGCACACAATTTTAAAAAGCAGATTACACATTAAATCTATTTATTACCATACACACACATCAAACATTTCCACTGCAGAAAGAAGGTCTTCTCTTGCAGGTCAAATGTAGAGATGAGCAACCAAACTGATGTGAACTAGCTGGAACCATGGAAACTTTTTTTCCTGTTGCTTTATAAATACTGACATCCAACAAGTGAATTGTAACATCACATCTACTTTTCCCACATCTTTTTAATTCGAGGTTCCTATAGAATTGGTCCTAAACGAAGTAGAATGAAACAGGAAGAAGCTACAATTTGACTATAGCTTTGATTTGTAACAGGAGAGAGTTTAAATGGAAATACCTGGTTAGATACGTTTCTGTTATCATATCCAATATGACTGAGATGCTACGTAGGGATGTAAGCGAGTAGTCGACTATCTAATATGCAAATGTTTATTGGATAATCGACTCAACTAGTCATTTCCCTCTCTTCCTGCCTCTATCAGAGAGAGGCAGCAAGGGGGTGGGGGAGCAGGAGCTGGTGAGGTAAAGCCAGTTCCCCCTACCACTGTTTCTGCAGGGGAGGCAGAGGCAAAACAGGAAACAGCCGAGCAGGGACTGCTTCAGACCCTGCTCATGTCGGTTCCCACTGAGGGCACTTCTGCTTTTGAAATGTACAAAAGCCCCACAAGGCTCAAGCAGTCCCCGCTCGCCCCATGCCCTCTGTAGTGCCCCTCCCCCCCTGCTGCCTCTGTCCATGGCCAGCCCTGTCTGCTGTGAACAGGGGCTCTTACTACATTCAATATGCAGAGCTGCAGCACGGTGGATCTGGAGCCGGCACTAGCCAGGACTGCTCAGTCCCGGCTCAAGTCAGCTCCTCTGGAGCTACCCCTGCTGTGGCTCTGCAGAGGCACTTAACTAATCGTCTAGTCGATACAAAATGGATCGACTAGACGATTAGCCAAATAATAACATTTTAACATCCTAAATGCTATGTTGAATATGTAAACCTGATCCTAACAATTCGTGCTTAAGTGATCCAGGCAGATGGGAAACATGGGACCTACCATCCTCACAGATCCTATCACCAGGGAAAAATCCTTGTCAGACAGAAGTGAATATAAGTATAAACTTAGACTCAGTATTATACAGGTCTATTTGCACTGAACAAGTAAATCTCAATCATATTAAGGGCAGATGAGTAGGTTGAGTGCTTTGAAAAGATCAAAGCTTTATTATTTTAAAATTTTGCCGAATTAAGTTTTCCTCTGGTGGCTCATTCTGAATCCATCCTTAGTCAAATTTGTGGGAGTGCAGTATGATGTACATGTCATAATAATTAAATAGCTGGGAATTTCTGTAACTGATTAATTTACTATCCCTTTACTAGACATTTGCCAAAATTTGTAAAAGCTGTTTATATATAAAATTCCTGAACGCTTATTGTTCCATGGATAGGCCCAGATGACTTGGGTTTATTAAAGGTCTTGCTTTGTAATGCTAATGTACTTCCATGAACACACATAGCCTATTTGGAAAACTACAATATTAAGGTTGCTGCTGCCACCAAGTGGTTTTTCAATCTCAAGTTCTGTAATCATTTCTCCTGTCTGGATTCAATAGTGCCTCTTTCTTTCTGGAATCCTATCTGCAAGATTACATATTCATTTCTAAGAATTTAAAGACTGAGGCTGTCATGTTGTCAGTCCCTCCTTTCTGCCAGGGAATTCCTGGACTATTATATAGCAGTCATAGCTGTCCATCAGCCCATGGTTCTAATCCTGGAATCTCGCCTAGCACTGACAGCAATATTTCGATAAAAGGGGATAATTCTTACTTCAAGCAACTATCTATTTTGAAGAGTGAGTTTTTTTATTTTGCACAAAGTCATACTCTGCGATTTCCTACAGATACCAAATGTTGCATAAAATATTTTGACACAAATTAGCTGAGTGCATTACTTTTTACACTGGAATATGCTGGGTAAAAAGGTTTAAATAATTTTTTGTTTTGTATAAGAAAAAATCATGACTATAGGTTGAACCTCTGTAATCCGGGATTCCCTGGTTCAGCAACATCCCTCATCTAACAAGACCATGGATGTTCTGGCTCCCCGTCAGCACCGACTCCTGCTTTCCTCCTTGTTGCCTCTGATAGAGGCAGCATGGGGGGGGAGCGACTAGTTGGATGCCCCCCCCGCACCAGTTCCTGCCTGCCCCACCCCACAGCTGTGTGTGTGTGTGTGTGTGTGTGTGTGTGTGTGTGTGTGTATCGGCTCCCACTTGTTCCCCTCACCCTCCACACTTCTGCCTATTAGAGGCAGCAGCGTGGGGGTGGGGACAGGTGCTCATGGGGAGCTGGCTTTTAAGCCAGGCACCAGCTTCCCCCACCTTGCTGCCTGTGATACAGAGGTAGCAAGAGAGGGAACTGCGTGTATTCAACAAGATTAACTGATAAACCCAGGCTTAATCACATAGTCTACATGTTGTCATCCCTACTATAAAAGGGCCTCCTAAGATTGGGAATGCATGGCAACATTCACCTGAGAGAGCAAATACACCATCTTTGATGCTCTTAGTCTCTACTGGCTAAGAGTAAAAATGTAGGAGTGTACTGACAAAACAGCATTAAAAATACATATAAACAAGGCCTATACGTTTGTTGTCTGGCACAAACGAACATACATAATATAAATTTCTCCCTGCTGAAAATGTATAACGATAAAAAGAAGAAATCTGCCAACATTATCATCATGCTCTCTCTTTAGATCTAAGGTTGCTAGAGACAAAAATAATTGCTTCTGAAGAACACAATTCCACTTTAAACAGCAGGCACAGTTAAAGTTAAGTTAAACATGCTTTACTTCTGGACATTCAACACTCTGGTCATCTGAAGAAGTGGACTGTGCCCACGAAAGCTCATGATACCATCTACATGTTTTGTTAGTCCTTAAAGTGCTACCAGACTATTTGTTGTTTTTTAAGTTTATCCTGTACAGACTAACTCGGCTACCCCCGATGCTTTACAGTGTCACACAGTTGTTTTGTATTTTCTGCCTTTCTCTACAATCAAGAGGATAATGGACTCAAGGCCCTGTATACACTAAAGCAAATGGAACTTAAATTCTGTGACAAAGACTCTAAACTATGCAGTATTCAAATACAGCAAAAAGTCTTGACAATTTTATTTAAGTTGTAAAAATTGAAAGTTTTACTAAATTAAATATGAAAATCAGCAATGCATCTAAGTATCCCCTATATTTTTCCACTCGACATTTTATTTAATGCTGTGCTACATTATCAATTTTCAATATACTGCAGTTTTGTACTGACAATACATAACAAAAATATGCTGTCAGCAGAACAAGAGATTTGAGTAGCGTGTTAAAATATAACTGTAGCTCTTGTATCTGAGGAGGCAAAGAAAATTTGGGATTACATCATATACCATTAATTGGATGCTTCCTTAACATTTAATATCCTGGTCTTTCAAATTTCACAGTTAACACCAGTCCAGGAAACATGAAACAGTTCACATGTACTTCCAAGGTAAGGTTTCAGGATTTCTGAAGTTTCTGAAGACAAAACTACTCTGGTTTTTATTTATTTTAAATCCTTTTTTTTAATGTTCTCCTTACAAATATGTCCAGATTTCTAAAACATGAAAAGCTTAGATTCTGGAACACAATTCCATGATCACGGAATCACAGAAATCACAACACTCATTTGGACCGATCCACAAGTTATAGTTGGAAGACAATTTTAACAACAAAACATCAGCATCTTACAATTTTAATAATCTACAGAGGTACACTTGAAACCATGTACACATTAGTTACCTGAGGAATTGTTGAACAGCTCCTAAAACTGCTGGCGGAAGTGGCACTTAAGGTTCTCGTTCTGTGTTCATTCATGTGAATCATACTCTCTTCATCTCTATAATAGATACATTGGATTTTATTTCATTTAGCAAAAAGACAAGACTACGAATCTACCATATTCTCATAAGAAGTTTTACAGTCTAAAAAGTTCCAACGCAATTTAATAGTTGCATTACATGGAAAACTTACATTTTGAAATATTAACTTGAATTCAACATGACGGGTATTTTAAATCCTCTAAAGTTTTTCATATCTGATTTGTATAATGATACAATGGCCAAGAACATATTAAATGACAAAAATAATGTTCTAAAAAACTAAAAGTGACAGTGTTATTTTATTTTTATGCTCAATGATCTCCATTTCAATTTTTTAGTGTATGTGTAAAAAAAGTAAAAAAACCCAGAATTTCTTTATAACTAGTATAGTAATACACTCAACATGAGATGTGATAATTAAGCTGAGCCTTGTCCAGTATTATCCATCATTAGTAAGAGATTTGGTAATGGGAAATTAGCTAGTAGATGAGGCAAGACTGACTTCAGCAGTCTTGCTTTTTGTATCACTGTATTGTCTTTGCAATGCCAACAGTACTAAAAAAATTGTCAGCAATTAAACCAATATGACTTGCAGCAGAATGATGTTTTCACTTTTATGAGAACGCCACTCTTAATTCCCTATGTGCCAAAGAAAAAGTCCTAACAAACCATGAAGGCAACACTTCCTAAGCTTAAAAAAGCGATGCACACAAGTAACTATGTTAGTAATTCCTTCGCTAGTAATGCACCTGACATGAAAAACAGGTTAAATATTACGTTTTTCCTAATGCATGTGCTGTGCTGCCCAAACAAATCATTTATTTCAAAACTAACTGGGTGAGAGGGGGATGAAGAAGGGAAGAGGGGCTACTGCTTGGTCTATTCATTCTAGGGATGTAAAAATCTTGTTTAATTAGTTAACTGGTTAAATGTTAAATTTAACCAATTAAATGATTAAACAGCAGCCTTGCATGGGGCTCCTGGCTTCCAGTCTGTGTGGGCCTGTTCATATCCCTAACTCATTCAACAACACCCACACCAACCTTTTTTCTTTTTTTTGCTGGCACATAGCTCATGCATTAAGTTAATGACCTTTAAAAAGGCTAAGCAACGAACTGAAAGCCAGAATAACTTCAAGAAACAAAGTTTTAATTACAAACTGCACCATAAAACTTATTGTGGAGTAGTATTTTAACTACATGAATTCCTTCTTCATTGGCAGGGCTCGACAATCTATTGAATCTACTCGCCCATAGCGAGTAGATTTCAGCCTGGCGCCCTGTTTATCGGCGGCGCGCGCATGCGCAATGCGGCTCTTGCGCATGCGCAGTGCGGGGCTGGCGAGTGGCTTTCGCCGCGGTTCGTCAAGCCCTGTTCATTGGTATAAACAAGTTAAATATGCAATAGAAAAATGCACAGTAGCTACAGAAGATAAGTGGAACTAATTCAGATGTCCAAGTCTAGTTATTACGTTTTGTACTCTGGAACAAGACAACTGAATCAGTCACACTAAAAATATATGAACGTAATAATAATCATCAAGAGATTACCTAGTATCTGGTCAAAAGGAAAGCAGTATATGTTCATTCTAGGATTAGAAATATATTTTCAATTTAAGCACGGGTGGCTGCATGTTGAACTACTTGAAAGAGTTTCATCTACTGTGAACAAAAAATAAATGGAAACCGTCCAAAACTGTCAATACGAATCTATACCTGAAAGGCTTGAATTCTCTGTTCAATGTTGACAAGTCGACCAGATCAGGGCATTCATCTTCATACTCTTTGTCAGCAGGGTCTTCTCCTTGACCTACATGACCTTTAATTTTGGTTGTATTTTCAATTCTCTTTTCATCCTCAGAAAAATCAATTGCAGAACTTTCTGCATTACTATTGGCTTTCCCAGCATTAATTTGCCCTTCAGCTTCTTCTAGAACATGACTTAACTCTGTCATATCTAAACTTTGTGCTTTTTTACCACTGTCAGCTATATCAATGTCTTTGCTGGTACAGACCAAAACTTTAGAGGATTTGCTTTTGGCATCGTCTTCCAATTCATCTGTGAAATTTCCTTTATTTTCTACATCTGTGGTACACAAATTTACTTTCCCATCAAGATCGTCTACAAGCACTGTTTTATAATCCTCCTCATCAGGGCCTGCTGGGTAAAGCAGTTCATCATCCTCCTGCATTTCTTTTGTGTAGCCACTGGCTGCAATCTCTATGTCAAGAGAACACTCTCTCCTGAAGAAGATAAAAAGATTGAAGCATAAATAGGTTCCCCTCAACATGTTAAATCATTTTAGTAATTTTTTAAATGATTGCTAAAGTGCACTATCACTAAACTTCCACCGTTAAAGGACTAAGAAAGGTATAAGAAAGTTCTACCAGTCTTACACCTGCTGAATAGGGGAAAAAAAGAGAGGTGTAATGCTGTCTCCCCAATTCTCCAGCAAAACATTTCATGGAGCTCATTATTATTTAACAGCATACAACTGAAAACCAGTTGCAGTGTTCCCTCTAAGATTTTCTAACCATGAGTGGAGTGAGTTGTGGCTTGTGTACCAATATTGAGGTCATGTATGCTGGTTTGGATGTGTGCCACCATGGCACCCAATTTATTAATTTACACGTTCCTGCCCTCACCCCATCCCGCCATGCGGCAGGTCCCATTCCCAGCCACCGGAGCAGACCCCGCTCCCCCCCAGCTATGTGGCATGTCCTGTTCCCGGCTGCTGGAGCAGACCCCGCCCCCCCAGCCATGTGGTAGGTCTGTTCCCAGCCCCAGGTGCCAGAACAGGCCCCGGTCCCTCCCTGCCACCGGAGAAGGCCTCCCTGATCCCCAGCCACGCGGTCGCAGCAGATCCCAATCCCCCAACCCAGCGGCTCTCTCACCATCCCGTCTCAGCCAGCCCCGCCCGCAAGAGCAGCCGGCAGCCATGTGAGTGCTGCTGCACAGCTCTCCAGAGCTGTGGGCAGGGGAAGATTTTTTTGTGTGCGGCCGCATAGGCGCGCACCTTAGTGGGAACTATGGTTGTGAACACGTTGGCCAATGTTCTCAGAATATAAACCTGATAAAGAGAGCACCCCATCATCTTTATTAATCAATATCAGACCCCTGAATCATGTTGCATCTCTGACCTGATATCCTGGAAGGTTGGGAAGAGTTCACTTTCATAGCTGAAGCGCTTCTTAAAAAAGTCTCTAATACATTTAACATCTCTGTCAAAATACCTGGAAAAATACAGAATTTTTTTTGCACAGAATTAAAGCTCTAGGCCTATAGGTTGGACCTCCCTAGTCCAGCACCCTTGGGACCTGAGTAGTCTGGAATTGGGGGGGGGAGGGGGGAGGATTTGCCAGACCAGGGAGGTTCCTTGCCACTGGCCTCCCAGCCCCACTGGGGCCCAAGCTCCTCTCTGTCCCTGGGCTTTGTGGACCACGGATGTTGCTGGATCAGAGAGTCCTGGTTTAGGGAGGTACAACCTGTCCAAGTATTTTGGTATGTTTCTAACCATCTCAAGTTCCACGTCACATTAGTCACTGTCACAGCTTCAATAGCTTTTGTGCACTAATTCTTACATGTAAGAACATCTTTACATTTAATGTGAATTTTAGAAAATGGAGGTATTCTTCCAGCTTTGTCATTTTCTTTTAGTTGAGGGCCAGAGTTGTTCTGGAAAGAAAATCCCTGCAATCAGTTTTTACATTCACACTACTGTCTTCTTTCCATTTTACTAAGAAATGATTAGTTACCACATAGCTGAAAACGGAAAATTTAAAGACACAGAAATGAACCACACAGTATCAATTAAAGTAGGACGTAGCTTATGGAGAATCTCTGCAAGGCCAATCATGTGTACAATCTAAATGTTGACATTTGCCAACAGAAAAAAAAACCTGAGTACATTTTTGTGAGATTGTTTGTTGTACAAGATCACATTGCAAGAAGAAAGTTAAGAATGGTATATAAATATGAATAATCATGCTAATAAGTTACAAACTGAGTTTGAAAAATGCTGTAACACTGAATATATACCATTCAGCATTTGGATGAGATGTTGACACCATCTGTGGAAAATCAATCATGGTGACCTGATCCTCACTGTCCAATAACAGATTGAATTCATTGAAATCTCCGTGAATCAAACCATGGTTG
Source organism: Pelochelys cantorii (assembly GCA_032595735.1). NCBI lineage: Eukaryota > Metazoa > Chordata > Testudines > Trionychidae > Pelochelys > Pelochelys cantorii. The sequence continues at coordinate 61,959,808 of CM064330.1, forward strand.
GCTAGTTTTACAATTAGTTCCATCAACTCACTATACACAGATGCAGGATCTTCTATTTGATGCACCTGGCACCTAAAATGATTAACAAATGTGTTAACAGTATAAGAAAATGAGAAGTTAAAGCAAAACCCAAGAACTCTACTGCAATATAAACTCCACACTCTCTTCACATTTGGAACTCTTATTTGGCTGACTTCTTATGAGATTCAAGAATAACTGGGTATGGAAAATAAACTATTTTTTCATCCCTTGTCATATTTCCTCCAGAGCAGAATAGCAAAATAATGATGGAAAGCGTGGTGAAGCTTATAGTGTTAATGTCCATGCACTCACTACCTGTTATAAAAATGAAATATCCATCTGCACTAAAATTCACTTCATGATTGGGGCGGGAGGGCATGCTGAAAATGTGAAAGGAATTTTCTTTTCATTACTGTTCAGTTAATTTAAGCTTCGGTTTTGATTCCTTTTTGATTAAATAGCTCACTTTGGAAGCCTACACCTTTTCATGTTAGAACATATGAAGAGGCAAATAGGCAAAAATATGGCCCACAGGCTGCATCCTGCCTGCCAAACCACTGGTTCAGACCCACCACCATCCTGCAGCCCGGCAGGAGCTTCGGGAAGGTTCCCTGTCTGTCGCGCTTCAGCACACTGCTCAGAGTGGCCAGCTAAAGGGGCCATATGCTCTCTGTGCACCACATGCCCTGGGGAGAGGTGCCTTTATGCGTTTGCCCCCGCCTCCCATATGGCAGCTCCCATTGGCTGGAAACTGGTGAATGAGAGCTGCCAAGGCTGTGTTTGCAGAGCATGCAGTACATAGAGGGCAAACCCCTCAAGGAGTGTGCGGTGCACAGAGACACACATCCTCCCTTAGCTAGCCAATCTAAATGGTGTGCAGGGATTTGGCAGGCGCCTGAGGATCCCACTGGGTTGTGGGATGGTGGTGGGCCAGATTTAGGGATTTGGAGAACTGATTGCTCACCTCTGGCTTAAAGTAAGTGCCTCCTGGCCAAGGCCTGCACCTGACACCCCACTACTCTGCCCCAGGTCACAACCCAAACACTGTGCCGTCGCCACCGCCGCCCCCCCCACCCCCACGCACACAGACTCTCAGACCTTGCAAGCCAATCCCCTTGACCCAGGTCATAACCTCCTACCAGACTCTGCACCCCCTTGTATCCATACAATACTATGGCCATACAATACTATGAATGAGACTTAAGATTTTCCCCCAGCTGCTACAAGAGTGTAAACTGCCCCACTGCAGTTTTTGGTGAAATGCATAAACAAACTGTTTGGAGCCGGGGGGGGGGGGGGGGGTGTCAGACAATATCAGATGTAATTTCTGAAACAAGATGACATGACATATTCAGGTTTTAAAATGTTACCAATCTGCATTATCCAGTTTTAAAAAAAAACAACAGTATACTTTTTGGATAGAGAAGGAAGAAAAGACAGGAAGAAGGGGAATGTAACTGGAATTGCTCTCCCAACTAACCTAGATTCCAATACTGCTCTACTACTATTGTCAGACTGGGCTACAGAGTACCAGCTGACTCCATGGAGAATGGTGGGCTACTGTTAGCTCCTTTATGACTAAAAAAGGACAGCCATTGTCTCCTGCATAAACATTCAGCGATCATTTTTACCTACACTAATGAATTAAAGTGACTTTCAGCCATTCAGATGTCCACAATCATAGTTACTGTATTCAATTTAGTCTTTCAATGGGGGTTTATGTTTCAAACGTCAGTACTTACAGAGGGTAACCACTAACAAGTTCCATTACTACTGCATGTCTATTGTAGTCAAATGGTTTTGGAACAGGAAATTTTCTATCATGCAAAGCCTGGAAAAATACAATGAGTTAGAAAATTAGTGGTATGGATACCAAAGCAAACATGCAAGCTCTCATATATTATTAAGTGCTATATATTATTACACTGTAAACTCTTAGTGGGAGAGTGTATGTACTCATATTGATGTACAGCACCCAGCAAATATTGGGCAGCAACAAAAAGATTAATGTGTACGATATACTCTGATAAATATTTTGACATATCAAACAATTGAGTAAAAAAAATGTATTGCTCATAAAGCCACAAGGGACCACTGTGATTACCTAGTTTGAACATCTGTATAAACACAGGCCCATAGAATTTCTCTGAATTAATTCCTGTTCGAACTACAGGTAGAGGATCTTGTTCAGAAAAAGATCCATTCTTGATTTAAAAATGTCCAGTGAGGGAGAATCTACCAAAACCCATGGTGAAGGGTTACAGTGGATAATTATTCTCTTTATTAAAAATGTGTGCATTATTTCCAGTCTGGATTGGTCTAGTTTCAACTTCCAGCAATTGGATAAAGTTAGACCTTTCTCTGCTAGCCTGGGGAGCCCACAATTAAATACTTCTTCCCTATCTAGGTACTAACAGACTGTAATCAAGTCACCCCTTAACCTTCAGTTTGTTAAGCTAAACAGATCGAGCTCTTTGAGTCTATCCTTCTAGGCCATGCTTTCTATTCTTTTAATTGTTCTCATCTCTCCCTGAAACCTCCTCCCATTTATCAACATTTTTCTTGAATTGTTAACAACAGAACGGGATACACTATTCCAGCAGTGATTGTACTGTTCAGAAATACAGAGGTAAGATCGTGTTCCTACTCCTACTCAATATTCCCAGGACTAAGTTAGTCCTTTTGGCCATAGCACTGTACTCATGCTCATGTTCAGCTGATTATTCACTATGATCCCCAAACCCTTGTCAGATTTACTGTTTCCCAGAAGACTCCCATCCTGTAACTTCCTACATATACCAAAAAAAAACCATATTGCTTGCTGGGACCTACTTTACCAAAAGATACATGATGGCAGGAGTTTCATTATAAAGATTGGAGACTGGAATACTCCTGTATGATGAATGAAATGGCAAAGTTTAGACTCCAGACCTGATATTCTGTCATATATTTATTGCTACCTTGTTTACAATTTCATTGTCTTGGGGCTGGAGAAAACTGGAGATGTAACAAGAGGAAAAGAATGGAATCAGATCTGGTGTGGTGGCCTGGACAATCAGCAGCAAATCATTGGAGGATGCTGTGTCAAGAACTTAACACACTCCACATTTTTAATTTTTGCCAATTCCATTTTGTCTAGCTAATCTAATTCTATCTGCATTTCCATAGACACACTAGATCACTGTCTTGAATAATGAAAGTTCATCATAACAACATTATAGACAAATGGGAGAAGATCAGAATGTCTGTGGCACCACTATTAGCCTTTCTAGATGCCAGCTCAATTGATGCACATGACCTAATCACAAGTTCATTTTCTATCCCTATATATCAGTGGTTCTCAAACTTTTTGGTCTATGGACCATGTGGCTCAATCCAAACTTTCTGTGGACCACCAGTTGCTAATGGAAACTCACCATTAATTATATAATTACACTTGAGCCATTACGCTGGTGCTGCAGCTAGGGAAAATGATTTAATTTAAATTATTAAACAGATTAAGTGTTTTAACTTTCTCATGTTAGTTTATCAAACTTCATTTTAAATAAAGTAAAATATTAATTTATGTGCAACACAAAAGGTTTCAATGTTTTCTTTATTTATGACAGGGTGGGGAACGTTTTCTGGGTCAGGGGCCACTGACCCACAGAAAAAAATCAGCTGGGGACCACACAAGTGAGAAGTAAAAAACTCCCCAACCCCTCCAACACTCACTGATGTGGCCCCCAACTGAGACACCTCACTCCTCTGGTGTTCCAGCCCCACAGGGGGAGGGGATGGGACAGGGAGGACTGAGGTTCAGGGCTTCCCATAGGCCAGATTTACTTTTTTGGGATTCCGAAGTTAGTGGATTTTGTGGACCACCTTAGGCTCTGGGGTGGGGACAAAAATGAGGGGTTCAGTGTGCGGAGCAGGGCTATCAGTGAGTGGGACAGGGATGGGGGTGTGGGATCTGGGCAAGAGGAGGAGTCTGGATGGGAGATAGGGTGCAGAAGCAGGCTAGGATCTGGCCAGAAGGGAGGGTACAGGAGCAAGCTGGAGGTGCAGTGTCTTGGAGGCTGAAGGAGAGTGAGTGAGGGGGATTGGGGTGCAGAGATCTGGGCATGAGGGGGAACGGTTACCTGGGTTTGCACCCCCATTGGCCGGCCAATAGGAGTAGCGAGAAAAGCCTCTGGACAACACATCACTGTGTTGGGTGAGGAGGGGCTCAGCTCCCCCCGCCTTCCCCACACAGTGGGGGTGCCTGCACTAGTTGGAGCACTAGCTCTGGCTTTCTGCTCAGAGGGCTGGGTGAAGAAACCCTCAACTTTCCCTGCCAGACCCAGCTCGCAGCAAAAAGCAGAGCAAGCGGTTCTGTGTGCAGTGAGCTGGGTCTGGCAAGGAAGTATTTTTTGTTTTTGATTTTTGAGAGGAGATGCCCTGGGCTTTAATAAGATGCCTGGTAAAAAACAGCTGGGGCTGGGCAGGATAAGGAGCCGGGGGTGGGCAGCTCTACAACATGACTACGTGGAAGGCTCTCTTCTTCACGAACATCAGCCAATATTTCCTCTTGAACTTGGCTCACTCCCTGGGCTCAATCAGGTTCCTTTTCTGCAAACTTTTGAACCAGTCACGCAGGTGGCTGCCGTCAGGCTTCAGCATCCAGAGGGACTCGGTCAGCTCCGTGCTCAGCTGCACCTCCAGGTCAGGCTCTTCATACCTGATCCTGCCCAGCCACCGGCGCTTTGCAGACTCGGCCCGTTTCGTTGCCTGCCACACTTGGTGCCTGCGCAGCAGCTTAGCCTTCCACAGCTTCACCTGCAGCTGGATGATGTGGAGCTGGAAGAGCTCCTGACACCAGCACTGCACTGTCTCCTTGCCCAGCTGCTGGGCCTCCAGGGATTTGGCTTCCTTCTCCCTCCTGTGCTGCTACTCAGTTTTCTTCTCGTGCAGGGGGAAGGTCGGGGCTTTCTTCACCCCTCCCTCATGCCCTGCGAGCAGGAAGCTGGACCTAGTGTTGCAGCCTCCCACTGCATGGCAAACACAAGACTTCAGTGGCAGCACATGCTCCCCGCTGCATGGGGGAGCTGTGAGGGGAGGCTGAGGTCAAGCCGCAGACCACCTGGGGACCACTAGTGGTCTGCAGACTAAGTATGTTAGGGACTAGTCGACTATCCGATAAGCAAATGCTTATCAGATAGTCCAGTCAACAAGTTGATTCCCCCCACTCTCACTGCCTCTTTCAGATAGAGGCAACAAAGGGGTGGGGAAGAAGGGGTACTTCAAAGCAGCAGCGCCGCGTGGAGCCTGGGGTCAGCTTGGGACTCCCTAGCTGATCCTGGGCTACGCTCATGGCATTTCAAAGTGCCGGAGCCCGGGGTCAGCTGGGGACTCCCCAAATGATCACGGGTTCCTTGGAAATGCCATGCGTGGAGCCTGGGATCAGCTGGGGAATCCCAAGATGACCCCCACTCCACATGGCATTTCAAAACGGCAGTGCCACATGGAGCCCTGGGTCAACGGGGGACTCTGAGTCCCCCACTGACCCCAGGCTCCATGAGAGCGCTTCTGCTTTGAAATGCACAAGAGCCCCTGCTGGGGACTCTTGTACATTTCAAAGCTAGCACACCCGCATGCAGCCCGGAGTCTGCGGAACTTCCTGCTGACCCCAGGCTGCAGGCGGAGTTTCGCATTCCTCCTTTGAAATGTACAAAAGCCACAGTGGGGTCTCTTGTACATTTCAAAGGAGAAATGCAGAAGTGCCTGTCGAGTAGTCAATGGAAATTCCATCGACTACTCAACTAGTAAATTAACTGGTATTTAACATCCTTTCTGCGGACCACACTTTGAGAACCACTGATATATATACATGCTATTGCCTACATTGGATTTCACAACCAATGAGATTTCACTACTACATAGCTCACAGCAGTGCTTTTTTTGTTAAAAAAAAAACAAAGTGCCAGTACTCCAGGGGAAAAGTTGTTGAGCTCTGACTGGAGGTGCTGGAACTGTGTCTGGAGGTGCCAGTACTGTGTACCGGGCAGTACCATCACAAAAAAAGCACTGGCTCACAGTAAGATCAAAATAAATAACTGTAGATGTATATATTTTAAAATCTCAATATTTCTTCCTCTTTTAGACACACACACTGAAATTATCTGCAGGCTTTTCCCCACTACATTCTAAGTGCGTATGTGTACAGAGGTTAGGAATGCGATAGTATGCATGCTCAAGTGGTTAACTGATGAGCCTGGGCTCATCCATTAACCTTCACAATTATATGCAAACCCCTCTCCCCGCACTGCTTCCTCCGATACAGAAAGCAGCACGCAGTAGAGAAAGCCTGTGGGAGCTGGTGCTCACTGGGAGCCTGCTTAAAAAACTGGATAAAAGTAGTTTCCTGACCAAGTCTCTGCCAATAATGGGATATACAGTAATTTTTTTAACAAACCTACACAAAGAATAATCTGGCTACAAAGGAGAAATAGTAAAACTGGCTATATACAAAGTGCTGTGAAATATTCAAAGTAAAAAACCCTAATTTTTCCCTATTCTGTTACAAGCAATCCTCTGTCTGGGCCATGTGTGTAGAAGCCAGACCTGCAGAACTTGCAGGCACCTGACATCTCCAGGCTGCCACCCAGCAGCAACTGTAACCAACATGCACTCCACTTCCCATGACCTGCTGTGGACATATACATTAGAAGTTCCATCTCAAGGGTTGGAAAGGTAGCAGCCCCGTGGCTTCTGATTGGCTCCGTACCCAAATAAATCCCAGGCATTCTAGGAAGTGTCCAGGCAACCTGACATGGTCATTCCAGCTCCCTGCTCTTACATTTCTGGCTTGACCTCGGGTGGATTTAGATTTTGCCTGCTGATCCAGAAACCTGTCTCACACTCTGACCCTTGGTATTGTCATTGGCCTGGATCTGACTACAAACTTCACAGCTATTCCTACAGTTAGTATGATACTGACATTCCTAAACCCAATCAAAAATGCAAAGAGAGGATTTTTAGAACTCAAATGATTGTACCATTAAGCACTGATGGACACATTTCAGTGTATTTTGAGACCATATTAAAATATATTGTTATTGCTGCATTCTTTCCTTCAGATACAGTTACGTTTTATAACAGAATTCTGCCATCTCACTAATCAAATTCCTACTGTTGAGATCTATAATGCTTGCTATTCATATTGGAGAAACTCAATACACAAAAAAGAAATATTACAACATTATTTCTTCATTGGTTGTACAGTCTATGCAAGTGACTAAGTGCTCTTCTTCCAATTAGACAAGAAATAAAATCAGTGATCAAATAAATCCGTCAGAGTACAGTACAAATGTTACTGTGTATTCAATTCCAACAATCATTAAATTCTAGCAAACTGCACTCATTATATTCTATTGCAACTTAGACAGAGGACATAACATTGACGGGATATTGCTATATTAAAATAGGAAACAAAAATAAAGGCAAGGGGCTATATAAACAGACAAAAAATGAAACTGCAGAGTGGTGCTGGGACTCGAAGGGTGGGGGAAACTGGAATTCCTTAGCTATTAGAGGTCAAGACAAAGGCAAATCTTGCCACTTTTAGCACAAGGCATAAGTCCCATCTGTTCTGGGGCCTTTTCCTTAAGAATAGAGTTACAGAATTGGTCTCTTGGAAGGCAGGGACCAAAATAACGCCATTAAGCATAATCGAAGGAGTAATTAGACATTGTGTACCCTCTTTCAGGGCAGAATAGGAGGGGATTTATATGGTACTTGTATCCTACAATAATGGACAGAGCTTATAAACTAGGATAATGCTGCACTGCAGTAGGACTAATTTCTATTAGATCAATACCCTCGAAAACAAAAGAAAAAACAACAATGCACCTTAGGTATATCTCCATATATTATAATTATCTCATAGAACTGGAAGGGACCTTGAGAGGTCATTGAGTCCAGTCCCCTGCCCTGACAGCAGTACCAAGTACCATCCTTGACAGATATGCCCTGGATCCCTAAATGGCCCCCTCAAGCATTGAACTCACAACCCTGGGTTTAGCAGGCCAATGCTCAAACCACTGAGCTATCCCTCTCCTCAAATCTTTGCACCTGTATGACCTTACTGCATCTCTTTAATGAGAGTTACATCACTAAAATTCTTTCGAACACTAAAAATTCAGAGGGACCATATCCTATAGCTAACATCATGGATCTTATATAAAGAGGATGTTAAAACAAATCTTGCACCATGCCAAAACTGAAAATAGTTAGTGAAGCCTCTCCAACTGGAAATATTTTATCTAGCCACTATGTAATTAAACTGACTTGGTATCAAAATTACTTATTTTGTGTGAAACAAACATGTTTTATAGGAATAAACTTGTCCACCCACATACTTTTAAGTTATGCACATTTTACTCTGCATGGACAAATGATCTAAGATGTCTAAATATACTTTTATATATAAACCTAGAGTAATAAATGAACAATCCTCCCCTTATTTCAGACTCAAATATACAAATTTTTTTGCTCAAATGAAAAGCATATATTAGTAACACAGGCCTTACTTAATAAGTTGTTAGAATATTTAAACTATAAAACAGCTACATTCTGTGAAAATTCATGTTGACATTTATAATCTAGTGTACATCTAGTAGTTTTAACCTGGATTTCAGGGAGTAAGGTTGTGATGCATTCATTTCTTAAAACCAGTAATTAAATCAAATAGTTTAAAACTGGAGAGGGACAGTTAACAGAGCATCTCTTATGTGAGTTAGACACATAGTACTGCAGGTACACAGCTGTGTTTCAAATAAGACGCTTGCTTAGGTTGGAATTTATTTTTCAACTTCTACAGGCACCCTAATTAATACTCCTAAAGTACGTTCTCCTTCAAACACACAGAAAAAACAATTTAAGTGACAGGAGAGAAGCTTAGTCAGTCTGCAAAATTTTCTGATTTTTACAACTTTTGCCATATATTTATAATTAGAACATGTTTCTGTAGAAAGATATTTCTTTTCATTTCTAAAATATGCTCAGAGAGTAATATAAATGGAAGTAGCTGGATTACCAGCATATTAAAATATTATGTTATAAATGACACACAAAGCAATCCTAGAGTTCAAGAGAGTTTTTGCATAAACAAAATCATCAGACCCACATAAGAATTTAATATGGATACCATGTTTCACAAGCCAGAAAATTTTGCTACAGCTTCACTGCCACTGTTAAATCTTATACATAAGAGTAGTACACATTAGGGATTCCATGTATGATACACACCCTGCAAGTTCAAATCTTGAGTTGGAAACTAGGTATGTTAAATTTCGATTAACTAATCAAATAGTCAATGGGATTTCCATCAACTATTCGATTAGTCGATAAGACCTAGCATGGCGTTCTGCCTCTGATACATCAGCTGGCCCCGGGCGGCATTTCAATCTTTGAAATGCACAAGATGTCCCACTGGGGCTCTTGTACATTTCAAAGTGGAAGCGTCCACATGGAGCCTGGGGTCAGTCAGCCCCAGTGGGGACTCTTTTACATTTCACAGTTAGAACACTGCCGCCGCCGTGCCTCTGCTCTCTCCCACGGAGCTGGAGGGAACCAGCTTTTAAGCTGGCTCCCCGCAGCAAGCACTCCTCTTTTCCCCCCCCTTTGCTGCCTCTTTCTGATAGAAGCAGCAAGTGGGGGTGGAAGGGAAGCGACTAGTTGAAGACTGTGTCGACTGTCCAATAACCTTTTGCGTATCGGATAGTTGATTAGTCACTTACGTCCCTATTGGAAATATGTATGGGATTCCTCTTTATATTGCAAACATGAATTACAGAAGAAGGGATCTGACAAACTCCTTGCATCATCACCATTTCCACTATTATGGCAACGATTACACATTTTGGACATGAACATTTATACTTCATGATTAAAAGTACCTTCATGTAGGCAAATTCTTTCATGGCAGCCAGGCGGGACAAATAAAGCCAAGACATTTTGTGTCTGTGCTTATGGTAATCACGCTTGTTTTTTAGATTACGAAAGGAGGTTCTTCCAAGCCTATGCAGTTTTAATGCAAGCTGTTGCTCCTCTTCATTTGCTACAATATAAATATCTGTAAAATATAAGAAATAACTGTATTCATCTGAGAGAGAGTGTCAAATGGACTAAACATTTGTGAAAATTGCCATGACCATTCCAGCTCCTTGCTCTTGAATTTCTGGCTTGACCTCGGGTTGATTTGTGAAACATCTGCAAAAAGCAACTAACCTTCCACACCGCTTTTTGTTCAATTATTACCTACACCATTGCAAAAAGCAAAACATACTGCAATCTACTGATTCTTCTGCATATTAGCAATGGCAGCACCTCACCTGTAAATTTAAAAAATGAATGTCCTTTTAGTTCTAAAGTTCCTTGAAAACTATTTTTAATACTCTACTAGTTTTAATTTTGGTTAGACCTGTGTCACTGTGATAATGAGCAGTTGACAATACCATCTGTTTCTACTGGCTACTTTCAAGGTTTGAAAACAGTCCTCCTTGACATAACAAGGCACTGGTACAATACAACAGATCCAGATGAAGAGCTAGAATTACATAGGACAAGGGGCCTCCTGAGGTCTGTCTTCAACAAGGAAGTTAGGCATCTGTGTACATGCACAAAATGCTCTTAATGTAACACAAATGTTTCCAGTACGGTTGGGAACATACCTCCTTAGAGCAAGTTTCAATAATTTACTGTGCCATAGCAACCTACCTCAGCCGAGAACTATGTACCCAAAATCGGCTGATAAGTTTGAATACAATGAATTGTTTGCATGCCTAGAATTAGTGTTTATCCTTAGTGTAAAAGGAATTCTGGAAAACAGAAATCCTAGTCATATGTAAATTTTTCTTTGTTAATACACAAGATTTACCCAGCATTGCTTGAGTCCTTAACTCAAATAGTTTAAATGAAATGAAACAAAACTTAACAGACACACATTTCTAAAATATATAGTTAAGAAGTAGACAATAAAAAAAAAAAAACCCCACATGCACACAATATAGGGGGGAGTATTTTGTCAAAAAGAAGTGTGAAATCTTGGTCCACTGAAGTCAAAGGCAAAATACCCATTGACTTCAACATGTCCAGAATTTCACTTAAGTGTTCCTCAAAGTTCTCTACAAGATGTTTAAACAAACAATTCAAATAAAAAATCAACAAGAATAATGCAAATGCCATTTAACTATAATTCCAAAGTGAAGAAAAATTCAAATTTTGCTGACATCATGGTACGGCATTTCAAACAGAGTGACAGTGTAGTTCAAATTTCTGATAAATTAGTGAACTATTTAGTGAGATGAAACTTTATTGGATTACTTGTGAACAATCCAATGTTTAATATAACAGCCATACTTGTTTACAAATATTTTAAAAATTACCTGATTCTTTGCCAACCCCCATCTGGTTTCCAACAGAGTTAACAACTTGTCGAGATGAGAGCGTTTTCAAGGCAAGGAAATCATACCCTCCATTAGTTAATCGGTAGCCCTGGACAGCTAAAAACGATAGCAAATTCCATGAAATATTATGTACACACGACCATTAGAATATTTATTTTTTAAATGCTGTCAAGGCAGTGTGAAAAAATTCTCAACTTTAATGGCTCCTTTCTAGTTAAGAAAAATGTACAAAAAGTTTGTTCTGAGATGTGAGCAACATGAAACCAGTGGAGAACAATGCATTCACATGATGAGATTTGGCTGGCTGAGGGGAAGGAAGTAAAAACGGTGAGAAAGAAAAAAACAGAATGGAGGAGGGTGAGAACTGAAAAGAGTGTGCCAGTAAAGAATATAAGGTCAAGGATTCCAGAATTTATTACACAGAATGAAAATAAGTCAATTTGTATATTTTTGTAGTATGGACAGGGAATGTCAAGAAACAGAAACAAATATACTGTTAATTCCTCACACATCTGTTATTCTCTTCCTATTGCAAAGAGGAGTATGGATTTACAATATATATATGAGAAACAAGATAACTGCTATAAGAAACAAGGTTTCCTTTGACCATTAAACACTGAGTATTTTTACGATTGCTACTATTGCAGCAAATATTAGCCAATATAAAAATTTATTATTTCCTTCACATTTGTGATAGCTTTGTACTGTAAAAACACAAATATGGAAAGTATAGCATTAAGTTATGAACATATTATAGAAGGATTGTTATTGTCACATGAAAATCAAAGATCCGTTGCTCCAGTGAAAAGAACTTATGGAAAGATCAATCAAACTTGGTGACAAGTGTTGGCAGAGTGGAATCTTGTCAAGGTGACGCCATCCAATTACTTCAGCAGTTCTCTCTTATGTTTCTTAAAAAGAATATGAATGCTAGTTTTTTTCCAGATTCTAATATTCCAGATCTAATATTTCCCCATTCACTCTTTTTTGATAAACTATTTTAAAATTTCTTTCAAAAAAAAAATCTAAACAATAAGAATTCTATTTATCAAAATCAAACACTGATTCAGATACATGAAGCATCCCAAATGCCAGTATAATTCATTCTTATTATGGCTGGTGCTAATCCTGCATAAATTTTTGTTTAAATTGAAATGTATGCATTGGGAGTTAATCTACTTAAATTGAGTCTACTAGTAGTGTGTAAAGATAAGTATGGGTATGTCTACACTTGCACCCTAGTTCGAATGAGGGATGCAAATGCAGGCATTCGAAATAGTCAATGAAGCAGGGATTTAAATATCCTGCGCTTCATTAGCATGATCTCGCCGGCACGTTACTCCGAATGCCAGCTGTTTCGAAAGTGAAAGTGTGCGCTGGGACGCGTTAGTTCGAACCAAACCCCTTGGTTCAAACTAACGTTACTCCTCATTTTTTGATCATGCTAATGAAGCGCGGGATATTTAAATCCCCGCTTCATTGACTATTTCGAATGCCTGCATTTGCATCCCTCGTTCGAACTAGGGTGCAAATATAGACATACCCTATGTGAATAAGTTTTATGCAGGATTGGAACCTTACTGTTCTGTATATGTTTACTGCTCTGAATTTTCTAAATATTAGTATTACGCAGACATTTTAACAGCACCATATCATAAGGTTCTGCCGAGATTTACACTTAAACAAGACTGAAACTGAACATTATACATCCTGTGGACTGACTTAACACCTGGTCTACATCTAAAAGTTTGATCTGTGTAACAATTTCTGTTAGGGATTTGATTTTTTTTTTTTATCAGAATAGTTATGCTGGTAAAAGCCCTACAATTAATTAATTTATACCGGTACAAAGAAGACATACCAGTATAGTCATTCTCCTTCCAGTAGGGAAAAGCTATACCAATATAAAGCACCTTTACTTTAAAACAGAATAATCCTCTTTGTGCGGATACGCTTCTATCGGTATTGTTAAAGTGGTACAACTTTCAGTGTAGACAAGACTTCACTCTCCTTGCAAAACGCTCTTATCCATGACTGGCTGTCCATAGACAGTCCTGCTCCTCCTATGGTAACTTTTTCTCCACTGACTTGGAGAGTTGCCAAAAGAGAGTAAGACTTATCTTCGTGATTCTTCAAAGGGCAACTTGTACCTTGGTAAACTACACACAGTTCGTCTTTGTACAGCCCCTTGTTTCCAAGGTCTCAAAAAGAGATCACGTGGAGGAATAGGACTATGTAGTAGGGATGTTAATCCGTACACGTGTATATCGTTAACTGATAAGCCCTAGCTCATCAGGTTATTCACATAGTTACACGTTCACCCTCCCCCGCTGACTCCACCCGAGGTAGCAGCAGCAGCATGGGGGGCAGGCAGGAACCAGTATTCGTAGGGAGCCAACTTAAAAGCCAGCTCCCTGCAAGCACAGGCTTCCAGAGACATCTGCCCCTTGTTCTGCCTATCAGAGGCAGCAACATGAGGCAGGGGACAGGCAGGAGCTGGTGCACGCAGGAAGCCAGCTTAATAGATGGCTCCCCACAAGCACTGGCTCCCACGTGACCCTTGCATGTAAATGTGAAACCGCTAAAATTTTCAGTGGTTACATTTTACACAAATACATATATTTTAACATCCATATTATGCAGGTCAAGGTTTAGCATTTCAGTGTAACTGTGAAGAATTAGATGTGTTCAGGGACAGAAAGGTTAAATGGTTAACTCATAAGCATCCCCTTGATGGGTGATGCTTACTGGTTGATTAACCAGTGAGGGCTGGAGCAGCTACCTGTCCACCGTGAGCAGGGGTTGCTTCAGCCCTGTGGGACCCAACATGGACAAGGGCTCTCCCACAACCCCACCCAAACCCCTTTTACTTAGTTAACTGGTTAATCAATTAAATAGGATTTTACAGTGCTAGTGCATACAGGATAACTAGTCTAGAATGAACATGGAGTTTATTGTACAGTTGCATAGTCTAAACATGTTTTGGTATTATATTCAGATGGTAAGGCATTTAAACAGATGCAAATGTTGTTTTAACTGGTAATTTCTCTATTTTTTAGTGACTGCATTTACAGGAAATCCACTTGAGGAACATTAACTGAAAAATAACTCTGATTTCCATCAGGGATTCATACTCACTTTTAGTTCGTTCATAAGCTAGGAGTTTGTGTTTCACCAACTCTTTTAGAATTTTGTTACATCCACCATGTTTCAGGCTGGCTATGGAGGCAATCAAGCTAGCAGGGACTATTTCATGATTCTTCATCCCCATCTCTACCTGAAATAATAAATGAAAGACATATATGAACCTTACAACTACATAATGAAATAACAGTTTCCTACATCAAGCCTAAACTTACTTTTCACATATACACTGAAAACAAAACTAAACATATTGTGTTGCATAACGGTCTTTTAATTTAACACAAGTTTTCAATTTGCTTGACTAGCAGTAGTGACAGAGTTGTTTGAAAAGAAAATCTATACTGCAAACTGAGAATCTCTTGTTTAGGGAATGTCACATAGACCTTTAATATATGTCAGGCTTGAGAAATGTAATAGAAACATGCCTAGTATGAAAACAAACCATGACCTAGAGGCCAATATGAGGGATGTAGAGATAGATGGCAGGCCAGAAAAATGTGCTAAATTTCCCCGTAGAATAATCCCCTGGGATCATGATAAAAAAGTGCAAAAACCTTTCTGTTGCTTATTTGGGACAGCAGCCTTCAACTTCCTGAAGGGAGGTTCCAAAGAGGACGGAGAAAGGCTGCTCACAGTAGTGACGGATGGCAGAACAAGGAGCAATGGTCTCATGTTACAGCGGGAAAGGTCTAGGTTGGATATTAGGAAAAACTATTTCACTAGGAGGGTGGTGAAGCACTGGAATGGGTTACCTAGGGAGGTGGTGGAATCTCCATCCCTAGAGATTTTTAAGTCTCAGCTTGACAGAGCGCTGGCTGGGTTGATTTAGTTGGGATTGGTCCTGCCTTGGGCAGGGTGCTGGATTTGATGACCTCCTGAGATCTCTTCCAGCTCTATGATTCTATGTTACAATGCTTCTTGTAAGTTTCACTTTCCTCCTACTGCTGGAAAACCAGAACAGTAGTTAAGAGTCAGCCTGAAGCTGAAGACCCTACAGGCCAGAAAATTATTTTATTTCTCACAGGCTGCAAGGGTGCAACACAAGAATTCAGACAGATAGATCCATGTTACATTATTTAGAAGATTTCCCACAGTTCTACTGCCATTTCAATTGTACAGATGGTATCAGTGGCGCATGCCACAGGAGATCAGACATAGCTAGCCACTGGCATTTTAATCACACGGGTAGTCCTGCCCTAAGAAAGATTTGATGATACAGTAGTCGGAGAATCAATGGCCACCAGAAGCCAGTCCACCTATTACTATCAGAGGTAGAACTGAAATGATGAGAAGATTTTTGAAGAAAAAGATTAATGTGCACGAAGAAAAAGACTAGTTACAGCACAACGCACATCAGAATTTTAACACTGTAGTCGGTCCCGTCCCAAGCCTTTACACTACCCGGCTCACTCAGCCGGGAGAACCCAGTTAGGAGCAGGGAGTTACACGAGCCCCCCCCTCCCTCCGGGCGCCAGGACATTAGCTGGTTACAGGGCACCTCTCACGCCGCAGTCGCCCGAGCCCGGCAGGGACTAGCCCCACGCTCAGTACGTCCCTTGTCACCGATTGTACCGGGTCTGGGCTGTTTCCTGCCGCGCTCACCGGCGCGCTGGCCGCCCGGCCCCAGACCTACCCCTCGCCCGCCCGCGTGGCCCCTTACCGCCGTCAGCACCCTGAAGTGGTCGCGGGAGAGGTAGCGGAGCATCACCACGTTCAGCCGCCCCATGGTCTCGCCCTGCTCCTCCCGGGCCGCCTCGACAGATGGTTCTTACCGGGACCACAAGGAGCCGAGCCTCGGAACACGGTGTCCCGGGCTAGCCACTCTGCGCATGCGCACTCGTGGGCAGTGGAGAAAGCGGCGTTACTTCCGCCAAGCTGTGCAAGTGATTGCTCAAGTCCTAGCAGCTGCTTAAAGACTTATATGCCCGATCGGCTAAATGTCCGCGTAACCTCGCGACAGACGCATGGTACAATTTCCGCTTTCTCATGTTATTGTCTTGGTCCAGGCTGAATTAATTGACTACTCTTTCCGTTCTGAGTTATTTCAGCATGAGTTTATGTCTCTGCCAGGACCGGCTGCCTAGGAGAAGCATCCTTCTGCAAGACAGAAGTAGCTCATTCTCCAAAGCAAAGGCTCAATTCCAGTGACTGACCAATACACGGGCTATGAGCTCCAAAGACCGCCGCCCCCAACGAAGGTAACATACAAAATCACACTCGCAACTGATGACCAGTGGTATTGCCGGCTGCAAGTGCGCATGCGCCACCACGGTGGCGCGCGCCGCCTGCGCAGGAAAGGAAGTTACATTTCGAAGTGCGCTTGCGCGGGGGAGGGGACGACTCCGTGGCGAGCCGGGAGGTGCCACGGCGCGCATGAGCGCGTCTGCACCGCACCTGGCCCGGGCTGGGGTTGCCGGTGCGAGGACCCTGTTTGCAGCGTCTTTCCCCGCGTGTGACACGCGTCCCTCAACCCGCAACCCAAACGTGCTTTGAACTTAGACTTCATAAAAGTTACTAAGTCTCGGGGGTAGCCGTGTTAGACTGTGACTTTAAAAACAGCGAGTGGACCCGTGCCACCTTGTTCGGCTCCTGGTTTTTTAAGCGATTAGTTTGTCTAGGGCCGACATACAATTTGTATTGGCTAAACAAGCTTTTTCCCTCATCTAGTCAACTGACAGGAGCATGCAGGTAGACCGGTTCCATAGCGCTGTGACACATCTTGCAGGAGAAATTCTACAACATTTGCTGTTTTAGCTGAAAGTGACTATTGTCCTGCCTCCTCCACCGCAAACCATATTTCATCCTCAGACGCTTTCTGATGTCCTTCATGCAATTAATTTGGTTTCATTTTAGTGAAGGCTGAAAGTTCTTTCTGCCTTCCATCTGCCCTCCATCACAAAGAGTCCAGTGGCACCTTAAAGACTAACAATTTTATTAAGGCATAAGCTTTTGTGAGTACAGTAACAACTCGCTTCATCAGCTGCATGAAGTGAAAGATCTGATGGGATTCAGAGATGGTCTCATCTTTCATTTCATGCATCTGTTGTTTGTGCTGAAACAGACTAACAGCTATTTTCTCTAAAAATAATCAAATCATGTATTTCCTGCATTGTCCATACAGTCAATAACACTTCAGTCAAGAATGATGATTTGTCACTTTTGTTATTCCACCTTTGGGGTACTGAGTTGCACCATTCCTTCACAATCTGCTGTATTTCTTAATGTGATGTGACATTGTTCTACAAGGCTGGTGATTGGGCTTTTTAACTTTTGTAGACCATGCTTCTTTTAGGTGCAGTGTATCCATTTTTTCCCCTGTACAGTGGAAACTCAGAGGGGGAATGGAGTTTGTTCCTAACTTTGAAATGTTCATAGTTCTGAACAGAATGTTATATTTCTTTCAAAAAATTACAGCTGAACTTTGAACTTTTTAAACTTTGAACTTCTTTTTAAACTTTCCCTTTGTTTTAGTGGTTTATGTTAAACACAGTATTGGATTATGTTTGCTTTTTTTGTGTTTTCTTGTTTTTTCTTGTTTCTACTATCTGATTGCATAATTCAGGGTCCAAATGAGGAGTGTGTTTGTAAGGTAGGAACTATTGTAAATGAATATTTCTTGGTAATTGACTCAGTTTTGAGCTATTTACACTAACAGAGCAATTGAAATCATAAGTTGATTTTATCATGTCACAAAGGGTTGATTTGTGTCAGCCAACATGTTACTAAGGAAACTTGCTCTGTGTAACAAAGTTCTCAGTCTTTTTGTAATTGAAAGTGTAAGTTAAGAGCATTCCACTTCAAAATAGTGGAAATTCATTTTCCCTGACTGAGACATGCAAGTTGCTGCTGGTTGATATCATTCTTAATTCTGAAACTTCTGTAGTCTTGTACAATTCCCTATGCAAAAATTATCTCCGTAAGCCATGGGAGAACCAGATAAAGATTTTATGCACAAGGAAATCCAGATATGTTAGTAATGCTTCAGTTGATTTGCTTCCAGCTAGGTTTAGAAAATAATAAACTGTTACCATGATGGGTTTTTTTCTGTGGCAAACGTGTGGGGGGAGATATAGAAAGCAGTGTGCCTGCTTAGTCCTGCTTTTCCTTCTTAGTCCATAGGAGTCACTGGATGAAATCTCTGGTCTTCAGGAAATCAGACTGCATGTAATTATAATGGTCCTATTAACTTAAAATCTCTGAATCTAAGGACACATTTACACAGCAGGGCAAAAGTTGAATTACGTTAATGGCGTAACTGAAGTCGAAATACCTTAATTCATCTTTTGGCACTGTATACACAGCAGGAAGCTGAAGGAAGAACACTCTTCCTTTGACTTTCCTTACCCCTTGTGAAATGAGGGTTACAGGAGTTGGAGTAAGCAGTCCTCCAGCTCGCCATTATTTTGAAATAATGGCTTCTGTTGTAGACGTGCTCTTAGTTATTTCTGAATAATGTCAGTTATTCCGAAATAACGCTGCTGTGAAGACATGCCCTAAGAGTTGCCTTTTTCAAGCCCTGTGTATTGTTGATCATTTAAACTGAGTGTTTATGAACTGAGGCAATAATGTTTTTTCCCCTCTTTTGTTTATAACTGCTTTGTATTGTAAATTATTTTAGTTGCACAAGTGAAAGTTTAACATACACATTTGTTTTGCTTTTTAGTTATAACTTGTCATTTCAGAATAATGGGAAAGCATTGGCATCTCAAGTACTTTCTAAAATGCCAGAAAACATAGATGTAGATGTGTGTCTTGTCTGTATCTTTGTATGATGGAGTCTGCACTTTCTTCTACTGAATTTGTGTGATACTTCCTTTTTCATCCCAGTTTCCTTGTAGAGTTATTTAGATGACATAAGAGTATTCGTCCATTAGCTTAAACATTGGCCTCTTAAAAATATAAATATATATATATTCTCTATATGAAGATTATTTGTTGGACCAGAAATTTGGGTGATCTAAATTTTAATGTCATTTTTTTCTTTTAGCTGTATTATTTTTATTGGAATGGCAAGTTATGAAATAATTCATGTAATTGAATACATCAAGTTTCTTTATTGAAAAACAGAATTCATATTTGTGAAGAAGTTAATGTATTTTGTGTGCCCTCCAAGTTGTCTAATTTGTTTCAATAGTTGACTATTAACTTGGATCTTCATTCTGAATGTGATTTATCTATAGTAATAATCTGTGATGCTCTTGTTCTTACAAATTCTATTCCAGGAAATGATATATACTGTGTTTAACCTGCATAAATAAAAAGAGTTGAATAATAACATATTCTGTGGTTTACATTGTTTTTTCTAATGAGCTTTATAAACCACGACTGTATTAAACACAATTTTAAGCATGGAATTCATTAGCTATATTTGGTTCTGGTGTATTAACATGTTTACGCAGTGCAAAATATGTTGAAATGGAAGAAAGGTGGGATTAATCTATTAATGGATTGGTGAATTCATGTAATAAAACCCACATCAAATTGTGAATTATGCTAATTCACGTCCAGTGTAGTATGTATTTTAAAGCTAAATTCTTATTTTTCTTTCACTGGTGTTTTGTTCATCTTTGTGCATTTTTCTGATATAATGAGTTACTGCACCTCTTCCTGATTCATTTCTTGGCCTCTCTTGAGCAGATTGTCAACTGCCCCAAACAATGTGCCTTTAGAACACTGAGCATACCTGAACTGTGAGCTAGTTTCCAGGTAAAAAATGAGACTATTTGCCTACTTGACCTTGCTAGATTATTAAATACTGACATTTTGAATGTTTCCATATAAAGACTGTACTAAGCTTCATGTTTTTAGCTTTGGACATGGAATGTTAGCTTTTAAATTGTCTACAGTCTGGAGAAAAAAATAAGTGTCTGTTTAAAAGACTTCTGGTGTAAGCTATTGCTGCTGTATTTTGGGTTCCAAATTAATCGAGCCTTGCTAAGAACTTTAAATATAACACCACTTCTTTACAACATGAAAGCATTTGTTGCTTACAAGAAGTCAATTTGACAGTTAATTCAAATAAAATGAAATGTTAAACTTCTAGCAGGAACAGCCAATAAGGAGTCTTTCTTAAAAGTTCATTATGAGCTCAACAGTCACAAGTCTGTTAGCTGGTGTAAAAATGCTTTAAGAGTCTGCATTGATACAACAAAAATACTGAAAACTATGGAAAAATTAAACTTGCATGTAGAATTTAACTTTAAGTAAAAGAAGAGTGTGCATTCTGATATTCCTAAATATTGTAGCTTTGATCCATATGTTAAGATTAGCACAGAACAAACTGATGTTAGTAAATCTTTCCTAATGAATGGTAGTATCCCTGCCAGATTTACAAATGCAGCACATTCCTTTCTGAAGGTAGATATATAAACACCCAAAAGCTCTCGTTGAAAGTAAGACTTGAATAGTGTGGTTCATATACTAGGCTCTTTCATAGTAGTGTTAGAAAGCCACTGTTCTCAGGATACATATGAATGGTCACAGTTTTATTACTGCAGGTGTCCCTTTTCAAATGAAAACCAGTAACGGGTCTCCTGGGATTACATCTGGTACTGTTACAATTCTCAAGTTAGTTACATTGACATCTGTATTCAGCGAATAGTGGAAAAATGTCTGAACTGAAAATTGGTTTAATGAGCCTGCAGTGATCCTCAGATTTCATTTGCATATTCCTCCTTAGATCCGCAAGTCAGTAGTTGGTATTGGTCATGATGGTGTCGGGTCACCTCATGAATCTTTGTTGGTGGTAAACCAGTTCTCTTTGCAACACAGTAGTGGTTCATCCAGTATGTGTGAGGTCTATCTGGGATTAATTCCCTTGATATTATGGCTGAAAATACCCTCTTGAAAACGTTTTAAAGGGGTATGGTGTATGTTCTCAGGGTAACTAATACTGTAACTTTTCAGTTCCAATTAGGTGAGGAAAAAGTTTATCATAGTTTAATCCTTCCCCTAGTATCAGCTTAGGCTACTAGTCTTCATAATTTGTGCTGTTTTAAACTTTACTGCTCACAAAGTACATTATTAGTTCTCATGGGGTATGAAGTTTAGTGCACATGAGGTGTTTTAGTAGTGCTTTTGTTAGTTAGGGGGACTTGGAGAATGAAGTGCTACCTTTATTCACAGAACAGGCCCAGGAAGGGTACAAAGTTTCACTACTTTACCTCATCAATATGACAGTCTTGACCAGCTTTTAGAATGTAAGTGGATGTGATAGGGTGTTCACCTCACACTTGCTCTGAGAAGGTTGAGAGAGACTGAGAAGGGGGCTAATTAAGGTAGTAGGCCACAGCAAAGCAGATCCATGTGGCTGAGTAATCTCCGGATTCAATGAGGGAGTCCAGCTCAGGAAGAATTAGGTGAGGTGGGCCCAGAAAGGCAGGAAATTGGCAGCAGAAGGGGGGTGTAGGGGAAGGACCTGGGTTCCTGTGCCAACCATTGAGGGAGTGATATGATGACGAAGTGAATGTGAATACTGCCTAGGACTGCAGGTGAGGAAAGACTTTGATACCCCAGAAAGTGAAAATTCCAAAGTGATCTGATTGGCTGCCCAAGTTGTGAATAGGTACCAGTAGCCCATGGAGTGAGAATGGGGCTGCAGACCCAGAGAGAGAGCCAGAGGATGACGTGTAACTGTGCGAAGAGATGTAGACATGGCGAGCTGTTTCTCAGATCCTAGTGATAGTGGAGCATATTATCACAGTAGTAGTTTAATTTCTGGGCCTGTTCAAACTGTGGCCTCTATACTGTGACTTTTAACATAAGTGCCAATTACAATGGTGTGTTCTGAGATATAGATTCATATCACTTACAACATGGGCTTAGTACATATTATTAATGTAAAGTGAAATGCTGTATATCCCATTACTGGTTTTGAGTTACCTGATTTTTTTGTGCTTCTGTATAGAGAAGATGGTTTGCTGGTGGCTTGTGGTAATTTTTAGGAGTCATAAGGTTTTGTGATTAATCATTCACTTTTTATACCTCCATAAGTCAAATTAGGACCTAACTGTATCTATGCTGAGACCAGCGAGAGTGCTTCCTTTTGTGCTAGATCTATTCTTTATCGCTTAGATCATATTATTTCACCAGTGTGCGTCTGTTTCCCTTTCCACCCTTGCTCTGTTTGTTTATTACCAGTTCTTAGGGGCAGGAACTGTCTTTTCCTGTGTGTGTACACAAGGCTTCATGCAATAGGCCGATAGGCATTACGTAAAACAAAAAAAAAATAGCACAAGGGACTGGATAAAAAACAATTGAAAACACATCACAATTTGTTAACAAATCTAGCTGCAGAGAGGGTGTGCTGTGTATAATTATGTAACTGGTTTAGGTTTGTTTTCTATGTACTGAACCTTTAGGTGTTTTAGGGATCTGCTTTCTGTCAGAGGCAGCTGTTCCAGAAGGGAGATACACTGCACTATCTCATGTATTTTTTGTTTTCCCTTAGTCAGAATGGCTTTTTGAGATTAAGTATATGAGTGCTATGTGTTTGAAAAAGCTTTATTGGTGGTAGTGCCAGAGAGTATGGGAGTGGATATATGAGCAATAGTTATTTAGTTGAGACAGAAGGAAATGGTGGTGTTCTTGGGGGGAGGGAGGGGAATAAAGAGGAAGACAGTGTGGGAAGTGAGGCAGGAGGGGGAGGCAGCTGGGGAGAATGGTAAACTGTACAGTGCTTAGATGTGAGTGATGCCAAGAAGAGGGTGTGTGTGAAAGGGTGGCAGAAAAGAGAAAACAAATAATACCAGTCAAGATAGAGTTGAGTCCTAAAAACTGAACTGATGTCAGAGGTTCCTATGTCAGAAAACTCTCTCCCCTATCTCCTCTTGCTGCTGTAGATTCCTTTAGGAGGAAAGGTCTGGGCTCCTTTATAAGTCATGCCCAGAAAAGTAGTGGGTTTGGTAGAGGTGTGCCAGGGAAGCTGCTGGCGCTCTGGAGCAGCTTTGTGGTGCGATGGTTAAGGGCTGGAGTACTTAGCTTTCTTCTCTGGGTTTTGCAGTTGTTATATTATGAGTTACTTCGAGGCTTTCTGCCAATTCATCTTTGCAGTAAATGAGTTATATGCTTAAGATTCATTTGCATGCTTTTTTGTTTAATCTCTTCTGGCTGATCTAAGAAAAATGTTTTTGATAAACTCATTTATCTGCATGCAGCTTAATAAATAAATAAAACATTCAGTTTTTGATGCTGTGGCTGCAGTATGTACAACTACAGTAGATTCCTTATGCTCCTAGAAGTCCCTAATCCCAAAATAACACATCTTTTGAGGAAGCTACAAAAGGAGCAAAGACTAAAAGATTGGAGGCTGTGATTTCCACAAGATATAGGTAAAGTCTCTTAACAGTTAATTTCCATATTTTGAAATATTTTGGTTTCTTGTAAATTTAAATCTTAATTCTGATTATTTAAATTATTTTGCTAACCATACAATGTTGTAAGGATTTTGACCTTTAAGCTACTGAAACGTACTCCTAACCTTAACTTCACAGGTAAAATTGATTTGTTTGGGAATATTTTGTGTCTTGAAGTTGAAAGTAGACTACTTCACAAAATAAAGTGTTTGATACTTTTAGTGCTGTGATTTGTGAGCAAATTCACTTGTACGTGGGATCCAGATTCAACTCGCATTGAAGACTGTGGAAATCTTTCCACTGATTTCAGCGACTGTTGATTTGTGCCTTAAATGCTCAAGCTGAACAATAGCTTTAGGCATTAGAATTTTATTTAATGAGAAAATAAATGTTAATCAGGACTCTTGGGGTTATCTGTATACTTCTTGAAAACTACCATCTAAACAGGTAAATAAAATATCTGTCAGAGGAGCCAGGCCAGGTTTACTCTCCCTTTCAGTACTGCACTGTAGAGTAGTATCCATCCACTCATCTATCAGTTGAACCTCTCTGGTCCAGCAACATCCATGGTATGGCATGCTTTTCGTTAGCCTGATGTCCGCTTATCAAGCGTCTGGCCAAGTTTCCCACAGTCCCATAAAGTTTGTTTATGGCCCCAGTCCTAGCTCTCAGTATTCTGTGCTGCTGTTGTGCTCTAATTGACCCCTAAATGTCTTCTAAGAGCCCAGTAAGGAGTGGAAGTGTTCGTAATGCTGCTAGACAATATTGACCTCACATCGTCTGACAAATTCTCTGGTTTGGCGCTAGTCAGGTCCCGAGAGTGCCAGACTAGAGAGATTCAACCTGTATAATTCCTAGGGGCTCTAGTCCTAGAACAGCATCACACTGTGCTAGACACTGGACAAATAGAACAAAAATACTTGTCCCTGTCCTGTAACTGTTACCTTTGTAAATTAATGAAAATTCCAAAATTATAGTATACTCAGTATACTGTTCTATCATTAATTACACCAGATTTTTTGCAAGATGAGTTTCCTTCCTCACCATTACATCTCTCCCTAACTTAGCCCAGGAAAAAGATGATGATGTCTCCCAGACACCATTCCGAAAGGAGTTTTGCAGTATGCCTTCTGAATTTATTTCCTGAAGTTGTAATGTTAGCTTCAAGGTTTTTTTTAAGAGTCATGTATCTTTTAATTGGATCTTTGAATTCTCTTATTTTAGGGGCAGCATTTTCACTCTGATAAATTTATTGTCCATTTAAAAAAATCTTCAGTGATATCCTTCCTTTTTCACTTCCCCTTTCTGTTGCCTACTGTAAGTAAAAGGTAATGGTAGATCATCACAAATTAGAATGTAAAATATACATGTTATTTATTGAATCCAATCTTGCCTTGTTTTCTTATCAATTATAATTATATTAATTAAAGTAATTTAATTTTTTTCTCAAAAAAATATTACCAGTGGAAGCTAGTTAGTTTTTGTTTCACTGAAATCCTTGAGGATATTTTAATTACATTTCACTGTTTTCTATTGGAAGCAATGGTTACAAAAATAAAAATAATCACAGGACAAAACAAGTATTTTAGAACTTTTGAGCTTTGATAATTTGAGGCCCAGGCCTGCCATGAGCTCTGGTCTCGATCTCATCATGCTCTTTTGAAATAAAGTGCATTTCGGACTCAGTCTGTACAGAACTTAGTGCAGCATCAGCTTATTGGTTATTTAGGGATGTCTACTCTGCAGCTGAGAGTGTGCTTCCAAGCTATGTAGACAGACACAATCTAGTTCTGCTGGAGCTAGTATACTAAAACGATAGTGTGGAAACTTGAGACGGGAAAATAGTGCAAGCTACCCACCTAAATACGGACCCAGGGGTTAGGTGGGCTTGTCCTGTGGTGATTAGCCATCGGTGCTGCTTATGCTACCATGTTCATGCTGTTGTTTTTAGTGTAATGCTCTAGCCTGAGCTGGGAAGCACACTCCCAGCTGCAGTGTAGACATGCCCTTAGGGTCCTATATTGCAGGCCATAACTCCTGTGATGGGTAGTCCCCTTGATTTCACATGAGAGTAGGTAGTCCCACAGACTACAGACAGCCACCCAACCTGAAACATAGTCTTTCCAATAACCATGGTACACAGCTACGTCATAAACATCCAGGAACCCACCCCTGCAATCAATCCGGTACCAACTCTGCCCACATATCTATACAAGCGAACTCATTACTGGAGCCGATCACATAAGCCACCCAATTCAGAGGCTCATTCAACTGCACATCCAGTAATTTAATCTATGCCATCAAATGCCAGCAATGCCCCACTACAATATATATTGGACAAACTGGACAGTCCCTACGTGAAAGAATTAATGGACACAAATCAGATATCCATAAAGGGAACATACAAAAGCGTGTGGGGGCATACTTTAATCTCCCTGGGCATGCATTAACAGATCTTCAAGTGGCTGTTTTGTTACAAACCAATTACAGGAACCAAATACACAAGGAAGGACTGGAACTTCAGCTCATTCTCAAGTTCATTCTCACACCTCTGGATTAAACAAAGATACTGGATGGTTAGGTCATTACCTACCTATCAAACAATGAAGGCTACAATGGTTCTTTGTCTTTGAAGAATCCCATGATACCATCTAGATGTTTCATCAGTCTTTAAGTGTGTCCTGACTCTTTGTTGTTTGCTCGTTAATGGTTCTTATCTACCCCCTTTGACCATCTAGTCTTTAGATGCTTATAGACTATTTGTTTTCCCTATTGCTTTCCAGTTCTGCTTTCCCTTGATATATTTTTTTACCCACTGTCTTTTCTTGTCTCGTCCCTCTCTCCCCCCCCCCCCCCGTCTCCTCTATTTATTTTGGTCCTAGAAATCCAATACTCCGGTCATCTGAAAAAGTGGACTGTGCCCATGAAAGCTCATGATACCATCTGCATGTTTTGTAGTCTATAAAGTGCTACCAGACTATTTGTTGTTTTTTTTTCTGTTTTGCCCAATCTGTTTCCATTTCTCTTAGTAGAATGCTAGGAAGTGCCTAATCTTTATAACTTATATTTTCTTCTTTCTTCAACTTAAGTAGAATTTGGCTGTGTTTATTCTCATTTACTCATAGACTCATAGACTTTAAGGTCAGAAGGGACCATTATCATCATCTAGTCTGACCCCCTGCACAATGCAGGCCACAGAATCTCACCCACCCACTCCTAGAATAATCCTCTCACCTATATCTCAGATATTGAAGTCCTTGAAACAATGTTCAAAGACCCCAAGATGCAGAGAATCCTCCAGCTGTGATCTGTACCCCATGCTACAGAGGAAGGCGAAAAACCTCCAGGGCCTCTGCCACTCTACTCTGGAGGAAAATTCCTTCCTGACCCCAAATATGGCGATTAGCTAAACCCTGAGCATGTGGGCAAGACTCACCAGCCAGATACCCAGAAAGTTCTCTATAGTAACTCCTATCATCCCTCCATTGACCTATTTACCACTGATAATGAATGGTCAATTAGTTACCAAGATCATGTTATCTCATCAAACCATCCCCTTCATAAACCCATCTAGTTTAATCTTGAAGCCAGATAGATCTTTTGCCCCCACTACTTCCCTTGGAAGGCCATTCCAGAACCTCACTCCTCTAATGGTTAGAAACCTTCGTCTAATCTCAAGTCTAAACTTCCTACTAGCCAGCTTATATCCATTTGTTCTTGTGTTCACATTGGTATTAAGCTTAAATAATTCCTCCCCCTCCCTGTTATTTATCCCTCTAATATATTTAAAGAATGCAATCATGTCTCCTCTCAGCCTTCTTTTGGTTAAGGTAAACAAGCCAGGCTCCTTGAGTCTCCTTTCATAAGACAGGTTTTCCATTCCTCGGATCATCCTAGTGGCCCTTCTTTGTACCTGTTCTAGTTTGAATTCATCCTTCTTAAACATTGGAGACCAGAACTGCACACAGTATTCCAAATGGGTCTCACCAATGCCTTGTATAATGGCACTAACACCTCCTTATCCCTACTGGAAATACCTCGCCTAATACATCCCAAGACCGTATTAGCCTTTTTCACGGCCATGTCACAATGGTGGCTCATAGTCATCCTATAATCAACCAGGACTCCGAGGTCCTTCTCCTCCTCCGTTACTTCCAACTAATGTGTCCCCAGCTTATAACTAAAATTCTTGTTATTAATCCCTAAATGCATAACCTTACACTTCTCACTATTAAATTTCATCCTATTGCTATCACTCCAATTTACAAGGTCATCCAGATCTTCCTGTATGATATCCCGATCCTTGAATTGTGATTCAATTATTTTCTGATTTTTGCTGAGCACAATTCTTCATTGCTCTCATAAATCATGGCTCATTTCAGGTTTCAAGACTCTAGAGACTTGAATCCTAGAGACTATAGTCTCTTTTGCTAAGATACCCTTATCCACTCCCAAAGCACAGTCTCTACACTGAATAAAACTGGTTGGGGAGAAACAAATAGTATGTAATCATGTAATGGAAGACTATCATAATTCATTTGCACAAGGAGGCTGACTTCAGATTTCACAGGAAATCTTTTTTGTTCTTTTGAGAGTTTTTAAGGTATTAAGTTTTTAAACTTTAAAATGGGGGGGGGGGGGGTCCACAGGGATCATTTGTGGGAGCTAATGAAGTAAACTAGCAACTGTGAACGGCTGCAATCTTTTATGTTAACCTGACACTAGAGGGGGTGTGGAGACATAGTTTGCCAGTGGATTTTACAGGCATTTTCTAGGCAGCAAAAGAATGATGAGCCCCAGGAAAAAATGTTCAATTCTAGGTTTGGTTGGGGGGCATTGTCCAATTGTCAGAGAACCTTCTTTCTCTGTCCTGCTCCTATTCACTCCTCTTCCCCAGCTCCTGCTCCTAATCCGGCTGCCCCTTTTATCCCTTCCTGGTTCTCTCTTCCCTCCAGCACCTACAGAGTCCTGGCCAAAGAGTGTGCAGGGCCCAAAGCAACATGCTGAGCCACACGGCCACGCAGCTCTGAATGCATGGGGCCCAAGGCGACCGCCTTGCTCGTCTTGCCCAAAGGCTGGGCCTACACTTATACATGCTCCTGCCCCAGCTTCTTTATTCACCCCACCTGTCCTGCTTTCTCCTGTGAAGGTTGCCAACTTTGACTGAAGCTATTTTGGAAGTTTTTTCCCCCCAACATGATGGTATGTCATTTTCTCAAAATATCCTATTAAAATCTCCAGGGTTGCTTTCAGTAGTCATTAGGAGATCCATGTCTGTTCTGGGAGACTCCAGGTCAATCCTGAAGGATTGGCAACCCTATCCTCTATCCGTTTCCTCTCTAGGAAACCCCCCACTACTTCTTCTGGCTTCCCCCTTTGCTAGATCCAGCTCCTAACTGTCCTCACCATCTAAGCTCCTATCCTTACAGCTCTGCACCCTGAATTTTTCCCCTCCTGCCCCCGGTCTTCATTCTTCTGCGTTAGTCAGGCAGCTTCCTCTCTCCTCAGGCTGCCTGGGTGCCAGCAAGGGAGCATTGAGAGCACAGGATTGTATGTATCTTTCTACTCCTATTTCTAGTGCATTGTCACAGCAACCTCATGAGTACTGTGAAAAGCAATTGCAGGGAAAGATCTGTTCAGCCACTGCAGTACAGGCTGGCGCATGCTCAATGACTCTATGAATGTATAGTCCAATTATTAGAATTGGCGTTGTGGTGGCTGCGAATCCACATTCATAAGCACTAAATCCCTTTTTTTGTGGAGTGGGGGAGATGGGAGGAGTGAGGTGCTAAAACATTTTTGTCCCTGAGCAACAAAACACCTCATACTAGTAGGTACATAAGAGCTGTGAAGGGATGGAGCATACTCTGGGAGGAAATGGGTAATATTGAGAGAGAATATTGAAAGAGAATTTAGCAGCCAAAGTATGACGCTTCTGTTGAACATGAGAGAGATCAGATTTTTTTATTTACCAAGGCTTATAAATTGTCCAAATTTGAGTGAATTTTCATAGAGACCTCAAAAGGCTCATTCCTGACACTACGGCAACCCCTCTCACAAATTTTAAGTTCCTAAGCAGGGCTACTCAACATGCGGCCTGCCAGTGGGATCCTTTGAACATGGCCTCCACCGGCAACACTCCACAATGGCAAGGTATCTCCCAGGCGGGGTGAGCATTGAAAGACACAAGCAGATGGGCTGGCTGGAACAGATGGGAACAGGCTGTCAGCATTTCTAGCCCACAGGAAGGAGGTGCTGGGAATGCCAGGGCATTGTGGGAAATGCTTTGTATTCATGCTATTTGCATATATTTGCATAGATATATTTGCAAGCATCTGCAACCACACTTAAGTTGTGGCCCTTGGGATGTGCTGTGAGTATCATTGTGGCTCCCGGGGCTTCCAAAGTTGAGTAGCCCTGGAGACAGGGCTGCATTATGACTTTCGTGGGCCCTAGGCACTTTTGCCTTCGTGGGCCCTTTCCTCCATTAAAAAAAAATTAAAAATTATTTTTGATATAACTTTAAATACTTCAACATTTTATTTTTTTTCTGTTTTAGGCAAAATTTAATAGATTTTCATGGGTCCTAAAAGTTTCATTTTTTTCTGATGTGAGGAAAAAAATTAAAACATTTTCTTCGACCCTAAAAGTTCATTTTTTTTCATCTGATTTTAAAAGAAATTAAAACATTTCATGGGCCCCTAAAGGTATCGTGGGCCCTAGGCACTGTGCCTACTGTGCCTAATGGATAAGTCGGCCCTGCCTGGAGATGCAAGAGCATCTCAGTGACACAGCTGTAAGAATTTTTTAAATGGTAACAATGCCATGTATCTTTCCATCCCCACATTGAAAATGTTTTTTTAGGGTTGCCCACTTATCCAGGTTTTCACAGGATCATCTTTTTTTTTT
This sequence comes from Pelochelys cantorii, assembly GCA_032595735.1. Classification (NCBI taxonomy): domain Eukaryota; kingdom Metazoa; phylum Chordata; order Testudines; family Trionychidae; genus Pelochelys; species Pelochelys cantorii. The sequence continues at coordinate 61,990,661 of CM064330.1, forward strand.
TTTGAGTTGGCTGTTCTGAGAAATCTGTAATGTGCTTAGTACACACTGCCAGCTGACTGGTTTATGGGGTCAGGGTCATCCCGGATGTGCTGGTATTTGTACCTCAAGTGACAACCCTAGTTTTAGCTGAAGCGATAAAAATATGGTCTTAGGAAGAAACCTGGCATGACACACATTTAAGCCTGCACAATTTACGTTTGGCAAGTTATATACAGCTAATAAGGGGTAGTGTTGGACAACTTTAGCTAAAGGTGTCACTACCTGTGCCAGCTATAGCAATAATCTCAGTGGGGCAGACAATATATTACATTATAATGGCAATTAGATTTGGGCCTTAGTGTTTATTGTTGTGAGTGGGTATAAGCCATTATATATTGTCTTTTTTTAAAACTTTCTGTTATGTAATATGCTTTATGATTTTTATTCTTTATCAGTTTGAGCGGTGTAAATAGAAATTATACTTCTTACAAGACTCTCAACCAGATTAAAATTAATAATTGATCTGGAAATTAGAGTAGGGCAAATAACTGTTCTTCTTCGAGTGGCCCCGTTGGTGCTCCACTCTTGGTGTCAGGTCCCATCCCGGTGCCGCGGCTTGGAGAAGTCTCATAGCTGTGCTCCGCCGGACCGCGCATGTGCGGCTTCTCTGAAGCGCAGTTCGCGCCTTTGATCTGCCGCGCACGGGCTGGCAACCGTCAGTTCCTCTCAACCGCCTCAGGTCGCGATCGGAGCTCCCTGTGTTCTTCTTTGTTTCTTCTCTCAGAGATGAGCTTAGCTAGTTTTCATCTGTAAATAGTTAAAAGTTTATTGTTAGTCGTGTTCCTGCTCTACTGTTCTTCTGTTCAAAAAAACCCTCCCAAAAAAACCCAAGAAAGCAAAAACAACTTTTCTCTTCAGAATCACTGTCTTTTGAAAGAGCTACGGCGCAGTGTTAAAGAACTGAAATTGACAAAGCAGAAGCGGGGATCAAGCAATGTCGGCATTCAGCCACCCTTACCGGCCCCTGACAATGCCGGGGTCCTCCGGTTTTAAAAAATGTTCAGTTTGCCGTTAAGCCATGCCGGCAGCTGACGGCCATGATGCTTGCATTAGGTGCCTGGGGGAAACACACGTCCCCCAGAAGTGCACCCACTGCCGCAAGCTTACATTGAGGGCCCGGAGGGAGCGGGAGATGAAGATCAGAATGATGACATTCGGCAAGGCACTGCAGCCTGACCTGATGCCTTCCACAGCCACGGCAAGAACCTCCGATCATAAACGGAGGGCAGCTTCTCCAGGACCAGCCATTTCAAAAAGAACAAAGCCGTCCCCAGTGCGCTCCCTTCCCCTGGCAGCTTCAAAGTCATCAGCAGCCTCCAAAGTGACCCCTGCGGGGTCCCGACACTCTGCTGGCTCTGGCACCAAAGAGGCACTGCCACCGACGGTGAGGGCTGTGTCAGCACTGGCATCAGCGCCGGTGCCGCAACTGACCAGCAAGTTGGCACCAGCTTCAGCTGCGCTTCTCATAGAGCAGCGCTACCGCTGAAATTGACAACAGCGCCGGTGCTGCAATTGACCAGTCAGCCTGCACTGGCTTCAGCGGCACCGGCTGTGAAAGCGCCGGCCTCACTGGCACCACTTGCGGCGGCACCGTCTCCTGCGGCACCATCTTCTCCGGCACTGGACTCAGGAGCACAAGTCCTTGCCAAGCCAGCCTCGACATTAATAACGCCGGCACCGGGCATTCTGTCGGCACCAGCAGTAGCGCAGCTGATCTCCCCGGCACCGCTTTGCTCTCACTCGGTGCCTAGCTCCCCGGTTGCCATGGGAACTGACAGTGCTTCAGCACCTAGGAAAGCTCTGTCAAAAAGTTGTATGAGAGACAGGTCTGCCTCTCCAGTTTTCTCCCCGGGACCATCCCCCTCTCCGTCAAGGTATGCACGCTACCGTGACTATAGTGTCTCTCCTATCCATGTCGCATACAGACGGTGCAATTATAGAGACACAGCGTACTTAGAAGCACGTTTGTCCCGCTCACGATCTCGCTTACCCGGTTGATCATCAAGGTACGGGTCCGCTAGATGCTCTCCATGTCGCGTCTATTATATCCAACAGAGTAGTGCATGCTCGTCACGTCACTCCTCCCCGTCATGTTCTGAGCGGCATTATGGACACTATCATAGATCGTATAATGATTGTCCCCAGCGTGATCATACACCATCATTGCGTAGGGGATCCTCTTGCAACTGCCAATCACCGAGTGCACAATACTTACCTCGCCAACCACAGCACTTAAACTCACCTCCTCCATTGAAGAGTCCAACCATCCAGCAAGACCAGTCCGAGCCGGAAGAGGGGCAGTTGTTTGAAGCAGAAGATCCTAAACCGGAAACTTCTCCAGCAGACTGTTCCTCTTCATCCCTGGATGAAGCTATATTCCCAGGCGACATATCTCCACCAGATGACCTGAAACAGTTTCAAGATCTGTTTAAACGGGTAGCAGGCACACAAGAAATACAGTTGACAGATGTCCCGGTTAAAAAGCACCGCCTCTTAAAGAATCTCCGCCCACAACAGCATGCAAAGATCGCCTTACCGATTGATGAGGCAATCATGGAAGTGGCGGATGAGATATGGCAGACGCCAACATCGGCCACACCTACGAGTAAAAAGGCCAATAGGAAATACTTTGTACCGGCAAAGGGGTTGGATTTTCTATTCAATCACCCCCAGCCTAATTCATTAGTAGTTGACGCAGCGCAACGTAGAGGTAAGGTGCCGCAGTACAAAAACACACTCCCAGATAAGGACAATAAAAAGTTGGATATATTCGGTAGGAAAGTCTACTCCTTAGCCACACTTCTATTACGCATTGCAAACTATTCGGCTCATTTATCTAACCATAATTTTGATAATTATGCAAAACTAGCAGAGTTACTACACCATCTCCCAGACAGCAAGAAACCACTCCTGAAACCAATAGTACAAGAAGGATACGCATCATGTAGCACTGCACTGCAGATTGCCATGGATGTGGCAGACATAGCTGCTCAAGCCACTGCTACAGGTATCACAATGAGAAGATTGTCATGGCTTTCATCTGCAGGAGCACCAAGAGAGCTACAAAGCAAGGTTGAGGATCTGCCTTTTGACAAGCTTAAGCTTTTTGCGGCAAACACTGATGAAGTCCTTCACTCGGACAAAGATTCCCGCACCACCCTACGTACACTGGTGATGTACATGCCTTCCTTCAGGCGTAGGCGCTATTATCCTTATCAACGAAGATATGATTTTAATTTTCCGAGACAACAAATGCGTACTGTAGAGAACCAACACCCTAGACAACGAAAACGACCCTAACAAAACTGTTCGTCCAATCAGTCTTCAGCCAAACAGCAGATTTGACTCCTCTGTCGAGGTTGCAAGCACGCCTTCCTTAGTCAATGCGAAAAACAAAGATCTCCACCTCTTCCACCATTGGCTGAGACCATACCACCATTATTGGTCCAGCATCACCACAGACAAATGGGTACTAGAGGTGGTACAGTCCGGTCTCTCCATTCCCTTTCTCTCCATTCCCCCTACCACACCGCCTACCCCATCAATTTTCAGGGACCCCTCTCACGAGCAACTGTTGAGACAAGAAGTTCAACGCTTGCTCGCAATCGGGGCAATAGAGAGAGTACCCAAACAATTTTGGGGAAAAGGATTTTACTCCCGATATTTTCTCACACCAAAGAAATCGGGAGGATGGAGACCCATCCTAGATCTTCGAAAGTTAAATCGCCACCTTCGAAAGCATCGATTCAAGGTGGTGACCTTAACAACTATTATTCCATCGTTGAACAAAGGAGACTAGTTTGCAGTCCTCGACTTGCAGGACGCTTACTTCCATGTTGCTATTCATGTGGCCCACAGACGTTTTCTTCGATTCCAACTGGGGGACGAACATTTTCAATACCGGGTTCTACCTTTTGGACTAGTGTGTGCCCCCAGGGCTTTCACCAAAACCTTAGCGGTAGTGGCGGCCCATTTACACAGGACGGGAGTGACAATATTCCCCTATTTAGACGATTGTCTCGTCAGGGGCACAACATATATGGAGGTATGTCAAATGGTGCAGACAGTGTCCAACGAGTTTGCATCGCTGGGCCTTCTCATAAATGTAAAAAAATCATCACTGATTCTGTCTCAAGATCTGATTTTTATAGGTGCACGGCTCGACTCAACCGTGGCACATGCTTACCTGCCAACGGAATGTTTTGCAGCGATCCAAGACCTTGTGCATACTGTGACGCATGCTCCAACAATTCCCACGCGCGTCTGCTTACAACTGATGGGCCACATGGCTGCCTCTACCATCGTAGTGCAGAACGCAAGGTTACATTTTCGTTGCCTTTAGCATTGGTTAGCCACAGTTTACATCCCGGCGAAGCACAGCATCCACAGACCGGTAGTGGTACCACAGCATGTACGACAGTCCCTCCAGTGGTGGACCAAACTGAGCAATCTTCTCACAGGCATCCCATTTCCTCGCCCACAACCTACAAGGCAAATAACCACAGATGCTTCCCTTACGGGCTGGGGGGCGCACATGAACAATCTGACGATCCAAGGACACTGGTCGACACAAGAAATGCTGTTGCATATCAATGTGCTTGAGTTACGGGCGGTGTGGCATGCTTGCAAGCATTTTCAGTCACAGATACAGAATACAGCTACCAGAATCCTGACGGACAACATTGCAACCATGTTCTATATCAATAGGCAGGGAAGCACCAGATCCCGTTCTCTCTGTGCGGATAGTGTCCGATTATGGAACTGGTGTATCCACAACAGCACTATTTTAACAGCATCCTACCTACCGGGCATCGACAATTCAATAGCAGACTCACTCAGCAGGTGTTTGCCCCACAACCACGAGTGGAAAATCCGCATGGACGTTTTGAGTTGTATATTTGCTTGGTGGGGTTTCCGACAATAGACTTGTTTGCGACGGAAAGCAATACAAGGTGTCCCGCCTATTGTTCCAGAGACGGCATAGGACGTCATTCACTAGGAGATGCCTTCCTTCTCCATCGGGGAAGGACGCTGTGATATGCCTTTCCCCCAGTGCCTCTAATACCCAAGGTTCTCAAGAAGATCAACATAGAAGGGGCTCGAGTGATTCTTATAGCCCCGGCGTGGGCTTGCCAATCTCAATGCTCCACCAGATGTCGATAAGGACACCGTACCCCCTACCTCTTCTCTTGAATCTCTTGATCCAGGACAATGGATCCCCGAGCCATCTGAGACCCAAGATTCTGCACCTCACGGCATGGATGCTCGTTGGTTTAGTGATTCCGAACAACTCTGTTCCCAACGGGTCAAGCAGGTGTTAATGCACAGTAGGAAGGAATCTACACGAGTGACGTATGCAGCTAAATGGTCCAGATTCCAGGCATGGTGTGCGAACAATAATCTAGATCCTTGCTTTGTAACCTTACCTCGTATATTGGACTACATTTTACAGCTCCACGACAATGGGCTGGCAATAGCTTCTCTACGGGTGCATTTGGCAGCAATTAATGCTTTCCACCATATGGATGATTCCTCCTCTCTAAACGCGCATCCTACCACAAAGAGATTCCTGAAGGGGCTCACAAACCTTGATCCACCTCCACCTTCATGGAATCTGGATCTAGTATTGGAAACTTTGACTCGCCCTCCCTTTGAGCCTCTAGCCACGATTCCATTGCACATACTTACTGTCAAACTTTTGTTTCTTCTAGCCCTTACCTCAGCTCGTAGGATAAGTGAGATAGCAGCCTTCATGGCTTTGCCTCCTTATATGGTTTTTTCTAAAGGCTCAGTGACGTTGAGATCTCACCCAGACTTTATTCCAAAGGTCTCCTCCGATTTTCACATCAATGAACCGGTAGTCCTGCCATGCTTCTTTCCTAAACCCCATACCTCAGTACAAGAAGCGACGCTACACACACTGGACGTAAGGAGAGCCTTGGCGTTCTACATTGACAGAACAAGGGACTTTAGGAATACGGATCGTTTAATAATATCATTAGCGGACCGTTCAAGAGGGCAACCACTGACTTCTCAGCGCATCTCGAGACTGATAGTGTCATGCATATCTATGTGTCATTCTATACGTGGAAAACCTCTGCTGTGCCCTCCTAAGGCCCATTCCACCAGAGCGGTGTCTACTACTACGGCCTTTATAAGAGGCGTTCCATTTTGTGACATTTGCAGGGCAGCAACAATGTCCTCTAATGTTACCTTTATGAAACACTATGCTATAGTTGAGCATTTTGCTTCAGACTCCTTGGTGGCTATGGCAGTACTCAATCATGATCATAAGTTTTAATTCCGGAGCCCTCCGGCAATTTGGGTACTGCTCCAAAGTCACCAAGAGCGGAGCACCCATGGGGCCACTTGAAGAAGAAGAAGTTGTTGTTACTCGCCCTGTGAAGGAACGATTGTTCTTTCAGATGAGCGGGTGAGAGGAACTGATGGTTGCCGGCCCGCGTGCGGCTGATCAAAGGCACGAACGGCACTTCAGAGAAGTCGCAGTGTGCGGTCCGGCGGAGCATGGCTATGAGAATTCTCTGAGCCGTGGTGCCGGGATGGGACCTGACACCATGAGTGGAGCACCCACGGGGCACATCTCAAAGAACAATCGTTACTTCACAGGGTGAGTAACTTCTTCTTTCTCTTTCTATTAACATTGTACACAGATCAGTATTTTGTTCATGAACAGCTCATTTAACTATTTGATATTCAAGATGTTTTGATTATGTGCCTAGTCACAATTTATCTTTATATGCTTTGAGTGAGTTTAACTCTTAAAACTCTTAAAATCAGATTTCCGGCGAGAATGTTTGCAACGTAATGAGTTTGAATTATTTTTTTTCTGTGTACATTCTTCTGCATGTAGTGTTATGACTAGCTCTTGCTGTGATATTTATGAAAAACAAGCAAAAATTAGATGTGAATAAAGTCAAAGTAAGTTATTGTTTGCCATTTAAAATAACTTATATTCACTGTTAAAGTGTAGTAAACTTTTTTTACTATGATTTGTGAAGGTTTGAGTGTTTTTCTAAGAAAAAAAAAAGTGCGGCTTTGGTCATGTGGGGAAAGCTTTTCTAGTATATCTGTGTAGTTATACTGTTATTACCTTCCATATAGACATGGTTATGCTAATGCTCTCTTCAGTTTAGTGTAAACCTGCTCACCAGTGACAGAAGCTAAATGGAATAAAGTATTTTTATATCAGAGTAGCAGTGCTTGCATGAGGGGGTTATATTAATGCACACTTGTATTAATATAACTTCTCTGAATGGACAAATCCAAATTTGATGTAGTCTGAATTATATTAAGAACAGGTGTATACTAATGATTATATTATGTGTCCCATATAGGATTAGCCATGTTGGTAGCAAGATAGTAGAGAGACAAGGTGGAGGAGGTAATTTATTGGACCAACTTTTGTTGATTTGAGAGAGAGGCTTTTGAGCCACACAGATCTCTTTGTGAAGTGCTATGTTTTTTTCAGTCATCTTGTGTGTATGGTTGTTGCAGGCAAGAGTAATTCTCAGGTCTGACACTGGGTTGTCTAAGTACAAAACACGCTGCACCGGTATCTGTGAAACACAAGCAATTTATTTCCTGACAGATTTCAGATATACCCCTTAACTAACAGAACAACATGATAGGAAAAGTGGCTCTTATGTCCCTTCTGAAAGTTGGGGACCCTGGTCAGTTGTGGATGGAGTGGGAGGTCATCTAGGCTTCCGAGACACTGGTACCAGAGTCCATCGGTGAAGTCCAAATTGCCATGCAGGTTTTCTCCCTGTTTTGCGGTTTGGAACTTTCTGGGGGTTACTTATCACTTGTTACAGTATGGCTTAGTTATTGACTATCCATTTGGTACTGCTTGTCCTTTGTTCTTGTTTACATGATTAGTACATCTGGTTAAGCAAGATTGTTATATGTTCCTGTTCTTTCTCCTACCCTTATCTATAACTTGTTACAATGGCACCACCACATATCTTAAATGGCATGTGTTCCTGGAGGCTTGATTCTGGCTCATCAGATATAGGATGAGGGGGGAGGATGTGTGCCTCACCACCCTTATGCTTTCATGTACAAAGTTCTTCCGCAATTAATCCCTACAGTGGTGGTGGTACTTAAAAAGCCCTCTCAGATCCCTAAATGATAAAATAAATACATAACTCTTGGCAGAGGAAAGGGACCTTAGCTAGAAATTAAACAGCACAGACCTGATAAAGAACTCTCCCTGGCTCAAAAGCTTGTCTCTCTCTCTCTCCAGCAGAAGATGGTCCAATAAATATTATCTCATCCACCTTGTGTCTCTAATAATTTTATTATTCAGTTACAAAAATAAATTTCTCAGGTGTTATCTACATACAAATTTGCACTAGTTTAGTAAAACCTATTTAGTTAAACCTGTTCAAGCCCAGGTGTGAACAGTTTTAAGGCTTGTTGCCACTTGAAATGCTACAGCTATAGCTCTTCAGTGTAGACACTACATATGCCGCTGGGAGGGTTTTTCTATTATGGCTCCTCTCTAAGAGATGGTAGCCAGATCTACAGAATTCTTCCATTGTACAAGTACTGTCTAAACCAGAGGTTAGGTTAGCTTAGCTTAATTATGTCATGCAGCAGCATGGATTTTTCATACCCTGAGTCACATAGATGGGTCATCTTAACTTTTTAGTAGATCGAGTTTTATTTTATAAAATAAAAATCCAGCTGTTTAAGATAAACAGAATTGAACCCAAATAAATGGCCACATTGAGATTTACACTGGTTGGACTAAACCAGTGAAATTCTGTATATTCACAAACCCTTTGTTTAATAATTAAATAGATTTAAAAATCCTCCAAGTAAACCTAACCAGGTTCTGGAATCCTCTTCCCTTTCAGTTGTCTGTGAAGCAGCTGCTAGGCCCTCAACATTTCCCTCTAAGGTTCTTGCTACTAGATTTGTTTGTAGTACCACTGAGCTTGTGTCCTTGATTGACCTGATTTTTTGATTTTATGTAAAAAATAATTTAAATAACAAACCAATCACCCATTACATAACTCATGATGTTCAACAAGAAACATAAATAAATTTAAGTTGGGCTGAAACATGGACAGGTGAATTTACACTTCTAATCCTAGAATCATAGAACTAGAAGGAACCTTGAAAGGTCACCAAGTCCAGTCCCCTGTGCTCATGGCAGGAATAAGCACCATTTAATCATCCCTGACAGGTGTTTGTCTAACCTGTTCTTAAAAATCTCCAGTGATGGAGATGCCACAACCTCCCTGAGCAACTTATTTCAGTGCTTAACCACCCTGACAGTTAGGAAGTTTCTCCTAATGTCCTATCTAAACCTCTCTTGCTGCAATTTAAGCCCATTGCTTCTTGTCCTATCATCAGAGGTTAAGGAGAATAATTTTTCTTCCTCCTCCTTCTAACAGCCCTTACGTGCTTGAAAGCTTTTATTATGTCCCCTTGTAGTCTTCTCTCTTCCAGATTAAGCAAGCCCAATACTTTTAATCTTCCTTCATGCATTATGTTTCCTAGATTTCTAATCAATTTTGTAGCCCTTCTCTGGAACCTATCCAATTTATGCGCATCTTTCATGAAATGTGGTGCCCATAACTGGACACAGTACTCCAGTTGAGACCTAAACAGTGAGGAGTAGATGGAAAAATTACTTTTCATGTCTTGCTTATAACACTTCTGTTAATACATCCCAGAATGGTGTTTGCTTTTTTTTCTTGCAGCAGTGTCACATTGTTCACATTGTTGACTTCTATTTAGCTTGTGGCCCACTATGACTCCCTAAATCCCTTTCTGCAGTACTCCTTTCTAGACAGTCATTTTCAATTTTGTGTGAACTGATTGTTCCTCCTTAAATGGAGTACTTTTGCATTTGTCCTTATTGAATTTCATCCTTTTTGTCTCAGACAATTTCTCGAGTTTGTCCGAATCATTTTGAATTCTAATCCTATCCTCTAAAGAACGTGCGAGCCCTCTCAGCTCGGTATCAACTGCAAACTTAATAAGTATATGCCATTAGCTAAATCGTTGAGGAAGATATTGAACAGAATCAGTCCCCAGACTGACCCCTGGAGAACCTCACTTGTTATGCCTGTCTAGCATGACTGTGAACCATTTATAACTATTCTCTGGGAATGGTTATGTACTGATCTTTAAATTAGCCTCATTTAGGTTGTATTTCCCTAGCTTATTAATGAGAAGGTCATGCAAGATTGTATCAAATGCTTTACGAAAGTCTAGATATACTCCATCTAATGCTTCCCCTTATCTACAAGGCTTATTATCTTATCAAAGTAAATTATCAGGTTGGTTTGACATGATTTATTCTTTACAAATCCATTCTGACTGTAACTTATCACCTTTTTATCTTTTAGATATTTGCAAATGGATTCCTTAAACATTTTCTTTCCCTGTACAGAAGTTAAGATGACTGGTTTGCAGGTTTCTGGGTTGTGTCCTTATTTTCCATTTTATAAATGGGCACTATATTTCCCCTTCCCCACTCTTCTGGAATCTCTCCTGCCTTCCATGACTTTTAAAAGTAAATAACTAATGGTTCAGATATCTCCCTGGATTCTGTAATTTCCACTCCAACTCATCTGAAGTGGGTTTTACACACACAAGCTCATGATATAATATATTTGTTAGTCTCTAAGGTGCCACAGGACTACTCATTTTTCTTGAAAAGAGACGTTTTCTGTGTCATTTGGAGAATACAGTTGACCAGTACAGGCTAGTATGACTTTTCTCTCTCAAGTTGTTTGCTTCCCTATTTAAAATTATAGTTTAGAGTACGTTTGGAGAAGTACAGTAATGCAGGTACATTTGCTTCTTTGTCTGAAATTTGGGGACCCACTTGAGGAGACTTGTGTCATTAAAGTATAAGAAGTACCAAACAGAGAAGAAAGAAGCAGCAGACTATAGAAATAGCACATCTGAACAAGTAACAGTACAATAACATTACTTTCTTGTTACAAGTATAAATCCACTTACATTTTTATGGGTTTCATAAAATGGAGTTAAGTGCTTTGTGACAATTTTATGTGTAACAGTAAAATGACAATATGGGGATACCAAAATAAGAATGTAAATTCTTACGTGTTAGGTGAAGAGAAGGCATTTTTCTGCAAGAAGCAGGCTTTCTCAGCCCCAGCAACATGGTGCTTTTTGACTTAAACATTCTTGAAAATCATTTGCTGGCTAAATTCATAAGATTTTTTAAAAAGAAGTACTATTGTACATAGCCACACTGCACAAAGTATTTTTGGAAATATAGCCTTTATTTGGTTTGAGACTGGAAATTTATTTGATACATTTCGTGGTTTTAGGCACAGTGTAAATGAGACATTTTCTGGTGGTGCAGTATGTAAATATATGAATGTTTTTTCTGGGTCTGCTATGTACTACAACTAGCCAACAGCTCTTTTAATAACTTCCAGCACTGAAAGGAAACATATTGGGTACAGACTTCTGATTTAATAAAACCCTCAAAATAGGTTTTTAGGTTAAACATATTTATAGCATGCAGGTGCCTGAGACAGTATCATAAATTATGTACACATAAACTTAGTGCAGAAAAAAACTAAAATGCACTTTGGGGGATATTACAGTATGGTAAAGTTTAAGTGTTTTTCCAATTCAGATCTCACAGACTTTCAAAATTCCTATATTGCAGCGTATATAATTATTAGTTAATTTGCATACATAATCTACCTCATAGCTAACTATTTCCAACAATTTTTTTAAATTTATTTATTGGGTGATATTTATTGGCTTAAATCATTGGTGTAATGATTTTTTTGTGTTTGCGCCAATCATAAGTTTTATTACTGGAAAAAATGCAATAGCTTCTCACACTGTAGATTGTATCAAAACTCATTTCACTGGTTCTTTCAGGCTTGCTCCCACCCTAATCATGCACCTTGAGAAGTGGGAGAGGAAACAACAAAATAACTTTTTTTGTTATGTGGTAAAAAACTAGCACTTCATAAAAACCCACAATTACCACAGGCCAGACCTCTGCATTTATGGTACCTATGCTAGTTATGAGGAAATAAGTTGGAATAAAACAAGAACAAATCTGGGGGTGAAATACTGGCCCTATTAAAGTCAATGGGAATTTTGCTATTTACATCAGTGGGTTTCGCTAGACAGCAAAGAAAAACCTGTGGCTGGGCCATGCCAGCCAACTTGGGCGCATAGGCTGTTTTATTACTGGGTTCCAACTGGAGCTCAAGCTCTGGGACTCTCCCTCTTTGCAGGGTTTTAGATCCCAGGCTCCAGCCTGAGCCCAGAAATCTACACAGTAATAAACAGCCCAGCAGCTCAAGCCCTGTGTGCGCGAGCTTGCTGTAAGGGCCAGCTTCAGGGTTTTATTTATCGATTGACTAATTGATTACCGTGCAGGTATATCTAGTGGGGCCAGCACTACATCACTGAAACAATCCAAAATTTGAACTGAACCATCTTAGTGGTTTGAAAAACAATCTTCTTTTTGCTTTTTAATTTTTATTTTCACATTCCTGCACTACTATGGATTATTATCAAAATTAAACCAAATCTCTCAGTCTTTTTGAAGTTTGCTCATCAGTAGCATGTAAATTCCTTCTCAATAGTCCCAGCAGACAGACTACTCAAAGAAACAGCTTTTACCAGTTACACCCATAGTCAACAAAGCTTAGTGTGATCCAGTGGATGCTTTTTCTAAATTTTGTTATTTGATAACACTTTGCATTGAAAAAGCCTCAGTTTACTGAAATTTACCTCATTCCCAGTAATTAGTTATCATTTTTCGTGCTCTCATGTCCATTTCTGGCTCTTTTGACTTGCACCGTTTTTCCTCGTCTCGTCTCGTCTCTCTCAGGTTTTTATGGAGGCAGACAGGTTCTCAATGTCTTTAAACAGCCTCGAGACAGCCAATTGTGACCAATGCCAGTACTGTCTCTGACAGAATCAAGATTGTCTGTCTGTCTGTCTGTCTGTAATGGATAATCTTGACCAAGAGATCAACTTCTAAGTGACAAAACAGAGCAATTTGTGTCTTTTGCTAACTCATGTCAAACTACTGGGGTTTAGGAAGATAACCTCCACCCAGAGAAATATCTCATAACTCCCTTAGGCAGGGTTTCTTTTACCTTCCTATGAAGCAACTGGTTCTGTTTGCTTTCAGAGACATGATACTGGAATAGATAGGTCATTGGTTTGATTCAATCCTATATTCAGCTGAATCTTATGGCTGAGGGTCATATAGAATAGCTTCACTCTGCTCCACATATTTCCTGTCTCTGCTATGTTTTCCCTGATTAGAGAGATCAGCAATAATGGACATATACTATTGGTCCACATTGTACATTGTTTTTAAAATTTTTTATCCCAATCTTTTCTCTACACATTAGAAAAACAATTGTAATTCTTAGAAAAAGTGTGGACAGAATTCATTCTGTGACAAGGCTTACCAGGCTTAATTTCAGATTCATTTAATATGTCTACTTTATAAGGGCCTTGGAGTGTGATCTGTGATGATGATACCATTTTTACTTTCTTTCTCATCATCAGCATTAAACTGAGGTATACCATTACTTTTCCATAATCTTTGTTTTAATACTTGAGATACTTGTTGTTGCTATCTAATCTTCTAATGGTATCATATGGGCATGTGGAACTTATATGCTATATTCTCACTAAGAAAATTCTGTCACAGTCAGAACAATTTGAAAAGTCTCCCGTGTCTGTTTCTTTAAGAAAATGGCTTGCCCTCTGTTTATGGAATAGGTTAATTTGACAAAAATGCTTTCCTGATGGAATTTTGCTCTTACCTTTTTGAGACCTGTATATTTTTTTTGCGCTCTCTCTCATGATATGTAGATATATAAAAAGCTTTTCCTGCTGGGCGATGGAATGACATCATCATGCTCTCTGGCTGTGAAAGTGGCCACAGAGAGGGGTGATGGCAAGCATAGTGAGCATGGGGCGTAGCCTGCTAGTATCTCTTAAAATTGTTTTTTTGTCATGCTGGCTGTCAATGAGGCTGTCAATGCATATGCACTAAAGAGATGAATTAAAGTAGTGTGTTTAATCTTAATTCTGGCTTTTCCTAACTGTTGATTGCTTGACTTGGCAAGATTAATGTTCTTTTAACATTGTTTCGTTTGTATGTAATACTATAAAAGGTGGAAGAAAATAAGGCTGTGACAGCTAAAGTGGAGGATAGTTGGGACTTTTAGCAACAGCGAAGGCATAGGAGGCCAATTGAGATTGTAATCTAAGCACATTAGGTGGACATTTCTGTCCAAATGAACAGCTTTGATAGAGTTGTTAATATTGATGTGTGAATTGTCACGGTTAGGTTTCAGCGTCACCCACACTTTGTAATGAATGAAATAGTTCACAGCTCTCTTAGATTTTTGTTTCAGACTATGAATAAACTCAGAAGGATAACATTATATCAGTTACCTTTGTTCATGCACAAAATCAAAATGTTGAGAACAAAGTTAATCAAGAAACCAAAGGTCATGAAACAAATGTTCAATTAGGAATGAATGTACAAGAAAGCAAGAATAATATACAAGTTTCTTTTTTGATATTTGTAGTAGTACTTCATTTGACCTTTTTCTTAATTAATCTTGTTAAGTTGTATTGCTAATGAATGTATCATCCTGTAATAATTCAGTTACAATGTACAGAGAAGTCTCCATACTGTTTTATAAAAAATGATATATAGACAAAGTTTTGAGACAATATCTGTATTGCACAAAAACTCTCATTTTAAATAACTGTAATACATAATGTGATCTATCAGATATTGTTCCTTAATTCCTAAAGTAACAGAAAAGCAAACAAAGACCAGATGACACTTGTGTATACCAGAAATTTTAGTGTTCATTGCCAAGTGTACAGTTCACTGTTCGGTCACCTGTGTTTGTCAGTTTAGCACATTTAAAGCAGTTTTCAGCCCTCTTTGTTCTCTAAAGCTTACTTTGGTGCTTCAAACATTGCCTGGCTCATTATTCTCTGATGAAGGTTAAGGTCTTTACTGTCAGACCGGAACTACTCACTAATTAGAGCTCTGGGTTTGGCACTGAATGTGTCATGCCTGCAAGCCTTCCTACTGGGATCAATGGCACTCATGTTCACTTTCATAAATGTACAATAGACACACATCGCAGTGGAGAACTCCGTACTTAGCTTGCACTAAGAAACAAATTCAAGCCTTTACAAAATACAGACACTACCATAATGGGCACAAAATAGAGCTTTGGAATAGACATTGATCAGTCCACTCACTAACGAAATTGGTGGCTTCTACAGGATGCAATCAAATGCTTAGAGGCCTTACTGTCACTTTATGTATCTTTAAGTGTAGACAAACTTGGGGACGTAAGTTTCTATACTTGGAAAAAAATTCAGTGTTTCCTTTTTCATGTACTTGAGAGAACATAATATAGCACATTAACTCATTTACAGAAAGTAACTGCCCTTTTGTTACTGGTGCCAGTAACGTGGTGTTTGGGGTAAATATCACATTATCATTAATAGGCAATCAGAAGGGTAAATGTTTTATTTCCTATTTGTCGTCTTCTCCATAAGCTGGGTATGTAAAGTTATTGGTGTTTTTTTCTTTTATGAATTGAACTGACTATCAGTGCTGCCTCTTGGATTAGTTCTCAGGGCATGATCAAAGATAAGTTGCATCCTTCTGTCACAGTAAAACAGTTACAAACATTTTTCAATACCTTTTTCTATTTTTTTCTGTATGTTCTGTATTTTGTTACCAGTCCTTAACTCTGCTTGGCCATAAATTTCTTCTTATGTTTCCACCATTGGTATCTGGGCAATTTAAAGAACTTTCCTTTGCTCCCTCATTAATTTTGTTGTCAGTATCTATGCTAAGTGCTCATTTCTTCCCTCTTCCTACACTTTTTTTTTTGTGGTGTTAGTTTAAAACTTTCCTGACTAGCCGAGCCAACAATTCCTTGGGAAGATTGGTTTCCCTTCTGCTGAGATGTAGACCTTCCAAATCATATAGACTCTTCTCTCCATAAAAATGGGCCAATGTTCCACAAAATGAAATTCCTCACCTTACATCATTTGTTTAGAAGGTTCAGGGGGTAGTCGAGTTAGTTAGTCTGTACAGGATAAACTTAAAAAACAACAAATGTTCTGGTAGCACTTTATAGACTAACAAAACATGTAGATGATATCATGAGCTTTTGTGGGCACAGCCCACTTCTTCAGATGACCGGAGTTTTAGATGACCACTTGTTTAGCCAGGAATTCACTTCCAGAATCTTCTACCTTCTATCCTCCTTTACTGTTGGGACAGGTAGGACTTCTCTATTAAGATATGTAATTAAAAAGAAAATGGTGTCTTATTTTGTGTTATAAACTTATGACTTCCACTAAAGTCAAAGAGAATACATAGATGGCTGTAGCATTTGTATTATTGATGGATTGATACTAGTAATGGTATCTTAAATCATAGTAACCTGTGCCAAAGATTCACACTCTAGGAGCTACAGTATTAGAATTAGGAGGGCAAGAACCATCATTAGGTTTGGAGACTCTAGGAACACACGGAAAACAATAGCAGTGACCACAACATCATTCACAATTTCAATCTTTATTAAAAGCCTTCCAACATAAATCTTCGATTTCAGAGTTATTGACACATAAACAAAGGTGAAGAAACACCATAAGATGTGCATTGTCAGTGTTTTCATACTTGCATCCACATGGGTACCATATTGAGAGAGTGACCTATCTTTAGGTGGTCATCTGTAGAGGGTGTCCTGATATATACTTCCTCCCCATTCATGCTGGGGAACCCCTTTTATGCTGCGTAACACTCATGCTGTATGCATTTGCATGATGGTTCCAATCCCTTTTCCCTTACTGGAACTTCTACAACCCATAAAATTTGTGGTGACCCACTTTTTGTATGCTATCCTCTTAATTTCCCTTCTTTTCATTAGCATTTACATAATCAAGTCCCCATGGTAATATGTGGTTGTTCCAGAATTTTACAATGAGGTATCTTGCGATACTGACAGGTGCATTGATTTTCCCAAACATTGCTTATTAGCACATGTTTTATGCTGATCTTGTATCTCTGCTGGTACATAGTTACTCCTGGGTTACCTTCTCATGTCACCTTCTTTAGGCCTTAAGTCTAATGTGGCTAAGCTAAAATCTTACAGTTGTCAGTCTCCAGGTCTTGTATTACAGCCTTTCTTTGCTTATAAAACTAATATACATTCATCACTCATAAATACATGGGCTATCTTATACATCTATATAAGCATTCTGCTTATACCTATATCTACAACTTAAATGTATTCATCACACATTAATTACATATAAATTAAGCACAATAGAAAACACAGTTAAATGATTTTTATAAGGTGATTAACTACTGAGCTAAATTTAAGTAGAATAAAATATAGTAGGGCATATTCTTTTTCAAGTGGTCTGTAAAGAAAGTTAGTTACATATGATTGACGGGACTTTAACATCCCCTGGAATTATAGATGGATATTTCCCAGACTTCTATAACTGTAAACATGTAACTAACTGTGTGTCTCCTAGAAAATGGAAACAAATGCAATCAGTTTAGATGTGAAAGAGATTTTTTTTTTAATTTCTTGATCTCCACCTGTTGGAGTAAGCACACCCTCCTAGTATTTTTAATATGTTCTGCCCAGCTAATTAAAGTTAAAATTTGGAATTGGATACAGCAATATCAAGTTATCTGCACAATTAGTTGGATGTTGGTTGGTTGGTTGAACCACATTAAATAGCCATCATTTTTTAGTTTTGTCAGCTTTGCTGCTGCCAACAAAGATTTGTCAAAAGTTGGGAGGTTTTTTTTTTTCTGTCTGTGTTTAAAATTCTTGTTTTTACAGTTGTGGCTGTGTTCTTGTTTTAAAGGTTGGAAGGCATTTACCCAAGCACCCTGCAGACAGCCACCTCTTCATGACTCCAGGGTGTCAAGATAATTCACTGCTAAAAAGGGATGAAGAAAACTATGAACTTCATACTCCTCCTGCTCTGAATAGGATCTTCTCAGGATATAACCAAAAGGTAGACATCAATGGTTGCAATTTCATAATGTTGTAAATACATGGTATATGATGATGATCTTTAGATAAGGCATCTAGATAGACTTACGTGTAGTGCTGGGGAGGAGCCGGTGGTCGTGGTACATCTAGGTACCAATGACATAGGGAAGGGTAGCAGAGACGTCCTGGAGGCCAAATTTAGGCTGCTAGGAAAGAGACTGAAATCCAGGACCTCTATGGTTGCATTCTCAGAAATGCTTCCAGTTCCACGTGCAGGGCCAGGTAGGCAGGCAGAGCTTCAGAGTCTCAATGTGTGGATGAGACGATGGTGTAGTGAGGAGGGGTTTAGCTCCTGGGGAACTGGGGAAACTTTTGGGATGGGGGAGCCTACATAGGAAGGATGGGCTCCACCTAAACCAAAGTGAAGCCAGACTGCTGGCACTTAATATTAAAAAGGTTGCAGAGCAGTTTTTAAACTGAGAGATGGGGGAAAGCCGATTGGTGCAGAGGAGCACGTCGATCGGACAGACACGTCTCTTAGAGGAGAGTCTATTGTTAGAGATTCTCTAGGTTTTAGTCAGGAGGAGATGATAGAAGAGGATAAAGTATGGGCCACATCAGATGAAAAACATTCACATAAAAAAGAATCTGACACATCAGAAAAGGGCAGACAACTAAACAGTGACAAGTTTTTAAAGTGCTTGTACACAAATGCTAGAAGTCTAAAAAATAAGATAGAGTGCCTTGTGTTAAAGGAGGATACTGATATAATAGGCATCACAGAAACCTGGTGGAGTGAGGACAATCAATGGGACACAATCATTACAGGGTACAAAATATATCAGAAGGACAGAACAGGTTGTGCGGGTGGGGGAGTGGCACTATATGTGAAAGAAAATTTAGATTCAGAGGAAGTAAAAATCTTAAATGTATCAACATGTTCCATAGAATCGCTATGGATAGTAATTCCCTGCTCGAATAAGAATATAACAGCAGGGATTTATTATCAACTAACCTGACCAGGACAGTAATAGTGACTATGAAATGCTAAGGGAGATTAGAGAGGCTATCAAAATAAAGAACTCAATAATAGTGGGGATTTCAGCTATCCCCATATTGACTGGGTACATGTCACCTCAGGACGAGATGCAGAGACAAAATTTCTTGATACCTTAAACGACTGCTTCTTGGAGCAGCTGGTACAGGAACCCACAAAGGGAGAGGCAATTCTTGATTTAGTCCTGAGTGGGCGTGCAGGATCTGGTCCAAGAGGTAACTGTAACAGGACTGCTTGGAAATAGTGACCATAATATAATAACATTTAACATTCCTGTGGTGGAAAGAATACCTCAGCAGCCCAACATTGTGGCATTTAATTTCAAAAAGGGGAACTGTGCAAAAATGAGGAGGTTAGTTAAACAGAAATTAAAAAGTACAGTGACTAAAGTAAAATCCCTGCAAGCTGCATGGACACTTTTCCAAGACACCATAATAGAGGCCCAACTTAAATGTATACCCCAAATTAAAAAACATAGTAGAAGAATTAAAAAAGAGCCACCGTGGCTTAACAACCATGTAAAAGAAGCAGTGAGAGATAAAAAGACATCTTCTAAAAAGTGGAAGTCAAATCCTGAGGTAAATAGAAAGGAGCATAAACACTGCCAAATTAAGTGTAAAAATGTAATAAGAAAAGCCAAAAAGGAGTTTGAAGAACAGCTAGCCAAAAACTCAAAAGGTAATAACAAAATGTTTTTTAAGTACATCAGAAGCAGGAAATCTGCAAAACAACCAGTGGGGCCCCTGGACGATCAAGATACAAAAGGAGCACTTAAAGACGATACAGTCATTGCGGAGAAACTAAATGAATTCTTTGCTTCAGTCTTCATGGCTGAGGATGTTAGAGAGATTCCCAGACCTGACCCGTCCTTTGTAAGTGACAAATCTGAGGATTTGTCACAGGTTGAAGTGTCATTAGAGGAGGTTTTGGAATTAATTGATGAACTTAACAGTAACAAGTCACCAGGACCAGAGGGCATTCACCCAAGAGTTCTGAAAGAACTCAAGTGTGAAATTGTGGAACTATTAACTATGGTTTATAACTTATCCTTTAAATCAGCTTCTGTACCCAATTACTGGAAGATAGCTAATATAATGCCAATATTTAAAAAGGGCTCTAGATGCGATCCCGGCAATTACAGACCGGTAAGTCTAAGGTCAGTACCGGGCAAATTAATTGAAACAATAGTAAAGAATAAAGTTGTCAGATACGTAGAAGAACATAATTTGTTGGGCAAAAGTCAACATGGTTTCTGTAAAGGGAAATCATGTCTTACTAATCTATTAGAGTTCTTTGTAGGGGTCAACAAACATGTGGACAAGGAGGTTCCAGTAGATATAGTGTACTTAGATTTCCAGAAAGCCTTTGACAAGGTCCTTCACCAAAGACTCTTACGTAAATTAAGTTGTCATGGGATAAGAGGGAAGATCCTTTCGTGGACTGAGAACTGGTTAAAAGACAGGAAACAAAGGGTAGGAATAAATGGTAAATTTTCAGAATGGAGAGGGGTAGCTAGTGGTGTTCCCCAAGGGTCAGTCCTAAGACCATCCCAATTCAACTTATTCATAAATGATCTGGAGAAAGGGATAAACAGTGAGGTGGCAAAGTTTGCAGACGACACTAAACTGCTCAAGGTAGTTAAGACAAAAGCAGATTGTGAAGAAGTTCTAAAAGATCTCACCAAACTAAGTGACTGGGCAACAAAATGGCAAATGAAATTTAATGTGGATAAATGTAAAGTAATGCACATTGGGGAAAAAATAACCCCAACTATACATATAATATGATGGGAGCTAATTTAGCTACAACTAATCAGGAAAAAGATCTTGGAGTCATCGTGGATAGTTCTCTGAAGACGTCCACGCAGTGTGCGGCGGCAGTCAAAAAAGCAAATAGGATGTTAGGAATCATTAAAAAAGGGAATAGGATGGAGGATATCTTATTGCCCTTATATAAATCCATGGTACGCCCACATATTGAATACTGCGCACAGATGTGGTCTCCTCATCTCAAAAAAGATATACTGGCATTAGAAAAGGTTCAGAGAAGGGCAACTAAAATGTTTAGAGGTTTGGAACTGGTCCCATATGAGGAGAGATTAAAGAGACTGGGACTTTTCAGCTTGGAAAAGAGGAGACTAAGGGGGGATATGATAGAGGTCTATAAAATCATGAGTGATGTGGAGAAAGTGAATAAGGAAAAGTTATTTACTTGTTCCCATAATATAAGAACTAGGGGCCACCAAATGAAACTAATGGGCAGCAGGTTTAAAACAAATAAAAGGAAGTTCTTCACATAGCGCATAGTCAATCTGTGGAACTCCTTGCCTGAGGAGGTTATGAAGGCTAGGACTATAGCAGGGTTTAAAAGAGAACTAGATAAATTCATGGAGGTTAAGTCCATAAATGCTTATTAGCCAGTATGGGTTAGGAATGGTGTCCCTAGCCTCTGTCTGTCAGAGGGTGGAGATGGATGGCAGGAGAGAGATCGCTTGATCATTACCTGTTCGATTCACTCCCTCTGGGGACACCTGGCATTGGCCACTGGGCTGGATGGACCTTTGGTCATTCCTGTTCTTATGTTATGTTCTTATGAAATAATCTCTTTGGCATACTGTCTAGACAAAGAGGAGTTTAATTAAAAATATCCAGATATAAAGGTCAATAATCTATTTTTCTCTGTAATGAAGTATCATACACTATTTATTATTCATGCTTGAAAACTTGGACTTAAATTTGATCTTTTTAGAAGTAATTTCTTTAGATAATGATCACCCCTAGTATCATTATCTCATAGATACTAGCCCGCCCCCCCCCCGCCTTCTGTTCTAAATCTGATTTGTCAGTTTTATAATGTGTTCTCTTTTTTTCATTTTTTTCATTGTATTCCTTTGGTATATATGGTCATGCCAATTCTCTTCCAGAATTTGATCTGAGGAAGTGGGTCTGGCCCACGAAAGCTCATCACCTAATAAACCATCTTGTTAGTCTTTAAAGTGCTGCATAGTCGTTTCTTTTGTTTCAGCAAGATCAAACTAACATGGCTATATCTTTATTACTATGCAGTCTCTGCTGTTAGTTTTGCCTTTCCAGTTCATAATATCCTGCTTTTGGGTGGTGAGGCTGGTATTCTTGACCTGAGCAGGCTCGCCAACAGGAGGCAGGAAAGGAGGTAACTTCCCTGAGGCTCTGTCATTCAGAAGGACCTGGGGATCCTGACTGCTGGTATTGCAGTGGTGGCAGCTAGTTATCTGGGTCATTTTAAATCACTGCCAGAGCCCCTAAGCAGTGCACTTTGATGCTGAGGGAACTGTCCCCCACCTTGCTTATGAGCCTGGTGAGTCTGTTGGCCACTGGGCCTGAGCATATTACTGGAAGAACTGAATGAGGAGGCTTGAGGAGAGAAGAGAGGAGAGGAGAGGAGGCAGGAGGCTGCCTTTTCTAAGGACTTAGACCAAACTAGAAGACTCATAAAGGAAGAGAGACCAAGCTAAGGAAGATTGCATTCAGGAGCTTGTTTTCCATAAATCTGCAATACACCTGTGGTGTGTGTGTGTGTGTGTGTGTGTGTGTGTGTGTGTGTGTGTGTGTGTGTGTGTGTGTGTGTGTGTGTGTGTGTGTGTGTGTGTGTGTGTGTGTGTGTATCTGCCACTTGTGTGTGTGTGTGTGTGTACCTGCCACTTGTCCCCAAAGAGTTAAATTATTAACCAGTGTGCCCATGAGGGTGCAGTCCTCTGGGTGTGTGCATAAGCAACTGGGAAATTTAGTGAGGTTCAGCAATGGTTTCGGGGCCCACCCCCAATAGGCACTTGACAAAGTCTGTAACAATGATCTTCTGACTTCTGCATAACACAGGCGATAAGAAAATTACTATATGGAATTCTATCAAGCCCAGAGGTGCTATAGAATATCTTTTAGAAAGATGTCTAGTCTCAATTTAAAGATTTACTGTAATGGATGGGGTTACCATGTTTCAGGTTTTTAAATTAGAAGGACACTGCATGGAGGGGATGAGGTGGAATGGGAGTTAGAGGGTGAGGAAGGGCAGAGTTTCTATGGCAATACCATACTATGCCACCTTACTTTTATGCAGTTGCTGGTAGCGATGCTGCCTTCAGAGCAACTGGCCAGCTGCCTAACTCTGAAGGCAGTGCTTCTGCCAGCAGAGAGGACCAAAAAAGTGGTCCTAGCCAAGAAGATCTGGATGTATGGTTGTAGTAAGTTGAGGGTCTGTAACATGGAGTCAGCAGGCCTGAATAAAGGTCTGTAACATACAAACAGCAACAGGCCTGGAATCTAGTGATCAAGACTTTGGTTCAGTAACATGGCAGCCAAGAAAGAGGCCCTATTGATAACTGTATGATTGTGTAAGTTAGGTCGAGCATGGAAGAACATAGGGTACAGATTGAACATAGGCATTGGGTACAGATTGTAAGCCAGAGGGGAGTAGAAGAACATCTCAATAAGAAATATCCTATCAGATATTTCTTCCCCATGTAAATACATATAGACTCTGGTCAGATCACTTTTTTGTGGATAAACTGCTTAAATATCATTGGACATATTTTCCAGACCACAGATCATTCTTTTAGCACTTTCCTAAATCCTTTTCGGTTTTCAACATCCCTTTTGCAATATACATGCCAGCACTGGTCACAATATTCTAGTTATGGTCTTGCTAGGCCATAGATAGAAGTAATACAGCATCCTTGATCCTGTTTGATATTCACCTACATGGATTCAAGGATTACATTAGCCCTATTAGCTTTTGAAAACTCATGATCATGTATTGTCCCTGCATTGTAGGACACAACTTGTGTAACCCATATTTTCCTTTTTCCTTTTCTCTCTCAAGATAAATGACCTTATTACATGTGGCCGTGTTAAAATGAAGGTTTTGTTCAAAAGAGCTCACATTCCTAAGTGATGCAGGTCACTCTACAAGCGACCTGTGCACCCATTCACCAATTTTTCTTAACCTAGTTGCTTCTCACGTCTCAACCCAAATAATCCCCAAATCTTCCTCCCCAGAACTATTGTCCTTTGTCTTGCTTTATGTTTGTCTTATGTTTTAGTTTTTGTAAAAAAACTATGTAAATTAATGATAAACATGTTTATTACTATTCTATTTTTAAAAAACCAGCTTTTCTCAGTTAACCGCTCACCTTTGCAATTTTCTCCCTTTGGAAATCCATAAGAGCCTGGCTTTAGCAACCTTCAGGGCATAACACAATATGCATTTATCTCATTTATATTGTGGTTCTTTTACAATTTTTTCTTTTAATCACTTGGAAATGTCTAGTTGCCATGGCAACAGGGGCTGTAGAATGACCACAATTTCCAATGTATCAATATTATTATTTAAGCATAAAAGCCAAGATTTTTCAGGTTTCATTTCACATGTCCACCTTGCACCTAAGTTTTCAAAAATGTTAGTGTCTCATTGGGTCAAGTTTTAAAAGAAGTGTTCAAAGTACCTGCAAAACCCTATGCTTGTACCTGGCAGACTAGCTAACTTATTTGAATAATTATGCACTTGACTATCCTTCCTGTTTGGTTGTACATATGCAGGTTTTTCAGATTAATGCATATTATAAAAATTTAGTCCTGTTTGTCCTTAAATAATGTCATTTAGTAATTTGAAATGACTGGTTCTTAGGGAAAATGCAGATTTAAAAAATAACTAACAAATGATATATTGGGATGAAAAGAATTTCAAATGTAAATATTATTAAGATAATCCTCCTCCACCCTGCTTTTCAGGTAAAAAGTGTAGGATTTCAGGTAATATAAAATGTTCTTTCATTAGTTACAATATTTTAGATTAAATCATTGTATCAGTGGAATGTTTATATGTCTTATATTAGATATTGGTTGTAAAAGTTATAGTTATCTATAAAATAATATTAAAATGTGTTTATGTGTGTTACAGATCAGTTTTTATTATTTGTACATTATTTATATTTCTAAACTCTTTATTTTGGTTCCAGAAACTTCAGGAAGAAAATATTAAATTTAAGCACAAACTAGAAGATTTAAGGTATTAACATTCAATTGTATATGGCTGATATTAAACGTCTACGACAATAGCTCACATTGCTATTTAAGGGGAGAAAAAAAGAGATCAAGAAAGAAATTTACAAGTAGAATTCCCCCCAGACCTGTGTTGCTGTCTCTAAAAAAAGCAATTCTGTCATTTTATATGTTAACTGGTAACGTCTATGAGATAATGTTAAACATTATGGCTACGTCTACACTGGCATGATCTTGCACAAGAACTCTTTTGCGGAAGAGTTCTTGTGCAAAAACTCTTTCAGAAGAGAGCGTCTACACTGGCATGTGCTTTTGCGCAAGAGTTGTGCTTTTGCGCAAGAAAGCTCTCTTGCGCAAGAAAGCTCTGATGGCCATTTTAACCATAGGGCTTTCTTGAGCAAGAAATTCATGTTGCCTGTCTACACTGGCCTCTTGTGCAAGAACAGTTGCGCAAGAGGGCTTATTCCTGAGCGGGAGCATCAGAGTTCTTGCGCAAGAAGCACTGATTTCATCCATTAGAACGTCAGTGTACTTGCGCAAGAACTCCGGGCCAGTGTAGACAGGCAGCAAGTTTTTGCGCAAAAGCAGTTGCTTTTGCGCAAGATCGTACCAATGTAGACACAGTCTATATATTTATTTCAGAATCAGTTATATTATTGATTCTGATTTAATCTCTCTTTCAAGTGGTTTGAAATTCTAGCATTGACCCAATTCAGAATTAAAGACGGGCATTTTGTCACTCTGCATTGCTCATTTCAGAGGAAAACAAAGTTGTAACTTCAAAAACCACATACGCTATTGAATATGTATCTGAAAAACTGCTTGTGCATGATTGCCAGTTAAATGGACAGAGGGAAGACTCATAAGGGAAATTCTTATTGGAACAGTTTGGAAAATTTTCATTAATTTTTAATAGAAAATTCCATTTCATGAAACTGATTTTTTTTGCAAAATCATATTTGTTTTGTTGAAATTTCCTGTGAAAACTAGTATTTCCAAAATGAACAAAATTTTCCATAATGAAAAAATTTTCATGAAAAAATTAAAATTTGTTTCAAAACGAAATATTTCTTTATAAATATGTTTTTTCACCTTTTTATATATTTATGTATTTACATTTTTGCATCATTTCCTAGCATGTCAGCACATAAAAGTGTCTTATTTCTAGCTAGATTTCATTAATGTCTCTATGTTGGCCTATTTGATCTTTTTTGCAGAAGGTGGGGAGGAAGAAAGCTCCATCCCAGAGAAACAAACGTGGTCAGCACTCTACAGAAGGAAGCGCCACTCACCCTGTCACCTAAATTGTTGGACAAATAGTAAAAAAAAAAAAAAAACCCCAAAAACAACAGGTTCCAAAAAGGGATTCAAAAGGGAAGACATTGAGCAGATAACCCTTAACAGTGCCCACCGATGCAAGGAAGAATCAAGGGAGTTAGTGGATGTTGCTAGGAAATCCAGACCCGTGTCTCCGTTTGACTGATGGATAAGTGCATTATATGGGAGTTATACTATGGGCCATACAATTTCATGCCCAGGGTACACCAGCCCAAACCGTGAATATTCCCTTTTGCTTTATATTTCCTGACTGATGTGCTGTTTTGCAAATTGAGTCTGAAAGTGTAATTTGCGCTTCAGAATAATTTCTAGAATTACATTAACATGTTTTATTTAAAGATCATCTTGTGGAATTTTTTGTATTATGCTTGGCTTTGTAATATTTTGTTTGCTAGAAGTCAGTATCAACAACTTATAGAAAAAGGGAAGAGTGAATGTTTTGATGGAAGATGTGTCAGTCTTTTGAAGGCAAAAGTAATACAGCTGGAGAGGCAGGTAATAAATGACACATAGAAAGAGGGAACTAGTTGATATTTCAAATCTTTTTTTTTTTAAACTGTTAATGTGCTTGAATGTGGAAAGAGCACTTTTGTTCAAAGGTAGGTGTACAATGGTAGATTCCCCAGCATTTTGGTCTATGCTGCTAGCACAAAGCTAGAAGAAAATCCTGTTGTTATAGACTTGGGCTATGCCTACACTGGCAGCCTCTTGCGCAAGAACTGTTTTGCGGAAGAGTTCTTGCGCAAAAAGTCTTCCACAAGAGTGCATCTACACTGGCATGTGCTTTTGCGCAAGAGCGTCTATGGCAGTGTGGATGCTCTCTTGAGCAAGAAAGCTCTGATGGCCATTTTAGCCATAGGGGTTTCTTGCTCAAGAAATTCATGTTGCCTGTCTACACTGCCCTCTTGCTCAAGAGCTCTTGAGCAAGAGGGCTTATTCCTCGTGGGGAGAGGAATAACTCTTCTGGAAGAAGTCCTGTTTTCTGACGCTGTAAATTTACTTGTGCAAGAATGCGCGTGCAGTGTAGACATCCGGCAAGTTTTTGCGCAAGAACAGTTGTTCTTGCGGAAGAAGCCGCCAGTGTAGACGTAGCCTTGTAGTATGCAGGGGAGTTGTAGCTGTGTCAATTCCAGGATATTAGAGAGTCAAGGTAGGTGAGGCAATATTTTTCTATTTGGACCAACTTCTGTTAGGGAGTGACAAATTTTTAAATGTGTCTTGAAATCTTGTCTTACCAATAGGAGTTGATCTATCAAAATATTACCTCACCCATCATGATTATAGATTTAATAAAAATTTCTTCCTTTGCTGCCGAGGGTGATCCATTAATACTAAGGAGGTATAGTGTTGCCTATCTGTTATACATTTGTTCTTTTTTCATTGCTGATAGCAGAGTTTCCACTGACAATTGCAGCTCCATCATTTAGAAAAAGATGTTTGAAGCGGATAAATTTGGGATTTTCCTGAGATTTTTCCCTCTTGGATTTCAATTAATCCTGCAAAACCCCGAAGAAAATCTACTTGTGTAGATATCCAAAATATCGAACAAATGTTTTATGATTTAAAGTAGTTCCAATTTCTAAGTAGATAAATAGTTTGTGGTAGTATTGTAGCAACATTGGTCCCAGAATATTAGAGACACAAGGTGCGTGAGGTAATATCTTTTATTGGACTAACTTCTGTTGCTGAGAGAAATAACATTGGAGCTACAAAGAGCTGAAGAATAAATACTTTTCTTTTTGTTACTAAAATAAGCTAGATATACTAAACATTTGAGAGGTTGAACAGGAAGTTGCCATTTTTGCATAATATTTTGGAGTGAAACATGCAGAAGTTGAAAGTTGATCTCAAGCTATCTGACAGCTACTTTCTATACCTTCTATAAATGTGAAAATGTTTAAAGTTCTTCTTTGAGAGGTCCCTATGGATGCTCTGTGCATGGTCTTGGTGCTGTCCTGGTGTCTGGATCAGAGATTTTGAAGAAGTCCCTGTGGGGGCCACGTGAACTGGCATGCGCCGTGCCAGGAAGTACTGCGCACGCGTGGCCTCAGCCTTCTAGTTCCTTCTCAACCGCTCTTGGCCTGAGACGGAGCTCCGTAGTTCTCTGCTTTTCTCCATGTTTCTCTAGCAGTTTGTAGTTATTAGCAATTATTGGTGTTACGTTTCGTTAGTTACTTAGTTGTTGTTCGATTAAAAACAAAAATTCATCATGTCTGGTTCACCAGGCTTTGAACCTTGTGTCTCCCTGCAGGGAGGCAATCCCATTTCTGATGGACATTCACAATGCATCAGGTGTTTAGGGGAACATCATTCATCCCAGGATTGTTCACATTGTGCCAAACTCAGGGTCAGAGGCCTCCGTTTGAAGCTCATCCTTATGGAAAAGAAGCCGCACCCTGCTTTGGACCCAGGAGAACAACCTAGGAAGGTACCCCCAGGGTCCCTTCAGGGCAAAAAGGTGCCAAAGAGAAGTTCCTCAGTGCTTCATTGTGAGCCGTCTTCCAAAAGGTCTCCATCCAGACCATCCAAACAGAGGCCACGCGTTAGTACTTATTACGTTCCAGGTACCTCAGGCATTGCGGCACTGTCAACTGTGGCTGGCGCCGACCATAAAGGGTTCAAGCAGTACCTCAAAGCCGCACCAGTACCTGTTATGGTCCTGATGACTACATTGGTATCACCACTTATATCATTGGTACTGACAACTGCAATGGTACTGACAATTGCGGCACTGGCGACATGTTCAACGGCACTGACAGTGCCTGGCTGCTCTTTGGCACCATTGGTACTGGCCAGATTCATGGCACCGATCACATACTCAGTACCACTAAAGTAACAGTGGTCACTACCATCCACACTGGCCATGTCGTTGGCACTGTATAGGCCAACACTGCAGACTCTGGCATCGATCCTCACAGCATCACTGCTATATATGCACTCTGTGGATCTCACGGTGACCTCAGCTCCTCAATCACCGCTTTTCAGCGCTGATGAGTCACCAATACTGATGACATCTCATGCATCGTCCCCGGTGCCATCGCAATTCTCCAGCGATGAAGAGGACGGTGTGCAGGCCTCCTTCTCTCCACACCATAGTTCTCCACTGCATTACTACAAGCCACACTCTTCATTTTTGCCTGATGAGGCCATGATGCTGCCTCCACTGTTGGCTGCAGATGGCTTTGTGTGCTTTAATGAGCTCTTTGAGGGTATGTCTACACTTGATTCCTCCTTCGAGGGAGGAATGCAAATGTAGACATCCAAAATTGCAAATGAAGCAAGGATTTAAATATCCCGTACTTCATTTGCATAATCGCAGACTGCCGCTTTTCCGCAATAGCGCTATTTCGGGACATCAAACTCGGTTCCTGCGGGGTTATTTCGAGAGAAAACCCTTCCCTTGAAATAACCCTTACTTCTCAAAAAATGAGGTATAAGGGTTATTTGGAGGGAAGGGTTTTCTCTCAAAATAACCCCGCGGGGACCAAGTTTGATGTCCCGAAATAGCGCTATTGCGGAAAGCGGCAGTCCGTGATTATGCAAATGAAGCGCGGGATATTGAAATCCCCACTTCATTTGCAATTTCGGATGTCTACATTTGCATTCCTCCCTCGAAGGAGGAATCAAGTGTAGACATACCCTAAGAGAGTTGCAGCTGAGGTTAAAATTGCCATGGAGGAAGTCTCCGAACCTCAGCACAAGTTCACCAATATACTACAAGACTTGCCTTCATTCAAAATCGTTCTCCCCATCAGTCCTGCCATTTTGGATCCTGCCATCACAATTTGGTAAACTCCTGCATCAATTCCACTGACGTGCAAGATAGCAGATAAGAAGTATTACGTACCGGTGAACACCTCAGAGTTTCTCTTCACTCACCCCACACCAAGCTCCCTACTGGTAGAAGCTGCTCACCAGTGGGTGAAGCATCATCACTTATGCACTACTCCACCAGATAAGGACAGCAAGAGACTTGATCTCTTTGGTCGCAAAGCTTCCAAGTTTGCTTCTGCAACTTCACAGTTTAGGATCTCAGATTATTCAGCCCTATTGGCTAAGTATGATTTCTGCAACTACTCTAAATTTATGACTTTGCGAACGATATTCTGGTGGTAAAGAAGCCTTAATTTATGGCCATTGTTTCTGAGGGGCAGGTTATTTCTCATGCTGCCCTCCAGGCAGCACTTGCTGCCACAGTCACCATAATTGTAATGCGCAGAGCCTCCTGCTTCTCCCCAGCCATCTCCCCTCGGGAGATACAGTCCACAGTTGAGGACTTGCCCTTTGACCGTGAGAAGCTCTTTGTGACCAACACCAACAAAGTCCTTAACACCATGAAGGACTGTCATGCAACTCTTCATACTCTGGGCATACATACTCCTGCCAACTGGCGTAGGCAGTATCAGTGCCATCCTTATCAATGGCCATGTTACCCTGCCCATCTCAACCAATGGCTGGATAGGAATTCCAACATGACTAGAACCCGGCCTCAGAGATGAAGATAGCCGTTAGGCTCGGCCCCTCAACCGCCACTGGCCAACAAGCACATTTGAAGTCTTGGATGAGGGCCTGAAACCCCTCTCCCCAAGTTTCAATGCTGATAACAACCACATGTTTCTTCCAAAATCACCTCCACCCAATTTGCCACCAGTGAGCCTTTATCACTTCAGACACATGGGTGCTCGACATCATCCTGTCTGGTTATACCATCCCTTTCTTCTCCAAACCTCCTACTCACCTTCCTTACCCTATCCCTCTTCAGGGACCCCTCTCACAAGTCCCTGCTCCAACAGGAGGTGCTACACTTGTTAGACTTAGGGGCCGTAGACCCAGTCCCACAACAGCACAGGGGGAGACGCTTCGATTCCCATTACTTTCTAACTCAGAAGAAGTCAGGAGGCTAGAGGACAATTCTAGATTTGTGCAGTTTGAACAAATTCATTAAGATGTAACGCTTTCTCATGGCCCCTTTATCCACTATCATGCAGGCATTGCAACAAGGGGGCTGGTTTTTAGCCCTCAACCTGCAGGACACTTATTTTCATGTTCTAATACATCCTGCTCACAAGAGATTCTTAAGATTCATGGTAGGCCTGGAACACTGCCGATATCGGGTCCTAGCTTTCAGACTGCCTATAGCCCCTCAAGTTTTCTCCAAGGTGCTCACTATGGTCATAGAGCATCTTCACACCATAGAAATAATTGTATTCCCTTATTTTGATTACTGTCTCCACAAGGCCACATCTGAGAGAGAGTCAGCACGCATGACTGCAATAACCATACAGTGCTTTCAAAGGTGGGGCCTTTGAATAAACTGGGAAAAGTCTGCAGGGGAACTTTGAATAAACTGGGAAAAGTCACACAGTTCACTGGGGCCCTCCTGGATTCCACTTTGGCATATGCATACCTACCTCATGACAGATTCCTCGCCATTCAAATGCTGGACACAACAATTTATTTTCTACACGCACCATAGCCAATGACTGCCTACAACTTCTTGGCCACATGGCAGTTATGACCTTAGTGGTATCACACACCTGACTCCATATGCGCTTCCTACAGGTTTGGTTTGCCACAGTATGCAAGCCACTCAGGCACCCTATGTCACTCCCACTCACTGTACCTCATGAGGTCAAGATATCCCTCCTCTGGTGGACCAAACAAATCAATCTCTGCACGGGGGCTCCGTTTCTCCAGCACTCCCCTTCATGCACAGTTACAACAAAGGCCTCACTCACCAGCTGGGGTGCTCATCTCCAATATCAGAGCCGTTACCAGATCTCCACCCAGGGACTCTGGTCAACTCAAGAGATGTCCCTGCACATAAATCTCTTGGAATTGCGTGCCGTATGCAATGCTTGCAGCCATTTCCTGCCTTCCATTGCCAACAAACGTCTGTGTCCTTGCAGTCAACATTGCCTGTGTCTTTTATATCAACAGACAAGGGGGAGCCAGGTTTCGATCCCTATGCACTGAGGCCATAAAACTGTGGAACTTTTGCATCAGCCACAACATCTATCTGTCCACAGTTCATATACCAGGTGTCACCAGTGTAAGAGCAGATGCTCTCAGGGGGCATTTCCTGCAGCATCATGAATGGGTACTCAGTTCTCCCAGAACACACTCCCTGTTCTGCAAATCTCGTCGCCCATCAATAGACCTATTTGAAACACCTCACAACACCAAATGCACACAGTTTTGCTCCAGAGCGGGCATCAGGACAGGATTGCTCAGAGATGCCTTCCTCATTCTGTGGAATCATGAGCTCATTTACGCCTTTGCTCTGATATCACTTCTTCTTGTCAATGTCGTTCAGAAGGTCAGGACATACAGGTCCACAGTCATACTTATAGCTCCCTGCCTGGCAGAGACAAACATGGTATCCCTTCCTGCTCAAGTTGTCAATTTGCATGCCCATCGCTTTCCCTCTCCAGTGCAATCTCATCACTCTGGGTCAGACATCAGAAATGTACCCGGACCTACACAAGCTGCAACTAAGCATGAATCCTCTGTAGCTCTCCCAATCTAAGCTAGGGCTTCTGGAGCAGATACAAGTAATCCTTATCCACAGCTGTACGGATTCCATCCACACCTCCTGTAAGTGGAAGCGCTTCTCAGCATGGTGCACCTTGAAAGGACAGGATCCAATATCAGTGCCCCTGTCTTTTATCCTGGTTTATCTACTCACTCTGAAGCAATCATTGCTATCATTTAGCTCCATCAAAGTACACCTGGCGGCCATTATGGCTTTCCACCACAAAATTGAGGGCTTGTCCATTTTTACGCACCCTACAACCAAAAGGTTCCTCAAAGGGCTGAATCTCCTGCATCCAGATATTGTACAACCCATACCTTCCTGGGACCTCTAGCTGGTACTATGGTCCCTGACCAGGCCATCCTTTTAGCTTCTCACCTCTTGTTCTTTTTCTCACCTCTCCATGAAGGTTGTGTTGCTGGTCGCCGTCACATCGGCTCACTGCATGCGGGACATTGTGGCACTTATGGCAGACCCACCTTTTACAATATTCCATTCTGATAAAATTACCCTTTGCACACACCCAAAATACTTACCTAAGGTTGCATCTTCATTCCAGTGAACTTTCCTATATTTCTCCCCAAACCACATGCAAACACATTTGAGGCTTCCATACATTCCCTCGATGTCAGATGAGCATTAGCGTTTTATCTGCAAAGATCTAAGCCCTTCAGACAACCACCTCGTCTTTTCCTCTCCTTCACCCACTGAATTAAAGGGCAACCCATGTCAAAACAGAAGCTGTCCAAATGGATTACTGACCGCAGAAAACTCTATTATACTCTCAAAGGCCTACAGCTCCCGTTACCTTTGACTACTCATTCCATGAGGGCTGTATCCTCTTCCACTGCATATCTATGCAATGTGCCACTGATGGGCATTTGCAAGGCAGCCACTTGGGCATCACAACGTACCTTTGCTAAGTACTATGCACTTTCCTATGGGCTCGACATTTCAGTGGGTTCTGTAGTATTATCATCTGTATTATCACGGCACGCGCTGGTTCATGCTGTGCATACATGGCCCCCTCAGGGATTGCTTCAAAATCTCTGATTCAGGTACCAGGATGGCACCAAGACCAAGTGTGGAGCATCCATGGGGACACCGTCTCGAACTCCAGTTACTGCACAAGGTGAGTAACCTTTGTTTCTTTCAGCATGTCTTCACCGAGAGAGAAGGAATTGAGAGCTTAAGGCTATGAAGCTGTATTTGTAACCAACATAAACAGGCTTTGTAAGTGGATGACACGAGTAATTGAACAGTTAGATGAAAATTTTTAACACAGGGTACAGGGATTTAGATGCATTAACATTCATGGCAGCTGATGTTTAAATCCCATCACTGAAAATTTACTCCTTAGTATTTCTGTTACCTACCAAGTCCTAGCTGAGTGTGTATTAGAACTAAGAATTGCCATACACAATGATATTTATGTTGCATTTTTGTATATGGCAATTCATGTCTGTTTATATAATTTTTTTATATCATGTTCATCACTGTAGCATCTGAGTACCTTCCCACAGAGCATTGAGCAACATAACTAACATTATTCTGTGTTTGTGCACGTAGCACAATGGGGTTCTAGTTCCCCTCTTAGACACTGCTGTAATACAACTAATGAATAATAATATACATTAAATATTTGTTCTCTCATCTGCTTCCCGAGGAAAGAAGTTCATACATACCCACATCCACACACACCTAGTCATGTATCTTTCACTGACAGCAGAAGGTGATGAGGTTTTGGTTCCTGGGGGAATTCATTCCATAGTCTTGAGCTGACTCCCAAGAAAACCAGTCTCATACATAAATGATTTTGGTTTTTATTCCAGGAAGTTCTATTCCGCATTATTTTTCTAGCATTTTTTATATGGTCAGATTTTGTATTTTTATCAAATTCACTATGGAAGTTCCTACACTGTCAGAAACACACGTCACACAACAGGTTTATTCCAGCATAGCTACATGGCCATAGCTAGCACTGCACTTGTTAATAACTTAAAATATTTCAGAATCCTGGTTGGCTAAGGGGGATGGGACATCGCAGCAGAGGTAAGATATCTCACATTTATACTTATTTTAACAGTTGAAAAGCTAAAGCGTGTTTACACTGCAAAATATAGCAGAATGCTTTATAATACAATACTGTTGAGGTCAGAGCCAAGAGCTGACACATCCATAGGATGAATCGAGGTGGCCTCCCCAACCATCCTATGTATGGGAGGGAGAGGGAATTATGTGGGTCTGGTATGGCAGCAGCAGGAGTTGACCTCCTCCCCTCCCATACTCATCACACCAGGCAGTGGAAGACAGAGAGACCTGACAGCCTGATCTGCCCTGCCAGCTGCCCTCTCCCCATCCACTGTTCATGGCTTCTTAGTGGCAATGGGAGACAGAATACCATGGCCCTACCCCAGAACACTCCAGTTCCTAAAGCCTAACCTCAAATTGGTTGAAACTATAGCACAAAACAGAACTGCCAGACACATAGATAAAACATCTATTGAGGAACAGTCACAGCTTTCAGAAACCATGCCTTAATCTATTGGAATTCTTTGATGGAATCAACAAGCATGTGAACAAGGGTGATCCAGCTGACACAGCGTACTTGGACTTTCAGAAAGCTTTTGAGAAGGGCCCAGACCAAAGGCTCTAAAGCAAATTAGTCAGTCCTCAGATAAGAGGGAAGGCCCTCATGGTTAAAAAAGAGGAAACAAAGTCCATTTTCACAACGGAGTGAAGAAAATAGGGGGGTTCCCCAAGGATCTGTAATGGAGCTGTGTACAACATATTGTGTTGATTTTAGGAGAAATCTAATTGTATATAATTTAGGATTACTACATATATGTGTATGTATTTTTTAAACACAGGTATTTACTTGACTTTGAAAACCATTCTTCTGAAGTACCACTTGCCCAAGCTGAACTTATACAAATGATTGAAATATGTCAGGCCATGAGAAACAGACAGCAAAGAAACCATCAAGTAAGTTGTTGTTATATCAGGATCTTACTTTAACATCTCCTATTTTGTCCACTTATTGCTTGGCTTTTAATAATGTAATATGCATGCACACTAGTGTACCTTAATATTTTAAAACTAAATGTGCTTTCTCTCCTTATATTTTTAAATGGGTCCAAAGAACTTTGGGAAGGAAAAAATATGGTATTAGGTTGAATTAACTCCTGGAGAGCCAGACTGAAGTATTCATCAGTATCTTACTGCACTAGTATGCCCATTGAAGTCAAATAATTCAAAGCCCCGTCCTCTTGGGCTTCTGCCCCTACTCTCCATCTCCGAGTATTCATCTTGGTAGATGTTATCTCTTCTAAAAAATCTCCATCTTGAAACTAGAGAGATTCATGTTAACATTGCATTGATTGGCAGTCCATCAGAAAAACAAGGTGACATGGTTTGTGGTCTGTGCAAGAAAGTTCCAGCTCTATAAACTGGCTAGTGCTCATGGTTATTTGTTAGGCCTTAATCATTATAGAAATTGCCAAAGACATTGACTCTGGAGGGCAACCCAAGAGCTATGGCATCTGTAAACTATTAATGGAAACACATTCTTCCTTGTAATTTATCTTACCCAACAGTTAGGAAGAACAAAACATTTAAAGTATTCATAGCAAACAGATACATACATCACAGCACATTGCATACAAGAAATCACTTTTGATTTGTGGATTGAGAAATATCCAAATATTGCAAACATTTATGCACATGATTAATTTTAAGCATATGAGTATTCTCACTGTTTTCAGTGGACTACCCACATGTTTTAAATTAAGTATATGGTCCTCTTTACATCATTTCTTTGGATAACTGGATATGCAAGTATGAGCATGACTTTCTGAGCCTGGAAGATGTTATACAGGTTGAAACTCTCTTAACTGGGATTCTCTGGTCCAGCAACATCCATGGAATGGCTCTCCACCAGAGTCTTGGTGGAGAGCCAGTGGCAAGGATCCCGCAGCGAGCCCGCCATCAGTGTGTGGCAGCAGGTCTGCCCAGCGGGGTTGGGAGACGCTGTGGGAAAGGTACTGAGTCTCTCCCTATGCTCCCCAGGGGTCAGAGCTCAGCATGTCCCAGTGCTTTGTTCCTTAGGTATATGCCTCTGACAGAATGCAGCCTGAAGACTTCAGGGAGATACACTGTGCATTTCCGGCATCCGGCTTCTTCCCTGTCCTCACTGCTACCATTCCCACAGTCTACCTTTCCAGCCTGCAGCCCCTTACATCCTGGTCCTTGTGAGCAGGCATTAGACAGGTTTGTAGAGCTGCAGCCATACAAGGAAGCACTGGCATGAGTTGAATACCCACCACAGGCAGGTTTATGGGGCTGCAGCCAAAAAACCTGGTCTCAGCTCTTCTTTTTGTGGCTGCAGCCTTGCAAATCTGCCTGCAGCTAGGGATGTTCCAAAAAAGTTCTTAATAAGCAGTATGCTATTGCGAATATCCAAATCTCATTAATATTAAAGTCAGTGAGACGGGAGTGATTCTCAGCTATATGTTGCTATTAACTGGAAATTGTTAATATGCAGGTTGCTATTAAGCAGAATCTACTGTAGATACAGAGAAGACTCAAAGAAATAGTTTGCAAGCAATTTATAGATACAATTTGTTCCCATTAAAGGCTTCTTACAAATTTGTTCAGTTACAATTATTTAAAGATGAGTCAACACACATGGATAACTTGCAACAAAATTGGGGCAGAGTTTATTGAATACAGTTTGGACCTCCCTGGTCTGGCTCCCTCAGGACCTGACCAGTCCCAGACAAGGGAGTTTTCCAGACCAGGGAAGGTTGGGGGTGGGGGCTGACTTTCCACTGGGCTCCTCTCTCTAGCCACCTGGCACCACTGCACCTGGCACCACTGTAGACTGTACATTTGTTTTTCTAAATAGTTAGCCCACCTCTACTTTTTAGCAGACACTTTTTTCATTCTTCACCTATCCATCTTCAGCAACCTGATCTTTCCCTGTGGAGCAGAAAATGTTCATAGTTATCAAAAAGAAAGCCTCATGCAAAAGATGCAACTTATGTGTATTCTACATTTACAGCTTTTGAAATAATCATATTTGGAAAGATTTTTCTTCTGGAATCCATTTTAAATCCCAGCAGATACAGAACAAATGTTTGTGCTATCACAATAAATACACTGTAAAAAGAAAAATCCCAGTCTGAGGATTAATTAGGTATGAATAGTTGGATGAGAAAAAACAAATTTTCTGTTCTTTCTGTTAGTTTCTAATGATGACATAAAGTGGGACAGAAAAACACTGAAGTCGGACAAGATTGTGTTTCAGAAAATTTTTGTCCACTTTTTATTCTGTACTCAATTTGAAATTTTATCAGTATGCTAGAAACCCATTATATGTGTTGGAGAGGCAGGTCAAGGTTATACTGTTCAAATAGTTTTAGACATGTTATTCTTGATTATGTTTCAAGGATTGGGTTACCTCAGAAGCTTTGATCCCAC
Organism: Pelochelys cantorii; assembly: GCA_032595735.1. Taxonomy (NCBI): domain Eukaryota; kingdom Metazoa; phylum Chordata; order Testudines; family Trionychidae; genus Pelochelys; species Pelochelys cantorii. Next base: position 62,029,211 of record CM064330.1, read on the forward strand.
AATGTGACCTTTTCCCCATCTATCTTTTATGTGTAGGTCAGCTTCATTTAGGTCTATTCCTCTCTCCAGGTTTGCAAAGACATTTTCTTCTATAATGCTAATTTGCTAAGGATTTCTATGTGTTAGATAGCATTTATAAATGAATATTTATATACAATTTAAATCCTACATTTAAATGTTTACTATTAATTCTTTTAGTGATTTTATACAGTACTCTTATTTGGTGCTTTACACTGAAAGGTCAGAGAAACTTAAGTTGAGAGCTAGTCTCTCTTTTCCTTTTAGAAGGCTTCATTTTATAAATTTATTTTTAAAAGTATACAGTCCTTGAATTACTAGTTCTTGGGTGTAGTTATATGTTTCAGATAAAGATTACTTTCAAAGAATAAATGCTAATATTTTATAATCTAATTTTCAGTGGTGCTGCATGTTCACTGATGGCTGATATCAGTGGAAACTCTGGTTCTCCAGCACCTCTGAAATCCAAACCCTTAATCTGCAGGAACATTACAAACATTTTCCACTGGGTGGCTACGATGATTGAGAATGTATTAGAGTTCAGGTGAAGGCTTTGGAATGACTTTTTGTTTCCAAATAAACAGTACTTCAATGGCTAAAGACAAAGTACAGCCCAATTTTCCACTGCTAATAGTGTATCGTAACAGTTTATGACCTGAATGGAAACAGTGCAAGAAAGCAATATGTTTTATGTGATATGAGAACATATTTTACAAAGGATTTATTTGAACTCTGATTCACTCCATCATATATAAATGGTATCTTTTTTCTGAGCTGGGATAAGTGCTTTCGACAGATTTCAGTATGATTGGATCTTGTAATTAAATGTTCAAATAGAGAGAGACTCATAACATTCATGGCATTTGCTCTATACAAGAATAGTATAGAATGTCTGTGAAAATCAATTTGAGTGATTTTAAATTCAGAAAACGATATTATCTTGAATGCTTTGCTAAAAGTGATTTGAAAGTAAGACTTTAATGTTTTAAAAATCAAATATAAAGTTATTCTGTTGCAAAGTATTGAATTTAACATAATCAATTAAAGTCATATTGATCCACCTATGTTTTTTAATTAGAATAAAAGGTAAAGGCTATGTCTATTGAGACCTTTTATATTAGAATGCTATAGATCTTAGGATCTCATCTGTCTTTTAGCATAGTCGGGTTTTCCTTGCAATAATTGAAACATTTGAGGGGGGACCGAAAATATTTTTTTTAATAATAGTTATATAGGCAAGCAGCAAAGCACTAGTGCCCAGAGGGAGACGGCTTAAAGTCAAAGCTTCTTTAGACCTTTCTCTCTCACTCCGTCTTCCAATCTGGCTCTAAAAAAGGAAATTGGGGCAGGTGGAAATGAATCCTACATCGTTTTCTGTGTCACATTGTAAGCAGCACATTACTATTCTTCTGTAAATATATTTTTCACAGATGTAGCATGTAAAATAAAACCAATCCACAGGCCAAGCAATGTTTTGCCTTAATTCTGATTTTTTTTTCCTCCCTTGGGTATATAAATCTCTTCACTCAAAGATTCTTATAAATTCTTTGCTGTAGAAAGTTTAAAACCAAGACCTTTGCTATATAAAATTGATGTAATAATGTGATATGAAATTTGCCCTTATATTTTCTTTCCATTTTTAATGTGATTATTGTGACATTGTTAGTAAAAAGCTGTATACATGCTGTAAGGGCAATCAGGGACTGAATTTTTATTTTATAGGTCCTTTTCAGGCCTGGTGTATACTTAAAAGGTTTGCTGGCACAATGATGTCATTTAGGGATGTGATCATCTGTTTGACCCTCCCCCCCATTAGAGTTAAGCTGTCAAAAAGGTCCTTTGACTGGGGCAACTGGTTATACCTTCTCTGAGTAAAAACTGTTCTAGCAAAACGAGTATAATCTACATTAGAAGGGTTTGCTGGTGTAGCTACAAGCTAGCAAAGCTCTAAGTATAGACAAGGCCTTAGGGATTTAAAAAGGAAAACGAAAGTCTTGAAATCTACAGGTTGTACCTCCCTGGTCTGGCACCTTGGGGACCTGACCGGTTCCAAACCAGGGAATTTGCAGGACCAGGAGAGGTCTATGCCAGCCCCTCTGCTGCCGCCAGCTGTAGGGCTCCACTCCGGCAGTAGCAGAGGGGCTGGCATTGACCAAGTGGGAAATGCAGAGGAGCACTTGAGGGAAGAGCCCCACAGTAGCATATTGAGCAAGGCTCTTCTCCCAGATCCTGCTGCCAGCTGTGGGCCTGTACTCCTGGCCATGGGGCTCTGCAGCCATCATGTCTCTTTCTGCAAGTGCATCCCTCCTCCCCCATCCCTGCTCCTTTCTCTCCCTCCCCACGCTTGAACACCACACATAAGCTATTTGTAACACTCGGAATCTCTGGGAGGGCGGGAGTTGCTGAACATGGGGCTCCAGCTGTTCCTGGTGAGTGCTCCAACCTGTGAACACCTATGGGGATGGTGGACCACAGATGTTACTGGATAAGGAAAGTCCGGATTATAAAGGTCCAACAGATACATTTAAATGGCAAGGAATTTCTAAGGTAAATGGCTAGTTTTGCATGAAATGGTTTAAGGCAGAAAAATTGTAGGGTATGAAACACCCATACAACTTAGATGGATGGTTGGAAAGAAGAGTCCATTGAACTAATTCAGTATCTCATCTTCTTTGGACACGTTACATTCAAATCTGGTTTTAGGTGAGAAGTGGGTTTCCCTTGGTCCTAGTGACTATTGCCCAAATGCTGGACAGTTTGTTACAATTAGCCATTTCCACAGCATTGTCAACTAATCCTGACTCATTCATTTTCTGTCTGATAAGCAGCAGCAACTAATTAAAAATGTCTTTGCCATATTTTTTTCAAGCAAGCCAGCTAGATGTCCTGTCCTATCATCTTGATATTAAAATCAGTTTTTGATAGTTAACTTTTGATATCCAGTTCTGTATATGTTCTCGTACTATGCTTATCAGCATGGTATCCAAGCACTTGGCAGTACTGCATTAAGCAATACGACTGTCAAAGTAGAAAATTTTGGTAATTTTATGAAGCTTATATCTACCTCAGTGTCCCATATATTTTGTGTTGCTACCCAGGGAGGAAAACATGATGGTTTGCTCTCAGGACTGGCTAAGAGACGTAAGGCTTGTCTTCACGTACAGCGCTACTGAAGCACAGCTGTAGCATTTTGCTGAAGATGGTCCTACTGTGATGGGAGAGTTCCTCCTCTCAGTGTAATTAATCCACCTCCTAGAGAAGCAGTAGCTATGTCTGTGGGAGGAGATCTTCCCTTGATATGGTGCTTGATATAGTTTTCATATCCCAGAGTGACATAGTTATACTGATGTAGGTCTGTAGTGCAGACCCAGCCACAGGTGGGTCAACGTGTGTGTGTTGCCTAGGTCTCTGAGCAGACTGAATAGGTCGTTAAAGAGGACTGGTCTAAGCTGATCCATCATAATGAAAAATCCAGAAAGATAATGGAAGCCAGATCACCAGGACATCGACATCTAGCAACCAGTGGCCCAGAGGGAGGAGGGTTTCCCCGCCTTTAAGCAGGGAAGCATAGCAGACACCTCAGCTTGAGAGCAAAGGACTGAGGGAAGTGAGGTGTGGGAGAATAAAACCGAGCTCTGGAAAAAGCTTGGTAGCTGTCTTACCTGGGAACTAACTGGGAAAGAAAAAGAGAGGGAGCGCCAGAGACAGTGCTTATTATAGTTGGCTGGCTCAGCATGGCTTAAATTCTGCCTCTCTGCTAATTTTAAGACTTCCTAAGATGTGTTGCAGTTGAATAATAAATGCTACTATTTTCAAAACACTGTTTGAGTCAGTGTCACTGCAAATACTTAAGTGGGTACATTAACCTCTGACTAGTGTGCCTAGCTTCACTAGGAGTGTATCTCAGTTTGACTTGCTGAATGGACATCACAGCATGAAGCAGGAGATAGTGCTTCCACCCCAGATATTCAGTCTCAGAAGGCTGAAAGGTCTCATGGCCTACCAGACTCACTGCAGTCTGACATATTGTAAGGGGTTTCCCCAGCAGACTTTTTCAAAGCTTGGGGCATAGTACTGATCCTGTGGACATGTAAGAGTGACTAAAATCTGTCACATGTTTGTTCTTGGATCCTCTCCCCAGGGTGAGAAGTGTATGCAGTGGAATGTCTTGCTTTGGTAGTGTATTTTAGGTTTTTGAACATACATGTTGCTATATATTTGTTGTCCTACACTCAAAGTCATCAGGTTTTCCAAGTAGTAACAGAAATTACTTGAGTGCTATTGAATATGTTAATTTATTTCACACATTGCTCATCACCATAGCAACTAAGTGCAATTTGCATAACTGTTAAGAAAATACATTGTGTCAAATCCATACAAAAGGCTATATTATATTAATATGCAGGTTGCAGAGTGAAGCTCTCATAAGTCATAAAATGCCAAAGTTGACTCTCTGCTTGTGGCAATGTGTTATGTTACATTCTGAAAAAGGGGATGAGCAGCAGTGTTTCCTGTAAGCTGTGTGCTTGTGTGGCCATTCAGGAGAGATTCAGATGAAGTCCTGCTGATTAGCAGAGTGCCCACAGCTAGTTGTCTTTTTTGTTTGTTCCATTGGTACACATGAAGTTATTCTGTACATGGATGGAAAAAGATTAGAGGGAACATCGGTGAGCAGTGAAATGGTAAAAGTTACAGAAGATGTTCACTTGTGTTACTTAACACTAGCAAAGACTCTGAGCAACTTCGGTGGGACTCAACAAAGATAGGTGAATGGGAAGCATAATGACAGACTCACTGTTGGCAAATGTAAGGTAATTCATCCTAGAAGGAATAATGGGAACCCATTACATGTACATTGCATTCTGAAACCACTTGGGGAAAAGGCTTGAGATTAAATTCTGAGCCCATTCAAGTCAATGGGAGTTTTGTCATTACTGTTAGTGGTAGGGATGTCAATGTGTAGTCCAGTGGTTTCCAACCTTTTTACACCCAAGATCACTTATTAAATGTCAGGGCAAGCCAGGACCTATCCCATTCCTTCCCCGAGACCCCACCCCTTTCTTGAGGGCCCACCCTTTACAAACCTTTCCATGGACTACCTGTTGCTAATGGAAACTCACCATTAATTACATAATTACACCCAAGCCATTTTGCTAGTGCTGCAGCTGGGGAGAATGGTTTCATTTAAATTATTAAATGGATTAAGCATTTAACTTTCTCATGTTAGTTTATCAAACTTCATTTTAAATAAAGTAAAATGTTATGTCCAACACATAGGGTTTCAATGTTTTCTTTATTTATGGCAGGGATGGGGAACCTTTTTTGGGTTGGGGGCTACCGACCCACAGAAAAATCAGTTGAGGACCACACAAGTGAGAAGCAAAAAACCTCCTTCCAAACCCCCAACCCTCACTGATGCAGCCCCTCTCTCTCCTGGTACTCCAGTGCCCATGGGGTGAGGGGAAGAGACAAGGAAGACTGAGGCTCAGGGCTTCCCATAGGCCAGATTTACTTTTCTGGGGTTCCAGAATTAGTGGATTTTGTGGACCCCCTTAGGCTCTGGGTTGGGAACAAAAATGAGGGGCTTGCTGTGTGGGACAGGAGTGCCATTGAGTGGGGTAGGGATGCAGGATCTGGGTGGGAGGTGGGGTACATGACAGGGTGAGGAGGGCAGGGTCTGGAAGGGAGTTTGGCGGTAGGAGAGAGTGTGGGGTATGGGTACAAGAGGGAGTTTGGGAGCGGGAGTGGGCTGGGGCAGTAATGCAGAAAAGGTGAGAGGGAGAGAATAGCTAGTTGGGGAGGGAGGCAAAGAAGTGGGGGAGTAAAGGAAAGTGCAGCTTCTGCAAAGTTAAAATTGTATCTCCCCTCATATTTTCCCTCGACTCCAGTCCCATGATCCTCCCCAGCCTGATACCCTGCATTGCCCCATGCCCCTCAGTGCAACCCCTGCTTCTCCCGTCCTGCCCCCGCATCCTCCTTTGTCTCCCTTCCTGCCCCCACACTGCCCCTAGTACACTCACCGGCAGGGCAGCAGTGCCGGGAGTAATGCTGGGGCAAGGCGGGGGGGAAGGGGGCAGAGTGTTTTGCCTGCCTGGCCCAGCCCTTTGCCTGCAGGCAGCAGCTTTGGGGTTGGGACTGGGGCTGACAGAGCCCAGGGCTGATCAGGGATGGCTCCAGCAGGGCGCTGGGGAAGGGGCTCCCCGACCCCGCATGCAGCCAACAGGGAGGAACGCAGCATAGCCCAGTCCCAGTATGCCATGTGTGCCAGCTGCCCAGCTCTGGTTCTGCATGGCAGGGCTAGCCCTGCCTCCTCCCAGAGCAGGAGACAAGAGCCAGGGACACACACATGTGCATGCCTCTTCTCTCTCCCCCCGGAGCTGGCAAGTTAACAAAGAGCCTGGCTGGAGCGTGGAGCAGCCTCAGCGGGTTGAACCCATGACCAGCTGGTTGGGTATCTGCCTCTGTTTGCTCTAGCCCAGCTGGCCACGGCGTTCAGCTCGCTGAGGTTGCGCCACACTCCAGCTGGGCTGGATCAAAGAGAGGCAGCCACCCGGCCAGCTGGCTGCGGCAATCAACTCCTAGGGGTACCACGATCAGTTGGATGGTGACCGCTGGTGTAGTTGACTATACGATTAACCAATAAGCCTGGCTTTAAGCAAGTTCCCCAGGAGCACCGGATCTACCTCCCTCCTTCCTCACAGTGCCTTTTTTACAATTTAAACCCATTGCTTTGTTCTTTCAAAAGTTAACTAGGACAATTTTTCTTTTGCCTTTATAACAACCTTTTATGTACTCAAAAACTGTTACCGTCTCCCCCTCAGTCTTCTCTTCTCCAGACTAAATGAACCCAAGTTTTTCAGTCTCTATAGGGCATGTTTTCTAGACCTTTTATCATTTTTGTTGCTTTTCTCTGAATTTTTTCCAATTTGTTCCCATTTCTCCTGAAATGTAGACACAGTGCTTCAGTTTAGACCTTTATCACTATGTAGCAGAGAGGATGAATGACTTAGTGTGTATTGCTTACAACACTCCTGTTAATGCATTCCAAGGTGATGGTTGCTTTTTTTTTTCAACAGTGTTACATGGTTGACTCATGTTTAGCTTGTGATTTACTATAACTGCTAGATTCTTTTGTACAGTACTCCTTCCTAGTTGTCATTCCCATTCTAAATGTGTGAAAGTGATTTTTCTTTCCTATGTGGAGTACTTTGCATTTGTCCTTAGTAAATTTGATCCTATTTACTTCCAACCATTTCTCCAGTTTGTCCAAACTATTTTGAATTTTAATCTTATCCTCCAAAGCAATTGCAGCCCCTCCCAGCTTGTTATCATTTGTAACATTTATAAGTGGATTTTCTATGCCATTATCTAAATAATTTCTGAGAATAATGAACAAAATTGGACTCAGAACTGGTCCTTGTGGTTTGGAACCCCACTTGATGTGCTTCCAGCTTCACTGTGAACCAGTAGCTCCATCTAGTTGTATTTCCTTAATTTATTCATGAGAAGGCCATGTAGGACAGTATCAGAAACCTTATTAAAGTCAAGATATACCGCATCTACCTCTTCCTTTCATCCACAAAGCTTTTACCCTGTCAGAGCTTTTAGGCTGGTTTAACACAATTTTATTCTTGACAAATCTATGCTGACAGTTACTTTTCACCTTATCTTCTAAGATTTGCAAATTGATTGCTTCATTATTTGCTCCAATATCTTTCTAGTTACTGAGCTGAGTGGTCTGTAATTTTCCACGTAGTCCTTATTCACTGGCCCCTTTTTTATAGGTTGGCATTATATTTGCCATTTTCCAGTAGGCATGTTTCACCTTTACCATATGTTGTCATATAGCCACATGGAACTAATTATATATAAAGAAGTTTAACAAAATTAGGTCATAATTCTGTTCAAGTCCATTGTATTAGATTCCAAAAAGGGCATTCTGCATGTTCTGTACAGATGCCAATGGTAAATTGATGGTTGGCCCCTAAACTTTACAAAGCATTAGAGCAACTTCACTGTTTACCAATCTTTACCCTAATGACAAATTGCAAGACATACTCTCTAAGCCATATACTGCAATATAAAATAAAAACTACCATGTCAATAGCTGTTTTGTGGGGTCAGCACTTCTGAAAATTAGAAATAGGTCCCATTAGAAATAGGTATGAAAATAAATCTTTATGTTCAAAATAATAAAAGCAGTGTCTTATTTTTCTGCACCATTTTTACTTATCATCTTAATTTAAAAATGGGCAATAATGAAAGAGGCTAACCTAAAATTTACAATCATTTCAGATCCTTCATTTGCTATTTTCTGTCCTCACAGGAATACAGCCTAAAGGAAACAATATAAATTAATGATGAAACTCATTTCAGAGATAGCATTGCTATTGAGTCCGGAAGAATGAAATTAAACCTGTATTGTTCTAAAAACATCCCTTTAGGACTTCTAGAAGGTAAAAATTGACACACATGGCTTCAAGGCTTGTTTTCCCTAAGTATTTGGACATATAGCATGTCACGTGCTTTCAGTTTATTCTGTAGCTCAACTATGCATATGGGAGAGAAGTGGGTTTCTCATCAAGCATCACAGTTGCACCATGTGTCCTATTTAAAACTATCCATTCAGAAACAATTTGATGTATATTCAGAAATGGAGAGAGAAACACAGTGCTCATGTATCAGTTTTTTTAATTCAGGGAGTTGGTTAATTGAGGGGGTCAGGTGCAAGTAGTAGAGTGTTAGAAATGTAGTAATCCCATCATCATTAATAAGTCTGTGCTTTGATAACGTGGCATAATAATAATGTACTTAATGCTTATAATTGTGGCAAAATTATGGGTAGACACCTTTGCTGTAAAAATGTCCTCTGTGAGTTTTTTTTTTTCATAAAATGTTTTGTGGATACATTATGAATTTTTTGGTAGAGGATATTTTTTATTTTCATTTATCATAATTATAGTCCAATGAACACTTTTCATAAGAGAAAACAAAGTGTATGTTTATTAAAACTGCAGCACTCTACAGCAGCTTTAATGCAAACCTAAATTTTGAGTCTTTGCAAAGTATTGCTTTGGACTTATTCCAGAAGTGCTTTTTTGAACAGATTGCATCCACAAGGCAGGTACAGCTCAAAAGTCTTTCAGCACAAATATTACATCAGCCCCAGCAATTTGCAACAAATTTTGTTTTCGGAGTCTTTCTGTAAAATGCTGTAATTTCCTCCCCTTTATCCCTCCATTATCTTAGATTCTCCATAATATCAGGCAGGACAAAGCCACAGAAATCGTGACAGAATCACAGTGGCCAAGGCAGTTACGTTTCACCACTGTCCTCTTGCCTATGTATATGTTTACAACCATTTCCAAGCTTCAGAAAAGGTATAGGAACGGTCATCCTAACCTGGCATCCCTCCATCTGTTGGCCTGGATTTTCGATGGATGACAGATTTAGATATCTTGTTCAGAAGAGGTCCATCCCATCATTATCGGGAGTAAGAAAGCCTCTACACAGAAGTGCTATGCTGCCAAATGTAAGTAATTTTCTATATGATGTTAGCAATACAGGTTGGACCTCCTTGATCCAGCACCCTCAGGACCCGCCTGATTCTGCACAAGGGAGTTTGCCAGACCAGGGAAGGTTGGGGAGGGCAGCCTCCTCGCTGCAGTCCTCTCCATAGCCATCTGGCACTGCTGCCCCCAGCCCTCTGGTTGTGGCAGCCTTTTGATCTCCGAGGCCCCACGAGCTCTCATGGCCCTGCCAGTCTTGCAGACCCGGGACCTCCGGCAGCCCTGACAGCCCCTTGGCCCTGTCAGCTTCCCTGCCCCACCTGCTATGGGCCTCTGGTTCCCTGTGAGCTCCACCGCCCTGCTGTTCCTGCTGGCTGGCTCTGCTCCCAGCTGCTAGCAATCTCTGCCACTGGGACACTCTAGTCCTGCTGGACCATGGATGTTGCTTAGTCAGAGAGACCCAGACCAGAGGTTCAACCTGTACTATTTATTCTGGACTGCCTTCTCTCTTTGAAGACTTTGGCCTCTTTATTCATTTCATATGAGTGCATTTAGCAGCCCTTAATGCCGTGGTGGTGAACTGCTGTTTTCATTCACCCTACAACAATGAGATTCCTAAAAGACATTATTGGAATATTTCCTCTGGTATTAAAACCTGCCATTACCTAGAACTTAAACTTGTCACTCTTGTAACTTATGGACCTGCCCTTTCAGGCCTTGATCCTTATGGTGGATCCATCTCAGTGATTTTTCACAGGAAGGTGGTGTCCTTCAGGCTACATCCCAGGTTTATCTTTCCTTTCTGCATTTCAGCTGGATCAAACTGTTCATCTGCCTGTCTTCTCCTTGGATGTATGCAGGGCTCTAGCCTTTTATTTGAACAAAACTAAGCCCTTTTGGAAATGTCTGAGGTTGTTCATTGCCATCACTGAAAGACTGAAATGGCAACCAATCTCTTCCCCAAAGACTCTTCTTTCACCATACATACTATATTTTTCTACGTGATTTCTTTGTATTCTTTCCTGATATAACTATCTCTTTCAATTTGACCAAGTTATAGATCTTAGTTTTCAGCACTTCTTCAGTTGCTCTCAATCTCAGTCTCCTGCCAGCACTAATTTATGATCCAATCCAATGTAAACTGCAGATGATCTGCATGACAACATATATTGTTTTCCTGCATGAGTCACAAATGAAAGTCTGTCACAATTGAACCTGCTACAACAACTTCATTGACTTGAAACAGGCTTTTGAGAGCATTGAATCATGGCAAGTTTTGATAATGTATCACATCCCTGAGAAACTGATCAAGCTGGTAGAAAACATTGATAGCAAATTGTAACTACAGTGAGAGTAGATAAGAAGCTGATGGAATGGTTTTGGACAACTGTAGACATGAGACAAGAATGTGCACTTTTGCTTTATATTGGAAGCAGTAATGTTTGTAACATTGACAGATGCAATGGTAGGAGTCATGTTATGTGAGAGGACAGCGATTAACTTAGAGGCACAGATTCACCTTACAACAGTGGTTCTTAACCTGGGGTGCACGCACCCCGAAGGGGGCGGGGCTAGAAGCCCTTTTCTGGGGGTGCGAGACGTGCCAGATTTTTATGATATATCTTTGGTTTAAAGAACTGACCTACTTCAACGATTTTTAATAAGGGGTGTGAGAACATATTTTGAGAACCAAAGGGGTGCAGGCTGCAGTAAGGTTAAGAACCACTGCCTTACGGCATTCACTAGGCATGTAATAGTGTAGTTGATTAACCAATTAACTGATAAGCAAAAGCTTATAGGTTAATGATATAGACTACACACATTTCCCCTCCCCCCCCCATCTGACAGTACATTTTTTAGCAGGCTGGCCAGAAGCCCAGCTCAGTCCTGGCTCACACTGGGTCCAGGACCTATCCCCGTGACTGCTGTGCATTTAAAGTGTATTAGGAACCAGGTGTGCAGGCAGCTGGGTTCAGTTCTGGCTCATGATGGGTCCGGGAGCTCAGCCCTTTCCCTGGACAGGGGCTGCTATCACCCTGTGCTGCTGCCTCTGTATCAGCCGGTCCCTGAGGGGAACTGGTTTTTAAACTGGCTCCCCTTGCAGACCAGCTTCCGCCTGGCACCACGGGCTGCTGCCTCTGATGCAGAGTCAGAAGTGTGAAGTGGCAAGGGGCTCCTCGGGAGTGAGGCCGGAACACACTGGCTTCCAGCCCCACCTCTGGAGACTATAGTCGACTAACAGATAAGAATTCATGAAGTTAATTGACTATTCAATTAACTGATATTCACCAAGGAGGATTTCGGGGAATGCTTGATAATGGAGACCAGGAAAGCAAAAAATATCTGAGAGAGCTCAGTTGGTAGTTAACTCCATAAACATGAAAAAAAGACTGACATTCTTGGTTCCCCTCTTAAAGGATGAATTTTATCACAGGTGTGTCAGGGATAGGATGGCACACCGACCAGAATTATCTGTGAATGCAAGACGTGATGTTAGGCCAACCTAAAATTAACATATGAACATCCCGCAAGTGAGCAGACTGTCCTGCTTAGCTTTCCCTCCTGTTCTGAAAACCCGGTTGGATAACACATTTGCTGGGAACTTTATAAGCAAGCAAGGAAATGCTTGATTGTCCTTTCGCTGCTATGAAGTCATCAAGGTCTGGATGTGATTTCCAGCAATCAGTGAGGCAGGAGAGGCCATATGATCTGTAACAGACTTTCTCAGGCCTTAACAGAGAGATCCTGATTGCTGTCTATCCTAAGTGCTGTGTCTATATTGCAAGCCTCTTCCATAAGAGGAAATGCAAATGGAGTGCTCATTTGCATAGATCGCACTCTCATTTGCATAGGTCACACTCTCATTTGCATTTCCTCTTCGGATCCCTTTTGCTCAAGAGGTTTTTGCACAAAATATACAAAAAATGAGGAAGAACGGCTCTTGAGCAAAAGGGGGGTTTTGCGCAAAAAGGAGCCATCTATACAGCTCTTTTTTGTGCAAAAACCTCTTGCGCAAAAGGGATCCAAAGAGGAAATGCAAATGAGAGCATGACCTATGCAAATGAGCACTCCATTTGCATTTCCTCTTGTGGAAGAGGTTTGCAGTATAGATGTAGCCCTAGTGGTGAACCTAGTCTGTGATCAAAGCTGAGACTCTGAGAGAAGACCAGACAAGGAAACCAGAAGAGCTACGTACTTGCTGATCTTGATTCCAGAGTTGTTCCAGCATTCCTGAAGTCCTGTTCCAGGCTCTCGGAGAAAGGGTCATTTAGTGGTAAGAGATCCTTCTGCCTGTGCTTAGTGAGAGAGCTACTGGAAAAGGAAATGTTCCCTGGCTCCTTCTTCCCTGTGGGGATGAAACTGCACTTAAGCTATTTTTTTTCTACCCTAGAACTGATTTTAACTGATTTATTATCTTCTGAAATGTTCCCTCAAAATAAATGACACAGACATGAGTATTCAAGTTCACTATTAAAATGAGTTTGTTTTGTTGTTGTCAATTACTTTTGCTTTTTTTTTGCTGTGTGGTGAATAACTTATTAAGCAAGCAGTATGGCTTCTCTGGTGGTAAAATTTTATCCAAATCATCACTCCATTCCTTAATTTTGGGATTACAGACTTAATTAACTTTATCTACCTATGCTGGGTCTTTATTGGTTAAAATAAACAATTGCTTAGGGTGCTTTTTTTAAATTTTCTGTCCTTTTTTTAGACAACTGGTGTGGAGAATTTTGCATTATCATGGATGATATCAAGAAGAAACCTAGGAAAACAACCTTCGACTCTCATAGAGCTTTGCCATGGGAAGATAGAAAACTTAAATCTATGATATCTGGTAAGAATTTTAAACCAAAAATATTGAGACTGAATTTGTATTGGCCAATACAAATATTGGTCAGTTTTACTCATTGAGCTTCTTCGCTCACTGTTTCTTACATTTTTAGCAAATGTTGAATGGATGACTGCTTGGCTTCATATTTTATGCATCATTATGATTGGGATAAAAATATGAGAAATGGGAAAACATGTACAAGGGCTTAGAATCAAGTTTCTAAAACCCAACTGCATAAGGAGTGGCTGCAGCTGTTCCTTTAGCTGCTATTATAGGTATCATCTACTGCCGTGTCTCAGACAGCGCTTGGGACTCCCAGATAACTTCTGTGCAAAATCTAAGTAACATAGATGAGACTAGCTAGTGAATCTACATTCTTTCCTACTTCATCCCACACCTGTTCCGCACTGCAGGTAGTTACATTGCTCTACCAGAGAGATGTCTGAATGTGGAAGCGAAAGCAAATTTTGCATTTGTTAAAGCCACTTTTAGACCTTAGGTGCCTGTATAGGGCCCCACCTCTGGTATTATCTCATTACTAATTTGTACACTGCACTGTGGACATACATGGCATTTTCCAAACAAGTATAGAGACACTGTGATTCAACATGCTTACCATCTATATTAGCTAACTATTGAAGAATTGTAACACACTCTGGGGTTGGGATGGGAGGAAGGAGGGAAAAGGGAAATAAAGGGGAAAGGAAAATGTTCTTCAAGAGGGAGGTGGTTTTGTTATTTGCTTAGAAAATGTTGTTTGCAAAATACTGAAATTATTTGGTTTCAGAGGGGTAGCCGTGTTAATATGTAACTTTAAAAATGAATAGTCCTGTGGCAACTTTGAGACTAACAAATGTGCCACAGGACTACGCATTGTTTTTTAAATAATTTATTTGTTTCTGTCCCCTATTTCTAATGAGAGGGAGCACAGAAGGATAAGGCAAAAGAGAGGGATCTGATAATGCTGGAGCTGAGATTAGTGACAGAAATGTGGTTGGAAGAGTGCTTGATAGAGAAGGAGGGAAAAATTGTTTGGCTCATTTGCAGTACAAGATTATTCTGGGAATGAAGAGGTTTAGAGGCATAAAGGCACAAGTGATAGAAGGAAGCTGAAATAAAACTAAGCAGAAAACTGGATTGAGTGCGTGACATAGGTGAGCAGTAGTGAAAATTAGAGTTGTTCTGCAAGTTGGCAGTCTGTTGGTAGCCTTGAAGGGAGAAGATGAGGTATTTGAACTTAATGCAGAACAACGGTGGCCCTTTCCTGTTAAGAGTTTGGCGATGGGGGTACTTACTTGACTGGAACACCTGTTCTCAGAGAAAGAAGAATATTTTAGCAGCAGTACTTTGAATAGATTGAACAGGGTGAGGAGATATTTAGTGATGAGGTGAGAGAGACAAGGCATGAATCAAGCTTTTTAACAGTGGAGACCCAAAGATGGTAAAGTGAAAGAATCAAATGAATTTCCTGAGAGCTTGGTATTGTGTGGAAAAAAAAATAAAATAAAAGCACCGATTGTGGGAAATAGAATGAAAGTGTCAATGTAGAGAAGAGGAGAGAATTTTAGAGAAAAAAAACATTGTTAATCATATTTCCTTCAGGAGGAGAAGTCAAGACTAGAGAAAAGAAAGATCAGATAGAGAGGTAATAAATCTATCCTGGAGCTGTTTCCTGGCTCTCCATTTCAGACAGATTTCAGTTGATTCAGTGAAGGACTTCATTGTGCACTGTAGATTTTCTCACATCATGGCTTTATCAAAATATGTACCTACAAGACAGAGCAACAAACAAGTACTATTCAATTCTGAATTATAGTGATATATGCAACAATAAAGTTTGAGCTAATCACATTTGTCTTTTTATTAAGTCTACATTTTTGTCAAATCTCTGAAGAAACTTTCTTGCACGTGTGCTAAGGATTGGAGGAAGATGCTGTAAATTATTTCTACAAGTGCTGTAAAATGCAGATATAACAAATGTCCCATTTAATTTCTTTATTTTGTGAGAGTATAACTTGTTTTATGGGCACACTTTAATTATTTCAGGATGTTCACTTTGTTCTTGTAATATGAAAATCATTAGACTCAGAATGTTGAGATGTGGATGCTTTTGCATGCATGGTGCCCAGCAACAATATTCCCTCTAATCTTTTCCATCTGTGTGTGGATTTTTTCCATCCATGTGTGGAATCAGTTTTGTTGTGTGCACCAAGATGTGCAAATGTACTCCACTAGTAGAAACACATGCTGCCAGCTGTGGGCACTCTGCTAATCAGCTGAGCAGTATTTGAATTTCTTCTGAGCAGCCACACAAGAGAACAATTTCGAGGGAACCCCCTCGCCCTAGCAGCCCAGAGATTCTAATGAGATTAGGCTACATACAAAAAGGCAACTCTCCTTAAGACATCCTTTTAAAATCCCTTTTCCAATGTAGTCCTAGTATTATTCTGCTTGCTGCAGAGGCAGCTCTCTGGCATTGTGTCCCAGAGGGGAAGGTTTCCTTATGCTTCACTTTAGGATTTATAGCATCAAGAAGGAGGTGAAAACTGGTGTTGTTTCATAACAGAGACAATTTCCCCAGAGCAACTCTCTCCCGTAACACTGCTTTTTTCAATCTCTCTCCATGGTCTTTCCTGTAGACAACCAAAACTGCAGAAAGTTATTGCCTGCCCTTGGTTTAGGAGGAGTTCTTGAACAGACAGACGGATGGACAAACAGAGAATCAGATTATCTCAAATTTATAGTAGATTTGAGAAAAATGAAAAAACTGGCATTCTTTTAAATCTTATCTCCCTCTAGGGAGGAGGGCAGGGGAAATTTCATAATCTGATTCCTTTCTGTATCCTGAAAAAGTCTGTTAATCCAAACAAATTGGCCAGACTCATTCTATAGTATGATTGTGATTTCAGAACTCTGAAAACAAAATCCTCAGACATGCCTACATCCTGGAGCTCTTGGAATTAATTCTTTCTGTAGCTACACTAGAATTTGCCCAGAATGACTGACTCAGGAGAAAATAAGATGAGTGAAATTAATATCCTCTTAAATTATGAAAATTAAAAAAACGAGAGATCAAATTATGCTTAAAATGTGATTTTTCCGACATTATCCCCTGTCTGTTCTACCCACTCCACTTCCACTTAAAACACCAAAACTAACAACAACAAACAGCAGCAGCATTGTACTCAAAGACCACATCAGCAAGCTAGTGTTTTGTTCCTTCTGTCCTCCAGGTTTTCTTCTGCATACTATCTTTCTTTAGTATATTTAAACTGAGAGATTAAGGATGAAATCTTGGCCCATGGAAGACATTGACAAACTCCTATTTATTATCACGGGGCTGTTAGTACAGAGGGCCTTTCCTTTCTCTTCTACTGTCGTCTTCTGTGTTTATGCAATTGAATTGATATTTTAATGTTAGTTATTTTTAAACATTTCATTTATGGGTTATAACATTGAAGGCTCTTTATTAAGAGGTTTTAGTGATTGGTTTTCACAGTAATACTGCCACATACAAAAATTAGTGTTATTATGTGCCTAATATATGTATGTGGTTTCTCTGAATGTGCATGAAAATTGGGTTTTTCATGAGCAGCAGCCACTTAGTTTCACAGCTGGTCGTTTATATTTGCAAATACCTAATTTGGACACATAACATTATTGCACTTGTGCCAGACTTTTTCAACTGTTGTTAGTATCTCTGGACAGATGAATATTTCATCAAGAGACATGCGTCAGAACACATTTTTAAGGAAAAAAATCATTGCGCGTTCAAAGATTTAAATATTACATATTATCAGCATATAAATATGTGTTAATAGTGTTCTAGTAATTAATATACAGAGTACATTATAGCCGAATTTTTGTACTGTGAAGTGTTTAAAACAATAAATGTTTCCAGATGTGTTGGCAACATGAGGTTGAGTATACGTTATCTAAAATAGCTTAAATAAAAATGTTGAGAGCGCCTCCCAGCATGTATTTTAAAACTGCAGAATTGTGCATGGGTTAGGAACTCTAGATATGAGACCATATCTTAGGCTACGTCTAGACTGCATCTCTCTCTCGACAGAGGGATGCAAATCAAGCACGTTGAAACTGCTAATGAAGCAGGGATTTAAATATCCCATGCTTTATTAGCATAAACATGGCTGCTGCTTTTTTTCGAAATGGAGCTTTTTCGAAAAAAACTCCAGCAGTCTAGATGCGGATCTGTTGAAAATAAACCCTTTTTCAACAGACCCTGTATTCCTCAAAAAATGAGGTTTACAGGACCTGTCGAAAAAGGGTTTATTTTCAACAGATCCATGTCTAGACTGCCGTTTTTTCGAAAAAGCTCCTTTTCGGAAAAAAAAAAAAAAAGCGGCAGCCATGTATATGCTAATGAAGTGCGGGATATTTAAATCCCTGCTTCATTAGCAATTTCGACGTGCCTAATTTACATCTCACTGTCGACAGAGAGGTATAGTCTAGACACAGCCATAGTCTTGTAAGGAGTTTTTTCCCAAGAAACTAAATGAAGCTTTATGTTTTCTTTATATAAAAATTCTAATGGCTCAAATTCATTAAAATGAATTACACATGTAAATTGTTAAATTAATACATTTCTATAATTTATGTGCTGCATTAATATTTCCATCAACTGGAATGTGAAGAAACAAACCACATTTTGTGTGAGTTTTAAAATATTGCATACAGAATCTTTTCTAATCTAATTTGTTGCTTTGTAGGATTGACGTGATATAGCTTATCTATTTAAATGATTTGGAGTGGGATATATAAATATTTATATCTATATAAATATAGCACACTGTTACCTTGCCTGCTGCAGAGAACCTGGGTGATTGACAGTTATAGAAAATACATTTATTGAAATAGGATCTAAAAATCTTGTTCCCAAAGACACTGTTTTTATTAAGTCTTGAAATAACTACCCTCTCAGTGTTGGAATGGAAAGTTTAGGAAAAATACAGATTATATGATGCTGACATGTAAGTGAAGAAAAGGGCATTTCTAACTTCCATTGTGTGTCAAGGGTGTGACCTTTTGAATCTGGATTGAAACAAATTGGCAATGACAGCTTCTGATTTCCACTGATCTCACTTGAAAAACATTACTGCAAATTGTATCTCAGTAGAAGTGCTTTTCATGATGCATTATTCATGAAAAATCACTTCATCACGTACAGCACCTGCTGAGATTTTGTATTGCATATTAATGTTTATGCAACAAGTCCTGCAATTAAACCTTCAATAAGAAAATTCACTTTGTTTAGATAATGAGTTTATAATGTATTTGCATTCTTGGAGCTTTAAACATTATTAATTAATGCTTAAAAAGGTCATATCCCAGGATCTTATAGATCTGTGATCCATTTGCAAAAGGTTTAAATAATAGTCTAATAATAGTAACTTTTTCCTTCATTTTGATTAGTTCTTTAAGTTACATCCTATCATGGTATTGATTATTCACCACATACTTACTAATTTAGAAAATTGTACTCTGAAGTTTATAAAGGAAGGTGACTTTGACTGGTGTTGATACTGCTCTGTATCCAGCAGACAAGTGCATCCTCTGCTGTCCAAAGTGCCTGTTATGTCCTGACATTTAATTAATGTAAGTGCAATATGAATAAAAAGGATCTCTAATATCATCCATGTGAAATAATGAATGTTATGTGTACAAATAGTCCTGAATACTTGTTTGCAGTATTCTTTCTGCTCTAGTCAATTTCAAATGTGTCTTTGATCCAGAGGTTGGTAACTCCATTATTTCTGAGATATGCTTTTTAATAAGTGAGAACTGTTTAGCATCGAAGTGTGATTTATCGGTCTCTCTTTGTGGTTTTTTTCCCACTCTTGTCATCGTTCTTTCTTCCATGCAATCCCCGTAGCTGAACTCTGCTTCACCCTGGTTTGGTTTTCTTTCTGTCTTTTTTCTTCCCTAGTCCTAGACCAAGACATCACTGTTATGCCTCAATTCTCTTTTCATATCCCACCTGAAAACTTTGTCCAAAATAGTTATACTTATTAGTCATCTCTAGAGAGAAATATTAACCAATTAGATGACTAAAGTTCATTCTTTCCTCCTCCTCTAAAGATAAAAATATACCAGTAAAGTTGGGGCATTAATTTGCAAAACTTCACTGCTGAATCACAGTTTCTCATAATATCTTAGTTTATCCCTATGCTTCATTCATACATTGTTTCTTTAGATTGTAAGATGTTTGGGAGATACTTGCAAGCACTTTTTGTATGTTGTTGGTAAACTGTAATGAACTTTCTCTATGTATTTATTAAAGAATGCTAGTAATGCTTTCTTTAAGCATAACATCATTAATATGTAAAATGCAAATGTACACTTGCATCTCAATTGTAGAAGGCAAAGCATAGTTCATGTATATAATTACAGTCTCTGTGCTTAGTTTAAAGATAAGTAGAGAATGGCAAATTAAATTCAAAGTATTTTAATATAAAAATTAATAACAGAGTAGAATTATTATTTACTTATCAGAGACCAAATAGTATTAATTAATCAGCATTTGAAGTAATGTGTGAAATAAAGAAAACCTACTAAAGTGTATGGTCTTCAACTGTGCAATGAAAGAAGCCCTTGTGTTCAGCAGGTCTACGAAGTCTTTACCAAGTAGAAGCTACTTGGCAATGATTGTAGTGTTAGATTTAGTTCATTTCTTTTTCCTTTCTGGTGGTGTAATATTATAGTGGATGGTCTCATCCACAGAAAAGAGAGACAAGTATCTGAACTGACACTGACTGATGTCACTTCAGAGGCCTCTTGAAAATTCTTCTGTGACACTAATGAAAGCAGGCTTGAGGTACCTAACCTTTTCCTGCTGCTGTGGTAATCAGAAGCGAATGCATTGGGTTTATGAAGCATTTATATCACAATGTAGAACTGTGGTTGTTCTTTGTGGCATACATTGTTCTTAGTCTTTTAAATGTTAGGGTTATAGTCTTTAATGCTCTTGTGTAAAAAGGAGCTGCAAACTCTAGTATTTACAGAATTTTCAAATCCTGGTACAAATGAGACTTAGGCCAATTCTATGTTTCCCCACAGTTCAGAGTATGTGAGGCAAAGGGGTGTGAATGTGCACCAAAACGCTGTGCTGTAACTCCACCATTGGAATATTGCAGGCTCCTACACTACATTAATCCTAGTTTGGATTAATGTAGTCCTGTTAACAGAAAGTGGGAGCCTTCTAGTTTGTGCCATCAGAGTCTACGTGGAGGAGTTAGACCACAACACTTTGGTGTGTACAGCTAGCTTGAACTACAGGGCAGTATAGGCAAGCCCTTAGGAATGTAATGGTTATCTCTGTGTGCCAAAATTTATATTTACAGTATACATAGTAAACACATCAATATATAATATAGCAGCAAGTTTACACACAGTGAAGCTTCATTTTTTTACCTATTCTGGTCTCTGTGTGCTGAGAATAGACCATGATCTCTGATGTTAATTTTTTATAATAGTAGGGCTAGTATCTTTTTACATTCCTGTGAAACATTGTTTCTTCTCATATAGAAGGAGAGCATAGACTTCCCTTACTCCTTCCACTCCTGTTCTTTCCCTCCTTCCCCTGCTTTGGTGGCCTATTCATTAAGACTTCAAAGTTGATCTGTTTGGTGGAGAACTTTAATGGTGGAGTAATGTTGTTTAAGAAGATCTAACATATTTATTATGCTACTGATGATTTGTTAAATAGTTATGTGTTTCATACAAAATTGTAAAGTTCAGTGACATATTCCTGAGGACATGAAGTGAATACAAATCCAATTCTTATTATCCCAATGTTTCAGAAGAGTTTTTCCCATTTCGTTAGATTTTTCAGCATAAAATTTGCTTCTTAATGTACTCATTTTAAAATCTTGTCTGTAAATAAAACCCTCAACTTGCATAAATATGCAACTTCAATGAAACAATGATCCCTTTACAACTGTTGGGGATCTAGCCCAATATGTGTAAAACAGAACGGCACAGAACATCCGCTGTTGCTAAGGAATGGTGGCTGTAAGCTACCTTTTTTTTGTGCACCTGATCTTGTGCTGATGATGCAGTTAAGGATAAGCTGAAGTAGTTCTAGCTATTTACAACTGCCAACAGACTTATGGAGCAAATATGCAACAGTTGCTCAGTGGGATATTGGAAGACCTGCCTTTGCCTCCTTCTCCCTGGTCAGGGATCAGTAGGGCTGCATGCTGCCATCCTAAATCCCTATGCTGGAGTGATCCTCATGTCTACATTGCAGTTAAAAACTTGTGGCTGGCCTGTGCCAGCTGAGTTGCGCTTGTGGGGCTATGAGGCTGTTTAACTGATGTGTTCAGGATGGAACCTGGGCTCTGGGACCCTACAAGGTGGAAGGGTCACATACCTCAAGCTGCACCCTGAGCCCAGATGTTTATAATTAAACTTGCCCTTAGCTTGAGATCCACAAGCCTAAGTCAGCCAAATCAGCTACACTAGCTTTAGAGCTGTTTTATGCCAATGATGATGTGCAAAGCAGCCACACTACTGAATCTAGCCCCATGTGTATTATTAGGTATGGTGTATTTGCAGTTCTATCACTAAACACTTGAGTTTGGTACTGATTTTTCAATTAATTAACACTGCTCAAGATCTTTCATTTTGCTGCATTATGTAGCTCTAGTGCAGGGTTGGGCAATAATTTTAGAAGGATCATCACTTCACAAATTTTTGTAGTGCCCAGGCCTCCCCAAAAGGGGCAGAGCTCAGGTGGAAGGGGCAGGGCCAGGACACTTCATGCTCCCCACCCACAGAGTCTGATTGGCCTGGGGGCAGGGAGAGCACGTGAAGTCTTTGCACCCCCCCCCCCCCCAGTGACGAGAGAGAATCACCAGCTGTTTTGAACAACAGCTGGTGGTTCACTCTAAGCGCCACATGCCCCTTGTAGGGTGGAAGGAGACTTTGCAAGCTCCACCATCCCCAGGTTGGCTTGGGGGTGGGGAAGCAGTAGGGTGGCTGTGGGCCGGATCAACCCGCTTGGTGGGCCACATCCAGCCCGCGGAGGCTCTCTTGCCCACCCCTGCTCTAGTGCATTGCTGAAAGCAGGTGGGCTTGACGCTTAATGTAGTCCATGGTGCCACAGACTACACAGGGCCTTTGTTTCTATTCTAGGTATGGGACTATTACTGAGTTTCATCGGAGACAAGTGACTAACTGGTGAAGCACCATCAAAAAGCTCAATAGCCCATCTGGGAACTGAGCAATCACTAGAGCACCAATGCAGGATCCAAGTGTGGAGCTTCCTCAGAAAACCAATTAATTTCCATTGGGCCTGGTGCAACTTTCCATTCAGTCAGGGCTAACCATTAGTGTTCATGACAAATGGCTTTGATGGAAAATGCCAAGAAATCTGTAGCAAAATGGTAAAAAATTGCACTGAACTGGAATCCAAACAATATTTTTTTGATCGTGAATCTAGTCTCATGACTCTCTCTTACAGAGTTTTTTTCTTCGTGGCAGGAATCTAAAAGTAAGCTAATTTTCTGTTAGCGATCACTGTTGTCTGTCTCTGAAATGAAAGAGCAATATCTATTGTAAATTAAAATACTGAATCATATGTGATTAAGGGACCCATCAAATGAGTACTTACAACCAAGAAAAACAGATAGGAATACAATTTTTATTAAGGAGATGCAATATAATTTATAAGCAGATGTTCATATTTTAAGCTAAAACATACAAAGTTTTGAATGAAAGTGTGTATCATGGGTTATTTGTAAATATCTGTTCTAAATTTGGAAAGCAAGTTTTTGTATATCTGGTGGAGGTGGTGTATAATTGCATATAGCCTTTCTCATTTACGTTGGTATATGTCCATAGAAGTGTGTAGTTTTCTTCAGAATGAGTTCTCAATTTTTAAAATAGTTTTTTGTTAGTAAAGGAAATCATGCTGTTCAATAAATTGAGTGTCCAGCTGGCTAAAGGTTTAAACAGGAAAAGGACACAAGAAAATTCTGTGGTAGGTATAAGATAAACATGCTCTTGTTTATTCTTTGTTGATATTCTGATTGTTTAGAAGTTTGAAATTTTTTTTATACTAGCTTTGGGCTGTTCTTTAGAAAAACCAAACAATCATCCCAGTCTATATGGTGGCTTTGATCTTTGTTTTCATATTTGTTGTAAGAGGCTAAAAGTCTGGCAACTTGTTGTATTTCATGCTTTGTCAGATCATGCCCCCTCAATACATGTTATCCACAGATGGTTTGGAGGGGAGAAAAAGAAAAGGCAAAGTGCCTTGAATTTGACATCTCCAATAAATTCCTATGAGATTGTTTTATAAATGTCAGCATATTTGTGGTTGTTCATGCAGGTGCTTACATAGGACTTGTGGCCTTTCACCTAGAATCATTAACTCCCTTTTATTTCATAATGTTTACCATTTCTTTCCTTAACCTTTTTGTTTTTACAGAGTGCTCTTGAAGGAAAACTCAGCAAGTCGCTCAAACACCTGTTTGCCATGAGGCAAACACTGAGCTTCATACTTGCCCCAGGACAGAAGTCCTGTGAGAGAGCTCATCAAATACTACCCAACTGTTGTTTATGCTAGATTGCTAAACCATGTGATGAGATGTCATCAATCTCTGGAGGAATGCTGCAGTGACTTGCTTGTTTTGACACTTATTGTACCATCTGCACCTCGGGTAAGTCAAAAGTCAAGACTTCATATTTTTAAATTCACTCATAGAAACATTCTATTTTAGAAGGTGTCTGCATAATTTTTCATGGTTTGGGGTTACGTTTATTACTTTCAGGTGTGTATGTCTGTATGAATCCAGGGGGTGCAGAGTTGTGTTTCTGTGCATTTCGGATAATTAAGTTGACAAAAGATTGATTGTAATTTAAGTTCTTTATCAAAATAAAATACTGTGCAATTATTTTCTAATATATGTTAAGCTATACAAAGATAATTTGGCTGACAAACAAGAGAGGCTGAATGTGTTTAGTGGAGGAATGTAGAAAAAAGAGATCATTCTTGAAACATTACTGATCCACGAGATTAATAATGGAATATGGAGCTTATTGTCTCCTAGGTCACTGATGTAAAACCAGGCACACTCAGAAATGACCAACCATTACTATCTCCCCCACTGTTTTGCATGGTCATCCATAAAACATAATTTGGTCATATCAGGCTAATTTCTGGTAGATAGATGTCTCTGTCGTAAATGTGGATGTTTGACATACTTTTGGGGAATTTTTGTATGGAACGCAAGGTTTGAAGATGCTGTGGATATTGATATATCTTTAAACCTGGGAAAAATGTTTTAGGGATATTAGCAGGCCATTTTGAGATATTTTGCACTATGCTTGCACCTGAAATATTTAATTGGTGGGTAAATATCAATTTCCCAGGCTGCCAATTTGGCATTTTTCATGTGCATGGAAGTTCCTTAAAGTGAACTATAGGCCCAGGAACCATCTAAAAATCTATTTGTGTAGGGCTGTACACATGTGCTACTGAATGTTAGGATTGGCCACAAACTATCAAACACATTTTAAAAAACCACTGTCTTTATCTAGGGAAGGTGCTAAGTGGTAAGAATTAACAATTTTTAAAATGTATGCTAATTAAAATGTTTTTTAAACCCACTTCATTTTCCTGATGTAATCAGGACCTGTGTGAGATTATAAAAGGAATCGTTGGTTCTATCACCTCAGTTACTTTCTTACTATTGTAGCAATCATTTTATTAGCTCCTTTAATATGACAATTTAGTCCTTCTGTCTTTAAAAATATAGCTGAGAGAGGAATATACATAATTGAGTGACATAAACATGAGGTTGGGATTATAGTATTAATAATTTGGTGAAAGCAGAAATTATTAATACACTGTATAATTGGAAAGGCAGAAGTCTTTTTCCCACAGAAGTTGAAGCTTTATAGCACTACAGAGCCACCAATA
Source organism: Pelochelys cantorii (assembly GCA_032595735.1). Classification (NCBI taxonomy): domain Eukaryota; kingdom Metazoa; phylum Chordata; order Testudines; family Trionychidae; genus Pelochelys; species Pelochelys cantorii. Next base: position 62,054,517 of record CM064330.1, read on the forward strand.
TATAAATCAGATTCTGAAGCTGTGATATTTTGATACCTAGAAAAACTATTACTAGTACATGACTGAATTTTGTCCCTCCTGTGCCTTTGGGCAGCAGTAGCTTTGGTGGGGAGCTGGAAAAAACTTTTCTCTGGCATGTTGTTTTTATTTTAAAAATTGTAGCTTTTTTAATTTCCTGAAGGGCTTGATGTTTGAACAAATCTTGAGGGAGATGAATTAAAGATAAATTGATGTGGTCATAGGTATTTGACAAATTGCAAAATCATGTTACAAATTTATCATTTGCCTTTCCAATTATCATCGCATGGATACCATCTCCACACACAGGATTTATGTTTGTATAAGTATATAATTTAGTTATACAGTAATGATCTTATTAAGATAATTAGCTCCATGTCATTACTATCATGGCTATGCAGCACCAAACTATCTTTATTTCACATTGCCCAATTCAAAGCTAATCTTGATTAAAAAAAAAAAAATCTGGACTCCTATGTGCAACTGTCTCTAAAAGGACTATGACTGACCCAAATACCAGGTGCTTTCAGTACTTAAAGAAATGTGTATGCCTCTCTTTCTACTGTATAGAGGCTGATATTCAGTTTGCATTGGCTTTGCACCCTCAGGCTCTTTCAAAGGCAGCAGTATATTTCAACCAAGAATAAATAACATGTTTGTTGTTCTGAAGTCTAAAAGGAACATTAAAATCTTGACATGTACATGAATTACAACATACCCACATTCTTGAGGTTCCAGCCTCAGGTGTGAGATTCAAGTTTTGGGAAATGAAAAAAGGGTTGCCAGATGTCCAGTTTTGAACTGGACAGTCCAGTATTTGAGCATTCTGTTTGGAAACAAATTGAGAAAATATAAATGAGAAAAATATAACTGTCCGGTATTTTCTAAATAAGATGTAATATAGATTGTGATGTAATGTCAAGTGTGTCTGGTATTTTTGTTGAAACCATCTGGCAACCCTAAGTGAAAATAATTTAAATCCAAAAGAGAGAACTAAACATCTGATTGGAAAGAGTGAGGTTCTTCTCCCCAGCTGCCCTCACTGGAGAAGGGATTCACTGGCAGTGCCACTGCTACTGTGGCAGCAGTAGTGGCTGGAGCGCCAGGCCCTTCAAATTGCCGACAGAATCCCACATGGTATGCTCCAGGCAGCTCAGAGGGGTCTCTGGGGAGGAGGGTGCAGCACGATGTGCTCTAAGCAGTACTGATGACTGGCTGCCCTGTTTCACCCCTTCCTCCTGAGGCCTTGACCCTTCCGGGAGCATAGAGCTGGGCTGTTGGCCCCTCTGTATATGGTTTTCCACACCAGAGGGTTGTTTTAGAGCATCTTATTCTAATAAGTTTTTTGTGAATTTAAATTGATTTTATGTAAATATTGTAATTTTGCATAATTCATATTATCTGTATCTGTTTTGGTTAAAAAATGCACCCTAGCAGTACAACATAGAAGGATTAGGGTTATGAAATATTGCATGAATTTGAATTTAGCAATGTTCTGGGAGATAGTCTTGCAACTGGCCAGATCCACAATACAGATTTTTGCCAACATAAACTATATCAATCATGTGTGTGTACCTGACATAGCTGTACTAGGAAAAGTCCCTAGTGTAGGCACAGCCATACCAGCAAAACGTCACTTACTTTGTAACAACTTGTATCATTTGACAGTGCTGGAATAAAATTACAGTTTTACTAGCATAAACTGCTTTCATGCTAGGCGAAGTAGGGATATATGTACATAGGCAAGTATATATATTAGCAAAGCACTCCAGTGTAGACCTGGTCTTTATCATGAAGAGTTTCTTGACATAACATTTTATACCACTCTCTGAGAGGACTACATTCAATTATTTGACTGAAGTTAGTTGTTTAAGTTAAATGAGTCTTTTCATGGGTAAGTGCTCCCTTTTCCATCTATGAATTCGTTATGCCAAAAACTTCTTCCTCAAGAGTAAATTAACTGCAAGCCTTGGTGGCAGATGCATGCTTCAGAATCTTCCAGAAGGACAAAGAGATCCTCCATCCATGTTCTAAATCTCCTCCCTCCCCCCTGACTTCCATCTTAACCAAAGTAGTATATTTAGTGAATATCTGTTTATATAGCTCCAAGGTGTAGCTCTGCAAATTTCAACAGTGGGGGCATGTTTAAGGTAAGTCAAAGAGGCCACCTTAGTCCTAGTATTATTCTTTCCCAGACTTCATGTTCATCACGGACCTTCAAAACTTCAGTATTCTTTCCTAGACCTCACGTGCATTCCAGAGAATCAAAACACTCAATACACTGGATGCCAAAAGAGTGCTAGCATCTTGTATAAATAGGACCAGTCTTTAGAAAATCCCCTAATCTCCTCATATCCTTCAAAGAGTCTAGAAGGGGTTGGGCTATTTCTTCTCCATGCTTGTCCAAGTGGTTTAGGCTACATATAAATTTTGTCCCTCTTCCTTCAGGGGTTAAGGCACATTCTCCTAGGGCTCATTTTATTTTCAGCAACAAATAAAAATAAAAAAATCTATGAATTGAGCACAGCGCCTACACTCCACACCTAAGCACCCTCCCAGAGCCCTCACTCTCTCCTGCACTCCAATCTCTTGCCCCAGCCCAGAGCTTGCACCCAAACTCCTTCCCAGAGATCCTGGACCCCCTTCTGCACGCAAACACCCTCGCAGAGTCGACACCCCTTCCTGCAGACTTCCCTCTGGCCACATCGTGATGAAAATGAGAGAGAGCAATGGAGAGAGGAGGGATGGAGTGAGCAGAGGTGTGGCTCTCTTTTATTGGTCTGTACACCCTGGAAATGTAAGGGACCCCAATTTTCTATAGACTGTGTAAGTTCCCTTTATTCTCATTCTCATTAACACACAATCCGTATCCTGTGATTAAGGTACATATAAGAGGTAGAT